>BSBM01000579.1:0-4800000 GCA_027924585.1 Larix kaempferi | reverse complement strand
AGTTTTCAGGTTAGTTTTATAGAGCTAGTATATTAATTGTAGAAGTTTGTCTTTTAATAATATAATATAGTAGTTTATTAACTTTGTAGTTGTAGGCACTCTTCGTTAGGTTAATAGTTACTATATTACTTATGCTATCTTTTTTAAAAATTAAAAAAAGTAAATCCTCTCTCCCGTCGGTCGAAGGGTTCGTACCTCACCCCCCTAGGCTACTTAATGCTAATACCACAATGGTAAGAGATAGGGTAAGTTGTAGAAGGGACTATAGTTAGGTTCCCACGTGTCCAGGAAGTAAGTGAGTGAGGTGAGTCACTGATAAGAAGGGTGGTCATTCCCAAGAACCCCAAGCCCACCACTCGTTGTTTGTTGGGACTTCCAAAACCCCTTGTAATTGCATTGAGATAAGGAGCTCGCATGGAGACGTCCTTGCCAACATAGAATAATATTGGAATCTAACACAAAGTAGCTACCATAGGTTTTAGGTCATTTTCTAGTTTTTAATTAAGGATAACCTTTATTTTGTTGGTATATTTATTAATCGGTTAAGGTCAGTTTTTATTTATTATTTAAGGAATAAGTTAGCATTTCTTTTAACGTTAGGCTTTGTGTTTTTTTAATGTTAGGCTTTGTGTTTTTTAAGTTAGTATATTATATTTTTTTTCCTCGGACATTCAAAAGTTGGTATATTATATTAATAAGTAAGGATATTTTATTTATTTTGTAGTTTAGGTCAGCCTTTTAATTATTCATATATAGTTAGTATATTATCTAATTAGTTAGGGTTTAGTTTTTTATTTAGTGGTAAGGTTAGTATATTATTAATAAGTTAGTATTTATTTAATTATTTAAGTTAGGGTTAATATTTAATTAAATAGTTAAGTTTAGATTTTTAAATAGTTTTTTTTTTCACGAGAAAAAAAACTTATGATTGATATTAAAATATAAATAAAATAGTATATAACTATTCAAGTCTTTGTCAAACTTGTCATCAACATTCAAAATAATTATCCACAAAATAAAAGTTTCTTTCAAAATATCTTATCATCTTAAGGACATATTCAAGTCTTTGTCACACTTGCCATCAACATTCAAAATAATTATTCACAAAATAAAAGTTTCTTCCAAAATATCTTATCATCCTAAACACATATCATGCTATTAGAAATCATATATGTTCACATATCCTTATTTTGAATATTATGCCTTCCTCTCCTTCCATAACTTCTTTAGATTTTTAAATAGTTATTATATTAATAATATTCTAGGTTAGTATTTTAGTTGTAAAAGTGGTGTTAATATATTTTTTACTCTAATTATCCATCATAATCCTAAAACTAGTTGGTCAAGTACACAATCATTCAAAAAAATAATTAGTCCGTTTTTACCTAAAAAATTTAAAACTTAATAAACTCTATTAATTTAATTTTAAAGCTCTTCTCTAGACACTTTTCTTTTGAAGGTGAGCCCTACTTTGAGGCTTGAAACGTCAGGAACACAAACTATTAACGCAGTATTCCTCCTCTCTCTATACAGAATCCACTGCGTATATAAATCATGATCAGTGTGAAAGTGAGTTTCCAATAAATCCTCTAAACTAGTGTAACTCAAGAATGTAAAAATAACTATATCAAGAAAATCTATTTTTTAGAAAATAGTATTCAACCTATCAACAAAAACAAATCTAACCTTACATCTATACATTTGTTGGAGCACATCTAGTTCACAAACAACTTTAGCATCATCAATGCTGCCACCTTCTTCAAGTTTTTTTAAAGATGATTCGACAACTTGGGAAAAAAAATAAAGCTAGTGATTGCATTGATGCTAGATTGATGTCAAGAATGATCGATTGATTGCATTGATGCTAGATTGGCCTATCAAGGTATTATACCTCTTTGGGAATAATACTCCTCCCCCCCACTCTTGGAACTCCTCAAAACTTTGGTTATTTGGATTGTAAGAGAGGTCAAGGTATGTTTTTTCCTTCTAATTTGTGATTGTTCACAATTCTTGAGGTGGATCATCCTATCATAGGTTTGTGACTTCTTTATTTTTAAATCGATTACACTTGATGCTTGATGTGTTGAGGTCTAGTGGTGGCTACCTCCATTATTATTTTTAGCATCACAAGATTTGATAAGATTTTTATATCTTTTCATGATTCTTGATGCTTGGGGACTCAACTTTCCTTGTGATTGGGGTACACCGACTTCAAGAATTTGTGAATAAGAAAAAAAATCCTTGATTAAAAGCCTCTATGGATCACAACCACTTAGTGTGACTAGTATTTTAAGTGTTTTAGTGGAAGAGTTCACCATCAAACAAGGGGTTTCTCTAATTAGAGCACACAATGTTTTCAAAGCCAAATTGACCAAGTTTCTAAAGTATGACAAAATGAAATATCAAAACCATTGGATTCTAGAGACCACACTTATATAACATATAGATACCCTTTGTCATAGTGTGTTAAGGTTTGTAAGAGTGTGTGATATGTTTTATGTTACATTTGGAATCGTAGTGTGTTAATGTTTGTAAGAGTTTGTGATATATTTTTACTGTGAATTTTGATTCACTGTGAACATTGATTCTATTAAAGGGTGCTAGCTCAATGGAAGAGCACTTGCCTTATAGGAATGAGGTTGGTGGTTCAATTCCTCCATGCCATATCTACATAAATCAATGACTAATTAAATGATCAGTTAACAATGTTCAATCAATGACTAAATAAATGACCAGTTAACAACAATCAATGACTAAAAAAACAACTAAATGTACTACCAAACAACGATAATTAATGGCCAAATAAATGACCAAATAGCAACAATTAATGACCAAATAGAAACAATTAATGACCAAATAAATGACTAAATATATGGCCAATGCATGAAACAATTCAAGTAATTTATGACAAAGTGATAAATGACCAATTTGGTTGGGTAATAAGTGACTGCTAATTTATGACTAGTGGTCACATGACCAAATTTAGTCATTTATCACCCATTTTTAGTCATTTTTTTAGTCACTTATCACACATTTTGTACTAGTGCATATACAGTTCCAACTTCTAAGTACCCCTAACCCTTGGACAACCAATAATATGTTAACCCCTAACCCCTTAACCCTTGACCCTTTATAAACCCCTAAACCATTAAGTACCCTTAATTACCCCTTAAACCTTAACCCCTTACCCTTGGACCATTAATGTGTTAACCCCTAAAACCTTAGCTCTCAACCCCTTATAAATTAAACTATGGTCTCCAAATTGGTGGAAAACTGCCATTCACTTAAAACTCGTGGTCTCCAAGTAAAATCAAGAAAGAATATGACATAATGATCAAGGCGAAATAAGAATAGGTTGTTTTTGTTGGTTGTGATTTTATATCTCATAAAGTCTCTCTCTTTCTACATGTTAAGAAAAGTAACAATTTTATGATATTTTTTCAACTTATTCATAAACATCTTGATAAATTGCACAAGCTTCATCATTGATTCAAGTTGTCTTTGATTCTCCCTCTCACCTCAGAAAATACCAACTCCTATGAACCCCTAACCCTTGGTCAGCGAATAACCTGTTAACCCCTAATCCATTATCCCTTGATCCCTTATAAAACCCTAAACCATTAAGTACCCTTAGCCCTTGACCCTTAATTACCCCTTATACGTTAACCCCTTAACCCCTTAACCTCTAAGCCCTAATCCTTTAGTCCTTGACCCCATATAAAACCCTAAACAATTAAGCACTCGTATCCCTGACCCTTAATTACCCCTTAAATGTTGACTCCTTAACCTCTAATCAGAACTTATCAATAGAAGTAAACACCAACAACAAGAGAGTACATGACAAATATATCTGGAATGTTCAATATGTTACATTGATGTTGCCCATAATACACAATCTGGGAGAATACAACAATCTTCAAGTTTATTCAACTCCAACTGAATGAGAAGAGATCCAACTCTCAAGTGCAAGACCCAACTTGCAGTTCTCATCTCCAACTAAGATGTGAGGACACGAATCCTCAAATGCAAGTCCCAGCTTGTAGACAAGATCCAACCTGTAAATGGAGAAGTGTACCAACTCACAATCTTCTTCTTCTCAGCTCCTGACAGAAATGACAAATTCTTTCTTGACTTTCATTCTCTGCGTCACTGAGATCACAATTCAATGGCCCTCAACACAACAATTTTCTACTTCAAGATGTCTACCACAAACTTCAATAGCTTTGTCCAATTGAGAGTTACAAGAATGTCCTCTCAAACTGATTTATTAATGGCACAAACTTTGTCCTTAGGTCTACAATTTTTTCTTGGTCACTAATAGTATTCAAGTCTTTCAAAATAATTCATTACTAGTAGGACACTTCAAACAAGGCTGAACCCCTGTATACCGGGTCTTCCCTCACAAATTGTTTAGGCATGAAAGCTTTCAAACCTTGAAAGACTTTTGGTTATTCCTCACATTCATCCCCTTTGTCATACAAGCTCAAGTACATCTGCTACATTCATGTCTCCCATCATGAATCCCTATTGCAAACAATATCAAACAAGATTTCTTCAAGACTATAACCCCAGGGATGTGAAACCTCTTCCATAAGTACCAAAGTGTACTTGTTCTCTTCCGATCAACCTACTGATCACCCTTGATCAGTGTTGTTCATTCCAAGTCTTCTTTATCAAATTTCGGTCCTTATAGACCTCTTGGTCCTGCAACCTCGCACCCAATACACTCTCACATTCAAGAACAAGGACACTTCAAAATGAATGTTTGCGTCTCTTGTTTATATGCCTTCTTACTCAATTAGGGCCGACCTAATTGTCTTTTGCTCCCAACTATTCATTAGGTCTGTTTTAGGATCGACCTAATATAATCTTTCCATTCTTTGGAATAGGTCTCTCTTTTATGGTTACATGAGGTCTTTATTTTGTTCCATTTAGTTAAAGACAATGGCTGCTTTATTATCAATTTGGCCCCCTTCAGTATGCTTCATAAGGCTGAATGTTTGTCCTTAGAATGTTGAATGCACAAGTGTTCTGTTTCTTCACTGTCTTCACAAAAATGCATGCGCGATGCAAATGGAGTCATGCCAATGGTTCCAACAAGATTAATAGATATTATTTCATTATATGCCAACCTTTCCTTAACTCAGAATGCACGCCATTTACATAAAAATGGTAGCTAAAATCATAGAATAGTCTAATTTTGTGTTTGTAGGGCTAGTAGCAATCTGTCTCACAATTATGCCCACCAAGAGCTTAAGAATGCAAGCCAAGAGCTCTAATCAATATCATTAGACTTGTTTTTACTCAAGGAATGTTATTACAATTCCAAATGCCCGTTGTGGTCAATAAATGCACGTCAATTTCCTCAAATGGTCAAATTCTACTTTTAGATAGTGACCTACAGGAAAGGCACGCTTAGGTCACCAAAATTCATGCTAAATGCACAGATTTGATTGGATTAGGATAGAACTTGACACATGTATTCCTTAGACCATAACACACACCCTTGTACTCAATATTTTCTCAACTGAAGTTTTCTTGGGTAGACTTAGGTATGCCAAATTGATCTTGTTATAGTTCCAGCCATGTGAACCAAAAATGCATGCCCGATGCAAATGGATTCATGCCAATGGTTCCAAAAAGATTAATAGATATTATTTCATTATATGTCAACCTTCCCTTAACTCAGAATGCACGCCATTTGCAGAAAAATGGTAACCAAAGTCATATAATGGTCTAATTATGTGTTTGTAGGGCTAGTAGCAATCTGTCTCACAATTATGCCCCCTAAGAGCTCTAATAAATCTCATTGGACTTGTTTTTACTCAAGGAATGTTATTCCAATTCCAAATGCCCGATGTGATCAAGAAAATGCACACCGATTTCCTCAAATGGTCAAATTTTGCCTTTAGACAGTGACCTACATGAAATGCACACCCAGGTCACCAAAATGAATGCTAAATGCACATATTTGATTGGATTGGGATAGAACTTGACACATGTATTCCTTAGACCATAACACACACCCTTGTAGTCAAGTTTTGCTCGACTAAATCTTACTTAGGTAGCCTTAGGTATACCAAATTGATCTTTTTATAGCTCCAGCCTTGTGAACCAAACATCATAAATTTCATGTGCAGTCAATATGTCTCCACCATTAATGTCATCATTGTCTTCTTGGTACACAAACTCTTCTTTCCCATGCTCTTGTATTAATGCAACAACTTCCAACAAACTTGTACAACCTTGTCCAATGTCTTCATGTTGACATCAATCACTGTCTTCATGTTAACATCAATGCCAACAATATTCAGTAATGCAAACATGAATAATGTCCCTTGGTAATAAGTTATTCATTATATGTCTTTATATTGATGGTATTTGTAAACGTTTGTGTCGTTTTAATATTTGTTATATACACTAATATTACTTGATTGTTTGTCATTATAAAGGAATGGTGCCCAAGGGCACTGCCCATGGAGGAAGAAGTGGATGTACACGTCGTTCTGGAACGTGGAGCGAATATTGAAGATGAAGTTAATAATGATCCTATGGAAGAAGATGATGATGCTAATAACACAATTGAAGAAGATGGCACAAATAGATTGATCCATGAGGTATTTAATGTTGGAATGGATGATGATAATAACATTGATGGTGTTTTTGATATACCTATACTTGAGAAGGCAAGCCAACCTCTTTATGAAGGGTCCGAAACAAGTCTTCTCTCTGCTATGTTGCTGCTAGTGAACTTAAAGGTTAGGAATGGTTTGTCAAACACTTGTGTCACACGGATCCTAAGGTATGTAATATGTTTCGTCACATTTTATAAATGATGATAAAGGTCTTTCCTCTTTTTTTTTTTTGGTAGTTCATCTGTAAAATTTGGATGCAATATGTACGATTAATATTCTTTACATCAACCAATACTGATTTTTTATGTTGTAATTGTTAGGTGAATTTTTGTTACCACCATCAAATGTTTTACCTCGCACATGCCGAGATCTACATGCCCTTATGAAAGATATTGGAATGAACTATCAAGATATTCATGCATGTCCTGATGATCATATTCAGTATTATAAAGAACATGCATCGAAAGAAGAATGCCCGAAATGTCAAAAGAGTAGATATCGAATTGATCAAGTAACAAAAAAGGTGCCTTGCAATGTTCTTTGTTATATTTCCATTATTCCACGTATGCAGCAATTGTTTAGGTGCAAAAACATAGCAAAGTTTATGGATTACCATGCAGAGAACATAAGCAAAGATGGTGTTCTTCAAATGCCTGCGGATGGATCTGTATTTTTGAAGATAGAGGAAAGATTGCCAAAGTTTAAAGAATAACCTAGTAATCTTAGGCTTTCATTGGCAGCAGCCGATGTAAATCCATTTGAAGAGCTAAGATCTACTTACTCGGTGTGAACTGTTTTTGTTATCAACAGTAACATTCCTCTGTGGATGTCAATAAAGAGGGAGCACATAACGTTGACAATGATTGTTCCAGGTATTTGTTTAGAATAATTTCTTTTTACTATGGTAACATCTCAATTGTCTTATTTTTTTCATAAATATGTCTTATATTTGGTTGTTTATACTCATATATATATATATATATGTTCAATTATGTCTTATACTTATGTCTGATATTTTTTATATTTAATCATATATGTAATAATTATGTATTGTATGTTCAATCAATTGGGTAAGTACTATGTTAAAGATATGAATGTATATCTTGAGCCTCTTATCGACAAGTTACTAGATTTATCGAGGGGCATCACTATGTATGATATCTCTAAACTAGTAGATGATCCGAAAATGGAATTTGAATTCCATGCAATGCTTGTATGTACAATTCACTATGCCCCAAGGCTAACACATTTATGTGGTATGTTATAACGGTACACTGCACTTTAATAGTGCTTAATTTTATGAATTTCGTATCATGCATGTTTTTTAAATAATCCCTTGATTATACATACTTCAAATAATTGATATCTAAATTCCTCCATCTCTTGTAGGTCTTCAAAAAAAGGGTAAGTTTGCATGTCCAGTTTGTGGTCCTAAGATGAAATATTGTCGTTTACGAAGTTTAGGAAATGAAGTGTTTGGTGAGTATAGGCACTTCCTCTCTAAGAACTATAGGTATCGAACTATCAAAACATATCTTTTCAATGGGAAAGAAGAGATTGGATTAAAACCTCGAAGAATGGCACCTCGTCTATGGAAGCTGCAATATAATAGATCAAATCTTCAAGGTATGGATCAAATCGTCTATTTATCATATACATTAAATGTTTGGAATATTTTATATTTTTATTGCATTTTGATCACTTTACTAATTTTCAAGTATTCTTATAATATCTTTAATTATGCTTCATATTGAAGGTCGTGATCAAGGCATCAATAATGAGGTGGTTCCACGAGGAATGAAAAGTTATCTCGAGCAATTCAGTAAACTCCCCTATTATGAGCATCTAGAAATTGTTCATTTATTTGATACAATGAACATTGGGAAGAATGTAACATAAACGTTATGGCGAATCTTAGATGGAAGGAGTGACAAAGAAAAAAATGTCAAGATTTGTAATGACATTAAGGAAGCCAATCATGCAATGCAAAGTGTGATTCATTCAAATAGTGATGGAGACCAAAATATAAGTGCCTTTCCATGGTTATTGACATAGGAGAAAAGAAAGGATGTAAAAAAATTTACTGGAAAAATTAAACTTCCCATTGGATTTTCTTCAAACATAAAGAATATCCTAACAAAGAAAGGTGAATTAAGTGGGGTAAAAACTCATAATTGGCACATACCTTCATTAAGGTAATTATTTTGGTGTATATATTTGTATATTGGTGAAACATCTTGTTAGTGTTTTTTTTGTCTACTTTGGGAATACCTAATGATGCATTTTTTTGTTACAGTATGTTCTACCTCTTTCTCTCCTAGAAAACTTTGACAATAGTTTCAAACAAGCTATATATGATCTTGGAAAATACATGAGGTAAGTGGCGATTTATATGCAAAGTGTAATTTGTTCATTTCGTTGTACAATGTACTTATATTTGATTGCATGTGTTTTACTTGTAATGCATACTATATACTATTTGGTTATTGAAACTTGTGATTTGCTTAAATCATTTGTACATGGTTTTCATCTAAAGAAATTGATAAAGAAGATATAAAGTATTGGAGGATACAAACTCCTCGTCTAATGTGTGAAATGAAAAAGTATCTACCTCCAACATTTTTCAATGCACAAGAACACTACCTCATACACCAAGTTGAGGAGATTGAAATGTGGGGTCCTGTACACACAAGGTCAATGTGGATGGTTGAGAGGCACTTGAAATCATTGAAGGATTTGGTTAGACAAAGAGCATGTCTTGAGGGTTCTATGGCAGAGGGATATATGGTATATCAAACCATGGTTTATATTACTCAATATCTTCCTAAAATAGTTTCAACTATTAACACAGATCGCATTTGGGATGTCAACTCCATCAACAAATTTGAATGGGAGCACCTACTAGGGAAAGGTAGAATGAGGAAAGTGAGATGTAAGTAGAAGGTGGAGATTTATAATACATTTGTCTTTTTGTTTTTATGTATGTCGTACTTATTTAAATTTTAGTCTTCCTACATAATCCATTATTAATATGAAGGTATACCATGGTAACTAATCATATGTAAAAAAAATTATTTTAATACAGCTGCTTCAGAGTGGGCTCAGGATGCAATACATTTATACATTGCAAACAATGTTGATTGGATGAAGGTATGGATTGAATGATGTATAGAATGTAATCATGGTAGGTTAACATGGAATGGTGTGGCTACAATGGTTAAAGAAGTTCAACGTGAAGGAGATGCCAATCTTACACGTGAGGAAATTTATTTAGCACATGGTTTAAAAGATAAACATGCAAGCATATTCACCCATACTATTTAGTTTTTATTAATATTATATTGATGTATATGGTGTGCTTTTTTACTTAATTTGCATAATTTCCAAGTATAAATATGTTTATCGATTGGAAATGCATTTTTTTATGTGTTTGACATATTGCAGGTGAAACAACACAAGGCTATGTGGTGCAATGGTCGCAAATTTCGCATCAAAAAGTTGGATGAAAAGAGGAAAAATTATGATAGTGGGATAATTGCAGTATTTGAGGTTACTAATGTTTCTCATAGAAGAGACAGACGTCCGGAAGTCTTTGAAAATCAATACCATGGGTATTTGGAAGATAGAATTGAGTGTGACTTTGAATCCTTCAAAGTAGTTCTGTTTGACTTCAAATGGTACAGGTTGCGAGTGAATGAATGTGATCCTGATAGAATTGTTATTGAGCATGCTAATGAATTTACCATGGTTAATACAAGGAATGTTGAGCTAGGATCCGAGCCCTACATTCCTCCTAGCCAATGCAAATAGGTATTTTAATCGGAGGTTCCAAGTAGAGGGGGTTGGTCATATGTTGCTAGATATGATCCAAGAGGAAGGCCGATAAAGTATAATGTATCAGAAGAAGAGGATATTGAAGAAGAAGATGATGTAGAGGAGCAGTGAGTTCATGTGTCAGACGAAGACGTTGAAGAAGTTCAAGGAGATGTTGGAGACAATGATCTGTATGAAGATGATATCGACGATGTGTCAGACGAAGAAGTTGATGAAGAAGTATAACCAAATGTAGGAGACAATGTTCCTGATGATGATATAGACGATGACATGATTGGAAATGATGGCATTGATGATGATGTTGATATGGAAAATCCTTTCAACATCGATTATGAACCAGATGATATAGATGATGAATTGGATGAAGAAGAAGATTAATGATATCAACATATTCATATTTCATACCACATTCCAAGTTTTGCTTCGGCTTGCATTTTGTGAAACTTATGTAAAGTGGGGAAACATTGTTATGTAGTATATTTGTCATACCTGATGCAAGGTTATATAGGTTAGATATTTCTCTAATATCGACTCATTTCAAATTTAATTACCAGGAATTTACTTGGTTTGGTCGGGGAGTGCATATTTGTTTTGATTGTGATCATTGACAGATATGATGAATTGTTATTCCAACAGACTTGGATTAAGTGTATAACATTTCCTTTTAGGAAAATGAATATGAGGTGTTGTAGAAAATGTTTTTATATTTACGTTGGACTGATCATTATTGCACTGTCAATTAAGTACAGGTCTTGGTTTGTATTTATTTGAGGCACAAAACCCTGAATTTTACCCTTTGAAATCAATCCAATTGGAGTATTCTTGCACAACATAAATTTATATGTGAAAAATTAGAAAAATTTACTTGTATTAATGTTCTTAATGATTAAAAAAATAATCTCAAAGTTGAGTCATTCAATTTGGCCTTGTAATGAAGGTTGGGTATGCATGTTTGTGAAGCAGGCCAAAATTGCCTTGCTTCACTAAAATGCATGCCCATGCTTCATTTATTGGTGAATTTGATTGATTCAAATTGTAGACTATTTATTTAATGATTTTACACATTTTGCATTGCTATATGTTTACTTTGATCCTTATATAATTCCGCTTCATATTTCTTATAACATCCCAAGTTTTGCTTTAGCTTGCATTATGTGAAAGTCACTGTGTATAGGTAGGAAACATAGAGTAGGGAAAAAATTTATTAATTTTTTATATATAAAGTTATGATAAATTACAAGTATCTTTTAATTGAAGAAATGTAATATCTCTTCTAATTTAAATTATATTATTTTAATGTTGAGAAAGGATGTTGATTGTCACTTGATTCCCCCCCCAATTGTTGTTTGCTCTTTGCTCTCTATATATTTCTTCTGCAAATATTGTCATGGTAATGTAAATTTGTTCTATTATCGTAAATTTTTCCTTATGATGCACTAAGCATATTGTAAACTTGTTCTATTATGGAAAAAAAGACTTACTTTGTATTTCAAGTATAAAATCAGTATATTCCATAGCACCAATTGCTCGGTTCAGTAAGCTATCAACTCATAAAATTCCATTACATTGTCCAAAAATAAAAGAGTAACTAGATCTCAGTGAGACCATAACCATATCAAACATTCATGAAGGAGACATAAATGTAAGTCCTAAAAAATGACAAGCAATTTATTCAATAATGCACTTTAACGGAAAGTATAATGATATATAATGCATGTTAACAAAAGATAACGATATATATTACATCTTGAAATGTATCTACATAGATACAATACCTAAAAATTTATATTTTGTAACTCTATGATGCTTGGGAGGATTTTGCAAGCTCTCCTCTTGAGAAGAAGAATATTTTGTAGAGTCTCTCTTTCCTTTTGTAGATTCCTGTAATTGTTTCGGCGCTACAACAAATCTTTGATCGTTTATTTTTTTTTGAAGTTCATGAACTTTCTTAGAATAAATGTCTTTCAAGTTGGATTTATCTTGTATTAACTGCTTGACCATTTGAAAATTCTTGTTATATTTCTCTGAGTGCTCTTTTTCTACTCTTTCAAGAACTTTCTTTGTAGATTTCAGTTCAGACTTAGCTACAACTAATTTACTAGTGATTTGTTGTACTTTATCCTCGAGCTGTTGTTCCCTCAATTTTTCCTCATTTATAGTAAACAAAACTGGTATTGCCTCATGTACGGGCCTCTGTAATTGTTGATGCAAATCAGAAATCTGGGATTTCAATTTTTGTATCTCCATTTCACATCCCAAATGTTGTGCTTTTCGTCCTTTCATGAGTTCCTTATTTAGATATGCAATTATTTTATCTCTCTCAGCTACCTTCTACTTCAATGATTCAATAATTGGTGGTGAGGCAAACATATCACCCACATCATTCATGGATGCGATAATGTCATGTAGAATATTCTCTCGTGCTTTTAGGGATTTCTTTGAGTGCATTGAAGGCATTTGTTCTACTCTTGTACCACGACTTTTACCTTTACCTTTACCCTTACCAATATCCCCACCCTCAGTACCACCTTCTTTACTATGCCAATCTTTTTCCTTTTCAAGTTCTTTAATCTTGAGTTCTACATGTCTAATTTCAAGATATCTCTCTTTCAACTTACTACCTTTCCTATTGCAGGTTTTGTTCAACCTAGTCACTGTTTTCTTGTATTCTTTAACCTATGATTCATGCTTCTCTTGGTCCTCTTTATATTTATTTGCAAATTCAGCCTTTAAATTTTCAATAAATTTATCTTTCTCATTTAGTTTCTTGACTAATTCATCCTCATAAGTAACTGCAGTTGCCAATGTAGGTATATAAAGAACCATTGACCTTCTTCTCAACTCCTCTTCAAGTTTACTAATTTATGTGTCAAATGTAGCCTTAATTTCATGGAACTTTGCACTTAGTGCATCTATCTCTGTCAAACATTCCTCTCTAATTCTGAATACCTCACTACCCAATTCATCAATAATTCTATCCTTGTCGTTGATGTATTTCTTTGATTGTTGTGTTAGCTGCACAATTGTTGATTGCAGCGCTGCAATCTCCTTCATGCATTCTGAAATATACTTCTCCTTTAGTCCACACTTTTCCTTCTAGCTATATATAGAGGAATAATCCTCTATTGCAACTTGTTTGTAATGGAGCATTCTATTATATATTGAGAAAACAAATATGTTATCAAAACTATATGTTGGAATGTGCACATTTAAACTCGGAGATGAAGATGTTGAATCACCCATAATGGGGAAATTATAATGAAGTGCCAACTCTTTAGAAGGAATTATGTCTATTATAGAAAAATCATCATTGCATGTTTCCATATAATTGCCCATACCTTCCTGCTCCTCAACTTCATCCATACATACATGTAAGTCTGTTACATCACCGAGACTGATATCTTCAGCAGGGAAAACTGTATCAGCAAAATTTTCCACACCTTCAACTAGAGTCTGTTCAATTTCTTCCTCAATGTTTTTCTTTTTTGATCTCCTAATGTAAAATTTAAGAGGCCTTGTTTGAACACCGGGTCGATACAAATCAATAATTTTTTGCAATGTTCTCGGGAAACTGAACTTAACCTTATTAATTTTACTTTCTCATAGGGCATAATGTAATTTTTTAGCCAACAGATGAGGGACATCTATGGCCCTGTATTCAACCCAATGAATAACTAGCCTCATGCAATCACTGGAAATATCATGCTTGTAATGATTCATAATTGTCCTAAGGACAAGTTGAATAAAGGATTTGTTTATTCCTTCAGGAACATCTTGCATTCCTAATCCATTCCTCGGAACAAATACTTTTTTCCCACATATTTTATTGGCCATTTCAATATTTTCTAGCTTAGGGGTTTTAATGGAGATAAATGTTGCTCCCCCTCTGCGTGGAATTTTTGTTGCTCTTGCAACCAGATCAAGCTCCAGGTAAATACTATTCCCAAATAATTTTAATTCCATGGCTATATCATCATAATTTTCTATGGCCTCATCCATCTCATCATTTTGGAAATCGAACTGTCCAAATATAAATTCAAAAACCTATGATCTTTTTATGATATCTAGCATACCTGTTGAACAATTGTTTGTATCTCTCCATGTATTGACACACTCTTTGAATTTTTTGACTGTGAACTTCTCCTTCTGGGAACCCCGTGTGTAAAATGTTTCCGTGGAAGAGGGCACCCCTGTTTGACTTGACGCCATGGTTGTTTGGGTTCAAGGCAGGCTGAAAACATGTTGAATGCAAGAGGAATACACACTGAATGCACGTTGAATAAACAATGAGAAATGCATGATGAATAAACCCTAAGGAATGCATGCCAAATAAATCGTCAAGAATGCACGTTGAAAAAACCATCAGGAATGCATCTTGAGGAATCCGTTCACAAATTAGTTTTTTTTTTTAATTTATTGATATATTTTACTATAAATCACTTTTACAACACTTGGCGTGCATTTTTATAAGAACACTCACATAGTTTTTGCACCCTTTTTTAGCAATGGACTTGGAACTTTTGATAATTAATGAAAACTTTGCATCTCTGGTAAAAATTTTGCAAACACTTGGAATATCAAGGGTTGTAATTTGAATTTGAAAAATAGTAAAAACAATGATTGTGTGCATGTGCTAGAGGAAAATTTTGGAAGCAAAATAATAAAAGTCGTTGACACACACACACACACACACACTAATAATAAAAGTTGGGGACCTGGTGTGTTGAGGGTAGAAGTGACATTTTCCAAACCAATCTTGTGTAGACAAGATTGATCCCCCATACAGAGGTGAGCACCCTTTGATTTCCTTCCGTGTAAAGGTTTTTCCTCCCGTATAGAGGTAATTGATCAAAGTAATGATGTTGTAAAGTCTTGTTGGACAAGGCTTTGGACTTGTGCGTTTGAAGTCATGATTCTCATGTGAACCTTTTGTATAAAGGTATCCATGGGATGGACCTCCCATATAGAGGTGTAAATTCCGTATAAAGGTCATGCTTTACTTGTTAAAATCATTTAACGTTGTGTGATGTATTATTAACCATGATCACCAGTTACTATTAAGTATCCTTTAGAGATTGATAACCTCTAAAGTGAATTAATTTAGCATATGATCATTTGGTTTGGAATAATATAATATGATTACAACATCCAATAATTCTTCTTAGTATAATGTAATGCGATGGATAATTAAAGTTAACACATACTGGCCATGCAATAAGAGATAAAGAAATAAAATATAAATCATAGAGATCAAGAGAATTCGAAATTTCCCATGCAGACACTTCAACTAATTAAAGAGAAATTGAATTGTTAAAGCTTCAACTATAAAGCTTCAGTTAAGTATCAATGTATGCCTCAATCAATGCTTCAGTTAAAGCACCAGTTAAAGATATGCCTCAGTTAACTAAAGAACTCATACTGGTCACTTCAAGTAAATCAATCAGCATGATTTCAATGAGCTAAGTGTTAAATAAGAATGACTAGTTAACTAAAGTGTTTTCACTTTCGTTAAACTAAAAGACGACACTTCAGTAAATCAAGGAGAACTCGAATTGATCACTATAATGATGTTATTAAGAATCAGTTAAAGAGAGTTAACTAAGTGACAACAAAGAAGATCTAGTTAACTAAGTGATGGCACTTAAGTTAGCCACCTAACTAAGTGGGAAAGCTTTCAGTTAAGAGGCGAGTTCATCCTAAGTGACAACTCAATGAGATAAAGCATTGCATGAGAAGTGGGGCACACTTCTGCATGCAATATTGATACATCAAGTTTGAGGGCAAGTTCATCCTGAAGTTAGAAGATAAACATAGAAGAGAAGAATGTATAAATATGTTACATGGGATTGATGACTTAAATGTGAAGCGAATTCTCTTCTCCATTGAAGGAAAGGCACTTCTCTTTGTGCAGGTTATTGTTCTTTCTTGTTATTGATGTGTTGGGCACATTGGAAAACAAATCCGATTGATCTCTCTTCTCTATTGCTTCCATATCTTCACCAAGATTGTTTTGGTGATCTCTTATCTTCCAAAAGCAATCTTCCATGTTGTAAAAGAAAGCATTCTCTGCTATCCATTATATTATACTGAGAAGAATTATTGGGGTTTTTTTTCTCATAGTTTTGAGGATTTTCCCCAAGGTATATCTTGTGTTATGGTTGTATAAATTTCATGTGATTGAATTGTTTCATTGCTTCAAGTTTCCACATCTAAAATAATTGAATATCAAAGCTCAACCAAATATTAACATGGTATCGAAGCTCAGGGCATGAAGGAGCTCAGTTTTGCATCCCAACTAGAGCCTACGTTGATCTTGAGAAGTTGAGCACAAGATTTGAAGACTATTGCATCAATTTTTGTACGACCAAAAGACCATCTTGAGGGCACCTCAAACTTCAACACTTGGAAGGATAGGATTCTCAACATCCTAGAGGAACATGAATTGGATGGCTACATATCCACTGTGGTGGAGTCTACATCTAATGCAGGGCGCATCAACTTCAAGAAGAATCAATCTAATGCCAGACAGATCATCTATGATTCGGTAAAAGATAGCTTGATACTCGTGATCACACTATTGAAGACCGCGAAAGAATGTTATGATACATTGACTAATCTATATGAGAAGAAGGATGCAAGTCAAAAGAGGGCATTGAAGAATAAGATTCTAAACTTAAAGATGGAGACAGATGAGACAGTGGCCTCCTTCTTCACCAAGATCTCTCAAGTAAGAGACCAACTTGCTAGTATTGAAGTAGTGGTGGATGAAAATGATCCTCTCCAAATTGCTATTGATGGTCTCCCATCCTCATCGGAGACATTCTTGGTTGCGGTAAATGGCCAAGAGGTACAACCTAACTTCGAAAGGTTGTGGCATGACTACCTCCAAGAGGAGGGGCGAATCCAAAGCAAGTCAGTGTGCATCAAAGAAGAAAACTCTGCCCTCACGGAAAGAATGAAGAAATGAAAGAAACCCTTCTTCCAAAAGAAGGTTTCGCATCCAAAGAAGAAGGAGTTCAACAAAGGCTTTGACAAGTCAAAAGCTAGATGCTACAATTGCAACAAGAAAGGCCATTTCTCAAGAGAGTGCAAAGCAAAGCGGAAAGGAAAGTTTCTTGCTTCTACCGCCATAGAAGATGAAATCACTCAAAAGAATGCATCTAAAGAAAAGGAGACAAGAAGGGAGTATTACCTTGTCTCATCCTTTTTGGGATCTGTCATCACAAATGCAAACACATGGTTGATTGATAGTGGCACATCCAAACATATGATTGGTTACAAGACTTCCATCACTGATCTAAAGGAGAAAGAGTTCACATGCATGGTAGAGTTGGGGGACAACTCAACATATTCGATCCAAGGAATTGGATCCATCTCATTCCAGCTGACGCACCAATGATATTTTACATGTGGAGGAAATTCTATATGTTCTAGGCTTGAAGAAGAACCTCATTTCAGTTTCGGTTCTTGTAGACAAAGGCTTCCGAGTTATCTTCATGGATAACAAAGGACTTTTATGGCCGAAGAACAAAATCCTATAATCTATTGCCGTGATTGGAGTTCGAGAGGGAGGACTCTACAAGGTACCCTGGAAGTAAATTCAAGATATGATTCACCACACTATCATTCCATGCAATCTATGGCATCGTATCCTTGGACACTCGCACTTCAAATCGCTACCGGAAATTCAAAAGATGGTAAAAGGTATGCCCATATTTGATTTTGAGCATGATAGTGTATGTCGGGGTTGTGCACTTGGGAAGAATGTTAAGAATTTTTTTTCTAGCAGTACTACTAGATCTACTAGGGATTTTAGATTTAATACATTCTGATGTATGTGGTCCCATGTCATCCCCCTCCTTGAGTGGCTTCTTATATTATGTACTATTCATAGATGATTTTTCTAGGAAGTCTTGGATTTATTTCATGAAGGCTAAAAGTTAAATTCTTAGCAACTTTAAAGAGTTTAAAGCCCTAGTTGAAAATAACAATGAAAAGCACATCCGTGCATTAAGGTCTGATAGTGGAGGTGAATTTGATTCCCATGCATTTAATGAGCTATGTAGTGATGCAGGAATATGTAGACAGTTAACAGTACCATACAACTTTCAGCAAAATGGGGTCACCAAAAGAAAGAATAGAACCATATGTGAG
Source organism: Larix kaempferi (assembly GCA_027924585.1). NCBI lineage: Eukaryota > Viridiplantae > Streptophyta > Pinopsida > Pinales > Pinaceae > Larix > Larix kaempferi. The sequence goes on along the minus strand of BSBM01000579.1, from coordinate 4,781,377 downwards.
GCCACAAAATCCATGATGCATGATCAAGATATGTATACCTCATTATGGGAAGAAGCCACTCGTACAACTGTGTACATCCAAAATAGAAACCCGCATGCCATTCTAGATGAGAAGACACTAGAAGAAGTGTTTACCGGCGAGAAGCCAGGAATCTCACACTTGAGTATCTTCGAGAGCCCAATATACATTCATGTACTGAAAGAAAAGAGAACAAAGATGGAGCCTTCTGGAAAGAAAGGCACCTTTGTGGGTTATAGCGATTCATCCAAAGCATACCGTATACATGTACTTGGTGAGAGACACGTTGAATTCAACTGAGATGTTACCTTCCTTGAGAGAGTTGCTTTCAAAAGACTGAAAGAAATTCAATGTGGTTCAAAGATAGAGGATCCTAAGTCTGATTACCCCCCTTCAGAGTTTGAGAGGGAGAAAACAAAAGATGCCTTAGATTTGCTAGGTCCTGAAGAACCAGCAGAACTGATTGAGAGGTCACATGATGAACCTCCCACTAAAAGAAGATCTGCTTGGTGTCGAGATATCTCACAAAAAGAGGAGAAACATGGAGCACCAACAAGCTCATCTAGAGAGTGCAAGCAACCTGACAGATATTCAGGGTATGTTGCACTAATGAGTCACATCAATGATTTAGAACCATCCTCATATGAAGAAGCTGCAAAGAAGCAAGTTTGGAAAGATGGAATATCAAAAGAGTACAACTCTATAATGGAGAATGATGTTTGGGAGGTTGTTCCCAAACCTGATGGGAAGTCCATTGTGATTTCCAGATGGCTTTACAAGATAAAACATGTTGCAGATGGTAGCATTGAGAAGTATAAAACTAGATTCTTTTCCAGAGGTTTCTCTCATAAATAAGATGACATCGATTATGATGAGACCTTTGCCCCAGTGGCAATGTACACCACAATCCGAGCAATGATTGCACTTGCATCTGTTCTAGGATGGAAAATTTACCATATGGATATGAAGATAACCTTCCTCAATGGTGAGGTTGAGGAAGAGGTTTATATTCAACAGCTTGAAGGATTTTTGGTGCATGGGAAGGAGTCCCATGTTTGCAAGCTAAAGAAATCTCTATATGGGCTTAAACAAGCCCCCAAGGCTTGGTACTCCAAAATCGATATCTACCTTCAGAAACTAGGTTTCTGTAAGAGTGAAGTTGATCCAAATTTGTACTTCAAAGTAGTGAAGAACCAACCATTGATATTGGTTATGTATGTTGATGATTTGCTTCTCACTTGAGAGGAACATCTGATTGCTTGGTGCAAGAGGGATCTCACCTCAGAGTTCGAGATGAAAGACTTAGGTCTGATGCACTACTTTCTTGGCCTTAAGATCTGGCAAAGAAAAGATGAATTTTTTCTATCTCAAGGGAAGTACACTGTGGATATATTGCACAGGTTTGACATGATAGATTTCAAATCTATGACTACACTGATGGTTTCCAATTTGAGGAAACTTCATGAGTCAGGATTTGGATCAAATCCAGTAGATCCCACTTTGTAGAGACAACTTATAGGCTTGCTAATGTACTTGATACATTCGAGGCATTATGTATGTTATGCCGTGATCATTCTGAGTCAATTTATGTCTAATATGAGACAAAGACACTGGATAGCTGCTAAGCATGTGCTTAGGTACCTTCGAGGTACAATTTCATATGGACTCAGATATGCCTCCAGTGGAAGAGTCATGTTACTTGGTTATACAAAATCAGACTGGGGAGGAAGCATTTTGGACCATAAGAGTACATATGTCTATTGTTATAGCCTAGGATCAACTATGATATCTTGGTCCAGCAGGAAGCAGGGCTCCATAGCCTAGAGCACTACATAAGCATAATACTTAGCTACTAGTGTTGCCTACCGAGAAGTAGTGTGGCTTAGAAAGCTACTTGCAAGGTTGTTCAGTGAAAAGCTTGAGCCTATAGTTATTAGGTGTGACAATCAGAGTTCCATCAAGCTTTCTGAAAACCTAGTGTTTCATGACAAGTCAAAGCGCATTGAAATGAAGTATCACTTCATCCGAGACATGGTCCAGAAAGGTACAGTGAAACTTCAGTACATTTCTACTGATGAGCAGATTGCAGATGTGTTAACAAAGCCTCTGTCTGTGACAAAGTTTAGGTACTTCCGAGACAAGCTTGATATGGCAAAGAATGCCTCCTCATTGAGAGGGAGTGTTAAATATACAGCATCAGGAGACATTCTCCAAACCAATCTTGTGTACCCAAGATTGATCCTCCCATATAGAGGTGAGAACTTTGATTTCCTTCCATGTAAAGGTTATTCCTCCTATATAAAGGTAATTGATCAAAGTAATGATGTTGTAAAGTATTGTTGGACAATGCTCTGGACTTGTGTGTGTCAAGTCATGATTCTCATGTGAACCCTCCGTATAAAGGTATCCATGGGATGGACCTCCCTTATAGAGGTGGACCTTTCGTATAAAGGTCATGCTTTACTTATTAAAAACATTTAATGTTGTGTGATGTATTATTAACCATGATCACCAGTTGCTATTAAGTCTCCTTTAGAGATTGATCACCTCTAAAGTGAATTACTTTAGCATATGATCATTTGGTCCGGAATAATATAATATGATCACAACATCCGATAATTCTTCTTTGTATAATGTAATGTGATGGATAATTAAAGTTAGCACATATTGACCATGCAATAAGAGATAAATAAATGAAATATAAATCGTAGAAATCAAGAGAATTTGAAATTTCCCATGCATACATTTCAGCTAGTTAAAGAGAAATTGAATTGTTAAAGCTCCAGTTATAAAGCTTCAATGAAGTATCAATGCTTCAGTTAAAGCATCAGTTAAAGATATGCCTCAATTAACTAAAGAACTCATAGTGGTCACTTCAAGTAAATCAATCAACATGATTTCGATTAACTAAGTGTTAAATAAGAATGACTAGTTAACTAAAAGAAGACACTTCAGTAAATCAAGGAGCTCAAATAGAATTGATCACTACAATGATGTTATCAAGAATCAGCTAAAGAGATTTAACTAAGTGACAACAAAGAAGATCTAATTAACTAAGTGACGACACTTAAGTTAGTCACCTAACTAAGTGGGAAAGCTTTCAGTTAAGAGGCGAGTTCATCCTAAGTGAAAACTCAGTGAGATAAAACACTGCATGAGAAGTGGGGTGTACTTCAGCATGCAGGATTGATACATCAAGTTTGAGGGTGAGTTCATCCTGAAGTTAGAAGATACAAATAGAAGAGAATAATCTATAAATATGTTATATGGGATTGATGAATTAAATGTGAAGCGAATTCTCTTCTCCATTGAAGGCAAGGCGCTTCTCTTTGTGCAGGTTATTGTTCTTGCTTGTTATTGATGTGTTGGGCACATTGGAAAAAAAATCCGATTGATCTCTCTTCTCTATTGATTATGTATCTTCACCAAGAGTGTTTTGGTGATATCTTATCTTCCGAAATCAATATGATATGTTGTAAAAGAAAGCATTCTCTGCTATCCATTATATTATACTGAGAAAAATTGCTGGGGTTTTTGTTCTCATAGTTTTGAGGATTTCCCCTAGGGTATATCTTATGTTATGGTTGTATGAATTGTCTCAATGCTTCAAGTTTCCACATCTAAAAGAATTAAAGATCAAAGATCAACCAAATATTAACAGAAGTGCCATTGCACGGAGAAGAGGAGAATCCCTGATTCGTTTCCGGAGGTTCTTTTCAAAGTTTTTGGGTAAATCGTAATGGGCGAAAATAAGAGATTTGAGTCTAATTCGCGCTCATGAAGATTTCAAACTTGAGAGTTAACCACACATTGTTATAAGTGAAACATACCTTAACCACACCAGTTTACCTCACATTGTTTCACGTGCAGTCGAAAAATATTTTTGATTGAATTAGCAATTTGACCAGTCAAGTGATTAACAACACAAACTACATTTTAATTAAGTTTTAATCCATTCCTTATTTAGGATACATTTCGGGGGTGTTAATTTCTTATGATGCATATTAGAGGAAGGTCGTTCAACATCGACACTATCTTTATTTCCATGAGTACCTTAGGTCACATTATCACTTTTATGAAGCTGTTTTTTAAGGTCTTTATGAGCATAGTCACCCTTTCCAAAATTCGACCTAATAAAATTTTGACCCCCCCTAATTCTGAATTGTTTGCCTATAGTATCCTAATATGTCCTCTCGACCTTGCACAAAGTGACTTGTGAATGTGGCCAACGTTGAAATTTTTTCAGCTTGTGCTTGTATGCACTGAAATTTGACATGGTTAGAGTAGATCCACACACTGACAATATGGGAGGGTTTCGAGCCTCAAATATGACTCTAAAAAATAATTTGAAAATCAAACAACAAAAGTATAACATAAATCTAAAAGGAATCAAATAATAATTTTCTATTTCAATCACAAATTCCAATAGTCATAGTTTTTAGCTTGAAAATACATTGAATGTGCAGTTGGAAATTTGATCACACCTTGTATAACCCAATTTCCAATAGGGAAAACAACTCTTTCTACGAACTCCAACAAACCATTGATCGATAAATATTTCATACATCCAATCTAATCTTCATTCTCTTCTAGAAAATTTGAAGTCTCTTTTTATTATTAAATGAAAAATTCTAGGTGTGAGTTAGCTATCTCTTGTCATGAAGGATCATATGGTTACTTCATAGATTATGGTTAGCAACTTAGCAAACCCTTCTAAAGATATAATTCCTTATACAAAGCGCAAGAAGAATAGTAAGCTTTTCATTGTTGTAGCAAGACTACAATATGATATCACTAAATAGTCTATCATGGTTTTAGTTGCATACGGTAATTCAAGAAAGATAATATTTGAGAGACTAGTTGCAAAGCTTGTCTGGAGGTTTGATTCCTAGTTTCTACAACAAGGATCGTAGAAGAGGAAGAGTTCTCTTCATATGGGGTGGACATATTAAAGGTGAGAAATCAACAATCAGTTCCTTCATGTCATTGTCAATGTAAATGGTACTTTACCTAACCCCATCAAAAGTGGTTATTGTTTTACCTTTTAACATGTGCTTTACATTATGGTTTATTGTAGTTGTGTAGTAAAGAAACAAGTTGTTGTCATATGATTTTTTATTTTTGTGCAATTATATCCAAGGTGGTGGTAAATAGTTGGTTGAAATTTCAAATTGGCTCACCATGTCATGAATTAATATGGTGGTAAAGTCCCTCAGTAGAGAAGACACATTGTTTACTCCTTGGGAACATTTATTCCAATTTTTCACCATTGTATTCAAATCCAAAATACTATTATGAGGTCGCAAGTGATATAACCATATTGTTGCCTCCCTTCAAAAGTTCTCATAAATAGTCTGTAATTTCTTTGACTGCATCATATAAGTCTTGTACATGTTCCTTAGTGACCACTTCCACTGTTTTGGTGGCCCCATTGGCAACCTATCTAGGAAACATTTGGTGATATAATTCTATCAGCGACAAGGTTCAAGTATTTTTCCATATAAAATCATTTTCTACCGAGCCACTTATGGTAATACCTTGTTTTCGTGACATGAAAGCTTTGGTAGTCCCATTATTATAATGCATGTGAATCAACTTCATATTTAGCTACAAGTGTAAGAGTTAACTTGAGAGTCATAAAATATGCCAAATTGTTGGAGATAGGGCCTATACTTGCTTCAAACGTACAAGAATGAGTATCGAATATGCATAAAATGCCGCTTGATCCTCCCAAAGGTGACTCACCTTCTGAGGCACCATAAAAATAGGCCCAAGGCTTCGTCCTATCAATAATTTCTTCACATAGATAGCATTGAATCTTTGGTTATTTTGTTTGTTTTTAACATGATAAGACACTTATGCACCATACAACACACTAAAATCATCATCGTCGTTGTCTTCGTCATCCTCCTCCTCCTCCTCCTCCTCCTCATCATCAATGTCATGATCGTCGTCGCCGTCATCATCATCAACAACATCAATTTCATCGTCGTTGTCATCAACATCATCATCATAATCAGCATCGTCGTTGTCATGATCATCATCAGTATCATCATCATCATTGACATTGTCGTCATCGTCATCGCGGTCTAGTCTCAGTGTTGCTACATCCTCTGATTGAGGAAAGTTTACTTCAAGATTAATTATATATTAATATTAAATATTAAACATAAATATATTTTAAATTCTATATTACATAATATAATATTTGATATAATATATAATATCATTTAATATTTAATATATAATATAATATAAAAATAAAAAGAAACAAAATAAAAAAGAAATAAAAAAATAAAATTACATTTAAAAAAAAAAATTAAAACAAAAAACCAATATATATATATATATATAACACATTATCAAACCTTGTTATGAGTACATGAGTGCATTTTAAAAAAAAATTTAAACCATCGCCAAGCGCAACCATCGATTGCCATTGGATAGCTCATTGAAGGTCATTCTCACCGAGTACAATCAAATCCGGTGACCCCGTGACCCCCCACAATGACTGCAGTGACTGATGCACAATGATTGTCAGTGGCAGACAAGGAAGGAGACAGAATGACCGCACAAATATGGTAAGCCTTCTTGGAATTTTCATTGTTTTTTTTTGCTTTCCCTTGAGAAATGGGCCTACACTTTTCCTTTTATGCCTTCCCCGACTAGAAGAGGAACAACCCAACATTGTTTTCCTGTTACTATTCAACCCATTCCTAATGCTTGTCATTTTCACTTTCTTTGCATTCAAAATTTTAATAATAAAGGGTTCTTACATCCCAAAATACTCCTGACCATCCCAAAAAGAAGGTAACCCTTTCTTGATGAGCTTGGAAAATTTGGCTTTGAAACCAACTACCTTTTTTTATCATTGCATCAGCTTTATCCTGGACATTTTTTACAAGATGATGTTTCCCTATAACCTGTCTTGCAGCAATTGTAATGGCAGACTTGTCAGATACTCCTAATGCTTGTAGATTAGACTTTGAGGCCATATTCATATTATTGCTAATAGCATGTGCAATATATATAGGTCTATGAGTGAGATCCTAGTTTATGTTTCATCAGATCTGATTTGTAGAAGATGTCAAAGAATGCTCATCTTCAACTAAACTCAAATAATCCATGAATATATCAATTTCAACATTTAATTGAACCCATAATAAATGATTTGCACCTTTAAGAGATTCTTTGCTTGATAAACTGGACCGAGCTTTGGAACTTTTTGAATCTAACTGATATTTTGTAGCTTTGATTTCTGCAAGTTCAACACCTTTTTTTTATAATCTCTTGCAGGGATTCAATCTGAATTGATCGATTTGTCTTATCTTCTTCCAAGGACCCGATTCTTTCATTCTTTAAACTAAGCTCAGATAATGCTTTAACTAAATCTTTATAAGAATAATTATCCCTTTTGGAAATCAAAGTATTCTTCTCAGCTAATAACCATATTCTATCTTTCTCAAACATTATAATTATTTCCTTATACTGCAAGACTTCTTCTTTTAAAAATGCCATGTCCTGCTTCATTTTATCATTTTCCTCCTACAGTTCTTTTAGCTCTTGAGACTTTGAATGCTCTGTAGTTGGAATATTGAGCTTTTTCTTTAAATTTTGGATCTCATTGTCTTTTTTCTGCAATCAAATCCGTAATAGGATTTTGATTAGAAGAATCCTTTCCGAATTTGACAATCTTTTGCTCTAAATCCTTGATTTTTGTTCTCCATGCTTTATTTTCTGATTTTTCTTACACTAATTGCCCCTTGACCTTTTCCAAATCACCCTGAAGCTTTGAAATTGTAGAAGCAAAGTGCAACATGTTTGAATAAATTACTTTTGTGGTCTGCCTAAGCAAATTAATTTTATCCACCACACTCACTTGATTCAACTTTAATTTTATGTTTGTTGCTTTAAAATCTTCTGTTGTTTTGGAATGTCTACACATGGGCTGTAGGAAAACAATATTCAAAGAACTATCTGCATGATCCAATGTTGAAAGAACCACAGGAGCAAAACCAATTTTTCCTCTAACCTGTAACCCTATTCAATATTGAGTTACGTTATCTCTTGGTAATTTTCCTAGTTGTGGGGGGAAATTAGCCAAAGTAACATTTTCAAACCTTATTTAGAATTGAAGACTGGCCTTTCCAATTTAGAGGGCGCTCCCTCAATGAATTTATATCTTAGTGGCCAGATCTATAAGTAAAAGCACGATTTTATGATTTGGTTGGTAGGATTAAGAGAAAGAAACCATTGGGCATGGAGTCATAGTTTGAGTTTCAATAAAATATATCAAGTGCCTAGTTGTAGAGTGATCCAAGAAGCAAAGGCAAGGTAGATAATGTATTTTCAGTTAATATGATCATTGCAGTATGGTGGCAGAATGAAAATTAACAATCCATTACATTTATAGCATCTATCTATGGATGAATTCCAAATGCAACTTTAGAAGAAACCAATGGACTATTCAACTGTATGAATTTAGAGCATCAATCTCAGGATGAATTCTAAACCATTTAATTTCAATTAAATACTAGAAGATGACACATTCAATGGAACATTGAGATAGGAGAAACATACAGAAAGGAAAGATACAAACTTCAAAACATCATCACACGAATCTCTGGTAGGAATAACTCTGTACTTCTGCACTGATATTTTATTAATTCTCAGAAAAAAAATATTTTACAAGCACAATGAGTCTTTCTCTCAAAAACTTTGAACCCCTCCATTATTTACAGATTACAAATATATACAAAAGTAATTTGAGAGCCAATTTCTAAAGTTAATAATGATGCATTAGGAACCACATTCAAAAAGTTGTCTACATTTTGAGCTCTCTTTAAGGGTCTCTTTAACAAAGATTCATTAACAATTACACATTTATGTAAATCTATGACTGCTACAACCTTCTTGTCTTCCATAAAATCTAAACATTCTCTGAATTTGGTGATCTCAGTTGTCAATGAGTCCCAAAGGAAATGTTTTGCTCCTTGAAATGGACCTTGCCCCTTTAATTTCAATTCAAAGGTCGGCAACTTTTTCCTATAAAAGTTTGATCTGTTTCTGAACTTGATCATTTTTCTCTTTAAGCTCCTTGATTTTAACATCTTTGAGATTAGTTTGAGACATAGCTTTTGTGTGATATTCAAACAAGAACTAATCACCAACTTTTATGTCTGGACTAAGCTGCAAATTATTTTTCAGCTCATATGTAATCCTACAGGAAATGCACACCTAGGTCACATAAATGCACGCCACAAGCACGCATTTGATTGGTTTGAGCTCAAATTTGACACATGGGTTCCTTAGACCATAACATACACCCCTGCACTGAATTTTTCCTCAAATGAAGTTTCCTTTGGTAGATTTATGTCTGCCAAACTAATCTTTTTGTACTTTTACAGGAAATTCCCACCTAGGTCACCAAAATGCACATCGAAGGCACAGTTTTGATTGGTTTGGGATCAAACTTGACACATGTATTCCTTGGACCATAATGCAAATCCCTATGGCAAGCATAGTTGTCATTGATGACAACACATTAATGACAAAGGTTAAGTTGATGACATGGCAAAGGTGACTAGGCAAGCATTGATGACATGGAGGATAAAGGTTGAAGTGATGACAAGGTAAAACAAGGACAAAGGACGAAGACAAGATGATGTGGTAAGCATGGACATGCATGAAAAGTATTGATAACATGGCAACACGTATGACAAGGTTAATGCATGACAAGTGGCAAGCATGGACAAGCATGACATGGCAAGGGTTGATGACAAGGCTGTGAAAGGACAACTTGTGGGTATGGAGAAGGATCCATGTGGGAATATCCTAGAGCAGCCTACGATAATTTGTTCAAGTAGCTGCAGGCATCTTTAAGGCCCTTGCGGGCATTATATTGAGTCCTTGCAGGCATCACAGGAAGGCCCCTTGCGGGCATTTTATTAAGGCAGTTGCGAGCATATTTGATGGAATGCTGCAGGCATTTTTATAGGCCCTTGCGGGCATATTCTGTAGCCCTTGCAGGAATTACAAAATCCCCTTGCAAGCATTTTAAGGGAGCTAGAAAGAGCCCCTTGCGGGCATGCAAAGAGAGCCCTTGCGAGCATTTTAGAAGTGCCCTGCCGGCATAATTAAAGGAGCATTGCGAGCATTTTGGAAGGCCATATGAAAATGAAATGACATGGCATAAGAATGATGAAGTACTCCTGATGATGATGTGGCAAAGAAAGTTAAGAAAATATATTTATATTTGACGAGGATAATATGTAATAAAGTTGGCCACTTAAATCTTATTTGGTTTATTACTTCTAATAAAAATAAAAGATAAAATGACATGTCGGCCTAGCAAGAATTATGAAGAAGGAGAGTATAAATAAAGGACAAATCCTCATTTTGAATAAAGTGATTTGGTGAAGGAGATGAGAAAGTAAGCTCTGATTTTCGGGTGAGGTCTGAAGAAAATTTCGGGGGCAACAATAACAGTAGATCAACGGGAGAAGAAATGAATTAATCTCTATATCTCTAATTTCTGGATTAAACTGAGGAAGCAATAATGGTAGATTGATGACAGGTTGTGGACATGTTGAAGACATGGACAACTTGATGAAATGACTGTGGACAATTGATGACATGTATGAAGTGTGTATGAACAGAAGGAAGATATGCTTGAGGATAGATTGGTGACATGACTGTGGAAGATATGCTTGAGGATAGATTGGTGACATAACCGTGGAAGATATGATTGAGGACAGATTCATGACATGATTGTGTTGTCAAAGGCAAATTGATGAAATGTAATGTGACAAGAATGTGTATGTAACTACAAGTTGGGTGTTGTATATATTTTTCTTAGTTGGATCTGAGAAAAAGACCAAGCTGAGTCTTGGAATAGTAGCTGGTACTTCTTTATGAGTTGTAGTTGATAAAACCCCATGGTTGTAGCCGATTGAAGAAATATAAAAAGATTACAAAGCTCATATTGTGTTGTGTCTCTAATAGTGTGAATTGATGTTATGAATGACATGTTTAAGTTTATTGTTGTATTACTTAGTGAATGATGAAAGTGCTAAAGTGGCATTGTTGAATGATATATATATTTAAGTATTGAAGAAGTTGATTTTTTTTTAAGAGATGGCTCACTGATTCAACACCCCCCGCGCCTCTCAATGTGCCATTGTTTCCAACAATTGGTATCAGAGCAGGCCTTCATCACAAGCCTAGCAAGCTTGAAGGTATCCGTGGACACAAGATGGAAGGATCAGCAGAAGTCAACCATGAAGTTCCAGTCTTAGAAATATCAGATTACTTTGGTTGGAGAAGTAAAATGAAAGATTACTTGAAGAAATTTGGTGTTTGGGAAATTGTGGTTAACCCACCTATCTATCCCAACAAGAAGACAAATACAGTAGTTGAGAAATAAAATAATATTGCCTTGAAGTTTCTAATGGTGTTAGGATATTTAGACACTTAGGAGTTAGTTAAGATCAACTTGTGTAATATATCCGTTAGGGATAGTGTGTTTCTTTAGTATGCATTAGTATGCATTTGTAAATACTTAATCCGACGGTCACGATATGTTTCCGACATAGAGTGATCCGACGGCTCAACTTCTCTTAGATCAAACCTAACCTTGATCCGTGGCTTAACACCCGATTGGTCCATGATCTCTATTTAAAGAGCATGGAGGGTCATTGTTTAGTTGATCGATTATGAGAAGCTCATTTGTAACTTTCTTTCTTTGCATAATAAATTGTCCCGTAGAAGCTATTTGGCCGGGGCCGTGGAGTGTTTCCCTCAAGAGGGTTTAAACCACGTCAAAACATCGGTGTGTTGATCTGTGATCTGTTTGTGTGAAGTGGTTGCTCTTGGTGTTCGGTCCTTTGGTAGTACCCTGTGTACCCGAACATGGTATCAGAGCTTTTATGAAGTGCCGCTTCCGGTTATGATCTAGATCTTGAACTGCTGTTGCCGAAACTCGAAAGGGTTTCTAGTTCTGGTATTTCTGTGCATTTCTGGGCTGTGGGAGGTGTTCCATTGCGTCCGGAGCGTCGTTTCCATTGGGAAATAGTTTTCGTTTGATCGAAAACGGTTCCCGGTTGCTCCAGAAACGCGTTTTTCATCAGATCTGAAGGTATAATGTTACAGTGACGCATTTTTTTATTTCGTTTTTGAAAAGAAAAAAATCTCATATTTCATTTTTTGTTACTGTTAGATTTTTTTTTGGTTTCGGATTGTTGCTTTCCCGTCTGCGTATGCTCTTTGCCGTGCACCTTGAGCGATCTCGGCAAATCAGAAACAGAAAGGGAAAGGGTTTTTCTCGGCTGCGTATGCTCTTTGCCGTGCACTTTGCGCGATCTCGGCAAATCAGAAACAGAGAGAGAACGTAGACTTTCCGGGCAAGCTAACAAGATCTAACTCCACAAGTGTGGAAAAGTTTTTTTTGTTTCGTTTTGTGGTTTGTTTTGCAGGAAAAAGGGCAAGCACGCAAACCGAGCAAGAAGAGTAAAAAAAAAAAAAAAAAAAAAAAGCCCCCTTCCTCATTTCCATATTTTACATACCTTTTAAACTAGCTCACTTGGTCCAAAGTTGCTTTATTCCTTAATAGGTCTTGAGTTCAAGTCTTAGGAAGTTACTTTTAAAAAGAAAAGTGCATGCAATTTCTATTTTGAAGTTACTTTATTGTAAAAGTGCATTTCACTTAAATAATAAAAAATAAAAATACAAGTGAGTCACTTAAGCTTTTTATTTATTGTTGCACTATTTAAAAGTAATATCATTGTAAAAGTGAAATCACTTATTTTACAAAAGTGATTCACTTAAAAGCAACTTTTTTGTAAAGTGATTGTCAAAAGGTTCATCTTGGGAAGAGGGGGGTTCTTTTTTTGCTGGACATTCTCTAGCTGCCACGTCACTATTGGGGACATCTTCAACAGTTTCTTTGTTCAAGCATAACTTCATCATACAGAGTCCATTTTCAGTGCCGTTTTTTTTTGAAACCGCCTATTTTTTCGAGCTCTTCACATCCAGACTATTGGTTTCTGCTTTTACAGCCATTAATTTATAAATATGGCCACCCCTTGTGATATTCTACTTAACAGTTCCAACTATTTCTCATGGAAATCTCGTATGGAGGATGTTCTACGAAGTAGGGGACTTTTCAGAATTACAACAGGGAAAGAAAAAGAACCCACTGATGATGATAAGAAAATAAAATGGGCAAATAGATGTGATGAAGCTCGTGGATTGATTGGGATGTCAATCTCTACTGATTTGCGATTCCACATATCTGGAATTGATGAACCTCATGCTGCTTGGGACAAGTTGGAAACTGTGTTTGGTAAACACAATGAAATTCGAGGTCACCAACTCGAAAATGAGTTGATTTCTTTAAATCCAAGTGACTTTTCATGCATTCAAGATTATTTATCTAAGTACAAAACTCTCAAGCTCTTATGTGCAGAATGTAAGATTGAGAGGGAAGACAAACAATGCATTTATCATATTCTTTCCAAACTTGGACCTGCATATTCTGTTTTTGTATCTACATTTTACTCCATGAAAGCGTCATTGAATGCAGCTAGCTATCAAGAGCCTAGTCTTGAATCCTTTTGTGATTCCTTGATTAGAGAACAAGATAAACTCATTCATCTTGGAATAATCAACAATGCAGATACATCTGGGAAAGCCTTATTGTCCCAACAGAAAGAAAAGTCCAAGCCTCCCAAGAAACAAAATTTTCGCAATAATAAGTCAAACAAGGGTCCAAAACCCTCTCAGTCAGCTCCTTCTTTAAAAAATGACAAAGGATCCAAGCCAAAAGGAAAGAAGACTGAGCGTCATTGAAACTATTGCGGGAAAGATAATCATGATGAATCTAAGTGTTTCAAGAAGATGGCAGCCTTAGAAGCAGCAATGAAGAAGCACCACATCAGCCTAGATTCGTCTTCAGAATCTACCTCTCATGGACATGCACTTTGTGCTTCTGGTTTTTCTTATAATGCATCTTCTTCTTCTACTTCAAATGAATGGCTCATTGATTCTGGAGCATCTTATCATATGGCTAAGGATCAAGCCATCTTTTCTACTATGCATGAATGTAACACCAAACAAATATTTGTTGGTGATGATAGATCTCTAAGTGTTGTAGGAGCTGGAACAGTTCCAGTAGATAATGGTCATTTTAGTGATGTACTATGTGTTCCAAGAATTTCCTGCAATTTGTTATCAGTCTATCAGATCACTCATTCTGGTGAAGGTAAAACTGTGACCTTTACACCTCACCAAGTTGTAATCAAGGATTTTAAAGATTCTCAACAGGTCCTAGCTACCGGAATTGTTGATGATATTACCAGGTTGTACAAGTTTAACAACTTTGGGTCATCACCTTTCCCTTCAGTTTTTGTTGCTCATAGTGATAACTTGAGCAAACTTTGGCATGAGCGATTTGGTCACTTAAATTATCGCTCATTGCAACAACTATGTAAAGAAAATATGGTGACAGGTCTTCCGATGGTATCTTGCAGAGATGGTGTTTGTTCCGGTTGTGTACTCGGAAAACATCATCGGGACAGTTTTGACAAACGTGCCTCTTGGCACGCCTCGGTTCCCTTGGAGCTTGTGCATAGTGACTTGTGTGGTCCTCTTCCATCTGCTTCCTTTTCTGGTTTCAAATATTTCTTAACTTTCATTGATGACTACACCAGACGCACTTGGGTTTATTTCCTAAAACTTAAGAGCGAAGTATTTAACATGTTCTTGGCCTACAAGGCCCTTGTTGAAAAACAATCTGGTCATCAAATTATTAAGTTAAGATCTGACAATGGAGGAGAATATGTTAACAAACAGTTCACTACTTTCTGCACTGAACAAGGCATCCAACAACAGCACACTGTTCCATATACACCACAACAAAATGGTGTAGCTGAGCGGAAGAACCGCACTTTAAAAGAAATGGCTAATTGTATGATCCAATCTAAGGGACTAAGTCTTCAATTTTGGGCTGAAGCCATTAATTGTGCAAATTACATAGTTAATCGCACCCCCACGAAAGCATTACAAGGTATAACACCGGAAGAAGCATGGAGTAAAATTAAACCTGATGTAAGTCACTTTCGTGTGTTTGGTAGTGAAGCATGGGCTCACATTCCGGATGAAAAACGGAAAGCATTGCAGCCTAAAAGTGAAAAGTGCATATTTGTTGGATATTCTGAAGATGTAAAAGGTTATAGACTTCTTCAACCACCTTCTCATGCTATAATCATTAGAAGAGATGTTAAATTTGATGAAAATATCTTGGCCTGCGAGCCTAACTCGGCGAGTGTGCCATCTTTGGCCTGCGAGCCTGATTCGGCGTTTGTGCCTTCTTCTTCTTCTTCCAACTTCCTTGACAGGTTTCCAACTCCAGTTTCTGATGATGACAGTGAGGATGAAAATCCACCTCCGCCTGCTCATGTTCCTCCAGTTGCACCAGCACAAGTGCTTCCTCGATGGGTCCGTTCAACATGTGAAGCAGCTGGTGATCTTGCCGGTGATCCTAGAGATCAACGTCGAACACGTTCTCAGTTTCAGCGAGCCTCTTCTCTTTTGGCTCAAGTTTCCGAGAATCATGATCCAGAAACTTTTGCAGAAGCTTCAGGGAATCCAGATTGGGATGCAGCCATGGATGAAGAATATCGTTCCTTAATGGCGAACGATACTTGGGATCTTGTACCTCTTCCAAAAGGAAGAAAACTTGTCAGATGTAAATGGGTCTACAGAACTAAGTATGCATCAGATGGAAGTGTTGAAAGACTTAAGGCAAGGTTAGTTGCCAAAGGTTTTTCCCAAGTTGAAGGGATTGACTACAATGAAACCTTTGCTCCCGTCGCCAAAATGAACTCCATCCGCCTTGTTCTTTCCCTTGCAGCCTTACACAACTGGGAAGTCCATCAAATGGATGTCAAGTCTGCCTTCTTACATGGTGATTTACAGGAGGAAATTTACATGGAACAACCTCCTGGCTATGTTCAGAATAACTCTAGCCTTGTCTGCCGCCTTAAGAAATCCTTATATGGCCTTAAGCAAGCTCCTAGAGCTTGGTATGCCAAAATGGATAGCTTTCTCCTTGACACTGGTTTTTCTAGATGCCATTCTGACCCCAATGTCTATACCAAGAAAGTAGGAAACCATCTCATCATACTTGTTCTATATGTTGATGACCTTATTCTTACTGGTAGTGACCCTAAGCTTATAACCCATGTGAAATCCAGTCTTAAACAAACTTTTGAAATGTCAGACTTAGGACATTTGCATTATTTTCTTGGTCTCCAAGTTCTGCAAACCAAAGAAGGAATCTTTCTTTCTCAGTCTAAGTATGCTTGTGACCTTCTTCGTCGCTTTCACATGGAAGATTGTAAACCAACCCCTTCTCCCTTCCAGTCTGGAGTCAAACTTTCTGCCACTTGTACTTCACCTGAAGTAGATGCCACCTTGTATCGTCAGCTTGTTGGTTGTCTCTTATACTTGACTCATTCCCGTCCTGACCTTTCCTTTGCCGTTGGTAGAGTTTCCCGTTATATGCAGACACCTCATGAAAGTCACTGGAAAGCAGCTAAAAGAATACTTCGATATATTCGAGGTACAGTTCAGTTTGGGATTCATTACAGTACAGGGGGGAAACCTTTGTTGGTTGGTTTCACTGATTCAGATTGGGCCGGCGATCCTGATGATCGAAAGTCTACTGCAGGTTATGTTTTCAGTCTGGGCTCTGGACCTATTACTTGGGCTTGTAAGAAACAATAAGCTCTTGCTCTTTCTTCAGCAGAGGCAGAATATCGAGCAGCAGTTAATGCCAGTCAGGAAGCTTTATGGCTTCGACAGATTCTTTCAGAGTTTGGATTCGAGCAGCAGCAGCCTACTCCACTTTGGTGCGACAATCAAAGTGCCATCAAGCTTGCCAAAGATCTAGTTCTACATCAACGCAGCAAACACATTGAGCTACATATGCACTTCATCAGAAATCTTGTTCATGATCGTGTTCTTGAAGTGCTCTTTTGCCCTACAGATGATCAAGTTGCAGACATCTTCACCAAGTCTCTTACAGAAGCGAAGTTTTCTAAACTTCGATCTATGTTAGGAGTTCAGGAACTTGTCATTAAGGGGGGATAGGCTCTAATGCCTCCTTCCTTCTCCTAATAGTGTCACTTTTGTAAATCCTTCAATCCTATCCCAAGTTGTTCTTAAGGGGGGATGTTAGGATATTTAGACACTTAGGAGTTAGTTAAGATCAACTTGTGTAATATATCCGTTAGGGATAGTGTGTTTCTTTAGTATGCATTAGTATGCATTTGTAAATACTTAATCCGACGGTCACGATATGTTTCCGACATAGAGTGATCCGACGGCTCAACTTCTCTTAGATCAAACCTAACCTTGATCCGTGGCTTAACACCCGATTGGTCCATGATCTCTATTTAAAGAGCATGGAGGGTCATTGTTTAGTTGATCGATTATGAGAAGCTCATTTGTAACTTTCTTTCTTTGCATAATAAATTGTCCCGTAGAAGCTATTTGGCCGGGGCCGTGGAGTGTTTCCCTCAAGAGGGTTTAAACCACGTCAAAACATCGGTGTGTTGATCTGTGATCTGTTTGTGTGAAGTGGTTGCTCTTGGTGTTCGGTCCTTTGGTAGTACCCTGTGTACCCGAACAAATGGATGGACTCCCAAGCCCTATCAAAGAAAGGGTAAGAGAATACACCTTTGCCAAAGATCTTTGGTTCAAGTTGGAACAAGAGTACCAAAGGAGGAGTCAAGACAAATAAAATGAAACAGAAGTCAAGCCCCCTGAAGAAAAAGAAAATGAGGTACAAGCTTCAAATGTAAGTGAAGGTAAAGACTCCTCTATTGATGATAATTCTGAATGTGATGATATTGAAGTTTTACTTATAGAAGATGAAAAGAAGGATTTGTTGAAAGTCAATGATGCATTTTCGTGTACCCTATTGGATGTTGATCTCAAATTAAATCCAAAGATTAAGAAGAATATTTTGGGGTCATTTGAAAAATACAAAAATGAGACAAAGGCTTTGCTCATGAGATTGAAACTCAAGAACAAATATTTACGAGATGAGCTATAAAATCAAAATGATGAAGTTAGAAGATTGAAGACTGAATTAGAAAAAGAACAGGAAGAGATTTGTAAAGACCCTAAAGAGTTTGAAGAGACAAGAAGGGGAAATATTACTTTGAAGACTCAGCTGGAAGAAGCCAAAAAAATAGAAGAAATCATGAAGCTTCAGTTGGAAGAAACTTAGAGAAGATAAAATAGAAGCTTGAGATAGAATTTGTTGATCTTAGAAAGAAAATTGAAAAGTCAAACGCTCATGTGAAGTTCAACAAAGGTTCAGTCATCTTGGAAGAAATTTTGGATTAGCAAATATCTCCCTTTGACAAATCTGGTCTTGGGTACAAGAAAGAAGAAGAAAAATATGAAGGTTGTATTTGGTCCCCCAAGACTCCTGAAGTAGGATTCACATCCTTCAAAGGTGAAAGAAAATCTCATCAACAAGAACCTGCACAACATAAAGAAGATTTCAGAAGATCAAGAATGCATCAAGAAATTGGTCCCACTCCTCAAAGAATTTTTTTCAGAAGTGAGACAACTCCAAGATGGAATCAAGCACTCAGGTATGATAGTATCTTTAATGTTTATTGTTATTCTTGTATTGGTTTTCGTTACAAGGCTATGGAATATACTTTCCATGGAAGAAGAAGTGTTGGAAGTCGAAGTGACACAATTAGATGTTGGACATGTGACCAAATTGGACATGTTGCTGCAAACTGTCACACTTTGAGATGCTTCACCTGTGGTGGTGTTGGTCATAAATCCCAAGCATGTGCAATTCTAAGAAGACAATCCATGAAAAGTTTTTCATATTCATCAGCAAGGAAAATAGATGAATCGTGGAAGAAGAATAATGCAAAAAGATTTGAATCCTAGAAGACATGTGATGAAAGCCAAGGACATTCTCAGGTTTGGATGAAAAAGAATGTTTTGTTAAATGAAAATGAGTTTGATCATAGCAGAATAGATGGATTCGATGGAAAGCCATGTTTGAGGTATTTTAAAGACTTCAGTACACCTTGAGTCCTTAGAATTGGAGGATGAACTCAAGGGAAGTTGATGACTACTCCAAACAAAGAAACAGGTCCCAGGATCGTGTTTGCAAAAATTGACAGAAAGAAAGCTAATGCAAGGCAAGGATGAAATTTGGTAAGACAAAATTGATACAATTCGACATGTTGATAGGGGGAGCTTGGAATGTTTAAAACAACTGCAGAAGTATACAACAGTTTGAAATATGAAGAGAACATTATTCAGCCTGATTTAACTATGAGTTGAAAACAAGTTTGATGATGACAATCTGAGTTATTTGTGACAGCTATGATATGATTGATAGGGGGAATATGGTTAGCAAATGAAGTGAATCAACACATTGATGTGTGGAAAATTGATACATGCTTACCTTTTATGAATATACTAAATGATTGTTGAGCATGACTCTCTCTAGATTTGGATATGATTGACAAAAAACACTTGTTACTAACATTTGATTGTATGTGTTATATTAGGATTTCCATACAACATTTGGCTAGTTCCCAAAAGGAGACCCAAGAAATTGAAGAGGCTAAACATGAGCATATTCGCAATAAGGATACTATTTGCACTAACTTGGTTACAGATGTTGCTACTTTGCTTGAGAATCATTTGGTAAAGGACAATATTGTAGAACTGGAGGTTATCAAAATGAGAAGGAAGTAGATGATATGGGAAATATGAGGCAGATGACAGACATGAAGCAAAGACAGTTAATTCCCAGGGTATTGCTAAAAAGATTGCCTTACATGAGTCCGAATCCATGCATGAGAAGGGTACTAAGTCCAAGCAAGAAGGCACACATAAATATGAATCTCAATTTAAGCAAAAGTTGAAGAATGGATATTAGAAGTAGAAGGGTGATAGTCTAGAGCATAAAGAAAATAATACACAATAAACTAATATGGCTGAGATAGTTTTGCAGCATTGTATATTAGATAAGTTTGTGAAGAAAATGAAGCTAATCCATTCAGCAGTAAAGTATTGTGAAGTCATTGAAAATTATATCAAGGCACATAGATCAAGAATGTTGTTTGATAGGGGCAGTATGTAAGAAGGAAGGAGTACATTTGAAAGGAAGAGCAAGCACTTCAACAAATCAAGAAGTTTACAAGATAGGGGGAGCTTTTTTTAAAACAACTACAACAACATACCTAATAGGGGGAGCTTGTTTTAAAACAACTACAACAACATACCTAATAGGGGGAGCATCACTCAACAAGTAAGATGGAAAGTGAAAAGGTACATGGATGATCTCCAAGAAACAATATCAAGCTCAGTCAAAGGGGTAGATCAACCAATGAAAAAGTTGGCATGGTATGATTTCATGAAGTATTCAAGGGTACAATTTTTTTTTTGGGAATTGTGAAGATTTTGATGACTAGAAGATTGATCATTTGTCATTAATGTCAAAGGGGGAGAGAAATTTTGAGGATATTTCCATCAATGACAAAGGGGAAGATTGACAAGCATAGTTGTCATTGATGACAACACATTAATGACAAAGGTTAAGTTGATGACATCGAAAAGGTGACTAGGAAAGCATTGATGACATGGAGGATAAAGGTTGAAGTGATGACAAGGCAAAGCAAGGACAAAGGTGGAAGACAAGATGATGTGGTAAGCATGGACATGCATGACAAGTATTGATGACATGGCAGCAAGTATGACAAGGTTAATGCATGGCAAGTGGAAAACATGGACAAGCATGACATGGCAAGGGTTGATGACAAGGTTGTGAAAGGATAACTTGTGGGCACGGAGAAGGAGCCATGCAGGCATATCCTAGAGCAGCCTACGGGAATTTGTTGAAGTATTTGCGGGCATTATAGTGAGCCCTTGCGGGCATTTTATTAAGGCAGTTGCGAGCATCTCTAATGGAATGCTGTAGGCATTTTTATAGGCCCTTGCGGGAATTACAAAAGCCCCTTGCGGGCATTTTAAGGGATCTACAAAGAGCCCCTTGCGGGCATGAAAGAGAGCCCTTGCGGGCATCTCTAGAGCCACTTGCGGGAATTTTATAAGTGCCCTGCGGGCATAATTAAAGGAGCATTGCGGGCATTTTGGAAGGCCATATTAAAATGAAATGACATGGCATAAGAATGATGAAGTACTCATGATGATGATGTGGGAAATAAAGTTAAAAAAATATATTTATATTTGATGAGGATAATATGTAATAAAGTTGGCCACCTAAATCTTATTTGGTTTATTACTTCTAATAAAAATAAAAGATAAAATGACATGTCGGCCTAGCAAGAATTATGAAGAAGGAGAGTATAAATAAAGGACAAATCCTCATTTTGAATAAAGTGATTCGGTGAAGGAGATGAGAAAGTAAGCTCTGATTTTTGGGTGAGGTCTGAAGAAAATTCTAGGGGCAACAACAACAGTAGATCAACAAGAGCAACAATGAATTAATCTCTATATCTCTAATTTCTAGATTAAACTGAGGCAACAGTAATGGAAGATTGATGACAGGTTGTGGACATGTTGAATACATGGACAACATGATGAAATGATTGTGGACAATTGATGACATGTATGAAGTGTGTATGAATAGAAGGAAGATATGCTTGAGGACAGATTGGTGACATGACTTTGGAAGATTTGCTTGAGGACAAATTGGTGACATAACTGTGGAAGATATGATTGAGGACAGATTTATGACATGATTGTGTTGACAAGGGAAAATTGATGAAATGTAACGTGACAAGAATGTGTATGTAACTACAAGTTGGGTGTTGTATATATTTTTCTTAGTTGGATATGAGAAAAAGACCAAGATGAGTCTTGGAATAGTAGTTGGTGCTTCTTTATTAGTTGTAGCTGATAAAACCCCATGATTGTAGACGATTGAAGAAATATAAAAAGATTACAAAGCTCATATTGTGTTGTGTCTCTAATAGTGTGAATTGATGTTATGAATGACATGTTTAAGTTTACTGTTGTATTACTTAGTGAATGATGAAAGTGTTAAAGTGGCATTGTTGAATGATATATATATATATATATATATATATATATATATATATATTTAAGTATTGAAGAAGTTGAAATTATTTTTAAGAGTTGGCTCACTGATTCACCCCCCCTCTCAATGTGCCATTGTGTCCAACAATTGGTATCAGAGCAATCCTTCATCACAAGCCTAGCAAGCTTGAAGGGATCCGTGGACACAAGATGGAAGGATCAACATAAGTCAAGCATGAAGTTCCAGTCTTGGAAATATCAGATTACTTTGGTTGGAGAAGTAAAATGAAAGATTACTTGAAGAAATTTGGTGTTTGGGAAATTGTAGTTAACCCACCTGTCCAACCCAACAAGAAGACAAAGAAAACAACTGAGAAATACAATAATATTTCCTTGAATTTTCTAATGGATGGGCTCCGAAGCCCTATCAAAGAAAAGGTAAAAGAATACACCTCTACCAAAGATCTTTGGTTCAATCTGGAAGAAGAGTACCAAAGGAGGAGTCAAGACAAATATAATGAAACGGAATTCAAGCCCTTTGAAGAAGAAGAAAATGAGGTACAAGCTTCAGATGTAAGTGAAGGTAAGGCCTGCTTTGTTGATGATAATTATGAATGTGATGATATTGAAGTTTTACTTACAGAAGATGAAAAGAAGGATTTGTTGAAATTCAATGATGCATTTACATGTACCCTATTGTATGTTGATCTCAAATTCAATCCAAGGCTTAAGAAGAAGATTTGGGGTCATTTGAAAAATACAAAAAAGAGACAAAGGATTTGCTCATGAGATTGAAACTCAAGAACAAAGATTTACGAGATGAGCTAGAAGATCAAAATGATGAAGTTAGAAGATTGAAGGATGAATTAGAAAAAGAACAAGAAGAGATTTGTAAAGACCCTAAAGAGCTTGAAGAGACAAGAAGGGAAAATATTACTTTGAAGACTCAGTTGGAAGAAGCCAAAAGAGTAGAAGAAATCATGAAGTTTCAACTGGAAGAAAAAGACAAGACAAAACAGAATCTTGAGATGGAAGTTGTTGATCTTAGAAAGAAAATTGAAAAGTCAAACACTCATGTGAAGTTCAACAAAAGTTCAGTCATCTTGGAAGAAATTTTGGATTGTCAAAGATCTCCCTTTGACAAATCTGGTCTTGGGTACAAGAAAGAAGAAGAAAAATCCGAAGGTTGTATTTGGAACCCCAAGAATCCTGAGGTAGGATTCACATCCTTCAAAGGTGAAAGCAAAGCTCCTCAATAAGAACTTGCACAACATAAAGAAAATTTCAGAAGATCAAGAATGCATCAAGAAGTTGGTCCCACTCCTCAAAGCAAATTATTCAGAAGTGAGACAACTCCAAGATGGAATCAAGCACTCAGGTATGATAGTAGCTTTAATGGTTATTGCTATTCTTGTAATGGTTTTGGTCACAAGGCTATGGAATGTACTTTCCATGGAAGAAGAAGTGTTGGAAGTCGAAGTGACACAATTAGATGTTGGACATGTGACCAAATTGGACATGTTGCTGCAAACTGTCACACTTTGAGATGCTTCACCTGTGGTGGTGTTGGTCATAAATCCCAAGCATGTACAAGTCCAATAAGACAATCCATGAGAAGTTTTTCATTTTCATCAACAAGGAAAATAGATGAATCATGGAAGAAGAATAATGCAAAAATATTTGAAGCCTAGAAGACATGTGGTGACAGCCAAGGACATTCTCAGGTTTGAATGAAAAATAATGTTCTGTTAAATGAAAATGTGGTTGATCATAATAGAGTAGATGGATTCCATATGGAAAGCCATGTTTGAGGTCTTTTAAAGACTTCAATACACCTTGAGTCCATGGAATTGGAAGATGAACTCAAGGGTAGTTGATGACTACTCGAAACAAAGAAACAGGTCCTAGGATCGTGTTTGCAAAAATTGATAGAAGGAAAGCTAATGCAAGGCAAGGATGAAATTTGGTAAGACATAATTGATACAATTCAGCATGTTGATAGGGGGAGCTTGGAATGTTTAAAACAACTGCAGAAGCATAGAACAATTTGAAATATGAAGAGAACATTATTTAGCCTGATTTAACTATGATTGAAAAGAAGTTTGATGATGACAATCTGAGTTATTTGTGAAAGCTATGATATGATTGATAGGGGGAGTATGGTTAGAAAATGAAGTGAATCAACACATTGATATGTGGAAAATTGATACATGCTTTACCTTTTATGAATTTACTAGATGATCATTGAGAATGACTCTCTCTAGCTTTGGATATGATTGACAAAAAACACTTGTTACTAACATCTGATTGTATGTGTTATATTGGGATTTCCATACAACATTTGGCTAGTGCCCAAAAGGAGACCCAAGAAATTGAAGAGGCTAATCTCGAGGGTATTCACAATAAGGATAATGTTTGCACTAACTTGGTTACAGATGTTTCTACTTTGCTTGATAATCATTTGGTAAAGGAAAATATTGTAGAACTGGAGGTTATCAAAATGAGAAGGAAGTAGATGATATGGGAAATGTGAGGCAAATGAAAGACATGAAGCAAATACAGTTAATGTCCAAGGTATTGCTAAAAAGATTGCCTTACATGAGTCTGAATCCATGCATGAACAGGTTGTTGAGTCCAAGCAAGAAGGAATACATAAAGATGAATCTCAATTTAAGCAAAAGCTGAAGAATGGATATTAGAAGCAGAAGGGTGATAGTCTAGAGCATAAAGAAAATAATACACAACAAACTAATATGGCTGAGATAGTTTTGCAGCATTGTATATCAGATAAGTTTGTGAAGAAAATGAAGCTAATCCTTGCAACAGTAAAGTATTGTGAATTCATTGAAAATTATATCAAGGTACCCAGATTAAGAATGTTGTTTGATAGGGGTAGTATGTAAGAAGGAAGGAGTACATTTGAAAGGAAGAGCAAGGACTTTAGCAAATCAAGAAGTTTACAAGATAGGGGGAGCTTGTTTTAAAACAACTATAGCAGCATACCTAATAGGGGGAGCATCACTCAACAAGTAAGATGGAAAGTGAAAAGGTACATGGATGATCTACAAGAAACAATATCAAGCTCAATCAAAGGGGGAGATCAACCAATGAAAAATTTGACATGGTATGATTTCATGAAGTATTCAAGGATACAATTTTTTTGGGGCATTGTGAAGCTTTTGATGACTAGAAGATTGGTCCTTTGTCATTAATGTCAAAGGGGGAGAGAAATTTTGAGGAGGTTGCCATCAATGACAACGGGGGAGATTGAAAATCATAGTTGTCATTGATGACAACACATTAATGAAAAATGTTAAGTTGATGACATGGCAAAGGTGACTAGGCAAGCATTAATGACATGGAGTGTTAGCACTCAAAATGACCCTTAAGGTTGTGGGAAATGACACTTCGAGGTAACCACAAAACCAAGCTTTAGGAAAGAGAGCTGGCTTCTATCTTTCCAGAGAGGGATCTCTCAATGATTGCTTAACAAGGCCAGCTATATGAATGAAAATTAAGATCAGGTTGTTGTTTGGTTGAAGAAAGGTGAAATTTCATTGGGCAATGGAGTCGAAATACTCAAGATGGTAAAGTGGCAATGCTTTGCATTAGAATTCTTAAAAAAGGCAGGGTAGTTACTCATTTACAGTCAATAAGCTATTTTTCTGGTGATAGGGAAGGAAATAAGAACAATCCATTAACATAGAGCATTATAAGATGAATTTTGCATTAACTTTAGTAGAAAAAGGTTTGCGGATTCCTGGAATCAAAGAAACAGAGCATAAACATATGAATTCTGCCTCAATATATACTTATCCAAACATGAAAAGAAAATAATATGGCATAGATAACAAGGAAACATTCACATGAAGAAAAGGAGATACGGACTATAAAGCAAATAACACAAGAATCTCTACTTCAAATCACTTGCTCGGCTCTGCCAATTTTTATTAAAGAAGTATCTCAAATTTACATAGCATAAGGTCTCACGAGTTCAACCAACAACCCTTTACTCTCCATTACATATGCATATATATAGGAGGTGGTAACCTCAGTTCTCCAGCTTCAAATATTCTAACCTAGCTTCCAAAACAGAAAGTTGTTACAAAAATTGATGACACCTGTGAAAATAGGTCCATCCTCTCTGAGAATTAGTTACAACAGAAACAACAAATGTTGACAAGTAGGCTTAACAGCCTTTACAAGTGCCCTCGAGCATTTACTAGCTAGTAACAAACTCTAGTAAATAAACAAAAATCCTTGGTAACTACTTTCTTAGGATGCAAATATTCACGATCGTCGAATATTCATGCATGCAATGTCAACTTGGCCTTTCCATACTTCTCAATGGTCTTCCATTGATCAACAGCTGGCAGATCTAACGTGGTCACGTCCTTCAACAACACCCGCAATTCTGTATTCTATATGAATAGCTCTGGAGGTGTGTACATGCTTCCTTGAAACTCATGACCAATTCAAATTCCTTTGTCAATTTATCCACCACTGTTTTTCCAGACAATGCTTGGGTCATGCCAGCAAAGTCTGTATAATCTAACCTGTACCTTATCAACTTGTCCTGATACTCTTTCTGTGTCAGCATGGTTCCATCTTCCCGAAAGAGTGGAAGCCCTTTCTTAAACAGTGGATCAAACATCTCTTTGAAGAGTTTCAACTAGTGGGCCATAATATCTATTCTGGCTTGGATTGTAGCTAATTGCTGATGTTTGTTTATCACCTTCCTGGCCCAAATGATGGTGGATAACTTGTCCTTTATGCCTGCTTCCTTCACCTCATCCTCAGTCAAGCCATTCAAAAACTCTATGGCATTTTCAACGAACTCTATAGGTTTCTTGTTCAATTTTTCCTTTGTTGTTGTTACACTTTGCTTGGCCAACTTGATGATAGCTTCCTTGTCTAAAATAAAATCTAGGTAGGGTATTAATTTGCTTGCATCAGCTATCACATCATCCCATATTACTTGCTTTTCCTCCTGCGGTGATGCTTGACCTGTAGCCTGCTTTACTAATTCATCATATTTTATTTGTAGCTCTAGGTACTTAGCTTCCCAAGTCTTCCTCTCTTGCTCATCTTCTGAAACTTTTCTTTTCAGATTTGCGTTTTGCTTTTGCAACCTTTCTAGATCTAAGTATCTCAGACTTTCCTGCGCCATTGCTTTAACAATGGAGAAGTCAGTGGATTCAATGGAGGAGGGGGTGACCATGTTCTCCAATTATTTTCCCTTCTCCTGCAATTTTCCTTCTAGATCCCAGACTTAGCTTTCCACTTCTTTTCGCTCTCCACCATAAGGGCCATAGCTTTCTGCCACTGTTTTTCTTTCTCTTCAAACTTTAGTAACCTGGCCTTATAGTCTGTTAGTTCATTTTTCAGCTCTTCTCTTTTCTTCTCCAGCTCTGTCAACTCAAAGGCTTCTACCAGCTAGGTGGAAGGGATCTTCAATTTCTTTTTCAATGAATGAATAGTACTGTCTTTCTCATTTAGCAGATTTTGAATACTAGCCCTTTTGTCTGCCTAGCCCTCAGTAGCCACTATTTCAGCCTGCAGCTTCTTGATTTGTGCCTCGTGGGCCTTATTTTCAACCCTTTCTTGCCTGAGCTGATTTCCAACCTTATTCTTACTGGATTGTAACTTGGACAGCTCTAATGTAGCCTTTAATAATTTGGCATAGATAATATCTCCAGTCTCTTTGTGTAAATGTATCATGTCAGGGACAGGAATATCTTCTAAGTTCACATTCAATTCAGTGGCTTTACTCTTGGTAGCTAGGGCCAGATTCAAGGTGTTTTTAGCATGGCTCCTGATAGCAACCAAGGACACATCCTTGTTAGAGATCTATCTGAACTCTGCATATAATTTTGATTCCTCTGAATCCTTCTCTTTGCTTCCTTTATACTCATCCAATAATTCTGCTCTACTCTTGCTTTATGCAGCAAGTTCAACAACTGCCTTATCAAATACATATTCCTTGATCTCGAAGGCAAGCATTTTGGCCTTCACTTGCTTCTTTTTAGCTTGACCAGTTGACACCTGCACAATCTGTTGCCCTGGTTCTTCTACTTTCTGTCTCTTTGGGGCTCTTTTTGTGCCCACATCTTCTACATCCATGGCATCAATGATTTACACTGTATTGGGTTTCCTAGAACAACTGGCATGGGGTAAAATTGCTCCAACTATTGGGACCAAGCTAGAGGGGCTAGGCACCGGGGATATGGTTTTCTGCACTAGAGAGGTGGAATCATCCTATACATCTTCATCCATCTATCCTTTGCTGGGATATTCCAGCAAGTTGGCAGTCTCTGCCATACTTGCAATCTCAAAATGCACAAAGCCCTTTCTGTTACTTTCCTTCATTTTGTTGGAGATGATGTGGTGGGGATCATAGTTTATTGCAGCCTTTGTTCTGAACCCCATCTCTCTTAATATACATTCAATGGATGAAATGAAAGCCTTTCTTTTGACAATGAATGGGCCTATAGCCCATGGGAATGCAATATCTGATGCTTTCTTATGATCCAAAAAATGTTCAGTTTCCACTCTTAGCTTCTTCCTGATGAACTCTAGAGCAAACATTCTAGGAGTTAAGAATGCTGGCAGTACATAGGGTGAATGGGAAAACCCATAAACTCTGATTGTTGTGCTGTGTTCTGAGAGGAACCAATCACCTATCTTCTTCTCAGGAGAAGGTTGCAACATCTCCTTCATCTCTGTTAACACTCTGGGTAGTTTCTTCTGAAAGAAAACATTGTGGACCTCAAACGTGAGGTTGTTTATGAATTTAATGTATCTGTGAGCATTTCCTGAGTGAGCATCATATCAGGCAGTTGCAAGTTCTCTTCATTAAAGGATAGGAACATTCTCAACAGATATGACTGGAATCTGAAGCTTCTAGTTTTGTGGAAGTCCACTTGCTGAGAATGGATATTCTCAGCTAGGGACTCATCAAATTTAAGGCAGGCACATTGGATGGACTGACTGGGCTCATCAGACGCAAGTGGACATGTGCTGAGCACAAACAATAGGCTCATTAAAGGCTCAGTGACATACATGTCTATATCTAATCCTAGGAACTAGCTTAACATAGTTATAACACATTTGGATTCTTCAGTAAAGAGACAGATTTCAACTGGGAAGGCATGGCTCTACAATGGGACACTAGGTATCAGGCAGGCCCTGTAGAAACTTTCTTCAATTCAAGTGTGGACTGTCTGAAATACTGAATTAGGACTTCTTCCTTGTATTCTTTGGATTTTTGGCAGAACTCATCTGGGATTGACAGGGATTTCCTAACAGTGAGGGGATTGACTGGGAATAGGATCTTTGAACTGGATGCGTCCATAATTACCCTCTCAGAGGAGCAGTAATTTGTGGTGCACCAGTCCACGAAATCAGGACAGTTTAGGGTTTGGTCGATTGCAAATAAATGGAAAAATGATTGGTAAACCTTATGCACATTTATATTCCGTTCCCTAATCAACTTCAATATATCCTTTACTATCTCAATGGGGCCATTTGTCAAAACTGTATCATAAACCTCAACATCTTTATCTTCTAACAGTTCTTCTATCTTTTGGTGCTCGAAACTTGGGGGATCTACCTCTCCTATCGCAACCATTTAAATAATTTTCTAGTGAGACAAGAGGCATACCTGGTTACTGACAGCTGGTATGAGCTCCTGGCTGAGTTGTCTGCTTTTGCACAGTCGTCGTTTGTCGCTTTCCAATGCACAGGACAAATAGTATCCAGATCCCTGTGTAGCATTTTTATATTATTTCTATTTTCTTATCAATCTTGCCTCTGTCATAGTGAAGAGGCTTGCTTCGCCTTCCATCTACCCGATCAACCTTGCGCCATTGATCCTTTCCTTTGTTTAACTCCACAGCTTTCCGTGGTGCTTCGCTCTTCAGAAGGTTACCTCCTCATACCTTAGATCTGCATAATCACTATCAACCGTCGATTTGGCCCCTGTCCGCATCCTGACCGTCCAAAGGTGCGGCCTTTACCGAGGTTCGCAAATTTGGAACGAGCCAATACTCCATGCATGCTCAATCTGCGAACCAAACGTCCTCCGTTGATGCCTTTCCCCACCAGATCTGCACCATCGCAACATGCGGGGCCTACCTCCACTTCGCAAATATGAAAAGGTCATCACCCCGCGCATGTCTAATCACTGAAGTACTTGTCCTCCGTAGATTTTCCCTTCCGCCCGTTGATCTGATTTCCAACTTGCTCGTGGGCTAGAAACATTCCGCCCATGCTTAAACCCCTCCTTCTTACTCTTGCGAAGAGCGCGTGTGGCCGTCGATCTTCATCGCCATAGATACGCTCCGTTCACTTATGTCATCATATAACTGCGAGCGGTTTTTTGGTATTTTACCCACATTTGTCATGTTAAAACCCAAACTCTTGCGCCATTTTTATTCCCAAGCTAGAAATAAGCACTCAAAGACTTCATTTAGTCTTCTTTGGTTCATATGACATTAAAAACCAAGGCCTTACCTCATTTTTTCATGGATTTGAACCCTTCCACTCGTCCAAGACAAAACTGGTGCTAACAAATCTCTCCAATTGGGGATGCTATCCTCCCTGTGAGGTAGCAAAGAACCCCACAGACCTGGTGCCTGATCCCATTGGGCTGCTCTCAAAAACTCCAAACCACTGTTTTTTTCTTTTTTCGTATATAAAAACAAAAATAAAGGAAATGGCTACCCTCTAGATCTCAGGGCCTTCTCTTCGGGATTCCAATCTCTCGGTTCACCATCTGTACCGATTCAACAAAAAGAAATATATACACCTATGGTACAAAAGTTACCTGTCATCCTCAGGATAGGTAATGCTTCAGAAATCTTCCATTTACTGGGCCACCCAGCTGAGATCCATCCTGATGCTCCAAAATGAATGAATTTGTGCCTCTATATGCTGCAATGATGTATGTACCTACCCACATATGATCAAACTTCCGATGCTTGTCTTCTCTAGGAGCATCCCACTTCAAGACCAAATCATCAATCTGGAATTGTTCTTCCTTAACCTTCCTATCGAAAGTATTTTTCATTTTCTCCTGATCTACTTATACTTTGTCATAGGCCTTATCCCTCATCTCATTCAGTTCTATTATCTGATTTATCCTTCTTTGCATATGATTTGGTTCATCTTCATGCCTCTGCAACAGCTTCATGATTGACAATCCTAAAGATGTTGGAAAACAACTTCAACTCCATATACTAACTGGAATGGTGACATTCCAATTTCCCTTTTTGTGCTAATCTTGTCAGCCCACAAAGAATATTTCAGCTTTGTATGCCAAGCTCTTTTGTTCTCTTCTAACAATTTCTTGATTATTCTCACCAGGATTTTGTTGGAAGATTCAACCAATCCATTCCCTTGTGGATAGTAGGCAGTGGAATGGTTTAGGTTGATATGATATTTGTGGTAGAAACTTATCATCTTCTTAGATTTGAAACCAACTGCACTATCTATCACAATTCTTTTGGGGCATCCAAACCTAGCCAAAATGTTATTCTCTAGAAAATCCATGATCACAACATCAGTTGCTCTCCTTGTGGGGGTATGGATTCAATCCATTTTGTGAAATAATTTGTTGCTATCAGAATCCATCTGTGTTGACCTGAGAAATTTGGGTTGATTTCCCCAATGAAGTCTAACCCCCACTGCTGGAAGGGTGCCTCTACCGAAATTGGGTTAAGAGGAAGTGAAACCAGCTTCCTCTTGCCATCAAATATCTGAGACTAATGCCATGTAGTAGTCTCTTTATAAACATCAGAAAACATAGTGGGCCAATAAAAACCATCTCTTGGAATTTTATTTGTTATTACCTTCCATGAGTGGTGCCCTCCATAATCTCCTTTATGGAACTCCTTCATTGTCTGCTGAACTTCATTTTCCAATAGGCAATTTAACAAAACACCACTAGGGTCTTTCCAGTACAAGTATTGGTTCATAATACAGAACTTTGCAGCCTTTAGTTTCAAAGCTCTAGCAATTGTTTTACTTACTCCTACAGGAGCTTGTAGATTTTGCAATACATATACAATATCAGTGCACCATGGATGTTGATGTATTTGTAACTTCAGAAGATATTCACTTGTATATTGTATGTGTTACATTTGTACATTATTGTATCCCCAACGGAGATGTATTATTCCTCCGATTGAAAGTGTCGTCAGTTGTATTTGCAAGTGTCGCAAGTTATATTGTAAGTGTCGTAACTTATATTTGATGGGTTATTAGACCACCTTAGAGGGGTTAGCCCAGTATGAGTTAAAGGGTTATTAGACCACCCTAGTGGGGTCGGCCCAGTGACAAGTGGTAATGGGTTATTAGACTCTCGTAAGGGAGGTCGGCCCAGTTAGAGTAAAAGGCAAGTAAAGGTAAAGTATAAATAGAGAGGAACACCTCTCTATTTATCCATTCATTCACTCACTCACTTCGCATTAGTGAGAGAGAGGAGTGCGCACAAGTGGAGGAGGAGAAGCTGCTAGGAGACTATCTCTTGTTTTGGGGTTTGATCTTTGTGATCTTTATATTGGTGCTCATTCTATCTCTGAGGATGTTGCGGGGTTTTTCACCTTCTTGGTTTTGATATGCTGTACATGTTTTTCTCTCAGTTAAGATCCTAGATCATATTGAATTAAATGATGAAAAACTAACATGGTATCAGAGCTAGCCTAAAGGAAGGAATTGTATGGCATTTACGACACTTGTTGCACTTGTGACAAATTGGAAGCTAGGGCTTGGTATAGTAAAAACTAGTCATCGTGGAACTTTCGTTATAAATTCGTTTTGGCGAAGGTTCAGGATCTGAAACTTTTACAGGCCAAAGATGAAATGTTCATGTATCTTGTGTCCGAAGATCATCCTTAGATTCATTGTACTTTGTGAGATATGATTCGTACAAGTTAGGGTTTCTTCCTCTTTCAGAATGCAGCCCTAAACATGTGACCTAGGAACAAAGGTCATATCTTGGGCTAGGAAGCTCCAAATGGAATTCTGTAAATGTTGGCCGTTAGGGAACGGACTGTAGTTTCACAGGTCCGATTTTCAGAGGCTGGAGTTGAAACAGTGACATGTGGCACTCTGTACAAGTTCGCTATGCTGTTTCATCCCATAAACAGGTCATGTTGCGACACTTAGCATATCTCTCTCATGGAGAATCTATTGGAGCTCATATCTATGGGGTTGGAAAGATAACAGGTCAGTCTACCACAGGCCGAAGTTTCAGACCTTGAGGATCCGAAATTTCATAGATGTACCAGAATCAATATGGTATATATTTCTGTCAAAACAAAATTGGATTCTGAGCATTTTCATTTTTGGTTGTCACTTATGTGGGAAATTAGGGCTTTTGACAGAAGTGGAATTTTGGAGTTCTCTCAACATAAGATTTCTCTCCTCAAGAAAATTGAAATTTAGAGACCAAGATCAAAGTTTTTGGTTGGGTAGAACCCCAAGTTCTATCAAACGCTAGTTTGGGTTTTGGCCAAGAAAACCAGAAATTGACAAAAGTTGCAGATCCGAAATTCGCAAGTCACTTTTGAGGGGTCAATTTTTGGAGTCTTCAAAATCTGAGCACACCAGCTTACTCGCTTCAGTCAATTGTATCTCCCTGTCCAGATATAAGGTTGAAATTCCAAGTTTGGATTTTTCGGGTTTCTCTGTCAAACCCTAGCCAACTCCTGATCCAGTTTCAACAAATCAAAGTGGATTGGGTTAATCCTAGAAGAGGATGAATTGGACACCTACATAAGTGAGGAGATTTTAGTTCCAGAGGGAGATGATGCTAAGGCCTTACATAAGAAGACTGCAAGCAATCCCGACATGTATGACTTGAGAAGATACAGGTATGTTTTGAAATCTGTTCATGATTAAGTTTGTCTTCATATTATTAAGGTTAGTACAATCTTGATTAATTTTAGACTTGTCTTATCAACTTAGTAAAAGTATGAATGCAAGTGAATGATAGAAGAAATTCATTGATTAGGTTGTGACACTTATGATTGTACTAATGCACTGTGGTGTTGTATGAGGATGATATTGTCCGCTAACATGAAAGGTACATCAAGAAAGACGAATCACGTTCTAGATCAAGAACATATGACCATGGTGACATGAAGACAAAGACTCATCCATATCCATTGATCACATAGAAGCTCTACTTAATAATTTGGTTCTACAATGCTTAACTTATGAGATATGCAAGTTACTAGCACAAGGTCTCTAAATCATTGAAGAGAACAAAGAAGACATTGTTTGGGTATGTTAGACATAACTCGCAAACATGATAATCCAGGTATGTTTTTCCTATATCAAGTTAGAATCTTACCTTGTGTTAGGATCTCATATAAGTATACTTTTGTATGATTGATAATGATTATTCATGAAGTTATAAGTTTGAGTAATCATGGGCTTATGCATATTATGCTTCTTACTTTGAATAATGATATGACAAACCAGAAGAGTCCTATGGTCAAATAAGAATATGCATGAGTAAAAGAAGTCCTCCCGGAAACCTTGAATACTAATGCTTGTGATAAATTAATTGTGTATGAAATGACCATGACCATATATGTTTAAGACTAATTGGAATCATAATATTTTGATAGTATTGAGATTTTACTAATGAATGTATGATTATGTATGAGATCGTGAGGATGACACAATGATGACACTAGTGCACACTTAAGCATGCATAGTAGTCCAGGATGGATAGAAGTTCAAAGACATAAATGATATCATAAATGAAGCAAAGATCAAGAGGAAGCACACTCCAGTAGTTCCTGCAAGGAAGCAAAGATTGAGAGGGAGTCCACCCAACAACTAAACAAAGATAAGTATTTGAATTATCATTTCTTATATATATGATTACTTAAATGATGTTGTTAATGTTAGGATATTCCTATAATCCATCCTAGTCCTACTAGCTTTTCAGTCATTTTCATTTTCAGTCATGCATGCAAAATTAGGGTTTGCATACATTTTGCATGCATTCTAGGTCATCAGTCCCAGCACCTAGTGCTCAGCAAACTAGCCCCTGGAGCTTCTTTTAGATCATTTCTAGGCCTCCCAGTGACTAATGCGCCCTCCTTTGCTTCACTGCATGACAAGGGCGCTTTCTTCACCTACCAGTCCAGTTATATTCAGTTATATTGAGTTATCTTCAGTTATTCCCTTGATTTAAGGCTTAACTGACTCTTTACTGAGTTTATCACTCTGTTGGACCTCTAGTGAGACTAGATTGACCATTCTGACTCCAGTTAACTCCTATGGTGCCCTCCATTGAGCCTCCTTCACTATATTAGTGCTTCCATGTGCTAGTTACACCAACCACATTCAGTTAGACTCAGTTTGACTCCCGGTTAATCATTACTTGTGCATTGATGACTTCATTGATGAGAAGGTGGACTCCTAGTTAGGCATTGATGACTGTCCACTGATTATGGATCTGTGCATGAAGGCCAATTCGAATTCCTCCTAGTGAATTTGAATCCTCATACTCAGCATTGTATATTTACCAATTCATTATTCTGTTAATAGTAACATGTGTAATTATTCTGCCTCAATCAGAGTTTCTTTGGATCTAAGTTCTATTGCTTGTCTCTTCTTCTATTATTCCTATTGTGAGGTTTAAATCATCTCTTTGGATCTTATGTGGGCAATTTCACAGTTAATTCATGTACATACTTATGTTCCTAGATTTAAGATGTATATTATGCATTTTAGAAAAGTTGTATTAATGAACAAGATACTACTAATATGCAAGTAATGGGTTAGTGGCCTATGGTACTGTACAACATTCCATTGCTACTTATCTAGAATGAAACCTCTTTGCTGACATGTTGGGAGTAGTGCACACTCTTAACAATGTTCTGGTAGAGATGGAAGGCATATAGAAAATTATCGTATGAATATGGGATATGGATGGATGTTGTATTGAAGCATTGGCTAAGATAATTGCATGATTGTATGACATATGTCCTTATGTGTAAGATTTTGTTCTGAAAACTATGAGAAGTTTCTAATCATGCAATTGAATTTGACTTGTAGGAAAAATCATGAACAATCACCTACAAAAGAAGAACAACAACATTTGTTCCAGCGACGAAGTTCAAGAAAACTACCTATTGAAGATATTGAAGAATCTGAAGTTCCTAGGATCAGGCATACAGTAATGGAAGGATGCCATGATCGAAGAATACCAGTCGATCATGAAGAATGATGTTTGTGATGTGGTCCCAAGACCAGAAGGGAATCCTGTTGTGACTTCCAAGTGGATCTACAATATCAAGCATGCTATAGATGGTAGCATAGAGAAATACAAGGCAAGGTTTCTGGCTCGTGGCTTCTCCCAGAAAGAAGGGATATATTATGAAGAGACTTTTGCACCCGTATCAAAATACACTTCCATCAGAACAATACTTGCTCTGGCTGTAGTAATGGAGTGGAAGATACACCATATGGATGTCAAGACAACTTTCTTGAATGGTGTAGTCGAAGAGGAAGTGTATGTGGAGCAACCACTCGGTTTTGAGACACATGATAGGGAGTCATATGTGTGCTGATTGAAGAAAGCCTTATACGGTTTGAAACAAGCACCCAGGACTTGGGTACGATGCATTACTTTCTAGGCATGGAAGTGTGATAGAGTGCAGATGGAATCTTCCTTGGACAAGGGAAGTATGCAGTAGAGATCCTGAAGCGGTTCGGGATGATGGACTGCAAGGCCATGGCCACACCTATGGCATTGAACCTGAAGCTATTGAGTGATGCTTCATCAGAGTCGGTTGATGCCATGATGTATTGTCAGATGATTGGGTCCTTGATGTACCTGACAAACATGAGACCAGATATTTGCTTTGCTGTGAACACCTTGAGCCAGTTCCTGACAGATCCTAGACATGTTCACTTGATTGTTGTAAAGCATATTCTGAGGTACCTGAAGGGTACGATTGATTATGGGCTCAAGTATGATGCGAATCAAAAGGTTAACCTGGAGGGTTATGTTGATTCAGATTGGGCAGGCAGTGTTGTAGATAGGAATAGCACTTTGGGGTGCTACTTCAGTATGGGATCATGTGCGATCTCTTGGTTTAGCAGGAAGAAATCCTACGTAGCACTGAGTATAGTTGAAGCAGAGTATGTCGCAGCTTGTTTAGCTAGTTCTGAGGCAGTATGGCTAAGGAAGCTACTGTCTGATTTGTTTGATCTCTAGTTGGATGCTACTTGTATCTTCTGTGACAACTAGAGTTGTCTGAAGTTGTCTGAGAACCCGGTGTTCCATGACAAGTGGAAGCACATCGAGATCAAGCATCACTATATCAGGTATATGGTGCAAAGAGGAGCAGTGAAGCTCCTGTATGTTGCAACGGACGAGCATATAGCAGATGTGTTGACCAAGCCACTAGCTAGGGTGAAGTTTGAGTACTTCAGAGAGAGGCTTGGTGTTCTTCAGATTGAAGATATTTCTAGGAGGAAGTGATGAGACACAGATGCTGGAGCCATTCCAAGCATGGTGGTAGGAGGATCCTTTCCATGGTTGTGGATGTAAGTGTTGTGTGATGAGCATTAGGATGATGATCCACTATGAACATTCAGATGATGTTCTATATGATGATGATCAGTATGATCATGAGCATCAACATGATGCTCCGTGCGAAGATGATCAGTATGATCATGAGTATCAGGATGATATTCCGTGGCCGTGGACAGTTTGCAGGTTGTGCAGTAGCATGAGCATATAATAGCGCCCTGGGAGATCCTATAGGTTGAGCAGGAAGCTTGTAATCAGTCCTGGGATGCTCCTTCAAGGTTTTGCTTGTGTAGAGGCATGTAATCAGTCCTGAGAGATCCTATAGGTTGAGCAGTAAGATCGTAATCAGTCCTGGTATGATTTTTTGAGGTTTTTCCTGATAGCATGTAATCAGTCCTCAGAGATTTGCAGATACTCTTTCGAGGTTTTGCCTATGGCATATAATAGCTCCTTAGGATATCTGGAAGATGCTCTTTTGAGGTTTTGCTTGGAGGGACATATAATAGCTCCCTGGGAGATATTGCAAGTTGTGCTTTGCACGTAATTAGTCCTGGGATTCTCTTTCAAGGTTTTTTCAGTGGCATATAATAGTGCCCTGGGATATCTTGCAGGTTGTGCTTAGCACGTAATCAGTCCTGGGATGCTCTTTCGAGGTTTTGCCTTCTTGCATATAATAGCCCTTTGGGAGATCTTGCAGGTTGTGCAGCGCACGTAATCAGTCCTGGGATGCTCTTTCGAGGTTTTTCAAGATGCACATAATCATCCCTGAGATTCCATCGGATGGCCCGCTCACAGAGATGATGAAGACCTACATGGAGGCTAGGCCTACATCCAACATGAAAAAGGGCTGGCTCTGTAGAACTTCCTATGACGAGAAGAATTGAGAGATAGCACCAGTGATCGAGATGACGAGTACAACAGCAGTGACGATGATGCTCCGTGATCTAGTGACGATAATCCAGCTCCAGTATTGAAGACTTGTGCCTATATGTATTGATGACCTGTGTCAAGAGAATACCTTCCTAGTTAAGAGGGAGTGTTGATGTATTTGTAACTTCGGAAGATATTCACTTGTATATTGTATGTATAACATTTGTACTTTATTGTATCCCCAACAGAGATGTATTATTCCTCCGATTGCAAGTGTCATCATTTGTATTTGCAAGTGTCGCAAGTTATATTATAAGTGTCGTAACTTATATTTGATGGGTTATTAGAACACCTTAGAGGGGTCAGCCCAGTATGAGTTAAAGGGGTATTAGACCACCCTAGTGGGGTCAACCCAGTGACAAGTGGTAATGGGTTATTAGACTCTCCTAAGGGAGGTCGGCCCAGTTAGAGTAAAAGGAAAGCAAAGGTAAAGTATAAATAGAGAGGAGCACCTCTCTATTTATCCATTCATTCACTCAGTCACTTCGCATTAGTGAGAGAGAGGAGGAGTACGCACAAGTGGAGGAGGAGAAACTGATAGGAGACTGTCTCTTGTTTTGGGGTTTGATCTTTGTGATCTTTGTATTGGTGCTCATTCTATCTTTGAGGAAGTTGCGGGGTTTTTCACCTTCTTGGTTTTCCCCAGTGAAATTCTTTGTGTCTCTTATCTCTTGTGTTTTGATATACTGTACATGTTGTTCTCTCAGTTAAGATCCTAGATCACATTGAATTAAAAGATGAAAAACTAGCAATGGAGACATAGAAAAATCTGATATTACCTATATCCCTGTGTCTAGTTGGTTTGCATGATTGGTCAGGAAATTGAGTTGCAAGGATTCACAATTAGCCTATGTCATCATTTTGGCAAGTCCTTGCCCTTTAATCAACTTGGTAGGCTTGATTTCAAGATCATACTCCAATAACACAACAATCCACTTTGCCCTCTTCCCTTCTGGATATGGCTGGGTAAGAATGCTCTTCACTGCAGTAGTTGCAACATATGCAACAATGTGTGACTGAAGAATGTACATTATGAAATCTTTCAAAGATTTCACCAAAGCATAGGTCTTCTTCTCCACGATATCATATTTTAGTTCTCCATTCCTTAATACCTTACTGAAAAATGCTATAGGCTGCTCGACATTTTGGTTATTTTTCTGCAATAGGACCCCATCTATAGTATGCTCAGATGCATAAGAAAATACTAGGAAGTCTCTATTGAAATCTGGACTTGCCAAAACTGGAGCTTCAGTGATGACCCTCTTAATACCCTTGAAAGACTCTCTAGCATCCCCTGTCCATTTTACTTAATTCTCTTTCTTCAGCATGTCAGTAATATTTCTCAATATCACATCAAATATGGGAATGAATATCCTCAGGAAACCTACCTGTCCAATAAATGACTGCACTTCCTTCTTGCTCCTAGGCTCCTCAACCTTCAAGATTGAACTGACCCTTTTTGGATCAATCTTAATACCATCTTTTGAAATGATATGTCCAAGCAATTTTGCTTCATCTAGTGCAAAATTAGACTTTTGGGGGTTTAGTGAAATATCATATTTTCTGCACTTCATAAAGACTTTCTCCAAGTGCTTGATATGTTCTCTATTAGATTTGGAATAAACAATGATATCATCCATGTAAGCAACTACAAATTTATCCTTTTCTTCTGCAAAAGCAATGTCCATAGCACGTTGAAATGTAGCTCATGCATTCATTATCCCAAAGGGCATTTTGGCATACATGAATGTACCCCATGGTGTATTAAGTCATCTCGTAGTTGTTGTTGATCCATAGTTTGTGTTATTGTTGTTTGGCGCATATGCTTTGTAAGTCGCCTGTAGTATTGTTGATCCATAGTTTGTATTGGCCCATGGTTTTGACCCATAGTATTGGCTCATAGAGTTAGTATATAAGTGTGTGTTGAGGACTATGAAGGCACCATGAAGTTATTTTGTATTGAGCTTCCTCAAAGGAGGTTGCCCCCTCGAAGTGGCCTGCGATCAATAAAAGTATTATGTGATCTGATATATCGTGTATTCATAAATTAATTGTTGCAGGTTCTTCTCATCTGGTATCAGAGCACTTTCTTGGGCTTGTTGGGTGAAATTTCTGCCAAATTTTCTTTTCGCATCTGTTGTAGGTTCGGATCTGGGAATAATCCCTATCCGCTTAATTGTGGGAAGTACTTGGGCATAAGCCCTAAAATTCATTGTGAGGAGTACCATAGGAACCCCGAAGTAGCTGGCCCATTGAGAGAACATGTCAGCGAAAAGGGAAACGACCCCTACCTAATTGACTAGTTCCCTCCCATGAGGTAAACCAAAAGCTGTCGTTTGTGGCAAAGAGGTTATTAGTTTTACCTGAGCCGTGGAGTGAGGGGTACTACCCCAATACGCAAGCTACCAGACAACATTGGTGGCCGAGTGAATCCCTTGAACCATTAGGAAGCCGAGCATACCTGGGGGTCCATATCTATTTTCAGCTGATAAATCGCAGATTTCCTCTACCTAGAACTGTTTCCGATCACTTTCGCACCATTGTAGATCCATCTATTGCCGATCACTTCTGCGCTATTGCCGATCACTTCTGCACCGTTGCAGATCCATCGGTTGCGGATCCCTTCCATGCCATTGCCGATCCATTTCTGAAAAAAAAATGTTTTTCTGCCATATCTCCCTTGTTTTAACTACGTTTCCCTTGAAACTTCTCTGACACCCCTACAATCCCATTCTACATATTTCATTCCTGAGGACCCTATCCCAAATTCCACTTCCCAACACCCGAAATCTCACATTTGTCTATTTTTAGGGTTTGCCATAACTTCTTCAATTTTCATCCGATCACGTTCAAATTTTACCACAGAGTTCCTTTCCTAATTCTGCTTCTTTGTTCCTCTCTACCCAATTTTCTCATTCTTTCACCCCGCTTCTGAAATCCTCATTTTCTGCTTCCCTGTCCATTCAACAATGTCCAAAACCTAGTCAAACCCAAATTACCCTTCCGATATTTTCCCAAATCTAGATTTTCCTTTACTAAAACAATTTTTGTTTTTGTTTTTCTACCCACTCAAAAAAAAAAAAAAATCTTGGCTATGGTTGTCACCTGCGTAGGAGCAAAAACTATGGAGGAAGCACTTGCAGCCATCCAAACCAAACTCCAGGATATGGATGAAAAATTTCTCAGCCTCCATCTCGAGCATTCAGCCATGAACAACAAACGACAGTCTGAGTCTTCATCAGACAATGGGTTCTCTTCTTCCGGCAATTTTTGTGGTCCGAAGCTTGATTTTCCTCATTTCAATGGTATTGATCCAACTGGATGGATCTATCGCGGATAACAGTATTTTAGTCTGCATAATACTTTTGATGTCAACAAAGTTCCACTTGCATCCTTTCATTTGGAACAGGAAGCTCTTCAATGGTACCGTTGGTACATCAAGGCTCATGAAGAGCGAAAATGGCCAGATTTTTGCTAGCTCCTTTTGCAACGATTTGGTCCTAGTGCTTTTGATGACTTCACAGGAACCTCACTAAACTTTGCCAAATTGGCACTATGAGAAAGTATCAAACAGAATTTGAGAAACCAGCCAACCACACCGAAGGATTGCCTGATGAATTCTACCGGAGTTGTTTTATCAGTGGTCTAAATGATGCAATCCGCTCTAAGGTCAAAATTTTCTCTCCCAACAAAATGATGGAAGCCCTGGGGTTGACTAAGTTTGAAGAAGACAAGATTGCAGCCCAACAGCGCTCCAAACCCACTTTTGTTCCCTTCTGAAATATGGGTTCTCAATGACCACCCATACCACCATCTCCTCGACCAACTCCTATCAAACATTTGTCTGAAACAGAGATGCAGGCACGTAGAGAAAAATGGCTCTGTTATAATTGTGATGAGAAATTCACTCGGGGACATAGACGTGTTTAGAAAAAGCTCTATCTCTTGGATGTGGATTCTCCTCCTGCCTTTGAAATTGGTGACGAAGATCCAGATACAATGGATGCTCAGGTAGACATTCAGGAACCGCCTATTGACCCTCCATATCAGGACGACCAGCCAGAGATATCTCTCCATGCTTTAACTAGAATCACCACCCCCCAAACAATGCGGGTCAGGGGTTACTTCAAGAAGCTTCCTCTTACAATACTCATTGATTCTAGTAGCACTCATAATTCCATTAACCCTCGGATCGCCAAACAAGTTGACTGTTTTATCCGTCCTTGATCCAACTTTGAAGTCATGGTTGCCAATGGGGGCACCTTACCTTGCAAAGGGAAGTGTCGCAATGTGCATATCTCTATGGGAGATTATACCTTGCGCTCTGACATGTTTGCCTTGACCTTAGCGGATGTGATGTGGTTTTGGGCGCTCAATGGCTACGCACACTTGGCCCCATCTTATGGGATTTTGCTGAACTTTGGATGCAGCTTTGCCCCAATGGACAAAAACACACATTGACAAGCTTACAACCAAGCTTACAACCAGGGTCTCTTAGCATCATCAGTTCACATCAAATGGAAAAACCCCTTAAGAAGAATTCACATGGTGTCATCGCTCAGATCCATTCCATTCAGATGCAACCATCAGCGGTCTCCACTATTCCTTTGGATCTACAACAAATTTTGGATCAATATACAGATGTCTTTGCTGAACCAGTGGGATTGCCACCTTCAAGGCCATAGGACCATCATATTCAGCTCCTTCCTGGCAACGTTCCTCCCAACATCAGGCCCTATCGCTACCCATTTCACCAAAAAACAGAGATTGAAATGCTCGTTTGGGACTTACTGAAGCAAGGTATTATTTGCCCAAGCACTAGTTCCTTTTCTTCTCCAGTTCTTCTTGTCCGCAAAAAAGATGGGTCATGGCACCTCTGCATTGACTTCCGAGCACTTAATCACCTCACCATCAAGGATAAGTTTCCAATTCTTGTTGTTGATGAGCTTCATGGGGCTCAATTTTTCTCCAAGTTGGATCTTCGTTCTGGGTATCATCAAATTCAGGTTCATGAGGATGATATCCCTAAAACAACTTTCCGCACACATGATAGCCACTATGAGTTTTTGGTCATGCCCTTTGGCCTCACTAATGCTTCTTCCACATTCCAGGCCTTAATGAATAAAATATTCCGCCCCTACTTGCGGAAATTCATTTTGGTATTCTTTGATGATATCCTCATCTCCACGCCAAACAGTCTAAATGTGTTTATGGATAGAAGGAAGTTGAGTATCTGAGGAACATTATCTCAACACAAGGGGTTCGCGTGGATCCTGCCAAAATCGCTGCCATGAACAATTGGCCGCATCCTTAGACACTCAAGAGCCTTCGTGGTTTTTGGGGGTTGACTGGCTACTACTGCAAGTTTGTCAAGGATTATGGGAAGATTGCAGCTTCTTTAACTGCTCTATTGAAAAAGGATGCTTTTACATGGACACATGCTACTGAGTGTGCATTTGACAAATTGAA
Source organism: Larix kaempferi (assembly GCA_027924585.1). Taxonomy (NCBI): domain Eukaryota; kingdom Viridiplantae; phylum Streptophyta; class Pinopsida; order Pinales; family Pinaceae; genus Larix; species Larix kaempferi. The sequence continues at coordinate 4,737,288 of BSBM01000579.1, read as the reverse complement.
ACAAGCTATGTGTACTACACCTGTTCTAGCTATGCCCTATTTTTCCAATGCCTTCATTATTGAGAGTGATTCTTGCGGCAATGGACTTGGTGCTATTCTCCTTTAAGATGAACACCCCATTGCGTTGACCAGCAAAGCCCTTTCAGGTAAGAATTTAGCTGCCTCTACATATGAGAAGGAAATGATGGCTATTTTGCATGCAGTACAGAAGTGGCGACCATACCTATTCAGGAATCATTTCTGCATCAAGACTGATTACCAGAGTCTGAAATATTTCTTGGAACAGCATGCATCCTCCCCAGCACAACATAAATGGGTTAGAAAACTCATGGGTTATGACTATGAGATCACTTACAAGAAGGGTAAGGACAATATTGTGGTGGATGTTCTTTCTCGTACATTTGATGACCAAGGTTCTCTTTCAGCTATTTCTATGCCTATTCCAAATTGGTTGCAATATGTTCAACAGGGCTATGTCAATGACTCTTCCTTATCTCAAATCATCCAATGCTTGACCAACAACCCTTCTGTTGTACCACATTACTCTTGGGATGGTGCTTCCCTGAGATACAAGGGTCGTCTGGTGCTTCCCCAGAGCATAGATCTTCAACAGGCTGTCTTCTACGAACTCCATGCTTCTCCATCGGCATGGCACTCCAGGTTCCTCAAAACGTATGAATGGGAATGACGTAACTTCTTTTGGCAGGGCATGAAAATGAAAATTCAACAGATGGTGGCTGAATGTGATACCTACTAGCTTAATAAGGGTGAAACGACACTCCTTCCGGGATTTCTCGAACCCTTGCCCATACCTACACAGATTTGGACAGATATTTCTATGGATTTCATTGAAGGGCTCCCTAAATCTGGAGGGAAGACAGTGATTATGGTTGTGGTTGATCACCTCTCCAAATATAGTCATTTTTGTGCTCTCAACCATCCTTATATAGCCTCCTCAGTCGCTCAAATTTTCTTGGACCAGATCTTTCGTCTTCATGGCATCCCTTCTTCCATTCTCTCGGATCGTGATGTGACTTTCACCAGTCATTTTTGGACGGAAATATTTTGCCACATTGGCACCAAACTGAAGATGAGTTCAGGGTATCACCCACAAACAGATGGTCAGACTGAAATTATCAATAAATGCTTGGAAACTTATCTTTGTTGCTTCACCTCTGAACAACAACATCAGTGGGCAAAGTGGCTGCCTCTCACTGAATGGTGGTATAATACCTCTTACCACACTACCTCTAAAATGACCCCATATGAAGCAGTCTATGGTTAGGCACCACCAGTTCTTCTTCCATACACCCCCAACAGTTCACCAGTTTAGGAAGTTGACATGGTCCTTCGAAACCACGATCAGATTCTTCACATTTTGAGGGACAATCTTCACATGGCAAGAAATCGCATGAAGCAACAAGCTGATCAGCACCATTCTGAGCGCACTTTTAAAGAAGGTGATATGGTTTTTCTTCATCTCCAACCATACAAGCAATCCTCCCTGAAACTCAAAGGGCGTCATAAGCTTGCTCCAAAGTTCTATGGGTCATATCGAATTCTTTAGAAGATTGGGTTTGTTGCTTATAAATTGGAACTTCCTCCTTCTTCCTGAATTCATCCAGTATTTCATGTCTCTTGTCTGAAGAAAGTTCTTGGCACCAACATCAGAGGACAAACTATTTTACCTGAACTGGATAATAAAGGATCCATCCTTTTGGAGCCGGAGGCCATCCTCAATAGGCGCACTCGTCAGCTTCGCTCTCGCTCTATCACAGAGGTCTTAATTCAGTGGCACGCCATGCAACCAGAGGATGCTACATGGCAACCACTCCTTCAGATTCAACAACAATTTCCACATCTAAATCTTTGAGGACAAAGCTTTTTCTAAGGGGGAGGGGATGTTAAGAACCCATGTCTTTACTTTGTTAGTATATTGTTGTTGGACGCATATGCTTTGTAAGTCGTCCCGTAGTATTTGTTGATCCATAGTTTGTGTTATTGTTGTTTGGAGCATATGCTTTGTAAGTCACCCGTAGTATTGTTGATCCATAGTTTGTATTGGCCCATGGTTTTGACCCATAGTATTGGCGCCTAGAGTTAGTATATAAGTGTGTGTTGAGGCCTATGAAGGCACCGTGAAGTTATTTTGTATTGAGCTTACTCAAAGGAGGTTGCCCCCTCGAAGTGGCCTGCGTGTTAATTTTTCGATAACTTCATTCAAACATTATCATAGGATCCTACTAAAAGAATAACATGCACATCATAATAATCATAAACACAAGAGACATAGAGTTTCCTTGGGGAAAACCAAGAAGGTGAAAAACCCTGCAACTTCCTCAGAGATAGAATAAGCCACAATACAAGATCACAATGATCAAATCGAAAATATAGATGTCTCCAACAACTACTCCACTAGTGCGCACTCCTCTCTCAACTACTGTGAGTTGGATGAGTGAGTGAATGAATAGAATGAGACACACTCACTCTCTATTTATACTTTACTTCACTTGAATTTTAACTCTAACTAGGTCGGCCCCAACTTAACCACTTAACATAAACTGACTCTGGGCCGACCCCACTAGGGTGGTCTAATAACCCTTTGACCCACACAACTCATACAGGGCCGACCCCAGCAAGGTGGTCTAATAACCCATCAAATATAAGTTGCGACACTTATAGTAATACTTGCAACACTTGCAAATACAAATGACGACATTTCCAATTGGAGGAATAATACATCTCCGTTGGGGATGCAATAAAGTACAAATGTAATACATAGAAGAATATATTCCGAAGTTACAAATACATCAACACTCCCTCTTAACTAGGAAGATATTCTCTAGACACAGGTCATCAATACATATCGACGCAAGTCTTCAATTCTGGAGCTGGATCATCGTCATTGGATCACGAAGCATCATCGTCACTACTTCTATACATCGACATCTCGATCACTGGGCTATCTCATAATTCTTCTCGTCATAGGAAGTTCTACAGAGCCAACCCTTTTTCATGCTGATTGTAGGCCTAGCCTCCTATAGGTCTTCATCATCTTTGGCCATACTGTGGAATCCTCAGGACTGATTACGTGCATCAACAAAACCTTGAAAGAGCATCTGAGCACAGATTATTGGGTCTCCTAGGATCTTTTACATGTGACTGTCACAAAACCTCGAAAGAGCATCCTAGAACATACTATAGGATCTCCCAGGATATTTTCTATGTAACCACCACCACAAAACCTCGAAAGAGCATCCTAGCACAGACTATAGGATCTCCTAGGATCTTTTACATGTGGTTAGGAAAAACCTTAAAAGAGTGTCTTGCAACCTGCAAGAACTCTAAAGAGCATCCCTGGAATTTTACGAGCACATAGCTCAACCATTTGGATCTCCAAGAGTAATTATATGCCTCTAGTAGCAAAACCTCGAAAGAGCATCCTAGCACAAACTATAGGATCTCCTAGGATCTTTTCTATGCTACCTGTAGCAAAACCTCGAAAGAGCATCCGAGCACAGACTATCGGATCTCCCAAGATCTTTTCTATGCTACCTGCACAACCTGTCCATGGCCAACCTGTAGCAAAACCTCGAAAGAGCCTCCGAGCACAGACTATTGGAACTCCCAGGATCTTTTCTATGCTACCTGTAGCAAAACCTCGAAAGAGCATCCGAGCACAGACTATTGGATCTCTCAAGATCTTTTACATGCTACTTGTACAATCTGTCCGCGGAGTATCATCCTGATATTCATTATCATACTGATCATCATCATATAGCACATCATCCTGATGCACATCATCATCACATGATCACCCTGATCATATACACAGCATCATCCTAATGCATATCATCATCACATGATCATCTTGATCATCATCATAGCAGAAACTGAAACATCGTCCTGATGCTCATCACACAATGCTTACATCCACAACCATGGGAAGGATCCTCCTACCACCATGCTTGGAATGGCTCCTGCAAATGTGTCCCATCTCTTCTTCCTCGAAGTATCTTCTGTCTGAAGAACACCAAGCCTCTCTTTGAAGTACTCAAAATTCACTCTGGCTAGTGGTTTGGTCAACACATCTGCAATTTGCTCATCCGTCACAACATACAGGAGCTTCACTACTCCTCTCTGCACCATATCCCTGATATAGTGATATTTGATCTCGATGTGCTTTGACCTGTCATGGAACACCGGGTTCTCGGACAACTTCACACAACTTTGGTTGTCACATAAGATACAGGTAGCATCCAACGGGAGATCAAATAACTCAGACAGTAACTTCCAAAGCCATACTGCCTCACAACTAGCCGAACAAGCTGCAACATACTCTGCTTCGGCTGTACTCAGTGCTACACAGGACTGCTTCCTGCTAAACCAAGAGATAACACCTGATCCCATACTGAAGCAACACCCCGAAGTGATCTTCCTATCTGCAGCACTACCTGCCCAATTTGAATCAACATAACCCTTCAGGTTAAACTTTTGATTTGCATCATACTTGAGCCCATAATCAATCGTACCCTTCAGGTACCTTAGAATATGCTTTACAACAATCATGTGAACATGTCTAGGATCTGTCAGAAACTGGCTCAAGGTGTTCACCGTAAAGCAAATATCTGGTCTCGTGTTCGTCAGGTACATCAAGGACCCAATCATCCGACGATACACCATGACATCAACTGACTCTGATGAAGCATCACTCAATAGCTTCAGGTTCGATGCCATAGGTGTGGCCATGGCCTTGTAGTCCATCATCCCGAACCGCTTCAGGATCTCTACTGCATACTTCCCTTGTCCAAGGAATATTCCATCTGCACTCTACCACACCTCCATACCTAGAAAGTAATGCATCATGCCCAAGTCCTTCATCTCGAACTCAACAACAAGCTTCCTCTTTGTGTCGACAATCAATCTATCCTCACCTGCCACAAACATGTCATCCACATACAATAGGAGTATCACTGGATTGCCTTCCTCAACCTTGTAGTAAAGGTTGGAATCCGCTTTACTCTTAGTAAAGCCTAAACTGGATAGGAAGCTGTCTATCCTACCATACCATGTCCAAGGTGCTTGCTTCAATCCATACAAGGATTTCTTCAATCTGCACACATATGACTCCCTGTCATGTGTCTCAAAACCAAGTGGCTGCTCCACATACACTTCCTCTTCGACTACACCATTCAAGAAAGTTGTCGTGACATCCATCTAGTGTATCTTCCACTTCATCACTGCGGCCAGAGCAAGTATTGTTCTGATGGAAGTGTATCTAGCTACAGGAGCAAAAGCAAAAGTCTCTTCATAATCTATCCCTTCTTTCTGGGAGAAGCCACGAGCTACAAATCTTGCCTTGTATTTCTCTGTGCTGCCATCTGCAGCATGCTTGATCTTGTAGATCCACTTGGAAGTCACAACAAACTTCCCTTTTGGTCTTGGGACCACATCCCAAACATTATTCTTCATGATCGACTAGTATTCCTTGATCATGGCATTCTTCCATTACTGCATCCCGGATCCTGGGAACTTCAAATTCTTCAATATCTTCAATAGCTAGTTTTCTTTGAACTTCATTGCTGGAACAAATGTTGTAGTCCTTGTTTTGTAGGTGATTGTACCCGATCTTTCCTACAAGTCAAATTCAATTGCATGATTAGAAAATTCTCATAGTTTTTAGAACAAAATCTTACACATAAGAATATATGTCATACAATCATGCAATTATCTTAGCCAATGCTTCAATACAACATTTATCCATATTCCGTAATCATACGGTAACTTTCTAAATGCCTTCCATCTCTACCAAAACATTGTTAAGAGTTTGCACTACTCCCAACATGTCAGTAAAGAGGTTTCATTCTAGATAAGTAGCAATGGAATGTTGTACAGTGCCATAGGCCACTTACTTATCACATGCATATTAGTAGTATACTATTCATTAATGCAATTATTCTAATATGCATAATACACAACCTAAGTCTAGGAACACAAGTGAATACAACATTGAACAATATTATTTAAACAATCAGGTATATAAGAAATGACAATTCAAACACTTATCTTTGTTTGTTTGTTGGGTGGACTCCCTCTTAATCTTTGCTTTCTTGCAGGAGCTGCTGGAGTCCGACTCTGAAGTAGCTTCTTCTATTCCTTTCTGTTGTGAATTGTAAGGAGTGGTCAACTCCCTCTTAATCCATGAATAACCACTCAGAGAAGTGGATGACATCGGACTGCATACATCGGAGTGGATAATTTCCAAGATTCCTTATGCCTTGCTTTCACTGCTTGGAAATGCTTTCTTTGTATTATTTTCTTTTGCATATCCTTTGCAAACACCTTCATGCTTGGATTGGATTTTAAGAAGACCTTCTACTGCTTTGCTTCCAATTGGAAGTTCCCTATAGTGCACATGAGCAATCCTTCTATGACAAATTTCACTTGGTTCCATGGATTCATGTACCATGGCATGTTCAGGTTGTCCCTTCAATTTGTACAATCCTCCCTCTTGCTCTCCAATCACTACTACATCATCAATGGTCTTACATTTAGGCCACATAAGTACTTGGCCATCCACAAATGCAACTCTCATCCCTTTTGTATCCAAAGATGATATGGAGAGAAGATTCTTCTTGAGTCCAGGTACATATAGAACATCTTGCATCTTTAAAGACTTCCCAGAGTCTAGTTTGTAGGAGGCTTCACCACTTCCTTTTATAGGATATTGGTAGTCATCTCCAAGTTTCACCTTATGAGGTGACTCATATTCAGATAGATCTATAAAGGATTCTTTAAACCCAGTCATGTGTTTGGAAGCCCCACTATCAATAAGCCAATCACCACATCCATGGGAAATAGTACATTTGAGAGCAGAGATTAAGACATTTTCATCGTCACTTGATGAGTCTTCACTTTCTGCCCTAGCCTTCTTTCTCGGAGGTTCATTATCCTTAGCAACATGAGCATGATATCTCTTCTTTTTGTTGTTGTTGTTGTTGTTGTTGAAGCTTTGTTTATTCTTGGGACATTTTGAGGAATAATGTCCTTTCTCATCACAAGTGAAGCATCGAACACAGGAGAGATCATTCTTCTTCTGATGGAAGTGATGGTGTTTCTTGCTATAATATTTCTCCCTCTTGAACTTACTTTCCTTAGTGTGTGCTTTGAGGGCTTGGTCTTCACTTCCCATCTTTTCTTCTCGGGCCACAAGCCTAGCTTCCTCTTGTGAACATTCCTCCCATAGTCTACTGAAAGAGATCAATTTCTTCCTAGCACAAATACCTTGGATGAAGGAGTCACATGACCTAGGTAGGCCATTCAATGTGGTCATGACAATTTCTCCATTCTCCACTACTTCATCCACAACTTCAAGTTGTTCTTTGATTTGAGAGACCTTAGTAAAGTAGGATTGGATGGTCTCTCCAGTCTAGAACTTTACCCCTTTCAATTGATTCCGTAGAGTCATTTTCTGATTTATATTCTTTCCTTCAAACAACTTAGTCAAGGAGTCAAACATCTCCTTAGGTGTCTTTAGGGAAGACACATGAGATATGAGATGGTATTTTATAGAATCAGCAATGATCCTCTTAGCTTTGACCAAGTTTTTCTTGTGTAAGGTCTTAGCCTCATCTCCCTCTGGAACTGGAACATCTTCTTTTATGTAGGTGTCCAAATCATTTTCTTCTAGGATTAACCCAATCCTATACTTCCATGCTCAAAATTTGTCAGCTCCTTCAAACTTATCCTTAAGCTTGGTGTGGTGAGACATCTTAATGAGAAACTCAAATGGAAATAAAAGATTTAGGTCTTACCACTTGATTTGTTGAAAACTGGATCTGAAGCTGGATTAGGGTTTGCCAGAGAAACCCTAAAAATTCAAACTTTGAATTCCAAACTTTTGAAAGGATAGAAATATGCACCTTGTTGAGCTGTTTAAGCTGGTATACTTCAAATTTGAAATGTGCAAAATTTGACCCCTCAAAATTGCCTTTGAAACTTCCGGATTTTCTAAGACAAGATCTCGAACTAGGGTTTGATAATGCCCGGGATTCTACCCAGCCAAAAAGTTTTATCTTGTGCTCTAAACTTTGATTTTTCTAAGGAGCATCCAACCATGGTCACAGATTCCAAAAATTTCAACTTTTGCAGAAACCCTAATTTTCAACCTTTTCGATCAAAATCCTGATTTAGGGTTTGATGAAGCCCGGCCTTCTGCCCAACCAAAAAGTTTGATCTTGGTCTCTAAACTTCAATTTTCTTGAGGGGCATCCATCCGTGGTCTCGGATTCCAAAAATTCCAACTTTCTCCGAAACCCTAATTTCCCATAGCAGTGACAGGCCAAAAACTGAAAGTGCTTAGAATTGAACTTTGTCTCGACCGATAGATGTGCCCTTCCAATGAGAGTTAGCCTAGCTTCCTGCCTTTGATGATCTCTGGAGAGAAACCCCAAAATTAAGAAGCCCTAGCTTCCGCAGTTGCACAGTGTCTTCTTCTTAGCACCGCTTTGATACCATGTTAATTTTTCGATAATTTCATTCAAACATTATCTTAGGATCCTACTGAGAGAATAACATGCACAACATAATAATCATAAACACAAGAGACACAGAGTTTATTTGGGGAAAACCAAGAAGGTGAAAAACCCCGCAACTTCCTTAGAGATAGAATAAGCCACAATACAAGATCACAATGATCAAACCCAAAAGATAGATGCTTCCAACAACTACTCCTTCTCCACTAGTGCACACTCCTCTCTCAACTAATGCGAGTTGGATGAGTGAGTGAATGAATAGAATGAGACACGCACTCTCTATTTATACTTTACTTTACTTGACTTTTAACTCTAACTAGGATGGACCCAACTTAACCACTTAACATAAAATGACTCTGGGGCCGACCCCACTAGGGTGGTCTAATAACCCTTTGACCCACACAACTCATATAGGGCCGACCTCAGCAAGGTGGTCTAATAACCCATCAAATATAAGTTGTGACACTTACAATAATACTTGCGACACTTGCAAATACAAATGACGACACTTCCAATCAGAGGAATAATACATCTCCGTTGGGGATACAATAAATTACAAATGTAATACATAGAAGAATATCTTCTGAAGTTACAAATACATCAACACTGCAATCAATAAAATTATTCTGTGATCTGATATATCATGTATTCATAAATTAATTGTTGCAGGTTCTTCTCAAAAACCTCAAGGTTACAATAATCTTAGCATTGAACAATTTCTTGATCTCATTTTATATCACAAGCAACAACTTGGGGTTTACTCTTCTTAACTTTTGTCTGAAAGAATTTTCCCCAGGATTTATTTGAATGGTATGTTGTATGATAGAGGTATCATACTCTTTTAGGTCTTCATAGCTCCAGGAAAATACATCTGTGTATTTCTTCATCCAATTGATGTATTCTTCTTTCTCTTTTACAGGTAATTTCTTGGACAATCTCATGATTCGTGGAGCTTCTTCAGTGCCTAAGTTCTGATCTTCAATAGCGTCATCAGTAGGGTTAACTTTAGGATTCTTAGCAACATCATTCTGATCAAACAATTTCTCTAGCGGAATCAAGCCTCTTGGGATAAAATTACTCTTCAATTGAATTATATCTTTTCCTCCTAACACATTCCGCCATTCCTTATTTTCAGCTTCTTCAACTTCAACCGATTCACCATCTTGGAAGCACTCTACATTTTCATTTTCTGAATCGATCTGAGTGTTCACAAATTCATCAGACATTTCCAAAAATCTCTTTATTTGCATATCATCATCAAAAACCTGCCAGTATTTGGAGTTGTCCGGTATTGAGGGTCTGTTTACAACTTCCACTTTATACTTTTATTTTTATTTTTATTTTTTATCTGATAATAAATGGGGGTTTTAAAACCACCAACAATCGTAGCTAGAGAGTCCACTACTTGATTTTCAATTCTAGGAACCACCTTGATTTTATGCTCTATAAAATAATTGCCAAACATATCCTAGACTTCATTCATGTATGCTCTCATTCTGGGATGCTTGGTTTGGTAACTATCATTCACTTGATTTACCACAAGTTATGAGTCCCCAAACACTTCTATTCTCTTTGCTCCCATATCTTTCAAAGCGTGCAAGCCCAGCAACAAAGCCTCATACTCAGCCACATTATTAGTACATTCAAAAGTCAGTTTATAAGACAATGCTTTAAATCCCTTGGCTAGAGATATAATCCAAACACCTGCCCCAACTCCATTTTTACTTAGAGACCCATCAAAGTACATAGTCGACAACCCTTCTTCATTATGTTTCTTGTCTAAGGCTTCTTTCCTTTTTGGAAATTCCTCATCCTCCTTAACTTCTATCTGTACAAGAACTTCAGGATCCATGTATGGCCCGTCATTGAAAAATATAAAGGATCCCAAATCAATGTCAACAACATAAATATGATGATTTTCAAGCTTATCCTGACTATTGACCACATAGGTTAGTCTTTTTTCTCTATATAACGTTCTATTGCTTCGAAATAGGGGTATAGTAGCATATGACAAATCCATTTGGATAGTTCCTTTTAATTTTGATTGCCAAGATCTTTATATCAACATACCAAACTTTGCAGGAATATCAGCTACTACAACATCCATCACAATGCTTTTAGTTGGGAGTTGTGCAAGAGTTACCACCATGTCCTTTATTAATCCCAGACACTTGACCTTTCTGGAATCAAAAGAAAACAGGTCTTTATAAGGCCTAATAACCTCCAAACCCAAACTTTCCACTACTATTTTTGGCATTAGATTATGAGATGCACCAGAATCTAACATTGCATTATGCAAAATCATATCATGGATATTCAAACTTAGATAAAATGGGGGAACTTCTTCATCATATGTATCTTCAATTTTAGGTCCAAAGACAATAGTGGGAGCATCATCTATTACTTCTAAAATATCTGGTTGACACTCACCTTGATTCTTGACCATTTTAGTAATTTCTTCTCTGTATTCATTATTCCTCAACAACTCATTAAAGGGGATAGAAATCTTAACTTTTGATAACTCTGACTTCAGATTAAAGGATGAAATTGGTTTATCTACATCAATTGGCCTTGACTACTTATTTTCCTTCGACTGTTGTTCCTTATTTTCTGGGTTCTCTTGTATAACAACCTCCTTATGCTTTTTTTTATGTTTTCTGAATTCTGCTGAGTGTTGGAAAGTTGGTTTGGACTGGACTTCCCTTTATTTGTTAGTACATCACGATTTCTCAGCTTTAATTTTCTCTGAAAATCATCAATGGCATTCTGATATCCTCTCTGATATTGTTCTGAATCTAGCTCTGAAACAGAACTATCACTTTCTTGGGTGAATAAATCGTGTTCCTTTTCAGTTAGGTATATTTCAGGATCAATGTCATCAAAGTGATGAATCTGGTTATCCATTGGATCTTCTTGTCCTTCCTCATCAACTAAATTTTCAGGGAACGGTGGTCTTATCTGCTAATCTTCGGGGTTTCTTTGGTTTCTTTAAGGCAATGGCCTTCGAAAATTGGGATTCCTTATTTGATTTTCAGGTTGCTCTCTATTAGGCGGTTTGTTATCTAGGGCCAACCTATCCATCAATTTCACCGTAGTCTTCATCATCATTTCAAATTTAACATCACTTGCAGAGGAAGAAGCAGAAGTGGATGGTTGGATTTCTTATCTTTTCTTATCTGTCTCTACTCTATTTTTTAATTTCCCTGAGGTCATTAAATTTGCTTCCACTTCTAGAGCATCCTTCAACATATCCTTTGAGGATTATGAGGTGGATTGCTAATAGGGTTTGTAATATGAGGCTGAGAGGCCTGAAAATGAGGATTACTTTCTTCAACCTTTACAATGTTTTGCAAGTTATACCACAAGGGATCTAGCAAGTATGACTCGAACCTATTTGGATTTATCTCTATTTGCTCTAGTTCTGACTTTGATGTTGACCTCAATAAAGACTTTCTAACACTTACTTATGAATCCAAATCTTGAAGACCATAAAACCTTTCTTGCGATAAAGAGCTTTCAATATTAGAAATGCTAGCTTTCTCTTTTCCACTTCGATGTCTGAGCAAACTTTTTGGGTTTTCCACAGTTAGTAAAATTTCAGAATTAGGATTACCTCTTGTATGGATCCTTCTAGAGGCCAGGATGCCTTCCGAAACTTTCTTTGGAAATCAATGTGGAGTCGCCAATCTCCCCAGTGGAGTTACCTTCAAAATGAAATCCTGATGAGTGGAGTCGCCAGGGAAAATTATACAACCTTCTACAATGCAGAAATCTTTGTTTTCCCACAGAAATCCTTTCTTTCTATGAAAGCTTGAAATATTTGTCGTTTCTCCCAGGGACAATACAACTTTCGCTCCCTGGCAACGGCGCTAATATGTTAGCACTCAAAATGACCCTTAAGGTTGTGGGAAATGACACTTCGAGGTAACCACAAAACCAAGCTTTAGGAAAGAGAGATGGCTTCTATCTTTCCAGAGAGGGATCTCTCAATGATTGCTTAACAAGTCCAGATATATGAATGAAAATTAAGATCAAGTTGTTGTTTGGTTGAAGCAAGGTGAACTTTCATTGGGCAATGGAGTCGAAATACTTAAGATGGTAAAGTAGCAATGCTTTGCATCATAATTCTTAACAGAGGTAGGGTAGTTATTCATTTACAGTCAAAAAGATGTTTTTATGGTGATAGGGAAGAAAATAAGAACAATCCATTAACACAGAGCATTATAAGATATATTCTGCATTAACTTTAGTAGAAAAAGGTTTGCAGATGCCTGGAATCAAAGAAACAGAGCATAAACATATGAATTCTGCCTCAATATATAGTTATCCAAACATGAAAAGAAAACAATATGGCGTAGATAACAAGGAAACATTCACATGAAGAAAAGGAGATACGGACTGTAAAACAAATATCACAAGAATCTTTGCTTCAAATCACTTGCTTGGCTCTACCAATTTTTATTAAAGAAGTATCTCAAATTTACATAGCACAAGGTCTCACAGGTTCAACCAACAACCCTTTACTCTCCATTACATATGAATATATATAGGAGGTGATAACCTCAGTTCTCCAGCTCGAAATATTCTAACCTAGCTTCCAAAACATAAATTTGTTACAAAAATTGATGACACCTGTGCAAGCAGGTCCATTCTCTCTGAGAATTAGTTACAACAAAAACAACAAATGCTGACAAGTAGGCTTAACATCCTTTACAAGTGCCCTCCAGCATTTACTAGCTAGTAACAAACTCTAGTAAATAAACAAAAATCCTTGGTAACTACTTTCTTAGGCTGCAAATCTTCATGATCCCTGAATCTTCATGCATGCAATGTCAACTTGGCCTTTCCATACTTCTCAACGATCTTCCATTGATCAGCAGCTGGAAGATCTGACGTGGCCACTTCCTTAAGCAACACTCGCAATTTTGTATGGTCTTTGTATGAATAGCTCTAAAGGTGTGTACATGCTTCCTTGAAACTCATGATCAATTCAAATTCCTTTGTCAATTTATCCACCATTGTTTTTCCAGACATTGCTTGGGTCATGCCAGAAAAGTCTGTATAATCTAACCTACACCCTATCAACTTGTTATGATACTCTTTCTGTGTCAGCATGGTGCCATCTTCTTCCCAAAAGAGTGGAAGCCCTTTCTTAAATAGTGGATCAAACATCTCTTTGAAGAGTTTCAACTGGTGGGCCATAATATCTATTATGGCCTGGACTGTAGCTAATTGCTGATGTTTGTTTATCACCTTCCTGGCCCAAATGATGGTGGATAACCTGTCCTTTATGCCTGCTTCATTCACGTCATCCTCAGTCAAGCCATTCAAAAACTCTATGGCATTTTCAACGTACTCTATAGGTTTCTTGTTCAATTTTTCTTTTGCTGCTGTTATACTCTGCTTGGCCAACTTGATGACAACTTCCTTGTCTAAAATAAAATCCAGGTAGGGTATAAATTTGCTTCTTCAGCTATCACATCATCCCATATTACTTGCTTTGCCTCCTGCAGTGATGCTTGACCTGTAGCCTGCTTTACTAATTCATCATATTTGATTTGTAGCTCTAGGTACTTAGCTTCCCAAGTCTTCCTCTCTTGCTCCTCTTCTAAAACTATGCTTTTCATATCTACATTTTGCTTCTGCAACCTTTCTAGCTCTAAGTCTCGCAGACTTTCCTGCGCCATTGCTTGAACAATGGAGAAGTCACCGGATTCAATGGAGGAGGGGGTGACCATGTTCTCCAATTATTTGCCCTTCTCTTGCAATTTTCCTTCTAGATCTTCAGACTTAGCTTTCCACTTATTTTCGCTCTCCACCAGAAGAGCCATATCTTTTTGCCACTGTTTTTCTTTCTTTTCAAACTTTAGTAACCTGGCCTTACAGTTTGTTAGTTCATTTTCCAGCTCTTCTCTTTTCTTCTCCAGCTCTGTCAACTCAGAGGCTTCTACTAGCTGGGTGGAAGGGATCTTCAATTTCTTTTTCAATGACTGAATAGTATTGTCTTTCTCATTTAGCAGATATTGAATACTAGCCCTTTTATCTGCCTGGCCCTCAGTAGCCACTATTTTAGCCTGCAGCTTCTTGATTTGTGCCTTGTGGGCCTTATTTTCCACCCTTTCTTACCTGAGCTGATTTCCAACCTTATTCTTACTGGATTGTAACTTGGACAGATCTAATGTAGCCTTTAATAATTTGGCATAGATAATATCTCCAGTCTCTTTGTCTAAATGTATCATGTCAGGGACTGGAATATCTTCTAAGTTCACATTCAATTCGGTGGCTTTACTCTTGGTAGCTAGGGCCAGATTCAAGGAGTTTTGGGCATGGCTCCTGACAGCAACCAAGGACACATCCTTGTTAGAGATCTGTTTGACCTCTGCATATAGCTTTGATTCCTTTGAATCCTCCTCTTTGCTTCCTTTATACTCATCCAATAATTCTGCTCTACTCTTGCTTTGTGCAACAGGTTCAGCAGCTGCCTTATCAAATACATATTCCTTGATCTCAAAGGCAGGCATTTTGGACTTCACCTGCTTCTTTTTAGCTTGACTAGTTGACACCTGCACAATTTGTTGCCCTGGTTCTTCTACTTTCTATCTCTTTGGGGCTCTTTCTGTGCCCTCATATTCTACATCCATGGCATCAATGATTTCCACTGTATTGAGTTTCCCAAAACAACTGGCATGGGGTACAATTGCTCCAACTGTTGGGACCAAGCTAGAGGGGCCAAGTAGTGGGGATATGGTTGTCTGCACCAGAGAGGTGGAATCATCCTGTACATCTACATCCATTTTCCCTTTGCTGGGATATTCCAGCCAGTTGGTAGTCTCTGCCATACCTGCAATCTCAAAATGCACAAAGCCCTTTCTGTTACTTTCCTTCCTTCTGTTGGAGATGATGTGGTGGGGATCATAGTTTATGGCAGCCTTTGTTCTGAACCCCATCTCTCTTAACATACATTCAATGGCTAAAATGGCAGTGTTGCTTTTGATGATGAATGGGTCTACAGCCCATGGGAATGCTATATCTGATGCTTTCTTATGATCCAAAAAATGTTTAGTTTCCACTCTTAGCTTCTGCCTGATGAACTCCAAAGCAAACATTCTAGGAGTTAAGAATGTTGGCAGTACATAGGGTGAATGGGAAAACCCATAAAATCTGATTGTTGTGATGTGTTCTGAGAGGAACCTGTCACCTATCTTCTTCTCAGTAGAAGGTTGCAACATCTCCTTCATCTCTGTTAACACTCTGGGTAGTTTCTTCTGAAGAAAACATTGTGGACCTCAGACATTAGGTTGTTCATGAATTTACTGTAGTCTGTGAGCATTTCCTGAGTGAGCATCATCTCAGGCAACTGCAAGTTCTCTTCATTAAAGGACAGGAACATTCTCAACAGATATGACTGGAATCTGAAGCTTCTAGTTTTGTGGAAGTCCACTAGCTGAGAATGGATATTCTCAGCTAGGGACTCATCAAATTTAAGGCAGGCACATTGGATGGACTGACTGGGCTCATCAAACTCAAGTGGACATGTGCGGAGGACAAACAATAGGCTCATTAAAGGCTTAGTGACATACATGTCTGTATCTAATCCTAGGAACTGGCTTAACATAGTTATAAAACATTTGGATACTTCAGTAAAGAGATGGATTTCAACTGGGAAGTCATGGCTCTGCAATGGGACACTAGGTTTCAAGCAAGCCCTGTAGAAATTTTGCTTCAATTCAACCATGGACTATCTGAAATACTGAATTAGGGCTTCTTCCTTGTATTCTTTGGATTTTTGGCAGAACTCATCCGGGATTGA
Organism: Larix kaempferi; assembly: GCA_027924585.1. Taxonomy (NCBI): domain Eukaryota; kingdom Viridiplantae; phylum Streptophyta; class Pinopsida; order Pinales; family Pinaceae; genus Larix; species Larix kaempferi. The sequence continues at coordinate 4,720,944 of BSBM01000579.1, read as the reverse complement.
CAGGGATTTCCTAACAGTGAGGGGATTGACTGGGCATAGGATCTTTGAACTGAATGCATCCATAATTACCCTCTCAGAGGAAGAGTAATTGGTGGTGCACCAGTCGACGAACTTGGGACAGTTTAGGGTTTGGTCGAATGAAAATAAATGGAAAAATGACTAGTAAACCTTATGCACATCTATATTCCGTTCCCTGATCAGCTTCAATCTATCCTTTACTGTCTCAATGGGGCCATTTGTCAAAACTGTATCATAAACCTCAACATCTTTATCTAGTTCTAATAGTTCTTCTATCTTCTGGTGCTCGAAACCTGGGGGCTCTACCTCTCCTAGCTCAACCATTTAAATAGTTTTCTAGTGAGACAAGAGGCCTGCCTGGTTATTGACAGCTGGTTTGAGCTCCTGGCTGAGTTGTTTACTTCGGCATAGTTGTCGTTTGGTGCTTTCCAATGCACAGGACAAATAGTATCCAGATTCCCGTGCAACATTTTTATATTATTTCTATTTTCTTATCTATCTTGCCTCTGTCACAGTGAAGAGGCTTGCTTCGTCGTCCATCTACCCGATCAACCCTGCGCCGTTGATCCTTTCCTTTGTTTAACTCCACAGCTTTCCGCGGTGCTTCGCTCTTCAGAAGGCTACCTCCTCGTACCTTAGATCTGCGTAGTCACTATCAACCATCGATCTGGCCCTTGTTTGCATCCTGACCATCCAAAGGTGCGGACTTTACCGAGGTTTGCGAATCTTGAACGAGCCGATACTCCGTGCATTTTCAATTTGCGAACTAAACCTCCACTATTGATTCCTTTCCCCGCCAGATCTACACCGTCGCAACATGCGGGGCCTACCTCCACTTCCCAAATCTGAAAAGTTCATTACCCCGCGCATGTCTAATCACCGAAGTACTTGTCGTTCGTAGATCTGCCCTTCCGCCCGTTAATGTGATTTCCAACTTACTCACGGGCTAGCAACACTCCACCCACGTTTAAGCCCCTCCTTCTTACTCTTGCGAAGAGTGCTTGTGGTCGTCGATCTTCATCGCCATAGATCCGCTCCGTTCACTTATGCCATCATATAACTGAGGGAATATTTTTGGTATTTTACCCACATTTGTAATGTTATATCCCAAACTCTTGCGCCATTTTTATTCCCAAGCTAGAAATAAGCACTCGGAGACTTCATTTAGTCTTCTTTGGTTCATATGACTTAAAAAACCGAGGCCTTACCTCATTTTTTCATGGATCTGAACCCTTCGACTCGTCCAAAACAAAATTGGTGCTAACATGGAGGATAAAGGTTGAAGCGATGACAAGGCAAAGCAAGGGCAAAGAATGAAGACAAGATGACGTGGTAAGCATGGACATGCATGACAAGTATTGATGACATGGCAGCAAGTATGACAAGGTTAATGCATGACAAGTGGAAAGCATGGACAAGCATGACATGGCAAGGGTTGATGACAAGGCTGTGAAAGGACAACTTGTGGGCATGCAGAAGGATCCATGCAGGCATATCCTAGAGAAGCCTGCGAGCATTTGTTGAAGTAGTTGTGGGCATCTTCAAGGCCCTTGCAGGCATTATAGTGAGCCCTTGCGGGCATCACAGGAAGGCCCCTTGTGGGCATTTTATTAAGGCAATTGCGGGCAGCTTTGATGGAATGCTGCGGGTATTTTTATAGGCCCTTGCAAGCATATTCTGTAGCCCTTGCAGGCATTTTAAGGGATCTACAAAGAGCCCCTTGAGGGCATGCAAATAGAGCCCTTGCGGGCATCTCTAGAGCCACTTGCGGGCATTTTATAAGTGCCCTGCGGGAATTTGTAGAGGCTCCTGCGGGCATCTTTTGAAGCCCCTTGCGAGCATTTCAAAAGCTCATTGCGGGCATTTGAAAGGAGGACAACTGCGGACATTTGAAGTGCCCTGCAGGCATAATTAAAGGAGCATTGTGGGCATTCTGGAAGGCCATATGAAAATGAAATGAAATGGCATAAGAATGATGAAGTACTCATGATCATGATGTGGCAAAGAAAGTTAAAAAAATATATTTATATTTGATGAGTATAATATGTAATAAAGTTGGCCACCTAAATCTTATTTGGTTTACTACTTCTAATAAAAATAAAAGATAAAATGACCTGTCGGCCTATCAAGAATTATGAAGGAGAGTATAAATAAAGGACAAATCCTCATTTTGAATAAAGTGATTCGGTGAAGGAGATGAGAAAGTAAGCTTTGATTTTTGGGTGAGGTTTGAAGAAAATTTCAGGGGCAGCAACAACAATAGATCAACAGGAGCAGCAATGAATTAATCTCTATATCTCTAATTTCTGGATTAAACTGAGGCAATAGTAATGGCAGATTGATGACAGGTTGTGGACATGTTGAAGACATGGACATCATGATGAAATGACTGTGGACAATTGATGACATGTATGAAGTGTGTATGAACAAAAGGAAGATATGATTGAGGATAGATTGGTGACATGACTGGGGTAGATATGCTTGAGGATAGATTGGTGACATAACTGTGGAAGATATGATTGGGGACAGATTTATGACATGATTGTGTTGACAAGGGAAAATTGATGAAATGTAATGTGACACGAATGTCTATGTAACTACAAGCTGGGTCTTGTATATATTTTTCTTATTTGGATTCGAGAAAAAGACCAAGCTGAGTCTTGGAATAGTAGCTGGTGCTTCTCTATCAGTTGTAGATGATAAAACCCCACGGTTGTACCCAATTGAAGAAATATAAAAAGATTACAAAGCTGATATTGCGCTGTGTCTCTAATATTGTGAATTGATGTTATGAATGACATGTTTAAGTTTACTGTTGTATTACTTAGAGAATGATGAAAGTTTTAAAGTGGCATTGTTGAATGATATATATATTTAAGTATTGAAGAAGTTGAAATTGTTTTTAAGATCTGGCTCACTGATTCACCCCCCCCTCTTAGTGTGCCATTGTGTCCAACAATGTACTGAATTTTTCCTCAACTGAAGTTTCTTTGGGTAGCTTTATGTCTGCCAAACTAATTTTTGTACTTTTACAAGAAATGCCCACCTAGGTCACCAAAATGCATGCCACAGGCATAGTTTTGATTGGTTTGGGATCAAACTTAACACATGTATTCCTTGGACCATAATGCACATCCATGTACTATGAATTTCCTCAATTGCAGTATCCTTAGGTAGCTTTAGGGTCTGCCAAATTGGTCTTTTATGCTTCCAGCCATCACAGATTTCATGTGCAATTAATATGTCAATGCACACAGTCATGTTTGCATCATCAAATATTGTGAACACTTTATCAACCCGATGTTCTCATAGTGTTCTTAGGTGACAGAGTATCTTCAAGGAATTCAGTGTTTATTAACAGAAGTCTTCCTCTTAATTCCAACAAAAATAGAATTCTTCATAGCATTCAACAATACTCACATAGTCATGTCATAGCTACCTTTTGACATCAACTATGGTTACCATTTGACATCGAGTTTCCTTTGTGATATCCAGGTCATTGCTTGACTGTCTATTTTTGTTTCATGTTTCCATCAATGATAACACACAATCAATAATGCCAACCATGACATTGCTTCACTGTCCATGTTTGATTCAAGTTTCCATCAATGACAACACACAATCAATAATGCCAACCATGACATTGCTTCACCGTCCATGTTTGATTCAAGTTTCCATCAATGACAACACACAATCAATAATGCCAACAAATTAGGTTAGAAGAATTATTTAATGCCATCCCATAAAAAGGAACACGATCCTTCCATATCCTCCCTTTTCTAAATGGTGTCCTCCAATCCACTTACGTATTTATAATATATATTCTTCAACTATGATGACCATATTTTGAAGCGGTGATTGTAACCTTCGATGTACGCAATACTTCCAAGTCATAAATTAGACTTGCTAGTTTGCAACATCTTGTCTCCAACTCAAACTCAGATATTCATTTATGTTCTTGTGGTTACCTAAATATGTTTCGTCTCAGCCCTTGTGACATTCACTAACTCTCTCTCTCATTTGATGGAGTGTTACAACACGTACAACCAAACAGGTCTTTGTCAGATCTATCTTCATCGAGTGAGGGAAGTTCAAGTAGAATAGACGAAAGTGAGACATCTAGTAGGTCTAACAGGCAGAGATCAACTAGAGGTGAAAATATCAGAAGAAAATTTAGTAGACGCTTGGAATTTTTTCTTTCTAAAGGGGGGTCATGTTCTTATGGTGATGAGAGCATAGGCGACATCGAGGTGACCTTGAGGTATACACATCTAGTGAAACGATGGGTGCCCAAGGATCTTCCTCAAATAAACACTGATTTTTGTGTCAACGAAAGGATATGCCGCATTGATCCATCGTCATTACATGGTTTGGGGCTATTTTCCATAGATGGCATAAAGGTCTATGACAACAGATTAAATGAATTGATGGAGTATGTCAGACCCTCTTACATCTATGCAGATTGGATACAGCTAGTCCAATATACAAAAAAGTATGCGAAGATATGGCGTAGTTGCAAATTATATACAGCTAAAAGACAAGGATCATAATGAAGGATAATCAATGTATATTGATAGAAGGCCAAAAGCAACAGGAAATATTGCAGGGTTTATAAATAGTACACGACCTGCAACAACAAATAAGCAACCCAATTGCATATCTGAGGAGCATGAAGGATATCGTGTATTCGTATGTGCAATCAAATCAATAGTTGTAGGGAAATAGTTGTTGATTGATTACAATTTGAATTGAATAGATACAGACAGTAGAATAGATACCGAAACCCTAATTTCTTCCCAAAACCAAAATAGCCGACAATGGCTTATCAAATTATCTCTACATCTCCACTATCAATATCTTAGTTCTCATGCTCTCCACAAGATTGACATTACGTCTTGATGATGGATTCGAAACGTCGACTTCGTAACATGGAAACTGTGGATTCTCCGAGACTACCTGGACCCATCAACCACATAAATCTTGCAACAAAAATTCCCAATAAATATGATATAAATATTTTGATAAATTTAAATCCAATGCGCACTACTTAAACATATGGGGCCAAGGACATACTATGTTGAACCACACTGTGATACCATATTTAACACCCTTCCACATGTTAACCTCATAAAATCCATGAATGTACAAACTGTGTTAAATACGTTCGTTGCACTATGGTAGCAAAATGAGAATTAACAATCCATTACATTTAGAGCATCTATCTATGGATGAATTCCAAATGCAACTTTCAGAGAAATAGGTGTAATATTTAACTCCTATGAAATCAGATCATCAATCATTGATAAATTCTGATCATATATTTTCCAATTAAATATTGAAGATTATACACTCAAATGGAAACTGAGATAAGGAAACATACACAAAGGAAAATGATAAACTTCAAAACATCATCATAGGAATATTTGGTAGGAAAACTATGTACTTATGCACTGATACTTTATTAATTCTTAGAAAAAATATTTACAAGCCAATATGTCTCTTTCTTCTCAAACTTCGAACCCCCTATTATTTACAGATTACAAAATATATAAAAAAATGCTCCCAGAGCAAGTTTCTAACAAATATTACAAATATAAAAAAATATGAGAAAATATCTGCCATAATCATTGGAATTCCTTCATAGTCTGCTAATTTCTTTATTGTCTTTGAGAGGTATATTTTCTCTTCAAATATTTTCTCTAAACATAGTGCATGATCTTTTCTAATTTTGTATTCTTGCTTTATCCCTTGTACATTCTTGGGATCTTCCCCAACTGCTATAAGGTCTGTCTCAAGCCTCTTAATTTGTGCCTGCCAAGCTTTACTGGTTGCATTTTCTTGCTTGAGTTGCCCCTGCAATTTAGATATTTTTTATTCTAACTTTGCATTGGCCAAGGTTTCTTGCAACATGTAAATATTAGATCCAGAGATCACTACTCCCTCTAGATCGCCCTGAGATCTCAAGCAGTTTGAGTCTCGATGTATGTAAATACTCATACAAACATAAAATTAACAACTAGATCTCTTTACCACTTTAACACATATGCAATCATACACATAACAACAGATATACCCTGAAACCCTTTCGAGGAAAAACTAGTTAACTGTGGGGCTATCTTCTCTCTCAAGCCCAGAGCATATAAGAAAAGAGACAAGTACAATACAGGGTTACCTCATAAGTAACTCAGGAAAATTCTGGATTTTGCATGCATCCAGCTGATGCATGCACTGGAAGAATGTGCCCTAACTGTAAAACTGCATCTGAGTATCCCTATAAGCACCTCTGCCTGATCTGTCTCTTTCTTTCCTCTACTCTGATTTGCTCTGCCAATTGAAGAAGCTTGCTGCTGAAAACGTCCCTCTCTGCATGCACACGTGCGCCCTCCCTCAACTGAAGAGTGACTCGTACTAAATCAGATCTCAGTAGATCTGAGCTCTGATCATCTCTAATCTTCCTCAATCACTGAGACGAAGATACTCTACAAATTACAGACACTCAATCGCTCAACCAGATGTCGTACGAGCTTCCTCCTCTAGTAGGAATGCGCCCTCCTCCTCTAGGAAAGTTGTCCTCCTCTCTATTGATCTATCTCAGATCAATTGTCTCAGTAAGTGAGACAGACCCCTTCCATCTCCTTATAACATCTCACTGGTAAATTAGGTTTGCCAAAAACCTAACATTTGGTGCATGCAAAACTCACTTTTGCATGCATGCATGCAAACCCTAGCATGCATTCCTTCTCAACATTTTCCTAGTTAATATTTTAACACAACAGATCTGCATAGATCACCTCATTAGCTTGTTTATGAAAATGTATTTTATCAAGTGCATTAATTTTGTCCAACCTTATCTTCACTTTCGATACCTTGTTCTCATCTTCTAGTGCAATGTTTAATGTATTCTTCTCATGATCTCTAACTATAATCAATAAAATTTTATTTTGGGCCTAATCTTAGCTCCATCTGCAAGAATATTTGAAAATTTTATTTGGCATTTCTAGGCATTAGAAAAAATTCTACATACCCTAACACTTATTGTGTACTAAACATTTCTAATGCATGTTATACGTTTTGTAATTTAATACTATAAAATCACAAGTTGGATTTGCCTCAATATAATTTGTAAAATAGAAAGTACCATTGTCCCATGGTGAGAGGGGGAAAGGACCAACATCAGAGCAATCCACAAATCCTCCTGAAGAAATGCTTAATTAGGAATAAATTTTTTTCTCCACCAACCCAACGCAAACAATAAGGAAGCTTGTGATACAATTAAATCCCAAATTCGCTTCTTTGATTTTGATTCGGTCGAGAGCAAAAGAGATAGATAAAAAGATTAAAGATCTGGCGCACCAGATTCAATGCCATGGGGTAAGCAAGATGTTTAGTTATCACTTTTATTTATTTATGATTCTAATTTTTATACTCTTATAAGTCATTTATAAAAAAACCTTTATTTTTATAGGAGTATTTGTGGACTGTTGATTCTCAGGATGAGACTAGGGAGCTTGATGTTGGTACCAGTGCCATTCCTACACTGACACCAGAGCATACGGTCCGCCATGTTCACTCTCCGCATGTGACTGACTCGCCAGTCACTCAGACCAGTACAACCCCTACGGACGATGTCGATACTGCACCCCCTGACCAAAGCATGCTAGAATGTGCACAAGGTGATGTGGATGCAGAACATGACATTACAATTTTTGAGGCATGCTTTCCTGGATCTTCCTATGTCACTAGAACGAGAACACTATCGGTTCCCTTTTTGGTAAATGATGAGCTAATCCCTTTGAAAATAGACAAGCTTCCAGGTATTTAAGAATAGCGTTTTAATTATTACGTACAATCTAATTCTAATTTATGTATAATCTGCAATCATTTTAAACTAAATATCATATCGTTTTGTAGGAAACGACACATTTTATAGACGCATGAATGACCTCATTTTGGAGACCTTTGGGCCCACCAATACCATACACACAAGGTGGAATTTCCAAAGTTCCAAGTTAAAGGATGAACTGATTAGCAAATTGGTTTCCTTGTTCGGTGAGGGTTCCTTTAGCAAAAGCAGAGTCATCTCAAAAGCAGGCACATATTTAAAATATGTGCGGGACCAATATAGGGTTCATCTACAAAAGAACCCTAGGTATGAGCGTCCTCCAATGATTCCAAAGAGGGAGTGGAAGGCCCTACTGGAAGATGCAAAGGAGAAGACACTCCGAAAAGAGGGAAAGGAACCACACGAGACATAAAGGTATGCGACTCTTTTAATAATGTAACTATATGATGATTTATCTTTACTTTTACATCATCATTGGAACATCTAATTATGTATTTGAAACTTTTCAATATAGGCTCCCAAACACATCTAAAGAGACACAAGAAAGAATAGATAAACATGGGTAGCACAAACTAGCTCGGGTGGTTACTTGAGACTAGCCGCATGGATTGTAAGTATAAAAAATCATTTGCATTCAAAAAAAAATTGTTAACAATTTTAATTTAATTGCACAAAAGAAACAATATTCATGTTATTATGCAAAATTGTAGGGCGGCCTATTCAAAGAAGCTCTAACAAAGGAAGACCTCGAGCTTGGCTACAAGTACGGATATCAAGCTGTGCTTGAACACAAACAAAGCTTGGGGCAATCACAATCTTGCAGCACTCAATCTTCCTCACCGGTAAATCAAATAAACAAAGTTTATTTAAATTTACTACTTGTACAATCTATTGATTATTATTTTCAGCCATAAAGTAATGCATTTGTTTGTTTTAAGTAGTCTACCAATAAAGATACAATTTTCCCCGTTACTAGAACACAACCTAGTGAGGGTCTATTGCCACCTACTGAAGGTAGTGTGTTGCTTTAAAAACTGTAGTACAGATTACAAATAGAAAATTTTAATTGCAAATGGTGTTTTAATTATAACTTTTCCTGTTTAAACTCCAGAGCATATAGAGCATGAGGCTACACAAGAAGATGAACATATGGCCACATTTGAAACTAGTCTGCTTGCATCCACTATTGAAGTAGCTAAAGATCAACACTCTAAAGCTCTTTTTGTTAATGAAATACTTGTAATAATAATAACAAAAAATATCAATTTAACATTTCTTTTTTACTGCAACTGATGATCCAATGCCCCCCTTGCAGCAGCCTCCACACCGTGAGTACCCAACCAGGGCATAAATAAGCCATGCAGAGGCCAGAGCAACTAAAAGGGAAGAAGGAGTCGGAGACCTCCTTTGTCAATTCCTTTCAAAATCAAAGAAAGCAAAAACAAAATGATTGCATTATGTACCATATTATGAAAACATATTTTTAATGATAAATTTTTTTGAGATGAAGTTGATTTATTCTCTTTAAATAATTTACCTATATGCATGGGTTAATTACATGTTTTTAAGTTTTATGTCATTTTCTATGTCGTATGTTGTTGTTTATTATCACAAACTTGAAAATAGTGGACATAACCTACATGCTTATTAACTAAAACTATCATTTATACACATATACTTTCATTTACCTTAATTTTTTTGTTTTCCTAGTTTCTATGCTTGATTCTTACTATGTTTTTTCAAATATTTTATACTAGATAGTCTAGGTACTCGGGAATTGAGAGTGATGTGCGCGGGGGGGGAGGGGGGGGCATAAGAGATTCCACCTTCACATGGTTGGCCCTATTCAGTAGAGAATAAATTAGGATTTGGATAATCTTGGAGCAAACCTCCCTTAATCCAACAGAGCAACAACAAAGTCAATATTGACTATGCTGTTGCTCCGTCAAATCGAGGGAGGCTTGCTCCAAGATTAGACTACTCCAATAGATTATTCTCGAAACCGAGAGGAGCTCATTCATGTATGCATGAACTCAAGTCTTTTTAATTATTAGGTAGTCATACAGATGTTTGTTAATTTATTTTCTTATTTTGTTGATTCTTTAAGGGATGGTTAAATTAGTATAACAACTTCTGGAGGACATATATAGCAGTAGCGTTAAACAAATATCATACCAGCACAACCATTGAATATACAGTTATTTGAGTTGTTATTTCATTGCTAATTGCAATTAATTTTTATGATTGACATGATAATATATATTGTAATTATATCTTATCCTATTGTGTGAACTACAACAATGAAAAATCAACTTGGATTAGTGGGATATTATGGTAAATATTCAACACAAAATATAACTCTTTGTTTCATTGTTTTTAGCCCAAATATAATATGTTAGAACTGACAGTTTTTCAACTTGTATAGGTTTGTAATTCTAATTCCATTGGCATTTCCTACTTACAAAAATTCCGATAGTTACTGTTATCTCTTGGTAATTTTCCTAGCTATGGGGGGGAATTACTCAAAGTAACATTTTCAAACCTTCTTTAGAATTGGAAACTGGCATTTCCAATTCAGAGGGGGCTCCCTCAATTACAGTTTGTCACAATGGCCAGATCTTCAGAAAAAGGAAGGTTTTAAATGATGATTTTAATTTTAGAAACCTTTGCTAATCACTATAAAAAAACTCCGCCGATGTTTTAGAAGTGTTGATATCTGCTCAGCCATTTTGGGGATTCAACAACACTCTTATATGTTTCTGCTAATATTAACTGAGAATTTTACATCTTAGCCAAATTCATGAGTTTTTTTTTAACATTATCCCTCGAACATGGCGCTCGGTCCCAACCTACTTCTTGGACTGACTTTTGCTCCCTTCCACCCAACGAGCCCAAGAAAGTTCTCTGATACTAGATGTGAAGAACCTGCAATAATTAATTAATGAAAACACACGAAATAACAGAAATAACAGAACTCAGAATCACTTTTATATTGATAGCAGGCCACTTTGAGGGGGCAACCTCCTTTGAGCAAGCTTAATACAAATAACTTCACGGTACCTTCATTGGTCTCAACACAAACTTATATACTAAGTCTAGGCGCCAATACCATGGGTCAATACCATGTGTCAATACAAACCATGGGCCAATACAAAATATGGATCAAAAATTACTACGGGACGACTTACAAAGCATATGCGTCCAGTAACAATAATACAACCTATGGATCAACAAATACTACGAGACGACTTACAAAGCATATGCGTCCAACAACAATATTCGAACAAAGTAAATAGAAGGGTTGAAATGGGTTCCTAACATCCTAACACCTTGGAAGGATCCCTTAAGCCTCTCCTATCATATCTCAACCTATCCTATCCATACCCTATCCACTTAGTCCTATTTAAATGAAGCTCACTCCCATCCCAAAGGGTGGAAGTCTATGGTATTCTTATGCTGGTGAAATCAAGCCCAATAGATCTAACACTCTAGCTTGGAGAACCTTCACTTCTCTCTAGGAGCTTTGGCACGGCTTCTTGGAAGGAGCTTGCAGCGTTAAGGCTATGGCTGTAATCCTCTTTTCTAGTGTACTCCTCACTCTTCAATATAGTTAATATAATTACTTTCCATAAATGTTGTCTCCTTGATGATGTTTAGAGTTTTCCTCCTTAGCTGTTAACTTAGATCTATCATATGAGATATATGCTTTCACTTCTCGTGGTCTATTACATGTTCAACAGGGTTTAGCTACTTGCGATCTAGCAGCGCTGGGGCATTGGATCAACGAAGGAGAAAGGGATCTACAAATCTAAGGTAAACGATCAAGTCTTTCATTTGTATTTCTATATGATCTAGGAAAGTATTTTATGTTCTGTCCTATTTGTTCTAGACTTACGTTAAACTAGGGAGATCAGGCCTTGAGTCCGCTCTCGATAGATTGTCCGCGAAATAGCTACTAGAGCTGTCACTCGAGATACTTTGGATTCCAAGATGAGTGGTAGCTCTCTTGTGGAATGAAAGGATCTTGAAAATTTCACAGAAAGGGATAGGCATATTCATTTTCCCTAGAAAACTTGTAACATCAATGTTTAGGTTGTAGGGATTTTCCTTGTCTTTTTCATTTACACTTAAACCCAAGAACTTCATAATGTTATACTTGACAGATGGGATATTGATAAAATCTTTTAAGGATACCAAAGCAGATGAATTGGTTAGCTTACTAGGAATATTTTTTCTTGGATGCTCTTGATTAGGCTTTAAAATCATGGGAGGCTTGGCCTTTAGAGGCATAGGTTGCTTTCTCCAAAGGGTTGCTTTGGGAACATTAGCTTTAGGAGGAAGATCAATCTTGATCTCTTGATCTGGTTTTTGGTTTGCAGGAAAGGTTCGACTAGAACTAGTCACAACTTTACCCTTTGTGATGACTTCAAATGACGGCTTAGGAGTCTTGGGCATGATTCTTCTCACAGGTTGATGCACTGCCTCACTGGGTTGTGGATCAACTGGCTTAGGTTGCTGAGTCTTAGGAGAACTAGCCTTAGGAGGGATCGAATTGTTTTACAAATCGATTTTAACATGTCTTTAGTTTGTTGATCACGCCTTTTAAAATCTTCATCTTGATTTTTAAGATACATAGCAATATTGGTAACCATCTCACACATGTTTGACATGAATTCCTTGGTCATTTCAGGAGCGATATTGTCTTGAGAAGACATCTCTTTATGGGTTCGCTTCTCAGTGGAGTCACGAAATGGAGTCGCTAGGTAGATTTTAAAACTCTTCTACCAAGATGTATATCGTTTAAAGTGCAGGGAGAGAGAGACAAATAGATGGATATGCTTTTAATTAAAGATTGAAATGATAACCATCTAGATTAATCTAGATGCGACAAGATATGAGTTATGCATGGATAATCACAGACACCTAAGGTAAGCCTCTACCTCCCCGACAATGACGCCAAAAATTTTATCACACAACTTGTAGTTGTCCCTAAAGGTATCCCATCCGAGATGGTAGAGGAGACAGACAACTAAAGAGGTGACCCAAGAGATGCCATGGTTCCCAATGCAAGCTAGGAGTCACGACAACCGAGGTACTCTTTGTTTTAGATCTAGACAAGACAAGATCAAGGGGGAGACCCTATAGCCAATCGATAGAAGATTAGCCAAAAGCAATGGTTCCTAGGGGGATGTGAAAGTTGAGTTATAGAAACCAATGCAAGCTTAGGTGGACCCAAGAGTTATGATGTGGTTGAAGAGGCTTAAGAAGTGACAAGTGTTTCAACCAATGTATGAGTTAGGCCACCTAGGAAGACCAAAGAGATAGATCTAGTACCATGAAATACACAAGTGGGGCCCACTTCCTTAAAGTATGGAAATGACTCAAATGGGACCCACAAGGTGAAGTTAGGGGTGAAATGGCACTAAGGGATGTTTGAAGATGTAGATCTATGGATCTAAGATGGATTTAGACACACCCACATATGGGATCTAGGAAAAGACACAATCCCCAAGGAGTGCGAATTGACCGAAGGAGACTAGTGCCTTTAGATGGAGGGGCAAATAGAGTCCAAATTATGCCAAATTGTAGATCGAGGTGGTAAAGGAAATTATCAAGGTGGGTTTTAAGTGGCATGCCCTAAGGTAGGCTAGATCTCCATAGATCTAAGTTTGAAAATGCATCACCCAATGACCCAAGTGGGGCACAACCCTCAAAATGAGGAATGGGGCCCACAAGGAAAAAATCAAAGAATTGAAGCACTAGGGATAGGTTATCAAGTGAGAGGAGTTCAAATCAAGTGGGATCTCACCTACCCATGTCTTGGAACTAAACCAACTAGCTTCTCCCAAGGGGTGCGAATTGCCTTCAAGAGGGCTAGGTGCCTTGGAAAGTGTGTCAAATGGAACCCAATCACCACCATACTATAAATCCGAATTTCCGTGGATACTATAGAGGTGGGTTTTCAATATCTTTCCAAAAGCCAAGCTAGATCCAAGTAGATCTAAGAAAAACAAAAAATGAGGATTTTGATTTTAAGGGTTTTATGACCAATGAAGAAGAATGGATGGATCTAGGTACATACCTTGATGAACTTACCTCAATTGCTTGTGGCCACTTTGCAAATTGATAACATCCCCCTATGTGTATATTCAAGAGTGAGATCCAAGTGCTCCAAGCCAAAACGTCCTCTTCCTACAAGACAAGATCAAGTGAAACAAGTAAAGTAAGAAAATTATGAAAATGATGGAAAGATGTAATATAAAGCATCAACTATGTCACAAAGATACAATAACAATACTCCTTGTCACCAAGATCAACCCAAGAGAGAATATGTGGATCCCTCCAACAATAACCCTCTTCAAATCGTCCTCTCCACCAATTCGGCCTCCCTGCAAGAAAACAACGTGTAGCCCCAAGATCCACAATGATACATAGAAGAGATACTGTATATTCAAAGTGCAAAAGAATCCACAAGACAAGAGAAGTTTGCTCCAAAAAGAAGTATTCTATTCCAATATTCAAGAGCTCCAAAGGTGAACTATACAATAGGGGGTCCCCTCCTTATATAGGATAATAAAGACCAAAACCTTAGATCTCAAAACCACTTTTTGAAATGAGTGGTTGAGATTAAAAGATCTCAATACATAATCAATGGCTAAGATGAATCATAACAACATAACACATGGATCACTCAAATAGTGATGACGTCATAGCTAGAAAGTACTCATGGAGGGTGATATCATCCTCTAAAGGGGGCAAAAATACATGGGCCCACCCCAAATGACTAGGACATGACTCATAAAGCACATGGTGGGGCTAAGAGGCATCAATCCTTGCTAGCTCATCCCCATGGCACAATAAAATAATATAATATGTCCAAAATAAATACAAATGATCAAATCTGTCCTCAAAATCTATGAGAGAGATGCAGTAAAAGGCCTCATGTGGTCTCTGTGGACCCCACTGACTGATGAAAACTGGTTGGACGATGGGGGGTTCACCCTGGAAGACCTCTGTGAAAACCAAGTGCCAAAACCTTGCTTCAATTGCCCAAATCGAATTCCTCAGTGACCCTTTTATTCCATTTTTATCCTGCCTCGGTAACTGTGAAGCTGTTGAAACTGCCCCCTAAGGCACCTGCGCTGTCAATATGAGCCCACCAGGCTCTCCAGAAGGGGGGTAAATGGTAATATCAAGAGGCTGGACCACCCCCTCCTCATATAGCGCCCTAGGTGAACTTGCCTCTCATGGCCCCTGCTGCTCAGGCTGGGAAATCAGCCCCCAAATCTAGTCAACAAGTGGAAAAATGCATATATCACTGTTAGAAGTGCCCGAAATTGAATGATAAGTGTCTCATTGGATCCAAAAGACCCAAATCTACTAAGAATGTGTACTCATACACCATGGTTTCCCTGATGGGCTAGTTGTAGGGTCCACCATATACGGACAGTGCATAATCTGATGATTTGAAGTAATAATAAGACCTGCTGAACTGCATCAATCATCATCTGAATCATATGTCCCTCATATAGCATCATCATCAAGAGTACATGGGACCATCAATCATCATCAATAAGCATACATGGCCCACATTATCACGAATCCCAAGAAATGACCATAGTCAAACTGGGTTTAACTAGGTCAATATATAACCAAGGATAAATCATATCAATAGACTAAGACATGTTTCTCTAATCATACTCACAGCTTAACTTAAAGTATAACATCATTTAGTGGCATTAATCATATTTGTTCATTCCATTGTTATTTATATTTACTTGCACAATAGCTTAAATGACAGACTCACCCATTGGACATGGTCTAACTGCTAGCTAAGGATGAAGGCTAAGAACAAGGTTGGGCAAAGGGGGTGACTTGTCTAAACTCAACTAAAAGACACTTTGGACTGGGAGAAAGGGGAAGCTACAAACTCTGTGCTGGAGAAATAAAACACGGGGAATGGCTGTGCCTCACAAATGGGTAAGTTGTTTAGAGAGTGCTTATTCAACTTAAGCATCATGTCTACTTTTATAAAAAATGATCCAATTTGATTAGGATCCATTGATTTCATTTCATGGCCTTTTTGGCCTACATAACCCTTCGGATCTCAGGTGTGCTGATAAGCACAACTAATTGCAGCTTGCATCCAGGGCATGTTTATACATATATAAGGTCAGCAATTGTTTAGATATAGAATTTAAGAACCATTGCTTTTTGGACCTTTCTTATACTTTTCGAAGAGTATTTTTAGCAGTTCATCACTCTTGCCCTTTTTTTAGTTTCCATGAACAAATTCGCATAAGTTTCCATAAGTAGTACACGAGCTTTTAGTTTTACCCAACAACATCTCAAGTGACTAGGGGGAGTTCGTGCTAGTGCTAAACATCGGGACAACTGACCGAAATGATTTAGGCCTACAATCCAACTTACCAAAGGCAAGTTCTGTTACCAAATCAGAGCTGAGACACTAAACAAACAGGGATGTGGTCCAAACACAGATGTGGTAAAAAGGGACGTCCTCAATATCAAAAAGTCAGGTAAGACAAGTCAAGGGTTAAAGCCAAATAGGAAAGTCATGGATGGATGAAGTCAAGTGAAAGTGGAGCCTAAGCTAGTAGACAACTGGTGTCAAGAAAGACCATATCTATGCAAGGTCGTGAACCAGCGAGTTTTGTCAAACCAACTAAATGTGCAAGTAAAATGTCCATTTTAATTTATTATCACGATCATCCATTTTATCAAGTTTGCCATGTCATGAATTATATACCAAGCCAATGCTGTGAACATGACTAAAACAACAAGATAATAATCTACAGTCAATGATCAAGAATCCATAGGTCATACAACATCATCATAAGAATAATCATCATATATCATCTGAAACACTGCTGAAATACATCTCTAGGCACTGAACTGAAACTGTATGGAATAAAAGGTCACATCGGTCATCAAATCTAAACTCTCAAGGCTCAGCCTTGACACAAGGTCCAACATAAGTCTGAATAATACACTGCTCTGATAATGAGTGATCTCAAAATATAAAGTCATCATAGCCAAGCTCTAAATAATTTAAGCTCTGGAATGTGTAGATATCTGCTAAGCAAGAATAATAGCCCTGCTACTATGGTGTGATAACAACAATCATATTCAGAAAATGCATGCCTAGGTCGATATAATGCATGCCAAGAGCACATATTTGATTGGTTTGTGCTCAAATTTGACACATGGATTCCTTGGACCATGATACACACCCATGTACTCAAGTTTTCCTCATATTTGGTTTTCTTGGGTGGCTTTAAGGTCTGGAAAGCTAATCTTTTTATACTTCCAGCCATGTCATCAAGCATCATAGATTCAATCTGACAATGGCTTCAATCATGCTACATTTATGGTTACCCTTTGACCAACACTGCCACCTTGTCAGCTTCTTCATGTCTGCTCAATGTATGACTAGTGTGCAACTTCCTCCAATCAATAAGAATGACAAGTTTGTCATTCATGTTGCCATCCATGACAACACACAATCAATAATGCCAAGCTTGATCTAGAACATTCGAAATTTGTCATCCAAAGCAAGGGGATTATGTTGGGTTGATTTCTTTGGGAAAAGCACTAAAAATATCCTAAAAATTAGAACCCTAATGTCTCTTATTTTCTCACATTTGCTTGATGATTAAGCAACCTTTGAATTCTGAAAGTAGCCGTGCCTTTTTCTAATTTGGGTCTTCATAATCATATTGAATATTGCAACCATGATTACCACTCATGTTCAATGCTTCATTTTTCTTCTCTTTTGCAGATGTGACAGACAAGCATGCCAAAGTAGTTGCAAGGTTGAAGTCTCTGGAAGAAATGGATGCACCATTGATTACTACATAACTCCATCGCTTTTTCAGGAGCTTCATTCTGATAAGCAGTATAATCTGTAGATGCTGAATGAACGATACCAGGTATGTGGAATGTTATCTATAGTTTTCTTCATTTATGTTTTGCATAGGCCAAGATTTCAAAACCAACCTATTTTGGCATTGCCCTTTTGCTCAAGCTATTTGGAATTCTTCTTTGCAGTTAATTCAATGTGAATTTCAGTATACAGGAATAACTTTTGAGACAGTTTGTCTTAGTTGGGCTTCTACAACTTTTAATACTTTTCTCATTTTTATAGCATGGTAGATTTGGAAGGGAAGAAAAAAAATATTTTTGAATACAAAATCTTTTCAGTAGATTATCTTGCTATTAGAGTTGTTTCTTTCTATAAGGAATATGGGCCTATGAGTCACAGTGGTAGAAAGAGGAATGTACAGTTTCCAAAATTTAATGCTTCCTTTCTTATTGGTTATTTTGATGGTGTAGCTATGGAGAACTCCCGTGGTTGTGGTTTTTTACTTAAACTTATCTTCTACACATTTCTTTAGATATCGGTTTGGTGGGGGCAGTGGGAATAATATAAGAGAAGAGTTGTTGGAATGCAGGGGTTTGTTATATTTTGCTTTTGTTCAGGGTTATGCAGAGATTCACATTTGTGGAGATTCCAAATGTGTTGTGGACTGCCTTTTGGATCATTCACACTTACAAGTGGTAGACCTTTCTTACGGGATGCAGAATGTTAAAAGACAAAGGAACTCTTTTAGATCTTTCTCTTTCCATCATGTGTTTCGGGAGTTCAAATGGGTAGCAAACAACTTATCTAAGAAGGTAGTTGATGAGGATTTTGGTGTCCTCAAGTTTGAAGAATTTCAAGAAAGATATTTACTGAGAAAGGGGACACTCAATCTCTTTTGAGGTGTCATACTTCAGTTATATTTTAGCCTATTTCTATATATGTTATATGTTTAAGACTTTTGTTATATTTGTAGGTTTTGTGAGCTTTATTTTCAGCTCATTTTTACTAGGTTTTGTTACATTTTTGATATTTTGGTCATTTGACTATGATGAGGACATGAAGAGACTATGATGTAAATTTTCAATTTATCTTACAAGATGCAAGTTTCTACATCTAATAGAAACTGAATTTTACTTTTGGAAATGTCTCCTCTATTTTTAACATTAATTAGAAAGCACAAAAAGTTCCAAACTTTGTTGAACGATCATGCCGATGAGCTTGCCTTGTAGTCCTTTCAATGAAAATTGATTAAGAACTGGACTAAAATCCATTGCAATCAAAAGTAATAAATGATTTTGATTCATTGATCAATATAATTAAACAATCAATGCAACTATTCATCCCTATGGAACCACCCACTAGCAATTATATTTCTTTTAATAGTACAGACTGTTGTCATATATCCGACGAACACCTTCAATGGATTCATAGCACCCTTGTCGTATATATGAATCTACCTCTGACAATAAACCCCATCGGATGAATAGCATCGTCAAATATTCTAGAGAAAATCGACGAGACTCTGGAGTTAACTCCGACGATGTATCGCCGAGAGTATCCGACGGATATGTGTCGGTTTTCACAAAGTTTCTAACGCTCTTATTGTCGTCATGAAACCGACGTTGAGCCGTAGGATTTCCAACAACTACAGGTTCGTTGGATAGACTGACGAAATCCCATCCAAATAATTCTGAGTTCGTCATAGAGCTGACAAAATTGTGTCGAATGACCAACGAACCATCGTCAGATTTTGGGTCCAAATGTTGTAGTGCTAAGATTGCATTGAGACCATGTACCTTCACAAAAAAATGTAACTCACAAGCTAACAACCAATGACACAACTTGGCATGATTGTCGATAAGTAAGGTCAAATGATGGAGATATTAGGATTAAAGGGTAGAAATAAAATAATATTATTGATCTTATCCCTTACTTTCCCTCTTATGGACTCATAACCCACTTTGTTATCACTTATGATCGTTTTAGAATTATAATATTAATGTACTAGTTTACATCACAAAAATACTCCATGGAGATGTCTACCCTCCTAGTGAACAATGAACATTGAGCGTATCATAACATGTTGAAACAAAAACCAACATACATATAGGCCTCCAAGTTATCATGATACATATGGATAATTGATCTATATAACCAACATCAATCCATCTTAAACCCGAATCTATCAAGCATCGAGAGGGGTCCAATTTCTTGAGGTGTATTTCTTTTTTAAACTCAAGAAATTGGATCTCTCTCTTGGTTGATAGATCTAGGTTTAAGTTTTAATTTTTTATTTTATAGGTGGACATCAATTTTTTTAATTACTTTTCAAAAAAATTATTTTACGAGCCGACATAGATTTTTTTAATTACTTTTCATAATTTTTTATTTTATGAGCCGACATGAATTTTTTTAATTTTTTTTTGCGTTATGTTACGTTACATTACCTTACATGAAAACATCTCCCCCATATTGGGATGTAGAGCACCTTGCTCCTCTCGGAGCAATCTAAGGATCAAAACTAAGGTATTACACTACATACTGAAAAACTTCATTGAATGTAAACTGAAAAAAGTTTTTTCTCGATCTATGGGTAGTTGTGAAAACCATCCATATGGATCGCAAACTTCCTTACCCGAACCTTAATGATGGATTTGAGTGAAATGGAATCCACAAAATACTCAAATGACACATGTCATTTGAGATTATTGTCAACGCTATTATATCCACTAAGTGTTTTATTTAGGATGGAATTCTATTACCTCCTTATATACTTTTGAGAAAAACCTCCTTAGCATATATAATAAAACCATGGCTATAGTCATTTTCTCTTGAAGTGTTCAATCCTTTGGTTTCTTTTATAAAATCAATTTTGGTTTGAGGGGTAGCCATAATAAGGTTCACCAAAATCCTTATAATGAATGAATTTGTCTTTTTAGAGACACATCACGATAACATGATGCAACAACTATTATAATAGCTCATTAATACACTTACATGCAAACCCTAGCCTCATCCCAACATTTTAGCAACAAATATTATTAAGCTTTCTTCCAACCTTGGAAAGCTAGAGATTTCCTTTCTCTAAACTTAAAATGTTCTTTAGGGAATATTGAACCCACTAGGTTTCCTCTCCTCTCTTTTTTTCTTCATGAAAATATTTGCAAATTACTCATTTTCCCAAGAAAAACCTCATAATGAAATCTAAGGAATGCTTCCCTACATTTATGGATGACATCCCTAGTAAAACCATCAACGTAGACTAGTGGACCTCACCTATAGAGATTTAAACTAAAAACCTATCCACAAAGAACTAGCCAACTACCCATTGAGACTAACAACCATTGATTGAACTAAACCCTTGGGATTCTTAAAAAGTTACTTATCTATAATTTAATTTTCTATTAATATGAAATTCCAAGAGCTTGGACCTTTGGCAATTCTTATTATCCATAAGTTATTTTTCTTTCAAGATGAATTTCCAAATGCTTGGACTTTAGGAAAGTAGATCTACTTTATGAGATTCTTTATCATGATATTGTTACTCAAATTTTTTCGTTTGTATTTTAATCCACTCTCCAAAGATCAAAGGGATTGGAAACTAGTCTCTACAGAAAGGGGGCACCTCTTCCATAACCATGTTGGCTGAATCAAGTTGACTAGGGATCCTCTGATTGTTGGATAGATACTTTTGCTTCCATTCATTGTTCTGTCTGGGAGGATACCTATTGGAAGGCATGTGAGATTTTTCTCTTTCCATAACAATGAGTCTGTTTTGCATGGAATTCATTTGTGCAGCATGATTGGCTTCCATAGCCTTGATTACATCTGCCAATTCTCTCAAAGGATCTTTTGCTAGGTCCTTGCTATCTGTTGATGCTGACTTGTCTTTGTTGTCTGACTGTTTTGATGAAGTAGCTCCGGTGAAACCTGGAAGATTGGAATTTCCAGATGATTGCATGTTATTATCAATCTTTTCAGCTATAACTTGGGCTTTCTTAAGATCAGCAGGTTCTTTATCCCTAAGTTGATATCTCATCTCTCCATTGAAAGATTCAATATAATGTATGAGGATTGAGCCATCAAGAGGCTTAATCTCGGCATGCAAGCTAGAGATGAGATTGTTGAATATTTTGTTGAACTCTTCCATAGTCTCATTCTCATTCTTCTTCATGTTGTTTAGGGATGCTAACATGTATCTATCTTCTTTCTTGTCTCCCCACTTGGCTAGGAAACCATTCTCAAACTCTTTCAATGTTTTGAAACTGCCGGCATCTAGGTCTGAGAACCAATCAAAGGCATCTTCTTCTAAGGATAGCGCAAATAGCTTCATCTGCACATCTTCATATTTAGTGTTAAGACACCATTATTGAAGCATTGTGAAAACAGTTTTAAATGTGCCTTAGCACTTATTGCATTGTTTCCTTGAAATGAAGGCAACTTTTCAATTGCCTTCTCAGTTACGACATGAGGGTACCCTACAATTCCAGTAAAGTCTAAAGGGCTGAAAAAATATCCCATGTCTTCTGTTGGATTAGACTCTTGAAAAAGATGGTGAATATCTAAAATTGACTCAAGTATAAGATTTTCGAGTATTCTCTGAGAGTTTTGTTTATTTAATCTTCTTCTATATACATTTTCAGGTTCAGGAATAAAATTGAATAATTTTTCCAAATTTCTTCGTGTTGAATACTTCGTTGAATTGTTTAAAAGTGGAGTTGCCAGATGGACTGAGTAAAATTTAAATATTCAGAGGATACATCAAACAAAGTAAAAAAAAACAAAAATAAACAAAGGTCGTGACCCGGGAATAGAAAGGTTTATCCCCGGCAACGACACCAAAATGTTGCCGCCTAATACACACCTGGGGGGGACGCGGCAGGAAACCTTCAAGCAGCTCGGTGTGTCCTTGGGGGCAAGTGAGAGTCAAGTGTTGTCACCTGATTACTCGACTCCTCCGTCTAGGCTTACTCCTAGCGAAGCCAAGGGGGGTGGTCCCTATGAAAAATAATCTAAGGATATTAATCTACAACAAAAGATAAAAACTCTATTCTAGGAGTTAATAGATGATGAGATGATAAAATTAACAACTAAGCACTGCTTGCAAATTAAATCAATTGATTAACCCAACACAAGATAGATAACCATTCACGACATTTATGATTGAAACTTAAAACATGGAAAATTAAAGACCAGTGCCGAGAATGTAAAAATGCTTGCAATTACTACTATGTAGGGTTGCTTGTGTAGTCTCAGTGAAAGTATTGCAGTGTCTCAGTTGGTAAATTTTATGGTTATTAAATGAGTGGATTAAGGAGTGGGTTAGTTCTTGGTTTGGCCCAAAAGAAACCTAACCTTCGAATTGAGTGCTCTAGCAACCTTACCAAGTGTCCAACCAGGCGCGGATGAACCGACTTAAGAACCTGTTGACTCTGTGGATTCAGTCCATGCAACCTCCCGAGTTGTTATGATTTGATTATAATGGATTGTCTTATTAAAACTAAGTACCTTGCACCGGTTTCTGATTGAGCCAACTATTCTGACTAAGCTGCAGTAGTCAAGAGCATACTCCGGGTTTGGGGTGTTGTTCTTTTTATTAAAATGTGTGAGTGGATGATTAATCTACACTAAACCCCAAGAATAAAGCAAAGAGGGTTAATTTTAGGATTAAATTTTAATAATAAAATAATAATTGAATCAAACACAAAAGCATATGACAAAATGATAAACGGTCCTCGAAAGACGTTGTGTGCTTGAGTGAGTTGTTTAATTATTATTGCTCAAATGAAACTAATCTAAAACGGAAAATAAAAGTTGCGAAAATAAAATAAAAAATGAAAAAAGGTGCGAATCCCCCCTGGAGGGATTGGGGTTAGGCGTTGGAATTGCCTGCTATGCTCTTTTTTTTTAATTACAATATGAAACTTGAAATAGAATACTGCTTGCCCTTTATGCTTAGGGAACAAGTCAGTTTACAATATAAAAGACAAACGAAATAGTGCTTGAAACAGAGTCTCTGGATTATTCTGGCTTTTGTGGCTTTTAACCTCAAGGCCCTTCTTTTATGGCCCATAAGATGATTTGGGCATGCGAGGTTGGTTAGAAAATATATGATGTCTGAATACCAAGAAACATGTTCAAGACGTTGAAGCTCTTCTGATCTAACCTGTACTGACTCATTGTTCTGACATACCATTCCTAAGCTTGCTCATTACCTTCAGCAATCATACGGGCTAAACCCTGGCCTTTAACTAACTTGGTGGGTTTGATTTCTAAGTCATATTCTTGGATCTTAGAGACCCACTTACCCCTTATACCAAGACAGTCCTATTGTGATAAAATATCCTTAACTGCCGCATGAAGCACATACCCTATAACTTTAGAGTATCCAATGTACATTCTGAAATGCTTAAGTGATTTAACTAAGGCATATGCTTGTTTTTCCATTATAGTGTATTTAAGCTTAGAATTCTGTAAGGCTCTACTCATAAAGGCTATAGGTTGTTCTTGACCATCCTTATTCTTCTGCAACAAAACTCTGGCTATGGTATCTGGTGATGCAAATGAAAAGATTTGAAAATCTTTGGAATAATCAGGACTGATCAAGACAGGTGATCTGCAAATAGCATCTTTAATTCCACTAAAGGCTTCCTTTCCCTCTTTATTCCATTCAAACTTAGCATCCTCTTTTAGTAACTTTTGCATGGGCTTCATTAACTTTGCTAAGTTTGAAATAAAGCGTCTGATAAAGTTGATTTGCCCATTAAATGACTGTAATGCTCTTTTATTACAAGGCAAAGGAACTTTCTTTATGGATTCTACCCTCTTAAGGTCAATCTTGACCCCATCTTTTGAAATGATATGACCAAGTAACTTTCCCTCGTCAACACCTAAGACCGACTTAGTTGGGTTTAGAGATATGTCGAATTTTTGACATCGTTCAAAGATTTGTCTTAGGTGGCCAATGTGATCAGTTCTTTTCTTAGAAAAAACTGTGAGATCATCCTGATATATTTCTATGATTTTACCGATTAGCTCATTGAAAGCATAATCGATGGATCTTTGGAAAGTTGCCCCAGAATTGAGCAATCCAAAAGGCATTCTGAGATACTTGAAAGTACCCCATGGGGTAGTAAAAGTTGTCTTATGCCTATCTTCTTCGCTGACCACTACCTGGTTATACCCCGAAAAACCATCCAACATTGACATCATTTCAGAACTAGTTACTCTTTGAAGCAGTGTTTCCATATTGGGGAGAGGGTAATTGTCTTTCAAACATGCCCAATTTAAATTTCTAAAGTCAATGCACAGTCTTAGGTTTCCATTTTTCTTTCTTACAACAACTAGATTTGAAGACCATGAGGAATGCCTAGTTGGGGCTATGATTCCTGTTGCTAGCATCTTCTGAAGCTCCTTCAAAACCATGGGGGCCACCTTGGGATTCATTTGTCTCAACTTCTGGAGAAAAGGTTTGGCATCCTCTTTTAAAGGGATAATATGTTGGAAAACATCTTCCCGATATGACTTGGAGCTCATCATATGAAAAGGCAAAAACATCCCGATATTCCCGAACCAGGCTTATAAGGTTATTTTTTTCCTTTTCACTTGTACCCTTACCAATTTTGATTAGCTTAGGTTTAGTTTCAGTCCCAATGTTGATCTCTATGTGATTTCCAGCCTTTAATATTTCCTTTTCTGGCTTATGTCTATCCTGTCTTTCAAATATGTGCTCCCACTCAACTATACTTTTAGGTATGGCATTCCTAGGCTGATCCTCTTCTTCCTTGTAGTCATAGTTCTCTTCCTTATAGCCTATCTTACAATCAGTGAACTCTTGGACATTATGTATGAATCTAAGGATTTGTTTGTAATCTTTGAATACCTGCCAATGATCTACATTATCCGGGATGGAGGGTCTCAAATTGATCTCAAATTTTCCTTCACCTTTGATTATCTCTTCAGTCACCTGGAGGGTTGAGGCTGCTACAGCTAGTTGGTCTGTTTCCCGATTTTCTTCGCTAGGTATTGATGTGATGTTTAGAGCATCAAATAGTTCCATTGTATCCCAACAAACATTCCTATACTTCCTAAGCCTTTCACTTTTGCATGCAAAGATGTTCTTGATTTGACAAATAACTAAGTATGAATCTCCTTTTATACTTAGAATTTTTATACCCATGTCTTTAGCTATTTCAAGGCCTTGCAAGAGTGCTTCATACTTTGCAACATTGTTTGAAGCATCAAACTCAAGTCTGAAAGTAAATTTCAATGTCTGCTGAGATGGAGAAAAAATAACAATTCCAACACCCTTTCCTGATCTGGAAAATGCACCATCAAAACTGATCTTCCACAACCCATTTGCTCTATCATCTTTTATCTTTTCTTTAATAGGAGCTAATGTGTTTGCAAACATGGAGTAGTTCCCAGAACCATCTGACTTGTGCACATACTCATTATCTAGCACATTAGGGTCTTCGACATGAAATTTCCTTTCCTTTCCCTATACAATCTAACATGAGCATCTTCGTTAGCTGGTATCATGGCATAAGTCCAATCCATCTATATGCAACCACCAAGGGAAGCAACCCATTTTCTATATAGCAACATGCCCCAAGTGTTAGGGACATCGATCACCACTACATCCATAGTCAGATTCACATCAGGATATGCAACTAACTTAATAGGTAAGTTCATGATAATGCCCATGGTATCAATCTCCCTAGAATCCATTGCACACACATTCTAATAAGGTCTTGTGACTTTCAGGTTCAATTGTTCCATGACTTTTTTAGTTATGACGTTGGATGCGGCACCTAAATAAAGCATGCAGTTATGGAGAAACATGTTGTTGACAACAAAGGATACATAGAAAGGAGGATGCTCTTCCTTGTGAGCATCTATACTATGTAATATAATAGGAAGATCTTCATTGATTTTCTTAGGAATATCAAGAATGACTAGTTTAGGTTTATTAAGAATGACTTCTTTTGGTTTTCCCTGAACTTTATCCTTAGTCTTTTCTAGGACCTTATCCTTAGGTTTTTCATACATAACTTCCGTGGGTGCTTCATCAATATTTCCACTAGCTTCTAAAAACTTTATCAATCTATCCTTTTGACCTGGCATTTTAATGACTTTAGTTACATGAATCAACATTTTAGCACCAACTAGCCAGCTAACAACATCAACATTCAGTTATGGGGAAGGAAGATGAGTTACCTTAGGAATATGTAGATATGATTTGATGGGTATGGCAATCTTCCTTCTCTAATAGGTGAAGCCTTTGAACTTCGCTAACTCTTTGATCTCTTCAGGTGTAGGTTTCTCTCCATAAATTTTTGTAACATTGCCTTTTCCTGTGCCATTTCCTTAGCTTGTTTCCAAACATCTTTTGGCAAAGTGTGAGTTTTACCAACATGGTTGATATACTCAGGTTGATTTGAATACCCTAGAAAGTTGTTGACTTCAGGAGGACCTTGTTCATTTATGTAGTTAAATTTAGGACAAGTTGACTCATCATGAAATTCATTACAAACCCTACAGAAAGGAGGCACCTCTTCCATAACCATGTTGGCTGAATCAAGTTGACTAGGGATCCTCTGATTGTTGGATGGATACTTTTGCTTCCATTCATTGTTCTATCTGGGAGGATACCTATTGGAAGGCATGTGAGATTTTTCTCTTTCCATAGCAATGAGTTTGTTTTGCATGAAATTCATTTGTGCAGCATGATTAGCTTCCATAGCCTTGATTACATCTGTCAATTCTCTCAAAGAATCTTTTGCTAGGTCCTTGCTATCTATTGATGCTGACTTGTCTTTGTTGTCTAACTTTTTTGATGAAGTAGCTCTGGTGAAACTTGGAAGTTGGACTTGCCGGATGCCTGCATGTTCTTATCAATCTTTTCAGCTATAACTTGGGCTTTCTTAAGATCAACGTGTTCTTTATCCCTAAGTTGATATCTCATCTCTCCATTGAAAGATTCAATATAATGTATGAGGATTCAGCCATCAGGAGGCTTAATCTCGGCATGCAAGCTAGAGATGAGATTGTTGAATCTTTTGTTGAACTCTTCCATAGTCTCATTCTCATTCTTCTTCATGTTGTTTAGGGATGCTAACAGGTACCTATCTTCTTTCTTGTCTCCCCACTTGGCTTGGAAACTCTTCTCAAACTCTTTGAATGTTTTGAAACTACCAGCATCTAGGTCTGAGAACCAATCAAAGGCATCTTCTTCTAAGGATAGCGCAAACAGCTTCATCTGCACATCTTCATATTTAGCGTTAAGACACCATTTATTGAAGCATTGTGAAAACAATTTTAAATGTGCCTCAACACTTATTGCATTGTTTCCCTGAAATGAAGACACCTTTTCAATTGCCTTCTCAGTTACGACATGAGGGCACCCTACAATTGTAGTAAAGTCTAAAGGGCTGAAAAAATCTCCCATGTCTTATGTTGGATTAGACTCTTGAAAAAGATGGTGAATATCTAAAATTGACTCACGTCTAAGATTTTCGAGTATTCTCCGAGAGTTTTGTTTATTCAATCTTCTTCTATATACCTTTTCAGGTTCAGGAATAAAATTGAATAATCCTTTCGAATTTCTTCTTGTTGAATACTTCGTTGAATTGTTTAAAAGTGGAGTCGCCAGATGGATTGAGTAAAATTTAAATATTCACCGGATACATCAAACAAAGTAAAAAAAGCAAAAAGAAACAAAGGTCGTGACCCAAGAATAGAAAGGGTTATCCCCGGCAACGGCGCCAAAATGTTGCCGCCTAATACACACCTGGGGGCAACGCGGCAAGAAACCTTCAAGCCGCTCGGTGTGTCCTTGGGGGCAAGTCAGAGTCAAGTGCTGTCACCTGATTACTCGACTCCTCCGTCTAGGCTTACTCCTAGCGAAGCCAAGGGGGGTGGTCCCTATGAAAAATAATCTAAGGCTTTTAATCTACAACAAAAGATAAAAAGTCTATTCTAGGAGTTAAAAGATGATGAGATGATAAAATTAACAACTAAGCACTGCTTGCAAATTAAATCAATTGATTAACCCAACACAAGATAGATAACCATTCACGACATTTATGATTGAAACTTAAAACATGGAAAATTAAAGACCAGTGCCGAGAATGTAAAAATGCTTGCAATTACTGCTGTGTAGGGTTGCTTGTGTAGTCTCAGTGAAAGTATTGCAGTGTCTCAGTTGGTAAATTTTATGATTATTAAATAAGTGGATTAAGGAGTGGGTTAATTCTTGGTTTGGCCCAAACGAAACCTAACCTTCGAACTGAGTGCTCTAGCAACCTTACCAAGTGTCCAACCAGGCATGGATGAACTGACTTAAGAACCTGCTGACTTTGTGGATTCAGTCCATGCAACCTCCCGAGTTCTTAGGGTTTGATTCTAATGGATTGTCCTATTAAAACTAAGTGCCTTGCACCCGTTTTTTATTGAGCCAACTGTTCCGACTAAGCTGCAGTAGTCAAGAATAGAATAGAATAATAATTGAATAAAACACAAAAGCATATGACAAAATGATAAACAGGTCCTCGGAGGACGTTGTGTGCTTGAGTGAGTTGTTCAATTACTACTACTCTAATGAAACTAATCTAAAACGTAAAAAGAAGAAAATTTTGAGAAAAATAAAATAAAAAATGAAAAAAGGTGCGAATCCCCCCTGGGGGGATCGGGGTCAGGCGTTGGAATTGCCTGCTATGCTCTTTTTTTTTTTTTTAACAATATGAAACTTGAAATAGAATACTGCTTGCCCTTTATGATTAGGGAACAAGTTAGTTTACAATATAAGATACAAACGAAATAGTGCTTGAAACCGAGTTTCTGGATTATTCTGGAAGTTCCAACTGCAAAATTTTATGTGTTTTCTTACTTCAACCTGTTATGAAATTAAAACAGATCAACAAACTTTGTTGGTTAGAAAATGATAATCAGAACACTTTAAGAGTGTTCTGACAATGCTACAAACTGTCAAAATTAAAACCAATGCAACTAGTATGCAAAAAATGTGTTTTTGGGCAACTTTTTTGAGTTTTTAAATGACTTTAAAACCACTTTTTGATGTGCATAACCAAAAAACCAATGAGATAAAAAGGTGAATTATACTCTAAAACATGATCTAAACTAGCTTTTATTCATGATGCATACTATGTAAAAAAAAGTGAAAAAATAAACTATGTAAGGCAAGCTAGAAAGCTTGCCTTCTTAGGGTCTTTACTTGCCTCTTTAAGAGATGGCAAATAAATAGTTTTGGCACTTTGACTTGCTTGAGTAAAACTTTTAAAGCACTAAAATTCTCAAAAAAAAAAAAATTGATCTAAACTTTTAAAAGCTTGAAAAGATGAGACAAAATGCAATCTGGATCTTTAATCAAATGAAACTTTAACTTGTTTGGATTGTAAGAATTAGATCTATTTGAGATGCGACTTTGGATCTAGATCTAAAGAGTAAAGAGAAAGTAACCGATTTAGACTTAGAAAATGTGGATCTTGAAGTTGAACCCTCGGGAGTTTGAGCATGAAGTTTGGGCAATGGAGTTGTTCCCTAGAAGGACCGGAGAGATGGAGCTTTGTTCGAAGGTTCAAGAAGATGAGCAAGCTAACATGCTTGGTACTTCTTCCAGCGTAGGTTACCTGCAGAAGGATCTCACAACACTTGTACAAGAAGATAAAAAAATATCTGTGTCTGCAAATAAAAAGAGTGATCAAAGATGTAAGTTCAAACAAGAAACTGTACATCTTTGTTAAACTTTCTACCATTCAACAACAACAAATAATCTATAAAGCATTACCTGATGTTCTTACTGAAAATAATTTCCTTCCAAAGACAAATCTATCTGAACAATACATAAGACATATGAAATCAATATAGGTTACCTCATAAGCAAAGCTTAACACATCATGCCTCCACAGAACACTTCAGGACTAGCCTCCAAAGCCTTCTTTTATTACTCAAATATTCAGAAAATGATACAACAATACAAGAGAAGAGGTTCCACCTTCAGATCATTACAATGGAGCCAAGCTCCTCAATTTATAGCGAAAGGAGAGTGAGCTAGGGTGCCAAAACCTTAAGGAGACAAAACTCCTTGATTGTAGAGCAAGCAACCTAGAATGTAGAGCAAGCAACCTCATAAGCCAATGGAGAAGCCTTACTCAAATGGCAAAAAACACTAAAAACCGGAAGGTGCTGATTTGATGAAGGAACTGCCCACGTGAAAGAAGGCGGCGAATGATGTCTCCTTGATTCGTTGGAGCCTTTTGATGAACTCTTTCTATTGGCTGAAATAATTGGAAACCATCCAAGTGGGTTGTGACACCTCACATGGGTTAGTCGCAAACCAAACCATTAGCAAATTTTCATATCGTACGGCCGTGAGGGATGGCCCACGTGAAGGAGCATAGTATGCAATTCGGTCAACCTTTGAAAATCACTACCATTTGTTACATAAGATATAGTATATGCCTTCAATCTTTACTTAATCGCCCACCTTACAAAACATATGCTCACTCATATAGCCGCCAAGTTGGTGAAGGATGGCCCACGTGAAGAGGAATCCGTATGGCTGCCCAAGTGAAGGGATGTGGATGTACTGAAATGTTTAAACTTTTATTTTAATGTGATGTTATAACCTATCCTTGAACTCCTTCATGAAATCGCCTTCCTTTATTGACTTATGCCATGTCATTTTGGCATGTGACATATACATTTTCTTATTTTTTTAATTATTTTCCCATGGTGCAATTTGTTGCATTTTTGGCATTAAAGTGCCAGTTTATAGCTCTGATAGGCAAAACTGCTTCATGGGGGTTTTCGGTCACCCGAAATGTAGGAAAACTGGGTACCGAGGTAAAGAGGATGCTCTGAGCTTGAAAACGAGCATCCTTCCGCCAAAATCCGACTCCGGATCAAATTTTTATCACCTTTTGAAATTTTTTAATTAAACCATTAAAAAATGGCTTAAAAATGCGAAAAAAATATTTTTTGTCAGAATTGACTGAAATTTCAGAGGAACCTAGTACATGACCAAACGACAAAAACTTGGCACCTAACATGTTTATAAACGTTATGAAATGGGCTCTAATAATCCCCTAAGGCCTAACCCCCACTTTGGGCATTCCAGCTTTGGAGGTGTAGGAGAAAAACTCACCGATTATATTCGGCTAAAGGCAAAGCATAATTGACAAGGGAAAAAACTCCTTGGAATACCTTCTTTGGCTGTTAAGTCCTAGGGTACCGAGTCATTCAAAAACCACCATGCTAGCACACTTATTACAAACCCCGTGGGGCATGGTCATGCATTACAAAAAATTAAAAAGGGGCCCCGAAAAGGCCAAACTTGGAACTTCTGAACTTTGAAAAGGCACAAGTGATTGTGCAATACTGGCGGCTCACTGAAGTCCAACTGTAGTGCAACTCAGTTGGTAACACAGAGTATTCGCAAACATATGCATCATATTATCTTCATACAAAACATTGAAGTCAGCGAGAGCCTTAAGGAAAGACATGATGTGTTGGACGACTGGATCACAATTTTCATAAAACCCCAGCAAATAACTTGAAATATCCTCCTTACCATAGTGATAGTTAGGAAAACCTGGGATGTACGAAAAATTGAGGGGAGGATATGCACTAGCAATTTGAGCATCAGACTCTTCATCATCCATATCGGTGTCAAAAGCGTGAGTCTGAAATAACCATGGAGTACAACTTGTACTGAATCAGAGGAGTTGTCAGAATGATGAGCTTCTAAGTTTATTGTGTTGCATGGGCTGATCTACACACAACCAGCCTCAACAAATCTATAAGATACAAGGGTTTTATCCCTTCAATGGAGTCGTGACGTGAGAAAAATATGCATTAACAAATCTCACAAAATTTATTTTTTGTTTACTTTGAAAATTTATAAAAAGGAAAAAGGTTAGTGGAGTCGCCAGATGAAAGAATAAAGGTCTACTCTAAACGCTCTTCAAACAAAGCAAAAACAAAAAGGAGAACACAAAAGTCATGACCCAGGAATAGAAAGGTTTATCCTCAACAACGACGCCAAAATGTTGCCGCCTAATACACACCTGAGGGGAATGCAGCAAGAAATCTTCAAGCCGCTCGGTGTGTCCTAGGGGGCAAGTGAGAGTCAAGTGTTGTCACTTGATTACTCGACTCCTCCGTCTAGGCTTACTCCTAGCGAAGCCAAGGGGGGTGGTCCCTATGAAAATTAAACTAAGGATTTTAATCTATAACAAAAGTAAAAGTCTATTCTTGGAGTTAAAAGATAACGAGAATGGAAAAATAACAACTAAACACTGCTTGCAAATTTAATCAATTAATTAATCCCACACAAGATAGATGCGCATTCACGACATTTATGATTGAAACTTAAAACATGGAAAATTAATGACCAGTGCCGATGAAAAATGGAGTGCTTGTGAGGGTTGCTTCTATGGTCTCAATGAAAGTATTGCAGTGTCTCGGTTGGTAAATTTTAAGATTATTAAATGAGTGGATTAAGGGATGGGTTAATTCTTGGTTTGGCCCAACCAGATCTAGCTCTTTGGACTGAGTGCTTTAGCGGCTTAACCGAATGTCCAACCAGGCGAGGATAAACCTTCTTAAAGTAGCCTAAGTACTCTATGGTATACACCCATGCAACCTCCTGAATTCGCCTGTTATCACACCATAGTAGTTGGGCTACTATTCTTGTTGAGCAGATATCTGCACTTTTCAAAGCTTGGATTTTATAGAGATTGGCTATGATAAGATTGTTATTTGTGATCACTCATGGATCAGAGCAGTATATTGTATCAGATTTTTGTTAGACCTTGTGCCAAGGCTGAGCCTTGAGAGCTTAGATTTGATGACCGATGTGACCCTTTGTTCCATACAGTTTCACTTCAGTGCCCAATGATTATATTGTAGCAGTGTTTCAGATGTTTATTGATGATTATTATGATGTGATATGACCTATGGACTTCTGATTATTGGCTTTGGATTATTATCTTGTTGTGTTAGTCATCTTCATAGCATTGACTTGGTATATGATTCAGGACATGGCAGTACTATTTAAAATAAAATGAAATATCTTGGATGATGCTATAAATATAAATTGGATGTATTACTTGCACACTTAGGTTTTCTGACAATACTCACTGGTTCTATTACCCTCTTGTGAGCATAGATATGGTCTTCCTTGACATTCTTGTCTGCTAGCTTAGGCACCACATTCATTTGACTCCATCCACCCATGACCTTCCTAATTTGGCTTTTACCTTTTGACTTGCCTTCTTGACTTCTTGATACTGAGGACTTCCCCATTACTACCTCTGTGTTGGACCACATCCATGTTTGTTTGGTGTCTCAACTCTGAGTTGGTGACAAAGCTTTCCTTTGGTGAGTTGGATTGTATGCCTAAATCATTATGGTCGGTTGTCTCGATGCTTGGCACTGTGCAGAACTCCCCCTAGACGCTTGAGATGCTGTTGGCTAAAAATGAAAGCTCATGTACTACTTTATATTGTAAATGTTTTATATACGCCCATGGAAACTATAAACTCTAGAATGTGTTTCTGAACACGTGAGTAAAGGGCAAGGGCAATGAAATGCTAAAATACTCCTCGAATAGTATAGAAAAGGTCCAAAAAGCAAATGTTACTCAAAATTTATATCTATTATTGCTGACCTTGTATATGTGAATATGCCTCGGATGCAAGCTGCGATTAGTTGTGCTTCTTAGCACATGTGAAATCACAGAGGGGTCATATAGGCCAAAAGGCCATGGAAATGAAATGATGATCCTAATGAACTTGGATCAGCTTGATGTATACATGATGCCTAAGTTGAATAAGCACTCTCTAAACAACTTATCCATTTGTGAGGCACAACCCTTCCCTTTGTCATTTTGTCTAGCACAGAGTGTAGCTTCCCCTTCTCCCCATCCAAAGTGTCACCTTGTTAAGTTTGGTCAAGTCATCCCCTTTGCCCAACCTTGTCTTAGCCTTCACCCTTAGCTAGCAGATAGACCATGTCCAATGGGTGAGTCTGTCATTGAAGCTCTTGTGCAAGTAAAATATAAATAACACTAATTATATACATGCATTAAACTGCCATGGAATGATGTTTATACTTTAAGTTAAGCTGTGAATATGATCTAAAGGAACATGTCTTAGTCTTTGCCATAATCTTGTCCTTGGTTATATATTGACCTAGTCAAACATACTTTGACCATGGTCATTCTTGGGATCTGTGATGATGTGGGCCATGCATGCTTATGGATGATGATTGATGGTCCCACATACTCTTGTTGATGACTCCATATGGTGGACATATGCTTCAGATGATGGCTGATGCAGTACAACAGTTTTATTATTATTTCCAGATCATCATATTTTACACTGTTCGGATATGTTGGACCCTACTGTTGACCCCTCAGGTCAACCCATGGTGTATGAGTACACATTTTCAGTAGATTTGGGTCTTCTGGATCCATTGAGACACTTATCTTTCAGTTCCGAGCACTTCTTATGATGATAGATGCAGTTATCCACCTGTTGACCAATTTTCGGCATGTTGTCCCAGCCTATCCAGCAGAGGCTTGGAGGTCAGTCGTTAGCATAGGCTTGGAGGCCAGTCGTTTCCTAGGGAGCTGTGTCTGAAGGGGGTGGTCCAGCCACTTGATTTCCACATTATACCCCCCTTCCAAACACCCTGGTGCCATCAGTTTGACAGCGCAGGCACCCTGGGTGGCAATTTGAGCAATTTCAGGGTTTTCCAAGAGGATTAAAAATGGAATAAAAGGGTCATTGAGGAATTCGATTTGGGCAATTGAGTCAAGGTTTTGGCATTTGGTCTTCACATAGGTCTTTCAGGGTGAACCCCCCATCTTCCAGTTAGTTGACATCAGTCAGTGGGGTCCACGGTGGCCACAGGAGGCCTTTTACTACATGTCTCTCACAGATTTTGAGGATAGGATTTGATCATTTGTGTTATGTGGACATGTCTTGGTCCTTTATTTTATATATTATTGTGCCATGGGGATGAGCTAGTAAGGATTGATGCCTCCTAGCCCCACCATGAGCTTCTTGAGTCATGTCCATGTCATATTTGGTGGGCCCTTGTATCTTAGCCCCCTTTAGAGTATGACATCACCCTCACTTAGTCACTTTTAGCTATGACATCATCCCTCTTTTGAGTGATCCATGTGATATTATGTATTGGCTCATCTTAGCCATTGATTAGATTTTGAGATCTTTTAATCTCAACCACTCATTTCAAAAAGTGGTTTTGAGATCTAGGGTTTTGGTCTTTATTATCCTATATAAGGAGGAGACCCCCCTCATTGTAAAGCACCTTTGGAGCTCTTGAAGCTTGGAAAAGAATACTTCTTTGTGGATCTACTTCTCGTCTTGATGGATTCTTTTGCACTTTGAATATACAATATATCTTCTATGTATCATTGTGGATCTTGGGCTACATGTTGTTTTTCTATAGGGAGGTCGAATTGGTGAAGAGGAGGACGATTTGAAGGAGGCTATAGTTGAGGGGACTCACATATCTTCTCTTGGGTTGATCTTGGGGGAAGGGAGTATCATTATTGTATCTTTGTGACATAGTTGATGTTTTCTTTTACATCTCTTCATCATTTTCATAATTTTCTTACTTGGCTTGTTTCACTTGATCTTGTCTTGTAGGAGGAGGACGATTTGGCCATCTTTGGAGGAAGACGTTTTGGCTTGGAGCACTAGATCTCACTCTTGAATATACACATAGGGGAATGCTATCAATTTGCAAAGTGGCCACAGGCATTTAAGGTATGTTCTACAAGGTATGTACCTAGATCTACTCTTCTACTTCATTGGTCATCAAACCCTTAAAATCAAAACCCTCATTTTTCACTTTTTTTAGATCTACTTGGATCTAGCTTGGCTTTGGGAATAATAAAAAGAACCCACCTCTATAGTATCCACAACAATTCGGATCTATAGTTTGGTGGCATTTGGCCTTCATTTGACACTTTTCCCAAAGCACTTAGCCTTCCTTGGGTGAGGTCGCACTCCTTGGGAGAGTGAGTTTTGCTATTTCCAAGACGTGGGTAGGTGAGATCCCACTTGATTTGCATTTGTCTACCTTGATAACCTACCCCTAGTGCTTCACTTCTTTGATTTTTGCCTTGTGGGCCCCATTCCTCATTTTGAGGGTGTGCCCCACTTGGGTCATTGGGTGATGCATTTTGAATCTTAGATCTATGGAGATCTAGGTCATATTTGGGCATGCCATCCTAAACCCAACTTGATAATTGCCTTAACTACCCCGATCTACATTTTGGCATAATTTGGACTCCATTTGCCCCCTCATCTAAAGGCACTAGTCTCCCTTGGGCAATTCGCATTCCTTGGGTTAGTGGCCTTTTCCTAGATCCCATATGTGGGTGTTGTCTATCTCATCTTAGATCCATAGATCTACATCATCTCACTCACTTAGTGCCCTCTCACCCCTAATCCAATTGAGTGGGCCCTATTTGGACCATTTTCCACTTTTTAAGGAGTGGGCCCCACTTGTGACTTTTCATGGTACTAGATCTAATTCATTTGAGCTTCAATAAGTAGCCTTAGTCATCCATTGGTTGAAACACTTGTCACATCCTAAGCCTCTTCAACCACACTTAAACTCTTGGGTCCACTTAATCTAACTCACACATTGGTTTCCGTAACCTCACTTACACATTTCCCTAGGAACCTGTGTGTTAACTAATTTCCATTGATTGGCTAGGGTCTCCCCCTTGGTCTTGATTCTTCTTGATCTAAAATGAAGAGTGCCTCGGTTATCGTGACACCCAGCGTGCATTGGGAACCGTTGCATTTCTTGGGTTACCTCTTTAGTTGTCCATCTCCTCTACCATCCCGGATGGGATACCTTTAGGGACAACTACAAGTTGTGTGATAACACTGCCAATAAAGATGAGATTGGACTGTCCTATTAAACTAAGTACCTTCCACCCGTTTCTGATTGGTACAGCTGTTCCGACTAAGCTGCAGCGGCCAAGAGCATACTTTGGGCTTGGGGAGTTGTTCGTTTTATTAAAGTGTGTGAGTGGATGATTAACTAAACTACGACCCAAGAATATCTTTTCCTCGCACCACAAAGAGATGGAGTACTTCGGTAGAGCAATGGGTTAATTTTAGAGTTAGATTTTAAGAACAGTTGTATGATTGAATAAAACACATAAGCATATAACCAAATGATAAATGAGTCCTCGGAGGACGTTGTGTGCTTGAATGAGTTGTTTAATTACTACTGCTCAAATGAAACTAATCTAAAATGAAAAAGTTAGAAAAAATTGCGAAAAATAAAATATACGAAAAATTGCAAATCCCCCCTTGGGGGATCGGGGTTAGGCACTGGAATTGTCGGCTATGCTTTTTTTATTCTTTTGATTATAATCAAGAAATTTGGAGAACTACTGCTTGCCCTTTATCACTAGGGAACAAGACAATTTACAATAAAATGTGAAAGTGAAACAATGCTTGAACAACCAATTCACGGGATGGTTCTGGGAGCTTCAGGATGACTTTTCTGTGAGTTTTTTTAACTCCAACCTGCTAAGAACATAAAACAGACTAGCGAGCTAAAGTTGGTTTTAGCTAAACTAGTAATGAAAAGTGAACAATACTAGAAATTGCAAAAAATGAAATCTTGCTAAACTAGTAATGAAAAGCGAGTAAAAATGAACCAAGAACACGAACTAGAAAGTTCGTTTATTGGGATCTTGGCTTGCTCTTTTGGGGCAGCCAATAGCAAGCTCTTTAAATAGCCAAATATACAAGACTTGTGTAATTAGATCAATATTTAATTATTTACGCTTTGAAAGAAGTATAATTTAACATAATAACTTAGATTTACTTTCATATTTGCTTGATAAAATGTAAATCTTAAGAGAAGTAACCGGTAACCAAAGATAGCAGAAGAAAATTGGATCAGAGGAATGGAACTCTTGGGGGTTGAGCGTTTTGAAGAAATGGCAATGCAGTCAAGCTCCCTGATGCATCGGTAGGACCAAGACTTTGTTCGAACTTACTGAATGAAGATACGATCTAACATGTTCGTGGACTTCTTCAGCTTAGGCTACCTGTAAACAGTTGCAAACAATTAGCAAGGGGATAAGAGAATATGTGTAAATGATTGAAAGAAAGAAGTAAAGCAATGGATTTGAACAGGAACTCACACTACTATTAGCACCCTAACATCATTTACAAGAGTAAGCAAACTATAGAGTATTACTTACAGTTCTTTAAGAAGATAACTTCCCTTTAAAAGGCATACAATCCCAACAATACTAACTATGAAACATAATACAGTTTACCTCAAGTATACAAGCATGAAGATCCTTCACCAAAGACAATCACCAAACTAGCCTCAAAATCCTTCTTTATTAAACTCAGAAAAATATTACAATACATGAGCAGAGGTTCCACCTTCAAATCATAACAATGGTCCTCAACTCCTCAATTTATAGCATAAGGCAAGCATTCTAGGGCGCAAAACCCTAAGGACCTTGATTGTAAAGCAAGGCAAGCTCTCAGCCAATGGAGATGCATTACCTTACTTGAAAAAATCACTTCAAAATGGCAACCGCCGAATTGTCGAAGGAGCTCACATGTGAGGATGAGGATGGCGAGTGTGATGTTTCCTTGCTTTGACTGGAGCTTTACTTTCGATTGGATGCATTAAATTAGAAGCTCATCCATACTTTGTGCCACCTCATAAGAGGTAAGCCGCCCCCACTAAATAACTTATCAAACATCCAATCCGTACGGCTGTGAGGAGAAGATGGCCCACGTGAAGGTGAGAGGGCACATATGCTTAAATGAGGAGTTTCCATTTCTTAGTTGGATGGTGGGGCTAGTTAGAGTTTTAATTTGAAGCTTGCCCACATGGATGTGCCACCTCACAAAAAAGGTAGGCACCCACAAAAATAACTCAGCGTCAAACCAATCCGTACGGCCGGGTAGAGAATGCTTGGCCCACGTGAACTTCCTTTTTGTGGCATGAAATATTCGCCCAGCCTTTCCAAATCGAAATTTAAATTTACTCTTTGACCTTTGGATATAGTTGCCCATCATAAGTGATGTCATGCCATGTCCATTTGGCATGTGACAAATGCATTTTTTAAATATGTTAATTTTTGGCTTGGTGCAATGTGTTGCACTTTTAGCATTTAAAGTGCCATTATGTAGTTATGATAGGAAAAACTGCTCCATGCAGCGTCTTGGTCGTCTGAAACGTAGGAAAATCGAGTACTAGAGTAAAGCGGAGACTCTGAGCTTGAAAAAGAGCATCTTTGCGCCAAATTCCGACTTTGGATCACAATTTTATCACTATTTGAATTTTTTCATCTA
This sequence comes from Larix kaempferi, assembly GCA_027924585.1. Lineage (NCBI taxonomy): Eukaryota > Viridiplantae > Streptophyta > Pinopsida > Pinales > Pinaceae > Larix > Larix kaempferi. The sequence goes on along the minus strand of BSBM01000579.1, from coordinate 4,680,794 downwards.
AACCATTAAAAAATGGCTTAAAAATACGAAAAAAATTATTATTCTCGAAATTGACTGAAACTTATGGGGGGCCTAGTACATGACCAAATGAAAAAAATCAGCGTCTAGCATGTTTATAAACGTTACAAAATGGGCTTTAATAATCCCCTAAGGCTTAACCACCACTTTGGGCATTCCAGCTTTGGAGTTGCAGGAGAAAAAGTCATCAATTATACTCAGCTAAAGGCAAAGCATAATCGACAAGGGAAAAAACTCCTTGGAATATCTTCTTTGGTTATCAAGTCCTAGGGAACCAAGTCACTCAAAGGCCACCATGCTAGCATGCTTTACTACAAACCCTGTGGGGCATGGTCATGCACTACTAAAATTAAAAAAGGGGCCCTGAACAGGACAAACTTGGAACTTTTGAACTCTGAAAGAGCACAAGTAATTGTGCAATACTAGTGGCTCATTGAAGTCCAACTACAGTGCAACTTTAGGTGGTTACAGGGCTTAGTCCTGGCATGAGACTGTAATTATGCAAACTCGGGATCCACTGAATATATGTGAGTGATCATCAAAATGTTGCTCATCATAGGCTAATCTCATCAAAATGTGTAAAGGACTGACCCAAAAATATACTGGAAACTGCTCTGCAATCATGGTAGCCCGGCTACTATGGATGTGATAACATCTGGCTCCAGCTGGGACAAGTGCTCTAAGGGAGAGATTGCTTGAGAACCTTAGAAATCTCTAGTTCCCAACACTCACTGCATCAATCATCAATCCTGCACCCAATTGATCTGCTTCATCATCAAAATGTACATGTTCTTGTGCACATGAAAGCAGACACTACCCGAGGAGCATGTATGGTATAAAATTAAAATACTAGAACTGAAATAAAATTCTAATCTAAGACAGAAAATAAAATTCTGTTACATTATTAAATGTTGAAAGAAGATGCATGAAAGTAAAATGTTGATCTAATAACTGACAAGTTTGATTTTGATGCAGGGAATAAAGAAAGCTAGGAAGACAAAAATGACAAAACGGGCTAGACTCAATGGCGAAGAAAGGAAAAACAATGTGCTAGACTCAATAGCACAGGTAACTAACTACTGCTTAAGTGAGCTTATTCGGTCCTACCTACCCTACTCTAACTAGTCCAACAAATGCTAAGTAAAATCATAAATCCAATGCAACCATTCATCAAACAAATTAATTACTTTTCCTTGATGTTCTTTAATAAAAAAGTCAGATTGGATTAAAGATTAATGAATTTGATGGCACAATCTTCCTGACTTGTTCAAAAATTGAAAAAGGATTGAAATGGTACAAAATGAAATCCTGTCAAGGAACAAATTCACTGAGGCAAACATCCTCCATCAAAATACCGATAGGATCATAAAAATTATGCAAATTATTGTTTAAAATGGACGGAGGGAAAACATATGGCATGTGATTCAATTCCTTTTGACACAAAATGCTTTCCTCATTCACTTCTCTCACATATTCAATTTGGTTCTCCCTGGGAATGATGATGGAACAAGAAACAAGTGGGGACAAATTAAAGCTTAGAAGACGAAAAATCAAAATCAAGCCCACTTGTTGCTCAAAAATAGATAAAAGATGAAGCACCAACAAGAAAAATTGATAGGTTCAAAAATGCTATTCATCAAGGATAACTGGAATGGGAAATGAAGCACTTTACCATCAACCACTTGAGGCTCATCAATGATAACTTTGTATGTCGAAATTTGATTTGAAGATGAAAAACGAGTAAAAGGTTCCACAAGCTGAGATGGGAGGGTGGATTCAAAAATAAAAGCTTGATTTGCATTATCTGAGATTTCCAAACTTGATCTTCAAAAGAGAGGAGACATTTGTCAAAGGGATCATCAACATGATACAGTTTAGGCTCAAATTAACAATCTTCTTTCATGCCTACAACCAAAGGGTTTTGATTTGAAGAAGATACTACATCAGAGTCAAGCAAAATAGAAACAAAGTCTGCATAAAGATTTAAGCTTCTATCCCGAGATGACATGGACATGACCGATATTTGGTTTTGGACAATATGATATTCAATCATGCCATTATCATTATATTGCACTTTTGAGGCCTCCTCTAGAAATCCCTCACACCCAAATGAGCAAGGATTTTCTTCAATGATCATGTCTTGTTTATCAAGTGAATCATAAGTTAAGTTGGAGACCTCATTTACACCTTCAGAAGAAGAGGCAGTTAAAATAATCCTTTGCACATTCTTCAGTGTATCGTCTTGAGATTCAAAAGGATGATTAAGAATGTAAGACATGATTTCTGCCCTGAGTGAAGGGTATTTCATTAGCTCTTCTTGGAGATAGAATTCAAAGGACAACTCATCCACCTGAGGAGTTTGATCTGAGGAATGCTCAGAATATTGACTACCAGTTTCATCTTCATCATTATTGCTCACAAGTTCGACTTCATACAAGGAGGTTGGGAAGAAAGGGTCATCTCCGGACGTTGTCAATTCTATTGTTAATTGATTTATATTACTTATTGTTTCAACAATAGGACCGAGAAGGGGAAGATTTTGATCTTGGATCTGATTTAAAGAGTATATATTATGCTATTATGGTTATATTGCTTTTATATTCATTCTTGTAGCATGTCTTAGCATTTAGTATCATGATCTGGCGATCATATAGATATGTGGACCAGGTTGTACTTTTATATATATTATCTTGTCCCTACTCAGACTTAGAAGTTCACTACCTATAGTCATTGGTTTTACCCTCCCTAGGGAGAATAGAGGTGATCATTCCCACCATACTTTGGTTTTCTAGTGTTGGTCTCATTATTCAGTGTCTTCATCCATCCATTACCTCCCAATTTGTTATTTACCTTGACATATTACTTGACTAGTGGCATGGAGAACCTTTCCCTGTTCTAGCCTCTGTATTCGATGAGCTTCCTTGTTTATTGTGTCTCGGCTCTGAGTTGGTGACAAAACTTACCTTTGGTGAGTTGGATTGTAGGCCTAAATCATTCTGGTCGGTTGTCCCGATGTTTGGCACTGGCACGAAGTCCCCCTAGTCACTAAAGATGTTGTTGGCTAAACCTGAAACAGATAGTACTGCCATAAATACAAACTATGAAAAGAAAATGTTATATCTATTGTGAAAAAGCCAAATGAAACTGGTAATGAAATATCAAATGTTATATCTATTGTGAAATGTAATACCCAGGTAAACAAGATGTTTGAAAAACACACCTACAACATGAAGCTTAATGTAAAATGTAAATCTATGCAATGTGTTTATAAACACACATAGATCAAAGGCTATGGAAACTAAAGGCCCAAAAAGCAATGGAACTTAAATTCTATATCAAAAATATTGTTGGCCTCATTTGTATTATGGATTGTGAGCATCTACCAAGGTGAACAAACACTCTTTGAACAACTTACCCATTTGTGAGACACCGCCATTCCCTGTGTTATTGCTTGTCTAGTATATGCTATGGTGTGTATTCCCTTTCCATATCCAAAGCGTCACAGTGTTAAGTCGGTAAGTCATTCCTTGACCTAGCCATTTTCTTCTTAGCCTTCACCCTTCACTAGCAAATTGATCACAACTATGAAGTGAGTATGGTCTTGAAAGTCTGGTATGAGTAATAATGATAATTAATGACTTTATATATTTGGATTTAGATCGCCAGTAGTGATTACTCTTTGTTATAATTGCTATTGAAATGAATTGTAGGGCATGTTTTAACCTTTGACACCTTCCAGCATTGTGATGATAGCCTGAGTTATATTTTGGGTCATGTTGACTTGGTCAAACCCAGTTTGACCAAAAGTCAACCACAGGACATGAGGTGTCAGAGCTAAAATGATACAGAGATATGATATATGGTCTGGTACAGGTCACCATGGTGGTTCTATGTAGTGGTTTCAGGCTTATGATGATGATTTGTGCTTTTCAACACTTTTACAGATTATTATTATTTGGTCTGTCGGATATGATGGACATTTATTTTTTACCATGCAGAGGTCTATATGGTGTATGAGTACACATATTAGATGGATTTGGACTTTCTGAGTCCAATAGGACAGTCTGTTTTCAGTTTCAGGTAGTCACAGTGATTTTTAGCCTCAGTTGGCTATCCTAGTGCAGTTTTGGCCTATCAGAAGTCCTGTCAAAGCAGAGTAGAGAGTTGATGAGTTCACCTAGGGCGCTATGCATGGAGGGGGTGGTCCAGCCACCTGTTATTACCATATTACCCCCCTCCTAGAGAGCCTGGTGGCCTCACCTTGACAGCGCAGGCACTCCAGGAGGCAGTTTGGGCATATTCACATTTCCCAAGGCATTTAAAAAATGGTAAAAATGGCTACTGAAGGATTCGATTTGGGCTACTGAGGCAAGGGATTGGCATGGGATGACTTGTGATGATGAGTGGGATGTCTTCCACACCTTCTCCAACAATTTCAGCTTCAAGTGGGACCCACACCCATCACTTCCGGCATTTTATATGATTTTCTGGAGCCTCCAAAGGCTCACGACTTTCCCAGAGAGGCACGATTTGGTGTCTAGCTTGATTATTTTTGGATATTGTGCCATGGAGATTGACCAAGGGTGTTACAAATTACCCCTTGGACCCACCATAAGCTAGATCTTATGTTTATTCATTGACATTTGGTAGGATCTCCTCTCCTAGGGCGATTTGGTCCATTGATGTATTATTTTATTAGTGATCCATGTAATGTATTGTTGAGCTCATCTCAACCATTGATTAGATCATTTGATCTTTTAATCTTAGCCACTCATTCAAAAAGTGGTTAGGGTTTTGGTGCCTCTTCTTCCTATTTAAAGGAGAGAGCTCCTCATTGTAAAAGGGACTTTAGGCTCTAGATTATTGGAATAGAAAAATACTATTGCATCTATTTGTTGTGTTGTGGTGAATGCTTTTGGAGTTCGTTCGTTGGTTCTTCTTTTGCACTGGGTTATTGGAAATTATCTTGCTATATCTTTTGTCCATGCATTTTTCATCTACAGGTGGAGGCCGAATTGGTTCAAGGAGGACGCATTGGTAGGGGAAGACTCTCCCTGCTTCTTCTTTGGGTTTCTTCATCGGTAACAAGAAGTATTACGGTCTTTGTACCTTCTACTTCATGTTATCATTCCCTTATACTTGTATTTCCTCCATGCTTGATCATTCTGATTGAATCGAATTTCCTTGGTGTGACAGGTAGAGGAGGGCGCACGTGTGGACTAGGGCATCATCTCAAGGCAAGAGAAATCAAATATTTCCCATTTGACCTCTGCGGGAACTTTCCTCAACAACAATGCAACTTCATCCATCACTCAGGTATGATCTCAAGTTAAATTTCTCATTCCATGATCTATCCATTTGTGTAGGTAACTGAAAACCCTCATAAGTTAAAGCCCTCATTTTACAATTTCCCAGATCTACTTAGATCTAGTGGCTTCTTGGGAAAGATATTGAAAACCCGCCTCTATAGCATCGACGACAATTCGGATCTACAGTTTGGTGTGGATTGGCCTCCATTTGACCCCTTTCCCAAGGCAACTTAGCCTCTCCAAGTGAGGTCGCACTCCTTGGTTGGGTGAGTTTCCCTAGATCTAGCACCTGGGTAGTTGAGATCCCACTTGATCCTTAATCTCCACAGTTGATAACCTACCCCTAGTGCTTCACTTTAGTGATTTTCACCTTGTGGGCCCCATTCCTCATTTTGAGGGTTGAGCCCCACTTGGGTCACTTAGTGATGCATTTTGAATCTCAGATCTACTGAGATCTAGCCATTGGATGCACTTGATTTTCAAAACCCACCTAGCCTTACACCTCAACATCCTTGATCTACAGTTTGGTGGACATCCGACTCCATTTGGCCCATTTTCCAAGGCACTGATCTTTCTCCAAGCCCTCACGACTTTCCTGGGTTATTGAGTTTGCTTGTGGTTTGACCTTTGTCTGACTGCTTGAACACCTAGACATTGTCATATCCTTTCATCAAGCACAGCTAGAAAGCCCTAACTGTCAGATCTTTGATTTGGGACACTTTCCCTGTTTTAAGGGTCACATTTCCCAAGGTAGTTGATTTTGACCATTTGAAACTAGCTTTGAATCCTGGAATCATACTTAATCATTGGATCACTATGTGTCATCTTTCACTATCATATCATACCTTTCCTAAGCCTCCACAGTGGTCCTAATTCCTCATTTCTAGGGTTCCATACCTATCACCCTACGTACTTCATTAGATTGATTTGATCTGGTGATTGGGTTGATCTCTCCTATCGGGAGTTGATCTGGGTCTCCCCCTTGCTATCTTGGCTTTGATAGCTAAAGCAAAGAGTGCCTTGGTTGGCGTGACAACCATCCATTTGGGAACCAAGGCCCTCTTGGTTCACCACTTTAGTTTCATGTCCCCTCTACCATCCACCTTGGATCCATCTTTAGGGGCAACTACAATATTGGTGATAACATTTTGGCGTTGTTGCTAAGGAGGTAGAGGCTTACCTTCAGTCTCTGTGAGTGTCCGTGCGTTAACTTGTATCTTATCGCATCCGGTATTTTGCCTTGTTGATTGTATTTTAAATTTCATAACTTTCCCAATCACCAATTTAATTAACACTCATCTCATCTCTCCTACGACATATTTTTGGTGAATTACTTGTGTGGTTCACCTCGCCACTCCACCCCGCGACTCTACTGAAGACCGAACCCAACGTATAAATCCTAAGTTCTTAGAACGTCTTAATCTTGAAGGATCCGCTGTAACCTATATTCGGAACAGAAGACAAATCCAAGAAGGATCATCCAATTTTCTTTGGAAGATCTATAATCACTCTTCTTCTCCAAGTCACTCTTTGGGATCTCCTTCAACCTCATCTATTTCAATGGTCGGAACAAACTCTAGAAACCAGAATGTTCCTCCTCCCCCACAAAATCCTAGGATTTTCGGAAGGAAGGCTAAGCCATCTCCTTTAGATTTTTCTCAAATCTAGGGCGCACCCCATGATATGCCTGAGAAGTATTTTGAAAAGGTTCCCAAGTTTGATGGAGTGTCTGCTATCTCCATTGAAGATCATGTTGATAAACTTTGGGAACACATGGAAGCATATGGAGCATTTGAGGAAGATGTTTTTATGAGGGGTCTCTTGGCATCTTTAGAAGGAGATGTTCGGAAGTGGTTTGACAGATTGCCTACCTCATCCATTGATGGGTATGACAACTTTATCAACAAACTAAACAGTGAGTGGTCTCGCAAGTTAGATGGGAAGTTTCTCTTAAATCAAATGTTTGATATCAAGAAAAGAGAAAATGAAACAGACCACGAATTTAACATAAGATTTGACAAGACTGTAGCTAACATCCCTGAAGAGATTAAACCAAAAGACCAAGCGATTGTTATTCATTACTTGAATGCATTCGAAGGATGGCTTGGTTATCACTTAAAGGATAAAAATCCTAATGACTTGAAGACTGCCCAATTTAATGCAAAGATGGCTGAGCAGAATGCAGCATCTATGGGGAAGCAAACTTTTTCGATCACTTTACCCCATCCACTTCTAGATCTGACACTAAGCTCTAAAAGCCCAATGAACCTGTGAGTGAGCCAAAGGAATCAAAGGACACGTTAGAGACCATGCAAGAGACGATGAGACAACTAACTGTCCTAACCAAAAGTGTTGCAAGTTTGAATGATCCTGAGAGACATAGAAATCCTTATGGACCTAAATTTTACTGGAACAACAATAGAAGGCCTGAGGGGGATAGAGATAGACGACGACCTGAATATCCAGAAAATTCTGAGAAGAAGAATGTGAATTGGTGTGATGAAACAGAGGGAGAGCCTTCTGACACCAACTACCCTGATGACCAACCAGAAAACATAAACTTTATTAATGACTTATCTTTTAATGAAGATTTTGGAAGAATCCTTCTAAAAGAAGAGCCATGGGAGCAAGAAGAAGAAATAATTGAAGAACCTAGCTCCTCATGTTGTGCAATAGATCTCCCAGAACCTAAAGAACAACCCAAGTATCGAATCTATAAACGAGGAAATACTTCCCAACCTTCTTTCTTTGACAAACACAAAAAGAGCAATGAAGACAAAAAGGAAGAAGAAGATCTTGCTACTAATGATTATGATTTAAAAATTGATATGAAGAAAGAGTTAAGCAAGAGAATGTGTAATATCCCTGTCACTGAATTAATGAAAGTGCCCTCTATGAGAAGCCAAGTAGAGGAATCCTTTGATGGCATTGGCCAAGAGAAGATTCCTGAGGTTGTCCTAGAATCCTATCATATTCAAAGCCTTAGTGGAACACAACCTAGTAAAGTTGAAAAGAATCCACCAATAAACATCCATTCTACAATTTATGAGAGAAAGAACAGTGGTCACCCTCCCTTTTACCTTACCTTGCACATTCAGAATATGCTCCTCCACAACTACATGTTAGATTCTGGAGCAGCTATGAATGTCATGCCCTTACATGTCATGAAGGAAATAGGACTGGAAGTGACTAGACCTTATGGAAATGTCTGTGGTATAGATTCCCGACAAGTGCAGTCTTATGGTTTGATTAAGAACCTTAGGGCTGATCTATTTGCTTGTTCAGACATTTTTACCATGATGGATGTAGTAGTGATTGATTTGCCCCCAACTTATGGAATGCTTTTATCTAGGAAGTGGGCAACTGGCTTAGGTGGATACCTTATGATGGATTTGTCATATATCTGTGTTCCTAACTCTGATGGAGCTTTGATTAGGGTGAACAGAGAACCTTGTTATAGCGATCATTTGGAATCTTTTGATGAAGGGATGAAAAACACATATGGGGATGAATTGTTAAATAATGCAAAAGCCAATATTGTTGAAGATGAAAATGAACTTTGGGAAGATGATCAAATAGAAAATATGTTCATGGTAATGGAAGATTCTGATTCCTCTTTTGAAGAAGAACAGATAGTTGAACTTGCTAGAAGGATAACTTTGGATTTACTTAGAAATGAATTTGCTGGAGAAATAAATGAATCAAGAAGAAATGAGAATCAACCTCAGGGACAAGAGCCCAACAATGAAATAATTCAAGAACAAAATATTGTAATAAATCAAGAACAAGTTATTGAAAATCAAACACCGGAAGAGGTTGGTGATAGTTTAGATGATATAAGAAGAGGTGAACATTTGCCCAGATCAGTCATTGAAATGAATGCACTCATTGATAGTAATATAACAAGATAGAATCAAGGTCTGGAACCAATTCTCCCATGGGAGAATCATCATGAGCAAACTAATATTGAAGAAGATGTCATTGAGAACTATGTTCCTGTAGTCGATGAGTTTGATGATATTAGGCGTGGTGAGAGAATTCCTTTTATTGTTAGGGAATCGTTTGCCTTAATCAAGCATAATAGAGAAAGGGAAAGCCAAGGGCTTGAGCCCATTCACCTGTGGGCCAACCATCCTGAGTCATTAAATGATGAAACTAATGAAGAAGCAAGTAGTTCTCATTATTCTAATGTTGCTATCTCCTTATCTCGTTTATTGTTTGAAGAAAATATTCGTAATTCAACTCATGATAACTCTCTAAGTTGGGAAGAAGATGCCTTAACTAATCATGCACTTGAAGGAGATTTCAATTTAAACAATCTTGCAATTTTCCAAACTCCTTTAGACTCTCAAAACACTGTTTTATCAGCATATCCTCGTGTCCTTGATTTTCTTCTTCCACCTGAGTCATCTAGTCATCACACTCATGATCCTTCTCACATTCCTAGTTATTCTACATCTCATTCTGATTTAGTTTCCATTGGGTTGGAAAATATGGTCATTCCAGTTCCTTCAGGGGAAGGCTCTAGTCATAATACGATCATATCTCATGAGCCACCTCCCTTGGAAGAACGTAGAGATTTCTGGACTGTAGATGAAGTTGTTAAAAATGTTGTGTCTCCTCACGAGGAAGAGCCAAATGAAGTAGTCCAAGAGACGAGAAGAGAGATTAGAGAAGTCCTTGTTGGCAGGATTGCCATTTCATTAGATGGTGGTCCACCCAGAGTCAATGCAGTTCCTTCTAGGAGGAGCTCAAGGATTATCACACCTCAACCGCAAAACCCTGCTGAAATCCACCCTATGCCTATTCGCAACATTGGAGTTATTCCTGAGTCTATCAATAGGAATAGGTTTCCTACAGGAAGTCAAGTCATCATTCCCAACCATTTATTGCATATTAGATCGGGACAGGCTGATGACCTGTGGATTGGACCTTTCACAGTAGAGCGATGCATTGATGGCATGTGCTTCCTGACCACTAGTAGTGGACGATGTATTTTATATCCTGTAAATCAGAGGGATTTAAGGGATCATATCCCTGATCCCACCTAGCTGGGACTTCTCCGCTTGACGTACCTTGCCTTGCCTGGTAGAAGAGAATAGGTGGGAACTGAAAAAGCCTGCTTGGGCAGTAGTTAGTCTAATTTCAGCCATTGAGTCTGGCACCTTTTTGTAAGCTCCTTTTTGAAGCTCTTAGTTTAAATGAGTACTTGTCATTTTCTTTTCCTGCACAATAAAACCAAACTTTTAAAGTTATGTTAGTAGATTAGACTTACTTTTCTGCATTTATATATTTCATGCATTTCAGTTTCAGTATTGTTGTTTACTTGATTTATATATATACACATGCGACGTTCTGACATCCGGTCTGTGAGTTGGGTATAGCTCTGGCCATTTTGCAGATAGTAGGTGATATGCTGGTAGCAGTTGCAGAGATAGAGTACTGGATCGAGGACATGAGTTGCATAGTTCGAGGACCAGAGATTCTGAGGTTCTCAAGCACTCTTTTCAATAGAGCACTTCTCCCAGTTGGAGCCAGATGTTATCACATATATAGTAGTCGGGCTACCATACATTATTTTTCTGATTCCAGTACACTATTCAGCAAATTCCCTTGCATTGAGATCCCGAGATGAGCATCTATTATGGATCATGATTATTACATGGACAACAGTTTCATTCCCCATGCCATGATTGAGTCTCAGGACACTCAGAGAGATGACCGATGTAGCCATTTAGCCATTGATATAGAGCAGTCAGTATTGCCCAGAGTTACAACAGCATTTTCAGAGGATAGATGATGGTTCAGATATTGTGCATTCAGGTATATGACTCAGTAGGTATATTCTGGTGTTATGGTTATATTGCTTTTATATTCATTCTTGTAGCATGTCTTAGCATTTAGTATCATGATCTGGCAATCATATAGATATGTGGACCTGGTTGTACTTTTATATATATTATCTTGTCCCTACTCAGACTTAGAAGTTCACTACCTATACTCATTGGTTTTACCCTCCCTAGGGAGAATAGAGGTGATCATTCTCACCATACTTTGTCTTGCTAGTGTTGGTGTCATTATTCACTGTCTTCATCCATCCATTACCTCCCAATTTGTTATTTACCTTGACTTACTACTTGACTAGTGGCATGGAGGACCTTTCCCCGCTGTAGCCTCTGTATTGGATGAGCTTCCTTGTTTATTGTGTCTCAGCTCTGAGTTGGTGACAAAACTTATCTTTGGTGAGTTGGATTGTAGGCCTAAATCATTCTGGTCGGTTGTCCCGATGTTTGGCACTGGCACGAAGTCCCCCTAGTCACTAAAGATGTTGTTGGCTAAACCTGAAACAGATAGTACTGCCATAAATACAAACTATGAAAAGAAAATGTTATATCGATTGTGAAAAAGCCAAATGAAACTGGCAATAAAATATCAAATGTTATATCTATTGTGAAATGTAATACCCAGGTAAACAAGACGTCTAAAAAACACACCTGGAAGAAGATAACTCAGGTAAATAAGTGCCTTAAAAACACACCTACAGCATGAAGCCTAATGTAAAATGTAAATCTATGCAATGTGTGTATAAACACACATAGATCAAAGGCTATGGAAACTAAAGGCCCAAAAAGCAATGGAACTTAAATTCTATATCAAAAAGATTGCTGTCCTCATTTGTATTATGGATTGTGAGCATCTGCCAAGGTGAATAAACACTCTTTGAACAACTTACCCATTTGTGAGAAACCGCCATTCCCTGTGTTATTGCTTGTCTAGTATATGCTATGGTGTGTATTCCCTTTCCATATCCAAAGTGTCATAGTGTTATGTCAATAAGTCATCCCTTGACCTAGCCATTTTATTCTTAGCCTTCACCCTTCACTAGGAAATTGATCACAACTATGAAGTGAGTATGGTCTTGAAAGTCTGGTCTGATAATAATAATTAATGACTTTATATATTTGGATTTAGATTGTCAGTAATGATTACTCTTTGTTATAATTGCTATTGAAATGAATTGTAGGGCATGTTTTAACCTTTGACACCTTGCAGCATTGTGATGATAGCCTGAGTTATATTTTGGGTCATGTTGACTTGGTCAAACCCAATTTGACCAAAAGTCAACCACAAGACATGAGGTGTCAGACTTTTGTTGATACAGAGATATGATATATGGTCTGGTACAGGTCACCATGGTGGTTCTATGCAGTTGTTTCAGGCTTATGATGATTTGTGCTTTGGCAACACTTTTACAGATTATTATTATTTGGTCTGTCGGATATGATGGACATTTATGTTTAACCATGCAGAGGTCTATATGTTGAACACACCGAGCACACTAAGAGGGGGGGGGGGTGAACAGTGTGTATAGCTTTTTATTACTTTTTCAACTTTAACAATCATCAACTGCTTCTTCAATACATCATTCATTAATGTATTACCACATTATCATTATATCATCAACATTATTAACTATTACAGCTCATCACCACCTATCATCATATCATCATCACATAGGAAGCATAACAAAACACAATACACAAGATTTTTACGTGGAAACCCAAGTCCTGGGGGAAAAACCACGGAAGCCTTTATAATAATAATTTACCAGCAACAACTGGAAGGAGGCAACAACCCCCTTTGTTACAAAGACTTCAATTCTCCAACTACAACTGGAAGGAGGCTACAACCCCCTGGTTTACAGGCTACAACCTGAAGGAAGCCTTAGCTCCCTCAATTTCCTTGCCCCATCCTGCCACCCTGATACGAAGATAGATACTGATATGAATCAAAACCGCACTGATCCTGCGGACCTGCTATCCAACACTTGTACCACACTGCACAATCTAAACCACACTGCACAACCTGTACCACACTACACAACCTGTATCACACTGCAAAATCTAAACCACACTGCACAACCTGTACCACACTACACAACCACTTTCACTGCTCATCAACTGACCACTCATCATCAACTGTCCACTAACCACTGCACCATAACTGTGCAACACTGCTCGTCAACATGCGCAATCAAGTTGTTGTTCACATCATCCGACTCAGTCAATCTGAGTCTAACCAACTACACACCAAACCCTGAATCTGCTGCTGATAACCTCTGCACTCTTATCACTGCCAAATCATCCCTGTATACCAACAAGTCATTTTATTGCCATACACTGCTCATGTACATCCTTGTACACCTCGTCATACACAGTCACTGAACAAATAATCCTTCTCTACTTCCACTAAACATAAGGCATGCATCGTCATGCATCATCATCATAGGTATGCATCATCGTCATAGGGTATGCATCATTGTCATAAAATATGCATAATCATCATCTCAGTGTGCACCGTGTATGCATCATCAACATCAAGTATACATCATAATGCATAGGAGAGCATCATCACACTATGGTATGCATGTACATCATATTGTATAGGAGTGCATCAACTTCATAGAGTGTACATCATTATCATCATAAAGTGTATAATATCATAGCATAAAGTTATGCAACATCATCATCATATCCTCCATAATGACTTCAAATATATATACCAATATATAGGCTCACATACTAATATCAAAGATGAACTCTATTCATGAGAGACATGTGCCATTACAAGAGAAACCCAGAAGCATGAGCCATACCTTTTTGAAGATCATAAGGTCAAGAAACAATAGAAAAACCAAAAGAAACTCTATATCATGTCATCACATAGCCCTTGTAACAAGCTTTCCAACGAGCCAAGAATTTTGTAATTCCGATTCCGTATGAGAAAGTTATGCCAATTTTAGTGAAGATACCCAAAAAAATTTCCTCCACAAAATTTCGCACTTTTCTCCAAGAGTTGCGAAATTGCAATTCATCAGCAAATGAAATGTTTTATATTCTATTTATATAGGTCATAGAGGAAAGTTATTACCTCAAACTGGGCCGACATGCAATTCAAAATTACAAATAATTAATTTTTCTTTTGTTTGGTCGGCTCACCCAAAAAGGTGGGGTACACCAACTTCAAAAATTCATATCTCTTCAACCGTAAGGAGTTAGAAGATGCTCCACATATCAATGGAAATGGCTTGATGAGGACTATCTCCCTATGATGGGTTTATTTGCAAATTCTTGGTATAATACACTTAAATTATTCAATATGTCCAGGACGTCAAAGACCCCACACATGAGGGTGCCAAAGACCATATGACTAACTACAAGAGTTTCAAAGTCTTCTTCAACATATCAAGGCACGTCCGTGGGATCTACCTCCATCTACATCCCAATATCCATACAACCACAAATAGGACCATACATCACCATGGTTCAAGACCCAAGGCACCACATGTAAGGGTTTCAAGGACTCTTTCAAGGATATCATATAATATTTAAAGATACTTTCCATGGACTTCAAGCCCATCACATAGGACTCCATCACCAAGTGATGAGGGCATCATGACCAAGGATTCTATCATATCAAAGGCTCCAACAATCATGGGATTACAAACCACCATATGTATGGATTCCAAGACCCAAATCATTTCCAAATGCACCGTCAATGATCATATAGTGTCCAAGGGTCAGCATGCCGCCATTTATGTGGGTGCCAGACCTTCTCATGCATAATGACCATCTCCAAGGGTTCCATGACCCCAACAAGGGATACACGGGCATCAAGATCTTCATCAAGGGTTCCAAATCTTCATCAAGTCATTAATGACCACATCATCACCTTTAAGGGGACAAGGACCATTAAGCCATCAAATGTGGGTCCAAGGACTTCTTCAAGGCTTCTTCATCAAGCAAGGGGCTTCATAGGCTTCTTCAACCACCTCAACCACACCATAGACCTCCAAGGGTCAAGATCCATCATGACATCACCTGTAAGGTTGCTAGACCTTCTCCTGGGATACCATGACCTCAATAAACACAAATGATCACTGAAAGGGTCATTTGGACTCTTGCAACTTCTTCAACACTTTTGTAGCGTACTAGGGGATAAGTTGTGGTACTGGGGAAACAGAGAAACAATTGGGGAACCGTAAAACATATTTGGGGTACTTAAACACTCTACAGGGTGTTCAGGGCTTTGGTCATTGTCCCAAGGGCTCCAAGGGCTTCAAACTTGGGCTTGAACAAGATCAAAAGGTCTCCTTAGACACTGACACTTACTTAACCCTCAGGGGATCCTCAAGGGGCACTAAGACATGTTGGCATCAATGACTATACACTGTTGGCATCAATGACAACTTAATCAACACTATATGGTGTATGAGTACACATCTTAGATGGATTTGGATTTTCTGAGTCCAATGGGACAGTCTATTTTCAGTTACGGACAGTTACAGTAATTTTTAGCCTCAGTTGGCTATCCTAGTGCAGTTTTGGCTTATCAGAGGCCCTGTCAGAGCAGAGCAGAGAGTTGATGAGTTCACCTAGGGCGTTGTGCATGGAGGGGGTGGTCCAACCACTTATTCTTACCATATTACCCCCCCTCCCGGAGAGCCTGGGGGCCTCACCTTGACAACGCAGGCACTCCAGGAGGCAGTTTGGGCATGTTCACATTTCCCGAGGTAGTTAAAAAATGGTAAAAATGGCTACTGAAGGATTCAATTTGGGCTATTGAAGTAAGGGATTGGCATGGGATGACTTCTGATGATGAGTGGGAGGTCTTCCACACCTTCTCCAGCAGTTTCAGCTTCCAGTATCACTTCCGATAGTTTATATGATTTTCTGGAGCCTCCAAAGGCTCACGACTTTCCCAGAGAGGCACGATTTGGTGTCTAGCTTGATTATTTTTGGATATTGTGCCATGGGGATTGACCAAGGGTGTTAGAAATTATCCCTTGGACCCACCATGAGCTAGATCTTATGTTTATCATTGACATTTGGTGGGACCCCCCTCTCGTAGGGCGATTTGGTCCATTGATGTATTATTTTATTAGTGATCCATGTATTGTATTGTTGAGCTCATCTCAACCATTGATTAGATCATTTGATCTTTTAATCTTAGCCACTCATTCAAAAAGTGGTTAGGGTTTTGGTGCCTCTTCTTCCTATTTAAAGGAGAGAGCTCCTCATTGTAAAAGGGACTTTTGGCTCTAGATTATTGGAATAGAAAAATACTATTGCATATATCTGTTGTGTTGTGGCAAATGCTTTTGGAGTTCGTTTGTTGGTTCTTCCTTTCCACTGGGTTATTGGAGATTATCTTGCTATATCTTTTGTCCATGTATTTTTCATCTACAAGTGGAGGCCGAATTGGTTCAAGGATGACGCATTGGTAGGGGAAGACTCTCCCTGGCTCTTCTTTGGGTTTCTTTGTCAGTAATAGGGAGTATTACGGTCTTTGTACCTTCTCCTCCATGTTATCATTCGCTTATAGTTGTATTTCCTCCATGCTTGATCATTCTTATTGAATCGACTTTCCTTGGTTTGACAGGTAAAGGAGGGCGCACATGTGGACTAGGGCATCATCTCAAGGCAAGAGAAATCGAAGATATCCCATTTGATCTCTACGGGAACTTTCCTCAACAACAAGGCAATTTCATCCATCACTCCGGTATGATCTCAAGGTAAATTTCTCATTCCATGATCTATCCATTTGTCTAGGTAGCTGAAAACCCTCATAAGTTAAAACCCTCATTTTACAATTTCTCAGATCTACTTAGATCTGGTGGCTTCTTGGGCAAGATATTGAAAACCCACCTCTATAGCATCCACGACAATTCGGATCTATAGTTTGGTGTGGATGGGCCTCCATTTGACCCCTTTCCCAAGGCAACTTAGCCTCTCCAAGTGAGGTCGCACTCCTTGGTTGGGTGAGTTTCCCTAGATCTAGCACCTGGGTAGCTGAGATCCCACTTGATCCTTAATCTCCACAGTTGATAACCTACCCCTAGTGCTTCACTTTAGTGATTTTCACCTTGTGGGCCCCATTCCTCATTTTAAGGGTTGAGCCCCACTTGGGTCACTTAGTGATGCATTTTGAATCTCAGATCTACTGAGATCTAGCCATTGGATGCACTTGATTTTCAAAACCCACCTAGCTTTGCACCTCAACATCCCTGATCTACAGTTTGGTGGACATCCGACTCCATTTGGCCCATTTTCCAAGGCACTAATCCTTCTCCAAGCCCTCACGACTTTCCTGGGTTGTTGAGTTTGCTTGTGGTTTGACCTTTGTCTAACTGCTTGAACACCTAGACATTGTCATATCCTTTCATCAAGCACAGCTAGAAAGCCTTAACTGTCAGATCTCTGATTTGGGACACTTTCCCTGTTTTAATGGTCACATTTCCCAAGGCAGTTGATTTTGACCATTTGAAACTAGCTTTGAATCCTGGAATCATACTTAATCATTGGATCACTGTGTGTCATCTTTCACTATCATATCATACCTTTCCTACTGCTCCACAGTGGTCCTAATTCCTCATTTCTAGGGTTCCATACCTATCACCCTACGTACTTCATTAGATTGATTTGATCTGGTGATTGGGTTGATCTCTCCTATCGAGAGTTGATCTGGGTCTCCCCCTTGCTATCTTGGCTTTGATAACTAAAGTGAAGAGTGCCTTGGTTGGCATGACAACCATCCATTTGGGAACCAAGGCCCTCTTGGTTCACCACTTTAGTTGCGTGTCCCCTCTACAATCCACCTTGGATCCATCTTTAGGGGCAACTACAAGATTGGTGATAACAATGCCATTTGTGAAAGCTTGGAGGGGAGATTGAAGGCTTCCATAGGGTTCAAGGCTTTAAGCCTTCAAGCACCATTGGAGAGCCAAATGGCTAGGCTCTAAACTCATCCCTTTTTTTTTGGCTTGAAATTGAATGCTTGTTACTTGTATGTTTTCTTCTCCTACTCTTTCCCATTCCTTCTCCCTCATTCTATTGCAGGCAAAGGGTTTGTTATCACCTAAACTGTAGTTACCCCTATGGATGTATCCATTAACGGATGGCAATAGGAAAGGGCAACTCAAAAGGTGCAACCACGATCACCTCGACTTCCAATAGATAGTTGTCACGCCAATCGAGGCAACCTTCACTTTATGTTATCTAGCCCAGACAACAAAGGGGGAGACCTAGATCTACTCCCGACAGGAGAGATCAAACCAAAACACCAAATCAAAGTTAAGTATAAGTGAAATATTGTAAGGTGTATGGTGTACCCTAGATCTAAGGATAAAGTCACAAGATGAATAAAGGGTTTAATGAGTATAGCTTTCGTTCATTCTTGATGTGAGAGTGACTTATAGTATTTGAAATGAGATCCAGGATTAAAGTACTAGTCAATTGTGAGAAAATCCACTGCCTTGGGAACCGTGTCCAATGCAAGGTAGTTTAAAGGTTGAATTGGGGCTAACCAGTACTAAAGACAAGCTTGATTGTAAGATATGACAATGTCAAAGGATTCAAGCAACCCAAACAAGGATCAAACCACAAGTTAACTCAACAATCTAGGAAAGTCGAATGAGCTTGGATAAAGATTAGTGCCTTGGGAATTGGGATAAATGGAGTCAAAGTGGAGTTAACTTGTAGATCATGACCCCTATAACATAAGATAAGTGGGCTACTAAAGGTTTGATGGATGGATCTATCTAGATTTATTAATTCATGATGTGACCTAAGTGGACCACAATCCCTTAAAACAAGGAATGCTATCCCTAAGGCAAGATTTCACAAAATGACCTACTAGACCCAGGTTTCAAGTTATGTGTGTTCCAAATCCATCAAAATCTCAACTACCCATGTCTTACAAGTGGACAAACTCAATCTCCCCAAGAAGTGCAACTTTGCCCAAGGAGGGTTAAAAGTGTGATAAATGGGATCAAGACAAGTCCAATGGCATCCAAAATTTAGATCCAAGTAGTTTAAGCAAGTGATAATGTGGATCTTGAAAATCAAGGCAATCCAAGGGTTAGATCTTACTAGATCTGAGTTTAAAGATACCATGTGGTCCAAAATGGGGTTTTAATCCCTTAAAATGTGGAATAGGGCCCACAAGGTAGAAATCACAAAAGTGATAGTCTAGGGGTAGGTTATTGGATATGTAGATTGCAAATCAAGTGGGATCTCAACTACCCATGTACTAGATCTAGGTTAACTCACCCAAACCAAGGAGTGCAACCTCACTTGGAGAGGCTAAGTTGTCTTGGGAAGGGGGTCAAATGGAGGCCAATCCTCACCAAACTATAGATCCGGGATGTCGTGGATACTATAGAGGTGGGTTTTAAAAATATTACCCAAAAAGCCACTAGATCTTAGTAGATCTAAAAAAATGTAAAAATGGGGGTTTTGATTAATTAGGGTTTGAAGTATTTCAGACAAGTGGATAGATCATGGAAAGAAATTACCTTGAGATCATACCTGAGTGATGTGAATGAGATGCCTTGTTGTTGAGGAAGACTTTCGCATAGATCAAATGAAAGATTGATGATTTTGCTTGCCGAAATGATGCCCTAGCCCACAAGTGCGACCTCCTCTACCTGTCAATCCAAGGAAAGCGATTTCAATCAGAAAGGTCAAGTATGGAGGAAATACAAGCGAAGTTCAATAGTAACATGAAATAGAAGGTCTTGGGACAGTAATACTCCCTGTTACCGACGAAGAAACCCAAAGAAGAAGTAGGGAGGGTCCTCCCCTACCAATATGTCCTCCTTAGATGAATTCGGCCTCCACCTGTAGATGCAAAAAGATGGTACAAAAATATGGCAAAACAAGATCTCCAATAACTCAGTGCAAAGGAAGAATCAACGAACAAACACCAAAGACATTCACCACAACACTTGAAAATAGATGCAATAATAATTTTCTATTCCAATAATCCAGAGCCACAACTCCCCTTTACAATGAGAGGCTCTCTCCTTTAAATAGGAGGGAGAGAGTCCATAATCTAGCCACTTTTTGAATGAGTGGCTAAGATTAAAAAATCAAAAGATCTAATCAATGGTTGAGATGAGTTCAACAATAAAATACATGGATCACTAATAAAATATAACAATAAGTGGACAAAATCGCCCTAGGAGAGGGGATCCCAGCAAATCATGATGACAAAATATAACAACTAGCTCATGGTGGGTCCAAGGGGTAATTTTAGACACCCTTGGTCAATCCCCATAGCACAATAATAATAAAATAGTCATCAAAGTACCAAATCGTGCCTCTATGGACAAATCGTGGGCCTTAAGAGGCCTCAAAAATCATCAGAAAATGCCATAAGTGATGGATGTGGGTCATCATCACTAATCATCCCATGCCAAAACTTTGCCTCAGTAGCCCAAACCGAATTCTTCTGTAGCCATTTCTACCAATCCTGAACTGCCTCGGGAAGCGTGAAACTGCCCAAACTACCTCCTGGAGTGCCTGCGCTGTCAAGGTGAGGGCACCAGTGTGTCCGAGAGGGGGGTAATACGGTAAAAACAAGTCGCTGGACCACCCCCTCCATGCACAGCACCCTAGGTCAACCAGATAAAATCCATCTCTACTCTAACAGGGTCTCCGACAGACCAAAACTGCACTAGGATAGCCTACTGAGGCTCAATCATCACTGTAACTGCTCGGAACTGAAAGTAGACTGTCTCATTGGATTTAGAAGGTCCAAATCTATCCAAGATATGTACTCATACACCATATGGATCTCTGCATGATCATATAATATATCCAATATAGCCAAACAAGTGAAATAATAATAATCTGTAAATGATCAAATAATGTTGAAAACCATAAATCATCATCATAAACCTGTATCTGATGTATAGAACCATCATGTACATGTACATAGACCATATATCATCTATCTGTATCATCACAAGGTCCAACCATCTCATGTCCTATGGTTGACCTTGGTCAAACTAGGTTTGACCAAGTCAACATAACCAAATATAACTCATACTATCATCAGAAGCTGCTACAAAGTGTCAAAGGTTAATGCATGCTCTACAACTCATTCAAATAGCAATTATAGCAAAGAGTAATCATTACTGGCGATCTACCAACAAATATATAATGTCATTAATTATTATTATGACTCAGACTAGACTTTCAAGACCATACTCACTTCATAGTTGTGATCAATTTGCTAGTGAAGGGTGAAGGCTAAAATAAACTGGCTAAGCTAAAGGATGACCGACTGACTCAACATTGTGACACTTCGGATATGGGAAAGGGAATACACACCATAGCATATACTGAATGAGCAACAACACAGAGAATGGCGGTGTCTCACAAATGGATAAGTTGTTCAAAGAGGGTTAATTCACCTTTAACAGATGCGCACAATCCATAATACAAATGAGGCTAGCAATTGTTTTGATATAGCATTTAAGTTCCATTGCTTTTTGGGCCTGAAGTTTCCATAGCCTTTGATCTATGTGTGTTTATAAACACATTGCATAGATTTACATTTATTTTAGGCTTTTTGTTGCAGGTGTGTTTTTAAGGCACTTGTTTACCTGAGCACTTCTAGGTGTGTCACAGACAGCTTGTTTACCTAGGTATTTTACATTTCACAAAAGATATAACATTTTATTTCATGGCCATTTTCATTTGGCTTGCCTTTCATTCATGTGTGTTTAGAAACACATAGCATGAACGGGCTTTTCATACAAGATATAACATTTCATTTTCCAAATTTTGCATTCATGGCAGCACTAAAAGTTTCAGGTTTAGCCAACACAACTTTAGTGACTAGGGGGAATTCACAAGGAAATCCAACTCACCATAGGTAAGTTTTGTCACCAACTCAGAGCCGAGACACAAATAAACAAGGAAGCTCATCCAATATAGAGGCTACAGTGGGGAAAAGTCCTCCATGCCACTAGTCAAGTAGTAAGTAAGGGTGATAGACTAAAAGGTAGGTAATGGATGGATGAAGACAATGAATAATGGAGCCAACACTAGCAAGCCAAAGTATGGTGGAATGATCACCTCTATTCTCCCTAAGGAGGGTAAAACCAATGAGTATGAATAATGAACTTCTAAGTCTGAGTAGGGACAATATAATATATATATAAAAAGATCAACCAGGTCCACATATCTATATGATTGCCAGATCATGACACTAAATGCTAAGACATGCTATAAGAATCAATATAAAAGCAATATAACCACAACACCATGATATACCTGCTGAGTCATACCTGAATGCTCATCCTCTTAACCATCATCTGTCCTATAAAACTGCTGCTATAACTCCAAGCACTACTGACTGCTCTGCACAAATGGTATAATGGCTACATCAGTCATCTCTCTGAATGTCCTGAGACTCAGTCATGGCATGGGGAATATATATACTGTCCAAAATCTGATAGTAATCCATAATAGATGCTCATCTCAGCATTTCAATGTAAGGGAACTGGCTGAATAGTGTACTGGAATCAGAAAAATAATGTATGGTAGCCCAGCTACTATATATGTGATAACAGGGTTATTCTTTGAACTTAAAGTTTGAACCTCTACAAGCATGATGATCATGGGTATTCCAATGTGGCTTCTCTTTTTGGTTCCATTGTTTGTTATGATGGTGTTGATTCGAATGCGGAGGAGAAATGATGGAGAGGATGAAGAAGTGGCTAGTGGCACATATCATGGAGAGGAGGAAGAGGAGGGAGAGGGAGAGGATAGTGATGATGATGGAAGGAAAAACAGAGAGAACCACACACCCTTGTGGAAATATGTCACAAAGCTTGGAGGGAAAGGGGGTGAAACCACAAAATTTGCATGCCCCCATTGTAGAGTAACATTGACAGGTTCATATACTTGTGTGAGAAAGCATTTATGTGGGGTTATGCCATGTGATTAAAATAAGACTATAGGAGTCAAAACTTGTACTAAAGTACCATCAAAAGATAGAGCCAAATATAAGAGGGAAGAGGAGGAAGCACAATACCAAACCTAAAAATCAAAGGTTGAATAGGAGACCTCAAGCTCACATAGAGGATCCAGTGCTCGAACCCCATCCACCCATGGTAGTGGATTGTCGACCATGCCTGCAAGTTCGGGGCGTAGAACAATATCAGATTTCCTTGACCAAGGTGGTAGGGATGACATGGATGCAAAAGTGTTTTGATTTCTCTATGCATGTGGCATACCATTCAATGTTCTTCGCTCCCCCTATTGCCATGAAATTATAGAAGCCATATGTTCTGCCCCTAAAGGATATAGGAGCCCCGGGTATGACAAAGCTAGAACCATAGGTATTGACAATGAAAAAGCCAAGATCCAAAATACTTTGGGGCAATTCACAAATGCTTGGAATGAATGGGGTTTCCATTATATCTGATGGTTGGACAAATATAAAAGGAAAGCCATTGATAAATATTCTTGGGGTGATTGCTAGTGGTGCAATCTTCCTTTCCTCCCATGACTACTCTGATTGCTTCAAGACCGGCATCAATATTGCAGAAGCCTTAATTAAAACCATTGAATCTATTGGGCCATACAATGTCATACAAGTCATTACTGATAATGTTGCTAATTGTAAGGCAGCGGGAGCAATCATTGAGGATAGATACCCCAACATATTTTGAATCTATTGGGCCATACAATGTCATACAAGTCATTACTGATAATGTTGCTAATTGTAAGGCAGCGGGAGCAATCATTGAGGATAGATACCCCAACATATTTTGGTCTGGATGTTTGGTTCACACATTGAACCTTTTGATGCATGACATTATCAAGATGAAGGAACATGATTATAAATGGATTGGTTCATTGTACAAGAAAGGCAAGTTCATGATAAAATTCATTATTAATCATAGTAATGCCCACCACATTTTCCACAGTCACTCAAAGTTGGAGCTATTGAAGATTGCGAAGACTAGATTTGCTAGCTATTACCTCACCTGCAGGTTCCTTTTGAAGGTAAGAGAGGCATTGGCTAGTATGGCATCAAGTCACTCATGGCAGGTTTTGAAAGACAGGGCTACATCTGCATCTGATAGGCAAGATTTTCAGTAGGTGGAGGACACTGTTCTTGATGGTCAGTTTTGGGCAAGTGTAAGGTATGTTTTGAATTTCACCAAGCCCATTTATCACATGATTCGGTTTGCAGATACTAATGAGCGGGTAATTGGGGAGGTGTATGAGCAAATGGATAGCATGTTAGGCCAAATAAAAGATAGTGTTGAGCCAAAATATGCCATCTTGTATGATCATATTCGCAAACATGTGGTCAAAAGGTGGGATAATCTTAATGTTCCACTCCATGCCTTAGCCTATGTACTTACACCAAAATATTATTCTCCATCTTGGTTGGCCAAACCAGCACCTGGGGTTGGGATCAGGAAAAAACCCCACACAGATCCAGAGGTACAGAATGGGTACATGCAAGCATTAGATAAGTTGGTCCCTGATGAAGAGGAAAGTGCCATATTGCGTGCTCAATTGAGCAAATATCTTAGTCAACATGGAGTGTTTGGTACTTTGCATGCAAACAAAGATCAAGAAAGGATTCCTCCTATCGAGTGGTGGAATATGTATGGCTCCGTCGCCACACGGTTGCATAAATTGGCCATTAAAGTGCTTTCACAAGTGGTTAATAGTTCTTCTGCAGAGAGGTGTTGGAGCACCTATAGCTATATCCACAATGTGAAAAGAAGAAACAACCTAAATGAAAATCGGGCAGAAAGCTTGGTTTTTGTACACTACAACTTGAGGTTGTTGTCTCATTATTGTGAGCGGGCCAAAAGTGATAGAACATTTGTCACTTGGGACAACAACCTGGAGGAGGATAATTTGTAGCATGGAGCCACGGTTTTAGAGCGCTTGGAGGATGAACTTTTGGATGATGATGATGTTATTGTTGACCGTGCAGCAGCAACAACAGCGATGCCACCTCCCTCCAGTAGTAGTTTTCCACTTCCACTCCACTTCCAACGACAGTCCCAGATGTATCGGTTTTTCCTCTAGCTTCACAACCTACACTGTTTCGTGGGGATCGTGTAGCTGTTGGACGTGGTTCACAACCACTTCCAGTTCCACTTATTGAGGATGAGGATCCTGATACTACTGCTAGTAGTGCTCAAAGATCATGGGAAAATAAATTAGAAGTTTCCCATGGCAAAAGGAAATATTAGAACTTGTCTTTTTCTAGTTTTTCAGTACTTTGCATTTTGCAAATTGTACCTATTGACTCTTTAATATTTCTTATAGTCAATTTTGAAGACATTATATGGAAATTTAAGTTTGATGTTTGAACTTTGAACTTTGAAGTTCATTACTTTGTGAAATTGAATCGTTTCATTTCATGGTTGAACACTTGAACTTGATCATTTTATGTTCTCTATTATAGTTTGGTAACTTGGTTACAAGAATTATGAGTTTGATGATTGATCATTGATCAATTGATGAGTCATGCCAAAATTACAAATGTTATATATTGAAAATGGTGGATGATTTGATGATTTGATCATGATGACAATGTTATAAGCTATAGGTTATAACTTATAACTACTATATGATTGAGGTTATATAGTTTAATCCATGTTTTTATGTTTTTTGTAACTAATTCAACATTTTGCATGGTTTCGTTCACATCTATGCATCAAAATATATAAAAAATATATATTATATAAAAAACACTCCCAACCCGGAAGCTTTTGAAAATTTCACTTTTCGCTTTGCTCCCACTTCCCGCTCTCGCTCCCCGCTCTCAACGGTGTAGATCAAGGGGGAAACCCTTACTAGCCACTGAGGGCTAGTGAATCAACACAACACACTTTAAAGGTTACGAATGAAGCACAAGAGTAGATCTTGGTGGATAAAATCTAGATCTAGGGAAACGTGGTGGTTTATGGGAGTTAGAAACCGGTTGAGGAGGCTTAGGCAAAATAGAGATTCTCAACCCTAGAAGAAAAGTACCACTTATGAATTTAGGAAAGTAGATCTAGATGGATCTAGTTCATATAGAGAATACCCAAATTGGATCTATCTAGGGTGAGGCCAAAGTGGACCCAAAAATAGTAGATCCGGGTGTTAGATGACTAGATCTAGGTGCTTGATGAATAGATCTGTGAAATTTAGGGGGGTTCAAGCATACCCAACTGATAGATATGAAAAATGGACCAAAAACCCAAGGAGGGCATCCCACCTAAAGGAGACTAGTATTAGATCCGAGGGTAAATGGAGTCGGATTAAGTTGAAAATTTAGATCTTGTGTTTTTATAATTATTCCAAAGTGGGTTTTGATGGTCGTACTCAAATAGGTACCCGATCTATCAGATATAAAAAACGAGGGTTTTATCAATGAGGGTTTTAATGGTGACAACAGGAATGGATTCCGAAACAACAAAAATAATTTGAAACACACCTGGAAATGCTTGCGACCGCCTTGCAAATTGATGATCTTCCCAAATCGAAGCAATCTAGAGTGAGATCCAACCTCCCCAAGTGAAATCGATATGCTCCAAGATAGCCAATGCGCCCCTCTTACCAAAAACGATCAAGAGTTAGAATCAATCTAAGCAAGAAGTAAACTATACGGTAAGAAAGATGAATGAAAGAGCATCAATATGATCACAAGATACAATATAAATACTCCCTAATGCAAGATGTCTTGAGGAGGAGTGATGGAGTCTCCCCACAATAGCGCCCCCTTCAAAAACATCCTCCTTCCCTACCACACGGCCCCTACAAAAAATGGTTATGGAAAGAGCTAGATCCACAGTGATGTCGAAGAGAAAAGACTTGACAATCACTTGCAAGAGCATTCATCAAAGATTCCAAGATTTTTTTGCAAAAATATTTTATTATGTCGGAAATCCAAGAGCCCAAGAGTGCCTTTACAATGAGGGGGATCTCTTCCTTAAATAGGAATGAGAGACCAAAACCCTAACCACTTTTTGAATGAGTGGTGGAGATCAAAAGATATAACAATAATAATCAACGGCTAAGATGAGCCAGAAATAGAATACATGGATCAACTCACAAATAGAGGGGGGGACGCACTCATGAAATCACCCAAGGGGGACGCACCACATGACAAATGAATAGGACACATGATATAAGCACATGGTGGGGCTAGGAGTTAATCATATCCTTCACTAGCATGGCCCCATGGCACAATAACAAATAATGACAATATAACATCGTAAAGTGACCATAAGACCAAATCATGGCCCCCTCAAAGACACAATAAAATATCAAAATGACGAATACTGGGACGTGTGGACCCCACTGATGCCGGAACAAGTGCTAGAAGGTGTGGACATCATCATCAAAGTATACCGAATCAATCTCATGCCATTTCCTTGCCCCAATAAGCCAAATCGATTTCCTCAATGAGCCATTTCTCTGCCGGAAAACCACCTCTCAAAGTATAAAAATGCTTGTATCGCACTGCCAAGTGTCCCAGATACAAATCTGACTATGCCAAAATGTTTGGAGATGGGGTAATATGGTAATAACGACTAGTTGGAACCCCCATCCCCTCAAGAGCTCCCTAGGAGAACGTGCTAGCTCAATGCAAGTGTTGGATAGGCCATTTCTGCATGGCAAAACTGGAGGAAAGTGGCAATCTAACTATATAATCACCTGTATGTGCCCGAAACTGATAACTAAGTGCACTAATGAGCTCAAAACGCTCAAATATACTAGGAATGAGTACTCATACACTGTGTGACCATCAAACGATACCTCTGTAAAGTCATCCATGCCTGGAATAATAAAAATAATGGTCCGTAATAATAATAATCATAAAAAAATCCATCATGACAAACCATCATCTGAAACTGTTGTCTGAGGCATGGAACCATCTAATGGACACATATGGGCCATGAATAATGCATTTCGAACACTGTCTACCCAAACTCATCTTGGACTCTACGGTTGACTTGGTCAAACTGGGTTGACCAAGTCAAGAATGATCAAAATAGTGATCCAGACCATGAATAGTTGACAAATGGTTATGATATGCTCCTTCAATTATATCAATAGCTAGAGCAAAGCATAGAGTGATGTTTAATTCATGTAAGCATGCAAATAATATGAATAAGATAAGCTTAGATCAAAGTAACTAGCTACTAAAAACAAGATTTTCAAGTGTATACTCATTTACTGACATGAACAATTTGCTAACCATGGGTGAAGGTGTAAAAACAAAGGCTAGGCTAGGGGAAGGACTCAACAACCTCAACATTGCAATCTCTCGGATGAAGGAACCAGAGAGACCTCCTAGACATATACTGGATAGAAGATAACATGAGGAATGGCAGTGTCTCACAAACGGGTAGAGTGATGGGAATTCTTCCAATAGACTCTAGACAAGCAACCTTTAAGCAATTTATTATTTGTCAGCTTTCACATTTAAGATTTCACATTTATTTCATTTCATAGATTTTCATTAGCCAGCCTCCAAGAGCAGGTGCCCTGAATAGCCTGGCGAGCCTCAGATAATGACTCTGTATGACCTTCATTGCCCACCACCGTCCATAGGTCTAATGGAGTGACCACTCGATTGCCCTATAGGGGCAAACGACCTTACACCATACAAACGGTGAGTACGCGTCCCTTGGCCACTGACTAGCTAATATAGATATGTATGGTTAGTGTTTAGCAACACTATTTCTACTGACTAAGCATCCCTTAGATATAGCATTTAAGATCCGATGCTCTAGTGTTTAGCAACACTATTTGTAGGAATACTTGGTTTCGAGGGCTAGAGGAGAACAACCATTGTGACTAAAATCACACACTCCAGAGCCGAGACACAATGCAAACTAGAAGTCTATCCAACACAGAGGTCTAGGAGGGGGAAGTCCTCGAGATCACTAGCTAAGGTGTGAGTTGGGATAAAACCAAAACTATAAGGTAACAGATGGATGAAGAAAGTGACAAATGGTGCCATGGATAGCAAAGGCCCTAAAATAAGGGAATGGACAAGTCAATACTTCATGGAGTAAGGGTATGACCAACGAGTATATTCAAGAACTTCCTGTTAATAGTAACCAACCACTTTTTAATCTAAACAGCAAGTAAGCATCAAATAAGATAGATCTAGCAACCATCACAATATACCCAGTCATAAACTACCTAGATAAGAGGAAGAGCACATCAACAACCCATATGTACCAAAATATACCTGCTGGATCATGCATCTGAGTCTCTGATCTGAACTACATGAATAACACTGAAGCACTGCATCTGAATATAATATGGGCACTACATCAATCTGCTCTGGATCATGATAAAGGAATGGCTATCTCAGTCACCGACCTGGGGTCATGGGTCTCAGTCCTAGCATGAGACTGTAACTATGCAAACTTTGGATCCACTGAATATATGTGAGTGATCATCAAAATGCTGCTCATCATAGGCTGATCTCATCAAAAATGTGTAAAGGACTGGCTCAAAAATTTACTGGAAGCTGCTCTGCACTCATGGTAGCCCGGCTACTATGGATGTGATAATAGGCCAATCAGAAAAGGTGGAGTGACTAGTATAATAGGCCAATCAGAAAGGGTGGAGTGACTAGTATAATAGGACAATCCAAGTTAGTTTATCTTTGTGAACTCGGGAGGTTGCTAAGGGTGACTACCACAGAGTCAGGGAGCTACTTTAAGAAGGTTATGCCTCGCCTCGTTGGACACTTGGTAAATCCACTTCAAGCGTTCAGTTCGAAGAGTTAAGCTCATTTGGGCCAAACCCCCAATAAACCCACTCCTTTAATACTCATTAATAATCTTAAAATTTACCAATTGAGACACTTGCAATACTTACACGACACGACAAAGCACTCCAAAGCACTCCAAGCACTTTTCATTTTTTGCATTTGGTTATTGTTATCACACCATAGTAGCAGGGCTACTATTCTTGTTCAACAGATATCTGCACATTCCAGAGCTTCCATTATTCCAGAGCATGGCTATATATTTTGGATCACTCTTGATCAGAGCAGTATATTATTTAGACCTTGTGTCAAGGCTGAGCCTTGAGAGTTCAGATGTGATGACCGATGTGACCCTTTATCCCATACAGTTTTAGTTCAGTGCTTAGAGATGTATTGCAACAGTGTTTCAGATGGTACATGATGATTATTATTATGATGATGTTGTATGATCTATGGATATGTTATCACTGACTGTGGATTATTATCTTGTTGATTTAGTCACGTTCATAGCATTTGCTTGGTATATTATTCTTGATGTGGCAAACTATTTAAAATGAACTATAAATCATAAAATGGACAATTGCTTGCACATTTAGGTCATTTAACAAAACCCACTGGTTTTCACCTTACATAGATATGGTCTTTCCTGACACCAGTTGTCTGCTAGTGTAGGCTCCATATTCACTTGACACCATCCATACATGACCTTCCTATTTGACTTTAAACCTTGACTTGTCTCATTTGACTTTCTGATACCGAGGACTTCCCCATTTTTCTACCTCTGTGTTTGGACCGCATCCCTGTATATTCAGTGTCTCGGCTCTAAGTTGGTGACAAAACTTGCCTTTGGTGAGTTGGATTGTAGGCCTAAATCATTCTGGTCGGTTGTCCCGATGTTTGGCATTGGCTCGAACTCCCCCTAGTCACTTGAGATGTTGTTGGCTAAAACTGAAAGCTCATGTTCTACCTATGGAAACTTATAAATTCGCCCATGGAAACAAAAAAGGGGCAAGAGCAATGAACAGCTAAAAATACTTCTCGAAGAGTATAAGAAAGGTCCAAAAAAGCAATGGTTCTTAAAAGCTATATCTAAACAATTGCTGACCTTATAAATATTTGAAAAAACATGCCCTGGATGCAAGCTGCAACTAGTTGTGCTTCTCAGCACATCTGAAATCCGAAGGGTTATGTAGGCCAAAAAGGCCATGGAATAAAATTGAATGATCCTAATGAACCTGGATCAATTTGATGTAGACATGATGCCTAAGTTGAATAAGCACTCTCTAAACAACTTATCCATTTGTGAGGCACAGCCATCCCCCGTGTTATTTTGTCCAACACAGAGTTTGTAGCTTCCCCCCTTCTCCCAGTCCAAAGTATTTTTGAGTTAAGTTAGACAAGTCAACCCCTTGGCCCAACCTTGTTCCTAGCCTTCATCCTTCACTAGCAGGCTGACCATGTCCAATGGGTGAGTTTGTCATTTGAACTATTGTGCAAGTAATTTTTTTTAATAACCAAGGAATGTGCTAACTTGATTAATGCCATTGAATGGAATTTATACTTTGAGCTTAGCTGTGAAAATTATTAGAGAAGCATGTCTTAGTCTACTGATGTGATTTATCCTTGGTTATATATTATGGGGATCTATGATGATGTGGGCCTTGTATAGATGCCTATTGATGATGATTGATGGTCCCACATGCTTGATGATGATATCATATGATGGACATATGATGCAGATGATGATTGATCCAGTTCAACAGGTTTATTACTACTTCAAATCAGCAGATTATTCATTGTCCATATATGGTGGACCCTACAGTTGGCCCATTAGGGCAACCCATTGTGTATGAGTACACATTTCTAGTGGATTTGGGTCTTCTGGATCCAATGAGACACTTATCTTTCAGTTCCGGGCCCTTCTGACAGTGATTGATGCAGTTTTACACTTGTTGACCAGATTTGAGGCTAATTTCCCAGCCTGAGCAGCAGGGGCCATGATTGGCCAGTTCACCTAGGGCGCTGATGATGGAGGGGGTGGTCCAGCCACTTGTTTTTACCATTTACCCCCCCTTCTGGAGATCCTGGTGGGCTCAGATGGACAGCGCAGGTGCCCTAGGAGGCAGTTTTGGCACTTTCACAGTTACCGAGGCAGTTAAAAAATGGGATAAAGTGGTTACTGAGGAAATCGATTTGGGCAATTGAGGCAAGGTTTTGGCATTTGGTCTTCACAGAGGTCTTCCAGGGTGGCATCACTATCTTCCAGTCAGTTTTCACCATGTGGGTATGCCCACATTGATCACAGGAGGTCATTTACTACTTGACTGTCATGGATTCAGAGGACATTTTTGATCATTTATATTATCTTGGACATATTTTATTATTTTATTGTGCCTTGGGGATGAGCTAGTAAGGATTGATGCCTCCTAGCCCCACCATGTGCTTATGTTGTCATGTCCTAGTCATCATGTGGTGGATTTTGGCACCTATACTTCTCTAGTGGATGACGTCAACCCCTTTTTGTACCATTTAGTGGGGGCGCTATCATTATGTTGGGTGATCCATGTGATATATTGTTATGATTTATTGTTAGCCGTTGATTAGATCTTATGATCTTTTAATCTTAGCCACTCATGTAAAAAGTGGTTATGATTGTATTCTCTCCCCATCCTATTTAAGGAGGGAGCCTCTCATTGTAAAATTGATCTAGAGATTTTTGGCTCTTGGCTCTTGGAATAAAATTTCTATCTTTTGGAGTACATGCTTGGATTGGAGTGGATGTTGGTTGTTTCGATTGTAAATGCTTTTGTCCATTGCACTGGAGGATCTATTGTAGCTTTCTTGCATATTTGCCATATCTTATTTACAAGTTAAGAGGACGATTTTGGACAAGTGCGAATTGGTGGGGAGGTTTGCCCTTCAAGCTTGGAAGAAGTCGTTTTTGTTTGACAGGGAGTGGTTTTTCCTTTGTGTCAACTATTCTATGTTTCTCTCTCTCTTACTTGTATCTACCTTCAACATGTTAAACTGATTGATGCTTTGCTCCTTGGTTTTGACAGGTTAGAGGGAATCACATGTGGCTTGGGAAAATCAATTTGGCAAGAAGACTTCAAGAATTCTCCATTTGATCTTTGGCAAAGTAATCCTCGTCTCAACTAGCATTCATCTCTCCATCTAGGTATGATCTTCTTCTTCCTTGAATCATCCATAATTTCTAGATCACAAAAAAACCCTAATTGATTAAAACCCTTGTTTTTGGTTTTTCTTAGATCTACTTAGATCTAGCCTTGCTTTTGAGAAGATTTTGAAAACCCACCTCTATAGCATCCACCCCTAGTTGGATCTATAGTTTGGTGGTGATTAGCTTAAAATTGACACACTTTTTTCAAGGCAAAAAGCCCTCTTGAACCCAAATCGCACTTCCTAGTGAGAGGCTTGTTTGGTTAGATCTAGCACATGGGTAGGTGAGATCCCACTTGATTTGCAATCTAGACACTTGATAACCTACCCCTAGATTGTTACTTTGGTGAATTCTACCTTGTGGACATCTTTCCATGTTTTAAGGGGTCAAAACCCCCTTTTGAATTTCTTGGCACCTCAAAACTCAGATCTACTAAGATCTAACCCTTGGATTGACTTGATTTTTGGGATCTTTATAGATCGGGATACTAGCTACTTGGATCTATAGTTTGGTGGCCATTGGACTTGATTTGGTCCACCAAACCCTCATTTTAGCCCTCCTTGAGCAAGTCGCACTCCCTTGTGAAGGTGAGTTTGCCCACTTCAAGGAGGTGGGTGGTTGAGATTTTTGGGGCTTCGAAACGGCCATACCTTGAAACCTAGGTCTAGAGTATCTTTTTGTCACGATCCGCCTTGGGGGTAGCATTCCTTGTTTCAAGGGATTGTGGTCCACTTAGGGTCATTACTTGAAAACCTAGATCTAGCAAGATCCAACCATTAGATCTCATTTAGCCCACTTGACTTGGTTTCTAGGTGTCCCAATCTACACTTTGACATACTTTTTGACCCCATTAGCCCATCCAACAAGGCACTAGTCCTCCTCAAAGCAAGTCACACTCCTTGGGATTTGTGTCAAACCCTAGATCTAATACATGGGTATTCGTAAAATCAACTTAGATCTATAGATCTACTAATAACATAACATCTAGTACCAATTTCATCCCTAACTTCACCTTGTGGACCCACTTAAAGGCATTTCACACATCCCAAGAAAATAAGACCCACTTGTGTAAACATATGGTACTACACCTTGTCATCATACCCAATCATATGGCCTAAACCATACGTAGGTTGAAACACTAACAATCTCTTACACCACCTTCAACCATCCCTCAACTCCTAGGTCCACTTAGCCTTGCATTGGTTTCCGTAACTCATCATTTACTTATCCTTAGAAACCTTTGTTTGGGTCCAATCAACTATGATTGGTTATAGGGTCTCCCCCTAGGTCTTGTTACACCTTGACCTAAAGCGAAGAGTGCCTCGGTTGACGTGACTCCCACCTTGCCTTGGGAACCATGGCATCTCTTGGGTCACCTCTTTAGTTGCCTGTCTCCTCTACCGTCCCGGATGAGATACCACTAGGGGCAACTACAAGTTGTGTGATAACAGTTATTTCAGGCACTGGTCTATTTCTGTTTACTTTATGGAGCTTGTCTATGCTTATGCAAATATGATGATGATGTATGTGATATGTTGTTGATCTTTTGATATTATTATTGCTATTATTGGTGGAAATTTTAAATTAACTCCTAGATTAATCGTTCTTCTATTTCATTGAATAAACACCATAGATTTTTCTTTATTAGGGACCACCCCCCCTTGGCTTCGCTAGGAGTAAGCCTAGACAGAGGAGTTGAGTTATCAGGTGACAGCACTTGACTCCAACTTGCCCCCAAGTCCACACTGAGCTGCTTGAAGATTTCTGCCGTGTTCCCCCTTAGGTGTGCATCCAAGCGGCAACACCCAACTCTTCTCTGTTGAAGTGAACAGTCCCGAAGATGAGGGTTTGCATCAAAATGTAGTGACACTGGTTTTAAATTAATGCAACCGTCAAGAATTGTACAGAACCCTTGATTTCTGAATACAGATTTTGTTCTTCCATTGCTAGTTCGGTCAGTTATGCTTTGTGATGTATACTAGTATTCCTCCGCTATTGATCTGGATTATATCTTTTCTCTTCCTGGCATCTTGTCACCTCGGATTGCAGAGTAGGCGATGGGTTATCTTCAATTTTTTTGGTAACGGGACTACAAGTATTTCTTCAGTTTTTCGCGACAGAGGAATACTAGTTTTTCAAAAGCTTGAAGCTGGTCAAAAACCTGGTTCAGAGAAACTCTGAAATAATAATTTTGCCAAAAGCTGGTTAGACAAAGTTTGGAAAAGTTGTGGCCAAGGGCAGGACCAGACAACCTTGCTCTGATACCAATGGAACTGACTAATCTGGTCTACATAATAAATATGTTAAATAGATATGATATAAATACGATAGTATAAAAAAATCCAAATGAGATGATGATACAATGCCATGTGGTGGTGGGCATTGACTGGTCACCATGACCATGGAAGAATAGGCATGTGTTTTCATTATATTTGTATACATTACACCGTTTGCTGAATTTGTAATCATCATCCCTACATCCCTATCAACTAATTGCTATAGCCTTGGGTATGTATGAAATGTTTGGAATACTAGGCTAAAGCATTAATTCATTACGGGTGAGTTGGAATGAGAAATAACTTCAAAATTGACATTCTACAGCCTAAAAGCAACCCTAGTCAACCTATTAATATGTCCATGATGACCTTGAAGCCAACACCATTGGGAGGTGGAAGTATTACAGAGAACCGTGTAGATTCCTTATACTTGTACATATTGAAAGAAATGAGACCCGATCATAAAGCACGATTTCATACTTTTAAGCATTTCCTAACATCATGAAAAGCACAAAAACTTGAGATCAGACCAGTCTGTTAAAAAATCAAGTTGGATAAGCTTTGCCAATTACTATAACTGAAAAAATGTTATCCAGATGTTGATATAGTGGAATGAATACAGGCATTGGATATTAAATGCTTTACCACATTAGCAATTTAGACCTTAACAGAAAATTGTTATCCAGATGTTGCTATAGTGGAATGAATACAGGCATTGGATATTAAATGCTTTACCAGTGTACCAATTTAGACCTTAGCAGTTCAGTACAATCGAACTATTGTCTAAAAAGAATATACATTTGCAACCTAAACCCAATTTTAGTTCCAGAAATGAATTGGATTTCTATACCAATGGTGACTGTAGTTCATAGTAAATACCTTTCCTTTCACTGAAGCCAAACTACCTTTATAAGGGATTTTATATGTACATGCAAGTTTCAGGTTTTAGAAAGAGCTGAGATAATCCTTAATCATCTTGAGGAACACCTGCCCATCTTGACATTCTCCAAGACCCTGAAGAATAATACTGTCCATTCGAGCTTGAACTCCAGATGGGGAGAGCTCCTGAAATAGTTCTTTAAGCCTTTCGTCCAAGCTTACAAATGATGGAAGACCAAATATTGCATGTGCCCCACCACTGATGAGTTCAGGTAAAGACGGTGAACTTCTAGACAACTCCACTAGGGAAACCTGAGTAAAGAGAGTATATTATAATGAAAACAGAGGAAATAAAAAAAGAGTTTGGCATATACAAATATTATACTTTTCATTCTTATTACAGATAATAAATGGGGCTTCTCACCTTCTTATCAAGTGGTATGTTTGCTTTTTGTTTTGCAATTGCAACAGCTCTGGAAAACCCTCCAATTGCATCCACCAAACCAAGACTAGCTGCATCCTTGCCTGTCCACACCCTGCCTTGAGCCACAGCCTCCATCCTATCAACCTGTTGGAAGTACGACAAACAAAATGACAATGAATTTATAAAGCAAATAGTCCAGAGTAGCCTAGATGGGAAACAAATTAGAACAATGGAAATTAACTTACACTCATTGACCTCGAGAACGCTGCTTTATCTCGAAACTCCTTATATGCATTTTGTGCAGATTTGGCAAATAAGTCCTCTTCATCGGACCTACAAAATATACAACAGCAGATTAAGCTTGCCTCAGAAAACAAAAAAATCTTGACTTGCGATTATTCATAGACTAGTTGCAACTTGCAACCTAAAGCAAAAGAGACTTGGCTGAGACCTGAGATTTTATTAGGGATAATGCATTTTAGTTTTAACTTTTTTCAATATTTTCCTTCAGAATTTCTGCTTTGGCAGCGTGACTTTATCATATGCCCCAGAATTACCAATGCATGTATTTGTCAAACTTTTGGGTTGTCAAACTTTTGGGTTACTCTGAAAGTGTTTACACCATGTTTGGGGTGCTCCATGAGATTCGAGGTACATGGTGTATGACTAGCCCCTGAATGGTCCGAGATAGATTGTAGCATGAGAGATGGTGCATGATAGATATGCACAATTGAGATAGCTTGCTCAGTGCTCGACCTCCAGATGGTTTTGGCTTGGCTTTCTTCCCTCAGGTGTTGGAGAACTTCTAATAGTTTGGTAAATGCCCTTCATTGAGGCCTTGTGGAGGAGCCACTTACTTGGACAGCACCCTTCAAGGCATGTGGAGCATTTTGCATCAAAGAAGAGGGCTTCAAGCCCTAGTTGGCATGTGGCAGATTCATTTCCTATTTAGAGGATTGGAGATGGCCTCGGGATGCCCAAGGCTTCAACAACATTCCTGCAAAGAGTAGCTGACCTAATGGAGTACTTTGCTTTGGAGGATAGATGGAGTTCGTGGAGGATAGATGGAGTTCGTTGAGGTTCATAATGAGTGTGTTACAACTTTATGTAGCACCCTAAGAGGGGGCATTGTCACCTCACCACCCTCTTCTGCTATTTAGTGTTAGTTCTCCTCTAGCACAAGGGACGTTTCCCTACTACTAGGATTGCTAAAGACTAGGAGTGAAAGCTCAAGGGAGAAAGACACTTTAGCAAAAATATCAAAGTAGTGGTTAGATCTATTCTTTATCCAAGGGAAATAATACAATAAAAGATCTCTTGTAACCAGCTCTTCTCAAAAGAGTTCAACAAGTAATAAACAATTTGAGTTGGTTAGAACCACTAAGGCCAAGAAGGTGGAGCACTTGCTTAGGTGAATGACCGCTTTGACCATGTTTTGACATCTTCTCCACAAATTCGCCCTCTAGATGCTTTAACATATGAATAGATACTGTCTCCAAGTCATGTGCCTTCAAAGTGTAACAACCTTCCATGTTAGAGTGGATAAAGGGTCTGACAAGCCTTGATAGATGTGCAAATGAATAACAAATTTGGACTAGGGAATAAAATAATATTTCTGAAGAGGTAGTTCCTTGAGATAAGTGCTTTGACTTAACCGCCTTTGCCAAAATAGAAGTGCACCACTCAAGAGAAAATCTTCCACATGTGTGCATCTAACAAACACCTTGAAGAGTGAAACTTCCATCATGCTCAACTAACTCCACACCTTTGACCCCTCTATGACAAATAAAATGACTTTTTATACTTGAAGCTAGAGTACACCCTCTATGATTTTTTTATGAATTTCTCTTCAACCAAAAGAGAGGGCATTCCATGGGATCTAGGAGCTTAGTATGTAGTGGTAATGCTCCAAGTGAAAGCAAGGCAAAAGGAGCTAGGGCGTTTTTTCAATAGGCTTCCTTGTGTCATGATCCCAATCAAATCATTCATCAAATTATCTTTAAGTCCTCCATAGGCTAGTTCTCTATAAGGTTATAATAGTTCCATGGAAGGTTAGGCTTCAAACTCTTATGGAAGAGACTAATCTTTGGAAGCATGTTAAAAAGAAGATTCCAAAACCTATATTGTTTCAACATAGTTGGCCACTCATTGAAAGAAGGAAGCCCAAGAGAAGAGAATTAATCTTGATTCTATGAAGGATTATTTTATCTAACACATTGTTGATAATAATACTAGTAAGATGTTTGATGCTTTGGTCAAGCTATTTTAGAATTCTTGTGCTTCCCAACAAATGCTCTTACGAAATCAACTCTCAGTGGTTCATATGAGCCATACATACTATGGTGAGCTTTTCGACCAAGATTAGTGAATTGAAGGATCAATTGGCCACCATTGGAGCTAAGGTTGAGGATCAAGAGCTAGTATCCATAGCCCTTGAAGGGCTTTCTCCTCCCTGGAAAACTTTTCTAGTATTTGTGGTTAGGAGAATATACCAGATTTCCCAAAACTTTGGGTTGATCTTGTGTAGGAAGAAATCATATTGCAAACTTGTCTGAAACAACAAGCGGAAGTGGATGCTATTGATCTTGTTGAGAAAATGGAGGGTAGCAACAAAGGATTAAAGAAGCATGAGACAAATGTATGGCTGCATTTGCAAAAAGAGCAACCCACATGCCCCCAAAGTTACAAATATCGTGTCAGCGAATATATCGCCGAGGGTCCAAAAAGAAATTATCGGATTTATCGGCGAAAATGTCGGCAAACATCGGCAATATATCGGCAAACTCAAAAAAATACAAAAATATTCATTTTTTTTCAATTTTCTAAACATCTAAAGCAACAAGAACATCAAATAAACACATTGCCACATGCATATGGAAAGAAAACTGATATATAAGATGTATAAGACGTATTGCTAGACATCACACATCAAAAATGAATCGTGTCTTTCATTTTTTTTCAATTTTCTAAACATCTAAAGCAACAAGAACATCAAATAAAGTTTAAACACATTGCCACATGCATATGGAAAGAAAACTGATATATAAGATGCATAAATAATAAGACGTGTCGCTAGAGTCTAGACATCACACATCAAAAATGAATCGTGTCCAGGATCTTGAGTCCCCAACTCATGAATCACCAAAAAAATACAATCAGTGTATCTCATAGAGTCAACTATCATATGCAATGAAATCAACTAAATAAAGTAAACTATGGATTCCCTCTACCCCTTCTACGGGTAAAGGTAATTGCTCTAGTAATGGCTCTGCCTCTAGAGCTAGAAAGCCCAGGTGCTCGTGGGGGTCGTCGTGGACTATGGCGTCCTCTGCCTCTAGAAGTG
Source organism: Larix kaempferi (assembly GCA_027924585.1). Taxonomy (NCBI): domain Eukaryota; kingdom Viridiplantae; phylum Streptophyta; class Pinopsida; order Pinales; family Pinaceae; genus Larix; species Larix kaempferi. Next base: position 4,640,755 of record BSBM01000579.1, on the reverse strand, counting down.
CCTGGTCTCTGATGTAATATAGAAGAACTAGAAAAATGATAAGGTACTACTACGTCACGCTCATCAAGTCCTCTACCACTGCTACTGCTACCACTGCCCCTATATCTGGGTCCCTCTGGCTGAGACGGTGGCTGTGAAACCCGTGGCCGTGCAACTGGTGGCTGTGGAACTGGACAGTCTACTGGTGGCTATGCTACTGGTGGCTCCGGTGGTGGCACACTCTCAAAGCCAAACGCCTCATCCTCCCATATCTCACTCTGGGGATCCTGTGTATCATGATCATCCTCTAACCAATCAGGGGCTGCCTCCATAACAGGTTCCTCAATCTCCACTCTCCACGCAGTAGTGGTGTCAATGTCATCCAATGAAATGGCCTCCACATTAGGTTTTTTCTGAAGTTGCTTCACCCACAACCTGAGATTGTAGGAGACGTACACTAGATCATTCAGGCGTTGGGTATCCAACCTGTATGAGGACAGTGAATTTATTAAATTACAATCTAGAATACATAAATTATAATTAACCATGGGACATAAATTACAATAGATAATGAATTTCGAATTTAATTTCAAATTCTCTAACCTGTTGCGCTTCTTGGTGTGTATTTTTTCAAATACACTCCAGTTGCGCTCACAACCAGAAGAGCTGCATGTCTGGCTAAGGATCCGAACAACAAGACTTTGGAGATGGGGTACTCGTGCACCATAGGTTTCCCACCAATGATCTACAATGAAATGGAGAAAGTTAGAAACATAAGAGAAGACATGGAAAATTTAAAATTTAAAACAAAGAAATAAATAAATTGAATTTTTTTCATTCTTGAAAGTTGAACTTGAAACAAGGTGAAGCTTACTTGGCATTTTGTTCTTCCCATCCCTGATAGCCATAGCAAACCCAAATGTTCCCATGGCCCTTGTTATCACATATATAGTAGCCGGGCTACCATACATTATTTTTCTCATTCCAGTACACTATTCAGCCAGTTCCCTTGCATTTGAGATGCTGAGATGAGCATCTATATTGGATCACTATCAGATTGTGGACAGCGGTTATACTCCCCATGCCATGACTGAGTTTCAGGACACTCAGAGAGATGCCCGATATAGCCATTATACCATTGGTACAGAGCAGTCAGTAGTGCCCAGAGTTACAGCAGCAGTTCCAGAGGACAGATGATGGTACAGGTTGATGTGCATTCAGGTATATGACTCAGCAGGTATATTATTGTGTTATGGTTAGATTGCTTTTATACTTATTCTTATAGCATGTCTTAGCACTTAGTGTCATGATCTGGCGATCATATAGATACATGGACCTGGTTGACCTATTATTTATATTATATTGTCCCTACTCAGACTTAGAAGTTCACTATTCATACTCATTGGTACATACCCTCCTTAGGGAGAATAGAGGTGATCATTACACCATACTCTGGCTTGCTAGTGTTGGCTCCATCATTTCATTGTCTTCATCCATCCGTGGCCTACCTTTTAGATTATTACCCTGATTTGCTACTTGACTAGTGACATGGAGGACCTTTCCCCACTGTAGCCTCTGTATTGGATGAGCTTCCCTGTTTATTGTGTCTCGGCTCTGAGTTGGTGACAAAACTTACCTATGGTGAGTTGGAGTTCCTTGAGAATTCCCCCTAGTCACTAGAGTTGTGTTGGCTAAACCTGAAACTTTTAGTGCTGCCATCAATACAAAATCTGGAAAAATCAAATGCTATATCTTGTATGTGAAAGAAATGCCAATTGAAAATGGCCATGAAAAATAAAATGTTATATCTTTTGGAAAATAAATACCTAGGTAAACAAGTTGTCCATGACACACCTAGAAGTGCTCAGGTAAACAAGTGCCTTAAAAACAGACCTGCAGCAGAAAGCCTAAAAATAAATGTAAATCTATGCAATGTGTTTGTAAACACACATAGATCAAGGCTATGGAAACCTCAGGCCCAAAAAGCAATGGAACTTAAATGTTATATCTAAACAATTGCTGGCCTTGTTTGTATTATGGATTATGCGCATCTGTGAAGGTGAATAAACCCTCTTTAAACAACTCATCCATTTGTGAGACACCGCCATTTCCTGTGTTATTGCTCATTCAGTATATACTATGGTGTGTATTCCCTTTCCCTTGCCAAAGTGTCACAAAGTCAAGTCAGTCAAGTCATCCCTTAGCCTAGCCATTTACTTCAGCCTTCACCCTTCACTAGCAAATTGATCACAACTATGAAGTGAGTATGGTCCTGAAAGTCTAGTTTGAGTAATAATAATAACTAACGACACTATATATTTGGGTTTAGATAGCCAGTCATGATTACTCTGTGTTTTAGTAGCTATTTGAATAAATTGTAAAGCATGTCATAACCTTGACACCTTGCAGCAGCTATGGATGATAGTCTGAGTTGTATTTGGTCTTGGTTAGACCTAGTTTGACCATGGAGGACCATGGGACATGAGATGTTGGACCTTATGATGATATGGATAGATGATATATGGTCTATGTACACATACAGGATGATTCTATGCAGCAGCTACAGGGTTATGATGATGATTCTTGGGATACAGCAGTGTTTGGTCATTTACAGATCATTATTATTGGCCTTGTTCCGGTACATTGGATATTTATTTTGATCATGCAGAGATTCATATGGTGTATGAGTACACATCTTGGATGGATTTGGACCTTCTGAGTCCAATGGGACAGTTTGTTTTCAGTTCCGGGCACTTACAGTGATGATTTAGCCTCAGTAGGCTGTCCTAGTGCAGTTTTGGTCTGTTGGAGGCCCTGTCGGAGCAGAGATGACTTTTATCCGGTTGACCTAGGGCGCTGATGATGGAGGGGGTGGTCCAGCCACTTGTTTTTACCATATTACCCCCCTCCCGGACACATTGGTGCCCTCACCTTGACAGCGCCATCACTCCAGGAGGTTGTTTGGGCAGTTTCACGCTTCCCCAGGCATTTCAGGATTGGTAGAAATGGCTATTGAGGAAATCGATTTGGGCTACTGAGGCAAAGTTATGGCATGGGATGATCAGTGATGATAGATCGGGACCTTCCACACCTCCTCCAGCAGTTTCAGCTTCATCAGGGCCCGCATCCATCACTTATGGCACTTTCTGTGGATTTTTGAGGTCTTTTGAGGACCACGACTTCACCTTAGAGGCACGATTTGGTATATTCATGATTATTTATTGGTTATTGTGCCATGGGGATTGACCAAGGAGGGATAAAATTACCCCTTGGACCCACCATGAGCCTCTTATGATATTTTGTCATCATGATTTGGTGGGACTCCCCTCTCCTAGGGCGACTTTGTCCACTTATGTTATATTCTATGTGTGATCCATGTATTATGTTGTTGAGCTCATCTCAACCATTGATTAGACATTTGTATCTTTTAATCTTAGCCACTCATTCAAAAAGTGGTTAGGGTTTTGGTGCCTCTCCTTCCTATTTAAAGGAGAGAGCCTCTCATTGTAAAGGGACTTTTGGCTCTGGATTATTGGAATAGAAAATTATTATTGCATCTATCTCCAATGTTGTGGTGAATGTTTTTGGTGTTCGTTCGTTGGTTCTTCCTTTGCACTGAGTTATTGGAGATCTTGTTTGCCATATCTATTGTACCACGATTTTGCATCTACAGGTGGAGGCCGATTTGCTTGGAGGAGGAGGTATTGGTAGGGGAAGACTCTCCCTACTTCTTCTTTGGAGCTCTTCGTTGGTAACAGGGAGTATTACTGTCCCAGGACCTTCTATTTCATGTTACTATTTGCATTTCGCTTGTATTTCTTCCATACTTGATCTTACTGATTGAATTTCATTCCTTGGTTTGACAGGTAGAGGAAGGCGCACTTGTGGACTAGGGCATCAACTTGGCAAGCAAATCAACAATCTCTCATTTGATCTCTGCGGGAATCTTCCTCAACATCAAGGCATCTCAACCACATCATTCAGGTATGATCTCAAGGTAAGTTCTATCTCCATAGTCTATCCAATTGTCAAAAACTCTTAAAACCCTAATTAATTAAAACCCCAATTTTGCATTTTCTTAGATCTACTGAGATCTAGTGGGTTGTTGGGCATGATATTGAAAACCCACCTCTATAGCATCCACGGCATCCCGGATCTATAGTTTGGTGAGGATTGGCTTCCATTTGACCCCTCTCCCAAGCCAACCTAGCTTCTCCCAAGGAAGGCGCACTTCATCATTTGAGCAGGTTGACCTAGATCTAAGCGATGGGTGTTTGAGATTCCACTTGATTTGACATCTACACATCAAATAACATACACCCAGGTTGTCCCTTTCTTGAAATTCACCTTGTGGGCCCCATTCCACATTTTAAGGGATTAAATCCCCATTTTGGACCACTTGGAACACTTAAACTCAGATCTACAAAGATCTAACCGGTGGATTGCCACGAAATTATAGATCCATACCCCTACTTGACTGATCTACCCGGATCTAAAGTTTGGATGCCATCCGACATGATTTGACCCACCTAAACCCAAATTGAAGCCTCCTTAGGGAAAGTCGCACCACCTTGGAGAAGTGAGTTCTCTCACTTCGAGGAACTGGGTACTTGAGATTCTTGCGGATCCGGAACCGGAATAATTCAAAACCTAGGTCTAGACTGTCACTTTGTCAAATCTTGCCTTGGGGACTGCATTCCTTGTTTGTAGGGATTGTGGTCCACTTGGGTCAAACCTAGATCTAGACACATTTATCCATCAAGAACTGTACTGTCCACTTATCTCATGTTCTAGGAGTCCTAAACCTCAAGTCAACCTTACTTTGACTCCACTTCCCAATTCCCAAGGCACTGGCCTCTCTCCAAGTTAACTCAACTTTCCTAGAATGTTGGATTGACTTGTGGTTTGACTTTTGCATGGTAAACTATACCTTTAAGGACATCATGAACTATGGTCAATCTTGTCTCATGTACTAGTTAGCCCCAATATAACCTTTAACTATCCTGCATTGGACACGGTACCCAAGGCAGTGAATCTTTTGACATTGACCTAGTACACTAGCCCTAGATCTCACTTTAAACATTACAAGTCACTTTCACTTCAACTATGAACCAAAGCTATACCTATTGAACCCCTCACTTGGCTTGTGACTTCAACCTATAAGGTCTAGGATAAACCATACACCTAACTTCACTTAGAAATACCCTGATTTGGTGTCTTGGTTTTGATCTCTCCTGTCGGGAGTAGATCGGGTCTCCCCCTTTGTTGTCTGGGCTAGATAACATAAAGTGAAGGTTGCCTCGACTGGCGTGACAACCATATATTGGAGGTCGAGGTGATCGTGGTTGCACCTTTTGAGTTGCCCTTCCCTATTGCCATCCATGACTGGATCTATCCTTAGGGGTAACTACATCTTAGGTGATAACATTTTGGCGCCGTTGCCGGGGAGGCAATAGCTTGCCCTAGTTCGACATACTTTTCTTCAGGCATTCCCGTTCTCTTTGCCATAACATTTTGGCGCCAGGGACGCAATAGGCTTACCTTGGAAAAGCTACTAGTCCTTCCCGCATATACAACGACACATATCTTGGTAGAAGAGCTAAATCTACCTGGCGACTCCCAATCGTGACTCCGCTGAGGAGCGAGCTCATTTACATCCCTATAACACTAGAATTTAGACAGATCTTATCGTTATCTAGAACCTATGGGGTGCATCATTTTGTTTTCAGGTTCTTGAATTTTAAAAAATAAATATAAAAAAATAAAACAATATAAAAAAATTATTATCCATGGCTGCTTCTGAGCGACCTAGAACTTTCGGTCGTTTAAAAGTTTTTGACTTTTCAAAAATTGTTGGGTATCCTCATCATATTCCTCATCAAGCATGTGCAAGGTTGCCTATTTTCGATGGAAGTTATGAAATCTCTGCTAGAAGGCACCTTGAACTTTTTAGGGAAATTATTAAGGAGTTATCCATAACCCATGAGGATGTGTGTATGAGACTATTGGCTTCATCTTTCAAAGAAAGAGCTGGTCTCTGGCTTTCGAATTTGAAACCCAATAGCATTTCTGGTTATGACATGTTTGAAAATAAATTCCTAGAAGAATGGGGAAGTGAATTCGATGATATGTATCTTTCAAATCAAATCCAAGATCAAAACCTTCCCCTTTCCGATCTTATTGTGGAATCATTTAATAATCAAATATCAAGTGATTTGTCAACATCCGGAGATGACCTTTCCTGCCCAATTTCTTCTGATGATAAGTCTTCTACTTTTGAGTCAATCGAAAGTCAAATCTTAAATCATTGTACAAACCATAAATTTTCAAATTGCTTTTTAGGTAGCCCTAGTCCTGATCCTGAGGGAGTTTCTGAAGATGAGCTTTTAGTTCACAGGTCTGCTGAAGTTCCTCCCTCAGAGAAACTCATTAGTCATTCTGTCTTTTGTGATTATTCAATTCCTTATGAACTTACTGAAGAAAAAGAAAGTAGGGACATGGATCAAGATCCTCTAGTGATGATTTCAGGTGATCATTGTGCAAATAATCAGGATATGTTAAATGAAATTATTAATTTCACCCCTGATCAATTAAATGCAAATGATCACTTATCCTCTTATAATTTTAATGATGAATTAATAAAATATCAATATCAAGATGAGGAAGAGTTAATAAATCATACTAGGTGTTCTAATCTTTGTTCCACTTCTTACAATGAATCTTTAAATTTTCCTTTTTTCATCTTTAATCAAGATAACTTAGAGTTAGATAGTTATGGCCAATCTTGTCCTCAAATTTTTGATCATCAGCTTGAAATTATTCCTAAAAATGTTTTCTATTATCAAGATCCAAGGTCAAACTTGTCTATCCATTTGGGAGAAATTTCATATTTGCAATCCACCCTCCTTTCCCAATTCTTTCAATCATCTTTGGGTTGGTGCTCTAGTCAATCCTTTGCCTTGGAAATTTTTAATAGGAAGTATAAGCATGATTATATGTTTGGAGAAAAAGCACTTCATGTCCCTTTTCAGTCACTTTGGAACCATAATGTATGTTGTCAAGATATCAATCATTCTTGGTGGCTAGAAAAGGTGTTTAAAGATCAATTCCATCTTTTCTCCATTTTTGAGCATCAAGTGGGTCTGACTTTGATTTTCCGTCTTTTAAGCTTTAATTTTTCCCCACTTGAATTTTTGATCATCAGTCCCAAGGAGAATCAAATTGAATATATAAGAGAAGTCAATGAGGAAAGTAGTTTATTAAATGAAATGTCATGTATTTTCCCTCCATCAACTTTAAACAATCATATTCATGAATTTTATGATCCTATCAATTCTTGGATGGAGGATGTTTGCAGTAATCAGTCTTTCCCTTGGCATAATTTCATATTGCATCATTCAAACCATTCTTCAATTTATGAACAAATCAAGAAGACTGTGCCCTTAAATTTGTTGATCTTTAGCCCAATCTTGACTTGTTCTATTATCAAAAATCAAATAAGAATCATTAACCTGTTTGATGAATGGTTGCACTGGATTTATGATTTTACCTAACATTTGTGATGACTGGTTAGATTAGGGTAGGTAGGAAACCAAATAAGCCTACTTAGGCAGTAGTTAGTCTTTTCAGCCATTGAGTCTGGCACCTTCTTAGTCTCTAAGCTCCTTTGTAAGCTCCTAGTTTAACTGAGTACCTGTCACCTTTTTCTTTTCCTGCACAATAAATTTCAAATTTTGCAAATTATGTTAGTAGTTTTTGCATTTATATTTTATGCGTTTATATTTCTGACATAGAATAGATTTCATTTCAGTTGATTTTATTATTTTTCCCACACATGCGGCATGAGGTATTTTCTTTAGATGTTTGTGAATGCAGAAAATAGGTTGCAAGAATAAAGCTGGAAATAAAATGGTAGAGTGCTGGATCGTGGATTCTAGTAGCAGAGTTCGAGGACCAGAGATTCTGAGGTTCTCAAGCGCTCACTTCAGCCGAGCACTTGTCCCAGCCGGAGCCAGATGTTATCACATATATAGTAGCCGGGCCACCATACATTATTTTTCTCATTCCAGTACACTATTCAGCCAGTTCCCTTGCATTTGAGATGCTGAGATGAGCATCTATATTGGATCACTATCAGATTGTGGACAGCGGTTATACTCCCCATGCCATGACTGAGTTTCAGGACACTCAGAGAGATGCCCGATATAGCCATTATACCATTGGTACAGAGCAGTCAGTAGTGCCCAGAGTTACAGCAGCAGTTCCAGAGGACAGATGATGGTACAGGTTGATGTGCATTCAGGTATATGACTCAGCAGGTATATTATTGTGTTATGGTTAGATTGCTTTTATACTTATTCTTATAGCATGTATTAGCACTTAGTGTCATGATCTGGCGATCATATAGATACATGGACCTGGTTGACCTATTATTTATATTATATTGTCCCTACTCAGACTTAGAAGTTCACTATTCATACTCATTGGTACATACCCTCCTTAGGGAGAATAGAGGTGATCATTACACCATACTCTGGCTTGCTAGTGTTGGCTCCATCATTTCATTGTCTTCATCCATCCGTGGCCTACCTTTTAGATTATTACCCTGATTTGCTACTTGACTAGTGACATGGAGGACCTTTCCCCACTGTAGCCTCTGTATTGGATGAGCTTCCCTGTTTATTGTGTCTCGGCTCTGAGTTGGTGACAAAACTTACCTATGGTGAGTTGGAGTTCCTTGAGAATTCCCCCTAGTCACTAGAGTTGTGTTGGCTAAACCTGAAACTTTTAGTGCTGCCATCAATACAAAATCTGGAAAAATCAAATGCTATATCTTGTATGTGAAAGAAATGCCAATTGAAAATGGCCATGAAAAATAAAATGTTATATCTTTTGGAAAATAAATACCTAGGTAAACAAGTTGTCCATGACACACCTAGAAGTGCTCAGGTAAACAAGTGCCTTAAAAACAGACCTGCAGCAGAAAGCCTAAAAATAAATGTAAATCTATGCAATGTGTTTGTAAACACACATAGATCAAGGCTATGGAAACCTCAGGCCCAAAAAGCAATGGAACTTAAATGTTATATCTAAACAATTGCTGGCCTTGTTTGTATTATGGATTATGCGCATCTGTGAAGGTGAATAAACCCTCTTTAAACAACTCATCCATTTGTGAGACACCGCCATTTCCTGTGTTATTGCTCATTCAGTATATACTATGGTGTGTATTCCCTTTCCCTTGCCAAAGTGTCACAAAGTCAAGTCAGTCAAGTCATCCCTTAGCCTAGCCATTTACTTCAGCCTTCACCCTTCACTAGCAAATTGATCACAACTATGAAGTGAGTATGGTCCTGAAAGTCTAGTTTGAGTAATAATAATAACTAACGACACTATATATTTGGGTTTAGATCGCCAGTCATGATTACTCTGTGTTTTAGTAGCTATTTGAATAAATTGTAAAGCATGTCATAACCTTGACACCTTGCAGCAGCTATGGATGATAGTCTGAGTTGTATTTGGTCTTGGTTAGACCTAGTTTGACCATGGAGGACCATGGGACATGAGATGTTGGACCTTATGATGATATGGATAGATGATATATGGTCTATGTACACATACAGGATGATTCTATGCAGCAGCTACAGGGTTATGATGATGATTCTTGGGATACAGCAGTGTTTGGTCATTTACAGATCATTATTATTGGCCTTGTTCCGGTACATTGGATATTTATTTTGATCATGCAGAGATTCATATGGTGTATGAGTACACATCTTGGATGGATTTGGACCTTCTGAGTCCAATGGGACAGTTTGTTTTCAGTTCCGGGCACTTACAGTGATGATTTAGCCTCAGTAGGCTGTCCTAGTGTAGTTTTGGTCTGTTGGAGGCCCTGTCGGAGCAGAGATGACTTTTATCCGGTTGACCTAGGGCGCTGATGATGGAGGGGGTGGTCCAGCCACTTGTTTTTACCATATTACCCCCCTCCCGGACACATTGGTGCCCTCACCTTGACAGCGCCATCACTCCAGGAGGTTGTTTGGGCAGTTTCACGCTTCCCGAGGCATTTCAGGATTGGTAGAAATGGCTATTGAGGAAATCGATTTGGGCTACTGAGGCAAAGTTATGGCATGGGATGATCAGTGATGATAGATCGGGACCTTCCACACCTCCTCCAGCAGTTTCAGCTTCATCGGGGCCCGCATCCATCACTTATGGCACTTTCTGTGGATTTTTGAGGTCTTTTGAGGACCACGACTTCACCTTAGAGGCACGATTTGGTATATTCATGATTATTTATTGGTTATTGTGCCATGGGGATTGACCAAGGAGGGATAAAATTACCCCTTGGACCCACCATGAGCCTCTTATGATATTTTGTCATCATGATTTGGTGGGACTCCCCTCTCCTAGGGCGACTTTGTCCACTTATGTTATATTCTATGTGTGATCCATGTATTATGTTGTTGAGCTCATCTCAACCATTGATTAGACATTTGTATCTTTTAATCTTAGCCACTCATTCAAAAAGTGGTTAGGGTTTTGGTGCCTCTCCTTCCTATTTAAAGGAGAGAGCCTCTCATTGTAAAGGGACTTTTGGCTCTGGATTATTGGAATAGAAAATTATTATTGCATCTATCTCCAATGTTGTGGTGAATGTTTTTGGTGTTCGTTCGTTGGTTCTTCCTTTGCACTGAGTTATTGGAGATCTTGTTTGCCATATCTATTGTACCACGATTTTGCATCTACAGGTGGAGGCCGATTTGCTTGGAGGAGGAGGTATTGGTAGGGGAAGACTCTCCCTACTTCTTCTTTGGAGCTCTTCGTTGGTAACAGGGAGTATTACTGTCCCAGGACCTTCTATTTCATGTTACTATTTGCATTTCGCTTGTATTTCTTCCATACTTGATCTTACTGATTGAATTTCATTCCTTGGTTTGACAGGTAGAGGAAGGCGCACTTGTGGACTAGGGCATCAACTTGGCAAGCAAATCAACAATCTCTCATTTGATCTCTGCGGGAATCTTCCTCAACATCAAGGCATCTCAACCACATCATTCAGGTATGATCTCAAGGTAAGTTCTATCTCCATAGTCTATCCAATTGTCAAAAACTCTTAAAACCCTAATTAATTAAAACCCCAATTTTGCATTTTCTTAGATCTACTGAGATCTAGTGGGTTGTTGGGCATGATATTGAAAACCCACCTCTATAGCATCCACGGCATCCCGGATCTATAGTTTGGTGAGGATTGGCTTCCATTTGACCCCTCTCCCAAGCCAACCTAGCTTCTCCCAAGGAAGGCGCACTTCATCATTTGAGCAGGTTGACCTAGATCTAAGCGATGGGTGTTTGAGATTCCACTTGATTTGACATCTACACATCAAATAACATACACCCAGGTTGTCCCTTTCTTGAAATTCACCTTGTGGGCCCCATTCCACATTTTAAGGGATTAAATCCCCATTTTGGACCACTTGGAACACTTAAACTCAGATCTACAAAGATCTAACCGGTGGATTGCCACGAAATTATAGATCCATACCCCTACTTGACTGATCTACCCGGATCTAAAGTTTGGATGCCATCCGACATGATTTGACCCACCTAAACCCAAATTGAAGCCTCCTTAGGGAAAGTCGCACCACCTTGGAGAAGTGAGTTCTCTCACTTCGAGGAACTGGGTACTTGAGATTCTTGCGGATCCGGAACCGGAATAATTCAAAACCTAGGTCTAGACTGTCACTTTGTCAAATCTTGCCTTGGGGACTGCATTCCTTGTTTGTAGGGATTGTGGTCCACTTGGGTCAAACCTAGATCTAGACACATTTATCCATCAAGAACTGTACTGTCCACTTATCTCATGTTCTAGGAGTCCTAAACCTCAAGTCAACCTTACTTTGACTCCACTTCCCAATTCCCAAGGCACTGGCCTCTCTCCAAGTTAACTCAACTTTCCTAGAATGTTGGATTGACTTGTGGTTTGACTTTTGCATGGTAAACTATACCTTTAAGGACATCATGAACTATGGTCAATCTTGTCTCATGTACTAGTTAGCCCCAATATAACCTTTAACTATCCTGCATTGGACACGGTACCCAAGGCAGTGAATCTTTTGACATTGACCTAGTACACTAGCCCTAGATCTCACTTTAAACATTACAAGTCACTTTCACTTCAACTATGAACCAAAGCTATACCTATTGAACCCCTCACTTGGCTTGTGACTTCAACCTATAAGGTCTAGGATAAACCATACACCTAACTTCACTTAGAAATACCCTGATTTGGTGTCTTGGTTTTGATCTCTCCTGTCGGGAGTAGATCGGGTCTCCCCCTTTGTTGTTTGGGCTAGATAACATAAAGTGAAGGTTGCCTCGACTGGCGTGACAACCATATATTGGAGGTCGAGGTGATCGTGGTTGCACCTTTTGAGTTGCCCTTCCCTATTGCCATCCATGACTGGATCTATCCTTAGGGGTAACTACATCTTAGGTGATAACAGCCCTCTTATAGATTTCCAACTCTTTGGAAATCTCTGAACGATCATCTTCACTTGGCACCATCCTCTCGACACATTCCAAGAACCCATCCACTACCTCTCCATCAAACCGGAAGCCACAGGAGTAAGAGAATGCGGGGTTGAGGAATAGCCCTGCAGCATGAATGGGGCGATGAAGTGTGTTGTTCCATCGCTGATCAATCACCGCCCATATCAATTGTTGCTTCGCTTGCCCATCCTCTCCCCTGTCCTCACAGTAGGCACGAATGGCCTCTTTGGCCCTATCCATGGCCTCATATAGGTAGCCCATTGCAGGCTTGTCTCCATCAACCAAGCGAAGAACCCATACCAAAGGTTCACAGATGGCACACACTTCCTTCACCCCATCCCAAAATCTCTCCTGGTATGACACTAGTATGGATATGGCAAGTCCCTCCGCTTTAGTGCTAATCGATAAAGCACGCCACTCAGCTGAAAGGAACATAGTCTGCAAGTCCCACTTAGAAGCATGGAGAGACTGAAGAGAGATGAAACAAGTGGCAAAGCGAGTGATGTCGGGACAAACCAACTCCCTGTCATGAGTAAACTGCCTCATCAAGCTAAGCACAGAAGCATGATTGTATATAAATTTGGTGATTCTTCTTGCTGGATCAATGACATCCCTGATAAACTCAATCTTTCCCATATCCTCTAAGATCAAGTTGATGCAGTGTGTAGCACAAGGGGTCCAAAACAAAGAAGGATACATGTCCATAAGCATCCTGCCAGCTGCCACATAATTCGCAGCATTGTCCGTTATAACTTGGACAACATGCTGCGGTCCTACCTCCTGGATGAACCCATCCAACAACTCACATAGTAATGCTGCATCTTTGATATGTGCAGATGCATCCACATATTTTATAAACATTATGCCCCTGGGACAATGAACCAAGAAATTGAGAAGGGTCCTACCCTTCGTATCGGTCCAACCATCTGACATCACTGTGCATCCCGTGAACTCCCATGAACCTCGAAGCTCCTCCAACCTAGTAGGGCAATCAACCTTTTCATTATCAAGAAGGGGCCCTCTCAGCTCCTCATAAGTGGGGGGCCTATACCCCGGCCCAACAGTAGCAACGGCATCAAACATAGGAATGTAGAATGGGTTCCTTGCAAAGTGGAATGGTATATCACTCCATAAAAGGCACCGACTCACAAGTTTGTCTGCTTCCTTTTTCTCATTTATCTTGAACATTGACTTTATACCTGGTTGTGAACCAGGCCCGGATCTCGGAACATGGTAACTAGATGTTGTTGAAGCCATGGAGGAAGATGAGGAAAAGGTCTCACTCCCCACTCCCCCTAAAGTGTGTCCGGCTGACCCGGATCCTAATGACACTCTCATTCCAAGTTCCTGCCTGAGAGCTTCCCTTTCATCTTTCTTCTTGCCAATACCTTCAATTGCGAGTTTGGCCCTATGAATAATTTCAGGTGTGGAGTTTTTGCAAATATCCACCTCATGCCCTGAAAGTTGTGCGAGGTGGTATTTGAGCCTACTTATACCCCCCGTCATCTCCTTCCCACACAAATTGCATTTTAGCTTTTCGCGATTTTGTGGATCAAGAGGCTCTGCGTAGTCCCAGAATGGATCCAAAGTCTTCGGCATGTTTGTTGAAAGTTGAAAGTTGAAGCTTTGAACCTATAGGTTGCAGCCTGCAACATAAAAAAAACAAAACGTTTTTTTAGCTTACTTTTATAATTTTAGTGCAAAAAAATTAAAAATAACAAATCATACACACAAAAAAATTAATTTACATTTTAATTGTAAACTGTGTAAAGTTGTAAACTGTTAAGAAATTAAAATGTTAATTAAAATAGATTGGGTATAGCCTCCCTGCATGTTACCCCCAGCGGTTTGCATGTGTTAGTTCAATTTTATTCTAATTTTGACATAAGTCTAAGTTCAGTTAGGTAAGGTGCATTCAATCCAGTTAAAGACGCAGATCTTATACATCTTTAAGATTATAAGATTCATGTAGTTCAGCAGCAGGCATTGAATTAGTTCAAAATCCCAAAAAATATTAAGAAATTCGAAAACTGATCCCAGGCATAAATTTGCCCTAGTAGATGGCCCCTCCATGCCCTACCATGTCAGGTGAGATAATTTTAAATAGCTTTCTTGTGATGAAAGAACATAAATCAAACAGGAGCAGATTCTGTGAACTCTAGGAGTATCATAGGAGGAATAAATGTTTAATATTTTACTCAGAGAAAGTTGAAGGACAAACCTTGTAAAACAGTTGTAAAGCTTGATCAGAAATAATGCTTTATCCATTACAATATGTTTATTGGACATAAACATGCAGACAAATGGTGAAGTTGTTCAAAATTCAAATGGCCTACCACATGCCCAAGGTCCATTCTTGGTGGTAGCTAACACCATGGCTGCCATTAAGATACTGTGCCCCAAATTATCATGGTACTATCGTAATTGCTAGTATGCAGTTCAAGTGAATAATAAACATCAACTTAGAGAAAACATCTGATTGTCAAAAAATTACTGAGTTTATCAGATCTCACTATACTAAACTAGCATAATATATTGCAAAAAAGGTCAAGCTGTATGAAGTTATTTATCCATGAATCTCCTAGGGCGTCATCATTTGTGACCTCTAACAGTGGTATAAGGTTAAATTCAGTTTACTATTGCAGACTGTAATGTTTGCAAAATTTGGGGCTGAGATGTTAGGTAATTTACAGAGGTAATTTGTTTTCTACCTAACTAAGGAGTAAGGGGGCCTCTTTTCCTCTAGGGCGAGCTTGTTTAAAGCCTCCAAAGCCCCTTTGGGGCTGACCTTTGTTACTGTTGTCCACTGTCATAAAACCATCCTCAACGAGCCTGAAAAGGGTCACCAAAACAAGTAAAGATTGGGGTCTGGGTAAATACCATTGTTAGCACTAAGTTCGGCCTGAATATAGGATATTTTCCTCCCTTATGAACGAGTTCACTTGAGGGCTTTTATATGCCCCTTTAGGGCCAATTACTTCACTATCAAGGACTGCTAATTATTTAAAGCTTACAACTGTTGACAATTTTGATGCATGCTATTGTTTACTACTGTTGCAATTGATGAGTCGTGAAAGTTGAAAATGATGAGTTATTGATGGACTTTATAGCAAAGAAAGGAATTTTAATAATGTAAACCGTAGGTGCAGATTCATACACATACCTGTTGGAATGCTCAATCGACGACTCCTCAGCTCAGAAGCCACGCAGCCACTGCGACTGTCACGAACCCTCACCCCGGTGGCGTCACGAACTTGCGACTGTCACGGACTCACGACTTCACTCTCGGCGGCGACGACTTCACTTGCGGCGTCACGAACTGCTCATGGACTCACTCTCGGCGGCAACGACTTCACTCTCGGCGGCGACTTCACACAACACCCGTGCCCTAGCTCTCCCACTCCACACTCTCCGCTAGAACTGGACTCACTCGGCGGCAACGAAATTCACACAACACCCATGCCCTAGCTCTCCCACTCCACACTCTCCGCTTGAACCGACTGCAACCCGACGAAATTCGACTGACAAAAAAACCAAAAAAAAAACGTTGTTTTAAGTTATTTTTGACACGCGGGAAAGCTTCGCGATATTTTGCAGAGAAATCGCGAAAAAATCGCGATATATCGCCAAAATAATCGCCTGAATATATCGCCCCGATTTTTGCTGATAATATCGGTGTGGAGGAAGCATCGTGATTTATCGCGATGTCGGCGATAAATCACCGATATTTGTAACTTTGCATGCCCCCATAGGGAGCTTAGACCAATTTGATATGAGCCTAACATTATCACCAAAATTGTGGGTCATAATACTTTTGAATTGAATATTCCACCTTTCTTCATCTTACACATTGTCTTTAATATGGAGTTGCTTTAGCCATACTGTTGGACACCTCTAAGGTGGCAGAGCAGTTGGCCCTACAGATCTCAACCTTCATTGCATTTGAACAAGCTAAAATGCATCGAACCATGGAAACCATGATGGGGAGAGCTTATCAACAAAACATACAACTCTATCAAGTTGCTAAAGCAAGGAAGTTACTTCACCAAGGTAAGTGGTTTACTAGGTGTTGTCCACTGAAGTTGCACCATGGTGGACAACTTGTGAACCACAGAAGACTTGAACAATGTTATTATTCACTTGCCATAGTTCAGTGTTCATCAGGCAAATTTTTTTGCCCTTTGTAATAATTTGCATGTCTAGACCCTGCGGGGATTTTGTAATAAGTTCTCTAGCATGAGTTTTTTATGAAAGGTTTGGCCTTCCTTAACGTTTGTTATCAGGGGAATATTCTAGAGTGTTTTTTCCTTAGGGATTATGCGTTACTGAAAAGTGACGTATAATTCCTGAGTTTTTCACTCACACCTCCAAAGCTGGAGTGTTTCCATGATGACGAATTTTGAGGGGTTATTAAAACCTACTGGAATGTATTTTTGTAACATGCTAGCCATCTCGAATAAGTCGTATGGGCATGCACTAGGTCCCCTAGGAGTTTGAAGTCATTCCGACAAAAATGATTTTTTCCGTAAATTAGACCATTTTTTTATGGTTTAATTGGAAAAATTCAAAATGTAATAAAAGTGTTGTCTGGAGGCGGAATTTGGCGTGGGGAGGCTTGTTTTGACGCTCAGAGCGTCCTCTTTACCCTAGTGCCCACTTTCTCCTTTTTCCAAGCAGCTACGGTGTCCCCGAGAGCAGTTTTCGCTAAAAATGCATCATTTTGGCATTTAAATGCTAAAAAATGAAAAAATGCACCATGAAAAAAATAAAAAAAGACAAAAAAATGATTAAAAAAAATCATGGGAAAAGGTATGGTCAAAGCTTTAATAAGGTGTGCGACCACTTACTAAAGGTTTGTGCACATGTGGAATACCCAACTTTGATATATATGACTTGATTTTGAGGATGACGTGAGCATTACCTTCACGTGAGTCTATCCATGTGCATGAGTGGTGGGTGTCTATCCATGTGCATGAGTGGTGGGTGTTTATCTTTATGGGAGTTGGCTCCAATGACATGGGAATAACATTTAAGAGAATTACCAACCAAATATCGGAAATACCAATCAGATTTTGGATTGATACGAGATGCTCCCTCTTAGGATTTGCGCCCTCTCTCAAAGGAGGACGACTTTCCCATGTGACAGCTTGTGTGTGGATGGGGGAGTTTCCAATGCTCCTATGGTAGGCACCTAGGTGAGATGGCAGCCTATTCATTCAATAGAACTCCATTCAATCCTCATTCAAGAGATTTGGGTCTACACTTGTCCTCTCTCAAACCCCCATGAGCTCTCCCTCACCTATTGGAGTGTTATAAAAGCAAGGCTCTTGCTCCATTATTCACATGGATGCAAGGAACCTCTACTCATTGTACTAGTGATAATATTTTCTTAATGCAAGTAAGACTTTGGAGGTCCATGGTGTACATTCTTGATGCATGAAAGTATATGAGGTGATATTGCTCTAATTTAGTTTTCTTTTGTTTATATGTGATTATGGATCTAGCTTGAGTACTCATAGAATAAGCATTTCGGTTGTAATTTGCTTGTTTGTGTATTGTTTTGAAAGACTAAAAGTAGGCAACTATACTAGTTTGTATTTAGGCTCTTCGAATTTTTCTTTACCAAGCACACTAGATTTAACTCATTTGTATGCAAAGATTTGTCTAAGTTGTGCATATCACAAGCTTGAAGAGGGCTTTGAACTTGGGTGTCTCTTCTCTCCTCTTCAACACAAACTAATCTTGTATTTCAGGGATTTTCCAAATCTTCACAAGGATCAAGCTTGGGCCTGAAGGGTTTCATCCATCAACTTCAAACAAAATCTACATTCTTCTCTTTCCCATTTGTTAATTTTCTAAGTAGTTGAGTTGTAGATCCATACTTTGTTGCAAATATTTTCAGATCTATAATACTTAGAAATCACATTCTAGATTAGAAACAAGCTTTTAAAAGTACATTTTTGCACTAGATCTAAGCTAGATTTGAAATTTTTTATACTTAGAAAAATTTTCGAAATTTTTCTAAGTGTAAAATTTTTCAAATTTTTTTATTGTGTTTGCCATCATATTCTAAGTAGTTTACTTGCTGGTTTTAGCAGGTCCAAGGAAAAAGAGGAGGAAGCTCTAGAGAAAAATCGATAAAACTTGCCAAAAACACCTATCAAGGGACCCATTTTAGCATTGTTTCAAAATACCAAGTTGTAAACCCTTAGATCCAAGTCTAAAAGGACTAAGAGGCACTTTTTATGAGCATAATTGTTAAAAGTATAAACAAGAGCAGTGGGGTAACCAGCACCCACATCCCATCCCCCCGGGGGGATTTGTTTACTTTGTAAAATTTCATGAGATTGCCTTTTTCTAACTCCACTCACTCACACACACACAATTGAATTGCAGGGTGTATACTTTCATTTATATTTTGCAGTTTAATCATTTCCATTTTGCAAAAGTAAAGTAGAAATAAAACCATCTTCATCGCCACGAAGTATGCTCTCACCTCCACCCAAAGGCATTTGTTGATTAGTGGAGGTTGATCATAAAAGTGACGCATAAGATTGGCTATCCATATTTTTCCATTTTAAGTTTTGTATTTCATTTTCATAAGTCTCTTGAACTTAGCTGGAAAGCAAGTCAAGAGCACTCTCTGTCGGAGGGTCAATGGTTACTTGCTTCAAATCGGAATAAATCATTTGCCTACACTGTGGATGCTCTACCCACCAGCAGTTCGTCTGAACTGTGGGATACCAAAAGCAGTTGGAAGCATTCTTTAATTCTCACATTTAACTTAATCAGTTACCCAATAAAATTAACTACCCATAAGATAGTGAAAATCCGGCACTTCGAAACTAGATTTTGTGTGGGAAAATTTTGCCTGGGGGCGCTCGATCACTATACTCTGACCTTGGGGCACCGTTAGACTACATCCTTGTTTGGTGTAGTGTTGAACATGCGCTCAAGGCTTTGGAAGCCAACATGTCCTTGTACGGAGCCACCAATCTCTAGATTTCCGGACATTCTTCTCTGTACCTCACGGTATCTCGAAAGTTCCCATTTTTTCCCTAATAAAGATTCACCCTTAATAATTTAAAATCAACCAAGAGACAATTGCACAACATTTACTTTTCCAGCATTATCATTTCACACTATGTTTGACTCCATAAGGCACTGGTCCTTGCACTATTCATTTGCTTATTATCAATATCAAGTTATTGTGCATCTTTATAATTTACAGTGATTATTTGAACTTATGTTGGTGAAAGCTTGTTTAAACTTTTGTTGCAATTATATATCTTGGAAGCTTTAAATCATTACCTCTTAATCAAAAAACTCCCAAAACCTTAATAAACAACCCATCATTTAATTGGAAGACCCTAACAACCTTAGTAACTTTCAATAGGGACTACCCCCCTTGCCTTTCGTTGGGAATTTTGCCTAAACGGAGGAGTCAAGAACCAAGTGACATACTTGACTCAAGACTTGCCACCAAGGGCACACCGAGCAGCAACATAGATTTCTGCTGCGACAAAGACGATGTTTAATCTGGCAGCAACACTAGGAACCAAAATCAATAGAAGGTTCCCCATCTGATGTAGGAACTTGATGCATTGGGGAACCATTGATCCAGGTGGTCATTTAGGACTATCATTATCTCAAAAATAATGCTAGACCTTTTCAAATTTACAATCGTTTTGCAGGTCCTAAATCTCGATAAATTTTCTAGGCCCTACCCATGAGTTTTTGGTAATTTTCACGCCCAATCATCTATGATGCTCTTCCTCCAAACAAATAGAAATCGGAGTAAGCTTTGTAACGATCCAAACAATGCCCAAAACAGAGTTCATAAGTGAATGTTATGGCCTTGGGAAGTTAACATACAAACTAGGCTCCCCAGGGTCCACATTCCTTTCACCGCCTCAACAACTAGGATTAAGATTTTGGAATCTCAGGGTTTTGGGAATTAAGTTAAAAGGTATTTTTGGCCTCTTATTATGGTTTTTTTATGAATGGGCATAGCTTTCACATATTTTCCCAGAGGTAAGCTCCCACCATTCTGTTGAGATATTGTAACTTCTAAGAATATTATATTTGTACTTTATTATTCCGGAGATGTTTCATTCCTCCGTGGATACCCTATTGTGTATTCGGAGATGTTTTATTCCTCCGTGGAGAATGTGGTAACTTGGGTTATTAGACTTCCCTAGTGAGGTCGGCCCTCTGTGAGTCATGTGGGTTAAAGGGTTAATAAACCACCCTAGTGGGGTCGGCCCAGTAAACATTATGTTAAGTGGTTAAGTTGGGGTCGACCTAATTAGTGTTAAAGTCAAGTCGGAGTTGTGTATAAATAGAGGAGGTGTGTTCCTAATTTAACACACATTCACTCACTTGTGATTGGCGCATAGGAGAGAGAGAGATCTGCTATGGAGGAGAAGGAGCTCATGTTTGGGGATTACATCTTTATATTTGCTGGTCATCTATATTGAGGAAGCTTTGCTGGGTTTTCTACCCCATGAGGGTTTCCCAGGATAAATTTGTGTCTCTTGTGTTTATGCTGTGCTTGTTGTTCTTTCAGTGATCCTATATATGCTATTGTTGTGAAATGGAATGTAATACTGATATTTTCTATCTTAGCATATTGAATCTTAACATGGTATCAGAGCTAGCCTGAAGGAAGGCAATGCATGGCACTTACGACACTTGTCTCACTTGCGACAATTTGAAAGTTAGGGTTTTATATAGCAAAAACCAGTCATCGTGGCACTTTCGCTATAAATCCATTTTGGCGAAGGTTCAGGATCTGAAACTTCTACAGGTTGTAGATAACATCCCCCTGTACCTTGTGTCCAAAGCACAGCATCTAATTCGCTGTACTTTGTGATTTATGATTCGTACAAGTTAGGGTTTCTGCCTCTTCCAGATCTCAGTCATAAACACGTGACCTAGACAAAAAGGTCATATCTCGGGCTAGGAAGCTCCAAATGAAATTTCATAAAAAGTGACAGGTAGGGCACAGACTGTAGTTTCACAGGGCCGCTTTTCAGAGGCCGAAGTGGAAACAGTGACACATGGCACTCCATACAAGTTTGCTATACTGTTTCATGCTAGAAGTTCAGGCAGCTTTCAGCTTTATCAAAATAATAGAAGGAATAAAGAATCATTAAATCTGTAATACAAATAGTCAGTAATTCATTAGCGAATATTTTAAGCAAAAAAGCCATGGTCTAGACTCTATAGCACCAAAATCAAACATCTTGCATGAACATAACTTTTAGAAAGATCAGTATCATCTGAAAAATAGATGATTTTGATTCACCTGAATGGGCGCTGTTCAACATCCAACTCTGCAAATCTACCTCTTGAGATTACCTCTTTATTGAAGCCAACCCTCTCATACAGCTTGTTCAAGTTGAATTTGCCTATGACAAAGTGAATAAAGTATATAGAACAACAATGTGATAAGTTTAATGGAAAACACAAATAATGGTGTTTTGCTGAAGTAAATCATGTTGCAAAATCGGAGAAAATATATAAAGACAAGCAGAACACATATTTTGCATTCCATGTGACAAAGAAATATTTTATCACAGAAAAATTGCATAGAGGATGGCTTCCTAATGATGTCTATTATCAACTCTATCAAGCCCTGGTGTTATGCCCCTCCCTAAGTTTATAATAAAAGGCCTAGGATGTTAGCTGAGGCCATATTATATAGTAAGGCTGCATATATTAATTACGGAATTAATAGATGTTTCGTATTATGCCTTAGTAACAAGATCTAAGTGTCAAATGCCTATTCCCTACCTCCCTCTATATAAAGTCCATTGTATGTACTTGCAGCATACCTCGAATATATTGTTATCTTGTATTTGTTAAAGTAAATGTCAAAATAATAATGGTCAATTAGATATTAGACATAGCATTAATAAAGTCATTTTGATTTTAGGTTATTTTATGCTTTTATGATTTATTTCACTTTAGTGTGTATCACAGTCTATCCCACATTCATAAGATGGATTGACTCGACTAATACGTAACACTTTCTAAGAAGGCTTTCACTTCTCATTTAATAAATGCAATATGGAGAACTCTTCGATTATCTTGGTTTCTTTATGTGTTTGATTTCCATTTATTGTGATATGGTATCAAAGCTTGGTTAGAGCCACAGAATCTATGAGAGCATGAAGACCTAAGGACTGCTACTAGCAAAGATGATCAAGGGATCACTAGTGTAGCACATCAAAGAGCCAAAAGGGTTTTAGCCAAAACCAAATATTGATTTGATTTTCAAAAGGATCCTTGCAAATCGTGGTTCCAAAATGGAAAAAAAATTGAAGGAAAAGCCATACGAACCAATCTGTATGACTATACAACTGCAAAGAGAATCAAATTGTATGACTCAGACACACATGTTGTACAACACCGCCAAAGAAAAATTTCCTGCTGCCAAGGGAAAATTGGTCATACAGATAAGATGCCATGATAAAACAGAGTCGGACATATATGGATTTGTTGTATGAACATTGCCAGGGGAAATATGGACTGTGTGGTCTAATTGGACAGTCAATCAGTTTAATTTTTCAGATTTCTTAACAATACAGATGAATTGGAAGAAGATTAAAGCTGTTGCTGCCTGTATTGCTGCCTAGATTTGCAAATTTGAATTTCAGCTGTTGTTTTGGCGATTTCCAGTATATCCAAGGAGAAATTAATTGAAACCTATGTGTTTTGGTGTTGCTTTTGAGAAGATTAACAAAAAAGAAGTGTTTTGGTGCTATTGTAGAGCAGATCTAACAAAATCTATGTTTTGGTGCTGTTTTGGGGCAGATGTATCAAAATCTGCATGTTTTTCAGTGATATGTGGTTGCAACAGGTGTTTAGAGCAAGTACATATGTGTTCTTATTGGAATATTACAGATTGAGGGAGGGAAGAATTGGTACTTTCAGCATCTTACTCTATTTCAGTATATATTTCTCCACTTTTGACTTGCACAATGGCCTCTTTATCCAACATCATGCTGGAAGGCAATTAGAGATTATCTAGGAAGAACTAGAATACGTGGAAGTAATGCATGTTCACCATATTCGAGTAGAGGTGCTTGGTTGATATCATGCTAGGTAAAGATACCTAACCAAGTAATGTGGGTAGAGACTGGGACAAGTATGAAGAGCGAGACAAAGAAGCCATAATGCTGCTCAAATTATTCCAAAGATAAGAGTGATCTTGAATATGAAGATCACAAAGAGAAGAGATGCCAAAAGGAGCTCCAAAAATGTCTTCTACAACCCAAAATTGAACTTTCCTTTGCTTGAGGGGGGGCAAACCCTCTATTTATATATGACTTTGGAGTGATTTTACCAACTAGGCCGACTTCTCTCTTTTACTGGGCCAACTTGTCTCTTTTGTAAATATAAAAATACATTTGATTGATTTATTTATTTTGTAGGTCGGCTTTAGCTAGTGAGGATACTGTTATCACACAACTTGTAGTTGTCCCAAAAGGTGATCCTATCCAGGATGGTAGAGGTGTTGGACAACTAAAAAGGTGACCTAAGAGAGCCATGATTCCCAAGGATAAATGGGTGTCACGTTAACCGAGGCACTCTTCACTTTAGATCAAGAAAATGCATGACCAAGGGGGAGACCCTAGCCAACAAAAAGAGGCTAGCGAACCTACTCTAGACCTTCTAGGGAAATGTGAAAGTGAAAAGAGATAGGGATCAAGAGTAAGTGGATCTAGATCTAGGAAGTATAAGTGGACAAATGAAGTTAGGGCTTGGTTGAGGAGGCTTATAGAAGGGATAAATGCTCAACCATGAAATGGATATGCCACTTATGAGATTAAAAAGGTAGATCTAAACAGATCTAATGCCAATCAAAAAGGACCCAAGTGGGGCCCACCCTTAAATTAAGGAAAATGAGAGAAATGGGGTCCACAAGGTGAAATTGAAGTAGGAATGGCACTAGGAGGGTGGCTAAGCTATAGATCTGAGGTTCAAATGACAAACTAGCAACACCCAAATGATAGATCTGGAAAATGACCACTAACCCACAAGTGCGACCTTGATGATAGATCGAGGGGTAAATGGAGTCGAATTCCCACCAAATTTGGTCTCCAAGGTTCATTAATTAATTGTGAGGTGGGTTTTAATTATCAAGCCCAAATTATCACCAGATCTATCAGATCTAAAAATTAGGGTTTTAATCAACGAGGGTTTGAAGTGACCAATGGGTAAAATGCATGAAAACCAATACGTACCTTGTAGATCTTACCTCAAAAGCTTGCGGCCACCTTGCAAATTGATAATCTTCCCAAAGTGAGGCAATCAAGAGTGAGATCCAGCTTCACCAAGTAGAATCACTATCCCTCCAGAGTGACCAATGCGCCCTTCCCTGCCAAAAACGATCTATAATGAGAATCGATCAAGCATGAAAGAAACTATACGGGAGAAAAGATGAAACAAGTAGCATCAAGATGTCCAAAACATACAATAAAGATACTCCCTGAGACAAAGGTTGATCCGAGAAAGAGATATGGGGTTTCCCCACAATAACGCCCTCTTCAATTCTCCCTCCTCTTCTACCATGCGGCCTCCCTGCAGAAAAACGTTTGGAGAAACAAGATCCACAATGATAACATAGAAAAAAGATTGTATATTCAACTTGCAAGAGAATCAATCAAATCCAGAGAAGTAGATCTGCAAAATAGTATTTTTATTCCAAGAGTGTATCCTAACTGTGCCCTAAGGTCGCCTCCTAGTGGTTCTCGCTTCTCCTGAGAAATTTCCCCACGTAATAATTAAGGTCTGAGTGTCGGATTTTCACTATGTTCAGGGTAGTTAATTTTATTAGTATGAGTTTTTATTAGATGTGATGAATTATGGAGTGGTTGCAACTCTTTCTGAGTTCCCACAAGAACAGGAAAATGCCTGCAAGGAGAAAGAGCATACTTTGAGTTGGAAACTGAATGTTTTGTTTTGTTTTGATTGCAGAAAAGATAAATAATTAAAGTGAAATGTTATGCTAATTACTACAGGAAAAAAGTCTCTTTTCTGATCATCCAATCACGTACTCAGGCAAAGACCTTTATGTGACGGTGAGAGCATACTTCGGGAAAGCAATGCCAAGTTCGTTACTTTGAAGCAAAAAGGAAAAGACTAAAACAGAATTTATGATGCTTAGAAATTGAAAGTATACAGCCTGTTTGTGTGTGTGTGATTATGTTTAAACAAAAAATAAAACTTGTTAGAAAAAATCATGCCATAAAAATTTTGCGAATTCCCCCAGAAGGGATGGGGTGTGGGCGCTGGGTAGCCCACTTGCTCTTCTTTTTTTATCACTTATTACAATATAGAAATGCTTGTGATCCCTTGTAGAATGGGATCACTAAGCTTACAATTCTTTGGAAAAAATAAGCTTATTAAACAAGAGAGGTCCCGGGATGCCCTGGATGGCCAAAACTTCGAAAATTTGCCAAAGTTTCTCTATTTTTTGTTAGACCTACTAAAAACCAGCAAGTTATTAGTTCATAAAAGTGCCCAAAAACACTTTCAAGTGTTTTTGGACGACCAAAAAAAAGTACTAAAAAATTTTGCAAAACATTCTAAGTAAAAAATGCAGAAAGTGAACACAAGAAAGCAAGCTTTCTTCTGGATCTTGGCTTGCCTTTTGGGACAGCCAATGAAAGCACTCTAGATTTGCTAAATATGAACTTATGAAACCCAAAGAAGAAAGCTAATCTAACAAGCCTTTAGATCTACAAATCATTGACTTATAAAAGAAATACTTTCTTGAAGCTAGATCTAGTTAAAGCAAATGATTTAACCTCAAGCAATCATTCTAGTGCCTTTTGGTCCCCAAAAACTCCTCCATTCTATCCATCTCACATCTTACTGCATAAAACCTAGGTGGATCTTGTTATCCACCTAAGTTGCACTTAGTTGGATTCCAAGTGAGCCGACAAAGTTTGAACAAGGATACGTGTTCATGATCAAAGTTCAGAAGTCCTTCAGGCCTTCGAGGCCCTTTTATTTTTCCACATGTTCATACCCCCTTGGGCGAATTGTAATAAAATGTACAAGCATGAGGACCTTTTGTAAAGAACTTGGCCTTCCTAGGACTTAGACATCAATCTAGGTATTCCAAGGTGTTTTTTTCCCTTGTTAATTATGCACTGTTGAACAAGTTGTGTATAATTTTTGAGTTTTTCACCCACTCCTCCAAAGCTGGAATGCTCGTATTGGTGGTTAGGCCTTAGGGGGTTATTAAAGTTCATGTGTAAATGTATATGACCATGCTAGACATTATTTTAGAGTCATATGAACATGTGCTAGGTTCCCCATAGATTTGTTTTAATTTCCGTCAACAAAAAAAATTTCCCGTGTCAATTTTTTAATAGTTTAATTGTAAAAATTAAAAGAAGTCATAAAAGTGGTACTAGGGGGTCAAGTTTTCCTTGGGGGTGCTCATTTTCTAACTCATAGCACCCACTTTATCCATTTACCCGCTTTGAGAGTGAAATTAGAGATTATTAATCACTAAATATGAATTTTCTCTCAAAAGTCAATAAAGGGTCAAATAAATGGGAAAAACCAGCATCCCACAAGTTTAGGAAACATGTCTAGAACATGTTTCAAACATGTTTAAGTCATCTTGAGAGGTGTCAGACAAGTTTGAGCAATAGGAGGGATTTGTTGGAGTTAACTCTTAGTCAAAGCATAAAAGTGCATCTCCCCATAAAGGAGGGCACATCTCTCATGAACGGGGCAAATTTGTGGTTGAAAAGTGTCAAATGGTTGGATAAAGGTGTCATTAACCTCCCCAAACCTCTCACATGTGTTAGCAAGACTTTTCCATGTGTATCAACTCATTTATCCAAGTGTCAAAGAGGATCTCTATGTTAGTTTTTCACATGTTTAGCATAATAACATTAAACAATAGGATCATTGAAAGAAAGACAAGCACAACAAACACAAACAACACAAAATTTCTCTCGGGAAAACCACAAGGTTGAAAACCCCGACAAAACTTCCTCAATATAGAATTCACCAAGTACAAGATAAAACCCTAAGACAAAACAGCTTCTCTCCTTCACTTGTGCGAACTTCTCTCTCTCCTATGAGACCTTCAATGAGTGAGGTGAGTGTTACAAATGAGCATCTCAATCCCCTATTTATACTTTACAATTGACTTGACCTTTTACTAATTAGGTCAGCTCTAATTCACCTAACTGGGCCAACCTGTATCTTTTACAATAAAATATTCTTTCTAGATCTTTCCAAACTGACCTAATCAGTTAGGGTTTACATTGACTCTTTCAATGACTCTTACATTATCAATTACATTAATGACATCTCTCGAAGGAGGAATACAATAATACAATAGACAAATACATTTAGAATATCTTCTACAGTTACATTTCTTTAACACTCCCTCTTAACTAGGAAGGTATTATGCGAGAAACATCAACAGCAGTCCAACTGACTTATGAATCTCTATATGTCGTAGGAAGTTTTTGAATCATCATATGTCTAGGGTATCACATCATATGCTGGAACATCATCACCACCATCATCATCATCGTCTACTGGAATATAATCATCAGCATCATCATTGTCTTCTGCTGGAATATCACCATCAGCATCAGCATCGTCTTCTGCTGGAATATCACCATCAGCATGATCATCTCCTGCTGGAATAGCATCATCATCGTCTTCTGCTGGAATATCACCATCAACATCATCATCATCTCCTGCTGGAATAGCATCATCATCGTCTTCTGCTGGAATATCACCATCAACATCATCATCGTCGACTGCTGGAATATCACCATCAGCATCATCATCATCTTCTGTATGTCACAGGGTTCGGCGAATTTCTTCTTTGAAGTTCGAAATTCGCCAAAACCTAATCAAAAAATTGAAATTCGTTGAAATTCGCCGAACTTCAAGGCCAAACTTGAAGATGAACCGAATTGAATCCAAACGAACTTAAACGAACCTTGGGCGAATTTAACCACAAATTTAAAGGCGAATTTCGATTTTTTTGGTTTAAGTTTGCCGAATTTAAAAAAAATTGTTTTTAATTAATTAACTTTTACATTAAACCCTAAACCTACCCACGGACTTTTCTACCCTGATTCCCTTCCTACGTCTTCTGTTATTTTTGGCCGCGTTTGCACTTTGCTCCTGAGTCCGCTGCTCCCTTCCAACCGCTGCTGCCTGCACAACTACACACTCCTGAGGGCCGAGTCCCTGTCTGCTGCCTGCACGCTGCACACTCCTGAGGGTCGAGTCCATAGCTCAGTCCTCCGTTGCGAACTTGTGGGCTTGCTTGCCACTGCTCGGCCCCCAGTCCCGCGGATCGCACCAACTGCTCTGTAGTCGGCCACCACCAGTCCAGTTCCGTGGCCTGATTTATGCTGCCCGTGAGTCCCAGTGCAAAGTAGTGCACTGTACTGGAGTGCACCACTGCCCGCGACTCCTCCAAGTGAAAAAAAAAACGTGTTGCAGCCTGCCACTCCCATCTGGTCACTGTCAGGACTCACAGAGTCACAACCAACAGGCAACAGGAACACAGCACAACACTCTTGCACTGTGCAACTGCACACTGCCCACGCGCCCACAAGAACATCAACGCAGCACATTGCACACTGCACACTCCTTCTTGAGGTTCAAACTTTAGCGTATCAACCTACAGGCTTCAGATAAGAGTCAAGAATAACCATTTTTAAATTTAATTTTAATTTTTGAAGTTTAACAAAGTTACAGTCTCTATCACAGAACCCTTAATTTTTTAAGCAACTGCATTTTTTTTTAATTTTAGAGGGTCCTGTAGTTAAATAAAAAATTTATATTGTTAGTAAATCTATTTATGAATTAGAATTTAGGACACAGAGACTTGAGAGTCTGAGAGTCTTGACTCTTACAAGCTAACTATTTTTTCATAATAAAAAAAAACAAATTCTAAAACATGTTTAAAAAATAACAAATGCAGAAAGATCATACATGGCACCTCAAAAATCAGCAGCAGAAGCATGGAAGTATATGGAGAAATTGGGATGGGTCCAGAAAACATGTGAAATGCAAATTATGTAGCCATCAATTTTGTGGGTCCTTAACAAGAGTAATGGACCACCTGCTTTCTTCCAGTAATGGTAAAGGAGGTGGTGTTGAAGGTTGCAAAAAGGTGTCTGCAAAATTGAGGGAGACACTTGAAAATGATTATGACAGAATTAAATGAACCAAGGAGATGAATGACAACAAAAAAAGAAGGATTCAAACAGAAATTGATATGACTTACAACCCAATTTCCTCATTTTCTCCAAGCACGGCTGCAACTTCATCTCAGGTTCAACAAACAAAATCAAGTGGGACAGCCACATTAAATTCTTATTGGAAGCCTGTATAGAAGCAGGAGGTTGATGATGCTCTAGCTGACATGTTTTTTGCAACTGCTATCCCCATTTAATGTGGCCAGAAACCCTTACTTCGTCAATGCATGCAAGAAAATGTCAAACTTTGGAAAAGGATATGTACCTCCTAGTTCTGACACGATAAGGACCACTCTTTTGAAGAGGTCAAAAGAAAGGGTGACAGGCAGATTGACCAAGATCAAAGAATCTTGGAAAAACACAGGTTGCACAATTCTATCTGATGGTTGGTCTGATATGTGGCACAGACCATTAATCAATGTGTTTGGTTTCATGCCCCAAAGGAATATTATTTATGAAGGTAGTTTTTTCACAGAAATTTATGAAGGTAGTTGATGCATCAAGACACAAGAAAACTTCTGAATACATTTTCAAGATCTTAGAAGAAGCCATTCTTGAAGTTGGTGAACACAATGTGGTCTAAATTGTAACTGATAATGCCTCAAATTGTGTGGGAGTTGGAAAGCTAATAATGGATAAGTACAAAAACAATTTATTGGACCCCCTGTGCTGCTCATTGCCCTAACTTGTTGCTACATGATTTAGCAAAGTTTCCATGGATTAATGAGGGCAATTCGAAAGGGGAAACAACTTTCCCATTTCATATTTAACCATCACCTCACATTGAGCTTGTACAGGAAGCAAGCATCTAGAGAGCTATTGAGGCCCTCTGCTACAAGATTTGCCACATATTGCATTTGCCTCAAAAGAGTGGTTGAGGGAAAAGACAAGTATTAGAGGTGTTGTTTGCAAGAATGAGTGGGAAGACTCTCGGCTTTCAAAAGAATCTAAAGGGAAGGAGATGGAGAAAATCATTTTGAACAATGAATTTTGGCAAAGTGCAATGAAGGTTTTGAAAATATGTGAACCTATTGTTGACATGCTTTGCATGGTCGATAGTGACACCCCTTCTATGGGTTTTGTTTATGAGGGCATGGATCGTTGCAAGGAAGCTATAGCAAAATCCTTTAACAATGTGGAAAGTGAGTACATGGACATATGGAAGATAATAGATGAGAGATGGAAGATGTTGCATAGCCCTTTGCATGCAACAGCTTGCTATTTGGACCCCAAAGTGTTTGGGATAGAAAGAAATGATGATGTAGAAGTCATGAGTGGCTTATATGCAGCTATTGATCAGTTGACTCCAAATCCAGAAGAATCTAGGAGGCTTAGAGAGCAACTTCGGGCATACAAGGATGAAGAGGGGTTGTTTGGAAGTGCTTGTGCTATAGCGGATAGGAACAAAAATTCCTCCATGGACATGGTGGACTTACTATGGAGCGGAGACACCTCAAATACAATGGTTTGCAGTTCGTGTTTTGAGCCAAGGATCAAGTTCCTCTCCATGTGAAAGGAACTAGAGTAGTTTTAACCATATCCAATCCAAGAAAAGAAACAAATTATTATCTACACGATTGGAAAACCTTGTTTATGTTCGTAGCAATTTGAAATTGACCTTAAGCAGTGTGGCCAAAGATTCATCTAGTTCCACTCACCCATGGTTTGATCCTACTCCAAGTGCGGAAGAAAATGATCTTGGCATTGATGGTGATAGCAGCAATGAGCCTACTGCTACTGATGATAGAGATTTAGTTAGTGATGCATCTGCTGATAGCATCTCTAGTGCCTTTACTGCCCCATGTGCTCTTGATGACGTAGATCTTTATGATTACAAGTAGGCCATTAGAATAGGAATTTTGACCATGTTTGAATTTTTATGCAACATTTTGAAGGATTACAAGTGTTTGACATTATGGACAGCCTTTTAAATTTGATGTTTGAAGACTATATTCTATATGGACAGCTTATATTTTGAGACTATATTTTGAATATTATTGACAGCCTTATAAATTTTGAATTTTGAAGTATAGTAGACTAGTATTTTGAGACTATATTTTGAATATCATGGACAGCCTTATAAATTTTGAATTTTGAAGTCTAGTAGACTAGTATGTAGTTCATTTTGTAATTTATAACTGCATTATAATCTGAAAAATGCATCATGTTTAATTGTTTACTTAGCTATTTAAAAGTTTAAAACTTTGAATTTAGTTTCATGTTGTAAATTCTAATTTTTTTTATCATGTGTCATAAATTATAGCTAATTAAATTATGATCATGTTGTAATTATTTTTATCATTTATTGATGAAAACCTGCGAGCATATATTTTTCTAATGCCTGCAAGCATGCATATATAATGATAAATATGCTATATTTTTTGTTTTCCTACTTTCACATCATTTTAAATTTTATGTTATGTTTCCTACATTGAGAATAATGCTAAAATCTGATATAATTTTTTGATTTTTAGTTATTTTATTTTATTGTATATTTTATTTTAATTATAATTATATATATATATATGAAAATTATTATATTGACGAACCTAATGCCGAACCTCATCCCGAACTTCAAAAAAAATTCGAATTCGAACCGAATTTCAAGGTCGTCGAACTTGAATTCAAACCCGAACCATGTGACTTAGCATCTTCTGCTGGAATAGCATCATCATTGTCTTCTGCTGGAATATCACCATCGGCATCATCATCGTCTTCTGCTAGAATATCACCATCAGCATCATCACCATCTTCTGCTGGAATAGCATCATCATCATCTTCTGTTGGAATATCACCACTCAACATCATCATCAGTGTTTGAACACTGGAACAACATCAATCATCAGTCGGCAAGTACTAGAACAATAATAATCAATAAGTAAATACTGGAACAACAACAACAACAATCATTAGTAAATAAATACTGGAACAACAACATCAGTAAGTAAACACTGGAACAACAACATCAATCATCAGTAAACAAATACTGGAACAACACTATCAGTCAGCCAGTACTGATCTTTAGTCACCAAGGACTAGCATCTCTATCAGTCAACAAGTACTGATCTTCAGTCACCAAGGACTGGCATCTATATCAGTTAGCAAGTACTGATCTTCAGTCACCAAGGACTGGAATCTATCAGTCAGCAAGTACTGATCTTCAGTCACCAAGGACTGGCATCTATCAGTCAGCAGGTACTGATCTTGAGTCACCTCAGGACTGGCATCAATCACCTAAGGACTGGAACTCTATCAGTCGGAAAGTACTAATCCTCACTCACCTCAGGACTAGCATCAGTCACTTAAGGACTGGAACTCTATCAATCGGCAAGTACTGATCTTCAGTCACCTCAAGGCTACCATCAATCACATAAGGACTGGAACTCTATCAGTCGGCAAGTACTAATCTTCAGTCACCTCAAGGACTAGCATCAATCACTTAAGGACTGGAACTCTATCAGTCGGCAAGTACTGATCTTCAGTCACCTCAAGGCTACCATCAATCACATAAGGACTGGAACTCTATCAGTCGGCAAGTACTAATCTTCAGTCACTTCAGGATTGGCATCAATCACCTAAGGACTGGAACTCTATCAGTCAGCAAGTACTGATCTTCAATCACCTCAGGACTAGCATCAGTCACCTAAGGACAGGAACTCTATCAGTTGGCAAGTATTGATCTTCAGTCACCTCAAGACAGGCATCAGTCACCTAAGGACTGGAACTCTATCATCATCACTCCCTCTTTTGAGGGAGGTCCTTTCGGACCACACCAAGCTTGTCTCAAAAGTATTCAACCTTTATGCGAGACAAAGGCTTAGTCAACACATCAGCAACGTGTTCCTATGTAGGAACATACTTGAGCTTTACAGCTCCTTTCTGCACCATATCCCGGATAAAGTGAAACTTCATCTCGATGTGCTTCGATCTATCGTGGAACACTGGATTCTCTGCCATCTTGATGTTGTTGAAATATTATAACTTCTACGAATATTCTATTTGTACTTTATTATTCGGAGATGTTTATTCCTCCATCGGGACATTATTATTCATCCGGAGAGGTTTTATTCCTCCGTCGGATCCGGAGAGGTTTTATTCCTCCATCGGGATGTTGTAACTATGGTTATTAGACTTCCCTAGTGGGGCTGACCCTGAGTTAAGTTATTAGGGGTTATTAGACTCTCCTAGGAGAAGTTGGCCCAGTTAGGGCTAAAAGTCAAGTGAAGTAAAGTATAAATAGAGGAGGTGTGTTCTGTTATCAGCAATTTTGTACAAAAGCTGAATTTCTTGTGAGCCGCCAATTTACTGAACATGACTCATGTTCATCATCAGTGTTCAAAAGTTCAGAAGTCATTTTCAGGGCAGTTTTGCCCCATTTGTAATAACTGCATGTTCATACCCCCATGGGGAATTTGTAAAAAAGTTGGTCTAAACAGGGTCCTTTTATAAAAGACTCGGCTATCCGTAGGTTTTGTCATTTGGGAGATACTCTAGAGTGTTTTTTCCTTAGGGATTATGCGCTACTCATCAGTGGCGTATACTCCCCGAGTTTTTCACTCAAACCTCCAAAGCTGGAGTATTTTCCATGGTGGTCAAAACCTAAGGTGGTTATTAGAGTCTTGCGTCTAGAATTTTTTACGTGTTAGCCATCTCGATTGAGTCGTATGAACATGCACTAGGTCCCCTAGGAGTTTCATTTGATTCCAGCAAAAATAAAATTTTCCATAATTTAGACCATTTTTTAATGGTTTAAATGAAATTTTTCTAAGTGTGATAAAAACCTCATTCGGAGGGGGAATTTGGCGTGGGGAGGCTCGTTTTGACGCTAAGAGCATCCTCTTCACCTTGGCACCTTCATTCCTCAATTTTCGGGTAGTTACGTCACCCCAGGAGCAGTTTTCGCTAAAAATGCATCATTTTGGCATTTAATTGCCAAAAAATGACAAATTGCACCATGAGGACAAAAATCAAATAAGTCCAAAAACATTAAAAAGTAATTTTTTAAAGGTTGAAGTGGATTCTAATGAGGTGTACAACCACTTAGGAGATATTGAGCATGATACCAAAAGTCAAAATCAAAAGTTTGAATTAAATGAGGAGAGTGACGTGAGCCTTCACGTGGGTCTCCCTCACGTGGATGGACTCATGCATAAGTTTCCAGCCGGGTTTTGATGTGCGAATACTCTAGATCCAATATGGTGGACTGCTATGTGAGATATAAAGCACATGTTTCTTCAAAACTTTGGATATGCAAATTCTTTGAAAAAAGAGATGACATGAAGAGTATAGCGTGGGCTCTCCACGATGGGTTTAGCTCACGGGTTTTGATGGGCATTGTATCCAATGGAAAAGGACTCCACATCATCCCCACCAACTCCAATCATGCTCCAAGCTATCGGTCTCACCTTCCAAGCTTGCGTTCTCCACGAATCAATGCGTGTGTTTCTCATAAGTTTGGTGGATTCAACTTACTTGGCTCCCCTTGTGCCAATTCAACTGGGGTCTTTGGTGCTTTGTTTTTGTATAAATACAGAGGCCTTTGGCTCTCTTATTCATGGAGATTTGTGCAAATACACTCTGGAGAAATATTGTATAATTTGTTTATGATTTAATAAAGAGAAAGACTTTGGAGGTCCATGTGGGAGTTCTTAGCAGTGAAGCACCACTCGTTTAAGACTAGCGAGTACTCGCGAGTCTGGACGAGTGACTCCTGCTCCCGCGTAACCGCAGCAAACTCGGCAAGGAAACTCGCCGTCAACAGAGAACTCGCCGTCAACAGCTGCCAACTTGTCGGAATCTTGGAATCTCCCACGAACTCACCGGAATAATCACTAGAATCGCCGGACTCCAGGGTTCCGTGCAGTCGGGTTCCGTTCGGGCTGCTGTGTTCGACGGCAAGTTTACGTTTCGCGGGTGGACGTGATTTCGGTGCGTGTAGGGTTCCGACAGTCGGGTTCTGTTAATGTTCGACGACCGGTTGGGCTGTGTGTTCGACGGCAAGTTTGGAATCAATTTGCATAGTTTATGTTTTATATAAATAGTTTATTTATGTTCATTGTTATGTTTAAACTTTATAACTTTATATAGTTTTTTTTATATATTTTAATTTTTTGATATATATTTTATATAATACATATTATATATGTAGTGTTTTTATTTATATTTTAATTTTTTGTTATATATTTTATATGTAATATATATGATGTATGTAGTTTTTTTTTATTTATATTTTTATTATATAGTTTGTGTTAGATAGTTTGTTTATTTAGATTTTTGTTATAAATTTTTTTATTATATATATATATATATATTTTTTTTTTTTTTTTTTAATTTTTGATATTTTTTATTTTATTTTATTTAATTTGTGATATTTTTTATTTATGTTATATGTTTTAAATTTAAATTTATTAATTTTTTGTTATATATTTTTATTTTTTATTCTATTATATTTTGTTTTTTATATATATATTTTTATATTTTTTATTTCCATTATATTTTTTGTATATATATTTTTTAATTTTATTATTTTAAAATCGATTGTCGTATGGTCATTGTTTATGACTTTATGAGACAATGTTATGAATTATTGCTTAAATTGTAGTTTTATAGCTTATATGGATTGGAAATGTTTTTAATCTCTTTTTTCCCAAAATGTATAATATTTTTATTTTTTTTCATATTTGCCGAGTCTTGCCGAGTCTGTCCCGAGTCTTTCCCGAGTTTTTCCCGAGTCCACGAGTCATATGCCAACCGAGTCTTTGCCGAGTCCGAGTCGTGCAACATTGGTTCTTAGTGTGTCAATTTCATCTTGTGTGAGGTGATACCTTTCTTGACTCAACCCTCT
Organism: Larix kaempferi; assembly: GCA_027924585.1. Classification (NCBI taxonomy): domain Eukaryota; kingdom Viridiplantae; phylum Streptophyta; class Pinopsida; order Pinales; family Pinaceae; genus Larix; species Larix kaempferi. Next base: position 4,604,110 of record BSBM01000579.1, on the reverse strand, counting down.
TGATTTTTAATTATATGATCATTGATAGGAAGGCTAACAATCTAGCACGTTATTACTTGATCTATTGTTTTCTCTTGAGTGTTGTGATTTTCAGGTATTTTCTCAGGTGGATTGGATCTTCTCTCATCCATCAAGCAAGAGTTCTTTTTGACTAACACTTTCATCTTGTAGGTTCCCAAAGTTGGCTTCTCTTCGAAAAATCGAGAAACGCAAGAGCCTTTTACCTCATCCATCAACAATAAATCTTAAAATCATCTCTCGGTTACTAGATCTAAGGGCTTACTTCCTCTAGCCCTCCATTTTTCTCTTTGATCCCTTGTTTGCTTGACTTGCTAGCCTTTTCTCTTCTAGCTCTCATTCTTTCCTAGCTTCTCTTTTGCCCTAGGTTTTCTCTCCTTGCTGCTGCACTTTTTCCTGTTTGCTGTTCCTCTTCATCTTTGCTGCCCTATCTTCATCTCTGCTGCCCTCTTTTACTGCTGTCCTCTCTATCTGCTGCTCCTTTTTATCCACTGGTGGCAGCTTTCTTCCATCTCCTTTTGCAGCCTACTGTCTTCTCCATTCTGTTGGCTGCCCTTTCTCCTCACTTCTTGACTGTCCCAGCTCTCATTTGCAGCCATCTTCCCTCTCGTTTTTGTCTTCAAGCTTGCTTCCTTCTCTCCCTTTCGTCCACCTTCCAAAAAGCCCTAAAAGACATAACACAAAATAAAAAACTTTGTTAAACATTTGTATTAGTTAGTAGCAATAAAGTTTGTTAATTGATTAGAGTTAGTTGCATTGCATTTCTTTAAAAGTTAGTGGTTAGTTTTTAAATTCCTTTAAAAAGTTAAAATTTAGATCTCATTCTTAAAACATTAGATTTGCATTTGTTTGTCAAATTTCTAGTTTTTTGCTTAGTTACATTTGCACTTTAGATCTCATCAAAAAAGTTAAATTTTGCATTGGAAAAATGATTGGGCATTTAGATTAGATTTTAAACTTGCATTTAGTTTCAAGTTGTTTTATTTTACTAATAACTAATGGGCGCTTGAGTGGTCTGGACCTTTTGTTTGTTGTAGGTATTGAAAAGAAGAAACATTTGTGAAAACAAGACTCAAAGAAGATCGAAATTATAACCCAAGGAGAAGACTTGAACCAATGAGAGGATTATTTACACTCTCCTTTGTAAAAGCCATTAAGGGCTTCTAAGTATTGTTTCCATAGTTATTTTATTTCCCTCAAAGGACCTTTCAAGGGTTTAATTCCCGAAGGCACTTGTAATTCAGTTAATAAAAAGGCTAGGTGGGATAAGGCCTCCCACACTTTGTTTCTCCTTCTCCATTTGGGGAAGACTGTTTCATGCATGCTATAGTTAGACTTGTATAAGTTTCATAGATTAAATTTCATTTTTGTACTTAGAGTAATTTCCATTTCCAAGTCTTGACTTGAGTTAGCAACCCTGGGATTTCACCCGAGGGCCACATTATTTTGTGGTAGCTTCTCTATCCCCATTAGAATCCTTGTCGAAGTTCAGCTAGCTGGAAGGTCTCAAGGACTGGTGGTTCTAGTGGTCACCTTGTTCGAAGGTTGATCCCACCTTATTGTCTATTTCTTGGTCTGTTGTTCAACTTGGCCTTGTCTTTTCTTTTCCATTCGTTTTTTCTTTCATTACTTGTTTACTTTGGAAAGCGTGCACTTTCTTTACGTACAACTATCTCTATTTTAATAAAGAACAAAGTCTCTTGAACTTGAAATAACCCAAGTCAAGAGCACTCTCTGTCGGAGAGCATAGTAAAGTTACATTTTCCCTATATTAGGCATATAGAATAACTAAACCTCTTGAACCTTGTCATAAGACAAAGTCAAGAGCACTCTCTGTCGGAGAGCTGAACTGTGTGCTCTAATAATAATAAAATTTCCAACTCACATCCCCTTAATAAATTTATCTTGGTTGCTATTCAACACCCGTATACTCTGCCAACCTGAAAAGGTTGGGCTAGTACTCAGAAAGGTGTTGTATTTGATAATTTCCGATAATATAATAAAATTTTCACCCCCCACAACCAATAAACCGGCGTTACCTTTTTCGAGACATACTTAGGTAGTGGGCAAAGTTCCTAAACCTGGTGGGGTCGGAAATTACCGTTGTCTAGACATCAGAGTGGTTAATTCTTTAGACACCTACTCTTTGAAATCTGGGCGGTCCGTCTTACCATCAAAAGGGGAAGCCACTGAAAGTATACCTTTCCGGTCTTTTGATTTATCTTATTGTTCTTAGCCTAATAATCAAGACCATTAAAACTTTAAATTTACCAAGATAATCTACACAACGATCTCACAAATAGCTACTATTGAGACTTACATTTCAGCATCCCCAAGCACTACACTTGTTTGACTCCATTTTGGCACTGGTCATCGGTGGATGCTTCTTATTTTTGCAAAGTCTTCATATACTGTTTCGCAACGTGGATTGCATTTTACCTTGTGTTTTATTTAAAGTAAATTTGTGATCTTTCATCTTTAAAACTCCTAAACAACATCCATCCGCATCACCATATAAAAACATTAGAACACATAAGAGCCATAGTTAACTCTTTGTAGGGACTACCCCCCTTGGCTTCGTTAGGAGTTAGCCTAAACAGAGGAGCTGGGATTCAGGTGACAGTACCTGACTCATTGCTTGCCCCCAAGGCCACACTTTCCCCACTTGTAGTGAGGGAACAACTTTCGAATGATTTCTGATGCTGGTGTGCATCTCGGCGGACAACATGTTCCTCATTTAACACACACTCACTCACTTGTGAAACTCGCATAGGAGAGAGAAAGAGATCTGCAAAGAAGGAGAAGGAGATCTTGTTTGGGGATTACATCTTTGTATTTGTTGATCATCTATATTGAGGAAGCTTTGCTGGGTTTTCTACCCCATGACGGTTTCCCAGGATAAATCTGTGTCTATCTTGTGATTATGTTTCTTTCAGTGATCCTTATTATGCTCTTGTTGTGAATTTTATGCTAAACTTAACATGGTATCATATCTAGCCTGAATAGGACATCTTTCACAAGGTGAAAATATCTCTCTTCTTCCTCCGGTGAGAAATTAGGGTTTCTGCAAAAGTTGGAATTTTTGGAATCTGATTGCATGGCTAGATGCTCCTCCTCAAAAGTGAAATTTTGAGCCCTAGATCGAAGTTTTTGAGTGGGTAGAACCCCAGGATAAGTCAAACCTTAGTTTGACTGCTGGACCAGAAGAACCAAAAAAACTGCGAACCAGTGAACCAGAAAAGCTGCGAGCCAATGAACCAGTGAACCAAAAAAGTTGCGAACCAGTAAACCAATGAACCTGTTATCACACCATAGTAGCAAGGCTACTATTCTTGTTTAGCAAATATCTGCACATTCCAGAGCTTCCATTATTCAAAGCATGGCTATGATGATTGTATATTTTGTGATCACTCATGATCAGAGCAGTGTATTATTCAGACTTATGTTAGACCTTGTGTCAAGGCTGAGCCTTGAGAATTCAGATTTGATGATCAATGTGACCCTTTGTCCCATATAGTTTCAATTCAGTGCCTAGAGATATATTGTAGCAGTGTTTCAAATGATATATGATGATTATTACTATGATGATGTTGTATGATCCATGGATATTTTATCACTGACTGCGGATTATTATCTTGTTGATTTAGTCATGTTCACAGCATCTGCTTGGTATATTATTCCTGATGTGGCAAACTGTTTAAAATGAACTATAAATCATAAAATGGACAATTGCTTGCACATTTAGGTCATTTAACAAAACCCACTGGTTTTCCACCTTACATAGATATGGTCTTTCCTGACACCAGTTGCCTGCTAGTGTAGGCTCCATATTCACTTGACTCCATCCATACATGACTTTCCTATTTGACTTTAAACCTTGACCTGTCTCATTTGACTTTCTGATACTGAGGACTTCCCTATTTTTCTACCTCTGTGTTTGGACCGCATCCCTGTATGTTCAGTGTCTCGACTCTAAGTTGGTGACAAAACTTGCCTTTGGTGAGTTGGATTGTAGGCCTAAATCATTATGGTTGGTTGTCCCGATGTTTGGCATTGGCTCGAACTCCCCCTAGTCACTTGAGATATTATTGGCTAAAACTGAAAGTTCATGTTCTACTTATGGAAACTTATAAATTCGCCCATGGAAACTAAAAAGGGCAAGAGCGATGAACAGCTAAAAATACTCCTCGAAGAGTATAAGAAAAGTCCAAAAAGCAATGGTTTTTAAAAGCTATATCTAAACAATTGCTAACCTTCTATGTATATGAAAACATGCCCTGGATGCAAGCTGCAACTAGTTGTGCTTTTCAGCACACCTGAGATCCGAAGGGTTGTGTAGGCCAAAAAGGCCATGAAATGAAATTAAATGATCCTAATAAACCTGGATCAACTTGATGTAGACATGATGCCTAAGTTGAATAAGCACTCTCTAAACAACTTATCCATTTGTGAGGCACAGCCATTCCCCGTGTTATTTTGTCCAAGCACAGAGTTTATAGCTTCCCCCTTCTCCCAGTCCAAAGTATTTTTGAGTTAAGTTAGACAAGTCAACCCCTTGGCCCAACCTTGTTCCTAGCCTTCATCCTTCACTAGCAGTTTGACCATGTCCAATGGGTGAGTTTGTCATTTGAACTATTGTGCAAGTAATTTTATATAACAAAGGAATATGCTAACTTGATTAATGCCACTGAATGGATGTTATACTTTGAGCTTGGCTGTGAGAATGATCAGAGAAGCATGTCTTAGTCTACTGATGTGATTTATCCTTGGTTGTATATTATTGGGATCTGTGATGATGTGGGCCATATATATATACCTATTGATGATGATTGATGGTCCCACATACTTGATGATGATATCATATGATGGACATATGGTTCAGATGATGATTGATGCAGTTTAGCAGGTTTTATTATTACTTCAGATCATCAGATTATGCATTGTCCATATATGGTGGACCCTACAACTGGCCCATTAGGGCAACCCATGGTGTATGAGTACACATTCCTAGTGGATTTGGGTCTTCTGGATCTAATGAGACACTTATCTTTCAGTTCCGGGCACTTCTGACAATGATTGATGCAGTTTTACACTTTTTGACCAGATTTGGGGCTAAATTCCCAGCCTGAGCAACAGGGGCCATGAGAGGCCAGTTCACCTAGGGCGCTGTATGAGGAGGGGGTAGTCTAGCCACTTGTTTTTACCATTTACCCCCCCTTCTGGAGAGCCTGGTGAGCTCAGTTGGACAGCGCAGATGCCCTAGGAGGCAGTTTTGGCACTTTCACAGTTACCGAGGCAGTTAAAAAATGGGATAAAGTGGTCACTGAGGAATTTGATTTGGGCAATTGAGGCAAGGTTTTGGCACTTGGTTTTCACAGAGGTCTTCCAGGGTGATCCCACTATCTTCCAGCCAGTTTTCACCATGTGGGTAGGCCCACAGTGATCACAAGAGGTCTTTTACTACTTGTCTGTCACAGATTTTGAGGACAGATTTGATCATTTATATTATCTTGGACATATTTTATTATTTTATTGTGCCTTGGCGATGAGCTCGTAAGTATTGATGCCTCCTAGCCCCACCATGTGCTTCTTATGTTATGTCCTAGTCATTATGAGGTGGATTTTTGTACTTTTACCCCTCTAGTGGATGACATCATCCTCACTTTGTACCATTTAGTTAGGGCGTCATCACTATATTGGGTGATCCATGTGATATATTGTTATGATTCATTATTAGCCATTGATCATGTATTGAGATCTTTTAATCTCAACCACTCATTTAATGTAGTATTGTAAAATGGTATAGGGTTTTGGTCTTTATTATCCTATATAAGGAGGAGACCCCCTATTGTATAGCTCACCTTTGGAGCTCTGGAATATTGGAATAGAACACTTCTTTGTCGAGCATATCTCTCTTGTCTTGTGGATTCTCTTGCATATTGAGTATACAGTATCTCTTTTTTGTATCATTGTGGATTTTGGTGCTTCTACTAGTTTTCTTGCGGAAAGTCGAATTGATGGAGAGGAGGGCGATTTCTTGAGGGTTATTGTTGGAGGGATCCACATATTCTCTCTTGGGTTATTCTTGTGACAGGGAGTATCATTATTGTATCTTCGTGACATAGTTGATGCTTTCTATTACATCTTTCTATCATTTTCATAATCATCTTAATTGACTTGTTTCTTTGATCTTGTCTTGTAGGAGGAGGACAATTTGGCTATCTTGGAGGAGGACGTTTTGGTTGGAGCTCTTGGATCTCACTCTTGAATATACACATAGGAGATTGCTATCAATTTGCAAGGTGGCCACAAGCAATTGAGGTAAGATCTACAAGGTATGTGCCTCTTTCCATCCATTCTCTCTTCATTGGTTACAAACCCTAATTAATTAAAACCCTCATTTTGGTTTTTCTTAAATCTACTTAGATATAGCCTTGCTTTTGAAAAGATCTTAAGAACCCACCTCTATAGCATCCACCCCTAGTTGGATCTATAGTTTGGTGGTGATTGGGTTAAAATTAACACACTTTTCAAGGCAATATAGCGCTCTTGAACCAAATCCCACTTCCTTGGAGAGGCGTGTTGGGTTAGATCTAGCATGTGGGTAGGTGAGATCCCACTTGATTTGCAATCTACACACTTGATAACCTACCCCTAAAGTTTTACTTGGGTGATTTCTACCTTGTGGGAACCATTCCACATTTTAAGGGATTAAAACCCCCTTTTGAATTACTTGGCACCTTAAAACTCAAATCTAGTAAGATCTAACCCTTGGATTGACTTGATTTTCTAGATCCACATAGATCATTGCCTAAACTACTTGGATCTACAATTTGGTGGCCATTGGACTTGATTTGACACACCTTATCCACCTTTTAGCCCTCCTTGAGCAAGGTCGCACTTCCTTGGGTGACTAAGTTTGCCCACTTCTAGGACCTGGGTAGTTGAGATTTCAGTGGATTTGGAACGGGCATACCTTGAAACCTATATCTAGAGTATCATTTTGTGACGATCTGCCTTGGGGGTAGCATTCCTTATTTTAAGGGATTGTGGTCCAGTTGGGTCATTTCATGAAATTCTAGATCTAGCAAGATCCAACCACTCTATCTCAATTAGCCCACTTGACTTGACCTCTAGGTGTCCCAATCTACACTTTGACATATCTTTTGACTCCATTAACCCATCCAACAAGGCACTAGTCCTCCTTAGGCAAGTCGCACTCCTTGGGAATTGTGTCAAACCTTAGATCCAGTAAGTGGGTACTCCTAATCTCAACTTAGATCCATAGATCTACTCATTACATATCCTCTAGTGCCAATTGCATCCCTTAATTTCACCTTGTGGGTCCACTTTAAACCACTTCACATATCCCAAGAAAGTAGGACCCACTTGTGTAACACATGGTACCATACCTTGTCATTATAACTAATCATGTGGCCTAAAATCAACATTGGTTGAAACACTAATCATCTCTCAAACACCATCATCAACCATACTTAAACTTCTAGGTCCACTTAACCTTGCATTGGTTTCCGTAACTCATCATTTACTCATCCCTAGGAACCTTTGTTTGGGTCCCTCCATCTTTGATTGCTTATAGGTCTCTCCCTAGGTCTTGATTTATCTAGATCTGAAGTGAAGAGTGCCTTGGTTGACGTGACTCCCACCTTGCATTGGGGAACCGTGGCATCTCTTGGGTCACCTCTTTAGTTGCCCCATCTCCTCTACCGTCCCGGATGGGATACCACTAGGGCAACTACAAAGTTGTGTGATAACAGAACAAAAAAACTTGTTGCAGATCCGAAATTCAACTGGTCAAGTTTGACGGGTGTGTTACCAGCTATTTTGTACAATAGTTGAATTTCTTGTGAGGCCGCCAATTTATTGAACATGATTCATGTTTCATCGTCAGTGTTCAGAAGTTCAGAGGTCATTTTCAAGGCAATTTTGCCCCATTTGTAATAACTGCATGTTTCATACCCCCATGGGGAATTTGTAAAAAGTTGGTCTAAACGGGGGGTCCTTTTATAAAAGACTCGGCTATCCTTAGGTTTAGCCAATTGGGGGGATACTCTAGAGTGTTTTTTCCTTAGGAATTATGCGCTACTCATCAGTGGCGTATAATCCCCGAGTTTTTCACTCAAACCTCCAAAGCTAGAGTATTTTCCATGGTGGTCAAAACCTAAGGTGGTTATTAGAGTCTTGTGTCTAGGATTTTTTACGTGTTAACCATCTCGTTATGAGTCGTATGAACATCCACTAGGTCCCCTAAGAGTTTCGTTTGATTCTGACAAAAATAATTTTTTCCGTAATTTAGACCATTTTTTAATGGTTTAAATGGAATTTTCAAGTTGTGATAAAAACCTCATCCGGCAGGCGGATTTTGGCGTGGGGAGGCTCGTTTTGATGCTCAGAGCGTCCTCTTTACCCTAGCACACTCATTCTTCAGATTCCGGGCAATTACGTCACCTCTGGGGGAGTTTTTGGCTAAAAAATGCATCATTCTAGCATTTAATTGTTAAAAAATGACAAAATGCACTAAGTCCAAATTTGAAAAAAGACAAAAATGATTATAAAAATCTTTGGAAAGGGTGGCATAATATTTTCCATGTGATGTACGACCACCTTTTGAGGAATAAGTCACATGTATTAAAAATCAAATCTGAAGGTTTCATTAAAATGGAAAAGTGTGAGCATCGTTTCACGTGGGTTCAAATACGCATAAGACAAGTAAAGGTTCCAAATTAATGTGGTGGGACTACCATGGAGATAATAAAGAACATGTTATACTTTGGATATGTGAACTAATAAGAGAGTGATGTGAGCACATTATCATTCGTGGGCCATTTCAACTCACGGGTTAGCTTGGGCGATGTTCACGAATTGGGCATGTGGCATTGTTTAAATGGATTGGTGGTGTTGCATTTATTGTATGGTAGGCGCCTCCCTCAAATTGAGGCCACCTCACCATGCTTGGCTCCTTGAGAACTCGAGTTTGTACCTATCAAAGCTCCAAGCTTCACCTCCTCCAAAGCTCACGCATTCCTCCTTATGCTCACGCCTTCATGACTTGGCATTCACGTATTTGATGGGGTGATACTTCCTATGTTGGAGTGGGGGAGCACCTTGCCAAGGTGGAGGCCACTTCCCCACTCACCATTACTTCAACTACGAGTTAGCTGGTGGATCAAGCTCCAAGCTTGAGTCTTGATTGAAATTCGAATTCATGTCTAGTGCCATTTGGCTCTCTTGTTGCCAATTCGAATTAGGGTATTGGGCTCTTAGTTTTGTATAAAGAGAGGCTCTTTGCTCTCTATTAGGATGGATATTTGCATGTAAGATTACTCTGGAGAAATTGTAATAGCTCTTACTTAATATTGAATAAAGATTTTTCGACTTTGGAGATCCATGAGCTCTCTTTCTTGGTGGTGAATATTTCTATGGTTGAGATGATTTCTTTCCAAGCATTTCTCTTTCAATAATAATATGTTGAGATCAAAAAATGCTAGCTTTAGAAGTCTAAATTCTAGAACATAAGATTTACCATTTGCAGTTGTCAACTTGGTATATTATGCAATGTTTGTCAAAGTTACATGAATAGGGCGTACTCAGTTATACTAGTATTGATGCAGCTTTGATTTTCAAAGCATACTAGTTGTTTTTTCATCTCACTATTGTGTTGAGTGTTTTGTGTTTTGGTTAGGCTTCATCATTTGAAGAAGGGTGTGAGCTCAGTTGCTTCTATCCCAAGCTTCAACAACTTCAAGATTTGATTTTAACACTTTGTGATTGCAGGATCTACAAGGCTTGTGATTTCTTTCATCTAAAGAGGGCTAAAAAAAGAGCTCCTTCTCATTTATCTCATCAACAAAGTTACTTTAAAAAACTCTTTGGTTACCTGGTTACATTAAGAAGCCCTAAACTTCATTCTTTCCACCTTTTTGGCTTCTTGGCCTTGTTTGGCCTTTTGCTTCCCTTTTCGTCCTACCTTCTTTCACTCTTTTCTTCTTCTTTTGCTAGCCTCTTCTCCTTGCTCCTTTCGCCCTACCTTGTTTTCATCATCTTTTTCTTCCACCCTTTCCTTCCATTCGCTGCTTATCCCTCTCTCAGCTTCTCACTCTTTTCTCTATCTCTGTTTTCCCTTCTTATTTGCTACTGTTCTAGCTTCATTTCGCAACTCTCTTCTTTCTCATTTGCTCGCTGCCCCTTTTTTCATTTTTTTGACCTTTCTTCTTGCTGATGGTTCATCTTTTCTTGCCAATGTTTTACATTTGTGTGTTGCTTTTCCAGTTTCATTTTTGCAGCCCCACCTTCCCTTACCTTATTGGCTGTCCTTTCCTCCTAGGCTCACTGTTTTAGCTCTTGTTTTTTTTATCTTTCGCAGCCATGTCTTGTCTTCTTGCTGCCCTCTTTACATTCTCCAACTCTCGGTTTTTCTTACCTTCTCTTCTTCTCCCCTTTCTCATCCATTTGCCCTCTTTGCTCTCTTTTCTTTCCACACCTAGTTTAGAGCTTGTTTTAATTCTCAAATAGTTTAAAAGTTAGCATTGTTAGTTTTTTTCATCTTAAATCTTAGATCTTAGTTCATTATTAGCTTGCATCTAATTTCTTTTGATAGTTTGCATTAGATCACATTTGAAAGTTAGATTTGCATCTTAGATTTCAAATTCTAGATCTTAGATCTTAGATTAGTCTTTTTTAAAGTTTTGTTTGATTAAATAATGATGGATGCTTGAGTTGATCTCTATTGTAGGTATTTGAAGAGAACAAAAAAAACAAAAGAAGAGGATCCAAGCTTGAAGAGAAAAACAAATCAAGAACACAAGGGAAAAGACTTGAAGAAAGTACCCAAACTTGAAGAGAAGAATCAAAACCATGGAGATCCAAAACAAGAAGAAGATTTGAACCAACAAAATCAAAACCATTCTCCTTTTGTAAAAGCTCTTAAGAGCTTCCTAGCTTTCTTCTACTTTATTTTTCATGTTCTTTTCAAGGATTGAATTTCCAAGGCATTGTAACCTTTTAATAAAAAGCTAGTGGGATTTAAGGCTCCCACCTCCCAACTTCCCCCATTTGGGGAAGTGTGTAGTGTTTTGCTTGGTTTGTTTCATCTTCAGCTTAGATTCCATTTTTGTACTTAGATTAGTTTTCCATTTCGCAAGTAGAATACTAATTGTTAGTTCGTTTCATTTTTGCTCCTTAGAACACTAATTGCTAGATTAGAGTTTATCATTTCCATATTGAGCTATCTTGTTGTGTTCTTTCCTTTATTGTTTAAACTGCTAAAAAAAACACAAAGTCTCTTGAACTTGTCATAAGACAAGTCAAGAGCACTCTCTGTCGGAAAGCATTGTTGCATTTGCATTTGCATATAGATTAGATAAGACTCTTGAATCTCACCATAAGGTGGATCAAGAGCACTCTCTGTCGGAGAGGTTTGTTTCTTCATGCTCTAATTAAAACCATTTTCAACTCACATTTCCCTTTAAAATTGGAATTTATTCGTTTCTCCATACCGTGTATGCTCTACCCCAAGGTTACTTGGGAGCGGGAGCGAGAAGTGAAATTTCAAAAGCTTCCGGTTAGGAAGCATTCAGGAAGCGTTTTTTATATAATATATATTTTTTATATATTTTGATGCATATATGTCAACAAATGCATGTAGAATGTTGAATTAGTTATAGAAATGATAAAAACATGAAATAAACAAGAATACCATATAACATAATTCATCAATCATCATTCATTAATCATTTACTAGTGAATTCATCAACCATAGATCCATGATTCCATAAGTTATAACATCAAACTCAAATTCCATAGATCCATGATTCCATAGTGAATTTCAAATTCAAAGGTAGGTTCAAGTTTCAACTTCAAACTTCAAACATGAAATGCCATGTAATGTTTACAAAATATATGATAATAAATATAAAAGAGTCAATAGTGCTAAAACTTGAAAGTACTGTAAACAAGAAAATACAAGAAAAGTAGATTTTATGGAATCATGGATGTTTCCTCTTGCCACGAGAAATTTCCATTTTCTTTTCTCGTGCTCTCTCTCTCTGAACAATGGGAGTGCGATTATCATCCCCAGTAGCCACCACTGCTGAGCCACGTCCAAGACTCGATCCTGCACGACCCTCCCTCACTGATGCAGATGGAGGTCGTGAAGTTGAGCCTCTAGGCAAAGATGGTGCATCTGGAAACAAGGTAGAAGATGGAGGAGCCATTGGTAGTGGTACTGCATATGTGTCATCCTCATCACCCAAAAGCTCTTCCTCCAAGCGCTCTAAAGTTAAGGCTCCATCCTCCAAGTTATGCTCCTCCGGATTATTGTCCCAAGTGACATATCATCTATCAGTTTTGGCACGCTCACAATAATGAGTCAACAACCTCAAGTTGTAATGTACATAAACCAAGCTTTCTGCTCGGTTTTCATTTAATCGGTTTCTTTTCACTGAGTGGATAAAGCTATAGGTGCTCCAACACCTTTCTACAGAGGAACTATTAACCACCTGTGAAAGCACTCTAACAACCAATTTATACAAGCGCTGGCATGTTGAGCCATACATGTTCCACCATTCGATAGGAGGCGCCCTATCTCGATCTCTGATTGCATGCAAAGTACCAGATGGACCAACTTCACTGAGGTATTTGCTTAATTCACTGCCCAATATGTCACATTCCTCTACATCAGGGACCAACTTGTCTATAGCAGTCTTGTACGCAAGCTATACCTCTGGATCTGTGTGGGGCTTTCTCCTAACCCCACCCCCAGGTGTTGGTTTGGCCAACCAAGATGGAGAATAATATTTTGGTGTTAACACATACGCTAAGGCATGCAGTGGAACGTTGAGATGTTCCCACCTTTTGACCACATATGTGTGAACATGGTCATACAAGATGGGATCTTTCTGTTCAACAATATCTTTAATTTAACCCAGCATGCTATCCATCTGCTCATACATCTCCCCAATCACTGGCTTATCTGTATCTGCAAACCGAATCATGTAATAAATGGGCTTTGTGAACTGCAAAACATACTTGACACTTACCCAAAACCCCGCATCAAGAACTGTTTCTTCCACCTCCTGAAAATCAAGCCTGTCAGATGCGGATGTACACCTATCTTTCAAGACCTTCCATGACTCACTTGATACCATGCTAGCCAATGCCTCTCTTACCTTCAAAAGGCACCTAAAAGTGAGGTAGTAGCTAGCAAATCTAGTCTTTGCTATCTTCAATAGCTTCAACTTTGAGTGACTGGGGAAAATGCCATGGGCATTGTTATGGTTGGTTATAAATCTTATCATCTTCTTGCCCTTTTTGTACAATTCACCAATCCATTTGTATTAATTTTCCTTCAACTTAATGATGTTGTGCATCAAAAGGTTCATTGTGTGAACCAAACACCCAGACCAAAATATGTTGGGGTATTTATCTTCAATGATTGCTCCCGCTGCCTTACAATTAGCAGTATTATCGGTTATGACTTGGATGACATTGTATGAACCAATAGATTCATTGGTTTTTAGAAGGAGTTCTGCAATGCTTATGCCAGTCTTGAATTTATCTGAGTAGTCATGGATTGAAAGGAAGACTGCACCAGTAGCAGACACACCAAGAACATTTATCAATGGCTTGCCTTTTACATTTGTCCATCCATCTGATACAATTGATACCCCATACTCATTCCAAGCATTTGTGAATTGCCCCAAAGCATTTTGGATCTTGCCTCTTTCCTTGTCAAGCCCCATAGTTCTAGCTTTGTCATACCCTGGGCCCTTGTATCCTGCTGGAGCAGTGCGAATGGCATCTACCATTTCATGCCAATAGGGTGAGCAAAGGACATTGAATGGTATGCCACATGCATAGAGAAACCGGAACACTTTTGCATCCACGTCATCCCTACCACCTTGGTCAAGGAAATCTGATATTGTTCCATGTGACCCAGGGGGTGAGAATCCTCTACCTTGGGTGGATGGGCCTCCAGTTCTCGGTGAGCTCAATGAGGGGTCATGGTCAACCCTTCCTTTTGATTTGTTTTATGCTTCAAATTCTTCCTTCTTATACATGGCTCTTTGTGATGATGGCACACTTTGGCAAACACAAACTCCTACAGTTTTGTTTTCATCACATCGCATGTTCCCACATAGATGTCTTCTCAGACAGGTATATGAACCCGTGTAAGTCTTTTTACAATGGGGGCAACCAAATTTGGTGGTTCCACCCCCCTTGATTCCTCCCTGCTTAGTGACATATTTCCACAAGGGTGTTGTGTCCTCCTTGGTTTTCATTCGGTTTCCCTCCTCCTCCTCCCCCTCTTCCCCTCCATCCTCCTCTCCACGGTATGTGCCACTACCCACTTCTTCATCATCTCCCTCTCCCTCATTCCTCCTTCGGTTTTCAATGAACATCATCAAAACAACAAATGGAACCAACAAAAGAAACCATAAACCCATCATCATGTTTGTTGGAATTGGAAGTTGGAAGTGGAACTAGAGTTTAACCTGTTGCCCTGCAATAGAATGATAGAGAAAGCATGGGAAAGAGTAGGAGAGGAACATTTACAATGACATTCTAGATTCTAGTCAAATTTCAAACTTAAAAAATTCAAGTCTCAAGCATCAAGCATCAAAACTTCAAGTTCAAACTTCAAACACAAAGCAAATCAACAAGAAAGGGTTTAGAGCCTACCTATTTGGATGTCCAAGACTCCAATGGTAGTGAGTGTGCCAACTTGCCAAGGCTCCAAGCATCCAACCTTCTTCAATCTCCAATGGCACCTTCTCCTCTTCTCCTCTTCTCTTCTCTTCTCCTCTCCTCTCCTCTCTTCTCAAACAAAGCAAAGTGACAAAATGGAGTGTGGAGGAGAGCTTTATCCCTCAAAGCCCTATTCCCCCCTCCAAAACCCCAAGCGTGGACCCCACAAGCTCCAATTCACCAAGAAAATCGCGAATTGACGCGAAGCATCCAAGGAAGCTACGGGAAGCGATCTCCGAAGCGAGCCAAAGCATTTTTTTCTCCGGGAATCGATGGCGAAGCGAAGGCGGAATCGATCCGGAAGCGAAAGGGAAGCAATGCTTCGGATCGATTCCTGCACGCTCTCAGACAATGGCAGGGAACGATTTTTTGGGGACTGAATCGCGCTTCCTAAAATCGCTTCCTCCCGGAAGTGAAACCAAATTGCGCTTCGGCATAGCTTCCGCCTAGCTTCGGCCGAAAGCTAGCTTCCGGAGCGGGGGCGAGGGGGGGGGATCGCTTCCCCGCAACGTAGCTCTGCCCAACCTTGAAAGGGGTTGGAATACTCAGAAACGGTATTGGCTACTTAATCTTTCAACTTTAAACCATAATAAAATCTTCACCCCATAACCAACGAACCGGCGTTATTCGATAAATACTCAAGTAGTGGGCAAATTCCAAGTGGGGGCGCCGGGTAGCCATGTTCAGACTCTAGATTGCTGGTTAAGTTCCTTAAACACCTAGCCTAGAGAAATTGGGTGGTCCATCATGTCTTCGAACGGAGCCATTGAAGGTATTTTCGATTAGATTTCCAGTACCTTGCATATCGGTTGGAAATTCCCTTATTAGCCATAATAATCAACAACACCTAAAACACACAATAAAATTTACCAAGAACAATTACAAAACGATCTCACAAACATATCTGGAGACTTATATTTCAGCGTCCCCAAGCACTTATTGACTCCATTTGGCACTGGTCTTGAAACTTATATGCATCACCTTAATTTGGACCATTTGTCCTTCATATCTGCTTAACTCATTATTATTCTGTGGATGCTTTAATTTCCAGTCATCATATATTGTTTATCTTATCATTGTGTTTTGTAATTGCAACGTGGATTTCTTAAATATTATTGTGTTCATCTTAAAACTCCTAAACAACACCCATCTGCATCACATCATGCAAAAACACTTAAAAAACATAGAGCCATAGACAACTCTTTGTTAGGGACAACCCCCCTTGTCTGTGTTAGGAGTTTTCCTAAATGGAGGAGCTGGGATTCAGGTGACAGCACTTGGCTCATTACTTGCCCCCAAGGCCACACCTTCCCCACTTGTAGTGAGGGAACAACTTTCGAAAGATTTATGTTGCTGGTGTGCATCTCGGCGGACAACAGGGTGAAAAGTTGAAGTTTTCAAAAACCAAGTACACCAGTCAACTCAATTTAGTCAAGCACATATCCTGGTAAGGTCTATTTTGCATTTTGAGAATTTTCAATTTTTGGTGACCTCCTGGATAAGATGGCCCCAAGCACTAAGCTTGAGGATAAGCTAGAAGGCATAGAGAATTTTCGGACATAGAAATATAGGATTGGTCTCATTCTTAAAGAGAATGATCTTTTGCAATACATTAAAGATGAAGTTGCAGAACCTCAGGAAGATGAAGCTAAAGAGAAGTACAAGAAGGGCATGATTAGGGCAAAGAGAATCATTGCTGATTCTATGAAAGACCACTTGATCCCTCAAGTGTCATCAAAGAAGACCCCAAAAGAAATGTATGAGGTTGAAGGAGATCCCAAAGAATGATTCGGAGAAGAAGAGTGATTATAGATCTTCCAAATGAAATTGGAAGAGCTTTCTTTGATTGGTCTTCTGTTCCGAATATAAGTTATAGGGGTTCCTTCAAGATTAAGACGATCTAAGAACTTAGGATTTATACGTTGGGTTCAGTCCTCAATAGAGTCGTGGGGTGGAATCGCCAGGTGAGCCACACAAGTAATTCACCGAAATGAAATATGTCGTAGGAGAGGTGAGATGAGTGAAAATTAAAATGGTGATTGGGAAAATTATGAAATTTAAAATACAATCACCAAGGCAAAATACCGGATGCGATAAGATATGGATTAACGCACGGACACTCGCAAACATCGAAGGTAAGCCTCTACCTCCCCAGCAACGACGCCAAAATGTTATCACCAAACTTGTAGTTGCCCCTAAAGGTGGATCCATAAGGATGGTAGGAGGGATGAGCAACCAAAGAAGTGAAACCAAGATAGCCTTGACTCCCAATGGATGGTTGTCACGCCAATTGAGGCAATCTTCACTTTATGTTATCTTAGCCCAAGACAACAATGGGGGAGACTCAGATCTACTCCCGATAAGGCAGATCAGACCAAGACACCAGATCAAATCAAATAGGGATGAAGTACGTAAGGTGTATGGTGAAGTTAACCCTAGATCGATGGATGAAGTCACAAGGTGAGTAATGGGTTGGATCAAGAGGCTTAAGCAATGATAATTTGATCCAACTAGGTTATACAAGTGACTTATGGGATTAGACACTAGATCCAGAATCAAGGTACTAGTCAATGATGATAAAATCCACTGCCTTGGGAACCATGTCCAATGCAAGGTAGTTAGGGACAGGATTGGGGCTTGTTGCCAACTAAGTTGTACTTAGTTGGATTATCAAGCAAGCGGGCAAAGTTGAACATGTCAATGTTCATTTTCAATGATATGATGACCATCAGGGCTTTTTTAGGGCCCTTTTTTATTTATTTTTACCACATGTCCATGGCCCTGCGAGGTTTGTAATAAAATGTAAAATGTACTAGCATGGTGTTTTGTAAAGGACTTGGTTCCCTAGGACTTTTTGACTAAGTCAGGTATTCCAAGGAGTTTTTTCACCTATTAATTATGTCTTGCATTAGTGCATAGCATAATTTTTGGGTTTTTCTCCTGCTCCTCCAAAGCTGGAATGCTTGGTGAGGTTAACGACCCATAGCGGATTATTAAAGTCCATGGGTCAATGTATGTGAACATGCTAGACATTATTTTTGAGTCATATGGACATGTGGTAAGTCCCCCTAGATTGTTTTTTAATTTCCGACGAAAAGTATTTTTTCTGTAATGGAGCCATTTTTTTTAATGGTTTAATTAAAAAATTTGTAAATGGCATAGAAGTGTCATCTAGGAGTCTTTTTTTCCTTAGGGGTGCTTGTTTTCCAACTCAGAGCACCCCCTTAACCACTCTTTCTAATGTTTGGGTGTTTAATTTTTCACTTATGCTCAAAAAACCCAAAAAAGTCAAAAAAATCATTAAAAAATAAAAAAAGTAAAAAAATGACTTAAAAAAATAATTGATTTTTGGAGTAATTGAAGGTCTGATTTGGATCAGCATGTATTAAGGAGCGTATTGGGCTGAGAGTTATGTCATGTGGGCACCCCATATCATGGGAATAACTCTCATCCTTTATGCTAGGCGCATCTCCTTCTAGCATGAGCACATTTGAGGAATGGGCAGCCACGAATTGAGGAATGAGCAGCACATAAGGTGTTGCTGCGTTAGCACCTTTGATGCTGTGTTTTTTGTAGCATGGTAGAAGGAGAGGGCAGCCCTATTTGGTCCATCATTCACTCCACCCATTCCATGATTCTCTCCTAACTTGGGCGCATCCCTCTCTTGGTTTCTCTATATAAACAAGGGTGCTCTCTCCATTTTAGAGAGTGGGAGTTGGAGACCAAGGAACTTATCATTGTAATACTTTTGTCATTTTGATTAATAAAAGGCTTTGGAGGTCACTTATGTTGTTGGACTTTCTGAGTGGATGAATGTATTGGTTTAACATGAGGTAACTTGTATTGATGTTTTTTGTTTCTCTAAGATCAAATATAGCTTTGGGAAAGATCAGTATTGGTTTATGAGGAGAGTTGAGTAATTTGTTTATTGCTTAGTCTTTCATATTACGCATTCGTAGAGATCAGATTTAAATGTATCATTTGCTTATGAACATTTCCTTTTAATTTCTACTATGTGTTTTATCTACATTTGATCTTTTTGTTGCAAGTTGTTGTGTTTTTACAGGTTGTCCACACCAGCAGCTTGAAGACTTCTGCTACGTTTTCCCAGGTGAGGAACCAGGCGGCAACAGGGCTAACCAGTACCAAAGATGGACTTGTTTGACAGGTATGACAGTATCAATGCACCCAAGTCTTAGAGAAAAGATCAAAACACAGAAACATTGGCCAAGTCCAGAAAGTCATGAGGGTTAGGAGAAGTTCAGTGCCTTGGAAAATGGGCCAATGGAGTCCCCAAGAGTGACGCCCTTGAGAACCCACTTTGGGATTTTCCTGATCTATAATACCCAGAAAGGATTTGCCAATTGATGAAGGGATTTGATATCTAGAATTTTTAGTTGATTTTAGCTTAGGATTTTAACAGTAAAATGGAGATGCCAATGGATTGGAACCAAGAAATATTGAACAAACCTGTGGATCTTACCTGGATAACCTTCTGATGCCTTGATGATGATGCTCTATGCAAACCCGATCAATTTGAGAAGATTTGAGGTAGTTTTCTATGAAGTCGATTTGCCCAAGGAAGCCAATGCGCCTCTCTCCTGCACAACAAACGTCAACAATATCAGATTTGATGTATCAAAAGATAAAGACTAATGCCACAAGAGAAATAACAGAAAGATACATAGATCACAATGATACTAATGATAACCCCTTGATACAAGCGAATGCCAAGTGAGTGAGTTGAAAAAGCCTTGCAAAAACGCCCAAGTTGAAGTCGCCCTCCTGTAGACAAGACAAAGTTTCCACAAAAAATAGATCCTACCACAAATACCCAAATGCTAGGATGCAATAGACTTTCCAATCACCATCTAAGAACACCAAATGCAAAGGAGACCCAAGAATTTCCACAAGAAGTTTTTCTATTATCAAGATTCCAAGAGCCAAAGACCGTTTACAATGAGAAGCTCTCTCCTTTAAATAGGATCGAGAGATACCAAAACCCTAACCACCTTTTGAATGGATGGCTAAGATTAAAAGATTAAAGTGATCTAATCAATGGTTGAGATGAGCTCAACATAAAAGTACGTGGATCAATAATAAAATAATACATCAATGGACCAAATTGCCCTAAGAGAGGGGGTCCCACCAAATCTCAATGATAAAACATAAGATCTAGCTCATGGTGGGTCCAAGCGGTAATTTCTAACACCCTTGGTCAGTCCACATGGCACAATAGCATCAAAATATAACTCTAACCACCAAATCGTGCCTCTCTGGAAAAGTCGTGAGCCTTACGAGGCTCCAAAAATCCATATAAAATGCCAGAGTGATAAGTGTGGGTCCCACTGGAAGCTGAAACTGCTAGAGAAGGTGGTGAAGACATCCCACTCGTCATCAAACATCATCCCATGCCAATTCCTTGCCTCAGTAGCCCAAATCGAATACCTCAGTAGCCATTTTTACCATTTCTGATCTACCTTGGGAAGTGTGAAACTGCCCAAACTGCCTCCTGGAGTGCCTGCGCTGTCAAGGTGAGGCCACCAGGCTCTCTGGGAGAGCGGTAATATTGTAATAACAAGTGGCTGGACCACCCCCTCCATGCACAGCGCCCTAGGTGAACCAATCAAATCTCATCACTGCTCTGACAGGCCAAAACTGCACTAGGATAGCCAATTGAGGTTAAAAATCGTTGTAACTGCTCGGAACTAAAAACAGACTGTCTCATTGGACTCAGAGAGCCCAAATCTATCCAAGATGTGTACTCATACACCATATAGATCTCTGCATGATCAAAATAAATATCCATCTTATCCGACAAACCAAATAATAATAATCTGTAAAAGTGTTGAAAAGCACAAATCATCATTCTAAGCCTGAAACCAATGCATAGAACTAACTGGTGACCTATACCAGACCATATATCATATCTCTGCATCATTCAAGGTCTGCCACCTCATGTCCTGTGGTTGACTTTTGGTCAAACTGGGTTTGACCAAGTCAACATGACCCAAAATATAACTCAGGCTATCATAAAACTGTTGCAAGTGTCAAAGGTTAAAGCATGCTCTACAATTCATTCAAGTAACAATTATAACAAGAAGTAATCATTTCACTGGCGATCTAAAACCAAATATAAAGAGTTTTCAATATCTACTTATGACTCGGACTAGACTTTCAAGACCATACTCACTTCACAGTTGTGATCAATTTGCTAGTGAAGGGTGAGGGCTAAAAGTTAAAAGGCTAGGCTAAGGGATGACTACTGGCTTGACATTGTGACACTTTGGAAATGGAAAGGGAATACACACTCTAACATATGCTGGACAAGTAGTAACATAGAGGATGGAAGTGTCTCACCGATGGGTAAGTTGTTTAAAGAGTGCTTATTCAACTTAGGCTTCATGTCCACTTTTATAAAAGATGATCCAAGTTCATTAGGATCCATTGATTTCATTTCATAGCCTTTTTGGCCTACATAACCCTTCGGATCTCAGGTGTGCTAAGAAGCACAACTAATCGCAGCTTGCATCCAGGGCATGTTTGTACATATACATCTAAGGTCAGTAATCATTTAGATATAGAGTTTAAGAACCATTTCTTTTTGGACTTTTTTTATACTCTTCAAGGAGAATTTATTAGCGTTTCATTGCTCTTGCCCTTTTACTCACATGTGTTGATAAACACATTCTAGAGTTTACAGTTTCCTGGGCTTTCAGTTTTAGCCAACACATCTTAAGTGATTGGGGGGACTTCGTACCAGTGCCAAACATTGGGACAACCGACCAGAATGATTTAGGACTACAATCCAACTTACCATAGGTAAGTTCTGTCACCAACTCAGAGCCGAGACACAAGAAACAGGGAGGCTCATCCAACACAGAGGCTAAAGCGGGGGAAGGTCCTCCATGCCACTAGTCTAGCAGTAAGTCAGGGTAATAAACAAATTGGTAGGTGATGGATGGGTGAAGACAGTGAATAACGAGACCAACACTAGCAAGCCAAAGTATCGTGGGAATGATCACCTCTATTCTCCCTAGGGAGGGTAAAACCAATGAGTATGGGTAGTGAACTTCTAAGTCTGAATGGGGACAATATAATATATATAAAAGTACAACCAGGTCCACATATCTATATGATCGTCGGATCATGATACTAAACGCTAAGACATGCTACAAGAATGAATATAAAAGCAATATAACCATAACACAAGAATATACCTGCTGAGTCATATACCTGAATGCACACAATCTGAACCAACATCTATCCTCTGAAACTGCTGCTGTAACTCTGGGCAATACTAACTGCTTTGTAAAAATGGCTAAATGGCTACATCGGTCATCTCTCTGAGTGTCCTGAAACTCAGTCATGGCATGGGGAACAAAAACTGATATCCATAAAATCATCATGATCCATAATAGATGCTCATCTTAGCATCTCACTGTAAGGGAACTGGCTAAAAAGTGTACTGGAATCTGAAAAATAGTGTATGATAGCCCGGCTAATATATATATGATAACAGGTCCTTAGACTTTGTCTAAGTAGACAAGTGGATTGTATCATCCCTGAGCTTTAGTCCTAAATGGATTCGGAGACCTGTGTCTTCGAGAAGTGGTCCTTAGACTTTGTCTAAGTGGACGAGTGGATTGCATCATCCCTGGACTTTAGTCATGTTATCACATATATAGTAGCCAGGCTACCATACATTATTTTTCTAATTCCAGTACACTTTTCAGTGAGCTCCCTTACATTGAGATGCTGAGATGAGCATCTAGTATGGATCATGATTATACTATGGACAGCAGTTTTGTTCCCCATGCCATGACTAAGTTTCAGGACACTAAGAGAGATAACTGATGTAGCCATTTAGCCATTTATACAGAGCAGTCAGTATTGCCCAGACTTACAGCAGCGGTTTCAAAGGACAGATGTTGGTTCAGGCTGTGTGCATTCAGGTGTATGACTCAGCAGGTATATTCTTGCGTTATGGTTATATTGCTTTTATATTCATTCTTGTAGCATGTCTTAGCATTTAGTACCATGATCTAGCGATCATATAGCTATGTGGACCTGGTTGTACCTTTCTATATATTATATTGTCCCCACTCAGACTTAGAAGTCACTATCCATACTCATTGGTTTTACCCTCCCTAGGGAGAATAGAGGTGATCATTCCCACCATACTTTGGCTTGCTAGTGTTGGTCTCATTATTCACTGTCTTCATCCATCCATTACCTCTCATTTTGTTCATTTCCCTGACTTACTACTTGACTAGTGGCATGGAGGACCTTCCCCCATTTTAGCCTCTGTGTTGCATGAGCTTCCCTGTTTCTTGTGTCTCGGCTGTGAGATCGTGAAAAAACTTGCCTTTGGTAAGTTGGATTGTAGTCCTAAATCATTCTGGTCGGTTGTCCCGATGTTTGGCATTGGTACGAAGTCCCCCTAGTCACTTACGATGTGTTGGCTAAAACTGAAAGCTCATGTACTACTTATGAAAACTTATGTAAATTCGCCCATGGAAATTGTAAACTCTAGAATGGGTTTCGTAACACACGCGAGTAAAGGGCAAGAGGAATGACAAGCTATAAATACTCCTTGAAGAGTATAAGAAAGGTCCAAAAAGCAATGGTTCTTAAACTCTATATCTAAACGATTGCTAACCTTATGTATATGTATAAACATGCCCTCGATACAAGCTGCAATTGGTTGTGCTTCTTAGCACAGCTGAGATCTACAGGGTTATGTAGGCCAAAAAGGCCATAAAGTGAAATCAATTGATCCTAATGAACTTGGATCATCTTAAAAAGTAGACATGATGCCTAAGTTGAATAAGCACTCTTTAAACAACTTACCCATTTGTGAGACACTGCCATCCCCCGTGTTACTGCTTGTTCAGCATATGCTAGAGTGTGTATTCCCTTTCCATTTCCAAAAGTGTCACAATGTCAAGTCAGTAGTCATCCCTTAGCCTAGACTTGTAATTCTTATCCCTCACCCTTCACTAGCAAATTGATCACAACTATGAAGTGAGTATGGTCTTGAAAGTCTAGTCTGAGTCATAACAATAATTAAAAGCCTTATATATTTGATTGTAGATCACCAGTAAATGATTACTTCTTGTTATAATTGTTACTTGAATGAATTGTAGAGCATGTTTTATCCTTTGGCACTTGCAGCAGTTTGATGATAGCCTGAGTTATATTTTTGGTCATGTTGACTTGGTCAAACCTAGTTCGAGCAAAAGTCAACCATAGGACATGAGGTAGCAGACCTCAAATGATGCAGAGATATGATATATGGTCTGGTACAGGTCACCAGATGGTTCTATGCAGTGGTTTCAGGCTTATGATAATGATTTGTGCTTTTCAGCACTTTTACAGATTATTACTATTTGGTTTGTCGGGTATATTGGATATTTTATATGATCATGCAGAGATCCATAGGGTGTATGAGTACACACCTTAGATGGATTTGGGCTCTCTGTGTCCAATGAAACAGTCTATTTTCAGTTCCGAGCAGTTACAGTGATGATTGGCCTCAGTTAGCTATTCTAGTTTAGTTTTGGCCTTGTTGTCACCTAAACTGTAGTTACCCCTATGGATGTATCCACTCATGGATGACAATAGGGAAGGGCAACTCAAAAGGTGCAACCACGATCACCTCGACCTCCAATAGATGGTTGTCACACCAGTCGAGGTAACCTTCACTTTATGTTATCTAGCCCAGACAACAAAGGGGGAGACCCGATCTACTCCCGACAGGGGAGATCAAGACCAAGACACCAAATCAAGTTAATTCTAAGTGAAGTAAGGTGTATGGTTTATCCTAGACCTTAGGATGAAGTCACAAGACAAGTGAGGGGTTCAATGAGTATAGCTTTGGTTCATTATTGATGTGAAAGTGACTTATGATTTGTGAAATAGGATCCAGGATTAAAGTACTAGTTCAATGTGAGAAAATCCACTGCCTTGGGAACCGTGTCCAATGCAGGGTAGTTTAGGGGTTGAATTGGGGCTAACTAGTACAAGTTACAAGCTTGATCATGAAGTATGATGGCATCAAACGGTTTAGCTCACCAATCAAGGGTCAAACCACAAGTTAATCCAACAATCTAGGAAAGTCGAATTGACTTGGAGAGAGACCAGTGCCTTGGGAATTGGGATAATGGAGTCAAAGTAAAGTTAACTTGTGGTTAAGGACTCCTATTGCATGAGACAAGTGGGCAATTAAAGTCTTGATGGATGAATAGGTCTAGATCTAGAGATTTAATGTTTTACACTAAGTGGACCACAATCCCTTAAAACAAGGAATGCTATCCCCAAGGCAAAATTTGACAAGGTGACCTACTAGACCTAGGTTTTGAATTACTCCCGTTCCAAATCCACTGAAATTTTATGTACCCATGTCCTAGAAGTGGGCCAACTCACTTCTCCAAGGTGGTGCGACTTTACCCAAGGAGGCTAAAAAGTGGGATAAGTGGGCTCAAGACAAGTCCAGTGGCATCCAAACTTTAGATCCAAGTGGTTTAAACAAGTCAAAGTATGGATCTACAATTTCAAGGCAATCCAATGGCTAGATCTTGCTAGATCTGAGTTTGAAGATACCAAGTGGTCCAAAATGGGGATTAAATCCCTTAAAATGTGGAATAGGGCCCACAAGGTAGAAATCAGAAAAGTGACAATCTGGGGGTAGGTTATTGGATGTGTAGATCATGAATCAAGCGGGATCTCAATTACCCACATACTAGATCTAGGTCAACCCACCTGTTATCACACCATAGTAGCAGGGCTACTATTCTTGTACAGCAGATATCTGCACATTCCAGAGCTTCATTTATTCCAGAGCATGGCTATATATATTGGATCACTCATGATCAGAGCAGTACATTATTCAGATATTGTATGTGACCTTGTGTCAAGGCTGAGCCTTGAGAGTTCAGATTTGATGACTGATGTGACCACTTATCCCATTACAGTTTCAGTTCAGTGCCCAGAGATGTATTTCAGCAGTGTTTCAGATGATGCATGATGATTATTATTATGATGATGTTATATGATCTATGGATATGTTCTCACTGACTGTGGATTATTATCTTGTTGATTTAGTCATGATCATAGCATCTGCTTGGTATATTATTCCTGATGTGGCAAATTATTTAAAATGAACTGTAAAACATAAAATGGACAATTGCTTGCACATGTAGGTCATTTAACAAACTTACTGGTATTTCACCTTACATAGACATGGTCTTTCCCTGACACCAGTTGTCTGCTAGTGTAGGCTCCATATTCACTTGTCTCCATCCATACATGACCTTCCTGTTTGACTTTAAACCCTGACATGTCTCATTTGACTTTCTGATACTGAGGACTTCCCCATTTTTCTACCTCTGTGTTTGGACCGCATCCCTGTTTATTCAGTGTCTCGGCTCTGAGTTGGTGACAGAACTTGCCTTTGGTGAGTTGGATTGTAGGCCTAAATCATTCTGGTCGGTTGTCCCGATGTTTGGCATTGGCTCGAACTCCCCCTAGTCACTTGAGATGTTGTTGGCTAAAACTGAAAGCTCATGTTCTACCTATGGAAACTTAATAAATTCGCCCATGGAAACAAAAAAAAAGGGCAAGAGCAATGAAAAGCTAAAAATACTCCTCGAAGAGTATAAGAAAGGTCCAAAAAGCAATGGTTCTTAAAAGTTATATCTAAACAATTGCTGACCTTATAAATATGTGAAAAACATGCCCTGGATGCAAGCTGCAACTAGTTGTGCTTCTCAGCACATCTGAAATCCGAAGGGTTATGTAGGCCAAAAAGGCCATGGAAATAAAATTGAATGATCCTAATGAACCTGGATCAACTTGATGTAGACATGATGCCTAAGTTGAATAAGCACTCTCTAAACAACTTATCCATTTGTGAGGCACAACCATTCCCCGTGTTCTTTTGTCCAGCACAGAGTTTGTAGCTTCCCCCTTCTCCCAGCCCAAAGTATTTTTGAGTTAAGTTAGACAAGTCAAACCCTTGGCCCAACCTTGCTCCTAGCCTTCATCCTTCACTAGCAGTTTGACCATGTCCAATGGGTAAGTTTGTCATTTGAACTAGGGTGCAAGTAATTTTATATAATCACGGAATATGTTAACTTGATTAATGCCACTGAATGGAATTTATACTTTGAGCTTAGCTATGAAGTGATTAAAGAAGCATTGTCTTAGTCTACTGATGTGATTTATCCTTGATTATATATATTCTTGGGATCCGTGATGATGTGGACCATGTATGATGATTATTGGTGATGATTTATGGTCCCACATGTTTGATGATGATATCATATGATGGACATATGATACAGATGATGTTTGATCCAGTTCAGCAGGTTATTATTATTACAGATCAGCAGATTATACATTGTCCATATATGGTGGACCCTACAGCTGGCCCATTAGGGCAACCCAGGGTGTATGAGTACTCATTCCTAGTGGATTTGGGTCTTCTGGATCCATTGAGACACTTATCTTTCAGTTCCGGGCACTTCTGACAGTGATTGATGCAGTTTTACACTTGTTGACCAGATTTGGGGCTGATTTCCCAGCCTGAGCAGCAGGGGCCCCGAGAGGCCAGTTCACCTAGGGCGCTGATGATGGAGGGGGTGGTCCAGCCACTTGTTATTACCATTTATCCCCCCTCCCGGAGAGCCTGGTGGGCTCAGATGGACAGCGCTAGCACCCTAGGAGGCAGTTTTGGCACTTTCACAGTTCCCGAGGCAGTTAAAAAATGGGATAAAGTGGTCACTGAGGAAATCGATTTGGGCAATTGAGGCAAGGTTTTGGCATTTGGTTTTCACAGAGGTCTTCCAGGTTGATCTCACTATCTTCCAGTCATTTTTCACCATGTGGGTATCTCCAGATTGATCACAGGAGGACATTTACTGCTCGACTGTCATGGATTCTGAGGACAGTTTTGGTCATTATTATTATATTGGACATATTTTTATTATTTCATTGTGCCTTGGGGTGAGCTAGCAAGGATTTATACCTCCTAGCCCCACCATGTGCTTATTTTATCATGTCCTAGTCATCATGAGGTGGATTATTGTACTTTATACCCCTCTTGTGGGATGACGTCACCCTCTATTGTACCATTTAGTGAGGGCGCTATTGTTATGTTGAGTGATCCATGTGATATTATGTTATGGATTCATCTTAGCCATTGATTATGTTGTGAGATCTTTTAATCTCAACCACTCATTTCAAAAAGTGGTTTTGAGATCTAGGGTTTTGGTCTTTATTATCCTATATAAGGAGGAGACCCCCTCATTGTAAAAGTCATCTAGAGATTTTTGGCTCTTGGCTCTTGGAATAAAATTTCTATCTCTTGGAGTACATGCTTGGATTGGAGTGGATGTATTGTTGTTTCGATTGTAAATGCTATTGTCCATTGCACTGGAGGATCTATTGTAGCTATCTTGCATATTTGCCATACTTTATTTGCAGGTTGAGAGGGCGACTTTGACAAGTGCGAATTGGTGGGGAGGCTTGCCCTTCAAGCTTGGAAGAAGTCGTTTTGGGTTTGACAGGGAGTGGTTTTGCCTTTGTGTCAACTATTCTATGTTTTTCTCTCTCTTGCTTGCATCTACCTTCAATTTGTTAAACTAATTGATGCTTTGCTCCTTGGCTTGACAGGTTAGAAGGAATCACATGTGGCTTGGAAGAATCGATTTGGCAAGAGGGCTTCAATAATTCTCCATTTGATCTTTGGCAAAGTAATCCTCGTCTCAACAAGCATTCATCTCTTCATCCAGGTATGTCCCAAGAGGTATGATCTTCTCTTCCTTGAAACTTCCATAATTTCTAGATCACAAAAAACCCTAATCAAAGTAAAACCCTTGTTTTTGGTATTTTTTTAGATCTACATAGATCTAGCCCTCAATTTGAAAAGATATTGAAAACCCACCTCTATAGCATCCACCCCTAGTTGGATCTATAGTTTGGTGGTGATTGGCTAAGAATTGACCCATCTTCTAAGACAAAAAGCTCTCCTTGACCTAAAGCGCACTTCCTTGAGGGAGGCTTGTTGGGCTAGATCTAGCACATGGGTATGTGAGATCCCGCTTGATTTGACTACTAGACACTTGATAACACATACCCATATCCTTACTTTGGTGAAAACTACCTTGTGGACATCTCTCCATGTTTTGAGGGGTTGAAACCCCCTTTTGACCTCATTGGTAACTTAAAACTTAGATCTACTAAGATCTACCCATTGGATTCACTTGAAACTTTGAACATGCATAGATCGGGGTACTAGCATCCCGGATCTACATTTTGGTGGCCATTGGACTTGGCATGGTCCACCAAACCCATTTTTTGCCTCTCCTTGAGAAAGTCGCACCCCTTGGGAGTTTTGAGTTGGACCACTTCTAGGAAGTGGGTGTTGGAGATTTTCATAGATTTGGATTGCCCATGCCTTGAAACCTAGGTCTAGACTGTCCTTTTGTCCCGATCCACCTTGGGGATTGCATTCCTTGTTTTAAGGAATTGTGGTCCACTTTTGGTCTTTACCTAAAAACCTAGATCTAGTAAGATCCGGCCATTGGATCTCATCCAAACCACTTGACTTGGCTTCTAGGTGTCCCGATCTACACTTTGACATCCTTCTTGACTCCATTAGCCCATCCAACAAGGCACTAGTCCTTCTCCAAGCAAGGCGCACTTCTTGGGATTAGTGTCAAACCCTAGATCTAACACATGGGTAACCCTAGAACCAACTCTAACTTGTAGATCTAACCTAAATCTAGCCTATAGTACCATCTTCACACTTAGCTTCACCTTGTGGGCCCACCTAAAACCATTTCACACTTCCCAAGGCAATAAGACCCACTGGTGTAAAACACATGGTACTATACTTAATAATCATACCCCATCAAGTGGCCTAAATCATACATAGGTTGAAACACTAACTATCCTTGATACCACCTTCAACCATACCCTAAACATTAGGTCCACTTAGCCTTGCATTGGTTTCCGTAACTCATCATTCATTCACCCTTTGAAACCTTTGCTTGGGTCCAATCAACTGTGATTGGGGTATAGGGTCTCCCCCTTGGTCTAGTTATACCTTGACCTAAAGCGAAGAGTGCCTCGGTTGACGTGACTCCCACATTGCATTGGGAACCGTGGCATCTCTTAGGTCACCTCTTTAGTTGCCCAACTCCTCTACCGTCCCGGATGGGATACCTCTAGGGGCAACTACAAGTTGTGTGATAACACCACCAAACTAGGAAGTGCGCCCTTGCTTGGAGAGGCTAAATGCCTTGGGAAGAGGGTCAAATGGAGGCCAATCCTCACCAAACTATAGATCCGGGATGCCGTGGATACTATAAAGGTGGGTTTTCAATATCTTACCCAAGAAGCCACTAGATCTTAGTAGATCTGAAAAAATGTAAAAATGAGGGTTTGAAGAAATAAGGGTTTTATCAATTTATGAGCTATGTCAATGGATTGGATCAAGATAAGAGAAACAAACCTGTGGATCTTACTTGGGTAACCTTGTAGATGCCTTGATGATGATGATCTATGCAAACCCGATCAATTTGAGAAGCTTTGAGGTAGTTTTCTATGCAATCGTTTTAGTCCAAGAAGCCAATGCGCCCTCTCTCCTGCACAACAAACGTAAACAATATCAGATTTGATGTAATCAAGAGATAAGACTAATGCCACAAGAGAAGTAACAGAAAGATAGCATAGATCACAATGATACTAATGATAACCCCCTGATACAAGCAAATGCCAAGAAAGTCGATTTGAAGAAGCCTTGCAAAATTGCCCTTGTTGAAGTCGCCCTCCTGTAGACAAGACAATGATTTCCAAAATAGATAGATCTTACCACAAATTCCAATTGCTAGGTTGCAATAGACTTTCCAATCACCATCTAAGAACACCAGATGCAAAGGAGACCACAAATAAGTTTTTCTATACCAATAATCCAAGAGCCAAAGACCCCTTACAAATGAGAAGCTCTCTCCTTTAAATAGGAAGGAGAGGCATCAAAATCCTAACCACTTTTTGAATGAGTGGCTAAGATTAAAAGATACAAAAGTCTAATCAATGGTTGAGATGAGCTCAACAATAAAATACATGGATCACTAATAAAATATAATATAATTGGACAAAATCGCCCTAGAAGAGGGGAATCCCACCAAATCATGATGACAAAATATAATAGGAAGCTTATGGTGGGTCCAAGGGGTAATTTTAGCCACCCTTGGTCAATCCCCATAGCACAATAATAATAAAATAGTCATCAATATACCAAATCGTGCCTCTATGGTCAAATCGTAGGCCTCAAAAGACCTCAGAAATCATCAAAATGTGCCATAAGTGATCGATGCGGGCCCCGATGAAACTGAAACTGCTGGAGGAGGTGCGGAAGACATCAATCCATCATCAGTGATCATCCCATGCCAAAACATTGCCTCAGTAGCCCAAATCGATTTCCTCAATAGCCATTTCTACCAATCCTGAAATGCCTCGGGAAGCGTGAAACTGCCCCAAACTGCCTCCTGGAGTGTCTGCGCTGTCAAGGTGAGGGCACCAATGTGTTCGGGAGGGGGGTAATATGGTAAAAGCAAGTGGCTGGACCACCCCCTCCAAGCACAGCGCCCTAGGTCAACCGGATAAAAATCACATCTACTCTGACAAGGCCTCCGACAGACCAAAACTGCATTGGGATAGCCTACTGAGGCTCAATCATCACTGTAAGTGCCCGGAACTGAAAACAAACTGTCTCATTGGACTTAGAAGGTCCAAATCCATCCAAGATGTGTACTCATACACCATATGAGTCTCTGCATGATCAATATATATATCCAATATACCGGAACAGGGCAAAGAATAATAATCTGTAAATGATCAAATACTGCTGTAAACCAAGAATCATCATCATAACCCTGTAGCTGCTGCATAGAATCATCATATACATTACATAGACCATATCTCATCTATCCATATCATCACAAGGCCCAACCATCTCATGTCCTATGGTTGACCTTGGTCAAACTAGGTCTAACCAAGTCAACATGACCAAATATAACTCAGACCATCATTGGAAGCTGCTGCAAAGTGTCAAAGGTTAATGCATGCTCTACAACTTATTCAAATAACAATTATAACACAAAGTAATCATTACTGGCGATCTAAATCCAAATATATAATGTCATTAATTATTATCATTACTCAGACTAGACTTTCAAGATCATACTCACTTCATAGCTGTGATCAATTTGCTAGTAAAGGGTGAAGGCTAAAATAACTGGCTAGGCTAAGGGATGACTTGACTGACTTAACTTTGTGACACTTTAGCAAAGGGAAAGGGAATACACACCAGAGTATATACTGAATGAGCAACAACACAGAGAATGGCGGTGTCTCACAAATGGATAAGTTGTTTAGAGAGTGCTTATTCAACTTAGGCATCATGTCTACATCAAGTTGATCCAGGTTCATTAGGATCATTCAATTTCATTTCATGGCCTTTTTGGCCTACATAACCCTTCGGATCTCAGGTGTGCTGATAAGCACAACTAGTTGCAGCTTGCATCCAGGGCATGTTTTTCATACATATATAAGGTCAGCAATTGTTTAGATATAACTTTTAAGGATCATTGCTTTTTGGACCTTTCTTATACTCTTCGAGGAGTATTTTTCAGCAGATCATCGCTCTTGCCCTTTTTAATTTCCATGGGCGAATTTATCAGTTTCCATAAATAGTACATGAGCTTTCAGTTTTAGCCAACAACATCTCAAGTGACTAGGGGGAGTTCAAGCCAATGCCAAACATCGGGACAATCGACCAAAATGATTTAGGCCTATAATCCAACTCACCAAAGGTAAGTTTTGTCACCAACTTAGAGCCAAGACACAGTAAACAGGGAAGCTCATCCAATACAGAGGCTACAGTGGGGAAAAGTCCTCCATGCCACTAGTCAAGTAGTAAGTCAAGGTGATAAACTAAAAGGTAGGCAATGGATGGATGAAGACCATGAATAATGGAGCCAACACTAGCAAGCTAAGGTATGGTGGAATGATCACCTCTATTCTCCCTAAGGAGGGTAAAACCAGTGAGTATGAATAGTGAACTTCTAAGTCTGAGTAAGGACAATATAATATATATAATAAGATCAACCAGGTCCACATATCTATATGATCGCCAGATAATGACACTAAGTGCTAAGACATGCTATAAGAAAAAGTATAAAAGCAATATAACCATAACACAATGATATACCTGCTGAGTCATCAACCTGAATGCTCATCAACTTGTACCATCATCTGTCCTCTGAAACTGCTACTGCAACTCTGGGCACTACTGACTGCTCTGTACCAATGGTATAATGGCTACATCGGTCATCTCTCTGAGTGTCCTGAGACTCAGTCATGGCATGGGGAATCTATACTGTTGTCCAAAATCTGATAGTGATCCAATATAGATGCTCATCTCAGCATCTCAATGTAAAGTTGGTTGAACAGTGTACTGGCATCAGAAAAATAATGTATGGTAGCTCGACTACTATATATGTGATAGCAGGCATGTCAGATGGCCTATCAGAGCAAAGGTTGGAATGACTGGTTTGCCTAGGGCGTTGTGCATGGAGAGGGTGGTCTAGCCACTTGTTATTACCTTATTACCCCCCTCCTAGAGAGCTTGGTGGGCTCACCTTGATAGCACCGACACTCCAGGCGGCAGTTTGGGCAGTTTCACACTTCCCAAGGCAGATTTAAAATGGTGAAAATGGCTACTAAAGGATTCGATTTCGGTTACTGAAGCAAGGGATTGGCATGGGATGAGTTTTGATGATGAGTGGGCTATCTTCCACACCTTCTCCAGCAGTTTCAGCTTTCAGTGTGGCCTACACTCATCTCTCTAGCACTTTTTATGGTTTTCTAGAGCCTCCCAAGGCTCACGACTTTCCCGGAGAGGCACGATTTGGTGTCTAGCTTGGTTATTTTGTGTTATTGTGCCATGGGGACACACTAGGGAGGCAAGTCATGACCCCCTCCACCCACCATGAGTTATTTCTTATGTTTTATAATTGACATATGGTGGGACTCCCTCTCCTAGGGTGAATTGGTCCATTGATGTATTATATTGTTATATTGATCCATGTACTTTATCTTGACCTCACCTCAACCATTGATTAGATCACTCTGATCTTTTAATCTTAGCCATCCATTCAAAAGGTGGTTAGGGTTTTGGTGTCTCTCCATCCTATTTAAAGAAGAGAGCCCCTCATTGTAAAAGGACTTTTGGCTCTGGATTATTGGAATAGAAAATTATTATTGCATCTACTTGTCTTGTGGTGGTGAATGCTTTTGGAGTTCAACTGTTTGTTCTTCCTTTGCACTGGGTTATTGGAGATTATCTTGCTATCTATTTTGCTCCACGTTTTCTCATCTACAGGTGAAGGCCGAATTGGTTCAAGGAGGACTCATTGGGAGAAGAGACTCTCGCTGCCTCTTCTTTGGGGTCTCTTCGTCGATAACAGGGAGTATTACTGTCTTAGTACCTTCTACTTCATGTTGCTATTGCTATTTGCTTGTATTTCCTCCATTCTTGATCTTACTGATTGAATCGATTTCTTTGGTTTGACAGGAAGAGGAGGGCGCACGTGTGGAGCTAGGGCATCTCATTGTGGCAAGAAAAATCAAAGATCTCTCATTTGATCTCTGCGTGAACAATCCTCAACAACATGGCAACCTCTTCCATCACTCAGGTATGATCTCAAGGTAAGTTTCTCGTTCCATTAATTTATCCATCTGTCATTTAATTCAAAACCCTCATTTAAAATAACCTAAAATTCTTTGGAAAATTCTCTTGATCAAACCCCTTGATCATTGGGCAAATCCTTTCTGGGTATTGTAGATTGGGCAAATTGCAAAGTGGGTTCTCAAAAACGTCTTACTTGGGTGACTCCATAGGCCCAAACCCCAGGGCACTGATCTCTCCAAGCCCTCTCGACTTTCCTGGCTTGCCCGGTTTTCTTGTGGGTTGATCCTTGTTTGGTTGCTTGCACACTTAGACATTGTCATATCCCTTCATCAAGCATAGCTAGAAAGCCCTAATTGTTAGATATACGTTTTGGGGTACTTTCCTTGTTTTAAGGGTCACATTTCCCAAGGCAATTGATTTTGACCATTTTTGAACTGGCTTTGAATCCTCGAATCATACCTAATCATAGAATCACTGTGTGTTATCTATCCCTATCATTTCACACCTTTCCTAATTCCTTAATTCTAGGGTTCCATACCTGTCACCCTACGTACTTCACTTGATTGATTTGATCTGGTGATTGCGTTGATCTCTCCTGTCGGGAGTAGATCTGGGTCTCCCCCTTGCTATCTTGGCTTTGATAGCTAAAGTGAAGAGTGCCTTGGTTGGCATGACAACCATCCTTTTGGGAACTAGGGCTCTCTTGGTTCACCACTTTAGTTTCCTGTCCCCTCTACCATCCACCTTGGATCCATCTGTAGGGGCAACTACAAGATTGGTGATAATATTTTGGCGCCGTTGCCGGGGAGGTAGAGGCTTACCTTCGGTGTCTGCGAGTGTCTGTGCGTTAATCCATATCTTATCGCATCCAGTATTTTGCCTTAGTGATTGTATTTTGAATTTCATAATTATCCCCATCAGCATTTTAATTTTCACTCATCTCACCTCTCCAACGACATTTATTTCATTTCGGTGAATTATCTGTGTGGTTCACATGGCGACTCCACCCCGCAACTCTACTGAGGAACGAACCCAACGTATAAATCTTAAAATCTTAAATCGTGACTCTGCTGGGAAGCGAACCTATGTATATACTCCACTAAGAATCCTAATAATTAATAATGGACCAGGATCTTCTTCGAGATCTTAAACAAAAATTAAAAATTATAACAGGGATAAATGAAAGAAATTTGAAATTTAGGTATGAAGACTGTTGTCTCCCAAAACTGGCATGCGTGTGTTGAAGCCCAAAATGTAAACACACCAGCTCGATTGACAACTTTCAGGAGAGAGGCCAATGTCACCACACTCCTCTCCTCTCACTTCGACAACAAGGACAATTATCAAAATAATTATGGGTATATGAACCTGCATATCAAGATTCTTATGATACCCATCATTCACCTCATCCATCGAATAATTTTTCCCCAAATATCCCGTATGAACCAATTAGAAATTATCAAACCCAACCAAGGCTTTTGGTAAATGATCCTCGCCCAACTCCAGCAACTAGAACCTTTAGGAAACCCAAGCCATCTCCTTTTGATTTTTCTAAAATATATGGGGCACCTCATCTTATGCCAAATGGATACATCAGGGGCTTGCCTCATTTTGATGGAAATAATGGAACATCTATTGAAAGTTATTTGGATGCCCTCTGGGACCATATGGAATTTCTGGGTGCTAATGGTGAGGATGTGTATATGCGAGCACTTGGTGCATCCCTAGAAGGGGATGCCCGACTATGGTTTGATCATTTAGCCCCAGGATCCGTCACTAGGTATGACATGTTCATGGATTTGTTAATAAGTGAATGGGGAGAAAATATTAATGAAACTATGGAAGAACAGTTAGAAAATGAGTCTCTTGATGAAAATCAACTTGATGAAGATGATCAAGTTATCGATAATGAATTAACTAATGATTGTCCTTATCAAAGTGATTCCCCTTTTCCTGAGCTAATTGAGCCTAGTGAGACGGTAATGAATGACAGTGAGCAAATTTCAATCCCTCAGGATTATTGCCTTAATTTTGGCATTAAAGGGGAACTTATGAGAGTCTTGTCATCATTACCTAAAGAAGTCTCAGATGAAGAGGATGATACAAATGATTTCCATCAGGAAGCATCCATGGTTGAGTCTTCCATTAGTGAGTCTTTTGAAAATATTTTTGAGATCCCTTTTCACAATCCTTGTGTAAATAATGATATTTCTGATCATGATATTAAAGAAGAAGAAAATAGGGACAACTACCAAGTTTCTTTAGAAACCAGTGATCATTTTTTTTTTAGAGATCAATATTATGAAAATGATCAAGTGGTTGTTAATCAGTTTGTTGATGCGATCCCTGATAAATTATTATCATATGAATTTAGTGATAAATCAATTGAAGAGAAATCTCATGATGAGGATGGGTTGGTGAATCAAACTAATCATGAGTTTTCCTTAATAAAATCCTTAAACCAATATCTTAATGTTTATGGGAAGCTCGGAAATAATCCTTCACTAAACTCATCCAATTTTTATATTTTTTCCAATTCAATTTCTGATCAGGATTGCCTATTTCAATTTTTGGGATTGGGTGCTAGCAATAAGTTCTTTCCTTTTTGGCAAAATTAAAGGTCAATCAATTTTCAATCCACCCTCCCATCCCAGCTTTTCGAATCTTCTTTGAGTTTGTAGTCTAGTCAATCTTTTACTTTTGAGATTTTCAATCAAGAGTCTATATATTGTCGCATGAATGGAGATAAAGTGTTTCATTTTCCCTTTCAATCATCTTTGATGAATAGCATTCTTCAATTTATTAATCCTTCTTCTTGGTGGCTAGAAGGAGTATATAAAGATCAATTTCATCGTTTCTCCATTCTTAAACAACAAGTGGGGTTAATCTCATTCTCATTACATTACAATTCATCCCCACTTGGTTTATGCATCATTCCTGGAGTAGTCAAAATTGAGTGTCCTAGTCAGGTAGATGAGGAAAGTAGTTTGAAACAAGGGGAGTTGAATTTGCTATCGCATCTTTTCCCTCCGCACATGTTGAAAAATAACTTGCATAATTTTTATGATCCGAGTAATATTCTGATGGAGGATGTTTACATCAATCAAACTTCCCCTTGGCATGTTTTCATTTTGCACCATTCCAATCCTCTCTCAAATTTTGAACAAGTTAGGAATGTATTCACTTTAAATTCGTTAAGCTTTAATCTAATCCTGATTTATTCTGTTCAAAAACATCAAGGAAGAATCATTAGTCAATTTGATGAATGCTTGCACTAGATTTATGCTTTTACTTAGTATTTTGCTTTCCTGGTATGTTAGAGTAGGTAGGAACCGAATAAGCCTGCTTGGGCAGTAGTTAGTCTTTTAGGCCATTGAGTCTGGCACCTTTTTGTCTTTTCCCTAAGCTCACTTTTGAAGCTCGTAGTATAGTCCTGAGTACTTGCCATTTTCTTTTCCTGCACAATAAGATAAAACTTTTCAAGTTATTTTAATAGATTAGATTTATTTTCTGCATTTATATTTCATGCATTTTAGTTGCAATATTCAGATTTATGTATATACATGCATTGTTCTGACATCCGGTCTGTGAGTTTGGTATAGCTCTGGCCATTTTGCAGATAGCAAGTGATAGGCTGGTAGCAGTTGCAGAGCGAGAGTGTTGGATCGACGATACGAGTAGCAGAGTGTGACGACCAAAGATTCTGAGGTTCTCAAGTGCTCTTTTCAGCAGAGCACTTGTCCCAGTTGGAGCCAAATGTTATCATATATATAGTAGTCAGGCTACCATACATTATTTTTCTGATTCCAGTACACTTTTCAACCAGTTCCGTTACATTGAGATGCTGAGATGAGCATCTATTATGGATCATGATTATATTATGGATAGCAGTTTTGTTCCCCATGCCATGACTGAGTTTTACGACACTTAGAGAGATGACTGATGTAGCCATTTATA
The DNA here is from genome assembly GCA_027924585.1 of Larix kaempferi. Classification (NCBI taxonomy): domain Eukaryota; kingdom Viridiplantae; phylum Streptophyta; class Pinopsida; order Pinales; family Pinaceae; genus Larix; species Larix kaempferi. Next base: position 4,565,607 of record BSBM01000579.1, on the reverse strand, counting down.
CAGAGTAGTCAATATTGCCCAGAGTTACAGCAGCAGTTCAGAGGACAGATGTTCGTTCAGGTTGTCTGCATTCAGGTATATGACTCAGCAGGTATATTCTTGTGTGATGGTTATATTGCTTTTACACTCATTCTTGTAGTATGTCTTAGCATTTAGTATCATGATCTAACAATCATATAGATATGTGGACCTAGTTGTACCTTTATATATATTATATTGTATCCACTCAGACTTAGAAGTTCACTATCCATACTCATTGGTTTTACCCTCCCTAGGGAGAATATAGGGGATCATTCCCACCATACTTTGGCTTGCTAGTGTTGGTCTCATTATTCACTGTCTTCATCCATCCATTACCTCCCAGTTTGTTCATTTCCCTGACTTACTACTTGACTAGTGGCATGGAGGACCTTGCCCCGTTTTAGCCTTTGTGTTGGATGAGCTTCCCTGTTTCTTGTGTCTCGGCTCTGATTTGGTGACAAAAATTGTCTTTGGTAAGTTGGATTGTAGTCCTAAATCATTCTGGTTGGTTGTCCCAATGTTTGGCACCAGTACGAAGCCCCCCTAGTCACTTAAGATGTGTTGGCTAAAACTGAAAGCTCATGTACTACTTATGGAAACTTATGTAAATTCGCCCATGGAAATTGTAAACTCTAGAATGTGTTTCTTAACACACGCGAGTAAAGGGCAAGAGCAATGAAACGCTATAAATACTCCCTGAAGAGTATAAGAAAGGTCCAAAAAGCAATGGTTCTTAAACTCTATATCTAAGCAATTGCTGACCTTATGTATATGTATAAACATGCCCTGGATGAAAGCTGCAATTAGTTGTGCTTCTTAGCACACCCGAGATCCGAAGGGTTATGTAGGCCAAAAAGGCCATAAAGTGAAATCAATGGATCCTAATGAACTTGGATCATCTTAAAAAGTAGACATGATTCCTAAGTTGAATAAGCACTCTTTAAACAACTTACCCATTTGTGAGACACTGCCATCCCCCATGTTACTGCTTGTTCAGCATATGCTAGAGTGTGTATTCCATTTCCATTTCCAAAAGTGTCACAATGTCAAGTCAGTAGTCATCCCTTAGCCTAGCCTTTTAATTCTTAGCCCTCACCCTTCACTAGCAAATTGATCACAACTATGAAGTGAGTATTGTCTTGAAAGTCTGGTCTAAGTCATAAAAATAATTAAAAGCCTTATATATTTGATTGTAGATCGCTAGTAAATGATTACTTCTTGTTATAATTGTTAGTTGAATGAATTGTAGAGCATGTTTTAACCTTTGGCACTTGCAGCAGTTTGATGATAGCCTGAGTAATATTTTTGGTCATGTTGAGTTGGTCAAACCTAGTTTGACCAAAAGTCAACCACAGGACATGAGGTGGCAGACCTCAAATGATGCAGAGATATGATATATGGTCTGGTACAGGTCACCAGATGGTTCTATGCAGCGGTTTCAGGCTTATGATGATGATTTGTGCTTTTCAACACTTTTACAGATTATTATTATTTGGTCTCTCGAGTATATTGGATATTTTATATGATCATGCGGAGATCCATAGGGTGTATGAGTACACACGTTACATGGATTTGGGTTCTCTGAGTCCAATGAGACAGTCTGTTTTCAGTTCCAGGCAGTTACAGTGATGATTGGCCTCAGTTGGCTAACCTAGTGCAGTTTTGGCCTGTCAGATGGCTTGTCAGAGCAGAGGTTGGACTTCACTGTTTTGCCCAGGGCGCTATGCATGGAGGGGGTGGTCCAGCCACTTGTTATTACCATATTACCCCCCTCCCAAAGAGCTTGGTGGGCTCACCTTGACAGTGCCGACACTCCAGGAGGCAGTTTGGGTAGTTTCACACTTCCCAAGGCAGATTTAAAATGGTGAAAATGCCTACTGAAGGATTCGATTTGGGTTACTAAGGCAAGGGATTTGCATGGGATGAGTTTTGATGATTAGTGGGATGTCTTCCACGCCTTCTCCAGCAGTTTCAGCTTTCAATGGGGCCTACACTCATCTCTCTGGCACTTTTTATGGTTTCCTGGAGCCTCCTAAGGCTCACGACTTTCCCAAAGAGGCACGATTTGGTGTCTAGCTTGGTTATTTTGTGTTATTGTGCCATGGAGACACACAAGGGGGGCAATTCATGACCCCCTAGACCCACCATGAGCTATTTCTTATGTTTTATCATTAACATATGATGGGACCCCCTCTCCTAGTGCGATTGGGTCCATTGATGTATTATATTGTTATATTGATCCATGTACTTTATGTTGAGCTCATCTCAACCATTGATTAGATTACTTTGTTCTTTTAATCTTAGCCATCCATTTAAAAGGTGGTTAAGGTTTTGGTGTCTCTCCATCCTACTTAAAGGAGAGAGCTCCTCATTGTAAAAGGACTTTTGGCTCTCGATTAATGGAATAGAAAATTATTATTGCATCTACTTGTCTTGTGGTGGTGAATGCTTTTGGAGTTCGATTGTTTGTTCTTCCTTTGCACTAGTTTATTGGAGATTATCTTGCTATCTATTTTGTTCCACGCTTTCTCATCTACAGGTGAAGGCCAAATTGGTGCAAGGAGTACGCATTGGTAGGGGAGACTCTCCCTGCCTCTCCTTTGGGGTGTCTTCGTCGGTAACAGGGAGTATTATTGTCTTAGTACCTTCTCCTTCATGTTGCTATTGCTATTTGCTTGTATTTCCTCCATTCTTGATCTTACTGATTGAATCAATTTCCTTGGTTTGACAGGAAGAGGAGGGCGCACGTGTGGAGCTAGGGCATCTCATTGTGGCAAGAAAAATCAAAGATCTCTCATTTGATCTCTGCGGGAACATTCCTCAACAACATGGCAACCTCTTCCATCACTCAGGTATGATCTCAGGGTAAGTTTCTCATTCCATTAATTTATCCATCTATCATTTAATTCAAAACCCTCATTTAAAATCACCTAAAATTCTTCGAAAAATTCTCTTGATCAAACCCCTTGATCATTGGGAAAATCCTTTCTAGGTATTGTAGATCGGGCAAATTGCAAAGTCGGTCTCAAAAACGTCTTACTTGGGTGACTCCATAAGCCCAAACCCCAAGGCATTGATCTCTCCAAGCCCTCACGACTTTCCTGGCTTGCCCTGTTTTCCTGTGGGTTGATCCTTGTTTGGTTGCTTGCACACTTAGACATTGTCATATCCCTTCATCAAGCATAGCTATAAAGCCCTAACTGTCAAATCTACGTTTTGGGGTACTTTCCCTGTTTTAAGGGTCACGTTTCCCAAGGCAGCTGATTTTGACCATTTTTTAACTAGCTTTGAATCCTCGAATCATACCTAATCATAGAATCACTGTGTTTTATCTATCCCTATCATTTCACACCTTTCCTAATAAGCCTCCACAGTGGTTCTAATTCCTTAATTCTAGGGTTCCATACCTGTCACCCTACATACTTCACTTGATTGATTTGATCTGGTGATTGGGTTGATCTCTCCTGTCGGGAGTAGATTTGGGTCTCCCCCTTGCTATCTTTGCTTTGATAGCTAAAGCGAAGAGTGCCTTGGTTGGCGTGGCAACCATCCTTTTGGGAACTAGGGCTCTCTTGGTTCACCACTTTAGTTGCCTGTCCCCTCTACCATCCAACTTGGATCCATCTGTAGGGGCAACTACAAGATTGGTGATAACAAGTCCTAAATGGATCCAGAGACCTATGTCTTCGAGAAGTGATCGTTAGACTTTGTCTAAGTGGATGAGTGGAATGCATCATCCCTGGACTTTAGTCCTAAATGGATCCGGAGACCTGTGTCTTCAAGAAGTGGTCCTTAGACTTTGTCTAAATGGACAAGTGGATTGCATCATCCCTGGACGTTAGTCCTAAATGGACTCGGAGACCTGTGTCTTCGAGAAGTGGTCCATAGACTTTGTCTAAGTAGACGAGTGGATTGCATCATCCTTGAACTTCAGTCCTAAATGGATCTGGAGACCTATGTCTTCGAGAAGTGATCCTTAGACTTTGTCTAACTTGATGAGTGGATTGCATCGTCCCTAGACATGATATGGTGTCTTAAATTGATAGGGATTGATCATCCCGTAAGTGGATCAGGACTGTATCATCCTTGGACTAATGTCTTCGAGAAGTGATCCTTAGACTTTGTCTAACTTGATGAGTGGATTGCATCGTCCCTAGACATGATATGGTGTCTTAAATTGATAGGGTTTGATCATCCCGTAATTGGATCATGTGTGTTGCAGATTATGATGTTGATCGAGAGATCCAGATGATGCTTATTATCACACAACTTGTAGTTTTCCCTAAAGGTATCCCATCCGGGATGGTAGAGGAGACGAACAACTAAAGCGGTGACCCAAGAGATGCAGCAGTTCCCAATGCAAGCTGGGAGTCACGATAACCGAGGCACTCTTCACTTTAGATCAAGACGAATCAAGACCAAGGGGGAGACCCTAGCCAATCAATGAAGACTAGCTTAACACAAAGGTTCCTAGGGAAATGCGTAAGTTAGGTTACGGAAACCAATGCCTGAGTTAGATTAAGTGGACCCATGAGTTAAGTGTGGTTGAAGAGGCTTAGGATGTGACAAGTGTTCAACCAATGTATGATTTAGGCCACTTATAGAAGCTCACTGGATAGATCTAGCACCACAAAAATACACAAGTGGGGCCCATTTCCTTGAAACAGGGAAAATGGTCCAAGATGGATCCACTTGGTCAAAATTAATGGAAGATGGTACTACAAGGGCTCTATCGCATGGATCTATGGATTGACCAAGAATTAAGAGCACCCAAATGCGGGATCTAGCAAAGGCCACTAACCCCAAGAAGTGCGAATTGCCCCAAGGGAGACTAGTGCCTTAGATCAAGGGCCAAATGGAGTCGGATGTCCACCAAAATGTAGATCGGGGTAGTCAAGGTGCAAAGCAAGGTGGGTTTTGAAGATCAAGAGCATCGAATGGCTAGATCTTAGTAGATCTGAGATTCAGAATGCATCACCAAGTGACCCAAGTGGGGCACAACCCTTAAAATGAGGAATGGGGCCCACAAGGTGAAAATCAACAAGGTGAAGCACTAGGGATAGGTTATCAAGCTGGATCTATACAAATCAAGTGGGATCTCACCTACCCAAGTCTTGGAACTAGCCCCAATAGCTTCCCTCAAGGAGGCTAATGTGCCTTGGAACATGTGTCAAATGGAGGCCAATCCACACCAAACTATAGATCCGAATTGTCGTGGATGCTATAGAGGTGGGTTTTTAATATTTTCCCCAAAGCCAAGCTAGATCCAAGTAGATCTAGAAAAAAAGAAAAATGAGGGTTTTAATCAATTAGGGTTATAAGATCTAAGAGAATAGATGGATAGGATAGAAGAATATCGTACCTCATGGAACATACCTAGAAGATGAAGAGGGAAGAGGCTTGTGACGAGGATTACTTCCCACAAAGATCAAATGCCAAATTTTGATGAGCCCTTCTTTCCAACGTTTCGCCCCCTTCAACCAAATCGATTTCCTTATTCCTGTCAATGAAGGACACAAAGATCAATCAATCAATCAAGAATGGGATGAGATGCAAACAAAGATATGAGAAACATGAATTGTTGGTACAAAGACAAAACAACTCCTTGTCACCCAAAACGTCCTCTTGAAGCTTGAAGGGTAGGCCTCCCCACCAATTCGCACTCCTCAAAATCGCCTTCTTTGCCAACAAAACAATGTTAGTTGAAGATAAAATCAAGATGACCACCAATGTCTATCAGTGCAAAGGAAGAAGCATTTACAATCACCACAAGCATTCCAACTTCAAGATCCAAGATGCCCAAGAGAGTATTTGTACTCCAATAGCCAATAGCCAAAAATCTCTAGATGAATTTTACAATGAGGGGGGTCTCCTCCTTATATAGGATAATAAAGACCAAAACCCTAGATCTCAAAACCACTTTATGAAATGAGTGGTTGAGATTAAAAGATCTCACAACATAATCAATGCCTAGGATGAGCCATAACATAACATCACATGGCTCACTCAAAGAGAGGGTGACGTCATCCCTCAAAAAGACTCATGGAGGGTGACGTCATCACTAGGAGGGGGCTAAAACACATGGGCCCACCTCACATGATATGGACATGACTCAAGAACCTCACAGTGGGGCTAGGAAGCATCAATCCTTGCTCATCCCCACAGCACAATAATATAAAATAAAATGTCCAAAATAATACAAATGATCAAATCTTGTCCTCAAAATCTGAGAGACATGCAGTAAAAGGCCTCCTATGGCCACTGTGGACCCCAATGACTGATGATATTTGGCTAGAAGATGGGGGGTTCACCCTGGAAGACCTCTATGAAGACCAAATGCCAAAACCTTGCCTCAGTTGCCCAAATCGAATTCCTCAGTGACCCTTTTATTCCATTTTTAATCCGCCTCGGTAACTGTGAAGCTACCCAAACTGACACCTAGAGTGCCTGCGCTGTCAAACTGATCCCACCAGGCTCTCTGGGAGGGGGGTATAATGGTAAAATCAAGTGGCAGGACCACCCCCTCCTCATACAGCGCCCTAGTTGAATTGGCCTCTCATGCCTCTGCTGGTCAGGCTGGGAAAACAAGCCCAAAACTGGTCAACAAGTTGATAACTGCATATATCCCTGTCAGAAGTGCCCGGAACTGAATGATAAGTGTCTCAATGGATCCAAAAGACCCAAATCTACTAGAAATGTGTACTCATACACCATGGGTTGACCTGAGGGATCAACAATAGGGTCCACCATATCCGGACAGTGCATAATCTGATGATCTGGAAATAGTAATAAATCTGCTGAACTGTATCAACCATCATACGAATCATATGTTCACCATATGGTATCATCAACAAGAGTATGTGGGACCATCAATCATCATCCATAAGCATACATGGCCCACATCATCACGGATCCCAAAAATGACCATAGTCAAACTAAGTTTGACTAGGTCAAAATACAACCAAGGACAAATTATATCAATAGACTAAGACATGTTCCTCTAATCATACTCACAGCTTAACTTAAAGTACATCATCATTCCATGGCATTTTAATACATACAGATATTTAATGTTATTTATACTTTACTTGCACAAGAGCTTTAGTGACAGACTCACCCATTGGACATGGTCTAACTGCTAGCTAAGGGTGAAGGCTAAGACAAGGTTGGGCAAAGGGGATGACTTGACCAAACTCAACAAGGTGACACTTTGAACAGGGAAAGGAGGAGCTACACTCTGTGCCTGACGAATAACACGGGGAAGGGTTGTGCCTCACAAATGGATAAGTTGTTTAGAGAGTGTTTATTCAACTTACGCATCATGTCTACATCAATCTGATCTAGGTTCATTGGGATCATTCACTTCATTTCATGGCCTTTTTGGCCTACATAACCCTTCGGATTTCAGATGTGCTAAGAAGCACAACTAGTTGCAGCTTGCATCCAGGGCATGTTTATACATATACAAGGTCAGCAATAATAAATATAACTTTTGAGTAACATTTACTTTTTGGACCTTTTCTATACTCTTCGAGGAGTATTTTAGCATTTCATTGCTCTTTCCCTTTACTCACGTGTGTTAAGAAACACATTCTAGAGTTTACAGTTTCCATGGGCGAATTTATAAAGATTTCCAACATAAAGTAGTAAATGAGCTTTCAGCTTTAACTAACAACATCTCAAGTGACTAGAGGGACTTCTGTCAGTGCCAAACATCGGGACAACCGACCAGAATGATTTAGGCCTACAATCAAACTCACCAAAGGCAAGTTCTGTCACCAACTTAGAGCCAAGACACTAAACAAACATGGATGTGGTCCAACACAGAGGTAGTAATGGGGAAGTCCTCAGTATCAAAAAGTCAAGAAAGACAAATCAAAGGTGAAAGCCAAATCGGGAAGGTCATCGATGGATGGAGTCAAATGAATGTGGTGCCTAAGCTAGCAAACAAAAATTTCAAGGAAGACCATATCTATGCTCATAGGAGGGTAATAAAACCGGTGGGTTTTGTCAAGAAACCTAAATGTGCAAGTAATACATCCATTAATAGTTATAACATCATCCAAGATATTCAATTTTAGTTTTAAATAATATTGCCATGTCCTGAATCATATACCAAGCTAATGCTATGAAGATGGCTAAAACAACAAGATAATAATCCATAGTCAATAATCAGAAGTCCATAAGTTATATCACATCGTAATAATAATCATCAAATATCATCTGAAACACTGCTGCAATACATCACTGGGCACTGAACTGAAACTGTATGGAATAAAGGGTCACATCGGTCATCAAATCTGAGCTCCCAAGGCTCAGCCTTGGCACAAGGTCTAACAAAAGTCTGATATAATATATTGCTCTAATCCTGAGTGATCTCAAAATACAGGCTCATCATGATCAATCTCTGTAAAATCCAGGCTCTGAAATGTGCAGATATCTGCTCAGCAAGAATAGTAGCCTTGCTACTATGGTATGATAACAATGCTATTGATCGGGAGATCCAGATGATGATGTTGTTGATCGAGAGATCCAAATGATGTTGTTGATCGAGAGATCCAAATGATGTTGTTGATCGGGAGATCCAGATGATGATGCTATTGATCGAGAGATCCAGATGATGTTGTTGATCGAGAGATCCAGATGATGATGCTGTTGATCGAGAGATCCAGATGATGTTGTTGATTAAGAGATCCAGATGATGATGTTGTTGATCGAGAGATCCAGATGATGTTGTTGATCGAGAGATCCAGATGATGATGTTGTTGATCGAGAGATCCAGATGATGTTGTTGATCAAGAGATCCAGATGATGCTGTTGCTATAGTTGATCGAGTGATCGAGTGCTGCAGAAGATGAAGACTCAATACTAAAGATGTTGATGTTCTAGTATTGAAGATTTTGAAGATGTTCCAGTAGCTGTTTGAGTTACTGATGATGATTGAAGAAAACTTCCAATGATTTATAGATGTATCACGATGATGTTGTTGATGACTCCTTGCTCCTGCAGATGTTGTTAGAATATCCTTCTCGTTAAGGGGGAGTGTTGAAATATTGTAACATCTAAGAATATTCTATTTGTACTTTATTATCCGGAGATGTTTATTCCTCCGTCGGGACATTATTATCCATTCGGAGATGTTTTATTCCTCCGTTGGGATGTTGTAACTAGGGTTATTAGACTTCCCTAGTGAGGTCGGCCCTGAGTTAAGTTATTACAGGTTATTAGACTCTCCTAGGAGAAGTCGGCCCAGATAGGGTTAAAAGTCAAGTGAAGTAAAGTATAAATAGAGGGGATGTGTTCCTCATTTAACACACTCACTTACTTGTGAAACTCGCATAGGAGAGAGAGATTTGCAAAGGAGAAGAAAGAGCTCTTGTTTGGGGATTACATCTTTGTATTTGTTGATCATCTATATTGAGGAAGCTTTGCTGGGTTTTCTACCCCATGAGGGTTTCCCAAGATAAATCTGTGTCTATCTTGTCATTGTGTTTTTTTTAGTGATCCTTATTACGCTCTTGTTGTGAATTTTATGCTAAACTTAACAGATGTAACTCCGGTTGTCTCAGAGAATATCAATCACATCTATCTCTGCATCGAACAATCCGGTCAACATCTTGCAAAGCCAAACTGCTTCACCACAAGCTGAACATGCTGCAATCACTCCCTCTGAAGCAGAGCTTTCCTGAGCACTATCCTCCCTCTGTATCTTGTACTCCCTGCATTGGGGCATTCTTCACTAGAGTGACTGGTAGCATTCTCTTCTGATGATCTTCTGTGTATCCATCTGTGTCATCTTTATAGGTCACTGGATACCAAGATCTCGAACTCTCTTGTAACCATCCATGAGCTCCTCATCTTCAACCTTGTAGAAAAGGTTGATATCTCATCACTCTAGGTGATTGTCCTATCCCATGGGTGTCTTCTGAGCCCGTACAAAGTCTTCTTCAATCTACACACATGTGGTTCTCTGTAGAGAGTCCTGAGTCCTGGAGGTTGCTCGATATCATCTTCTACTTCGATTACACCATTTATCTAGTGTAATATCCACCACTGAGGAAGTGTATCTGGCTACTAGAGCAACATCTTCTCATAGTTGACTCCCTCTTTTTGAGAGAACCCTTGCTTTGAACTTTTGTAGTATTCTTGATTTCGTAAGTCCATCGTTACTTATTCTAAGAAATGAATCTCACCATTCTTCATTTGTAGGTGAGCGTACACGATATTTCCTACAAGTCAAAATTCAGTTGCATGATTCGAAACATTTCATGGTTTCCAAAACATATTAATAATGACAAATTCTTATGCATAGTTCACAAAGTCATGCAACTATCTTAGCCAATGCTTCAACACAACATTCATCCATATCTCGTATTCATACGGTAACTTTCTAGATGCCTTCCATCTCTACCAGAACATTATTAAGAGCGTGCACTACTCTCAATATGTCAGCAAAGAGGTTTCATTCTAGATAAGTAGCAATGAAATGTTGTACTGCACCATAGGACACTTACCCATCACATGCATATTGGTAGAATTATGTTCAGCAATGCATAGTACACATCTTAAATCTAGGAATATAAATATATGAACAGGAGGAAAATACAGAAATGGCAATTCAAATACTTATCTTTGTTTGGTTGTTGGGTGGACTCCCTCTTGATCTTTGCTTCCTTGCAGGAAATACTAGAGTCTCTGACAGTGTGTTCTACTTCATCATCTGATTTTGAGGACCTGTGACTTCCTTGTTCATGATCGAAAATGTTGAGCAAGTATTCTACACCGTAGATCACATGTTCTTTATACTGGAGTAGACTCTTTGTGTCCCTCCTTCTACATCTTAATCAATGCTAAAATGGATGAGAGGTTCTTCAATAGAGCATTGATCTTTATTTGTTTCCTGAAGTCCAACTTTGTAGTAGCTTCTCCTACTCCTTTCATGTAGTATTGAAAGTCATCTCTAGCTGTACCTTCTGAATGAACCCTATTGAGTTTGGTTGTTATTGATGTCAAAAGTATTCATTAATGACAAAAGATATGATGACATGGCATGTATGATGATGTGGCATGTAAAAGACACATGGTGGCGTTTTAATGCTATTATGAAGTCAGTGTTGCAATATGGCATCATTATGAAGAATATGGCTAGGGGGGTGGCCAAATCAATGTAACCATGCCAGAGGAAGCGACCCTGTTTGTATCAGGTTCCTGTGTGAATAAAGAAATATAATTAAGTTGTCTCTATGTGTACACATGAATCTATGTCTGAAGTGTTAACAGTTGAATATTTGTGTATCTCTGTATCAATGAATCAATTGACAGTTTGGGTGTAAATGCTTGATTAATCACTGTGTGTATGCGTAGCCTGAAGTAAGGGATTTTGAGGATTGAATGTTGCAGCGGATGTATGAATGATCTCTGCATGTGTAAAACCACGTAGTCGATGTGCAGATCCAGCAAGGGAATCAAGTCTGGTGATGATCAATTGAGTGATTGATTGATTCTCTGATCAATCAATGTAGAATCATAGAGTTGCAAAGATTGAAGTTTGCACAGATTTGGACGATCCAGATTAAAGGAGAAAAGATGGATCAACAATGGGAAAGAGATCACGAGGTGAACGTGAACGAAAGATAAGAAATCCGCAAGATTAAGTGAAGTTCTGCCGGAGACAGCAGATTGACGGACGAGATCAAAGACGCAAGAGATCTGACGCCCCAGAGAAATTCTGCAAGAGAAATGTGTAAGGAAGATAACGGATCCGCAAAGATAAGGTCAGATCCGCATCTGGTCTCAGATTGACGGTCAGGAAAGAACCCGCAAGAAATCGACGGTTGTAAAGAGTTGCGAAAAAGGAATTGCGGGACGGAAATTACGGAAGCCCATTTTGGGAAAAGTTGAAGGCACGTCCGCAATCCGCAATCTGCAACCTGACTGCGGAAAGAAAATTGCAGAAGACAATTTCTAAAAGTCGAAATACAGTTCCGCAATCCGCAATCCCCAAGCTACGGAAAAAGAATCCACCGTTGATCAAGATTCGACAGTCCACGATCACTACAGAAAAAACCTTGCAGAAAGAGACTTGTGGAAGAAGTCTTGCGGGAGACAAATTGTGGAAGCTAGTTTGTAAAAATCGAAATATAGTTCCGCAATCTACAATCCGCAAGCTGCATCCACCATTGATCAAGATCAGGCGGTCCATGATCACTGCGGAAAGGAGATTGCGGAAAAGTCGTTGCAGAAAGGAAATTGCGGAAAGGTCACTGTGGAAAGGTAATTGCAGAAAGATCGTTGCGGAAAGGCAATTGCGGAATGATTTTTGTAGCGGAAATATCATTGCAGAAAAAGGAAAATTCAGAAGGAATTCTGGTGCAGAATTATCATTGCGGAGAAGCAATTTTGGAAAGATTTTTGTTGCGAAAAGTCATGACTGATAAACCTAAATAGAGTTAAAGAATTATTAAAATGAAGAATTGTGTTTTCATGAAGAGGCACAATCTAAGAATGAAAAGGCACAGCTGTGAGAAGATGCATTCGTAGAAAATGTGTTAGAAGGTATTTATAGACAGAGTGATGAGTGAAAGAAGTCGTCTCTGTGATCCAGATCAATGTAGCAGCAGCTATAGACAGAGACCAAAGAAGGAAAAGCAATGACATGTTTGCATAAAGAAGATCTGGAAGTCTGATGAAATCAAATTAGGGTGGTAGGGTGGTGCTAGGGCAGGCAGTAAGGCTGCAGGAGGTCGTAGCCTCCTTCCTGTAGTAGCTGGAAAACAGGGTGTTGTTGCATCCTTGTCTGTAGCAGCAGACAGAAGATCTCGGGTGTTGTAGCATCCTTGTCCGTAGCAGCAGGCAAAATCTAGGGTGTAGTTGCATCCATTCTGTAGTAGCAGATAAACAATTTTGTAAAATTCATCTTATTAATGAGTATGAGTTTGTGGTTTGCTCTTTGAGCTTTCCACAATAAAATCTTGTGTCCTAACTTGTTTGATTATTTGTGTGTCTTGTACTAGTTGTTTTAAAACAAGGAAAAAGAAGACAATACCGATTCACCCCCCCTCTCAGTATTGTTGGATATTCCAACAATTGGTATGAGAGCGAGGTTCCTTCATTACAGTTTAACCATTGGAAGGAAGATCCTCATTAAAGACCACAATGGATCAGCAGGAAGGATTAGCTACCAACAGGCCTCCACTGTTCACAGGAATTAACTATGCATACTGGAGTGGAAGAATGAAGTGTTACCTAATGTCTCTTAGATGGAAGGTTTGGAGAGTAGTTGAAAAGAAGTATAACATACCAGACAACCTACCTACAGACCAAGAAGAACTTGACCAATATGAGGCCAATGCAAAAGCCCTAAATGCAATCTTGAATGGGTTAACAAACACAGTGTTTGTGAAAGTCATGCAATGCAAGACAGCCAAGGAGGCTTGGGATAAATAAAAAATTGTCTATGAAGGAGCATCCAAAGTCAAACAATCAAAACTTCAGACATACAAAGGACAGTGTGAAAGCCTGAAAATGAAGGAGGAAGAAAATATTGCAGAATATCTTCTAAGAGTAGATGAAATTGTCAATGCTATCCGAGGCCTTGGAGGGGAATTAGAGGAGAAAGAAGTAGTGGACAAAGTACTAAGAACCCTACCATTGAAGTATGACTCAAAAGTATCTGCTCTAGAAGAACGAGATGATCTTAAAGACATGACAATAGATGAACTACATGGGATCTTCACTACCTACGAGATGAGAAAAAGAGAAGATGGTTAATCAATGAAAGAAGCAGCTTTTAAAGCCTTATCCAAGAATCAATCAGAAAACTCAGATGATGAAGAAGCCTTGTTCATCAAGAAGCTTGAGAGAGGTATTGGCAAGTACAAGGGAAAGCTACCTCTAAAGTGCTTTAACTGTGGAAGAATTGGACACTTTTCTTCAAAATGTCCTCATCCTAAGCAAGATAGAAGTGATGAGAAAGAAGCCTCAAAGAAGTTCAGAAATGACAGAACAGGAAACAAAAAGAAGTTCAATGAAAAGAAGAAGTTTCTTTACAACATAGAAGATGGTGAAGATGAAGACACGAGTGAAGATGAGGAGACAAAAATTCTATTCATGGGAATAGAAGACCAAGCTCAAGATGATGAACTAATGGAAGAAAGAGTAGTAGATCTAAGAGCTGAATTAATCAGTGCTCTTGAAGAACTTGAAAAAAGCAGCAAAAAGAACAAACAATCAAACCAAATCATTAGTGACTTGAAAACTCAACTTAAAGAAGCCAAGAAGATTGAAAGAGAACTAGATTTACAGCTCAAAGAGAGAATACAAGAATCAAAGAAGCTTGAAGAAGAAATTATGCAGTTTAGGAAAAAGCTCAATGAAGAATCTATTAAATCAAAATATGAAAACAGTTCAAAGACTTTAGATGACATCTTCAGTAGCCAAAGACCATCAACAAATAAATCTAATTTGGGATATGACAATAAAAAGAAGCCAGAAAGTTCCTCCTTCACAAACCAAGGAAAAAGAAGTTATGTTGCTACACTAAAAAGTTCATTTAAAAAGAAAGAAAATGAGAAATCTGCTCCATCTTCTCTTGACAAAAACAGAATTAATGTAATTCCTAGAAGACCAAAGACAAATAGATATCAGCGGATTTTCTTTGGACATTGTTACTCTTGTAATAATTTTGGGCATAAGGCCCTAAATTGCAGAGCATATGGAAAGCCTTGTGACTACAAGGAAAGAGCATCCAGTAACAAACCAAAAACAAGGGATCATAATTTATTTACACCTCTTCAAAAATATGACATAGAGTGTTACAAATGCAATAACCATGGACATATAGCAAGAAGCTGTAAACTAATGACTCCTACAAAAAGGACTGATGCAAAAGAATTCCAAGACAAAAAACAGAGAAAAGATTGGAAGAAAAAGAACGAAGAGGAGAAATCCATGATTGCTCTATGTGTGACAGAAAAGCAGAATCTATGGCATATCGACAGTGGGTGTTCAAAACAAATGGCACGAGACCCAAGTAAATTCATAAGCCTAAAAAGAGACAATAAAGATAGGGTCACTTTTGGAGATAATATGTCTTCCAAAATAATTGGCAAAGGTACAGCCACTATCAATAACAAGATCAAAGCTGAAAATGTGTTGCTAGTAGAAGACCTAAAGCCTAATCTCATCAGTGTAAGTCAAACTTGTGACCAAGGATACATCTGCACCTTTGACTCTGAGAAATGTGAAATCAGAAAAAAGGACTTAGGGAGACTTGTTGGGACTGCTATAAGAAATTCGAGTAATGTGTACATCATAGAAAATGAAGACCAGTGCTACATGAGTATGATTGATGAAAGATGGTTATGGCACAGAAGGATGGGACATTTAAACTTTGATAATCTTGTCAAGGTAAGTAATAAGGAGGCTGTGAGAGATTTACCAAAAATTGTGAAACCTCTGAATGCAGTTTGTAAACATTGTCAGCATGGGAAGCAAACCAAAGCTAGCTTCAAGTCAAAAGAACATATGACCTCACATCTTTTGGAAATAGTTCACACTGACCTTTGTGGACCAACAAGGACTAAAAGCTTGCAAGGAGAGTATTATTTTATGTTACTCATTGATGATTACACAAAAATGACTTGGGTAACATTCCTCAAGGAAAAATTAGAAGCATTTGAAAAATTCAAAACTTTCAAAGCAATGGTGGAAAATGAGACAAACCAAAAAATCAAATGTCTTAGGTCAGATAATGGAGGTGAATTCACTTCAAATGAATTCAATGAGTTTTGTGAAATCCATGGGATCAAAAGACATTTTCAGCTCCAAAGACACCTCAGCAAAATGGCGTGGTGGAAAGAAAAAACAGGCCAGTTCAAGAAGCTGCCAAAACCATGCTAAATGAAGCAAAACTTCCTGATATATATTGGAGAGAAGCAGTATACACAGCTGTCTACATACTTAATAAAGGACAACTCAAAGTGAATAATGACAAGACTCCCTATGAACTATGGTATGGAAGGCCTGCATCAGTCAAGTATTTCAGAGTGTTTGGCAGCAAGTGCTACATAAAGACGAATGAAGATGATCTTTGCAAGTTTGATTCTAGAACTGATGAAGGAATATTCTTGGGATATTCCTCCACCAAAAAGGCTTACAGATGTTACAATGAAAGATTCCACAAAATCATAGAGAGTGCAGATGTAAGAGTGGATGACATGAAGCCAAGAAGGATAAGAAACAAAGATGAAGATGCGAGAACAAACAATGAAGAAAACGTTTTGCAAAAGAATGAAGATATGGTTGGGAAAGAAGAAGAAGAAGAAGAAGAAGAAGAAAGAGAAGAATCACAAGAAAATGAAGATGAAGATTCTCCAAGAGCTGATACAAAGGCACCATCAAGAAGAATACAAAAGAACCATCCTGAAACACAAATTATAGTTGACAAAGATGGAGGAGTTAGTACAAGAAAGAGATTATTTACTGAACAAGCTCTATTTTCAGTAGTGGAACCTAAGAACTTTACAGAAGCAAGCAAACATGATGATTGGATCAAAGCCATGGATGAAGAACTAGATCAGATTAAGAAGAACGAAACTTGGGAACTTGTTCCAAGACCTAGAAACAAGAATGTTATAGGGACCAAATGGGTTTTCAAGAATAAGTTCAATGAAGATGGTAAAGTGATCAAAAATAAAGCAAGGCTAGTGTGTAAGGGATATGCTCAAGTGGAAGGAATTGACTTTGAAGAAACCTTTGCACCTGTAGCAAGACTTGAAGCAATCAGAATGTTTTTGGCATTCTCATGTTATAAAAACTTCAAAGTATATCAAATGGATGTCAAGTCTGCATTTCTAAATGGGAAGCTAGAAGAGGAAGTATATATTGAACAACCTGAAGGTTTCCTCCTGTCAGAGAATAGGGACTATGTTTGCAAACTAAAAAAGGCACTCTATGGTCTCAAGCAAGCCCCAAGAGCATGGTTTTCAAGGCTAGATAACTACTTGAAACAACAAGGATATAAAAGAGGAGCCACTGATAGCAATCTCTACACAAAGAGCGAGGATAAGAATATGATCATTGTTGTTGTTTATGTAGATGATATCATTTTTCGAAGCAATCTACAAATACTAAGTGTAAATTTTGCTTCTGAAATGAAAAAGGAATTTGAAATGTCAATGTTGGGTGAATTAACATTTTTCTTGGGACTACAAGTTTATCAATCAGACGAAGGAATCTTCATTTCTCAAAACAAGTACATCAAGGATATGCTTAAGAAATTCAAGATGGAAGACTCCAAGCCTGTTAGCACTCCCATGATCACTGGTTGTAAACTAAGCAAGAATGATGAGTCTTTGGAAGTGGATCATACCATGTATAGATCCATGATTGGCAGCCTGATGTATGTGACAGCTACAAGACCAGATGCGATGCAAGCTGTGGGATTGGTTTCTAGATTTCAATCAGCTCCCAAGGAAACACATGTGGCAACAGTAAAAAGAATTTTCAGATATTTAAAAGGCACTATGGAGTATGGTTTATGGTACCCAAAATGCCAAGATTTCACCTTAAAAGCATTTACTGATGCAGATTGGGCAGGAAGTCTTGATGATCGAAAAAGCACTAGTGGAGCAGCATTACTTTTAGGAAAATGTTTGGTATCATGGTTTAGCAAGAAACAATCATCCATATCACTATCTACAGCAGAGGCTGAATACATTGCTGCTGCATCATGTTGTACCCAAGTCATTTGGATGAAGCAGACTTTGGAAGACTTGGTTGTGAAGTATGAGAATCCAATAATAATCAATTGTGACAACACTAGTGCTATAAACATGTCAAAAAATCCTATTATGCACTCTAAAACAAAGCACATTCCAATAAAATATCATTTTCTAAGAGATCAAGTGTCACAAAAGGTTTTCAAATTGGAATATGTAGACACAAAAGAACAGATAGCTGACATTTTCACTAAGCCACTACCCAAAGAAGCATTTGAGCATCTTAGACAAGAGATGGGAGTAATTTCTTTGTAGCGAATAAAAAGGAGAAAAATGCATCATGTCAGGGGGAGATATGTTGACAGGGGGAGCTGTCAAAAGGAAGCCTTTGTCATTAATGTCAAAGGGGGAGTAAATCAAGGAGTGGTTGCCATCAATGCCAAAGGGGGAGAATGTTGAGTTTGGTTGTCATTGATGTCAAAACTATTCATTAATAACAAAAGATATGATGACATGGCATGTATGATGATGTGGCATGTAAAAGACACATGGTAGCGTTTTAGTGCTATTATTAAGTCAGTGTTGCAATATGGCATCATTATGAAGAGTATGGCTAGGGGGGTGGCCAAATTAATGTAAACCAAGCCAGAGGAAGCAACCTTGTTTGTATCATGTTCCTGTGTGAATAAAGAAAGCTAATTAAGTTGCCTCTATGTGTATGCATGAATCTATGTCTGAAGTGTTAACAATTGAATATTTGTGTATCTCTATATCAATGAATCAATTGACAGTTTCGGATATCTGTGTAAATGCTTGATTAATCACTGTGTGTATGCGTAGCCTGAAGTAAGGGATTTTGAGGATTGAATGTTGCAACGGATGTATGAATGATCTCTCTATGTGTAAAACCACGGAGTCGATGTGCAGATCCAGCAAGGGAATCAAGTCCGGTGATGATTGATTGAGTGATTGATTGATTCTCTGATCAATCAATGTAGAATCGTAGAGTTGCAAAGATTGAAGTTTGCAGAGATTTGGACGATCCAAATTAAAGGAGAAAAGATGGATCAACGATGGGAAAGAGATCACGAGGTGAACATGAACGGAAGATAAGAAATCCGCAAGATTAAGTGAAGTTCCACCAGAGACAGCAAATCGACGGATGAGATCAAAGCCGCAAGAGATCTGATGCCCCAGAGAAATTCCGCAAGAGAAAGGTGTAAGGAAGATAACAGATCTTCAAAGATAAGGTGAGATCCGCATCTGGTCTCAGATCGACGGTCAGGAAAGAACTCGCAAGAAATCGACGGTTGTAAAGAGTTGCGGAAAAGGACGTTAGATTTTTATCATTTAATTCAATATGATCTAGGATCTTATCTGAGAGAACAACATGCACAACATATCAAACATAAGAGACAGGAGACACAAAGCATTTCACCGAGGAAGCCATAAAGGAGAAAACCCCGCAACTTCCTCAGAGATAGAATGAGCAATAATACAAAACCCCAAAACAAGAAGATGGTCTGCAACAGCTTCCTTCTCCTCCACTTGTACGAACTTGTCTCTCTCACTTATGCAAATGAGTGAGTGAGTGAAATGATCAAATAGAGAGGATGTTCCTCTCTATTTATACTTTACTTTCACTTTCCTTTTACCCTAAATGGGTCGACTTCTCCTAGGAGAGTCTAATAACCCATTATAACCTAACTCTGGGCCGACCCCACTAGGGGAGTCTAATAACCCACTCAAATATAATAATAGCTTTCCCGATCGGAGGAATGAAACCTCTCCGTCAGAAGTACAATGACATATGAATACAATATGAAATATACAAGTGAAATACGTTCTGAAGTTACAAATACATCAACAAAGGAATTGCGCGAGGGAAATTGCAGAAGCCCATTTCGGGAAAAGTTGAAGGCACGTCCGCAATCTGCAATCCGCAACCCGACTGCGGAAAGAGAATTGCGTAAAGATAAATTGCGGAAGACAATTTGTAAAAGTTGAAATACAGTTCCGCAATCCCTAAGCTACGGAAAAAGAATCCACTGTTGATCAATATCCGACGGTCCACGATCACTGCAGAAAGAACCTTGCAGAAAGAGACTTGCGAAAGAAGTCTTGCGGGAGACAAATTGTGGAAGCTAGTTTGTAAAAATCGAAATATAGTTCCGCAATCCGCAAGCTGCAATCACCGTTGATCAAGATCAAACGGTCCACGATCATTGCGGAAAGGAGATTGCAGAAAAGTCGTTGCGGAAAGGAAATTGTGAAAAAGCCACTGCGGAAAGGAAATTGCGGAAAGGTCACTGTGGAAAGGTAATTGCGGAAAGATCGTTGCGAAAAGGCAATTGTGGAATGATTTTTGTGGAGGAAATATCATCGCGGAAAAAGGAAACTTCGGAAGAAATTCTGGTGCAGAATTATCATTGCGGAGAGGCAATTTTGGAAAGATTTTTGTTGCGGAAAGTCATGACTAATAAACCTAAATATAGTTAAAGAATTATTAAAATGAAGAATTGTGTTTTCATAAAGAGGCACGATCCAAGAATGAAAAGGCGCAACTGTGAGAAGATGCATTCGTAGAAAACATGTTAGAAGGTATTTATAGACAGAGTGCTGAGTGAAAGAAGTCGTCTTTGTGATCCAGATCTATGTAGCAGTAGCTGTAGACAGAGACCAAAGAAGGAAAACCAGTGAAAGGTTTGAAAACATAAAGAAGATTTGGAAGTCTGATGAAAGCAAATTAGGGTTGTAGGGTGGTGCTAGGGCAGGCAGTAAGCCTGCAGGAGGTCGTAGCATCCTTCCAGTAGTAGCTGGAAAACAGGGTGTTGTTGCATCCTTGTTTGTAGCAGCAGAGAGAAGATCTGGGGTGTTGTAGCATCCTTGTCTGTAGCAGCAGGAAAAATCTAGGATGTAGTTGCATACTTTTTGTAGTAGCAGATAAACAATTTTGTAAAATTCATCTTATTAATGAGTATGAGTTGGTGGTTTGCTCTTTGAGGATTCCACGATAAAATCTTCTGTCCTAACTTGTTTGATTATTTGTGTGTCTTGTACTAATTGTTTTAATAAAAGGAAAAAGAAGACAATACTAATTCACCCCCCCCTCTTAGTATTGCTGGATATTCCAACAAACCCTTGAGTTTATAGAGTCCTCCTTCTTCAATTTCAATCACGACTGCGTCCCTTCTTATCCAATGCTGAGATAGATAGGAGGTTCTTCTATCTTCTTGGTTTGGATTAAAGTACATATTCTTCTTCAACTTTTCTGGTTTTGACTTCATCATCATATTCACTATCTTTTGCTACATGAGCATGAAATCTTTTCTTTTGCTTCTTGGGTTGTCCAGATTTGAATAGACAATTTCTTGCAATGTGTCCTATCTTATGACAAAATTAACATTCAATTGAGGATAGGTCTTTCTTGAATCTCTTGCCCCTTTGAGAACTTTTGGGAGAGTGGTCACGGGTACGTACATCACTCTTTGTTTTCCTTCCTCCTTTGGCATGAGTTGCCAAAGCTTGATCTTCATTGTCATTTAATTTCTCCTCTCTTACTGCTATTCTTTCTTCTTCCTGCACACACTCTTCCCATAGTTGTCTGAACTGGATTAATTTCTTCCTAGCACATATGCCACGAACGAAGGGTTCCCAATCTCTAGAAAGACCATTCAGAGTGGTCATCACAACTTGAGCATCTTCTACCATGTCTCCAATAGCTTCTAATTGTTCTGATCTGGGACACTCTAGAGAAGTATGAGTGCATAGTCTCAGACTTCTAGATCTTTACACCCTTGAGTTGATTTCTCAAGGTCATCTTCCTATTGATATTATTTCCTTCAAACATGCTAGTCAAGGGATCAAGTAATCTTTGATAGAATCAGCTATGATCCTCTTAGCCCTCATCATATTCTTCTTATGTCTTGCTTTGGCCTCATCTCCTTCTGCTTCTGTAAGTCCTTCTTTTACAAAACCTTCTAGGTCATGTTCTTCAAGAATGAGCATGACTCTATATTTCCATGCCCTGAAGTTCTCAGCTCCTTCAAGCTTCTCATGAAGCTTCGTATTGCTTGTCATTTTGATAAAATGAGAACCTCAAATGGAAATAGAATAGATGTAGGACTTACCAGTAAATTTGTCCTTCTGAAAACTACTTCTACCTTGACCTAGGGTTTGACAGAGATACCCTAATTTTCCAAATTCGGGATCTTGGAAAACTGATTGGATGAAAAGATGTGCCTCCTCAAGGCGAGCAGAGCAAAGTACTCTTTCTCCCGATTTTGAGAGCAGATATTCCAAAAACTTGATGTCCTAGTTCTTCGGGCTGCATTGGTGGACCCAAAAATGAAATTCTCGGAATTGAAATCTGCTTCGACAGAAATATGCACCCTGGTGAGGCGAGTTAGATGCACCCTCTTTTTTAGCTCATCTGTGGAAAGAGCTCTTGGATTAAGAAGCCCTAGTTTATTCAATTTCTACTGCAGATTTGTGGAGTTTTAATTCTGATGTATCTCCAAAATTTCTGCTCCTCAATGTCTGAAACTTCGTCATGTGATATTCTGATCTGTCCTCTATCCAACCCCACAAGTTAGAGTAGGATTGAATTCACCAATAGGAACTTATGCTAAGTTTCCCAAGATGACCTGTTTATGGACTGTTTCAGTATAGTGAACTTATACAGACTTCCACGTGTTAATGTTTCCTCTTCGGGTTCTGAAACTCACACCAGAGAAACTACAGTCCGTGCACTTTCTGGAACATCTTATGAAATTCGATTTGGATCTTTGTAGCCCAAGATATAGCATTTCTCCCTAGGTCATCTTTTTAAAATTGAATTCTGGAGGAGGCTGAAACCCTAATTTGCATGGATCATATCTCCTAAAGTACAGCAAATCTGAGGCTGAAACTTGCGCATAACGTACATGAATATTTCATCTTCGGCATGTCCAAGTTTCAGATCCTGAACCTTCGCCAAAATTGATTTCTAGCGAAAATTCCAAGATGACTAGTTTCCGGAAATGGAAACCCTAGGAAACAGCTGCACAATGTTCTCTTTTAGGCCTGCTCTGATACCATGTTAGTTTTTCACTTGTTTAGCATAATAACATTAAACAATAGGATCACAAAAAGAAAAACAAGAACAACAAACACAAAGAACACAAAATTTCTCTCGAGGAAACCACAAAGGAGAAAACCCCCGCAAAACTTCCTCAATATAGAATTCACCAAGTACAAGATAAAACCCCAAGACAAAACAGCTTCTCTCCTTCACTTGTGTGAACTCTCTCTCCTATGCGACCTTGAGTGAGTGAGGTGAGTGTTACAAATGAGCATCTCAATCCCCTATTTATACTTTACAACTGACTTGACCTTTTACTAATTAGGTCGGCTCTAATTCACCTAACTGGGCCGACCTATATCTTTTACAATAAAATATTCTTTCTAGATCTTTCCAAGCCGACCTAATCAGTTAGGGTTTACATTGACTCTTTCAATGGATCTTACATTATCAATTACATTAATGACATCTTCTGAAGGAGGAATACAATAATACAATAGACAAATACATTTAGAATATCCTCCGCAATTACATTTCTTTAACACTCTCTTGGGAAGCGCACCTCCCCCTCTCTCATTTGGCTATAAAAGGCAAGCTCTTTCCTCTTGTTCAAACATGAAGTGTGCAACCTCTACTCCCATTGTAATGCTTTCCTTTGAATATTGTTAATGAAATAAAGGCTTTGGAGGTCTCTGTTATCACCAATCTTGTAGTTGCCCCTACAGATGGATCCAAGGTGGATGGTAGAAGGGACAGGCAACTAAAGTGGTGAGCCAAGAGGGCCTTGCTTCCCAAATGGTTGGTTGCCACGCCAACCAAGGCACTCTTCGCTTTAGCTATCAAAGCCAAGATAGCGAGGGGGAGACCCAGATCTATTCCCGATAGGAGAGATCAACCCAATCACCAGATCAAATCAATCTAATGAAGTACGTAGGGTGATAGGTATGGAACCCTAGAAATGAGGAGTTAGGACCATTGTGGAGGCTTAGGAAAGGTGTGATATGATAGTGAAAGATGAAACATAGTGATTCAAGAATTTAGTATGATTTTAGGATTCAAAGCTAGTTTCAAATGGTCAAAATCAACTGCCTTGGGAAACGTGACCCTTAAAATAGGGAAAGTGTCCCAAATCAGAGATCTAGCAGTTAGGGCTTTCTAGTTATGCTTGATGAAAGGATATGGCAATGTCTAGGTGTGCAAGCAACCAGACAGAGATCAAACCCCAAGCAAACTCACCAACTCAGGAAAGTCGTGAGGGCTTAGAGAAGGATTAGTGCCTTGGAAAAGGGGCCAAATGGAGTCGAATGTCCACCAAACTGTAGATCATGGATGTTGAGGTGTAAAGCAAGGTGGATTTTGAAGATCAAGTACATCCAATGGTTAGATCTCAGTAGATATGACATTCAAAATGCATCACCAAGTGACCCAAGTGGGGCACAACCCTCAAAATGAGGAACGGGGTCCATAAGGTGAAAATCAACAAGGTGAAGCACTAGCGATAGGTTATTAGGTGAAGAGTTTGTGAATCAAGTGGGATCTCACCTACCCAGGTCTTAGAACTAGCAGAACTCACCCAACCAAGGAGTGCAACCTCACTTGGAAAGGCTAAGTTGCCTTGGAAAAGGGGTCAAATGGAAGCCAATCCACACCAAACTATAGATCTGAATTGCCGTGGATGCTATAGAGGTGGGTTTTCAATATCTTACCCAAAAGGCCACAAGATCTAAGTAGATCTGAGAAAATGTAAAATGAGGGTTTTAACTTATGAGGGTTTTAATGACTTAGACAAATGGATAGATCATGGAATGAGAAATTTACCTTGAGATCATACCTGAGTGATGGATGAGGTTGCCTTGTTGTTCAGGAAAAATTCCCACAGAGATCAAATGGGAGATCTTTGATTTCTCTTCCCTTAAGATGATGCCCTAGTCCACACGTGCGACCTCCTCTTCCTGTCAACCAAGGAAAGCGATTTCAATCAGTTGAGCAACAATGGAGAAAATACAAGTGAAAAGCGAAGGATAACATGAAATAGAAGGTACTAAGACAATAATACTCCCTAATACTGACGAAGAAACGCAAAGAAGAAGCAGAGAGAGTCTTCCTCTACCAATGCGTCCTCCTTGAACCAATTCGGCCTCCACCTGTAGATGAAAAATACATGGACAAAAAGTATAGCAAGATAATCTCCAATAACCCAATGCAAAGGAAGAACCAACGAACGAACTCCAAAAGCATTCACCACAACACAACAAGTAGATGCAATAGTATTTTCCTATTCCAATAATCCAGAGCCAAAAGTCCCCTTTACAATGACGAGCTCTCTCTTTTAAATAGGAAGGAGAGGCACCAAAACCCTAACCACTTTTTGAATGAGTGGCTAAGATTAAAAGATCAAAGTGATCTAATCAATGGTTGAAATGAGCTCAACATAAAAGTACATGGATCAATATAACAATATAATATATCAATGGACCAAATCGCCCTGGGAGAGGGGGGTCCCACCAAAAGTGAATGATAAAACATAAGATCTAGCTCATGGTGGGTCTAGGGGGCAATATCTATCCTCCCTAGTCAATCCCCATGGCACAATAATATAAAATAATCAAGCTAGACACCAAATCGTGCCTCTCTGGGAAAGTCGTGAGCCTTTGGAGGCTCCAGAAAACCATATAAAATGATGGAAGTGATGGGTGTGGGCCCCACTGGAAGTTGAAACGGCTGGAGAAGGTGTGGAAGACATCCCACTCATCATCACAAGTCATCCCATGCCAATCCCTTGCCTCAATAGCCCAAATCGAATCCCTCAATAGCCATTTTTACCGTTTTGTAACTGCCTCGGGAAATGTGAACAGGCCCAAACTGCCTCCTAGAGTGCCTGTGCTGTCAAAGTGAGGCCACCAAGCTCTCTGGGAGGGGGGTAATATGGTAATATCAAGTGGCTAGACCACCCCCTCCATGCACAGCGCCCTAGGTGAACTCAACAAATCTCATCACTGCTCTGACAGGGCCTCTGATAGGCCAAAATTGCACTAGGATAGCCAACTGAGGCTAAAAATCACTGTAACTGCCCGGAACTGAAAACAGACTATCTCATTGGACTCAGAGACCCCAAATCCATCTAAGATGTGTACTCACTACTCATACACCATATTGATCTCTGCATGGTCAAAAATAAATGTCCATCATATCTCGCAGACCAAATAATAATAACCTGTAAAAGTGCTGAAAAGCACAAATCATCATCATAAGTCTAAAACCACTGCATAGAACCACCATGGTGACCTATACCAAACCATATATCATATCTCTGTATCATCTGAGGTCATGTCCTATGGTTGACTCTTGGTCAAACTGGGTTTGACCAAGTCAACATGACCAAAATATAACTCAAGGCTATCATGAAACTGCTGCAAGGTGTCAAAGGTTACAGCATGCTCTACAATTCATTTAAATAGCAATTATAACAAGAAGTAATCATTACTGGCGATCTAAATCCAAATATATAAAGTCATTAATTATTATTATTACTCAGACTAAACTTTCAAGACCATACTCACTTCACAGTTGTGATCAATTTGCTAGTGGAGGGTGAAGGCTAAAAGTCAAAAGGCTAGGCTAAGGGTTGACTACTGACTTGACTTTGTGACACTTTGGAAATGGAAAGGGGATACACACTCTAACATATGCTGGAGAAGCTGTAACACGGGGATGGCAGTGTCTCACAGATGGGTAAGTTGTTCAAAGAGTGTTTATTCAACTTAAGCACCACGTCTACTTTTATAAAAGATGATTCAGTTTCATTAGGATCCATTGATTTCATTTCATGGCCTTGTTGGCCTACATAACCCTTTGGATCTCAGGTGTGTTGATAAGCACAACTAATTGCAGCTTGCATCCAGGGCATGTTTGTACATATACATATAAGGTCAACAATCATTTAGATATAGAGTTTAAGAACCATTGCTTTTTGGACCTTTCATTATACTATTCAAGGAGTATTTTTAGCTTTTCATTGCTCTTGCCCTTTACTCACGTGTGTTGATAAACACATTCTAGAGTTTACAGTTTCCTCGGCGAATTTGCATAAGTTTCCATAAGTAGTACATGAGCTTTCAGTTTTAGC
This sequence comes from Larix kaempferi, assembly GCA_027924585.1. Lineage (NCBI taxonomy): Eukaryota > Viridiplantae > Streptophyta > Pinopsida > Pinales > Pinaceae > Larix > Larix kaempferi. Next base: position 4,538,678 of record BSBM01000579.1, on the reverse strand, counting down.
CAACACATCTTAAGTGACTACGGGGACTTCGTACCAGTGCCAAACATCGAGACAACTGACCAGAATGATTTAGGACTACAATCCAACGCACCATAAGTAAATTTTGTCACCAACTTACAGCCGAAACACAATAAATAGGGAAGCTTATCCAACACAAAGGCTAAAGTGGGGGAAGGTCCTCCATGCCACTAGTCAAGTAGTAAGTCGGGGTAATAAACAAACTCGTAGGTAATGGATGGATGAAGATAGTGAATAATGAGACCAACACTAGCAAGCCAAAGTATGGTGGGAATGATCACCTCTATTCTCCCTAGGGAGGGTAAAATCAATGAGTATGGGTAGTGAACTTCTAAGTCTGAGTGGGGACAATATAATATATATAAAAGTACAACCAGGTCCACATATCTATATGATCGCCAGATCATGATACTAAATGCTAAGACATGCTACAAGAATGAATATAAAAGCAATATAACCAGAACACCATAATATACCTGCTGAGTCGTATACCTAAATGCATAATACCTGAACCATCATCTGTCCTCTGAAACTGTTGTTGTAACTCTAGGCAATACTGACTGCTCTATATAAATGGATGAATGGCTACATCGGTCATCTCTGTGAGTGTCCTGAAGCTCAGTCATGGCATGGGAAACAAAACTGATGTCCATATAATAATCATGATCCATTATAGATGCTCATCTCAGCATCTCAATGTAAGGGAACTGGCTGAAAAGTGTACTGGAATCTGAAAAATAGTGTATGGTAGCCCGGCTACTATATATGTGATAACAGTCTCAATTGTGTCTTCTCTCAAATTGGATGATCACTGCTTCATGTGTTAAGTGAAGTAACTATAGGATTCAATCTTTACATTTATTCTTGCTTTGTCAATCTTTAGCCTAATATGATTAGTATTGATCAATAGGATTGAGTAGTGTTGTTTCATTACTCATGTAAATTTTCTAGTTTAAAGATTTAGGATTTTGCATGCTTGTTTGTTTATGGGTATGCTCTCCTTGTTTTTAATCTAGAATTTTACTATAAGATTTGACAAGTTTTGTGCAAGTGTGAAGGGATCCATAGGTACTTCATTGGATTTTACAAGAGATCTTGCTTGCTTCTCTTGTTCTCCAACCTTTTGTGGGAAACATAGTCCTTCTCGAAGTTACAAAAGTGATTCCATTGCCCATTTCTCAAAGGGGGCACTTCTTCACCTTCTTCTCTCAAATTTTCAAACACTTTTTCCGGTTACTTCCTCTTATGCTTTAGATCTACTTTGCTAGAAGTTAATATCTTTTATAGATCTGATTTATAAGAGTGTTTTGCTTAGATCTAAAAGTTCATAGAGTTTTATCATTTCAAAAGATAGATCTAGCATAGAAACTAATTTGTTTTGCAAGTTTTATCAAAGAAAATCTTTAGTTTGTTAATCAATTAGTTTCCTTTGAGTTTAAAGAGTCGAAATCAAGCAACTAAGTGTTTCTTTGGCTGTCTTTTAAAGACTATCCAAGACCCTAAGAGGGTTGTTGTTATCACACAACTTGTAGTTGTCCCTAGTAGTATCCCATCCGAGATGGTAGAGGAGATGGACAACTAAAGAGGTGACCCAAGAGATGCCACGGTTCCCAATGCAAGGTGGGAGTCACGTCAACCGAGGCACTCTTCATTTTAGATCTAGATAAATCAAGACCTAGGGGGAGACCCTACTACCAATCAGAGATAACTAGACCCAAACAAAGGTTCCTAGTGATGAGTAAATGGTAAGTTACGGAAACCAATGCAAGGTAAAGTGGACCTAGAAATTAAAGTATGGTTGAAGGTGGTTTGAGAGATAATTAGTGTTTCAACCAATCTATGATTTAGGCCACTTTATGAGCTAAAAAGACAAGATCTAGTACCATGTGTTACACAAGTGGGACCCACTTCCTTGGGATATGTGAATGGCTCAAATGGGACCCACAAGGTGGAATTTAAGGGATGAAATTGGTACTAAGGGGTATGTAGTGAGTAGATCTATGGATCTAAGTTAAAATTAGGAATACCCACATATGGAATCTAAGGTTTGACACAATTCCCAAGGAGTGTGAATTGCCTAAGGAGGACTAGTGCCTTGTTGGATGGGTTAATGGAGTCAAAAGATATGTCAAAGTGTAGATCGCGACACCTAGTAGGCAGATCAAGTGGGCTAATTGGGATGTGATGGTTGGATTTTGCTAGATCTAGGGTTTCATGATATGACCCAAGTGGACCACAATCCCTTAAAATAAGGAATGCTACCCCAAGGCAGATCGTCACAAAATGATACTCTAGACGTAGGTTTCAAGGTATGCTCATTCGAAATCCACGAAAATCTCAACTACCCAGGTCCTTAAAGTGCGCAAACTCAATCACCCAAGGAAGTGCGACTTTGCCCAAGGAGGGCTAAAACAGGGAAAGGTGTGTCAAAATAAGTCCAATGGTCACCAAATTGTAGATCCGAATAGGTTAGGCAATGATCTATATGGATCTTGAAAATCAAGGGGATCCAATGGCTAGATCTCCACAGATCTGAGATTGAAAGTGGGTCACCAAATTGATCCAAGTGGGCATAACCCCCAAAATGAGGAATGATACCCCCAAGGTAGAAATCAAAGAAGTGACACACTAGGGGTAGGTTATCAAGTGTGTAGATTACAAATCAAGTGGGATCTCACCTACCCATATGCTAGATCTAACCAAACAAGCTTTTCCCAAGAGGTGCGATTTGCCTCAAGAGGGCTACTTTGCCTTGAAAAGTGTGTCAATTTTAACCCAATCACCACCAAACTATAGATCCAAATTGGCGTTGATGCTATAGAGGTGGGCTTTTAATGTCTTTTCAAAAGCAAGGCTAGATCTAAGTAGATCTAAGAAAAACCAAAATGAGGGTTTTAATTAATTAGGGTTTGTGACCAATGAAGAAGAATGGATGGAAATAAGCACATAACTTGTAGATCTTACCTCAATTGCTTATGGCCACCTTGCAAATTGATAGCATTCTCCTATGTGTATATTCAAGAGAGAGATCCAAGAGCTCCAACCAAAACGTCCTCCTTCAAGATTGCCAAATCGTCCTCCTCTTACAAGACAAGATCAAGTGAAACAAACCAAGTAAGATGATTATGAAAATGATGAAAAGATGTAATAGAAAGCATCAACTATGTCACAAAGACAAATAATGATACTCCCTTTCACCAAGATCAACCCAAGAGAGAATATGTGGATCCCTCCAACAATAACCCTCAAGAAATCGCCCTCCTCTCCACCAATTCGGCCTCCCTGCAAGAAAATTAGTTGTAGCACCAAAATCCACAATGATACATAGAAGAGATACTGTATACTCAAGATGCAAGAGAATCCACAAGACAAGAGAAATATGCTCCACAAAGAAATGTTCTATTCCAATATTCCAGAGCTCCAAAGGTGAGCTATACAATAGGGGGTCTCCTCCCTATATAGGATAATAAAGAGCAAAACCCTATACCACTTTACAATACAATAGCAAATGAGTGGTTGAGATTAAAATATCTCAATATAAAATCAATGGCTAAGATGAACCACATAACATAACACATGGATCACTCAAAAAGGTGATGACATCATAGTCTAAAAATACTCATGGAGGGTGACGTCATCCACTAGAGGGGGTAAAAGTACCAAAGCCCACCTCATAATGACTAGGACATGATGGAGCACATGGTGGGGCTAGGAGGCATCAATCCTTACTAGCTCATCCCCAAGACACAATAAAATAATAAAATATGTCCAAGATAATATAAATGACCAAAACTGTCCTCAAAATCTGTGACAGACAAGCAGTAAAAGACCTCGTGTGATCTCTGTGGGCCTACCCACATGGTGAAAACTGGCTAGAAGATAGTGGGATCACCCTGGAAGACCTCTGTGAAAACCAAGTGCCAAAACCTTGCCTCAATTGCCCAAATCGAATTCCTCAGTGACCACTTTATCCCATTTTAACTGCCTCGGTAACTATGAAAGTGCCAAAACTACCTCCTAAGGCATCTGCGTTGTCCAACTGAGCCCACTAGGCTCTCCAGAAGGGGGGGGTAAATGGTAATAACAAGTGGCTGGAACACCCCCTCCTCATACAGCGCCCTAGGTGAACTGGCCTCTCATGGCCCCTGCTGCTCAGGCTGGGAAATCAACCCCAAATCTGGTCAACAAGTGTAAAACTGCATCTATCACTGTCAGAAGTGCCCGGAACTGAAAGATAAGTGTCTAAGTTGATCCAGAAGACCCAAATCCACTAGGAATGTGTACTCATATACCATGGGTTGCCCTAATGGGCCAGCTGTAGGGTCCACCATATATGAACAGTGCATAATCTGATGATCTGAAGTAATGATAAAACCTGTTGAACTGCATCAATCATCATCTGAACCATATGTCCATCATATGGCATCATCATCAAGAGTATGCGGGACCATCAACCAACATCTATAAGCATATGTGGCCCACGTCATCACGGATCCCAAGAAATGACCATAGTCAAACTAGGTTTGACTAGGTCCATATATAACCAAGGAAAAATCATATCAGTAGACTAAGACATGTTCCTCTAATCATTTTCACAGCTTAGCTCGACGTATAACATCCATTTAGTGGCATTAATAAAGTTAGTATATCCTTTATTATATTAAATTACTTGCACAGTAGTTTAAATGACAAACTCACCCATTGGACATGGTCAAACTGCTAGTGAAGGATGAAGGCTAGAAACAAAGTTGGGCCAAGTGGTTGACTTGTCTAACTCATCTCAAAAATACTTTGGACTGGGAGAAGGGAAAAACTACAAACTCTGTGCTGGACAAAATAACACGGGGAATGGTTGTGCTTCACAAATGGATAAGTTGTTTAGAGAGTGTTTATTCAACTTAGGCATCATGTCTACATCAAGTTGATCCAGGTTCATTAGGATCATTCAATTTCATTTCATGGCCTTTTTGGCCTACATAACCCTTCGGATCTCAGGTGTGCTGATAAGCACAACTAGTTGCAGCTTGCATCCAGGGCATGTTTTCATATACATATAAGGTCAGCAATTGTTTAAATATAGCTTTTAAGAACCATTGTTTTTTTGGACCTTTCTTATACTCTTCGAGGAGTATTTTTAGCAGTTCATTGCTCTTGCCCTTTTTAGTTTCCATGGGCGAATTTACATAAGTTTCCATAAGTAGTACATGAGCTTTCAGTTTTAGCCAACAACATCTCAAGTGACTAGGGGCAGTTCGAGCCAATGCCAAACATCGAGACAACCGACCAGAATGATTTAGGCCTACAATCCAACTCACCAAGGGTAAGTTTTGTCACCAACTCAGAGCCGAGACACTAAACATACAGGGATACAGTCCAAACACAGAGGTAGAAAATGGGGAAGTCCTCAGTACCAGAAAGTCAAATAAGATAGGTCAAGGTTTAAGGTCAAATAAGGAAGGTCATGTATGGATGGAGTCAAGTGAATTTGGAGCCTAGACTAGCAGACAACTGGTGTCAAGAAAGACCATATCTATGTAAGGTGGTAAACCGGTGAGTTTTGTCAAACAACCGAAATGTGCAAGTAAATGTGCATTTTAAAATTTATAGTTCATTTTAAACAGTTTGCCACATCAGGAATAATATACCAAGCAGATGCTGTGAACATGACTAAATCAACAAGATAATAATTCACAGTCAATGATAAAACATCCATAGGTCATACAACATCATCACAAGAGTAATCATCATATATCATCTGAAACACTGCTGCAATACATCTCAAGGCACTGAAATGAAACTGTATGAGATAAAAGGTCACATCGGTCATCAAATCTGAACTCTCAAGGCTCAGCCTTGACACAAGGTCTAACATAAGTCTGAATAATACACTGCTCTGATCATGAGTGATCTCAAAATATACAATCATCATAGCCAAGCTCTGGAATGTGCAGATATCTGCTAAACAAGAATAGTAGCCCTGCTACTATGATGTGATAACAGTTGCCTTTTTAGCCAATTCATCTTAGTTATTTTGCTTTATTAGAACTAGTTTTGACTTAGAATTTTTTAGATTTTTTCTAACTTGCCCAAGTCACTTTTAAAGTGATTTTGGGCACTTTTCTACTAATATTGTTTGCTGTTTTTTGTTTTATTGCAGCAGAAAAAGATACTTGAATCACACATGCTAGTTTGGGAGGTGGCATGTCCCATGTGGTACAACACAACACATGAGGGTAGTGCACCGCATTTGTCACACATACTGAGGCAAAAATAAAAAAGAATAAAGTGCATTCACTAGGAGTGCAACTTATTTCTCAGTTATATATGTTGAATGTTCTCTATGAATTGCTTTTTACAGCTATTTATATCTTGTTGATTTGATATAAGTAAAAGCACAAATTGTTAAGTGTATTGACATATTGACATCTATGGAAGAATATATGGGGTTGATTTTACTGTTGTTATACTGCTAAAATTACTCCTCTGAAATTACATTTTCAGATCTGGTTAGTCGCTAATAAGTTTCCCTAGAAGGGGCTGAAACTCATCTCATCGTTTGGTATCTTTTCTCCACAGTGTGGGGCTGTTTGAAGTGAATTACTGTGATCTTTCTGATCCTGTTTATACTTTAAATTACAGCAGTCTTAAGGCTGAAAATTCTAGGATTAAGATTGAAGAAATCTTCTAGGAAGAAGATGAAATTCCAGTTTTGCATTAATTGCCCGAGTGCATAAAATTTCAACATAAACAAATGAAAACAGGTTGGAATAGACTCTTCAAGTGACATATAAAAGCACTTGCCCCATAACTTTTTGTATGATGGATTTAAAAACTGTAAAGAAAATAAAAATCAAATTAAATTAACTAGACTTTTCAGTCAACTATAAGAGCAGATGCAAAAACAACTCAGCAATGATAACACAGACCGGCAAGATCTAAAAAAAAGCAATCCTCAGTCACAAATAAAAAATCTTGAAATCAGAAAATGCAATTTCTCAGTCACATAAAAATCTTGGTGGTAAAGAATTGTAACAGTTGCTATCAGTGCAGAAAACAATATCAGTTGAACATTTCCAGTGTTCACCTAATAAAAAGCTCATCTTGGAAACATATTATTTGAACTAGAATCAACCTATAAACTCTCTTCTTCAAACACCATTCAGTGAAATACTTTGATAAGGTTTAGGGGGCTTACCAAAGTCAAACCCAAACCCTAGTTAAAACTAAAGATCCTGGATCTAAGTCATAGCTGGTATTAGTCAATATCTAAATATGCCCCTTCTTGAGTTGAAACTACTGATATGTCACTGGGATAGGAACTTAAGAGATTGTGTTCACCTGTCACAACCCCAATCGAGCCAGTCAACGTAAGACTTTCTGAAACAATGACTCCCGCTCCCATTGCCATGTAATAACCTCCACTTGCAGCCACATCAGCCATGGATGCAATCACAGGTTTTGTAGCAGCTAATAACCTTATTTCTCTCCACATTCTGTAGGAAAAGTAAATGAGAAACATAAGTTGCGCATCACCAATCTCTTAAGTGATCACTAATCAACCTGTTTACAGAAAATAATCCATAAATGTTTCATGACTCAGGACATAGGAGTTCAAATCAGCTGACAATGAATTGTAACTTGCTATTGTAGTTAGTCATGTAAGAACATGAAAACCAAACTCAATTTGAATAAACTCTAAAGCACAAATCCAGTGAATGTAAGAATATGAAACCCAACTACCTACAATCACAGTTTACCCAAAAATTATTTCCCCATATTTTCTAGGGGTGGGCGGGGTAGAGAGGAACCTATTTAGATTCACCTTCTGGAACTTAAATGAATAGTAATTTGTGGATTTATTAAATCATATTCTGCTTATAAGTTCTCAAGAATAGATTGGCTCAAACATTTCTAATTTCTTGTGGATTTATCAGATCATGTTCTGCTTATAAGTTCTCAAGTATAGATTGGCTCAAATATTTCCAATTTCAACAACCTGCTTAATCCATAAGGACAGCTTCAGCTACAATTTATGTTTTGTGTTCTGAATTATGAGTCAGCTTCAAAATGTAACAAGTACCGCAATTCTGCAAGAAAAAACCCAATAGGTAAAATCTAATTTACACATGACATTGTTTTAGTAGTTTTCTAATAACTCTTTAGTTATACTCCTCCATTTGTGCCATGAATCCAGTTTATCTTAAAGTATCATATAATTTGACTTTTATAAATTTGCACAAGAGGTATTATCCTTCAGAGATAGCAGAGGGAAAAGCAAAGGATAAAACCCAAAATACAAGACATAGAAGGACATGTTAGACACAATGGCACACTTAGAGGGGGGGGGTGAATCAGTGGGCCAGCACTTAATACCAATTTCAACTTCTTCAAAACTTAAACATATATCATTTAACAATTTCACTTCAACACTAGGCAGAGTTCATCATTCACAATAAGCTATACATCAACATTCATCAAATTAAACATGCCATCTCATCAATACACATCATCACATCACGAGATAAGCTTTGTAAACTTTGTTATATTTAATTTGATAATTTTCAATCGGCCACAACCGTTAGGTTACACCAGCTACAACTGATTGAGAAGCACCAACTTCTATTCCAAGACACAGCTTGGTCTTTTCTTAGATCCAACTAAGAAAGGGGTTTGCAAGACCCAGCTTACAATTACAAGCAAATACTTGTCACATCACATTTCATCAACCTGTCCTTGTTAACACAGTCATGTCACAAATCTGTCCACAAACATGTCTTCAATCTGTCCACAGTCATGTCATCAACCTGTCCATAGTCATGTCATTTGCCTGCCCACAAACATGTCCTCAATTTGTTCATAGTCATCTCATCATGCTGTCCATAGTCATCATACAACTGCCATCAACCTTGGTCATCTGCTGCTCCAGAAAAACAGAATTCACCACAACCGAAATTCCTCTGAAGCTGCCTCAGTTGAGCCCGAAAATCAGAGAGAGAAAATAAAAAGATTACTTCATTGTTGTTCCTGCTGATCTGCCACTGTCCCCGAAATTTTCCTCAGACCTCTCCTTTCTTCAAACCCAAAAATCAGAGCTCTCTTTCTTCACTCACCCGAAATCTACACACAAAATCACACCAATTGAAATACAGCATTGGCTCTTATTTATATGCATCTTTCCATAAATTTTGGGGGCCGACTTGTCAAAGATAATCATTTTTACTTTTATTCTTTATCATTAAATAATTCAAATAAGATTTAATTTAGGTAGCCATTCCTTCAATCAAGGAGATATGGCTTTAGTCAACAATCTCAACACGTGTGGGTTCAAGACCCACCCTTCATACGTCATCATTTTCATGCCATGTCATGGACTGCCCTTCCAGAATGCCTGCTAGCTGCTCCAGCATATGCCCGCAAGGGCTCCTTCTCCATGCCCGCAGCTGCTTCATAGAGATGCCCGCAAGGGCTCTTATAGGATGCCCACAAGGGCTCCAAGATATGCCCGCAGAGCCCTTAGAAGATGCCTGCAAGGGCCCTTTTCATATGCCTGCAGGCTGCTCCAAGAGATGCCCGCAAGGGCTCTCACAAATGCCCGCAGGGGCTCTTTTACATGGCCGCACTGCTCCTTAGATGTGCCCACAAGGGGTTAAAGAAATGCCCGCAAAGGATCTTTGAAGATGCCCGCAAGCTGTCCTTCAAATGCCCGCCATGTCATCAACCTTGTTATTCTGCTTTGTCATTAATGTTAATGTGTTGCTCATGCTTGCCATGTCATCAACCTTTGTCATGCTTTGTCCTTTGCCATGTCATCAATGCTTGTCATGCTTGCTTGCCATGTCATCAACCTTTGTCATTAATGGGTTGTCATCAATGACAACCATACTCATCAGGACATTGATTTATATGCAGGACATAGAAGGGCCTTTTGCTAAGATTTTTTTCGACTTGTCACAATACCAACCATCCCTTGTAGCATATCTTACAGGTCCCAGTAGTTGTCAGCCCTCGATTGGCTTGCTAGACAAATGACACATCAAATAATTTAAGACCTTAAAGTTTGAAAGGATGATATCAAACTAGAGCAACAAGACCTAGGGTTCAATCAGATAATTGAGGGGCAAATATCACACAAGTATTTCTTTAAGTAGATTTTACTAATATCAAAATGCTTTTCAGTAAGTGCATGGCTTGTTTTACAATAAAAAGGGGCTACAATAGGCTGGCAACCAACTGTCATAGCCAACATCCAAACTAGACATTATTAATACAAAATGCATTCAACAGCAAAAATAATGCTTTCAAGGCCCTCCAGCTGCAGACACGTCACAACCATGAAATATAAATGCACTAGGAATGCACCCATGGGCTCTCCATGACAGCATAACCAATTGTAGGCTGATCTTGCTCATGATTTTACTGAACTCAGGGCCCTTTTGTGAGTGCCTCAGGAGTAAAGGATCCCAACCATCACCTTATTTCTATTCAGGCTGACTTAATACACAAATGCCCAGATTGACCATGGGATATTTTCTTGCTTATGTGGTTGCCTTTGCCACTGTCCCATTAACCTTTTTCTTTCTTCATAGGTTGTTGAGTTGGCTTTGTCACGTAACCTACACTGCAAGCCATGGTGAAAAAGGTTATGATTCCAACCACTTTTTTTCTGCTCAGTCTTTTCCAACATCACACAGCCACAATAGGGTGCACTGGCCTGATGATCGATCAGGTTGGGGAAAAGCTCTAATTTCATGGCCACCTTTTTAGCCTTATTCTGAAACTGCATAGCACAATCAGACACAATATGTAACAGTCAGTAAAGCCAGTGACTTATGAGTAGGAAAATGCTCATGAATAGCATTAATTGTTCTCGCCACAACAACCAAGGGGTTCAATTCTTACTAACTTCCATGTACAAGAAAATTTGGAAGAAAAATATCGATCTTCTTCTTAAAACACTTCAATCTAGGAAATAGGGATTGCGCACTCACAATAACAGAGGTCTGTTGCCCAGTGCGAAAGCACACAATCTTTGCTTTTTAGATATTGCCAAGAGGAAAGATTATTCCTTGTCATAGAAGTGGAAGATACGGCCACTGATGCCAATCTTGGCTAAGTAGGACCTGTTATCACACCATAGTAGCTGGGCTACCATGTTTGCAAAGCAGTTATCTGCACTTTTCCAAGCTTTGCCTTTGCACATATTCAGTGAGATCAATTATGATGAGCAGTATTATTTGTTATCACTCACACATCAGAGCATCTTTATATCAGACATTCAGTAGACCTTATGCCAAGGCTGAGCCTTAAGACCTCAGATTTGATAACCGATATGACATTTTCTTCCATACAGATACAGGGCAGTGTTCAGTGTTTCAGTAGCAGTGTTCTCAGTGGTTTTAGTTGGTCCAGGACTCCAGATTACATATATTGATATATGACCCAATATATCTATGATGTGCATTTGATGTTATTATCTTGTTTTTTAGGTCATTTTGATAGCATTGACTTGGCATATAGTAACTATGATCTGGCAGTATATTAATGTTAAAATGAAATTGGTTGTTATGTATTATATGCATGATTTTATTACTGACATCTGGAAACTCTTGTTTTATACTCGTTGGTCTTTACCTTCTTAGGAATGTGGGCATGATCATTATTGTCTTTTTGACTTGCTAGCTTAGGCACCATTTCCACTTGTCTCCACCCATTCATTTATCCTTCCTCATGTATTGATCTTTACCCTGACTTACACCTTGATTTGTAATATGGAGGACCTCCCTGCTTCTGCCTCTATGTTGGACATGCATCCATGTTTATTTTGTGTCTCGGCTCTGAGTTGGCAACAAAACTTACCTTTGGTGAGTTGGATTTTATGCCTTTATCATTCTAGTCGGTTGCCCCGATGTGTGGTTTTGTGCGGAATTCCCCCCTAGTTGCTTGAGTTGTGTTGGCTAAAACCTGAAGTAAATTGTACTACCATGGAAACTATTGTTATATCTTTTGTAAAGCCCAATGAAAAGAGTTGTGAAATTGAATGCAATGAAATGCAAGTGAAATGTAAATGCACCTCGGATGTAAGCTGCAATTAATTGTGCTTCTAAGCACATGCAAAATCCCAAAGGGGTCCTAAATGGCCTAAAGAGCAATGGATAAAGGAAATCAAATGAAATGAAATGAAAGGCTCAAATAAAGCAGTGGTTAAATATATGCCAAATCTAAAGACTGCTAGCCTTATGTGAAATTTTTCTCATTGAGCCTACAGGTTATGACATGAGATGGAATAAGGAACAGCTAATTCTAAGTGTCCCCTAGAACCTCAAGTTACGGTTAGTCAGGCACCTAGTTCACGCAATTCTAGTAGTAGACTTTTTACCAAGGTTGAATAAACACTTCTCTAAACAACTTACCCATTTGTGAGACACCGCCATTCCTTGTGTATCTTTGTACAACACCTGCTTAAGTGTGTAACACCATTTCCCTTATCCAAAGTATCACTGTGTCAAGTCAATCAAGTCATCCCCTTTTTGCCTAGCCTTGCATCTTTAGCCTTCACCCTTTGCTAGCAAATTGATCATGTCTACAAATGAGTATATTCTTAAGATTCTCTTCGAAAGTATATTATTAACTAACCTACTGTTACTTATCAACTGCCAGTGAAATAATGCTTAATGCTTTAGAGTCTTGCTATGAATATGATTTAGAGAGTATGTCTTAACCATTTGCACTTGCAGCAACATGGCTTCTTTGGCCAAGGTCATATTTTGATCAGTTTGACAGGTCAAACCTAGTTTGACAGGTCAAACCTAGTTTGACCAAGGTCAACCTTGGGATTCATGATGAGATGGACCACTTTTATTGTGTGATGTTGATATATGGTCCTTTATATACCTTTTGATGATTCCATATGATGGGCACAGGTTTCAGATGATGACTGATTCAGTTTTTATTGATTATTATTATTTCCAGATCATCATACTTTTACTTGTCTGGGTATGATGGATGCTACAGATGATCTTACAGGTTATCATGAGGTGTATGAGTACTCACCTCTGGTGGATTTGGGTATTCTGGATCCATTGAGTCTTGAGACACTTATCTTTCAGTTTCAAGCACTCCCAGGCATGATTTGAGCAGTTTTTCACCTGTTGACCAGTTTGGCCATGCTGATGTGGCCTGTCCAGCTAGAGCATTGGAGGCTAGTCGTTGCCTAAGGCGCTACAGAGGAAGGGGGTGGTTCAGCCACTTGTTTTTACCATATTACCCCCCTTCTGGACATGATGGCATAGTCAGTTTTTGTGCACAAGCACCAGACAGTGGGCTGTGGGCAGTTTGGTGGTTTTTCAGGTGGAATAAAAAGGTCATTTAGGAATTCGATTTGGGCAATTGAGGCAAGGTTTTGGCATGAGGTCTGCTATGAGGTCATCTATGGTGTATCCCACTCCTTCCAAATCAATTTGCAACATTCACTGGGGTCCACACAATCATAAGGATGTGTTTTCATGTATTCTTCTCTCTACTGATGGGGCCAGGATTTGATCATTTGTTCACTTGGACATGTCATTGAGTCATATGTTATATTATCGTGCCATGGGGCCATGCTAGTGAAGGGAAGTAATACCTCCTAGCCCCACCATGTGCTCCTAATCACTTGTCCTAGTCATATATTGTGGCACTTGTCAATATATGACTAAGACTAGCCAAGACCCTCAGGCTAAAGGATAATGTCTTCTATATGATGACGTTACCGACTAGTGCCTTTAACAAATCAAATTTAGTAATGAAGAAGACATACTAGGTAAATAAACTGCTTGTAGATGTCAATGTAAATGTATCAAAGTCAATGTAACAAGAACATCCATTCGAGCGATCAATTCAAGATTTAACCAACTAGTAATAAGAGCATTCAATAGTGAACTAATGACAAAAGTATGACCTCTTGATGACTGTGTGGACCCCACTGAATGCTGCAAACTGATCTGGAGACTGGAAGGAGTGGGATACACCATAGATGACCTCAGAGCAAACCACATGCCAAGACCTTGCCTCAATCGCCCAAATCGAATTCCTAAATGACATTTTTATTCCATTTTTAATCCTCCTGAAAAACCATCAAACTACCCATAGCTCATCCTCTTATGCCTGTGCTAAGAAACAGATTTGTTATCACACCATAGTAGCAAGGCTACTATTCTTGCTTAGCAAATATCTGCACATTTCAGAGATTGGATTATTCATAGCTTGGCTATGATGACTTTATATTTTGAGATTGTTACCAACTTATTTGTACCATAGTTGGATTATCTGAAGAGCCGCCATTTGACAAGCATGATGAATATTTGTACTCCAGTGTATCAGATGATCCAGCATTTTGTGCCTAGCCAGTTTTGGCTAGTCAGTTTTGTTTTTCAGTTGACATGACCATGGCCCCATGGGGTTTGTAATAAAGTGTGCTAGTAGGATTTGAGTGTTTCGGTCCCCCATGACTTGATTAAGCAACTAAGGTATTCCAGGGAGTTTTTTCCTTTGTCAATTATACTTTGCCTATAGCCGAGCTATAATCAATGAGGTTTTCTCCCGCTTCCTCCAAAGCTGGAATGCCCGATTTTGAACATTTTAGCCATGGGGGGTTATTAGAGTTCAACTGATGTATATAAGCCTACTAGACACTATTAGAATAGGTGTTGGTCATGTCCTAGGTCCCTAGAACCCTCAGAAAAATTTTCGAAAAAATTTTACCGTGTCTTCCGATTTTGGGTTTTTACTTATTTTTTAAATTTTAATAAATTTCTCTATAGTTTAAATGGAGAAATTTCAATTTGTAATATGTCAGTCATCCAGGATCCGAATTCAGTGATTGAAGGCTCCAGACTTAAGCCAAAAATCAGTCATGATCCCCGGACCGGTTTATCCTAAGTTTCGGATGTCAATTAGGCCTCATAATTAATAATTTCTCAAAAAACCCAGTTACAGAGAAATTATTAATTAAAATAATAAAAGTGATTATTTTGGAGATAATCCAAATCTCTCCAAAATAATCCAAAAGGAATAAAGTAAAAGGCTAATTGACATAGCACTGGACATTAATGAAGATTCCAATCATCTCAGACATCATTCAGTTGAGTATACAGTCAGCACAAGCTTATCTTCACCAAGCAATTTCGCCCTCTTTCACCAAGAATTCGACTTGATATGTTGGCACATGATTATTGGGTTGGTGGTTGCATTTAATAGATATGGTAGTTGCCATCCTTGATTGGTGTAATCACAAGGCATTGGCTCCCTTCATAACTCGTGTTACCTCCACCCACTACACTCCAAGCTCTTGTTATGTGGCAAATTTGAATGCCTTGACACCCTCATGTCAACCTTTGCTTGGAGCTCGAGTTACACTTGGCACATATCAATTCGCATGGTGATGGTTCCAAAGTGGAGATGAGGGGCGCCTTGCCTAGGTGGAGGCCACCTCCTCATCTCAATCAATGAGATTCGATTTGGTTGGTGGAGTTAACTCCAAGCTTGGCTCAAACTTGGTGTTGATTGGGATTTTGACATAGAGTTCGATTTTTGTGTTAGGTGCATTGGCTTCCTTCATGGCCAATTCGAATTAGGGTTTTAGGCTAGTGTTTTGCTATTTAAGAGAAGCCATTTGGGCTCTTTCTTCATGGAGATTTTGAGCATGAACACTCTGCCAAAATACTATTGTAAAATTTGTTTGAAGTATTGAAATAAAGTGAGACTTTGGACGTCCATGCTAGAGCATTTGGGGTGTTCTTCACACTAATTAGTGATATCTCTTTCATCTTGTTTTTTGTTTATGCAAATTCAATATTAAATGTATGTTCTAGCTTTGTTTAGAAATACATTTTTCGGTCTTTGTATATTTCATAACAAGGTCTTTGCAGGGGTTTCCCAAGGTGGAGAAAGGCTTAGAGATTAAGTCATTCTTTACTCAACAGTGGTTCTCGGCACCTAATCAATATCTCTTGCAGGTCTTCAAGTTTTTCTCCTCATTTCAAGAGAAGAAGCACTTTAAAGGAGATTCGTCTCTTCCTCCATCAACAATCTCTCACTTTCTTGGTTACTGGTTACATGAGATCCACTTTCATACTTTGTGGAAAACCCTTGTCCATCTTGATCCAGAAGTTGAAGTTTTGTGTGCTAAGCCTAGATTAGTTGCATGATGGGATGTGGATCTAGAGGACGATGAATAAATAAACAAGAAGGGGCATGAGAGTGACTCTAACTCAGATAGTGACACTCCCATAGATGGTCCTGAAGACTTCATGAAGCAAACGGATGACGAAGACCAGTCCATGGAACTGTCTCTTTGATGCTCTTTTGATGACTTCTTTTAGCTACTTTTATTTCAGTGTTCATTGTTTATTGTCAGTTTTCAATTTAACTTTTGACTCTAGATACTATTATTGATGACCTCAAACTGAGTCTTTGACCCATTATTCAACGTAGGTGGGATCAAATGAACACACCTTTGCACATGGTACTGTATGCACTTAACCCAAATTGATATATTGAAAGGCCTGGTAGAATTCTTCCCATTGATGATCCAGATATCAATAAGGGATTTCAAGATACCATTACAAAGATGTATGATGGAGATGAGGGGAAAAGAATCCAAAGATCGTAGATTCATTTTTCATGTCTCAATGGCCCCTTCAACTTCACCTTGGTTGGAGTGAAAAGGAAGAGGTGGCAGCCACCTCACAAGAGGGGTTCCCCTCTCTCCTTTGGAAACTCCTCCATCAAATGAGCATGAGCCACATAAGGAAGTCGCCCAACATATTGAAGGAGGGCGCAACTCTTGAGAGAGATCCACTTGCAGTGACTTGGAACTCAACTAAAAGCTCTCAACTTTGATTGGAATCTCCTCTACTGATGATTGCCAACTGGACTGGGCCTTTATTTGACTCAAATCCCTCAATTTTAGAGAATTTGATTTTTCTCCAAACTTTATTATTTTAATTAAATAATTCTTCATAATTATTTTCAAGAGAATTTTTATTAAAGTGAATAATATTCACTCAAAACTTAGGAAAAGTAGGTTTAGGGGTTTTGTGGGTGCTCTAGGTTAGAAACCGAGCACCCTCATGGAAAATGTAACCTCCTAACCACACTTTTATCACTTATTTGATTTTTTTAATTAAATCGTTAAAAAAAAACCATTAAACGGGAAAAAAATATTTTTGTCCGAACTGAAAGAAAATCCTAGGGGACCTAGTGCATGTCCATATGACTCAATATTGATGGCTAGCATGTAAAAAAAACAGACACATAGGCTATAATAAACTCCCTAGGTTCCACCACCATGGTAAATACTCCAGCTTTGGAAGTATGAGTGAAAAACTCAGGAATTATATGCCATTGAAGCGCAACGCATAATTCCCAAGGAAAAAACACTCTAGAGTATCCCCTTGATAGCCAAATCTAAGTTAAGCCAAGCCTTTTACAAAATGACCATGCTTAGACCAACTTATTACAATTCCACCATGGGGGCCTGGACATGCAATTATTACAAAGGGGCCAAAATTGGCCCTGAAAAAGTCTTCTGAACTTCTGAACACTAATGATGAACACTTGATATGTTCATATAATGGGCGGCTCACAAAAAGTCCACCTAATGTACAAATTAGGAGGTAACAGGCCCCCCTGTGTTAG
The DNA here is from genome assembly GCA_027924585.1 of Larix kaempferi. Taxonomy (NCBI): domain Eukaryota; kingdom Viridiplantae; phylum Streptophyta; class Pinopsida; order Pinales; family Pinaceae; genus Larix; species Larix kaempferi. Next base: position 4,520,984 of record BSBM01000579.1, on the reverse strand, counting down.
GGACCCCGACGTCCCCCTATCCCGCATGAATTTTCGTAAAATTTGGAGGTGGTCTCTATTACCCCCCATTTTGAATAGGTCTTCACTTGTGATTTTAATTTTTTACCACAATCTTCAGCCGGGGGGGTGACATATTATGGAGACTTGATGCCATATGTTCTAGATGGTGGAGATTTGTTTCATAATGATGATGCAGTTTACTCCCTTGCTTTACTGCTGTTTTGATGTGGCATGGATAATCCTTATTGGTATGCTTTGATTAGGACAGCACTGTTTCTACTTATTTTATTGGCAGCAGAGGGTATCCATCCACCCTCTGCGCCCCCCCCCCCCCCCCCCCCGTAACACATAGTAGGGTTACTTCTCCTTGCATATATGCATGGATAAACATAAAATATGGCGGTAAAGGTAGCAATAAATATCAGTGTATATTTTCTAGGCAGTCATGCTATTTGTACACTCGGGATATTATGGAATGGTCTGCAGATTAAACCCCCATTTTAAAAGGATGCTTGTCAATAGATCTGGCAGCCTGCAATGTGTTTCTGGGAAGCAGTCATCTGTTTGATGATTGGCCTAGCCATTTTTTCTTTCTTTTTTTCACCAAGTCAAGTTTAAAGGGATGTTGGTGTTATGGTCGTTAATCTTGACTTAGTGTTCCCTAGTGGTCATTAATGTCATTTATTGTACACCATTGTGGGTTAGTAATTAGCCCACATAAGTTGTTAGGGGTAGGGTTAGGCAATCTAGCCCTAGCATCTATAAATGAGGTTCTCAACTCATTTGTAAGGAACTCAAATGTATAAGATAGTCATGCCTATCTGGGTACAATGGTACCTGCCAAACACTTGTGTCTCTTGGATCAATCTTATATTATAATGTGCTACTTTTGTGGTCAATTGTTGGACATTAATAAAATTATCTCATCTTATCTTATTTTTTTGTTTTTGTTTGCACCCATATCTTCAAGGTATGGAGGACTCCTGATTTTATCTTGTCAAATTCAAATATTTTATGTATTTCTAATATGCCAAGTTAGGACAGAATTCTGTTGAGGGGTCTCTCAAGTCACTACCACATACCAGTCAGGTGGCTTAGGACCAGACATGCACAGCAACATTCTTTACCATTCACCTTATAGATATTCACAGAACACCCTTTATTGAGGTTTCCAAACTCAACTATAAACCTGAATCAGAGAACCATTCCAGAACTCATGTTGATGGTAGCACATACAGGTCTTGCGATCAGTTTTAACAAAATATTATGAAAAACATGACCATGCTTTCAAATATGACAGGATTTTGAAGTTTTGAAAAAGCTGCGCCATATCAACCACTACTCAAACTACAATGGATCACAACAGTAACACATGCATCAAAATGTCAGTATTATTGGGATACAAAGTTATATAGTACTCACAAATCTGAGGCAAGAGCATCACCACCAGGGCTGTCAATGCGTAAAATTACAGCCTTGTATCTCTTTGATGCTGCAAAGGCCAATTGATACACTATTAAATACAAAGTAGCTTCTTAATCAAACATAAGAGTTGAAAATTTTATTTGCTGAAGTATGTACAAAACTCTTCTAGCCCACTCAACATGAATGACGGAGAATATATTCAGGGTCTTCAAGTAGAGCAAATGGATAGAAGGTGAAAGACTCGAGAATAAATGGAAACTCAAAGAAGAGCATATATGAAAGATAGGAGAGAAATCAAAAGACCTCGTACTTGCCGAATCTTCTCAATAAATTGTTCACCAACAATACCACTACTGGAGGTACTGAAACGACCACGTACACGGCTAATGCTTCCTGAAGCCCTAATAACTGCAATCTGTTCTCTGCCTCCAGCCAATCCAAGTGTCCACTTCTTAACCCTTGAATACTTTCTGCAATGACGAAACCAAGAATAAGATTCATATGAAACCAAACAAGAAATCAAAGATTCCAAATTCAAGAACAGTACTACTATTTTTGTCAAAAATAAGAAAGTAGATTTTCATGAGGAAGAGCTTTTGATGCACCTAGAAGAGAATGCCCTAGCATGGATGAGCATAAAGAACCTTTGACATAGTCAATCTCCACCTCATTGGCACGGTTGATAAGGTTGAAAGCAATAAAATCCTTAATGAAGGAGTGCTTGAGCCTAAGGGGCAAAATGGCATATTTAGAGCATTATGTTTGATATTGATGAGGTTGGCCCTAGTTAAAGGGGGGCCACCTTACAACAAAAATCCTTTTAAAAAAGATAAACATGAAGTTGATTGAAGGTCAGCCCTAGTCCAATAAGAAAAGGAAGTATAAGTTACAAGTCAAAAGGAAATATGCCATTAATGAAGAGCGCTCATGAGGAAAAGGTGCACTGTGGTTGAAAACTTGAAATAGTCATCTTGGGAGGTGCACCCTAATCTACAAGCTTGGCAAGTATCATCTAAAGAACCATCAAGCAAGAGGAAGGGGCTCATCAAGAAGGTGTTAAAGCTAGGATTGAAGATAAGGATGGAAGCTATAAATACTAGAAGAAAACATGCAAAAGGGTGTGAAAGAAGTTTGAAGAAGTTCAAGAGCATAGTTGAATATCTAGCTGGAGCAAAGCAAGTTAAGGGTTTATACTTAATTCTATGCAAGGTTCATCATCTTCTTTTCATCTTTCATAGCTAAATTATATTGCAAAAGTTGCCTTTAAAAATATGCCATAAAGACCTTTTGTAGAAGGGCAATTTCCCTCCATAAAGAAGGGTCGAGGTTGAGGTTAAACTCTCCTCATCCCTTGTTGTTGGTTATGATCAATATATTGTTTTGCTCTTGTCATTTCTAATCTGAGTGGCTGCTGCTATCTTTACTTGTTCATGATCACACATCTTTATTGCTGATTTGTAATGGTTTGCTAGGCACGCCTTTGGAACAGCCCTTTGTTAATTTTTGCATATTGGTGCAGGCTATTTGGTTAATTAGTGCATGTTGTTAAAAGCCTAGTTAGACCTCGATTCACCTAAATCAAGCCCTCTTGAATCTTATACTAACTCCAACACCCAACTGGGTTGACACTAGTCTATATTTTTAACCAATTATATTAAAGAATAGCTTAATCTGTCTTACTCCCCTTGTGATACAGGAGAGGCATCCAAAAGAGAGAGAAATGTTACTAAGGTGACATTGGGTAACCCTCCAAAGCTCCCCTAGGGTTGCACCCATATTCAAGTCTTTATAATTTAAAGTGCAGTGCTGGGAGGTAACAAATTGGCACCGTTGTCGGGATAAGGTCAATTTCCTAGATATCTGAGGACTATGCTTGAACACTGTTATGCCGCAGATTGTTTGGAGCGCACCCTTCACGATGTACCAAAGTTGTTAATGTTATTGTAACTGCGGAAGATATTCACTTGAATTTTATATTGTATTTATTATTGAATTTTATTTGTACCTCCGACGGAGATGTTTATTCCTCCGGTCGGAGAAGTCATTATTGTATTTGGGTCATGTAAAGTCATTGAGGTAAACCCTCCCATGTAAGTCGGGGCATTAGTTCCCCTAGAGTCTTTTGTATTGGGGTTTTTAGGTCCCCTAAAGGAGTCGGCCCAGTCGACTTTAGTTGAGGCCAACTTGTCAAGTGAAAAAGATAAAGTGAAAGGTAAAGTATTAGGCTCTCTATTTATTGATTCACTCACACTCAAATTTGCATTAGTGAGAGAGCGAAGAAGTTCACACAACTGGAGAAGAGAGAAGCTGCTGAGGACCATCTCTATTTTGAGTTTTACTTTTGTGACATTGTATTGGTGATCATTCTATCTCTGAGGAAGTTGCAAGGTTTTCTCCTTTATGGTTTCCCCGAGGAAAATCTTTGTGTCTCTTGTGTTTATCATGTGCTTGTTATTCTCTCAGTAGGATCCTAGATTAATATTGATTAAAAGTTGAAAATCTAACATGGTATCAGAGCTAACTTGAGAAGAAGACATTGTGCAGCTGCGAAAGCTAGGGCTTCTTAATTTTTGGGTTTCTCTCCATAGATCATCAACAAAAAGAGGCTAGGCTAGCTCACCTAAGAAGGGTGCATCCTTCTATCGAAGCAAAAGTTGATTCTGAGCATTTTCACTTTTTGGCCCGTCACTATTGCCAAAAATTAGGGCTTTTCACAGAAGTGGAATTTTTTAGTGTTATCGGCATAGAAAGGTGCGCCTCTCCAAGAGCGAAATTTTGAGACCAAGATCGAAATTTTTGAGCACGTGAAAATCCAGGAAAGTCAAACCCTAGTTTGACTTTGGACCAGAAAAACCAGATAAAGCCAAAAACTGCAGATCCGAAATTCGCAAGTCAATTTTCAAGGGTGAATTTTTGGAATCTTCAGAAACCAAGTGTACAAGCATACTCACCTCATCCAGGCGCATCTTCGTGTGAAAACAGAATTCAATTCCGAGAATTTTCATTTTTCGGCCCGTCACTACTGCCGGAGGAAAACTAGGGCATCAGATATTTTGGGTTTTTGTTCACTGATTTAGGGAAGTGAGTACATGGGGCAACTCACCTTGAGGAGGCGCATCTATCTATCCAATCAGAAGTTACAAATTCCAACTTTGGAAAATTAGGGTTTCTCTAACAAACCCTAGGCCTATCAGCTCCAAAACCAATTTCAGCAAATCAAGTGGTAAGACCTAAAAGCTTTTCTATTTCCATTTGAAGTACTCATTAAAGATGTCTCACCACACCAAGCTTGAGGATAAGCTTGAAGGGGCTAATAACTTCCGAGCATGGAAGTATAGGATTACACTAGTCCTTGAAGAGAATGAATTGGACACATATGTAAATGAAGAAGTTCCAGTTCCAGAGGGAGATGAGGCTAAAGCATTACTCAAGAAGAACTTGGTCAAGGCCAAGAGGATTATTGCTGATTCTATTAAGGATCACCTCATACCACATGTGTCTTCCTTAAAGACACCTAAAGAGATGTTTGATTCCTTGACCAAGCTATAAATCGGAAGATGACCTTGCGAAACTAGTTGAAGAATGTGAAGATACAAAATGCAAAGACCATGCAGTCCTACTTTACAAGGGTCTCTCAAATCAAGGAGCAACTTGAATCTATGGGAGAAAATATAGAAAATGGAGAAATTGTGATGACCACCTTGAATGGTCTCCCTAGATCATGGGATTCCTTCATTCAAGGGATTTGTGCTAGAAAGAAGTTAATCACATTCAGTAGGCTGTGGGAGGAATGCTCACAAGAAGAAACCCGACTTGTAGCTCGAGAAGAGAAGATGGGAGCAAACGACGATCAAGCTCTCACAGCACACTCCAGGAGGAATAACAACAAAAGGGAGCACCACCACAGTAAAAAGGAGAAACACCACCACCAAAATCAGAGGGATAACTTTAGAAGATCCAGGAAAGATCTATCTAATGTTAGATGCTATACTTGTGATGAGAAGGGACACTACTCCAAAAATTGTCCCATAAATAAAAGTGGCTCCCACAACAGCAAGAAAAACAAGAAGAGGCACCACGCTCACACCGTGGAGGATGATGAACCTCCCAAAGAGAGAACCAGAGAAGAAAGTGACGATTCTTCAAGTGATGAAGAATATGTATTGTAATGAAGGTAACTAGCTACAAGGGTTTATTCAAAAAGTTCCACCTCATACGAAAAATCTAGAGATGACTTTCTGTATTACATGAAAGGAGTAGGATAAGCTCCTACAAAGTCGGACTCCGGAAAACAAATAAAGATGAATGCTCTATGGAAGAACCTCTCATCCATTTTTATCATTGGTTAAGGTGCAGAAGAAGGGAGCACACTCCAGTAGTTCCCGCAAGGAAGAAAAGATAAGGAGGGAGTCCACCCAACAACCAAACAAATATAAGTATTTGAATTGTCATTTCTTATATGTCTAATCACTTAAATGATATTGTTCAGTCGTGTACATACTTATGTTCCTAGATTTAGGATATGTATTATGCATGTTAGAAAAGCTACATTAATGAATAAGATACTACTAATATGCAAGTAACGGGTAAGTGGTCGATGGTATTGTACAACATTCCATTGCTACTTATCTAGAATGAAACCTCTTTGCTGACATGTTAGGAGTAGTGCATACTCTTAATTATGTTCTGGTAGAGATGGAAGGTATCTAGAAAGTTACGAGATATGGATCAATGTTGTATTAAGGCATTGGCTAAGATAATTGCATGACTGTATGACCTATGTATTTATGTGTAAAAAATTGTACTAAAAACTATGAGATGTTTCTAATCATGCAATTGAACTTAACCTGTAGGAAGGATTGTGTACAATCACCTACAAGAGAAAGGACAATGATATTTTGAAGAAGTGTCGAAGACTCAATCTAGAAAGCTACTTATTGAAGACATTGAAGAACCAGAAGCACCCAGGATACGAGATACAACAATGAATGAAGCAACCCTAGAAGAATATGAAGATCGCGATATGGAAGACCCACGGGAATCTGTAGATCCACCTTGTGAGAAGAATTCTCACAAGAGGAAACCAGCATCGGTACGAGAGGCAATTCAAGATGCAGAGAGATATGGCGCTCCAGAAGGAATGCATGGAGAAAGCAAGAGACTGAGGCCATACTCCAGTTATGTAGCCCTGCTGTGCAACATCATTGACAAGGAACCTGCCAACTATGAAGAAGCGGCAGAAAGGAAGGAATGGAAGGATGCCATGATCAAGGAGTACCAATCGATCATGAAGAATGATGTCTGGGATGTGGTCTCGAGACCAGTAGGGAAGTTTGTTGTGACTTGCAAGTGGATCTACAAGATCAAGCATGCTGCATATGGCAGCATAGAGAAACACAAGGCAAGATTTGTGCCACGTGGCTTCTCCCAAAGGGAAGGGATAGACTATGAGGAGACATTTGCACCTGTAGCCAGATACACTTCCATCAGATCAGTACTTGCTCTGGCTGCAGTGATGAAATGGAAGGTACACCAGATGGATGTCAAGGCAGCGTTCTTGAATGGTTTAGTGGAAAAGGAAGTGTATGTGGAGCAGCCACTCGGATTTGAGACACATGATAGGCAGACTCGTGTGCAAATTGAAGAAGGCCTTGTATAGCTTGAAGCAGGCACCCAGCACATGGTACAGCAGAATAGATAGCTTCCTGAGTAGTTTGGGCTTTACCAAGAGTAAAGCGGATTCAAACCTTTACTACAAGGTTGAGGAAGGGAACCCAGTGATACTCCTACTATATGTAGTGACCTGTTTGTGACAAGTGAGGATGGGCTTATTGCAGATACGAAGAGGAAACTTGTTGCAAAGTTCGAGATGAAGGACCTGGGCATGATGCATTATTTTCTAGGTATGGAGGTGTGGCAGAGTGCAGATGGAATCTTCCTTGGACAAGGGAAGTATGCAGTAAAGATATTGAAGAGGTTCGGGATAATGGACTGCAAGGCCATGGCCACACCTATGGCATCGAACCTGAAGCTATTGAGTGATGCTTCATCAGAATCGGTTGATGCCACAATGTATCGTCAAATGATTGGATCTTTGATGTACCTAACAAATACGAGACCAGATATTTGCTTTGCTGTGAACACATTGAGCCAGTTCCTAACGGATCTGAGACATGTTCACTTGATTGCTGCAAAGCATATTCTGAGGTACCTGAAGGGTACAGTTGATTATGGGCTCAAGTATGACGTGAATCAAAAGATTAACCTGGAGGGTTATGTTGATTTGGATTGGGCAGGCAGTGCCGCAGATAGGGTTTTGCATTGACTCTTTCAATGACTCTTACATTATTAATTACATCAATGACATCTCCCGAAGGAGGAATACAATAATACAATAGACAAATACATTGAGAATATCTTCCACAGTTACATTTCTTTAACACAACCAAGGGTCATTCATACACCATACACCCAACATCACATAAAACACCTCCAAGTATGGTGTAAACACTTTCAGAGTAACATTACTCTCTATATAAGAGAAGCACTCGAGCACAGATCTCAAGTTCTCTTTAACCCACCCCAACCGAGACTTTCAGGTAGATCATGTCTTACTTCCATGTTGTCCAACTAGAGCAAGGCAACAAACAGTAGGAAAATACACATGGACCCTCAAATAGACCCCCAAACGCTCCTCCAAATTCCAAATCAATGAGGCCTCAACTGTCTGGCCAACCACCACCTCGAAGCCTAACCGATCCCCACAAGATCCTTCCAGAGCTACTAGTTGTAGACAACACTTAGATTAGGGAGCTCCCTCCAATCCAACATATCCTGGGTTCCATCTAGTCTTTCTTCTCCATGGCCTTGGATGCTAGGAGACCAAGGCTCCCTTCTTCCTGTTCTCCCCCCAGTATCATACAGCCAAAGTCTTCACCACTGACCTCACCCAAGTAGACAAAATCTGGTTGTGCATCACCGAGTTAACAGCCATTGATTACTCGGAGGGTAAGACTTGGTCTCCACTTTTGGCATCACCAACCATTTCCAGCACTTAGTGACAGCATGTCTTCTCGATCAATACCAGTTTCAACACTACCCCACTTCTTTCAGCTCGCTGACTTCTTTACATTTTTTTGTGTATCCATAGTCTATATTTATGTTTTTCTTAGTAGCTTTACTAGTTTGATTAGCTATATGCTTAGATCCTAATCTTATGCTTAGAATTTCTGATTATAGCATCTTTCAAGGAGTTGCTTTCACATATGCACATGTACTCGTTACTGGATGTACTTTTTAGTCCCACTGACCTACTTTTGTGGTCTGTCATAATTCATTAAATTACCTTACGTTATCTTATTGATACCAAGGGTAACTTTGGAGGAGCATGCAATTAGGTAGTGACATCATATAAATGGGAAACATTGGAGTTACTTTGAGACAGATATAAGTTAGGGTTCGCTCATGTCAGAAAACTACCTACATTTTTTAAGGAACCATCTGTTTTCCTTTTAGGGTATCTTGTAGAAAGCAATAAATGGTAAAGCAAGCAAACATGAATTGAGCTCAATTAAGCATAAGCAAAACAAAACAGGAGCTTCTTTTTCAAGGAAAAAAAAAAGTGGTTCTTTGCATATCAATGAAAGGTTTTGCAATATATGGTAAAAGAGTTAAGAAGTACAATAAGAGAAGCTTACCTATAGTCAACAAGAAGAAGGTCTTTGTCTAGTTTCTGGCCTAATCTCTCTTTTAACATCATTGTCACCTGCACAAGAAGTTTCTTGAACTTTGATAAATATGGAGTCTACAAATTGCACCTCATGTTTGATACAATTTACAAATGAAAAATAGACAATATATAAGATATATACCAAAAATCAAGCTAAAGCAATGTGCAGTTTCATGAACAAGTAGAACTCCTCCTAGATTCTCAATATCACCTTGCCACATGTTTTATAAGTTTAAATGCAGGCAAGATTTATGTTTTCACAACACCTAGAAAATGACTTTTGTATACTTTCAGCATATTTCCGTCAATTTACTAGCTCAAGACCATTGGATGTGCTAAAGCAGGTACTTGTGTAAAGTCCCTAACCCAAATCTAAGTAAAATATTTCCAAACTTCCTGTAAGGAGGTTATGAATCCCACCAAGACTTGGTTGTCACGATGCTGTAGTTCACTATGGGTTCACAACTTCACACTGACTTAAGGTGAAATGCTGGGCTGTGATACTTCGTCAAACACTTGTATGACTACTGCTGTAGCATCAATCTGAACTTCTTTGCCAACTGACTGTTTTCTGGGGTTTAGACTTGGTGTATGTGTTACAAGATAGCTTCAAACTCAATGTTTCTTCCCAAATATATTATTCAATACTTGATATCAGATAAAGCCCAAACAATGGCATTCATATATACAAAGGAATTTGTTGTGCATATTCTATTTGCAAACAGTACTGAAAACAAGCAACGAAGGTCTGATTTTTAATTAATTTTCTGACCTGATTGCAAGTAGCCACACCTTTGCAAGGATGCACATATGAACACCCCACAAGCTAGATGCCTGGTAATACATACAGCTGTTGGAAGTGATGAAGGCGTCCAACAAGGGAAGGGAACTCTCCAACGATTTATATGATCAGCACATAACTCTCCAAACAGTGCTAACAATATTCAGACCACCCTTTTCTCTACTGTAGCGACCACCTCCAGATCTGATGCACAATTCGTGGACAGCAGTGAGATGAAAATCGGCCCAACAGAGAAACTGTAGCAGCAGTGGGTTATAAATCGACCCTGTTACCAACTATTTTGTACAATAGTTGAACTTCCATTGAGCCACTAGTGTTTGAACATGATCCATGTTCATTTCCAGAGTATCAGAGGTTCAGTTTTCAGACTTAGCCAATTTTGGCTAGCCATTTTTATTTTTCTGTTGAAATGATCATGCCCCATGGGGTTTTTGTAATAAGTGTGCTAGTAGGGGTTTGGGTGGCTCAGTTCCCCAAGACTTGACTATGAACTAAGGTATTCCAGGGAGTTTTTTCACTTATCGATTATGCTTTGCCTTTAGCCGAGTAATAATCGACGAGCTTTTCTCCTGCTTCCTCCAAAGCTGGAATGCCCGATTTTGAAAGTTTGGGCCTTGGGGGTTATTAGAGTCCAACAGTTGTATATGAACCTACTAGACACTATGTGTCTTTTCTATGGTCATCTCCTAGGTCCCTAGGTGTTTTAAAACGTTGTACGAAAAAAATTTACCGAACGCGTTGGATTTTCAGTGTTTTATTATTTTATTATTAAATTTTTCAATTATTTTAATTGAAAATTTTCAATTTGCAATAATTAAGTGGTTTGGGGTGGATTTAAAAGATTGGAGGCTCAATTCCTAAGCCAAAAATCCCAGTTAAACCCCAAACCCACTTATTTTAGCATCGACTCGTTTTCGTGGTTTGCATTTTTTTAAGCTTAGATTTCATTTTCCGCACTTAATAAAATCAAACTAGGATTAAAATTTACCTTGTTGGTTCGTTCCATTGGCGGGCCACAAGTTCACTCAGGACTTAGCTTTTTCACATTTTTTTACAATTTTCATTTTTTTTTCTACAATTTCAAAACACCCCCTTGCTTTCCCGAAGTAAGGTTTCAGAACAAGGGCTTGCCTGAGTACTGGCCCGAAAAGAGACTCTTGGGGCTCTAAAAAGTAAAATACTGGTTCTAAAAAACTTAAAATTTCCAAGGCTCTTCCCCATATGCTCCGTGGCCACTGCAGCATAGTATGAACATGCTAGCACACATCAGAAAGGGATGAGTGACTAGTAATAGGTTTTAACACACCCCAATAAACCACCTACCTGTGAAAATCCGGCACAAACGACTATTCTTCTGTTGTGGGAAAAGTTCTCAAAGGGCGTGGGATAACACTGGATAGCAACCTCCTGGAAACCGTTAGGCTTACCCTCGTTGGTATAGCATCTGAACACCTCATTGAGACTCCGATCCAGCCCACATGTCTGAGTGAGAAACCACACAACTGAATTCCGGACATATTCCTGTACCTTTGTGTATATCGGGAATCCCCCAGCCTTTAATAAAAAGATCATTACCACATTGAAAAATAAAATAAACCAAGAACAATTGCACAACATTGTCTTTTCAGTTTAAGCACTTTTTTTACTCCATTTATCGGCACTGGTCTATCTTGTTATATTTCAATGATGATGGATGTTTTTAAATGATAATGATGATGATGGGTATTTGCTTATGACAATGATGATGAATGATATTTGCTTTATATATATTTATGTTGCATTGTCTTGATTTACAAAAAATATTATAACTCCTAGATTAGATGCTTTGTCTTTCATAGATTAGACACCATAGTTTATTTTCGCTTTTTTGGGTCCACCCCCCTTGGCTTCGCTAGGAAAGCCTAGACGGAGGAGTCGAGTTTCAGGTGACAGCACTTGACTCTGACTTGCCCCCAAGGCCACACCAGCAGCTTGAAGACTTCTGCTGCGTTTTCCCAGGTGTGGAACCAGGCGGCAACAAGACATACATTGGAGAACCTATTTTTGATGAATCTAGAGAAGGCAGTGTATATTTTGAAAATTTTGAGCTTTTGGACATGGAGGAAGAGCTTACAATTTTTTCGTATGAGCATTCAGAGCCACACATGAGTTTCAGCAAAAATATTTGAGAAGCAATACGGTGAAGGGCCGGATTGGTACAGTTAATCAAGCATATATCTCAACCCTTGGACGTCCCTTGTAAATTAGAACAGTTCGAGGCTTATACTTTCAATGAAAGTTATTTTCAAAAGAGCCTTTCAGATCAGTATGATGAGGTACCGAGACTGCCTTATCATCCTGAGTTTTTTCTCTACCCTATCCTGTCATGGATAGAGGATGCCTGCAGGAGGATCTACCATATTGGGAAGCACTTCAAAGATTTATCACATACTTATGATTTCCCATCCAGCCCTCCCATTCAGAATACCCAGGCAGGTTTGCACTTTCTGATAAGCATGCCCTTGCTCTGGTTGGTAACCAGAGACAAGGTAAAAAATTATTCTTATATTGATAACATGCTTAGATAGTTACATTGGATTTCTGATTCTACTTAACATTTTCCTTTATGCTATGTTAGAATAGGAAAAATAAAACTTTTTCAAAATGAACATGTACTTTCTACATTTAAATTTTTTTTTTAGAATTTATTTTCAAAATGAAATATAGTTTGTATTTCAATTGGCATATTTATAACACTTGTGCTACTGAAGGTTTTTTGTCAAGTTGAGATGTTTTTACAGGCTATATAAAAACCAGATATTTTGGTGTTCTCGTATCCTCTCCTTGCATGAATGCCAGATCGAGTACACATCCCACAGTTGGAGCCAAATGTTACCAACTATTTTGTACAATAGTTGAACTTCCATTGAGCCGCCAGTGTTTGAACATGATCCATGTTCATTTCCAGAGTATCAGAGGTTCAGTTTTCAGACTTAGCCAATTTTGGCTAGCCATTTTTATTTTTCTGTTGAAATGATCATGCCCCATGGGGTTTTTGTAATAATTGTGCTAGTAGGGATTTGAGTGGCTCGGTTCTCCAAGACTTGACTATCAACTAAGGTATTCCAGGGAGTTTTTTCACTTATCGATTATGCTTTGCCTTTAGCCGAGTAATAATCGACGAGTTTTTCTCCTGCTTCCTCCAAAGCTGGAATGCCCGATTTTGAAAGTTTAGGCCTTGGGGGATTATTAGAGTCCAACAGTTGTATATGAACCTACTAGACACTATGTGTCTTTTCTACGGTCATTTCCTAGGTCCCTAGGTGTTTTAAAACGTTGTCCGAAAAAATTTTACCAGACGCGTTGGATTTTCAATATTTTATTATTTTATTATTAAATTTTTCAATTATTTTAATTGGAAATTTTCAATTTGTAATAATTAAGTGGTTAAATTTTGAGCATTAATTCATAATACTCTAGGATCTTTACTGAGAGAATAACATGTACAGTATATCAATGCATATCAATCATAACAAGCATGTCAATCATCACAAGAAGCAAAAGCATGAGAGACAATAGACATAGAGTTTCCGTGGGGAAAACCCTAAGGTGAAAAAACCCCACAACTTCCTCAGAGATAGATAGAGCAATAGCTCAACCAAAGTACAAGAGATAGACTCCTCTTAGCAGCTGATCCTCCTCCTCACATGTGCGCCACTTTCCGAGTGAAGGAAGTGTGAGTTCTGAGTGATCCAAATAGAGATCTCCCGATCTCTATTTATACTTGTCCTGTTTTCCCAATAACCTTATGGGGCCGACTTGTCTAGCTAGGTACAATAACTTCATATTACATTATATCGGGCCGACCCCTTACAAGGTGGTCTAATAACCCATCGGCAAGTTAACACACTTGCAACACTTGTCAATACAAATGACGACACTTCCGTATAGAGGAATAATACATCTCTATAGGGGTACAGTAAATATATAGATGAAATACATTCCGAAGTTACATATACATAAACACTCCCTCTTAACTAGGAAGGTATTTCTCGACACAGATCATCTAGCACAAGTCTTCTTCTATGGATCATCGTCATCGATGCATCGTCATCGTCACTGCTGCTGCTATCTCAATCAATCTTTGAATCTACTCATCATAGGAAGTTCTACAGAGCCAGTCCTTTTTCATACTGGATATAGGCCCACCACCTGCAGGTCTTCATCATCACTGGCCATACTGTGGAATCCTCGGGACTTATTACGTGTGTCACAAAACTTCGAAAGAGCATCCCAGGATGTTACAGGTACACAATTCCGACCTGTAGGATCTCCTAGGGCACTATTACATGTGACCCCACCACAAAACCTCGAAAGAGCATCCCAGGATGTTACAGGTACACAACTCCGACCTGTAGGATCTCCCAGGGCACAAATTACATGTGGTCACCACAAAACCTCGAAAGAGCATCCCAGGATGTTACGGGTACACAACTCCAACCTGTAGGATCTCCCAGGGCACAAATTACATGTGGTCATGGCAAAACCTCGAAAGAGCATCCCAGGATGTTGTGGGTACACAACTCCGACCTGAAGGATCTCCCAGGGCACAAATTATATGCCATAGGACAAAACCTCGAAAGAGCATCCCAAGATGTTACGGGTACACAACTCCAACCTGAAGGATCTCCCAGGGTGCTGTTATATGTCCTCCCAGAGCAATGTCTCGAAAGAGCATCCCAGGCTGTTACGGGTACACAACTCCGACCTATAGGATCTCCCAGACATGCTCATCTGCACAACCTGTTCCACGGCCACAGAGTATCATCCTGATACTCACCATACATCATCCTGATGTACACATGATCATCCTGATCATCATCACTGCATCGTCCTGATGCATGTCATCTAGAGCAACATCCTGAAGCTCGTCATCCATGATCATCCTGATCATACAATGCATCCACCTGATGCATACACAGTATCTGCCTGATACATATCATCATACATGATCTACCTAATCATACAATGTATCCACCTGATACATATACAAATACATGATCCACCTGATCATACCTGATACATATCAACATACATGATCTACCTGATCATACAACGTATCCACCTGATACATATACAGATACATGGTCCAAGCATCCAACATGATGCATATACAAAAATGCAAATAATCCAACTGATCATATCCAGCATCCAACATGATGCATATATACATAAATGATTCAACTAATCATATCCAGCATCAACATGATGCATACATAAATGATCCAACTAATCATATCCAGCATCCAACATGATACATACATGCATAAACGATCCAACTGATCATATCCAGCATCCAACATGATGCATACATACATAGATGATCCAACTGATCATATAGCGCAGAAACTCGAACATCTTACTGATGCTCATCATCCAGCGCTTACATCCACAGCCATGGAAGGATCCTCCTATCACCATGCTCGGAATGGCTCTTGCAAATGTATCCATCACTTCTTCCTCAAAGTGTCATCAATCTGAAGAACACCAAGCCTCTCTCTGAAGTGCTCAAACTTCACTCTGGCTAGTGGTTTCGTCAGCACATCTGCAATCTGCTCGTCCATCGCAACATACAGGAGCTTCACTGCTCCTTTCTGCACCATAGCCCTGATGTAGTGATATTTGATCTCTATGTGTTTCGACCTGTCGTGGAACCTCGGGTTCTCAGACAACTTCACACAGCTCTGGTTGTCACAAAAGATACCAGTAGTCTCCAGTGGGAGATCAAATAGCTTAGACAGTAGCTTCCGAAGCCATACTACCTCACAACTAGCCGAACAGGCTGCAACATACTCTGCCTCAGCTGTACTCAGTGCTACGCAGGACTGCTTCCTGCTAAACCAAGAGATCACACCTGATCCCATACTGAAGCAGCACCCATATGTGCTCTTCCTATCTGCAGCACTGCCTGCACAGTCCGAATCAACATAACCCTGCAGATTAAACTTTTGATTCGCATCATACTTGAGCCCATAATCAACTGTACCCTTCAGGTACCTCAAAATATGCTTTACAGCAACCAGCTGAACACTCCTCGGATCTGTCAAAAACTGGCTCAATGTGTTCACCGCAAAGCAAATATCTGGTCTTGTATTCGTCAGGTACATCAAGGACCCAATCATCTGACGATACATAGAGACATCAACCAGCTTAGATGAAACATTACACAGAAGCTTCAGGTTTGATGCCATAGGTGTAGCCATGGCCTTGCAATCCATCATCCCGAACCTCTTCAGGATATCTACTATATACTTCCCTTATCCAAGGAAGATCCCATCTGCACTCTGCCACACCTCCATACCTAGAAAATAGTGCATCATCCCCAAGTCCTTCATATCGAACTCGGCAGCAAGCTTCCTCTTTGTATCGGCAATCAGTCTATCATCTCCTGTTACAAATAGGTCATCCACATATAGGAGTAGTATCACAGGATTTCCTTCCTCAACCTTGTAGTAAAGGTTGGAATCCGCTTTACTCTTGGTAAAGCCCAAACTAGATAGGAAACTGTCCATCCTACCATACCAAGTTCTGGGAGCTTGCTGCAAGCCATACAAGGTTTTCTTCAATTTGCACACACATGACTCTATGTCCTATGTTTCAAAACCGAGTGGTTGCTCCACATACACTTCCTCTTCAACTACACCATTCAAGAAAGCAGTCTTGACATCCATCTGGTGTATATTCCATTTCATCGCTGCAGCCAGGGCAAGTACTAATCTGATGGAAGTGTACCTGGCTATAGGAGCAAAAGTTTCTTCATAAACTATTCCCTCTTTCTGAGAGAAGCCACGAGCTACGAACCTTGCCTTGTATTTCTCTATGCTGCCATCTGCAACATGCTTGATCTTGTAGATCCATTTGGAAGTCACAACAGACTTCCCTTCAAGTCTTGGGACAACATCCCAAACATCATTCTTCATTATTGATTGGTATTCCTCGACCATGGCATCCTTCCATTCTTTCTTTTCCGCTGCTTCTTCATAACTGGAAGGTTCTTTGTTCATGATATCACAGAGTAAAGCAACATAGCTGGTATGTGATCTAGTTCTATTCTTTGCTCTATGTTCTTCTTCTGGAATGCCATATCTTTCTGCATCTTGAATGAGCTCTCTAGCCCATGCAGGTTTCCTCTTGTGAGAGTTATTCTCACGGGGTGGATCTACAGGTTCTTGCGGATCTTCAATTTCACGATCTGCATCTGGAATTGCTTCAGTCATAATAGTGTCTTGAAATCTAGTTTCCTTAGGTTCTTCATAGTCTTCAAAAGGTGTTTTTCTTGATTTGATAAATACTGAGTTTTCATCAAATGTCACATCCCTGCTGACATCAATCTTCTTGAACCCTGGAAAGTATATTTTGTAAGCCTTCGAGCTTTCATTGTAACCCACAAAGATACCCTTCTTTCATGAAGGATCCAGCTTGGTCCTCTTTTCCTTTGGGACATGTGTATATACTAGACAACCAAATATTCTTAGATGGCTGACCTCAGGTTTCTTACCAGAGAAGACCTCTTCTGGTGTCTTGTTGTCCAATATCTTGTGGGGTGTTCTGTTCTGCACATATACAGCTGTCCTAGCTGCTTCTGCCCATAGATGCATAGGTAGATCCTAATCATGCAGCATCGCCCATGCTGCTTCCATGATTATTCTATTCTTTCTTTCTGCAACTCCATTCTGTTGTGGATTGTAAAGAGCAGTCAACTCCCTCTTAATCCCTGAATCACTGCATAGCTTCTTGAAGTCACTTGAAGTGAATTCTCCACCATTGTCGGATCTGAAAGTCTTGATTTTCTTATCAGTTTGGTTCTCCATCAAGGTTTTGAATTCCTTGAACTTATCAAATACTTCATCTTTGTTCTTCAAGAAGTAAACCCAAGTCTTCCTGGAGAAGTCATCCATGAAAGAGACATAGTAAACATACCCACTCAGAGAACTTGATGACATCGGACCGCATACATCAGAGTGGATGATTTCCAGGATACTTTTAGCCTTGCTTTCACTGCTTGGAAATGCCTTCTTTATGTTCTTTCCTTTTGCACATCCTTTGCAAACACCTTCATGCTTGGTCTTGATTTCAGGAAGACTTTCTACAGCTTTACTTGCAATTGGTAATGCTCTGTAGTGCATATGTGCAAGTCTTCTATGCCAAAGTTCACTTGGCTCCATGGATTCGTGCACCATGGCATGTTCAAGTTGTCCCTTCAATTTATACAAACCTCCCTCTTGCTCTCTAATTACCACTGCATCATCTATGGTCTTTCCCTTTGGCCACATTAGGACTTGGCCATCCACAAATGCAACCCTCATACCTTTTGCATCCAATGCAGATATGGAGAGAAGGTTTTTCTTGAGCCCAGGAACATAAAGCACTTCTTTCATCTTCAAAGACTTTCCAGAATCTAGGTTGTAGGAGGCTTCACCAATTCCTTTGATGGGGTATTCATAGTCATCCCCAAGTTTCACTTTATGGGGTGATTCATGTTCAGATAGATTTACAAAAGATTCTTTAAACCCAGTCATATGTTTGGAAGCCCCATTGTCAATAGGAATCCCCATTGTCAATAAGCCAATCATTACAACCATGAGAAATAGTACCTGTGAGAGCAGAGATTAGAACATACTCTTCTTCGCTTGATGAATCATCATCACTTTCTGCTCTAGCCTTCTTCTTTGGAGGTTCATCATCTTCAGCAGCATGAGCATGGTACCTTCTTTTGTTGCCCTTCTTCTTCTTATTGAAGTTGTTGTTGTTGTTGTCCCTTTTGTTCTAGGGACATTATGAAGCAAAGTGATCCTTCTCATTACATGTGAAGCACCTTAGATCCTTCTTATTCTTTTGGTGATAGTGAGTGGATCTCTTCTGCTGAGAGTGCTCCTTTTTAGGCTTGCTTCTTTTGGTATGAGCTGCGAGAGCTTGATCTTCACTACCCATCTTTTCTTCTCGTGCTACAAGCCTTGCTTCTTCTTGAAAGCATTCCTCCCACAGCCTACTGAAAGAGATCAATTTCTTTCTTGCACAGATTCCTTGAATGAAGGAGTCCCATGACCTAGGTAGGCCATTCAAAGTGGTCATAACAACTTCACCATTGTCCACTACTTCATCCACAGCTTCAAGTTGTTCCTTGATCTGAGAGACCTTGGAGAAGTAAGATTGAATGGTCTCTCCATTCAACATCTTGACTCCTTTCAACTGATTCCGCAGAGTCATCTTCCGATTTATGTTCTTCCCTTCAAATAACTTGGTCAGGGAGTCAAACATCTCCTTGGGTGTCTTCAGAGATGACACATGTGGTATGAGATGATCTTTGATTGAATCAGCAATGATTCTCTTTGCCTTCACCAAGTTCTTCTTATGCAAAACCTTAGCCTCTTCATCCTCTGGGATAGGGACCTCAGAGCTGATGTAGGAGTCCAATTCATTTTCTTCCAGGATTAACCCAATCCTATACTTCCAGGCTCGGAAGTTATCAGCCCCTTCAAGCTTATCCTCAAGCTTGATGTGGTGAGACATCTTAAAGAGTACTTCAAATAAAAATAGAAAGGATTTAGGTCTTACCACTTGCTTTGCTGAAAACTGAATCTGGTCCCAGATTAGGGTTTGTCGAAAAAACCCTAAAAATTCAAAATGTGAATTTCAACTTTCTGAAAGGATAGAAAGATGCGCCTTGATGATCTCATCAGCCTAGTGTATTCAGAATTTGAGATCTGCAAAGCTTCACCCTTTAGAAATGCCTTTTAGTTTTCCCGGGTTCACTAGGGAGGACCCTGAATTAGGGTTTGAGTTTCCCGAAGATTTACTCAGCCAAAAAATCTCGATCCAAAGCTCTAAACTTCGATTTTTCCAAGGAGCTTCCAGCTATGTCTTCAGATTTCAGAAATTCCTATTTTTGTGGAAACCCTAATTTTTAGGGCCAAAACTGAAAATGCTCATAATTGAATTCTGATAGGACAGATAGATTCTCCTTGATGAGTAGAGTCAATCTACTATATTGCTTTTCCAAAATCTGTGGAGAGAAATCAAATAAACAAGAAACCCTAGTTTCCGTTACTGCACAATGTCTTCTTCTCAAGTTAGCTCTGATACCATGTTAAATTTTGAGCATTAATTCAAAATACTCTAGAATCTTTACTGAGAGAATAACATGTACAGTATATCAATGCATATCAATCATAACAAGCATGTCAATCATCACAAGAAGCAAAAGCATGAGAGACAATAGACACAAAGTTTCCATGGGGAAAACCCTAAGGTGAAAAACCCCACAACTTCCTCAAAGATGGATAGAGCAATAGCTCAACCAAAGTACAAGAGATAGACTCCTCTTAGCAGCTGATCCTCCTCCTCACATGTGCGCCACTTTCCGAGTGAAAGAAGTGTGAGTTCTGAGTGATCCAAATAGAGATCTCCCTATCTCTATTTATACTTGTCCTGTTTGCCCAATAACCTTATGGGGCTGACTTGTCTAGCTAGGTACAATAACTTCATATTACATTATATCAGGCCGACCCCTTACAAGGTGGTCTAATAACCCATCGGTAAGTTAATACACTTGCGACACTTGTCAATACAAATAACGACACTTCCGTATAGAGGAATAATACATCTCTATAGGGGTACAGTAAATATATAGATGAAATACATTCCGAAGTTACATATACATCAACAGTTTGGGGGTGGATTTAAAAGATTGGAGGCTCAATTCCTAAGCTAAAAATCTCAGTTAAACCCCAAACCCACTTATCCTAAGTTTCGGACAGTTATTTGGCCTCATAATTAATATTTTCTCAAAAAATCAAAAAATGAGAAATATTAATTAGAAAATTCAAAAAATATTAAATTGGAGATAATTCAAATCTCTCCAAAAAATGCCAAATTGAATAAAATAAAGGTCTAAATGACACGGAATGGAGCATTTAAAGAGATTCCAATCACATTCAGTCAGCAATCAAAGCATTGGAAGCTATCTCTCCTTGGGATTTGCGCCCTCTCCTTGAGCTCCCACGAATTGGTGATGTGGCACATGTTTAATGGTATGGTGTTGTTTCCAATGCACTAAGGAAGGCGCCTAGCTTATGTGGAGGCCACATCATCCATGTTTCACCTTCCAACTCTCAGTTGACTCATCACTCAAGCTCTTGTGTTCTCTCCTCATTGGCTCTTGCGATTTCATTAGCTCTCTTCATGCCAAACTCGTTTTAGGGTTTTGGTGCTTGGTTCTTGTATAAATAGGAGGCTCTTTTGCTCTCATAGGGTGGATTTTCTTGTGCACAAAAACTCTGGCAAAAAATATTGTAATGTTTTATATATTGAATAAAGTTTAAGGCTTTGAAGGCTCATCTTGTGTTATTTTGGATCAATGCTTATGGAATGAGATGATATTGTTTCATACTTTCATTTTGTTATTCAATATTGGTTAACTAGTTCATGCTTGGGAAGGCTTATTCAAGCACATAAGTTCAAATATTTGTAATTTCAAGTTATTTGAATATTCATTTATCTTTAGAGATATAAGAGAGTATGCATATTATTAGTTTGTATTTCATGCATTTTGATTTCCATTGATGGATAATACATAACTAACTTCCTATTTTGTTAGAATTTGATTGTTTATGTTTACAGATCTTTTCATCCATTCAAGTAAGCTTGTGGAGCTAGTTTGCGTCCCCTCTTCTTGAAGCTAGGCAAAAGATCCAAAACAAGCATCAAGTGGACTCCAACTTCTTCAAAAAAGATTCAAAAGAGCTAAGTATCGCACTTCAATCCATCTCTTAAAATTTCAAATCTATTCTTGGTTACAAGTTCCATAACTTAAACTTCTTTGAGCTTTGATTTTGCTGATTGATCTCTTGGTTTGTTGGCTTATTTCTCATCCATTTTTGTCATTTCTTCGCTTCTTCTAAGTGTGCTCTAGTTGGGCCACTTCTCCCAAGGTGTTGGGCATTCTACTGGCTCCTCTTCCCACTGTTTTTTTCTTCATTTTCACTCACTGTTTGCATTGACTTTCAAACTGTCTTTTCTTGTTTTTAAGGCCAACTTTCCAACCCCATCCTCCCTGTTTGACCTCCTCTCTTACCTTCTATCCATTGTTTTCTCACTCATTGTGAGACTGTCTTTTGTACCCCAAAACAGTCCCCTCTCTTATCCTCCTATCCTACTTTCTACCCCACACTTCCCTTCTACTTCTTCCTAGTCTTCTTCTTCTTGCTTCTTCTTGTTTATTCTTTGTTTTTTTTAATCTTAGTTTTCATTTTATTTTCTATCTTAAAGTTGTTTGCATTCAAGTTAGCTTTAGTCTGTTAGATCTCAAGTTTGGTTTCATTTAAATTTCATTAACTAGATCTTAAAACTCAAAAGATATAAACACTTTGATCCTAGTTTCCATTTTTTGCATTTTAGATCTCAACTTTGTATGCCCTAGATTAATTCCATTCATCAGCTAGTTCCATTTCTAGATATTAGTTTAGAATTAGATTTCCATTTTGCTAGTATTGGATCTTAACTTCAAAATTGCATTGCATTTTCTAGATTTAGATTTACTTTTGATTTTCTAACTCTATCAAGTTAACAAGTTATTGTTAAGTGTTGGTGTGTGAAGAGCATAAAGACATTGCAAGCCCAAAGGCGAATAAGATCCAAGATCAACCAAGCACAATCAAGCAAACCTTTTGTTTCTTCTCCTAAGTGACTTCAAAAAACCAAAAAAGAGATTGTAAACCATAATAAAAGAGCAAGTGGGATTTAAGGCTCCCACACCCCACTTTCCTATTTGGGGAAGTTTGTAGTGTCGTGTCTCTTTTCTTGTTTCATTTTTCAAGTAGCATAGCTTTTCATTTCTATATTTTGCAAAGTAGATTACTAATTGCTAGATTAGCCTTCCACTTTTGCATTTAACATTTGTTAACTAGTTTGCTAGATTTCCTATCTTGCAAAGTAGAACAATAATTGTTAGATCAGACTTACTTTATTGTATCTAGTTTTACTTGTTGTGTATCTTGCTTGTAATTGTTTAATCATAAAAAGAACACAAAGTCTCTTGAACTTGTCACAAGACAAGTCAAGAGCACTCTCTATTGGGGAGCATTTGTTGCATTGCATTTTCATTTTTAGATTATCTAAGTCTCTTGAATCTCACCATAAGGTGGATCAAGAGCACTCTCTATCGAAGAGCTTTCTTTGTGTTCTAATAAAACATTCATAACTCACCACTCCCCTAAAATTGGAATTTACCATTTCTATACCGCGTATGCTCTACCCTTCCTGAGAGAGAGAGGAGTTGCTGCAAGAGCTAGGAAGGTCAGATCTGAGCTAGATCAATGACCTTCAGTTCCAGAGTCACCAAACACCCAGTATTGTGAGCTGAGATAGCTCAACAGTGTGTTTTCTGATTAGATTGGAGGAGGTCAAGTTCTCTTGGAGGAGGGCGCATTTCCCAAGGAGAGAGAAGCTCGTTTGGAGTTGGATTGACCGATTCAGAGTCTGAGTCTTCCTAGATAGCCTTGCCTCGGCATTTGAGGAAGGTTAGGGACGATCAGAGCTCGAATCTGCTAAGATCCGGTCCGGTACGAGCATTTGACATTTAGAGGGGAGGGCACACTTTGGCATGCAGAGGAGGCCGAGTTTATCAGGAGCAGTCTTCAGAGCAAGCAGATCAGAGCAGAGTGATCCAGAGAGACAGATCAGTCAGAGGCACCTATAGAGACACTCAGATCCAGTTTTCCAGTTAGGGCTTACTCTTCCAGTGCATGCATCAGCTGGATGCATGCAAATCTAGAGTCTGCCTGGTTTCAGGAGATTGAGTTACCTGTTGAGGTAATCCTGTATTGTACTTGTCATTTATACATATGCTCTGGGCTCGAGAGAGAAGATAGCCCCACAGTTAGCTAGTTTTCCCCATTTGGGGTTTCCAGGGTATATCTGTTGTTTATGTGTGATTGCATTTATTTTCGGTTTGGTAAATGAAGATCTAGTTGTTTGAGTCTATATTATATGAGCATGTATTGATATCGAGACTCATACTGCTTGAGATCTCAGGGCAATTCAGAGGGAGTAGTGATCTCTGAATCAAATATTTACATATTTAAACAGGAAATAAAATATGTTAGACAAATTCACGCCACAAAAAAATGTGAATCCCCTCAGGGGGGATGGGTGTGGGTGTTGGGTAGCCCACTTGCTCTTTCTTTTATTTATGATTTACAATGAATTTTTTAAAGCAAAAATACCTTGGATCTTTACAGATCTAGATCCAAAAGGCTTACAAAAATGCAAAGGGTAAATGCCGAATGAAGCTGGGATACCCTGGGAAGCTCCAGAATGGCCCAAACTTGAAAGTTTTGACCAAAAAGTGCCAAAACCTGCTAAAAAGTAAAACATGACATTGATCACTAAGCTTGAACAAATTTGAGATGAGTTGGATCGATGATGTTCGAGATTGATTATTTATGGTCCTATGATGCCCACTTGATGGTTCCATGCAACAAACACGGGTTTCAAATGATGGTTTGGTGGATTTTTATTGTTATTATTATTTACATACCATTATTTTTATTTGTCTGGGCATGGTTGAGCCTACAGATGATTATCCAGGTGGTCATAGGGTGTATGAGTACTCATCTCTAGTACATTTGGACCTTCTGAGTCCATTGGCACACTCAAATATCAATTACAGGCACTTCCAGATGAGATTACAGTCATGTTATCACTTTATTGCAGAATTGCCATTATAAAATGACCTGACAGCACAGTTGGAGATTTATTTGGTTCTCCTAGGGCGCTACAGAGAAAGTATGGGGTCCAGCCACTTGTTATTACCATATTACCATTTCCCCAGACATTTTGATGCAGTCAGATTTGAAACTGGGGCACCAGGCAGAGAGCTAGAGGAATTTTATTATTCTACAGGTGATTTTCCAAGGACAAAAAATGGAATAAAATGGTCACTGAGAAAATCGATTTGGGCAATTGAGCAAGGAATTGGCATGAAGTTTGTTCAGAGTATTTTTGTGATGCACCCCACACCTTCCGGCACAGCTTGCAGCATTCAGTGGGGTCCACACACACTCCAGGCTATTATTTGGATATTTATTTATGCTTTTGAGGGGGCCACAATTTTGTCATTTGGTCACTTTGTGATGTATAGAGTCATATTATTTATCATTGTGCCATGGGGCCATGATAATGAAGGATATAATCACCTCCTAGCTCCACCATGTGCTTTATTCACTTGTCCTAGTCACTTGTCATGTGGTACGACCCCCTAAGGCAACTTAGTGAGTGTGCACCCCCTCTATTTATGAGTTGATCTTTGTATTGTATTTCCAGCGCATCATAGCCGTTGATTATTATTGTATATATTTTGATCTCCACCACTCATTTAAAAAGTGATTAGGGTTTTGGTCTCTCTCATTCATATTTAAGGAAGAGACCTGTTATCACACCATAGTAGCGGGGCTACTATTCTTGTACAGCAGATATCTGCACATTCCAGAGCCTACATTTTTCCAGAGCATGGCTATACATGTTGGATCACTCATGATCAGAGCAGTACATTATTCAGATTTTATGACCTTGTGTCAAGGCTGAGCCTTGAGAGTTCAGATTAGATGACTGATGTGACCACTTATCCCATTACAGTTTCAGTTCAGTGCCTAGAGATATATTGCAGCAGTGTTTCAGATGATGCATGATGATGATTATTATGATGATGTTGTATGATCTATGGATATGTTCTCACTGACTGTGGATTATTATCTTGTTGATTTAGTCATGATCATGGCATGTCCTTGGTATATTATTCCTGATGTGGCAAACTATTTAAAATGAACTGTAAATCATAAAATGTACAATTGCTTGCACTTTTAGGTCATTTAACAAAACTTACTGGTATTTCACCTTACATAGACATGGTCTTTCCCCGACACTGGTTGTCTGTTAGTGTAGGCTCCATCTTCACTTGTCTCCATCCATACATGACCTTCCTGTTTGACTTTAAACCCTGACTTGTCTCATTTGACTTTCTGATACCGAGGACTTCCCCATTTTTCTACCTCTGTGTTTGGACCGCATCCTTGTTATTCAGTGTCTCGGCTCTGAGTTGGTGACAGAACTTGCCTTTGGTGAGTTGGATTGTAGGCCTAAATCATTCTGGTCGGTTGTCCCGATGTTTGGCATTGGCTCGAACTCCCCCTAGTCACTTGAGATGTTGTTGGCTAAAACTGAAAGCTCATGTTCTACCTATGGAAACTAAAAAAATTCGCCCAAGGAAACAAAAAAAAAAAAAAAGAGGGCAAGAGCAATGAAAAGCTAAAAATACTCCTCGAAGAGTATAAGAAAGGTCCAAAAAGCAATGGTTCTTAAAAGTTATTTCTAAACAATTGCTGACCTTGTAAATATGTGAAAAACATGCCCTGGATGCAAGCTGCAACTAGTTGTGCTTCTCAGCACATCTGAAATCCGAAGGGTTATGTAGGCCAAAAAGGCCATGGAAATGAAATTGAATGATCCTAATGAACCTGGATCAACTTGATGTAGACATGATGCCCAAGTTGAATAAGCACTCTCTAAACAACTTATCCATTTGTGAGGCATAGCCATTCCCCGTGTTCTTTTGTCCAGCACAGAGTTTGTAGCTTCCCCCCTTCTCCCAGTCCAAAGTATTTTTGAGTTAAGTTAGACAAGTCAAACCCTTGGCCCAACCTTGCTCCTAGCCTTCATCCTTCACTAGCAGTTTGACCATGTCCAATGGGTGAGTTTGTCATTTGAACTATTGTGCAAGTAATTTTATATAATCACGGAATATGTTAACTTGATAAATGCCACTGAATGGAATTTATACTTTGAGCTTAGCTGTGGAAATGATTAGAGAAACATTGTCTTAGTCTACTGATGTGATTTATCCTTGATTATATATTCTTGGGATCCGTGATGATGTGGGCCATGTATGGATGATTATTGATGATGATTTATGGTCCCACATGTTTGATGATGATATCATATGATGGACATATGATGCAGATGATGTTTGATCCAGTTCAGCAGGTTTATTATTATTTCAGATCAGCAGATTATACATTGTCCATATATGGTGGACCCTACAGCTGGCCCATTAGGGCAACCCATGATGTATGAGTACTCATTCCTAGTGGATTTAGGTCTTCTGGATCCATTGAGACACTTATCTTTCAGTTCCGGGCACTTCTGACAGTGATTGATGCAGTTTTACACTTGTTGACCAGATTTGGGACTGATTTCCCAGCCTGAGCAGCAGGGGCCCCGAGAGGCCAGTTCACCTAGGGCGCTGATGATGGAGGGGGTGGTCCAGCCACTTGTTATTACCATTTATCCCCCCTCCCGGAGAGCCTGGTGGGCTCAGATTGACAGCGCTAGCACCCTAGGAGGCAGTTTTGGCACTTTCACAGTTCCCGAGGCAGTTAAAAAATGGGAAAAGGTGGTCACTGAGGAAATCGATTTGGGCAATTGAGGCAAGGTTTTGGCATTTGGTTTTCACAGAGGTCTTCCAGGGTGGCATCACTACCTTCCAGCCAGTTTTCACCATGTGGGTATGCCCGGATTGATCACAGGAGGACATTTACTGCTTGACTGTCATGGATTCTGAGGACAGTTTTGATCATTTTTATTATATTGGACATATTTTATTATTTTATTGTGCCTTGGGGTGAGCTAGCAAGGATTTATACCTCCTAGCCCCACCATGTGCTTATTTTACCATGTCCTAGTCATCATGAGGTGGATTATTGTACTTTTTACCCCTCTAGTGGGATGACGTCACCCTCCATTGTACCATTTAGTGAGGGCGCTTTTTGTTATTTGAGTGATCCATGTGATATATGGTTATGACTTATTATTAGCCATTGATTATGTTGTGAGATCTTTTAATCTCAACCACTCATTTCAAAAAGTGGTTTTGAGATCTAGGGTTTTGGTCTTTATTATCCTATATAAGGAGGAGACCCCCTCATTTGTAAAATTCATCTAGAGATTTTTGGCTCTTGGCTCTTGGAATAAAATTTCTATCTTTTGGAGTACATGCTTGGATTGGAGTGGATGTTGGTTGTTTCGATTGTAAATGCTATTGTCCATTGCACTGGAGGATCTATTGTAGCTATCTTGCGTATTTGCCATACTTTATTTGCAGGTTGAGAGGGCGACTTTGACAAGTGCGAATTGGTGGGGAGGCTTGCCCTTCAAGCTTGGAAGAAGTCGTTTTGGGTTTGACAGGGAGTGGTTTTGCCTTTGTGTCAACTATTCTATGTTTTTCTCTCTCTTGCTTGCATCTACCTTCAATTTGTTAAACTAATTGATGCTTTGCTCCTTGGCTTGACAGGTTAGAAGGAATCACATGTGGCTTGGAAAAATCGATTTGGCAAGAGGGCTTCAACAATTCTCCATTTGATCTTTGGCAAAGTAATCCTCGTCTCAACTAGCATTCATCTCTTCATCCAGGTATGTCCCAAGAGGTATGATCTTCTCTTCCTTGAATCTTCCATAATTTCTAGATCACAAAAACCCTAATCAAATTAAAACCCTTGTTTTTGGTATTTCTTAGATCTACTTAGATCTAGCCCTCAATTTGAAAAGATATTGAAAACCCACCTCTATAGCATCCACCCCTAGTTGGATCTATAGTTTGGTGGTGATTGGCTAAGAATTGACCCATTTTCTAAGACAAAAAGCTCTCCTTGACCTAAAGCGCACTTCCTTGAGGGAGGCTTGTTGGGCTAGATCTAGCACATGGGTATGTGAGATCCCGCTTGATTTGACAACTAGACACTTGATAACACATACCCATATCCTTACTTTGGTGAAAACTACCTTGTGGACATCTCTCCATGTTTTGAGGGGTTGAAACCCCCTTTTGACCTCATTGGTAACTTAAAACTTAGATCTACTAAGATCTACCCATTGGATTCACTTGAAACTTTGAACATGCATAGATCGGGGTACTAGCATCCCGGATCTACATTTCAGTGGCCATTGGACTTGGTTTGGTCCACCAAACCCCCCTTTTGCCTCTCCTTGAGAAAGTCGCACCCCTTGGGAGTTTTGAGTTGGACCACTTCTAGGAAGTGGGTGTTGGATATTTTTGTGGATTTGGAATGCCCATGCCTTGAAACCTAGGTCTAGACTATCCTTTTGTCCCGATCCACCTTGGGGATTGCATTCCTTGTTTTAAGGAATTGTGGTCCACTTTTGGTCTTTACCTAAAAACCTAGATCTAGTAAGATCCGCCCATTTGATCTCATCCAAACCACTTGACTTGGCTTCTAGGTGTCCCGATCTACACTTTGACATCCTTCTTGACCCCATTAGCCCATCCAACAAGGCACTAGTCCTTCTCCAAGCAAGGCGCACTTCTTGGGATTAGTGTCAAACCCTAGATCTAACACATGGCTAACCCTAGAACCAACTCTAACTTGTAGATCTAACCTAGATCTAGCCTATAGTACCATCTTCACACTTAGCTTCACCTTGTGGGCCCACCTAAAACCATTTCACACTTCCCAAGGCAATAAGACCCACTTGTGTAAACACATGGTACTATACTTAATAATCATACCCCATCAAGTGGCCTAAACCATACATAGGTTGAAACACTAACTATCCTGGATACCACCTTCAACCATGCCCTAAACATTAGGTCCACTTAGACTTGCATTGGTTTCCGTAACTAATCATTTACCTATCCTTAGAAACCTTTGTTTGGGTCCAATCAACTGTGATTGGGGTATAGGGTCTCCCCCTTGGTCTAGTCATACCTTGACCTAAAGCGAAGAGTGCCTCGGTTGACGTGACTCCCACATTGCATTGGGAACCGTGGCATCTCTTGGGTCACCTCTTTAGTTGCCTGTCTCCTCTACCGTCCCGGATGGGATACCTCTAGGGGCAACTACAAGTTGTGTGATAACAAGACCCCCCTCATTGTAAAGCACCTTTGGGCTCTGGAACACATGGAATAAAATATTATTTTGCAAAACTACTTCTCATGCTTTGATGAATGTTCTCATACGTGATTGGAATGCCTTTCTTTTAGACATCTCGGTGATTTACATGTGATTTCAACATACTTTTGAGGAGGCCGATTTCATCTTGTGCAGGGGTGCGACTAGCTTGGAGGGGCGATTGTGGGGCTTCCCCATCTCTTCTTAGGCAAGACGTTTTCATCTTGAAGGGAGTTTTTCAATTGTGATTTTTCCATTGATTATTCTCTTTGATATGCCGTGCATAGTTCTTCTTTTATTTGTGGATCAAATCTAACTTGGGTTGTTTGAATTTACAGGTGAAGAAGACATATTTCCTCCTCGGATCTACATGTTTTAGCTTGGAATCAACTGGATCTCGCTCGAAATTGTAACTAATTGAATGGATCATCAATGTACTTAGCGGCCGCAAGCATTTGAGGTAAGATATACAAGGTACGTATTGGTTTTCATGCATTTTACCCATTGGTCACTCAAAACCCTCATTGTTAAAACCCTCGTTTTACAGACCTGATAGATCTGGCGATAATTTGGGCTTAACAACTAAAACCCACTTCTTAAATAATTAATAAACCTTAGAGACCAAGTTTGGTGGAAATCCGACTTCATTTACCCTCAGATCCAAGCACTAGCCATCTCTAGGGGAGGACGCACTTCTGGGTTTTCAGTCATTTTTATAGATCTGTCATTTGGGTGTTGCTATTTTGTTCTTAAAACTCCAGATCTATCACTTAGCCACCTTCCTAGTGCCTTTGCCATCCTAATTTCACTAAATGGGCCCCACCTCACTCTAATTTGACCATTTTATAGGTGGATCTCACTTGGGTCTTTTAGATTAGCATTAGATCTATCTAGATCTACCCATTTAACTCCATTAGTGGTATATTCATTCCTTGGTTGAGTATTTACCTCTTGCATAAGCCTCCTCAATCAAGCCCTAACTCTACTTGCCAACCATCTTTCCTAGATCTAGATCTACTTACTCTTGATATCTCTCTATCTTCCACTTCACATCTCCCTAGAGTGTCTAGAGTAGGTTCATAGGGTCTCCCCCTTGGTCTTGCATTAGCTTTATCTAAAGTGAAGAGTGCCTCGATTAGCGTGACAACCATTTATCCTTGGGAATCGAAGCCTTCTTAGGTCACCTCTTTAGTTTTCCATCACCTCTACCATCCTGGATAGGATCACCTTTTGGGGCAACTACAAGTCATGTGATAACAGTACCCAACTGCTTTTTTACATGTTAGATAGCAAAATCCAAATATGCTCACCACCGAGTTAACTGGGAAATTTCACTTAAGTTAGATGGTGACTAAACGAGCTACTGAAAGGCTGTGGTCAAGATAAAGAAAAGTTAAGTTAAAAAAACTTCACGAAATCTAATGTCAAGAGAAGAACTCTTTAGAAGCATTCTCCTTAGCTATCATGCATTAATGCCAGTAACTAATGTATAATTTAAATTTATAATTGTGATTCAGTATGCAGATTGTAAACTTTTATCAGAAGTAATAGAGCAGTGATGTTTATTTGAGATGAACAAAAGTAGCAGAAAAAGAAGTTAAGATTACATAAAAGTATTCTACAAAGAGAAAAAATTGCATAAAAGAATGAACCATTGATGATAGGAATTCCCTTAATTCCAAAGCTTTTTAAGAAACTGGTTATCCATATAGTTAGGTACAATAATTGATTAGACAGTGATTCCATTGCTCTTCTGGTTGAACTGGACTAAGTTAGTCACAGTACCCTTGAATGGACTAGGACTTGTTCTAGTACCTTTCTATTATTTGGTATTCCTCGACTTTTAATACTAGTACTGGTTCTTCTATATATCTGAAGAATATATACATAATATTTATAAAAAAACATCATATGCTATTTTTTACTATACAGTTTAATGCTTTAATTTTTTCCTACTTATGAATCACAATACATCTAGTATCTATGAACTCTTGGGCAAAATTAGAAATGTGTTCTCTCAATGCTCATTTCTGCTATTTTTCAAATTTGAAGACATCTTACTTCATATATTTCAAGGTTACAAAAACCAAACCGTTGGTCGAACCGGCTGACCCCAAGAACCAGAACCAGACCAAAACCGGAAAAAAACCAGAT
Organism: Larix kaempferi; assembly: GCA_027924585.1. NCBI lineage: Eukaryota > Viridiplantae > Streptophyta > Pinopsida > Pinales > Pinaceae > Larix > Larix kaempferi. The sequence continues at coordinate 4,488,877 of BSBM01000579.1, read as the reverse complement.
CACAAAACCAGTCCACCAAAAATACATAAAATATTCAAATATTGAAAAATTATATATATATATATTCAAGTGCATCCATGTGAATTCAAACCATTATACACAAAATATGCAAAGTTTCTCATCTATATAGCAAATAAGAGTGCATAAAACCAAAACAGCAGTTAGCATCGAGTGCAATACATGTCTGAATCAAAATACATCAACAAAAAATTTCATCCTCCCAACTGACTTGGCATTTTTTTTAAAATCATTTTTGGCCCCATTGTACGGCTCCGTACAGAACCTGTACGGACCGGCCGGTTTGATCAAAAAAAACCAGTTCCGTAGGGAACTGGCCCAAAACAGTTCAGACAGCCGGTTTGAACTGGAAAACAACTGGAACCGGTCTGACCGGCCGGTTTTTCCGGTTCCTGTAACATTGGTATATTCTACAAAATATTTATTTGTGCTGTGTATCCATTTGCAATAACACCTCCCATGTCCTAAGCCATAATGATTCTCTGATTTTGTAAGGTTATAAATGTTTTCATCTCCTTTCCTGGTACACTCCACTTATCTAATTTTTCCATTGAATGGCTTCGGAGTCTTCAATTTTATGAAAAGAATAAAGCAGATCACTATAGCTCATGCTTTGTACAACATGCCACAGTCTTCCAAGACCATAGCCAACTTGCAATGCATTCTCTCAATCATATATAGCCTTAGTATTCTATAAGAGCAAAACCTACACAGTATGCCTATAACTCTGTGTCCAAAACATAACATCTTTATTACACCTTTAATAATCTCCCAAAAGAACATTCAACCTCCAGAAATATCCAACCATATCTGATTTCACACATTTTACAAAGTCAATGCTTTTATGTGAGATACTGACCTCATCATCGTATTTTATATCTGTGATCCATCCTTCTTGCTTTAGCCTTTCCACTTTATAAATACCTTCATTGAGAATATTCTCAATATTCTCCTTTGTTTTACCTGGTGCCAGGAAAAGTTGAGTAAAAATCCACTTGCCAAAAAGGTAAAAGCTAGTAAAAAAGGTGGATTCTCTAGCAACTGTGTAATTTGACAAGAATACCTAGAGCAGATGATATTTTCTGAATCCAATTCTCATAGATATTGTCCAATATAACAGTCAACATCTCACGGTTCTCCTCTGATATGTTCTTTCGAGACAATTGATCCCCTGCACTTTTGTATTTTCCAATACGTTGTATTTGAGGTGTTATACCTGCCTTCTCTAAAACTCCTGGAAAACCAGTATACATTTTTCATTAATTGCATAAATTCCCATTAAAATTTGGAGAGATGATTAAGTACAAGTAACAAGATCAAGATACAATATCTTTAAATCAATTTTTTTTTAAACGAAATCACTAGTGTAAAGAAAATTAAGCAATAACTTTTCACTTAATTTACAGTAACAACCAATAAACTCGGCATCCTTTGTATTAAAGGACAACCAAAATGCTCAAAAAAGAAAGGATATTTATAATATATATAAGAAAGATACAAACCAAAATCAGTGATGAAAGGTTGACTTCTACCCAGAATGACAGTGCAAAACTTGAGAAGCCAGGCTAACCTACATTACTGTTAAAGTAAATCTCATTTGATAATGGTCAATTAGATATTAGACATAGCCATTAATAAAGACACTTCAGACTTTAGGTTATTTTGTGTTTTTATGCTTTATCTCACTTTTTTGTGTTTCTCGGTCTATCCCACATGTATAAAGTGGATTGGCTCTACCTAATTGTAACCCTTATAAGAAAGCTTTTGCTTGCTTATTTAAGTCATAAAATATGGATAACCCTTCCAAGTTGAGTGTTGGAATTTGTGATATGGTATCAGAGCTCAGCTAGAACCACGGAGCCTGTGAGACCATGAAGACCTAGGGACTGTTGGCGGCAGAGACGGATCCAGGGTCACTAGCATTTACTTAAATTTCTCCATTTACTTATAAAATTTCCAGAATTTAATTCATGTCAATTCAAGGGAAGTTCATAGTGGTTCTCAGCACTCATTTAAAGTGGTTTTCACCACTAATGAGCATAATAACCTAGTTCTTAATAATCTAGTTGCTTGAAATATTTAGTTGACATCTTTCATTCTTGCAATTAACTTAATTCAATTGGCAATTAAGTTTCAATTTAGGCCTCTAATTGCTCTTGAAGATTCTCATTTTACATTTCTTATTGCTTTAATCTCTTTAAAATCTGAATTGTGCTTTCATTGGTTTATTAATAATAAATATTCTGATTCAGATTTCATGCTTTCATTAGATCAACTTAAGATAACTTTAAGATAATGATCCTTGCATTGCAAATTGGAGGTTCATGGAAAACAAGTGCGCCCAGCTGATAGAGGAGGTTTCTCCGGACTGAGAAATACTTGAGCTATTGCAACTGCAAGGACAGGTTGAGCAACTTCATCAACCACAGGAAATGGGTAAGGGGTTCTCTTCTTCTAGTCTAGCTTTGTTGGAAAAATCCACTAGTCACACACTTCATACTCTAAACTCTACTGTTTGTTGGCATGTGGGGGGGGTTAAATAATATTTATTTTGGCTGTAGCTTTCATGCCATTTTGCGGGTTGCTTTTATGTTGAATAATGTATGGTTTTGAGACTCCACAATGCCCCTTAGATAGGCACTGGTCTTAGGGTCTGTTATCACACCATAGCAGTTGGGCTACTATATTTGCTGAGCAGATATCTGCACTTTTCAGAGCTTTGCCTTTACATAGTTTCAGTGAGATCAGTTACGATGAGCAGCATTATTTATGATCACTTACACATCAGAGCAGTTATATCAGACAGTGTGTAGACCTTGTGCCAAGGCTGAGCCTTGAGAGCTTAGATTTGATGGCCGATATGACCTTTTGTTCCATACAGATTCAGTTCAGTGCCCAGAGTTCCAGATGTTCTTATTGCAGCAGTGTTTCATTGGTTCTAGATGATATTGATGGAGATATACAGTGATATGACTATTAGACTTGTGATTGTTAGCATTTGATTATTATCTTGTTATTTTAGTCATCTTGATAGCATTAACTTGGTGTATAACTCATGATGTGGCAATATTATTTAAATGAATAAAATGAACTATCTTGGTTGGATTTAAATGATAAATTGGATGTATTACTTGCACTTTAAAGGTTTAATAACTATACTCATTGGTTTCATTTACCCTCTTACGAAAGTGACCTTAATCAAACACTTGGTTGAAACATTTGTCCCTTGCTTAAAGCCTCTCAACCAAGCCATAACCATCTTCGGTCCACTTATCTTTCTAGATCTAAAATCTTACTCCATTGATCTCCTTGCATAACTTCACACATTTCCCTAGGAGTCTTTGGGTTAGCTAGTCTTCATAGATTGGCTAGGGTCTCCCCCTTGATCTTGATTCATCTTGATCTAAAGTGAAGGTTGCCTCGGTTGACGTGACTCCTACTTGCATTGGAAACCGTGGCAAGCCTTGGGTCACCTCCTTAGTTGTCTGACACCTCTACCATCTTGGACAAGATACCTTTTGGGGACAATTACAAGTTGTGTGATAATGGAGTCATTTTCAGCCATTTGAGTAATCTTTATTTCCTCTCATATGTTTGTTTCACCTCGCTGTTTATGTTATTCTAGATCTGAAACTTTTGGTACAGCGAGCTATATCTAGTGTTAGAGTCAATTTTAACTCAATCCTAGCTCTCAACTTCACCCCAAATACATCTCTAATGCATATGCTAAGCCTAGGGTTGTTAGATTGAGAGTGGATCTTTTAACTCTAACACAAAACCCACTTGGAGCCCCTCATATCATCCTGCTAGATATTATTTGTATGCTGGTCTGTTTGTTTGGAATGCTAAATTATTAGGACAACCATCATTAAAGTCTTGTCTAGCTATCATTAGATGTATGGTGTACCAAGTGGGTATTTACAATCTCAAGCATCCTGTGCATCTTCTACATATTTATGTGTTGATTGTTGAAGTCCTCTTAGGAGTCATTTGTTTGTTGCTTGTATCTTCCTTTTACCCCTAAACTAAGATCCCCCTGAAGATTTTCTGCCTTTGACTGTATGCTGGTTTACTGCCAATTTATAAGTGGTTTTCACTTACAGCCCTGTTGTGCATTGGCTGTAAGCTACTTAATGCCAAAAGTAAATAACACTAAACACACAGTAAAAGCAAATTAACAGGCTGCAAGCTAAATTACAAACATTCACACACAAATTTGACACAGTAGTTTTTGGCCAAATCGAGCCCTGGAAAAACCCCCACGGGGAAAACCAGTTGAGTGAGAGAGAGAGATTCTTATTGCTTCATTAATCTTCAGTACATAAAGTCATAGCAGAAATATTTTACTTATCTCTACAGTGAATTTTCACCCAGCAGATTTCTCGAATACAGTGCCAAAATCAGCAGTCTGACTGTGCTGAAAGTGTCTCGAAAAATGTGCAGGAAAGTACAGTCCCAGATCTGTGTTGAACACTTGAAATCCTGTGCTGTAGCAGTCTCCAGACACCGAGCCCCAATTTCTGTCTCAGGCAGAGAGCAGTCCACAAAATCTGTGCTTAAACCCTCACGGTATTGTGCCCAGATTCACCTTCACAAATTATGTGCAGACTGTCACGAGTTTCTGTCTAGATTCACTCTACAAAAAATGTGCAGACTGTCACAGGTGTGTGCCCAGGTTCACTTCATCAAAGTGTGCAGACTTTCACAGGGTATTGTGCCCTGAAACTCTCAACCAATGCGCCCAGATTCTTATGAAACTTGTGCCCAGCTTCAATAAAAAAAACGTGTGCCCTGTACCTGCTGTACTCTCTCCATGGGTTATGTACTGTAGCCACCTGCAGTCTAATTAACAGTGCTGGTGTAACATGCCTGAAGCATGCCTCGAATTCTGAGCTATCTGCTGGAGTCAGAACATGGTAACTCGTGCCCTGAATATGCAGTCACCTTACAGTACCTGCGCCCTAGCTAGCTCGACCTTCTTCTTCTTCAGCCTCTCGAGCTCTCTCTTCTCATTCAATCACCTCAATAATGGGTACAATGCCTCCCTCTTACCTATTTATCCAACCCTAAAGGAATCTCTAAATCAAGGGCTGAGATTAGATCTAATCAATGGCCCAGATTAGATGAGAGTACACTTTATTAATTAACTCACTTAAATAATAAATTTCTCATTCACTTTTAGATGTAGGATAAAAAGTGACATCATGTCTCATTAATTAATTAATTAGTAAGAGGGTCCCACCACCCCATGCTTAGTGACTTAGGCATAGTCACTAGGGGAACTCGACCTTGGTATAAAAACTAACACTCCCTCTTACCGAGGAAGGAGTTCCGCACCACTCCCAACTTATCTCTGAAGAAGACAAACTTCCCCCTCCCCAAAGATTTCGTTAGGACATCTGCAACCTGCTGATCAATGGATATGTACTGAAGCTCAACTGCTCCTCTCTGAACGTAGTCCCGGATGAAATGATATCTGATCTCAATATGCTTTGACCTGTCGTGAAAGACTGGATTCTCAGAGAGCTGAATGCAACTCTGATTGTCGCAGTAAATCACCGTAGGCCTCAGCTGCTGATCAAATAAATCTACCAATAACTTACGAAGCCACAGTGCTTCGCAAGTCGCCTGACTGGCGGCCATATACTCAGCCTCAGCAGAACTCAATGCAACGGACTTCTGTTTCCTGCTGAACCACGACACTGCTGCCGAGCCCAAGCTGAAACAGCAACCGGAAGTGCTCTTCCGGTCCCTCACACTACCTGCCCAGTCTGAATCTGTGAACCCAATCAAACTAACTCCACCTGAACCCCTGTAGTCCAGACCATAATCCACCGTCCCTGCAAGGTATCTCAAGATGTGCTTTGCAGCACTCCAATGTACACTCCTAGGCTGCACCATGAACTGGCTAAGAGTGTTGACTGCAAAACACAGGTCTGGCCTGGTGTTGACCAGATACATCAACGATCCGATGAGCTGACGATATAATGTGGGATCCACCAACTTACCACCTGAAGCATGAAGTTGCTTCAAGTTGGTGATCATAGGTGTAGACATGGGCCTGCAGTCGTCCATCCGAAAAGTCTTCAGGATCTCTGCAGCATACTTCCCCTGTCCAAGGAAAATATGACCTGGCTCCTGCCATACCTCCATCCCCAAATAGTAATGCATCAGCCCAATATCTGTCATCTCATACTCAGCTGCAAGATCTCTCTTGCACAGAGCAATAAGACGCTCATCTCCAGTGATAAATAAATCATCAACGTATAGCAGAAGAATGAGCGGATCTCCACCAACCACAATGTAGTAAAGGTTGGGATCAGCCTCACTCTTCTGAAATCCCATCGAAATCAGATATGCATCTCTCCTGGAGTACCAAGCTCTAGGAGCTTGCTTCACACCGTACAAGGCTTTCCTAAGCCTGCAAACATGTGAATCTCTCTCATGTGTCTCAAATCCCTGTGGCTGCTCCAAGTACACCTCCTCCTGCAGAAGACCATTGAGAAATGCGGTCTTCACATCCATCTGGTGGATCCTCCAACCCATCTCTGCTGCAATCGATATCACTGCCCTGATGGAGGAATACCGAGCTACTGGAGCAAAGGTCTCATCATAATCGACTCCCTCAACCTGTGAGAACCCTCGAGCCACAAACCGAGCCTTGAACTTCTCTACACTGCCATCAGCTGCATGCTTGACCTTGTAGAGCCACTTGGAAGTCACAACTGACTTCCCCTCAGGCCTCGGTACAATCTCCCAAGCATCATTCTTCATGATGGAATGGTACTCTTCCATCATGGCATCTCTCCAAACCTGATGCTGAGAAGCCTCCTCATAAGTAGAAGGCGCTGAGTCACGAAGACTCGCAACAAGGGCTGACCCATATCTATCTGGCTCAAAAATAGTCCTGATCTGCTCCTGAGGTCTACCAAATGCCTCCGCTTCCTTCAAGGTGTCCTGAAGCCACTTGGGCTTCTTCTTCCTTGAAGGCTCCTCTGGACCTGGTGTAACCTCCTCAGAGGATGTGTCAGAAGCATGAGGTCTACCACCCCTAGGACCTGTAGCTGAAGAACTAGTCCCAGAAGACCCTGCAATCTGTGAACCAGAGATCGGTGATCCTGAACCTGTGCCAAACCCTGTACCTGTCCCTGTACCTGTCCCTGAAATCTGAACCACTGACCCTGTAGATCCTGTGCCAGTACCCTGTGATCCAGTCACCCCAGAAACCTGTGGACCTGTAATCTGTATCGAAGAAGCCTGTACCAACTGAGGTGTGGAAGCTGGTGTCTCCTCCTGCTCTAACTCTCTGGACTTCCTGAAGGCCCTCTCCTCCTCAAACTTTACTTCCCGCCTAACTACAACTCGCCTCTGGCCAGGAATGTAAAGCCGATATGCCTTCGAAGTCTCGTCGTAACCCACAAAGATGCCTCTCTCTGCGGTGGGCTCGAACTTCGTCCTCCTCTCTGAGGGGACGTGAGAGTAAGTCAAAGAGCCAAATATGCGAAAGTGGCTCACCTCAGGCTTCTTGCCTGAATACATCTCCTCTGGAGTCATGCTCCCCACGGCACGATGGGGACTCCTGTTCTGCAGGTACACTGCAGTGTTGCAGGCCTCAGCCCACAGAAAGAACGGTAATCCCTGATCATGAAGCATGGCCCTAGCTGCTCCAAGGATCGACCTGTTCTTCCTCTCTGCTACTCCATTCTGCTCAGGAGTGTAGGGAACTGTCAACTGACGCTGTATGCCCTCCTGTCTGCAGAATGCACTAAACTCCTTGGAGGTATACTCACCCCCGTTGTCTGACCTCAACGTCCTGATCTTCCTCCCCGTCTGCTTCTCCACAAGGGCTTTGAACCCTTGGAAGACATCCAATACAAGTGAGGACTTCTTGCCCCGCAAGAAGTAGATCCAGGTCTTCCTGGAGTAGTCATCAATAAAGCTGATATAGTACTCATGGCCACTCAAGGAAACTGAGGACATAGGACCACATATGTCGGTATGAATCAGATCGAGCACACCTGCTGCTCTCGTGTCACTGGTAGGAAACACGGTCTTGGTGTACTTTCCCAAAGCACACCCTCTGCATACATCACTCTGCTCTGAGTCAAAATCAGGTAAACCTGTGACCATGCTCCGCAACACTCCCAAAGCGGGGTGATGTAAATGGGCCATCCTCCTGTGCCATAACTCACACAGCTCACTGCTGCTGCTGCTGCTGCTGTGTGCTAGAGCATGCTGCGGCTGAAACAAGAGCTTGTACAGTCGTCCACATCTAACTCCAATATCCATGGGAGTAGATACACCTGTGGTCTTGGGATATATCTGCACTCTCCCATCTGAGAAGCAAACCCCTAGACCCCTGTCCTCAATCGTGGAAACTGAAACAAGGTTCTTCTTCAGCCCAGGGACGTACAACACATCCCTCAGTGTCATGGGACTCATGGACTCCCTCTCAAATACAACTGTCCCCTGACCCACTGCTCTAACTATGGTGTTGTCGCCAAGTACCACCTCCACCTCTCTCTCTGTGCGTGACAACTCGGAGAAGAACTCTCGAGTACCTGTCATGTGCCTCGAAGCTCCGCTGTCAATATACCACGTACCAGTGGTGGAAGGACCTGTCTGATGCCCAGTCAACAATGAGTGCTCAACCTGCATATCCATATCAATGCTGGTGGCTAAAGAAACTCTCTCTCTCTCACTCTGTCCAGCATAAAGGGAAAACTCCCTCTGAAACCTATCACCAAACTCATCTATCTCTGCTGAGGCTGCTGTCTGCTGACCTGGTCCCTTCTTCCTCTTCTTGTTTGGACACTGAGATGCATAGTGCCCAAACGCCTGACAATAGTAGCACTTGATTTTACTCAAGTCCTTCTTCTGCCCACCCTATGTATGATGCTGCTGCTGTCCCTTGGCCCCATGCTTCTTGGGACCCTTCTTCTTCTTCCCTTTGGCTGTGAGAGCCACGTTCTCCTCATCTGCTATACCACCTGATGTACTGCCCTGTACGAGACCCCTCCTGGTCTCCTCCTGTACAAAGTCATCCCACAACCTCTCCCATGATGGAAGGTTCTCCCTGCCCACAATAGCTTGCACAAAAGCATGCCAGGGCCTGGAAGCCCCGTTGACTGCGGTGCGAACTAACTCTGTAGGGGATACCACCTCACCAACTGCTGCTAGTTCATCACGAACTGCTGAGATCCTGGTGAGATAAGCTGTGACTCCCTCTCCTCCGATCATCTTGATACTCTTGAGCTTCTCCTTGAGAACCATCTTCCTGTTCTCGTTGGAGCTCTCATACAAGCTGATCAAGGCACTCCACATCTCGTGTGCCTTGGTCTTCCCCGAAATATGAGGGATGATGTGGTCCTTCACTGCATCTAGAATGATTCTCCTAGCCTTACAGTCTTTCTTGTTGAAGACTGAAAGAGCGGTCATATCTGAGCCATCTGGAATAGTAATGGGGTATGTGGTGGTGTTCCTCACCACCTCTTCCCATAACTCGTTCTCCTCTAACAGCAATAGAATTCTGGCCTTCCAAGGCACAAAATTCTCCGTCCCACTCAATCTGTCCTCTATCCTCAACCCTGTAGCCATCTGGAAATCAGTCCAAAAGAACACTGCCCAAATCAAAGGTAAGAACACTTAGTTTTCTGAGATCTGCAAATTTTATGGGTGTCTGCAAATTAGTTTTATTTCTGCCCCCTGCGCTCTGATACCATGAAGATTTTCTGCCTTTGACTGTATGCTGGTTTACTGCCAATTTATAAGTGGTTTTCACTTACAGCCCTGTTGTGCATTGGCTGTAAGCTACTTAATGCCAAAAGTAAATAACACTAAACACACAGTAAAAGCAAATTAACAGGCTGCAAGCTAAATTACAAACATTCACACACAAATTTGACACAGTAGTTTTTGGCCAAATCGAGCCCTGGAAAAACCCCCACGGGGAAAACCAGTTGAGTGAGAGAGAGAGATTCTTATTGCTTCATTAATCTTCAGTACATAAAGTCATAGCAGAAATATTTTACTTATCTCTACAGTGAATTTTCACCCAGCAGATTTCTCGAATACAGTGCCAAAATCAGCAGTCTGACTGTGCTGAAAGTGTCTCGAAAAATGTGCAGGAAAGTACAGTCCCAGATCTGTGTTGAACACTTGAAATCCTGTGCTGTAGCAGTCTCCAGACACCGAGCCCCAATTTCTGTCTCAGGCAGAGAGCAGTCCACAAAATCTGTGCTTAAACCCTCACGGTATTGTGCCCAGATTCACCTTCACAAATTATGTGCAGACTGTCACGAGTTTCTGTCTAGATTCACTCTACAAAAAATGTGCAGACTGTCACAGGTGTGTGCCCAGGTTCACTTCATCAAAGTGTGCAGACTTTCACAGGGTATTGTGCCCTGAAACTCTCAACCAATGCGCCCAGATTCTTATGAAACTTGTGCCCAGCTTCAATAAAAGAAACGTGTGCCCTGTACCTGCTGTACTCTCTCCATGGGTTATGTACTGTAGCCACCTGCAGTCTAATTAACAGTGCTGGTGTAACATGCCTGAAGCATGCCTCGAATTCTGAGCTATCTGCTGGAGTCAGAACATGGTAACTCGTGCCCTGAATATGCAGTCACCTTACAGTACCTGCGCCCTAGCTAGCTCGACCTTCTTCTTCTTCAGCCTCTCGAGCTCTCTCTTCTCATTCAATCACCTCAATAATGGGTACAATGCCTCCCTCTTACCTATTTATCCAACCCTAAAGGAATCTCTAAATCAAGGGCTGAGATTAGATCTAATCAATGGCCCAGATTAGATGAGAGTACACTTTATTAATTAACTCACTTAAATAATAAATTTCTCATTCACTTTTAGATGTAGGATAAAAAGTGACATCATGTCTCATTAATTAATTAATTAGTAAGAGGGTCCCACCACCCCATGCTTAGTGACTTAGGCATAGTCACTAGGGGAACTCGACCTTGGTATAAAAACTAACACCCCCCAGGGTACCAATTTACCAGATTTGCTTAAACTCTAAAGGTATTGTTATCAAACCCATAGTAGTTGGCCTAGTTGCCGAAGCGTACCCCCCCCCCCACGGTTCAGGCTCCAAATTCGCGCTCCGAGCGAAAGCACTACCGAAGCGTTTTTGGAAGCTCGCTTCCGAATTTCGGAAGCTCGCTTCGGGCAGGAAAAAAAACGCTTCCTGCCACTATGCAAAGCTTTCTCGCTCCCGAGCGCTCCGAGCTCTGCCCTCCACGCTTTGACCTCGCTTCCTGAGCACTTCCGCGGACAGCAAGAAGCTTCCTGTTTTTTTTTTTGTTTTTTTGCTCTTTGGGTTGGGCCTAGGCAATGTTTAGGGTTAGAGAGGGGAGATAGGCATGAATTATGGAATTTAGATGGCATGATAAGGCATGTTTATAATGGAATCATGAATTATGGAATTTAGATGGCATTTCATATATTGGAAGTAGCACAGACTTACATGTTTCATAAATTTTGCATCTAGTTTGGTATTCTAATGTTTTTTTGAATATAGATATATATATATAAACGCTTCCGAGACGCTTCGCTTCCAACCATTTTTTGAAAAATGCGCACCCGCGCTCTCGCTTCCCGCTCCCGCTCTCGCTTCGCTCCCATGCTTCGGCAACATTGGTAGTTGGGCTACCATGATTGCAGAGCAGTTATCTGCACATTTTTGAGCTTTGCCTTTACACAGTTTAAGTGAGATCAGCTATGATGAGTGTCGTCTCCCAAAACTGACATGCGTGTGCTGAAGCCCAAAATGTAACACACCAGCTGGATGACAACTCTCAGGAGAGAGGCCAATGTCACCACACTCCACTCCTCTTCGCTTCAGGTTGGCTCTTCTCCAACTCAAGGGGGGTATCCCTAAGATAGGATCGCTAAGGCAGGTGCAATGGAGGGCAAGGTGAGCTGAAGAGGCTGCCTTAGGAAACGCTTGTAACAAGAAAATGGGTTTTGAATAAGTGATGGGAAAGTTGGGAGGATCAATCCTCGAGGAAAGACCAGTGCCAATATAACAGAGGGGTTAATGGAGTCAAAAGAGAGATCAAAGGCGCCTTGTTTCATATGTGACTGAGGGGGAAAGATCGCATTATTGAGCAAGCCCTGCTCAGTCTAGTGTTTGGCAATCAGAAAGAGTACTTCTTCTTCTCTAGCTGCAGGAGGTGCGCTATGCAAACCAAGATCAATATTACACAATCAAACAAGATTAAATGCAAAGATCAATACCTGTGTATGCACGCTCACAAAGGGAAAAAGAAAGCAGAATGCCCAGAGTTCTTTGCCAAAGGGAAAAAGAAGGCAGCTGTTAAGAATCCTTCACCTTCCAACGTGGTGGATTGTCACCCTTCTATGGCCTCTTACACAAAGAAAAGAAAATGCAGAATCTGGAAATGCTCACACTCAATTGAAAGATCGCAAGATCATGCCACAAAATGCTCAGTTTATCCAAAAAAGCCCATGATATTTTTCATTAAGTTCACGGGAAGAAAGCTCCCAGGTTTTTCCATCGTTACAAAGAAGGAGCTTGGCTCCTTTTATAGGCCTAAAAACCTTTCACCCTTTCAAAAGAAAATAAATAATAAAATAATAAAGGAAAAGTGAAAACCACTTTTTCTCCAGTAAAGTCTGAGTAAAATTATTGCCTAACTAAAGTGAGTGCTCTCCAGCAGTCAAGAGAAAATGGCAGCCGTCATAATGTGATCTCAAAAGCCCTGAATCTGCGCTCTTAGGTGAACAATGGTCAATCAGATGATATGCAAATTTGATTAGTAGTAGCTGCACCAAACTCCACGTAGCAAAAAAGAACACCTGCTTTCTCCTTTTAATCAGCTGCTCACCATTTTTTAACAGCTGCTCCTTTATTCGACTGCCAACAAGAATGTGGATCCAAGCTCCACCTCCGATCGTGCTGTTTATTTTACTGAACTAGGAGCTCTTGGCGTTGACATTAATTTTGGACTGATGTTTGAATTTTGCCCACGCTCATGCTTGAGCTGTGTGCTTGATCATACTGCTAAAAAAAATCGAGTTTTGGCGTTTAACAGGTAACTGTGATCAGATAGTCGGCTGTCAGTAAATGCGAGCCAAGCCCATGCCTTGGCTGCCAAGGACTCGGGCTTTCGGGTGGTCATCAAACCCATGCCAATCAAGGGTTTATCAACTGCCTCAGAAATTTTTTAAATGACAGTGAGAGGCACAATTTTACGATAAATCAGCGGTGTAAATCAGAAGTCTGGGACCTCGTGGCTGCTCCAAACATTTATTATAAGGGTGCACCTGAAATAAAATCCATGAAATCAGCTGCTGGAGTGACGTGTATCCCACTTTAATTTCCGCTGCGTGTTGGTTAACTCAACCTCGAACTGACTGATAAGCTCGAGAAGAACTCGAATACTCCGTAGCGGCTGTCAAAGAACACGTCGGCTGTTGAAAACAAATGATATCCGGGTCAAAACTAAATTAGAATTGGGAATTGGTAGCGTGTTTCCAGATTTCATAGACAGGGTCGCCCAATATCGAATAGATCAGTGAGACTGTCGTGCTAAAACGACGAGCTGGTGACCCGTGGTTTCTTTGTTAACTCGAACTTGCAGTGCAACTGTCAGGATAATGAGGGATATGCAAACGCCATCTCTGCTTTGTATGGATCGCCGGCCTGTTTGTGTAGTTTGAACCACTCACGGGTGACCTTCTAAATAAAGCTGAAATGGCGGCTTCCATAATCAAACCACAAAAAACCCGAAATTGTTGTAGTCCTGAGCTCGGGCTGTCTCCACTCGAATCAATACAAGGGATGGCGATGATATTTTCACTGTCTCGATCCTCCAGCATAACATTTTGGCCCTTGTAGAAGTGTGTATGAGCCAGAACCTGATAAAAGAAGACTGTCGAAATATCCTTGACCCGCACATATTTCAAGACTTACTGTATGGCCCAAGACCATTTGCTAAAGCCTTAGCATCCTCCTCCAATGGACCAGAGGGAGGAGCCCAGGTTTCACTATTGGCTCCACCACCAATTGCATGAAGTACTGCTTCTTTTCCTTCATAATCAGTAAGCACCGTAGTCTCCTGGCATAGTAGACAGTGCAGATGCGAAACCAGCTGACTGTGTAACGCTAGATTGCATATTTTCAGATAGTAGTTGTGGCCAAGCTTTGAGCTTGACTAGGTTGGATGACAGGTGTAGCTGAATCTGGCAACTTTTGGTCACATCCAGAAGAGTTGCCTGGCAAAGGATTTACTGTTTGTCCTCGACTTCTGGTTTCGAGTGCCTTCAATCTGGAGGAAATTTTCAGCATACAATCTTCCTGGAATTTCTCAAGATGCATCATCTCATCGAACAAAAGGATTCCTTTCATTCTTCTTCCAGTGGAACCAACTAATATGTACTACCTTCACCAACTGTGCTACTTGATTTGTCAATTGTATTCTATTCCTTTCATTTTTTTGGCTCTCTGCTAGCAATACACTCCCTGTCTTCAGATCTGTCTGTAATGTAAATGCAACTTTCCAGGCTTTCTGAACTTCACTGAAATAGGAGAAAACACTGGTCATCTGCTTCTTTAAGTGTTTTTCACCATTAATTTCCACCTCTGACAGCTGCAAAATCAAAGTGCCATCACTGCTGCAAAATGGTGCTCTGTCTATGTCTGAAATAACTCTGCTAATGGAAACTTGGAGGACTGCACTTCTGCTGGTTTGTAAAAAGGTAGCTCTCAGCCCTTTGAAAAATTCGCCTGTGGACACCCCTGCCAACTTGGGGGGTAACAATGAGCAGTGTTATTTATGATCACTCACATATCAGAGCAGCCCTATATCAAATATGCAGTAGACTTTATGCCAAGGCTGAGCCTCTTGACCTCAGATTTGATGACCGAGATGACCTCTTATTACATACAGATGTAGTGCAGTGTTCAGAGCTTTAGCAGCAGTGTTCTCAGTGGTTACAGTTGGTCCAAATAGAAGATATAGGTATATGACCCAGCAGGTATATGATGTGCATTGGTTTTATTATCTTGTTGTTTTGGTCATTTTGATAGCTTGACTTAGTATCTAGTGATTATGATCTGGCAGTATATCTATATAAAATGAAATTGGTTATCACCTTATCATTGATTATCTAAATGGTTTTATTACTTGCACTTAGAAGCTCTTGTTTTATACTCGTTGGTTTTACCCTCCTAGGAGTGTGGACATGATTATTCCCACCTTTATGGCTTGCTAGCTTAGGCATCACCTTCATTTTCTCCATCCATCCGTTGTCTTTCCCATTTTTGGCTCTTACCCTGACTTACACCTTAGCCTGCGATATGGAGGACCTCCCCACTTTTGCCTCTATGTTGGATAGCATCCATGTTAGTTTGTGTCTCGGCTCAGAGTTGACAACAAAACTTACCTCTAGTGAGTTGGATTTTATACCTTGATCACTCTAGTCGGTTGCCCTAATGTTTGGTCTTGATTATGGAAGTACCCATAGTTGCTTGAGTTGTGTTGGCTAAAACCTGAAGCAAATAATACTATCATTTACATGTGGAAATTAATGTTATAAACTTATATCTTATGAAAGTATTGTTATCACACCATAGTAGCCGGGCTACTATCCTTGCTAAGCAGATATCTGCACATTCCAGAGCTTTGCTTTTACAAAGATCAGTTATGATGAGCTTGTATTTTGAGATCACTCATGATCAGAGCAATATATTATATCAGACTTTTGTTAGACCTTGTGCCAAGGCTGAGCCTTTAGAGCTCAAATTTGATGACCGATGTGACCCTTTGTTCCATACAATTTCAGTTCAGTGCCCAGTGATGTTATTGCAGCAGTGTTTCAAATGATTCTTGATGACTATTATTATGATGTGATATGACCTGTGGACTTCTGATTATTGACTGTGGACTATTATCTTGTTGTTTTAATCATTTTCGTAGCATTGACTTGGTATATGATTCAAGATATGGCAGTACTGTTTAAAAATAACATAAAATATCTTCGATGATGTTATAACTATTAAATGGATGTATTACTTGCACACGTAGGTCTTCTGACAAAACCCATCGGTTTCATTACCCTCCTATGAGCATAGATATGGTCTTCCTTAACATTTATGTCTGCTAGCTTAGGCACCAAGGCACCACATTCATTTGACTCCATCCATCCATGACCTTCCCGATTTGGCTTTCACCTTTGACTTGCCTTTCTTGACTTTTTGATACTGAGGACTTCCCCATCACTACCTCTGTGTTGGACCGCATCCCTGTTTGTTTAGTGTCTCGGCTCTGAGTTGGTGACAGAACTTGCCTTTGGTGAGTTGGATTGTAGGCCTAAATCATTCTGGTTGGTTGTCCCGATGTTTGGCACTGGCACAAGTCCCCCTAGTCACTTGAGATGTTGTTGGCTAAAACTGAAAGCTCATGTACTACTTATATTGGAAATGCACAATGAAAGCATGTGAACTTAAAATTCTAGAATGTGTTTCTTAACAGACGTGAATAAAGGCTATAGTGATGAACTGCTAAAAATACTCCTCGAAGAATATAGAAAAGATCCAAAAAGCAATGGTTACTCAAAGTTATATCTATTATTGCTGACCTTATATATGTATAAACATGCCCCGGATGCAAGCTGCGACTAGTTGTGCTTCTTAGCACATCTAAAATCCGAGGGGTTATGTAGGCCAAAAAGGCCATGAAATGAAATGAATGATCCTACTAAACCTGGATCAGCTTGATGTAGACATGATGCCTAAATTGAATAAACACTCTCTAAACAACTTATCCATTTGTGAGGCACAGCCCTTCCCCGTGTTATTTATCTGACACGGAGTTTAGCTCCCCCTTTCCCCGTCCAAAGTGTCACCTAGTTGAGTTTGGTCAAGTCATCCCCTTTGCCCAACCTTGTCTTAGACTTCACCCTTAGCTAGCAGTTAGACCATGTCCAATGGGTGAGTCTGTCATTAAAGCTCTTGTGCAAGTAAAGTATAAATAACATTAAATATCTATATGTATTAAACTGCCATGGAATGATGATGTACTTTAAGTTAACCTGTGAGTGTGATTAGAGGAACATGTCTTAGTCTATTGATATAATTTTTTCCTTGGTTATATTTTGACCTAGTCAAACATAGTTTGACCATGGTCATTCTTGGGATCCATGATGATGGACCATGTATGCCTATGGATGATGATTGATGGTCCCACATACTCTTGTTGATGATACCATTTGGTGGACATATGATTCAGATGATGGTTGATACAGTTCAGCAGATTTATTATTATTTCCAGATCATCAGATTATGCACTGCTCAGGTATGGTGGACCCTACAGTTGACCCCTCAAGTCAACCCATGGTGTATGAGTACACATTTCTAGTAGATTTGGGTCTTGTGGATCCATTGAGGCACTTATCATTTAGTTCTGGGCACTTCTGACAGTGATAGATGTTGTTATCCACCTGATGACCAATTTTGGGCATGCTTTCCCAGCCTATCCAGCAAAGGCATTGGAGGCCAATTTCACCTAGGGCGGTGTATGGGAAGGAGGTGGTCCAGCCACTTGTTTTTACCATTATTCCCCCCTTCTAGACAGCCTAGTGGGCTCAGTCTGACAACGCGGGCACTCTGGGTGTCAGTTTGGGCAACTTCACGATTCTTCTCGAGGATTAAAAATGGAATAAAAGGGCACTGAGGAATTCGATTTGGGCAATTGAGGCAAGGTTTTGGCACTTGGTCTTCACAGAGGTCTTCCAGGGTGAACCCCCCATCTTCCAGTTAGATGGCATCAATCAGTGGGATCCACAGTGGCCATAGGAGGCCTTTTACTGCATGTCTATCTCAGTTTTAGAGACAGGATTTGATCATTTGTATTATTTGGACATGTCATAGTCACATTATTTTATATTATTGTGCCATGGGGATGAGCTAGCAAGGATTGATGCCTTCTAGACCCACCATGAGCTTATTGAGTCATGTCCATGTCATATGTGGTGGGCCCATGTACTTCAGCCCCCTCTTAGGGATGACGTCACCTTCACTTAGTCACTTTTACCTATGACGTCATCCCTCTTTTGAGTGATCCATGTGATATTATGTATTGGCTCATCTTAGCCATTGATTAGATTATGAGATCTCTTAATGTCAACCACTCACTTGTATTGTAAAGTGGTTTTGTGGTTTAGGGTTTTGGTCTTTATTATCCTATATAAGGAGGAGACCCCTATTGTGAAAGCACCTTTGGAGCTCTTGAAGATTGGAATAGAATACTTCTTTGTGGATCTACTTCTCTTGTCTTGATGGATTCTTTTGCACTTTGAATATACAGTATCTGTTCTATGTATCATTGTGGATCTTGGGCTACACGTTGTCATCTTGCAGGGAGGCCGAATTGGTGAGGAGGAGGACAATTTGAGGAGGCTATTGTTGAGGGGACTCACATATCTTCTCTTGGGTTGATATTGGTGAAAGGGAGTATCATTATTGTATCTTTGTGACATAGTTGATGCTTTCTCTTACATCTCTTCATCATTTTCATATTTTTCTTACTTGGCTTGTTTCACTTGATCTTGTCTTGTAGGAGGACGATTTGGCATCATTGAAGAAGGACGTTTTGGCTTGAAGCACTAGATCTCACTCTTGAATATACACATAGGTGAATGCTATTAATTTGCAAAGTGGCCAAAAGCATTTGAGGTATGTTCTACAAGGTATGTACCTAGATCTCTTCTTTTTCATTGGTCATCAAACCCTTAAAATCAAAACCCTTGTTTTTCATATTTTTCTAGATCTACTTGGATCTAGCTTGGCTTTGGGGATAATAAAAAGAACCCACCTCTATAGCATCCACGGCAATTCAGTTCTATAGTTTGGTGGCATTTGGCCTTCATTTGACACATTTTCCAAGGCACATTAGCCTCCTTGAGGGAAGTCGCACTCCTTGAGGGAAGCTAGTGGGGCTAGTTCCAAGACTTGGGTAGGTGAGATCCCACTTGATTTGCATAGATCCACCTTGATAACCTACCACTAGTGCTTCACCTCTTTGATTTTTGCCTTGTAGGCCCCATTCCTCATTTTGAGGGTTGTGCCCCACTTGGATCATTTGGTGATGCATTTTCAATCTTAGATCTATGGAGATCTAACTCACATTGGGGCATGCCACCTTAAACCCACTTTGATAATTGCCTTGACTACCCCGATCTACATTTTGGCATCATTTGGACTCCATTTGCCCCCCATCTAAAGGCACTAGTCTCGCTTGGTCAGTTCGCACTCCTTGGGGTTAGTGTCATTTGCTAGATCCCATATGTGGGTATCATCTATCTCCTCCTAGATCCATAGATCTACATCCTTGCATACCCCTTAGTGCCATATCACCCTTAACTTCACCCTGTGGGTCCCATTTGGACCATTTCCATATTTTAAGGAAGTGGGCCCCACTTGTATATTTGTATGGTACTAGATCTATCCATTAAGTGGCCCTATTCATTCATTGGTTGAAACACTTGTCACTTCTTAAGCCTCTTCAACCATACTTAACTCTTGGGTCCACCTAATCTAATCAACTCATTGGTTTCCGTAACTCATCTTTTACACATTTCCCTAGGAACCTTTGGGTTAGTCAATCCTCCTTGATTGACTAGGGTCTCCCCCTTGGTCTTGACTTGTCTTGATCTAAAGTGAAGAGTACCTCGATTATTGTGACTCCCAACTTGCATTGGGAACTGTGGCATCTCTTGGGTCACCTCTTTAGTTGTCCATCTCCTCTACCATCCCTGATGGGATACCTCTAGGGGCAACTACAAGTTGTGTGATAACAAGTATATTTGAAATTTCATTAAGAAACACCCTGGATGAGAGCTTGAGTAGTTGTGTTGCTAAACACATGCAAAATCCCCAAAAGGGTTGTCAAATGAAATAAATTGGAAACTTGAAAGCACCCTGGATGAAAGCTTTAGTAGTTGTGCTTCTAAGCACAGGTGAAGTCCCCAAAAGGGTTGCCAAATGAAATGATTTGAAATCTTAAAACACCCTGGATGAAAGCTTTAGTAGTTGTGCTTCTAAGCACAGGTGAAATCCCCAAAAGGGTTGTATTGGCCTAAAGAAAGCAGTGGTTAAACAAATGCTAAATCTAAAGACTGTTGGGCAAGGAATTAAAATGTAATGATGTAATTTTGTAGACATTTGCCAAGGTTGAATAAGCACCCCTCTAAACAACTTACCCATTTGTGAGACACTGCCATTCCCTGTGTATTCTTTATCCAACATATGATTAAGTGTGTACTACCCTCTCCCTTATCCAAAGTATCACAGTGTTGAGTTAGTCAAGTCATCCCCCTTTGCCTAGCCTTGCATTCTTAGCCTTCACCCTTTGCTAGCAAATGGATCATGTCTGCAGAATGAGTATATCCTTGAAGTTCTTTTGTAAAGTAACTAATTATTTGAACTTATGCTATTATTAAATTAACTGCCAGTAAAATGGCGCTTGATACTTTAAGTCTTGCTATGAACATGATTAAAAGAGCATGTCTTAACCATTTGCACTTGCAGCAGCAAGCTTCTCTAGCTGGGTCATATTTTGATCAATTTGACCAAGGTCAACCTTGGGATCCGTGATGAGTTGGACCAATGATGTTATATGATGTTGATCTATGGTCCTTGATACACCTTTTGATGACCATATATTCGATACAGTTTTCAAATGATGGTTGATGCACTTTTTATCTGGTTATTATCATTTCCAAACCATTATATTTTCATTATATAGATATGGTGGATACTACAGATGATCTTACAGGTTGCCATAGGGTGTATGTGTACTCATCACTAGTAGATTTGGGTCTCCCAGATCCATTGAGACACTCAATTTATAGTTTCTGGCACTTTTAGTGATGATATGAGCAGTTTTTCACCTGTTGACCAGTTTGGCCATGCTGATTTGGCTTGTCCAGCAGTTGCTTTGATGAGATTCGTTGCCTAGGGCGCTACAGAGGAGAGGGGTGGTCCAGCCACTTTTTATTACCATATTACCCCCTCTCTGAACATGATGGTACAGTCAGATTTTGTGCCCAGGCACCAAGCAGTATGTTTCTGGCAGTTTGATGGTTTTTAAGGTGGGATAAAAATGGAATAAAAAGGTCATTAAGGAAATCAATTTGGGCTATTGAGGCAAGGTTTTGGCATGAGTTATGTTCAGAGGTCATATATGATGTGTCCCACTCCTTCCAAATCAGCTTGCGGCATTCAGTGGGGTCCACATAGTCTCCGGGTTGTCATTTTATGCATTCTTCTCTCAGTTGAGGGGGTCAAGATTTGATCATTTGTTCACTTGGACATGTCATTGAGTCATATGTTATATCATTATGCCATGGGGTGATGCTAGTGAAGGGAAATAAGTCCTCTTGGCCCCGCCATGTGCTCCTAGTCACTTGTCCTTGTCATATTATGTGGCACACTTGTGTTATAGTCACTTTTATGTGGTGCACACCCCCCTAGGGCCTCCTTTAGTGAGTGCGCACCCCCCTCATGTGAGTGGATCCATGTTATATTGTACCGTCTCATCATAGTCGTTGATTAGATTGTATTTATCTTTTGATCTCAACCATTCGTTCATAAAGTGGTTAGGGTTTTGGTCTCTCTCCTCCTATTTAAGGAAGAGACCCCCCTATTGTAAAGGACCTTTTGGCTCTAGAAAACTTGGAATAAAATACTATTTTTGTGGATCTACCTCTTTTGCTTTGATGGGATGCTCTTGTACATGATTATACATCTTTTGCTTTAGACATCTTTGTTGTTCAAAGGTGAATTTGACAGTTACACAGGGAGACTGAATTGACTTATTGCAGGGGTGCGAATTGCTTGGAGGGAAGATTGTTGGGGTTTCTCACATCCCCCTTGGGCAAGACGTTTTCATCTTGAAGGGATTTTTTTCAATTGTGCTTTGTCCATTGATTTACTTCTTTTGATATGCCATGCTTAGATCTTGCTCATTTGTGAATCAAATCTCGCTTTACGTAGTTTGTTTTGCAAGTGAAGCCTTAGGACGTTTTTCCTCTTTGGGCTTGGACGTTTAGCTTGGAATCACTTGGATCTAGCTTGGAATTGTAACTAAATGCAAGGATCATCGATGTGCAAGGTAGTCGCAAGCATTTGAGGTAAGATCTATGAGTGACGTATCCATTTTCTTGTCTTTCACCCATTTGGTCACTTTAAACCCTTAAAATCAAAACCCTTTATTTTTATTTGTCAGATCTAGCAATTGCATGGGCTTAATAATTAAAACCCACCTAAAAAATTAACTAAAACATCTCAGATCTAAATTTTGGTGGACATCCGACTCCATTTACCCCCGATCTAAAGCATTGGGCCTCTCCAAGGGAGGTCACACTTGTTGGGTAGGTGGGCTTTTGCTAGATCTACTTTAAGGGTATTGCTTGTTCCTTCTCAAATCATTAGATCCATTGCATAGCAAACCCTCTAGTGTCATTTCATCTTGATCTTCACCTTGTGGACCCCATTTGGACTATTTTCCTTAATTTAAGGGTGCGCCCCACTTGGATATTTTTTAATTGGCATTAGATCTATCTAGATCTACAAATTTAAACCTATAAGTGGCCATTATCTTTCATTGGTTGAACATTTGTCCATCTCTTAAGCCTCTTCAACCAAGCCCTAACTCATTGGGTCCACTTATCCATTCTAGATCTAAATCCATTCATTCTTGACCCCTTCATATTTCACTTTCACATTTCCCTAGGAGGTCTTGAGTGGGTTCACTAGCCTTCATAGATGAGCTAGGGTCTCCCCCATGGTCTTGCTTAGGCTTGATCTAAAGTGAAGAGTGCCTAGGTTAGCGGGACACCCAATTGCATTGGGAACCATGGCATCTCTTGGGTCACCTCTTTAGTTGTCCATTGCCTCTACCATCCTGGATAGGATAGCCTTTAGGGACAACTACAAGTTGTGTGATAACAAGTACCCTATCTCCTATCCAAATCGGTTCAGGGTTTAGGGTTTCCCGGCGTGACACATTGGGGCAAGATACTGAGGTGTCACGAGTCTAGCAGTCACCATTTTCTGCCATAATCAGAGACTGCTGCATTTTCTGACAACAATTCTATTAACCTGTCAATTTTGTCCTTTTCTATAAATTTCTCAATTTTGTTCCTTAATTCTTTGTGTCCCTCTCCTAACTCTTTTTGTCATTTCTCAACATTATACAATGTCTTATGTTTTTTACTTCATCTCTGCATCGGTTAACATCTGCGTATAATTTGTCATTGCTAACCATCTTACGTTTGTTGTTTTTCTCTCCAGACTCCACCCTCTTTTTTTTTATCTATAAGGTTTTTATAAGGTGACTTTAAAAGGCGAAGGGTGGAAAACAATTACTTTATAGACAAAGTTTGAATTTTTTTTAAATAAAGCCGACTTAATGTAAAATAAAATATGACAGGGTAAAAAGATTTTAAAAAATTTGGAAATGGTTTAGAAAGGGTGCAACAATATGAAAAGGTCATGTAAGGATTGAATAAAAAAATGGCAGCTGACAATGTGGCAGCAGCATACAGGAGCGGAAAATTGTACTGATGGCATATGGATGAAAAGACCAATGATGGGATGTGCAGCAGCTGTGACAGACTCAGTACTGCTGGGAAAAAAACCATACAGACGGCAAGTTAAATTGCAGTTGGCATTTGTACAGTAACCAGTTTATGGCGGACAAAAAACATATGACAGATTTGTACGGTATTGCAGCGGATGTGGATGTACCAAGATTGTATGGCAGATTTGCTTCAAGTGGAATTTTTAATCCCACAAATTTGACCAAGTTTGGTTCTGATACCAAATGTAGTAAACAAAATTGTTTCACTGAGATTGCAAGAAGATTTCTGAAATTATAATAAAATATATTGAATAATACATAATTGATAAGAATGATATGCTGATGATTACAGTAAGCCTCATGACAATATACTTATATATGCATTGACTGGTCACAAAGTGAAAGGGTATGTGCCCCTTGACCTTTCATTAGCATAATTGTATAATTATTATTGTTGTTGTTGTGTTTATAACAAACACTGTCATTTTTAAACATTTTATAATGAAACCATTATGCTGATAATGAGCTAAAGAGCCAGCATTCAATGCATTAAATGTGGATATGATGTAATTTTGAAAGCAACAAGTTTCCCAAGAAACTATAATTAAGTATTAATACATATGAGTTAATTAACATCCTCGAGAGATTTGAGTGCTAAACTTGCTCAACAAATAGATCACTTTAATAGAGAAAATAGGCAGAAATCTGAAGATTCCTTTCTAGCTGATATTAAGCAAACAGAAGGGTAAGTGAAAAAACAAATGATCCTACAAAGCTTTTGTTTTTCCGCCAAAGATAAATAAGTGGTTAAACCTGCTTTTTGGATTGATACAAACTTACCACCAAGAAATGATGCTTGAACCTTCAAACCGAATAACCTAATGTATGCACCAGGTGGAGCATACAACTCTCCACAAGCACAAGCAAGATAATACTCCTTCTCACCACCAACAGGGATATAACCTACAATAAATTTACCTGTAGAGAAACCACATCAGAAAATTCCTTGAAAAAAATCCTATTAAAACATTTGAACTAAGGAATCCATTCAGATATGAATAACATGTTCATGAACAAAATGCTGTAAACTTTTAATAATAATTGAAGAGCAATTCATGCACTAACACAAACAAGCATCAACGAAGTTTAGGTCAACATCTTGTGGAAAACAAAAGGAAAAATAAATATAATATGAAAGCTTTACAGCACTACATATTTCAAAACAAGAAAACATCACCAGTATATTAGACAAATTCAATGAGCTTCACAACAAGAATAATAAGTTAATAGAAAACCATCTATTTTACTTGGCCCATCTTTGGCATCTCCAATGAGTCATATCCAAATTGGTCATTAATCAGTATTCAGTTTCACTGATTACTATTATAATAGAGTGAAAGATGAATGCTTGCATTTGTTTTCGCAAGAAAACTGAGCCAGTATATTAGAAAAAATCAATGAGCTTCACCACAAGAAAAATAGGTTGATATGAAACCATTTATTTTACTTGGCCCATCTTTGGCATCGCCCATGAATCATTACCACTGAAGTCTGGGATTAGTCACTGATCAGTAATTACTATTGCATGATAGAGTGAAAGGTAAATGCTTGAATTTTTATTTTGCAAGCAAACTGAGGCTTATATTACAAGTAAAAATACATTGTACATCAAGAAGCAATAGACATCATAGGGCTTCACCTTATTACCGAAGGAAGAAGGACAAGCTTTTACAATTGATCCCCACAATAAGATCTCCAATATGCCTCCTAAGTAATAGAAGCACAGCTCAAACTTGAGTATCCAACTCATTAAAATACCTGTGAAAGTTCATATTACAATAGTCTTTTATGGGGCTTGTTGCCATGCAAACTAGCAGGTTGTAGTTAAAGCCCCGAAGATCGTTGCTAGCCGCAGTAACCTGAGAGGTGATACCCACTGTCACCACAATAACTACCTCTGCACTTCCGGTTGGTTCTTCTCCAACTCGAGGGGGCATCCCTAGATAGGATTGCTGGGTTATGACAATGATTTGGAAGAGATAGCCTTAGCAAAACAAGGGTTTGGAGTTTTGGGGGCTTTTGTAATAAGTGATGGAAAGATGTCAATATCCAACTCGGGCAATGGAGTCAAGGTGAATCAAATGACAAGTGAGGCCAAGAAGAATGTCCTTAAAGTATTGGTCTAGTTCCTTCAAAGATTAGGGATCGGGGCTAGGAAACGAGTCACCTCACCAATTCACCACTGAGGAAAACAATGGGGTTCAAGGTCTACAACAAGGAGCTCCAATAAGGGAAAGTTCTAACCACACAAGATCAACTGTGGAGAAAGTAAATACCCTGAAACCCTTGCCAAGGGAGTCAAAGATATGCGAGACAAGGTCCAAAATGCTTACCCAAACCATCTGTTATCACAAATTCTGTAAGGGGGCGTACCCCTCATTTTTGCCAGAGCAGACCAAATTTTGAGCAATCGATTATAGTGAGCATCAAGGATAGATCATGAGTTATGGATGTGTTATCACATGCACAATAGTTGGAGCTACCATGATGCAGAGGACCATATTTTGCTTCTAGTCAGTGTCAGTCCCGCACGAGTTGAGCATATTTCTTCATCCAGTGATCATCAGTGGTGGATTTTTCCAAAGCTCATCATAGCCTACAGAGAATCCCAGTAGTATCCCATGTCATGACTTGGCCTTGCATGACTCCATTGAGAGGACTTGGTTTAGCTATGGTTCACCTAGCAGAGCAGGCAGCTGATATATGTTCCCTTACCCATGAGCAATCAAAGTTAATCTTCATTACAGAGACAAGTATACAGGTTGCATTTGGGTATTATTATTTGTCTTTGTCACTGGTAGTATTAGCTTTGACTTAACATGGTGACTGGCAATGGTGATCTTATTATGTGTTGCTATTATGAACTTGTTGAGAGTGAATATATGATGATGATTGCTAAGACTTTTTGATATGCTCACTCATATTGCCTACCTAATGCAGACTTAGCCTTGCCCTTGTTATGTGTGGCATCACCTCTCATGTCTCCATCCATCCAGTGTCTTTCATCCTTTGGTTTGATCCCTGAATTGTGACTTTGATTTGTGATATTGAGGATCTCTCCCCCACTTTGACCTTTGTATTTGATAGACTCCATGTTGTTTTGCATCTCGGCTCTAAGTTGTGCGACAAAACTTGCCAAAGCCTTGACCCTTCTAAGCCGATGGTGCCCGTCGATGTGGGGTCTTGAGCCTAGATGAGTTGGGATTATGAAGCCTTAACCTCTCTGGTCGGTTAACCCCGATGTTTGGTCCTAATTGTGAATGATTCTTGCCAATTGACCCCATACTTCACTTATGGGCCTGGAGTAACCGTTGGTGCTGTGACATGAGCTAAAACTGGCTAGTTGCCCAACTAGTGTCAACTAGACTTGAAGCAAGTTGTCCTATCATCATTACATGCATTAGTATAATTTGCTATATCCAAAGAAATGCAAAAAAACTTAATGAAATTAAATGCAAAGACCCCTGATGAAAGCTGCAAATAGTGGTGCTTGTCAACACATGTAAAATTGTAAGAGGGTCATGTTATGAAAATGGCCAAATAAAAGTAGATGTGCATTTATTGAAAATCTAAATGACTGTTGGCCATGGTTTTATGTAATGATTGTTTCTCATGGAGCCCAAGGGCGTGGATGTGGGATGGAGTAAGGGACTACTAATTCTAAGAGTCCCCTAGAACCTCAGAATTACGGTTGATTGTGCACCTAGCGCAATGGTTCTAGAAAAGATCCTCACGGAGCCTAAATCAGGCTTGGATGTGAGTCATAGGACATGTTATCACACCATAGTAGCAGGGCTACTATGCTTGCTTAGCAAATATCTGCACATTCCAGAGCTTCCATTATTCAGAGCTTGGCTATGATGATTGTATATTTTGAGATCACTCATGATCATAGCAGTGCATTATTCAGACTTATGTTAGACCTTGTGTCAAGGCTGAGCCTTAAGAGTTCAGATTTGATGACCGATGTGACCCTTTATCCCATACAGTTTCAGTTCAGTGCTCAGATATGTATTGCAGCAGTGTTTCAGATGATATATGATGATTACTATTGTGATGATGTTCTATGACCAATGGATGTTTTATCATTGACTGTGGATTATTATCTTGTTGATTTAGTCATGTTCACAGCATCTGCTTGGTATATTATTCCTGATGTGGCAAACTGTTTAAAATGGACTCTAAATTAGAAAATGGACATTTACTTGCACATTTAGGTTGTTTGACAAAACTCACTGGTTTACCACTTTACATGGATATGGTCTTTCCTGACACCAGTTGTCTGCTAGTTTAGGCTCCATACTCATTTGACTCTATCCATACATGACTTTCCTTATTTTGACTTTAAACGTTGACCTGTCTTATTTGACTTTCTGATACTAAGGACTTTCCCATTTTTCTACCTTTGTGTTTGGACCACATCCCTGTATGTTCAGTGTCTCGGCTCTAAGTTGGTGACAAAACTTGCCTTTGGTGAGTTGGATTGTAGGCCTAAATCATTCTGGTCGGTTGTTCCGATGTTTGGCATTGGCTCAAACTCCCCCTAGTCACTTGAGATGTTGTTGGCTAAAACTGAAAGCTCATGTACTACTTATGGAAACTTATAAATTCGCCCATGGAAACTAAAAAGGGCAAGAGCGATGAATTGCTAAAAATACTCCTCGAAGAGTATATGAAAGGTCCAAAAAAGCAATGGTTCTTAAAAGCTATATCTAAACAATTGCTAACCTTATATGTATATGAAAACATGCCCTGGATGCAAGCTGTAACTAGTTGTGCTTATCAGCACACCTGAGATCCGAAGGGTTATGTAGGCCAAAAAGGCCATGAAATGAAATTGAATGATCCTAATGAACCTGGATCAACTTGATGTAGACATGATGCCTAAGTTGAATAAACACTCTCTAAACAACTTATCCATTTGTGAGGCATAGCCATTCCCCGTGTTATTTTGTCCAGCACAGAGTTTGTAGCTTTCCCCTTCTCCCCATCCAAAGTAGTTTTGAGTTGAGTTAGACAAGTCAACCCCTTGGCCCAACCTTGTTCCTAGCCTTCATCCTTCACTAGCAGTTTGACCATGTCCAATGGGTAAGTTTGTCATTTAAACTATTGTGCAAGTAATTTCATATAACAAAGGAATATGCTAACTTGATTAATGCCACTGAATGGATGTTATACTTTGAGCTAAGCTGTGAGAATGATTAGAGGAACATGTCTTAGTCTACTGATATGATTTTTCCTTGGTTATATATGGACCTAGTCAAACCTAGTTTGACTATGTTCATTTCTTGGGATCCGTGATGATGTGGGCCACATATGCTTATAGATGATGATTGATGGACCCACATACTCTTGATGATGATGCCATATGATAGATATAGGATGCAGATGATGATTGATGCAGTTCAGCAATTTTATTTATTACTTTAGATCATCAGATTATACACTGTCCATATATGGTGGACCCTACAGCTGGCCCATTAGGGCAACCCATGGTGTATGAGTACACATTCCTAGTGGATTTGGGTTATCTGGATCCAATGAGACACTTATCTTTCAGTTCTGGGGCACTTCTGACAGTGATTGATGCAGTTTTACACTTGTTGACCAGATTTGGGGCTGATTTCCTAGCCTGAGCAGCAGGGGCCATGAGAGGTCAGTTCACTTAGGGCCATGAGAGGTCAGTTCACTTAGGGCACTGTATGAGGAGGGGGTGGTCCAGCCACTTGTTTTTACCATTTACCCCCCCTTCTAGAGAGCATGGTGGGCTCAGTTGGACAGCGCAGATGCCCTAGGAGGCAGTTTTGGCACTTTCACAGTTATCGAGGCAGTTAAAAAAAAATGGGATAAAGTGGTCACTGAGGAATTCGATTTGGGCAACTGAGGCAAGGTTTTGGCACTTGGTTTTCACAAAGGTCTTCCAGGGTGATCCCACTATCTTCCAGCCAGTTTTCACCATGTGGGTAGGCCCACAGCGATCACAGGAGGTCTTTTACTGCTTGTCTGTCACAGATTTTGAGGACAGATTTGATCATTTATATTATCTTGGACATATTTTATTATTTTATTATGCCTTGGGGATGAGCTAGTAAGGATTGATGCCTCCTAGCCCCACCATGTGCTTCTTATGTCATGTCCTAGTCATTATGAGGTGGATTTTTGTACTTTTACCCCTCTAGTGGATGACGTCATACTCACTTTGTACCATTTAGTTAGGGCGTCATCATTATATTGGGTGATCCATGTGATATATTGTTATGATTTATTATTAGCCATTGATCATGTATTGAGATCTTTTAATCTCAACCACTCATTTGATGTAGTATTGTAGAGTGGTATAGGGTTTTGGTCTTTATTATCCTATATAAGGAGGAGACCCCCTATTGTATAGCTCACCTTTGGAGCTCTGGAATATTGGAATAGAACACTTCTTTGTGGAGCATATCTCTCTTGTCTTGTGGATTCTCTTGCATCTTGAGTATATAGTATCTCTTCTATGTATCATTGTGGATTTTGGTGCTTCTACTAGTTTTCTTGCAGGAAAGTCGAATTGGTGGAGAGGAGGGCGATTTCTTGAGGGTTATTGTTGGAGGAATCCACATAGTCTCTCTTGGGTTGATCTTGGTGAAAGGGAGTATCATTATTGTATCTTTGTGACATAGTTGATGCTTTCTATTACATCTTTCCATCATTTTCATAATCATCTTACTTGGCTTGTTTCATGTGATCTTGTCTTGTAGGAGGAGGATGATTTGGCTATCTTGAAGGAGGACATTTTGGTTGGAGCTCTTAGATCTCACTCTTGAATATACACATAGGAGAATGCTATCAATTTGCAAGGTGGCCATAAGCAATTGAGGTAAGATCTACAAGGTATGTGCCTCTTTCCATCCATTCTCTCTTCATTGGTCATAGATCTAGCCTTGCTTTTGAAAAGATCTTAAGAACCCACCTCTATAGCATCCACCCCTAGTTGGATCTATAGTTTGGTGGTGATTGGGTTAAAATTTACACACTTTTCAAGGCAATATAGCTCTCTTGAGGCAAATCGCACTTCCTTGGGAGAGGCTTGTTTGGTTAGATCTAGCATATGGGTAGGTGAGATCCCACTTGATTCATAATCTACACATTTGATAACCTACCCCTAGACTCTTACTTTGGTGATTTCTACCTTGTGGGCATCATTCCACATTTCAAGGGATTAAAACTCCATTTTGGACTACTTGGCACCTTAAAACTCAAATCTAGTAAGATCTAACCCTTGGATTGTCTTGATTTTCTAGATCCATATAGATCATTGCATAAACTACTTGGATCTACAATTTGGTGGCCATTGGACTTGTTTTGATACCCCTTTCCCATCTTTTAGCCCTCCTTGAGCAAGGTCGCACTTCCTTGGGTGATTGAGTTTGCCCACTTTGAGGACGTGGGTAGTTGAGACTTTTGTGGATTTGGAACGGGCATACCTTGAAACCTAGGTCTAGAGTATCATTTTGTGACGATCTGCCTTGGGAATAGCATTCCTTATTTTAAGGGATTGTGGTCCACTTGGGTCATATCATGAAACCCTAGATCTAGTAAAATCCAACCATCATATCCCAATTAGCCCACTAGGTTTGCATACTAGGTGTCTCGATCTACACTTTGACATACCTTTTGACTCCATTAACCCATCCAACAAGGCACTAGTCCTCCATAAGCAAGTTGCACTCCTTGGGAATTGTGTCAAACCTTAGATCCCGCAAGTGGGTATTCCTAATTTCAACTTAGATCCATGGATCTACTCATTATATGCCCCTTAGTACCAATTTCATCCCTTAAAGTCCACCTTGTGGGTCCCATTTGAGTCATTCACATATCCCAAGGAAGTGGGTCCCATTTGTGTAATACATGGTACTAGATCTTGTCTTTTTAGCTCATCATGTGGCCTAAATCATACATTGGTTGAAACACTAATCATCTCTCAAACCACCTTCAACCATACTTTAATTTCTAGGTCCACTTTACCTTGCATTGGTTTCCGTAACTTACCATTTACTCATCCCTAGGAACCTTTGTTTGGGTCCAATCATCTTTGATTGGCTATAGGGTCTCCCCCTAGGTCTTGATTCATCCAGATCTAAAGTGAAGAGTGCCTCGGTTGACGTGACTCCCACCTTGCATTGGGAACCGTGGCATCTCTTGGGTCACCTTTTTAGTTGTCCATCTCCTCTACCGTCCCGGATGGGATACCACTAGGGGCAACTACAAGTTGTGTGATAACAGGACACTTGTTAGAGTTGAAGGGACATGTTATCACATCCATAGTAGCTGGGCTACCATGATTGTAGAGCAGTTCATTGTATATTTACACAGTTTTGATGAGATCAGCCTAAGATGAGCAGTATTTTTTCATGATCACTCACATATCAAAGCAGCGCCAGATCAGACATGCAGTGAACCTTGTGCCAAGACTAAGCCTCGTGACCTCATATTTGATGACCGAGGTGACCTTTTATTCCATACAAAGCAGTGGAGTGCCCAGAGTTTCAGCAGCAGTATTTCCAGTGGTTACAGGTGTTCAAGATAGCAGGTACAGGTATATGGCCCAGCAGGTATATGATGTGCATTGGTTTTGATTATCTTGCTCTCTTGGCCATTTTAGTAGCTGGACTTAGTATCTAGTGATCGTGATTTGGCAGTATATATATGCATGACATGGATATGGTTATTATTGATTATCTAAATGATCTTATTACTTAGCATTAGAAGCTCTTGTTTTATACTCATTGGTTTTACCCTCTTAGGAGTGTGGACATGATCATTCCCACCTTTTATGGCTTGCTAGCTTAGGCATCACCTTCATTTTCCCCATCCATCTGTTATCTCTCCCATTTTTGGTTTTCACCCTCACTTACACCTCAGCCTATGATATGGAGGACCTCCCCACTTTTGCCTTTGTGTTGGATAGCATCCCTGTAAGTTTGTGTCTCAGCTCTGAGTTGGAAACAGAACTTACCCTTTGGTGAGTTGGATTTGATACCTTGATCACTCTAGTCAGTTGCCCCGATGTTTGGTCTTGATTGTGGAAAAGTCCCCCTAGTTGTTTGAGTTGTGATGGCAAAAACCTAAAGCAAATTGTACTTCCATCATTACATATGGAAACTATTGTTATATCTCTTGTGAAAGCCCATGGAAATACTTTAAAAACTGTGCTTCTAAGCACAATGAAAAAGGGTTGTGAAATTAAATGGAAACTAGAATGAAAAGCACCCTAGATGCAAGCTGCGATTAGTTGTGTTTCTAAGCACATGCAAAATCCCCAAAAGGGTCCTAAAGGCCTAAAAAGCAGTGGTTAAATATATGACAAATCTAAAGACTGTTGGCCAGAAAATTAAATGTAATGATTAAATTACTCATGGAGCCTAAGGGTTGTGATGTGAGATGGAGCAAGGGGCAGCTAATTCTAAGTGTCCCCTAGAACCTCAAGTTACAGTTAGTCGGGCACCCAACCATGGCAGTTCTATAAAAGATCCTCACGGAGTTGATTCAGCATGGATGTGAGTTGTAGACATTTGCCAAGGTTGAATAAGCACCTCTCTGAACAACTTATTCCATTTGTGAGACACTGCCATTCCCTGTATTTATTATCCAACATATGCTTAAGTGTGTATTCCCTCTCCCTTATCCAAAGTATCACAGTGTTGAGTTATTCAAGTCATCCCCTTATCCTAGCCTTGCATTCTTCACCCTCAACCTTTGCTAGCAAAATGTTCATGTCTACAAAATGAGTATATTCTTGAGGTTCTATTTTGAGTAAATGATTATTTGAACTTGTATTGGATATAATTATTGATTAACCGCCAATGAAATGATGCTTACTACTTTAAGTCTTGCTATTAGAATGATTAAAAGAGCATGCCTTAACAATTTTCACTTGCAGCATCAGGATTTTCTAGCCTGGGTCATATTTTGATCAGCTTTGACCTGGTCAAACCTAGTTTGACCAAGTCAACCATGGGGATCTAAGATGAGTTGGACCAGTGATGTTATGTGATGATGATTTATGGTCTTTTGATACACCTTTGATGGTTCCATACAGTGGGCACAGGTTTCATGTGATGGTTGATGTATTTTTTTATGGATATTATTATTTTCAGACCATTATTTTTATATTGCCCGGTTATGGCTAAGGCTACAAATGATCATGCAAGTTGCCATAGGGTGTATGGGTACTCATATCTAGTAGATTTGGACCTTCTAAGTCCATTGAGACACTCAGTTATCGGTTGCAGGCACTCCCAGTGATGATACAATCATATTTCCACTTTTCACCGGTTTAGCCATGCAGAAACGGCATGTCCAGCTCTTGCTTTCAGCTACCACGTTTTCCTAGGGCGCTCCTGAGGAGATGGAGGGTCCATCCACTTGTTATTGCCATATTACCCCATCTCCAGACATGATGATGCAGTCAGATTTGTGTCTGGAACACCAGACAGAGAGCTACAATCATTTCAATGTTTTTTCGGAGTAATTCCGAGGAATAAAAATGGGATAAAAAGGTCACTGAGGAATTCGATTTGGGAAAATGAGGCAAGGTTTTGGCATAAGATTTGTTTAGAGGTCACTTGTGATGCATCCCACACCTTCCAGCTCAGCTTTCATCAGTCAGTGGGGTCCACACACTTTCCGGGTTGATTTTTGATGTAGTATTCTCTCATTGAGGGGACCACAATTTGGTCATATGGTCACTTTGACATGTTATTGAGTCATATTTTATATCACTGTGCCATGTGGTGATGCTAGTGAAGGGTAATAAAAACTCCTAGCCCCACCATGTGCTCCTATTGCTTGTCCTAGTCATTTTTATGTGGTGCGCACCCCCCCTAGGGCCTCTTTAGTGAGTGTGCACCCCTCTTAGTGAGTTGATCCATGTTATATTGTTCTGGCTCATCATAGCCGTTGATTATATTGTATTTATGTTTTGAACTCAACCACTCATTCATAAAGTGGTTAGGGTTTTGATCTCTATCCTCCTATTTAAGGAAGAGATCCCCTCATTGTAAAGGCACCATTTGGGCTCTGGAAATACTAGAATAAAATATTATTTTGCAGATCTGCTTCTCATGCTTTGATGAATGTTCTTGTACATGATTATACATCTTTTGCTTTAGACATCCGGGTTATTTATCGGTGATTTCAACAGCTACAGAGGGAGGCCGAATTCAATTGTTGCAGGGGTGCGACTTTCCTTGAGGAAAGATTAGAGGGGTTTCCCACATCCTCTTTGGGCATGACGTTTTCATCTTGAAGGGAGTTTTTTAATTGTGCTTTGTCCATTGATTTGCTTCTTTTAATATGTCGTGCATAGATCTTGTTACCAACTTATTTGTACCATAGTTGGATTATCTGAAGAGCCGCCATTTGACAAACATGATGAACGTTTGTACTCCAGTGTATCAGAAGATCCAGCATTTGTGCCTAACCAATTTTGGCTATCCAGTTTTTATTTCAGTCGACATGACCATGGCCCCACGGGACTTGTAATAAAGTGTGCTAGTAGGATTCTGAGTGTCTCGGTTCCCCATGACTTGATTAAGCAACTAAGGTATTCCAAGGAGTTTTTTCCCTTGTCAATTATACTTTGCCTATAGCCAAGCTATAATCGATGAGGTTTTCTCCCGCTTCCTCCAAAGCTGAAATGCCCGATTTTGAAAATCTGAGCCATGGGGGGTTATTAGAGTCCAACTGATGCATATAAGCCTACTAGACACTATTAGAAAAAATAAAAAATATAAAATATAAAAAATAAAAAATAAAAAAAAAAATCGAAAAAATTTTACCGGGTCCTCTGGTTTTGGATTTTTAATTATTTTTTAAATTTTAATAAATTTCTCTATAGTTTAAATAGAGAAATTTCAATTTGTAATATGCCAGTCATCCGGGATCCAAATTTAGTGATTGAAGGCTCCAACCTTAAGCCAAAAATCATTCATGATCCCCGAACCAATTTATCCTAAGTTTCGGATGTCAATTCAGCCTCATAATTAATAATTTCTCAAAAAACCCAGTTACAGAGAAATTATTAATTAAAATAATAAAATTGAATAGAAATAATCCAAATCTCTCCAAAATAATCCAAAAAAGAATAAAATAAAAGGCTAATTGACATGGCACTGAGCATTAATGAGAATTCCAGTCATCTCCAATCAACTCCGGTCAAGTATACAGTCAGCACAAGCGATCTCCCTCAAAGGAATTCTCCCTCCTTCAATTAAAAGTCGAATTACACATGTGGCAATGGATAAATGGGTTATCAAGTGTGCATTTATGAGATGGTGGGCACCTCCCTCCACCTATGCAATGATTAGGGCTTGGCTCCTTTCATTCACGAGTTAGCATTCAATTCAAGGTTTGACTTGAACTCCCACAAGAGCTCACGCATATCCCCAATGATCCACGTGAGTATGAGGTGGAGGTTTCCATTTGAAGGGATGTACATTACAAAGCTTGGGTGGAGATAACAAGAGGGAGTGGGGGGCGCCTTGCCTAGGTGGAGACCACCTCCCCACTCCTCATTAAGTGCAACTCGAGTTCATTGGAGTTCCAACACTCCAAGCATGTGTTGACATGAGTTTGATTGGATGTTGATGGCAATTCGAATTTGTGTTAAGTGCCATTGGCTCTCCTAGATTGCCAATTCGAATTAGGTGTTAGGTAGCTAGTTTTTTGCTATAAAGAGAAGCCATTTTGGCCATTCTCTCATGGAGATTTTGAGCATGAACACTCTGCCCAAATATCATTGTAACATTTTGTTTGATTTTTGAATAAAGAAGTGACTTTGGAGGTCCATGCAAGAGTCTTTTGGGGTTGTCTTTCACATTGTTTGGTGATATCTCTCTCACCTTACCTTTATTTCAAGCATTACATTATTCAGTATATGTTCTACATTCTTAGAAATATACTGTTCGGTTTGGCTTGTTTAATTTGTGAGGGTTTGCAGGATTCACACAAGGTGGAGAATGGCTTGGAGATCAGCTACTCTTTGCTCATTAATGGCTATTAGCACCTAATCAAATTCTTTGCAGGTTTTCAAAGTTCTTCTCATCTCAAGAGAAGAAACACAAAGAAGAGACTTGCCTCTTCCTCCATCAACAAACAAGCTACATTCTTTGGTTACAAAACATTTTTAATCTTCTTTCTGCAATTCTATACCAAAATTTTTGACTTGAGATAGCACCTTGGATTTCATCCCAAGGGCCACATTGTTTTGTGGTTGCTTCTCTATCCTCACTAGCACCCTGCAGACATCTAGCTAGCTAGAAGGTTTTCTTGGGCTAGTGTTCTAGTGATCTACCTTGTTCGGAGGTAGATCCCACCTTGGTTTTTTGCTTGATCTACTAGATTTGCTAAGCCATTATCTTCTCCTCTTTCCTAGTTTCATTTTGCCTCCTCAACATTCGTTTTTCTCCCTTAGCCTTCTTCTAACTTCTTTCCTCTCTTCCTTCCTCTCGTTTTTGTCCTCATCTTTTTGCCTCTTTCTTCCTCTCGTTTTGTCTTCCATCCTCCCTCTCGTCCATCTTCCAAGAGGTCTAACACACACAAAAAAAACTTAAGGTTGATTCGTTTTAGTTAGTTTTCATTTTTTAAAGAAGTATATCTTCCTTTTTGGTAGAGTTAGTAGTTTTTTTATGTTAGATCTCATTTACTTTTACATTTTGTTAGATCTCATATTTTATGCTTATTAGCTAGTTTCATTAAAAGTTAAAACTTGCATTTGAAAAAACAAATGAGCATATAGTTGGCATTGTTAGATCTAGTTCATTTTTAAGTGTTAGCTTACATTTATTTTGTTAATTTGCATTCGTATAGTGGTTCTCATTCAAAAGATAAAATTTCCCTACAAAAATATTTCCATTTTGTCATAGTTTAGATCTCTTTTCTAGCATTTTAGGGTGAGTAGTTTGTTTGCTAGTCCGTTTTACTATGTTAATAAATTGAATTTGAATCTCATGCTATTTCATGGTTTAGATCTCATTTTGCAAACTTAGACTTAGCTAGTTCAAAGTTTGTTTTATTTTTCTAACACTAATGGGTGCATGAGTTTGTTGGTTCATTGTTTGTTATAGGTTGTGAGAAGAGAAACAGCTTTTTTTTGGAAAGTGAAGCAAGAGAAGATTGGAACCAAAACCCTTTTGAGATACCTAAAGGTGAAGATTTTGAACCAAGAAAGACAAATAATACAAACACTCTCCTTTGTAAGAAGTCCTCAAGGGTTTCTAAGTTTAATTTTCTCATTAGTTGTTTCATTTTTCTTAAAAGACCTTGCAAGGATCTCATTCCCAAGACATTTGTAAAATTTAATAAAAAAACTAAGTGGAGGAGTCCTCCACTTTTTGGTTTCTTCTTCCCCATTTGGGGAAGAATGTTGTTGCATGCTTAGTTTAAATCTCATTTTTTCAAGTTCATAGATTAATCTTTTATTTCGGTCATTAGATTAAGTTCTCTTCCAAGTCTTAACTTGAGATAGTATCCTTGGGAATGGCCACATAGTTTTGTGGTTACTTCTCTTTCCCCATTAGACTCCTTGTCGAAACTCAGCTAGCTGGAATTTCTCAAGGACTGGTGGTTCTAGTGGTCATCCTTGTTCGGAGTTTGATCCCACCTGTTTACTTCTCTTATTTTAGTTTAGTCTTGGCCGAATAGTTTGTTTCATTTTTGTTATAGAATGTTGGTTGTTCATTTCTGCAAGTGATATCTGTGTCTTTTATTTTTCCATCTTATTGAGCTATCACATGTATTCATGCTTACAATCTGCCTCTATTTTAATAAACAAACAAAGTCTCTTGAACTTGCCATAACCCAAATCAAGAGCACTCTCTGTCGAAGAGCATTTTAGTTGTTGCATTTCCCTTGCATTAGGCATTTAGATTAATTAAAGTCTCTTGAACTTTGGTCTTAAGACTAAGTCAAGAGCGCTCTCTATCGGAGAGTTGAACTGTGTGCTCAAAGCAACAATTAAAATATTCCAACCCACATCCCATTAATTAATTTATCTTGGTCGTTATCTGACACCCATATGCTCTGCCAACCTGAAAGGGTTGGGTTAGTACTCAAAAAGGTGTTGGACTTGTTAATCTCATAAGTGATAATTAAATAAAACTTTACCCCAACCAACGTACCGGCGTTGTTTCGAGAAACCTTTAAGTGGGAGGAAAAAGATCATAAACCTGGTGGGGCCAAGAAACATACTGTTGTCAGACATCAAGGTGGTCAAGCCATTGAACACTTACCCTTCGAAATCTGGACAGTCTTGACATACCATCAAAGGGGAGCCACTTAAAAGTGTACTTTTCCGGTCTCTTGATTACCTTGTTGTTCGTAGCCTAATAATCAAGACCATTAAAACTTTGAATTTACCAAGATAATTTGCACAACGTTCTCACAAATAGTTACTAAAACTATATATTCAGCATCCCCCAGCACTACATTCAATTATTTGACTCCTTCACCCAATGGATAAGACACTGGTCTTTTATATTTACATGATTTAAATTTAAGTGAACCATTTGTTCATTGGAATTTATCTATCTGTGGATGCTACAATTTATAAGTCTTTATATACTGCTAAATCTTGTTTCGCAACGTGGATTGCTTTTTATCTTGTGTTCATTATAAGCTGTGGGTCTTTCATCATCAAAAAGCTCCTAAACAACACCCATCCGCATCACCACACAATTAAAAAACGCTTAAAAACGTTGAGCCATAGTTAACTCTTTGTAGGGACTACCCCCCTTGGCTTCGTTAGGAGTTAGCCTAAACGAAGGAGCTGGGATTTAGGTGATAGTACCTAGATCATTGCTTGCCCCCAAGACCATACTTCTCTCACTTGAAGTGAAGAGACAGCTTTCGAAAGATTTCTGCTGCTAGTGTGCATCTCGGCGGACAACAGATCTTATTTTATCTGTGAATCAAATCTCACGTTTGTAGTTTGTTTTGCAGGTGAAAGAGGACGTTTTTCCTCCTTGGGCTAGGATGATTTGGTTGGAATCACTTGGATCTAGCTTGAAATTGTAACTAAATGCAGGGATCATCGATGTACTCGGCGGCTGCAAGCATTTGAGGTAAGATCTACAAGGTATGTATTGATTGCCATGCATTTTACCCACTGGTAACTTCAAACCCTCATTGTTAAAACCCTAGATTTTTAGATCTGATAAATCTGGCGATTACTTGGGCTTAAAACATAAAACCCACCTCTTAATTAATTAAAGAACCTCATAGCTAAATTTTGGTTTAAATCCGAATCCATTAGACCCCCGATCTAAGGCACTGATCATCTCTTGAGGGGGACGCACTTGTGGGTTTTATGCATATTTCCGGATCTATCACTTGGGTTGTGCTACTTTCCCCTTTAAACTTCAAATCTACTACTTAGCCAACCTTCTAGTGCCATTTGGACCTTAATTTCACCTTGTGGGCCCCATTTCACTCATTTTCCATATTTTAAGGGTGGGCCCCACTAGGGTTTTCTTGATTGACATTAGATCTATCTAGATCTATTCAATTAAACTCATAAGTGGTACATTCATTTCATTGGTTGAGCATTTGTCCTTCCTTAAGCCTCCTCAACCAAGCCCTAACTCCATGTGTCCACACTTATATTCCCTAGATTAGACCCATTCACTCTTGATCTTTCTTCTTTCACTTTCACATTTCCCTAGGAGGTCTTGAGTGGGTTTGCTAGCCTTCATTGGTTAGTTAGGGTCTCCCCCTTGGTCTTGTTTATGCTAGATCTAAAGTGAAGAGTTCCTCGGTTAACGTGACAACCATTTACCTTGGGAACTGTGGCATCTCTTGGGTCACCTCTTTAGTAGTCCATCGCTTCTACCATCCTGGATAGGATCACCTTTTGGGACAACTACAAGTTGTGTGATAACAGGACACTTCTCAATCAACTTATTCCATTTGTGAGACACCTCCTTTCCCTAATGTTATTTATCCTATACATGTCACTGTGGATCCCCTCTTGTCCCTTATTCTCCGAGAGATCACTATGTTGAAGTCAAAAGTCAATCTCCCTTGTCCTAGCCTTATCATTTAGTTCAGAAGATCAAAAGTCCTAGCAAGCCACCTTAAATTAAAATCCCGTAAGGAAAATCCAGCGTTACCTCGACTTGATCGAAAGTGGGGAAATTTTGCAAAGGAAGCGGGAACCACTTGAAAGCGACCTCAGGGCAATGTTAGACTACATCCTTGTTGGTTTAATGTTGAACAAGCTCTCGAGACTCCGTTCCAACCCACATATTCTTGTGCGAAGCCACTTAGATCAAAATCCGGACATATTCCCCGTACCGCAAGGTATATCAGGAATCCTCTTTTTCCCTTTAACCAACTCACCCTTCCATCATAATTAAAATAAACCAAGAACACTTGCAAAACATTTCGATTTACAAGCAACACTATTTAATTTTGTGACTCCATCGACACTGGTTTTACTTTTTCAGAAACAATCTCTTTAATTTGCTTATTATCAATTACTATTGTTGTTTTTTCAATTATGTTGATATCATGTTGTTGTTGTGCTTAAACGAATTTGCAACAAACTTGGTCAATTTTCACTATTTCACCTAAAAACTCCTAAATAAACACTCATTCCCATCC
The DNA here is from genome assembly GCA_027924585.1 of Larix kaempferi. NCBI lineage: Eukaryota > Viridiplantae > Streptophyta > Pinopsida > Pinales > Pinaceae > Larix > Larix kaempferi. The sequence goes on along the minus strand of BSBM01000579.1, from coordinate 4,447,535 downwards.
ATAACAATTAACAATCTAAGAGCCTTAGAAAAATCTTTGATAGGGTCTATCCCCCCTGGGCTTCAGTTAGGAGTTTGCCTAAATGAAGGAGTCAGGATCAGGTGACAGCACCTGACTCGAGACTTACCCCCAAGGACACACCGAGCAGCTTCAAAATATTTCTGCTGCGTTTCCCCCCAGGTGTGCATTTCGGTGGCAACAGGGGTCACAAAGGGGAAGTCAAGAGTCAATTTGTCAAGTCTTAACCAATGGTTTTTCAAGACATAAAGGTGAGATGAGATGGGGATGGAGAGGTCAAGGATGGAGCCAAAGGAGATTTATGGTCCCTTTAATAATCAAGAGATGCAAGTGAATGGTATGTGCATAAAACAAAAACAACTTCTATGCACTAACCTACATAACATTCCTACTAACCATGCTTATCATAATCACAAGTGTAAGTAACATGAATAACATCTAGTACAATCATCACTATAGACCATAAATCCATAGTAAAAACATCCTCAAGGCATGCAACTGGCACTGAAATATATTGGCATCACAAGGCAACAAATGGGAACCAAAATATAACATCTCAGCAATCACAACCATCTCTGCTCCAAATATCAACTCTGCTCTGGCAAAAATAAATCTCAGCCATGCTCTGCTCAGGAAAAATGAGGGTGAAACATCCCCATATACAATCTGGTATAACAGCACCCAAAAGCATGGTGTAAACACTTTCGAAATAATCCCAAAAGTTAACAAGGGCACCCTACATCAGGATTCTTGTATTGGGCTACCACTATTTTTATCTTGTTCAATTCAAAGATATTGTATGCACACTCCCAAGCTTAGTGTGTAAGACCTAGAGAAGTAGTGAGGGTTCATTGTCGGTCATTGACTTGAATCCTCTTTTTTTTCCATACATTCTGAGTCCTTTCATGTTGATGTAATTGAGCAAATTGGTAACAGAGAGTTGGAGGTCTCTTCCATTGAGTTCATGAGACCTTGTCCCCAAACTGGGTGTAAGCAAAGTGTTGAAGAAGGATGGTTCATCCCCTTAGGTACTTTTGTTGTTGAGCTATTGTATTAGGAGTTTGTAGAAATAACCCTAGAAATAAAGCTAACATCCTGTTGGTGGCCAATTCTTATTATTTATGAGCTTTGACTCATTGATGTGAAAACTTTTGAGATGATTGGCCTTGGGTATCTCGCCTGCCGAATCAACTTGCTTAATTTTCTTCACCCTCACACCCACTGGATTTGAGACACTGGTCACACACAAGTTAGAGAGGAATTTTATTTTTGTTTTGTGAGTTTTTACAAGCAGCTCTGTACTTTTAAGCACAGATTTGAGGTCTTTTAGAACAGACTGATAAAACTAAGTGTTGATTTGATTTTTAGTTCCTTGTCCCATCAATTTCTTTAGCAGAAATCAGGTCTGGTTTATAAATTACAGCAAGCTGATTTGCAGATTCGAAATGTTTTTTGTGGGTTAGAGGCAGATGTTCACACTTCAAATTACATAGAGATTCCCCCCTGGGGCTAGCAAGCACTAGCCCAAAGTGCATAGGGATTGTACAAGCTGGCATTGGGACCTTCCCCAGTTCATATTTGAAACAGGACAGTTTCGAGTGTTAACATGATTCATGTGCATGGGAGTCATAAGGGGTTTGTCAGGAGTAGTCGAAAATCCAACTACAGGTAGAGGGAAGAGCCCATGTCCCTGGTTTGGCCCAGAACTCCAATTGGCCCTTGTAGCTTATCGTTATTTAATTGTTCTAACTTGTATAAAGATGTACTTAGAGGCACTAAGGAAAATAATCATGTGCCCATAGAGTTACGATAGGGCATGGAGCAAAGCACTCCCAGATACAGAGTAGTTACGAACTTAAGTGGTGTTGATATAAGTTGTCAAACTTGGACTAGGCAAAAACTCAGCCAGCTTTCAACTTGGGATTACTCAACTCCAAAAAACTCAACTCCAAGGCTTGGTAAATAGAAAAACTCAAAATACAGTAGTATAGTAAGGTGAGTCTTGACAAACCAGCAAGTTTCAAGAAAAGTAATCATTTTCCAGTTGCTCAAGGAGACTCGTGAGCCTTGGACAAGTTTGAAAATTTTGGAGCTAATCATGAGAGGGGGCATCTCTTATAGGAAATTTAGGATGGTCACAACTCTTTCCCTATTGGGGTGGTCTAGCAAAGATGCAAACTTATAGGTGATACTCCTAGGTCTGCATTAGGAATTGATTGTGCATGCTAATATTACCTATAATGGATGCTGTTTAGTGCTGTGGTTTCAAGTTGGGAAGACTGGTCCTGTAACAACCACCTTAATATTCATCCAATTTGTACTCGACAAGCCACAGAATTATTAGACTCAACTAAACGTGCATGGCCACTAATACATATCATAAAGTAGCCCAAATAAGTCAAATAGATACTTTGATTCAACTACAACAAAGACATATCCAATTTGAAGTTGTACAGTCAGATTCCATCCTGTTTCTCAAAAGAAACATGGAAGCAACATTCAAAGCACATTTTCATCTTCTTTATTTTTTATTGACTGCCCTTGCCATAAGGCAGGATACTATGAGAAGTAAATAATCTTTTCCTGGGATAAAAAAATAAAGGCATGCCCATGATCCAACAAACATAAATGAGTTCCACATACTGAAAGCTTCTTTCAAAAGACAAAAAGCAATCATAGTCATCTATTTGCAAATAAAAAATATACCTGACTTCCTATAGTCAAGAATGTGTCGACGAATTTCATCAATTTTACCCCATGCACAGTCAAGTGGTTCAATTTGAAGATAGATGCCAGCAATCCGAGGATCATAAGCAGCTTTAATAAAATTCTCTGATAGTTTAGGTAATGATAATCTTGAAGAAAAACGTCCTTGCAGTTGATCTGAAATCTGAATCACAATATGAAAAGAACCAGATATGGGAAGCATGTCAAAAATAGCAACAGTCAAAACAACTCTTCAGCTCCAAAAACCTATATTTGATTCCATTTTGAGCTGGTGAGACTCAGAGCTCAAACATAACTCAGCACTAATTAAGTGTCCACATTCTCTCCATGCCTTGGGAGGTCTATGCACAACTCATAATGTAAGTCAAGGCCATGAAAATACCACAATGCAGTTTCCCAAACAAAGAATCTTTGGATGACATCTTTCGTTTTATGTCAGCTTTGGAGAAAACAGAAAAACCATACACAATATCTGTCTTGTTACAGGGAAGGAAAGATAGATTAATTTTATCTCAAGAAGGGGAAAGGTCAATATTAATGATGATTTAATACCAAGTTATAAGGAATTGATTTAAGGTGCCACCTCAGTCATAAGACAAATAAAAAACCCAGTAAGGAAATGCCACCTAGGATGGGTTCATAGGTTAGTGATATATTCCAATGGCTGTGAATTAGCTTCAAATCTTCCAGATACAGTATAGACCAGTTTCCACACTTAATGCAGCAATAAAGTGCAGGCTGCAGCAGAGCAGTTCTGATTGTGCATTGTTACCAACTTTTTTGTACCATAGTTGGATTATCTGAAGAGCCGCCATTTGACAAACATGATGAGTGTTTGTGTTCCAGTGTATCAGATGATCCATCCTTTGTGCCTAGCCAGTTTTGGCTAGTCAGTTTTGTTTTTCAGTCGACATGACCATGGCCCCACGGGGTTTGTAATAAAGTGTGCTAGTAGGATTTTCAGTGGCTCGGTTCCCCATGACTTGGTTAAGCAACTAAGGTATTCCAAGGATTTTTTTCCCTTGTCAATTATACTTTGCCTATAGCCGAGCTATAATCGAATGAGGTTTTCTCCTGCTTCCTCCAAAGCTGGAATGCCCGATTTTGAAAATTTTAGCCATGGGGGGTTATTAGAGTCCAACTGATATACATAAGCCTACTAGACACTATTAGAATAGGTTTTGGTCATGTCCTAGGTCACTAGGACCCTCAGAAAAAATTTCAAAAAAATTTTACCGGGTCCTCTGGTTTTGGGTTTTTAGTTATTTTTAATTTTTAATAAATTTTTCCATAGTTTAAATGGAAAAATTTCAATTTGTAATATGTCAGTCATTCGGGATCCGATTTCAGTGATTGAAAGCTTGAACCTTAAGCCAAAAATCATTCATGATCCCCGGACCAGTTTATCCTAAGTTTCGGATGTCAATTCAGCCTCATAATTAATAATTTCTCAAAAAAGTCAGTTACAGAGAAATTATTAATTAAAATAATAAAAATTGAATAGTTGGAGATAATCCAAATCTCTCCAAAATAATCCAAATGGATTAAAATAAAAGGGTAATTGACATGGCACTGGGCATCAATGAAGATTCCAATCATCTCAGTCATCATTCAATCAACTATCCAGTCACCAGATGAGATCTCCTCCAAGTGAATTCGCCCCCTGCATGCAGAAATTCAATTTGGTGATGTGTTACTTGTTTAATGGGTTGTTGAAGTGAATTAACTGCAAAGGTGGGCGCCCTCCTAAGTTTGTGCAACCACCAAGGCATTAGCTCCTTCTAAACTTATGGTAGCATTCAATGCAACTCATGCATGATCTCCCTCATATGATTCACGCCTCCCTTCACTAGCTCACGTCAACTTCCCTTGGAGCTAGAGTTTGCCACATGGCAAAGGTTTATTTGAGGGGTGATACTTCCAATATGGAGATGAGGGGCGCCTTGCCAAGGTGGAGGCCACCTCCTCATCTCATTCAATACAACTCGAATTGTTTGGTGGACTTAGCACTCCAAGGCTTGGCTTGACATGGATATGATTGGGTTTTGATGGCAATTTCGATTTGGTGACTAGTGCTATTGGCTTCCTTTGAGCCAATTCGAATTAGGGTAGACTAGGCTTTAGTTTTTGTATAAGTAGAGGCTCTTTGAGCTCTCTTCACATGGAGAATTTGATGTAAGATTACTCTGCACAATTTTTAACAAGCTTTGGCTTTATATTGAAATAAAGATTCGACTTTGGAGGTCCATGAGCTCTCATTCTTTGGTGTGATTTCATCTCTTGTTGAGGTGACATACTCATCTCTCAATTTTGCAAAGTGTTTGATCAATTGCTAGCTTAGGAGGGCTATTTTTAGCACAATAGAATAGCTATTTGTAGTTTCAAGTTGGTTATTTATGCAAAATTTATCAAGATCAAAGTGGGCATGAGTAGTCGGTTATACAAACTGTTGATTTAATCTTGATCTTTCTAGCATACTAGCATTGTTGATCTCACTTGTTGGTTGAGTTGTATGTGTTGTGATTAGGTGTTGCTAAAGTGAAGAAGGGTAAGAGCTCGATTGCATCAAACCCATGCTTCATCTTCAAGCTTTGATTTAACACCTTGTGGTTGCAGGATCTACAGAACTTCACATCTTTCATCTAAAGAAGGCTAAGAGGAGCTCTTCTCAAATATTTCATCAACAAAACCTTTTTAAACAACTTGGTCACCTTGGTTCTAAGGGCTATCTTCTTCAAGCCCTCCACTTTCTCCTTGACTTCTTTGCCTTGATTTGCTAGCCCATCTTCCTCTCGTCCACCTTGTCTTCTTCCCCTTATCTCCTCTTGTCCACCTTGTCTTCTCGTTTTCCTCTTCCCTCAAGCTTCCTCTCTTCATCTCTTTAGTCCCTTTGATTTGCATCCTCCCTCCTCCTTTCGTCCACCTCCCTTTTTGACCTTCATTCCTTCTCGTTTTAGCCTTCAAACCGTTTCTAGTCTCTTCCTCTCGTCCATTTCCTATAGCCTTGCAAAAAACACACAAAACAAATAAAGGTTTGGTTAAAAGTTAGTCTTTTTCAAAGGTTAATAGTTAGTGTTAGTTGCTAGATCTCATCTATTTTGCATTTGCATTTGTTTAGATCTAGTTTCTTTTATTAAAGTTAGTTACTTACTTGCACTTGTTAGATCTTAGTTAGTGTTTGCATCTAGTTTATTTGCTAGTCATATTTGCATTTTTAATCCATCATTTAAAAGACAAAATTTGCATAACAAAAATTTTCATGTTTTAGATCTCTTTCCTAGCATTTAGGGCACTTTTTTGTTTGCTGGTCCGTTTGTACTTTTTTAATAATTTGAAGTTGAATCTCATATCAGTTTGCATTTAGATCTCCTTTTTGCAAGTTTAGACTTAGCTAGTTTCATTTTTGTTTAATTTGACTAACACTAAAGGGTGCTTGTAGTTTCACTTTCACTTGTTTTGTAGGTGTGACAAAAGCAAGCTCAAGAAGAAAATTTAAAAAATAAGAAGAGGAGAAGTTAACCAAAGTGAAGAGAAGGACAATTGCAAAACCAAAAAGGAGACTCCAAACCAAGTACCAAAAAAACATGAAGATGTAAAACCACTCTCCTTTGTAAAAGCCATTAAGGGTTTCTAAGTATTGTTTCCATAGTTGTTTTATTTCCTTCAAAAGACCTTTCAAGGGTTTCATTCCCAAAGGCACTTGTAACTCAGCTAATAAAAAGGCTAGGTGGGATAAGGCCTCCCACACTTTGTTTCTTCTTCTCCATTTGGGGAAGACTATATCATGCATGCTTTAGTTAGACTTGTATAAATTTCCTAGATTAAATTTCATTTTTGTACTTAGAATAATTTCTATTTCCAAGTCTTGACTTGAGATAGCAACCTTGGGATGAGGGCCACATTGTTTTGTGGTAGCTTCTCAATCCCCATTAGACTCCTTGTCGAAGTTTAGCTAGCTGGAAGGTCTCAAGGACGGGTGGTTCTAGTGATCTCCTTGTTCCAAGGTTGATCCCACCTTGTTTGTTTATTTCTTGGTTTGTTACTCAATTTGGCCTTGTTTTTTCTCTCTCATTTGTTTTTCCTTTCATTACTTGTTTACTTTGGAAAACGTGCTTTTTCTTTACGTGCAAACTGTCTCTATTTTAATAAAGAACAAAGGCTCTTGAACTTGCAATAACCCAAGTCAAGAGCACTCTCTGTCGGAGAGCATATTAATATTGCATCTTCCCTACATTAGGCATATAGAATAGCTAAGTCTCTTGAGCCTTGTCATAAAACAAAGTCAAGAGCACTCTCTGTCGGAGAGCTGAACTATGTGCTTTGTTAATAATAAAAACTTCCAACTCACATCCCCTTAATAATTTATCTTGGTTGCTATCTGACACCCGTATGCTCTACCAACCTGAAAAGGTTGGGCTAGTACTCAGAAAGGTGTTGGATTTGATCATTTTCGATAACATAATAAAATTTTCACCCGTACAACCAACGAACCAGCGTTGCCTTTTTCGAGACATACTCAGGTAGTGGGCAAAGTTCCTAAACCTGGTGGGGCCGGAAGTTATCGCTGTCATAGACATCAAAGTGGTTAAGTCTTTAGACACTTACTCTTCGAAATCTGGGCGGTCCAACATACCATCAGAAGGGGAAGCCACTGAAAGTATACCTTTCCGGTCTTTTGATTACCTCGTTGTTCTTAGCCTAATAATCAAGACCACTAAAACTTTTAATTTACCAAGATAATTTGCACAACGATCTCACGAACAACTACTATTGAGACTTGCATTTCAGCATCCCCAAGCACTACACTTGTTTGACTCCATTTTTGGCACTGGTCATTTTATATTTATGCTTTGATTAAGTTGGGCCATTTGTCCATTGGATTTTATATTTGGAACTTATCTATCTGTGGATGCTTCTTATCTTCGCAAAGTCTTCACATACTGTTTCGCAACGTGGATTGCATTTTACCTTGTGTTTCATTTTAAGTAAATTTGTGATCTTTCATCTTTAAAACTCCTAAACAACATCCATCTGCATCACCATACACTAAAAACATTAAAACACATTGAGCCATAGTAAACTCTTTGTAGGGACTACCCCCCTTGGCTTCGTTAGGAGTTAGCCTAAACGGAGGAGCTGGGATTCAGGTGACAGTACCTGGCTCATTGCTTGCCCCCAAGGCCACACTTTCCCCACTTGTAGTGAGGGAACAGCTTTCGAAAGATTTCTACTGCTGGTGTGCATCTCGGCGGACAACAGTGCATAACAAAATTTCAACAAGACCAATGAATTCAATGACCCACCAATAAGGTTTTGAACTACCATATGTTAAATAAAAAATGTTGAAAACCATACAGCGAATTGTTTATTTGTTGTTCTTAAGATGTGTGTGAATTTATTGATGATTGTATTGACAATGTTATGTACATAGATTAAAAAAAATAGCCAAAAAATCAACATCATAAAAATCATAATGTCAAACAAAAAATCACCTGGAAAAATTGCAATTTTTAGAAAAAATCGTGACATTGCAATTTTTATCAGCCTTGAAAAAAAGGCCAATATGAGCCTGAAATTTGACATTTTGGTGTCATTTCTCTGACTTTATCTTTTGTTGGAAACCATAACCAGCATTATTAGTGAAATAAAAGACATGATTGACATTAATTGATATTAATGCTAAATTAGAGATGCTTATATAGTTTAGTATTAATATCCATGTAATGATGGAAACAAATAAATTTTAAAATAAATATTACAAGCTAGTCACCATATATCGATGCAAACTTATAAATGTTGTTAAGATAGGATCCTAAAATTTAGAAATATGAATATTTCAGTATTCCTTTACAACTTTATGAAAATCATATATTTGCAATTTGTAGAACTTTAAGAAGATCATGCTTGTGTTATTGGGAATTGCTAGGGCTGTCATTGTTTGTTAAGATTTGGCGGGCAAGGAAATTTGAATAATGTAATGAAGTTTAGAATAAATGTCTATGAGAAAACATTGACAACATTAGTTGATAAAAGAGTAATAATTGGGAAAATATAGAACATAAGTTTAATCATCCCATTACACATCACTAATAGACTTTTTTAAATTTTAAAATCTGAGCAACAATTTCTCTCATGGAACAATTTATTGGATGTTGCTTTCAACTCTATCATAATGTCCATAAAGGTATTTGTTATCACATATATAGTAGCCGGGCTACCATACATTATTTTTCTCATTCCAGTACACTATTCAGCCAGTTCCCTTGCATTTGAGATGCCGAGATGAGCATTTATATTGGATCACTATCAGATTGTGGACAGCAGTTATATTCCCCATGCCATGACTGAGTTTCGGGACACTCAGAGAGATGCCCGATATAGCCATTATGCCATTGGTACAGAGCAGACAGTAGTGCCCAGAGTTACAGCAGCAGTCTCAGAGGACAGATGATGGTACAGGCTGATGAGCTTTCAGGTATATGACTCAGCAGGTATACTATTGTGTTATGGTTAGATTGCTTTTATACTTATTCTTATAGCATGTCTTAGCACTTAGTGTCATGATCTGGCGATCATATAGATATGTGGACCTGGTTGACCTATTATATATATATTACTGTCCCTACTCAGACTTAGAAGTTCACTATTCATACTCATTGGTACATACCCTCCTTAGGGAGAATAGAGGTGATCATTACACCATACTATGGCTTGCTAGTGTTGGCTTCATCTTTTCATTGTCTTCATCCATCCGTGGCCTACCTTTTAGATTATTACCTTGATTTGCTACTTGACTAGTGACATGGAGGACCTTTCCCCACTGTAGCCTCTGTACTGGATGAGCTTCCTTGTTTATTGTGTCTCGGCTCTGAGTTGGTGACAAAACTTACCTATGGTGAGTTGGAGTTCCTTGAGAATTCCCCCTAGTCACTAAAGTTGTGTTGGCTAAACCTGAAACTTTTAGTGCTGCCATCAATACAAAATCTGGAAAAAAATCAAATGCTATATCTTGTATATGAAAGAAATGCCAAATGAAAATGGCCATGAAAAATAAAATGTTATATCTTTTGGAAAAATAAATACCTAGGTAAACAAGCTGTCCATGACACACCTAGAAGTGCTCAGGTAAACAAGTGCCTTAAAAACACACCTGCAGCAGAAAGCCTAAAAATAAATGTAAATCTATGCAATGTGTTTGTAAACACACATAGATCAAGGCTATGGAAAACTCAGGCCCAAAAAGCAATGGAACTTAAATGTTATATCTAAACAATTGCTGGCCTTGCTTGTATTATGGATTGTGCGCATCTGTGAAGGTGAATAAACCCTCTTTAAACAACTCATCCATTTGTGAGACACCGCCATTCCCTGTGTTATTGCTCATTCAGTATATACTATGGTGTGTATTCCCTTTCCCTTGCCAAAGTGTCACAAAGTCAAGATAGTCAAGTCATCCCTTAGCCTAGCCATTTATGTCAGCCCTCACCCTTCACTAGCAAATTGATCACAACTATGAAGTGAGTATGATCCTGAAAGTCTAGTCTGAGTAATAATAATAACTAACGACACTATATATTTGGATTTAGATCGCCAGTCATGATTACTCTGTGTTATAGAAGCTATTTGAATAAATTGTAAAGCATGTATTAACCTTGACACCTTGCAGCAGCTATTGATGATAGTCTGAGTTGTATTTGGTCTGGGTTAGACCTAGTTTGACCATGGAGGACCATGGGACATGAGATGTTGGACCTTATGATGATATGGATAGATGATATATGGTCTATGTACACATACAGGATGATTCTATGCAGCAGCTACAGGGTATGATGATGATTCTGGGGTTACAGCAGTGTTTGTATATATACAGCGCATTATTATTGGCCCTGTTCCGGTATATTGGATATTTATTTTGATCATGCAGAGACTCATATGGTGTATGAGTACACATCTTGGATAGATTTGGACCTTCTGAGTCCAATGGGACAGTTTGTTTTCAGTTCCGGGCACTTACAGTGATGATTTAGCCTCAGTAGGCTGTCCTAGTGCAGTTGTGGCCTGTTGGAGGCCCTGTCGGAGCAGAGATGACTTTTATCCGGATGACCTAGGGCGCTGATGATGGAGGGGGTGGTCCAGCCACTTGTTTTTACCATATTACCCCCCTCCCGGACACATTGGCACCCTCACCTTGACAGCGCCATCACTCCAGGAGGCAGTTTGGGCAGTTTCACGTTTCCCGAGGCATTTCAGGATTGGTAGAAATGGCTATTGAGGAAATCGATTTGGGCTACTGAGGCAAAGTTATGGCATGGGATGATCAGTGATGATAGATCGGGACCTTCCACACCTCCTCCTGCAGTTTCAGCTTCATCGGGGCCCGCATCCATCACTTATGGCACTTTCTGTGGATTTTTTGAGGTCTTTGAAGACCACGACTTCACCTTGGAGATACACTACTTCACCTTGGAGGCACGATTTGGTACTTTCATGATTGTTTATTGGTTATTGTGCCATGGGGATTGACCAAGGAGGGATAAAATTACCCCTTGGACCCACCATGAGCCTCTTATGATATTTTGTCATCATGATTTGGTGGGACTCCCCTCTCCTAGGGCGACTTTGTCCACTTATGTTATATTTTATGTGTGATCCATGTATTATGTTGTTGAGCTCATCTCAACCATTGATTAGACATTTGTATCTTTTAATCTTAGCCACTCATTCAAAAAGTGGTTAGGGTTTTGGTGCCTCTCCTTCCTATTTAAAGGAGAGAGCCTCTCATTGTAAAGGGTCTTTGGCTCTTGGATTATTGGTATAGAAAAATATTCTTGTGGAAATTCTTGTGGTCTCCTTTGCATCTGGTGTTCTTAGATGGTGATTGGAAAGTCTATTGCAACCTAGCATTTGGAAATTGTGGTAAGATCTATCTTTGTTTGGAAATCATTGTTTGTCTACAGGAGGGCGACTTCAACAAGGGCGATTTTGCAAGGCTTCTTCAAATCGACTTTCTTGGCATTCGCTTGTATCAGGGGGTTATCATTAGTATCATTGTGATCTATGCTATCTTTCTGTTACTTCTTTTGTGGCATTAGTCTTATCTCTTGATGCATCAAATCTGATATTGTTGACGTTTGTTGTGCAGGAGAGAGGGCGCATTGGCTTCTTGGACTAAATCGATTTGCATAGAGACTACCTCAAAGCTTCCAAATTGATCGGGATTGCATAGATCATCATCATCAAGGCATCTACAAGGTTATCCAGGTAAGATCCACAGGTTTGTTTCTCTTTCCTTTATCCAATCCATTGACATAATTCATAAATTGTTAAAACCCTAAATACTTCAAAACCCCTATTTTACATTTTGTCAGATCTACCAAGATCTAGTGGGTTGTTGGGCATGATATTGAAAACCCACCTCTATAGCATCCACGGCATCCCGGATCTTTAGTTTGGTGTGGATTGGCTCCCGTTTGATCCCTCTCCCAAGCCAACCTAGCTTCTCCCAAGGAAGGCGCACTTCACCATTTGAGCAGGTTGACCTAGATCTAAGCGATGGGTGTTTGAGATTTCACTTGATTTGACATCTACACATCAAATAACATACACCCAGGTTGTCCCTTTCTTGAAAATCACCTTGTGGGCCCCATTCCACATTTTAAGGGATTTAATCCCCATTTTGGACCACTTGGAACACTAAAACTCAGATCTACAAAGATCTAACCGGTGGATTGCCACGAAATTATAGATCCATATCCCTACTTGACTGATCTACCTCGGATCTAAAGTTTGGATGCCATCCGACATGATTTGACCCACCTAAACCCCGATTCAAGCCTCCTTAGGGAAAGTCGCACCACCTTGGAGAAGTGAGTTCACTCACTTCGAGGAACTGGGTACTTGAGATTTTTGCAGATCCGGATTCAGAATAATTCAAAACCTAGGTCTAGACTGTCACTTTGTCAAATCTTGCCTTGGGGATTGCATTCCTTGTTTTTAGGGATTGTGGTCCACTTGGGTCAAACCTAGATCTAGACACTTTTATCCATCAAAGCCTATACTGTCCACTTATCTCATGTTGTAGGAGTCCTAAACCATAAAGTCAACCCTACTTTGACTCCACTTCCCAATTCCCAAGGCACTGGTTTATCTCCAAGTCAACCCACTCTCCTAGATTGTTGGATTGACTTGTGGTTTGACTTTTGCATGGTGAACTATACCTTTGAAGACATCATGGACTATGGTCAAGATTGTCTCATGTACTAGTTAGCCCCAGTCTGACCCCTAAACAACCCTGCATTGGACACGGTTCCCAAGGCAGTGGATCTTTGACATTGACCTAGTACACTAGCCCTAGATCTCACTTTAAACATTGCAAGTCACTCTCACATCAACTATGAACCAAAGCTACTTCTATTGAACCCCTCACTTGACTTGTGACTTCATCCTTAGGTCTAGGATAAACCATACACCTAACTTCACTTGGAAATACCCTGATTTGGTGTCTTGGTTTTGATCTCTCCTGTCGGGAGTAGATCGGGTCTCCCCCTTTGTTGTCTGGGCTAGATAACATAAAGTGAAGGTTGCCTCGACTGGCGTGACAACCATATACATTGGAGGTCGAGGTGATCGTGGTTGCACCTTTCAAGTTGCCCTTCCCTATTGCCATCCATGACTGGATCCATCCACAGGGGCAACTACATCTTAGGTGATAACATTTTGGCGCCGTTGCCGGGGAGGCAATAGCTTGCCCTAGTTCGACATACTTTTCTTCAAGCATTCCCGTTCTCTTTGCCTAACATTTTGGCGCCGCTGCCGGGGAGGCAATAGCTTGCCCTAGTTCTTCCCGCATATACAAACGACACATATCTTGGTAGAAGGGTTAAATCTACCTGGCGACTCCCAACCGTGACTCCGCTGAGGAGCGAGCTCATTTACATCCCTATAAACATATCTTATCGTTATCTAGAACCCATGGGGTGTATCATTTTGTTTTCAAGTTCTTAAATTTAAAAATAAATATAAAAATATAAAAAAATAAAAAATAAAATTATTATCCATGGCTGCTTCTGAGCGACCTAGAACTTTCGGTCGTTTAAAAGCCTTTGACTTCTCTAAAATTTATGGGGCACCTCATCCTATGCCAAACAATTTTAATCAAAGATTACCTCGTTTTAATGGAAGCGGTGGTGTTTCAATTATAAATCATTTGTATGATCTCTGGTATTATATGGATAGTTTGGGAACAACCGAGGAGGATGTTCTAATGAGGGCTCTGGGTTCATCTCTAGAGGGAAATGCTCGGATATGGTTTGATTATCTAGCACCGGGATCCATCACCGGGTATGACATGTTCCAACAGTTGCTAGTAAGTCAATGGAAAGAAACAATTGGTGAATCTATGGAAGGGCAATCAGACGATGAATGTATTGATGAAAATCAACTTGATGAAGATGATGAATATTACGATAATGAGTTAACTAACGATTGTTCTTATCAAAGTAATTCCTCTTCTCCTGAACCAATTGAGTCCCATGATGAGGTAATGTATGACACTGAGCAAATTTCAACCCCTCAGGATTATTGCCTTAATATTGACATAAGAGGGGAACTTATGAGAATTTTATCATCATTACCTGAAGAAGTTTCAGATGAAGAGGATGATTCCAATGATTTCCATCAAGAAGCATCCATGGTTGAGTCTTCCATTAGTGAATCTTTTGAAAATATTTTTGAGATCCCTTTTCATAATCCTTGTGTAATTGATGATTTTTCTTACCATGACACTGAAGAAGAAAGTAGGGACAACAACCAAGTTTCTTTAGAAGCCAATGATCATCCTGTTTTTAGAGATCAATTTTATGAAAATGTTCAAATGGTTGTTAATCAATTGGTCAATGCTATTCCTGATAAATTATCGTCATATGAATTTAGTGATGAATCAATTGAAGAGAAGTCTCATGATGATGGGTTGGTGAATCAAACTAATCAAGAGTTTTCCTTAATCAAATCCTCAAATCAATATCTTAATGTTTATGGGAAGCTCGGAAATAATCCTTCACTTAACTCATCCAATGGTTATAATTTTTCCAATTCAATTTTTATTCAGGATTGTCCTTTTCAATTGTTGGGGTGGGGTGCTCGCAATAAGTTCTGTCCTTTTTCTAAAAAAATTGGGTCAATCAATTTTCAATCCGCCCCCCCATCTAATTTTTCTAAGTATACTTTGAATTTGTGGTCTGGTAAATCTTTGAATGTTGAAATTTTCAAACCAGAGTCTAGGTATTGTCGCATAAATGGAGATACAGAGTTTTATTTTCCCTTTCAGTTATCTTTAACAAATAACATTCTTAAATCTTCTTGGTGGCTGGAAGGGGTATATGAAGATCAATTTCATCGATTTTCCATCCTTAAACAACAAGTGGGGCTAATCTCAATCTTAATTTTATTCCACAATTTATCCCTACTTGGTTTATGCATCATTCCTGGAGCTCTCAGAATTGAATATCCTGGTCAGGTAGATGAAGAAAGCATTTTGAAACAAGGGGAATTAAATTTGTTATCACATCTTTTTCCTCCATATATTTTGAATAATAACTTGCACAATTTTTATGACCCTATCAATTCTTGGATGGAGGATGTTTGCAGTAATCAGTCTTTCCCTTTGCATGTTTTCATTTTGCACCATTCAACTCCTTTCTCAATTTTTGAACAAGTCAGGAAAGTTGTGCTATCTATTTCATTAATCCTTAATCTAGTCTTGACTCGTTCTTTAAGCAAAAATCAAAGAAGAATTATTAACTTATTTGATGAATGGTTGCACTGGATTTATGATTTTACCTAACATTTGTGATGACTGGTTAGATTAGGGTAGGTAGGAAACCAAATAAGCCTATTTGGGCAGTAGTTAGTCTTTTCAGCCATTGAGTCTGGCACCTTCTTAGTCTTTAAGCTCCTTTGTAAGCTCCTAGTTTAGTTGAGTACCTGTCACTTTTTCTTTTCCTGCACAATAAAACTCAAATTTTGCAAATTATGTTAATTTACTTTCTGCATTTATATTTTATGCATTTATATTTCTGACATAGAGTAGATTTTATTTCAGTTGATTTTATTATTTTTCCCACACATGCGGCATGAGGTATTTTGTTTAGATGTTTGTGAATGCAGAAAATAGGTTGCAAGAATAAAAGCGGGAAATAAAATGGTAGAGTGCTGGATCATGGATTCGAGTAGCAGAGTTCGAGGACCAGAGATTCTGAGGTTCTCAAGTGCTCACTTCAGCCGAGCACTTGTCCCAGCCGGAGCCAGATGTTATCACATATATAGTAGCCGGGCTACCATACATTATTTTTCTCATTCCAGTACACTATTCAGCCAGTTCCCTTGCATTTGAGATGCCGAGATGAGCATTTATATTGGATCACTATCAGATTGTGGACAGCAGTTATATTCCCCATGCCATGACTGAGTTTCGGGACACTCAGAGAGATGCCCGATATAGCCATTATGCCATTGGTACAGAGCAGACAGTAGTGCCCAGAGTTACAGCAGCAGTCTCAGAGGACAGATGATGGTACAGGCTGATGAGCTTTCAGGTATATGACTCAGCAGGTATACTATTGTGTTATGGTTAGATTGCTTTTATACTTATTCTTATAGCATGTCTTAGCACTTAGTGTCATGATCTGGCGATCATATAGATATGTGGACCTGGTTGACCTATTATATATATATTACTGTCCCTACTCAGACTTAGAAGTTCACTATTCATACTCATTGGTACATACCCTCCTTAGGGAGAATAGAGGTGATCATTACACCATACTATGGCTTGCTAGTGTTGGCTTCATCTTTTCATTGTCTTCATCCATCCGTGGCCTACCTTTTAGATTATTACCTTGATTTGCTACTTGACTAGTGACATGGAGGACCTTTCCCCACTGTAGCCTCTGTACTGGATGAGCTTCCTTGTTTATTGTGTCTCGGCTCTGAGTTGGTGACAAAACTTACCTATGGTGAGTTGGAGTTCCTTGAGAATTCCCCCTAGTCACTAAAGTTGTGTTGGCTAAACCTGAAACTTTTAGTGCTGCCATCAATACAAAATCTGGAAAAAAATCAAATGCTATATCTTGTATATGAAAGAAATGCCAAATGAAAATGGCCATGAAAAATAAAATGTTATATCTTTTGGAAAAATAAATACCTAGGTAAACAAGCTGTCCATGACACACCTAGAAGTGCTCAGGTAAACAAGTGCCTTAAAAACACACCTGCAGCAGAAAGCCTAAAAATAAATGTAAATCTATGCAATGTGTTTGTAAACACACATAGATCAAGGCTATGGAAAACTCAGGCCCAAAAAGCAATGGAACTTAAATGTTATATCTAAACAATTGCTGGCCTTGCTTGTATTATGGATTGTGCGCATCTGTGAAGGTGAATAAACCCTCTTTAAACAACTCATCCATTTGTGAGACACCGCCATTCCCTGTGTTATTGCTCATTCAGTATATACTATGGTGTGTATTCCCTTTCCCTTGCCAAAGTGTCACAAAGTCAAGATAGTCAAGTCATCCCTTAGCCTAGCCATTTATGTCAGCCCTCACCCTTCACTAGCAAATTGATCACAACTATGAAGTGAGTATGATCCTGAAAGTCTAGTCTGAGTAATAATAATAACTAACGACACTATATATTTGGATTTAGATCGCCAGTCATGATTACTCTGTGTTATAGAAGCTATTTGAATAAATTGTAAAGCATGTATTAACCTTGACACCTTGCAGCAGCTATTGATGATAGTCTGAGTTGTATTTGGTCTGGGTTAGACCTAGTTTGACCATGGAGGACCATGGGACATGAGATGTTGGACCTTATGATGATATGGATAGATGATATATGGTCTATGTACACATACAGGATGATTCTATGCAGCAGCTACAGGGTATGATGATGATTCTGGGGTTACAGCAGTGTTTGTATATATACAGCGCATTATTATTGGCCCTGTTCCGGTATATTGGATATTTATTTTGATCATGCAGAGACTCATATGGTGTATGAGTACACATCTTGGATAGATTTGGACCTTCTGAGTCCAATGGGACAGTTTGTTTTCAGTTCCGGGCACTTACAGTGATGATTTAGCCTCAGTAGGCTGTCCTAGTGCAGTTGTGGCCTGTTGGAGGCCCTGTCGGAGCAGAGATGACTTTTATCCGGATGACCTAGGGCGCTGATGATGGAGGGGGTGGTCCAGCCACTTGTTTTTACCATATTACCCCCCTCCCGGACACATTGGCACCCTCACCTTGACAGCGCCATCACTCCAGGAGGCAGTTTGGGCAGTTTCACGTTTCCCGAGGCATTTCAGGATTGGTAGAAATGGCTATTGAGGAAATCGATTTGGGCTACTGAGGCAAAGTTATGGCATGGGATGATCAGTGATGATAGATCGGGACCTTCCACACCTCCTCCTGCAGTTTCAGCTTCATCGGGGCCCGCATCCATCACTTATGGCACTTTCTGTGGATTTTTTGAGGTCTTTGAAGACCACGACTTCACCTTGGAGATACACTACTTCACCTTGGAGGCACGATTTGGTACTTTCATGATTGTTTATTGGTTATTGTGCCATGGGGATTGACCAAGGAGGGATAAAATTACCCCTTGGACCCACCATGAGCCTCTTATGATATTTTGTCATCATGATTTGGTGGGACTCCCCTCTCCTAGGGCGACTTTGTCCACTTATGTTATATTTTATGTGTGATCCATGTATTATGTTGTTGAGCTCATCTCAACCATTGATTAGACATTTGTATCTTTTAATCTTAGCCACTCATTCAAAAAGTGGTTAGGGTTTTGGTGCCTCTCCTTCCTATTTAAAGGAGAGAGCCTCTCATTGTAAAGGGTCTTTGGCTCTTGGATTATTGGTATAGAAAAATATTCTTGTGGAAATTCTTGTGGTCTCCTTTGCATCTGGTGTTCTTAGATGGTGATTGGAAAGTCTATTGCAACCTAGCATTTGGAAATTGTGGTAAGATCTATCTTTGTTTGGAAATCATTGTTTGTCTACAGGAGGGCGACTTCAACAAGGGCGATTTTGCAAGGCTTCTTCAAATCGACTTTCTTGGCATTCGCTTGTATCAGGGGGTTATCATTAGTATCATTGTGATCTATGCTATCTTTCTGTTACTTCTTTTGTGGCATTAGTCTTATCTCTTGATGCATCAAATCTGATATTGTTGACGTTTGTTGTGCAGGAGAGATGGCGCATTGGCTTCTTGGACTAAATCGATTTGCATAGAGACTACCTCAAAGCTTCCAAATTGATCGGGATTGCATAGATCATCATCATCAAGGCATCTACAAGGTTATCCAGGTAAGATCCACAGGTTTGTTTCTCTTTCCTTTATCCAATCCATTGACATAATTCATAAATTGTTAAAACCCTAAATACTTCAAAACCCCTATTTTACATTTTGTCAGATCTACCAAGATCTAGTGGGTTGTTGGGCATGATATTGAAAACCCACCTCTATAGCATCCACGGCATCCCGGATCTTTAGTTTGGTGTGGATTGGCTCCCGTTTGATCCCTCTCCCAAGCCAACCTAGCTTCTCCCAAGGAAGGCGCACTTCACCATTTGAGCAGGTTGACCTAGATCTAAGCGATGGGTGTTTGAGATTTCACTTGATTTGACATCTACACATCAAATAACATACACCCAGGTTGTCCCTTTCTTGAAAATCACCTTGTGGGCCCCATTCCACATTTTAAGGGATTTAATCCCCATTTTGGACCACTTGGAACACTAAAACTCAGATCTACAAAGATCTAACCGGTGGATTGCCACGAAATTATAGATCCATATCCCTACTTGACTGATCTACCCGGATCTAAAGTTTGGATGCCATCCGACATGATTTGACCCACCTAAACCCCGATTCAAGCCTCCTTAGGGAAAGTCGCACCACCTTGGAGAAGTGAGTTCACTCACTTCGAGGAACTGGGTACTTGAGATTTTTGCAGATCCGGATTCAGAATAATTCAAAACCTAGGTCTAGACTGTCACTTTGTCAAATCTTGCCTTGGGGATTGCATTCCTTGTTTTTAGGGATTGTGGTCCACTTGGGTCAAACCTAGATCTAGACACTTTTATCCATCAAAGCCTATACTGTCCACTTATCTCATGTTGTAGGAGTCCTAAACCATAAAGTCAACCCTACTTTGACTCCACTTCCCAATTCCCAAGGCACTGGTTTATCTCCAAGTCAACCCACTCTCCTAGATTGTTGGATTGACTTGTGGTTTGACTTTTGCATGGTGAACTATACCTTTGAAGACATCATGGACTATGGTCAAGATTGTCTCATGTACTAGTTAGCCCCAGTCTGACCCCTAAACAACCCTGCATTGGACACGGTTCCCAAGGCAGTGGATCTTTGACATTGACCTAGTACACTAGCCCTAGATCTCACTTTAAACATTGCAAGTCACTCTCACATCAACTATGAACCAAAGCTACTTCTATTGAACCCCTCACTTGACTTGTGACTTCATCCTTAGGTCTAGGATAAACCATACACCTAACTTCACTTGGAAATACCCTGATTTGGTGTCTTGGTTTTGATCTCTCCTGTCGGGAGTAGATCGGGTCTCCCCCTTTGTTGTCTGGGCTAGATAACATAAAGTGAAGGTTGCCTCGACTGGCGTGACAACCATATACATTGGAGGTCGAGGTGATCGTGGTTGCACCTTTCAAGTTGCCCTTCCCTATTGCCATCCATGACTGGATCCATCCACAGGGGCAACTACATCTTAGGTGATAACAGTATTTTCCAAGTATGATGTCATTTTTTCTTTTCTACATGAACCAAATTGTATTAAATTTATAGTATTACAGGCTGACCCAATGTTTATTAACTGGATGGTTCATAAATCCATATTTTGCACACAAACCGCAGAATGAAGGCACACAAAGATATATATGAAATACATATTTGATATTGAATTGCTTATGATTGATACAATTACAATGGAGTGTTTATAAATACATACAAAAGGTCATAAGACGTATCTTTGGTGACTTATCATCCAAGTTACCAAGAAACTTGGGTACGGGGACGAGGATGCCATTTTTTGAAACTTGTAGTTACCCCTAGAGATGAATCCAAGATGGATGGCAAAAGGGATGGGCAACCAAAGAGGTGCAACCAAGATAGCCTCGACTCCCAATGGATGGTTGTCACGCCAATCAAGGCAATCTTCACTTTATGCTATCTAGCCCAAGACAACAAAGGGGGAGACCCAGATCTACTTCCGATAGGAGAGATCAAACCAACACACCAGATCAAATCAAGAATGGGTGAAATACGTAAGGTATATGGTGAATCCTAGATCTATGGATGAAGACACACAATGAGTAATAGGTTGGATCAAGGGGTTTAGATAGTGTAGTTTTGATCCATTATGAGTGTGAGAGTGACTTATGATATTTGATATAAGATCCAGGATTAGGGTACTAGTCAATTATGAGAAAATCCACTGCCTTGGGAACCGTGTCCAATGCAGGGTAGTTAAGGATCGAATTGGGGCTAACCAGTACCAAAGGTGAGCTTGATGGAAGGATATGACAATGTCAAGGTACTCAAGCAACCAAAACAAGGATCAAACCACAAGCAAACTCAACAGTCCAAGAAAGTCGAATTAGCTTGGAGAAGGATCAGTGCCTTGGGAAGTGGGCCAAATGGAGTCGGATGTCCACCAAATTGTAGATCAGGAACGTTGAGGTGTTGAGGTAGGTGGATCTTGAAAATTAGCATCATCCAATGGCTAGATCTCAGTAGATCTGAGATTGAAATGTATCACAAAGTGACCCAAGTGGGGCTCAACCCTCAAAATGAGGAATGGGGCCCACAAGGTGAAAATCACTGAAGTGACGCACTAGGGGTAGGTTATCAAGTGTGTAGATGAAGGATCAAGTGGGATCTCACCTACCCAAGTGACAGATCCTTGCAAACTCACCCCTTCTAGGAGGTGCGACCTCCCTTCGAGAAGCTTCTTTGCCTTGGGAAATGGGTCAAATGAAGGCCAATCCTCACCAAACTATAGATCTGAATCGTCGTGGATGCTATAGAGGTGGGTTTTAAATTTTATACCCAAAAGCCAAGTGGATCTTGCTAGATCTGAAAAAATGTAAAATGAGGGTTTTAACTTATGAGGGTTTGAAGCACTTAGACAAATGGATAGATCATAGAATGAGAAATTACCTTGAGATCATACCTGAGTGATGGAAGTAAATACCTTGTTGTTGAGGAAGACTCCCGCAGAGATCAAATGAGAACTTGTTGATGTTGTTTGCCGAAATGATGCCCTAGCCCACAAGTGCGACCTCCTCTACCTGTCAAACCAAGGAAAGTCGATTCAATCAATTAGATCAAGTATGGAGAAAATACAAGCGAAATGCAATGATAACATGAAATAGAAGGTCAAAGATAGTAATACTCCCTGTTACCAACGAAGAAACCCAAGGAAGAAGTAGGGAGGGTCCTCCCCTACCAATACATCCTCCTCAAATGAATTCGGCCTCCACCTGTAGATGCAAAAATGTGGTACAAAATATAGCAAGACAAAATCTTCAAGAACCCAGTGCAAAGGAAGAATCAACGAACGAACTCCAAAAGCATTCACCACAACACAACAGATAGATGCAATAATAATTCTCTATTCCAATAATCCAGAGCCAAAAGATCAAATGAGAACTTGTTGATGTTGTTTGCCGAAATGATGCCCTAGCCCACAAGTGCGACCTCCTCTACCTGTCAAACCAAGGAAAGTCGATTCAATCAATTAGATCAAGTATGGAGAAAATACAAGCGAAATGCAATGATAACATGAAATAGAAGGTCAAAGATAGTAATACTCCCTGTTACCAACGAAGAAACCCAAGGAAGAAGTAGGGAGGGTCCTCCCCTACCAATACATCCTCCTCAAATGAATTCGGCCTCCACCTGTAGATGCAAAAATGTGGTACAAAATATAGCAAGACAAAATCTTCAAGAACCCAGTGCAAAGGAAGAATCAACGAACGAACTCCAAAAGCATTCACCACAACACAACAGATAGATGCAATAATAATTCTCTATTCCAATAATCCAGAGCCAAAAGTCCCCTTTACAATGAGAAGCTCTCTCTTTTAAATAGAATGGAGAGAGGCCACAATCCTAACCACTTTTTGAATGAGTGACAAGATTAAAAGATCAAAAGATCTAATCAATGGTTGAGATGAGCTCAACAATACAATACATGGATCAATAATAAAATATAACAATATGTGGACAAACTCGCCCTAGGAGAGAGGATCCCTCCAAATCATAATGATAAAATATAAGAAATAGCTCATGGTGGGTCCAAGGGGTAATTTCTAACACCCTTGGTCGATCCCCATGGCACAATATCCAAGAATAAGTGATCTAGACACCAAATCGTGCCTCTCTGGGAAAGTCGTGAACCTTAGGAGGCTCCAGAAATCATCAAAAAATGCCATAAGTGATGGATGTGGGTCCCGATGAAGCTGAAACTGCTGGAGGAGGTGTGGAAGACATCCCACTCATCATCACTGATCATCCCATGCCATAACCTTGCCTCAGTAGCCCAAATCGAATTCCTTTGTAGCCATTTTCACCATTTCTAGACTGCCTCGGGAAGTGTGAAACTGCCCAAACTACCTCCTGGAGTGCCTGGCTCCAAAAAATAAAATCACCAGACTGTCTGGGAGGGGGGTAATATGGTAGTAACAAGTGGCTGGACCACCCCCTCCATCAATAGCGCTCTAGGTGAACCACTGATATCTCTGCTCTGCTCTGACAGGACCTCCGACAAGCCAAAACTGCACTAGGATAGCCAACTGAGGCTAAAAATCACCGTAACTGCCCGAAACTGAAAATAAACTCTCATTGGACTCAGAAGGTCCTGTTATCACCTAAGCTGTAGTTACCCCTATGGATAGATCCAGTCATGGATGGCAATAGGGAAGGGCAACTCAAAAGGTGCAACCACGATCACCTCGACCTCCAATATGTATGGTTGTCACGCCAGTCGAGGCAACCTTCGCTTTATGTTATCTAGCCCAGACAACAAAGGGGGAGACCCGATCTACTCCCGACAGGAGAGATCAAAACCAAGACACCAAATCAAGGTATTTCTAAGTGAAGTTAGGTGTATGGTTTATCCTAGACCTAAGGGTAAAGTCACAAGCCAAGTGAGGGTTCAATAGGTATAGCTTTGGTTCATAGTTGATGTAATAGTGACTTATAATGTTTGAAGTGAGATCTAGGGCTAGTGTACTAGTTCAATGTTGGAAAGTCCACTGCCTTGGGAACTGTGTCCAATGCAGGGAAGTTAAGGTTTGTATTGGGGCTAACTAGTACGGATGACAAGCTTGACCATGATACATGATAGCATCAAGGGTTTAGTTCACCATGCATAGATCAATCCACAAGTCAATCCAACAATCTAGGAAGGTTGAACTAACTTGGAGAGAAACCAGTGCCTTGGGAATTGGGAAGTGGAGTCAAAGTAGGTTTGACTTGTGGTTTAGGACTCCTAGTACTTGGGACAAGTGGGCAATGGAGGTCTTGATGGATGAATGTATCTAGATCTAGGTTTGACCCAAGTGGACCACAATCCCTTAAAACAAGGAATGCAATCCCCAAGGCAAAACTTGACAGAATGACAGTCTAGACCTAGGTTTTGAATTATTCCGGTTCTGAATCTCCAAAAATCTCAAGTACCCAGTTCCTAGAAGTGAGTAAACTCACTTCTCCAAGGTGGTGCGACTTTGCCCAAGGAGGCTTAAAAGTGGGGTTAGGTGGGTCAAAACAAGTCGGATGGCATCCAAACTTTAGATCCGGGTAGATCGGTCAGGTAGGAGTATGGATCTGTATTTTCGTGGTAATCCAACGGTTAGATCTTAGTAGATCTGAGTTTAAGGGTTCCAAGTGGTCCAAAATGGGGATTAAATCCCTTAAAATGTGGAATAGGGCCCACAAGGTGAATTTCAGGAAAGGGACAACCTGGGTGTATGTTATTGGATGTGTAGATGTCAAATCAAGTGGAATCTCAAACACCCACCACTTAGATCTAGGTCAACCTGCTCAATCAGTAAAGTGCGCCTTGCTTGGGAGAAGCCAAGTTGGTATGGGAGAGGGGTCAAACGGAAGCCAATCCTCACCAAACTATAGATCCGGGATGCCGTGGATGCTATAGAGGTGGGTTTTCAATATTATGCCCAATAACCCACTAGATCTAAGTAGATCTGAGAAAATATGAAAATGGGGTTTTGATTGATTAGGGTTTTAATTGTTTTTGACAATTGGATAGATCATGGAGATAGAACTTACCTTGAGATCATACCTGAGTGATGTGGATGAGATGCCTTGATGTTGAGGAAGATTCCCACAGAGATCAAATGAGAGATTGTTGATTTGATTGCCGATTTGATGCCCTAGCCCACAAGTGCGCCTTCCTCTACCTGTCAAACCAAGGAATGAAGATTCAATCAGTAAGATCAAGTATGGAAGAAATACAAGAGAAATGCAAATAGTAACATGAAATAGAAGGTCCTGGGACAGTAATACTCCCTGTTACCAACGAAGAGCTCCAAAGAAGAAGTAGGGAGAGTCTTCCCCTACCAATACCTCCTCCTCCAAGCAAATCGGCCTCCACCTGTAGATGCAAAATCGTGGTACAAAAGATATGGCAAACAAGATCTCCAATAACTCAGTGCAAAGGAAGAACCAACGAACGAACACCAAAAACATTCACCACAACACTGGAGATAGATGCAATAATAATTTTCTATTCCAATAATCCAAAGCCAAAAGTCCCTTTACAATGAGAGGCTCTCTCCTTTAAATAGGAAGGAGAGGCACCAAAACCCTAACCACTTTTTGAATGAGTGGCTAAGATTAAAAGATACAAATGTCTAATCAATGGTTGAGATGAGCTCAACAATGAAATACATGGATCACTAATAAAATATAATGTAAGTGGACAAAATCGCCCTATAAGAGGGGAATCCCACCAAATCATGATGATAAAATATCATAAGAGGCTTATGGTGGGTCCAAGGGGTAATTTTATCCCTCCTTGGTCAATCCCCATAGCACAATAACCAATAAATAATCATGAAAGTACCAAATCGTGCCTCCATAGTGAAGTCGTGGTCCTCAAAAGACCTCAAAAAATCCACAGAAAATGCCATAAGTGATGGATGCGGGCCCCGATGAAGCTGAAACTGCTGGAGAGGGTGTGGAAGGTCCCGATCTATCATCACTGATCATCCCATGCCATAACTTTGCCTGAGTAGCCCAAATCGATTTCCTCAATAGCCATTTCTACCAATCCTGAAATGCCTCGGGAAGCGTGAAACTGCCCCAAACAGCCTCCTGGAGTGTTGGCGCTGTCAAGGTGAGGGCACCAATGTGTCCGGAAGGGGGGGTAATATGGTAAAAACAAGTGGCTGGACCACCCCCTCCATCATCAGCGCCCTAGGTCAACCGGATAAAAGTCATCTCTGCTCCGACAGGGCCTCCAACAGACCAAAACTGCACTGGGACAGCCAACTGAGGCTCAATCATCACTGTAAGTGCCCGGAACTGAAAACAAACTGTCCCATTGGACTCAGAAGGTCCAAATCTATCCAAGATGTGTACTCATACACCATATGAGTCTCTGCATGATCAAAATAAATATCCAATATACCGGAACAAGGCTAATAATAATGCGCTGTACATATACAAACACTGCTGTAACCCCAGAATCATCATCATAACCCTGTAGCTGCTGTATAGAATCATCCTGTATGTGTACATAGACCATATATCATCTATCCATATCATCATAAGGTCTAACATCTCATGTCTCATGGTCCTCCATGGTCAAACTAGGTCCAACCAAGACCAAATATAACTCAGTCCATCATCCAAGGCTGCTGAAAAGTATCAAGGTTAATACATGCTTTACAACTTATTCAAATAGCAATTATAACACATAATGATCATAACTGGCGATCTACATCCAAATATATAGTGTCGTTAAATATTATTATTACTCAGACTAGACTTTCAGGATCATACTCACTTCATAGCTGTGATCAATTTGCTAGTGAAGGGTGAAGGCTAAATTAACTGGCTAGGCTAAGGGATGACTTAACTGCCTTGACTTTGTGACACTTTGGCAAGGGAAAGGGAATACACCATAGTATATACTGAATGAGCAATAACACAGGGAATGGCGGTGTCTCACAAATGGATGAGTTGTTTAAAGAGGGTTTATTCACCTTCACAGATGCGCACAATCCATAATACAAATAAGGCCAGCAATTGTTTAGATATAGCATTTAAGTTCCATTGCTTTTTGGGCCTGAAGTTTCCATAGCCTTGATCTATGTGTGTTTATAAACACATTGCATAGATTTACATTTTTTCTTTTAGGCTTTCTGCTGCAGGTGTGTTTTTAAGGCACTTGTTTACCTGAACACTTCTAGGTGTGTCATGGACAACTTGTTTACCTAGGTATTTATTTTCCACAAGATATAACATTTTATTTTTATGGCCATTTTCATTTGGCATGCTTCTCATTCATGTGTGTTTAGAAACACATTGCATGAACGGGCTTTTCATACAAGATATAACATTTCATTTTTCCAGATTTTGTATTCATGGCAGCACTAAAAGTTTCAGGTTTAGCCAACACAACTTTAGTGACTAGGGGGAATTCACAAGGAACTCCAACTCACCATAGGTAAGTTTTGTCACCAACTCAGAGCCGAGACACAATAAACAAGGAAGCTCATCCAATACAGAGGCTACAGTGGGGAAAAGTCCTCCATGCCACTAGTCAAGTAGTAAGTCAGGGTGATAATCTAAAAAGGTAGGCCATGGATGGATGAAGACAATGAAATGATGGATCCAACACTAGCAAGCCAAAGTATGGTGTAATGATCACCTCTATTCTCCCTAAGGAGGGTATGTACCAATGAGTATGAATAGTGAACTTCTAAGTCTGAGTAGGGACAATATAATATATATAATAGATCAACCAGGTCCATATATCTATATGATCGCCAGATCATGACACTAAGTGCTAAGACATGCTATAAGAATAAGTATAAAAACAATCTAACCATGACACCATGATATACCTGCTGAGTCATATACCTGAAAGCACATCAACCTGTACCATCCTTCGTCCTCTGAAACTGCTACTGTAACTCTGGGCACTACTGTCTGCTCTGTACCAATGATATAATGGCTACATTGGTACTGTCTGCTCTGTACCAATGATATAAGTCATTAATTATTATTATTACTTAGACAAGACTTTCAAGGTCATACTCACTTCATAGTTGTGATCAATTTGCTAGTGAAGGGTGAAGGCTAAGAATAACACGGCTAGGTTAAAGGATGACTTACTGACTTAACACTGTGACACTTTGGAAATGCATATGGGAATACACACCATAGCATATAGTGGACAAGCAATAACACAGGGAATGGTGGTGTCTCACAAATGGGTAAGTTGTTCAAAGAGTGTTTATTCACCTTCACATATGCGCACAATCCATAATACAAATGAGGCCAGCAATCTTTTTGATATAGAGTTTACGTTCCATTGCTTTTTCGGCCTAAAGTTTCCATAGCCTTTGATCTATGTGTGTTTACAAACACATTGCATAGATTTACATTTCATGAGGCTTCTTGCTGTAGGTGTGTTTTTAAGGCACTTGTTTACCTGAGCACTTCTAGGTGTGTCACAGACAGCTTGTTTACCTAAGTATTTACATTTCACAAAAGATATAACATTTGATATTTCATAGCCATCTTCATTTGGCTTGCCTTTCATTCACGTGTATTGAGAAACACAGTGCATGAATGGACTTTTCATACAAGATACAACATTTTATTTCCATACTTTGTATTCATGGCAGCACTAAAAGTTTCAGGTTTAGCCAACAACATCTTTAGTGACTAGGGGGAATTCACAAGGAAATCCAACTCACCATAGGTAAGTTTTGTCACCAACTCAGAGCTGAGACACAATAAACAAGGAAGCTCATCCAATACAGAGGCTACAGTGGGGAAAGGTCCTCCATGCCACTAGTCAATTAGTAAGTCAAGGTAATGAACAAATTGGGTAAGTAATGGATGGATGAAGAAAGTGAATAATGAAACCTACACTAGCAAGCCAAAGTATGGCGGGAAAGATCACCTCTATTCTCCCTAGGAAGGGTAAAACCAATGAGTATAGGGCAAGAACTTCTAAGTCTGAGTAGGGACAAATATGATATTTATATACATAGTACAACCAGGTCCACATATCTATATGATCGCCAGATCATGATACTAAATGCTAAGACATGCTAAGAAAATGGAAATAAAAGCAATATACCCACAACACCATAATATACCTGCTGAGTCATATACCTGAATGCTCATCATCAGAACCATCATCTGTCTTCTGAAACTGCTGTTGTAACTCTGGGCACTACTAACTGCTCTGTACAAATGGCTAAATAGCTACATCGGTCATCTCTCTGAGTGTCCTGAGACTCAGTCATGGCATGGGGAATAAAACTGTTGTCCAAAATCTGATAGTGATCCATAATAAATGCTCATCTCAGCATCTCAATGCAAGGGAACTGGCTGAATAGTGTACTGGAATCAGAAAAATAATGTATGGTAGCCCGGCTACTATATATGTGATAACAGTGACCTAGATCAAATCTAGGATTTACCACCACAAAGCCAGTCCTTTTTCATACTGGATGTGACCTAGATCAAATCTAGGATTTACCACCACAGAGCTAATCCTTTTTCATACTGGATGTGACCTAGATTAAATCTAGGATTTACCAGCACAACATCATCATCGTCACATTCTTGGAGACAAGAGTCTACGGATCCCTTTAGGCCATGTATCCAGGGATGATACAATCCCACTGCAACGTCATCATCATCAAATTCTCGGAGACAAGAGTCTACGGATCCCTTTAGGTCATGTGTCCAGGGATGATACAATCCCACTGCAACATCATCATCATCACATTCTCGGAGACAAGAGTCTACGAATCCCTTTAGGTCATGTGTCCAGGGATGATACAATCCCACTGCAACATCATCATCATCACATTCTCGGAGACAAGAGTCTACGGATCCCTTTAGGTCATGTGTCCAGGGATGATACAAGCCCACTACAATATCATCAGCATCAGCACTGCTCCCCCTTTCGAGGAAGGTCCTTTCGAACCACACCAAGCTTGTCAGGGAAGTACTCAAACTTCACTCGAGACAGAGGCTCAGTCAACACATCAGCAACTTGCTCATCGGTGCTCACATACTGGAGCTTTATAGCTCCCTTCTGCACCATATCTCATATATAAAAATACCGTATTTAGATGTGCTTTGACTTGTCATGGAACACTAGGTTCTTCGTCATCTTTATACAACTCTGGTTGTCACATAGAATCATTGTGGTATCCAACTCCAAGTCAAATAATTCTGACATCAACTTCCGAAGCCATATGGCCTCACAACTAGCAGAACAAGATGTTATATACTCTGCTTCAGCTGTGCTGAGAGAAACACTGGACTGCTTCCTGCTAAACCATGAGATCATGGCGGATCCCAGACAATAACATCCACCTGAGGTGCTCTTCTTGTCTAAGACACTTCCAGCCCAATCTGCATTTGTATAACCATACAATCTGTAGTCATGATCTCCAACATAGTATAGACCAAAGTCTATCGTACCTTTCAGGTACCTCATCACATGCTTTGCAGCTACCAGGTGAACACGTCTAGGCTTAACTAGATACTGACTCAGGGTGTTCACAGCAAAGCATATATCTGGCCTGGTATTCGTCAAATACATCAACGAACCAATCATCTGTCTGTAAACTATAGAAACCACTATCCATCATCCCAAATCTCTACTTCACATTTTCCTTGGCTAAGGAAAAATCTCATCTGATCTCAGCCACATATCTAATCACAAGAATCATGCCAAGATTCTTTAACTCAGAGATCTAGTCCCTCTGAAGTGGAGTTTTCTACATCTGAGTATTGTCCTCCCTCTGAGTATTGTCCTCCCTCTGTGACTCAACATCATTCACACTCTGCATTGAGTGATCTTCTGCATATCTATCTGTGCCATCTCCCGTCAGATGGGTCTACTGATATGAGCCTCAAGATCACTCGAACTCTATGATGAGTTCCTTCTTGCATCCATCTGAGAGAAGCATGTCATCTTTATATAGAAACCATCTTCAACCTTGTAGCAAAGGTTGAAATCCGCATCACCCATGGTGATCATCAAGCTTGTCAAATGACTATCGATCCTGGGTACCTGTTGAACCCGTACAAAGCCTTCTTCAATCATGTGATTCTTTTTCAGATCTTGGGAGTTTGCTCGATATGCACTTCTTCCTCAATTACACCATTCAAGAGAACGGGCTTGTCATCCATGGGTGTAATCTATCTCTGGAAGTGTGTCTAGCCATTGGAGCAAACATCTTACCATGATCCTTTCCCTCTTCCTAAGAGAATCCTATAGCCACGAGCCTTGCTTTGTACTTCTATAGTATGTTTGATTTGCAAGTCTTCTTGTTGAACAATCATCACTTATTCTTCGGAACAAGTGTTCATCATCCTTCTTTTGTAGATCATAGCACACAATCTTTCCTACAAATCAAATTCAATTACATGATTAGTAACACTTCATAATTATCAAATCATGTTGACATTTCAATGATAACCTATTATGCATACTGATATGATTCACATAGGTATGCAACTATCTTGACCAATACTTTGGCACAACCCTTTTCCATATCCTGTATGCAGATAGTGGCTATCTAGATGCCTTCCATCTCTACCAAAACATACTATCAAGAGCATGCACAGCTCCCATCATGTTAGCAAAGAGGTTTCATTCTAAACAAGCAACAATGGAATGTTTGTCCAACCTACCCATCATATGCATATTAGTAGTATACTGTTCAATGCTATATGAATGCTTACACTATGCATGATATATTTCCTGATTCTAGGAATACAAATATGCATACAACTATTACGAGCAATATCATTAACTATTCAGAAATTAAAGAAGTAATTCAAATAACAACTCAAATACTTATCTTTTATGTTTGTGTGGTTGCCTCCCTCTTGATCTATATTTTCCCTTTATGATAGCAGCATGATTATATGTCTTTGAACTTCTATCCATCCTCATAAGTAGAGCTTCTATGTGATCAAAGTCTATGGATGAGTCTTTGTCTTCATGTCATCATGGTCATATATTCTTGATCTAGAACTTGATTTGTCTTTCTTGATGTACCTTTCATGTTAGCAAACAACATCATCCTCATACAACACCACAAGTGCATTAGTACAATCATAAGTGTCATAACCCTAATCAATGAATGTCTTCTATCATTCACATGCATTCGTACTTTTACTATGGTGATCAAACAAGTCTGAAATTAATCATGATTGTACTAACCTCAATAATATGAAGACAAACATATCATGAACTTAATCATCAGATAAATGAAACAGATTTCAAAACATACCAGCATCTCCTCAAGTCATACCTGTCAAGATTGCTTGTAGTCTTCTCTATAAGGGTAAAACCCTAGTCGTCCAAGGTAGATAACTTGTAAACATCTTATATAGATTCATGGTGCTAGGATGATAGAATACCAATGCCATTTAAACCTCCTTCATTGCTGCCCTATGAGTCTCCCAACTTTGCTAGGGTTTCTTCTTACTTGGAAACCCTAATTTTCAATCTCCTTCCTCCCACAACATTTTGATGGAAGATTAATATCTATGGTGAATGGATTCCAAATCCATTTTCAAAGTTTCCAATGTTGCATCAGGTGTCTCCAACATTGTATCAGGTCATGCCATACCTAAAAAACTGAAAACCCTAAGTGAGAACTTCTTCCTCCTCTTCTTTGATTTCCTCCGTTGAGCCATTTTAGATGTGCAGTATTTTTTCTGGTGTATCTCTGAAATTTTGGATCCTCAGGGTCTGAAACTTCGGCCTGTGGTAACCTGACCTGTCATCTTTCCAACCCCACAAGTTTGCGCTTCATGGGATTCTCCATAAGAGAGATATGCTACGTCTCCCAACATGACCTGTTTATGGGATGAAACAGCATAGCAAACTTGTACAGCGCGCCACGTGTCACTGTTTCAACTTCAACCTCTGATACTCGGAAGTCGGACCTGTGAAACTAAACTAAAGAACAATCACAAAAATTGAGATGACACAAATCCCCCCAAGGGGGATGGGGTGTGGGCGCTGGGTAGCCTACTTGATCTCGTTTAATTTTTCTTTTACAATACTTTTCAAGAACACTTAAAGTCCTTTGAAAGATAGGAGTAACAAGTTTACAAAAGATTCCAAAACAAAAATGAATCGAATTGAGAGGAGGGTTCCCAAAATGCTCCAGATGGCTCAAATTATCGAAATTTCGCCAACACGCCTCTCTACCTGTTCAACAAAAAGCTAAAAACAGCAAAGAAAAAATTAGTAGAAAAGTGGCCCAAAGCACTTTAAGAGTGACTTTGGGTTTGCCATCTAAAACTTGCAAAAATCTCTAAGCTAAACTAGGAAAAAATTACTCAAAATGAACCAAGAAAACAAGTTAGAAAGCTTGTTTCTTAGGATCTTTGCTTGCCTTCTTAGGGCAGCAAATAAAAGACTCCTAAAACAGCCAAATGTCGCTTTAAACCACAAGCAAACTAGCCTAATAAGCCTTTAGATTTTATGATAAAATGAACTTGTAAAGGGAAATTGCTTTCACTAGATCTATATAAAAGATTTATAAACTTTGAACTCTAAGATCTAATGAGCAAAAATCAGATCTATTTTAAATGCTACAATAATTATAGATCTCAAAATAAAACACCAAAGTACCCAAGGAAAAATTATGAGTTTGAAGCAGAGAGATAGAACCAAAGAATGGAAAAGAAGTTGGGCGAATAGAGTCTTCTTGGTAGTGGGATTGAGAGGGACTAAGCTCCTTTTCGAAAATACTTGAGAAGTAACAATGCTAGCACGCTTGCTACACCCTCTAGCTTAGATAACCTGTGGACACTCACAACAACTTCCACAAGGGGATTAAAAAATCGATGCTTAACCACATAAAGACTTTAAAAAGTTTGCTTGTTCAAACAAGAAATCACAAATCTCAAAGCATTTTTATATAGCTATCAATAAAAGGCAAATATCAAATGTTACCTTTTACCCTACTAGAATGCACATTCCCTTCAAAGTTCAATTTAGATCCCAACAATAAACAAAATTGCAAAAGACATAGTTTACCTCAACGGTTCAAGGAGCTTCCAACATCCACACAATGGACAATCACACAATGAGATAGCCTCCAAACCCTTTCTTCTTATTCCAATACTCAAAAAATATTACACATAAACCAAGAGCAGAGGTTCCACCTTCCAATGGAGAATGGTGTGGAAACCTCTCTCTTAAATAGAGTTAACAAGAGGGGGGGCGCTAATCCCAAGAGAGGGGTGCCTGGGCGAAGAGGGAGTTCACTCGCAGTTGCTCCTTTGATTTAGCCTTGATTGAGAGTCAATCCCAAAGGGATTGCGCCAGCTCAATAGAGGTAGGCGCATCCCTCCTTGTTTACATCACCTCCAAAACTAACTCGCCATGTGGAAGAAGATGCCCATGTTGAGAGAGGGCGCATATTTAATTTGAAATTCAATCGCTAACCTTATGATTTGACTTTATAACACATGCTTTATGCTCTTAACTAAGTCGCCCTCCATATGAGACAAGATGCCAACTCATCCAACATGTTTTAAATATGCTTCCTTGATTTTCTCACTTTTTCCTTTTGTGCATTTTGTGTCATTTTCAGCAATTTTTTGACATTTTATCACCCTTTTGAGCAAAAATGCTCTAAGTGATAATTTAATCACCCGAAACATAGGAAAAGTGGATCATAGGGTAAAGAAGACACTCTGAGTGTGAAAACAAGCATCCCCATGCCAAATTCCGCCTCCAGACCATACTTTTATTACAATTTGAAATTTCCCAATTAAACCATTAAAAAATGGTCTAATTTTACGGGAAAATTTATTTTTCTCAGAATTGACTCAAAACTCCTCTGGGACCTAGTGCATGTCCATACGACTCATTATTGATGGCTAGCATGTAAAAATACATAGACAGATTGGCTTTAATAACCTCCCAAGGTTTAACCACCAAGGTAAATACTCTATCTTTGGAGGTGTAAGTGAAAAACTAGGGAATTATACGTCACTGAAGTGCAACGCTTAATTCCTAAGGAAAAAACACTCTAGGGTATCCCCTTGACAGGTAAGCCTAAGGTAAGCCAAGCCTGTTACAAAAAGACCATGCTTTGACCAACTTATTACAATTCCCCATGGGGGTATGGACATGAAATTTTTTGAAAAAGGGCCAAAATCTAGCCTGATGGATCTCGGAACACTGATGATGAACAACTTGATTGTTCAAGTCTTCGACGGTTCACTCGGAATCCACTAAGTGCAATTTAGTGGATAGCAGTGACATGCTGGGGAGATTGGCCCTTGAATGATGAGTAGTGTTGATGCATCAAGCATCGAGCATCAAGCACAGGGTGGGACAGTGCTTTCTCTCAGACACCGAGGTAGGGTGGAGAGATTAGTCCCCAGATGCTTAGAGTGGGACAGTGCTTTCTCTCGGATACCAAGATAGGATGGAGAGATTAGTCGCCAAATGATCAAAATGGGACAGTGCCTTCTCCCAGACACCCTGTGACAGGATGGGGAGATTAGTCCTGAGATGCTCAGAGTAGGGCAGTGCTTTCTTTCGGACACCCTGTGACGGGGTGGGAAGATTAGCCCTTAGTTGCACACACTATCCTCCTAGAGGTTGAGCATTGGGCATTTCTCCAGTATTAGCCATGTGACTTGGCTAGGGGTGAATGACCCATAGTGGGGCAGTTCCTTCTCCCAGCCATCCTCTGATGGGATGGGGAGATTAGTCCCCAGCTGCTCACTCATCATTTATGCTATGTACATTGACATCCCCTCCAAGCAAAAGAAGAACTCCCAGAAGACAAGAAGAAGGCCATTGAAGAACGTGCAAGAAGAATACCTACCTAAGTTGAGAGGGAGTGTTGATATCTTAGCTTGGCATAATGTCTACCCTCGATGAGAAGTGAGAGGGCTAGAGAAGGAGAACATCATAGATAACCTTTCTTAGAATGAAGAAGTTATTGAAGCCGGTACAAGACCATTGAACAAGGAAGAAAGCCCCAATGATATGTGCCAAGTGGGTACATATGGGTACATGATGTGCATATGGAGGGTCGGCCCGGACCCGAAATGGAAATGAAATGTAACGTAATGTGGTCCCGCTTGTAAAGTGAACCCAAATGAAAAGTAAAGTTCTTGTATAAATAAGAAGTCATATAGAGCTCATTTCCCTCACTTATCTCATCTCTTATGCTCATCTTGGCATAATGCAAAAGGAGGAGGAAGAAGGTGCTAGGGTTTCCTCATGACCATGATTTAGGGTTTTATTATGAGGAAACTTCAGCTATGGTCTTTGGTTATCTCTCTATGCTTGGCGCTAGACCTTGGAGGCTTGTCTTGTTAATATAAGTACTTCATGTTTATTCATGTTCTAGGGCTTCTTCATGTGGTGATGCTCTTGCGAACTAGAGCATGTTCATGGTTGGAATGTACTTGTTTTTCCGAACATTATTCCAAGAAAGGTTGGTTGGGTTTTCTTCCCCATGAGGGTTTCCTAGGATAAATTGCTGTGTCTCTTGTGCATCATTATTCTTGCTAGATCCTACATTGTTTATGATTGAATATTTCATGGCGTAAATGCTATATGATTAATTTGTGCATGGAAATCTGGTTAGAATCATAAGAAAGTATTTATCCAGTTGAAATATAAGAAAATCAACATAGTTGAGTGGGTAGGCCCATAATTCTCCAGCAACTATCAAGAAGAAGAGCTCAAAAAGCTACCCATGGGTGCAACAAGACTCAACGAAGATGTGGTAAGATCCACTAAACAAGTTGAGAGTCATCTATGTTGTTGTAATTGTAACTTCCGAAGATATTCTTCTGTTTATTATTATATCTTTTATTTGTACCTCCGACGGAGATACTTTTCCTCCGTCCGGGGATGTCATTGTTATGTTTAGTCATTAAGGTAAAACCTCCTTCGTAAGTCGGGGCAATAGATCCCCTAGAGTCAAATGTAAAAGGGTTTATTGAGTCTCCCTAGAGAAGTCGGCCCAGTCAGTTTTAGTGAGGCCGACCTAGTTGGTTAAAAGGTCAAGTCAAAAGTAAAGTATAAATAGAGAGCCTTGCTGTCTCATTTTGACACACTACTCACTCTCACAAGTTCACATAGCAAGGGAGAGAAGACAAGTTCGTTGGAGGAGAAAGAGAGAGAGCTGCAGAAGACATATTTTGAGTTTCCCATTTTGCTTGATATTGTATTGGTGATGAATCTATCATTGAGGAAGTTGCGAGGTTTTCTCCTTTATGGTTTACCCGAGGAAAACTATTGTGTCTATTCTGTTTTGTTGTGCTTGTTATTCTTTCGGTTAAAGAGAATAGATAATATTGAATTAAAGTACAAACTCTAACATGGTATCAACGCTGACTTGAAAAGAAGACATTGTGCAGCAACGGAAAACTAGGGCTTTCTAGTTTGAGGTCTTCTCTCCATAGATCATCAAGAAAAGAGGGCTAGGTTAACTCGCCCTAGGAGGGCACATCTTTTGGAGGAAGCAAAACTCAGTTCCAAGAAGTTTGATTTTTGACCCTGTCACTAGGACCCGAAGAAACTAGGGCTTCATGTCCCGGACACTTTCCTCCATAGATCAGCTTGAAAAAGAGGTTATTCTAACTCACCCTAAGAGGGCACATTTTCCTATAGAGGCAGAATTCAAATCCGAGAATTTTCATTTTTTGACCCGTCACTAATGCCGGAAGAAAACTAGGGCATCAATTATTTTGGGATTTTGTCCATAGATTTGGAAAAAGGAGTACATTGGACAACTCGCCTTGAGGAGGCGCATCTTACTATCCAATCAGAAGTTCAAGATTCCAATTTTGGAAAATTAGGGTTTCTCTGAGAAACCCTAGGCCAGCCAGCTCCAAAACCATGTTGGGCATCTCAAATTGGTAAGACCTAAATCTTTGCTATTTCCATTTGAGGTACTCATTCAATATGTCTCACCAGACCAAGCTTGAGGATAAGCTTGAGGGAGCTGATAACTTTCGAGCATGGCAATATAGGATTGCTCTTGTCCTTCAGGAAAATGACTTGGACAAATATGTTAGTGAAGAGGTTCCAGCACCAGAAGGAGATCAGGCTAAGGCTATCCACAAGAAGAACCTGGTTAAAGCCAAGAGAATTATTGCAGACTCCATTAAGGATGATCTCATCCCACATGTGTCATCCTTGAAGACACCCAAGGAGATGTTCGATGCACTGACAAGACTATTCGAAGGGAAGAACATCAATCGGAAGATGACATTAAGGAACCATCTCAAGAACATAAAGATCCTGAACTCAGAGACCATGCAATCCTATTTCACAAGGGTCTCATAGATCAAGGAGCAACTTGAAGCAATTGAAGAAAAGGTAGAAGGAGAGATCGTTATGGCCACCTTGAATGGTCTCCCAAGATCATGGGACTCATTCATTCAAGGGATATGTGCCAGGAAGAAGTTGATCACATTCAGCAGATTATGGGAAGAATGTACTCAAGAAGAAGCTCAACTTGTGGCACGAGAAGAGAAGATGGGAGCAAATGATGATCAAGCTCTCCCAATTCACGCTAGAAGAAATCACAACAAGAGGGAGCACCACCATCACAACAAGAGGGAGAACCACTATCAAAATAAGAGGGAGAACTACGATAGACAAAGGAGACCCAGAAGAGATCTATCCAACATTAGATGTTATACATGTGATGAGATGGGACACTACTCTAGAGATTGTCCCAGAAACAGAGGTTCCTCCAACAAGAAGAAGAAAAAAAAAAGACATCATGCTCACACTACTGAAGATGATGAACCAGCAAGGAAAACAACCAGAGAAGAAGAAAGAGATGATTCTTCAAGTGATGAAGAATATGTATTGTAATAAATAAAGGTAACCAATTACAAGGGTTCATTCAAAAGGTTCCACCTCATAAGGTGAAGCTAGAGATGACTTTCTCTATTACATAGGAGAAGCTACTACAGAGTTGGACTCCGGGAAAACAAATAAAGATCAATGCTCTATGGAAGAACCTCTCATCCATTTCAGCATTGGTTAAGATGCAAAAGAAGGACACACTGAGTCTACTCCAGTACAAAGAACAAGTGTAGACTACTTGCTCAACATTTCCGATCATAAGTAAGAAAGGCACAGGACCTAAGAATCAAACGATGAAGTAGAACACAATGTCAGAGACTCCAGTAGTTCCTTGCAAGGAAGCAAAGATCAAGAGGGAGTCCAACCAACAACCAAACAAAGATAAGTATTTGAATTTTCATTTCTTGTATGTCTAATTACTTAAATGATATAATGATATTGTTCAGTTGTGTACATACGTATGTTCCTAGATTTAGGATGTGTATTATGCATGTTAGAAAAGTTGCATTAATGAACAGAATACTACTAATATGCAAGTAACAGGTAAGTGGCCTATGGTACTTGTTATCACATATATAGTAGCTGCGCTACCATATATTTTATTCCAGATTCCAGTACATTTTTCAGCTAGTCCTTTACACTGAGATGCTTGAGATGAGCATCTATATTGGATCACTATTATGATTATGGACAGCAATATATTCCTATGCCATGACTGAGTCTCAGGAAAATCAGGTTTGATACCGATGTAGCCATTTAGCCATTTACAGAGCAGTATGTATTGCCCAGAGTTGCAGCAGCAGGTTCTCAGTGGACAGATGATGGTTCAGATTTTTTTATGCACAGGTATATGACCCAGCAGGTATTATCGTGTGTTACGGTTATTATTGCTTCTATACTCATTCTTGTGGCATGTTTTAGCACTTGGTGTCATAATCTGGCGATCATATAGATATGTGGACCTGGTTGTATTATTTATCTATTTATGTCCCTGCTCAGACTTAGAAGTTCTTGGTTATACTCATTGGTTTTACCCTCCTTAGGAGAATGGAGGTGATCATTCCCACCATCCTATGGCTTGCTGGTGTTGGTTTCATTATTCACTTTCTCCATCCATCCATTACCTTCCCGTTATGATATTATCCTTGACTTACTACTTGACCTGTGATATGAAGGACCTCCCCCCACTTTGGCCTCTTTGTTGGATGAGCTTCCCTGTTTATCTTGTGTCTCGGCTCTGAGTTGGTGACAGAACTTGCCTTCTGGTGAGTTGGATTTCATCCTTAGTGGTGGAACTTCCGCATTAGTCATTTGGGAATGTTGTTGGCTAAAACCTGAAACAGATAGTACTGCCATCATTACAATGTATCTGGAAATGAAATGTAAGCCCATTCTAGAATGTGTTTCTTAACACACGTGAATGAAAGGCA
Source organism: Larix kaempferi (assembly GCA_027924585.1). NCBI lineage: Eukaryota > Viridiplantae > Streptophyta > Pinopsida > Pinales > Pinaceae > Larix > Larix kaempferi. Next base: position 4,407,144 of record BSBM01000579.1, on the reverse strand, counting down.
TGTGAAATTAATGAAAATCCAAGAACGTGTTTCTTAACACACGAATCAAAAAGCCTAATAAATGTAAATCCAAAAATGTGGTTTTTAACACACATGGATCAAGGCTATGGAAATGAATGAAAGGCCTAAAAAGCAATGGTTTAACAAATGCTATATCTAATGATTGTTGGCCTCACTTGTAATGATTTATTCCTCACTAGCCTGCGGGTTATCATGTGAGATGGAGTAAGGGACAGCTAATTCTAAGTGTCCCCTAGAGTCTCAAGTTACGGTTTGTCGGGCACCTAGTCATGGCAGCTCTAGAAAAGATCCTCACGGAGCTGCATCAGCTTGGATGTGAGCTGTAGACATCTGTCAATGTCGAATAAACACTTCCCAGACTGCTTATCCATTTGTGAGACACGGCCTTCCCCTGTGTTATTTGCTTGTCCAGCCTATTGCTTAGTGTGCATTCCCTTTTCCATATCCAAAGTGTCACTGTGTCAAGTCAGTACAGTCACCCCTTAGCCTAGCCTTATAGTCTTCAGCCTTCACCCTACACTAGCAAAATGATCACAGCCATGAAGTGAGTATAGTCTTGAAAGTCTAGTCTGAGCCATAATAATAATAAAAGACATTGAATACTTGGTTTTAGATCTCTAAAATATTTATCAAAGTAGAACAAGAAAGTAAGCTTACTTAAATTACTCTACCTTAAACAATTAAGGAACCCAAATACATCAAGTAGATAGCAAGAAATTGAAATGACACAGGTTACCTATTTTGCTCAAGACAATCTAGATCCACACATAGAAGTACCCCACATCTAGCCTCCAAAGCTTCTTTTATTAGCAAAATGAACAATAGAGCGATTACAATATGGCAAACCTCCTCTCAATCCAACTCTAACTAGTTTGGAATGAGAGAGGTGCCTCAAATATATAGAATGGGCAAGGAGGGAGGGGAGTGAGTGATGGAGAAATGGGTAGAGCAAATGGGGCTGCCAACTCCCACCTATTTGGCTGCCCAAAACAGTCATAAATCAGACATAAATCAGCCACATGACAGCCCTAGAATCAAGCTGCCATTTCCTTAACATGTGGGACATTCCTCCTTGGGGAATGCGCCCACCTTCATAGGAGTCAATCCCACTTTATTAGCTGCCCAAAAATGTTTATAAATGCCTATTACACATTCCAAAAATATAGCTGGTCCAAAATCCCATCAATTTTGGAAATTTTTAATTTTCTCATTTTTGGCTTTTCGTATTTTTTTTGCACTTTTTGACCTTTTTTGGGATTTTTGCAAAAAGATGAAAAATAAAATGTCTAATGACTATGGAAAGTGGGTTTAGGGGTAATGTGGGTGGTCCGGGTTAGAAAACGAGCACCCCTATGGCCAAAACAACCCCTAGACCATGATTTTATCACTTTTTAATTTTTTTGACCAAACCATTAAAAAATGGTTTGTTTTTACGGAAAAATATTTTTTCGTCGGAACTTAAAAAAAACCTAGGGGGACTTAAGACATGTTCATACGACTCAAAAACTATGCCTAGCATGGTTTAATACATTGACAAATAGACTCTAATAACTTCCTAAGGCTTAAAAATTACATCGACCACCCCAACTTTGGAGGATTTGAGTGAAAAACTCAAAAATTATTAGTCGTTTATTCAACAACCAATAATTTCCAAGGAAAAAAAAACATTTTGGGCTAGTCAAATTAACGTTTAAGTCCTAGAAGCCAAGTCTTTTACAAACAAGGTACCATGCTAGCACATTATTACAAAATTCCCCGAGGGGGTATGAACATGTGGTACAAACATAAAAAAGGGCTTAGAAGGCCTGATGGACCTCGGAACTCTGATGATGAACAACTAGATTGTTCAAGTCTTCGACGGTTCACTCGGAATCCACTAAGTGCAATTTAGTGGATAACACTTCCCTAGACTTAGGCATCAATCCGGGTATTCCAAGGTGTTTTTTTTCTTCTTAATTATACTTTGCTTGTCAGCGAGGTATAATTTTCGAGTTTTTCACCTAACTCCTCCAAAGTTGGAATGCTCATCTTGATCCCTGGGCCTTAGAAGGTTATTAAAGTCTAGGTGTTGTTGCCGCCTAAAACACACTTAGACACGGGTATGTCTCCCAACCACTGTGTGTGTTCCTAAGGGCAACTATGAGTTAAGAACCTGTTATCACATATATAGTAGCCGGGCTACCATACATTATTTTTCTGATGCCAGTGCACTATTCAGCCAGTTCCCTTGCATTTGAGACGCCGAGATGAGCATTTACATGGGATCACTATCAGATTGTGGACAGCAGTTATATTCCCCATGCCATGACTGAGTTTCAGGACACTCAGAGAGATGCCCGATCTAGCCATTATGCCATTGGTACAGAGCAGACAGTAGTGCCCAGAGTTACAGCAGCAGTCTCAGAGGACAGATGATGGTACAGGTTGATGAGCTTTCAGGTATATGACTCAGCAGGTATACTATTGTGTTATGGTTAGATTGCTTTTATACTTATTCTTATAGCATGTCTTAGCACTTAGTGTCATGATCTGGCGATCATATAGATATGTGGACCTGGTTGACCTATTATATATATATTACTGTCCCTACTCAGACTTAGAAGTTCACTATTCATACTCATTGGTACATACCCTCCTTAGGGAGAATAGAGGTGATCATTACACCATACTATGGCTTGCTAGTGTTGGCTTCATCTTTTCATTGTCTTCATCCATCCGTGGCCTACCTTTTAGATTATTACCTTGATTTGCTACTTGACTAGTGACATGGAGGACCTCTCCCCACTGTAGCCTCTGTACTGGATGAGCTTCCTTGTTTATTGTGTCTCGGCTCTGAGTTGGTGACAAAACTTACCTATGGTGAGTTGGAGTTCCTTGAGAATTCCCCCTAGTCACTAAAGTTGTGTTGGCTAAACCTGAAACTTTTAGTGCTGCCATCAATACAAAATCTGGAAAAAATCAAATGCTATATCTTGTATATGAAAGAAATGCCAAATGAAAATGGCCATGAAAAATAAAATGTTATATCTTTTGGAAAAATAAATACCTAGGTAAACAAGCTGTCCATGACACACCTAGAAGTGCTCAGGTAAACAAGTGCCTTAAAAACACACCTGCAGCAGAAAGCCTAAAAATAAATGTAAATCTATGCAATGTGTTTGTAAACACACATAGATCAAGGCTATGGAAAACTCAGGCCCAAAAAGCAATGGAACTTAAATGTTATATCTAAACAATTGCTGGCCTTGCTTGTATTATGGATTGTGCGCATCTGTGAAGGTGAATAAACCCTCTTTAAACAACTCATCCATTTGTGAGACACCGCCATTCCCTGTGTTATTGCTCATTCAGTATATACTATGGTGTGTACTCCCTTTCCCTTGCCAAAGTGTCACAAAGTCAAGATAGTCAAGTCATCCCTTAGCCTAGCCATTTATGTCAGCCCTCACCCTTCACTAGCAAATTGCTCACAACTATGAAGTGAGTATGATCCTGAAAGTCTAGTCTGAGTAATAATAATAACTAACGACACTATATATTTGGATTTAGATCGCCAGTCATGATTACTCTGTGTTATAGAAGCTATTTGAATAAATTGTAAAGCATGTATTAACCTTGACACCTTGCAGCAGCTATTGATGATAGTCTGAGTTGTATTTGGTCTTGGTTAGACCTAGTTTGACCATGGAGGACCATGGGACATGAGATGTTGGACCTTATGATGATATGGATAGATGATATATGGTCTATGTACACATACAGGATGATTCTATGCAGCAGCTACAGGGTATGATGATGATTCTGGGGTTACAGCAGTGTTTGTATATATACAGCGCATTATTATTGGCCCTGTTCCGGTATATTGGATATTTATTTTGATCATGCAGAGACTCATATGGTGTATGAGTACACATCTTGGATAGATTTGGACCTTCTGAGTCCAATGGGACAGTTTGTTTTCAGTTCCGGGCACTTACAGTGATGATTTAGCCTCAGTAGGCTGTCCTAGTGTAGTTTTGGCCTGTTGGAGGCCCTGTCGGAGCAGAGATGACTTTTATCCGGATGACCTAGGGCGCTGATGATGGAGTGGGTGGTCCAGCCACTTGTTTTTACCATATTACCCCCCTCCCGGACACATTGGCACCCTCACCTTGACAGCGCCATCACTCCAGGAGGCAGTTTGGGCAGTTTCACGTTTCCCGAGGCATTTCAGGATTGGTAGAAATGGCTATTGAGGAAATCGATTTGGGCTACTGAGGCAAAGTTATGGCATGGGATGATCAGTGATGATAGATCGGGACCTTCCACACCTCCTCCTGCAGTTTCAGCTTCATCGGGGCCCGCATCCATCACTTATGGCACTTTCTGTGGATTTTTTGAGGTCTTTGAGGACCACGACTTCACCTTGGAGATACACTACTTCACCTTGGAGGCACGATTTGGTACTTTCATGATTGTTTATTGGTTATTGTGCCATGGGGATTGACCAAGGAGGGATAAAATTACCCCTTGGACCCACCATGAGCCTCTTATGATATTTTGTCATCATGATTTGGTGGGACTCCCCTCTCCTAGGGCGACTTTGTCCACTTATGTTATATTTTATGTGTGATCCATGTATTATGTTGTTGAGCTCATCTCAACCATTGATTAGACATTTGTATCTTTTAATCTTAGCCACTCATTCAAAAAGTGGTTAGGGTTTTGGTGCCTCTCCTTCCTATTTAAAGGAGAGAGCCTCTCATTGTAAAGGGTCTTTGGCTCTTGGATTATTGGTATAGAAAAATATTCTTGTGGAAATTCTTGTGGTCTCCTTTGCATCTGGTGTTCTTAGATGGTGATTGGAAAGTCTATTGCAACCTAGCATTTGGAAATTGTGGTAAGATCTATCTTTTTTTGGAAATCATTGTTTGTCTACAGGAGGGCGACTTCAACAAGGGCGATTTTGCAAGGCTTCTTCAAATCGACTTTCTTGGCATTCGCTTGTATCAGGGGGTTATCATTAGTATCATTGTGATCTATGCTATCTTTCTGTTACTTCTTTTGTGGCATTAGTCTTATCTCTTGATGCATCAAATCTGATATTGTTGACGTTTGTTGTGCAGGAGAGAGGGCGCATTGGCTTCTTGGACAAAATCGATTTGCATAGAGACTACCTCAAAGCTTCCAAATTGATCGGGTTTGCATAGATCATCATCATCAAGGCATCTACAAGGTTATCCAGGTAAGATCCACAGGTTTGTTTCTCTTTCCTTTATCCAATCCATTGACATAATTCATAAATTGTTAAAACCCTAAATACTACAAAACCCTCATTTTACATTTTGTCAGATCTACCAAGATCTAGTGGGTTGTTGGGCATGATATTGAAAACCCACCTCTATAGCATCCACGGCATCCCGGATCTATAGTTTGGTGTGGATTGGCTCCCGTTTGATCCCTCTCCCAAGCCAACCTAGCTTCTCCCAAGGAAGGCGCACTTCACCATTTGAGCAGGTTGACCTAGATCTAAGCAATGGGTGTTTGAGATTTCACTTGATTTGAGATCTACACGTCAAATAACATACACCCAGGTTGTCCCTTTCTTGAAAATCACCTTGTGGGCCCCATTCCACATTTTAAGGGATTTAATCCCCATTTTGGACCACTTGGAACACTAAAACTCAGATCTACAAAGATCTAACCGGTGGATTGCCACGAAATTATAGATCCATATCCCTACTTGACTGATCTACCCGGATCTAAAGTTTGGATGCCATCCGACATGATTTGACCCACCTAAACCCCGATTCAAGCCTCCTTAGGGAAAGTCGCACCACCTTGGAGAAGTGAGTTCACTCACTTCGAGGAACTGGGTACTTGAGATTTTTGCAGATCCGGATTCAGAATAATTCAAAACCTAGGTCTAGACTGTCACTTTGTCAAATCTTGCCTTGGGGATTGCATTCCTTGTTTTTAGGGATTGTGGTCCACTTGGGTCAAACCTAGATCTAGACACTTTTATCCATCAAAGCCTATAATGTCCACTTATCTCATGTTGTAGGAGTCCTAAACCATAAAGTCAACCCTACTTTGACTCCACTTCCCAATTCCCAAGGCACTGGTTTATCTCCAAGTCAACCCACTCTCCTAGATTGTTGGATTGACTTGTGGTTTGACTTTTGCATGGTGAACTATACCTTTGAAGACATCATGGACTATGGTCAAGATTGTCTCATGTACTAGTTAGCCCCAGTCTGACCCCTAAACAACCCTGCATTGGACACGGTTCCCAAGGCAGTGGATCTTTGACATTGACCTAGTATACTAGCCCTAGATCTCACTTTAAACATTGCAAGTCACTCTCACATCAACTATGAACCAAAGCTACTTCTATTGAACCCCTCACTTGACTTGTGACTTCATCCTTAGGTCTAGGATAAACCATACACCTAACTTCACTTGGAAATACCCTGATTTGGTGTCTTGGTTTTGATCTCTCCTGTCGGGAGTAGATCGGGTCTCCCCCTTTGTTGTCTGGGCTAGATAACATAAAGTGAAGGTTGCCTCGACTGGCGTGACAACCATATACATTGGAGGTCGAGGTGATCGTGGTTGCACCTTTCAAGTTGCCCTTCCCTATTGCCATCCATGACTGGATCCATCCACAGGGGCAACTACATCTTAGGTGATAACAGAACCCACTGTCACCTCGGCCCTAAACTCCTCCGTTTATACCACAACTCCTAAAGGCCAAGGGAGTTAGTCCCTAATTACTAAGTTTCTTTATGTTTTTTGTTGGAGTTGTAAGTTACAAAGATAAAAATGACAAGCAACGTGCAATTATGCAAATCCTTCAATGACAAGCAAACACTTTAGCAATCAACCAAATGATGAAATGCAAGAGAGAAACAATGTATCGATTAACAAGACCAGTGCCGTCACTATTCGGGCTATGGAGTCATAATAATCAACTTAAACAAGTACTTTCCCAAAGTGTTAACTCATTCACTTTAACATATACAACAATGAATAATCACTTCTAGTAAATGAACAAGTAAATGAAATGCTTGCAACAAGATGATCAATATATCACATAAAGCATTGAAGTGTAGATTATTAACAACTTATGGAATCAAGGATACATGTCACAATATTGAGCTGAAAATAAAGTACTTGAAGCTAATGTTGTGAACAAGATAGCTAAGTGAAAAGCTTGTAAAATAGAAAAGATTGTAACAATGTTTTGCAAGTGGTCCTTTAAATTTTAGCAAATTTTAATGTCTCTCTTTTACTTAGGGGATTAATGTGTTTGTTGCAAAGAAATGAAACTAATCTAGATGTCTACCCCAAAAAAACCATCTCCTTCGATTAGAGAGAGAATGTCGGGTGCTCAACCTGAGAACACAAGGTTCCCAACTAGCTCCACGGGTCAAACTCAAAGACTTGTTGGGTGCTCAACTGGAGGACACAAAGTGCCACGAGACCCCTTACGGTCTCTACTCCACTAGCTCCACAGGCCAAGCCTTCTTTTCTCCATCCTAGTGAAGATATGTAACTGGGTGCCTATTAATCTAGCCAACACAAATCTTTGCCCTTTCTTGTCACCCAAGTTCGGTTTAACCGATGAGGGGAGAGGATACGAGGCAAAAACGGGGATTAAGTTAAATTTTATTTACTTTTACACAAAACTAAACTAAAACAATGTAAACCAAGCGCGATATCACGGGAGTGGCGGAGCCACTCACATATGAGGTGCGGGCAAAATGAAATTACTTGAAAATAAATTACAAAAGTAAAATTAAAGTTAAGTGCAATATCACTAGAGCAGCGGAGCCACTTCCCTAGTGAGGTGCGGGCAAAATAAACGACTTAAAGCAAATTACTGAAAACAAAGAAACAAGCCAAGCGCAAAACTACTTAACAAAACCATGCACAAATGGGCAAATCCTCTTCCTTTGCATGCAACTAAGAGTAAACTAATCTATGAATTAAATGCTTGAAACAAAATACAATAAAATCAAGCCCAAGAGACTCTTTTGCGCTTGTTACAATGATGTAAATTTCAGCACTTATTATTTAAAAGAAAAAGAGGGGAAAAATGGTGTTTTTGACCGTTTTTTCCAAAGTGGCCGAAATGACAACTTGTGGAGGCCCTTTATGCTTGGAGATGGTTGATTTTGGGTAGCATATCCTTTTTGAAAGTGTGCAGACCTGCTAAAAACCAGCAAGCAAAAAGTCACAGAAAAATGCCCAAAATCACTTTGGGACAATGTTAATTTATCATACAAATATGTACAAATTTACAGAAAATTTATGAGCAAATTTTGATGAGATAATAACATGTAAACAATGATTCAAATCTGATTTATATATGCAAAAGATGTAGAATATAATACAGAAATTTTAAATGGGAAATAAAGGAGAAGATAGTGCTCTTTTGCCCATCCAATGCTTTGAGGAGTGGGGTATCTGTCCAAAGAATTCCACCATCAAAGCTTGGTGACCTGCAACTTGTAAGATATTGCTACACAACTGAAATGAAAGGTGAGTACCTATAGAGGAGCTAAGAGATCATAAACTTCAACCAACAAGAATATGAAGATCTTAACTTGTTAAGTAGGAAAACTCATAAAATAACTAGCAAAATTACTAGAAATCTCACCAAAGCAAAACAATTTGCTTGTTTGGCCTCCCAATGGTTGAATAGCATGAAAATCTGAAACAAAGCACCACCAAGAGCATCCACAACACCAAATCTCCTCCAAAGAATTTGTATTACCAAGCCAAATGGCTAAAAATTACAATGGCCCAACAATGAGGCAAGAAGAGAGAAAGAGAATGAAAGAAATGAAAAAATAGCAAGAGCATGAGAGATTGTAACCCAAATGAGGAGGAACGCCCTCCTTAAATAGGAAAAATGAAAGAGAGGGGCTCTTTGCATGCTAGACAAGTGTCACAAGGGAGAGAGAGGGGGCCCAAGAAAGGGGAGCGAATTTGCTCAAGGAGAGCAAAACCAAAGTTTGAGATCTCAAATATGGGGAGATAAAACCCCATTGTAATGCTCCCAACCTTATTGCTATGTCAAATGGGGAGGAAACCACCATAGTGGGGCCCTTCCCATTGACTTTTACTGACCCAACCAATCAAAAAGAGGATGGCACACCCCATAGAGTGGGCAACTCATAACTGATGCAAGAGCATCAAACGCAGAGCCAGCAATGTGGTCGTTTTGCCATATGTTGTGGCTCAACTGGACTGAGGGAACCTGCAAATCGAAGGAGAAAACTTACTTGAATATCTTATTGAATGAGAAATTATGTGGAAATAGTATGTTGTCAGTTATAGAGTCGAAGTAGGAATAAGTGGCTACATACAGCTCCCTGCATGGAGGCTGGGCCGTTACAGCTTTTTAGGAGCAGTTAGTTAAAAGAATTAGAAAGAAACTCTTCAGTTTGGGCAAGTAGAATCTTGGGAATGGTAGCTCCAGACCAAATTTGTAACTCCCGGTCAGGGAGGAAGTTGAAGAGCTTTTCTAGCTGTCATACAAAAGAAAAAGAAGGAAGGAAACCTGGGGCTCAGGAAAGAAAATCGGCAATAGCCTGTTATGAATAAAATGTATGAATTCGAAATTTGGGAAAGACCTCTGAAATCTTTTGTTTTGGGTGAATAACTGGTGAATGGAATGGCGTTTTTCTTCTAGACCCGAATTTATTGCAGGTTCCGAAATATAGAAACGATGGTAGCTGAATTTTCTTGTTAGCATTCATTTCGTCTCTAGTTTCAGTAAATTGGGGGTTTTACATATAAGTTCGCAGCCCAAACCATCACTGGCATGTATCCGAGCCTTATTGAAAGAAGACTGAGATCACCAGGTAATGAGCAAATTTACCCATTGTGATTGAACTCTGAAATTGGTAGAAGCTGTGTGTTTTCCCTCTATCTCAGCCGCAAAAGAAAAGAGAAAAAAAACCCAGAACCCTCGTGGGTGAAGGAAAGAGAGCCATCGGTTTGGGAGGTTGAGAATACGAGTTTGATTACACCTGAAATTGTTCTAAGAACACTCCAACATGCAGGACCGAGCTGAATACCTCATCGTGGTGCTTTGTGGTTGAGTTGGAGTGAACCGACATATTCCCATTGTTGCAGACGCAAAGTTAGAGGACCCTCGATTGATGAATAGGTGAAGTTCCTCATTCCTGGAAGCATTGGGAGCATGCTGGTCAAAGTTGGAGCCTACGAGCTTGACTCCAGAGTGTATGCATAAAAAAAAATCGATTTGCTAAGCCATGAGAAATGCGATATGGCCAGGGTTAAAAAAATCGCTGGTTCGATACACCTAAATCCAACCTCATGATAGCGTTGGGGCTTTCACTACACAAATAGTTGAGTTCTAAGATAGTCTTCAACTACGGTCTGAAATTCATTTGAGATTGAACCATAGTGACTCTTAGAAACTCGCTTGGTGATTGGCCCTCGGGAGTGACCTTCAGACTCAGCACATTTTCGCCCATAAATAACTAATGAAATACACTCATGGGGGGGCCTTTTATGCTTTTGTTTTCATGTTGGGTACATAACATAGGCTTTAGAACCTTTCCTTGGCCACCCCAAGTGACTATAGTCACTTTTACAAAATTTGGTTGTCTAATTAAATGCCCAATTTCCTGATTTTCATGACCAACTTGGGAAAGAGTGACCAAAACCATAGTAATACTTAATATTTGTCCGAATGACTTCAAACTTGGCCCAAGGGTGTAGGGGGTCTCATGCCATTTGTCTTGAGTACCCATACCCCTCTACAACATCAAAAAGGACCAAGTAACCCTCTTTTACATTATAACAAATTGTCCTGAGTGACAATTTTTAATGACCAAAAATTAAAAAATCCTATGTAAAACTTAATGAAATTCCGCAAGACTCTGGATAATGTCTAGCATGGTAATATAGAACATTCTTAGGCCCCAATCACCCCATGGACTCGATCACTAGAACAACTTTCACCACTTTGGAGGTATTTTTGAGTGAAAAACTCAAATAATTAAAACCTCTAAAGAGAAATTTTAATTATCCATGTGAAAAAACACTCGATGAAAAGACTTCCCTAATGATAAAGTCCTAGGTGACTAAATTACACAAAACTAAACCCTCATGCTGACATATCCTTACAAAATTCCCCGCAGGGATGCAGAAATTTCATGGAAAGAAGACAAGAAAAAGAGTTGCCTCGCTTGATATAATCACTAAGTACTTCCTTCTCATCTTCAAGGCACATTCAACAAGTGCATGGTACATGGTTGTCCACCAAGTCGGTTTTGCTGGTCAACAGGTGTCAATGTATACTACCATGCTACACACTAATATTGAGTCGTATGGACATGTGCTAGGTCCCCCTAAGTTTTTTTTTTTAAGTTTCGCAAAAAAAAAAATCGTAAACTCGGGCTATTTTTAATAGTTTAATTGGAAAAATAAAAAATGTAATAAAAGTGTGGTTAGGAGGTGAAATTCACCATGGAGGTGCTCGTTTTCTAACCCAAAGCACCCATTGATGAATACGGTTGTCATTGATGACAACATTAATGACAAAGAACCAGCTTGATGACATGGCATGAAGAACCTTGGATGTGGGCATTGGAGCCATTGGAATACCTAATGGGCCAAATGACCCATTCTGTGGTCATTTGTGACTTGATGGGGTCATGAAGTCCACACACTTGGAAATGAAGGTACCTTGATGTAGCCCATGATCATGTGGATGAGAAGCCCACGCACATGATGAAGAAGCCCATACAAATGGTGGTATGTTGGGGTTCGTGGTGCCCTAGGAGGATTGGGCCACCCCCTCCAAAAAATAGCACTCTAGGTGAACCAATCATATCTCTACTCTGCTCTGACAGCGCCTCCGACAAGCCAAAACTGCAGTAGGATAGCCAACTGAGGCTCGATCATCACTGTAACTGCCCGGAACTAAAAACTGACTGTCTCATTGGACTCAGAAGGTCCAAATCCATCTAAGATGTGTACTCATACACCATATAAACCTCTGCATGGTCCAAAATAAATACTCATCACATCCGACAGACCAAATAATAATAATCTGTAAAACTGCTGAAAAGCACAAATCGTCATCATAAGCCTGAAACCACTACATAAGCCCACCATGGTGACCTGTACCAGACCATATATCATCTATCTATAACATCTGAGGTCTGACACCTCGTGTCCTGTCGTTGACTTTTGGTCAAACTGAGGTTTGACCAAGTCAACATGACCCAAATATGACTCAAACTGTCATCAAGCTATTGCAAAGTGTCAAAGGTTAAAACATGCTTTACAATCCATTCACATAGCAATTATAACAAGTAGCAATCATTACTGGCGATCTAAATCCAAATATAATATGTCATCAATTATTATTTATTACTCGGACAAGACTTTCAAAGTCATACTCACTTCATAGTTGTGATCAGTTTGCTAGTGAAGGGTGAAGGCCTAAAATAACACGGCTAGGTTAGAGGATGACTTATTGACTTAACACTGTGACACTTTGGAAATGGAAAAGGGAATACACACCATAGCATATAGTGGACAAGCAACAACACAGGGAATGGCGGTGTCTCACAAATGGATAAGTTGTTCAAAGAGTGTTTATTCACCTTACACTGATGCGCACAATCCATAATACAAATGAGGCCAGCAATCTTTTTGATATAGAGTTTAAGTTCCATTGCTTTTTGGGCCTTGATTTTCCATAGCCTTTGATCTATGTGTGTTTATAAACACATTGCATAGATTTACATTTAATTTAGGCTTTTTTGCTGTAGGTGTGTTTTTAAGGCACTTGCTTACCTGAGCACTTCTAGGTGTGTCACAGACAGCTTGTTTACCTAGGTATTTACATTTCACAATAGATATAGCATTTGATATTTTCATAGCCATTTTCATTTGGTTTTCTTTTCATACAAGATATAACATTTCATTTCCATATTTTGTATTCATGGCAGCACTAAAAGTTTCAAGTTTAGCCAACAACATCTTTAGTGACTAGGGGGAATTCACAAGGAACACCAACTCACCATAGGCAAGTTTTGTCACCAACTCAGAGCCGAGACACAATAAACAGGGAAGCTTATCCAATATAGAGGCTACAGTGGGGGAAGGTCCTCCATGCCACTAGTTAAGTAGTAAGTCAGGGTAATGAACAAACTGGGTAAGTCATGGATGGATGAAGATAGTGAATAATGAAACCAACACTAGCAAGCCAAAATATGGTGGGAATGATCACCTCTATTCTCCCTCGGGAGGGTAAAACCAATGAGTATAGGCCAACAACTTTTAAGTCTGAGTAGGGACAAATATGATATATATATATAATACAACTACGTCCACATATCTATATGATCGCCAGATCATGATACTAAATGCTAAGACATGCTAAGAAAATGGAAATAAAAGCAACATAACCACAACATCACAATATACCCGCTGAGTCATATAACTGAATGCTCATCATCTGAACCATCATCTGTCCTCTGAAACTGCTGCTATAACTCTGAGCATTACTGACTGCTCTGTACAAATGGCTAAATAGCTACATCAGTCATCTCTCTGAGTGTCCTGAGACTCAGTCATGGCATGGGGAATAAAACTGTTGTCCAAAATCTGATAGTGATCCATAATAGATGCTCATCTCAGCATCTCAATGTAAGGGAACTGGCTGAATAGTGTACTAGAATCGAAAAAATAATGTATGGTAGCCCGGCAACTATATGTGTGATAACATCTAGCTCCGGCTGGTGCTCTACTGAAAAGAGCGCTTGAGAACCTCAGAATCTCTAGTCCTCGAACTCTGCTACTCGAATCCTCGATCCAGCACTCTACCTTTTTGCTCTCAGCTTTCTTCTTCTTTTTTATTTTTTATTTTTTATTTTTATTTTGCACCTGTATCTGCATTCACAAACATCAAAATACCTCATGCAGCATGTATGGGAAAAATATAAAATCCAACTGAAATAAAATCTATTCTATAACAGAAATTTAAAGCATAAAAGGAAGTTAATCCACTAACATAACTTGCAAAGTTTGAAATTTATTGTGCAGGAAAAGAAAAATGACAGGTACTCAGTTAAACTAGAAGCTTCAAAAGGAGCTTAGGAAAAGACAAACAAAAAGGTGCCAGACTCAATGGCTGAAAAGACTAACTACTGCCCAAGTAGGCTTATTTAGTTCCTACCTACTCTAATCTAACCAGTCAGCACAATTGCTAGGTAAAATCATAAATCCAGTGCAACCATTCATCAATTTGACTAATGATTATTCCTTGATGTTTTTTAACAGAATAAATCAGGATTAGATTAAAGCTTAATGATTTGAAAATTAATACATTCCTGACTTGTTCAAAATTTGAGAACGCATTGGAATGGTGCAAAACGAAAACATGCAAAGGGGAGCTTGATTAATGTAAACATCCTCCATCAGAATATCAATTGGATCATAAAAATTATGCGAGTTATTATTCAACATGTATGGAGGGAAAATATGTGATAATAATTCAACTCCCTTTGTTTCAAATTACTTTCTTCATCTACCTGACTAGGACACTCAATTCTGACAACTCCAGGAATGATGCACAAACCAAGTAGGGATAAATTGTGGGATAAAATTAAGATCAAGATTAGCCCCACATGTTGTTTAAGGATGGAGAAACGATGAAATTGATCTTTATATACCTCTTCCATGCTTCCAGCCACCAAGAAGATTTAAGAATGTTATTAATCAAAGATGACTAAAAGGGAAAATGAAGCACTTTATCTCCATTCATGCGACAATATAGAGACTCTTGATTGAAAATCCCAAAAGTAAAAGATTGACCAGACCACAAACTCAAAGAAGAATAGAAAAGCTAGGATGGGAGGGTGAATTGAAAATTGATTGACCTTGAATTTTGCCAAAAAGGAAAGAACTTATTGTGAGCACCCAACCCCAAAAATTGAAATAAGCAATCCTGATCAAAAATTGAATTGGAAAAATTATAAAAATTGGATGAGTTAAGTGACGGATTATTTCCGAGCTTTCCATAAACATTAAGATATTGGTTTGAGGATTTGATTAAGGAAAACTCTTGATTAGTTTGATTCACCAACTCATCCTCATCATGAGATTTCTCTTCAATTGATTTATCACTAAATTCATATGATGATAATTTATCGGGAATCACATTGAACAAACTGATTAACAACCATTTGATCATTTTCAATAAATTTATCTCTAAAAACAGGATGATCATTGGTTTCTAGAGAAACTTGGTTGTTGTCCCTACTTTCTTCTTCTTCAATGTCATGATCAGAAAAATTGTTAATTACACAATGATCAAAAATATTTTCAACAGACTCACTAATGGAAGACTCAACCATGGATGCCTCTTGATGGAAATCATTTGAATCATCCTCTTCATCTGAGACTTCTTCAGGTAATGAGGACAAGACCTCACGAGGCTCGATTAGCTCAGGAAAAGAGGAATCACTTTCATAAGGACAGTCATTAGTTAATTCATTATTGCTATCTTGATCATCTTCATCAAGTTGATTTTCATCAAGACACTCATTTTCTGATTGTTCTTCCATAGCTTCATTAATGTTTTCTCCCCACTCACTTATTAACAGATCCATGAACATGTCATACCCAGTGATGGATCCTGGGGCTAAATGATCAAACCATAGTCGGGCATCCCCTTCTAGGGAAGCACTAAGGGCTCGTATATAAACATCCTCACCATCAGCACCCAGAAATTCCATATGGTCCCAGAGGGCATCCAAATGACTTTCAATAGATGTTCCTACTTCCATCAAAATGAGGCAACCCCTTGATGTATCCATTTGGCATAAGATGAGGTGCCCCATATATTTCTGAAAAATCAAAAGAAGATGGCTTGAGTTTCCTAAAAGTTCTAGCTGCTTGAGCTGAGCGAGGATCATTTACCAAAAGCCTCGGCTGAGTTTGATATTTTCTAATTGGTTCACTTGGGATATTTGGGGAAAAATTATAAGATGGATGAGGTGAATGATGGGTATCATAAGAATCTTGATATGCAAGTTCATACCCGTACTTATTTTGATAATTATCCTCATACCTAAATCTCGAATTTCTTTCAATAAAATCTTTTAAAATTTTTGAGTCCATTCCAAGATCTTGAAAAATATCTGGGTCCATTATGGATTAAAGTTCAAGATTCCCCAGTGGAGTCTATACATGGGTGTTCTAAGAACTTAAAATTAATACGTTGGGTTCGGTCCTTAGTAGAGTCGCACGGTGGAGTCACCAAGTGAACCACACAAATAATTCACCGAAATGAAATGTATTGTAAGGATGCAAATGAGCTCGCTCCTCAGCGGAGTCACGATTTGGAGTCACCAAGTAGACTTTAAAACTCTTCTACCAAGATATATGTCGTTTGAAGTGCAAGGAGAGAGTAAGTGAAACATAGATGGATATGGCTTAATTACGAATTGAAATAATACCCATCTAAATTAATCCGGATGCGATAAGATATGAGTTATGCATGGATAATCGCAGACAACTAAGGTAAGCCTCTACCTCCTCGGCAACGGCGCCAAAATGTTATCACCAATCTTGTAGCTGCCCCTACAGGTGGATCCAATGTGGACGGTAGAGGGGATAGACAACTAAAGTGGTGAACCAAGAGGGCCTTGGCTCCCAGATGGATGGTTGTCACACCAACCAAGGCACTCTTCGCTTTAGCTATCAAAGCCAAGATAGCAAGGGGGAGACCCAGATCTACTCCCAACAGGAGAGATCAACCCAATCACCAAATCAAATCAATCTAATGAGGTACGTAAGGTGACAGGTATGGAATCCTAGAACTAAGGAATTAAGACCACTGTGGAGGCTTGGGAAAGGTATAGTATAACAATGATAGATAATGCACAGTGATTCAATGATCAAGTATGATTCCAGGATTCAAAGCTAGTTTCAAATGATCAAAATCAACTGCCTTGGGAAACGTGACCCTTAAAACAAGGAAAGTGTCCCAAATCAGAGATTTGACAGTTAGGGCTTTCTAGCTATGCTTGATGAAAGGATATGACAGTTTCAAAGTGTTTCAAGCAACAAGACAAAGATCAAGCCACGAGATAACTCAACAATCCAAGAAAGTCGAATTGTCTTAGGGAAGATTAGTGCCTTGAGAAATGGGCCAAATGGAGTCGGATGTCCACCAAACTGTAGATCTGGAATGTTGAGGTATTGAGGTAGGTGGATCTTGAAAATTAAGATCATCCAATGGCTAGATCTCAGTAGATCTAAGATTGAAATGTGCCACAAAGTGACCCAAGTGGGGCTCAACCCTCAAAATGAGGAATGGGGCCCACAAGGTGAAAATCACTAAAGTGACACACTAGGGGTAGGTTATCAATTAAGGAGATGATGGATCAAGTGGGATCTCACCTACCCAGGTGCTAGATCAAGCAAAATCACCCCTCCTAGGAAGTGCGACCTCCCTTGGAGAAGCTTCTTTGCCTTGGGAAATGGGTCAAATGAGGACCAATCCACACCAAACTATAGATCCGAATTACCGTGGATGCTATAGAGGTGGGTTTCAAATGTTATACCCAAAAGCCAAGTGGATCTTGCTAGATCTGAGAAAATGTAAAATGAGGGTTTTGGAATTATGAGGGTTTGAAGCATTTAGACAAATGGATAGATCATGGAGAGAGAGATTACCTTGAGATCATACCTGAGTGTTGGAATGAGATGCCTTGTTGAGGAAGACTCCAGCAGAGATCAAATGAGAACTTGTTGAATTTGCTTGCCAAAATGATGCCCTAGCCCACAAGTGCGACCTCCTCTACCTCTCAAACCAAGGAAAGACGATTCAATCAGTTAGATCAAGTATGGAGGAAATACAAGCGAAAAGCAATGATAACATGAAATAGAAGGTCTTGGGACAGTACTACTCCTTGTTACCAACTAACAAACCCAAGGAAGAAGTAGGGAGGGTCCTCCCCTACCAATACGTCCTCCTCAAATGAATTCGGCCTCCACTTGTAGATGCAAAAATGTGGTGCAAAAATATAGCAAGACAAAATCTCCAAGAACCCAGTGCAAAGGAAGAATCAATAAACGAACTCCAAAAGCATTCACCACAATACAACAGATAGATGCAATAATAATTCTCTATTCCAATGATCCAGAGCCAAAAGTCCTGTTATCACACAACTTGTAGTTGCCCCTAGAGGTATCCCATCCGGGACGGTAGAGGAGACAGGCAACTAAAGAGGTGACCCAAGAGATGCCACGGTTCCCAATGCAATGTGGGAGTCACGTCAACCGAGGCACTCTTCGCTTTAGGTCAAGGTATAACTAGACCAAGGGGGAGACCCTATACCCCAATCACAGTTGATTGGACCCAAGCAAAAGTTTCAAAGGTGAATGAATGATGAGTTACGGAAACCAATGCAAGTCTAAGTGGACCTAATGTTTAGGGCATGGTTGAAGGTGGTATCAAGGATAGTTAGTGTTTCAACCTATGTATGGTTTAGGCCACTTGATTGGGTATAATTATTAAGTATAGTACCATGTGTTTACACAAGTGGGTCTTATTGCCTTGGGAAGTGTGAAATGGTTTTAGGTGGGCCCACAAGGTGAAGCTAAGTGTGAAGATGGTACTATAGGCTAGATCTAGGTTAGATCTACAAGTTAGAGTTGGTTCTAGGGTTACCCATGTGTTAGATCTAGGGTTTGACACTAATCCCAAGAAGTGCGCCTTGCTTGGAGAAGGACTAGTGCCTTGTTGGATGGGCTAATGGGGTCAAGAAGGATGTCAAAGTGTAGATCGGGACACCTAGGAGCCAAGTCAAGTGGTTTGGATGAGATCCAATGGCCGGATCTTACTAGATCTAGGTTTTTTAGGTAAAGACCAAAAGTGGACCACAATTCCTTAAAACAAGGAATGCAATCCCCAAGGTGGATCGGGACAAAATGACAGTCTAGACCTAGGTTTCAAGGCATGGGCAATCCAAATCCACAAAAATCTCCAACACCCACTTCCTAGAAGTGGTCCAACTCAAAACTCCCAAGGGGTGCGACTTTCTCAAGGAGAGGCAAAAAGGGGGTTTGGTGGACCATACCAAATCCAATGACCTCCAAAATGTAGATCCGGGGTGTTAGTACCCCGATCTATGTTCCTTCTAAGTTTCAAGTGAATCCAATGGGTAGATCTTAGTAGATCTAAGTTTCAAGGTTGCATGAAGGTCAAAAGGGGGTTTCAACCCCACAAAACATGGAGAGATGTCCACAAGGTAGTTTTCACCAAAGTAAGGATATGGGTATGTGTTATCAAGTGTCTAGTAGTCAAATCAAGCGGGATCTCACATACCCATGTGCTAGATCTAGCCCAACAAGCCTCCCTCAAGGAAGTGCGCTTTAGGTCAAGGAGAGCTTTTTGTCTTAGAAGATGGGTCAATTCTTAGCCAATCTCCACCAAACTATAGATCCAACTAGGGGTGGATGCTATAGAGGTGGGTTTTCAATATCTTTTCAAATTGAGGGCTAGATCTAAGTAGATCTAAGAAATACCAAAAACAAGGGTTTTACTTTGATTAGGGTTTTTGTGATCTAGAAATTATGGAAGGTTCAAGGAAGAGAAGATCATACCTCTTGGGACATACCTGGATGAAGAGATGAATGCTAGTTGAGACGAGGATTACTTTGCCAAAGATCAAATGGAGAATTGTTGAAGCCCTCTTGCCAAATCGATTTTTCCAAGCCACATGTGATTCCTTCTAACCTGTCAAGCCAAGGAGCAAAGCATCAATTAGTTTAACAAATTGAAGGTAGATGCAAGCAAGAGAGAGAAAAACATAGAATAGTTGACACAAAGGCAAAACCACTCCCTGTCAAACCCAAAACGACTTCTTCCAAGCTTGAAGGGCAAGCCTCCCCACCAATTCGCACTTGTCAAAGTCGCCCTCTCAACCTGCAAATAAAGTATGGCAAATACGCAAGATAGCTACAATAGATCCTCCAGTGCAATGGACAATAGCATTTACAATCGAAACAACCAACATCCACTCCAATCCAAGCATGTACTCCAAAAGATAGAAATTTTATTCCAAGAGCCAAGAGCCAAAAATCTCTAGATGAATTTTACAATGAGAGGCTCCCTCCTTAAATAGGATGGGGAGAGAGTACAATCATAACCACTTTTTACATGAGTGGCTAAGATTAAAAGATCTCAAGATCTAATCAATGGCTAACAATAAATCATAACCATATATCACATGGATCACCCATATAATGATAGCGCCCCCACTAAAAAGGTACAATAAGGGGTGACGTCATCCACAAGAGAAAATATAAGCATCAAAATCCACCTCATGGTGACTAGGACATAACAATATAAGCTCATGGTGGGGCTAGGAGGTTTTAATCCTTACTAGCTCATCCCCAAGGCACAATAAAAATAATAAAATGTGTCCAATATAATAAAAATGACCAAAACTGTCCTCAGAATCCATGACAGTCAAGCAGTAAATGTCCTCCTGTGATCAATCCGGGCATACCCACATGGTGAAAACTGGCTGGAAGGTAGTGATGCCACCCTGGAAGACCTCTGTGAAAACCAAATGCCAAAACCTTGCCTCAATTGCCCAAATCGATTTCCTCAGTGACCACTTTATCCCATTTTTTAACTGCCTCGGGAACTGTGAAAGTGCCAAAACTGCCTCCTAGGGTGCTAGCGCTGTCCATCTGAGCCCACCAGGCTCTCCGGGAGGGGGGATAAATGGTAATAACAAGTGGCTGGACCACCCCCTCCATCATCAGCGCCCTAGGTGAACTGGCCTCTCGGGGCCCCTGCTGCTCAGGCTGGGAAATCAGCCCCAAATCTGGTCAACAAGTGTAAAACTGCATCAATCACTGTCAGAAGTGCCCGGAACTGAAAGATAAGTGTCTCAATGGATCCAGAAGACCCAAATCCACTAGGAATGAGTACTCATACACCCTGGGTTGCCCTAATGGGCCAGCTGTAGGGTCCACCATATATGGACAATGTATAATCTGCTGATCTGAAATAATAATAAACCTGCTGAACTGGATCAAACATCATCTGCATCATATGTCCATCATATGATATCATCATCAAACATGTGGGACCATAAATCATCATCAATAATCATCCATACATGGCTCACATCATCACGGATCCCAAGAATATATAATCAAGGATAAATCACTTCAGTAGACTAAGACAATGTTTCTCTAATCATTCCCACAGCTAAGCTCAAAGTATAAATTCCATTCAGTGGCATTAATCAAGTTAACATATTCCGTGGTTATATAAAATTACTTGCACAATAGTTCAAATGACAAACTCACCCATTGGACATGGTCAAACTGCTAGTGAAGGATGAAGGCTAGGAGCAAGGTTGGGCCAAGGGTTTGACTTGTCTAACTTAACTCAAAAATACTTTGGACTGGGAAAAAGGGGGAAGCTACAAACTCTGTGCTGGACAAAAGAACACGGGGAATGGTTGTGCCTCACAAATGGATAAGTTGTTTAGAGAGTGCTTATTCAACTTAGGCATCATGTCTACATCAAGTTGATCCAGGTTCATTAGGATCATTCAATTTTATTTCCATGGCCTTTTTGGCCTACATAACCCTTCGGATTTCAGATGTGCTGAGAAGCACAACTAGTTGCAGCTTGCATCCAGGGCATGTTTTTCACATATTTATAAGGTCAGCAATTGTTTAGATATAACTTTTAAGAACCATTGCTTTTTGGACCTTTCTTATACTCTTCGAGGAGTATTTTTAGCTTTTCATTGCTCTTGCCCCTTTTTTTTTGTTTCCATGGGCGAATTTATTAAGTTTCCATAGGTAGAACATGAGCTTTCAGTTTTAGCCAACAACATCTCAAGTGACTAGGGGGAGTTCGAGCCAATGCCAAACATCGGGACAACCGACCAGAATGATTTAGGCCTACAATCCAACTCACCAAAGGCAAGTTCTGTCACCAACTCAGAGCCGAGACACTGAATAAACAGGGATGCGGTCCAAACACAGAGGTAGAAAAATGGGGAAGTCCTCAGTATCAGAAAGTCAAATGAGACATGTCAGGGTTTAAAGTCAAACAGGAAGGTCATGTATGGATGGAGACAAGTGAATATGGAGCCTACACTAGCAGACAACTGGTGTCAGGGAAAGACCATGTCTATGTAAGGTGAAATACCAGTAAGTTTGTTAAATGACCTACATGTGCAAGCAATTGTCCATTTTATGTTTTACAGTTCATTTTAAATAATTTGCCACATCAGGAATAATATACCAAGCAGATGCTATGATCATGACTAAATCAACAAGATAATAATCCACAGTCAGTGAGAACATATCCATAGATCATATAACATCATCATAATAATAATCATCATGCATCATCTGAAACACTGCTGAAATACATCTCTGGGCACTGAACTGAAACTGTAATGGGATAAGTGGTCACATCAGTCATCAAATCTGAACTCTCAAGGCTCAGCCTTGACACAAGGTCACATACAATATCTGAATAATGTACTGCTCTGATCATGAGTGATCCAATATATATAGCCATGCTCTGGAATAAATGAAGCTCTGGAATGTGCAGATATCTGCTGTACAAGAATAGTAGCCCTGCTACTATGGTGTGATAACATCTGGCTCCAGCTGGGACAAGTGCTCTAAGGGAGAGAGCGCTTGAGAACCTCAGAATCTCTGGTCTCGAACCGCTCTGCATCAATCTTCAATCCAGCACTGCACCATCCTTTCTTTCAGCTTTTATCTTGCACCTGTTCCTGCTCTCACAAACACTAGAATACCATCATGGAGCATGTATGGGAAAAAATATAAAATAAAACTGAAAACTAATCTAAAACATAAACTGAAATGCGTCAAAATATAAATATAAACTAACATGGCATATATTATTCTTCATTTTATTTACTGTGCAGGAGGAAAAGAATACTTCTTAAATCAGGCAAATCTCAACTTGCACAGGCAGCCAACAATATAAAAATGCCAACTAAAATTTCTTAAATGCATGCAGGAGAAGAGACAAGCTTAGGAAGGAGCGAGGCTCAACTCAATGAAGAATACAAACAAGCAGACACTCCAGGCAGAGAAAGAAAAAGGGCAATACTCAGCACACAGAAAAAGAAAAATCACACAAATCCTACTGCTCAAGTGAGCTTATTCAAGACCTACCTACCCTACTCTAACCAATTAGCACAAATGTTAGGTAAAATCATAAATCCAGTGTAACCATTCGTCAAACAGGTTAGTGATTCTTATTTGATTTTTGATAATAGAACAAGTCAAGATCGGGCTAAAGATTAACAAATTTGAGAGCACAATCTTCCTAACTTGTTCAAACATTGAAGAATGGTTTAAATGATGTGATATGAAATTATGCCAAGGAGAAGACTGTCTGATGCAAACATCCTCCATCAAAGAACTGATAGGATCATAAAATTTATGCAAGTTAAACTCAGGGATGGATGGAGGGAAGACATAAGACATGTGATTCGATTCATTTTCACGCAAACTAACTTCTTCATTTACTTCTCTCACATATTCAATTTGATTCTCCTTGGGACTGATGATCAAATAGAAACCAAGTGGAGACAAATCAAAGCTTAGAAGACGAAAAATCAAAGTTAGACCCTCTTGATGCTCAAAAATGGAGAAAAGATGGAATTGATCTTTAAACACCTTTTCTAGCCACCTAGAATGATTGATAAATTGACAACAAGCATTATGGTTCCAACGTGACTGAAAAGGGAAATGAAGTGCATTTTCTCCAAACTCGTAATCATGCTTATACTTCTTATTGAAAATTTTAAAAGCAAAAGACTGACTAGACCACCAACCCAAAGATGATTGAAAAAGTTGGGAAGGGAGGGTGGATTGCAAATATGAACAGTCTCCTAGATGGATAGAAAGATTTAAAGACTCATTATAAGAAGTGGAACAAAGATTAGAGCATCTAGTGTGATCTACTGGCTCATCCTCTCCTTCTATTGATTGATCATTAAAATCACAAGAGGATACTTGATCATTTTCATCAAATTGATCAGGGATAAAATTAAGAAATTTATTTAGAACATCCTGATTATTTGCACAATGATCATGTGAAAGCACTACTAAAGGGTCTTGGTCAATGTTTCCACTTTCTTCTTCTTCAAAAAGATGAGGAGAAATTAAAGGGTTGTTAATGATAGAATGATTAAGGAGTTCTCTTTCTGAAGGATCTACAGAATCAGAAATTTCTTCAAGGTCAAAAGGGGGGCTACTCAAGGACTGACTTGAAGTGTCATTATTATTATCATGGTCCTTGTCAAACTGATCCTCAACAACACAGTTATTGCTTGATGTCTCTGTTAAGGATTCTTCAATATTACTACCCCATTTATTCTTTAATAACCCAACAAACATATCATATCTAGTGATGGATCCTGGGGCTAAATTATCAAACCATAATCCGGCATTTCCACCTAATGTCTCACCCAGGGCCCGCATATAAACATCTTCATCATCAGCACCCCTAACTTCCATATAATCCCAAAAATTTTGTAAATGATTTTCAATTGACTCAAAATAATTTCCATAGAAACGAGGCAACCATTCAGAATAATGATTTGGCATAAGATGAGGTGCCCCATGAATTTCAGAAAAGTCAAAAGGAGATGGCTTAGGTGGATTTCTAATAACTTTGGCCATTCTACTAGGGATTAGTTTTGGATGTCTAACTGGAATGCTAGAGTCATTTGACCGAATGCTTTGGTTGCAAGGCCTTGGTTGAACTTGACTTTTGTTTGAATTAATTGGGTTAATATTTTTACTTGAAGAATGAAAAGAATGATGAGAGTTATAAGAATTATGTACATAATCATTCCCATATTGATATGTTGACTGACCTTCATTACTTTCTTCCAACTGCCCTCTATAGCGAGATAGATTCTCATATATTTCATTCATACACCTTGTCATTTGGAAGAAAATGTCTGAATTCATTTATGATTTACAAATTACAAAATTGAAAGATGGGAATAGGGCCGATCCTCAGCGGAGTCACGAATTGGAGTCGCCAGGTAGATTTTTAAACTCTTCTACCAAGATGTATGTCGTTTAAAGTGCAGGGAGAGAGTGAGACAAAACAGGTATGTTGAACCAAGGTAGGCCTCTACCTCCCCGGCAACGGCGCCAAAAATGTTAATGTTGGCAAAGAGAACGGGAGTAGAGGTTTGAAAAATATATGTCGAACCAGGGTAGGCCTCTACCTTCCCCGGCAACGGCGCCAAAAATGTTATCACACAACTTGTAGTTGCCCCTAGAGGTATCCCATCCGGGACGGTAGAGGAGACAGGCAACTAAAGAGGTGACCCAAGAGATGCCACGGTTCCCAATGCAATGTGGGAGTCACGTCAACCGAGGCACTCTTCGCTTTAGGTCAAGGTATAACTATACCAAGGGGGAGACCCTATA
The DNA here is from genome assembly GCA_027924585.1 of Larix kaempferi. Classification (NCBI taxonomy): domain Eukaryota; kingdom Viridiplantae; phylum Streptophyta; class Pinopsida; order Pinales; family Pinaceae; genus Larix; species Larix kaempferi. The sequence goes on along the minus strand of BSBM01000579.1, from coordinate 4,381,608 downwards.
CCCCAATCACAGTTGATTGGACCCAAGCAAAAGTTTCAAAGGTGAATGAATGATGAGTTACGGAAACCAATGCAAGTCTAAGTGGACCTAATGTTTAGGGCATGGTTGAAGGTGGTATCAAGGATAGTTAGTGTTTCAACCTATGTATGGTTTAGGCCACTTGATTGGGTATAATTATTAAGTATAGTACCATGTGTTTACACAAGTGGGTCTTATTGCCTTGGGAAGTGTGAAATGGTTTTAGGTGGGCCCACAAGGTGAAGCTAAGTGTGAAGATGGTACTATAGGCTAGATCTAGGTTAGATCTACAAGTTAGAGTTGGTTCTAGGGTTACCCATGTGTTAGATCTAGGGTTTGACACTAATCCCAAGAAGTGCGCCTTGCTTGGAGAAGGACTAGTGCCTTGTTGGATGGGCTAATGGGGTCAAGAAGGATGTCAAAGTGTAGATCGGGACACCTAGGAGCCAAGTCAAGTGGTTTGGATGAGATCCAATGGCCGGATCTTACTAGATCTAGGTTTTTTAGGTAAAGACCAAAAGTGGACCACAATTCCTTAAAACAAGGAATGCAATCCCCAAGGTGGATCGGGACAAAATGACAGTCTAGACCTAGGTTTCAAGGCATGGGCAATCCAAATCCACAAAAATCTCCAACACCCACTTCCTAGAAGTGGTCCAACTCAAAACTCCCAAGGGGTGCGACTTTCTCAAGGAGAGGCAAAAAGGGGGTTTGGTGGACCATACCAAATCCAATGACCTCCAAAATGTAGATCCGGGGTGTTAGTACCCCGATCTATGTTCCTTCTAAGTTTCAAGTGAATCCAATGGGTAGATCTTAGTAGATCTAAGTTTCAAGGTTGCATGAAGGTCAAAAGGGGGTTTCAACCCCACAAAACATGGAGAGATGTCCACAAGGTAGTTTTCACCAAAGTAAGGATATGGGTATGTGTTATCAAGTGTCTAGTAGTCAAATCAAGCGGGATCTCACATACCCATGTGCTAGATCTAGCCCAACAAGCCTCCCTCAAGGAAGTGCGCTTTAGGTCAAGGAGAGCTTTTTGTCTTAGAAGATGGGTCAATTCTTAGCCAAACTCCACCAAACTATAGATCCAACTAGGGGTGGATGCTATAGAGGTGGGTTTTCAATATCTTTTCAAATTGAGGGCTAGATCTAAGTAGATCTAAGAAATACCAAAAACAAGGGTTTTACTTTGATTAGGGTTTTTGTGATCTAGAAATTATGGAAGGTTCAAGGAAGAGAAGATCATACCTCTTGGGACATACCTGGATGAAGAGATGAATGCTAGTTGAGACGAGGATTACTTTGCCAAAGATCAAATGGAGAATTGTTGAAGCCCTCTTGCCAAATCGATTTTTCCAAGCCACATGTGATTCCTTCTAACCTGTCAAGCCAAGGAGCAAAGCATCAATTAGTTTAACAAATTGAAGGTAGATGCAAGCAAGAGAGAGAAAAACATAGAATAGTTGACACAAAGGCAAAACCACTCCCTGTCAAACCCAAAACGACTTCTTCCAAGCTTGAAGGGCAAGCCTCCCCACCAATTCGCACTTGTCAAAGTCGCCCTCTCAACCTGCAAATAAAGTATGGCAAATACGCAAGATAGCTACAATAGATCCTCCAGTGCAATGGACAATAGCATTTACAATCGAAACAACCAACATCCACTCCAATCCAAGCATGTACTCCAAAAGATAGAAATTTTATTCCAAGAGCCAAGAGCCAAAAATCTCTAGATGAATTTTACAATGAGAGGCTCCCTCCTTAAATAGGATGGGGAGAGAGTACAATCATAACCACTTTTTACATGAGTGGCTAAGATTAAAAGATCTCAAGATCTAATCAATGGCTAACAATAAATCATAACCATATATCACATGGATCACCCATATAATGATAGCGCCCCCACTAAAAAGGTACAATAAGGGGTGACGTCATCCACAAGAGAAAATATAAGCATCAAAATCCACCTCATGGTGACTAGGACATAACAATATAAGCTCATGGTGGGGCTAGGAGGTTTTAATCCTTACTAGCTCATCCCCAAGGCACAATAAAAATAATAAAATGTGTCCAATATAATAAAAATGACCAAAACTGTCCTCAGAATCCATGACAGTCAAGCAGTAAATGTCCTCCTGTGATCAATCCGGGCATACCCACATGGTGAAAACTGGCTGGAAGGTAGTGATGCCACCCTGGAAGACCTCTGTGAAAACCAAATGCCAAAACCTTGCCTCAATTGCCCAAATCGATTTCCTCAGTGACCACTTTATCCCATTTTTTAACTGCCTCGGGAACTGTGAAAGTGCCAAAACTGCCTCCTAGGGTGCTAGCGCTGTCCATCTGAGCCCACCAGGCTCTCCGGGAGGGGGGATAAATGGTAATAACAAGTGGCTGGACCACCCCCTCCATCATCAGCGCCCTAGGTGAACTGGCCTCTCGGGGCCCCTGCTGCTCAGGCTGGGAAATCAGCCCCAAATCTGGTCAACAAGTGTAAAACTGCATCAATCACTGTCAGAAGTGCCCGGAACTGAAAGATAAGTGTCTCAATGGATCCAGAAGACCCAAATCCACTAGGAATGAGTACTCATACACCCTGGGTTGCCCTAATGGGCCAGCTGTAGGGTCCACCATATATGGACAATGTATAATCTGCTGATCTGAAATAATAATAAACCTGCTGAACTGGATCAAACATCATCTGCATCATATGTCCATCATATGATATCATCATCAAACATGTGGGACCATAAATCATCATCAATAATCATCCATACATGGCTCACATCATCACGGATCCCAAGAATATATAATCAAGGATAAATCACTTCAGTAGACTAAGACAATGTTTCTCTAATCATTCCCACAGCTAAGCTCAAAGTATAAATTCCATTCAGTGGCATTAATCAAGTTAACATATTCCGTGGTTATATAAAATTACTTGCACAATAGTTCAAATGACAAACTCACCCATTGGACATGGTCAAACTGCTAGTGAAGGATGAAGGCTAGGAGCAAGGTTGGGCCAAGGGTTTGACTTGTCTAACTTAACTCAAAAATACTTTGGACTGGGAAAAAGGGGGAAGCTACAAACTCTGTGCTGGACAAAAGAACACGGGGAATGGTTGTGCCTCACAAATGGATAAGTTGTTTAGAGAGTGCTTATTCAACTTAGGCATCATGTCTACATCAAGTTGATCCAGGTTCATTAGGATCATTCAATTTTATTTCCATGGCCTTTTTGGCCTACATAACCCTTCGGATTTCAGATGTGCTGAGAAGCACAACTAGTTGCAGCTTGCATCCAGGGCATGTTTTTCACATATTTATAAGGTCAGCAATTGTTTAGATATAACTTTTAAGAACCATTGCTTTTTGGACCTTTCTTATACTCTTCGAGGAGTATTTTTAGCTTTTCATTGCTCTTGCCCTTTTTTTTTTGTTTCCATGGGCGAATTTATTAAGTTTCCATAGGTAGAACATGAGCTTTCAGTTTTAGCCAACAACATCTCAAGTGACTAGGGGGAATTCGAGCCAATGCCAAACATCGGGACAACCGACCAGAATGATTTAGGCCTACAATCCAACTCACCAAAGGCAAGTTCTGTCACCAACTCAGAGCCGAGACACTGAATAAACAGGGATGCGGTCCAAACACAGAGGTAGAAAAATGGGGAAGTCCTCAGTATCAGAAAGTCAAATGAGACATGTCAGGGTTTAAAGTCAAACAGGAAGGTCATGTATGGATGGAGACAAGTGAATATGGAGCCTACACTAGCAGACAACTGGTGTCAGGGAAAGACCATGTCTATGTAAGGTGAAATACCAGTAAGTTTGTTAAATGACCTACATGTGCAAGCAATTGTCCATTTTATGTTTTACAGTTCATTTTAAATAATTTGCCACATCAGGAATAATATACCAAGCAGATGCTATGATCATGACTAAATCAACAAGATAATAATCCACAGTCAGTGAGAACATATCCATAGATCATATAACATCATCATAATAATAATCATCATGCATCATCTGAAACACTGCTGAAATACATCTCTGGGCACTGAACTGAAACTGTAATGGGATAAGTGGTCACATCAGTCATCAAATCTGAACTCTCAAGGCTCAGCCTTGACACAAGGTCACATACAATATCTGAATAATGTACTGCTCTGATCATGAGTGATCCAATATATATAGCCATGCTCTGGAATAAATGAAGCTCTGGAATGTGCAGATATCTGCTGTACAAGAATAGTAGCCCTGCTACTATGGTGTGATAACAAGTCCCATTTACACTGAGAAGCTCTCCCCTTTAAATAGATTGGAGAGGGGCCACAATCCTAACCACTTTTTGAATGAGTGGCTAAGATTAAAAGATCAAAAAATTTAATCAATGGTTGAGATGAGCTCAACAATACAATACATGGATCAATAATAAAATATAACAATAAGTGGACAAAATCGCCCTAGGAGAGGGGATCCCACCAAATCATGATGATAAAACATAAATTATAGCTCATGGTGGGTCCAAGGGGTAATTTCTAACACCCTTGGTCAATCCCCATGGCACAATATCCAAGAATAAAAGATCTAGACACCAAATCGTGCCTCTTTGGGAAAATCGTGAGCCTTAGGAGGCTCCAGAAATCATCAAAAAGTGCCATACGTGATGGATGCGGGTCCCGATGAAGCTGAAACTGCTGGAGAAGGTGTGGAATACATCCCACTCATCATCACTGATCATCCCATGCCATAACATTGCCTCAGTCGCCCAAATCAAATTCCTATGCAGCCATTTTTACCATTTCCGGACTGCCTTGGGAAGTGTGAAACTGCCCAAACTTCCACCTGGAGTGCCTGGCTCCAAAAATAAAAATCACTAAATTGTCTAAGAGGGGGGTAATATGGTAATAACAAGTGGTTGGACCACCCCCTCCAAAAATAGCACTCTAGGTGAACCAATCATATCTCTGCTCTGCTCTGACAAGGCCTCCGACAAGCCAAAACTACACTAGGATAGCCAACTCAAACTCAATCATCACTGTAACTGCCTGGAACTGAAAACAGACTATCTCATTGGACTCAGAAGGTCCAAATCCATCTAAGATGTGTACTCATACACCATATAAACCTCTACATGGTCCAAAATAAATACTCATCATATCCGGCAGACCAAATAATAATAATCTGTAAAAGTGCTGAAAAGCACAAATCATCACATAAGCCTGAAACCACTGCATAAGCCCACCATGGTGACCTGTACCAGACCATATATCATCTATCTGTAACATCTGAGGTTTGCCACCTCATGTCCTGTGGTTGACTTTTGGTCAAACTGAGGTTTGACCAAGTCAACATGACCCAAATATGACTCAAACTGTCATCAAGCTGCTACAAGGTGTCAAAGATTAAAACATGCTTTACAATCCATTCACATAGCAATTATAATAAGTAGCAATCATTATTGGCGATCTAAATCCAAATATAATATGTCATTAATTATTATTTATTACTCAGACAAGACTTTCAAAGTCATACTCACTTCATAGTTGTGATCAGTTTGCTAGTGACGGGTTAAGGCCTAAAATAACATGGCTAGGTTAGAGGATGACTTATTGACTTAACACTGTGACACTTTGGAAATGGAAAAGGGAATACACACCATAGCATATAGTGGACAAGCAACAACACAGGGAATGGCGGTGTCTCACAAATGGATAAGTTGTTCAAAGAGTGTTTATTCACCTTACACTGATGCGCACAACCATAATACAAATGAGGCCAGCAATCTTTTTGATATAGAGTTTAAGTTCCATTGCTTTTTGGGCCTTGATTTTCCATAGCCTTTGATCTATGTGTGTTTATAAACACATTGCATAGATTTACATTTAATTTAGGCTTTTTTGCTGCAGGTGTGTTTTTAAGGCACTTGCTTACCTAAGCACTTCTAGGTGTGTCACAGACAGCTTGTTTACCTAGGTATTTACGTTTCACAATAGATATAGCATTTGATATTTTCATAGCCATTTTCATTTGGTTTTCTTTTCATACAAGATATAACATTTCATTTCCATATTTTGTATTCATGGCAGCACTAAAAGTTTCAAGTTTAGCCAACAACATCTTTAGTGACTAGGGGGAATTCACAAGGAACACCAACTCACCATAGGCAAGTTTTGTCACCAACTCAAACTCGAGACACAATAAACAGGGAAGCTTATCCAATATAGAGGCTACAATGGGGGAAGGTCCTCCATGCCACTAGTCAAGTAGTAAGTCAGGGTAATGAACAAACTAGGTAAGTCATGGATGGATGAAGATAGTGAATAATGAAACCAACACTAGCAAGCCAAAATATGGTGGGAATGATCACCTCTATTCTCCCTTGGGAGGGTAAAACCAATGAGTATAGGCCAAGAACTTCTAAGTCTAAGTAGGGACAAATATAATATATATATATATATAATACAACCAAGTCCACATATCTATATGATCACCAGATCATGATACTAAATGCTAAGACATGCTAAGAAAATAGAAATAAAAGCAACATAACCACAACATCACAATATACCCGCTGAGTCATATACCTGAATGCTTATCATCTGAACCATCATCTGTCCTCTGAAATTGCTGCTGTAACTCTGGGCACTACTGACTGCTCTGTACAAATGGCTAAATAGCTACATCGGTCATCTCTCTAAGTGTCATGAGACTCAGTCATGACATGGAGAATAAAACTGCTGTCCAAAATCTTATAGTGGTCCATAATAGATGCTCATCTCAACATCTCAATGTAAGAGAACTAGCTGAATAGTGTACTGGAATAGGAAAAATAATGTATGGTAGCCCGGCTACTATATGTGTGATAACAGTGCCCTTATCCAAAAGATGATTAAACATACTTGAATGTGATGATTGCACAAATGAAGGATGCGGTGTATTTATACCATTACTACTAGGGTTAAGGCGCTAGCCCCAAGGAGGAGGCTAGGCCAACCTTACCCTAAATTCCAATAAAATATAATAAAGTGTAATAATGGTATAACTACCCACTACTATCTGCAGGCCAGCTCATTAAATCCTCATCTACCAACATGGCACAAAGTGGGCTGCCACACAGACAAAAGTGAAGACTAAGCAAAATATCTCAACATGATTCACATTCAATGTACAAGATCGAGATGTATTAAGGTTTTGCACTTGATTCACTTCTCTCCATCTCTCTTTTTCTGAGAAACTTACAGGTTTTACAGGACTTGCTCTCATTTGGCATTTGGAGTTCACTTTCTAAGGGGTCATTTACAGATGACCGGGGGCCACAAGATTGAACCATGAGGCTTTTTTCCAGAGTTGCAGGGTTTCAACATTCCAGGTGGTTTTCCACATTGTTTTTTCAAGTTCTTCATCGATATTTGTGAGGTCCACACCATGAGCTTCTAATTGAGGACGAGAGCATGGAACCAGCTTCTTGTTCTAGTTTTTTGTAGCAAAGTTGGCTCTTTTATGAACTTATGGCTAAAGGGGGGATTGTTGGTGTTTATGCTACCACTTATGATCAAAGGGGGATTGTTAGTGTTTTATGCTACCTTACCTAATCCTAAGTCCTATTTTACCACCTTCACGTATTCATACATTAGGATGTAGTGTTTAACCTAATGTTGTATTATTATTTGTATTGGTTTATTTTCCAAATCATTCTGATTAGGTATCTTGATGATTACGGATGATTATCAGATGTTGCACTATTTATATGAACTACCGTAGTTCTGTGACTTGTATGTCAGCCATTTCTTGTGTGTGTGCATTGATTGTATCATACTAATGTGGGATTGTTTCTGACAGACCATTCTTTTTCCAAAATTCAAAGGGCCCAATTACTCTAACTAGCCCAGCACAAAAACTACTCTGGGATTAACAGCTCACTAATTTGATCCAGAAAATAATATAACTTCTACTGACCAAAGAAAGGCTGCATAACCAAACCTGGCCTCGAAGTTTTATGTGCAACACGCTGCCTTTCTTCACCCGCTGCCATGGCAGCGCAATAAGCATCTTCAGAGAGACAACAAATCTACTCCATCCTTCAATTTTCTTATAGTCAAACTCGCCCGAGGGATAAGATTCATCTTTCCAAGCTCCATTATTCTCGCCAATCTCTTCCGCATCGGGGTTTGGTTTTTCATCTGCTTCTTTTGCACCCTCTGCCCCTAGTTGTTTCTCTTCAAGTGCGGCTGCAGAAAATATAAACCTCTGTTGTTTGAACTTTACTAAAGACCTGCCATTTGGTTGGATTTCTCTATCTCTTTGTAGGTACATTCCACTACATAAATGGGATGGGCACTCATAGTAGTCCAAATTCCGACGTCTGTTACAACCACCCTACATGTACAAACAGTGCACAACCAATCAGTGACCTCTAGTTTACAATTGAAACAAATAAGCATAAACACTGAAATGCAATACACCAAATAAATCCAATTCAAAAAGAAAAGCCGTCACTCAATCGAAGTCCCTAACACAGAAAATCTTATGGGCTAACATTCCCCTTTTGGCTAATTTTTCCACTCTTTTCTATGAAGATTAGCTAATTCAAAATATTTATTCACCCAAATTTCTTAATTATGGGCATACAAAATCCTTGTTTAATATTTATAGTTGATATTTTCATAAATTTAAGTTTTGCCGAAGTTTCCACAGAAAAATATAACTAGTGGCCAGTAATCAGTACACATTAAGAAACACCACCCAAAAAAACAAACAGGTCTCCACGATACTAAAAAATATGACGATGAAACTCGTATTGCAAATTTGACGAAATTCAAAACTCCCGTTTTCCTACGGGGTAAAAGAAGGGAAATAATAGCAATAAGCCCTACATTTCAGAAGAGTAAACAAAAAAAAAACCCTAAATCACACGGATGGAGATAAATGAAACTGTAAATTCGATAAATTCACCGAAATTGACAAAAACAGAAGATCAAATGAGCCTTTAGAAAACGATTTCGCGAAGAAAAACGGAATGCTTCGGTATTGCTCACCTGGTTATGGTTAAATGTCAGATATTGAGAGCTCGAAACCATTAAAGCTGATGATTTAGGGGAGAAATAGCAGCATTTCTTTGATAAATTAAGACATAGTGCTAAATTTGAGCGCGTAACAGCTCCCGGGCCAAAGACCTGTAACTGGAAGCAAGAAGACTGAAACATATTCGTTTTACACAAAATAATATTATATACGGTATAGTGGCTGTTCCTTAACTGTTTAAGCACAACCTTGGAGCTCGCAGGCTCTCTGCGCTTCAGATTGGCATTTATGGTGAAAAAAATTCTTTGATTTAACGACGACACGTGACCTGTAATGATGACATGTCGCATATTGCTTTTTTGGGAATGTATTTCATTCAGGTGAGATGTGGGCATCCTACGTGGCAGAAATGGAACCTCACAAGAAAATTTACAATATATCTTTAAATCCAATATCCTTTCATGGGAGAACGGCCGTCGACTAGGGACCCCCGCATTGAAGTCATGGCATCCTTGTCCTTTGTTTTACTTTTTTTTTATCTTTCTCTTTTTCTTTTTTTTTATACGAGTGATGAATAACTCGACATAATGCTCTAAACTAAATCTGGGATCAAATTGATCGGCTGTCATATAAGCAATAGCTTATAAGTTTGGGATCAAATTGCTCGGTTGCCATTCTACCCTTTAGGATATATGCCATAGCTTACCAGTGATATATATCAAAATCATTATGACTTAACTTAGGGTAAGAGACGTCCTTACTAATAAGGTAATTATCTTTTAGCCAAGTCATTTTGAATCAATATATCAGTACTGAGATTTGAACCTCAGTACAGAAGCTAACTAATTCATTCCCCACCAATCATGTTATGATAACACAACCAATATCATCTCTCTTTTTATTACCAAACACCTACATAATTTAAGGTAACACTATTAACGAGTGCGGTGACCCAAAACATAAATCTTATCTAAGAACAACCTACAACCAATAGTCATAATAGAAAATGCGTCATTAACATTTACATGACCCGTATTCTTAATGATAGGCTATACTATACTCATATATTTGTGTTACATAAATTACAAATTACAATCCAAAGGCTCTTGGCTCTCTATTCACAATTTCGCTCTTGGTCAACTCTTTTACCAACTTTAGTATTTGCACTACATTAGGTAAACTTTTATTCACTAGATAGCCCACTTCCAAAGTATATCCTACAATTTACTCTCTCTTGTTGATTGTCCAACTTCTTTGGGACTCTTCATCTTCCTTTGCGTATCTTCGAATCCTTGCACAAGTCTTTAGCATGACATGACCTTCCCCCTTCCTTTTATACATTGCATGCCTGTGTTGCATTGTTCTCGAGCCATGGCCAACCTCTCAATGTGGCATTGCATCACTCTATGTGTGCAATGCTTTTAGTGCTAGTTTTGGACCTTTGGTGCTCTTTTTAATGCATCATCCTTCCCAACACTCCTTTCCAACAAAAACTAAGTCCAACTACAACACCCTCTTGGTTAGCATTCATGTAACGCCCATCAAGGTTCATTACACCTTGATCAATCTCGTTTCATGTTTCAATATTGTTTAAGAGTGCTAATACCAACACAAACTACTCGACTTCTTAATTGTTTAACCATTCAATCATTTCAGAAAGACCAGTACTTTATTGGTGAACGTAGCATGAAATATCATAAGAAATCATATGACAATAGCATCATATAAGCAGTTTATAGCAAAATATAAGCAATTTAAAATCACAAGAAGAATACCTAGATATAAGAGTGGTGAGGAAGTCCAATTGAAGCAAGCCTTAATCTTCTCCCTCGTCTATTGCCCAAAGTGGAATTACACCTCCCTGCCAATTGGGAGCCTACCTGGCATCCTAGCTCTACGAAACCTTTGGTTTCCTAGCCCTCCGTGCCCATGACTCAAAGAACAGTAATCCCTGGTATGGCTCAAGAATGATATCTTAAATAGATCTTCTTCCAAGAGTTCTTCAAACTCTTTCTAAAAATTCTCAAAAAATCTCCATTCTCCAAGTAAAAAGCCACCCCTCTCCCTATCTCCACTCCCCTATTTATGCAAAAATCCTCTCCCTCTCCTCATCCAAGTTTTAGATTAAATTCTAATAAAATAATATTAAACAATCAAAAAATTTATTTTCTCCAAAAATAGCAATTTGATTTAAATAATAACAAAAAAACAATAAACTTGATTGCAAAGTCTCATTTTTCATGATATCATTTAAATGCAACTATGACAACTCTTTCATTTCTAAAAAATTGTGCAACATATCTATCCATTTATTTATATTATCCTCTCACCCACAAGGTCAATGAAGATATTTGATATATATCATATTATATTATGTACATATATACATAATATCTCAATTATGATGATGATGATGATATATCAACAATTCATGCAATTCATTTAAATCTTAACATATCTAACATCTCAATAATTCATTTAAATTTCAACCCAATCACTAATAACTAATGTACTAACTAGCCCATGGGGCGTAGAATAGATGGAGAATGGGTGTACTGTTAAGGCACTCCTTGCGTAAGGTCACTGATTCAAAGCTTTGTGGGTACGAACCTTGATACGTGGCCAGCGTACACATATCTTGCGTAGTTACTAATGATCAACATTGATTGTCCTTAATGCAAAAATTTTAGATGCTTGCAAATCAACATGAGGAAAAACAATTAATAACACATCATTCATCACTCATTATTAATAAAAGTTACAATCATTCATCTCTCATCAATCTTCATAAAAAAGCAATAGAACTAAACTAGATAAACATAATTAAGCAGTTCAAGCATATAACCATGATAGTTTATGACAAGGAATAACACCATCCAATACCATCGTGGTCTCATTCATCTCCATAAGTACTCGAATACCTATACACAACTACTTCCATCACCTGACCTCACCATCCCGTCCGCTATCGCAATATGTTGTGGCATCGGCTATACCGACCTAACCACAAATAGAACCTGTGCGCAAAAGTGTCGACTACATCGACCAAGCTTCCCTAACAGGGAACTGCCAATTATCATCACACATCTAGGGGAGCATGCTTAGCACAATCCTTCCATGACTCTAGGTTTCAAAGGATAAACGGTGGGAAATGCCTCCACCCCCTGATAATACTAGGGTAAATACCTTACATCAAGCATATTATGCCATCATTGTTCTAAGAGTTGCGTCATCGAACAACCACCGTAGGCAAGTTGCAGTTCCTATCAAAACTCACACTCACCCACGAGTCATAGCAAATATTAGAATTCACAATTAAATCATAAGAAAAACTAACATCACATCATTATTCTCTTGATGTCCCAGACATCTTCTTCCCCTCGACACTTTAGGAATCTGGCTATCTTGTAGCCAAATAACATGGGTTAGCTCACTACTAACTTAAGACTCATGTATATTAAACATATCCAACTATTTCAAGTGATAATTTATATCGCTAAAATGGCATTTAAACAATAATATAAGTTTCTTTGCAGTATATATTGTACTTGTTCTATACCCTAAGAACAAACTAGATTGGCATTCACATATCGACATTCCACATTCAATTTGCATGTTTAAATGAAATAACATATCCGTCACCATTAATAAAACAGAACGATAAATCCCATTTACTGTCCACATATCTACGAAGTCCATATGTTCACATAACAATAGTTTTAATCAATCTAACTAAGTCTAATAGATAGTACGCAAATAAAATGCCAAGCCATTTCGCAATAGAGTTTTAATTATCAAATGTTAAAATATGGAGCGTTACAACTTAAGAACTAATATTTTTTTCTCCAATGGTTCGAGGCTCTCCATTTGATAGATTATTGACTGTTGGTGCATACATGACAGAGCATCAATGAATCATTCTCAAAAAGCAAGAGTCTATCAATTTGGAAGAATATTGTAGAAAAATCCTCTTGGCCAACATGGGCAGTACTTTTTATATGTCTCCACCACCATTGATATTTTGTAATCGTGTTAGTGCATAATGATAGCTCATCGTGTGAATAGGATAGGATTATTGATATTTAATTGATTTCAACACCATATTGTATAATTATGTAACAAGCCTTGAAGATTAACATGTTGAGAGTCGAAATACTCTAGTTAATCGGCTCAATCATTGCTTCTAGCATGTGTAATATTGGTCATGTGATTGTTAGTTTTAGAAGTTTTGCTTTAAATGTCAATGTTATTATATTTTTTAATTCAAATATGTATGGCTTGAAAGCATCATATTTAGAGCACATTCTATTTTTTACACATTGTACTTTCTTATTTATTAATGTGTTATCAGATCCACCAGAATCACCCAAAAATTAGATTTTACCATAAACATCAATTACATTGTTATTTTTCCCTAAATATTGATTTTATCATTGTTTGCCAAAAAATATTAGTTTTATTGTCAAAATAGTATCGTCCCTGCAACTCTTCTAATTATCTCATTTTACCTTCTAGTTCTCCTCCATTTCACCTCAATAACCATGGCTAAACCAATTCATGTAATACCAAGATGTCACGAAGCAATTAACACTTGAGTACACTAAGTCTTGTACAAAGTTACCTCTCATCAATAGGTGGTATTACAAAGATGTCCAAACACCTTTTTTCTTCAACATATTACTAGACTCACCCTCTACTAGTTGTAGAACATAAGCCCATCAATGATAGTGTTACCATAAGTTGAAGCAAGTTTCTTCATAGGATTCTAAATGTTTCCCTTGCCTCAGAGTGAATTGGGACCATCAAGTCAAATGCAACTACCAGTCCCACCCCAACATGTTTGTCCACATTTTTTAGTTTGAGTTTCACCAAAATAACAAGTGACTAGCTATCTCCAACAACTATACAGCATGGTTGTAAATGGTAAATATAACCTACACCTATTTCACAATATAGTGTAGTAGATCATCCTTGCTAATTGTAACCCTATGGTAAACACACAAATTTTGACAACGTTGGTAAAAGGTCATCACTTTATACGTTGGCACAAGGTCATCACTTTATATGTTGCCACTAGTAGCATCACTTTATACATACTCAGACTTCTTATAGTGTCTCAACCAAGGAAGCAACTCTTCACAATGACAACAATATATGCCTTTTTACAACATCATAAATAGTGATGTTATTGGGTGTTGCCGTCATTACAACACCTTCTAGCACTAATGATCAACACCAACCTCAATCATGGTTGATCGTGCAATGCTTAAGAAGAGGAAAGAAGCTCCACAATAGCCTCTAACCACCCATTAAGTTCAATGTACTAGGCCTTCCATCACACATTATGGTCACCATACCATACCTTTCATTTGTGCATTAAGTTCATTGCACTAGGATTTTTGCCGCAAATTAAGTTTGTCATGCCATAGCTTACATTTGTAGATATTCCATTATGTAATACTTATTGTAAACACAATTAGAATTACACAACACTTGTGATTTTGACTTCCCATTCCCCTAAAGAGATGGTGACTCATTGGTACACAAATTTCTAAATTTTCCCCAACACTCAGAGGATACATATTATGAGTTCTTTGACTTAGCACCAAGTCTGTTTTAGGTGTAAAATTAAAAGTAAATAAAACTCAATAGAAGTAGTCTAAATGTTATATGATTTGGATTATTTCCAGCTATCGTTGTTGGAATCCAACTATACAATCTTTGGTCAAAATGCAATTTTTTTTGCTACATTTTTTTAATGCATAAATGAATTCTTTAGCCTCAAATACCCCTATTTCATTAGCATTATGCAATCTCAGCCACTAATATATGCAATTCCAATAATTATTGTGAATTTTTTGTCAGATTTCTAAACAAAAAAGATTAAAAAAAAATGTGAATAAAAAAGGTCCAAATCCTAGCATGTTTAAATTACTACCAAATCAATATGCTTGAGTAATGAACCCATAATGTTTATGGAATATGATTAAAGGCTTATTTGTGTTCATGGATAAAGTCGTGTAATATTCGAAAGAAAGGCAATGAAATCTACTTGAGAGTTGGACTAGAAAATTGCATAAAATGCAATTGATCAATTACTTTTCAAATCTTGAATTTGGAACTAAGAAGAATTTTGGAGGAAATATATATTTTTGTTGACCATGTCGTGTTTATAATTGATGCCCTGTGTCAAAACCAAATAGTGCCACTTCTAGCTTAAACTTGAGCCTTATGCTTGATGGCATTGTCATGTCACGTGGTGGTCTATGATTGATCCATGTGTCTACTAGGTTGGTTTGGCTAATGTCAACATAATGATGTGTCGGTATGTGGCTTGAACAAATGTCATGTTGCTATTGGTCCATGTTGTATGTCTAGTTATAACCATAGATATGACATGGACCA
The DNA here is from genome assembly GCA_027924585.1 of Larix kaempferi. Classification (NCBI taxonomy): domain Eukaryota; kingdom Viridiplantae; phylum Streptophyta; class Pinopsida; order Pinales; family Pinaceae; genus Larix; species Larix kaempferi. The sequence goes on along the minus strand of BSBM01000579.1, from coordinate 4,366,152 downwards.
ATATAAATAAGACACGTTTCAAATCCATAGAAGGAAGTGGAATAAAAGTAGAGGAGGTAGATAGGGTTATGGATCTCAAATAAGAAGAAGTGATTGATTCAATGCTTTCAGCTTTGGGTCAATGCATGTTATTTTGTTTTTCAACGTAGAGTTGTTGAATTGAGTTTGAATATTCGAAGTGGTGGATATGTGGTAGTAAAATTTATAGAAACTAAATATGAGAATTCGAGTTGTACTTCCCCTTCACCCTCACATTGTTGATGATATCAGAGATGTAATAAAGAGGGATATCAAGCAATGCTCTAGTTCATTGGACGAAAAGGTCTCTAGTTCATTGGACGAAAAGGTTGAGGCCTTTATTAGAGAAAATCAAGGATATAGCATGGAGTTGCTAGACTTAGAAGGATTGTTGAAACCTATCCCATATACTAAAGAAGTTATAGTGTGTGTATGTGAAATTTATTTGAAGAGCCTCAGGTTAATTAAGAAGAATGTCCTTAGTTGCAAGAAAAGGGATGATGTTCATTTCGCAATAGCCTAATAGGAGTAATCCATTTGGGGAAGCACTCGAGGGATTGAACTAGGGTTTTGTTGCATCTAAGGTTTTGAAGAAGTACCTTCGGAGGACGTTGCCTTCCATGGTGGACGTGGGGGGAGACGGTCAAGGCTCTCCCCAAACCTTCTGTGCAACCGCGGAACATGGCGCTGCAAATTCGTCCACTGGTGTCCAGGAACAATGGAAACCTAAGGGCACCAAGTAATCGAAGGAGCTGACTGACCCATCAATGGAAAAGGGAAAGGGGAAATCTTATGACAAAGAAGCATCAACCTCTCATCCAAAGGTGTCTTGTGCCTGGGAGCTCGGGAAATGCATTCCTCAGTCTCAGGAAATTCCAAAATATGAGGTTGTGACAGAGCGCTTCAAGAGTTTCACCCAGTATATGAGGTATCATGCACTCATCGGAAATTTCCTGGGTGTTTGGCCGTCCGAAAAGGCCTAATCAGATGGATCGATACCTGGTGGAAGCCGAAGGGGCACTTTAATTTATGCCTTGGCTCTAAGGGTTTCTTCACTGCCACGTTCAAGAATCTGGAGGATTATGATCGGATCTTTGAGAACGGCCCCTACTTTTATAACTTCGCAGTCCTATTCCTAAGAGACTGGATGGAAAATTTTAGACCCGACAACGAGGACTTCACCTATGCTCCAGTTTGGATCCGCTTGTATTCTCTGCCACTGGAGTTCTAGATATCGGAAACCCTAGAAGGAATCGGAAATACTTTTGGTAAGTCTGCCAAAATTTCTGAATCAACTAAAATAGGAAGATACACCTCTTATGCTCGAACCTATGTTTATTTAAATATTTTGCAAGATCTTCCTGGGGAGTTCTGTCTCTCGAGGCATGACGAGGACTGGATCCAAACCATAGACTACGAGCATATCCCCTTTAGATGCCAGAAATGTCATGTCCGTGGACATCTTTTCCGAGACTGGCCCCTTAACCAGCTGCAAAGACAGTCGCTCAATATCCCAATCGAGACAAGGACAATTTCATCCAGGTGCAAGGAAGGAGGAGAACAACTCACAAGAGAACTGTCGGGAACCCAGGGAAAAACTTTGCTTCTCACAACAGATTTGAAGATCTCCCAGCCGATTCGAAAACCAATCAGGAAGAAAAGACAAGCAACAATCACCAGCAAGATAAACAGGAGAACGAAGATGGTAATAACAATGAAGATAAAAACATGCAACTAGATCCGATGTTGGAAGAGATCGCAGAAACCACTGTGCGAACTAATCAACCCCCTCAACAGGATGACATAACTATGGAAGATGGGAGATATCTGGACTCGGAAAACAATGACAATGATTTGGCAGGCCTCAACCTGGAGAGCATTGTAGAAGCTTGCCGAAAAAGAGCATATCATGCGGTCCCTATGGAGCAACTAACGAAATTCCATAAAGTCTTTCTCAACTCCAGAGCAGGTGATGCAGCAATTAGAGCTACATCTAATATGGGTATTGCTCACGGACCAAACAAGCCCATCAAGAAAAATTAGAAGAATGACAAGAAAAAGGGCAGAAAGATTACCAAACAACTCATTGAAGAGTTTGGGCACATTATCGTGAATTCTCGCCAGATGGAGGTGCTTACCCGCACCTTCACCCCCATCAACCCCAAGAGTTGACCCAATGAAGATACAATCATGGAATATCAGGGGCATAAATGGCAGGAGCAAATAGAGGCTCCTATAGAAAATGGTAATGGAAAAACATCCAGACATTCTCCTCCTTCAGGGGAGACAAAATGTTTGGGAGATGAATCCAAACGTCTTCTCCTTCGCTATTGGAGAGGAGGGAACGTAATAGAAAATGATGCAAAGGGAAGCGTGGGATGCATTGCCATCATCAGGAATCCTAACTCAATGATGATTAATTCCTCCTTCTCCACTCCTTGCACTATATCCATCAACTTCAAGATTTTGGAAACAGGATTTACTGATCTCTTAACCAATGCTTATGGACCCCAATCGCTTCAGGAAAAGCTTCTCTTCCTCCAGAGTATCAACCACATCAGGGAGATTGCAGAATACCAACACTAGATTCTGGGAAAATATTTCAACATGATTACCTCTCTCGATGACAAATAGGGAGGTATCTGACGACTCGATTGGGAAAGTGAAGCTTTCAACAAAACAGTGAAAGACTTGAACTTGATCGATATCCACATAGTCAATGGATCAGACACATGGAGCAACTAACACTCTAGCTCTCAACATTGTTTCCTGTCACTTGGACCGCTTTATGGTAAACCAATCTCTCTTTATGGATGGAATTATTTTGGAGGCTTCCATTATCCCCATCCCAGGCTCGGATCATTGGCCAATTTCTCTTGAGATGGACATCGGAGGCCCTATTATTCTCAAACCCTTTCATTTTGAGAAATTTTGGCTAAACAACAAAGAGTTCCAGGACAACTACAGTACATGGTGGGAGGAATCCTCCATCCATAGAGGCTCCATCATGTACCGGCACCACTTTCAACAAAAATTAAAAAAACTTCAAACAAAAGCTTAAACACTGGAACAAAACAAGCTTTGGAAATAACTTCCAAGCAAAAAAAGGATCTAGACCAACAAATGAAGCAAATCCAGCAGGACATCATCTCGCAGGGGCATTCAGATGAGTTAGTTGAGAAGGAGAAAGTCTTGTAGTAGAAAATCATGGAGCGCCATGCATAGGAAGAAACCCTATGGCGTCAAAAGTCTTGCATCCAATGGTTGAAAGAGGGCAAACATAATACCAAGTTCTTCCATCACTCAACCATTCAACGCAGGCACCTTAATCAAATCAATTCATTGAAGACTTCTCAGGGAGAAACGGTCACGGCCAGAAAGGACATCGAAAATGAGTTAGTGAGTTTCTATAAGGATCTCTTGACGGAACCAAGCCAGGATTGTGGAGTGACCATTCAAAGAATTACCCGACATATACCGCGTCTGGTCACGTAGGAGCAGAACTCGATCCTCATGAGACCCATCACCTAGGAAGAGGTCGACTCATCCATGTAGGAGATGCGACTGGAAAATCACCAGGCCCTGATGGATTTACTACAGACTTCTTCCACCACCATTGGCCGATGGTTGGGGAAGAAGTTTGGAAAATTGTGGAAGATTCAAGAAAATCTCAAGACGTCTTCACAGCGCTCAACGCAACGTTTCTTACACTCATTCCAAAGGAGGAAAAAGTGGAGGACCCAAAGAATTTCAGGCCCATCGCCCTCTGCAACGTCATCTACAAAATCATCACGGAGGTCATAACTATCAGATTAAAACCTCTACTGCCACATCTCATCTCTCTAAAGAAAACAAGCTATGTGGAAGGAAGACAAATCATGGATAGTGTCATCATAGCACATGAAATGATTCACGCTCTATGATCTACTCGCACCCCAAGTGTGCTTATCAAACTAGATCTCTCCAAAGCTTGTGATAAATTAAGTTGGCAATACATAAGAGAAGTCTTACAGGCTTTTGGATTTGACAGTCTTTGGATTAATTGGATTATAAAACTCACTTACTTAGCCTTTTTCTCTATCTTGTTAAATGGATCCCCTACCGAGACCTTCTCGCCTTCCAGAGGAATATGCTAGGGTGACCCTTTGTCTCCCTTTCTTTTCATCTTGATGGTGGAAGGACCCAGTAGGAGAATCTAAGTGGTGGTCCAAGATCACTCTCTTATTGGTCTCCCTCTTCATGGAATCACTCTGTCGCCTACCCACAACCAATTTTTTGATGATACCCTCCTCATGGCTACTCCCTCTGTCAGAGAAGCCAAGACTATCCAGTGCATCCTGAAGGATTTTTGTGACGCTTCTGGGACTTCCATCAACAAGGCCAAGTCTCAGCTCTTATTTTTCAATACTCCCCTTGTTGTCCAATGCCACATCTCTCATCTTCTAGACTTTACCAAGAGCACCCTTCCGTCCAAATACCTCGACATTCCCCTCATTGATAATGCCCTCAGAAACAACTCTTGGGATGGCCTCTTAACCTCCCTAGAAAAGCGTCTCTCTTCCTAGACCTACCGTTCTTTAAATTTTCCAAGTCGCCTTATACTACTCAAAACCATCCTTCAATCCATACCTATCTACCTCTTCTCTGCTCTTGCTGCACCTAAGATAGTACTCAAAAAGATCCGCAATATCCAAAGACATTTTATTTGGAGTGGAGCGGGTAATGGGGAAAAATGGGCATTGGTGAAGCGGGAGGACTTGTGTACTCCCATGAGCTCTAGTGGCCTTGGCCTTCGAGACCCGGTCATCCTAAATCAAGTTATGAGTGCCAAAGTATGGTGGTGCTAGATCAAGAGGCCAAACGATAGTTGGGCTAAGCTTTGGCGGGCTAAGTATGTACCCAATGTAGCAGTTGCTGATCTCACTCATTAGGACCTCCAACAAAATGGTTCGCTAATATGGAATGTGGATTAGCAGCGCAAGACTCTCATCTACGACCACTGCTTCAGGGAGATTCGGGATGGGACAGAGGCCCACTTTTGGATAGATTCTTGGCAGCAGTTACCACGAATCTAGCTGCAAAAGTATCTCCAGGAGGTGATGATGGGTATTCCAACAACATAAGGTCAATCATTATTGGAGAGAAGCTGACGGAGATAGTTTATCGAGGCAGTGGAAGATCACAAATAAATAGATGGCTCTTCATGAGCAGGTGGGCATTCAGCCTTGGGTCGACGCCATCATCAATAGGAGGATCAAAATTAAGAGAGTATCGGATATCCTCCACTGGGGTCACTCACTGTTTAGAAACTTCACAGTTAGGGAAGGATATCAGTTGAAAATAGGAAATGGAGCTTTGGCCAAAGACACTATCTGGGGAAAACTTTGGCTTTCTGGATATTGGCCCAAAATATGCTCCTTTCTTTAGCTGGTGGGAAAAGGAAGGATTCTCACATGGGATAATCTTCAGCACAGAGGTTTCTCTGAGTCGTCTTGCTGCCACTTATGCCTTAAACACAACGAAACTATCAACCACCTGTTGGACAGCTACCCCTTCAGCTCGCAACTGTGGGATCGCATGGCTTCCATTATGTGTCAATCTAATAGGCATAGAAATGATGCTCGAGAAACAATTAAAGAGTGGTGAAGCAATGTTTTTAAGAATCCTATCCTTAACAAAATCTGACAACTGATTCTGAGCTTCATTTGGTGGGGAATCTGGAAAGAGTGAAACAGATTCATCTTCAAAAATACTTCTATGACCCTTGAAAAAGTTTGGGCTGACATCAAGAGGAACATTGTGGCTTCCATTGGATGGAGAGACGATGATTTTTTTGGTACTCCAAAGGAAAAAATGATCCTTGATCGGTGGATAGCTGGACCCGTGTCAAGTTGTCCCCCGAGGCAGAAGAAGGCAAGCCAACGAAGCCCTACGATCTGGAGCCCACTAGCACATGGCTTTACCAAATTAGATTTTAATGGAGCCTCCAAAGGCAATCCAGGACCGGTGGGATATGGTGGAGTCTTTCGAAATTCGAAAGGTGAAATCCTCTACACCTACGCGGGGGTCTAGGCATGGACACCAACAATGCTGCAAAATTATGGGCGCTTCATGAATGGATCCAAATTGTTTCCTCTCATAATTTCTAGAAACTCGTCGTGGAAGGAGATTCTCATATTATCATCAATATGATACAGCACCTGCAAAGCGGTACCTCTCCGACCAAGCTCTCTTCAAGATGGCGACTCGAGCATCTCCTAATTGATATTCATGATATGATATGCTCTCAAACAACCAACTACCTTCCTTCTCATGTTCTGCATTCAAAAAATAAAGTTGTGGATCATCTGGCCAACATAGGCACGGAGCTACAAACAGAATGTATGATCAATATCTGGCCATGTTCTGCATTCAAAAAATAAAGTTGTGGATCATCTAGCCAACATAGGCACGGAGCTACAAACAGAATGTATGATCAATATCTGGCCAATCAGCTCCCACACCTCAATTACCAGCTCTTGCCAAGCCTTAGGGACACAGGATATGGATTCCCCGGATGGGGTGCTAGTGCATGACATAAGGGAGTTAAATGACGAGCATAATGGTCGCCCAGCCCGAGGCCAAACGACGGTGTGACTGGTACCGCGGGCGTCTCGGAAGCTCCATGCATTTAACGACCCGCAGCTCTGAGTTGACATCACTTCCACGAAGCATTAATCCCGCCATGATAGCAGTTGATAGGTTGGACGCTGTGGTTATAACACTAGGAGGCAAGGCTCACAGATTCATTTCCACCCGCGCTCTCCGACGAATTCGCAGACCAGATGTCCTCATCTCTGGGATAATTAGTAGTGTGAAGCATCAGTTTTATCCCGCCATGGTGCGTGAGCGTCATAGACAGCCCAGTCGGCGCGACCGAGGTTGGAGGGAGAGGCCACAGGAAGGTCGTAATGGAGGCATTGCTCGGCAGCTGGAGGCAATGACTGATACTTTGTTGGGCATCAAGAATGATATTCATGACATGGAGGTTGATGTTTCAGCCCACTTTCAGGACTTGTCCTGTCAGGTGCAGGCTCTCATAGACTGGTGCGCGGACATTGCGGATCTATTTGGCCTCCTGTCACCTTTGTTGGCCTATATTGACGATGAAGGAATGATTCGTTGGTGGCCTGAGGGAGAGGATACTCACAACATTCCACTTGACGCTGCCACCACCGAGGCTTCCTGGGCCGTGGAGGTAAAAGCAAAAGAGAACGACAAGAAGCTGAAGGTTCCCGGGCCTGGGGCCGGCCAGTTGAATTAGTCCCTGGGTTTTTCGGTTCTCCTTTTGATTTACGGTTGGTTCTTTTTTGTCTATGTATCTTAAACAATATGTCCTATTTTATAGTCTTGTAGAGCAATTTAGCTCATACCAGCAGGTCTCAGAAGTCATAAGGTTACTTTTGGATAGTTGCACTCATTACTTTCATACTTTCTTGACCGAGTTGTTTTCTCCTGGTGGGAGGCTCAGTTATTTTTGTATATTTTGTATTTTTGTGATATAATATAGACTTCTAACTTACCATAAAAAGGGTTTAGAAATAGATAATGGTGTAATTGGTGGGATGCGTGGTGATTGTGAAGTGTTCATATAGTTGGATGTAAAACAAGCTTTACAAGACGGAATGAAGATTTTTCTTTAAGAAACAAAGTGATTTGATATAGGGGTTTAATGGTGTTGTATTGTCTAAATATTTTATAAAGATAGAGATAATTAAGCATAAGAGAGAAAATATACATTAAAGGAAATGTTTAATTTCAAGCTTTAGGACAATGAAAAGTGGATGGAGGAAATCAACTATCAAATATAATTGGATATTAGTAGTAGATAATTCGGCATAGAATTGCGATTTGATTATATTAATTGTATTCTAACTTCTTCTTTTTTTGTAATAGTCAATGTTTTCAATCTTGTTATTTAATAGGTTAGATGATACATAAAAATTTGTTTGTCTTTTGATTTCAATGTGTTTTTCAATGCAAGTACGAAAAATTTGAACAACTTTGTATAGTAGTGTTGCTAGTTGAGTTTGTTGGTGTGGTTTCTACTAGGCATGATACAAACATAAATTAATCCAAAATTGTCTTTAAATTTCAATATGTTTTGCAATGCAAGTACGAAAAATTTGAACAACTTTGTAAAGTAGTGTTGCTAGTTGAGTTGCTTGTGTGATTTCTAATAGGCATGATACAAACATAAATTAATCCAAAAGAATAAAAAATATGTTGCACACATGTTGAGAAATTCACACATAGGGTTATGCAATATCTAAATATTTTGAGCCTAGTAGAAATTTCATATGCATTGGAAACATGAGAGTGGTGGAACAAAAATGTAGTGGGCCCATAACCCATAGGTTATAGAATAGAAATCTAGCTATGTCATTTAGTTGAAATGTATACCTTGTTCAAGTGATATTTATGATTTTTTCTATGAAAGTTTGTGGGATTATATATAACTTCAATTCCAAAACACACGTGACAAAACCGCGTATAATTATATAAGCCACCCCATTGTTTGTGGACTTGAAATATGATTGAATTTGCTTTAGGTAACTTCTAAAACACAAAAGGAAAACTCCATTTGTGATGTTGTTGTGCCCAGTTTTGACTAAGTACTAGCATAGAGCAATGCTCAACAAAAGACGATCTGTTAAAGACACAAAGTTGAAGAAGTCTAAGCATGTAAAAGTACAAAACTATGAGCACACAAAGTCTAAGTATTTATCTCATAAATCCTCTTCATGCAATCTCTCTTACCTCCAACGCACTTTCCCAAAGGTGCAGACATTTTGTATAAGTGCAAAACAATTGACAAATTCTATGATATATTTGGGAATATGTTATAAGTACCTCAATTGCCTATATATATGAGGGTTTCCATGTAATAAAGGAGAGGTTATGGTGATGTTATGTTGAGAGATATTGCAAGACCTATGTTTTGATATGAGTTCCGCACATAAAAGACATGTTATGTAATGTTTAATCTATGAATACAATGGAAGACTATTATGCTCATGTCTATGTGCTTGTGGCTGATCCAAATGATGTGTACATGGTTATCATTAATGTGAATGCTTTACATTCGTTAGATTGAATGAATGTAATTAAAGAATTATTAATGGATTACACACCCAAACCAGATCTTTAATATTATGCACATTATTAACACAAGAAATATCATACACACCTTAGGTGAGACCTCCATTTGGAAGGTTGAATACATCAGTGTAACCATAATCCATTCTTTAATTGTCTAAAGCATGAACCCTCTTGTTCATTGATCATCTACCCTTCATTAGATGGCAATGAAGGAAAAGGGCTTGTTGGAGATCACAACAAAAGTAGAGACAAGAAGAGGAGGTATAAAAAACAACTAAGTCATGCAGGAAAAGAGAAGCATTAAGCATCGGCGTCGTGGTCATTAACGCTCATGAGCAGATAGAGAAATTAGAGCAGCTGCACCTCAAGTGCTATGAATTATGGATGAAATTTCAAAGGCACCATGACATCCAAGAAAACCCTAAGCGATGACTTCCACAATAGATAGACCAATTGAAAGAGCGTTTCGAGAAGGTTTATGTTGAGGCCACTATGTCATACATTGTGACGGTATGGAGGAAGCACAAAGATTCACACTAAAATAAGATGCTCTACAAGATGAAAATAAGAGGTCAAGAAATCTAGCAAGGGATTTTCCATATAGAACACAATCCTAGTTCATTATGGTGAAGAAAATGAGGTTAAGAGAAGATACCTAGCTGAGGGCATTAACAAAGGCCATACCACAAGAGTGGAATATGACCAAGAGATATGTGGCACAATGTGTTCTTTGGATCTAGGAAATCATCACAATTTGGAAATTGATTTTTGAGGAGTTCAACAAGTTGAGGGATACAAGCATCAGAGAATTCCCTAAATTGGATCCTCTTTTTAAAGAATAAGTTGTGCAACCCAAATTGGAGATACATTGAAAGGTATGGCTAAGGATTTTTTGTTGCCTGGTTTTGACTAAGTACTAGCACAAAGTACTATTAGGGAGGGAGCTCCTTGCCATATATTAGGGAGGGAGCTCCTTGCCATATATTAGGGAAGGATCTCCTTATTACTCTTAGTACCATTCTTGAGTGTCACAACAATAAAACTAATCTTATGTGTTGCTTTGTTGACTTTAGAAAATAATTTGACACAGTGCCCATAACTAACCTTTGGAATATATTAGAAAAGCTAAAAGTCGCTTCCGAGTTAAGAGCTTTTGTGATAAGGTTGTATGAGAAGGTTACTACCAAATTTAGGGACTCCGAGGGATAGTCAGAATAAATTCATTGTAATATAGGATTCAAGCAAGGTTGTCCCCAATCCACTACCCTTTTTGGTATTTACATTGATAGGCTAGAGGGTTCTTTGGAAGAGGCAGGTTGTGGTGGTAGGAATCTGGTTGGCATAGTCATTATCCTTCTTCTCTATGTTGATGATATTGTTCTTAAGGCGAGGATCCCCCATGACCTCGAGAAGCAACTAAAAATTCTGAAATATTTTTGCTCTATTATGGGTATGAATGTTAACACTTAAAAACAAAGGCTATGATAATAAAATCCCAAAAGACCACTTATGATATTTTCATGTATCACAACAAGAACTTGGAGGAAGTGACTTGATATAAATATATAAAAATCGATCTTCCTCATAAGCTTAATTGGAACTATGACATTGAGAAAAGGATTAAGGGAGGTTGGAAAGCTTATTATGGACATGAAAATGGTTGTAATAAACAAACCTCTGGATTTGGGATAGGTTGAAACTCCTCTTTGAGGCTCTCGTCAGTCTTGTATCTTATATGGTTGTGAAGTTTGGGGTTGCAGCATATCTAGAGAATTATGGATGGATAGAGAAAAATCCAAAAGCGATTTATAACATATAATCTCAAAATTATACACCCTGTCCTACCCTCCTCATAGAAGCAAACCTCTCCCTGATTGAGAGAATGGATATGACTGGGTACCTAATTCTGGCTTAAGGACCTCCTTCCCATAGACCAATTTAAAATAATTTAGAACAATTGAACTTTTGTGGGTTGTTCTATATGCCTAGAGGAGATAAGGTACTTATCATCCCAACCATTGCTATCGATATTGCAAAAAATTTTCAAACCCTTAATTAGAGTTTTATTAAATGCTTCTATTGCTTCATTTGCTTAGGGGTGGTAGGGGGAATTTTTGTCATAGTCAATCAAGAATTATTTCATTAATATCTCAATTATACTATTGATAAAATGAGTACCTTGATCACTTGTCAAGATTAGAGGGCAACCAAACCTTGTGATTATATTTTCATATATAAATTTAGTTTGTCCCTCTTTTGTGCAATTTCCAACTCGTTCTACTTCTTCCCATTTAGTTAAATATTATATTGTTGTAATAATATACCTTGATTGTGTTCTTTTTACTGGCTTAGGGAAGGGACCCACAAAATCGATTGCCCGAACTTCAAAGGAATACTAGGATTTACTGGTACCACATACATTTCATCCCTTTTTACTCACTAACCAACCCTTTGGAATTTGTCACGTTCGTTTATTTTGTGTCTATAATCTCTATATAGTGAGGGCTACCGGATTCTTGTTTAGAAAATTTTCCTGGCTATAGTATTTGAGTGGAAATGTCCACTTGCGTGTGCTTCATGAATTATGATATATATTTCATGTTTTAGGGAAAATCTTCTTAATACATCACTAGGTCCTATCTTATCCAAGCGTCCATTTAATATAAGTATATAGGGGCAGCTTTCATAGCTGATATTTTCTTCTTCTTTTCTGTAACGTCCTATGGGAATTTCCCTACATGTAGAAATTGTGCAATCTTAGTTAGTTCATATGGTACAACATCAAATTCCAATAAATGGGAATTTGGTATGTCACCATCAATCCATATTAGTTCTTCCTTAGTTTCAACTCTCGACGGGTGGTTGAGTCCAACATTAGCTCTCCTAGGTTGCACTATGACAATGGATTTAAATTTTGGAAATAATAAGAGCCATCTACATATTCTCCCCTAATGGACTCTCTTGTTGACTAAGTATTTCAGGGCTTGACGATTTGTGTAAAATGTAAATGGATTTGCAAGTAAGTAGTGTCAAAAATTTATAAGGGGAAAAATCATTCCGAGTCCTTCCCTTCCCATGGTCGACTAATTTATCTCTACATTGTTTAGTTTTTTACTTGAATATGCGTTAGGGTAGTCAAGTCTTTCATCCCCTAGTTGTGCCAATACATTGCCTGATGCATCCACATGAACATGAAATTTCCTCGATGAATCAAGAAACCTTAAAATATGTGCCTCTACCCATTTTTTCTTAAGGATTTCAAAAGACTCATTGCACTCAACATTCCACTTGAATTATATATCAACCTCAAGTAATTATTTTAGGTGAAAAGTTATATATGAGTAATACTTGATAAAAAAATGGTAATTCCCTATGTGTCCCAAAAATATTATTATTTGCTTAGGGTTTACAGTTGGCTTAAGGTCAAGTATCACCTTTATTTTTGTTAGGTCGACCTTAATGCCTTCTTTAGATACTACATGACCCTGAAATATTCCAATTAGTGTGAGGAATATGTATTTATTTATATTTAAGGAAATTCAAATTTGTCTACACCACTCCAACATAAGTCAAAGCAATTGATTCTTTAGTAGACTATAAATTTCCTAATTGTAGAAGTATATATTCATTGTTTTATATATGTATTCTTGAAAGGATTTTATGTTTGTTCTTGAAAAAATTGTCATAGCATTCTTGAACCCAAATGGCAGGACTTTGTATGAACATACCTTAACTCTGTCACGAATGTGGTTTTTTCTTGATCCACTTTTGAAATTGGGACTTGGTTATACATAGAGAATCCATATGTAATGAAGATAATTTATGTCTTGTGACTTTATTAATTATTGATAATATTTGGTTGAGCTTTGGTCTTTAATTCTTTTAGAGGTCAAAACTTCAAACAATGAGACAATTCAATCACATGAAATTCATACATACATAACACAAGATATACCCTAGGGAACTCAAAACTATGAGAACAAAAACCCCAACAATTATTCTAAGTATAATATAATGGATAGCAGAGAATGCTTTCTTTTACAACATAGCAGATTGCTTTCAGAATATAAGAGATCATCAAAACACTCTTGGTGAAGATACAAAAGCAATAGAGAAGAGAGATCAATCGGATGTGTTTTCCAATGTGCCCGTCACATCAATAACAAGCAAGAACAATAACCTGCACAAAGAGAAGCACATTGCCTTCAATGGAGAAGAGAATTCACTTCACATTGAATTCATCAATCCCATATAACATATTTATACATTCTTCTCATGCATCGGCTTCTTCTAACTTCAGGATGAACTCACCCTCAGACTGGATGTATCAATATTGCATGAATAAGTGTGCCCCACTTTTGATGCAGTGCTTTATCTCACTGAACTGTCTCTTAGGATGAACTCGCCTCTTAACTGAAAGCTTGCCCACTTAGTTAGGTGGCTAATTCAAGTGTCATCTTGCAAGTGTCGCAACTCAAGTGTCGTCTTTTATTTTAACATAAGTGTCATCATGCAATAACCCTTAGTTAACTAGATCTTCTTTGTTGTCACTTAGTTAACTCTCTTTAACTGATTCTTTCTTGATAGAGATCAATTTCAGCTCTCCTTGATTTACTGGAGTGTTGTCTTTTAGTTTAAATAAAGTGTTAACACTTTAGTTAACTAGTCCTTCTTATTTAACACTCAACTATTATTAACTGAAATCATGTTGATTGATTTACTTCTAGTGACCACTGTAAGTTCTTTAGTTAACTAAGGCATACATTGTGGCTTTAACTGAAGCTTGAAAATTCGAGTTCACTTAGTCATCTCCTGATCAATTTGAAATATCTTTTTCTCTATGTATTTATCTTTACCTCTTTATCTTTTCCTACATGGTCAATATGTGCTAACTTTAATTATCCATCACATTACATTATACTAAGAAGAATTATTGAATGTTGTGATCATATTATATTATTCTGGCCGAAATGGTCATATGCTAAAGTAATTCATTGTTGGAATATTGGTCAATACTAGGGGGGCTGAATCAGTATTGTTAACTTTTTACCATTTTAAACCACTTATTAAACTTAATTAAAACATGGAATCAACAAGGTACACAGGACACAAATTTTATCATGGAAACCCAATTGGGAAAACCACAAACTCTTTCTATACTACAAAATTATGTTTACAATAGTTTTTGCAAGCTACAACTTATTGGATGCACCAACACCCAATTTTTTAGCTACAACTGAATGATGCTACAACACCCTGGTTTTTTCTTGCTACTACACCCTATTTACCAGCCACTACTGGAAGGAGGCTACAACCCCCTAGTTTATCAGCTACAACTAAAAGGATGCTTCGACACCCTATTTACCAGCTACCACTGGAAGAAGGCTACAACCCCCTTGCAGGCCTGTAGCCTGCCCTAGCACAACCCTACCTCCCTAATGTGTTTATATCAATCCTCCAGACCTTTCTTACTTCAATTATGTCATATATAATTCGTTGCTTCTTCTTCTTCTTCTTCTCTTGCTGCTACATAGATCTGGGCTGCAGAAAACTTCAATTATTCCCTTTTAATTCTCTGACTTCTCTTATGCACTTCTTCATCTTGATTGTGCAAACATTCTCGCCTCTTCCTCTGTTCTCAATGTTGCTTCAGATATTCATCTCAAAACCCAGTATGCACTTCAATTCTTGTTCTTGCTGAACCTTCAATATGAACTACTGACACATTTTTCTTCTTCTTCAGATCTCTGTTTATATATCAAGTATTCTCATCTTCTAAACATTGCATCTTTTCAACAGTAAGATGCATCTCTTCAAATCTCTATTTCTTTTTAATATTTAATTCAGAATTATTATAATTAATTTAATTAATTAACCTTATTTGGTCATCTGCGGGCTTCTTCCATCTCAGGCCTGTGGGCTAGCCTTTATCTTTAGCCAGCGGGCTTCTCCTCTTTCACCTGTGGGCATACTCCAAAATTTCGCGGGCTTATCTCCCTTGGCTTGTGGTCATAACCCATGCTCTCACGAGTTTCTGCCTTAAGCACTTTTAGGGCTTAATCTAATCCCTTGCGAGCATCTTACAAACCCTTGCGGGCAATTTCAAACCCCTGCGGGCATCTTACAAGCCCTTGTGGGAATCTCTTTATCCCCCATACATTAAGCCCCTTGTGGGCATCTTTAAGCTCTTGTGAGCTTATTCACTAAGCCCCTACAAGCATAACGAAACCCTTGTGGGCATAATAAAGCTCTTGGGAGCTTTATGCTCCAAGCCCCTTGTGGGAATTCCCTTAAGCCCTTGCGGGCATTTTCCTAAGCCTTTACGAGCATAATACAATGTGTAATTAACCTTATTTTTCTCTATTTTGGCAGGCCAAAATCTCACACGTGTGAGCCTCAAAGAGAGAACTGACACCGTCGCTATATGGCCAAATCACTAGGGAATATGTCCATGCCATCTGGAGAATTTATTATCACAAGGAAACTCTTTGGCGGGCATTTCCAAATGCCTCTTCAACCTTTATTTGGACCTCAAAACAAACTTTTTCTTATTTTGGCAGGTTTGTCTTTCACACATGTGAACTATAGAGGCAAATATGATCCTATGGATAGATAGCCAGTTCATCAAGGAACAAGCCTATGCCACCTGATTAATTTTATTAGTACAAGGACACCTTCTTACGGGCATTTCCAAATGGCCTCTTAGCCATGTGAGTTCAACACTTAGCCAAAATTTTGTTCTTAATATGCAAAACAAAACAACCTTTTTCTAATTTTGGTAGGCTTGTCTTTCACACGTGTGAACTCCAGAGGAAAATATGATCTTATGGATAGATATCCAGTTCATCAAGGAATAAGACTATGCCACCTAATTAATTTTATCAGCATAAGGACACCTCCTTGTAGGCATTTCCAAATGCCTCTTCAACCTTCATTTGAACAATAAAACAAGCTTTTTCTCATTTTGGTAGGCTTGTTTTTTACACGTGTGAACTCCATAGGAAGATATGAGATCGTGGTTAGATAACCAATTCACCAGAGAACACTCCTATGCCATCTAATTAATTTTATTAGCACATTAAAACCTCCTTGCGGACATTTCCAAATGGCCTCTTAGTCATGTGAGTTTGACACTTAGACATTTTTTTGTCTTTAATATGTAAAAGACGTTTTCCTTCACTTTGGCAGATTGATTTCTTTCATATATGATCACCATAAGGAAAACTAAAAGCATGGCTGGATAGCTACTTCAACAATGAACAAGACCATTTCAAAATATGAACTTATTGACACACACCCATCATCTAGCGGGCATTTGAAAGTGGCCTTCCAAACTGTTGATTTGACACTTGGGAAAAATTATCAAACCCTAGGTTAATATGAAGTGATTTTTATTTTCATCAAATTTGAAGTGTGAGACATCCACTGGATAGGGTCCAACTAGGGGATTCTATCCAAACCAATTTCACCCCTTGAAACCTCTTTCTCTCTCCTCGGCGGGCATTTTACTGGAGTAGCATAAATCAGGCTAAGAAGCACTTTTGGAAAATCAATATCTTCCTCCTCAGAGACTCTTTGGACAATATGATACCATGTTTAGATGCAAAAAACAACATTATACAATATGACCATATGGTGCGGGCATTTTCTTCAACCCACAAACTATGGCGGGCATTTCCCTGAGGCCACTTAGGCAGTTTTGCTACTTTGGTGTAAAAGCAACCTAGAACCCTATTTTGGTAGACTTATAACTTTCTCCTTAGAAATGATTAAGGAAAACTGAGACCATGAATAGATAAACATTTCAACAAGATATAGCCTGATATGATGGTGTGTGCATTTTTCTCAAACCATGAATTATGGCGGGCATTCTATTAGAGCAGTTTTGACTACTTTTTCCATTTTAATTTCCAAAGTTTCACAAACCTGCCATACTTTTCCAGAATGATGTCGGATTGCAAAATTGAATTAATGATAGCACCAGAACACCATCATGTGTCTTTCCAGCTTCATCACACATGCCACATCATCATACATGCCATGTCATCACTTCCTTTGTCATTCCTTTGTCTTTCACCGAGTTTGCCCTGCCATCATGTCCTTGGTTATTCTTTTGTCATTACTAAACTCCTTTGACATCAATGAAAATCATATTTAACATTCACTTTAGAGGTGATCAATCTCTAAAGGAGACTTAATAGCAATCTGGTGATCATGGTTAATAATACATCACACAACATTAAATGCTTTTAACAAGTAAATCATGACCTTTATACGGAAGGTCCAACTCTATACGGGAGTTCCATCCCATGGATAACTTTATACAAAAGGTTCACATGAGAATCATGACTTGACACACAATTTCGGAGCCTTGTCCAACAAGACTTTACAACATCATTACTTTGATCAATAACCTCTATACGGGAGGCGTAACCTTTACACGAAAGGCAATCAAAGTGCTCACCTCTATACGGGAGGATCAATCTTGGCTACACAAGATTGGTTTGGAGAATGTCTCCTGATGTTGTATATTTAACAATTATTTCGTCTGCAAATGGTGCTGGCAAGAGGTCTATCATGTCATTTTGTCAAGACCCATGAAGTCGACACATATTTTGAGTCTCTTTGGGTCATTCTTTTTAGGTTGTACAACCATTGGAGTATGGCATTCTAACTTGTTTCTTGGAAAATAAATATTTACTGCTAGCATGTTTTCAATCTCTTTCTGTACAATCTACTTGTATTTATGAGTTAGTTTGTATTGTATTTTTTTCACATGTTTAGCATTAGGAATCATTTCAATCTTCATATCTCCAATTTATTTAACCAACCCTTTGAGATCTTTATAATCTCGTGCAAAGCGAATCTTGGTACTCCTTGAGAAATTCTATGATTTATTTTGTTTATCGGTCTGACTGGTAGTCACGTATTTTCCCCATCTTTGGTCGATCATCATTGGAGATATTTACTTCTTTAAATTTTATCTCTACATCCATCCACTTAGGGGGTTTATATTCATCAAGTTTCCATTATCCTTCTTCAATTTTGTTGTATTGCGAGGGTAAGTCCATCTTTTCTCTATCCTCAATTTATTCTTGTTTGGTTTTTTTAAATACATGTTTTATTTGTTTTACAACTTCCAATGATATTTCCTCCATCTGAAACTTTTGCTAAGAAAAAAATTGTTTTCCATCTCCAATCGTGTTCTTTTATGATTTTCATGGCATGGAATTCTATCATAAGTTGAAGTCGACCCTATGTCAATTTTCTCCTTACCCTTGTCCTTACTATTTCCTTTAGCAAGTTGTGCTATAAATTTCTAGATTACTTGCATTGCTTCTTCTAATTCTATTTCTACTAGCACAAAGGAGAAATCCTCGACAATTTTTTCTTTTATATTTTCCCATTTCAATGTATCTCCCCTTGACTCCTCTAATTTATACCATTTATTGGGAAGATCTTCCAAAGTATCAGGGAAGAAATGTGGCCACACTATGTCATTTCTATAGCCAATTCTATGCCATTGTTACTTGCATTCCTCAATATGCATTTTAGGGTTGTACCCAAATTTGAATTTGGTGATTTGTGATGTAGCTCTAAACTTATTTCCAGCAAATAATTTAACAAAGTAAGTGGTTTTTGTTGTCCAAGTTTGAAGTCGTGGGACATGGTCTCCCCACGATCGTGTTGCTTGGTCGGTAAATGAATGAACAAGTGTTTGCAGTTAGCCTTGATCTCCCACATTTTTTGATACTTCATCTATGTGAGTTGCAGGATAATCTCATTCTTTGCATCTCAATTTTGGTAAATTAGTCTATTTGACATCTGTCGGTATCAAACTAGGGTATTGTCGAATTTTCTTCTCTTAGACTTTATGAACCAACTGTATAAAAAGAAGGTAGTAAAAGTGTTCATAGGTATGGATTCTATGGTCCAAAAATCCCTTGCTTTAGCTTCATAATTCTCCATCTACCACTCATATAGTTCCATGTCAAAATTTTGTCCAATTGAGGGAGGAGAACCCATTTGTAATTCTTTGTTTGTTTGGTTCAACATAGTCTTCACTACCTTAGAGCACCTAGTAGAGTTCTTGAACATATATGTCTTCCTCAAATGGCATTGACTAGGGCTTGCCTTCTTTTGGGTCCAAAGGGATTATTATTCTTCTCCCATCTCCTTTTAATTTAATTCTATATTTATCAAGGGAAATGGTTGCTCTCTTTTTTCTTCCCACGACCGACCAACTAGGGTAGGGTATGAAGTCATATACTTGGTTACATTGATTATCTCAAATTCAAATTTTGTTGCAATCCGCATTATTGTTGTTTCAACATTTCCTAGCGATCCAATAGGTTCTACAAATATTTGATTTGATAATTTCATAAGGGTTAGGTTGTCTCAATTTGATCCATCTGTCTTTATTTAAGATATTCACTTGGGATCCAAAATCAAGTACAACTTCGAGGATAAAACAACCTTGTATCTCCAGATCGGCCTATGGGTTGAAATATTCGACATGTTTGTCTTCTTGATTTAATTGGCATAATTTTTTCACAGCTTTCTATCCTCCTTTATAATTTTTTAGAATCTCCATTAATTCTAGGAGTCAAGCAAACGATTTTTCTTTGCCAACAATTTTGGAAATTCGTCGAGTGTTGTGGTATTGTCTGGTCAATTCAATCCCTTTTTATTGTGAATATATTCTTCTTTTGATAGCTCATCGATTAAATAGATAGATTTTTTATATATTTGTCTTTATTCATTAGGATCAAGATATTGGTCGTTTGTTTTCTTATTTCCTTGATGGATTATATTCTCATTGTTTTTCGGTCATGATCTAGTGACTATATGTAGGATTCTGGAACTCAAAGATTTTTCTTCGATATGATCTATGGTAGATTCACATTTTTCCTATTCATTATATTTTCCAAGATAATAGGGAAATCTTCCAAGGAATGGTCTCCAACTTCACATTTAGTGCAAAACTTCAAATCAATCCAGTATTTGAGAGGAAAGTTAGGACTTATATGATCTTTTTTATAACAAATGAAGTGGTAGTTTTTTTCAAATCTTCCATATCCTCCCTATCGGCCCCCTCTTTCGCCATATCAACCACGACCATTGTATCTTCCTCGATCCCTATCTCCATATCCATTATTCAATTGGTTCTGGCCATTCAACTGAGTGTGATATACTTTTTGATAGTTTGACTAGTTTTTTCCATTAAGTTGACATTCCACTATGTTTTGAGAAGATTATTCACAGATGGCACACCACTTCTGTTTTGCATTCTTTAAATTATACGGGCAGTTGCATATGGTGTGTTTCATCACACCCTCACAAATATAATTTTATATGCATTGTTTGTACTTCTTGGCAACTTTTGGTCAATTCTCTATACTTACACTCATCTTTAGTATGTCCTTCATTGTTGCATGTAGTACACCATAGGTCTAATCTTTTTAATGCAAGTTCTATGATGGATCTTTCCATAATCTGCAACTTTTCTTCTAATCATCTATATGTGAGGATGGTTATCCCATCATCATCTGACTTGATCAACTATGGTTTCCAGAGGGCATATTCATATGTTCTAATCTCATGCATTCACAGGGGAGCCCTTGTTCTCTATAGAAGTCCAGCCATGAACCAATGGACCTAGAGTTCTACATCAATCGTGTATGGGATTTCACTAATCAAGTCCTTAAACTTCTTATCATAGTCCTTAATTGATTCTATTGGCATTTGCTTTATTTATTTTAGTCTTTGTGCTACCAAGTGTTTAACATCTTGAGTTCCAAAGAATTAAAATGATGCTTGTTTAATTTCGTTCTTGAATTTGTTTTGAATTTATATATAGTTCATGAACCATGTAAGTACTCTTTTTCTAGTGCTCCTGGGAAATGTGAAATTTGTTTCCCTTCATTTAAGATTCCTCGAGAATCCCAAATATTCTCACATACAAACCAATTCCTCTTGGGATCTTCATCTCCCTCTTACAAAGGAAGATGTATGGAGGTGATTGTCAACATTTTTTATGGAATTGTTAGAATTTTTGAGATGTGGTGGTTGATTATTTTTTGATGGGTTAGTCTGAGTCGACTGAGTCCATAAGTTTGATTAAATTGATGGAATCAATTGATTAACCGATGTCTAATGACTCGTATCTACAACTCCTACAGTTAGGTTTGAATTTTCTTCCTTGTTGCTAATGTTGTCAAGGTCATCTGTCTGGTAAGACTTGTCTTAATATTATATAAACTATTTGTTTTTGGGTGCATCTCTTCAATCAACCTCTCACTTATTGGTTTTTCTCTTTCCTCATATATTAAATTCAATAGGGTGGGAAGTTTTGTGAAATCCTCAAACGAGACAATTAAATTATTGCGATAGTTTTTGGGAGTAATTATTATCCAATTACCCTCTCTACCTAATCTTTGCATGCATAAATGATCAATTACTTGTCCATTTTCATCTAGTATAATCCATACTAATGAGGACCCATGTACCATATTTAATTGATGCCTTAAAATATATTTGGCTATGAGTCGATTCGCTCTTGGAGAGGTTATAGGTGGAGAGTCACCGATTTTCATTTCAACTATACTTAAGACCTTGAGGGAAGTTTTTATCATTTACAGTTCTTCTTCCAAGTTGGGAACTGTCATGGTGGATTCCTCTTTCACACTTAGTCAAAAATTTCTTGACTCAACCACTATTAGTTGACCATCGAACCGTCAATCATTGGGACTTTCCAAAGTCGTCGTAGTTACCTCCTCTTCCACACTTGGTTAAACATTTCTCGACTCAGGTAGGGTTTTTATACTATTGTCTCAACGCTCTACGGTGTTTTTGTTAGTTTTTTAAATGGACATATGCACAGTCCCAAATTTATGACCTCTTTTGGTGTCTTCTATCTCTTTCTAATTTTTGTAAGTTGAGTGAATTTTTGTAACCTTTCATCCTTATTTTTGTTTGTATTTTTGTATGTTCGTCAAGTGTATATTCACGTTCAAGCAATCATCCTTTTTATGGGCATCGTTGATCTGCTAGTCCTCCTTTTTTATTATCACATGTTAACTAGGGTTTGTTTCGGTCAAGGCATATGATGGGTGTCCTACACCTCATGTTCGACCACTAATTCATTCATGGTCGATGCAGCCATCCACGATGTTCATTTACTCAGAAACTATTCCCACTCTTCTTTTTTTTTCTTTGATTTGGTTGAGATGGGAGTGTTTCGATGGTCTTGCTTTGATTATATGGCCAATTCCTTTGTTTATGAGAAATTTGTGCAATAGTGCAAAGAAAATTTTCATGTAGGTCATTGTTGAATCTTTTCGACAAATGTTCATTCTTTAACTTCTTTCTCTTCACAGAAATCATTGGCAATTTTCTCTATCCACTGATACAAATTCGTTTGGCCTTCATTGTTTAGTTTCAATAACAACTCCTTTTCGTCATTTGTCTTGTTCATCAACGAGGCTATCCCAAAAAAAATTGATCTCGCGTGGGACATTTTCGAAGAATCTTTCATGAAATTCTATGTAGAATAGGGCTCCTGTTTCCACAACTGATAAACGATTCCTTTTGGTGTAGCTTTTCAAGTAATTATTAATCTTTCTGATCCACCATAGCTGAATCTCTTCCTCATTCAACATCTATGTATGTCTATTTTATTTTACAAATCCAAAAAATCTATGTCTCGACAATAGAACCAATGTTGTAATCTATGAGATTACACTAAAGTAGTTGCCAATGATGTTTAGAAACAAGTATAGTATACAACACAGTAAGCATACATAGAAAGAGGTAAAGAAGAGAAGGTAGTAGTGGAAACAATAGCAAGTAGTGTATTTTACTAGATCATCAGTACAATATGAGACACATTTTCTTACATACTCATTCCTTTATATACCTTTACAATCATGGAGGTACTTATAACTTCCTTAATTACCTCAGTCGGTCAACCGACCCGACTGACTTGATTGACTGGTCGATTCTAATTATTAGTCGATTGGGTCGACTAGGCTCCTACAATAGTAGACATTTCAAACCTTAAGCCATTTTCATAGTCATGACATAAAAAATTCGAAGAGAAAAGATGATGATTATGATCAATAAATATCAATACTACAACGATGGAATATGTGACAATATGTAAGATAGGAAAAGTTGGCCAAATAAAATTCAATATAAGTTTAGGGTTAGAAGATATAATGTTTTATTACCAATTTTTTTTATCAAACCACGGTAAATGAAAAATATATAACATTATGTAAGTTTACATTATTATGAATAAATGATTAGAAGGAATTCTAACATATAAAATATTTTTTTCAAAAATTAATAATATAAGGGAAGGCACAAAATAAAAGAAGCCTAAGAAAACTTAAGGGATACAAACATTCCTAGAATAGAGGATTATTAAATTAGGAAAAAAGAGGCTAAGGTTGTAAAAAAAGCCCAAAAGAACTTAAATAGAAAGAAAGAAAGTAAAAAGAACTAGAACATGGAATATAAGTGTAAAAATGAAATTCAATATATAATTATGAATTATTGTATAATTTCAAAAACATTTTGGAATAATATATATATATATATATCTGATAATAAATGTAAGATTAAGGGGTGGTAGGTACTACACATGAATGGTGCTAATTGAACCTATAGGACGATAAGCAACAACATATGCACGAGGATTAGGTAAAACAACAAATAATTAAGTAGGATCTCTAGCCTTAATGCAAAGGCCTAAGGATCACCAAACATATGAAAATAAAAACGCTTCAAGGTTTTGGAGCCTCAACAATCATCATGATATACATGGTCTCTCATTCCCTTCCCCAATACTAGGTGCTAAGCAGGAACATTTCTCAAATCATTATCAATCTTCACGCCTTCAAAAAAATCAACTTCTATCCAATTCTTTGAGGCTCAAACTCCCAAGTAGATATAATGGCTAATATTGATTGTAGTTTCCCTTATGGTGATTTGGAAAAAATGGGGGTGGGGTATTAATCCCCCTACCCTAAATTTCCTACCCACTAAAATTTTATGAAGTGAATTAATAACCAAGATATGTGATTTGGAAAATTCATGCATCACATGGATTGGAATACCATATTAGTTCATCATCTATTTAACCCACTCAGTTGGAGTTTATGAGACACAAGGCGATGGGAAGTTTTAAATCATGTGGTATTACTCCCCCCGCCAACCAGCCTAAAAACTTTGAGTTTTTCTTCCTACAAAATATTAGAAAAATATAAAAGACAGAATCAAACACCAATAACAATAGAACACAAGGGGGAGGCAGGTGCGGGAGGGGTCATTTTTTACCTAGGAGGAAATAAGTTAAAAACCTTCGCTCAAGGATTAGGAAGGAGAATGAAAAATCAAGCTGAATGGGCCGCGCTTATGAGATATTTGGAAACCATGTATGAATTGAATACTGATGATTTCAATGTATTTGGAGACTCTTGGGTCGTCATTCAATATATGAATGGCCTCCAGTTTAACAAGGAGAAAAAGAATGGTATCCATAAAAAAACTCTAACCTTCTTCCCTGACATATGTAAGATTCAGTTTTACCATATTAAACATCGGAATAAATCTGGTTGATAAGCTTGCAAACAATGGTGCAAGTCTTAAGCAAGGGGAAATCTCGTTTAAAAATACACCTCCCCTCCATAAATGATTATTCTCCTATCGATTTTAGCATTTAAGGCTTACCCTCCCAAGATCATGTGGATCTAGGACAAGGATGACATCCGGACGTATATCATGCCACATGGTTCGTTGATGGTGCGGGTTGGTGTTGGAATGTTACGTCTTAGCCAGAGCCAATTTAATCCTTCCTCCTTGGCTTGTGTTGGCTGTAAAAGCTTGTGGTTCTCGGTTAACATCGATTTAATGGCAGTCTTTTCCCTTGCTTATGAGCTGGCTTCTTATAGAAGCATCCAGATTCATCTCCATTCTCTGTATTTCGCTGACCATCCTTCTTCAAGAATGGAGTCAACTATTCAAGCAGTGTTAACGATGGATGATAGGGATTATGCAATGGAGAAAGATTTGAAGGCACCCTGTTATGTAGATGAAATCACTCTTAAACATGTAATGGAGGAAATTTGGGGCCTGAAACATGACATGGCAGACTTTTTGAAAATGTTGAGGTGTGTTTTCGAGGTGGAAAAGGCTTGTTTGGAAGAAACCAGGCGAGTTTCGCTGGATCTTTCATGTTTAGACTCTCGTTTGGAAGATGTGGAAAGTGGCTACAGGGTTCATTCTAGTGATATTGAAGGTTTGAAGCGGTGACTGATAGAGATGGAGAATACAATCAAGACCAGGTTTGGCAAGATGCGTGGGATGGTGGCAGATCTTAGGCGCGTCATGCAGGAACAAAGCATGAACGTCTTATAACAAAATGAAACACGTTTCATGCAACTGAAAGAAATAATGGAAGAAATCAAAGAGGATGTCAATGGACTATACAGAGGAAACAACGTCCATCACGTGTTCAAGCCGAAGCATCTCCAATAGATGAACTCTCCATCGTCCAGCCTAAAGCTGATGAAGAACCTCCCTAGGAATGATGTTTCTGTTCTTAGTCCTAGTTTTTTAGATGTTTTTTTGCCATTATATAGGTGGAAAGTTTATCAAAATATATATTGTTAGAAGTAGTAGAACAAATTTTGTTAGGCCTTGTAAAGCTTAATATCTAATAGAGCATTTTGTGGGAATTCTCCGCTCTTAAAATCTATATTCAGACCTCGAATCTATCTCTTTACTGCCCCGGGGGCGTTTGTATCTACTGTTTTTATAATATATATAAAGGCTTTGTCATTTTTGTTAAAAAAAATTAACAATAGAACACAAGATTTATGTGGAAACCCTGTTGTGTGCAAGAAAAACCATGAGTCAATGACAACTTCGATCTTTTATTATTACTTGGGAAAAAAACTGATGATGCTTTCTTCTCTCTTGTGATACAATGCTAAAGGTCACTTCCCTTTAATACAATACATAAGAGGGTTCTATAGGGAATTGAAATACACTAAAAGGGTCTATAAATTTTTGCCTTGGGGTCTCCATGGTTTTACCCTTGCACCCCCTCACAAATGGGGCCTAATAACCCCTTGTGTGACCCCCTCCCCAACATCCCGCATGCCCATCGCATACGAATTTCCCATCCAAATATACGAGTACCACTATATGTGAAATGCCATAGATATAGATATTGAATTCACCTCCTCATAGATCCAGGTAGGATCTTTCAGGATGCTCTATCGAAGTAGCTGGGAACCAAGCTCGGATCCATGTTGGTGTTATGGTTTCTATCTTGAAGGCCATTCTCTCTATAATATAGGGAGTTCAACTATTAATGGGAGCATATTTTGCAATCATTGGGTCCTTGGTAACAATTTGTGGCATTACTTACCATTTTAAATCTTGGTTTGTGAATGGCCTTGGATCTCTTTTTCCTTGTAGTGAGCACATTTTTCAACACAAATTGATGTTGCTACAGTTCTAATGTTGAGGAGATTCAAGCATATATCCAATTGTTCGAAGCTTTGGTAAGTTTCTTGGTTATAGTAGTAATCTGGTGATTTGGCATTTTGATTTTATTATGCACTTAAATCTTGGTTGAGTTTTGGCTACCCCAACATTTGTGTTAGGAATATATTGTAATATCCCCATTTTGACCCCATTACATTCAAATGTAAATGATGTAATATTGTTATAAACTCATGGTGAGGAGCTCAAGGCCAAGACCCCGCTATTGATTTATTGATGTATATGGTTTGCGTGCTAGCCAGGCACATTGGAATCCAAACATCATGTAAATATGCATTTTGATAAAATACCCACAACTAGCTATGCAATGCAACAAGAGATGGGGGCATGATTTTATAAGGAATTGGGAGGGAAGACATTCAAACCCTTGAGCCAATCAAGTCAAGCCAAGTGTCAATGAGAGAACCCATCAAACCCTCAACTACCTATGTTGACTTTTGTACCCAATCATTGATTTCTCCCAAGAGTTGGTTGAGGTAGTTAATGCCTTGGGGAATGAGAGGTATGGCTGTCCAAATTCGGGTATGGGTAAGCCACCCTGCATGGGAAATCACGTTTGCTTCTTGGGCAAGAAAAGAGCCATGAATTTCTCCCCAATCCATTATCCATCAACCAGTTTCTCTCCCTCACGAGTTTGGAGCTACCTAGGCATTTTCCTCCATGGTTTTGTTGTGTTTTCCTTCATTCTCAGCTGGGAGAAGGGCGTTTTTGTGTTGTATACTAGTGGGGAAGAAGGGGAATGGAATTGGGGTTCCATAGAGACTGTTTTTGCTGTTAAATGCTTAGAGAGTCGAAGAGAAAACTTTTTCCTCCCTGTGAATGTTTTTCCCCATCCCACAATTCGTTTTTGGATGGAAACGATTTGGGGAAAACCCATGGCCATCATGTTGGTGAATCCATTTTTTTGGCTTGAGATTGAGGGAAAGCATCCAATGTTTAAATGTAGCCTGATAAACCCAACTGTGGACTGGCTTGGCTCAGATGAAATGATCAATTGGTTGTGTGTGAGCTTGAATGTCCCCTTTTCCTTGAAGAATCATGCCCATCTCGGGGGTGGAAGTTGTGTTGAGAGAATTGATGAACACAACTGGCCTATGGTTGGGTGGAACGTTGCAGCAACATAGCTGGTTGCTTGGGACAATTGCACAATGAAGATACGTGTTTCTCTGTCTATGTGTTTTACTTCTGCAATGCATTAATTTGATGACTGTTGATATGCGGTATGCATGAGTAATGTGTGTGGATAGTTTAATTCTGCTGTGCACATTTGCTTAATTTGCATCTGCACACAAATGTTTTATTCATATGATTCTAATGAGTGGGTTGAGATTATGTGAAAGCCCAGAATTTGGCATCGTGTTCCCTTCCTCGAATTGGGTCTGCGGGAGGGTACATTACATATATAGTGCCAACATGATTTGTGGTTATCGTTTTGTTCCATCTTTATCCATTGTAGTGAAATGTTTATGGACCAAAAGAAGATATTGGAGAATGGCCTCCCATATCCACTCAAGTTGATGTGTCCGTGCAGAGCTACAAAGAGACATCAAACACTATGATAAAATTAGTGATGACTAAAAGGATTCCATGGTTGATGTCTTGAATAAATGGGAAAATGGAGGAAGGAATGAGAAACTAAAACAACTAAGGAAATAAAAGTAATAAGAAGGTGAAAGAGAAATTGGAAGAGAATGTAACAAAGGTGAAAGAGCTCCAAAAGAGAGTTCTTCGGTTAAAATTGGAATAGAAGCCTAGTGTTGAAGATATCAGGAACATGGTATTCCATGAACCATTAGTTGGTTCTCTAGGTGTGGCAACGATGGAAGAAGATACAATTGAAGAAACTCCAAAGGAAAAGAAGGAACAAGAGCTCTCTAATTCAACCTCAGTAGTAGGACAAGGAATGCCTGGCACCGTTGGGCAAGTTTAATATGCAAAGTTATTTCTATTGTTTTATATTTTTTTCTTTTAATAGGATATTTTGTATAGCTATATACAGGCCATAGTTTGTACAACTATATATTAGAAAATAATTAAATAAACCAAAATATAAAGATATATTTGGGAAGAGAAAAGAGGCACAACTATAAGCCAAGAAACAGAAAAGAGGCACATTGGAATTAGATACAAGAACATATAGCTTTTTCCTTGAAACACAAAGGGTTATGATTGAACTGGTCAACGTACAAGAATTACAAAATTTTTGTGTTGTTAAGTTTATATGCTGCAATAACTTAGATTCCTACTTCATTAGCATTTAATACATTTTTACAATAACGTCGGCATAAATAGGATCTATGAAAGACACAATCACAAGGTACACAACAATTTATCCTGGGAAACCCTCAAGGAGAAGAAAACCCGGCAAGAACTTCCTCAATATAGATTACCAAAGTACCATGCCCAAATAAATAAGTCTCATAAAGAATAGAGACAAAACCCAAAAACAAGAGCCAAGAGAAATCCTCCTCCTCCTTTGCTAGTCTCCTTCTTCCTCTAATGCGCAATGCATGAGTGAGTGAATGGTGCAAATGAGAGAGTAATACTCTCTATTTATACTTTACTGTTTACTTGACAATTAACCTAACTAGGCTGGCCTCACTAACTTCACTGGGCCGACCTCTCTATAAAGACTCAAATAATATTTATATTACATTCTTTTGGGTACTAACGACCCGACTTACAATGGAGGTTTTACCTCATGACTTTTACATGACCTTTTTCATTAATTAAATCCCTCGAAGGAAGAATAATACAAGTAGAATATTCTTTGAAGTTACATTAATTCAACACTCCCCCTTAACAAGAAGGGTATTCTACTGACAACAACAACAACAATAGGTGTGGCTCTACACAACATCATCAAAATGAGGGACGAGGAGGCATCATCAACAACAACATCTGGAACATTGGTTGGTACAATTATAAATCATTGGAATTTCTTCAACAACATCAATATCAGTAACTGAACGGCTTGCTATAACATCATCAAATGCAGCACGAAGCTGGATCATCATCATCATCATCTTCAGTACAGAGCTGAAGTATCATCATCTTCATCTTCAGTACAGAGCTGAAGTATCATCATCATCATCTTCAGTACAGAGTTGAAGTATCATCATCGTCATCTTCAGTACAGAGCTAAGGTATCATCATCTTCATCTTCAGTAGAGAGCTGAAGTATCATCATATTCATCTTCAGTATAGAGCTGAAGTATCATCATCATCATATTCAGTACAGAGCTGAAGTATCATCATCATCTTTTGTACAGAAGTATCATCATCTGCAACAAGAATTTGTTGGAACATCATCATCATCAGTATATGAATACTGGAACAACATCATCAATCATCAGTAAGTAAATACTGAAACAACAACATCATTCATTAGTAAGTAAATACTAAAATAAAAACATCAATCATTAGTAAGTAAATACTGAAACAACATCATCAATCATCACATCAGTATAACAAATGATACATCAACAATAACGACAGCACGAGGCTAGCTGATCAACATAAAGCTGGAATAAAATCATCATCGTCACAACTCAAGGATGGAGCAACATCATCTCTATAAACAGGTGCATCAACAACCAATATGATCCTTCCTTTCTAAATTTCGGGATCAAGTTCAACATAGGTGATCCTTCCATTTGGAATTACGGGATCATGGACAATCCTTCCTTTCGAAATTACGGGATTCTAGTCCAACAACACCGGTGATCCTTCCTTTCGGAATTGTGGGATTGTGGAAAATCCTTCCTTTCATAATTATGGGATTCTGCTCCAACAACACTGGTGATCCTTCCTTTTAGAATTATGGGATCATGGACAATCCTTCTTTTCGGAATTACGGGATTCTGGTCCAACAACACTGGTGATCCTTCCTTTTGGAATTACAAGATCATGGACAATCCTTCCTTTCGAAATTACGAGATTCTGGTCCAACAACACTGGTGATCCTTCCTTTCATAATTACGGGATCATGGACAGTCCTTCCTTTAAGAATTACGGGACCCAGTCCATCAACTATGGTGATCCTTCCTTTCGGAATTACGAGATCATGGACAGTCCTTCCTTTCAGAATTACGGGATCATGGACAATCCTTCCTTTCGGAATTATAGGACTCTAGTCCATCAACTCTGGTGATCCTTCCTTTCGAAATTACGGGATCATGGACAGTCCTTCCTTTCAGAGTTACGGGACTCTATTCCATCAACACTGGTGGTGATCAGACAATCCTTCCTTTTGGAATTACGAGACCCAGTATTTATGGAGCTACCACTACAACACACTTGGACAATCCTTCCTTTCAGAATTACGGGACCCAGTCTTTACGAAGCTACCACTACAGCACACTTGGACGATCATTCCTTTTGGAATTACGAGATTTTAGTGTAAGGATCAACATTTAAGACTATCCTTCCTTTCGGAATTACGAGATCATTGTCTAAGGATGATCAATCCCAACTGCGCCACCATAGTATCATCAACACTACTCCCCCTTTTGAGGGAAGTCCTTATCGACTATACCAAGCTTGTCATGGAAATGCTCAAACTTCACATGAGAAAAAGGCTTAGTCAACACATCTATAACTTGCTCATCTGCGCTCACATATTGGAGCTTTACATCTCCCTTCTGCACCATATCTCGAATGGTTCTCTATCATTTTCACGCATCTTTGGTTATCACATAGAATCATTGTGGTATCCAACTCCAGCTCAAATAGACCTGATGAAAACTTCTGAAGCCATATGGCTTCACAACTAGTGGAAAAAGCTGCAATATATTCCGCTTCTATAGTGCTGAGAGAAACACTGGACGGCTTCTTAGCCATGAGATCATGGTTGAACCCAGACTGAAACACCCACCTGAAGTGTTCTTCCAATTTGAATCTGTATAACCATATAGTCTGAAGTCATGATCTCTATTATAAATGAGATCATAGTCTATCATACCTTTTAGGTACAACATCACATGCTTTGCAGCTACAAGGTGAACGCGTTTGGGATCAACCAAATACTTACTCAAGGTGTTCATAGCAAAGCATATATCTGGTCTGGTATTCGTCAGATACATCAATGACCCAGTAATCTGTCTGTATAGTGTCATATCCACTAATTCTCACAAAGCATTAGTCAACAAATTCAAATTTGTATCCATGGGTGTGGCCATGGATTTACATTCCAATATATCAAACCCTTTCAGAATTTCTACTACATACTGGGGCAAATGACCTTTGCTGCAAATAGAGACTAAGTGAAAGTGTCTCTCCATCTGTTTTGTAGTCACTTCCTTTGAAGCAAAGCTTTCCTACTCCTTCTATAACTGAGCACTATCTTCCCTCTGCATCTTATACTTTCTGTATCGGGACATTTTCATTGGAGTGATTGGTAGCCTTCTCTTCTGATGATCTTCTATGTATCCATTTATTTCATCTTTCTAAGTCACTGGATACCAAGATCTCGAACTTTGTTGCAAGTTTTCTCTTGCAACCATCTATGAGATTCTCATCTTCAACCTTGTAGCAAAGGTTGATGTCTCATCACTCTAGGTGATCCTTGATCTCATCATTCTATCCCATGGGTGTCTTCTGAGCCCGTACAAAGTCTTCTTCAATTTGCATACATGTGGTTCTCTGAGTCCTGGAGGTTGCTTGATATCTTCTCCTACTTCGATTACACCATGAGTCTGGCTACTAGAGAAACATCTTGTCATAGTCGACTTCCTCTGCTTGATTTCATAAGTCTTGTTTAGTGTTGAATCATCGTCACTTGTTCTACGGAACAAGTCTCATCATTCTTCATTTGTAGGTGATCGTGTACGATACTTCCTACAAGTCAAATTCAGTAGCATGGTTAGAAACATTTCATAGTTTCCAAAAAAATGCATAAAAACATAGGTCACACTGTCATAATGCTATCTTACCTAATGCTTCAACACAACAATCATGCATATCCCACATTCATATTGTAACTTTCTAGATGCCTTCCATCTCTACCAGAACATTATTAAGAGCGTGCACTACTCCCAATATGTCAACAAAGAGATTTCTCTCTAGATAAGTATCTATGGAATGTTCTAACATGCATACTACACTTCTAGGAATATAAATATGTACACAACTGAACAATATCATTTAAACAATTTGATAAAATGACAATTCAAATACTTATCTTAGTTTGTTTGGTAGGATCTCTTTTGACCCTAGTCTCCTTGCAAGGATTACTGGAATGTATGATGGTGAGCTCTACTCCATCATCTAATTCTGAGGTCCTGTTCCTTTCTTGCTTATGATCTATAATGTTGATCAAATCGTCTACCATATATCAAAGCTGTTTCTAAGTGATCTTATGTGAGCCACCTTCTTTTGTCCCAATAACAACTGCATCTTATATAAAATCAATTCTAAAGCTGAGATATAGTACATCCTTCTTCATCATCAGAGTTCCTGAATCAAGCTTGTATGTGGCTTCTCCTATTCTCCTAGTGGAACTTTATGAGGGGAGTCCTTTTCTTCAATATTGAGAGACTGCTTTGAAACACCCCCATTATAGGACATATTCTTCAATTTATTCCTTTCGTAACTTCATGGGAGGTCCTTCTTCTTCTTCTTCGACTAAATGAGCATGATGTCTTTTGTTACTCTTCTTATTGTATTCTTATTTTCTCATTGGACAATCTTTGGCAATATGTCTCATCTTATCACAATAATAACATTGATAAGAAGAGAAGTCTTTGTGCTTGTAGTTTCCTTTCTTGTACTTCTGAAACTTCTTAGGAGGATGAAACTCCTTATGAGTTTCCTTCTGGTAGTGAGATTTTCCTTTCCCTCTTTTAGTATGGGTAGCTAGAGCTTGATCATCATCTCTGAGTAGTGCTTCTCGATTTAACACTCTAGCTTTCTCTTGAACACATTCTTCCCATACAATTTCAAATTGTAGACTTTCCTTTCTTGGACACATTGTCTGGATAAAAGAATCCCAATCTCTAGTAATACCATTGAGAGCGGTCATCACTAATTCAGCTTCATCAAGGTTGTCTCCAATTGCTTCTAGTTTTTCTTTGAATTGAGAAACCCTTGTAAAGTATTCTTGGATAGATTCACCCTGATTCATCTTTGTAATTTTGAGTTGGGTTCTAAAATTCATCTTGCAATTAATGTTCTTTCCTTCATACATTCTTGATAGGGAATCAAACATTTCCTTAGGTGTTTTCTTGGAGGACACTTGAGGAATCAAGTGATCCTTGATGGAATCTGCTATGATCCTCTTGGACCTAATCATGTCCTTCTTGTGCTTTTCCTTTGCTTAAGCTTCTGCGGGTTTTGGAACAACTTCCTTAACAAACTTCACAAGATCATTCTCTTCTAGAATGAGTCCAATTATGTATTTCCAAGCACAGAAATTTCTATGCCTTCCAACTTGTCATCAAGCTTAGTGCTTGGGGCCATCTTATCCCGGAGAGTAGAAAATGACCAAAAATTAAAATTTCTCAAAATTGAAAACTGAACTCACCAAAATATGCGCTTGACTGAGGCGGGTATGCTGGTACAGTCTATTTCTGAAGAATCCAAAATTTCACCCCTGAAACAGGACTTGCGAAGTTCTGGACTGCAGTTTCTGGTTTTTCTGGTCCCAAGTCAAACTAGGGTTTGAATTTCTGGAAGATTTAGCCACTGAAAAATTTATATCTTGGTGCCAAAAGATGCACCTTGGAGAGGCACACTTCCCAATGTCACTTGCATTCCAAAATTCTTCTTCAGTAGAAAGCCCTAATTTTTCTTGTTCAGAGAAGGAGAGAGAGATTTACCTAGTGAGAGATGCTCTTTTTAGTCTAGCTCTAATACCATGTTAAGTTTATATGCTGCAATAACTTAGATTCCTACTTCATTAGCATTTAATAAATTTTCACAATAATGACAGCATAAATAGGATCTCTGAAAGACACACAATCACAAGGTACACAACTATTTATCCTGGGAAACCCTCAAGGGGAAGAAAACCCAACAAGAACCTCCTCAATATATATTACCAAAGTACAATTCCCAAAGAAATAAGTATCATAAAGAATAGAGACAAAACCCAAAAACAAGAGCCAAGAACAATACTCCTCCTCCTTCGCTAGTCTCCTTCTTCCTCTAATGCGCAATGCATGAGTGAGTGAATGGTGCAAATGAGAGAGTAATACTCTATATTTATACTTTACTTTTTACTTGACAATTAACCTAACTAGGTCGACCTCACTAACTTAACTGGGTCGACCTCTCTAGAAAGACTCAAATAATATTTATATTACATTCTTTTGGGTACTAACGACCCGACTTACAATGGAGGTTTTACCTCATGAATTTTACATGACCTTTTACATTATTGCATCTCCTGAAGGAGGAATAATACAATTTTTATTTTTTTTTGTAACTAAGGGAATCGACAACTAGAGACTGGGCTGGTACTCGCGTTACATGGGGTCCAGGGATCCAATCCCGCTACCACTATACCCCTAGGTGCCCCACACACCCCGCAAGCATGGGATATGGGTCAAGCCGGCTGTGATTTGAACTTGTGACCTCCATTTACAACTGTGACTTCATAACAACTGAACTGCCAATGAGCCACACCCGTGCGGACGGAGG
Source organism: Larix kaempferi (assembly GCA_027924585.1). Taxonomy (NCBI): domain Eukaryota; kingdom Viridiplantae; phylum Streptophyta; class Pinopsida; order Pinales; family Pinaceae; genus Larix; species Larix kaempferi. Next base: position 4,330,776 of record BSBM01000579.1, on the reverse strand, counting down.
AATAATACAATTAGAATATTCTTCAAAGTTACATTAATTCGACAAGTGTAAGTGTAGAGAAGAAATAAAAATTCTTGTTATGTCATAAAAAACTCTTACAGATTAGATCTTACATAGTCTTTCAACATATATTATAAATTCTTGAAAACTATATATTCTAATGAACCGATTACACAAAATGGTAACCTTGTAAAAAAATATAAGAAACCTAGCCTATTTATATGCATCCATTCCCATTTTGGGCATCCTTCACTTCTTCTTCATCGACTGCATGGATTCTAGGATTTGGTTGTGTTATTTCTTCATCTCCTGGTTCTTTGTGCAACCGTTGAACTATGGTGTATTCCATTAAGACATGTTTCACTAAACCAATAGAGTTTGGGGTCTGGTCTACCAAAGACTAAGAGTTGCGAGCAAATCCCAAAATGATGTTATAGTGCATGTCAATATCTAAGGAAAAAAAATTAATTTCGCATTTTGAGATTCAATTTTCATCTCCAACTCCAATTTTCTTACCAAATGAGCATCAAGAATCGCTTCTTGTAAGGTTGTTATGGAAAAAATTGCACAAGAGTGAATCCTTCCCACTTGGTGAGGGGCAAGGCCTTGTAGGTTACAACAAGGTCTCGGTATTAGGTTCCTCTTTGTGGTGGGTGAGTGCTCCAAGTGATATTGCAAGTGGTTGTTAGTGGAAATAGATAAACAAGAGAAATAAAAATGAAATAAAACAAATAATAATAGGCATAGAGATCCAAAATTCAACAACCAATGGATGCCAAACCACTTTGTATTTTCCAATGGTCAAGCATGTACAACACCTAGGAGATGTGAGCTCCTATTGAGACAAACAATCCAATGGAATCCTACTTAGTCCACACTAGATGTTAAGTGGCTTGAATACCAAATGAGAAAACACTTGCCCCTTGAAGGAAGGTGGCAAAGGAGATTGGAAAAAGCTAAACAAGAGGGAAGAGGTGAACTATAAGGGAGATCAAGCACAATTTGTTAAATATACAGCATCAGGAGACATTCTCCAAACCAATCTTGTGTAGGCAAGATTGATCCTCCCGTATAGAGTTTAGCACTTTGATTTCCTTCCGTGTAAAGGTTATCCCTCCCATATAGAGGTAATTGATCAAAGTAATGATGTTGTAAGGTGTTGTTGGACAAGGCTCCGAAATTGTGTTTCAAGTCATGATTCTAATGTTAACCTTCCATATAAAGGTATCCATGGGATGGACCTCCCGTATAGAGGTGGACCTTATGTATAAAGGTAATGCTTTACTTGTTAAAAGCATTTAATGTTGTGTGATGTATTATTAACCATGATCACCAATTTCTATTAAGTCTCCTTTAGAGATTGATCAACTTTAAAGTGAATTGCTTTAGCATATGATAATTTGGTCTGGAATAATATAATATGATCACATAATCCGATAATTCTTCTTAGTATAATGTAATGTGATGGATAATTAAAGTTAACACATATTGACCATGCAGTAAGAGATAAAGAAATAAAAGATAAAGCATAGAGATCAAGAGAATTCGAAATTTCCCATGTAGACACTTCAACTAATTAAAGAGAACTCGAATTTGTAAAACTTCAGTTAAGTATCAATGTATGCCTCAATCAATGCTTCAGTTAAAGCATCAGTTAAAGATTTGCCTCAGTTAACTAAAGAACCCACAGTGGTCACTTCAAGTAAATCATTCAGGATGATTTCAATTAACTAAGTGTTAAATAAGAAGGATTAGTTAACTAAAGTGTTTTCACTCTAGTTAAACTAAAAGACGACACTTCAGTAAATCAAGGAGAACTTGAATTGATCACTACAATGATGTTATCAAGAATCAGTTAAAGAGAGTTAACTAAGTGACAACAAAGAATATCTAGTTAACTAAGTGACGGCACTTAAGTTAGCCACCTAACTAAGTGGGCAAGCTTTCAGTTAAGAGGCGAGTTCAACCTAAGTGACAACTCAATGAGATAAAGAACTGCATGAGAAGTGGGGCGCACTTCTGCATGCAAGATTGATACATCCAGCTTGAGGGCGAGTTCATCCTGAAGTTAGAAGATAAAGATAGAAGAGAGGAATGTATAAACATGTTATATGGGATTGATGAATTCAATGTAAAGCGAATTCTCTTCTCCTTTGAACGCAAGGCACTTATCTTTGTGTGCGGAATATTCTTATTGAAGTCAAGGCGCTTCTCCGATTGATATCTCTTCTCTATTGCTTTTGTATCTTCACCAAGATTGTTTTGGTGATCTCTTATCTTCCGAAAGCAATCTGCTATGTTGTAAAAGAAATCATTATCTACTATCCATTATATTATACTGAAAAATTGATGGGGTTTTTATTCTCATAGTTTTGAGGATTTTCCCCAGGGTATATCTTGTGCTATGGATGTATGAATTTCATGTGATTGAATTGTCTCATTGTTTCAAGTTTCGACATCTAAAATAATTAAATATCAAATCTCAACCAAATATTAACATGGTATCATAGCTCAGGGCATGAATGAGATCAGTTTTTCATGTCAGCTAGAGCCTAGATTGATCCTGAGAAGTTGAGCACAAGATTTGAAGACTATTTCATCAATCTCTGTACGACTGGAAGACCGTCTTGAGGGAACCTCAAACTTCAACACTTGGAAGGATAGGATTCTCAACATCCTAGAGGAACATGACTTGGATGGATACTCATCTACTGTGGTGGAGGAGCCTACATCTAATGCAGGGAACATCAACTTTAAGAAGAATCAAGCTAAGGCCAAACAAATCATCTATGATTCAATAAAATATAACTTGATGCCTGTGATCACACCATTGAAGAGCACAAAAGAATGTTATGATACATTGACTAATCTATATGATAAGAAGGCCCCGAGTCAAAAGAGGGCATTGAAGAATAAGATTAGAAACTTAAAGATGGAGATGAATGGGACAGTGGCCTCCTTCTTCACCGAGTTCTCTTAGGTAAGAGATAGGCTTGCTAGTATTGGAGTAGTGGTGGATGAAGATGATCTTCTCCAAACCCGTATTGATGATCTCCCATCCTCATGGGAGACATTCTTGGCTGCGGTAAATGGTCGAGAGGTACAACCTAACTTTGAAAGGTTGTGGCATGACTACCTCCAAGAGGAGGGGATAATCCAAATCAAGTCAATGTGCATTAAAGAAGAAATTCTTTCCCTCGCGGCAAGAATGAAGAAAGGAAAGAAACCCTTATTCCAAAATAATTTCTCTCATCCAAAGAAGAAGGAGTTCAACAAAGGCTTTGACAAGTCAAAAGCTAGATGCTTCAATTACAACAAGAAAGGCCATTTATCGAGAGAGTGCAAAGCAAAGCAGAAAGGAGAGTTTCACAAATGCAGACACATGGTTGATTGATAGTGGTGCATCCAAACATATGACTGGTTACAAGAGTGCCATCACTGATCTAAAGGAGAAAGAGTTCACATGCATGGTTGAGTTGGGGGGCAACTCAACATATTCGATCCAAGGAGTTGGATCCACCTCATTCTAGCTGAGCACCAATGATATTATACATGTGGAGGACATTCTATATGTTCCAGGTTTGAAGAAGAACCTCCTTTCAGTTTTGGTTCTTGAAGACAAAGGCTTCTGAGTTATCTTCATGGATAACAAAGCACTTTTATGGCTGAAGAACAAAATCCTAGAATCTGTTGTTGTGATTGGAGTTTGAGAGGGAGGACTCTACAAGGTACTCGGGAAGTAATCTCAAGCTATGATTCACCACACTATCATTCCATGCAAGATATGGCACCGAAGGCTTGGACACCTACACTACAAAGTGCTACCAGGACTTCAAAATATGGTAAAAGGTATGCATGTATTTGATTTTGAGCATGATAATGTATGTCAGGGTTGTGCACTTGAGAAGAATGTTAAAAAAAAAAAATTCTAGTAGTACGACTGAATATAAAGGGATTTTAGATTTAATACATTCTAATGTATGTGGTCCCATGTTATCCTCCTCCCTAAGTGGCTTCTTATATTATGTATTGTTCATAGATGTTTTTTCTAGGAAGTCATGGATTTATTTCATGAAGGCTAATAGTGAAACTCTTAGCAAATTTAAAGAGTTTAAAGCCTTAGTTGAAAATTAGAAAGAAAAGCACATCCGTGTATTAAGGTTTGATAATGGAGGTGAATTTGATTCACAAGCATTTAATGAGCTATGTAGTGATGCAGGAATATGTAGACAGTTAACAGTACCATACAACACTCATCAAAACAGGGTTTCCAAAAGGAAGAATATAACCATGTGTGATGCTGCAAAATCCATGATGAATGATCAAGATATGACTACCTCATTATGGGTAGAAGCCTCCCATATAGTTGTGTACATCCATAATATAATCCTGCATGCCATTCTAGATGAGAAGACACCAGAAGAAGTATTTACCGGTGAAAGCCACACATCTCACACTTGACGATCCTTGGGAGCCCAATATACATTCATGTACCGAAATAAAAGAGAACAAAGATGGAGCCTTCTGGAAAGAAAGGCACCTTTGTGGGTTACATCGATTCATCCAAAGCATATCGAATATATATGTAGCTGGTGAGAGACACATTGAAGTTAGCCAAGATGTTACCTTCCATGACGAAGCTACTTATAAAATATCAAAAGAGATTTAATGTGATTTAGAGATCGAGTCTAATTCTCCCCCTTAAGAGTTTGACAGGGAGAAAACAAAAGATGCCTCAGATTCGCTAGCTCCTGAAGAACCAATAGAACTGGTTGAGAGGTCACCTGATGAACCTCCCGCTAAAAGAAGATATCCTTGGTGCCGAGACATATTACAAAATGCAGAGAAACATGGAGCACTAGTACGCTGATCCAGAGAGCGCAAGAAACCTGAATCCCATGGTATGAACAATAACTATCAAACTCCTTGCTGCAATACTCACCTCCATTATCCAATTTGAGACACTTCAACCTTTTTTTTGTGGTGTTTCTGGGACTGTCTTCTCTCTACAAATCCCATGGTATGAACAATAACTATTAAACTCCTTGCTGCAATACTTACCTCCATTATCCGATCTGAGACACTTCAACCTTTTTCCCGTCTCATTCTCAACCAAAGGTTTCCATTTCTTAAAAGTAGTGAACACATTAGATTTTTGTCTAATGAAATAAACCCAAGTTTTTCTAGTTGCATCATCAATAAAAGTAACATAATAAGGAGAGCCACCAAGAGATTTTACCTGAGTTGTTCCCCATACATCTGTATGTACAAGCTCTAAATTTTCACTCTTCTTTTGTTTCCCAACCCTAATAAATCTGACTCTCTTTTGTTTTCCATAAACACAGTTCTCACAGAATTCCAAACTTACCTACTCCAGATCTGGCAGCAACTTCCTAGAGTGTAGAATCTGCATCCCCTTCTCACTTATGTGGCCAAGCCTATGATGCCACAATGCTATATCTATTCCTATGGAAGCTAAAGAGATAGAACAATCAATATTATGAGGACATAAATATAACGTACCTATCCTGTCTCATTTTGCTATCACCATCGATCCTTTAGTGATTTTCCACCACGTTTCTCCAAACGTAGATAAACAACCACCATCTCCCAACTACCCTGTTGAGATCAAATTTATTTTCATAGCAGAAATATGCCTTACATCTTTCAACAACCATTCAATTCCATTCTTTAATTTTATCTATACCTTACCCATTCCAACAATTTTACATGGCTCATCATCACCCAATAAAACATGCCCAAAATCGCCTGGAACATAATCATGAAACAATTTCCTATGGGGTGTAGCATGACATGAATCCCATGAATCTACTACCCAGTAATCATTAGTATTATCTAATGCAAGAATCAAGGCATCTTGTAACACATCACCTGCTACATTTGCTTCCTGAGTAGTCTCTTGTTGTCCATATCCTTTCTTCTTTAGAGATTTGTTGTCTTTCTTCCAATGTATTGTCTTTCCACAGTTCCAATACTCTATCTTTCCCATTTGGACTTGAATATGCCCTTCCTGGACTTGCTACAATTACCTAGGATTTTTCCTCTCTCCCTTTGTCTTCCCCTACTCTCCATGGTCAATGCATTACCTGATGTCTCACATGTGCTTCTACTTTGCATTTCCTCACTAAGAATAACACCAACAACATCATCAAATTTCAAAGTATTTGAACCAGAGATAGAGTTACTTACAGCCATGGCCAAGCCGTTCTAGCTTTTTGGCAATGAACACAAGATTAGAAGAGCCCTAACCACATCATCAAAGTTCACTTTTACAGAACTTAGCCGATTTGTATTCGTATTAAATTCATTTAAACGATCAGCAACAGATCCACCTTCTGACATCTTCATATTAAATAAACGCTTCATTAGAAATACAAAATAGGATGAAACAACAAGCATATCAACATCATAGTGAAATGGAATTTGAAGAGGAGTATTTGGCATTTCTAAGGCTATGGCCATACAAATAGATGTCTCTCAAGCATAAAAGGAAGGACAATAAATTAGCACCCAAGTACTATGCTCCCTATAAGTTATTACAAAGGCTTGGAAGTATGACTTACTAATTGGAGTTGCTTATAGCTTAACGTGTACATCCAATCTCCATGTTTCTTTCCTAGGAAAGGTAATTCGCAACAGGATCCTAGTTAAGACTATTTTACTAGAGATTGATGAAGAAGGGAAAATCATAATAGAACCTAAAACAATCCTTGAAACATGGATCAAGCAACTACGAAATCAAGCAATTATTGAGTACCTCATTAAGTGGAAGAACTTGCCAATAGAAAAGGCAACATGGGAAGGCGAGTTATTTGTGTAGAAACATCCATGGTTAACAAATGTGGTCGATAACACTTATTTGATGGGGAGGGGCATGTTAATCCCTAGATATTGTGGCATTAAATTTCTATTATTATATTCATGTTATATTTATTGGTCGTGTAGCACCTTAATTGTAATTGTACAGTTGGCCATGACCATAATTGTAATTGCATCCTTTTTCCTCCTATATGCGCTAAGGATACCTAGTTTTAAAGATCATATCATCTTGTGCATTTGATATATTGTTAAAGGAGGTTGCGCGCTCAAAGAGGCTCTTATCCATTCTCTTTATTTCATTCTCAAGGCATGGAGTTACCTCTTTTTTCTATTTTTATGCTTTTTGGGGAATTTGGTGCACGACATTTAGTCATACTTTTATGCTCCCCTTCTCATCAATATCCTATCTTGCCAATTTAACTTTTGGATGAATCTCTCATATCTTGTTCAACCACCACGTGAGTTCGATCCACTCTCTCACGAGCTTGTGCCTCCTCCATAGTAGCTTTCACCTTCAATTGCTCATTCTTTCTAGTTCCATCCCAAGTTACCCCCTAGTGCAAGGGTTTACTCTACCATAATTGGTGGTTTAAAAGGAATGTATATGAACTTTGAACAATTAGATCTAGGAACTAATACTAGACATATACAATGTGAAAAGTAGATAACATAAATCATTAAATAAAAAGATATAACATATAACCAAAGAGAATGTTTTATTACATCAGAGCTTCAATGAATGAAGGGAGTTACATATATTTCCCACGGGGGAATAGAGCAATTGGTAATGAGTAATTGAGATGAGAAGTTGTAAATGGAAGGTCACAAGTTCAAATCCCTGTGGGTTCTTACTTACAAAAAAAAAAGGGAGTTACATATATAGGCAAGGCAATTCGAATTAGGTTAAGAGCCTATTCGAATTGCTCATGCAGTGAACGGTATAGGGAGGCTTATCTAGAGATAAGGACCCTTAGTTAGTCGTGTAAAATCTCCTTAACTGTGTTCAACTGAACCAAAACTCCACAACCACCAGGTCTGACTTACGGATGCTCATGCACCGATAGTTATGAGCATGCAAAACCCTAATTAAGTCAACAAAGGTGATAATGGCTAAATTTGGACATGAATGGTAAGTTAATACCTAGATTAGGGGAGCGCTCCTAGTCCCTAACTGAAGTTGAACTTCAGCAGTCCTAAAATCAAGGAAAAGCTCTCCAAATCAAGGGAGGCACCCACAAATATAGGAATGCGCCTAGTTCATCCAAAATTGGTCATTAGGGTTTGCTTAAATTAGTAGATAAGGTGGTTTGGGACCCTTAGATTTTATAATTAAGCTCTAGGGTGACTTAGGTGGTCAATATGAGTGAGGTTTGTCCCACTAGAGTCATGAAGTCAAGATCCATGTTACTAAGTAGGAGAATTATCCCGTGGAGAGGGTATTTTGCTCTAACACCCCCAAATAAGCTTGATTAGGAGAAATAATAAAAAAAATTGAGTCTCGACAATGTTTCATCCATGTTAGATACTCAATGTACAAACAATGAAAGAATTCTCTAAAAAAATGAGTAAGAGGGGAAAAACCTCATGGGGAAAAAAAAAGCTTCATAAAAGATAATATAAAAATAAGGCTTTAAGAAGCTTCCTCAGAAGATGCCTTCACTCCTAAAGAATCTCTCGACTTGGTGAATTGCTTCTCGGTAAAATACTTGGTGAAGATATATGAAATCTATTCGGAGGAAGGACATAATTGCAAATCTATCAGCCGGTCATGTATCATCCCTATTATATAGTGCATATGGATCTCAATGTGCTTGGTTTGTTACCATTGAACGAGATATTTTGATATCTAAATGGAAACCTGGATATCACAAAACATGACTATAGGTCTATGAAACTCTATCCAAAACTCAATAAAGATGTGCTACAACCAAATGGCTTGTGTTGTAGCATTTATTGCTCCTATGTACTCTACTTTCATTGTCGATAAAGCAATAGTGTCTTGATTTTTGCTTGACCAACAAATAGGCCCTGAGCCCAAACTGAAAACATAACCAAAGTTGGTCTTGCGATCAGTTCCATCACCAACCCAATCATAATATGTGTATCTAACTAGATCAAATTTGCATGTTGCTTCATAGTGGATCCCATAGTCATCTAAGCCCTTCACATATCAGAGTATTCTTTTTTAAACCTTCCAATGCAGCTCATGTGGTTCTTGCATGTATCTGGGAACTACCCCAATAACAAGGGAGATGTCTAGTCCACTATGTGTGAGATAAAGAAGACTCCCAACTAATTTTTGATACAAGGTACGGTCCACCAAAGGTGTAGTTTCTTCATCTTCAAGCTTGACTCCTCAAAGAAAGGGAGATGGGGCTGATTTGCAATCATCCATTTTGAATATAATAAGGAGGTCTTGAGCATATAGAGAAATTTTGAGGTAAAAAATGGGGCTCAAGACAAAGAAAATGTACTTTAAAAATCAACCAATCACATTTTAAAGGATGTCATCATCCACCATGGTTGAGGTGGCATTGTTGACTTATTTATCACATTTTCAATGGTGGATGAAAACACATAGTTAACCATGGTAGTGCTCTGAAGTCATAAAGTAAAATACTCATAATGAAAGTTTTTTCACACTTTTCATAAAATAATATTATTGTTATTTTCAAGTAAAATATTCATAATAAAATAATATTATTGCCATTTTCAAGTAAATTACTCATAATGAAGATCCTTTCACACATTTTCATAAAATAATATTATTTTTATTTTCATATTTTTTAAATGAAACAATAAAAATAATTATTATATTTATGCATTTTCATGTCTTTAATTACAAAGTATATATATATATATACAAACAATATTTTATTATTATATATAATAATATACTAATATTATTATTATATATAATAATATACTAATATTATTATTATATATAATAAAATAATAATAATATAGTAATATAAAATTATTATTTAAAAATATATTATTACAATATATTATTATAATAATATATTATATCTAATATAATATTCTAAGATGGGTGGAGTGTTCACTCGAAACGTGCCGATCGTCTTTAAATTTTGACAAAATGAAAATCGAGAAGATCAAGCATAATATAATATTATATTATAATAATAATAATGTATTATTATAATAATAATGTATTATTATAATATATTGTAACATTATAATATTATTAATATATAATAATAATATATTATTATTATAAATTATTTTTTTGACAGAAATAGTTGAGTAGATTTGATTATATAAAAAAAGGAAATTACAGAGAAAAGAGATAAGATTGCTCCCATAGAAGGGTAGCATCCATCACTCCTTGTTCATCTTTCTCAAAATTATAACTGTTATGAAATCTCCCTGCTCTATGAAGACTATAACACCTTACAAACTGTCCAAGTACGAGAATGCAGAAATAAAACATGACTAAAGAACTGTCTTATACAAAAAGGACTGGAAACTGGAAATTTCTAATAAAGTGCTAAACATTTGTAGTGTTCACAGCCTGTAGTATAAAAAAAAACAGCAGAAAATCCAGAAGAACATATGTAGAAGCATAATGTAACCAAAACAATGAGAAGCCAATCGTCGAGCTGCTAAGGGTGGAGACCAATGTCCAGGACCGTGCCTTCAGACTCTGCGATCCCGTTCTTTTCATTGTTGAGGACGACATGAGTACCAGAGTGTGCCATAACCTTTTTAAGCTTTTCCATCTTCCTGCCGAGTTCTTCAATTTTACTGTTCACATCATCAGAATTTGAATTCTTACGAACCTTGTGGGGATAACAGAGACCTAGAGTTTCTTCCAGATGCTCCACCTTCTCGGAAAATTTACTGTTTTGGATTTTGACCTTTGTGTGGGTTACATGAGCTAGGGTGAAGAGTCAAGTTAGTGCCCTCTTAAATTCCAAGTTCTCATTTCTTACCAGACGAATTTGAATTTCCAAATCCTGAATGTGCTTCATGATTTCCCCAAAATCATGCTTGTTACCTTGCCTCTGTTCATGTCCATGAGACTGTCCAGACCCGAGCTGACCATGGAAAAGACCAAGCATGGGGGAGATTACCTTCTCGTCATCTATCAGAACGCAATTATCTCCTTCGGCCAATGGAAGATCCCATTTGCAAGCGCCAAGAGGGATTCTAATGGGTTTGTTGCAACGCAGACAGTTCGCGTAAAACTCATAGCCATCCTATGGAGAAGACCCAAGGATAAGGTGATCCATGGCAATGCCATAACCCCCGCACCAGACAGAGTGTGCTCGAAAATAATAAAAAATTCCTACGACGCGAGGTCGAGAGCGAACAGAGCAAGGGATAATGCGAACAATAGCCATCCCTTCAAGAATTAAACTTATGTCAAGGCTTCACATGTCGTCCATCTGGAATACTGTCCGAAAACAATTAATAGAGGAGTGTGTGAGGATCCAAAGCAAATCCGGATGGCAGTCATTTGGCGTGTTTATAGTTCCAAAATTGTTTTATGCATGGCAGCTAGAGATAAATAAAACCATAGAAAGATGGGAAACCCTCGTTCTAGGATGAGAACAAAGGTTAGGGGATCCAAGAGTTGTAAAAAATGGCATGGTCACATTCTAGAGATCCATAGGTGAGCCTAACGCCTTTATTGGCCATGCAATACGCTTGCCTATTTAGGCCTCTCTGGATATGGAGAAATTTGATGTCTTTGAATTCCTTGTTAATGTTGTTTAAGAGAGAGTGCATCTTAGTGGAAGGGCTCTTCCATCTTTTGACTATATTTCTAGCTTCTCTAATGACAATTAACGAGACCCCTAAAACCACCAAATTCTCAATTCCCGGGTCTCTAGCAATCTCCAGACCTTTGATAAGACCGAGCCATTCCGCTCCATTATTAGTCTTTTTTCCAATGCCCCAAGCAAAATCTCTATGCTTGTTCCCCTTGGAGTCAAAGATTACTCCTCCCGCACCTGCCAACCCTGATTATTATTATAAAATATTATTATTTTTATAATATTATATATTAATAATATTATAATATCAATATATATATAATGCATTTCAATTCAAACACGGAATTTTTTTATTAAATATATATTATGTATATGAATAACTTTGCACATTTATGATAAATTAATATAGTATTAATATTATTATTTATTACAAATATTATATTTTGGAGTAAGACAATTTTCAGTTTTCAATATGTGGTTGAATAAAATATTTGATTGTTTTTTCATTTTGTTTGTATTTTATTACTAGAAAATATTTTATTGTCTTTTCATTGTATTTGTATTTTATTATTAAAAAAAAGTTTGATTGTCTTTTCATTGTATCTGTATTTTATTATTAAAAAAGTTTGATTGTCTTTTCATTGTGTTTATATTTTATTATTAAAAGTGATCTCCAAGTTCAAGGATATGAATACCTTTAAGTACTATATATTTTGGGGAAATTAGAATTGGTTTTTCTTTTCGTTGTATCTATATTTTATTATTAGAAAAAGTATGATTGTCTTTTCATTGTGTTTATATTTTATTATTAAAAGTGATCTTCAAGTTCAAGGATATGAATGCATTCAAGTACTATATTTTTTGGGAAATTGGAATTGATTTTTAATTGCATCAATATAACATATTTTATTAATTTTACTTTTAGTATGTAACTCAACCATGGTTATCTTGATTGTACATTGAATTTTTTTTCACGAAGAAAAAAGTAGTAACTTGTTATTCTATTCAGAAATCGAAGTTACATAAATATACATAAGTTGTTCAGACAAAAAATGTCTTTCGACCATCATCCCCTAGCCTTCCAAGTATTGACAAAATGACTGAAGTGTCCATATCACATCCACTAGAAGAAGCTGAAATACATAATACTTCAATCAGCAAAATAAACATCAAAGAGACTAAACGACAGTGATATGACCCAAGTCCACTAAACTGCCTCCAACCCATTCCTCAAAAGTGATAGTGTCATCAAAAGGCCCTATGGCTTCTTTAGAGAGACAGTCCGCTTTAGTATTGAACTCTCGATAAATGTGTTGAAAGGATATCTTCTCAAAGGACTAGATGAGGTTAATAGTTTGGCTCAACCAAGGGAGAAGATGAATTGCATGGATGTCATGTATCCATCTAGCCCAATCAATTATGACTTTAAAGTCTCCATAGATGTTGATGCAGCCAATGCCTCTTTTAAGAGCAAACCACAACAAACCCCATAAAGCTAGTAACTCTGCTTTCGTATTTGTGCCCTCACCAATCCTCATATTCAATAAAATTTTATGATCTGCCTTAACTCCCAAGATCATTCCTGCCCCACAACAATCTCTTTTGGTTGCTCCGTCGAAGAACCCATAAGAATTTCCAAAATTGAACTCTGTAACCCTCCTAATTCTTCTCGGAGTAGATATGACCTAAGGAGAATACTCATTCATAAAAGTAAGGAATTTCTTGCAAATGATGAAGTAGGAAAGTTCAGTGTCCTCTAAAATATTTTTGTTTATGTAGTTCCAAATAACCCAAATGGTGAAGATAGGTAACATTTTGTACTTAGACTTATACTGGATCCATCTGCACAGGCAGTCATCAAGGTTCATACCAAACCATTCCTCAGAAATACCCAAGATATGTGAGAGCTCCTTCTAGATTCTCCTAAAAAAAGGACAAAAGATAAACAAATGAGGAATGTCCTCCTCGTCATTCAAACACAAGGAGCATATATTAGGCCTGTAAAATCCTCTTTTCGACAAATTTGACAAAGTCAGAGTTTTTTTGTGTAAACAAAGCTAGAGAAAACATTTAATCTTCGTAGGAATCCTCCAACACCATAATTTTCGATGCCACCAAAGGGAAACTGGAATCGACTGATTACTTATAATCGAATCATAAACTAATTTAACATTTTTATGTCCATTAGCGTTTGGATGATCCTAGACAAGTATATTATGCTCCTCATGAGGTGTAATACCTGCTAAGGTAAGCTGACGGACATGTATGTTCCATTCAACTGCATTAGCCTCCACCATACCTAACTCTTCATCCGATAACCAATGCATTGACCGATTGTGATCCCTTCGTTGATAAGCTTGCACCAGGTACATGATACGCCTATGGTTCAATTGCTCCACTAAATATGGAGATAATACAAAGTTACCAGCTCCGACCAATGGTTCAATACCCACGTGCATCCTGACTCCATTGCCTACTTTCCAACTAAGAAACTTATTGAAGTAAGGGAAAGTTACAACAAGACTTATCCAGATAATCGAGGCGTTCATGTAATGGTAAGACGAGCTTCTAATCCATTGTTGAGATGAGAATTTCTTTAAATATTTGGTTTTATCACAGAGCTCCATATCCCCTGAATTGTTAAGGCACGCCATAAGCTCTTGATCTGGAGTGCTAAACTAAACATGTCCAGGTTGAGTAAACCCCATCCACCATGTTTTTTGGGCCAAGAAATGGAGTCCCAACTAGTAAGATGGAATTTCCCAGCTACATTATTCCTAGTCCATATGAAGTGGAATATTTTTCTACGCAAAGCATTCAAAATTGCTTCTGGAGGTTTCATCAAGGCAAGCCAGTAGGTCAGAATGCTCAACAAAACAAATTGTGCGAGAATAAGTCTTCCTCCCAAGGTAAGCCACATGTAGGCCCACAAACCAATTCTGCGATCAATTTTCCTTAGAATCCAACCCCGGTCTTCGGTCTTGTAGTTGTTTGGTTTAAGGTAGTACCCCAGGTACTTTATACCTTGGTCCAAACTAACCATATTATAAGGCAAAAATCCCCCAATAGTAGTACGGAAAGTATCATCAACACAATGGTACAGAAAATTTGATTTGTGAATGATGATAGCCATTCCATAAGCCTTACAGAAGACCGCAAATATTTATTGTAAATATGCCATTCATAAACGAAGGCTGCACCAAAAATAATAACATCATCTACAAAGAGCAAGTGAGTTAGGGAAAGAGTCCTGGAGAGTTTAATACCATTTAACCTGTTTGACAACTTTGCTTATACAATAAGTGTCTTAAGACCCTCAATTGCCAAGATGAAAAGAAAAGGCGACAACGGACAACCTTGACGAATCCCCCTGCTACTAGAAAATTGCTTTGTCGGGGTGCCATTCACCAAAATGGAAAATGAGGCTAAAGAAATACATACCATTATCCAATTTGTCACCGCCACCAGAATACCTATTCGAATAAGTCTCAAACGGAGGTAATTCCAATCGATCCGATCATAGGCCTTAATAAGATCCATTTTCAATATCAAAGCTTGAAGTTTTTTAGCTTTGATTGAGTGTAAGCCTTCCTGTGCCACATCAACGACATCAAGGATTTGCCAATTGTACAAGAAGCCAAATTGCTCATTGGAAATGTACTTTGCAAGGATCGGCTTGATCCTATTAGATAGGATTTTGGAAATTACTTTATAAAGTAGATTACAAAATTAAATAGGCCGGAAGTCATTAAAATCCTTCGTCTTATCCTTCTTTGGAATAAGAGTGATATATGTGGCATTTATCGCTTTAGGAAGAAAGGCCTTCACTCTGGATTCTTCTAAAGCTGCATGGATTTCACTTCCAAACAAGTCAGAAAAGTGGAGGAAGAACTCCACAGTCCATCCATTTGGACTAGGGCTCTTCTCCTTCACAAATCCCTTTAAGATCCCTTTTATTTCTTCCATAGTTATCTCCTTGCCAAGCCTGCTGCCTTCTTCCTTATAATTGTTTTTTGGAAAGACCTGGACAATCCTTGATTGTTCCACCAAGTTTTGAGAATGTTCCTGTTTATATATATCAGAAAAATAATTTACCGTCAAATTGATAATAGAATACTAGTCATTTAAAAGCTTACCATCCATACTTCGAATCTCCCTAATGGAGTTATTATTCCCGCGATGCGAGGAGTATTGCTGTAAAAACTTGGTATTCCTATCACCACGGGCTACCCATAATGCTCGAGTTTTCAATCTCCACGTATTTTCCTGTTGGTTTATAATTGCCCCTTTGTTTGTATCAGGTTCAAAAGTTCCATCTTCCTTGTACAAGAGAAAATATCATCCCCCGAATCATTCTCAATATCTTGTATATGCTTCCCAATCATGCATAGATATTAGTTGTTTGATTTCTTCTTAGCCTGATCCCACTTGATTACTTCACAATGTATTTTGTTGAGCTTAAGGATCAACTGAGCAAAAGGAGAATGATGTTCAATCTTATCCAAAATCTTCCATTGATGCAATGATGTTTAACAAAATTATCAAAAGAGTTGTCCTCAAGCCAAGTACTGTTAAACTTAAAATGGTACCGATGATGATCACCCTCTAAATCTATCTAAATGGCCACATCCTTGTGGCCAGACATCCCCGTAGAAACGCTCCAAGAGCGATATCTAATAAACAGACCAGTCATTTGCTCATTCATCAAGAAATGTTTGAGCCGCTTGGTTACCCCTACGCTCCCCATCCTCCTGGTTGACAAGGTTGGAACCATAGCTACCGAAACGATATCAATAAGACCAACATTGTTGAACAAATACCGGAAATGATATGCCAGAGGATCCAAAACCTTCTTTGATCCCCGGATCTCTACTTCCGACATAGTTAGGTTAAGGTCACCTCTAAGTACAAGGAAAGAGTCCTTCAGCGATTCTTCTGCATAGAGGTTATCCCAAAAGGAAAACCTATTATTAAAGGGCCCATATATATTGAGGATGCTGAGCTAATGGTTGACACCCCTGATATATCCTTTCAACATGATACCTGTGACCGAATTATAAGAAATAAAATTAGTGACCAGGGGGTTCCATGTTGTCAAGAGTCCACCGAAATGACCAATAGCATCCACCCCACTACATAGCCAAGTCAGTCTCAATTTAAGCAATAAATCGCAAGAAACTACACCAGAACACATCGTCTTCTGAATCATAATGATATATGGGTTGATATGATCTAAGATCCCTCTCAACGCAGTCCTTTTAGGTTGACTTCCGATCCCTTTGATATTAAATGATAAAATAATCATTTAGAAACGACATCATGGCCCAACATCGCTCTAAGAGGCCTGGAAGGAGACACAGAGTTAAGCATAGCAGAGATGGAGGAGATTTCAGAGGCTTTAAGATTAACCCACTTTTTCTCCTACAAAGTATAATTCCTAAGGTCCAATTTTGGTTTTCCCTTCCTCTTTCTAAGGGTAACATGATGATGGCGAATGGAATGTATAGGGAAATTATCAGAGTTTCCTCCCTCATTACCAAAAAACATTAAGGGCTTCTTTGGGAGAGAGGAAAATATATTAGGGTCTGACTGATCCTCAACAACATTGATTGAACCTAAATGATCTGAAAGCCTAATGGAGACAAATTGGAAAGAAGAAGGAGCTTCTGAAACCATAGGAAATCCAATATGGTCAGTATAATCCTTCAAAGGTGAAAGAGATATATTAATCCCCAATTCAGGTGGCGAGACATCATGGGCACCATTACTAAAGGATGGAGGGTCCCCAATGTTAACCCGACAGGGAGTATCTAAAGATGCAACAATCAAAGCATCAAGTTTAACCGGTTCAAGTATAGAAGGGAAAAGGCATCACTGAGTGTAGTTGGGGTAGGTGCAAACTCTTTCGGAGAAAGAACCCCCAACTTCATTGAATCTAAGATATCATCAGAGTTGAGTGATTTTAAAAGTAAATGAAGGAAAACATTAAACTTACCCATAAATTGTTTTGCAGATGATTCATCCATAGGAAGTGGGAAAGAAATGCTTTGAGTCGGGTCCTCATCGTCCTCAGAAACCCCACCAACGGGAGACACCTCCTCTTGTCCAAAAGAAACCCACGAAAACCCTTTGTCAAAATCCTATCGGAGGTGTCTCGTAGCATGGAATTTGAAACATCGAAACGATAAACCCCAGTAGTCCATTTGTTGCACAAAAACTCCCTCCAACCACCTAACCTCAATTTCAACCGGTAACCCTTCTGAAGTATCAACCTCGACAAGTAACCTAGGGAAATGGCGGTCATTTTCCATCAGATTAGCCTCTTTAATGAGGATAAACCGACCAATGGAATTTTCCATAGCCATGAAGGCTTGTAAAGACCATTAGAAAAGGGTAAACCCCGACAATTTGACCCATAAGTGTCGTTTCTGAAACTTCTCCTTCTAGGGTTCGAACGTTGTGTGCCACCTACACAATACTAGAGAGCCTTCACCGTATACCCATAATCTGGACAATATAATTTGAAATGAGTCCTCAGTGAGAAAGTGAAAGAAGACCCAACCATTTATAAGCAAAATTACCCATGGCACATAATGTATCAAGGGTTTTTAAACCCTAGAAATCCAGGAAATAATTTCCTCATGGTGGAGTTTAGCATACTCGAACTTGCCAACCAAGGCTCGAGAGGAAAATTTATGCACCATATCCATGGTGATTTCCTTGCCCAGAATGCATAAAGCTCGTTCCTTCTTATCCTTTGCAGACTTGTATCTTTTGCATTGCCTCAAAAGGTCACCCTTCAGTCTCTATTGGTTAAGATAGTCCTGACTAGAAACCCCCAAGCCAGATAATACCTGCTCAGTCGACACCCAACCCGGTCTAGTACAAACCCTATATTTAGAAACCAATGAACAATACACCACCTCGACAAAGGGATTTACCCTAACACGGGTTGGCGTGGATAACGAGGTTTTTGCCAATGATTTGCCCCGTCTCGACAGCTGACGCAACGAGCAAATGGTTTCGGAACACAACATACCAAGAGATAAAAAAAAACAAACGCACAGTAGAAAAGAGAGCCCCCACCATGAGAGACCAGAAAAGACAGGCTAAAGATTGAAAAAGACCTAAACTGGTACACTAGGACTGGAAAAACTAGAAAAACCACTACTGCAGAAGAGAAAACAAAAGAAACTTCCCACTTTTTTTACTTGGTTGGTACTAAGCCATTTTGGTCGAATGGCATACTCCAAGTCTGTAGTAGTTTCTAGCTCCCCAAATGGAGTAACCAATTAGACCATAAACTACAAATCCAAACCCTATCCGCCAATCTTCCTGGGAATGTTATGTAGTGGAAAGGTGACTTGTCAAGTATACATTCCCCATAAAATACCTAGTTCATAATTTTTTAATATTTCTCTTAGGAGGCCCATTTTTTACCTCAAAATTTCCCTAATAGGCTTAGACTGTGTTATAGTGACTCCCAAATATGATTTTGTGATTTGGAGTCCAAGAAAAAATTATAACAATACTAAGTCAATCATGGAAAACATGTCATGCAAGGAAGATTTGAACAATGCAATAGAAGTGATGGAACTCCCTGTGATGAGGAGATCACCCACATAGAGCATAATAATTAATAGAGATTCATATTCTCGAAGCATGTATGCATTTGGATATAAATTACATATTGAAACTTTTTGAGATAATAGAAAAGAATCCATGTTTGCATACCAAGCTCGAGGAGCTTGTTTTAGTCCATACAAATATTTCTTTAATTTGCATACCAAAGATGAATCTTGAATGTACCCCGATGGCTGCCCCATGTATATCTACTTTGTAACGTCCCCATGAAGAAATTCACTCTTCACATCCATGTGATGAACCTCCCACTGTTGTGTAGTTGTTATGGCAAGAACAAGTCGAATTGAATCCATCTTTGCAACTAGTGCAATTTTTTTTTTGTATAGTCAATACCATGTACATGTGAGAAGCCTTTGGCCACCAATATTGTCTTGTACTTGTTGATAAGACTATTGACTGCTATTTTGGTCTTATAAATCCATTTTCATCGAATCAATTTCCTTCCCTTAGGAAGAGGTACCAATTCCCAAGTTCTGTTGTCCATGAGGGATAGATATTGCTCATCCATGATTCCTTCCCAATGAGGATTGTCAAAGGATTTCGCATGGGTATGAGGGTTATAAGTAGAAACTATATAGAAATTGGTGGGAAGAAATGGCTCTATGGAT
This sequence comes from Larix kaempferi, assembly GCA_027924585.1. Lineage (NCBI taxonomy): Eukaryota > Viridiplantae > Streptophyta > Pinopsida > Pinales > Pinaceae > Larix > Larix kaempferi. Next base: position 4,310,942 of record BSBM01000579.1, on the reverse strand, counting down.
GCAAGAGTGTGTGTGGCAGCATGAAACTGTGAGTGGGTTCTTCAAGTATTGGCGGGATTACCAACTAGTTCCCTAGTTGCTTCAAGAGTTTGATTTGCCCGGTGAGGTTGAATTGTTGGGTCTGCAACACTCCTACCTTCAATATCCTCATCATCATATTCATGTGAATCTAAATATGTATTTGAATCTAAAATTTCTTTTGAAACTTTAGAGGAAAAATTAGAAAATTCCATTTGATCAACTAGTGGTGCATCAGTACGAAGAAGAGTTTCATGCATTGGAAATTATTCAAATTTTACACTTTTTTCATTAAAAAAAATTCAGACTTGGGATTCGGTAGCTTATAACCTTTTACATCTTCTGGATAACCCACAAAAGGGCATTCCTCACTTTGTGGATCCAAGGCCCTTATTTTCCTAGAAGGAATACAAGCCCAAGCACATCATCCAAACACCCTAAAGTATTTTACTAATGGTTTTTTACTAGTCCAAGCTTAAAAATGAGTAACCCTTTTGCAATTTTGTGAGGTACTCTATTTTGATGTAATTTGAACAATTTATGGCCTCATCCCATAATTTTGGAGGTAGACCCTTTGATTGTAGCATACAATTTGTCATTTCTTTCAATGTTTTATTTTTCCTCTCTACAACCCCATTTTGTTGTGGAGTATATGGAACGGTATGTTGCAGCCCTACACCAGCTATGGAGCATAGCTGATGTACATATTTATTGACATACTCCCCTCCATAGTCCGTGCATAGGATCTTGATCCCCTTCCCTAACTATTTCTCTGTAAGTACTTTTAAATGTTGGAGACATACAAATACATCATCTTTATGCTTTAGGAAGTACACCCATGTATATCTCGAAAAATCATTAATGAAGGTTAGTACATATATATATTTATTCATATATAGGTGAGGAAAAGGACCCGTGATGTCATTGTTGACTAATTCAAGAAGGGAAGAAGATCTCCATGCCTTCCCTTTCTGGAATATTTCTTCAGGATGCTTACCAATTATGCATCCTTGGCATACTCCATCCCAAAAGAAGATGGGTGGAATCCTTACTACCATACCTTAATTAATTAGTTGTTGCAAGTAAGGGTAGTTAAGGTTCCCAAACCTCTCATTCAAAAATTTACTAACTTCATTCAAATGCATACAAAACTAAAGCATGAGATTTTGGTAAAAAGTTCGAGAAAACATACAACTTGTACTTGTGGTCCACTTTCCCAATTGCAACCTTTGACCCATCAATCATGTCAGAGATGATTACTATGCCTTTGGTGAACTCAAATCGCTTTCCTTGTTCCAAATGAGTTATTTGGTAGATGGAAAGAATATTTTTGGACAAAGACGGTACACAAAGTACATCTTGAAATTGCCTATCTTTTTGTAGAATATCTCCTTTTCCACATACCTTAATTGGAGTGTTGTCTCCCATAAATACTTATTGATCAAAGCATGGTTGCATGGAGGTGAACATGTCCTCGGATGAGGCCATGTCACTAGATTATCCATAATCTAGGATCCAAATGGTTGATTTTGATGTTGAAATTGTAACTAGTGCATGTCCTCTTTTAGGAGGAGGTATTTGCTTGCAGAATATGTCTTCATTTTCTTCAAAAAAAATTATACTTGGAATTTCTTCTTTGTGACGAACCTTTTTGTAGTAGGGACACAAACGTAGTTGCTTCTCGGTCTTGCCTTCTTTGGAGGTGGTCTTAACATAAGAAAACTTGGACTTTTGCTCCCTTTTTCCTTTGTATGGAGTCCTTTTCTTGCTTGGACCCATCTTGTCCTCATTCGATGCAAGTGCGTGATCCTTTGAGGTATTTTGTAGGCCAATTTGTGAGAGATTATCTTTCCCTTGAAGAAGAGAGGCATAAAATACATTTAATGTAGTCATTGTAAAGGAGGATCCAAGAGCTAGTTTAGTAGAAAGAAAAGCGGAAACAAAGGTATTAAATTAAGGACCCAATTTGGAGAGGATAGAAAGTACCATTTGTGTGTATTATTTATCAATCTTACACATCTTGAGCTGCAAAAGGACTTATTTGAACTTGGTGAAGAACTCTTGAATAGAGTCAAAATATCTTGGTCTCAAGCTCATGAGTTCTAGCTCTAATTGGTGGACCCTCATTTCATCTTGTCTTGAAGAGGGTGGACATTGTAGACCAAACTTCATTAGGGGTCTTCTTGGCTTGAACATGGTACAGTAAGTCTGAAGAAACAAAGTAACAAAGCATCTCATATGATTCATCCATTCGGTTTAGATATTTAGACTTTTCAACTAGTGTCATTGGTTCCATCTTAGTTCCCATGTTGATCCGGTATAACCCCTTCATCTTCAAGAGCATCTCTACTCTTGATTTCCATTCAAGGTAATTGAAGGGGGTTAGGAGCTAAGTGGGAGATAGATCCATGGTTTCTAATGATCTCCTTTGATGGCTGCAAAATCACTTCCTTGACCTGTAATAGATTATTCCTAAAACAAAACACTTAGAACATTGACTAGATTAAGGCCCCTACAGCTCTGATACCATATGAACTTTGAGCAATTTGATCTAACAACTAATACTAGACAGATATAATGTGAAAAATAGATAAAAAAAATTAACAATATTTGTAACAAATGAGATAACATAGATCATTACATAAAAATATAGAATAGATAACTAGAGAGAATGTTTTATTATATCAGAGCTTCAATGAATGAAGGGAGTTACATATATAGGAGAGAGAGAGAGAGAGAGAGAGAGAGAGAGAGAGAGAGAGAGAGAGAGAGAGATTAGAAAATAATTAAATAAACTAGAATATAAGGATATATTTGGAAAAGAAACCTACAACTATAAGCCAAGGAAGAGAAAAGAGGCACAACTATAAGCCAAGGAATAAAAAAGAGGCACAATGGAATTAGATACAAGAACATATAGCTTTTTCCATAAAACATAAAAGGTTATGACTTAATTGGTCAGCGTACATGAATTACAAAAAGGTTATTCCAATTTATGGTATAAGGTGTGAATAATTCCAAATGGGCACCATTCACCTACCCTTCCTAGAGTGTGCCATCTAGCTTGGCTAGCTAAAATACTCCTTATTCATGAATGCCCATGATTAGTAAAGGTCATGACCAATGCATATTCAATTTCCAATGATGCTTCAAGTATTTATCTATATAAAGCGGTACCAAGGCATGTTTTTTCGAAAATATTATTCTTAATATGACAATCATGACATGAATTTTATTGTGATTTCTTAGTTATTTGATCATACTATGCTAGGAACCAATCTCTTCCAATCCCATGAGTTGTGTAATGCAACTCTAAATAGAATATTATTTGCACATCTTGGTGGCTTATGCAAATGAACAAACTAGGTATTACAAACACTACAGGTACCACTACTTCCCCACCGTCAACCAAAAAAAATGGCTTCTGCTTGGTTAATGTCTTTGGTGTTGTCTTGTATTCCCAAAGCACAACTAGTATTATTTCATCCTAGTCATAGTGATGGACAATGCAAAATTTAGTTAAGCCCATTTCCAAAATCTCATTGAATGCTTCAACCATCTCATTTGCTTATAGGTGATATGGGCTATAGGTTGATAAACTCAATGAAATTAACCACCCAATTCTCAAATGGCTACAACACAACTATTGGGTGTAGAGGTAGCTCATCTTTCTTGGAAGGTCTTATGGTCCTTTGACATATGTCACGCAATTTAGCAAAATATTTAGCATCCTTAAAGACTATTATCTACCACAAACTAACTTGTAATACCTTATAGGTTGCTACTTTTACCCCACATTGGCCTCCCACAACCTTATTATGGCATTCCCAAAATATTCCTAAGCTTTCATGATCCATGACGTAACACTCGATAATACCATGGGTTCCGAGTTTGTATAAATTCCCAATGATCAACTAATAGTTTCCATCCCTAGCAATCAATTGCTTATTTCATATTGTTGTTTATTTTATAGGCTTAGGTTCCTTTATCAAGAAGACGACAATATCTTCCAAGTAATTTGTCACGACTCCTGCTTTGAAAAATTATGAGTTTGACAATAGACCATCTAGTGACCCTTTGGATTACCACTTCTCATTCTATGACAAGAGATTTGGGTGAACATTGTTCTTGCCTGGTTTCACAAATACTTCAAAAGCAAACTCCTGAAACAACAAAATCCACCTATAGATGTGTCCGTCTAAAATTGGTTTAATTACCAAGTATTTCAATGTTGAATAATCTATGAAAAACTTAAATTGTTTTCCAAGTAGATAATGCTTGAAATTTTGCGAGTACACCATGGCCAATCCTTCTCTCTCAAATGTTATGTAGTTGTGCTATGCTTTTGACAATTTTTATTGGTGAAGAATATAGGGTGCTTCATTTTCCCCTACCAATTTCCTATTAGTATTGTTTATAGAGAAATAACCAAGGCATCTATGTGTGTGCTATGTGTACATGAAATTCTAGATCCCAATTCAAAAAAAAAAGCATTGCGGCACTTGCCAGTTTTCCCTCAAGGATGTCCAAATAATATTGGCATTCTTCATTCCATGATAACTCCTCTTATTTCTTCAATAGTTGTTCAATTGGTGCTATTATTGTGGCATAGTATCCAATGTGTTGTAGGTTCGAACACAAGGTATGGACACTAGTTTGGCCTATGGGTTGACGATGGATACAATCCTAGCTAGATCCACTAGAACACCATCCTTACAGAAAACATGACCCAACAATGTGCCAGAAACCATGCAGAAGATGCATTTTTTCAAATTTAAGGATAATCGTAGCTAGCGACTTCTATTGAACATGAGGTGCAACATTGTGACATGATCTTTGAGTAGACTATAAACATCCCAATCAACCATATATAATTCAAAAAATTTATAGAGTACTGATGGTTTGCTACTACAACAATCCTGGAAAATATTGTCGAGGAGTTCTTCAAGCCAAAAGGCCTCATGTTATATGCACTAGTACAAAAGGAGAGATAAGTGACTAGGCGACTAAAAAAGTTAGTCACCGCTGTTTTTTAAAGGGATAAATGACTAAAATTGAGCAATTTTAAATAAGCCAACTAAAAACGACTAACATAAACGACTAATTTAGTCACAGGATAAAATATATGACTAGATAACAAGTGACTAAAATAAAAATGACTAACATAAATGACTAATTTAGTCACGTGAATATAAATATGAATATCTAACAACAATTAATGTGAATTAGTCATTTATGTTAGTCATTTTTAGTTGTGTCACACTCACAATGGAAAATTACAATTTTGATCATGAATTTGTACAATATTTTACTAAATTTTAACAACGCAGATGGATTTATATATCTTACTATGGGGGTCATGGTCCATGTGTGTGGTCCCAAACCACCATATTGGCCCTCCATAGGGGATATTTGGCCTAGAAGTGGGATGCGGTGCTCATATTTTTTAAGTTTAGAACACTAGATATGGTTTCTAATATAAGTTTTTTTATAAGATATAACTTCATATATTACTTGGAAAAAATAAAATTACATCGAATAGCCATTATAGATCAGGATCATCATTCGACATAGAACTACAGATAATATCGTCCCAAAACGTTATTCCCCACATCCCAATAGCCCCAGCTCATACGAAGCATTAATCCAGACAAAACTTTCATCCCTGCATATTAGAGCACTGAGACTAAAGACTTCATTATAGCTGTGATGACTGTATAAGACTTCTACCGAAGCACTAGGACCGACATGTTTCATATGACAAACTATCAACGTTAATTACAGCCAAAAGGATCAAATAGAGACACGCTTCCAATTATCACACCTGAAATCTCAACGACATGCTAGCCTGGAATTCCTCCTAAGGATCGGCTGGGGCTCCCATGCCATCTGCAGCTTGGTAGACAGCTCCCCACTCACCCGCACACATCCCAGCCTAGACACCAATAGGAGGGGCTCCCCCCTCCTTCAAGCGAGGAATAAATGGTATTCCCAAGTGGTGGGTGATGACATCAATTTTCATGTGAATGAGCTATGAATCCATTAGATGCTCCTTCCATAAGTGAGCAAGGATATTATCCCCCAAATTCTTCAGCTCGGGTTCCTGAAGCAAGTGGCCAATTACCCATAACACAGAGACAACCCATTCATACAACAACAAGTGGGATTGAGTGGACCTAGGGTCCAAAATCCAATGCTCAAGCATAGAAAATTCCTCAGCTGACTTCGAAGCCTTCAGCTCTTCCCATAAATCCTTCTCCACGGAGTCGGTATTTTCCCTAATTTCCTTCGAAATCGTGGCCATGTAGTCCCAAGTTTCCTTACCGCACTTCCAACCACTATAACTAGTCGTTAATGAGCTTAGACTTGCCACCTTCAACAAATAGGCGATAATGCCAAGCGTTGATATAGCATGAGCCATCAACTTGATGACCTCAGAGATGAGGATGAGGAATCATACCTGAGCACAATTCATCCACTGTCATAACTATGCCAATACTAGGGCTCTTCCTCAAATGGGACATAAAAACACATTCCGCACTTGCATCCAACTTCGCCATTAATTTCCATAACTACTATCGTACCTCCCTTCTCCATGCCCTTCCGATTCATAGTACCTTCCCATGGGCCTGATGTAATTCATTTACATGCAGACTAGAGCTCCCTCCATCCTACACACGACGGTATCGAGTGACCGTGTGCCATCATAATCTCCTCTTGTTAGTTGTCTCCACCCGCATCCACAGATTAATTATTATAATGTTGATTAACTTAATGATAATGAAATTGCAAGTTTATACCATGGTTGAAGATCTAATTTAACAAAGTTGAGTTCATGGCTTATCAACATAGTTGGAGGTCACAGTTTATGATTAACATGGTTGGATCCTGGAGATCATGGTTTAATTGTGGGCTTAAAATTTTAATTATTAATATTTTTAATCTCACTTTAATGTTTTAATTTTCTAAATTTGTAATCTTTTATTTTCTTATCTTTTAAAATTATATTTTGGCTTATTATATCTTTTAATTTCTAATTTTTAAATTATTAATATTTTTAATATTATTTTAATGTTCTAAACTCTTAATTTTTTAATTTATAATCTTGTTATTAATAATATTATATATTAACTTATTAAATTGGTATTTTTTTATTTTTTAATATTTAAGGTAATATTTAATAGTATTAGTCTTTTAGATAATGTGATGAGAGCGGGAAAGATTGTTGAAAGGAGGGAAATGAATTTCCACAAAATCCTCTAATGATCGAAAGCTAAGGGGAAAGGACAAAAATGCACGACAGCTCCACTCATGACAAGGTATGAATGTTCAACCCCAGGGTTTTTGTACTTATGTGCAGAATCTCATATTTTCACGAGTCTTTTCAGTATTTGAAATATATATATGACTCTTTGGGTTTTTCATCATTAGTGTTGTATTGAGAGGGGCTTAGGGTTTGAAGGGGGAAGCTCAATATTACAGGGTTTCTGCAGATCTAGGGTTTCTAAGGTTCTGATGTGAGATGATACAACCAAGAGAAGAATCATGAATCTATATGTTTATGGAAGCAGGAGTTATTGGAGGCATGGTGAACAATTTCTTTCCTACTGTGAAGCTAACTGCAACCTACCGTGATAAGCAAATCAACTTTGGTGAAGAATTATTGTTCTCCTATTTTTAATCGAAACCTGAATAATGGCGACTGGGATTGTTGTGAAGAAGATCTTAAAGGAAAGCAAATTCATTGTAGTAAGTAGGTTCAATTCCTTTCTATTTTGGGAAACAAGTATTCTTTTATTTAGATTTTTAGAAAATGAAATCCATGTGTTATTTACATAACCAGATTATGACGGATCCTAGCTGCGTTCTTGTTGACCTTCTGATAGTATATTTAAAGCTTAGACTGCCATTTCTAATAGTTTTAATTTGGTATATGGCTATTATGTTTTATTGCTTAAATGAATGATTGAATGCTTTTGACCTTGCTTTGGGTTCTCTTGGCTATGGCATGCCATTGTGATGGTCACAGAAAATTCTATGTCTAGAAGTATTGTTATTTTTGTATTTACTTTCAGACATTGTGGCATTTTAGAGACCATGTCTCGATAATATGAGCCCAGTCCCATCCTTGCCTGGACAACTTCGACAAATGACAAAGTTTGATGGCTAGCATGTTTCCAATGAGAGTATCAGGAATTATTCCTTCAATGAAGTGCCAGAAGCTGGATCTAATGCAATACCAACAGAGAATGATCCACTCAGGAATAAATAGGTTTCAAGGGCTGTGAATCTTCCCCATAATCATGTAAGACCAACATATGAAAACAGTAAAACACTGCAGATCAGTGGATTTTCTCATAAGACTGAGGAGAACATGGCAACTTATAATATTGGATACAAGGAAATGCAAGCTCCCAATAGGAATGTATTGAGAGATACTAATAACTATTTAAAGGATTGGGGTCAACCTTTCTCATGGAATATTTATGTTACAAAAGAACCTGGTCAAGAAATATTTGATGGAGAAGTTCCTGCAAAGCAAGAAGAGGAAATGGTTGAAAACTATGTAAAAGAGGGGGCAAGTGACAGTGAATCAGATGAGGTGTTGTATAGTGCAAATGAATTAAGAAAAGGTCGCAGAAGCAACAAAATCCAGTCACCAGAAGGCTCTAGGTTGAGATCTTGCAGGTTTGATGCAAAACCTGTTCACCCTAGTTTAGTGCTGAGGTATCTTGGCAGGCATTGTGTGTCATTCATAAATTTGTTTTATTATTTTTAGAACATGAACAATTATTTTACTAAGATCTATTTTTTATTAGATTTATGTTCAATATGGGGGTATGAGATTATTGTATATGGCATGGTGTGATTTAATTATCTGGGAAGATCCTTGATCCTCATGGTTTCTTTATATTTCAAAATTGTCACATGTGTTACTGTGCATGTTTCAGCCGCTCTCGCAAGGAGGGAGCAGAAACAGATCACCTGGATAAGAGATGACAAGAATAGTGATGAAAAAATCAATGCAATTTGTATTTATTTTTCCAGAGGTGTGTGTAAGAAAGGGTCGTCCTGTAAGTTTCTTCATCAAAAGGCCACTGTTAAAAGTATTGTAGATTATTCTGATGAAGAAAGTGATAAGAGCAAACACACAAAATAGGAGGAACAAGATTTATTGGGGTTTCTTGGAGGTTTTTGAATGCTCTGCTATAGTAGATGGAAAGCTCTGATATATTTGCACTAGTATGCTATAATTTTGCACTCTTGTAAAATTTATGTTTATAGCACTGGAAGTGCATTTAATTTAACAAAAACATTCATGTCTACATTTCACAGGTTGATAACTGATTGCGATATAAATCCTGGAAAAGGTATCATGGCATTGCCTGTCTTTCTTTCTTTGACTTTGAATCAATTCTAATCTGAGCATGGATGTTTTCACAGTGCTAAGACATAACTTCATATCACAGTGAAAATCCAAAAACAATGAAACTATGTCCATTCATCTAATGTATTCCTATTAATATTAACCAGAATGTTCAATTTCTCCTTGTGTTGCAATATTAGATTGTACTCCTTGGAAGGATTTGGTGGCTTATTAACCTCCAACATACATTCCTAACCACATGATAGTTTTCACAATATTCATTCAACCTAAATCCTCGGTGCCCAAACCTCAATGGCGGCTTCTATTCAGTTTATAGCTTCTCACGGACTTAGATGGCCACTGGGTGTTGCTTTTCAATACATCGAGGAGGTCAAGATAAAAGATCAGGATGTACCATCCACAAGTAGCAATATCATACCAAAATCCATCCAAGATTTCGACCAAAGGATCAGATTAAAGAATTCAACCAAAAGAATCAGAATAAATCATCCACAACTACCACCCTCGAATGCGAGGAGTGAAAAATCGCGAAGTAACTGTTATACTTTGGAGGAAGGCCATGTACATTGAGTGTTGTTTGAATATTACATGGAAATCAAACTCCCATCAGTACCTCACTATTTCTGCATCTCGTATATGATACAAGCTGTTTTGCGGTCCTTTCTAGTTTAGGATTGTATCCATGTGGTGTAGTTGTAATCTCTAGCTGGCACTCATGGCTAGGTCTTCGAACCATTTTCTTATTTTCCAACTCCAGTAATGAAATTTAATATGAGAAAAACATATAGATGTACCTATGTGTGTATTCTATTAGCACTGATAGTTTTATTATCGATCAATTTGTCTACTGCCTTCTCCAGTTTAGCAAAGCTTCTGGCTGTTAGAGTAACGAAAGCTCCCTCAAATAGCACCTCTTTGGTAATAGAAAGGCCAATACCGCTGGATCCTCCTGTTATTAGAACATGTTTTCCACCCATAGATTCCATACATGGCGATGGTTTCCAAAGCAGGGTTACCCCAAGAAAAATAGTAATGGTGATTATAGTTGCAGCAACTTCCATTGTGAGGAAAGGTTCAGGCATTTGGAAAATGCCAATATGTCTTGCAATGAAGGCATGGACATGTGTAGTTGTATTCCATATGAGCATCCATTGCAGGCTCGTGAAAGATTATAATGCTATCTCATTCTCTTGGTGGGATTTTAATATAGTAGATGGGATGTCAATATTAACAATTGGCCACACTCATACATGCCATCAAAATAAATAATGGCATCAAATGAAAGAATGAACAATTATCTTGAGCATGTAATTTAGCATCTTAGGGTTTGAATATTGAGCTGGTCAATCTCATGGCTCAAGGGTCAAAATATATAGGAAGGATAAGGACTCTCTCGGCAACTGCGTGCCATAGTATCCCTAAAGTTGTGATATAAACCATTTCGTGGATCACATGATCAACAATGGTGTATTCCATTATTATATTTCCATATGAGTTGTTGTGACATCAATAAATTGTGTGTTCCATATGGATTTCTGTGACATCAATAAAAGTAAGTATTTAATGGAAAACAACTCATTTCTAACGAACTGAAAGTGTCAATAAATGTGAGTATTTAATGAATTACAACTCATTTCTAACTAAAAGTGAAAGTTCTCATTTCATTATGCTAACTGCAATGCTATGAATTCAATTAAATTGTATTGAATTTTGTTTTGCCGAATTGTCACTTTATTTATTTCTATAGAAGCTGATCATTTTGCAGTTTGTGTCAGATATAACAAAGTATCTAAGTGGTTGTATGGCGTCTCTTTCTGCAATGGTGCAACTTGAACTGCCCCACGTAAATGTTTTGAGTAAGATGGATCTTGTTACAAACAAGAAAGAAATTGAGAAGTATGGATGATTTTCCTTCTAATGGTTACTTGATCTTGTTTAAATAAATCCTCGAAGTTCGTAGGATATATGGATATGCATTATCTATTACTTCAGTAATCTTTTTGTGAATTTTATTTCCTATTACTATTACAATCCTTGTTTTTTGGTAGGTTTCTTGACCCCAGATACAAGATTATTGATAGCAGAGTTGAATGAGAAAATGGCTCCACAGTTCACAAAACTAAACAAAGCATTGGCAGATCTGGTGAGTGTTTAATCACTGCAATAATGGTCATGAAAGATATCATATCAGTTTTCTCAGTCTGCTTTTCGGTTTCCCCTTCTTATTTAGAGAGAATGAAGAATTATACTGTTGGATATTTTATTTGATGCTCAATTATAAGCTTGATTATATTATTATCAATACTTTCATGCATAGTATTTTAATTAACACTATTAATAGTCATTGTCCATTGTTAAATGATTCTTCCAAAACATTCTGCTATAGGGTCAAGTATCCATGCCACTCATTGAGGCCTTCTAAGTATGTGCATTCATACTCCTTTTAAGACTATCATCACTGTCATCTTTATACATTTTTCATACTACAACAGTATCTATCCTGCCTACCATAAATCAATATTAGATACCATGGAATTTCCTGCTTTCGCCATGGCTGATATACAATTCCATCTTGTGGAGGATGTCGTATATATAAAAGCTGAGGCAATTGTGGAGATGTTTTTCACAAAGATCGCATTGTGGAGATGTTCACTCACAAATATTATGAGGTCCCTTTATACCTACCCAAAGGAAATAAAGACTCAAAATAATTACTAATTAGAATGTTTCAATATCATATTTACTATAGGTTATTGTTGATGAAAACTTAGGGTGGCTCTATAGGATGCTTTAAGAAATTCATTTACCTTGGTAATTATAGGGTTGTAACCAATATTACTAGTATCATGTTGGTGGATATCTTGTTGAGGATATATATAATGAGCAAATTCCATGTCATTCCTTGTTTATAACAGAACCATTGATATTATGTTGAAACCCTGGAATACATTAATTAGTTGTATGTGAATGGACTTAACATGGTAAGAATAGTCATAATATAGCTACAATAGGGGCAGCATCAACTAGAGTTGCCTCATTTCTAAGACATTTACTTAGATTAATTAATATCTAAGTCCCTTGGTTCATGTTTGTTTTTGGATTTGAGGACTTGAATTTGAAAAAGGTTCATTAGTGCAAAAAATTATGATAAAAGTTGTCATTATGTTCGGTGAAGGTAATCAAAAGAAATCCAGTATAACTTCATATGTTCAAACAAAAAACAAATACAAATGCTTTTTAACTTCAATTTTGACCCACAAATATGTGAATTAAATGTCATCTCTCTCTCTCTATATATATATATATGATTTTTTATTTTTTAAGTTTTAACGTTTATTTCTGAAACTAATAAAAAGTTCTGCATGGTCAATTAAATTCCCCACTGCTTGAGACTTGACCAAACATGAACCTTTTTTGAAAAGATTCTCCATGCACAATGACTAAGCATCCCATTGAAATCCACTCAGACAAGACAACACATGCAGAACTTGCACAGGCGATAGAGTTGTCCTTTCTGAATTCAAATCAAATTATGGTCATAAAATACTAGAGAACAAGGAGGTTACTGAGATTCAGATTGCAACTTTTGTTGTTGTGGGTCGACCTGAACTTTGAGGCTTGTAAGGTTCTTTAAAGAAAACTACAGACCAAGCCACAATAGTCTGTGTCCCACTCTCCATCGTCAAGTTATTTTGCATGCTTATGATTGTGTAATTAGGACCCTTGTATTTTTTGGCTGTATTTATTATTATTTATCTAATGTTTGTTTAGTTGCTTGGGATCATAGTTTAGAGGTCCTAAAATTAAATGCTTAAGCAAGGATAATTTTTTTTAATCTAGTGTAGTTTTCTATGTATCTATTGTGGTTGAAATATAGATAAACTTATGTCACTAACTTTGCCTGCCTAACCTAGCTGGATTGAGTTTGGCATTAGTTTATTGGACTCTTATTACTACAAATATAGTGTACGGAGCACTTTTAGTGTTGAAAGAATACTAATTTATTTATCATGATTTTCTATGTTCTTGGTTTTGGCATGTTACATTATTTAATGCCTCTTTTGGACATTCAAGAAGAAAATGGTTGAGCAGTGATCACTGCTTATATCTAGTTTATAGCCTGAAATGGAGGTCTGCCTTTCAGCTAAATTGCATTGGTTTGTTTTAAATATTATGGTTACAATGTTACATTATGCACATCATACTCCCCTAGAATGGGAAGAGCACTTGGGAATTATCCATGCACTCCCGTATTATTCATTTGATGGTTCTTAGTGAAAGCCCCAAAAAGCATTAAATCAACATTCACTTTTAACTTTTAAATATTGTAGCCTGGAGTGGATTAAACCTCTTTTGCTGGTTTGTCTTCCTAGAAAACATAGATGTATAATGTCGTGATGGTTTCATTGGAAAAGGTATTCTATTGTATTACAACCATTTTTAGCTTATACATTCTTTATTTTTTTTCTCAAGAATATAGATGCCACAAGATCTACAGCCCATGTGAGAATTGCTTGCAATCTAAAAGTTTGATGTGGGATTGAACAGTGCAAACATACATACAGATGGAAGGGGAGTTGTCAGAAGACCTTAGAGTCATTGTTTCAAGTAATCTTAGTTCTTCAACTCAAGGTTCTAGACAAGATGATTATGATGTTATAGGGGACATTTATGTTTGGGGTGAACTGATTTGGGATGGCTCGGTAGATAGTTTAACAATGGATGCATGCTTGTCATTCCAATAAATTTCTGGTATTTTTTCATTTTGCATCATTCAAGCATACAAAATAATGCTTACCAAGTTACTATAGATCCATAATGGCTTACCTTGTACTAGTCCTTCAAGTTCTTCAATTGCTTTTATTAAGTGCAAAAATATATTTGCACTTAATAAATGCAGTTGAAAGACTTGAAGGACTAGTACAAGGTAAGCCATTATGGATCTATAGTAACTTGGTAATCATTATTGTGTATGCTTGAATGATGCAAAATTTGTTTGAATATCATCATTGTCAAGCAATAACAACTTCTTAAAGGGTGCTAGCTCAATGGTAGAGCACCTGCCTAATTATAGGCAGGAGATTGGTGGTTCTATTCCTCCATACCCTATCATAAATTAGTGACTAAGAAAACGACTAAATTCACATATATATGACTATTAGTAGCTAATTTCCAGTATCTTATAGCGCGACTAACGTTTAGTCGTATTTAGCTTAGTCATTAATATGTTATCATCTAGTATTTTATTTAGTTGTATATTTGGTCATTAATTGTGACAATCAATGACTAATGTTAAATTTTAAGCATTAATTCACAATACTCTTGGATCTTTACTGAGAGAATAACATATATAGTATATCAATGCATAACAATCACGATAAGCATGAAAAGCATCACAAGAATCAAAAGCATGAGAGACAAGAGACACAGAGTTTCCGTGGGGAAAACCCTAAGGTGAAAAACCCCACAACTTCCTCAGAGATAGAGAGAGCAGTGGCTCAACCAAAGTACAACCAAAATACACTTGAGATAGTCTCCTAGAGCAGATGATCCTCCTCCTCACTAGTGCGCCACTTTCTTAGTGAGAGAAGTGTGTCTTTTCAAATGATCCAAATAGAGATCTCCCGATCTCTATTTATACTTAACCTGTTTTCCCAGTGACCTTATGGGGTTGAGTTGTCTATCTAGATACATCCACAATATAATATATATTTTAGGGTCGACCCCACACATGGTGGTCTAATAACCCATCAGCAAGTACACACACTTGCGACACTTGTCAATCCACATGACGACACTTCCTTATAGAGGAATAACACATCTCTTATAAGGGTACAATAAATATATATGAAATACATAGATGAAATACATTCCGAAGTTACATATACATCAACACTCCCTCTTAACTAGGAAGGTATTTCTTGACACAGTTCTGCTAGACAAGTCTTCTTCTCAGGATCATCGTCATGATCATCGTCACTGCTGCTGCTATCATAACCAATCTCTGACTTTACTCATCATAGGAAGTTCTACAGAGCCAGTCCTTTTTCATACTGGATGCAGGCCCACCACCTGCAGGTCTTCATCATCTGTGCGAATGGTCTGATAGAGGTGGCCTCTCAGGACTAATTTTATGTGCGGATGCAATACCGAAAAGAGTATCCCAGGAACATTTATGTGCCTAAGCACGACCGGAAAGATCTCCCAGGACTGATTACATGCATCTCCTCCACAATACCTTTAAAGAGCATCCCAGGAACATTTATGTGTCGCAGCACGACCGGCAAGATCTCTAAAGAACATCCCAGGACTTATTACGAGCATATAGCTCAACCTCTCGGATCTCCAGGACTGATTACATGTGGATAGAAAAAACCTTTAAAGAGCATCCCGAGAACATTTATGTGCCGCAGCACGACCGGCAAGATCTCTAAAGAGTATCCCAAGACTAATTACGAGCACACATCTCAACCTCTCGGATCTCCAAGATTGATTACATGTCTCCGTAGTAATACCTCATCCCAGGACTGATTACGATGACACAGCTCAACCTATCGGATATCTAAGGACTGATTACCTACTACATAGCAATACCGGAAAGAGTACCCCAGGAACATTTATGTGTCGTAGCACGACCGGCAAGATCTCCTAGGACTGATTACATGCTATTTGCACAACCTACCACATATCATCTCTGACCTCCAAGTATCAACCTGATACTAATGATCCAACGGATCATCATCGCACGAGGCATCATCATGATGCCCATGATCATACTGATCATCATCACTTGTACCATCCTGGTACATATCATCTGGAGCAACATCCTAAAGCTCATCATCATGATCAACCTGATCATACAATGCATCCACCTGATGCACACCAAGTATCTACCTGATACAGATACATGGTCCAAGCATCCAACATGATGCATATACAAATGATCCAACCGATCATATCCAGCATCCAACATGATGCGTACACACATATAAATGATCCAACTGATCATATCCAGCATCAACACGATGCGTACATACATACAAATATAAATGATCCAACCGATCATATCCAACATCAACACGATGTGTACATACATGCAAATATAAATGATCCAACTGATCATATCCAGCATCCAACATGATGCATATACAGAGTAGTAACTGGAGCATCGTCCTGATACTCATCATCCAACGCTTACATCCACAGCCATGTGAAGGATCCTCCTTCCAACATGCTTGGAATGGCTTCAACAAATGTGTCCATCACTTCTTCCTCGAAGTGTCGTCAATCTGAAGAACACCAAGCCTCTCCCTGAAGTACTCGAACTTCACCCTAGCTAGTGCCTTCGTCAGCACATCTGCAATCTGCTCGTCCATCGCAACATACAGGAGCTTCACGGCTCCTCTCTGCACCATATCCCTGATATAGTGATATTTGATCTCTATGTGTTTCGACTTGTCATGAAACACTGGGTTCTCAGACAGCTTCACACAACTCTAGTTATCGTAGAATATACCAGTAGCATCCAATGGGAGATCAAATAACTCAGACAATAGCTTCCGTAGCCATACTGCCTCCCAACTAGCTGAACAGGCTGCAACATACTCTGCCTCAGCTGTACTCAGTGCTACGCAGGACTGCTTCCTGCTGAACCAAGAGATCACACCTGATCCCATACTGAAGCAGCACCCAGATGTGCTCTTCCTATCTACAGCACTGCCATCCCAATCTGAATCAACATAACCCTGCAGGTTAAACTTTTGATTCGCTTCATACTTGACCCCATAATTCACTGTACCCTTCAGGTACCTCAGAACATGCTTTACAACAACCAGGTGAACACTCCTCGGATCCGTCAGGAACTGGCTCAATGTGTTCACTGCAAAGCAAATATCTGGTCTCGTGTTCGTCAGGTACATCAAGGACCCAATCATCTGACGATACATAAAGACATCAACTGGGTCAGATGAAGCATCACATAGAAGCTTTAGATTCGATGCCATGGGTGTGGCCATGGCCCTGCAATCCATCATCCCAAATCTCTTCAGAATATCTACTGTGTACTTCCCTTGACCAAGGAAGATCCCACCTGAATTCTGCCACACCTCCATACCTAGGAAATAATGCATCATTCCCAAATCTTTCATATCAAACTCAGCAGCAAGCTTCCTCTTAGTATCTGCAATCAATATGTTATCTCCTGTTACAAATAAGTCATCCACGTACAGAAGTAGAATCACAGGATTCCCTTCCTCAACCTTGTAGTAAAGGTTGGAATCCGCTTTACTCTTGGTAAAGCCCAAGCTAGATAGGAAACTATCCATCCTACCATACCAAGTTCTGGGAGCTTGCTTCAAGCCATACAAGGCTTTCTTCAATTTGCACACATATGACTCCCTGTCATGTTTCAAAACCGAGTGGCTGCTCCACATATGCTTCCTCTTCAACTACACCATTCAAGAAAGTAGTCTTGACATCCATCTGGTGTATTTTCCATTTCATTGTTGCAGCCAGGGCAAGTACTGTTCTGATGGAAGTATACCTGGCTACAGGTGCAAAATTTTCTTCATAATCTATTCCCTCTTTCTGAGAGAAGCCACTAGCTACGAATCTTGCCTTGTATTTCTCTATACTGCCATCTGCAGCATGCTTGATTTTGTAGATCCATTTGGAAGTCACAACAGACTTCTCTTTAGGTCTTGGGACAACATACCAAACATCATTCTTCATTATTGATTGGTATTCCTCAACCATGGCATCCTTCCATTCTTTCTTTTCCGCTTCTTCTTCATAACTGGAAGGTTCTTTGTTCATAATGTCACAGAGTAAAGCAACATAGCTGGTATGTGATCTAGTTCTCTTCTTTGCTCTGTGTTCTTCTTCTGGAATTCCAAATATTTCTGCATCTTGAATGAGCTCTCTAGCCCATGCAGGTTTCCTCTTGTGAGAGTTATCCTCACGGGGTGGATCTACAGGTTCTTGCGGATCTTCAAACTCATGAACAACTTCTGGAATTGCTTCAATCATGGTAGTGTCTTGAAATCTAGTTTCCTTAGGTTCTTCATAAACTTCGATAGGTGCCTTCCTTGATTTGATGAATGCTGAGTTTTCATCAAATTTTACATCCCTGCTGACATCAATCTTCTTGAACCCTGGAAAGTATATTCTGTAAGCCTTCGAGCTTTCACTGTAACCCACAAAGATACCCTTCTTTCCTGAAGGATCTAGTTTGGTCCTCTTTTCCTTTGGGACATGAGTGTATACTGGACAACCAAATATTTTGAGATGGTTGACTTCAGGTTTCTTACCAGAAAAGACCTCTTCTGGTGTCTTGTTGTCCAATATCTTGTGGGGTGTTCTGTTCTGCACATATACAGCTGTTCTAGCTGCTTCTTCCCATAGATGCATAGGTAGATCCTGGTCGTGCAGCATTGCCCTTGCTGCTTCCATGATTGTTCTGTTCTTCCTTTCTGCAACTCCATTCTGTTGAGGATTATAAGGAGCAGTCAACTCCCTCTTAATCCCTGAATCACCGCAAAGCTTCTTGAAGTCACCTGAGGTGAATTCTCCACCATTGTCGGATCTGAATGTTTTGATCTTTTTGTCAGTTTGATTCTCCATCAAGGTTTTGAATTCCTTGAACTTATCAAACACCTCATCTTTGTTTTTCAAGAAGTATACCCAAGTATTCCTGGAGAAGTCATCAATAAATGAGACATAGTAAACATACCCACTTAGAGAACTGGATGACATAGGACCACATACATCTGAGTGGATGATTTTCCAGGATATATTTTGCCTTGCTTTCACTGCTTGGGAAAGCCTTCTTAATATTCTTACCTTTTGCACATCCTTTGCAAACACCTTCATGTTTGGTCTTGATTTCAGGAAGACCCTCTACAGCCTTGCTTGCAATTGGAAGTGCCCTATATTGCATATGAGCAAGTCTTCTATGCCAAATTTCACTTGGCTCCATGGATTCATGCACCATCGCATGTTCATGTTGTCCTTTTAATTTATACAAACCTCCCTCTTGCTCTCCAATCACAACTGCATCATCTATGGTCTTTCCCTTTGGCCACATTAGGACTTGGCCATCCACAAATGCAACCCTCATACCTTTTGTATCCAATGCAGAGATGGAGAGTAAGTTCTTCTTGAGCCCAGGTACATAAAGGACTTCTTTCATCTTCAAATATTTTCCAGAATCTAGGTTGTAGGAGGCTTCACCACTTCCTTTGATGGGATATTGATAATCATCCCCAAGTTTCACTTTATGGGGTGATTCATGTTCAGACAGATTTACAAAGGATTCTTTAAACCCAGTCATGTGTTTGGAAGCCCCACTGTCAATTAACCAATCATTGCAACCATGGGAGATAGTACCTGTGAGAGCAGAGATTAGAACATACTCTTCTTCACTTGATTAGTCATCATTACTATCATCACTTTCTGCCCTAGCCTTCTTCTTTGGAGGTTCATCATCTTCGGCAGCATGAGCATGGTACCTTCTTTTGTTACCCTTCTTCTTCTTGCTGGATTTGTTGTTGTTGTGGTTGTTCCTTTTGTTCTTGGGACATTCTGAAGCAAAGTGGCCCTTCTCATTACAAGTGAAACACCTTAGATCTTTCTTGTCTTTGTGAAAATGATGAGAAGATTTCTTCTTGTGATGGGATGGCTCCCTCTTGAACTTGCCCTTCTTAGTGTGAGCTGTGAGAGCTTGATGTTCATTTCCCATCTTCTCTTCTCTTGCCATGAGCCTTGCTTCTTCTTGAGAACATTCCTCCCATAATCTGCTGAAGGAGATTAACTTCTTTCTGGCATAGATCCCCTGGATAAAAGAGTCCCACGACCTAGGTAGGCCATTCAAAGTAGTCATAACAATTTCACCATTCTCCACCATTTCATCTACAGCTTCAAGTTGTTCCTTGATCTGAGAGACCTTGGAGAAATAGGATTGAATGGTTTCTCCATTCGACATCTTGACCCCTTTCAATTAATTCTGCAGGGTCATCTTCCGATTTATGTTCTTTCCTTCAAATAGCTTGGTCAAAGAGTCAAACATAGCCTTGGGTGTCTTTAGAGAAGACACATGGGGTATGAGATGGTCTTTGATAGAATCAGCAATGATTCTCTTTGCCTTGACCAAGTTCTTCTTATGCAATACCTTAGCCTCTTCATCCTCTGGGATAGGGATGTCTTCTTTTATATATGAGTCCAACTCATTCTCTTCCAGGATTAACCCAATCCTATACTTCCAAGCTCGGAAGTTATCCGCCCTTTCAAGCTTATCCTCAAGCATGGTGTGGTGAGACATCTTAAAGAGTACTTCAAATGGAAATAGAAAAGATTTAGCTCTTACCACTTGAAATGCTGAAAACTGGATCTGGTTCCGGATTAGGGTTTGTCGGAAAAAACCCTAAAAGTTCAAAATGTGAATTTCAACTTTGTGAAAGGATAGAAAGATGCGCCATGATGAGTTGATCAACCTGGTGTATTCAGAATTTGAGATCAGCAAATCTTTACCCTTCATCTTTTCCTTTTTGTCCTCCCGGGTTCACTAAGGAGAGCCCTGAATTAGGGTTTGAGTTTCCCGGAGATCTACCCAGCCAAAAATCTCGATCCAAAGCTCTAAACTTCGACTTTTGCAAGGAGCTTCCAGCTATGTCTTCAGATTTCAGAAATTCCTATTTTTGTGGAAACCCTAAGTTTTAGGGCCAAATCTGAAAATGATCAGAATTGAATTCTGATTGGATAGATAGATTCTCCTTGATGAGTAGAGTCAATCTACTATACTACTTTTCCAAAAACTGTGGAGAGAAACCCAATAAACAAGAAACTCAAGTTTCCGTCACTGCACAATGTCTTCTTCTCAGGTTAGCTCTGATACCATGTTAAATTTTGAGCATTAATTCACAACACTCTTGGATCTTTACTGAGAGAATAACATATACAGTATATCAATGCATAACAATCACAATAATCATGACAAGCATCACAAGAATCAAAAGCATGAGAGACAAGAGACACAGAGTTTCCGTGGGGAAAACCCTAAGGTGAAAAACTCCACAACTTCCTCAGAGATAGAGAGAGCAATGGCTCAACCAAAATACACTTTAGATAGTCTCCTAGAGCAGATGATCCTCCTCCTCACTAGTGTGCCACTTTCTTAGTGAGAGAAGTGTGTCTTTTCAAATGATCCAAATAAAGATCTCCCGATCTCTATTTACACTTAACCTGTTTGCCCAGTGACCTTATGGGGAAGACTTGTCTATCTAGATACATACACAATATAATATATATTTTAGGGCCGAACCCACACATGGTGGTCTAATAACCCATCGGCAAGTACACACACTTGCGACACTTATCAATCCACATGACGACACTTCCTTATAGAGGAATAACACATCTCTTATGAGGGTACAATAAATATATATGAAATACATTCCGAAGTTACATATACATCAACAACTAAATCAATGTATAAATCAGTGACTAAATCAGTGAGTATCAATGACTAAATCAATGAGTATCAATGACTAAATCAATGACTTAATCAGTGACTATCAATGACTAAATCAATGACTAATAAGTCAACCAATTAATGACTAGTGAAATACGACTAGAGATAAGATAGTGGAAATCGGATACTATTAGTCACCAACTCAAAAATAGTCGTTTATAGTTGAATTTTAGTCATTAATTTCTCATTTTGTACTAGTGATGCATAACAACCAAATTATGTGGGGAAGGATGTCTTCCTTTAATTTTATTCTACTAATCGGACCCGATGGTACCCTAATAACCATCAATGAATTAATAGGTTCTTTTCTATCTACGTGATCATGTAATTCATCACTAAAGGTGGTAGGAAAGGGGTTGTAAATGCAATATGAATTCAACACCATAAATCCATGCAAACTCTAATACCATTTCCTCCCAACTTCTTATCTTAAGTCACTATTGAATTGAATGAGTCTAACTCCTTCACAGGGAATATAATCTTAGTTGCAAGGATTTTATCGATTTCTTCTTTTACCTTTTCATTATTACAGGATTAAGACAGGATGCCCTTCATTTAATTGACTTGGCATCCAGTTTAGTTCAATATGCATCCCACTAAGCTCTCCCTTTATTCCCTTAACATTTGTGAAGTTGTAAGGGTATATATCTATGTATTCCTTGAGTATATCCGCACCCTCATATAAGTCCTTGTCCCAGTAATATCTAACAGAAGTCAAGAGAGGTTAGTCCTCTACACCAATATTTAGTGGTTGGATATCCCACGACTCCTTGTATATATTTCTGGTTGGATTACTTGTTATTTCTTTATGGACCTTTATGCTTGTAATTCTTTGAATGTCAAATGCCACAACATATATGGATCATCTTCCTCCTTTGGTTCTAAATCCACCTCACCAAAATACGGGAAGGCCCAAAAACCATCATTCTAGATTATGACCAGGTCCTCAAATCATAGTTTCTATTGATGCACTTTAAAGGCATATCCTCATGGTCCAATTGGCCTTTTATCAAACATACTTTTATTTACAAATTTAAGAGAAAATGTAACACCAAGAGTGTTAACTGCATATGAGAAGGTTGAACATCATCCTTGCTTGAGTAGTTCCCACTTGTGCATCTGTCATTGTATTTCATCTTGTGATTTTATATCATTCCTATGCACTGACCTAACTAGAATGCAACCGTGAGATGAAATATTGTAGTCGCATTCCTACTAGTCCCAAAATGCATCTTGGTTATTCGATTCATAAAGGCATATCTTGTGTCATCTCACAATTGTTGGACATGCGTTGTACTCTTTGTATATTTCTAGACCAAAGGGGTATGAGGTTGCAAGGGGGATGAGCTCCCAAAAGAAAATTTAGTGTCTGTTTTTGGTCTATTTTGTGTTTTTTCGACCAAGGATTTTCCGACTCATTGCAAACTAATTTCGGTTAAGGAATTAGGGTTGTAATCTAATATGGGTTAGTGGATTAAGGTTTTGGATACTAAATATTGTATTGTAAATAGTGAAGATAATGCACTAAGATAGAGAGAGGTATAATGCCCCTATTTTAGCTAGGCTCATATACATTATTCTGTTGAAAGGCATTTTTCACCTTCACTTATATATGAAAGTACTTATGTGCCAGAGAACAAGGTAGTGGATTCCTTGAGTTAGATGCCTAGCATCTTCTCAGTGTTGCCACTGAAAACGAATTTGTGAGAGAAGATATTGAAGTTACAATTGGAGGACAGTTGGTATAAGAAAGTATGAGGGTTATACACTTGAGGATGATGAATTGTTGAGATACAACCAGTGTATGTATGTGTCGGTGAACGAGGAAGTTTGAAATTTTATTCTATCTAAAGCCCATAGGGAAGCTTTTATGTCCCATCTAGGGGTGAAAAATATGTACGCAGATCTGAAACAATTGTTTTCTAGCACGTTATGAAGAAGGATATGGTGGATTTTGTTACAAGGTGCCTTCAATGCCAGCTAGTGAAGGTTGAGCATAACTAGCCAGTAGGATTGTTACAGCCTTATACCATCCCAGAGTCAAAATGGGAGGTGGTATCGATGGACTTTATAGTTTGACTATCAATGACCTCTAGGAGGAACAATTCCATTTTTGTTTTGGTAGACACATTAACCAAAAGTACACACTTCATTCTAGTAAAATTTAATTATCAAGCGCTTGAGATAGTGCGGGTCTTCCTGAACGAGGTAGTGGGACTTCCTGATATACCTCAGAAGATCATTTCTGACAGGGGGTTAGTTTTTACTAGGAGATATTGGACGAGTTTTCATGAAGCATTGAGCACACAACTGAACTTCAACACTGCATACCATCCCGAGACAGATGGTTAGACCATGAGGGTCAACCAGGTTATAGGACATCCTACGTATGTATGTGATGGACCAACAGAGTCATTGGTAGAGTTCGCTTACAACAACAGCTATCATAGTTCGATACATATGGAACTGTTTGAGTTTCTCTACAGTGGGCCTTGTCGGACACCCTTGAGTTGTCATCGTATTTAGGACGGGTTCCTTGTGGGTCCAGAGATGATCCAGGAGATGGCAGAGCATATGCAATCCATCCGAGAACGGATGAAAGAGGCCCAAGACCAATAGAAGAGTTATTCTAATGCACATAGGATGGACAGGAGCTATGAGATTGGGGATACAGTATTCTTGCGAGTGAGGCCACATAAGAGCTCTATTGAATTTGGCAAGGGAGCCAAATTGTCACCACTGTTTGTGGGACTATTTGACATTGTTGATATATTGAGACGGGTTTCTTATCATCTTGCTTTTCCATCATCACTTAATCAGATGCATGATGTTTTTCATGTTTCTATTTTGTGACATTATATGTCAAATCCATCTCATGTCATTTACTTGAGTAATTCCTAGATTTCGAATGAGGGGGTCTTGAGGGGCGAGCCGAACCGTATTCTATAGTGACGATATCAACAGCTACGGTGTCATTTAGTCGACCAAATGAAGGTACAACGAGATAGTTATAGTCTTAGTTCTGAGACTTGGGAGGATGCATTAGAGATGCATGCAAAATTTCCTTATTTGTTTTAGAACTTCTGAATGATTTTTTCTGAAGTGCGGGTGTATGTAGTGCCCCGTTTGGATATTTTACCTTGACATTGATGCGAAATTATTATTTGAGGGCATTCGATTTCGAATGACCCAATTATGTCTGGATTCATACCTAGACTTTTATATCATGTTATTATTTGAGGAGATTCATTTCGGATGACCCGACCATGTGTGGAACTGATACTTTGACTATTACAGGACATTATTTAAAACTATCTATTATTAGACCATGTTTCGATGTTGATCAAATGTTTAGATGATATTGTTCAATGATGATTGAATATTTATAATGTGAAATTATGAAATTGATTATGTTTTGGATAACATATACTCTGATGCATTGTCGAGTGTGAAAGACAGGTACATGTGACGCAATGATGGCGTCGATAACGGATGGATTATGGACTGAGTCGAGTATCATTTATAGCTGATGTTAATATAGTATATATGTAATATTAAGAATATTTATTAAAATATTTGATGTATGCGATGTTTACGTGCAAGTGTTGGTTTATGATTGACAACCAGTCCACATTAGGTAACGGGTCTGAACTGAGAAATGATGTAAGTCTAGCATTTTCCATGCGACGAGTTGGGAAAGAGAAAGAGAGGATCTGGCTCATCATATGCGTATTGTTGTGAGGGTAGGTCATGGATTCGGTCACTCACGAGGCACTTACTGGGGAGGGCGCAATAAATATATGACCTTATTCCCCAAGAACCACTAGTCCCTCGAGAGGGTCAACCGAGCTAAGTTAACAATGTCTCAGCTATCATACCAAATCCCCACCAAAGGCGGAGTATCTAAAGGGAATGCGTGGAGCATGGCACCCTTGATATCCCCGCCATAAAGAGAGAATAAACCATTAAATTAAAATTATTAATGAAGAGCTGCAATAAGAATATTTCTAAAATATTTAGAAATATAATTTATATAATTTTATGTGAATGAAATCTCAAATTAATTAATTTTAATTACGAACTTGTGAAAAGTGAAAAGTGAGCAAAATAAAAAAAAAATTGTAAACTGAAAATTAAAAACATTGAAGAAATCTTTAATTAAGAAAATCAAGGGACTCAACTAAAGTAAATCTCAGTTAAAATAAAACAATTAGAAAACCAAAGAAAATTGAGACTAGTTGGGTGAATAAGAAATTAAAATAATTCAAAAATGAAAGCATGGATGCATGAAGGGTTTTCGAAAAGTTATAAAGAGAGGGAGAGAGACTAACGCTCTCATATATTTTACCCTAGTGTTGGACGACAGAGGTTCTGCCACACTTTTGAGGTGATTGTTAGAGGGTGTGGTTCACTTTGGTATGAGAGGGGTTGGGAGCCTCCCTGCAGTAGCATGCGTACCGATGTTATTTGCTAGCTTTCGATTCGTCAGCCCTATTGTGGCTCGAGGTTATGAGGGCAAGGAGTGTACCCGTGAGTACGGTAGAGTGGAATCCGGTGGACCATTCTTGATTGGAAAATCCAAAAAGGAGCTTGCGGTGGAATTTTCGATGAGTACAATAGTTTTCGACAACTTCATCATGATATCAGGTTGGTACATTCATGTTTCGTGTATCAGTTATTTCATTTCGGTTGGTTAATGATTATTATACTATTGTATATTATTAGATATGTTGATAGATTTAATATGTATTATAGATATATGCTTTCAGTCTAAAAAAAATTATGCTTCTTAAAAATTTAGATCTATTTTTATGAATATATCCATTTTGTTAGTAGGTTTAGCAGGGTCCCCGGGACTGTTCCTAAATTTGGTATCAGAGCAATTTTTTAACTCTAGGACCTAGGACCCATCTTGTTTTAATCAATGGCAATCTGGTCGAAATAAAAATCTAGACAAAGGGGAGCAACGAAACTCTTCGCAATTTTAGGCGATGGCAGTGCACTAAGGAGATTATGTACATGTTCATATGTGTGTTTGTTAAATATGTAGAACATATGATTGCATATCTATCTATTGTTGAATTTAAGTATGAAAATTTTGTGTTATAATTGTGTTCGAATCTATATGAATTTCAACCTTGGTAACCCTTCAAGTTTACGGTCCGGCTAACGTAAGATGTGCTCTTGTAATGAGTTTATCGGTTATGACCCGATCCACCGTTTTGGGTTTTATTATTTTTATGCAAATGCAGAGTTCTAATTCTAAATGAATATGGTTATGCCTATACTTGATTGACATGTAGAAAGATGCCTCACAAGGTGATGCGTAGGTTCTTACCTCCCATCTTACCACCCGCTTACTATCAATCAACCAATAAAATTGTTACACCAAAATGTCGTCACCTGTGTGCAAGTGTCGCAAGTGTTGCAAGTGTCATCATCATGACCTAGTGTTGTCACCATGACTGTTGCAAGTACCGTCATTATGACCAAGTGTCGTCATCATGACAGTTGTGATAATGTCGGCATCTTGACCACTGTGTAAACTCTTTGCTCTGACCCCTAAACTCATTATGGGCTAAAACACATCCAACTGAGAGATTTCGCTGCTTAGTTGACCTCTTTGAGTAGGATGTCGCACTTTGTCTTCCTACAGGGTGAGACAGACCCCCTCTATCATAGTTCTTGTTTAGCTAGGGTGAGACACTATCGTAGGTTGTCCTCGGGCAAAGTGCAACAAAGCCCCTCTGTCGCTCTGTGTCTTCTACCAAGGTGCGACGAGGTTGGTTCAAGGCTATTTTAGGGATTCTTGAGGTCTTTCTAGAAGTTTGTTGAGGTGGATACCTATCCCTAGACTCTAGGTGAGGTGGAATTTCGGTTCCTAACCTAATGGGAGGATCCCTTAACCATCTCCCCCTAATCCTCAACCTACCCTATCTCTTTAGCGCTATATAAGTGAAGCTCCTCTCCACTCCAAAGGGAGGAAGTATATAGTACTTACATGCTGGTGAAATTAGCTTAGGAGATCTATACTTCCTTTGGAGGCTTTGGCATTGGCTTGTTGGAGAAGGATTTCTATGTTAAGCCTTGGTTGTAATCACTTCCTTCTATGTACTTTCCCTTTTTATACAGTAATATAAATGCTTTCCACCAAATATTGTTGCATTTATGATGTTTGTGTAGTTTTCCTGCTTAACTGCTTACTTAGATCTGTTATTCTTTAGATGCATTTTACTACTTGTGTTGTTCTATATGTCTTGACAGGTTTTGCAGCTGAGATCTAAAGACCATAAAGCTTGGAACAACATCAAGGAGAAAGGATCCGTGATCTGAAAGGTAAGGCATCTAGTCACTCGATCTCTAATTAGATATAGGAAAGTTATTTCATATTCTGTCTCATTTGTTCTAGGCTTGCATTAAGCTAGGGAGATCACGCCTTGAGTCCGCTTTTGGTAGATTGTCTAATAACAAATTTGGCGACCATACTGGGGATACAAAATAGTAGAATTGATTTCATTTATGTTTGATTTCATCTCTTTTGTCTGAGCCATTTCTATTCTTTTGAGCCTCCTTACAATCAGATCTCTGTCATTAAAGAGTTTCTTATGTGTCCTTGATTCTCTTTGGGATCATCATTAGGCCTCCTACCCTTCTACCTTGAGAGATCTCACACTTTTACTGCTCAAAATTTGACTGGCGCACCTGGGTTGAGTCTTCCCTGCGTCACTGTCTGGCCGTCTCACTTTGCCTGAAGCCAAACTACAACGGTGTCACACCTTGCCTGTGTACAACCTGCGAAGGACCCCTCTGTCACACCTTGCCTGTGTATAGGGTGCAACGATCTCTTAACACTTAGGGATCAACAGGGTTTTCCTTTTTTTGGGGTTTTTGGTCTTATTGCTTGAGGCCTATAGGCTGTGTATTGTGGTCACACACCCCCTAGATCCAGCATAGTCCTTGTTTGGGTGTGTTTTGGTTGATTTTGGGTGCTTAGTCAGTCAAGTGTTTGGCTTGGTTGTGGCAGGAAATTTCGATCCCCCACCAGTTGCTTTGATCTTTCCACCCTTGATCACCCCACCAGATCTTGTTGGATCTGTTCAGATCATTACATCTGATCTCCAAACCCTTCTCCTGCTCAATCATTGAGTTTTTCTTGCATTTGGTAGATTTTGAGCCTTTCTTGAGTACTTTTGAGTTGTTTGGGTGCCTGTCGTTCTTTTCTTTGGGGATTTTTGAATGAGTACATGTTGTAGATATTCTCTCGCTTTCTGTATATAGATATGAAAAGCGTTTAGTTATCAAGCTCCATTTTTGATACATACATGTGAAAATTGAAATCGCTTCGCTATTTTTATCTTATGCATTGTTAAAATTCGTCGCATCTTTCATTTTCTTTGCGCTTTTTAGCTTATTATTGCGGAAAGGTAGAGTTATTACACTCTAGTAAAGAATTCTTCTTTTCATTTCTATTTGAGTACATTTTGGTTTGAAAGAAAGAAAAATCTCTCCTTACCTTAAGTAGTTTTCATCGAAAAGTAAAGAAAAGAGTGCATTTTTCATGTAGTTGAGGACTACATTATGTTTACGTTTATGTACTCACCTCATGCATCCACCTAACCATACAAGATAAAATTAACGCTACCTTAGGTTAAAATCATTTAGTAACTGTGTGTAAGTTAGAGACATGTTCCGGCGTCGTAAAACATGGCAGTTGTCGTTACTTGCCAACACTGTATTCTGGGGGTATTGTAGTCTTCCACGTACCAACCGGTATATCAAAGATCTTTCACATACCAACTAGGTATATCGAAGCTCTTTCACGTAGCCACCAAGTACTTCACATACTTGGAGTATATCAAAATGTGTTTCACGTACTCGGTAGTATATAGGAAGGTCTCGTGCCGTACGGTTGTGCATTAGACAACACCACTACGGATTTGAACTCCCACATACCTTGAGTATATCGGGAGACAACATTAGGATTCCTATGACCAACTGAGTTAACCATTTGGTCATCTTGTCATCGCAATACACCGAGAACA
Organism: Larix kaempferi; assembly: GCA_027924585.1. NCBI lineage: Eukaryota > Viridiplantae > Streptophyta > Pinopsida > Pinales > Pinaceae > Larix > Larix kaempferi. The sequence continues at coordinate 4,280,968 of BSBM01000579.1, read as the reverse complement.
ACACTTGGGGAGATTACTATGCACGTACCATCCAGGTAGTCGGGTATTCAGGAAAGGGTACAGTCCCAATCCTCCTTGTCTTGTTTTACTGTTGGACCCTGCAGTATATAGTGAGTTGCGAAGCCTCGATAATCCTGTGAGGATCCTGAATTTTCATCCACTCCTATTCACATAGTTTGCTTTTTGTTTTTAGACTTGAGTAGTATTTGAATTTTGTGGTACTTTAGAGTCTCTTAGGGAGTTCAGATATGGAAGATTCTTCTGGGACTACCAACCAAGGCGCCCCTTTTTAGGGTGTGCCATTTTTTATTCCCCCTTGTGGAACTGTTGGTCCTCCCTTTATGGCTACGTTGAGTCTTCCTGGATTGATGATAGGATTACCAGTATGGTTATTCTCCAATCCAGTTACACCAAGTGCACCAATTGTGTCGGACCTAGGTCCTTCATCACATGAGCCTCAATCTCATGATGACCCTTCTCCTTCTTTCTCGAAAATTGAATCGGCTTCCCTCTCTTCCTCTTCTCCTACTGAAAACTCTGATTTTAGTAAGAAGGAGAGTGAGAAGAAGACTAAAGGGAAAACTAAGAAGAAGAACACCAGGAAGAAGGTCACAATCCCAGCCTCTGACCATCATGCTGGGGACTCACCAGCCATTGATCATCATGCTAGGAACATCAATACATCTGTTTCGAATTTACATAAACCGAAATTCCCTTGCAAACTTTGCAAAGGGTCCCATTTTCTTAAGAGATTCCCTAGTATCTCCAAGGTCTTAGAAATATAGTCGCGTTCCGAACAACCCATGTCACCAGTATCTGGACATCATATTGATGATACCCCATCAACTAGTGACATTGTAATTAAGGGTCGGAAGGGTAGAGTTGTAGACCCCTGCTGGTTATGCAAGGGCATGCATCGTACTTACCTTTGTCCACGCATGGATGAAGCTTCACAATTGTTGGAAGATATTATTGTATCTCAGAACCACCTTTCAACCGGATATCGTAAGTTTTCCCTTGACCCCCCATTGGTTGATAAAGCGATCGATCCAGCTCCATCGTTGGTCGATCCCACTCCTTCTTCAAAGAGTGAAGTTGAAGTGGTCGAGTCGATATCAACTCCACCCAATCCCACTCTTTCATTAGAGAATGTCCAAACTGAAGAAATCACCATGACATGATCTTCGTCTCATTCTAGTCTTCCAGTTGAGAGTGAAATAGAAACTGCTGATGTTTTAATGGTCAGTTCAGATTGTTCTGGGCGAGGGGAAACCATGTGCATTTCCACAGGACCCCCTCCAAGTACTAAGGTCATTTCCTTTGATTGGAATGGTCTAGTGGAATCTCGTCTTCCTTCAAGTGTTCCTTTCTAGATATCTGTAGGAATTTTCAATAAGGAAATCTTTCGCACTATAGTGGATGAGGGAGCTTTTGTTAGTATTTTATCCTCAATTGCTTGGAAAGCTATAGGTTCTCCTCTGCTTGTGCTAGTCACTAACCAGATACTGGCTTTCAAAAGAAGGCCTACTGGACCTTTAGGAATCTTTCCTCAGTTACCTATCACTTTGGGAGGTAAAACTGTTTATATTGATGTTATGGTTGTCTAGGGTCCCTTAGATTTCAATCTGCTGCTTGGACATGATTATGTCTATGCTATGAAATTCGTAGTGTCCACACTCTTTCGAGTGATGTATTTTCCCTATGATGGGAGGATTGTGACCATTGATCATCTTTCCTATGTGACACCCACTCATCACATGACTCCCATTCATCAAACTTCCCTAAATGTTCCACATGTTTTAGTGGTTTCTTCCCCCTCGTGATGGGGGAAGGTCTCCAGCCTCTAGGCATCATGCTGGAGTAGTTCCCCTAGCTTATTATGCGGGGGGGCACTCTACCAACCTCTGGTCATCACGTTGGGTAATTTCCAAGCAAAGTTTCCTTTTTGGTTTCAAGCTTGTGAAAAAATGAAACCATTTCCAAGCATAGTTTACCTTTGGTTCAGAGCTTGTGTAAAAATGAAACCATTCCCAAGCAAAGTTTCCCTTTTGGTTTCAAGCTTGTGCAAAAATTAAACCAATCCCAAGCATGGTTTACCTTTGGTTTCAAGCTTGTGTAAAAATGAAACCATCCTCAAGCACAGTTTACCTTTGGTTTCAAGCTTGTGTCAAAATGAAACCATTTCTGAGCATAGTTTCCTTTCTGTTTTAAGTTCATTAAAAAATTAAACAGGTCCCTCCAAGCATAGTTTCCCTTTGGTTTCAAGCTTGTGTAAAAATGAAACCATTCCTGAGCATAGTTCTTTTCCTATGTTAAGCTCGTTAAAAAATGAAACAGTACCCAATGAGCATGGTTCCCTTTCTATGTCAAGCTCACTAAAAAATTAAACAGGTCATACGAGTAGAATTCTATTCCTATGTCAAGCTCGTTAAAAAATGAAACAGATCTTTTTCCATTGAGTCGAGTCTTTCCATTGACTTAGACTTGAACCTTCTTTTCATCCGCCTAGGGGTAGTCTAGGCGAATGAAATGAAGCTTAGGGGCATCTCTTAAACATAGGTACGTTATGTTGAAGTCACTTACTTCTATCAATCATGCTGGGGCCTGATGAGTCCCCATTTCACGTATCTGATAGTTTCTTTTCCCACCAGAAAAGACAAGAAAGGTTGAAAAGATACACTCATTAGTGGGAAAATGTTAGGAACCTATGTCAACCCTTCTCTTTACTATGTTAGTATATTGTTCTTGGACGCATATGCTTTGTAAGTCATCCCGTAGTATTTGTTGATCCGTAGTTTATATTATCCCATAGTATTGACCCATAGTATTGGATGCATATGCTTTGTAAGTCGTCATGTAGTATTATATGTCCCATGGTTTTGACTCATAGTATTGGGCATAGACTTAGTATATAAGTGTGTGTTGAGGTCATTGAAGGCACCGTGAAGTTAATTGTATTGAGCTTGCTCAAAGGAGATTGCCCCCTCGAAGTGGCCCGTGATCAATATAAAAGTGATTCTGTTCTGTTATTTCTGATATCTTGTGTATTTGCATTGATTAATTATTGCAGGTTCATCACATCTGGTATCAGAGCACTTTCCTTGGCACAAGTGGGAAATTTTTTTCTTTTTTTGGGCGGCGACTTTCAAATCAATTTCTGAAACTTTCTGCACAAAATCAGAAGAAACCGATTGCATATCTGAATTCCTCTTTCAAAAATACGCAGTTTCAAAAAACAAATCATCTCATTTGGAGTTCTAAAAGTGGAGATATCGCGGATTTAAAATCAACAATTTTTCAGAATTTCGGTGACGGTCGCGGAAATTGCGGCAAGAAAATCTTTTGACCGAGTGCCCAGATTTCTATTCCGCTTTCATGAGTAGAAGCAAAGTGGTTGTTCCAGTTCCGGAAACATGCTATAATAGCGATTCTGAGCAATATAGATCCTGGTTTTGAACATTGGGTGGAATTTCTGCCCAAATTTTTTCTGTTGCAGGTTCGGATTTGGGAATAATCCCTATCCGCTTAACTGTGGGAAGTACTTGGGCATAAGCCCTAAAACTCATTGTGAGGAGTACCACAGGAACCCCGAAGTAGCTGGCCCATTGAGAGGACCTGCCAGCGAAAAGGGCAACGACCCCGACCTGATTGACTAGTTCCCACCCGTGAGGTAAACCAAGAGTTGTCGTTTGTGGCAAAGCGGTTATCAGTTTTACCTGAGCCGTGGAGTGAGGGGTACTGCCCCAATACGCAAGCCATCAGACAACATTGGTGGCTGATTGAAAACCTTGAACTGTTAGGAAGCCGCACATACCTGGGGTCCATATCTACTTTCAGATGAACTATTGTTGATCACTGCTGCGTCGTTTCAGATCCATTTTGCAAGCTGTTCCAGATCCAGCCGTTCGGCGTTGTTCCAGATTCCTTCTGAGCCGTAGCCGCTCCAGTCTGTAAAAAATAAAAACAATTTTTCCTCCATATCTCCCTTGTTTTACCTCTGTTTCCCTTGAAATTTTCAGGGAACCCCTGTCATTCCATTCTGCATATTTAATTCCTAAGGACCCTATCCTCAATTCCCCTTCCTACAGCCCAAAATCTCACATTTGCCTATTTTTAGGGTTTGCCATAACTTCCTCAGATTTCACCCAATCACCTTCAAATTTTACCACATATTTCCTTTCTGAATTCTGCTTCTTTGTTCCCCTCTGCCAAATTTTCCCATTCTTTCACCCCGATTCTGAAATCCTCATTTTTGCTTCCCTGTCTATCCAACAGTGTCCAAAACCTAGTCAACCCCAATTATCCTTCTAATTTTTTCCCAAATCCAACTTTTCCCTTACTGAAGTAGTTCCTGTTTTTGTTTTCCTACCCAGTCAACCAAAATATAAAAAAAATTAAAAAAAAACTGGTTATGGTTATCACCTATGCAGGAGCACACACCATGGAGGAAGCACTGGCAGCCATCCAAACCAAACTCCAAGATCTGGATGAAAAATTTCTCAGCCTCCATCTACAGCATTTAGCCATGAACAATACCAGACAGCCAGAATCTTTTGCAGCCACCGGATTCTCTGCTTCTAGCAATTTTCGTGGGCTGAAGCTTGATTTTCCTCGCTTCAATGGTACTGATCCGACTGGATGGATATACCGAGTAGAACAATATTTCAGTCTGCATAATATTTTTGATGTTCAGAAAGTTCCACTTGCATCCTTTCATTTGGAACAGGAAGCCCTTCAATGGTACCGTTGGTACATCAAAGCTCATCCCGAGCCAAACTGGACAGATTTTTGCCAACTCATTTTGCCACGATTTGGTCCTAGTGCTTTTGACGACTTCACAGGAGCACTCACTAAACTTTTCCAAACTGGAACAGTGAGAGAGTATCAGATGGAATTTGAGAAACTAGCCAATCACACAGAAGGATTGTCTGATGAATTCTACAGGAGTTGTTTTATCAGTGGTCTCAAGGATGAAATCCGCTCAGAGGTCAAAATGTTTTGTCCCAACACAATGATGGAAGTCCTAGGGTTGGCTAAGTTGGCCGAGGACAAGATCGCAGCTCAACAACGCTCCAAACCCACCTTTGTTCCCTTCAGAAATATGGGTTCCCAACGACCTCCCATCACGCCTGCTCCTAAACCAACTCCTATCAAGCATTTGTCTGAAATAGAAATGCAGGCACACCGAGAAAAAGGGCTTTGCTATAATTGTGATGAGAAATTCACTCGGGGACATAGATGTGTTCAACAAAAGCTCTATCTCTTGGATGTGGATTCTCCGCCTGCCTTAGAACTTGGTGAAGAAGCTACAGATACAGTAGATGATCCGGTCGACATGCAACACCCGCCTGTTGATACCCCATCTCAGGAAGACCCACCCGAGATATCTCTCCATGCTGTAACCGGCGTCACCACCCCACAAACAATGCGGGTTAGGGGATACTTCAAGAAGCTCCCTCTTACCATACTCATTGATTCTGGTAGCACTCATAACTTTATTGACCCTCGAATTGCCAAACAGGCTGATTGTTTTGTCCATCCTTGCTCCAACTTTGAAGTCATGGTTGCCAATGGGGGCACCATACCTTGAAGGGGAAGTGTCACAATGTGCGTATCTCTATGGAAGACTATAACCTACGCTCTAACATGTTTGCCTTGCCCTTAGGCGGATGTGATGTGGTTTTGGGCGTTCAATGGTTACGCACACTTGACCCCATCTTATGGGATTTTGCTGAACTTTGGATGCAGTTTAAAGTCAATGGGGCACAACACAAATTTAGGGGCTTACAACCAGGGTCTCTCTGCATCATCAGTTCACATCGGCTGGAAAAAATCCTTAAGAAGAATTCACATGGTGTCATCGCTCAGCTTAATTCCATTCAGATGCACCTATCAACAGTCACCACTACTCCCTTGGATAGATATGCAGGTATTTTTGTTGAACCAATGAGCTTGTTGCCTTCAAGAGACCTTTTCGGTAAGAATGTAGCCACTTCTACCTCTCAGCAGGAAATGATGGCTATTTTGCATGCAGTACAGAAGTGGGAGCCATACCTATTAGGCAATTATTTCTGCATCAAGATTGATCTCCCGAGTCTGAAAAATTTTCTGGAACAATGGGTCTCCTCCCCAACACACCTGCAATGGGTTATCCAACTCATGGGTTATCCCTATGTGATCACTTACAAGAAGGGTAAGGACAATATGGTGGAAGATGCTCCTTCTCACACAATTGATGACCCAGTTTCTCTTACAGCTCTTTCTCTGCTTGTTCCAAATTGGTTGCAATATGTTCAACAGGGCTATCTCTTCTATGAACTCCATGCTTCTTCATCAACATGGCACTCTGGGTTTTGCAAAATGTATGACCAGGAACAATGTAACTTCTTTTGGCCGGGACTAAAAATGACAATTCAACAGATGGTGGCTAACAATGATACTTTCCAAGTCAACAAGGGGGAACCGACACTCCTTTCGGGATTGATCAAACCCTTGCCCATCCCTACACAGCTTTGGCCAACTATTTCTATGGATTTCCTAGCAGCACTCTGGTGGTACAATACCACATCTCAAAGGACACCATATGAAGCAGTCTATGGACAAACACCGCCATTTCTTCTTCCATACACCCTTAGCAGCTCCCCAGTTCAGGAAATTGACTTGGTTCTTCGAAACCGCGATTAGATTCTTCTCATTCTGCAGGACAATCTTCACATGGCCAGAATTCGTCGGAAACAACAAGCCGATCAGCACCGTTCTGAGCGCATTTTCCACGCAGCTGACAGGGTTCTTCTTCATCTACAGCCTTCCAAGCAATCCTCCTTGACACTCCAAATGCGTCAGTGGCCCGAAATGCAAACCGAGGATGCTACCGGGGAACCACTCCTTCAGATTGTGCAGCAATTTCTCCAACCAAAGCTTTGAGGACAAAGCTTTTTCTAAGGGAGAGGGGATGTTAGGAACCTATGTCAACCCTTCTCTTTACTATGTTAGTATATTGTTGTTGGACGCATATGCTTTGTAAGTCGTCCCGTAGTATTTGTTGATCCGTAGTTTATATTAGCCCATAGTATTGACCCATAGTATTGGACGCATATGCTTTGTAAGTCGTCCTGTAGTATTATATGTCCCATGGTTTTGACTCATAGTATTGGGCATAGACTTAGTATATAAGTGTGTGTTGAGGTCATTGAAGGCACCGTGAAGTTAATTGTATTGAGCTTGCTCAAAGGAGGTTGCCCCCTCGAAGTGGCCTGTGATCAATATAAAAGTGATTTTGTTCTGTTATTTCTGATATCTTGTGTATTTGCATTAATTAATTATTGCAGGTTCATCACAGAAAATGATTTACCTTAATTATTTAATGAAGTGTTTAAAAGATTATTCCTGTTATGTTTTGAAAAGCGTTGCTATGAGCTAATTGCATGAAAAACGAGGTTGAATGAGCAGGTGTAGGTGTACTCAAGGATAACGCGTGAATAAAGTGAAGAACTGGAAGAACATCACCAAACTCAGCGCCTTTTTCCTGATCTGTAGAGAACGAACTCCTGTTCAAAAGAGAATAGTCAGTTAGACATTTTTGTTAGGTTAAGCATTAGGATTTTATAAATATGGACCTCTTGGGTAGCGAGAGGCCCCTGCTGCTATTTTGAAGAATTATTTTTTAAGTTTCAGACTATTAAGACAGTTGTGTTACAGACCTGATTTTTAAATGATGAAGTTTCTATTTTAAATAAAGACTTGATGTTATCTATGATTCAGCGTTTATAAGTTCTTTTCACTCCTGAGTACGGGTTGGAGAGGGCCCCTCCAAGACGTAATTCAGGAGATTTCGCAATACAAGTATTTCTCATTATGTGTTGTACATTGATTGAATTTATATTGCAGATGAGAGTATTCTAAATAGTGTCTAAAAAACACGATTTAATTTCTGTAGTGGTTGATCACTTCTGATTCTGTAGTTCATTACAACGCATTTCGTAGTATGATAATGCTATGTCTGTAGTCCTGTAGCAGCCTTCCGTCAAAGCATCATTTAACACTTATTTCTCTATATACTTGCATTTACCTCTGAAGCAGCGATTTAGATCTTAAGCCTATGTATTCATTTCATTATTAGGACTGCTCATAGAGATTGATTTCTTTCAGTACTTATTGGTTACATGATGACATTCACTTCTTAGATGTTTTGATTAAAACTGCAGCATTAGATAATGGCATTCTGAATTCAACCTTAGCATTAATTTATGTTAGATCAGACTTTGAGTTTTATGCAGTTGATTTCCAGTAAATACCCCTTAGATTAAATATTAAGCTTTCATTACTTTAGAATAGATCTGTGATAAATTCCAGCATTTCAATTCCATAGTATAATTTTTATTGTTTTCAGCAAGTTAATTCTTAAAAATAGATTTATTGTTTCATGCATTCAAATTCTTATCCATATATTTCCTGCTTTCAGTATTTGATTTCTTAGCATAGGAATTTCTCTTCCATAGATTAACAATCATGTTTACAGTTCATTTAATCTTTCTTAGGCAGCTCTTAAAAAACATTGATACAAACACCTAACTTCGACAAAGACTATCCTAGAAGAGCACATATAGTGCCAGTGCCTCTAAAGTTTGTACATCCCTTGGTTTGATAATTAAAGTAAGCTCTTAGACTAGCTGCCCTCATTAGGCACCCATACTTAGAGCTCACCACTTTTTGGCGCCGTTACCGGGGAGGTGCTAAATCTTTTAGGAGACATCACCTAAAAACAACACAAAAAGAAAACAAAAATGACATAAAACGAGAACATAATTTTTTTCCAATGAATGCCTCGTCGGCAAAGGGATAGGTTTGGACGCTTTCTGCCTAGGCGTCCCATGAGCAATAACGGTGACAACAATTCTTACCACTCTCAGTTTGGATCCCCAAGCTCTGAAAATGAAACTGATTCCACATATGATCCAAACAGAGACAACTTCTCTGCTAGTTCTAGCTCAAACACCACTATGGCTGAGGAAGAAGAAGATTCCAGGGAGCTTTTCACCTTTCCCATTAGCATACCTCTTGGAGATGCCAGAATGAAGAATATCAACCCTAACAATCTTTCAAACTTCCATGGATTGACTTCAGAAGATCCTGACACATTCCTGTTTGAGTTTGAGGTAGTTTGTAGATCTTTCGATTATACTACAAATGCACAAAAGATGAGGCTTTTTCCCTCCACACTGAAAGATTTATCACTTAGGTGGTTCCTGAGTTTAGAAGGAAATAGTATTTTCAGCTGGGATCAAATGAAACAGGCATTCTTAGAAAAGTATAGGGACTACTGCAAAGCAAAAGATACAAGGGATGAAATATTTAGGATGCAGCAGGGAGACCGTGAATCCTTAGAAGATTATGCCCAGCGATTTCAGCTCAGCTACAAACGAGCTTACCATTGCACCCTAGACCCTGAATCGCTAAAACTGGTCCTTCTTAAGGGGATTAAAGAGGAAAATTTTGAGATCTTAAACCTCTTGGGAGATGGAGACATATTTCAGAAGACTTATGACCAAATACTATAGATCTTCAAGAACCATTATAGGTCTAGGAAAAGCAAGAATGGGACAAGAGATACACATCTACCCGCTGGATCCTCATCATCTTCAAGACCCAATCTTACAAAATATGACTTAGGAAACCTGTTAGATGACATGAATACCGACATCTTACAATCTCTGGCCATGCAACTTAATGCACTACAAATAAAAAATAAGCAGGATGAAATTAACCAAGCCTTGGCAGTATTCTGTCCCCGTTGTAGAAAAAAAAATGAGAAGAGGCAATGCACCTTGAACACCATAGAAGTATGTGGTCTCTGCACTGACGACCATTCCACTGATAAATGTCCCCTCTTACACTCATGTAAGGCAGCTATTCAAGACCCAGCAGCTGAAGTGGCAATAGAAAAGCTCTATTTTATAAATCAGAGGAGGAATAATTTTGTTAGACCATATCAACAGAGAAATCAAGCCTACTATAATCAAGGACAGCCAAATTGGAACTCTGCACCAAATCCATGGCAAGCACAGCCAAATCCAAACCAATGGCAACAGAATCAACAAACATATCAACCATCCTATCAACAATCGTATTACCCACCATCTTACCCGCAATACCCCCCACGTTTTCCTCCATCCACCACAAATTATGCAAATCAATACCCCCATCCATCAAATTGGAGGGCCCTGTTACAACAGCCACTTATTATGCCACCCCCATAGCCTCATCCACCCCCCAGACCTCCACCCATTCCATCCCAACCAATCCCAAATCCTAATAATAACAGACCTCCACAACAGCAATAGACTTATAACGTTGATATCACACAATTCCCTACCTATGTCGTAGACACCATAGAAATAAACGAAATAAACCTCCGATCTGGAAAAATGTTGCAGAATACATCCCCACACAATATCTAACAACCTAAATCTCAAAAACAAACATCAATACCCTATGTTCAGCATCTAGATGAACCAGACCCTCCTGAGGACAAAACCCAACCACTCCCACACACCAGAAACCCTCCATTTCCAGAAAAAACTGGTACGAAGTACGAAAGAAGAGGAAGAGAATACAATTTTAAAGGAATTCAAGCACTTAAACATCCAAATTTCGATTTACAAGCCATAAGGGATGTGCCCATATGTAACAAATTTATTAGGGAGAATTGCCTAAATAAACCTGGAAGGAGGAAACGTGACCCACCAATCATAAATGTAGTGGGACAATTGGCTGATCTATTGTTGGGTGTCATAATAAACCCTAAATATCTTGATCCAAGTAGTCCTGTAGTTAACGTCACCATCAATAACAAGCAAATAAATAAAATCTTAATAGATTTGGGAGCTACGATTAATGTCATGACTAAGGAAACCATGCTATACCTGGGACTCCAATCAATGGTCAGACCAACCACAACAGTACTCCAACTAGCAGACACATCCACTATGAAACCTGAAGGGATGCTAGAAGACATTATGATCAATATTGAATCCTGGGAATACCCAGCCGATTTTATAATAATTGAAGTCAAAAGAAAACTTAGTGGCTATCCAATCATACTAGGTAGACCTTGGTTAGCAACTGTCGACGCTTACATAGGTTGCCAATAAGGAAATATGACTATCACCAATGGACATGCCAGAAGAAAATCACGATCTACCCACCAGCAATGAAATCTTCAGAGTTAGAATATCAAAATTGGACTGATGATTACCAAATCACAACCTCAGACCTATCCTAACAATTAATGTTGCACTATCACTAAAAGCAATAAACGAAGATGGCCATATAGATAGATTTATACAAAATGTATCTTCTAACAATCATGTTATTCAAGAATTTTTTTCCACAGAAATAGGTGACAATTCAAAACAGAACATGGATGAATTATGGACAAAAGTACTAGAAGAACAAATTGAAAAGGTAAAAGTCGTGGAAATTCTGCCTGGCAAAACAGTCAACATAAATTCCAATTTGAAACCAGAGCAAGAAAGGAAATTAATGAAGATACCAGAAGAACAAAGTAAAGCATTTGCATGGACATATGCAGACATGAAAGGAATACATCCTGATATCTACAAACACTACATTTACATCAAAGAAGGTTCTACTCCTATCAGGCAACCACAAAGAAGGTTGAACCCTGCATTGAAAGACATAGTCAAAATGGAACTACAAAAGTTATTAGATGCAGGGTTCATCTATCCAATATCTGACAGTGAGTGGGTCTCACCACTAGTTATAGTACCTAAAAAAGGAGGCAAATGGAGAATTTGTGTGGACTACAGAGAGCTGAATAAAGAAACCAAGAAAGATCACTTTCCTCTTCCATTTATAGATCAGGTGCTAGATACATTATCTGGAAACAAGTATTTTTCATTCTTAGACTATTTCAGTGGGTACAACCAAATTTTAATACACCCAGCTGATCAAGATAAAACAACCTTTACATGCCCATGGGGAACTTATGCCTATAGGGTCCTACCCTTTGGTTTATGTAACACCCCAGCAACATTTCAAAGAGCCATATTGAGTATTTTCTCTGATTTTATAAATCACAAAATGGAAGTCTTCATGGATGATTTCACACCCTATGGGCAAAACTTTGAGCAGTCATTGAACAATCTTGAACTAGTATTAAAAAAATGTATTGAAATGAGTTTGTGCCTAAGCAATGACAAATGTAGGATGTTAATGGAAGAAGGCATCGTTCTAGGACATCATATATCCCAGAGGGGGATAGAGGTTGATCAAGCAAAAGTCTCGGTAGTCAAAACGCTGCCACCACCTATCAAACAAAGGGATGTAAGAAGTTTCCATGGACAAATAGGGTACTACAGAAGGTTTATTGAAAATTATAGCAGAATCGTTGCCCCAATGTTTGCACTTCTCACAAAAGACAATGAGTTCATATGGACAAGCAATTGCATGACAGCATTTGAAAATCTTAAGGAGAAAACAATCACAACACCAGTACTCCAAGGAACAAACTGGGGAATTCCATTTCACATCCACACAGATGCATCAGATAAAGCCATTGGATCTGTGCTTGGACAAGAATGAGACAATAAACCCTATGCCATATACTATATAAGCAAAAATTTGGCTGGGGCAGAACTCAACTACACAGTCACAGAGAAGGAATTTTTAGCAGTCATACATGCAATCAATAAATTCAGTGATTACATCACAGGATACCAAAGTTTTATCCACACTAACCACTCAGCAATCAGATATCTTATGAACAAGCCTAACACTAGTGCAAGAATTATTAGATGGATGCTACTTCTACAAGAATTTGACATTACTATAATAGATAAACCAGGCAAGCATAATGTTGTAGCCGACTTTTTGTCAAGAGTCACACATGGAAAAGATAATGAATTGGTTCAAGATAACTTCCCTGATGAGCACATTTTTGCCATATCAACAAGAAGCCCATGGTTTGCTGACATAGCAAACTATTTAGTATCTGGGAAGTTTCCAGAACATTACAGTTATAAAGAAAAGACAAAAGTGATAAGGCAAAGTGCCACATACACATGGATAGAGGGCATGCTTTTTAAACAGGGACCAGATCAGATACTTAGAAGGTGCATTAGGGAAGATGAAGTACATGACATAATGCATGCCACTCACAATGAACCTTGTGGAGGACACTATGCTGCAAAAAGGACAGCCTACAAAATCTTGCAAACAGGGTAGTATTGGCCAACACTCCACAAAGATGCTTATGAATATGTGTCCCACTGTGATGACTGTCAAAGAATGGGAAAGCCTACACAAAAAGAAGAAATGCCACTCCATCCACAGATCTCCTTAGAAGCATTCGAGAAATGGGGATTTGACTTCGGTTGTCCAATCAACCCACCATCAAATCAAAAGAGCTACATTTTAGTATGCACAGATTACCTTACAAAATGGACTGAGGTAGCAGCACTTGCTGCAGCAAATGAAAACAATGTAGCAAAATTTTTCACTAAGCAAATCTTCCACAGGTTTGGTGTTCCAAGGGAACTAGTTTCTGATCAAGGACCACAATTTACATCCAACTTAATAGAGGATCTACTGAAAAAGAATAAGGTTAAGCATAGACAGTCCTCTTCATATCACCCTCAAGGAAATGGTCAAGCAGAAGTCACCAACAGAGAATTAGAGAGGATTCTAACAAAGACAATCCAACTCCACAAAAGATATTGGGCTGACAGATTAAGTGAGGCAGTTTGGGCCTATAACACCACATGGAAGACAACAACAGGATTCACACCTTATGAGTTAGTATATGGAAAGAAAGTCATGCTGCCAATTGAATTTGAAATAAAAAAAACTAAGAATTGCAGCAGAGTTAAACATGGAACTATCAGAAATACAACAAGAACGCATGCTAAAATTGAATCAACTGGATGAGCACCGCCAACAAGCACTAGCTCACACTGAAATCATCCAGCAGCAAAGAAAGAGGTGGCATGACAAGCACCTAAAAAATAAAAAGTTCAAGGAAGGTGACTGGGCACTACTCTATGATTCCAGGTTTCACACATTCAAAGGAAAATTAACAACTAGATGGCTAGGACCTTATATCATTGAGCAAATCTATGAAAATGGAGCAGTCAAGATTATTACAATAGATGAACAACAGTTTCCCATGATAGTGAATGGACATCGACTCAAACTTTACAAGAAACCACAGTCAAAAGAAGAGTTTACACAAGTACTCTACCAACAACAACTGATGCTGATAGAAAATATGAAAAAGCATTGAAAAAATATATGAAAAAAGAAAGAGAAAAAAAAATGAAAAAATGAAAAAAAAATATAAAAAAAAAAGAAAAAGAAAAAAGATAGGAAAATAAAATTACTAGAGAAAATAACAGTCCAAATTACAGGGCCCCGTATATCCCTATGAAGATACAACATTACTATTGCAAAGAAAAATATCAAGCACAATTCAAGCAAGCCCAAAAATTCACAAACATTTTCAGCAATCAAGCAAGCCATATATCTATTCAAGAGAGCCAACAAAATATTCGACCACTACAGGAACAATCCGAGCACACTCTTCAATCAACTCTGCCATATGATCACAAGAGCCTGACCCTACTTCAAGTGAGCCTGCAATTGATTCAAGTGAGGCTGACATTTATGCAAGCGAGCCAGAAATTCATCCAAGTGCAGCAACAAGCAATCAAATTCATATAAAGCATTATCAAAGTCAAATCATAAATGGCACGAGTAAAGAAAAATGCCGATAACACACGTAACCACTGACACGCGGAAGATCACTACGGATTACACCAAATCTACTACAGCATCTAACACGCATACAAATCGGCGATGATCGTGAACTCAGGTACGCTAACAAAATATAACAAGGTAATCTCTGAACATTTTCATTTTATTCTTAAGGTAAAATCATTATCCCCAAAACGGTTATATTTTAAGCTGAGGACAGATTTTTGATCAAGTCGGAGGGAAAGGTTCAGATTACAAAACCATGATTGCACACACCCGTCATTTCGACAAATGATGAATCCGCATATAACCACCATACTTCACAATAATCGCAAAGTACAAGCATAAAGCTAAATGAAGAGCTTGATTATGAAAAGAAATGGATCAATCAGCAAGTACAACGAAGAATAATAAGGATAAGTGTGGAAGGACATTTAAGTAAAGCCGCATGATCATCAAAGAAAAAGCCAGTTTTTGCAAACAAAATAACATCTCGGCACTTCTTGGAAGCAAGCCATCAGAAGTGAGTGTGTCACGCAGCAAGCAATCTGGCCCCGAGCCTATAGTCAATCCAGACCAATGAGGTAAAAGACACATTCAAAGTTGGTTTTTGTCGATTGTAGAAGAGATTTTAAGATGACAAAAGGATTCAAGAAAAGTGAACCAGAGGAGCATAGCGCCGTCTACCAGAACCTGCGAATATTAACAACCATCCGCAGTGCAGGCTGGATGCCCTTCATCCTAGGACTGAAAGGGTACAACATAGTGGTAGCTCTGGAGTTTGCGAAAATTTTTAAACAAATCAAGGATGAACAACTCGTCACCCGAGTGAAGGGGTTACGTATCATGTTGGATGAGGATGTAATTTCCAAATTCACTGGACTACAGAGAGGTTTGCATTGGAGCAGGGATGACAGGGAGGCAAACCAGGAAGCAAAAACAACATTCTTCGAGCAAGGAGAGGTCTATGACGAAGAAAAAAATGGAGTCAAAAGACTCTCCATGCCAGCACCATGGGAGGACGTGGCTACAATCGTTCAGAAGTACATCACATGCTCTGGTAGGTTAAGCTATGTCCCCATTTTTCATTTTCGGATTTTAGAGCTGTTAAGGCACAAAACCCATCATCCACCAAACAACAACATTAGTATTCCATATTACCTACTCCAATATCTAGCAGAAATGAGCAAGAAGGTGGCTAAAGGTAAGGAGGATGCCTTGGCCCATCATGGGATGATCAAGTTAATCGTCTGTGAGAAATTAAAGGCGCAAATACCAAAGCTTTCGTTGGAAGAATTCGTTTTGATATTAGTCGAATATGTTCAAAGGATGAAGGGTACACCCACAGCTGGCATACCGCCAGGAGCAATGAACAAAACCGCCTCTACATCAGGGGCGAAGAGGAAAATTGACCTGGACCATGTGGCTGAGACCCTGGTGAAAATCAAGCATTCAAGAGATGACTCCCCCAAGATGAACCCAGGGATCCCTGCCAGTAATCAAGAGCCGAAAAGAAGAAGTAAGAGATTCACTCAAGCATCCCGAATCCGAATAAACAAGGAAAAGAGTAGGGAACCCAGTCCCATAGTCCAAAATATGTCGGATGGGGACAATGATCAGTGGGTAGATCAAAAGGATCCCACTACAGAAGAGGAGCAGGATGAACAGGAAATGCAGGATGAACAGGAAGAACAAGAGGTGGAAGAAGAACGGAATGAACAAAAAGAGCAAGTCAACCCCCAAGGGGACCCTCCTGAGCATAATGAAAACTCTGGGGTTGTCAACCAGCAGGATGAGGCACGGGCAGAATTAGAAGAGCTCAGAAAGGAGCTGGCGGCATTAAAAATTGAATCAGGAAGCCAAACAACATCACCCCCGTTCTCATCTAAGAAGACACAAATTCTAATAATGCATCATGCAGGGGAGCTAAGACTAGCGGAACAGAAAAATTCAGTACTTCAAGAAAAGTTGGCTGAGGCACAAGGGGAACTAGCCAAGAAGGACCAGGAAATTGTTCAATTGAAGCATGTCTTGGCTACTACCACTGAAATATACAGTAAACTATTGGAGAATAGGCCACCTTCAGCAATATATGCAATTTACCTACAAGATAATTGGGGCAAATTCCAGCTCCAAAGGTTGGCACAGGGACTCCCATTAGAAATCAAAACACCCTGGGAATTTGTGGATGCATCTCTCAAGGCCACAGAGTCAGAGAAGGAACAGCTCAGTGAGTTTTTCCTACACAATTTTGTAGCTCCTAGCTCGTCCAACTGGTCGCCAAACCCTTACATGGACGATTTCCAGTTAAGGGCATTATGTTCTTGGATGAACATCGAAATTGAACGAGCTCAGGACTACCACATTTATGTGGCAGCAAAATGGAAAACCCCTTTATGGATCAAGGCAGAAGCATCTCACCCTGAAAGAATAATCTATGACCATAGAAATCTCACCAGAGATGAGGAACTAATCCCAATTCTCCTTGAGAAACAGCAAGGGGCTGTGGTTCACTTCGATCTTACTCTTCAGAGCACACATAAGGAGGTTCAGGAGTCTATTGGTGAAAGAAGGCGCAGAGTGGCAAATGACCTGAAAATAAAAGAGCCTCACTCCCCTGCCAGACTAGAAAATGCTCTCGTAATAGCCAAGCTCTACAGGGAGTCATTGATAAAGAATCAGCTTAGGCAGATAGGGATGAGGCTAAACCCCCCATTCTTTCTTTCTCCAGTCATTAAGGAACAAGTCAATGAGGAAGAAGAAAGGAGGGCATGGGTGAAGGAAGATCAAAGTATGGGCTACCACAGACAGGCAGGGACCCCCAAGGTGGCAGCATGGGACATCAGAGACGTCATCAGAGAGCAGAATATGTCACCCAAGGATGGGTGAATCCTTCAAGCATGGGGGAGATGATGAGTCCCCATTTCAGGTATCTGATAGTTTCTTTTCCCACCAGAAAACACAAGAAAGGTTGAAAAGATACACTCGTTAGTGGGAAAATGATTTACCTTAATTATTTAATGAAGTGTTTAAAAGATTATTTCTGTTATGTTTTGAAAAGCGTTGCTATGAGCTAATTGCATGAAAAACGAGGTTGAATGAGCAGGTGTAGGTGTACTCAAGGATAATGCGTGAATCAAGTGAAGACTGGAAGAACATCACCAAACTCAACGCCTTTTTCCTGATCTATAGAGAACGAACTCCTGTTCAAAAGAGAATCAACAGTTAGACATTTTTGTTAGGTTAAGCATTAGGATTTTATAAATATGGACCTCTCGGGTAATGAGAGGTCCCTGCTACTATTTTGAATAATTATTGTTTAAGTTTCAGACTATCAAGACAGTTGTGTTACAGACCTGGTTTTTAAACGATGAAGTTTCCATTTTAAATAAAGACTTGATGTTATCTATGATTCGGCGTTTATAAGTTCTTTTCAATCCTGAGTACGGGTTGGAGAGGGCCCCTCCAACACGTAAGTCAGGAGATCTCGCAGTACAGGTATTTCTCATTATGTGTTCTGCATTGATTGAATTTATATTACAGATGAGAGTATTCTAAATAGTGTCTAAAAAACACGATTTAATTTATGTAGTGGTTGATCACTTCTGATTCCGTAGTTCATTACAACGCATTCCGTAGTATGATAATGTTATGTCTGTAGTCATGTAGTAGCCTTCCGTCAAAGCATCATTTAACACTTATTTCTCTATATACTTGCATTTACCTATGAAGTAGCGATTTAGATCTTAAGCCTATGTATTCATTTCATTATTAGGACTGCTCATAGAGATTGACTTCTTTCAGTACTTATTGGTTACACGATGACATTCACTTCTTAGATGTTTTGATTAAAATTGCAGCATTAGATAATGGCATTCTGAATTGAACCTTAGCATTAATTTATGTTAGATCAAACTTTGACATTTATGCAGTTGATTTCCAGTAAATACCCCTTAGATTAAATATTAAGCTTTCATTACTTTAGAATAGATCTGTGATAAATTCCAGCATTTCAAGTCCATAGTATAATTTTTATTGTTTTCAGCAAGTTAATTCTTAAAAATAGATTTACTATTTCATGCATTCAAATTCTTATCCATATATTTCCTGCTTTCAGTATTTGATTTCTTAGCATAGGAATTTCTCTTCCATAGATTAACAATCTTGTTTACAGTTCATTTAATCTTTCTTAGGTAGCTCTTAAAAAACATCGATACAAACACCTAACTTCGACAAAGACTATTCTAGAAGAGCACATATAGTACCAGTGCCTCTAAAGTTTGTAGGTCCCCTGGTTTGATAATTAAAGTAAGCTCTTAGTCTAGCTTCCCTCATTAGGAACCCATACTTAGAGCTCACCAGGGCCTAGTTCCCTTTCTATGAAGTTAAGTCACTTACTTCTAGAAATCATTCTGGGGGCCTAGTTCACTTTCTATGAAGTTAAGTCACTTACTTCTAGCAATCATGTTGGGGGCATATACCAACCTCTGGATATCATGATGGAAAAACTTCGGCCGATGGGAATATTTCCGAGCAGACTTTCTTTTGAGTTTCGAGCTCGCTAAACCATGAAAATAATCCTGAGCATAGTTCATTTTCTATCACAAGCTTGTTAAAAAATGAAGCAGACACCATTAGCATTCTTTCAACATATCTTCGAGCTCGTTAAAAATAGTAAGATGGTGTTGAGCTTACTTTTCACTTTTTTCATGCTCTGGTTGAAACATGAAAAGTGGTTTGAGCTTAGTTTTTACTTTTTCGTGCTCTAGTTCAAACATGAAAAAGATTTCGAGTGCTTTTGATACCATTGCCATGCTCGTTAAAAATTTGAGTAAAAAGGTGTGTCTACCGAGTATAGGTTTATCACTTTATCCAGCCTCACTAGACTATTTACGAAAAATGAACTGTGCCGAGTTTACTTTTTCCTTTGTTGTACTCGGTCATCAACCATGACAAAGTTGTCCATGGAGTCCTCTTTAAGCTCTTTTTAGACTCCCTAAATAGGAAAAGATTGCCAAGCGAACTTGGTGTGTCCAAGCTTGTAAAAGTATTTGAATGATCGTCTCTCTGGTGGTAGTTTATTCCTTTTTCAGACCAGGGGGCACTTTTTACGGAAAAGGAGCACTTCAATCGATCATGATTGGAAGAGTTCTCTCTTGCGTTGTTTTATCCTTTTTCGAGCAGAGGGACTAACTTTACGAAAAAGAACCTCCTGGAGTCTTCTTTAGTTCTTTTCTGACTCTCTAAACATGAAATGACGATTGAGTTTTCCTTCTCTGGACTCTTTAAAACTCAACACTGAAGGGCCCATTATGGGACGAACCCCTCCTTTTCCAGGTTCGTAAAACACGTGGAATTGGACTCATCTATGAGATGAGCTATACCAAGCATCTGGTTACCCTCATCAAGCTCGTAAAAAACACATGAGGTACTCATCAATCATGATGGGGAAAAAGGGAATATTTTGTGTTACATCTTAATTATGGTAGTACGTAGTCACTCTTGAACATGGCACTAATTTGCATTAGCATTCAGTACTTGAGTAATCTGTTTGTCCCCAAGTCCTATCAATTCCGTGAGTCTTGTCACTCCTTTGGGTCACCCAAAGAATGATTCCATCATCAAGTTGCATTGGGGGTTGGTGTCATTCTCGTCATGTTAATACTGCCAAGTCATGCCATGCCCATGTTTAGGAGACATTTGTTACTCATCATCTGCAGTCAATACACCTTCGATCATGTCGTTCTACCTTGATTCAGTCTTGCACATTACTGTACCATCCAATCTACTCCAAATATCTATCATCGAGTTTCGTGTCGTTGATGGGGGAATCATCATGGCCCTTCGTCGACGGATTCATCCTTGTCGACTTCAACTCATCATCCCAGGTTTGAATCTAGAAACCAGTCAAGTACCTTGGGCCTACATTCCTCAATGGAAGGTTACCTCGCGTTCAACATGAGTTTACGCCATTGGATCTTGATTGAAATATTTCGTCAAGCGTTCAACTTCAACTCATTTATTCACGCTTGGTGATATGTACTATGATACCTTGGGAATCATTGACATCAATGGTGATTTCCCTCGCGCTTGTTAATGGTATACATTAATGACCGGTAATCAAGTGGTTTCTACCATGTTCGACTCCAAAACATTGTAATCCCATGGATAGATCTGTATCATTGTGGGTTCGACTTGAAGACCCTGGGGAAGTCATATTGTACCCAGGTTGCGATGGAGATTGTTTGAGTTATATTACACAGATCCGCTTTGTATTGGTCGTGGTTGTGTTATCATCTCATCATGGATCTACGATTGTGTCTAGTATCCATGATTGTGTTCGGTCGGTCTTTACTATCATGGATCTATAGTGTATTGATCGACAGCCATGTTTTATGAGACTTGTGGATCTCAGGTCATTTCTGCAGCAGCTCCTTCCAACCAGCAAGTCCTTGCCATTTTTCTTACTACAAAGCATTTCACCTATCTCATTACGTCAGCTTCATGCTTTGGCGGGCATTCTGTTACACCAAAATGTCATCACCCTTGTGCAAGTGTCGCAAGTGTTGCAAGTGTCGTCACCATGACCGTTGCAAGTGTCGTCATTATGACCAAGTGTCGTCATCATGGCCGTTGTGATAATGTCATCATCTTGACCATTGTGTAAACTCTTTGCTCTGACCCCTAAACTCATTCTGGGCTAAAACACATCCAACTGAGAGATTTCCCTGCTTATTTGAACTCTTTGAGTAGGTTGTCACACTTTGTCTTCCTACAGGGTGAGACATACCCCCTCTGTCGCAGTTCTTGGTCAACTAGGGTGAGACACTGTCGCAGGTTGTCCTCAGGCAAAGTGCGACAAACCCCCTCTGTCGTTCTGTGTCATCTACCAAGGTGCAACGAGGTTGGTTAAAGGCTAATTTAGGGAGTCTTGAGGTCTTTATAGAAGTTTTTTGAGGTGGAGACCTATCCCTAGACTCTAGGTGAGGTGGCATTTCGATTCCTAACCTAATGGGAAGATCCCTTAACCATCTCCCTCTAATCCTCAACCTACCCTATCTCTTTAGCACTATATAAGTGAAGCTCCTCTCCACTCCAAAGGGAGGAAGTCTATAGTACTTACATGCTGGTGAAATTAGCTTAGGAGATCTCTATTCATCTCTTGGGAGATCTATACTTCCTTTGGAGGCTTTGGCATTGGCTTGTTGGAGAAGGATTGCTACGTTAAGCCTTGGTTGTAATCACTTCCTTCTATGTACTTTCCCTTTTTATACAGTAATATAAATGCTTTCCACCAAATGTTGTTGCATTGATGATGTTTGTGTAATTTGCTTGCTTAACTGCTTACTTAGATCTGTTCTTGTTTAGATGCATTTTACTACTTGTGTTCTTTTGTATGTCTTGACAGGTTTTTCAGCTAAGATATGAAGACCATAAAGCTTGGAACAACATCAAGGAGAAAGGATCCGCGATCTGAAAGGTAAGGAATCTAGTCACTCAATCTCTAATTAGATCTAGGAAAGTTATTTCATATTCTGTCTCATTTGTTCTAGGCTTGCATTAAGCTAGGGAGATCACGCCTTGAGTCTGCTCTTGGTAGATTGTTCAATAACAAAAATACCCTAACTAAATGAAAGATTATAATCTTTAACTCACCTATCCTTGCAAGGAGTAGAATGTTAAAAGGGAGTAATGACTGTGAACTACTTAAAACAATCCCAAAGGATAGCTGCTGAAATAAATGTATTTAACAATCACAAGATAAAATTAACACAAAGATAGCTTTGGTATTATCATTTATTTCATTCATTACTCATAAATACACAAATAGCTTCATTTTATATTCATAAACAATGATATGTTTCACAAACCATTAGAAGAATCCACTAGCAAAAGGAAAGATCTTACTGCATATTGATGAACAAAAGAAGAAATAATTCTGCACATTCATTCATATAATTCCATGCAACATTCCATGTACGCCTTCACCCAGTAAAAACTGTCTTTCTCATTAAAAGAAAATAATTTCTCACAAGTGAGATTAATACAATCTTTCACAAGCAAACAAACCCTTTCCTATCTAGTCTCTTCTATTTATATTTACAAACTAAAACTTGAGGTGACTTATCACTCCATATTCCCTTAAAACCTTTTGTTTTCCACAATTTTATCCTTTTGTGGTTGCAACATAAATAACCAAAACAAAAATAAAAATACAATATTACATCAATTTGATGGTGCGTTTTCTTGACTTTGGATGTAATCATTCCAAAGACCACTCTCATAAGATATTACATTTAATTGTTGTAGTTCCAATAATTTCAAAGCCACTTCATGAAAAGGTAGATCCTTGACCATAGCTTTCAATCCCTTACTTGTTGTATTGTGTCCATTTCCTAAGAAATGAGCCTTCATTGTGGCTTGTCCAATACGCTACTGGATATCTTCTACAGTGAGTGTGTCTAGAATTTTGATGGCAACAATGTCCTCATTCATGATAGTCCTTAGTTCTGCTAAACGATGCTCTTTTGGTACTAGTTCTTCAATTGCAACTAGAGGAGGTAGATAGCATTTTTTGAAATCCCTGCAAATACTCTGGTGAATATCCTCACGCTTACTAATGGAATCATTCACCTCATTCTGCAACTTTTTCTCTGCCCTCTGGAAACTATCCAAGAGTGCTAAGTCCAATTTTAGTTCAGCAGTGACCTCTTGGGCAAATGTTGGGGAATCTCCTTAGCCTTCTTCCTCCAAGCAATAAGCTTTTTCATTTTATCATAGATTCTTGTGAGATTTTGCTTTGTGGTTGCACCTTCTTCCGAAATTTTCCCAAGTCTGGTTACCATCCCTTGCAATTCATATGTTTTCTAAGTGTGTAATTCTTGGGAATGAAATAGTTGTTCTTGTAATGTAGAATCACACTCATATAACGATGTCAAATCTTGTCTTTATTCTTGATCGGAGTTCAGTTGTTCCACTAAGGACTCATTTTCTCTATTTGACTCTGCTACTTGAGCTTGTAAAGCTCCCTTTTATATCGTAAGAGACTCCACCTGTTGGTCTAACTGGGATTCTTTGTCCTGTAACTCACTTATTTGAGCTTGAAGGTCAATATGCTCTCCTTCCAAGATTATTACCTATACATTTAATGATTCTTTTTCACCCTCCAGACTCTCAACAGTCTGCATGAATTTCTCTTTCTCCAACTCTAAAGCATCACACTGTCTTCTGATCTCAATTCCTTCATTTTGGGCATGTACCAAATTGTCTTTCATCTTAATCATTTTAGCTTTGATCTTCTCTGCATCTTCCATCAAATTATGAATATTATCTTCATTGGCTCGTGCAACAACAACATTTACCGATGCTGTGAATTTAGGATCCTTTTTCGTGCTTTCCAATACTGTAACTTCTTGTATGGTAATGATATCAGGCTATGCAACAACCTTTAATCTCTTTTCCATTATTTTCATGATAGTCTTTCTTTTGGGATCAAGGATTATTGTTTCCAGTTTGGCAACTGAATGTTACTTGGACAGTGTAAATGGCGTGAGTCCTAGCTCAGCTAAAGGAAGATGACCTCCTGTGAGGGGTACTCGAGTATCGATATCCATGTCCTGTTGATCATTACTTTCTTGTGTGTTCTGAGCTTCCACAGCTTTCTTGATCCAATCTTCTTCTTAAATTTTGTTCTTCAACTCTTCTTCTTGCATTCTCTTCCCCTCTTGCTCTGCAACCATATTTTCTACCTTTTCCTGCTATGCTTTCCTCCGTGCTTCTTCATACTTTTCTTCATTTTGTCTCTCTTCTTCTTTCTTCTTGTCTAATTCTTCTTCTTGCATCCTCTTTGTACTTTCAGCCGCTAGAGCTTCTTCATTATCTTTCTTCCTTGCCACCTCTTGTAAATCTTCTTTTGTTGATGTATTTAATTGGATTGAACTTGCTTATGGTTTCTTACCAAATCTTTTGTTTAAATCTATGAAATTATTTTCTCTTCTATACACATATTCATCCCACAAGAAGTGGTATGCATATTCATAATTAATCTTACACGACAAGCAATGTTAAGCCACCTTCTGCATGCTGTCATTTTTTACAAAAACCATTTCTCCAAAGTGATAAGCTTTCAAATCTTTCACATATTCCTTTTCTCCCTTGACTTTGTTAAATTTATATGCCCTAACTACAAGTGGTAGTGGTGGCCATGAGGCTTTCTTATGTTCATGCAAGAAGTGCCCAGCACCGTTGACGAATACTTGCCTCACTATTTCCTTCAATATGATGTAATTTGTAACATATTTGGGTATCAATGAGGGGCTCTTTGAACCTCCGTACATGCATAGATATGTGCCTTAAGGAGTGAAATAGTAGTCTCCAAATTATGTGACCACCACGAGTGCCTCATCTGACATACAATTGGGTTCTTCTTCAAAAATCAATTTATATAAGGGCATCATGAACTCTTCACAAATCTTCTTATAGAAGCTAACGTGTTTATGGGCCCATGGAAATTGATAGGCCACATATACTGGAGCTTCATTTGATTCCAATTGTATTTGAGCTTTGGAAAAGGATTCCTAATAATAATACAATCAACAAGATATGATGACAAATAAACCTCAGCTTTCTTTTGCTTTATTCCCTCCTAAGCATATTTTATGGCTTGCATCATATTTTCTGAAATAATGTCGTCCCAATTGAACACAGTGTCGTGCATCGTGACATGATACAATAGTGGAATCCAACTGAGCTTGTAACTTGCATTGGATCTCCCATATCTTTTGCACAAAAGCACGCAGCCACTTTGAATGGAGTATTAAGGTTCTTGGTTTCATATTCCACACTAGTTCTTTGTCGTAATCGTTTTCCTGGGACCAACATCTTTCTTGCACATTCCGAGTGTTCAATATTCACACTTTTGACCCAATCATCTGCTAAGAGCACTTTAGGTGTTGGGATATTGTAGGCTCTACTTATATGAGCAGGCTGGAAAGAAGTAAAATTGTTCCCATTAGCACTCGCAATGATTCTAGATTTCACATCCACATATGGCAAAATCCAACTAATCACTTCTACACATAGAAATAGCTTTGGGCATGTAGCAGGTTTATGAAGAGCAGATTTCTTGATATTTTGGTATATCAAGCTTTCTTCTATCATTGCATCGGGTATGTTTTGATCTCTAATGAGGTGATAGAGCTTGCCCCACTTGAATTCAGGGGCTATCCCAGTGATAGATTTACTATTATCGAACTGGACTTCTAAGGCTATTTATTGAACCATTTCTACATTATAATCCGATTCCACCAACTTGATATTATGCTTAGAACTGCTTTTGACCATTTCTGGATCCTGTGACACAAAGGCATCATCATTGGGTTGCATGGGCTCCATTGAAAACACAACTAGACAAATTTATACCTAAAAGAATGATTACAGGAAGAATTCAATGAACAAACAAAATATATAAGTATGTTATCCCCTATAAATAAAATATTACTCTTCCTCAACCTAGTCACCACTTATAAATGCAATGTAAACAAGAGACTCATACTAACAACAAGTCCAAAACATTATTCTCAGCAAAATTGCCTATTAGACAAAACTGTAAATCAAAATTTAAAGGCCCGTCTAATATGCATGTATTTGGAAGAAAATATATAAATTAGGTTTGACATCCCTTTGAGCAAATGACCATATTGGAGACCAAGTAAGAAGGGTTATGGTCGAATGACGCCTCCCATGTTTACAAATGCTGGTTAAGCACCCAAATTCAATCGTTTACACTAAATAGACTTGTCAGGCTTAGGGCCTCAACCATACTTCAAATGCTCGCAAATGTGAAAGACGTATAATTAGGGTTCAATCGAAAAATATATGGTCAGAATCGTGATGAGGAAGAATCTGTCAGCTAGGGTTTACAATATTTTAAGCAAACAAAATGTGTTCGAGTAAAGGAACTTAGGGTTGAGACACACCCCTATGAAAATGCAGTAGGACTGGTTAAAATAGTAGCCTAACAGTCCTGTGTTCAATGGGTTTCACGCAACCACAAGATCAATAGCTAGATAGGGTTCGAGAATCTAATTCCTTCATCTTGTTCAAGTGATGATGGGAAGACATTTAGGGTTTTAGCGAGTTTTAACTAATCCTTAAAAGTGAAACGGATTCATCTAACCAATAATACGTTCTCCCATAAAACGAAATCCCTAAAAGACAAGTGTAAAATTACTTTAGATAAAGACAAAGAACACTTACCTGGAAGTACGACAGATGCGCAGTTGAGCTAATGGTTGACCCAGCAGGGTGTTACTAGACAATGTACCGAAAGCGGACTTAAGGCGTGATCTCCCTAGTTCAACGTGAATCTAGAACAAGTGGGAAAGAATATGAAACTGCTTTCCTATATCTAGTTAAAGATCGAGTGATTAGATGTCTTACCTCTAGCTTGTAGATCCTTTCTCCTTAATGTTGGTCCAAGCTCCACGGTCAGCATATCTCAGCTGCAAGACCTGTCAAGACATATAGAACAATACAAGCAGTAAAATGCATCTAAACAGTAACAAATCTAAGTAAACGGTTAAGCAAGTAAACTACACAAACATCATTAATAGAACAACATTTGGTGGAAAGAGTTTATATTATTGTATTAAAAGAGGGAAGTACAAAGAAGAGATGATTACAACCAAATCTTAACGTTGCAATCCTCCTCCAATAAGCCGATGCCAAATCCTCCAAAGGAAGTATAGGTCTCCCAAGAGATGAGTAGAGATCTCCTAAGCTAATTTCACCAACATGCAAGTACTATAGACTTCCTCCCTTTGGAATGGGAATGAGCTTCACATATATAGGACTAAGAGGATAGGGTAGGTTGAGATATAGTGGGAGAGGGTTAAGGGATCCTCCCAAAGGGATAGGGAACCGAATTCCATCTCCCCTATAGGTTAGGGATAGAGATCCACATCACACACCTTCGAGAAATGGCTCGAAGATTCCCTTTTATCCATTTAACTGACATCGTCACAGGCTGCAGTAGGACAACCTGCGACGTCGCATGCTGCACTAACGTGACCTGCGATGAACTCACTAAACCCAATAGAAATAGGTCAGTATCTCTTCCAATTTGGTATCTTAGTCATGGAGACTTCGGGGAGGTTTACACTAAGCCTTAAGGTGGCAAGATTTAGGTGTAACAGAATGCCCCCCAAAGCATGAAGCTGTTGGAACTTAACAATTGAAATGCTTTGACATAAGGAATTGGCAAGGACTTGTTAGATGAAGGATGTCATTGCGGTACAACTGACTCTGAGAACACAGTATCGTATGACTCACAACATGGTTGTCGACCAATACATTGCAGATCCATGGTAGTAATGACCAACTGAACACAATCACGGCTACTAGACATAAGCATAGATCCATGATGAGATGATAACACAGCCACGACCAATACAAAAGTGGATCCGTGTAATATGACTCAAAACAATCTCCATCGCAACCTAGGTAAAACATGAATCCCCAGGCTCTTCAAGCCGAACCCGCAATACGAATCTATCCATGTGATTACAAATGTCTTGAGGTCAAACATGGTAGAAACCACTTGATTACCGGTCATTGATGTATACTGTTAACAAGCGCGAGGGAAATCACCATTAATGTCAATGATCCCCAAGGTATCATAGTACATATCATCAAGCGTGAATAAATGAGTTGAAGTCGAACACCGGATTTAATATTTCAATCAAGATTCAATGATGCAAACTCATGTCGAAAGCGAGGTAACCTGTCATTGAGGCATGTAGGCCCAAGGTACTTGATTGGTTTCTAGATTCAATCCTTGGATGATGTGTTGAGGTCGACAAGGATGAATCCGTCAAAGGAGGGCCATGATGAATCCCCCATCAACGACATGAAACTCGACAACAGATGGTTGGAGTAGATCGGACGGTACAGTAACATGCAATACTGACGCAGAGTAGACCGACATGGTGGAAGGTGTATTGATTGCAAATAATGAGCGGTGAATGTATTCTTGAACATGGGCATGGCATGACTTGGCAGTATTGACATGATGAGAATGAAACCAATTCCTAATGCAACTGATTATGGAAGTATTCTTCGGATGACCCAAAGGAGTAACAAGACTCAGGAAGTAGGCAAAATTCGAGGACAAACGGATGACCCGAATACTGTATGCGAATACAAATGAGTGCCATGTTCAAGAACGACTAAGTATTACCACTGGTAAATGTGTAATACAAAAACTTTTCTTTTTCCCCATCATGACTGATGAGTGCCTCATGTGTTTTTTACGAGCTTGATGAGGGTAACCAGATGCTCGGTATAGCTCATCTCATAGATGAGTCTAATCCCAAATATTTTCCGAACTTGGGAAAGGAGGTGTTTGTCCCATGGCGGGCCCTACAATGTTAAATTTTAACGAGTCCATAGAAGCTAAACTCGGCCTCATTTCATGTTTAGAGAGTCTGAAAAGAACTAAAGAAGACTCCAAAGGTCCTTTTCGTAAGGTTAGCCTCTTCGCCCATAAAAGGGTAAAACAACGCGAGAGAAGACTCTTCCAGTCATGATTGGCTGGAGTATTATTTTTTCGTAAGTAGTGCCCCCTAGTCCAAAAAAGGGGTAAACTATCACCAGGAAGACGATCATTCAAATACTTTTACAAGCGTGAACGCATCAAGTTCGCTTGGTGATCTTTTCGTATTTAGGGAGCCTGGAAAGAGCTTAAAGAGAGACTCCGGGGGGTTCCTTTTTCGTAGGAGTTTAACAAGCCCGAAAAAAGTGATAAACTATAACTCGATGACTTATTCTCATCATTTTACGAGCACGAGAAAGAACAAAGAGTAAGCTCGGTTGTCATTAGTAATTGAATTTAATGAGCGAAATAATGACAAAAAGACGCTCGAAGAAGTTGTTCATGCCTGATGATACTTACGAGATGATCGTCATGGTGAAAAATGACATTAATTAGGCACTTAACTTGTCCTCCCACTCAAAGACTAGGTCAAAAACAATTAACCAAGCGTTTAAATGTGGTAAATGATCCAAACTATAGCAAAAAACCCACTAAAGCATCAAATTATAAAAGGAATATTCCATTCTTTATTATAAAATGGGTGAAATAGTGAAAAGAAATTACAATTTTTTTTACCAAGTTTGGAGAGTGTGAAGAGCCATTCGAAGCCAAATTTCAACTACTAATTCTGGGAGCTATGATCCACCATTTCGCGAGCCGTTAGAAGCAGGTAGGCCTAAACTCATCTTAGCAACTTTACAGTGGATTAATTTTAGGTTTTTTGCTTATTTTTCAAGGTTTTGAGTTGTTTATCTTGGGGGAAATGCGCCCACAGGTCGACGCAAGCCGTCCTTACGGGAACTGCGACGACCCTGGTCATAAGCAGGTAGGCCTAAACTCATCTTAGCAACTTTCTAGTGGATTAGTTTTAGTTTTTTGCTTATTTTTCAAGGTTTTGAGTTGTTTATCTTGGGGAAAATGCGCCCACAAGCCGACGCAAGCCGTCCTTACGGGAACTGCGACGACCCAGGGTCATCATAAATCCCATAAGGGTCGTTTGCAATGATGTTGCACTATCTGCAAGGACAGTTTGCGACAGCGAAAACGTCCAAGTTCAACTCATTTCCCAACCCACAAGAAAAAGTTTTAATGCATGGGGTGAGTTCTAATGTTGCTTATTTGTGCTTCTTAACAAGTTCACGGTGACAACCATGGTCATAGAGTGGCGAGAACGACAACATGAGTTGGATGATGCTCAGTTCGAAAATGACCCTCAATGCGTTGCTGCATTAAGGAACTGTGGACTTCTCAAATACTTTCGAGTGCCAGTCATGAGGGCCCAAGTTCAGCTACTGACACATATGATCAAATGTTGGGATTCGACGCAGCAACACTTCGAGATCGGGGTGAATACATTGAGTATAGATGTCGAGGAAATATATTACTTGACAGGATTATCTCGGAGGGGAGAATCCATATCTCTCATTGGATCATAGGGAGGTGATCGAATCGTGGATGGCAAGATTACTCAGTACTGCACTGTAGGCACTGTGGCTACAAGTGGGAAGATCCCCATTAAGGAGATTCGAGACCGTCCTTTGCGTGTCATGCTCTTCACTCTAGTGAGGGTGGCGGAGAGTTAGTCTACTCACCTTGCGAACAAGACACAGTTGATGTATGCGTAGGAGTGCATGGCTCCTCAGGTATTCAACTGGTGCGAGGGACTCCTTACCAACCTCCGGGGTCAGCTTACCAAATGTCAGCGCGGGGCGCTGAAACAGTTTGGATATGGAACTGTGGTGATCTCTTTTCTACTAGAGCGAGTACCTCATCTGCGTCCACAGGTGGACTTAGATGACCGAGATGCCAGCGATCCTCATATGACTCAATGGGCAGAGTTGATGGCCCGCCACGGTGGCGGGGGTACCATCATAGGTTATGGCACCGAGTTCTTCACTTGGTTGGAGGGACAACTCCTCATGATTGAGGATTACCCTTACAGCGGGACAGACTTCAGAGGTGATCCCGACCTGATGCTACCCGAGGGAGCACAATGGGGAGACATGGGTAAGAACAACAACTTTTGTGTTTTTCATTTTATGTATTTTGTGATTTTTTTTTTTTTGGAGTAGTGCTGATAACTTGATGTTGTGTGCAGATGTGGGTCCGTCGCGACCAGTTGGGGTCTCTCTCATTGCGAGGAGAGGAGAGGTGTCGGTCATGGGTTCTGCGGTGTGAGATGTTGCCGAGGAGGTAGAGGAGGTTTATGAGAACCTCCAGAGGCTGACACTGGATATCCCAGAACTGGGTGTTCGTGATCTACCTCGGGGCTACCAGAAGTACGCTGTCGGGGTGTCTGATCATTTTGGCACACTGATGGCCAAAGTGGCGAGGTACGTGGTCTGCTTTCATGGGTAGCAGCCGAGAGCTTCAGGGTCTAGGGACAGGTGACCTGAGCCTTAGGCTCATGTCCTACTTATGTATACTGAAAGTTTTCCTACTCATTGAAAGCTAGTATGCTTCAGATTTTGTATAAGCACTACCATTTTGACTTATATATATATACAGACATTTTCAGCGGATTTATACATTATGCATTCTATTGATGATTAATGTGGTCTTGTTTACATGTTTGCTTATACAATGGATGATTTACGTGTTATGCATGCTTTAATATTTTATTTATATGTTATGTGTGTGCAATGTACCAATCTAAAATGAAGTTGGCCATCGAGTCGGCAACTGTGTTCATGTCTCGTGGAATGTGCAGGTATTGAATAGATTCAAAAGACCTTTCCAGAAGACGGACTCGTCTAAAGAGACGGAGTGGTGTAGGGTTGCGGATAGCGTAGACCCAGTTAAGATGATAGACCACTAGTTGCGAATCCAAATAGATAACAACGTGGTCCATACCCAAGGAAAGAGCATTGGTTAGGGTTCCAATGACTGCCTGATATTCCGCAGCATTGTTGGTTGTGAAACCTAGACAAATTCCTCCGGAGCTAATTAGCTCGCCGGTGGGAGAATAGAGTACCCAGGATGCGGAAGCAAGGTTACAGGTATGTCGGCTAGCGCCATCCGCGAATCTGTAGCAATTTGCCATCTGCACATGCAGATAGAACATGGTATAAGAAACAAAACAAGACCTAGACACACTAAAATAAAATCGTCACACCACACAAAACACACACGCCATATACAGTATATACAAGATGTCTGTGCATGTAAGACTCAGGCATAGTACTTCTTCAGGTAGAGCCTGTTGTGGGGCTCACCCAAAGATATCCCATCGTAGTCCTCTAGTTCATAGGCTCCTTTTTCCAGAACACATTTCACTATGTACAGTCTATGCCACATGGACGCGAACTTACCTACCCCCAGCTTATCATGCCTTTGGTCGTATGTGAGGACCAAATCACCTTCATTAAAGACGCGGGGGTTGGACCGACCTATCGTACTGTGCCTTGATGCGCTTGTTATGTGCCTCGTTGGCAAGAGCAGCATCGCGGCAGGTCTCGTCAAGCTTTGCAAGGTAAAGGAAACGTTCTTCCTCAGTAGTGGTGTTCGAAAGAAGTTCGATTGTGAGTTAGAGCGATGGAATCTCGCACTCTATTGGTAGGACTGCCTCCAAGCCGTAAACTAGCTGGAATGGTGTAAATCCGATGACAGTCTTAACGGAAGTCCGGTATGCCCATAGCACGGAAAAAAGCATGTTGTGCCAGTTGGACTTATGCGTACCCACCATGCGTTGAATCATGGTTTTCAAGACCTTGTTAATGGCCTCTACTTGTCCATTGGACTGCAGGTAGTAAGGTGTTGAGTTTTCATGATGAAAACCCAATCTGGTGCTCAACTCGTCAACCATATGGTTCTGAAAATGAGATCCATGGTCGGTGACTATGGCTTGCGGGACTCCAAACCATGAGATAACATGATTGAACATGAAGAGTGCGGTGATTTTGCCGTGGTCAGTGTATGTAGGCATAGCCTCGGCCCACTTTGTGAAGTAATCCACGGCTACTATGACGTAACCATGCCCCCGGCCGAGGTAGGCTTACAGTGCATGAAGTCAATGCCCCATTTTGCGAAGGGGCCAACAGCAATAACCGGGTGTAATGGGGCTGGATGGGTGCGCTTTTTCATTTGAAAATGTTGGCATGGTGGACATTTTTTAATGGCCTCAATGCAATCTTGGAAGATGGACGACCAGTAATATACCACGCACCGTATCTTTTGGGTTGCAACCATCCCAGAGAGATGACTGCCACAAGCCCCACCGTGACAGTCATTCAAGACGTCTTCAGCCTCCTTGTGTGTCAGACAGCGTCGAAGAACAGAATCAATGTCGCGAGGGTACAAGGTATCACTGATGATCAGGTAATACTTTGCGTGGTAGCGTATACGACAACGGTCATCACGAGACATTTGGGGGTTGAAACGTTGGGTTTGGAGATATAACGTAATATATCCATACCACAGGTCAGACGTGCTGATGAGGAAAATGATTCATCTGGAAGAGAATCATTGGGCTCAGATCCTAAATCAACACGAGGAAGATCGCAGACGAGCTCGGCGAACACCAAAGAATTCTTAGACTTAGATTTCTTGAAGAGGAAATCGAACTCCTGAAGTATCACGATCCAGCAAGAATACTTGCCCCCAAGTACTTGACGTGTCAAGACGTGGTACATGGCGTTCGATTCGACAATGATGGTGGTGGTGCGAAGCAGTATGCAGTATGATGGTGGTGGTGCGGAGCAGTATGGAGTATGATGTGGTGGTGGTGCGGAGCAGTATGTAAGACCCTTACTTAGATAGTAGATCACATGCTCTTCGGCGTTGTTATCTTCCTGTACCAAGACCATGGTGATCGTGGTGGCAGAAGTAGTGAGGTAAAGGATATAATCCTTGTAGTGATTAGGCAGTTGGAGCATAGGGGCGTGCGTAATAGCATGTTTGAGACTATCGAATAATTATTGCGCCTGGTCGTCCCAAATGAACGAGATCTCCTTCTTGAGTAGTCTCATATAACCCTGCATCTTTTGCGTGAAATTACAGACAAAAAACCCTAAGTAAGTTGCCTTCCCTTGCAAGCTTTGAAGTTTCGTAACGTCAGTGGGAGGTGGGAGAGCGACGATGGCTTCCACCTTCAAGGGATCAATGTGGATTCCATCTTTTGAGCCAATGAAACTGAGGAGGCGTCCAGACTCAATGCAAAAGATACACTTGTGAGGGTTCAAACAGATGTTATACTGTTTGCATCTGAGGAATACCACCGTCAAATGATCAATGTGAAAGTTGCACTGCCGCGAATGAGCTGGGAGATCATCGAGATAAGGTTCCACAAATTCCTTCACGTCATCAAAAGCATACGACATGGCCTGCTGGAATGTGGCACCAGCATTTTTAAGACCAAAAGGGAGCTTGCGATAAGAAAATGTGCCCCAAGTGCAGATGAAAGCTGTGTTGTGTTGATCAATTAGGTGAATCTCAATTTGGTTGTAACCGAAAAAGTCATCCATGAATGAGAAGATGACACTTCAGTCACAATTTTCGATGATCTGGTCGATAAAGGGAGTGGGATAGTTTTCCTTTGGACAAGCTTTATTCAAATCCTGATAATCAACACAGACACATATGGTGCCCTGCTTCTTAGCTACAGGGATGACATTTGAGACCCATTTTGTTAATGGAACAGGATAAATGAAACCGGTCTTTAAGAGATTTTCAATTTCTGCCTTAATTGCCGCAGTTTTCCTAGGGTGTACCGGTTGAAGCTTTTTCCGAAATGTTTAGCATCAGGATAGGTTTGAATCTTATGTGAAACAATAGCTGGGTCTATCCCGGGCATTTCCTTGTAGTCCCAAGCAAACACGTCTCGAAATTGCTTGAACAAGGTCGTGAAAGTAGTACTCTTTTCAGGGGAACACTTCTGGCCTAAACGAATGTGTTCCACGATACCAAGAGTAACCGATATGTCTACCGGAATGGTAGGTTCGATGTTGGCCAAATTTCCCTCGGTGTCCATGTGACACGTGAGTATCGAGGACTGGGGGCAAGGGTATACATCCGGTGTGAAAATAGTGGTGATTTGGTTCTCTACAGTATCCAATGGAGGAAGGAAAGATGATCGGTGGTGGAGTTCTTCTCACAGAGGGCCATCCCCAACCATAATCTCCACAATGGACTCGTCGGAATGAAAAGTCCGGAGCAGAGGATCGAGTAAGGATAACGTCCGCTGTAGAGAACAGGATGTAGAGGACACATCCAAGTGGTCCTATGGTGCTGAATGGATAGCCTCATAAGTGAGTTCAGCGGGTGAAAGAGGCATGGTATCTCCAATCAGGTGCATGGTGGCTTCGTCGAGTACGAGCCATGGATCGGTGGAGTTGGGAAGAGAGGATATCATGTTCACCGAGGCAACATGGTTAGGGGAATCCGAGGTTGGAAAAACACCCATAATAGATGAATTTGTTATGAGGCCTACCCCCACGCTCTCATATGGTTACGAAGATTGCCCGAGTAACGGGACATTATCGCCGATATGAGTAGCGGTGTCCGGTGTACAAAAGTCCAGTTGGTCGACAGTGACAATTCGTCCTTGGTGGGGGAATTGCACAATGCAGAAGACGGATGATGCGACCGCAGTCATGGCATAAAACCAGTTACGACCAAGTAAAAGATTATAATCTAAAGGGGCGGCGACCACTTCTACCTTAATGGTTGCGGTCTTACCCCCCAATTCTACTGTCAAGGCCTGTAACATCCCATGAGGTTGGAAACCACGATCGTCAAATGATTTCAAGGTGGTGGGAGAACGGTTTAACTCAGGAGAACCAATGGCTCTCCAACACGAAATCGACATGACCGAGGTAGAGTCACCTTCGTCCAAGACGGTACGATGGATTGTCTTCCCAGCAACGTTCGTAGGAACTTGGAATGCAAGTTGGTGGGAAAGCCTCGGTTTAAAGTACTCGAGTTGGAACATGATGGTATTAGAGGAATCTGGATCAACTGCACCAATAAGAGTGAGAAGAGTCTTGTGCTGGTTGGGACAGTTCTGCAAGACTTATAGCGTTGACATAACACAAGGAGCTTGTGCCAAGTCCTCTACAATATTGTAGTTTTGAGCTGTCCGAGCATTGGGATTGAAAACAGATTTTCAAATCATGCTCTTGGGCGGACGCAACACTGACTCTAAAGGAGTCTTCTCAATGGTGAGAGAACCATGTGGTACGGTGACATCGGGAATAGAAGTGGAAGCTTTTTCAGTATTACTTCCAACGGGTTCCTTCTGAGGGACTGATTTGTATGATCGTGAACGTGTGTTCAAGTTAACCGTCTCACTATGCATCATGAGAACATGCACAGTGGAGGATGCCTCTCCTTGGGAAGGAGAGGTGTGAGTGATCAGTTGTTGGTTCTGAGTGGGGAAGGTATCGTTGAGAACTGCGGTAGTCGAGTTTCCCTTGATAAACTTTTGCACTTCGTCTTGGTGAGGAAATTCCTTGGAGAAATGGTCACCACCGCATAGTAAACAAGGATACTTCAACTTCCTCTTCTGTTTGGTGTCTTCAGGGCTGGGCTTGGGCTCCTGCTGATTGGAAGATTTCTTAGGTTTGCCCTTGTTTTTCTTCTTACCACTGGACTTCTAAGATGAAGCTGATTGAAAAGAATTTACCTCTTTGGTGGAGGCCGGAGTGGGTGACTTGGTGTTGTTGCCAGCCTGTGGTGGTGATGGGGAAGAACCTTGGGGGTTTGACGATCCACCAGTTTGAGTAGAAGACTGGTAGGTAAGGGAACCAATGATGCCATTGGCCTGTGGTACCTTGGGTGGTTTCGCAGGGTCATACATAGGGCGAGGTGCGTCAGGAACATTTTCATACAATGTGTCGGATTGAGCATAGACCAAGTCTAAGTAATGGGCACAGGCAATATACTGTTCCTCAGTGACGACCCCTCCCATGGCCACGTCTCGAGCTACGACAGGTAAGAGAGACTTTGTGAACCAGTTAGCTAAAATTTGGTATGGAATATGAGCCTTAATAAGACGACGTCTCCTCCGCCACTCATGGATATGATCTGAGATATGAGTGGCAGTATTTTCAGAGAGCGAGGTTAGTAAGTCCGTACTAGTCTCATAATGAATGGGAAACTAGAAATGAGTCAAAAAAGACATAGCAAGAGAGCAGAAATCTGGAAAAGAGTTGGGTGGTAGTTCAATATACCACTTAGCAGCTGGGCCGATGAGGGTCCGTTGAAATAACCTAAGATGGATCGAGTTGTCCATCAAGGAGTTGGATGAACACCATAAGTGGTATGTCATCACATGATTTTTTGGGTCCTCACAAAGTTTGCCATCAAATTTTGGAATATTTGATGGTAGTTTCACCAAAATCGGTGGCCAATTGTATTCGTGGAAGATGGGATCATTTGTCTTACGAGATAGGTCGGGTAGATCCAACATAGCTAGAAAGGGCAGATGTTGATTTGACTGTGGGTATTGATATGGCATGTATGGACTAGTGGGACCTTGTATCGACTGGTTATAGGGTGTTCTCAGAGGAAACTGGCCGTAAGGGGGTGGGCCGCCGGGACAATATGTAGGTCCACCGCCATAATAAGATGGTCTGTTACCATAAGGTCGGGGTCCGCCACCACCACTGTGAGGGGGTGGGCCGCCTCCAAATGGTGGGGGTCCGTCGCCACCACCAGGATAGGATGGACCTCCACCACCTCCATCTGGAGGAGGTGGTGCACAACCGCCGCCTCCACCACGGTAGGATGGACCTCCACTACCTCCGCCAGGAGGAGGTGGTGCTCCACCACTGCCTTCACCGGGATAGGATGGATCTCCACTGCCTCCGTTGGGAGGAGGTGGTGCTCCACCACTTCCGTCGGAAGGGTGTGGACCTCCTCAGCCACCTCCACCATAATAGGGTGGTCCTCCACCACGACCACTAGGATGGGATGGACCTCCACCATAAGGTGGGGGTCCTCCTCCACCCGGGGGGGTGTCCCTCCGCCTCCACCTGAAGGGGGAGGGCCTCCACCTCCACCACCAGGAGGGGGTGGGAGATGGTTACCAAAATGAGATGGTCCTCCACCAGAAGGTAGAGGTCTGCCTCCTCTGAAATTGTGTGGGGGCCCGCTGCCTCTGACAGGAGGTGGGGGTGGACCAAACGGGGGTGGTTGTACTTGGGGGTCCATGTTGTAAAACATTTTGATGCCCCCATAGAGTGTAT
This sequence comes from Larix kaempferi, assembly GCA_027924585.1. Lineage (NCBI taxonomy): Eukaryota > Viridiplantae > Streptophyta > Pinopsida > Pinales > Pinaceae > Larix > Larix kaempferi. Next base: position 4,242,418 of record BSBM01000579.1, on the reverse strand, counting down.
GGATTTCGGGGATAAGGTATCCCGTAAAGTCCATTTCCGAGATTGAATTGTCCCGACACATGGTTAAGATAACCTCGATACGCTTGACTCCATGGTGGTTGCTTTGATTGGGATGGTCCCCCAACATGGTATAATCCCGTGGTGGAAGGTCTGACGGGTAAGGAAGCTCCAACGGAAGGACCAATGGGAACTCCTCCTCCGGTATTATGGTTAACGGACGGGGGTTTCCCCCTAGCAGCAACGTGCTGACCACTAATCAAAGGTTGACCCAACACGGGTTGTTGATTGTTTACGACGGGATTAACATTACTCGTAAGAAAGGTAGGGGGTAAAGAGTATCCTCCCCGCTAGTTTTGCGGTGGAGGAAGAGTGGGTAACATTCTCATAGTAGTAAGAGGGGTGTTGGACTGTTGTCCTTCAACAAGTTGAGTCGTTTGAGTTATAGAACTGATATCCTATCCAAGGGGTGTACTTGCAGGAAGTGAGGGTTGACCAGGTTCATAAGTGGGCATGTTGTGGGTGGATGGTTCTGGTGAGTCATAGGATAAAGTGTGAATTGGGATCTATTGATACGTGGGTATCTTCGTGACTTCAGGCCTTTGTGAAAATTTTTGTCTTCGAAGTTGATCCCCTTTGGAATGTAATTGATCCAAGCGAGCGCGAAGAGGTCCAAAAATATCTTCAGGAGTGGGCGAAGCGGATGGGGATGCAGTGGCAAAATGAGCCACTTGTTGACCTAGAGATGTTTCCCAAAAGGGTGCAGCTGGACCAAACGCAGCTGATACAAGGTCGTCCTGGGGAGGATTTAACCATTCCAACGATCCAGGCTCTCCCGGTAAAACGAGAGGTAAGTCTTGTGAAGTGGAAGTTTCCACCTCTTCACCCCGTGAGGGGTTAGAGGTGGGTGAATCTGGATTGAACATGTGTGCCCCAACATTCAAAGTAGGGTTTTCTACTTTAGGTGACATGATTGTGACGTGTGGGTCCATTCTTACCTTCGAAATTACCTCCTGGTTAAGGGGATATTCGAGTGGTAAGTTCAAAATTTTGCGGGACCTTCTCCAAGGAAAGTCAGCCAGAGTGACTGAAACAGAGTTTCTCGTAGAGTGTTGTAAACAAAAGAAAAGCAGTCCAGAAAAATCTACACAAACTAAGGCCACAAGCAAACTTATGTGAAAGGTGTGGATTCAAAAGTCTGGAACCTCACATAATTTTCAAGGCTTCGCAATTCGCTATATACCGAAGGGTCCAACAGTTAAACACGACAAGGAGGATTGGGACCGTACCCTTGCCTGAATACCCGACTACCTGGACAGCACGTACATAGTAATCTCCCCGAGTGCTGTTCTCGGTGTATTGCTCTACCAAGACGGCCAAATGGTTGACTCAGTTGGTTTCAAGAATCCTAGGAGTGTCTTTTGATATACGCAAGGTACATGGGAGCTCAAATCCGTATTGGTGTTGTCTAATGCACAACCGTACGGCATGAGACCTTCCTATATACTACCGAGTACGTGAAACACCTTTCGATATACGCCAAGTACGTGAAGTGCCTTTCGATATACCCTAAGGTACGTGAAAGAGCCTTCGATATACTGGTTGGTACGTGAAAGAGATTTGATATACCGGTTGGTAAGTGGAAGACTACAATACCCCCGGGATGCAGTGCAGGGAAATAACGATAACTGCCCTGTTTTAAGATGTCGGAACACGTCTCTAACTTAACACACAAGTTACTAAAAAATTTACCCTAGTTCTACCGTTAATTTTATCTAGACGGTTAGGTGAATGCATGAGGTGAGTACATAAACGTAAGCATAATGCAATCCCTAACTACATGAAAAGATGCATGTACTTTCCTTTCGATGAAAACTATGTATGGGAGGGAGAAATCTTTCCAAGTGGTTTTTACCAAAACAAACAAAACTTCAACAAATCTTAATTCTATCAAATTTGACAATAAAAGTACTCTTTTCGTTTTTCCAAGCAAAACATGAAAATCAACAGGCATCAAAACCAAATCTAAGCATTTTCTTTTTTTGTCTTTTCGAATCAAAATGTAACTAAGCGATGAAAAGAGAGAAGTTCTATCTAGAGCACCCTAACTTTTCAAAATTCACTATGATGGCCTAAAAGCATGAAAAACCAAAAATGCATATAATTCTTTCAAACATGGAATCACTTTTGCAAAAACTTGATCTCACTTGAATTTTTCAAGAAAATGAATGGCTCATAATTCCCAAAAAGCACAAATGATTAACCCTCCTTTCAAACTTTCCAAAAGACTTATGAATGATTTCCAATGCATGAACCAACTTCTACAACAATTTTCAAATACACTTGAAAACGACAAAAATGAAGCACTTTTAATTTTTCCAATGATATGCCAAGACTATAACTTGATAGCAACAATCTTTTTTAAGCGTGAATAACTGAAAAGAAAGATTATTTGCAGCACTCTAAACACTCAGAAATTCTCAAGAAAATGACAAGCACTCATATGAACCGAAAACACTCAAGACACTCAACAAACAACCGAATGCAATAAAAGTTAAGTAACATGTGCAAAAAGAGGTCTGAGATCGGATCCAATACAAAGATTAGATCAGGTGAGGTGAGGAGGGAAAGCAAGATCAAGTGGATTAAGGTGGGGGAGACCAAAGTGTCCACCACTACCGAAACTCAAACTTGTCCAAAATGGAACCCAAAACCACTCCGAGTCAAACAAAAAAAAACCAAACACTAGCAATGCAACATCAAAAAGGTCTCTGACTGGAACATACAATGCAGAGGAGGTATGTAAGGCAAACCCAAATCAAAGGTTGGAGAGGAGAAAACCCAAACACAAGGCTAAACTGCTCGTCGCAGTCTCTGGTCAAGATCAGAGCGACCATCCCAGGTAGAACATAGGTGAACTGCGTCGATGGCGCAGGATGTCACACTGAGAGGAGCGACAACGTCGCAGGTTGCATAGCAACAAACTGCACCTGACAAGGGAACGTCGCTCTGGATATATTACCCAGGTGCGACGGGCGAGATTGCTATGCAAGGATGAATAGATCTCCAAATATGATCAACCAAAAGGCTTGACAATCAAACATACAGATTCAAAGGAAGTCCAGGGACTCTTCAAGAAGAAGATCTGGTGGTGAAAGAGGCTAAGGAGGCAAATGAAATGGCTCACAAATAAATTAGAGAGAATGACTTTCAAACTAAAAACTTAAAACAATGCATTGTTTTCTTCCCCAGTATGGTCACCAAAATTGTTACCAGACAATCTACCGAAAGCGAACTTAAGGCGTGATCTCCCTAGTTCAACGTGAATCTAGAACAAGTGGGATAGAATATGAAACTGCTTTCCTAGATCTAGTTAAAGATCGAGTGATTAGATGTCTTATCTCTAGCTTTTAGATCCTTTCTCCTTGATGTTGTTCCAAGCTCCATGGACGTCAGATCTCAGCTGCAAGACCTGTCAAGACATACAGAACAATACAAGCAGTAAAATGCATACAAACAGTAACAGATCTAAGTAAACGGTTAAGCAAGTAAACTACACAAACATCATTAATACAACAACATTTGGTGGAAAGAGTTTATATTACTGTATTAAAAGAGGGAAGTACAAAGAAGAGATGATTACAACCAAAGCTTAACGTCGCAATCCTCCTCCAACAAGCCAATGTCAAAGCCTCCAAAGGAAGTATAGGTCTCCCAAGAGATGAGTAGAGATCTCCTAAGCTAATTTCACCAGCATGCAAGTACTATAGACTTCCTCCCTTTGGAATGGGAATGAGCTTCACATATATAGGACTAAGAGGATAGGGTAGGTTGAGATATAGTGGGAGAGCGTTAAGGGATCCTCCCAAAGGGCTAGGGAACCGAATGCCAACTCCCCTATAGGTTAGGGATAGAGATCCACATCACACACCTTCAAGAAATGGCTCGAAGATGCCCTTTTATCCATTTAACTAACATCGTCGCAGGCTGCAGTAGGACAACCTACGACGTCGCATGCTGCACTAAGGTGACCTGCGACGACCTCACTAAACCCAATAGAAATAGGTCAATATCTCTTCCAATTTGGTATCTTAGTCATGGAGACTTCAAGGAGGTTTACACTAAGTCTTAAGGTGGCAAGATTTAGGTGTAACACAGGGTTCCTCGTCTAGGTGGCTCGAGTAATGTAACAACGTTGAAGAAATACCCATCAAGCTCTCAACGGGATCTGTTTCAAATATAAATGGTGCCTAAACCCTAAAACGTCTACGACTTAGTGAACAACTTCCGCAACGAGGATCTCTTTACAAGAAAAAGCGTGTTAGAAATGGCTTTGCACGTAGAGTTCGGTGTTAAAACTCAATTTGGCCCAATGCTTCTCAGAGAATATTCACATCTTGTTGCGAAATACATCGGCCTCCAACTTGTGTGACTACCGAATCGTTTCGGTCCTAGCTTTCAATGTCATCGATCAAGACATATAGCCAGTTGTTATCAGACAATCTACCAAAAGCGGACTTAAGACATGATCTCTCTAGCTCAATGTAAGTCTAGAACAAATGAGACAGAATATTAAACTACTCTCCTAGATCTAGTTAGAGATCGAGTAATTAAGTATCTTACCTTAGATTCGTAGATCTTTCTTCTCGTTGTTGTTCCGAGCTCCGTGGTCGTCAGATCTCAGCTGCAAAACCTATCAATACACATAGGAACAATACAATTAGTAAAACATGCCTAAACATTAACTAGTCTAAGTGAACAGTTGAGGAGGTTAACTATAAATATCATTAACACAATAACATTTATGGAAAGCATTTATATTACTGTATAAAAAGTGGGGAGTACAATAGAAGAGAGGATTACAACCGATGCCTCAACATCGCAATCTCCTTCCGACAAGCCAAACCAAAGCTCCTAGAGAGAAGTAGGTGCCTCCAAGACTAGGGTGTTGAACTACTGAGCTAATTTCACCAGCCTAAGAGTACCATCGACTTCCTCCCTATGGGATGGGAAGGGCTCTTGTATTTATAGGACCAAGTGGATAAAGTAGGTTGAGGATCATGGGGAGAGGTTTAAGGGATCCTCCCATTAGGTTAAGGAACCGAAGGCCAGCTCACCTAGGAGTTAGGGATAAAGATCCACCTCATCGAACTTCTAGAATTCGCTCGAAAGCTACCTTTATCCCATGAAATTGACTCCGGCGCATGCTGCACGAAGGAAACTTGCGTCGGCGCACTTTGCTCAAAGACAACCTGCGTCGGCCTAATTAGGAGTGTGGATAAAGGCCATCAACTTGCTCTAAGTGACTAACTTGATCTTGGGACTTCAGGGATTTAGGCACTGAGGTTACATAGGTGTAGATTTTGGGTGTAACAGAATGCCCCCCAAAGCATGAAGCTGGTAAAACTAATCAGGTAAAATGCTTTGATAGAAGGAATGGCAAGGACTTGTCGGAAAGAAGATGTTGTTGTAGTACAACTGACTCTAAGAACACAGTCTCATATGACACACAACATGGTTGCCGACCAATACATTGCATATCCATGGTAGTAATGACCGACTGAACACAATCTTGGCTACTAGACACAAGCGTAGATCCATGATGAGATGAAAACACATCCACGACCAATACAAAAGTGGATCTGTGTAATACAACTCAAACAATCTCCATCGCAACTTGGGTAAAACATGACTCCCCAGGGTCTTCAAGTCTGAACCCGCAATGATACGAATCTATCCATGTGATTACAAATGTCTTGACATCGAACATGGTAGAAACCACTTGATTACCAGTCATTGATGTATACCATTAACAAGCGCGAGGGAAATCACCATTAATGTCAATGATCCCCAAGGTATCATAGTACATATCATCAAGCGCGAATGAATGAGTTGAAGTCGAACGCTTGACGAAATCTCTCAATCAAGAGTCAATAATGTAAACTCATGTCAAAAGCGAGGTAACCTGCCATTGAGGCATGCAGGCTCAAGGTACTTGATTGGTATCTAGATTCAGTCCTCGGATGATTTGTTGAAGTCGACAAGGATGAATCCGTCGAAGGAGGGCCATGATGGATCCCCCATCATCGACAAGAAACTCGATAACAGATGTTTGGAGTAGATTGAATGGTACAGTAACGTGTAAGACTGACTCAGAGTAGACCGACATGATGGAAGGTGTACTGACTGCAAATGATGAGCGGTGAATACATCTCTTGAACATGGGCATGGCATGACTTAGCAGTATTGACATGATGAGAACGATGCCAAATACTAACGCAACTGATGGTGGAAGCATTCTTTGGATGACCCAAAGGAGTAACAAAACTCATGAAGTTAACAGGACTCAAGGACAAGTACTGAATGAAAATGAAAAATGAGTGCCATGTTCAAGAGCGACTAAGTACTTCCATAGATAAAGGTGTAACACAAAAACTTTCCTTTTTCCCCATCATAACTGATGAGTGCCTCATGTGTTTTTAACAAGATTGATGAGGGTAACCAGATGCTTGGTATAGCTCATCTCATAGATGAGTCCAATCCCAAATATTTTTCGAACCTCGAAAAGGAGGGGTTCGTCCCATGGCGGGCCCTTCAATGTTAAGTTTTAACGAGTCCATAGAAGGTAAAATCGGTGTCATTTCATGTTTAGAGAGTTTGAAAAGAACTAAAGAAGACTCCAAAGGTCCTTTTTCGTAAGGTTAGCCTTGTCACCCGAAAAAGGGTAAAACAACTCGAGAGAGGACTCTTCCAGTCATGATTGGCTGGAGTATTCCTTTTTCGTAAGTAGTGCCCCTTGGTCCGAAAAAGTGGTAAACTATCACCACGAAGACGACCATTCAAATACTTTAACAAGCGTGAATGCGACAAGTTCACTTGGCGATCTTTTTGTATTTCGAGAGCCTGAAAAGAGCTTAAAGGAAACTCCGGGGGGGTTCCTTTTTTGTAGGAGTTTAACGAGCCCAAAAAAGTGATAAACTATAACTCGATGACTTATTCTCATCGTTTAACGAGCACGAGAAAGAACAAAGAGTTAGCTCGGTTGTCATTTAATAATTTACAATAATGAGCGAAATATTGACAAAAAGACGCTCGGCGAGTGTCCATACCTGATGATACTTACTAGATGACCACCACATCGAGAAAACACACTGATGAGGCACCTGCCGCTGAAAAACTAGGTCAAAAGTGGCTAATCGAGTATTAAATACAATAAATGAGCCAAACTATAGTAAAAAACCCACCAAAGCATCAAAATACAAAAGGAATATTCCATTATTGTTATAAAATGGGTAAAATGGTGAAAAGAAATTACAATTGTTTTTTACCAAATTGGGAGAGTGAAAAGTGCCATTTGGAGCCGAATTTCAACTGCAGTTTCCGGGAGCTACGATCCATCATTTGGCAAGCCGTGAGTGACAAGTAACCCTAAACCTTCCCATTTAACTTTTTAATGGATCAAAATTTGTTTTTTTATGTTTTAAGGTAGTTTTTAAGTATTTTAAGTTGGTAGAAATGCATTCAAAGGCCAGCGCAGGCAGCCCATTCGGGCTCTGCGCTGGCGGTGCACTGTCAGAATGGGTGATCTGCGCCGTCGCAAACAGCCAAATGAAACTCAAAAGCTAGCAAAAAATAAAAAATTTTGATGGAGGGGCAAAGTTCTAAACATGTTTAAATGGTTTACTTGGCAGGTTTGGAGTGATACAATGGTCCTTGAATGGCGGGAACGCGAGCATGAGCTCGAGGATTTGCAACTGGAAAACAATCCACAAAGTGTTGCAGCATTGTGAAACTGCGGGCTACTCAAGTACTTTCGAGTGGCAGGGATGAGATCCCAAGTCAACCTACTAACACACCTGGTCCAATGTTGGGACCTCGTTCAACAATACTTCCGGATAGGTGAGCACATGCTTACTATAGATGTCGAGGACATCTATTTTCTGACAGGATTATCCCAGCGAGGGAATCCTGTGTCTTTGATCGGGTCACGGGGCGGTGACCGTTCGGTTGAGGACATGATAGCTCAATGGTGTACCCCAAGTACAGCGATGGTTGGTGGGAAAATTCCCATCAAGCATGTCATGGACAGAGACTTACGAGCGATACTCTTCACCATTACGCGAGTTGCTAGCAGCCAAGCTGCTCACTTGGCCAGCAAGTCGCAAATGATGTATGCCGAGGAGTGCATGACTCCTACAATGTTTAACTAGTGCGAGGGGCTTCTGGTTAGCCTCAAGGATCAGTTGACCAAGTGTCAATGCAGGGTGCTGAAGCAGTTCGGATATGGCTCGATTGTGGTATCTTTGATGTTGGAGTAGGTACCTCTCTTGCGCCTGCAAATGGACTTCGAGGATCGGGAGATACGCAATCCTCACGTGCTGAGATGGACAGATGCGATGGCTCGCCATGGTGGTGAGGGGCCCATCGTTAGCTTCGATACTGGGTTCTTTTCATGGCTGCTGGCATAGATCCTCATGGTGGAGTATTATCCATATATCGGTACAGACTTCCGGGGAGATCCCGACCTAGTGCTTCCATAGGGGATGCAGTGGGGTGACATAAGTAAGAACCGCTGCTTATATTTTTATACTTTTTATGTATTTTATGATTTTTTTGGTAGTAGTGCTAATAATGTTTACATGTTTCTATGCATACGTGGGTCCAGAGAGACCATTGGTAGTCTCCCACCAAGTGCGGAGAGGAGGAGTGCTAGAGATGGAGCCCGCGGCCCGTGATGCTCTTGAGGAGCAAGAGGTGCTCGGGGAGAAGCTCCAGGGGATGACTTCCGACATTCCAGAGCCTGTTGTACTTGACTTACCCCTCCGATATCAGGAGTTGACAATTGGGGTATCAGCTCGTTTCAGCACGCACTTCGAAAGGTGGCTAGGGCCGTTGTCTGTTACCATGCTCAGCTTAGGGCTAAGCGGTCTAGGCCCGAGCATCGTAGGGTTGAGGCATATGGCCTATACATGTATATTCTGAAAGCTTACGGGATTTAGACTTTTTGTAGAGATGACTCTTATTGAAAGCTAGCACGCTTCATATTTTTGTATTAACACTACCATTTTGTACTTTTGTACGGATTTATATATATACAGACATTTTCGACGGCTTTATACATTATGTGTTTTAATGGATGATTAATGTGATCTTGTTTACATGTTTGCTTATACTATGGATTATTTACATGTTATGTTAGCGTTTATATTTCATGAATATGTTATGTGTGTTCAATGTACCAATCTAGAATGAAATTGGCCATCGAGTCGGCAACTGCGTTCATGTCTTGTGGAATGTGCAGGTATTGAATAGATTCAAAGGACCTTTCTAGAAGACAGACTCGTCTGTAGAGATGGAGTAGGGTAGGGTCACGGATAGCATAAATCTGGTTAAGATGAGAAACCACTAGTTGCGAATCCAAATAGATAACAACATGGTCCATACCCAAGGAAAGAGCATCTGTTAGGGTTTCTATCACCGCTTGATATTCCGCAGCATTTTTGGCTGCGAAACCTAGACACAATCCTCCTGAGCTGATAAGCTCACCAATGGGAGAATAGAGTACCCAGGATGCCGAAGCAAGGTTACGGGTATGTCGGCTGGCGCCGTCCACGAATCCGTAGCAAGTTGCCATCTGCACATGCAAATAGAACATGGTATAAGAAGCGAAAACAAGATCTAGACACACTAAACAAAAGTGTCACACCACACAAAAACACACACACCATGTACAGTATATACAACGTACTCATGCATGAAAAACTCAGGCATACTACCTCTTCAGGTAAAGCCCATTGCGGGGTTCACTTAAATATATCCCATCGTAATCTTCTAGTTCATAGGCTCCCTTCTCCAGAACATGCTTCACTATGTAGCGTCCATGCCACATGGACTCGAACTTTCCTGCCCCCAACTTATCATGTCTTTGGTCGTATGTGAGGACCAAATCACCCTTGCTATAAATACAAGGTTCTATCGATTTATCATACTACACTTTGATACATTTCTTATGTGCCTCGTTGGCAAGAGCAGCATTGCAGCGAGTCTTGTCGAGTTTTTCTAGGTAGAGGAAGCGTTCTTTCTCAGCAGTAGTGTTAGGGAGAAGTTCAACTGCGAGTTTGAGGGACATAATCTCGCACTCTATTGGTAGGATTGCCTCCAATCCATAAACTAATTGGAAGGGGGTAAATCCAGTGGCGATCTTAACGGAAGTTCGATAAGCCCATAGTGCGAAAAAATCATATTGTGTCAGTTGGACTTGTGCGTACCCACCATGCGTTGGATCATGGTTTTCAAGAACTTGTTAATGGCCTCTACTTGTCCATTGGACTGCGGGTAGTAAGGTGTTGAGTTCTTATAGCGAAAACCCAATCTAATGTTCAATCTGTCAACCATGTGGCTCTGAAAGTGAGAACCGTGGTCGGTAACTATAGCTTGAGGAACTTCGAACCGCACTATAACATGATTGAACATGAAGAGTACGGTAGTTTTTCCTTCGTCCGAGTATGTAGGCATAGCCTCGGCCCACTTTGTAAAGTAATGCATGGTTACTATGATGTAACCATGCCCCCCGGCCTAGGTAGGCTTACAGTGCATGAAGTCAATGCCCCATTTAGCGAAGGGGCCGGCGACAATAACTGGGTGTAACGGGGCTGGGTGGGTGCGCTTTTTCATTTGAAAATGTTGGCATGGAGGACATTTTTTTATGGCCTCAATACAATCTTTGAATATGGATGGCCAATAATATCCCGCGCGAAGTATATTTTGGGCTGTAGCCATCCCAGAGAGATGACCGCCACAAGCCCTGGTGTGACAGTCATTTAGGACGTGTTCAGCGTCCTCATGAGTGAGACAACGTCGAAGGATAGAATCAATGCCACGACGGTACAAGGTAACGTTGAAGATCAGGTAATACTTTGCATGTTGGCGTATTCATCGACGGTCGTCACTAGACAGTTGGGGGTTGAAGCATTGGGTCTGAAGATATAAAGTGATATATCCATACCACGAATCAGACGTGCTGATGAGGAACAATGATTTGTCTGGAAGAGAATCATTGGGCTCAAATTCTACATCAGCCCGGGGAAGATCACAGATCAACTCGGCAAACACCAAAGACTTTTTAGACTTAGCCTTTTCAAATAGGAGATCAAATTCCTGCAGTATCACGATCTAGCGTGAATACTTTCCCCCAAGTACTTGACATGTCAAAACGTGGTACATGGGGTTTGAATCGGCGATGATGGTGGTGGTGCGAAGCAAGATGTAATGTTGGAACTTTTGGACGATAATAATTGCCGCGAGAGTGAGCTTCTCAACATGTGAGTATCGAGTTTCGGTGTCAATGAGACCCTTACTTAAGTAATATATCACATGTTCCTGGGCGTTGTTGTCTTCTTGTACAAAGACCATGGCGATCATGGTGGCAAAAGCAACAAGATAAAGGATATAATCGTTGTAGTAATTGGGCGGTTGGAGCACAGGGACGTGCGTAATAGCATGTTTGATACTATCAAAGGATTGTTGCGCTTGATCATCCCAAATGAATGCGACGTCCTTCTTGAGTAGTCTCATGTAACCCTACGTCTTTTGCGCAAAATTACAAACAAAACGCCTTAAGTAAGTTGCTTTCTCTTGCAAACTTTGAAGTTCCGTGATATCGGTGGGAGGTGGGAGAGAGACAATGGCTTCCACCTTCAAGGGATCAATGCGGATCCCATCTTTCGAGACAATGAAACCAAGGAGGCGTCAAGACTCGACGCAGAAGATGCACTTATAAGGGTTCAGACGGATGTTATACCGTCTGCATCTGAGGAATACCGTCATCAGATGATCAATGTGGTACTGACGATGTCGTGAATGGGCAGGCAGATCGTATAGATAAGGTTCCACAAAGTCCTTCACATCGTGAAAGGCGTATGACATGGCCCTCTGGAATGTGGCACCAGCATTTTTGAGACCAAAAGGGAGCTTGCAATAAGCAAACGTGCCCCAAGGATAGATGAAAGATGTCTTATGTTGATTAGCCGAGTGGATCTCAATTTGGTTGTAACCGGAAAAGCCATCCATAAAAGAGAAAATGACACTTCCAACACAGTTGTCAATGATCTAACTTAAGGCGTGATCTCTATAGCTCAATATAAGTCTAGAACAAGTGAGACGGAATATTATACTCTCCTAGATCTAGTTAGAGATTGAGTAATTAAGCATCTTACCTTAGATTCGTCGATCTTTGTCGTCGTTGGTGTTTCGAGCTCCACGGTCGTCAGATATTAGCTGCAAAACCTATCAAGACACATAGGAACAATACAAGCAGTAAAACATGCCTAAACACTAACTAGTCTAAGTAAACAGTTGAGGAGGTTAACTATAAATATCATTAACACAATAACATTTATGGAAAGCATTTATATTACTGTATAAAAAGTAGGGAGTACAATAGAAGAGAGGATTACAACTGATGCCTCAACGACACAATATCCTTTCGACAAGCCAAACCAAAGCTCCTAGAGAGAAGTAGGTGCCTCCAAGACTAGGGTGTTGAACTACTGATCTAATTTCACCAGCATAAGAGTACCATCGACTTCCTCCCCATGGGATGGGAAGGGCTCTTGTATTTATAGGACCAAGTGGATAGAGTAGGTTGAGGATCATGGGGAGAGGTTTAACAGATCCTCCCATTAGTTTAGGGAACCGAAGGCTAGCTCACCTAGGAGTTAGGGATAAAGATCCACCTCATCCAACTTCTAGAATTTGCTCGAAAGCTACCTTTATCCCGTGAAACTGACTCTAGCGCATGTTGAATGAAGGCAACCTGCGCTGGCACACTTTGCTCAAAGACAACCTACGCTGCCCTAATTAGGAGTGTGGATAAAGGCCATCAAATTGCTCTAAGTGACTAACTTTATCTTGGGACTTCGGGGATTTAGTCACTAAGGTTACATAGGTGTAGATTTCGGGTGTAACACTAGTCATCGTGAAGCACGTCTATGGAGTTTTTGGCAAGAGAAATCAAACTCTCTGTGACACTATCGGCGAGGAAAATACTTCAAGCCGACTGTTTCGGAGAAGAAGTGATAAAGTGTCGACAAGTTTCGGAGTAAAATTGATAAGCTTATGCAATCAAGACTTATGCCAAACCCAAAAAATCTAAGTTTAATGAAATCCAAAAAAAGTGTCTCGGGCTTACAATACGTTCCGGGTAAAATTCGGAACTTCCCCGATAAGTTAGTCAAAACACTGGCTTTTTGATGCGATATCAGTGAGGAATGTGGAAATGATCCGACGTTTCGTTTTCAAAATGAAAACTTCCCCAACATCTCCACAACATGAAACAATAACTGCCTGATGTTTCGGTGTAAAACCAACAAATGCACCGATGTTTCGCTAAAGTTTTGGTAAGTCGCTGAAATGGTCTAAGACTCAAAAAATTTCTAAGTGTCAACCTTTCTACAAACACCCAAGCTCCGGGCAATTCTTGTGTAGAAGAGAAAAGTAAAAGAGCAAACAAAATCAAAGGTTGAGTTCAAATAATGGAGGGGCCCCTAATTTTGCACAAAATTGGGGAAAGTGGTTGCAACTGAAACAATTGGAGACTAACTGGGAGAACTTAGATCTCTACAAACAGAGAATGCTCTTCAAGGACATATTATTTTAAGTAGGGTGAGAACTCATTTTACTCATTAGTAACGTCTAATTGTAAGATTCACATATCATTGATCTGCCTTGTATTTCAAAACAATTATGTCTTAGGCTGGAATAAGTATCACATTGATCCAATATTACCATTAATGTTTTAGGGATAAGGATGTTTAATTAAGAATTCACAATCACTCTCCTAAGGCCAAAGTATGAAGTTCATTTTTTGAACCTGTCTTTTCGAAGTAAGACACCACCGGGTAAGTAACAAATTCTAGCAGATGTAACCGTTTGTTCCTCATTCCTATACCAGAGGCACTTCTTTGATGCTTGAGTCATTTTGATATATAGTTCCCCTTTCTCTTCATAGGTGTATCATAGGCTCTTCCATCCATTAGTGTCATTTTGTGTGGGCAATGAGTATTTTATTTAGCCTATCTTACCCACAGATAGAGAAGAGCCTTCTTTCAATGATATTAGAAGTATCCTCTTGATTTGCTTTGAACATTTGACTTCGTATGTTCATGCCTTTATTTAATTCTTCAAGTATCCATCTTTGACTTTTGTGGATGTTCGTACTAGGGAACAACTGAATCTGTTTGTGCCTTTTGGCAATAATATTTTGGTATAAGATCATTTTGATTGCCATACATATGTGAGACTTTGTTTCCTTTCCATGGGTCGACCATAGTATACAACTTTAAGACATGACTATTTATATTTTTGTGTGAGTGGAGCCCCAAGATAGTAACCTAGAAGTCTTCGGCCCAACACTATATACATAATTTAAGTTATTTTAATTGAAATAGATCATGTGATAAGTTTTCCAATAAACAAAGTAATAAGATAAGGCAAACATGCCAAAATCCTTAAAATGTTAGTGCTTGAAACTACACGACTTACTCTTCACAATAAGAAGAAACTTTTAAACTTCGAAACTATTCTCACTCCTCCTAAGATTTACAAGATCTTTTACTAAAGAGATATTTCATGACTAATATCATATCACAGTTTCCCATTCATCACTTTGACTCTTGAGCTAACTTTATTCAATGATTCAAAACAAAGCAAATAGCATTCGGCTCTAAAGAAATAACAACTAGGCTAAAACAAGAAACAAAACAACAAAAGGAAATTTTATTTATGTACAAAGGATTTCCTAGAACTAAAAAAAATATGGCTTGAGAGCTAGGCTATTTGTAGGTAGAGTTTCCATTTCCCCTTCTAGATTTTGTAAACGGTATGTTCCAAGGCCAAGTTTCTCAGCAATAGTGTAAGGGCCTAGCCATAAATCTTGAAACTTGGTATGTTTGCCCTTTTCCTCGTGGGGTTGGTCCCACTTTAGGACTAAGTCAGTTACCTCAAATTCTCTCTTTCCTGCTTTCCGATTGTCAAACCATCTCTTAACATTGCATTGATGTGAGTTAAACTTATTTCTGCCTTTTTCTCTTTCTTCCTCAAGTTTAAGCAGGGTATTTATCCTTGATTGCATAATCCGGTTATTGGATCCTCTAGATGCTTGGGCTAACTATAGTGAGGGTAAAAGAATATTAGGTGGGAGTATAACCTCATTTCCATAAACTAAGGTATCTGGGGAAACCCCTAGATCATTTTTGGGAGTTACCCTATAAGCCCATAAAGCGTTAGGAAGAGCAGCATACCAATTTCTTTGGTTTTCAATAACTATTTTCTTGAGAATCCAAATTAAATTCTTATTCGTGGACTCTGCCAACCCATTCCCTTGTGGATAATAATTTGAAGAATAATGCAATTTAATTCCTTTTTCCATAGCAAATTCACTTAGTTTCAGAGAATAGAAATACGAAGCATTATCAAAAACAAAAGAAACTGGAACCCCAAACCTGGTTATGATGTTCTCTTGTAGAAATTTAATAACAACATCTTCATTGGCTTTTCGTAGAGGGATAGCTTCGGTCCAGAGAGTAAAATAATCCATAGCTGTGAGAATGTATCAGTGTTGCAACAAGGATATGGGATTGATTTCCCCAATGATATCCAAGCCCCATAACTCAAATGGTTCGGAAATTATCACAGGTTGCAATGGTGTTCCTAGTTTTGCTAGTCTTCTGACACTTTTTTGGCACACAAAACATTTTCAAGCATATGCATGTGCATCTTTAAAAACAGTAGGCCAATAATATCATGCCCTTAGGATATTATGTGCAATAGTATCTCTAGAATAATGGCCCCCAACTGGTCCATCATGTAATTCTTTTAACACCTTATCAACATCTTCTTTTTCCAAGCACCTACGAAAAAACTCCATCATAATTTCTCCAAAACAACACTCCATTTATTATTTGATATGCTGATGAATTCAAACGAAGGGCTCTCCTTTGTTTGGAATTCCAATGCTCTGGAGTATACCCATGTTGTAAATAGTATACTAGATTGCGATACTAAGAATCAGGAGTAGTATGAATGGAACACACTTCTAGTGAGTTCATCTTAGCCTCATTGTCCCATCCATTGGCTTCTTCGATCGGATTCTTAGTGATCAATTTGCATAACCCTTATCCTTTGATGATATTGGTGGGTTTAAACTCAAAATCATATTCCTATGATGAAGTTACCCATTTCCTGTGTCTTTCTCCTAATTGTTTTTGTACGAATAATGATTTAACAGTTGGATGAGGTACTATGACCTTGGTACTATTCTTAAGAATGTAAGGTATGAACTGTTTTACAACTTTAAACACAGCGGAAGTTTGTTTGTCTACACTTGGATAGTTTATTTCAGTCCCTTATAACATAGTTCTGATGAAGAATATTGGATATTCATCCCCATGCTCTCCCTTTTGAGTGAGCACTACTGCAAGGGAATGATCGGATGCAAATGTATAAATGATAAAATATTTTTCAAAACCTAGACTGTTTAATGATGGTGCGTGAGCAATTGCGGTCTTGATATCTTTAAAAGCATTTCTTTCTATCTTAGTCCATTTAAATTACATGTCATGTTTAACCATTTGTTGCAAAGGTTTTACAATTTGTGCAAAATCGGGTACAAACCTTCGAACAAAATTTATCTTGCCCATGAATGATTGCATGGCCTTTTTATTATGGGACATGGGAATCTGGATTATAGCTTGTATCCTTTTGGGTTCAATCGAGATTCCCTTTTTTGAGAGAAGGTGTCCCAGTAATCCCCCTTCTAAAACAACAAATACACTTTTCTTTGGGTTAAGAGAAATACCATATTTTCTGCATCATTCAAAAATTTGTTTTAGATGAAAAGCATGGTCTTACCTCTTATTGGAGAAAATTGTGATGTCATCCAAATATATGGCTACACTATGGCCTATTAATCCTTGAAAATCAATGTACATGTCCATTTGGAATGTTGCCCCAGCATTCATAAGGCCAAATGGAATTCTCCTGTAAGCAAATGTTCCAGAATTTGTATGGAAGGTTGTCTTGGTATGATCCTTTTCGGCCACTAACACTTCATTATATCCTGAAAATCCATCTAACAAGGAGAACATTTATGAGCCTAGTACAAGTTGCAATATTTATTCCATAGGAGGAACGGGATAATTTTTCTTATCGGATGCTCTATTCAGGTTTCGGAAATCCACACACAATTTTATTTCTGTAGATTTTTTGCGTACAGGTACAATATTTTCCACCCATTTAGAATGTCTAACTTTGAAAATGATATTGGCATCTAGTAGCTTCTTTAATTCTTTTTGAATAAGGGGTTAAGCACACAAATTCAATCATTTACACTAAATAGACTTGTCAAGCTTAGGGCCTCAACCATACTTCAAATGCTCGCAAATGCGAAAGATGTATAATTAGGGTTCAATCAAAAAATATATGGTCAGAATCGTGACGAGGAAGAATCTGTCGGATAGGGTTTACAATCTTTTAAGCAAACAAAATGTGTTTGAGTAAAGGAACTTAGGGTTGAGACACACCCCTATGAAAATGTAGTAGGACTGGTTAAAATAGTGACCTAACCGTCATGTGTTCAATGGGTTTCACGCAACCACAAGATCAATAGCTAGATAGGGTTCGAGAATCTACTTCCTTCATCTTGTTCCAGTGATAATGGGCAGACATTTAGGGTTTTAACGAGTTTTAACTAATCCTTGAAAGTGAAACGGATTCATCTAACTAATAATATGTTCTCCCATAAAACGCAATCCCTAAAAGACAAGTGTAAAATCACATTAGATAAAGACAAAGAACACTTACCTGGAGGTACGACAAATGCACAGTTGAGCTAATGATTGACCTGGAAGGGTTCCTCGTCTAGGTGGCTCGAGTAATGTAACGGTGTTGAATAAATACCCATCAAGCTCTCAACGGGATCTGTTTCAAATATAAATGGTGCATGAACCCTAAAACGTCTACAACTCAGTCAACAGCTTCCGCAACTAGAATCTCTTTACAAGAAAAAGCGTGTTAGAAATGGATTTGCACGTAGAGTTCGGTGTTAAAACTCGATTTGGCCCAATGCTTCTCATAGAATATTAGCATCTTGTTGCGAAATACATTGATGTCCAACTTGTGTGACTACCGAATCGTTTCGGTCCTAACTTTCAATGTCGTCGATCAAGACATATAGCCAGTCATCGTGAAGCACGTCTATGAAGTTTTCGGCAAGAAAAATAAAACTCTCTGTGACACTATCGGCGAGGAAAATACTTCAAGCCGACTGTTTCCGAGAAGAAGTGATAAAGTGCCAACATGTTTCGGAGTAAAATTGATAAGCTTATGCGATCAAGACTTACGCCAAACCCAAAAAATCTAAGTTCAATGAAATCTGGAAAAGTGTCTCGGGCATACAATACGTTTCGGGTAAAATTCAGAACTTCCCCGATAGGTTAGTCAAAACACTGACTTTCTGATGCGATATCAGTGAGGAATGTGGAAATGATCCGACGTTTCGTTTTCAAAATGAAAACTTCCCGAACAGCTTCACGACATGAAACAATAACCACCCAATGTTTCGGTGTAAAACCAACAAATGCACCGATGTTTCGCTAAAGTTTTGGTAAGTCGCTGAAATGGTCTAAGACTCAAAAAATTTCTAAGTGTCCTTATTCCATGGGCGGAACAGGATAATTTTCCTTATCGAATGCTCTATTCAAGTTTCGGAAATCCACACACAATTTTAGGAGGAGGACCAAAGGTGTGTCCCAGTGATCAAAATCAAGTTGAAAAGCAGACACATGAACCATCAACCAAAAGGGTGTGTCCCAATGTCACTTGCTTCTCATGAACCATCAATCAAAATGGTCCCTCCATCAAACCAAAATTTCCTTTCACATCCTCAAGTTCTAGGAGTGAAGGAAAGTAGGCCAATTGCATCTCCCTATAAATATCATCCACTCAAACAGTAGATGCATGGTCTCCATTGTTTGCTAGTCCAAGAGGAATGTACATGTATGACTCATCCAAATATGGGAATTTCCTCCACGAAGGTAAGATGAGATATTCCTTATTGCATGCCAATTTCTTCATGGAAACTTGCTTGCATAGCTGTCTTCCAGATAGCATGCACATAACTCTTTCTGCAAGGTGTCTCCATGTGTGCCATGTAATATTCCACCCAATCCATGTGTAGACGAATGGAATCAAATGGCAATCAAATGTGCATATTCTGGTGGTCATCTAACTGGGCATTGTGAGAGATGTCAATGGAATCATAAAATGTGCTATCACCTCTAGAAGTCGTCGTCTCTTAAATGTATCTATCCATAGATGGACAGATATCACTGTTGCTGCATGGTCCAAGTGGAATGCACTCAAGTACATCCTCCATATATGAGTATTCATCATATAGAGAAATATCATAATCCTCCAAGTGTGAAATAAGTACTCTGCAACCAATCTCCAGATCACTGCTATCATCATGCACTTGCATTACTGAACACTCCTCATGATTACCTTGCACATGCGGATCCTCCAATGCAACATGTGTGCAACTAGCCACACACATCACATTACTAGTAGTCCTGGGAGAAGGAAGAGAATATCCCAATTCCATATGAAATTTCTCTCCTTCTACTGTTGCTTTGTCTTCAGCAAATTTGAGAGCCATGTCTCTATCCATGAACATCTGCAAGTAGTATGCTTTCATCTTTTCCAGCTCTCATTTTATGATGCATAGTTCAGAGCTAGAGACTCTCCCATCAAATCCACCTTATATCTCCTCCAATTGAACTCTCCCAATAAGATATTCCATGAATCTATGTGCATCATCAGTTTTGGACAACACTTGCAACATCCTCTCTTCAGTGACCAGGAGTAATCTCTCCAAATCACTCCATGACTGCTTGAATACACCAAGTGTGTTGTCACATGTGGGCTCATCCACCATATGAGTATCATGCAAACTCCCATCCAACAATCCATCCACCTTACTGCAATGATCCTCAACGTCAAAAATTTGAGCCTCACCACTAGAGGAATCAACCATACCAATTTCCTCCTCGGTAATGGATGCAATCTCATGATGACACAAAGGAATATAGAAATTAGAATTTTGTTCACACCTTTGCATCGCATATTCCTCTTCATGTGACAGGGCTATGGTTTCCAGTTCTTCTGCCAAACTCTCTGGTTTGCACCCAACAAGTGTGTCCTTATCTTATAGATTTGCTCCACATGATGGCTCACTATCATTTAGTTCAATTGAACTCATGTCATCTTCATTCCTCTTGGCAATGATATTGAAATCACCAACAATGAAACTGGAAATGGATTCATTTACCACACTGCCAATAACCCCTTGACTGGCTATTGGCTCTTTGGATGCACATGGTTCAACATGCTCACCCATTACATAACCTTCAACTAGGAAATCTTGTTCTCTATTGGCTACAAAGTCAAGTTCAACTGCTTGTGGCATGGATCCACAGCAAAATACTCATCTCCAACTTCAAATTCAACATTAGGAGGTCCATTTACATTACATGAATTGGAAGATTCCTCAAATGGATGCAATAAAACATTACTTCCACAAAAACCAAAGTTACTCGTATACCTTTGCTTGATGTCTTCTTCTTGTTGCTTCATGCACTCAATAAAGGAACCACATGTTGACACAATTATGTCGACAGGGGTTCACTTCGCACTGTCGTCAACAAACACCAACCAAACACCCTTAAGCACCGACCCGGAAAGGTTTTACCCTTTCCAGCAACACTCGCGAAGCGAATGAAGTCTCACCCGAGATGATTAAGGGGGCTGCAGGAACCAAGTTTCCGCAGTGGGGAAGGACATGCATATATTCTAACTCTATCGCATCATAAACCAGAGATTCACTTTCGCATCATGCTTCGCAACTCAAACATACATTCATCATTCGCATATTCAACATTCACATCAACAGAGTAATACTAGTGATTGCATCAATGAAACCTTACAGAAAAGACAACATAAAATATGACGTAGCATTCATTATTCGACATAACAGAGATAGAAGAACATATCCGAACATCTTCATGCATTAACTCATCAAAACCTGCGGTATAACCTTCGCTGAAATAGTTCAAAACACCTTATCGCGGATCCATACAAAACTGTCGAAAACATAGCAAAACATTACAGAGTTCATCCACACATTTATCGGTCACTTATGATCTCATTCTAGGATGCCCTTAGGCTTACATTCATAGTCTTATTTATAGACAACTATAGTGGTTACAAAATGGTCCAAATGACCTTTTCTAACTAACTAAACCAATCTTGCGCTTCCGTCGGCTCCTCATTCTCCGTGAATGGTCCTTTCTTCCGAGGATGGTCCTTCTTCACTGCTGTCGACTTTCGCACTTCATGCGGACTAATCCAGTTCCAATAGGCCCCCAACACAAACTTGTGGCTCACCCTCGAGCCACCTCGGTTGGCTTGCCCTCGAGCCACCTCGGTTGGCTCTGCTGGAACTGTTCTCGTCCTTCGCGGTTCTATACTTATGAGGATGTTCTTTCCAGCTGGGACTCGTTGTCATGTACTTCCCAAACTCATCCTCTAGTCTCTTGGTCGCTGTCATGTACTTCTTGAACTCATCCTCCAGTCTCTTGGAACCTTCATCATCTATTGCTTCGCGACCGTCTATTACCTTTGACCCTGGCTCGCGACTGGACTCGACAGCACCAACTTGTGGAGTGACCTTAGCAGTCCGGCACATCTCTTTCACACCTTTGGTCATCCTTTGTCGGTGCCGGCATGCCTTTGCTCTTGGTACTTCTGCGGTCGAAGGGACTGCTTCTCTTCTAACGCTTGAAACTTGCTTAGACATCTCGGGTAAGACCTCATCTTTGTTCTTCCTGATCCCTAGTGCCTATGCATCTGTTGGTTGCTCATGAACACTTGTTGTTCTTACCCTTAGCGCACCTTGGGTGCTTCTGGTGGAGACGAAATGCACCATTGCAACTATCTCATTTCCTTTTCCCACAGCTTCCTTGGACTTGCTTACTAGCTCTCTTCATCTGACTCTCTTCATTCGACTTACTGACTCTCTTCATTCGGCTTACATCCTTTAATCTCTTTGCCTGTATTTATGCTTGATCCTCATGTCCTTGACGCCCGATTATCAAATCATTCGTGAAATATTTCCCATAGTGATTAGATTATGTCCTCAAGTGTGTCATCATCCACCTCTGTCGTCTCCCAGTGATGCTTAGCCATGGTAATCATGCGCTGATTAGACTCCCGCATGCTAAGCATCGATGAGCGACCCATCTGGCCATGTCTCCCACTTTTTGTCATAATTGCTTTTCATTTTTTCCATCCTCCTGTTTCTCAACTGCTATGCGCTTGATCATGACGATAGGGTTTCAACCAATTCCCATTTACTATATTGGTCAATAATGTCCCATCTAATCTTTGTAACTGCACTGCTCCTCCATCAGTAACAAAATTTATGACATAAGGACCCAACCTATGAATTTGCAGCTTACCTGGATGCTTTGCAAACTTACTGTCATATAGTAGGACCATATCGGTCCGCTGGAAATGCTTTGTTTTGACGTGGCGGTTG
This sequence comes from Larix kaempferi, assembly GCA_027924585.1. NCBI lineage: Eukaryota > Viridiplantae > Streptophyta > Pinopsida > Pinales > Pinaceae > Larix > Larix kaempferi. The sequence continues at coordinate 4,219,770 of BSBM01000579.1, read as the reverse complement.
TGCCAAGCCTTCTGTTGATACTTTTCTACCTTCTAATGGAATCCTGCGACGAATTGATCCTCATCAAGCTGTATCAACTGCGCCAATCGTTCTTCTATCGCTCCATCGTCGCTCATATCTATAGCTGCTGCGATGCGCAGACTTGGGACGATATATTCCATTGGAATTACTGCTTCCTGTCTGTAGACTAACTTGAACGAGGTCTTTCCTGTCAGTCGTTTGCAAGTTGTGTGATATGCCTAGATTATCGTTGGAATCTTCAAATCCCAATCGTCACGGTTTGTGTTGCACACCTTCGCAAGTGCAAGCTCCAATATTTTGTTGAATGCCTCAACGGTTTTGTTAGCTTGTGGATGATATGGGGTGCTCTTCCTATGTTGAATTTGAAACTCCTTCGTCATCATTGCAAATGTCGGGTTAACAAAATGAGTACCCTGGTTACTCATTAGTATCTTTGGACACCCAAACCTGGTGACCACGTTATCAAAGAGGAATCTTGCAGAAGTCGCAGCTGTGCAATCCTTTACCGATGCGTCTTCCGCCCATCATGCCAAATAATCTGTCGCAGTAATTATGTAGCGCGATCATGTTCTTTTTCCTAGCGGGTTGATGGGTCCCACAAAGTCAACTGCCCACTTGTCGAAAGCCTGCAATGTCAATTGAGGTACTAATGGCATTTCATCCCTTCGTGACGGCTTCTTAATTCTTTGACATACATCGCAGCTTTTCGCGTAGTCCGCAACATCTCCATGTATCATTGGCCACCATAGTCCTGCTCGAAGGATCTTCCTGGCAGTGGGATGTACTCCATAGTGTCCTCCGACGATTCCATTGTGAGCTTCCGCTAAAATCCTTTCTTGTTCATGCGGAAGGACATATCGTCAAAGTATCTCATACAGTCCCATATAATATAGTTTCCCTGCAATCAGTTGGAAATCTGCAGCTCTGAAAACTAACTGCTTCTTCTGGTTGGTATTGAACTCCTCTGGCACCTTCCTTGTTACCAAAAATTGAATAATTTGCTCGTAATGGTCATCGACCATTCGGACCCTAAACAACTTAGCATCGGGAAATCCTTCGTCAATTTTCTTTGGTTCTTCTCTGGACTCTATCCGTGATAGATGGTTTGGTCCTGCATTCAGTCGTCTAGGCTTTACAATTATCTCGAAGTCAAATTCTTGGAGGAGTAACAGCCATCGACAAATCTTCCCCCCCAACACAAGCTTGTTCACCAGGTATTTGAGTGTTGAATGATCAATGAACATTTTTAAATGGCCCCCTAAGAGATAGTGTCGAAACTTATGTAGCGCGTAAACCATCGCCAACCCTTCCCTTCTGTGGTCGTATAGTTCTTCTCCGCAGCAGACAAATTTCTACTTGTGAATGCTATTGGGTGGTATATCGCTCCTTCTCCTGGATGGGACAATATGACTCCCAGTGCAACTGATGATGCCCGACATGAACGTGGAATTCTTTCGTCCAATCTGGAAATGCCAATATGGGTGTTGCAACCATCTTTGCTTTCAATATATCCAGACTCTTCTAGCACTCTTCATTCCATTCAAACTTGGCGTCTTTCTTCAACAACTTTTCCATCGGCGCCTTGATTGCTACATACCCTCTAATAAACTTCCTTTTGTATCCTGTGTGTCCCAACGTTACTCTAAATTGCTTGAATGTTGTTAGCAGCAGTAGGTTGACAATAATTGCGATCTTTGCAAGTTCAACCAACATTCCTTCCCTGCAGACTATGTGCCACAGCAAAATCCCAAATGGAGGGCAGAAAATTCACTTCATTAGGTTCAACGAAATTTGGTGCTATCGAAATCTTTCCAACATCAACCTCAGATTTGCGAGGTGGTCCTTGACCAGCCCGTACACTGTCCAATCATCCATGTATACTGCGAGAAATGAATGGATGTAATATTTGAACGCAACAATTACTAGTCTTGAATAAATTGTTGGTGCATTCTTCAGGCCAAATGGCATCAGCATATATTGAAAGCATGCCCATTCGGTGATGAACGTTGTTTTGTGTCGATCCTCTTTTGCAATCTTTATCTGCTGGTAGCTTGAGAATCCGTCTGTGAAGGAGTATATTTCCTTACCTCCCACTCCTTCTAATACTTCATCGGTAAATGGTGTAGGGAATGGATCATGTAGGCATGCGTCATTCAGCTTTGTTAAGTCGACACAGATCCTAACTTCGCCGGTTTTCTTATATTGGACCACCATCGGGATGATCCACTATGATTCCTCTACTGGTTCTATAATTCCTGCTCCCAACATTCTTTCAATCTCAGCCTTCACCCTTTCCTTTTACCGCAGATTCAACCGAAAAGGTCGTTGCTTTACCGACTTCGCATCAGGTTTCAATGGGATTTTCATCTCGCCTAGGTCCCTCGAAAATCCTTTCATCTCCGAGAATTTTGTTGGAAACAAGTCTCGAAACTCGTGCAATAGGTCAGTCATCTTCGCAATAGTCGAGTCATCCCAGTAGTCTCCATTGCTCGTGAACTTGGGATTTTCTTCCGACCCAATGTTCACTTTCTTGATTCGCAACAGCTGCTGAAACTTGTCGAAAGGCATATATGGTGCTTTGACGCTGCAACTTCCTTCTGACTATGGGATATATGTAGCCCTCGGATCATCCTCATCATCTGGTTCTCCTGTTATGTTGTAACATTCCATTAGCATTTGGGGTGTCGCAATCCACTGAAATCCAATAGGTTTCTTTGTCGGAACTGCGTCGAAGACTTTCTCCCGGACCTCCTGTAATGCGTTGTGGATGAAGGGGTTTCCGTCGGAGAAACTAAACGTTTGGCTAAAGCCAATTGTTAGTTGTTCCCACAAGGTTGTTCTGCATTGTAGTTCTATTGCGATATACCAACTTCGCGGTACTTCATCCAACGTGTGAATAAATGTGTGGACCGATTCCTGTTTCGCTCGTGGTCCCCATTTGCTTTCACATTCATCCAAATGCTCCATCGGATCTCCTCTGCCATCGTACTTCCTTCCGCAGTATCCCTCAGTGTCTCCGAACCTAACCTTCATTAGGTGTCGACATAGTGGCCAGTTAGTTATTGTGGACTTATGTGCCGCCCACCATCGCGCTGGTGTGGCCTTTAGGGCTTCCTCCAAGGCCAATAGTCACTATGGTTCTGCCACTTTTTCTTCAAATTCAATGATAAATGCAGCCAAGTTGGGGAATCCCTCATATGTTGGTAACTCGCACTCTTCTGTAGCTACCCTTCGTAGCGACTGAGTGATCCGTGCACACCTCCTAAACGACACTTCGTGCAGCCGATTCCGCCAATTTTCAAGTTCTTCATTTGAATCTGGCGACGCCGAACTTCTACTGCGCCACCCTAGCTCTCCATCTGCAGTCGGATTGATGCAGTCTTCAAAGATGTTGTAAAGATTGTCCCATCCCTCGGTGAATTCATCCCTTGTCGGCTCAACATATCTCTGCCCTTCTGCGGGGTCAAGAGGTGCGACTACCCTTATCTCGCGGTTATCGAACAATATGGTTCTTTTCTTGAAGTTGATAATAGCCTGATTCTCCATCGCCCAGTCTATCCCTAGAAGCACTAGATAGGGGCTTGTGTTGTCGACAATCTCGATCACATCAAAATCTACGTATGTTTTGAGTCCCTCGATCTCAACGGGGACCTGAAATAGTCGACCGATCGGGGTGACCTTACTTTGGTATGCGAGTCGTAGTTGTACTGGGGACTAAGCCAACTATGGTTTCCCCATCGTTTCCCAGGTCTATTTTGTCAGGATGTTTACATTTGACCCCAAATCCAAGATAATGGAGTCGACATCAAATGCTCCGACTTGCGCGGACATCCGCATTTCTCTTCCTGTCTTTCTCTTATGTATTAGATTGACCATTCGCTCCTGTCGTGCACCCTCCCGTCAATGCAATAGGCTGGATATATCTGCCAATGCATCCTAATATTTTGCCAGCTCTAGGAAACTCTCTAGGAAGGCTCTTAAGGTGTTAGCCTTTTTCTGCGAATTCGTCGTGTTGAATGTCAGCGACATGTCATAAGTAACTTCTTTCTGATGAAGAGGTGGCTGCCTCATTACCTCCTGTGCTTTCAAGAAAATACCCCTTTCTACTTCCGCATCGAACGTGACTTGATTTCTTACTGTCAGTCAGACGCTAGTCTGTGACCTGTCAGTCCCTGTCACAGCTCCTCCATGGGTCACTATTCCGACAGTCGCATTTTTACTTCTTACCTCTGTTGATATCTTCTGTACAGCTGGTGGCAGATTCTGATTCTGATTCTAATTTGGGGGAGGTGGGGGAAGGTTCTTAGTTTGCCACTTCGCAATGAGCTGAGGATAGTCTTCGACACCATGTTCCACAACGCTGCAGTAAGTGCACTATGGGGTTGGATTCGGGAAATCACTCTGATAATGCCCTGTTGACCACAATTGTAACATATGATTGGTCCTCGACCTCGTCCAACAGCTCCTCCTCGGCTGACACCGACGCCTCGGCCTCCACAGAACCCCCCTCTGAATCCCCCTCGCAGTGACCCATATGGGGGGTACTGCGATTGACCATACTGCGGCTGTGGATGTTGCGGTTGACCATATTGCGGTGGTTGAAATTATGGTTATGGATATTGCGGTTGACCATACTGCGATTGATCATACTACGGTTGCAGATTATATTGAGGTTGTTGTTGATTGTACTATTGTTGTTGCTGTACGGGTGGTTGCTCCTCTACTTTCATGAAGAATGTATCCGCAGTCCTTTCTTGGAGTAGGTCGTAAGCCCTGCAATTTTGTTCATAATGGCCAACCGATTGACAAAATTTGCAATACATATTCATCGGCTTTAGACACCATCTTATGTAGGTACACACATTCTTTCGGTTGATGTCCTCTCATCTGACAGACACGACACCAAGGAATTCTTCCCTGACTGAGGGGATTTGGTGCACCTGATTGCAAATATTCTCAAAATTTTGGGCATTGATCCTTGTGATGTCCTTATGTCTTACATCTAGTGCACCATACGTCTTCGCGGGCCTCTTTTCCCTTCTTCATATCCGATAACTGGATCGTCAAATTTTCCAACTGCACTTGTATTCGATCCATGCCTACGCCTGTTTCATCGATCGGTGAAGCCTCCAACTTCATTACGATTTCCAACGCTTTTGCTTGAGTCGCTACCTTCTGATGCATCAACGACCCACGAATGTGTGGCACCAACCCGATGATAAACCACTTTTTATGTTGCATATCGCTCATCCCGAAACACACCTTCGCCATTAGCGTTTTGTATCGCTGGTCAAATTCTCATACTGATTTGTTGGGAAAATGCTTGATTTCCTTGAGCTCAGTAATGTACTGCGACTCGAATTTTGGTTTTCTAAATTCATCGATCATCCCTGCCTTGATCTATGGTAATGTTTTATCTGGAGTTCCCGTCGGTACCTTAGTAAACTTCATATACCAGTCTAGCGCACGTCCCCTGAGAGTCGTCGCTAACTGTCCCTTCTTGATATTTCCATCCTGGACCTTCTTCATAGTCCAGACTCCCTGATACAAAAACCAGTATTGTTCGGGATCCTCGGTCCTGTTACCCTAGAAGGTTGGCATCTTTGCGTCGTCACCTGCCGTTCTTGCGCTCCTACTGTTATTATTTACTGATCCGCTACTCTTACTACTGTTCTGGCACGTAGGACAGCTCTGCGAATAACTTGTATTTCTTCCTATCAAATTATGAGTAGTGCGCGGAGTTGAAGGTACGTTGTAGCTTAGGGTCCGTCCTTCTTCGGATTTTGGGGTAATCTGTTCACCTTCTTCTTTGTTGTAATAAGGTCGCTTTGTCCCTTGTGGTCCTATTTCGTAGCCTTTTGTTTCGATCCCCATAGGAGACTCTATCTCAGTCCTCCTCTTCTTCTTTGGTCGTCGGAATATCGTCCCACTCCTCAAGGTGCCACAATCTTCTTCAACTTCCCTTAAAAATCCGTCATCGCTCATGTCCATCTACCCAATATCTTTCTATTGGACCCACATTCACGTGGTACCCACAAATTTCCGCACACTGATCTTCTACTCGTCGGAATTCATCCTCAATATACCCTTTTCGTAGACCAACATCTTAATCCACAACTTCAGCGATAGTAGGAATCTCTCTATAGGTCCTTTTAAAGAATTCATTTCTGCGTCGTTGTATGATTTGATCGTATCAACGGCAAACTCAGTGATGTACCCTCCAGGACATTGTCTACCCAGAAGTCAATATCCCTTGATACCTTATTTTCAACCCATTTCAGCTGTTTGATCAGTTCTGGAGTCCAGTGGTTAGGTTCACCTCCTTGGCAATGGTTCTTTTGAAAGGTCAGTTGCGCCAACCACTTGTGCAACAATATCGGGAATTCACAGAAGAATATCTCATGGACATCAGAATAAATATGCTTTTCCAACCAACTGCTTGTCGTCTTCCCGGGGTTCCGATTTTCTCCTTCCGCGAATTCTTCTGCCTTCTTGTCAAACCAATCCTGAATCTTTGGTTTCGTCGGGTGCCACAGCATATCATTTTCTTTCTTCTTCAGGGTCTCGGCAACGAAACCATTTGTTGACACAGTTATGTCGACAGGGGTTCACTTCGCACTATCGTCAACAAACACCAACCAAACACCCTTAAGCACCGGCCCAGAAAGGTTTTACCCTTTCCAGCAACACCCGTGAAGCGAGTAAAGTCTCACCCGAGATGATTAAGGGTGCTGCAGGAACCAAGTTTCCACAGTGGGGAAAGGACATGGATCTATTCTAACTCTATCGCATCAGAAACCATAGATTCACTTTTGCATCATGCTTCGCAACTCAAACATACATTAATCATTCGCATATTCAACATTTGCATCAACAAAGTAATACTAGTGATCGCATCAATGAAACCTTACAGAAAAGACAACATAAAATATGACGCAACATTCATTATTCGACATAAATAGAGATAGAAGAACATATCCGAACATATTCATGCATTGACTCATCAAAACCTGCGGTATAACCTTTGCATAAATAGTTCAAAACACCTTATCGCGGATCCATACAAAAGTGTCAAAAACAGAGCAAAACATTACAGAGTTCATCAACACATCAATCGGTCACTTATGATCTCATTCTAGGATGCCCTTAGGCTTACATTCATAGTCCTATTTATAGCCAACTATGGCGGTTACAAAATGGTCCAAATGACCCTTTCTAACTAACTAAACCAATCTTGCACTTCTGTCAGCTCCTCATTCTCCGCAAATAGTCCTTTCTTCCGCAGATGGTCCTTCTTCGCTGCCGTCGGCTTCCGCACTTCATGTGGATTAACCCCGTGCCAACACCACATGGCTCTTCTCTTGGAAGATTGATGCTCTTCTCCTTTGATGGTTGATTGTTACTATGCTTTTTCTCCTTCAAGTTAGCTGATGCATCTTTCTCCTTGGTATCCTTAGGGTCAAGTTCCTTAGAATTTCTCCTTGAAGAAAATCCAAAGAGTCTCGTGATGCCGGTACATGCAGATGACTCCGATGAAGCTTCACATTTGGTCCTCTTCTTTTCTCGTTTACTCTAAGAGGTGGAACAATTTGGTTTGTTTCTCTTCAATGTTTCGTCATCCACATCCTTGGGTCAACATCCATATACGCAATAGATATATTCCTTGAAATAAATGGCCTTACGTATCTCTTCCCTCAAAGAAAGATACTATTGATAGTGATGAGTCTCCTTGAAGAAAATCCAAAGAGTCTCATGATGCCGGTACATGCAGATGACTCCGATGAAGCTTCACATTTGGTCCTCTTCTCTTCTCGTTTACTCTGAGAGGTGGAACAATTTGGTTTGTTTCTCTTCAATGTTTCCTCATCCACATCCTTGGGTCAACATCCATATACGCAATAGATTTATTCCTTGAAATAAATGGCCTTACGTATCTCTTCCCTCAAAGAAAGATACTATTGATAGTGATGAGGCCATTTTTCACTTACTTCAACCTTCCTTGCTAAATCAAAATTTGATATAGAAATTGGTGGTTCGGTCCATTGTATTCATGGAACATTTGGTCTCAAAATGCATCCTCATCTCGTGATACATGAAAACCTCCATCTACATAAATCACCTCTTCCTCTCCATACCGCTCAAGGACTTCTTCACCCGCTTGTATGAGCCTCATTCTGCAACTGAAGATGTGATGTGCAATATTTCCTCAACAGAGAGATTACTTTCCATAGGAGTAGAGTAAAGTGCTCTAGTACCACTGTAATATCCTCATATCATATTCCGAGAATATTAGCTTAAATTACAAAACTTTTAATCAAAAATATTGCAAGACTTGAAAACTAGTTATTGGACTAGGATTTGTGAACTAGTTCTGACAAAACTAAACCCACCCAAAAGTTACAAATGGAATTTCTTAAATATGATCAGAGTGAGGAAAAGTGTGCAGTAGCATAAAAACATGGCTAAAATTTCTTAAGAATCATTTGCACAACATACTGGGACCTTTTATGTTTCGAAATCAGTTGTCGCTGAAGTCTACTCCAAGGCTTCCTAGGTACACCAGCATATGCAAACTAGATCCTTTCCACAATATTTGAAAAAAAATTGAAGGTGGATGACCTCTGTATACCCTTTAATCTGATGATAAACCAAAGATACAAAGTTTTTGGGGAAGTTAGATTGAGTTTGGGTGACTTGGGAGAAAATGCTGCTATAGTGGAAGCTCAACTAATTTTAATTATGGCTGACTCGAACTGACTCAAAGGGACACAAATTCCGATTTTGAGGCTTGGGATGGCTTCAGGAGGATTTTAATGACCTACGACACATTACAGAATAAATATTGGACTCATAGAACTCTTTTTGTAAAAGAAATAGCAAGACTAGTCAAATTTTACCTTTGAATGGGCTAGTCTAGTTTTCTAACCACACAAAAGACTCAGTAAACGCTCTAATTATGAAATAATGATCATCAACGAGTATGATAATATTCATAATAATATCATCAATTTAAATCCATGAATTGGGAGGTTCCTTCATTAATTTATTACATCAAAATAGCCAGAAACCCCATGAGATTGAGGAATTTTACAATACAAAGAGAAATATGAGAATTGTGAGAGGGAGAAGAGTGTCTTCACCACCAGATATGATTCATAGGCTGGATATTGATACTATGGATCATCTTTGACACCACACAACTGCTACAACTCATGGAAGGCGCCCTCTTTAAGTGGTCTTCCAACTGGAGGAAACTCTGTGTAATGGAGCAATTATTAACCGAATCTCCTCTTCATCACTTGAACTCGATCAACTAAATTGGATACCATATCATATCTGCTATGAAAACTTGAATGGTTGTACCAGCTGCACTCACACTTAAACGAAGAGAACTGGAATAATATATGCAATGGGGCACATCACCCAAAGCTATTTGAGGCACATCACTTAACTTTTGAGAAACAAAGCTCTCAAGACAATAGAAAAATGACCAAAATATGTGAGAGGGTGCGCACCACCTTCTTTTATAACTTGGTTTGCTTCTTGGGTAAGTAATACATGAGTTAGATGCATTTAACCTAAACACTAGCTCTTTCCTTCTAGACTTCTCTCATGAAAATAATAAAATAATAATTAATATTTTTTTAGGAGAGAATATATTTTGGTGAGTTTGATGCTTCTTTGGTAAGCTTCTTTTGCCTTGGACCCACTTGCATTTATGATTTAGCCCTCACTGGCTAAAATTAGCCTATGCTAGCTTTCCTAAAACCTCCTAGTTGCTTTATGCTTTTACTATTCCCTCTTGAGTGCATAAATTAGAAATTTTTTTACTTTCTGCTTTCTGCCACTTTTCTGCTTTTCCTGTGTTTTTTTTTGCTTTTTTGCTTTTCTGCTTCTTCCTGCTTTTCCGCTTCTTCCTCTTTTCCTGTCACTTTCCTTCTTTTCTCTGCTTTCTTTGTTTTTCTCTGTTTTTCCCTGCTTTCTCTACTTTTCTTGCCTTTCCTGCTTTCTTACCTTTTTCTGCTTTTGTCCTGCTTTCTTTTTGCTTTTTGCTTTTTGCTTTTTGCTTTCTTCCATTATCATTTTTTTTGGCAACATCTGTTAATCCAAATAATCCTTATGCGTCTTCTTGAACTCTTCTAATATTATCCATTCATAAAAATTACATAATAATAATAAAAATTATAATTACATGTGCAACCAGTTATTCCACTCAACTTTATTTAATTCCAAAAACATTTATTAAGTAATATGTTCCTAATTAATTATTTAATGACCCATGGAACAAATGGGTTAGGAGGGTGATCAAGGATCACTAGGGAGGGTACATGAAAATCCATGGTGATGTCAAAATGGAGACATGACAATCCTCCCTTCCCAAGTTTGCTTGGCCTCAAAAAACAATAGTCCATGGTGATGCTTAACCTGTTCTTCTTCCAATTGTTGCCTCATGGTTGTTTTTGAAACGAATAGCACTGGGGCCCAAACTCCAAGCTAAATTGAGGGTTATCCACCATGCTTTCTCTGCACTACTCTGATTATTACCATATCCCAATTCTTAACTCCTCTATCTCTACAACTGAAAATGTAAGTTCCTCCCAATTAAAACAACTGAGAAGAATGTTAGGATCCCAAGTAAATATGGTGAATACAATGTGACTATGATAACCACCACTGCACTCCAATAACATCCATGATACCCTAGACATTCCACCATCCCAAAGAATTCCTGGATCCCAATGCCTTAGTTGCACCCTCCAACACATCAATGGTGTCTGAAACCACTCATCAATGCCTGGATCCCATGGTCCCTAATGCATACCATCCATCATCACTGCTGCTTGTGACATCCTGTCACTCCATGGTATGCCAAGATCCATCCACCATGTTTGAAGTGTGCCACTCCCAATAAAATTCATCATCTTAATGAGCCTTGCCAACAAAATTTGAAACTCCTCATGTGCAAACCACACTCCAATCCCATGGCTCACATTGCAATCACATATTCCACCCCAAGAGCTCAAGTGGAACTCTCTTGCATTGTTGTGAATGAAACAAGTATCAAGTGGCACTAGTAGATGCCACCACTTCTCACCATGCTGAAGGAGGACCAAGGGTGTGTCCCAGTGATCAAAATCAAGTTGAAAAGCAGACACATGTGTCACTTGCTTCTCATGAAGCATCAATAAAAATGGTTCCTCCGTTAAACCAAAATTTCCTCTCACATCCTCAGGTGCTAGGAGTGAAGGAAAGTAGGCCAGTTGCAACTCCCTATAAAGATCATCCACTCAAACAATAGATGCATGGTCTCCATTGTTGGCTGGTCCAAGAGGAATGTACATGTATGCCTCATCTAAAGATGGGGATTTCCTTCACAAAGGCAAGTTGGGATCTTCCTTATGCAAGGCTAATGCCTCAACATGTCGCATGCCAATTTCTTCATGGCAACTTGCTTGCATAACTGTCTTCCACATAACATGAGCAAAACTCTTTCTACAAGGTGTCTCCATGTGTGCCATGTAATCTTCCACCCAATCCATGTGTAGATGAATGGCACCAAATGGAAGCCAAATGTGCATAGGTTGTTGGTCATCTAGCTTGGCATTGTGAGAGATGTCCATGGAATCATAAAATGTGCTCTCACCTATAGAAATCCTCATCTTTGAAATGCATCTATCCATACATGGATAGATCTCACTACTGCTGCATGGTCCAAGTGGAATGCACTCAAGTACATCCTCCATAGATGAGTCTTCTTCGTATAGAGGAAGCTCATAATCTTCCAAGTGTGAAATAAGTGCTCTACAACCAATCTCCATATCACTGCTACCATCATGCACTTGCATCACTGAACACTCCTCATGGTCACCTTGCACACGAGGCTCCTCCAATGCAACATGTGTGCAACCAACCACACACATCACATTACTAGTAGTCATGGGAGAGGGAAGAGAATCTCCCAATTCCATATGAAATTGCTCTCCTTCTACTGTTGCTTTGTCTTCAGCAAATTCGAGAGCCATGCCTCTATCCATGAACATCTGCAAGTAGTTTGCTTTCATCTTTTCCCACTCTCCTTTAATGATGCACAGTTTAGAGCTAGAGACTCTCCCATCAACTCCACCTTGTCTCTCCTCCAATTGAACTCGCCCAATAAGATCCTCCATGAATCTATGTGCATCATCGTTTATGAACAACACTTGCAACATCCCCTCTTCGGTGACTAGGAGTAAGCTCTCCAAATCACTCCATGACTGCTTGACTACGCCAAGTGTGTTGTTACATGTGGGCTCATCCACCATATGAGTATCATGTAGACTCCCATCCAACAATCCATCCTCCTTACTGCAATGATCCTTAACATTAGAAATATGAGCCTCACCACTAGAGGGCTCAACCATGCCAATTTCCTCCTCGGTAATGGATACAATCTCATGATGACACAAAGGAATGTAGAAATCCGAATTTTTTTCACACCTTTGCATCACATCTTACCTCCTTATATAATGTATTGAATATATAAGGCAATATGAGATGATCCTAAAACTAGGTCTCTTTGGTACATACATAGGAGACAAAGGCTACACTTACAATTCTAGCCGACCATACAACTACGATTAAGGTCTTAGCTGACCAATAAAGACAATACTAATACAATATAAATGTAATGTCATAACATATCAGGCTTAACATCCCCTTCCCTTTCAAACAAGTATTTTCTTCAACACTTGATCAACTCTAGATATTTATGTATGAAGAACTCATCTTTCCACGTTGCCTCTTCTATTAGCAAGTTCTTCCACTTGATGAGGTACTCAATAATTGCTTGATCCTCAGTAGTTGGTCGAGGTACTTAGTAATTGCTCGATGAGGATCAATCAACTATGAAATCAAGCAATTACCAAGTATCTCATAAAGTGGAAGAACTTTCTAATAAAACAGACAACATGGGAATATGACTTCTTCACACATAAACATCTAGAGTTTATCAAGTGTTCAGGACAACACTTGTTTGAAGGGGAGGGGCATGCTAAGCCCTATATGTTGTGACATTATATTTCAATTATTAAATTAGTATTGTCTTTATTGGTCATTTAGGAGCTTAATTGTAATTGTATGGTCAACTCTAATTGTAAGTGTACTCCTTGTCTCCCATATATGTACCAGGGAGACCTGGTTTTAGGATCATCTCATATTGTCTCATATATACGATAGATTGTATAAGGAGGTTTCCCCCTTGAAGAGGCTTCTTATTCATCTCTTTATTTCACTCTCAAGGCATTGGGTTACTCTTCCTTTCTATTTTTATGCTATTTTGGGAATTTGGCGCATAACACCACCACATGGCTTCAATCTCCCATCACTCTACTTTTCAATCGCTTGCAATCATTCTTGATATCTTGGATTCTATCTCATACTATCACTATTACTCTTTATTGCTGCTAATGGTCTTCATTATGGGTGTTGCAACTTGAATCTCTTTGTCTATCTGGGTTGGATCCACCACTTCCTCCTTCAAAATGAAGCACCCAACAACCATATATGGGTTCATCATATGACTTTGTGTAACGAACATAAATAAGATAATAATAAAATAATTAATAGTTAGGTTAATTAAAGTTATTATGAAAGGAGGCATCTCCTCAACATCAAGTGTCCAAGCCATATTTAAGGCCAATACATCATTGTAATCTTTTATCGATTTTATATTAAATACTTTGTCCCATTAATGACGGATCTAATATTCCACGTCTTCTGGTAATATTAATTGTGTGAGCGAAAAATATTCGGCTCATTTGGTATCAGAGACTCTCGGCCCTTCTGATTCCGGCTACTAGCCACACTTCATCAAATTTTCTCTGGATAAAGGTTTTTGATTGATAAAAAGGCTTTTGGCCACCACATCATCACTCCCCTAACTCCTTCTGCTCCATAATCTTCCATTCATTGCGCCTCATTTTTCCTCTGCACATTCCTTTCCCAAGTTCACATCGTTACCTATCTCCCTTCGATCCATTCTTCGACACATTGTGCCCACGTCCTCCTATCTCCCCTGCGTATGTTTCCTCCTTTCGCAACTCCATCCTCACCATCACCCATGTGCTTCCTCCCCGCAATGCTCTTGGTTGTCTCCTCCACCTTCCTTTTCCACTGCGCTGCTCCTCCAGTCCACCCTGCTGTGCTACCCCCTCCCACCTGCTACATACTCCATCAATCTCCGCGCCTAGCTCTCCCGTGCACTCCCCATGCCTCCCCTCTCTACCTGCACATTCCCACGTCCCTCCTCCTTCACCGCCTCTCTGCGACCCCCATTCCGGATCCTTCATGCACCCGTCATTCTTGTGCACCCTCCCTCATTCCCATCTCTTTACCTCTTCCTTCTACCACATCGCTTCGCCCTCCAATCGTCCAGACCCCGCACTGCTCACCGCCACCTACGTCCAACATCCACACTGCCCACGCTTCCCTTCACTTTGCCTGCATGCGTGGTCATGCTACAGTCCACTTCTCCCATAAGCTCTTGTTTCCCCTCGAGCTCGACTCCCCCACCAGCCTCGTCTCCACTCTCCCTCCTCTTCACTTCTCTCTCCACCACCTCCTTCTTGGCCACCTCTGGCGCCTTCACCCTCAGTCGCCCCCATCCACCACCTCCCACGCCCGCTTACTCCATACCCTAGCTCCTCGAAACCTCCTTTATGTGACCTCCACTACGGCTTGCAACATGCCCATGCTCCTCTTCATGCCCCAACTCCAACCTCCGCACCGTTGCCCTCCTTCCCTTTCTTCCTTCGGGCTGCCCACACCACCTGCTATCTTAACGCTCAAACCTTAAAGAAAAAAAAATTAATAAAAAGAAAAATTATTACTATTATTATAGTATACTATTGTTTTATTAAAATTTTACCCAACTTTATAATAATAATACATATTATTATAAATAAAAAAAAACACTATTTTTTTGGGTTTCACTGTCCAAGAAAGGAAGAAGAACAAATCAAGTCAAAAGAAGAGTCACATCAAGGGTCATCACATCTTTTTGTGTGTCCATCTATTATCAAAGGGAAAAGAAGACAAAAATTGAAGAAGAGAGCTATCACTAAAAAGGGGGAGATCATCTCTCGTCAAAGAATTCAAAGTCAAAAGAACGACTATCTATCATCGAAGAAATCAGATACCATGGAAGCTGGTTTGCGACTACAAATAGAAAAGTTAGAAACAAAGTTAAGGCGTTATCGAAGAGACAATGAATATTTACACGACGTGAATACAAAATTGGAAGTAAGGGTTAAATTACATGAGCTTCAAACGAAGTTCGAAGAACAACAAATCTCCGACCAAAAAAACCATATAGAAAAATTGTCTGTGCAAATTGAGAAATTAAAAGACGAAATTGATTTCAATCATAAATTAAAAAACTAGGATATAAAGAAAGAACTAAATGATTATAAAGTAGAAATAACACGCTTGAACAAAATCGTTAGTGACAAGGATGAAGAACTGACGCAGATACAAAAGAAATTAGAGGATCAAGAATCAGAGGTCGACCAGTGTCAACAATAGATAAAAGTTCTTCAACAACAAAATGACGACTCAAAAAAGGCATACAAGTTGGAGATCACAAAAAATAATAAAGCATTATCCAACCATTCCGAAGAAATCTTCAGATTAAATAACCATAATAAGACGTTAGTCACAAAAATTAAGAAGTTGAAAAATAGTCAAAAGGCAGAACACTCTACGGAAGACATTGAAGGAAAACTTCTAAACAAGCAGGAAGAAAATAGCTACATCAGAAATCATAACGAAGATCTTAAGGAACAACTTAAGAAGTCCGAAGATGACAGAAAATTGCAAATAGAATTGATTAAAAAGTTTCAAAATGATAACATGCATTTAGAAAAGGTACATAATGAAACATTAAAACCTCAAGGGATGAAAATACATCTTCCAGCTTCGATCAATGCTCAAAAGACGACGCTTGTAAAAGAAAATGACAGTGTGAGAACTCCCTATAGACACCCCAACCACAAATACCGATATCCTAGAAGATGGGAAATGTCGAAAGATAATGGTACTAATGTGATCAAAGCTCCCGACGACAGATCAGTAGGGAATCCCGACAATCAACAACAAATCAATTTGGGATGGATTGACCCATCCACATATTGGAAGTTATGCTTTACACTTAAAAGTTCGTCTCGACATGTTTCGTCAGCCTCAACATCGCAAAGAACGATGTGACAACATTATAAGGCTTTGAGGACAAAGCCTTTCTAAGAGAGTGGCAATGTAACAAACATAAATAAGATAATAATAAAATAATTAATAGTTAGGTTAATTAAAGTTATTATGAAATGAGGCATCTCCTCAACATCAAGTGTCCAAGCCATATTTAAGGCCAAGACATCATTGTAATCTTTTATCGATTCTATATTAAATATTTTGTCCTATTAATGACGTATCTAATATTCCAAGTCTTTTGATAATATTAATTGTGTGAGCAAATAATTATTCAGCTCACTTTGATGCTCAATACGTTGATCTTTGTTAGCTTCTTTTTCCTTTGGTTTTAATGATATTTTGGGTCTGGATGTTCACTTGAGCGACTATTAACGTCTTTAAGCCTCACTTTTGTCTTTCTTCTCTTTGGATCCTCTTATAACCCTTTTTTTATTGGTTGGTTTAAAGAGATCTTGAATGTATGTTTGACTTTCATTCTTTACAACAAACCACTTAAATAATCAAGGACGGCTATTACTTCCATCTTGAAACATTATTGTTATATAGAGTTGGTGGTCCTTCCTAATGTCCTATCAGTTTTGTGAAGGAGATTAAACTTAAGAAAGTTTATCAAACACATTTATTCATACACCTCATCCTCTACCTCCCTTCTTTTACCATTCATTCTTAATTACTTTGGATTTTAGTTTTACCACCACACAACATCTTGAATCAACTTTCTAGGTATTGATGATTTCATCAAAGTGTCCATTGAAAGTATGACACCCAAAGGACATTGATGCAAACTTTATGGTTTGTACCCATTCAATGCTTTTGTACTCTATAATATAATAATAGACTCAAACAAATGTTTAGATAGATTCATCCAAATATAGTATGAAACACTCTATAGTTATTATTTAAAATGTTCTAATCGAAGGATATTGTTTTTTTCATAAAAGTAATGAAAGAAAAAGGATAAATAAATATTGGCTAAGTTATTAGTCGTGAAGAAATATACTATATCTTTTGTTTGTTTATTATATTTACATCTAGATTCTGTCATCTTCAAAAAAATCTTGAATTATATATATTAAAAGTGAAATATAACATTTAAAATTAATAAAAAAATATTTATAGATTTTTAATAAAATATTTAAAATTAAAATTATTTTTTATAGAATAAATCTATTAAATTAAAACATTAAAAATTTATAATATATAAATTAATTATAAAAAAATAATTTAACTTGATCAATAATTAAAAGTTGAAATTCATTTATGTTAAAGTGCTTTGCATGAAAAATAAAGTTAACTTTCAAAAACATTTATGATAAATTTGAATTTGAAATTTCGTTAATCTCTGGAAATAAAAACTTATTTTTATAATTATTATTTAAAAATTCAATTTTATAAATTAAAAATTTATTAATTTTAAAGTAATTAAAGAAAAAAATAAAATAAATCAAATTTATAAAGTTAACAAACCAAAAATTCTTTAATTTTAAAGTAATTAAAGAGAAATATATAACGTAAAATTAGTTTTAAAAATATCGATAAATCTAAAATCTAAAAATAATAATTATTAAATAATTTTTTTTATAAAACAAACGTCTCTGAAAAAAGAGAGTTGCATGGGACAGGGCTCTATTTATAGAATCGAAGGAGAGAGGGGACGATAGCGATGGGATATTTTACCGTAGAAAGACACGAAAAATAAGAAATTTAATATCTATTATCATTATCTATGTAGGTTTAACGTTGGCTATATATATGCATACATATATTTTTCGGGGGTGACGAGGTCTCTAAGGTGCCCTTCCCGCAGCAGGTGGAGGAGAAACCACGAAGAGAACACAGCAGGCGCTCAGTCCAGTCCAGTCCAGTAGTAAGTATACAATTTTTGAACATATACAGGAAATTTATCCTCCGTCACCGCAATTTATCAATATATACATTTAATTTATCACAAGTCTCTTGAAAATTGATTGAGAGGCCCATTAATCCAGCATTATAGCAATATATTCAATCTGCAATTTGGTACAATTATCAGAATTTGGTAGCGCAAGGGGAGTGCGGGGTCACAGGCTTCAAAACAGGTTGAAGAATGGCTCACATGCCCCGATAAATAAATATACGCCGAGGGTTTATTGGCAAGAATTTGATTTATATGGTGGTTTTATTGCCATAGGATTAGTAGTAATAATGGCAGGGAAGAAGGAGGCGGAGGAAGTGGCAGCGTCGTCGTGTTCAGCGGCTGGAGGAGGGGCAGAGCAGGGGCTGATGTCCGGCCGTGCGGAGAATCTGAAGACTGTGGCGAGGGGCGGGGAAATGGCGGCGGAGGAGCCGCGAGAAGGCGGGGGCCAAGAATCGGTGGTGGTGGAGCGGCGGGGCGACTGTGTTGCGGTATGCCGGTGGACTATTGCTCAATTTGGGAAAGTTAAGGCCAAGGCCATATGGAGCAGGTATTTCGAGGTCGGGGGCTATGACTGCAGGCTGCTGGTGTATCCGCGGGGCGATTCTCAGGCGCTCCCGGGGTATCTGTCCATCTACTTGCAGGTCATGGATCCCCGAGCTTCCAAGTGGGATTGCTTTGCCAGCTATCGGCTCTGTGTAACGAACCAGCGTGATGAGGCGAAGTCGATACAGCGGGACTCCTGGCACCGGTTCTCCGGCAAGAAGAAGTCCCATGGCTGGTGCGACTTTACGCCGAGCTCGGCTGTTCTGGATTCCAGGTCGGGGTTCTTGGCAAACGATGCAGTGCTGATCACAGCGGAGATACTGGTCCTGCACGAGTCCGTTTCATTTTCAAGGGACAACGAGATTCAGTTGCAGCAGCTCGCAGGCGTCGTTGCGCCTGTGCCCGATGTCCTCAGCGGCAAATTCACCTGGAAGGTACACAACTTCTCCCTGTTCAAAGAAATGATCAAGACACAGAAGATCATGAGCCCGGTCTTCCCCGCTGGAGAATGCAATCTGCGGCTCAGCGTGTATCAGTCGACCGTCAATGGAACTGATTATATCTCCATGTGCTTGGAGAGCAAGGACACGGAGAAGTCCATGTCCGCCCTTCCAGAGCGCAGTTGCTGGTGCCTCTTTCGGATGTCTGTCCTGAATCAACGGGCCGGGATGAATCATATGCACAGGGATTCCTACGGCCGGTTTGCGACGGATAACAAGAATGGCGATAATACCAGTCTTGGGTGGAATGACTACATGAAGATGTCGGACTTTTTGGCTCCTGAGATGGGTTATCTGGTAGAGGACACCGCTGTGTTCAGCGCTTCCTTTCATGTGATCAAGGAATCCAGTAGTTTTACCAAGAACTTGGGGTTTGCTGCTGGTGCTGGCAGCGGAAGAGCTAATGGCAGGAAATCGGATGGGCATCTGGGGAAGTTCACATGGAGAATTGAGAATTTCACAAGGCTGAAGGACCTCTTGAAGAAGAGGAAGATCACAGGGCTGTGTGTCAAGAGTAGACGTTTTCAAGTTGGCAACCGTGACTGCCGTCTTATTGTCTATCCTAGAGGTACTCTGCAAACCTCTCATCTGTTCTAAGTTTCGTGGTTTTCCTTTGGATGCTAATGAGAACGAATGGTAATTGCGGCATTTATGTTTGATTGGAAAATGCATCTATATATTATATGCAATCAAAAGAGAGTACATTAAACAATCCACATCAAACCAGCCAAAGCTTGAATATGCAAAACTGCTTCTCCCCAAAGCCAGCAAACATATCTGGTTTGGCAACAATTTCAAGTGTGTCTATATCTTTTACGAAAATCCCCTTATCCTATATCTGGATTGCTAGATCCGATATGAGTGGAGTGATTTCAAGCAATCAGAGCAGAGTAGCTTTTTCAATCAAAGTTGTTTGACATAACCTTTTCCATAAAAATGGATATTCCTAGATGCTTCTACCTGCTTGCCTGACCACCTATCTGTTTCTAAAGTTGTCCCCATTCCAATGAAGGGAAGCAGCAAAGAGAATGGTGTACTCAACAGAAATCCATTCCCAAAAGGCTCTGGCTTTGCATTTCCACAAAAGATGTGTCACACAACCCCTCTGTTTGAAGCAAGGTTAGGCAATGCTTCAATACCCATTGTATCTATTCTATTGCTTTTCTCTTTCTGCCATATGTTTTCCCCACATTTCTACTTTGGTTCCCCCCTGTTTAAAGCAAGATTAAGCAATGCTTCAATACCCATTGTATCTATTCTATTGCTTTTCTCTTTCGGCCATATGTTTTCCCCACATTTCTACATTGGTTCCCTCCTGTTTGAAGCAAGATCAAGCAATGCTTCAATACCCATTGTATCTATTCTATTGCTTTTCTCTTTCTGCCATATGTTTTCCCCACATTTCTACTTTGGTTCTCCTCCTTTTGGAATTTCTGGTCAGGAAATCTCACTGTCTGGGTATATGTGCTTCTCATGTGGGTCACCATTGAAAAGATTGAAAATTTAAAAAAGGAAGAAGGAAAAGAAAGACCCCCCCCAAAATCAAAAGGGGAAAGGAGAACAAAAATGGATGGACAACTTCCAGAGAGAGAGGGAGAGAGAGGATTTGAATTGTATTAAAACATCCACAAGGTCAACTGGTGCATGGGATGAAAAGGTTTACATCTGATTCAACTTTCTCATCATACAAAGGAAAGAAGAAATAAATATAAGCAGGCAAGATCCATAGAGTGGTGTAAGAAGTTTTGGGAAAGTGATATGGATCTGGTCTTCTCTCCTTTATGTCTCCTAACTTGCTGGGATTGGTTTTCAGTGACTTGTCTCTGTTGTGCATCATCCTTGAGGCTTGCTTAATCATGTTGTCTACATGGCCCTTTTGGAATTCTGTTTCCCAACTGCTGTTCCGTAATTTTACTCCCTTCCTGTTGTGGTTATATGCCTCGCAGTGCAGTAAAAAATGCTGTTTGGTCTCCACCTCTTCCTCTCTGCATACCTGGCATGCCCTCCTTGCCCATTATTCGGATTCCTTGGGTTCTTCTCATCGTCCTGTTTCACATCCTTAATCTATGTGAGCTGGTTATTATTTCGGCCAAAACCTGTTTTTCTTTTCATGGCATGTTCAGCTTCACGTAGTCCTGGATTCTGATCTCTTGCCCTGATTGACCTCTTAGTTTTTAGTGAATTGCTACTTAATCTTAGTTATTTGGTTGAATACATTTCATTGCATTTATATAAGTTTGGATTTTATTTTGTCTTTTGTTTTTATGTTTTATTCTGCTTTATGAAGATGCCTTGCTAGTTTATGGCTGGTAGAGTTTTTCAATAAATGGCTAAAAACCTAAAACTCTCTCCTAGGTCAAGCATGAGCAGAATCTTGGATTGAGTTTCTTCTGCTTTGTATCAGGGTTCTGACTATTGAATGCTTATCTGTAATTTAATCTCTAGGTTGGACTGAAGTGCAATTCCATTTGTTCGTTGATTGCATAACGCTAGGATAGTTTTTATATAACTCACTAGCATGATGTGGCTCTGTCAGGACAATCACAACCACCTTGCCACCTTTCAGTGTTTCTTGAAGTTACAGATCCCCGCAATACTTCTACAGATTGGAGTTGCTTTGTCAGTCATAGATTATCAGTTGTGAATCAGAAATTTGAAGATAGATCAGTTACAAAGGAGTCACAAAATCGTTATTCGAAAGCTGCTAAAGATTGGGGTTGGCGTGAATTTGTGACTCTAACCAGTCTTTTTGATCAGGACTCGGGATTTCTTGTACAAGACACAGTAGTATTTTCTGCAGAGGTTCTTATTTTAAAGGAGACCTCTGTAATTCAAGAACATTCAGATTATGAAATGGGCTCGAATTCCTTGGGAACTGAAACTGTAATGGCTGTAAGCAGGGGAACATTCACATGGAAAGTTGAAAACTTTATTGCTTTTAAGGAGATTATGGAGACCAGAAAGATCTTTAGCAAATTCTTTCAGGCTGGGGGCTGTGAGCTTCGTATAGGTGTGTGTTTGAAATCCATTTTGCAAATAATAGATTCTTGGCACATCTCAAGATAGTCTAGTTTATAATGTTCGATTCTAAATTCTTCTTCTGACGTCTATTCCTTCTGCATCTTATAATCTATACCCATGCAGGTGTGTATGAATCCTTTGATACTCTATGCATATACCTAGAAAGTGACCAATCAGT
Source organism: Larix kaempferi (assembly GCA_027924585.1). Lineage (NCBI taxonomy): Eukaryota > Viridiplantae > Streptophyta > Pinopsida > Pinales > Pinaceae > Larix > Larix kaempferi. Next base: position 4,197,368 of record BSBM01000579.1, on the reverse strand, counting down.
GGGAACTGATCCTGATAAGAATTTCTGGGTCAGATATAGAATCGGAGTTGTGAATCAGAAGTACCCAGATAGATCGGTGTGGAAGGAGTCATCCATCTGCACAAAAACCTGGAACAATTCTGTTCTTCAATTCATGAAGGTCCCTGACATGTTGGAGGTAGATGCAGGATTCCTTGTTCGTGACACTGTTGTGTTTGTCTGTGAAATCATGGATTGCTGTCCATGGTTTGAATTCTTTGATCTGGAGGTATGCCTATTTCTAGTTGGTGCACAAGTTATAAGTATATCTCTGCACGTGTTTTAGAATTCTAGATTTTTTTTATTATATGCATTCTTCTTCAATCCAGTAGCTCTTCCAGCATGTGCATTTATTTACCTTTTATGGTGGAATTATGAACAAGATAAATGTGTAATGTCGTGGCAATGCCTCTGTAAGTAGTATGAGTATACATCAAGATACAGACATTCCATGCCAGAATCTACCGCTTCTGATTCTTAGTTTCTAGAGTTACTGAAGTATCCTTTAAAGCTTCACTGAATTTGAGATGAAAAGAGAGAGGTGTTGAAGTCTACTCTTTAATGGTTTCCTTTGTGGTCCGTTGTGTACATTAAAAATTTGATAGTACCTGATCATGGTCCGACAGTATTTTTTTAAAACGAAAACGGTTATATTTGTATTTATAAAAGGCTGAAAAACTTCAGCAGATCAGTACAAAATTCCTCAAAAAGTATCAGAGGTTTATGAACAGTATAGAGCTTAATTATAGTCATCCAAAACAGGAAAAACTTGAGGCAAAAAACATATTTCCCTAAGCTGCTATAGATTCTAACAAACTGTTCTAAGAGCAGCCTACAAAAAAACTTCATAAAGTGACAAACTAAGAGCTGGTATCACTGTCCATAACCTGGACATCTCAAGCGTCTCCTTCTTCAGCCTCTGTGCTGTTCTCAGATCGTCTTCTTGGCTCGCAGCATCATCATCCTGATTCTCTTCTATGTTCTCCTCATCATCTTCATCGTGAGTGTCTCGGCTTTCTTCCACTGGCCTCATGATTGTGAACCTTCCCTTCAACCTCATCCAGATGGGGACCTAAGCCGGTCCCAAAGGTAGTGATCTGAAAAATAGCTTGTTAAGTTTCCGCAAGCCTAGAATCGACCAAGGGGGCCTGTGAGGTTATCTTACGGACTGTGGCGCATAAACCCTCCAGTTGGGAATTCATCTGTCGCATTTGGCTACGCAAGTGACGAATGTCAGCTTTGGTGTCTCGCATACCATAAGACAGCTCCTGCAGTTGTCCTTCAATATCAGCTGGAGCCAACTTGCCTTCTGTATTTGCTTGCGGGTTTATATCTACAAACAAGGCTAGTCCTTCCCACTCTCCTATTTTCCACGGATCCCAAATAATCACAGCACTAGAACTTGGTGTAAGAGTGTTTGCTTGAGTATCCTCCTTCCTAGAAGACTCAGAATCCAAAGGCCACTCCCCCGGGGTGTAGGGGAAAGTGGCAAGAAAATCTTCTTCTTGAAACACCATAACCTGGCAACACCAGACCCTGCTCCTTCCCTTAGCTCGTTGGGAACAACAAAAGAATCGGAAAGAGGAAGTTTCTACCACCTTCATGAAGGCTTTCGTGAGAGGGAGAGGACACCTCACATTATACTCATCCACTTGGCAGATGGGTGCATTAAATGCTGAAAAGACTTGAATTTGGTCCCATTCCATGTCCATTTTAAACATCATGAGAAGGGTGTCAACCTTATGTGACAATAGGGGATGATAAAGCTTAGGGAAGCTGAAGTGTAACAACAGTTCCTGTTCTAGAATAATTCGAAAATGAATAACATATTTTGATAGATAATATGACGAAATATATTACAATGCGTGGACCTTATATAAGCCCAATGTGCCTTTTGAAATAGAAAAGACACCACCTTAGACTTCTTTCATTTTAATTAATTATTTCATTATATTTATTTTATTATTATCATTATTATTTATTTATGTACGTAACATTGCTACCTCCTTTAAGGAAAGCTTTGTCCTTGTTGCTGCTTGGAATGCACCTCAGGGTTAACGTGGCAGAAATTTTCAAGCCACTGGGTTCGTCCTTGGGGGCAAGTCAACGAGTTAAGCTTGCTGTCACTTAACATTTGATTCCTCCATTTAGGCCAACTCCTAGCGAAGCCAAGGGGGGCAGTCCCTGATAAAATAACTAAGACTGATTTACGCTAAATTATAAGAAAAAGAAATCTAGGAGTTTGAATAAAATACTGAAACAAGAGAGAGCAACAACCATACATTTAAATTAGCAGCAGATAATATGATTAACCATGACACAGTTGATTTAGGCAAAAGATTGTGAAGGACCAGTGCCAAAACAATTAAGTGATTGCTGATGAAAGGAAATGTTGTGCAAATTTGCAATGCTTCTTGGTCAGTTTTATATTTATTATGATGAGTGGATTAAAGTGGGTTAGTTCTTGTTTGGCCCACTCGAGAAGCTATCCTCTAGAATGAGTGCTCTGCAACACTACTAGGTGTCCAACGGGGTGAGACATAAAGTCTGCTTAGAGTAGCCCCCTGACTCTGTAGTATGTTCAGTACAACGACTCGATTTTTGAGGATAGATTTCTAATGGATTTCCCTATTATTATTAGTCACTCAAATCCCATTCCGATGGTTAACCACAAATCAAGCAAGCCTATGATGGTCACTAGAGCATATGGGGATAAGAGCCAAGATTCGTTACTCTTATTGCAAAATAAACACAAAAGGAAAAACTGAAAGGAAACTATACTAATTTAAATAAGCAAATAAAACTAAGCTAATGGTTAGTAAATCCAACAAAAATTAAGCAAAAGAGCAAAAAAGGTTCATGCCACGAAAATGACGTAGATCCCCGAGGGGATGAGGTGTGGACATTGAGTAGCCCACTTGCTTTATTATTTATTTTTACAAGTTTAAGGGTGGATGCCTTTGGTCCTTATAGATTCGGATCCAAAGGCTGACAAGGTCTATGAAACGAATCAGGATCGAGGTATATTGCTTAGGGAGGTCCTGGATAGCCTGAATCTTCGATTTTCTGATAGCACATCCTCTCTTACCTGTTTATTAAATGTGAAAAACCAGCCACCTGAAAGCACTCAAATTGCTAGATAAGATGTTTAAAAGCGTAAAGAATTTTACTAGCTTAAGTACTTCGATAGATAAAAAACTTAATAAGTTGAAGTAGTAAGTTAGGAAATCTAGATCTATAAAAATTAAAGCTTTACAACTTAGATCTGGTTAAAACATGTATACTTAAACAATCAACTATTGATATTCTTGGAAGAAACTAATTTGACTAAGCATGCAAGAACCATAACCAAAGAAAAAATTTAAATTTAAATGTGAAGGAAAGAAGGAAGAAGACGCTGAGGGCTTAGGAACCTTGGGCAATGGAGTCTATTGGTGGAGAGTGGAGGGATTGTGTCCTTCTGAAAGTGCTTGAACGATGGAGAAGTCAAACAAGATCAATCAATCCTTCAAACTAGACAACTTGCACAACTAAAGCTACTTGCAACAAGAGTGTCAAATTCGTTGCTTCTCATGCTAGAGATCGGAGTAGTATGCATACAAACAAGTAAAACATACAAATCCTATATCGCGGTGCATAAGCAAGAAATAAATGAAATCAAACTAGAATCATTTATCCTACTGACTGGTAGCAATCTTTCAAAGGCCAAATAAATGACAAATGCAACAAATAAACAAGCTACACTACAATTACCTCATAAATCATTGACATTATATCCACACACATAGATGCCATACACCATAGGTTTGCCTCCAAAGCCTTCTTTATTCCAAGAGATAATATGAATTACAACATAGCTTTCACAGCCTTTTGGTCCTCTGACCATGATTAAATGAGAGCCAAGCCATTGTTTAAATAGCCACAGAGAGGAGGGGGGGCATCCTTCACTTGGAGTTAACTGGGGTGAATGGAGATGATTGAGGAAGTTGAGCTTGACTGGATCTCATGGGATGGGCACCACCTCTCATGAGGTGCGCCCTCCCTCCTTGAGATGATCTCCCATCCAATAATCAAATGTCAACTCACCTAATGCACCCCTCTCATGAGATGAAGTCGCCACCTCTCAAAAGTTAGCTCAACCACCAAATTGGAGCCTTAGTTAACTCGCTCAAGATTGGGAATCAACTCGCCACCACTTCAGACATGTCTGGGACAAACTTCCTTTGTTTGTGGGATGCTGATTTTTGACTTTATTATGTCTTTTTGACCATTTATTTGGTCTTTTTTCCCATTTTCGAGAGAAAATCAATTTTAGTGATAAATAATCACTAATTTTCTCTCAAAAGTGGGTTTAGGGGTTAAGTGGGTGTTTTGGGTTAGAAAATGAGCACCCCCACGACAAATTCCACCTCCTAACACCACTTTTATGATTGGGTGTTTTGGGTTAGAAAACAAGCACCCCCACGGCAAATTCCACCTCCTAACAACACTTTTATGAATTTTTGATTTTTTACAATTAAAACATTAAAAAATTCTCCTCTTTTACGAGAATTTTTTTATTAGCAGAAAATTAAAATAACCTAGGGGGCGTAGTGCATGTTCATAAGACTCAAAATTGATAACTAGCATGGTAATATACATTGACACTTAGACTTTAACAACCTCCTAAGGCCTAACCACCAAGATATGACTACTCTAGCTTTGGAGGATTGAGTGAAAAACTCGAAAATTATAAGTCTTTGAAGAGCAACAAATAATTAACAAGGAAAAAACACTCCGGAGTAACACATTGATGACTAAGTCCTATGAAAGCCAAGTATTTTACAAAGGCCATCATGCTACGACAACTTATTACAATTTCCTTGAGGGGTATGAACATGCAAACATTTTGAAAAGGGCAAGAATTGGCCTGCATGGACTTCTGAACACTGATTATGAACAAGAGACTTGTTTACACTTTGGTGGCTCATTGAAAAATCCAACTAAGTACAACTTAGGTGGTAAAAAATTCTCAAAGCTAATTTTGCTAATATCGTCTTTATTCTGGATTTGTGTTGAAGCGATGACTTGAGATATGTGGTTTGGATTGATTGCATTATCTTGGTATGTACCTGGACCTCTTTTGTGTTGTAATTCCTTCGGCTTGAGCAGTGAGCTTCTCAATCCATACAACTTGTAATTACTTCCCCAAGTCCCTTCCATCTGAATTCCATATACTGTTCTTGTAGGTTAGTAGTGTAGGTGCCTAATTGCATTAGCCATTCAACTCCTAACATCAAATCTATTCCTTTGAGTGGTAAGGCATAACAATTGAGTTGTAGATTTAAGTCTTGTGTTTGTACATGAACCTTATGGCATTTCCCTACTTCTTCTACATGTTGATCATCGATAGTCGATACCTTGAGATTCTTCACATGGTATATAAAAAGTTTAAGTTCTTTTGCCCTTTTTAAATCCACCAAATTGTGTGTACTTCCAGAATCGACTAGAATTATGTTGTCTTTATTCTAATAGTTCATGTAAGTTGTAACCTCTTAGGTCCCATCTTTTCTGATTTTGTCGTTTGGGATAAGAGTTGTTCATCCTTAGTGTTGTCGCAATTTCTCAAATGGGGGGGGGGGGGAATATATTTCTCTGCATGTAACCGAGTTTCTTGCTTTTGGGTGGCAACTTTATTAGGCGTTGCTGAATCTTTTTCCTTATAAGTTTGTTGGATGCATGTGATTGTTGCTATTGATACCTTGGGTGAGTTTGTATCCAAGTCAGAATCGGATGTATCTTCTTTAGCAGAAACCTGCACCTCTTTCCCATTTATAATTTTGTAGTGAGCTGTATGACTAGATACGCATTTATGGCCCAGGACCCAATTTTTGCCACATCGACAATGAGTGTTTTTCTTCTTTTTTCTATCATTGTCGGGATCACTGATGGATTTTTTAGCTTGATATCCATATGATTGGGAATTGTTGCACTGATGTCCTGGTGACCAGTTGTCTCCGCAATATCTACGTTGTGTCTCTTTTTGTCGTAAATAACCCTTGTCAAAGTTCTTTTGCCAAGGTTTTTTGAACATTTCTTCAATAATTTTTGTTTTACGCCTAGCCTTATCCAGGTTTGAGACATTGTGTAATTCTAACTCATCTCTAATGTATGGCTTGAGTCCATGAACATATGTCTGGAGTCATTGATCATCCGTTAACTCTAGTACTCGTGTTGCTAATGCTTCCCATTTGTAAGTGCACTCCTCCACATCACCTTTTTGCTGTAATTTGGTGATTTTTGCAAAAAATCTTTCTCGGTCACATGTTCAAATCTTTTAAAGAAATCATTTTTGAATGTGTTCCAGTTGTAGGTGCACACTTTTGTTGTAATCTTCCACCACATATACCAATTATATGTGCGGCCTTCAAGTTGCATTGATGCATATTTTATCTTTTGGTCATTAGATAGGATTTTATATATGCAAAAGAATTCTTCCGCCTTATTTATCCACTCCACGCTTTGTTTTGTCTCGCCATCGAACTTTGGTAACTCTAGCTTGGGCCTCATTGGGTATCTAGTATCCACCCATTGGCTGCATTGAATTGGAATGCGGCTGGTTGAAAAGTGACTCTGATTTATATAGTTTGGTGGAATTTCAACCTTGAAGAAATTCTGTTGAGAATTAGTTGTATCTGTTGAACCGGGTGGTGGCTGGTTTATTTTTGGCGAATCGATTTTAACAGAGGCATCTCTATCCATGAAAAACTTCACAATCTTATCCAACCCCTCATCTATACTTGTGTTTATTTCTTCTCTTACCTTCCTCATTTCCCGTGATACAACGTCGGTGACCTCACTTCTTACCCTCCTTGTTAATTCTTCTTTTCATTCTCGTAGCTCAGCTTTAATTTGATCTAGTCTTGAGTTTAGACTTTCAAGAGTTTTAGAATCTCGAGCTTGGTCACTCTCTAATTTTTCCACTCGATCCTTCATCTCTGACATGGATCTGGTACAAGGAGGAATTTTTGTTTATTCAGGCTTAGGTTTTAGGTATAATAATAACCTAAGAAATCAGACACGTTGATATAGGGCCTCATGTCCCGTTTCATTGTGTTGAACACGAACACGACCCAAACACGTGCTAGACACGTGTTTTGGTCGTGCCCTATTTTAGGACATGATCGAAACATGTGTCGGACATGTGTTTGGATCGTGTCTCGACTTGTGGATTTCGTGTCCCGAAAACAGGACACGGAAAGGCGCAAAAGGAGGCCCGCATCATTTGCAAGTGAAGAGAGAGGTGTCAGAGTGGTTGTTCTTGCAGGTGAACAACATTTGAAGGATTTGCAAGGGTTTCCAAGTGCTTTGAAGGTGGATTTCGTTGGGAGGATTGCAAGCTATCCATCAAACAACAAGATATTTCCGTGTCCCATGTCCTTGTCTCAGGTGACTTAGATAATAACTATTATTATATTTAATGATAATCTTTAATTTTAATAATATTATTATTATTAATAATATTTAAAATAATAATAATTAGTATTATTATTAATAATATTATTTTTTGGGTGGACGACTTTAGGGTTTCAAAGTATTTAATAATACTTTATAATAATTTGAAGTATTATTTTATTGGTGGGTTAAGCTAGGGTTTATAAACCCTATGGGTGTTTCTAGAGAATGGTGGTGTAGGTGTAGGAGAGCGTGGAGAGGGGGCGTGATGGATGAAGGGTGTGGCAGGTATGCGTTGAGGGGGTGGACAACGTATGCGTGGAGGAGGAATGAAGGTTGCAAATGAAGGGAGTTGCGTGGGGTTTTACGTGGAAGCTGGTGGGCGATGGAAAGTTGGGGCATAGAGAGTGGGAGATGGATGGAGGTATGGACTGCTGCGAGGAAACATGGGCAGGGCGGGGGATTGTGAAGGGATGAGTTGCAGGTGTGCAACTACGGGGGTATGGAGGGGCGTAGGCAAGTGCGAAGGGAAGGTGTGCAGGTGGGAAGGGCATGCACAGAGGTGGTAATGGTTTGGGAGAAGCAATGGAGTATGGAGATATGAAGGGATGTGTGAGGGAGCAGTGGGGGATGGTTGGCGTAGATATGGGGCACAACGCAGGGGGAAGCCGAGGGATGAATGCGGAGGGAGTGCGTGGGAGAAGGGAGCACGTAGTGTGGAGAGGTGGCGGTGGAGAGTGGAGAGGAGATGTGTGGAAGAGATGGGAGAAGTGTCGTCGACCACAACTTCGCTCTGATACCAAATGAAGTGTAAGAACAACTCTTGTCCTAGAATAATTCCAAAATGAATGCATATAATATATTTTGATAGATAATATGATGAAAGATATTACAATGCGTGGACCTTATATATGCCCAATGTGCCTTTTGAAATAGAAAAGACACGATCCGTGAGATGTAGAACAGTCGGTGGCGAGTGATGAGTTAAGACACCCCTAAGCTGAATGGTTGCCGATTCAAAACCTCGTGGATGCCAAAAATCCAGCCATGTTAAGGGTTGGTGTGGTCCAGGCCGGGTGTGATCCCTGGGTGATTTTGTCGGCTTACATGTCCCTGGTTTGTGGTTTCTTAGCCAAAGGAATACCCTGCAAGTAAGGGGTACCACTTGCCAACAAAAATAAATAAATTAAATATTATTTATTTATTTATGTAATAGAATCCAACTATGGAGAATTTGTTGACCCCCATTGATAACCAACTTCCCAAGAGTGACAAGAAGTTAAGTTTGCATGATAATCAACTTGCCTATTATTTTCCTGCTTTATATGGAATATTTAAAATTCAAGAACATGGTTGAGAAGCATGTTAATTCGCTTCTGCAGTCTATTAGCTATCCTATCCTCAAGATCCTTCTTGCTTCTAGTTTGAGCTAGAATTCATAATGACTCTCAAAGAATTACAATCGATTGAATTTCCTTAGAAACAACATTAACGAGCCCTTGATAGAGGGCGTAGAGCTCAACTTAATTATTTGTAGCCACTCCAAGGCCCCATTTGAAGGTTAAGACTGTATGCCCTCCAGGATCCAAAAGGATCCCTCCCGCACCTGCCTCCCCAATCATGGTTCGACGATATTAACCTATTAGCATAAGGGCAAAAAACATGGAAACTATTCAAATATATTTTATGACGGGGTTAGATCCTGAAATATATTTAGACATAAGATACTTGGCTTTAAATATCCAATGTGCTCTAAAAGGAGATATTAGAGTAACAAATGTATTGTATCTTGTATAATTAATTATTAGATATATTTTTGCTTGGGTTTTTGATAAAGAGGAAAACAAAGGAATTGGAATATGTCAAAGAATCGATTATATAGGTTCTTTTACAGGCACACATAAACTATGATGGCACAACAATTTGGGAGAACTGAAAGTGATACAAGATCAAAAACAGTGAATAATGTCAAATGGTCCTTAACCGAATTGGTGAAAGCAGGGTGTTGTTATCATCCCTGTTGCTGCCAGATTGCGCACCTGGTTAACACAACATAAATCTTTGCTACTACTCTGTGCGCCCTTGGGGGCAAGTCTTGAGTCAAGCCTGTCATCTGATCCTGACTCCTCCATTTAGGCCAACTCCTAACCGAAGCCAAGGGGGTTAGTCCCTATGGAATGTTTCAAAGGTTAATAGAAAGTTTAATTAGTGATTTATTTTTAGGAGTTTTTCAAGAGTATGATTACAATAGTCCAAGATTGTTTGCAAAAAAGGTTTTAAGGAGATGCTTTCAACAATAGAAAATAAAAGACCACCAACATGTAAAGATAACACAATAGTTCATAGATATTAAGCAAAATGTGAAATGGTTGTTGTGGACCAGTGCCAGTGGAGTCAATACATAAAAGATGCTGTTGATAGGGAAAGTTTTGCAAATGTCTCTTGGTTGATTTTAAATTATTAAAGGTTTAAAGTTGTTACAGGAACAAGGGGAAACTCCATGAGTCCAGAGATACCGTGAGGTACAAGGAGCAATGTCCGGAAATTGAATGAAGGTGGCTCCTCACGAAGACGTGTGGGCTGGAATGGAGTCTCTAGGGCGGTGTTCAACACTACACCAATAATGGTGTAGCCTAACTGTGCCCTGAGGTCGCCTCCCAGTTGTTCCCACTTCTTTTGAGAAATTTGCCCACGCAAAACTCAATAATCTTAGTGCCGGGTTTTCACTATGTGAGGGGTTGTTAATTTTATTCAGATGAATTATTAATTAAAATGTGAGGATTTAAAGAATGGTTACAACTCTTTTTGATTTCCCATAGGGCCAGGCAAATGCCCGCAAGGGGAAAGAACATACTTTGAGTTATAAACCAAATGTTTATTCCGATTTACTTACAGAAGATAAATAACTGAAATAGAAATGTTATGCTAATTACTACAAGAAAAGAATCTCTTTTTTGATCATCCAATCACGTACTCAAGCAAAGCCCTTTATGTGATGGCGAGAGCATACTTCGGGAAAGCACTGCCGATTCGTTACTTTTAATCTACTTTGCGAAAGGAAATAAAATAAAAGCAGAAATGAATTATTTGTAAGTATACAATCCTGCAGTGAAAAGTGTTTTGTGTGTTTTGAAAGTATACAATCCTGCAGTGAAATGTGTTTTGTGTGTTTCTGTTTCGTTATAGAAATTTACACCATGAAAATTAACACTGTGAATCCCCCAGGGGGGATGGGGTGTAGGCACTGTGTAGCCCACTTGTTCTCATTTAAAAGATATTACAATACTTGCTCAATGAAACTGCCGCTTAGTCCATTTAAACTTGGATCTAAGGGCTTACAAAAATCTAGAATAAAAGCTTGAAGAAAGAGGGTCCACAGAATGTCTTTTTGGCACTTTCTGGCAAAAAACGGCCAGAACTTCCTTCTCTTTTTCCTTGGACCTGCTAAAAACCAACAAGCTAATGTGATTAGAATATGATGGGAAAGATGAAACAAAAATAAAAAATCTGAAAAAATTTGTACTTAGAAAATATTTGAATTTTTTTTTAATGTAAGTACAAAATTTAGCTTAGATCTAGTGAGAGGTAAAGCTCCTTGAAAATGCTAAGATCTAACTATTTTAAATATGCTAAAGATAAGTAGATCTGAAATAATATGCATAAATGACATAGATCTACTTCTTAAGCAATTAACAAAACAAAAATTGAAAGAAAGGGGAAGAAAATTTGTTTGAGAAGATGGATGAAGATCTCAAACCAAAGCTAGATCCTTGTAATTGTTCTTGGAAAGCATCTGAAAACAAAGTGTTAGCAAAAGAAAGGTGCCCAAAGAGAAGAAGACACAACCGAGTTCCAATCCTCTTTGTAACTTGTGATCTGCAGCTTAAGAAACAAAACTTGTAACAAATAATGTGAGATCTAGTGTGTTAGAATGAAAAGAAAACAAAAGAGCCTAAATATAACCGCATATTGTTGGCTACTTCTAGATCTCTTTAAATCTACACACAAATAAACAAGTTGGCAACTGCAAATGCTTATTTCTATAGCACATAAACTAGATCATATATGTAATTGAAAAGAAGAAAGAAAAACAAGACACAATATCACCTCATAAGCTCAATATCCAACACCAATGCACAAAGATGGACTTCCAAAGACTTTCAAAATATATTCAAAGTAGCATCAATTACAAATTAGCAGAGGTTCAATGCATCCATGTGAACAATGGAGCATTGGCCTTGCTTTTATAGAATTGGAGAGAGGGAGGGGGCGCATCCAAGAGGAGGGGCGCATCACTTGAGAATATGAGTGATCAATGCCCTTTTTAAAGACTTGATGGATGGGATTAGAGTGAGGTGGCTGCCACATAAGGAGGGCGCCCCCACTCTCTACCTTGGTTTCTCCTCTAACCATTTCTCAAATGCCACATGGGAAGGTCGCCCAAGAGAGGAGAGGGCGCATTCTCCCTTATGAAGACAACTTGTTGCCAATCAATCCTTGATTGATTCACTCCAAATTTGATTGGGATTTGCCTTTAATACCACTGCCAACTCAACTGGGCCTCTATCTGGGAAAAACTCAGGAATTGTACGCCACTGAAGCGCAATGCATAATTCCCAAGGAAAAAACACTCTAGAGTATCCCCTTGATATTTAAACCTAAGGTTGGCCAAGCCTTTTACAAAAGTATCATGCTTAGACCAACTTATTACAATTCCCCCATGGGGATCTGGACATGCAAAATTTACAAAGGGCCAAAAATTTGGCTTGATAAACTTTTGAACTCTGGCAATGAAAAATGTAAGTTGAACAAGTCTTTTGAGGTTCACAAGGAGTCCACCTAAGTGCAACTTAGCGGACAACAACCCCCACTAGGGTTTGAGTCTTTCAATGGCATGCTTGTGCTTATGCTTGTGCTTGTGAAAATGGGTAGGGCTATTTGCAAATCTTGGGTGATTTTGGCGGAATAGATACCCCCCACTTGTGGCTTCTTAGCCGAAGGAGACTTCCTTAGTGTCGGAGGATGTTTTTGCCCCATTTAAAATAGAGTGGTGGTTGTGTGTTCATGTTGACTGAAAGCTTCAGTAAAAAAATGAATAAGGTACCTGTTCTAAAAAACATCAAGGGGGTTATGGGTTTTTAACTTTTTTAGCCTAGTTTTATCTAGCAATATTATTTGAAAGGTGGAGAAAGTGGGTCCTAATGAAAGAGGTATCATATCATTTAGAGGTGGATTCTAATAACAATTAAGAGCCAAGTTATTTTGCTTCAAATAAAAATTGTGCAATAAAAGGAGAGCTTTTAAGAGTACTAGTTTATTGTAATCCTATAGAATGATGTATACCTCCAACATTATATTTGAAAAGTGTTACCCCCCAAACTAGCTTGTGTGATTAAAGTCCAGAAGATGAACATTAGCTAAGGAGAACCAAAGAGGAAAGGCCATTGCCACCACACCGATCCCCTTCTCACTTTAGGTTGGCTCTTCTCTATCTCAAGGGGGAGTCTTCCCCAGACTAGGGTTTTAATTGGGCAACGACAATAAGGAGCAAGGTGATTTGAATAACTTGCCCTAACAAAGGTTGTTTTTGTAGTATAGGATTTTATAATAGGTGATGGGAGGATAAGGGACCCACTCCAAGGACCAGTGCCAATCCAATAAGGGAAAATGGAGTCAAAGGATAACTAATCTTAGAGGGCCTTGCTTCAAAGATGATTCGGGAAATAAGGATGCTTTGGGCTACCCTTCAATGAATGTATCAGAGGGTTCACTTGCAATCCATAGGGAGAAATAAAGACTCACTCCTTTACTTCTTTCCTTGGGTGTACCCTACACCAAGGGGGGTTAGAATTCCACCATCAGAATGAAGAACAATGTAAAGAAAACTTCCCTTTAATGTAAGATGACAAAAGGGCTTAAGATAGAGACCAACCTACCTTAAGTCCAATCCAACGAGACAATAATATCCTTTCAATGGCCCAAGAAGAAATAACATGGACAATGCTAGCAATATGATTTCCAATAGATAAGCACAATAGCAAGAGAGAATGCCACACTTTAACAAGAAAGAAACCCTTACAAAAATTTACTCCAAGAAAAGATATGTCAATTAGGCTCAAAGGAGACCAAGCTCTAGGAGAGTAGCTCAACTTCCTTTACAATAAAATATTCATTATTTTCATAGAGCTAGCCTAGGGTGGAGTAAAATATACAAAAACCCCACTAAAACAACTAACTCCTAACAAAATACAATAGAAAATGGTGGTCATTGCGACTTGTACATTACAAGAGATACAAAAGGCTCCAAAATGAGGGGGCACCTCCATCAAGCATGGGACCAATGCCAAGTGGCTTCCAAGGGCTTTCTTCAAGAAACTTCGCAAACAAGCAATGACCAATATGAAACCAAATCAACCAATTGATGTCCACACTAGCCTCCAAAGGTTTCTTCAACCAAAATGTGTCCATGTAGCAACAAGAATATTGACTTTCAAATGGAAAACAATGTACAAAAAGTCATCTCCAAGGTCCAAAACGTCCTCCTTCCAACGTAAAAGTGTCCACACATTACCTTCCAAAGGATATCCATATGCCCCTAGCTCCATAAAACAAGCTCCAACAAAGAAGAAAGGCAATCAAACAAGTCTTCCATGGCTTCTTCAAGGGGACTCCTCCAACCACATAGAAGCCACATTCATTCAAATTGTGTCCACAGGACAACGATTTGAATATACTCCATGAAGCAATCTCAAAGCCATTCTTCTAAAGGCTGACATCTTCTATTAAGGTAGAGACATGAACTAAAGGAGAGAAAGCAACTTACGAAGGCTTCCTCAATGGGACGGTCCTCTTTCACGCTGTACAAACTTTTCAATAGGTTGAATGATGGGACAAATGAGGAATGGAAACTCTCTTCCAACAATTAGCGGTATGCTCCATTATATAAATCAAGGTGCATACCACCTCCAAAGGCTAGCGGTCTGCTCTATATGTGAGAAGGGGACTGTAAGAGGGTGTGGCCTGCTTAAGATTGTTGAATGCTGGTCTCAAATGATGGTGTGCTGCTGAACTTTTAACACACAATACCGCTCAGATTGCTGATTCAGAGGTGTTTTACTGCTAATTCTACCCTAAAGATCTCCCAGATTTGGTGTTTGGCACCTTCTATTGCTGGTTAAAGGTATAGAGATTAGGTTTTAGGCTATTTTGTGACTGGTGTTGTGTGAAAACACCGAAAAATGTGCTCAGAATTGATCCAGGTGGAGATCGGTGGTGACCCACCTCTTCCAACTGGCTCAAAACAGTCTTCTGGCACTTTTGGTAATTTGCTATTTTTAGCAATTTTTTGGGTCCTAAACTTCCGGAGCCGTTTTGAGGCCCCAAACGACCTTTTTTGGCGATTTGGGGGGTCAAATGGTTGCCTTCGGCATGCATTTGGCCCCAATTGAAAGTTGTAAATCTTGGAAAGCCCTTTCCAACGGGCTATCGAGCACCCCAAACGGAGATCATATGTAAAAGTTATGACCTCGAGAAGTTGATTGTTCAACTAACCATCTTGGGGCCACAAACTTTATGACGGTTCATCTTCTAGGGTTAGGTTTTTGGATGTTTGGGATTCTTTCCCTCATGCTTATGATAAATAGGCCTTTTAGCCTCTCTTTGTAATCATCTTGGCACGAATGAGCATAGCGGCCACATCTCTTCTCAGAGATAGCTACCACCATTCTAGCTATTGTATTTTACAGTCTGTTCTATTTCTGCTATTTAATAGAATATGTGTTTACTGTATCACTGTGTCATTTGCAATATATCTCTGTATTTGATTCTATAAATGCTCTTTTATTTCGTTCCCACATAAATCCGGATCAAGAATTCACCCGACATTGGAGTTGGGGCCGTTTGATGGTGGAGTTAGGGTTAGACATGCCCAGGATGTCAGATTTTAAGATAGCGGTATAATTAAACTTTATTTGCAGCGAAAACAAACAAGCATCACTGAAAGAATAACCATGCACAAAAACAGTAAACACAATAGACACAGAGATTTATCCTGGGAAACCACGATGGAGAAAAACGGGCAACCTTTTCTTAATCAGAGATTTCAGTTCAAGATACAAGTACAATCAGATATAAGAGTGATCTGATACAAGAGAGATCATGTATAAGAATAACCCAAAGAAAGAACCCCATAAAATAGCCTTCTCCTTGCTTGAGCGAACTTCTCCTTTGCTTCAGCGAATTTGCTTGGTGTAGAAATGAATGAGGTGTCCTCTATTTATGGTTGTTATGTTTACCTTTTCACTTTTCTGCTTGGGCCGACTTGTCCACCCAGTATAGGGCCGACTTGCCTTTTGTGCACAATAATAATAATAATAATAATTCTTCTTTGGGGTCGACTTCATGAGGAGACCTGACGCACCTATAATAACCAACACTCCCTCTTAGCTAGGGAGGTATCATCATGCAAAAAAATACATGGATATCGTCTGAGCATCGCGACTTGTCTTGAACATCTCGTCATCATAAGAAAGGTCTTCCGACACAACTCAGTCCATTGAGAGGTGTCAACAACTCAGCCTAGTCCATCGGGGAGTTAGCATCTATGACGACTCAACTCAGTCCATCGAGGAGTCTACATGTATAATGACTCAACTCAGTCCATCGAGGAATCTATATGTATACCAACTCAACTCAGTCCATCGAGGAGTCTACATGTAACGACTCAACTCAGTTCATCAAGGAGTCAATGACTCGACCTAGTCCATCGGGGAGTCAACATGTGTAACAACTCAACTTAGTCCATCGAGGAGTCAATGACTCAACCTAGTCCATCGAGGAGTCAACATGTGTAACGACTCAACTCAGTCCATCGAGGAGTCCACATGTAACGACTCAACTCAGTCTATCGAGGAGTCAACATGTAACGACTCAACTCAGTCCATCGAGGAGTCCACATGTAACGAATCAACCCAATCCATCGGAGGGAGTTAACGACTCAACCTAGTCCATCGGCGAGTCAACATGTGTAACGACTCAACTCAGTCCATCGAGGAGTCCACATGTAATGACTTAAGTCAGTCCATTAAGGAGTCAACGAATCAACCCAACCTATTGAGGAGTCAACATGGTAACTCAACTCAGCGAGGAGTGTGCCCATGCATCTCATGGTAACTCAACTCAACGAGAAGTGTGTCCATGCATCTCATGGTAACTCAAATCAGCGAGGAGTGCGTCAATGCACAACATAGTCCACCGATATGTCCAAAACAAAGATCTCTTCCCTCACATGGAGAGTTCTACCATTCTTAGTCCAGGGAGAATATATCACTGATGCTGCAAACTCCCTCTCAATGAGGGAGACATTCTCCACCATTCCAAGCCTGTCACAGAAGTACACAAACTTAGCTGTGGGAAGAGGCTGGGTGAGAATGTCCGCAATCTGATTATTTTTAGGAATATATAGAAGCTGGACTACTCCCCTTTGCACCATAGCATACCACTGCAAGCTGCACTACTGGACACTGTTGCTCATACATCAGTGAGTTTACTGAAAAGAGCCTCTTGCTCTCTCTATGTCACTGGATATCATTCTAGACTCCCTTTGGAACTGTGTTGTAGACTCCCTTTGCAACTCTGTATCATACTCTCCCACTAGGGCTGCTCACTGGCTAGTCCATCAACCTATACGAGGTGTCATCCTGGATGCCAATCTGAACTGCATCCTGAACACTGGCTCTGCATTGCTTCTCATGAGAGTACAATGCAAATATATGGTCTGTTGTTATCCAAATACATCAATGACCCGGTCAACTATCTATTTGTGGTAGGATCTACCAACTCTGACTCTGAAGCCGAGTTATTCAACTTCTTCAGATTTGTCACCATAGGTGTTGCCATGGACTTACAACTCATCATCCCAAATCTCCTCAGGACATAAATAGTATACTTTCCCTGACTCAGGAATATCTCATCATGTCTCTGCCACACCTCTAATCCCAAGTAATAACGTATCAGGTCAAGGTCCTTCATATCGAACTCAGAGGCTAACTCCCTCTGCATTTGTCAACGAACAATATGATGATTAAGGAATCAATGTCAGCAGTGTGTGTCACCTGCACATGCTGAATCCTGGGCCACTGTTCTAACTGAACACTATGTCACATGGTTTGGGTTTGAATTTGAGTTCGGCAACCATGAAATTCTGGTTCGAATTCGACTTTTGGGATGAGGTTCAAAATGAGGTTCGACATGGGGTTCGTCCGCATATATATATTTTTAAATATAAATATTTTATAATAAACATTTTAAATTAATATATTATAATAAATTATAAATTATAATATATAATTAATATAACAATATATACTTTACTAATATAAAACAATATTAATATAATTAAATTAATATAACTAATATAAAAATATTAATATTAATATAACTAATATAAAACATACATTACACAATATTCATATAAGGCCAACCTGTATTTATTAATTAAAATTGAAATAAAAATTATTTCGGCTAATAAAAATTACACAATATTCAAATTTCATATAACAAAAATTACTGCAACTAATTTTACGCTTCATGCACTCGCCGACTGGATACAAGCAAGAAAACGTGAAGGAGGCTCGCTCATTCGAGGACTCCGTTGTTTAGCCTTGGGCATTGATCAGACTCACTCTAAATTTAAAACTGTTGGAATGGAAAATGACCAAAAATATGGGGATTCCATTTTTGTTCCCCGACTCCTCTGTTTGGCAGATGGCTTCCCAACTACACGGAGATCAAACCATGCAGACTCCTTCCCCGACTCCTCTGTTTGGCAGCTTGGCGAATTCGATATTGGCGTTAGTGTATACCTGGCGAATTGGAAACTGACGAATTTGAAGACTGAACCTCAACAAATTAGAATTTTTTTTTGAGGTTCGTCAAATTTCGAACCTCAAGGTTCAAAATCGGCGAACCCTGTGACTTAGACTGAACATATGTATACTGCACCTCCTCAGAGGTCAATTGAGTAGTTGGTGTTATAGAGCATTCTGGACACAAGTAATACTCTAACCACTTCCAGAGTCTGCCATGATTCCAACTGGAAGCCAACTGCTCTTCATGTGGTTCCCATATCTTAGGTAGCCTGCTGAAGTAACTAAGGAACTTCAAACAACTCATCAACAAGAACCAATCTCCCCACCCCGTCACAAGGTGTTCGGGAGAAGATCTGCTCTGCCACCAGACCATTCACTCATAGCCAAGTCACATGGCTAATACTGGGGGAATGTCTGCCTAATGCTGCAAACATCCGTCTTCAAGCTTGTCACATCTTCTTCTATGCTAGAGCGCCTTGCTCCCTCTACATCTGAGCATCCTTCTCCTAGAAGCCTCCTGCTTCTGAGCATACGGGATCTTCACATCCATCACTTGTCCTCTTGTTGAACAACTATCACTTGTTCTTCGGAACAAGTCTCTTGTAGGTTGTAGCACATGATCTTTCCTACAAGGCAAGTTCAGTCAATTAGTTACCAACATTGCATAATCATGAAATTCAATCAAATCATATTGACATTTCAATGCAATAGTTCACACAGTTATGTAAGCATCTTAGCCAATGCTTTAGCACAACACCCATCCATATCCCAAACACACGTGGTGACTATCTGGATGCCTTCCATATCCACCAAAACATACTAGCAAGAGCGTGCACTGCTCCGAGTATGTTAGCAAAGAGGTTTCATCCTAGACTAGTTCCAATAATGGCTCATGGGTTGCTGTGCAACACTATATGCTACTTACCCATCATATATATAACATGCACTACATGAGCCTACTGCTTGTCAATCTTAGTCATATATAAATGCATAAAAGAAAATTGCACCACATATCTACATATAACTGTTATGAACGTTATCCTTTAAACTAAACATTCAATGATTTTAAAGAATAACTTAAATGACAGTAGAAATACTTTCTTTTATTGTTTTGTTGGCTACCTCTTGATCTCTGCCTCCTTGCAGAAATCACGGGAGTCCTCAGATCTTCATCTTCTTTCTATAGCCTAGATCTTCATACATCACCAATGGTAATCACATCATCTAGATACTGTAGTCATTGGTGCATTGATAGAGTGCACTAGAAGAAGTATTCCTTTCGACGATCTTCTGTACTTTCCTCAAGATCATCTTCTGCATTCCTTGACCTCTTTAGTGGAGTATCTTCATCAACATCAGCAGTTGAAGCATGGTACTTTCTTTTCTTCGGTTCGGGACATTGTCTGGCGTTGTGATCGTGCTTCTGACATCTGAAGCACCGAATATGTGAAAGATCCTTCTTCATCGTATGTTCCGGGATTGGACCCGATCTTTCACTTTTATCTTATCTGCCTTGATTCTTCCTTCCCTTACCTTTTCCTCTTCTAGCATGAGCTGCAAGGGCTTGGCTTTCTTCATGTTGAGAGCCATGCAACTTGCCTCTTGCTACAAGTCTAGTTTCTTCTTGTGTACAATTTGCCAATAAACAATCAAAACTTAGGTAATTTGGATCGTCCACTAATGCTCTAAATGAATGGTTCCCAAGAATGGGGAAGACCATGGAGGGTCATTGTGACAAGCTCTCTGTCTTCAACTATTTCCCCAATGGTGCTCAATTGATCTCTTAGTTCAGAAACCTCCATGAGGGAAGATGCAATAGAGTTTGCTCCTGTCATCTTAATATTGGAGAGTTGTTGTCTTAAGGCAAGTGCTTGATTGATATTGATATTCTCAAATAGCTTCTTCGAGACATCAAACATTTTCTTGGCCGTCTTCTTCTGAGAGATTTGAGGTATCAAGTGATCTTTTACAGAGTCTATTAGAATCCTCCTTGCATTAGCATCACTCTTCCTCCATTTAGACTTTTCCTCGTCATCTTCTAGTTTTGGTACCTTTTCATTTACGAATTTCAGAAGATCATTCTCTTCTAGGATGATAAGTACCCTAGACTTCCATGAGTTAAAGTTCGAAGTCCCATCAAGTCTATCTTCCACTTTAACATTGTTCATCTTGACTGGAGAAACTGAAATCTGAAATTTCCTACAGAAACCCTAGCAAGAGCTAGGTTGAAATTGAAGTTTGGAATTTGGAAAATCCGATTCCATGGCTAGATGCGCCCTCCTAGGGTGAGTTGAATAGACCTCTTTGTCTTCCAGATCTGTGGACATAACAGCTCAAAAAATGAAACCCTAATTTCCCGGTTTCGGGAGAGAATAGGTCAAAATTGAAAATTCTTGGATCTGAAATTTGCTTCCACAGATAGGTGCGCCCTCCTAGGGCGAGTTGGAGAATGCTAAGGTCGAACGCAATCAGTAGTCAGAAGGGCTTAAAGCAAGAAGCCCTAATTCTTGACCTGACAGAAATTAGGTCAAAAATTGAAAATTCTGCAAACTGGAATTTGCCTCCACAGAAAGGTGCACCCTCCTAGGGTGAGTTTCCCAGGTGCGCTTTTCAAGTCAAACTATGGAGAGAAACATCCAAATTTGGATGCCCTAGTTTCTGACAATGGCATCTATTCAGCACTGCTCTGAAACCATGTTAGATTTTAAGATAGCAGTATAATTAAACTTTATTTGCAGCGGAAACAAATAAGGATCATTGAAAGAATAATCATGCACAGAAACACAATAGACATAGATATTTATCTTGGGAAACCACGAGGGAGAAAACCCGGCAGCCTTTTCTTAATCAGAGATTTCAGTTCAAGATACAAGTACAATCAGATATAAGAGTGATCTGATACAAGACAGATCACATAGAAGAATAACCCAAAGAAAGAACCCCAGAAAATAGCCTTCTCCTTGCTTGAGCAAACTTCTCCTTTGCTTGAGCGAATTTGCTTGGTGTAGAAATGAATGAGGCGTCCTCTATTTATATTTGTTATGTTTACCTTTTCACTTTTCTGCTGGGGCCGACTTGTCCACTTAGTATGGGGCCGACTTGCCTTTTGTGCACAATAATAATAATAATTATTCTTCTTCTTTGGGGCCGACTTCATGAGGAGACCTCACGCAGCTACAATCACCAACACAAAATTGCTCTTCTTACTGCTGTTCATGTTTCAAAACTGCCCAGAACTGATTTTTGAGATCTGAAATATGCCATAGACCACCCAGATTGCCCAATTATTGCTGCCAGACCTGATAATTGGGACTGTCCATGCTTTCACATGCCCAGAAGTGATCCATTAATGCCCTGACTTCCAAAATAAAGTCTCAGAGTTGCTGATTAGGGCTGTTCTTATGCCTAGAATTTCCAAACCAGCTTACCTACTGCCTCATTTGCCTTCACTTCAGTCCCTTAGGACCTCCAATCAGTAGCCAAATATCCTAGGGCATCATCACAACTCAGGGATGGACTATCAAGATTCAAAACAACATCATGAACAATGTCACCCCCTTTTCAAAGTGATCAAAACCACACATGGACACCCAGGAAAAATGGGGGGTAACAAAAAGTAGAATAAAGGAGTTCGAGACAATTGATGCATGGGGGTAACAAAAAGTAGAATAAAGGTGTTGAAGACAATGGATGAATCGATTGTAGAAACTTTTACAAAGAAACTTAATTCACAACAAATCAGAAGTAGCAGTATAATTTCAATTATTTGCCGCGGAAACAAATAAAGATCACTGAAAGAATAACCATGCACAGAAACAAAGAGACACAAAGATTTTATCCTGGGAAAACCCAAACTCAAGAAAAACCCAGCCAACCTTTCTTATTCAGAGATTCAAGATACAAGTACATTAGATATAAGAATAAGATAAACCCAAAGATATTAAACCCGAAAATAGTCTTCTTCTTCTGCTGCTGCATCCTCTTTCTCAGCTGCACACTTGTCTTGGAAAGCAGAGCGAATTGCTTGATGTACGAATGAGATAGGCATCCTTATTTATACCTTCATTTTCTATTTCCATGCTTTTCAGGGCTTTCTAGAACTTTCCGGGGGTTTCCTTTCTAGAACTTTCTGAGGTGGGTTCATGGCCGTTCTTTTGTCATGCTACAACACCAACAAGAAGACACAATGACTCACTGAGAGGGGGGGGGGATGAATCAGTGAGCTTAAACTTAATCGAAATTTCAACTTCAATCACAATCTCATATCATCATTCAACATTATATTCATCAATGTACTATCTAATTAAACACATCAACACATTGCACAAGAGACAAGATATAAGCTTTGTAAGTTTTGTATTTATTTCAACGGCTACAACCGTGAGGCAATTCAGCACCAACTGAAACACAAGAGCACCAACTCTTTATCTAGGACCCTGCCTAGTTTTTCTTAGATCCTACTAACAAAATGGATACAAGACCCAGCTTGTAATACATATAGATACTTGTCACATCACATATCATTATCATATCATCAATCCACTATTGCTCCTCCCATATGTCATCAACAACCATCAACAACCACAGCCTTTGTCACTCCTTTGTCATTAATGGCTTGTCATCAATGACAACCATGCTCAACAAGAAGAACTCTGTTGCAAGCCTCCATAACCTCGAGCCTTTGCAACCTTTTTTTTTCCACAAGAAAATAACATATACTTGCTATTCATAGTTGAATCAAAGTATACTATCACTGTTCATGCTTACAGCTTAAAGCCTTAACCATCATCATATATACCAGACCAAAAGTTTCACCATCCCAGATACAACCTCCACATACCCATACTGCCAAAAGTACTATAGAGCAGTCTCACAAAAACAACAGAAATCCTCTTTTCCTCCAAAAACTAGAGACAGAAACAATTACATCAAACTATGAAGCATACGAAAGTCCTAAAAGACCTTCAACCGACCTTCCGATACTAAAGTACCATTCAAAAGTTCCTTATAAATATGAAAACCCTCCAAAACTGAAAGAGCCTCTTTAGATAAAGCATCAGCAACAATATTGAATTCCCTATAAATATGAGAAGAAAGCAGAGATTCCAAAGGCCTCAATATGGCATTCTATATAGATTCGAAGAAACAAGCTTCCCCAAGAGACGACCCTCAGTTTTATCGACTCTCATTTTTATCATAAGCCAGAAATCGGTGGTTAAAATAAATAGTGATATTCTTTTGAAATTGTTCATTTTCTTATTGAAACGTTTTGTCATATAGCAGAAATTGATGGTCAAATCAAGGTGCTATCCATGGAAATATAGTACATATTTGACCAATAAGGCTTTTTCAACTTCACTTGTGTTGTGGCCAGAAGGCTTAGATAATTGTAGGTAGTTTTGTCCTATACTATTTACAGTGTTCTTGAATTTGGCATAAGTGAACTTGTGCGACATTTCATGCTAGTTCCATTTGGCACATTATCAATACCTTTTATCATCAGGCTGTGGTCGAAAGAGACTTTTTTATGTTGATAATAGTATACCTGGGAAAATTTATTTTCCAATACTCATATGCAGCAGCTGCATCCTGCAGGTCTTAGCTTCAGATGATGATCTGGATGCTCTATCCACGGACCCAGATGAACTAATCGATTCTGATGACAGTGAAGGAATAAGTGGGGATGAAGAGGATATTTTTAGGAAGCTACTTGCAAGGGCAGGATTTCACCTTACATATGGTGATAGTCCCCCACTATTACTTGATCCATCGCAGTTACAAGTCACTCTAAGAGAAAAGTTGCTGATGGATGCTGGGGCGATTGCGGCCTTTTTGACTGGTCTGCGGGTTTATTTGGATGACCCTGCTAAAGTGAAACGACTTCTTCTACCAACGAAGTCATCATCTTCAAACAGTGGAAAAAAGGGTGTTAATAAAAGCGAGGCAACATCACCAAGTCTTATGAATCTTTTAATGGGTGTTAAAGTATTACAACAAGCTATTGTGGATCTGCTATTAGATATAATGGTAGAATGCTGTCAGCAATCGGCAGGGAAAAACTGCAATGATGCTTCTGAAACTAGGTCGAGAAGCATTTTGAATGGTAATGGAATTACAACTAACAGAACAGCTGTTGAGTTAAGAGGGACAAATGGAACAATCGAGACTGTAAATAATTCTGCAGATCAGCGCCTTGATGTTGGGATTGATGGAGCAATGGGAACTCAAGCAGTACAAAGCACAGATACAGTGGCAACAGTGTCGGTGGGAAAGGCTGCAGTTTGGCCTGTTTCTTCACTTCCAGAAGCAACTGCACAAGAATCTTTGGGAGTGAACAACCCTAACCAAATGCAAAAGGTGGTAGTTTGCTTTACTGTTTAGTTCAATTGGCAATAACTTGAGTTAATGTCACTCTCTATCTATTAGAAGGCCTCCAAGATTTCAGTTGCACGTTTATATATATCATTGCATATAAGTTTATGTTGACAATATGAACTCTGGCAGTCCATTGAGTTTTCTTGTTGGCTGTTTTTATGAATTTTGGAAGTCCATTGAGTTTGTTTTTGGCTGTTTCGCAGACAAAATGGCCAGAGCAGTCTGAAGAGCTATTAGGGTTGATTGTCAATTCTCTCAGGGCACTTGATGGTGCAGTTCCCCAAGGTGGTCCAGAACCTAGACGGAGGCCACAATCAGCCCAGAAAATAGCTCTTGTTTTAGATAAGGCTCCAAAACATATGCAACCAGATCTTATTGCATTGGTGCCGAAGTTGGTAGACATTTCAGAACATTCATTGGCTGCTTATGCATTACTAGATCATCTTCAAAAACCAGATACAGATCCTGCGCTTCGGTTGCCTGTATGAGTTGCCCAAACATTGCAAATCCTTATACTAATTACATTCTTAAAAATTTAATCAAGTAATCAGACACATATCCTGCTATAACTTTTCTAGGACTTCTTAAATTTATTATATGACAGTTGACCTCTTTGTAGTGAATGCATGTGAAAAGTTAATAGTTTTGCAGGTTCTTGGTGCATTAAGTCAGCTGCAAGTTGGTAATGATGTCTGGGAACACATTCTGTTTCACGTTCTGGAGATGTTAATGGATATAAATGATGAGCCCTTTGCTGTTGTGATGAATGTCATTTTCAAAGCTGCATCCCAATGCCAGCAACTACCTCAAGCAGTATGTTTCTGTAGAGCTGTTCTTGACAAATTGTATTTTCTAGATGTAATCACTGGTAATTCACATGGAAGTGAAAATGCTTAAGATAGTTTGTAATGAACCTTTATGTCATTTTTTGTTGTTTTGTGATACAGGTGGAGGCAGTCCGTGGCAGACTAAAGAATCTAGGAGTTGCTGTATCTCCACGAGTTTTAGATGTTTTAAGAAGTACAGTTGTTAGCTGGAGAGATGTTGCTGAAGCTCTGTTGAGAGATATTGACTCTGATTGTGAAACTAGCGAGAAAGGGTTTACTGTACCAAACACCATGTCTACTGATAGGGAGTCTGGTCTTGCTGCGGAGCAGTTGCATGTGGCAACTGAGCAGGTTGCGGCTGCATGTTGGCGAGTGGCTGATGTGGATATCCTCGTAGAGATGCTTTCAGTTCCTTATCTTACACTAGAAGCTCAGCATGTATTTGAGAAAGCTATTGCACGGGGGGCCTTTGGGGAACAGTCAGTAGTCATGGTGTTAGAAAGAAGGCGTGCTCAGAGGCGGGCAATTGATTCCAGATGCTGCAGTGGTTCTGCCCAAAATCAAGAGGCCATTGTAGTTGGGGCAGTCAATCAGTCATTCTTTGAAGAGGATGATGACTTTGCTGCTATTCTTGGTCTTGCAGAGTCATTGGCTGTCTCTAGGGATACTCGAGTAAGGGAATTTGTTAGTACATTGTATGCTGTAATGTTCAAAGTATATGGGGATGAAGGTTATCGTGAACGGATGTTGAGGGGACTTGTTGAGCGTGCAACCAGTAGCACAAATAACTGTCACGAAATAGACTTAGGCATGAACATTTTGGCTTTTCTCATTCGAGAGGAGGAGGGAACTGCAAGATTAGTTTTAAGCATGATGCATGAAGTGGCTGAACTTGCCAATGTTGATCGAGCTACCTTGTGGAAACGACTATGTGCAAATGAAGAGGAAATAATTCGGGTTCAAGAAGATAGACAAAATGAAATAGCTACCCTAACTAGAGAAAAAGCCTTACTATCACAAAGATTGGGTGAATTTGAAGCAAGAACATCACGTCTCAAGGTAGTTGACATGCTAGATCTGTATTTTGGACTATAGGTTTGGTGTGGGTTTTTTGATATAAAATACAGCCTAAGTCTGTTCTTGATTCTTATGGTATTGCAGTCAGAAATGAAATCTGAGTTGGAACGTTTCTCCCGGGAGAAAAAGGATCTCCTGGAACAAATACACGAAGCAGAAAACCAACTTGAGTGGGCTCGTTCAGAACGCGATGGAGAAATTGCTAAGCTCAATGTAGATAAAAAGGTCTTCCAGGATCGTTTTCATATTGCAGAAACACAGCTTGCACAGCTGAAGTCTCGTAAACGCGATGAACTAAAGGTACTTATGAGTTAATCATAGTGAATAAACTTCTACCTCTTATTGTTTATATCTATCTTTTGTGAGATTATACATTGTTAAGCACTCTTTGGTCATAGTTTTGAGTTTGCAGTTCTATAGGCAATTTGATACTAGACAGAAATATCTTTACTTAGATGTGTTTTTATACCTATATAATCTACATAACGTGGAAATGGTAGATAAGAGAAGATAAAATAATTTATTCATGTCCAATGAATGTCCATTTAAGTAGGTAAATGTGACTAAAACAGTACCATTAGTGTAATACAAAGTGGGAGTGCCATAGCAGCTCCTAGATCTGAGCTAACGACAATAAATCAAGATAAAGAGATCTAACAACAAAGCCATAGAGAGATTATCTAGTCCGAGAAGAAAAGAGGACAGATGTTGGATACATGAAAAACAATGAGTACAAGAGTGAGAATTCCATCAGAAAGAGCATGTCAAGAGGTGGTGCTGGAGATGGAGCTGGAGGCCAAGGCTGGAAGATGAGGGAAGAAAGTCTCCTCCTTTGAGTCCTCAATCACTGTAAAGGAGCAGGTGCACAGTCTGGTAAGGTTGTCTTGAGAATAACTGGCACTGAGAGGTCCCTGAAGCAAAGTGGGTTAAACTGGGAATCAGAGGATTTGGATTGGGTATTTAAGGGTTCTAAATTTATGTCAGGCCTTTCAGCAATGATTATGGAAAAGGAGGGAAATCAAGGGTGGTAAAGGAAAGAGATGTAAGGAGTTGTTATGTGTCTTGGGAGGGACAAAAAGGATCTAAGATTAATGGGGGAGTATGTGGTCCTGATCAGATATTGCGAAAAACCTCTAGATGAAAGAATCGATCCAAAAATGTCACCTAGGCTATTATGATGGTTGATGTTTGCTGTGAAGCTAATTTTATGACAATTTTCTTTTTTATACTGTCCATTAACATCTCAAACAGATCAACCCTGCAGGATTATATTTTGATTGAAATCGTTCACCAACAAAATTGTGTATGTTCTAGTACCTGTTAGTTTTTCTTTAAATACCTCCTGACCTCAAACCTGTTAACATGGAGAGGAAAAATTACTTGTAGAATATGATTGACTAAAAGGACCTAAAAGACAGAAAGTAGCTGAACTGCGGCATATAAGAAATGCAGGACTGTCGATTTTCATTAATCTCCCATGGCATTATAGAAAACATTAACAGAATATTGGGTTAGTGAATCAACTGGTTGACTAACCACAGTCTAGGTAAATCTGTAAGTATACTCAACCTTTCCTCTGTGTGGTTCCAAATATAATTCTTCATCATGTGCACATCTTATGCATGTCTGAATGAGTTCAAATTCTAGATACAGGCAGGAGAATTGATTTTAAGGTTTGCAAGGAGATGCAGTGTATTGAAATTTGAGTGTCAATCTACAAGAATGAATTTGAAAACTAGACGACTTGTAGTAGTCTATTTGGCCACAAAAGTATACCAAAAGCCTGTTTGAGATCAAGTCATAATTGGAAAATATCAGTTTCAGATCTAATAATGCAAGAGTTCCATTGTCATTTGTGTGTGACACAGCATTTGATGCTGTACAAATTATATCTTTCAGTGCGAGAGGTTTATTAAATAGAGCCTTGTAATAGTGTCATCCAATGTCGATTGAATTAGAAGTCATGTCCAGTATGGACTGGGTAATGACGATAACATAAAATTCCCTAAACAAGCTGCTACTAATGTAAATATAGGACAATGGAGGTTCCTGCTCCAAATCGAGATGAATGCTTGTTTTCAATAGCAAGGAGTAAAGCAAAACAATTGTAGAAGTATCCAGGTCTGGTAACAAATGGGGATACATGTAACTCATTGAATGATTGGTACAATTACTGAAAAGGAAGATTGAAATTTGCGTATGGTCAAGTCTGATCAGGGATCAAACAACTTCATTTGATCTTCAACCATCCAATAATTGACCGACTGTAACCAAAGGCATTGTTAGATTTTAATTATAGCAGAATAATTTTCATCTCTTTCAACTTATAAACAATATAGGATCACTGAAAGAACAACTATGCACAGAAACAATAGAGAAACAATAGAGACTCAATAATTTATCCTGGGAAAACCCAAACTCGGGAAAAACACAGCAACCCTTTCTTACTCAGAGATTCAGTACAATAAAGATAAAATCATAAGAAGAATAGATGCCAAAGAAAAACAGCTCCAAAAGTCTTCTGCAACCTGAAATCAGTCCTTTTGCTTGAGCGAACTTGCTTGAGGTGAGTCACAAATGAGGAGGGCGACTCCTCTATTTATACAGTACTTTTGAGTGTTTTTTTCCAACTCGGTCGACCTGTCTTCTTTACTGGGCCGACTTTTTCATTTTACTGGGGAGTGTTGCCCATTGTTTGGGGCAGACTGCCCATTGTTTGGGGCAGTTTTAACTTTTACCCACTGCTTTCTGTGGGGCCGACTTGTCTCTTTTGTAAATAGAAAAATACATTTTATTCATTTAATATTTATTTTGTAGTTCGGCTTTAGCTAGTGAGGATACCTCACGTAGCTACAACAACAACATGCATCTGCTCAATACAGTTAGCTAGGAGGTTTGCCATGTAGTAAAGATTAAATACAATAACGGATTTCTTTACAATTTCAGTACTTGATATAGAAATCTTTGTTATATTTTCCATCTTTGGTGTATCCTTATATTGCACTTTTGTGGATGGTAGAGCTATGATCAACATCCTACTAGAGAACAGCTTGTGGAAGATGGGGTGTTCCTCTTAAGGCCATGTCAAATGGGGCTTTTGATGTGAAGTAAAAAGTTGATTGGATTCCTCATGGCTGGAACATGGAATTGTATAGTTTATCTTCTTAATAGACTTTGTAGACTTTGTGTTTATTTTGCTATGATGCTTTGTTGGAAAGACCTTGGTTGCAAACTGCAAGTGTAATATAACGCCTTTTTGTAATTTAGCTAGACCATGTATTAATAATATACATGATATTTTACCCTTTGAATCTCTGTAATGGGGCTGGAATCTGCCTTGGATCTCATAGTAAATGGAACACCTCTTCAATGTCTACCTCCTAAAAAGAAGATAATCGATGATCTTGTCCTCTTGCAGGGTACGGTGATTAGTCTTGACTCTCAACTTGCAATTGGTTAGAACTTAAGTCTCTTGGTTCATGTTTGACTCCAGCAACAATGAAATTAAAATAAACTTGTTGGTGCAAAAAAAAATGATAAAATTTGCTATTAAATTCGACAAAGAGAATTAATAATTTGGTTATACCTTCTTGAAAGCAAGCTAGAGAATCATATGTGTGGATCACCTTTCTTAGGCACAGAAATAAGTTAATAACACTGCAATCCTTGGAACAACTAGGGCGTTACTGCCCACAACCCTACACAAGTTCAGATATGCATCAATCCCTGAAGCTTGGGCATCCCACTCATGAAACCCTCTGACAGGTTGCGGTCCTATCCATACACGGATTCTTGTAACATTTCAGAAAACGTGCTTCAATAACATGTTAATTTTCATTCCATGGTAAGCAGATTTTACACTTTGAAAGAATAACCTAAATACTACGTAGTTGAAAACTTGGAAACTTCAATCAAAACAACAAATCTAAGGATGCTAATCTATAAACACATACT
The DNA here is from genome assembly GCA_027924585.1 of Larix kaempferi. Classification (NCBI taxonomy): domain Eukaryota; kingdom Viridiplantae; phylum Streptophyta; class Pinopsida; order Pinales; family Pinaceae; genus Larix; species Larix kaempferi. The sequence goes on along the minus strand of BSBM01000579.1, from coordinate 4,166,815 downwards.
GCTGAAAACACAGCAAAATACACAAATCTGAACTTTCATTCACATCTATCTTCTGTTGAATACTGAAATAAGAAATGCATTGTTAATTTGTAATAGTCCAAAACAAAAACTCACTAACCAGCACAGTGGTGTGTCTTGCATTTTCTTTATAGAATAGGAAGAATAGGGAAGATACAGTGTATCTAGTCAACCAGTGATGCACCCTAGGTCATAGCATAAAAAACCAAACCCTAAGCTTCTTGAGCAGTACGTCCACATGGATGGAAACTGTGGCAAGTATAGTGCACCCAACTGAAGATGATAAAGTCAATGCATGCATGCACCAAACCCTCGTGCTGAAGATCCACTGCTGCTTGGTCTCCTAGGTATCTACATTTCTCCTAGAATAGGCAAACTCTTCATGCAAGTGCTTTGTTCTAAATCTGGAAAAGGCATATAAATGGGAACCTAACTGATGGTGGCGCATGCTTGCTAATGGCATGGATGCACACTCTACTAAACAGCTGTCTACATAATAGACTACTGCTCTTTCATTCAAACTTGTCATTCCTGTTGCTGGAAGGAAATGCTAAATTTGCCATGCTGAAACCTGCTATGAAAGCTATCTGCATCTAAAAGAGGGAGAAACAATGATCAACCAACTGGGTAAAATCTAACCAAGTCCATAATAATTGAAGTTCTTACTATTATGGTGGCATATCCTATGAATGGGATTTCTTTGACATTGACACTCTCCTTCTAATTGTGTGCGTGCATGTGTGTATTTTGACTAATTCCCCATGAATAACAATTGTGAGACATAGGTGGTTTATAAGGCATTACGTTCAATAAAAGCTTTTTCAATTTGGAAGCTAGCTTTGTGGTGCAAGTCCTCGGGTTGACATAATAACATCCTTTCTCACTCCGGTACTAACATTGCAAATTATTTTGCTGTTATGCCTGATTAGTCCTTTGTGTCTTGCATTTGCTATGTATGTGATGCCCAAAATAAATGCAAGTCTTACTACTATATTGATATATCTCGTGATAGGGTTTTTGTTCCACACGAATACTCTCTATCTAATTGTGTGCATGTGTGTATGTGTTATGAGTAATCCCACATGCATGAGAATTGTGAAATAATGGTGTCTTAAAAGGCATTCTTCACACAATAAGCTTTTCCATTCTAGAGGTTGGCTTTGGGGTGTAAGTCCTCAGGTTGATGTGATAGCATCCTCTCACTTTGGTACCAACATTGTCGACAATTTTGGTGTCATGCCTTGTTGTCCCTTTTTTGCTTGTGGTTGGTATGTTGATGATGTCTATAATAATCTTAGTTGCATGGGTTCGTGTACCCGGGGGTAGGGTTCACGTCCCCGCACTAGGTTCACGAACCCACGTCTTCGATTCGGGTTTGGGTTCTTGGTTGGCGAACCCATATGAACCGGGTTCTTGACTGAAGAACCCAAGACGCCAGCTTGAAAAAATGGGTTCGTTTGGCTTAGAGGGGACGACGTACCCTAATTTTTTAAGTAGTGAAATAAATAAAAGGAAGGGGGGAAAGGTGCTCCCCCTCCCAAACCTAAAATTACGACCCCCAAACTCTTCAAACATCATAATTTGCCATTCAAACATCTCATAATCATTTTATTCAGCAGCGACAGTGTTTGGTGAAGGGCTTTTCACGGTGACAGTGTTTGGTGAAACCGTGAAGGGATTTCCACGTTGAATACTGCGACAAGGTTACACTGTTATAGCAAGGAGAATCATTGAATGAAATCATTGTTGAGTGTTTTCTGAATTTTGTATTTTCTATTTCATGTCTGGAAAATCCATTGGCCCATTAGGCAAATTTTGAATGTAGTATGACAATGGAATCATAATATAACTTCCACTTGATATCAAATTTAATGTTCCATTGTGAATGTTGAATGAATGACGAATCATTGAATCATGAATAAATATGCATGTGACATGTTTAACTTTTAATTTTATTGTTTTGTTACCTATATATATATAGTACCTCGACGAACCCAACTACCCTATTTCAAAAAGTGGCGTCCCCGTCCCCGTACCCATACCCGCACCCGTCCTCGTGTTAGATTATGACAACTGAGAAAGGTCTTCCTGCATGCATGTGTCCTTGCATGCAGAAGACGAAAATTGAGGAAGCCAATAAAATGTATTTAATTAACTTTTCCTAAGTTTACTTGGGAAAATTAATTAAGGTGATCTATTTAATTATTGACTTAATGAAATTACCTTTTATAAAGTATGAGCGAAAAATTAAAGTGAATGGCAAGATCTAATCTTGGCTATTGATCTCATCGGAGGATCTCGTCCATTGATCCATAGTGAGATTAGGTTATTCTCTTAGCATTGAGTTATAAAGGAAAGGTCAATTGGTTGAGAGGACACACATTCATTCCGACAGAGATTGAGAGAGCAGATTTGGGAGAGAGAGAGTTTTACGAAGAAGATGGAGGAGTAAGACTCGGAGAAGACACTCGAATCAACAGAGAGAGAGATAGGGCAGAAAGAGGTGGAGGTATTCGCAGCAGTAGGGCCGTACAGTAGGCCGTACAGAAGCAGGCCGTACAACAGCTTCAGCTGCCTTGGTTACGGTGCCAACCCCACAGGTTTTTCTCAGTTGTTTTATGTGTTTCGATTTTGCCATTGTTGGCTGAAAATTGAATTTCTCATTTGTAACAGAGCTCCATATTTTCTAATAAAATATTTCTCCTACTGCTGCACCGGTTTTCCCAACTTGGGTTTTCCCGGGGGTTTATACCTGAAAATTATTGTGTTATTTCTATTGGTGTGATTGATTGGTATATCTCTCAGTGTTTTAATTCCGTTGCAATTTTTATGAGTGAAGAAATCCATGTGTGGTTATTTGGTTGCAATTACACTAGCATGCATTTGGCCCTAGTTGGATTTTAAAGGAAAATTTACATGGTATCAGAGCTCTTCTGAGCAGACTGAGAGATAGCAGCAAAGTGCTTGGATAGATCACTGCATATCTATCCAAGGGTTTATTGGCACTATTCACTATGGCCGTACAGTTGAGAGTTGAGGATAGACTCCAGGGGGCACAAAACTTTCCTACTTGGAAGGAGAGGATCACCAGGATCCTGGAAGTCAGTGATGCTGAAGAGCACATTGACAGTACCAAGGCTGCTCCCACAGATCTGGCAGATTTAGCTGCTTGGAAGAAGATTGATTCTAGGGAATGTTGATCATCTTAGATGGGGTGAAGGACCACATAGTCCCTCACTTATCTGGGAAGAAAACCGCATCAGAGATGTGGAAGGCTTTGGAGAGTCTCTACCAGAGTAAGAATGAAAATCGGAAGATGGTGTTGCAGGAGAGATTGCACAGTACCAAGATGGCCAAGGGTGAAGGAGTGGTGCCTTATCTTACAAGGCTCACACAGATTAGGGATGAGCTTGGAGCAGTGGGCTCTAAGAATTAGGATTAGGAGCTTGTTCGTGTAGCTCTCAATGGCTTCTCTAAGCCATGGGACGTCTTTGTTAAAGGCATTGTGGCTCGGGAGAATCTCCTTGACTGGCAGAGATTGTGGGATGACTTCGCACAAGAAGAGACCCAGATGGGTCAAGGTTCAGCTTCATCCAGCGGTACTACACAGATCGTGGATGAAGAGGCTGTAGCCCTAACAAGCAAAGGTAAGGGGAAGGCAAAGAAGAAGAAGGGTGGCAAGAAGAACTTGGACATGGCAAAAGTTAAGTGCTTCATTTGTCACAAGCAGGGTCACTTTGCTTCCCAGTGCCCAGAGAAAAAGAAGAAGAAGAACAACACTCAGATGGCAGGATCTGCAGAGGTGGATGATTTCAGCAAGAGTTTTGAGGAGGACTTTTGTTTGGTAGCTTGCATGGCAAGCTCCGTCAGCAACAGTATCTGGTATTTTGATAGCGGTGCATCTTGTCACATGACAGGACATAGAGGTTCTTCAAGAGCTTGTAGGAGGGTGGAGTGAATCTCCACATTGAGTTAGGAGATGATGCGCGATACCAGGCGCAGGGTGTTGGCACTGTATCGTTTCAGAGGGAGTCTAGAAAGCCTATCAGTTTTGCTGATGTGCTATATGTCCTAGGGATGACCAAGAATCTCATATCAGTATCCACACTAGAAGACATGGGTTTTCTAGTGACTTTCCGTGACAAGAAAGTATATATCAGACCTAATGGGTTAGATCAGAGATTGGACAGAGTGATTCGGGTTCAGAGCGGGAAGGTTTACAGACTTCAGTTTGAGCTTGCAAAGGCTTTGGTTAGCAGTAGTGATTGTGAGTTGTGGCATAGGAGGATGGCACACTTACACCATGGTGCACTGAGGCATCTGAGACAGGAAGCCATTGGAGTTCCTTCAGTTCAGGAGGACAAGCACAACCACTGCAAGGGTTGTGCGTTGGGGAAGAACATTAGGAGACCTTTCCCACATAGCGAGCACAAGTTTGAGGGATCCTTAGACATGGTGCATTCGGATGTATGCGGACCGATGAGTGTACATTCATTCAGTGGTTACAGTTATTGCGTCCCATTCATTGATGAGTATTCCAGGAAAAGCTGGATCTATTTTCTGAAGGCCAAGTCAAAGGTCTTCGATCGGTTCCGAGAGTTCAAGACTCTCATGGAGAACCAAACAGGGAAGAAGATCCGGATATTGAGGACAAACAACGGTGGTGAGTACACCGACATAGAGTTTGTGGAGTACTGTGCATCAGAGGGGATCCGGAAGGAACACACTGTTCCTCATACCTCGCAACAGAATGGAGTGGCGGAGAGGAAGAACCGAACACTGGTGAGTGCAGCTAAGGCCATGTTATTTGATCAGGGATTACCTCTATTCCTATGGGCCGAGGCATTTCGGACTGCAGTATATGTCTAGAACATGTGTCCACACTTCATTGGGGAGGAAGACACTTGAGGAGGTATTTACAGGTACTAGACCAGACATGAGTCATTTGTGTATATTGGGAGTATCTGCTATTGTCACATTCATGCTGACACTAGGAAGAAGTTGGATCCTTCTGGAGAGAAGGAGCTTCTAGTTGGGTATAGTGAGACTTCCAAGGCTTATAGAGTATATATCCTAGCTCGCAAGAGGATCATTGTGAGCAGGGATGTCCAGTTTGACGAGGACAGAGCCTTGAGAAGATCTATGGACCTACCAGCATAGGAGCAGCCAACACAGGACTCAGGAGGAGTCAAGTTGGAGGAGTCACAGGTACAGATTCAGACATAGGGCACTAGCTCTGGTAGTCAGAGGGAGTTAGGTGGACAGGATCCTCCTATCTTTGATGGGGAGGATGAGCAGTAGCAGGAGGAGGACATCTAGCAGCCGTAGCAGGCAGACACTAGGATGAGCAGCAGCAAGAGGAGGACATCTAGCAGCCGCAACAGGTAGACACTAGGCCACAGCCTAAGTGGTATAGGTCCACAGTTAAGGATTCCAGACAGGTGAGCCTTCCACAAAGATCCTTCAGACGTAGCGTACTACCAGATAGACTGAGTTATATGGCACTAATGACAGCGTTGATTGACTCTGAACCTTCTAGTTTCGAGGAGGCTGCACAACATGATGTGTGGCAAGAGGCCATTGTTGAGGAGTATGACTCAATCATGAAGAATCAGGTATGGGAGGTTGTTCAGAGGCCACAGGATAAGAAAGTGGTGGGTTCTAGATGGATCTACAAGGTAAAGCATGCAACAGACGGAAGTGTGGAGAAGTATAAGGCACGCTTCGTGGCGAAGGGGTATTCGCAGAAGGAATGTATTGACTATGAGGAAACCTTCGCCCCTGTCGCTGGGTATTCTTCTATTCGGACTATCCTATCATTGGCAGCAGAGATGGGTTGTCGCATTCATCAGATGGACGTGAAGACAACCTTCCTCAATGGATTGATTGAGGAAGAGGTTTATATTGAGCAGCTAGAGGGGTTTGAGGTGGAGAGTAGAGAGTCTCATGTATGCAGACTACAGAGAGCTCTTTATGGGCTCAAGCAGGCACCTTGAGCATGGTACTCGAGGATTGATAGCTATCTACGAGAGATGGGGTTCCAGCAGAGTGAGGCAGACCATAACCTGTACTTCTTGGCAGGTGAGGTACCTCTCATACTGGTTCTATATGTGGATGATCTCTTTCTTACAGGAGATGAGGAGATGATCAGGGACTGCAAGTCCAATCTTGCAGTAGAGTTTGAGATGAAAGACCTTGGGTTGATGCATTACTTTTTGGGTTTGGAGGTTTGGCAGAGAGATGGGGGCTTCTTCATTGGACAGGGGAAGTATGCAGTAGAGATCTTGAAGAGATTCAGGATGGAGGACTGCAAATCTATCTATACCTCTAGTTTCCAACTGGAGGAAGATTGATGCATCGGGATCATATGAGTTTGATCCAACACTGTATAGGCAGCTTATCGGGTCGCTTATGTATCTGGTCAACACTCAACCAGACATTAGCTTTGCAGTCAACTCTTTGAGTCAGTTCATGGTGAACCCTCGAAGAGTACATTGGACAGCTGCGAAGCACATACTTCACTACATCAGAGGTACAATGGAGTATGGAATGGTTTATGAGCGCAGTGGGAGTTTTCAGTTGGCAGGGTTTACAGATGCTGACTGGGCAGGATGTGTAGAGGATCGGAAGAGCATTTCAGGTTGCTGCTTCAGCATTGGGTTAGGAGTCATCTCTTGGTTTAGCAGGAAGCAAAAGTCAGTTGCATTGAGCTTAGCTGAGGCTGAGTACATGGCAGCCAACATGGCTGCATGTGAGGGGATGTGGCTGAGGAAGTTGCTCTCAGGAATGTTCAAGAGTGAGATAGAGACTACTATAGTTCATTGTGATAATCAGAATGGTATCAACCTTTCTGAGAATCCAGTGTTCCATGACAGGAGTAAACACATTGACATCCAGTATCACTTCCTCAGAGATTATGTTTAGAGAGGAACCATTCGGTTGGAGTACATTCAGACAGATGAGCAGGGGGCAGACATATTCACCAAGGCACTTTGCAAACTCAAGTTTGTAAAGTTCAAAGACAAGTTGGGGTTGTTACCGAGTCCCTTCCTCGTTGAGAGGTAGTGTTAGATTATGACAACTGAGGAAGGTCTTCCTGCATGCATGTGTCCTTGCATACAGAAGACGAAAATTGAGGAAGTCAATAAAATGTATTTAATTAACTTTTCTTAAGTTTACTTGGGAAAATTAATTAAAGTGATCTATTTAATTATTGACTTAATGAAATTACTTTTTCTAAAGTATGAGCAAAAAATTAAAGTGAATGGCAAGATCTAATCTTAGCCATTGATCTCACTGGAGGATCTCATCTATTGATCCATAGTGAGATTAGGTTATTCGCTTAGCATTGAGTTATAAACGAAAGGTCAATTGGTTGAGAGGACACACATTCATTCCGACAGAGATTGAGAGAGCAGATTTGGGAGAGAGAGAGTTTTACGAAGAAGACGGAGGAGTAAGATTTAGAGAAGACACTCGAATCAACAGAGAGAGAGAGAGGGAAAAAAGAGGCGAAGGTGTTTGCAGCAGCAGGGCCGTACATCAGTCGTACAGCAGGCCGTACGGATTCCGTACAACAGCTTCAACTGCCTCGGTTACCGTGCCAACCCCACAGGTTTTTCTCAGTTGTTTTATGTGTTTCGATTTTGCCATTGTTGGCTGAAAATCGAATTTCTGATTTGTAAAAGAGCTCCATATTTTCTAATAAAATATTTCTCCTAATGCTGCACCGGTTTCCCATCTTGGGTTTTTCTGGGGTTTATACTAGAAAATTATTGTGTTATTTCTATTGGTGTGATTGATTGGTATATCTCTCAATTTTTTAATTCCGCTGCAAATTTTATGAGTGAAGAAATCCATGTGTGGTTATTTGGTTGCAATTACACTAGCATGCATTTGGCCCTAGTTCGATTTTAAAGGAAAATTTACACCCCGCACCCATGTTTCCTGGCAACTTAGATAATAATTGTAAGTCTTGCTATTATAGTGGCATACATATCCCGTGATTGGGATTTAGTTCCACACTAATACTCTCCTAATTGTCTGTGTTATGAATAATCGCAATGCATAACAATTTTGACACAATGGTCCCCTATAAGGCATTATTCACACCAAAAGTTTTCCCGACTTTGAAGCTAGCTTTGGGGTGCAAGTTGGAAGTTATACTGCCTGACTACGATATGAACATTGCTGGATGCTGGCGGTTTTAGTGTCATGCTTTGTGGGTTCTCTTTAACTTGAGGTTGTTACCTATGTAATGTCCATAATAATTGCAAGCATTACTACTATAGTGGCATATCCTGTGATTAGGATTTTATTTCACATTGACAATATCCTTCTAATTGTGTGTGTGTGTGTTGGATATGTTGCTTTGAATAGTCCCACATGCATAGCAATTGTGAGACAGTTGGTTAATAAGGCATCACGCTCACTAAAAACTTTGTGAATTCAGAAGCTGCCTTTGGGGTGTACCTTTTTGGTCCTTGTTTGCTGTGATAGCATCCTTGCTGTGATAGCATCCTCACTCACTTCAGTACTAAAATTGTTAAAACCTTTCGGTGTCTTGCATGTTAGTTTACCTATTGCTCAATAGATGTTCTCCTTCAGTGCAACATATCCAGTAGGGCCTATTTGCCTCAATTCTTGTGCAGTAGTATTTGCTGTAGATTGTTGAGGCACATTGATTAGGCACAATAGAGGAGTAGGCACATTATTTTGTATAAGGCATCTCGTGGTTGTTTTATACAACTTGAGTGGTAGGGTATGTACATAATAAGAGCATGTGTTTCCTTCCTAGAGGTCATAGGTTCAAATTCGAAGGGGTAGGGTATGTACACCCTTGTAGACTGAGCAGTTAAATTGTTGCATGGAGGGGGTCCCTTGTTCCACAAACAAGGGGACCTCATACTTCAATATGGTTTCTTGCTAGTCTATGGTCTTAGAAATAGATTATTATTACATGCATGCTTGCATGAGGTGGTATTCCAAACTTAGATAGAGCCATATTTAGCATGCTTTTCTTGGTTTGGCTAGGCATTGGCTTTTTCATTTTTAGAAGTGTGTTTTTTTTGTAAGTAAGCTTCAGACTATATTCTATTAATCATAAAAAGAGAGTACATCAGACATTACAAAATTGACTGGGGTCTCATAGACCAGCCAAGATAGATCCCAATAGAAACCAGATACAAAATGCCCTAGCAACAGAAGACAGTTACAACACAGAGTGATCTCCAGTCTTCACCTTCGCACCAGAACTAACAGACAGACTCATAAAGCAACAGACCAGAACTAAAACGAAATACAAGGCCGGATTACATATATAAACAAAAAACATAACCAGAAAGAGCTAGACTCTGACACCACGAGACAACATCTGGACCCCTGCTTTAGCGTCCTGGGAAAGACATGCATCACTGCCATAAGCCATAGACTGTATTTTCGGCATGTGAATACCCATCCGTTTGGAAATAGAATCGATCTTTCGGTGCATCATCTGGGTCTCGCAATGGTGCTCCTTCCAATTTTCCACCGGAATATCTGCTCCCTCCTTTCATTTTTAGAAGTATTGTTTCAGTACTATTTCAGTGATTGTAGTGTATAGAATAGTAGGTTTCCATATTTAGATTAGGTCACATTTTCCTGGATAAGTAGGTGCTCTATTCTAGGCTATCTTTTCATGCAGGTTGGGTGCACTCTTACATGTCACTAGGGATACACTTTTTGCATCTCCAAGAGAAGACACATCAGAGGGATGGTAAAGTTTAACTGTAAATCCTAGCCATTCTGCTATAAAATAACGATAGGGTGGTTTTGTACTTTAACGAAACAATTAGGATTTTGTAATTATTCTTTGCAAGTAATAGAGAGTTATGTGATTGAGTTTCTGCACATGTTGTTTGCTGCCCATAATTTTCAGAACATTGTTTTATACAGATTTAGTACTTTTGTTTGCCGGTTTGATTTTTGGAATTATGCACTCTATACCTTAGTAAGCTGCATGACAACCATTTCAGATGCACTCTGTACCTTCCAAAAAATCTCTAGGGTTAGTTACTTGGTTTACTGCCAAACCATTTTTGGATTTTCATCCTTAGGCCTAGCCCCAAGTGGGTCCTCAAGGGCGTTTCGCTCTGTGGACTCCATCTACCCGATCCCCTAGGCACTGATCTCTCCATGCTTCCGCTCTCCTTGGTCTGTTGGTTTTCTGAGTGGTTAACTCCTCTTTTCCGAGCTTGTGTGCTGTGATACTGTCAGATCTATCATCAAGCTGCGCTAGGAAGCCCTGAACTTGTCAGATCTGCTACTTGGGACCATTTTCCACATTTTAAGTACATGTTTCCCAAGGCAGTCGATTTTGATCATTTACCCTAGCACCTACATCCTATATTCATCTTTAATTCTGAGTTACTGTAATTGAACTAATCAACTTTCATATCTTATCTTCCCTAAGCCTCTACAGTAGCTCTATTCCTTAAATCTAGGGTTCTTCACCTTTCACCTTGTATACCTTATTTTGATTTACTTGATTCAGTGAGTGGGTTAGATCTCTCCTATCTAGAGTAGATTAGGGTCTCCCCCTTTGTTATCTAGGGCTTGGATAGCAAGAAGCGAAGAGTGCCTCGATTGGCATGACAACCAATCCACCTTGGGAATCGAAGCCCTCTTGGGTCACCTCTTTAGTTGCTCGTCCCCTCTACCATCATGGATAGGATCTCCTTTAGGGGCAACTACAAGTTGTGATACCAGGTCCCTTATGTTAATGTGCATTTATTATTTATTAAAAGACATTAAATGTGCAATTGATGATGACCCTTAGATTTCTTTTAATCTTAGCCATTCATTGAGGAAGTTAGGGTTATTGAAGGTAGTTAGGGTTTTGAGTGATTATTTAAACACTTGAAAAGCAATATAAGGATATCAATGAAGAGAGAGATCATTCAGTGAGTGAATGATAAATGAGAATCAGTGAGCAGCAATAATCCATACAACAGGAGAGAAGATCCAGTCAGTGGCACGAATTTCAAGGTTCTACCTTTGCAAAAATTCCAAGAGAGAAATCGAAGTGTTGGAGAGAGAGAGAGAGGCCGTACTGCAGTTTGCACAGAGTTCAAGGAGGTTTGAAAAAGACATTTGCAAGTCAGGAAAACAGTCAGGAGGGCATGTTTTTCAGTATGCAAAAGTTTCGAGATAGTGCACAGTTCCCAAGGCGTAGTAACAACATTTTCCAGCAGTTCGTACAACTGTACGGTACAACCATTTCGTATAGCAGGCATTGTCATCATTTTGGCACGGAAATTGAGGTCATTTAGGTGCATTTAATGCTGGTTCTGATATTGTACAATTTACTGTGTTGCTCTTAATTAAATTCTCATTCAGTTGGGTTGCCTCACAAGTTGTAAGGATTGTCCCTGGGTTTTGCCCTAATTAATTTTACAACTGTCTTCTTCAGTTCTTATTTTATGCTTGGATTATTAAGTGTTTATGAGTATGATAGAGGTCTGCATTTATTAACGAGAATATTTAATTTGATGCCCAGAAAGCCCAAACCATAAATCTTAGAATTTCATCTTAAGTGTTTGACAAAAAGTCTGTTCAAGTATTCATATTTTGTCACCATTTTTCTTTATGGTATCAAGCATAAGTACTGAAGAAAGATTGTAAACTGTGTTAAATCAAGAAAAGGAAGGGTCTTGCAGGTCTATTGTTGGATTTTGTACAACTTCGGAAGATATTATTCATTATATTTTATTGTACTTTCATTGTACTGGTTTATACCTGCTAAGGGAGAAGAACCTTATGTAATCAATTATGTAAACACATGAAAGTATCAATGTAAGCCTTGGGGTGCAAAAGGAATTAATAAAAAGATTAAAAATAAAATAATTATTGCCCCCAAGACAAGTCGGCCCCATAAGGCATTTTCTAGTTTCAACACTTGTATAAATATGAGGTTAGTGCTCCTCATTTGTTCATTCTCACACTTGAGATTAGCGCATCACTTGGGAGAGGAGAATTTCGCATCACCTAAAGGAGGAGGCTGATATCTAGGGTTTCTACTTGTGGAAGGCTTTTCCACATCTTCTATTTTTCTCATTTGTACTATGATCTCAGAATTATCATCTCTCTGTGAAGGTTGCTGGGTTTTCTCCCTATTGGGTTTCGCAGGGTAAACTCTGTGTTGTTGTTTTGTGCTTTGTCTTACTTCTAGTGATCTTGGTAATGCATTTATGTTTTATGCTATGAATGTATGAAATTTAACATGGTATCAAAGCCATTCTAGAAGAAGCCATTGCCGAAGCATTGTCGGAACCCTGTCGGAATTAGGGTTTCATCTTGTGAAGTCTTCACCCATTATTTTGAAGGGAAAAGAGCCATACGAATTTCGTTTTTGGCTAGACTAATCCATTGGTGAAGACGGAATTCAATTCCGAGAATTTTCAATTTTTGACCTACCTCTGTGGTTGCAGCAGAATTAGGGTTTCAGTTTTAACTCATTTCTCTCCACAGATTTGGACCAGCCCACCCTCTATTCAACTCTCCTTGGCAAGGCGAATTTATCTGTCGGTTCAGTTTTTCAAATTATTAACTTTCATTTTTGACCTAGCTCCTGCTATGGTTTTTGAACCAGATTTGAAATCAAGATGATTGGGATGAAAGTTGAAGATCGTTTGGAAGGAGCCTCCAACTTTATCTCTTGGAAGTCTAGGGTTCTTCTACTCCTAGAAGAAAATGATCTCTTGCTATATGTAAATGAGAAGGTCCCTGAATCAGAAGCCGAAGAGGATAAATCTCGATGGAGGAAGAATGATGCTAAAGCGAGAAGGATTCTTGTGGATTCCGTAAGAGATCATTTGGTTCCTCAAATCTCAGGAAAGAAGAATGCTAGGAAAATGTTCAAGACCATTATGAAGCTGTTTGAACACACTAGCCTAAATGTATCCATGACTTTGAGAAACCAACTCTCAAATATGAAGATAGCAAAGTCGGAATCCATTGCCTCATACTTTATGAGGATCGCAGAACTCAGAGACAAGCTCAACACCAGTGGAGATCCTATTGGCAATAAGGAGCTTGTCCTCCACACTTTAAATGGTCTTCCACCATCATGGGAGCCCTTCATCCAAAGCATAAGTGGTAGATCCAAACTACCAAAGTTTGACAAGCTTTGGGCAGATTGCTCTCAGGAGGAGACCAGGATTGCAGCACGTCAAAGACTTCATGGCCATGACACTCAACCTGAAGAGAACCAAGCTTTTGTTTCTCATGCCACAAAGGGTAAGGGAAAAGGTTGGAAGTTCCATAAACACAAGCACCAAGATAGGAGACCAAGTCCTCGCCCAGATCAAAAGGAGAAGAAGGACATATCTCAAGTTCAATGCTATAGGTGCAGAAAATATGGACACTACGCAAATAGCTGTCGAAGTTCAAGTAAAAGGAAGCATGAAGCCTCAACTACTGATGTAGAAGAGGATCATCATTGCAAGTAGCAAAGGGATGATGATCGTTTGGAGTTCCTCTTCTAGAAGATCCAAAATACAAGAACATAGATCTCTCATGGTTCCCACAAGAAGGCAGTGGGGGCCCACACACCAAAACAATAAGAGACAAGTATTTTGTTTTCTTGCTTACATAGATCTGTTCTGTCTTATATGCTTTATATATGCAGATCTAATGCATTAAGTAGGTGATATAGTTTACTCTGTTATATTATGCATATGAGCTACACAACATTTCATGAAGTTAGTCTAGATGATATCTCCCTCATACATGCTTAGGGTAGTGCACACTCTTGATGGCATGGTCTAGTGGAGATAACCGACATCTAGATACTTCCCCAGAAGTGTTTGTTAGACATGTTCATGATTGTTGTGATAAAGTATTAGCTAAGATGCGTGTGTAAACTATTTATTTTTCCAGTTGATTATAAAATGTCACTGATCATCAGTCGGGATTTGACTTGTAGGGAAAAGACCATGTGATTTGGCCTACAAGAGAAGACTTGTTCCGATGGACATATGAATCCCGTTGATGTTCAGCTAGAAGCTTCCTGGAATATGACTCTTAGCCTAGAAGGATGACCTCGAAGGAAGCTTTCACAGAAATGAAACCAGAAGTAAGCCACCTTTAGATATTTGGCTGTCCAGTCTTTATACATGTGCCCAAGTTGGAACGTTCAGGAAAGAAGGGAACCTTTGTAGGATACAGTGAGTCTTCAAAGACTTACAGAATTTACATCCCAGGGTCCAGACAGATTGAAGTTAGTAGGGATGTGACCTTTGAAGAGGAATTAGCTGTTGGGAAAGGCAGAGGATCAGACATGGAGATCGATCATGAAATGATAAAACCAAAGGAGATGAGATTATCCCCCCCTCTAGTTCAAGAGGGAGTTAGCAAAAAAGGATGAACCTATCGATTCCATTGATCCAGTTGATATCCCCAAAATGTTGCAGTAGGTCGGAAAAGACCTAGATGGGCACAACAGACTTAGCATGGAGCATATCGGAAATACAAGGCCAGATTTGTTGCTAGAAGATTCTCTCAGAAGGAGGGAGTCAATTATGATGATACATTTGCTCCTGTGGCTCGAGATACTTCCATCAGATCGATCATTGCTATTGTTTCATCTTTGAGATGGAAGGTGCATCAGAATGATGCAGACCCCAACCTTTGCTTCAAGGTTGCAGATGATGAGTCACTGATTTTTGTATTGTATGTTGATGACTTGTTTCTCACAGGAAATGAGAAACTCATTGTATGGTGTAAGAAGAATCTTGCCTCTGAGTTTGAAATGAAAGATCTTGGATTGATGCACTACTTCTTAGAAGTATGGCAGAGGCAAAAAGAGATTTTCCTAGGACAAGGAAAATACACCATTGACATATTGAAGAAATTCGGGATGTTGGACTACAAGTCCATGGCTACTCCTATGGCTGTGAATTGGAAGAAGTTGAGAGATTCTACTTCAAATTCTGATTTGATTGATCCCACAATGTATCGCCAGTTGATTGGGTCATTGATGTATCTGACCAACACCAGACCAGATATATGTTTTGCTGTGAATGCCCCCAGTGAGTTCATGTTCAAACTAAGGCAGATTCACTGGATTGCTACAAAACATGTGCTCATATACTTACGTAGCACTATGGGATATGGTTTAAAATATGCTTCAGATAATGACCTGAGATTGCAGGGGTTTACAGACTCAGATTGGGCCGAATGTGTTGCAGATCGGAAGAGGACTTCCGAATGTTGCTTCAGTTTGGGTTTTGCGGTTATTTCCTGGTACAGCAGGAAATAGAACTCGATAGCACTCAGTATTGCAAAGGCCGAGTACATGGCTGCTAGCACAACAGCTAGAGAAGTAGTTTTGCTTCGTAAACTCCTGGTAGGATTGTTTGGCCAAATTCTAGAGTCGACCGTGATTCACTGTGATAACCAGAGCTGTGTGCAGATGTCACTGAATCCTGTATTTCACGACAAGTCGAAGGATATCGAGATTCGATATCACTTCATTCGTGATATGGTGCAGAAAGGTGTGGTCGAGTTATAGTACGTGCCGACAGATGACCAGATTGCAGATGTTCTCACCAAGGCTCTTCCCAGGATGAAGTTCGAATACTTTCGCGGAAGACGTGGAATCGAAGAGAACATATCCCTCCTTGAGAGGGAAATATGACATTGAGATGCTTGCCCTGCTTTGCCCTGGTGCCTTCTCCAGTCCAGTTACTCAGCCAAATATGGGAGAAATCTCATAGCAGATGAGTAGGACAGTCAATAGTTGGTCGGGCTCACCCAGGCACCTTCTGCAGTCCAGTTATTCAGCCAGATATGGGAGAAATCCCATAGGCAGATGAATAGGACAGTTAACAGTTGGTCGGGTTCACACCGGTGCCTCTGCAGTCCAGTTACTCAGCCAGATATGGGAGAAATCCCATAGGCAGATGAGTAGGATAGTCAGTGGTTGGCCGTGTGGTTGCACAGGTGCCTCTACAGTCCAGATACTCAGCCAGATATGGGAGAAATCCCATAGGCAGAAGAGTAGGATAGTCAGTAGATGGCCGTGCCCTTTTGCTCGTCTGAGATCTCAACTAGGTATGGGAGGATCCCATTGGCAAATGAGACAGACAGGTGGCAAATTGTATAGCAGAGATGGCATAGCTGATTGTCTCAGATATCCAGGATTGAGTGATTCTCCTGGATCCAGGATCGAGTGATTCTCCTGGACTCACCGAAGGATCGGTGAGGATGTCATAGATATTCAGGATTGAGAGATTCTCCTGAAATCCAGGATCGAGTGATTCTCCTGGACTCATCGAAGGACTGGTGAAGATGATACACTGAGACTATGTGGACAACCTTCAGTATGCATAGAGATGATGGAGACAGAGTAGAGTACAAGATGAAACCCAGATGATCGTGATGCTGATGAAGACCGAAGAATACCTTCCTCGTTGAGAGGGAGTGTTGGATTTTGTACAACTTTGGCAGATATTATTGATTATATTTTATTGTACTTTCATTGTACTTGTTTATAACTCCTAAGGGAGAAGAACCTTATGTAATCAATTATGTAAACACATGAAAGTATCAATGTAAGCCTTGGGGTGCAAAAGGAATTAATAAAAAGATTAAAAATAAACTAATTATGGCCCCCAAGACAAGTCGGCCCCATAAGGGATTTTCTGGTTTCAACACTTGTATAAATATGAGGTTAGTGCTCCTCATTTGTTCATTCTCACACTTGAGATTGGCGCATCACTTGGGAGAGGAGAATTTCGCATCACCTAATAAAGGAGGAGGCTGATATCTAGGGTTTCTACTTGTGGAAGGCTTTTCCACATCTTCTATTTTTCTCATTTGTACTATGATTTCAGAATTATCATCTCTCTGCGAAGGTTGCTGGGTTTTCTCCCTATTGGGTTTCCCAGGGTAAACTCTGTGTTGTTGTTTTGTGCTTTGTCTTACTTCTAGTGATCTTGGTAATGCATTTATGTTTTATGCTATGAATGTATGAAATTTAACATCTATCAGTTGAACAATCATGACTTCTGCAGGGTTAAGATATGAAGACAGGTTGGATGGGGCTGTTAATTTTAGTCCTTGGAAAGAGTGTATTACATTGTTGTTCAACGAGCAAGAGTTTTGGGATGTTGTTGGGGCTTCTGCTACCATCACAGTTCCTACTAATGCCACTCAAAAGGCTGCTTTTGAGAAGAAAGACATTAAAGCTCAAAGAATCTTTCGGACTCCATTAAGGACCATGTGATACCTCATATCATTGGTAAAAAATATGCATTTGAGATATGGACAGCCTTGTGTACTCTGTATCAGAGTAAGAATTAGAGTCGGAAGATGATACTCAGAGAAAAGTTAAGAAGTACTAAGATGACTGATACTGTACAATGATCACTTAATCCACAAAAATATCCCAGATTAGAGATGAGCCGGGTGTTGCAGGATACAAAGTGGAAGATGAGGAGCTGGTTGGAACTACACTCAATGTTTGTGCAAGGAGTAGTTGCTAGAGAGAAACTTCCAGATTGGACAAGGTTATGGGATGACTTTGTTCAAGAAGAGTCCTGGGAGGGGACATTCCAGAATGGCACTCAGAGTAGTGAAGACAATGTAGCCCCTGTAATCAAAGGCAAGGGCAAAGGGAAGAAAAGGGAGAAAGACCTTAGTAAGGTCCGGTGCTTTAACTGCAACAAGTATGGTCATTATGCTAGTCAATGTCCCAAGAAGAAGGGGAATGAAGAAAAAGAGGGAGCAACATCAACAGAAGTAGAAGAATATGCTACTCAATTTGAAAAAGAATTTTCTTTGGTGTTAGTGCAGACTAGTATTGGTAGTTTAGTAGATAGTTGACAGCAGGTCAACTAGCCATTTGACTAGAAAATATGGAGTTTTTTCAGAATATAGAAGAGATAGCTCCAAGACACTTTGTTGAAACAGATATTGGAAACCCTCAAGCGGAGATAAGAGGAGTTGGTATTGTGAGATTCCAACTAGATCTTGGAGAGATTCTTGAAGTAGACAGGATTTTATTTGTTCCAGGTATAAAAATCAGCATACTTTCTGTGTCATCATTGGAGGATGATGGGTATGGATTTTGCATTAGGTCAGGTCATGCATTTCTATATCAAGTAGGGAACGTGGTTGATAACACAATACTACTTGGGGATAGAAGAGACATACTTGATTTTCTGTGTGGAGAGGTGATATTTCTAGGTCCAGGTGGATGGTTATCTGAGACTGAATTTGAAGGTGAAGTAGGTGCACAGATGATACCTTCATATGAGGGGAGCAGTACTGGTAGGAGACTTAGTGAGTATGGAGGTACAGGCATTGTCGGAAGGACCTCCCTCATTAAGAGGGAGTGTTAGTTTTTTGTAACTTAGTTGGTCCTTCCCCATGATTTTGATGTTTCATGGGGGGGACAAAGTTGTCTTTCCTAGTGTTACTTTGTAAATATAATAAAGTGACTTTTATATTTTAAAGTGAGTTTCACTTAAATAGTGTGGGTTCCTTATGTTAATGTGCATTTATTATTTATTAAAAGAGATTAAATGTGCAATTAATGATGACCCTTAGATTTCTTTTAATTTTTGCCATTCATTGAGGAAGTTAGGGTTATTGAAGGTAGTTAGGGTTTTGAGTGATTATTTAAACACTTGGAAAGCAATAGAACGATATCAATGAAGAGAGAGATCATTCAGTGAGTGAATGATAAATGTGAATCAGTGAGCAACAATAATCCGTATAGTAGGAGAGAGAAGATCTAGTCAGTGGCATGAATTTCAAGGTTCTACCTTTGCACAAATTCCAAGAGAGAAATCGAAGTGTTGGAGAGAAAGAGGTCGTACTGCTGACTGTACTGCAGTTTGCACAGAGTTCGAGGAGGTCTGAAAAAGACATTTGCAAGTCAGGAAAACAGTTAGGAGGGCATGTTTTTTAGTATGCAAAAGTTCTGAGACAGTGCAAAAGTCTGGAACCAGGACGTTGATTCAATCAACGTGAAGACCTAGATTGGATCTAGGCAAGTGTTGTACTCCTCTCCTTGATCAGTGGGCTGTGGGACCTTTGCAAACTGGCCACCCCTTGTTGAAGTACCTAGCACATGATCTTGGTGTTAATGGGGAGAACAAGGCAATCAAAGAATATCTTCCTTATATATGATGATGTACTTGAATGAGTGACCAAGAGACCCAATGGAAGATCGAGTGATATATTGATGGTCCAAGTACCCCTATAGGTGACCACGAGACCTTTCGAATGACCAAGAACCCCTATGGGTGACCTTGAGACCCTTTGGATGACCAAGAGCCCACTTGTGAAGGGCCAAAAGACCAACTTAAAAGTTAATGGGTTGAAAGATAAAAATTAAAATTAAAAATTAAAATATTAATCCTAACTAATTTTAATTTTAATTTTTATAATTCCTAAACTTATGGATATGACCCTTATGATGCTCTATAAATAAAGGAGCACTCTCACTTGCAAAACATATCACATCACAACATATCTTCATCTCCTCTGAATTTTCTGAAATGACTGTTTTGGGGTTATTGCTGAGATCATCTTCAATGCAAGTCTGAACCAATTGGAGGCAGCAGTTGGAGGAATATTTGAAGTCTGATTTTTCTCTTGAGGCTGCGGATTTTTTGTCAAGGAAGATAGTGCTGAGCCCTTGGTTAGGGCTGTGACAAACCTGGCAGTTTTGGAGTTGCTGCCCTAGTAAGCCACACCTTTTATCAGATCCTCCACACTCAGCCGTGAGCAGTATAGCGCCTGCCCTAGCAGGCTGATCCCCTTTTGGCCTATTCTTTCAGCAGCAGGGGGGGTCCGAGCCCTAGTTAGGGCAGTTAATGTTCAGCAGCAGGCGGTCTTCAGGAGGCCGAAGGCAGATTCTTTGTTTCTCAGCCAAAGAAAGGTTGACCGAACTCAGTCACAGCCACTTGAACAATTCAGACTGTCAACAGCAGTTCAGACAGTAAGCTCAGTCAACAGTCAACAGTCATAAGTTCATAGTGTGATCTCTTGGTTTAAGTGTCCTAGAGGCAAGTCAAATTGTAAAGTCTGCTTTTTGTATTTGTCCATATAAAATTTCAGTTATCTCATATTAAGGAAGATATTCTTTGCTGGGGATTTTATACCTTGAAAGGTTTTCCCCAGGTTAAACTTTGTGTTCTCGTGGATGCTTGTTCTTCTTTCTTATGGTTCATGATCTACTGTTAATAATCTACTGCTGCAGAATCTCAGAATTAAAATTTTTATGTCTGCTATAATTTGCAAGAAGACTGTTACTGCTATTAAATCTCAGTTCTATGTTAAAAATTAACATGGGATTCAATAGTCTTTGATGTATCGGTTTTGATTTGGCATCCACTACATATATATTGTTTTTTTTTCTATATTTATGTGCCAATGTGTTTATTTGATGTTGTTGGTTTATATGTATACAAAATTGAGAAAAATGAAATTATTTGTATTTTAATGCTTGCGATGGTTTGTTGTTTTTTGCTGATTTTTTTGCCGATATATTGTATTCCAGACCCTTGATGATTTTTTGCTGATGCGATATTTTTCAACAATGGTTGACACCCTAGAAAACTCTAAATGGAAGAAGATGATTTGAAACCTTGATTCTGCAGTCAAAAAACAACAGTGATGCCACCAGCCAAAAGCCTCAGATCAACTGCTGAAAACAAGTAGAGAAGATGGTCTCAAGCCCTGGTTCTGTAGTCAAACAGATTCAGTGATGCCACCAGCCAATAGCCTTGGACCAGCTTAAGAAAAATGCCTGAAATAAATCAGCAGTTAAACCCTCAAGATTGATGTTCCAACCCTATGCACAAGATCTCCAAATAAGTGCATCAAAGAGGCTCAATTATTCTCAAATTAGACTCCTTCTCTAGCCAATTATAACACCATGAAAACATCCCCACCATTACTCAAGTTAGGCACTCCTCTGCATGCATAATCTGATCATAAGACATACCAGCATAAACAGCCAAGAAGAATACCCATCAGTGAAATGAGTAAGGGAGTTTGACACCTGCGTTGAAACCATGTTGAGATTCACAAGTGTGAGGAGGATCAAGTGGAACCAACCAGCAAACTCTATATTCTGCCATAAACAAAGGAGGAAACAGCGCTTAGGCAGCACAACATAAAATCCATAACAAGTGTGCTAGTGCTGAACCATAATTGTGCTAGAGAGAGAATCACCAAGAGTGCTAAAGAGATAAGAATCAAGATCACAACCATAACAACCGAGAGCAAATAAGAGGGGGTTTATTTATACCCATCTCAAGTATTAGGGGTTATGGGCCCACACGACTTACCCTTATGGATTAGGTTGGCCTTAGCCAAACCTAATAATAATAAGTACATAAGGTTTGTCGTGGCAAAAAGTGAAGCTTACGCCGTTTTCAACATTCTATAGGTTATCAACTTGGCATCCCTGACAATGTGCAACATTTCAGAGAGATTTAGATGATATGGCTCGAGAAGCTTAGCAGGGATGTGTTGAAGTGGGGTAAAGTTTTTGCATTGCTAAACAAAATGTATTAGATATATGGTGACATTTTTGTGACTAAAATGTACATGTTATTGTAGTTTCTATTATTTGTTACTTTCCTGATGATGACACATAGTTTCCTTATTGTATTTGCTATTGTTTGTTCTGTGATGAAGACATAGTTTTCTTATAGTTGCTTTTTGGTTCATCTAATACAGTGTGCATGTGAAATTTTATGTATTGTGTATACTCCATAGAAGATTTATGCTACCGTGCATCATGACATGCTCTGCCCTCTGAATATTTAGATAAATGATCATACTGAAAGTCTGTTCATTTGTTACAAAGTGCATGTGTTTACACGATTGATAGAAATTGCTTTGCTGTTGATATTGATTATATTTTACATTCTCAAGCATATTCAGTTTCATCTCTTTGCAATTTGCACTGGACAAGTTGCAAATTATGTGGTCAGTTTTTGCTCAACATCTGTCCTTGTGATAAACCCTTGATTATATTTTAGGTCTTAATGCCATTACATGTCTGTAAGCCTCTTGATCTGTGAGAGACATTTGCTAGGCTTTTTGTAACTGATGAATCTGTTGATGAAAAACTTTGCAGAGATTGGTAAAAGAAAAGAATGCATTGGCAGAGAGGCTCAAGAATGCTGAGGCTGCATGCAAAAGATTTGATGAAGAGCTAAAACGATTTGCTACCGAGACAATATCTGGAGAAGAAGTACGACAGTCACTAGAAGATGAAGTTCGACGGCTCACTCAAACAGTCGGGCAAACTGAAGGAGGCCTCAGGGAAAAAGAAGAGCAGGTTGTTAGATGTGAAGAATATATTGATGGGTTGGAAGCAAAGCAACATGCTTGTGAGGTACACAGTGCTCCTTTCCAGGCTATTCAAATTTCAAGTAAATTGGAAACTTCAGGAAGAATAGGGGTTTGGTTGATAGTCTTCTCAATTTTTTACTAAAGCAGTAACAAACATACTGTTCTTATTATTAATCAACTTTTGTGGTTTTATTGTTTTGCATTTTCTCCTCTGTTCCAATATGGCCTTTCATGAATTTTTATTATGTTGCTCATTATTTATCATTTCAACTTAAGTAGTGTTTCTTTCCACATCTTTTTAAAGAAGCCCCTATAGACATATTTATGAAAGCAGGATATGGCAATCAGTAACAGTCCGAACTTTGAATGATTTAACTGTGTTTTTGTAACATTTCACGCTTAATTTTTTAGCATTTCTATTGTACCAGCACCTTATCTTGTACTCTTTCTTTTAGCTTTTTAGCTTGACATTTAATGGCTAGTCTGCAGCCTGCTCTGAGATTTTATTATATTTCTGTTTTCACCATTGTTCTAGGAGATGCCATGGCAGAAAGCCAATCCAGCACCATCCCGAGGTCAAGCATCCATTGAGCAAGGTATCTTAACTATGCATATCCATCACGGACTATCTCTCATGCTACAATCCATCTCAGACCATCTAGGGGCTAGTCATACACCATGTACCCCAAATTGTATGGGGCACCCCCAAACATGGTGTAAACAGTTTTGGAGTAACGATACCATCTTGCTAGGGGGTGCTTCCACTATAATAGCTGAGAGATTCAAGAATGCTCTGTCCATTTTTCTTTCTGCCTTGGATGGCAAGGTAAACTCTGTAAAATCTAAAATTTATGGGTGGAACTGTCCTCCCAGTACCTTGGCAAGAATTTCACGAATTCTGAACTTTGAAGGAATTTCAGAATGGAACTCCTTCAGTTACCTGGGTATTCCCATTTTCAAAGGAAAAAAGAAAAAGGCGGTTTGGCAGGACCTCATAGACAAAATTTAAAAAAAATATCAACGCTTGGGGTTCCAGGTGGCTCAACCCCGCTGGAAAGCTCGTGTTAATCAAGTTGGTTCTTTCTGCATTACCAATCTACGTCAGCTCCATCTCTGTTGCCCCAAAATACATCATTCAGGAGATTAATAGGGAATTAAGAAACTTCCTCTGGCAAGGTGGCAAGACTTCGAATATCCAAAAGTTTCATCTCATTGACTGGGACACGGTCTGCAGCCCAAAAAGGCATGGTGGAGCAGGTGTTCGAAGCCCTCTACTTATGAACCTTGCTCTTGGTGCAAAAATTCTTTGGAGATTAATCTCTGGGGAGAATGTTTGGTGGAAGAAGGTCCTTCAAAATAAATATATGACAGGCTCTAGGAGAAGATGTATAGAACATGTAGACATGGCCAGGAATGGGTCTCCTATATGGGATCTTTGCAAAAAAGCGGCTCATATAATCCAAGCAAATGTGTATTGGCTTGCTGGAAACGGAAAATGGATTAAAATATGGCAAGATAAGCTGGTATCCAGTTCCCCAGCCAACTATTGTTGTGAATTAGGGGATCTAAAAGTTTGGCTTGACCAAAAAAAATCAAAACTCTTTGTGATATCTCTACTTGGACAGCTAGTGGTAGATGGGCTGGTTGGAAGAAATTGGAGCTCCCAGATCAGCTTCTTGCAGACTATAGAGCTCTCTTAGCCCTCGTAAATGGTAATAATCCCATACATAAGCACATCAAGGATAGCAGGGGCTGTGGGAAGAAGGGTCTCTATATGGTTAAGGAAGGATATAGCCATGTTTTCAATAGCAAGAATAATCCCAAAAATGACGTAAACTGGAACAAGGTCTGGAGTAAAGATGGACTCCCAAAAATTAATGTCTTCTTTTGGACTCTTGCTCATCGGAAAACATTGACTTCTGAAAATTTGAGAAAGCGAGGAATTGCTGGGCCACTTAGATGCACACTGTGTAAGGAGGCAGAAGAAACTTTGGATCACCTCTTCATTGACTGCAATTTTTCTCAGGAGGTCTGGAATATGGCCTTTCAAGGTCTAAATGTCAACATCATTTTGCCCACGAACTGGAATGACCTCTTTAGCTGCTGGAGAGACTACTATATTGGCTCTTTAAAACAAAAACCTGACCTTGCTAGAGCATGGGATGCCCTCCCAAGATTTATTTGTTGGAAAATTTGGAACACAAGAAACTCTGAAATTTTCGAAGGGAAAAGCTCTAGCCCAAAAAAGGTAGCTGATTCGGCAAAGGCAATCTGGATTGAGACTCTATGCTCAAGAGGAATGTCAAATTTAAACAAGGAGCCTTTGACCATTGAAGAAAGAGATTGGATGGTCGATTTCCTTGTTCCATCACCTTATCTTCATATTTGGACAAAGCCCCCAAAAAAACCAAAATCTGAGCAATGGCAGCGTAGGATGAGCAATGAGAGGTTTCAGACTCGGAGAACAAAGTTAGGATGCTGTCTTTTGTTCTTTGATGGGGCCTCGAAAGGCAACCCAGGGTTGGCAGGTGCAGGGGGGGTTATTCTCGACCCCAGGGGGAATAAGAAGAGAGATTATTCCTGGAGCATTGGGAAAAAAAACCAACAACAACGCCGAATGGCTTGCCCTAATCAAAGGGCTGGAACTCGCCAGAGAATTGAAAATTGAAGAAATGGCTGCGATTGGAGACTCATCAATCGTCATAAGAGAAGCTAGAACCTTGGTAAGAAACTGGAAGAAGCCCGCTACCAAAATGCAACACCTTTTACTTTGTCTAGCTAAAGAATTCAAGAAGATCAAGTTTTTTCATGTCCTGAGAGCCCAAAATCAGCAGGCGGATGGTTTGGCAAACAAAGGTGTAGGCTTGAGCTATGGAACCTTGGAATGTGACAATGTGTTTAGGGAGGATAGATGGATCCATTAATTTCATTGTTTTAAAAATGACCGATTCATATAGAAATAACATCCACTCAAAGATCAACAGGATCGTGGCTCAAAATCCCCACTCAAGCTCTTCAAATCTACATTGGATTCACTGCACCCTCGGCATTTATGAGCCTCAGTTCACGCCATGCCAGATGGGCCGCATGCGTAAAGCTGAGGGGAGGCTTTGGCAGCACGGATCCTTCAAATACATGAGCAGATGCGAGGCCCCCTATTATATCTACGCTGTTAGACGCTGTTTCACTGGCAAGGATAGTTTGGAGTTAATTATGGATCACATTGTTGTGGTTTCTGGTTCGTCCTGTTCTCTCTGTCGTCAACCTGTTAGAAGTTCCAAACGGGCCTGCAGTTGGGGCCATCCTGTCTTCGAGGGCGTTCAAGTTGTCTACGAACAACATTTAGGTCACACCGATTCCAGGGAGGAAGACCAGCCGGAGGTCCTGTTGGAGGATGGGTCTCAAGATTCAGGGAAGAGAAGGGGTTCCAGCTCGAACCTAAGGGACCTTCAAATTCGCGTCATGGAGCTGGAACAACAGGTCAGACTGGCGAGAAACAAAAATTTGGAAATGAAAAGAGCCTTATCCAGACTTTATACTCTTGCAGAAGCCACCCACTCTGAAGTCAAGACTCATAACAGAAAGCTGGAGGAAAGGGTAAATGTTCTCAGCGCTGCAATTCCTTTGGACCCCCACCTGAATATCCTTATGGAAGCCACGAATAGCACCAACAGGAATATTGGCAAGAAGCTGGAGAAGTTTGGAAATGCGATGGTAAACTTTGGTCTGCATTTCGGAATTAGCTTTGCCAAGGAACGAAGCGTGGAGAATTATGAAGATCTTAGCCCCTAAGCTGGTTGGTCTAGGTTTAAGCTACTTATTTGTTGATAGTTATGTTGTTTGTCAATTTTTTGGAACACGTTTATGCTGGAATGATGGAGATTGGCATTGTATACAGAATGATTATGAAAAAATTGCAGTTACATCTCCCTAGGGGTATTAGAATAGCTCCTAGTAATGTTTTGTTTCTGTGTTTTCTTGCTCAGACAATATGTAAGAAGCTACAGCTTCCATAGATTAGGCAAGTTTCAAAAAAACTATAAATTAGAGAAGGATGAACAAGGGGTGACGGACACTGTACTGCTTTGGGAATTGTCATCCTTCTTCTGCTATATGTAACCTCTGTTTTCTTTTAATGAAAAGCTCTTCAACCGTTCTTGTTAAAAAAAATTATTTATTTTAAAATATATTTACATATTTAATATAAAATTCTAAAATATATTTACATATTTAATATAAAATTCTAAAATATATTCATTAATTAAATATAAAATTACATATATTATGTATTATATTATAATATATAATATATAATATAACATAATATATATTATAAGAAATATAATAAACATGACTATTATATATATAATATTTCTTATAATATATAATATAATATAATATTATTATATTATATTATAATATTATATTATAATATAATATAATATAATATAATATAATATTATATTATATTATAATTTTAAATAATATATGTTATAATAATTTTAAATAAAAATATAATACTTATAATATAACTTATTTACTACATTATATCTAAAAGTACTAAATCAAGATTCTATTTTTAAATTTATGTTTGACTTTTGATTACCATTATATTTTTATATTTGAAAGTAAAAGTACTTCAAAGTGAAAGTATTTTGAGAACACTAAATACATAAATATTATATTTAAAAGTAATTTATGAGTATTTTTTTCATTATAAGTATGGTTAACCATGGAGTTTCATTCACCATTTAGAATTTGAAAAGCAAGTAACTTTAAGTCAAGCAATGCCACATCAACCATAAGGGATGATGCCATTCTCTATAATTTGATTGGTTCTTATAAAGTTGATTTTTATAACGAAGAATCAAAAGAACCTTTCTTCTAAGATGCACTACCTTCTCAAATGCATTGTCAACGAATTCAAAGCAATCAACTTCCTCCATGTGCTGAGAAATTTTAACAAGCCGACAGACACAATGGCCAATAAAGGAGTTGGACTAAATTGTGGCATACTTGTGTGTGACCAAAAAACCTATGATGGAAATTGGATCCCCTAATTCAAAGTTCTAAGCTACTAGAAATGATGGTCATAGAAATATTTGGAGCAACGAGAAGGCTATTCTAAAAGATGGAGTCTGCACCCATCTCCCCGTCTTTATAGTTTGGAATCCAAATTTTGGTTGGGGCGCATTTAAGGCCACCTCTCAAATCGTAGATCACCTCTGGATCTTCCCGCACGCTCAAATTAATGACAAGAGGACCGCCTTAGGCTCAGGATAGATGGAATGCATGCACTATGACATATTGGTGGAATGCAGGGACCGAGTTATCTCAAAGAAGTTTGGGGGGAGTGACATTGGCATCAAAATCGGGAGGTTTGTTGTTTGGAGTTTCCGTGAAAAACTCTATGCAATGGAAGATTACAATGCCTGTTCTTCAAACCTGGAGTGCACTTCGGCGCAGGCCAATTGCAGGCGGTCTGAGAAGCCTTTACGGAAGCAAGAGGACACTCAATACTTGGACAACCCTGAGAAGGACGACACTCAGGATTTCGCATAGGAAGATGACCCTCAGGTAAGTTCATTCACTCATGGTCCTTGTCATTACGACTTCCTGGGAATGGAAAAGTTGATGGATAGTACACCAGAGAAGGGTGACTATGTAAGTTATGGGTCTTCACAGAGGATTTTTAATAACTCCTTTTCTGTTGAGGAAATAAACTACCTGAAGGGGATGGAAGAGCAAATTCGCTTGTTAAGAAACAAGAATTTAGAAATGAAGAGGGGCAGGGCTTTAACTCGCCTATTCTCTCTTTCCCAAGCAACGCATTCGGAGGTCAAAAATAACAACATCAAGCTAGTGGGGAGGGTTTTCAATTTGGAAGAAGCCATGGGCATAGCTCTTCCTCGCGAGGTCAACAAGGAACAAAAAATGGAGGATGTTAACAAAAAATAATAGAACTGGGGAGGAAGATAGACATTTAAAAAAATGAATTGGTCAACTCGGGTCTGCAAACAAGCAAAGGCTTGGCGAAGGGAAGAAATGAACCTTCAGATGGCACTCTTCAGAGGCAAAAGGACTCTCGTCCTCATTTATAGCATTCTGGTCTTTGGGTTCTCTCTTTGTTTTCTGGTTTATGTAATGTTTTCTTTTTGGTGAAATTTGCTTGTATCACTCAGCCTTGGCTTATGGACAGTGGTTTAGGTTTTAGGGAAGTCTAGTTCAGGTTTCTCTTTGTGCAAATCTATAGAAAGCAATCACAAGACTGAACTCTTTTGGACAACAAGACAAATCACCTCTCAAAGCTATTTTTGTTTACGTCTCCTTCTTCTTGGACAGTTTGTAAGGAGCTATAGTCTCCATAGATTAGGAAAGTTTCATGATAGTTATAGGCTAGAAAAGGATGAACAAGGAGTGGTGGATGCAGTCCTACTTTGGGAACAATCCTTCCTCAGAAATATGTAATCTATGTTTTTTTATCTAATCAAAAGCTCTTCAACCGTTTCTGTTAAAAAAAAAACAATATATGCACTGGTGCTTTATAACAACTACGACACCTGTGCTTACAAACGATTAAAATGCACCGGCCTCTTACACAATAGAAGCTCTAGTCCTTTACATTACATGTCACATTGGTTCCTACGAACTATTAAAAAGCTTCGGTGCTTACGAACTATTAAAAACCACCAGTGCGATAACTAGAGTAAAATGCACCGATGCGATAGCTGGAGGAAACCGCACTAGTAAAGTTCATCGGGACGATGATTGGTGCTATGTTTTAAAAATCAATGGTGCGGTTAGTATACATTAATGCACCGGTGCAGCATTATAGAAAAAACACCGGTGCTACATTGTTTGAAAAGCTCCAGTGCGATCAATAAGATCAAATGCATTGGTGGTTATTTTTTGTTTGGCGAATAGTGACTACTGACATCGCATTGGAATATATATATTTTATTTAATTCCATTATTCATCTGAAATTGAAATGTTTTTTATAGTAGTATTCACTTGAATTTTTATTGTTGTGTAATTTTTATAGTAGTATTCACTTGAAAATTATATCATTAATTTTCGCATCTATTGTAATATTTAATCATCCACATATTTAATTATTGATGTAATATTTCACGATGCTGGAGAATGTAATAGAATAAAAAAACTTCATGTTATTATATATCACTAAGAGACCCTTTGTGATACAAAATGGGACAACATAAAGTCCACAATAATAATGCAAATGTCAACATGCACGTAATTGTTGCATTGTAACCCGTTGACTTTCAATTGGGACACTATGTCCAGTAAATTATACAACATGTCTGATTTTCACAGACAAATATACAATAGTTTCCATTAACATCCAAAATTCTTCGTTGGAACTGTTGTCAGTGCTCGAGCCACTGGCATGACTTGTGTTATTTGGCCGAATGTTTGTTGACTACCTCGATTGTTTTCCTCTTCTTTGGATTCCATATACAAACATTAAAATAAAGTGTAATGAGTGTATATACATTGTTGGGAATAATGAAAATTAAAATAGAAAATACAAATGAATGTAAATTAAAATCACAACTATTCGCAAACTTTGCTATCAACGAACCACTTTTTTCCATGTGTCAAGTCTCAAGAAGGTGCTGGGACAACATCAAGTAGCCCAATCTGAGCTGCCTATTCTGGATGACGAAGGTCGAGTTATTGTAGAACCTGAAGGCATAATATCTATTAAGGAAGAACTTGCCAGAGGAAGATTCATCATGGGAACCCGAAAGCTTCATTCAACGACATCCTTCTTTACCATTGCTTTGAGGACAAAGCAAATTTTAAGGAGTGTTTAATGTAGTAAACACAAATAAACAATAAAAAAAATAATAAAAAAAGAAGAAGAAGAGAAAATCAAATTAAAAATCAAATGCAAGATAAAATAAAGTAAGCCGATAATGAAGAGTCATACCTTTCCATTGAAAAGGTATCTAGGGCCTATTTAAAAGGATCCTCCAAAACTTTGTAAAGACATATCTTAGCTTATTCATTTTTATTAAACATTTTTGTTTTTTAATCTTCAATTCATGTGGTGTAACAACCATGAAGTGCCCTCATCACAATTATAACTCCGATTGCCAATGGAAGAGGTGGAGTGTGGGAGTAGTGTGAGGTGGTGGAAAGGATTTATGGAACCCGCCTTGATCCTTCCACTTGACATTTTCATTGCTCATTGAAACTGTGCTATGCATTTGAAACCTATGGTTCATGCTTAAGGGTTTAAAAATAATATGTGGTCACCCCCATTTTTTATTAGTTACCCCTTATCCAAATTAACTGCAGTCTTCACCATACCATCCTGCCTAAGAGTTGCAGGAGTGACGAATGTGGGTTCAAAGTGAGGAACGAGTCCTTTAATCCTCTCAACCATTCTGGATAAGGTTGATCTACATCCTGTATTGACATTTCTTACTTGCATGATGACCAACTACTACTCTCTAAAGATTATAACATTCTTGATATTCAAATTATGGAGTATGAACAATCCGAGATACAGGGCTTGTACCTTTTCTTGATTATTTGTTGTCACTCCTAATCCCCATGCGAATGTTATTTCTTGTTTTCCGCTGGGGTCTAAAATTACCCGTCCCTGCACCTGCCACCCCTTATTTTCTCTTATATTTTTAATTGCAGAAACACAGTTTATTGCTAAGGATGTGCTTATTATCTGTTGCCAATGTATTCTGCAGTTTTTCACGTTTATCTTCCAGGGCGTCTGCAAGGGCTTAGTCATTTTCTGCCACTCTGTTTCTGCTTTTTTCATTATTAGAGCACTCCACCTTACTAATTTTAGGTATATTCAGGTGAAGATTTCAGGGGTTTTCCATTAACTGATAGGCTTACTTTGTGATGATGCAAATTATAATTTTTTTTCAAGGAAAACCTCATGGGGAAACTCCATGGCACTTCCCTACATTTCACGGATGGGGCCCAGTGCAAACCTGTCGGTGCTGATTACGGCATCTGACCTGGAAGGGACATCGAGTGAGACATGCAACAGGGGTAGCCAGCCCGGGGGATAGACTCCAAGACCTCCTGCATGAAGCTCTAAAACACTAGCAAAAGTGCTTAGAAGTTAGGAACTGGCAAAAGTGATTTACAATTTTTGCATTATTTCTGTCCAAAAGGAGCTAAAGAAAATGTAATTCTCTTTTCTTAATAAACTTCTTGTCCTGCCTTACTTTGTCAGTGGGTATCTAACCGGATCCAATTGAAATTCTGGTTGGTTGACTGAGTAGGGTGCCGATTAAACTTTTAACACTAAAGGTTGACTGAGTAGGGTGCCGATCTAAGACATGTGATGTTCAGCTTTGATGTAGAATTGGAGTTAGAAACCAATTAGATAATTTCGGCATCGGCAAAAAATCGGTAAGGGTCCCGAAAACAACTTCTTGGCAACATCGGCGAAAAAATTGGCAAACTGCGGCAAACATTAAAAATACAAAATATACTTTTTTTTTTCAGAATTTTAAACATATAAAGCAACAACAACATCAGTTAAACACATTGGCACATAAATATGGATAAAACACTGATATATAGATGCAGTGGATGCAAGTAACTCGGAGCGGTTTGATTTCATTGACTTGAACAACTAAAAAATACATAAAATTTTACAATTTTAATGAAAAAAATATATATTAAAGATTCCAAGATATGATTCCAAACCATTACAGACAAACTATGCAAAGTCTACTCATGTATATACCATTTAAGGGTGAATATATCAAAATGGCACCAAGTGCAATACATATCTGAATCAAAATTGAAAATACATAATCATCAAAATCATTGTCTATGTTGGGATCCTATTCATCAAGAGCACCATGTTCCCCCCTCCTCTAGGCTTCTAGCCCTTGCCTCTACTTCGAATCTCGAAGTTGATCCTCCAAGGACATTAGTCAACACCCTACAATTTTGATCGAACTTCTTAATCCAAGTGTTAAAATAAGGTCGAAAGAGCTTCCCATGCTTAATTAGTGATTTTGCTTGACTGAAGGGTACATTTTTTATTAAGTTCATGATAGAGGAGTTCAATCAACTTCAACAATTAGGCATCAGCACAACCAACATCAAGGTACATAGAGAGTTTGATGTGCTTGATTAAATTCCAATCCCTTAACAATTAGGCATCAGCACAACCAACATCAAGGTACATAGAGAGTTTGATGTGCTTGATTAAATTCCAATCCCTTAACTCCATACATGATAGAATCCAATGGAAACATTGCAATCCTGAATCCTGAAAACCATAAGTCTGTTGAATTCTGAATGAGATCTAAAATTCTACTTTTTGCATTGAAGTCTGACGAGGTTGGAACCACTCTCAAACATCCTGAAACAATTAATGGTAATTTTAAAAATTTAAGTAAAATGATAGAAAATGAAAGATAAAGAGAATGTCACTTGTACAAAACAGATCAATTTTTTTTTTTTAAAATCTGAGTTTTTAAAACTGTGAAAAAGCCTCCTTGGCGATTTTTTCCATTGTGGCACGCTATTTACCAAAAAATCACAATTTAAAAAAAAATCATGCTGTTGCAATTTTTTAAAAAATCGAGATTTTTTCCAGCCGATTTTTCAGGCTCTGGAAAAAATCGTGATTTTTCGCTGATGTTATCTTCACTGTTAGAAACATGAAGGATATTTACTAAGCCCAAAGATTCAAATCAAATTTATATCAAGGTCCAGTTTCTTTTAGTTTTTCTCAACAAAATAAAATTGGTTGTTCTGCTGATTTCAAGCATTTCATTTTTGGATTAGTGAGTCAATATTTGAACTCGTTTTCTTCTCTATCTTTTCCAGATCTTGAATATCATAGAAATACATGCATTACATATTTATTTTTTACTTTAGGTTCAGACCAAATGGATGCCTCAATCAGTACTTTTCTTCTCATGTTCTTTAAATATGTGCAAGGAGCAAATGAAATTGTTCATTAAGCTTGATGAAAGTGCTATATATATATTGGCTGTTCTGGGGCTGTGGTCAAGTGGTTAAATCAAAGCACTTTCAATGCTCAGAAATGGTCCAAAGCACCTGAAGACATGTTGCCGTGTTACAGTGGACAATACATTTGATCCTAAGAGTATAGGTCCTATAGAGCAGGTAGTTCTCAAGGGTCATGCAAAGTGCATGATAACATAAATAGATTGATTGTAACAAGGGTCATGTGAAGGGCGTATATAGATTGACTGTAACAAGGGTCTGTTTTCCTGACCTATAGCAAAAGGATGGCTATATAAAGATGTGTATTAAATTGCTGTTCTTGTAATGATTATAAGAATTAAGGATAGCTATTCTGCATTATTTTTAAACACCAATTTTTCTCAAATATAATTCAATTCTTTACAAATAACCATCCGTATAGCATAGAGATGCCTTGAAAATGACAATTTGTTATCAGATGCAATAATGCTGGGTTATGATAATAAATAAATGTTCTTTTATTGCAAAAATTCTGTTAGGCTTAACTTGGAATATTGTCCAACACTTGTGTAGGTTTATGGTACCTTCATTGATATGGTACTCATTAACAATTTTGTTTGTTGCTGCTGCAGAATTATATTCAATCTCTGGAAGGATCATTGCAAGAAGAGATGTCCCGTCATGCTCCACTCTATGGAGTTGGTTTGGAAGCACTCTCTGCAAGTGAACTTGAAACTCTTGCACGGATACATGATGAGGGACTTAGGCAAGTCCGTACAATACAACAGCAACGCAAGGGAGGTGGCGGTGAGGTATTGATGATGAACCTTGATCCTTTGGCGAATCATGCACCACTTCATCCTCCTCTAAGCATGTATGGCACACTGCCTCCAATGGCTGTAGGACTGCCATCAGTTATTCCTAATGGTGTGGGCATTCATACCAGCGGACACCTACA
Source organism: Larix kaempferi (assembly GCA_027924585.1). Taxonomy (NCBI): domain Eukaryota; kingdom Viridiplantae; phylum Streptophyta; class Pinopsida; order Pinales; family Pinaceae; genus Larix; species Larix kaempferi. The sequence continues at coordinate 4,132,508 of BSBM01000579.1, read as the reverse complement.
TGGTGCTGTGGGCCCTTGGTTCTCTCCAACTTAAAACCTCTCCATATATTGGTGTGCGGAACATGCTATTTTCCAAACATGATTAAAATGATGTGTTCATCCTGCGGACACATTCAGTCCTTCAGCTTGTGTCCGTAATTTTCCCATCCGAAATTGTTCTCAGGTCTAAGCAGATGGCGTTTTTCAAGTAAAGCTTTTAATTGTAAATTGGGAGGAAAGCTATTTTATTGTTAGATTGGACATTTCACGTCCACTGTAAAGTTAAATGTTGAAGCACCAGATCTTGTAATTTGTCTTCTAAAGCATTTCTGAAGGCAATAGAGATTTGGTGTTCAATTTTTACCAATGAATATAAAGGTTTAAAATGCCGATGTTGAGGTCCCATGATACTGATGTAAAATTTGAAAGCAAAATGAGCCCTTAAAAAATACAGGGAGGCTTTCATAAGTAAGTACTTCCCATAGATACCTATTTAGAGAATGTCCTTGTGAAGGATTATACACATTTGTAAGATCAACAATCTGTAGGCAATTTCTCGAGTCTTCTTGTATTATCTTCATTCTTACCCTCATTAAATATTAAATTCAGGGTTTTAAATGAACTATTTTCCCTAGTAAATTTAAAGCATCTCCCAAGATTTTGGAGCCAATGAAGTTAGAAGCAAAGGCTCACTCCTTGTGTGAATGGTATTCTTTGCCTCCACTGTGAAGGTAGTCTTCCGTTCAAGATCTGTAGTCAAGGAACGAAGCAAAATATTTTTTTTGTATGGACTTGGGAAATTAAATCCTATGGTCTGTGTTGAGTTTTCTAAATTATAAGAACCTCTGACCACCTTTAGATGGGCTGACCCTCCAAACTATTCAAGAAGAAGATGAAGTATATCTGAGGCAGAGCCATTAGTGCCTTTATATTTATAAATATTTAACTATTCGAGAAGAAGATGAAGTATATCTGAGGCAGAGCCATTAGTGCCTTTATATTTATAAATATTTTTGGTTTGGATGGTTTTTTTCTTCTACTTTTGTCTGCTATAAAATAGTTGGCTTGAGGCAAATATTGTTTAGCATATATTGGGTTAGGGTTGAGATTATCTTTTGCATGCTTCATGCAGCCAAAGTTCTTCAATAAAAAAATGGTTCTGGAATTCTTGCTGATCTTCCCAAGCGTTGGGCATTAACGGGACTGGTTTTAGTTTTTGTTAGTTTTTGGTAGCTCGGTAGGTACTTCTAGCAACGTAGAAGGGGCTGAGTGTAACTATCTAGATAGCCTTGTAATAGTGTCTTTTGTACTACTTTATGGTCAATAGTATTAAAGGGTCCATGGTATTGTGTGTCCCGTGGTACTGCGTGTCCCATGGTATTGCCTATGGAATTGACATAAAGTGATGTTATAAAAGAGTCTATTGAGAGTTGTATGAGAACATAGTGGACAAGAGTGAGTCATATCTCTTGCGTGTTGGTCAAGAGTGAGTCATATCTCTTGAGTGATGAGTGAGTCATATCTCTTGAGTGATGAGTGAGTTATATCTCTTGTGAGTGACAGGAGTGAACCATATCTTCTGTTGGGGTTCGACTTTTTTGCCGAGGGTTTGGGCACAGTGAGAGTCAGGAGTCTGAGATACGGTGAGTCATATTTGGGATCCTGTCGTTGTAAGTGCTGAATAACAAATCTGCAATAAAAGACAAAACTGTTGGCTGGTTTTTCACATTGGGGTTTCCAGGGTAATTCTTGTGTTGTGGTTTTCTCTGTATTGGTTAAGCTTAGTCAGTTTGTTTATATTTGTGAAAGCTCAGATTTGCAGTGTTTTCTGTGGTTAAATAATCTGAAGTGGATGTTTAACGGAAGATATAAACCAGATCCGTTTAAGGGTATTAGGTATACAATTTTTACAGTTTTTACATCTATAATCTTTAATTTCAGTGCATGGGGTTTTTTGTTTTGTCATCTGAGAAGGAGGAATTGTGCTGACCTCCCAAGCAGTTGGCGTGTATCCCCCAAGCCCCAGTGAATACATGGTGCCTAATAAGCATGCAGTTAGTTGTGCTCTAAACTTACCAGCTCAAAATTAAAAAAATCTGTTGTGCTCTAATTAGAAAGAGCAATGTATGCAATAATGCATAGAGAAAGATTCTAAGGTTTTTGTTCTCTTATACTTTTTGATTTTTGAATGCAGCTTGGTTTTGAAGTTCCACTTTTGCTCACAATTTTGGTTAAAAAATTTCACCTTGCTCACAACAGATGACTTAACTTTTGATAGCAAACCTTGCTTGTAGAATCTGGGGAATGAAGTAAAGATTCATTTTCAGGACTGTCGAGGTTTACCAAGTAAAGCCTGGGTGTTATCTGGGTTAGTGTTCCAAGTGACTTTCTTATGAACTATCCTGTTAAATATTTGACACCTTGTCCACATGATTAGTTGACGCCATCTATGTATACACACATGGATTTTGTTTAAATGTGTGAAATTCCAATGCACCTCACAAGTTTTGCTGTTCTATCTTTTTCCTATAATCAGACAATTTAGTTCGAGTTCTTCAAATATGTTGGGATAACCTTCACACCTTTTTATTTTATTTTATCGAGAACCCCCTTGAATCCAAAAGTGAAAGTTAGTATCTAATGCTGTCGATGAGGAGAGCATTGTAGAAATTGTGTTCGACCCTATCAAACTACCAGGACCCACACAAAATGTCTTTTTGAATATGAAAGGGATGTACAAAAATATGCCCAATCTGCCACGTGAGTGTAAGCATGCACAACAAAAGTGTGTAGGGCATCCAGAAGAGCACAAGCAACCCAGAAATACCCAAAGAAAGTAAGCTCTAAACTTCTGATGCTGAATTTTTTAACTGCACAATTATATATATATATATATATTTCAATGTGGTTCACAACCCCGGAGAGGAGTTGCTATGTTCATGGGAAGAATTCACAGGGGGCCCACCGGAAGGGGCCTCACCCCGCTGGCTCTGGTTACGGAGCCTAACTCGGTGGGGACATCAAGTGAGGCTCTTATACATCTATGCATAGTCACTCGGGGATTTGATCCCGAGACCTTCTGCTTACAACTCACAGCTCTCAACCACTTAAGCTAACCCATCAAGCTTATACAGACATATATATATGTGTGTGTGTGTGTGTGTATGTATAAACAGTGCATTTTGGATTTTATGGCTGGAGGACTTTCATGTATGCTGGGCAGAGTAGACTTTCGATTGTGGTGGTGTATTGGAGTCACAATCAGGGATCCACAAGCAATACAAAGAAAGGACAATGATTTCCGGGAAGGAGAAGTCTGAAAGGAGTGTTGCGTGTACTGTGTAGCAATAAGTATGTGGCAATGATACATCGTAGTGGAGGACGTAGCAGTCTTTCGATTGTGGTGGTGTATTGGAGTCACAATCAGGGATCCACAAGCAATTCAAAGAAAGGACAATGATTTCCGGGAAGGAGAAGTCTGAAAGGAGTGTTGGGTGTAGCAGTAAGTATGTGGCAATGATACATCGTAGTGGAGGACGTTGGACAATTCGAGAATAGAAGAGGTAAGTTCTTATCAAATTTCAATTTATCTTTTAGTGTAATTTTCTTGAAGAGTACAGATCTGGAATTTTGTTGTAGATGTTGCTATGGCCTATGTGAGACTGATTTGGTAAGCATGTATTGGTGGTTGGGACACTGAAAGAGATGGAGAGAAACCAACGAAAGGAAACTTTTCTCTGGAAGTCTGACAAAGAAAAATTGCTAGGGCTACCTAGGGTTGGATGAATACATTGATTTCTGTTGGAAGGAAGATAGGACTAGGATAGAAAAATCAGAATAAGAGGTGAGAGAGTGCACTAGGAGGTAGCGTTAACGTTGGTTATTGTTATCCAGAAGAGGCAGGGAAAAAGTGTAGGACATAATTTTTTTTTCCAAAGAAGAAAACTGTACTTATTCGTGAGTAGAATGAAAAATACATTCTTTATGTGCTTTAGAGCACTTGTACATAAATCTTTCCACCAGAACTGATATCCCAGATATTCAACTTTGTATTGAATCCTTAAAACCTTCAGAGGAAAAGATTCCTTCTGAAACATATACATCATAGAGCACAAAACAAAATTGAAGATTCATCAGCATCTATCATCAGAGTTCGAGACTGACTCTCAGCATCTATCAAATCTTGTCTCCCAAATGTCTTCGAGTTCCAGAGTACTCTCCAAATGGAATCCATTCTCGAACATCTTGAGATGTATTAAGCCAGGATTTAAATTCAGAACATCTTTAGATAATGTATATGCAGTGCTGTTCAATTCTCTGTACACGCATAAGAGATACAACTGTAGTGTTGAGAAGCATGCTTCAGTTCCAAGGCAAAGCCTTGGATTGTAATATCCTGTATGCCAGTTCACCTTTCATCCAAAAAACCACCTTAATGGAATCACTGAAGACTTGCAAATATGTTGGGATAACCTTCACACCTTTTTATTTTATTTTATCGAGAACCCCCTTGAATCCAAAAGTGAAAGTTTGTATCTAAAGCTGTCGATGAAGAGAGCATTGTTGTAGAAATTGTGTTCGACACTATAAAACTACCAGGACCCACACAAAATGTCTTTTTGAATATGAAAGGGATGTACAAAAATATGCCCAACCTGTCACGTGAGTGTAAGCATGCGCACAACAAAAGTGTGTAGGGGATCCAGAAGAGCACAAGCAACCCAGAAATACCCAAAGAAAGTAAGTTCTAAACTTCTGATGCTGAATTTTTTAACTGCACAATTATATATATATATATATATATATATATATATATATATATATATATAACTATAACCTGAACAGTGCATTTTGGGTAGAATAGATTTTATGGTTGGAGGACTTTCGTGTATGCTGGGCAGACTTTCGATTGTGGTGGTATATTGGAGTCACAATCAGGGATCCATAAGCAATACAAAGAAAGGACAATGATTTCCGGGAAGGAGAAGTCTGAAAGGAGTGTTGGGTGTAGCAATAAGTATGTGGCAATGACACATCATAGTGGAGGATGTTGGACGATTTGAGAAAAGAAGAGGTAAGCTGTTATCAAATTTCAATTCATCTTTTAGTGTAACTTTTTTGAAGAGTACATATCTGGAATTTTGTTGTAGATGTTGCTATGGCCCATGTGAAACTGATTTGGTAAGCATGTATTGGTGGTTGGGAGACTGAAAGACATGGAGAGAGACCAACGAAAGGAAACTTTTCTTTGGAAGTATGACAAAGAAAAATTGCTAGGGAAACCTAGGGTTGGATGAATACATTGATTTCTGTTGGCAGGAAGATAGGGCTAGGTTAGAAAAATCAGAATAAGAGGTGAGGGAGTGCACTAGGAGGTAGCCTTAATGTTGGTTATTGTTATCTAGAAGAGGCAGGGAAAAAGTGTAGGATGTAAATCTTTTACTTTTTTTTTCCAAAGAAAAAAAACTGTGCTTTTTATTCATTAGTAGAATGAAAAATACATTCTTTAGGTGCTTTAGAGAACTTGAACATAAAACTTTCCACCAGAACTGATATCCCAGATATTCAACTTCGTATTGAATCCTTAAAGCTATCAGAGGAAAAGATTCCTTCTGAAACATATACATCATAGAGCACAAAACAAAATTGAAGATTCATCAGCATCTATCATCAGAGTTCGAGATTGACTCTCAGCATCTATCAAATCTTGTCTCCCAAGTGTCTTCAGAGTTCCAGAGTAGTCTCCAAATGGAATCCATTCTCGAACATCTTGGGATGTATTAAGCCAGGATTTAAATTCAGACCATCTTTAGATAATGTATCTGCTGTGCTGTTCAATTCTCTATACACACATACAAGATACAACTAAAGTGTTGAGAAACATGCTTCAGTTTCAAAGCAAAGCCTTGGAGTGTAATATCCTGTATGCCAGTTCACCTTTCATCCAACAAACTACCTTAATGGAATCACTGAAGACTTGCAAATGTGTGAGGTGCTTGTGCATGGCTAGTTTAAGCAGAGCTCTGAGCTCTAGAAGTTCAGCTTGGTTGTTAGTTCCATTCCCAACAGAGGTACTGAAATGAATAAAGTGTCATTCCCAAAGAAAAAGGACACCGCCTATGCCACATTTACCTTCTTCACCCTGGCATGCCCCATCGAAAAAACCCGATGGGTGGGAATTGTCCACAACAAGTTCACTGATGGCCCTGATCTTCAGAATTTTCTCCTTGGATTTATAATGCCGAGCTATGCCACATATCTGAGTGGAAACTTTGAAGGTTTGTAGTAATCGATCTTTGAAAATGGAAGAGTTGTGCGTCGACCAAATACCCTAGAAAGTGAGGAAGGGAACAGCAAGGAATTGTTTTAGTTCTTGTCTTCAAAAATAAAATTTAAGTCTCTTCTCAATGGAACCCTCTCTCCACATATTATTAACACCACCAGACCATTGAAGGGGCACATATTTTTAATCTTTGCAAACCTGCACTGTGAAGGGGCACAGAGCAGTTTCTTCATCATTTTTGCATTAGTAACACATACCAGGGACATGCTTGTTTCTCCTTTGTAGAATATAGGATGTAAATCCTTACTTTCTGATTTAGTTGCTTTTTATTTTTTTATTTGTTAAAGTTGGCGAGTGGAGACACATTTTGGATGTGAGTTAGATAGAGGGTAATTTGACATGAGCATCTCACAACATATGACGAATAAGGGGGATTGGTATGTTTTCTTTTTGAAACCGAAGTCTACGACATAGACATTTACTCTACAATAAACCAGTGAGAAGTTTATGTTAAAAACTGTTCTTTCAATTTTTGGTGAAGAAGAATTTTTTTTTTTATGTTGTCCTATTGTAGAGCAAAATGTTAATTTTTCTAACCCTAACCTTAGATAAAACAATTACTAGTGATTTTCCTTGTTTAAAAAATTAATTTTCAGCTCATTGATTATTTTATATTTGCTGAGATCTATCAACAGAAATAAATAGCGGAAGCAAAATGTAGGAAATAGATCAATAACACACGCACAAATTACATGCACAAATTTCTGCTCTTCAATATCAACTTTTCATTAAATATTCCAAGCTTACAAGGGCTCCCTTCTTGGGAAAATGGCCTTGAGAAATTACACAGCAAACTTGACAAATTCTGCCCCACAGAAGACGAACTTCAATCTGCAACACTGCCCTGAAAAAACTCAGCGAAACTCAACAATTTTTCTGCACAGAAATCTGCCCTGTACGACTGTATGGATCCGTACAGAGGTATGGATTTCTGTACGCTGGATCCATATGGCTGTACGGATCCGTACAACAGGCTAGTACGACTGTGTGTCATGTCCATACGACCTGTCCATACAGCTGCCTTGCAAAAACTGCGTCTTGTCCCGAGCTGCTTCAGCTGCCCTGCTGCTTCCCAAACTGTTGTTTTCTCTCTTCTGGCTAAGAGACTCGAAATCAGAAAGTCCGTCCCCACTCAATGCTTAAGTTTCTCTCTTGTGAGGTTGTGTATATCTTCTCCTCTCCCTTTGGCTTCCTTTTATACTTTTGGGATGAACCAAAATAGTAATTCCGATTGCTGAGATTAGAACTCACTCACTTGAGATCTGAGATTAGAACTCACTCACTTGAGATCGACGGTGGTGATTCATTTAATTAACTTTAATTAATCACTTTAATAAAGTGAATTTCCCAAGTTCTTGAGAATTTGAGAAGTAATAGTGACGATTCCCATGGGAAAGACACAAACCCATGGAAATACTTGTCTGAGATGCAAAGTTGACATCAACACAAAATCCACACGTAATTGTGTTGACAGCGGGGAGATGCTTGGTGAAGAACAAGAGGGAAAATATTTTAGCTTTGGAGTGGAAGAGCACATGTTGTACATGTTCGACGATGTGGCAGATTCACAGGAAATGTTGGACAAATTAGATATAAATGCCAATTCACTTTGGCATCTAAGGTATTGGCATTTTTGTTTTCCACATCTCTCTAGTATGTTAGAGATGGTTGCTTGTCTACTTGTGATTAAGGGGAAAGAAGGAAGACATGCAACTTGTTTAGCAATGGAGTAACACAAGGAGGTTGCTAGCAGGTAATGGAGAGGAAGTAGAGGGTTGGAGCTTCTGCATTACACCATCATTGTCAAGTTGTTAGGGACTTATTGTATTTTTTCGCAGAAGTTTCACAAATATTATGGGTCTTATTTCTTACAGAAAAATAAGGAGCTTTAAATGCTTTGAAGAAAGTTAAGATAATAGTAGATGAATGTGGTAGAAAGATGAGTACTCTAATCAAATTGTGGATAAGAGCTTGAGATGTTTCTTGACATTAATAAGCATGAGGGAATTTATAAGCAAAAGGATGATGGTAAAAGAAGAAACAAAAGAGTTAGAAATAGTGAAGAAGATGTTGTATGGAAGATCAATTCTAGATATACATTGGGCAGAAACAATGCATACAATATTTTACTTGATTATAACTCCCACCAAAGGAGTGATACGAGTCACACTCGAGGATGCATGGCATGAGTAAAAATTAGATGTAAACCATTTAAAAATAATTGGTTTAGTCGCTTATGATGATCCCAAACGTGGAAATTACAGTGATTGGGTGCCTTGACCAAACAAAAACTATAGACCTTTCTATCCTTGCACAACCTAGGGTGTTGGTAAATATGTGATAACCAATGAAAGTTTAGATCGGAATCAGGGTGATGATCGCTGGTTTGAGGTTGCGAAGTCAATTGATTTGCAAGGATGAAAAGGGCAAAATTCTGCGTAGTTATTGTGTATAATGTTGTGCAGATATCATAGGAAGTAGGAAATACCAATAATGCTTCATGAGAAGCATGAAAATTTGTTGATTCAAATGGCAAGATTGAGGGAGAGTTGGAGATGAAAAAGAAGAGCTTTTACAATTCAAAATCTACTATGCTATGCAAAATGTAAATAAAATGCAAGACTAATCCCAAATGAGTGCAATAAAGATTTGATTTGACACGAAACAGAATAGAAAGCTACAGAGTCGAACAAATAGTGTACCAACCACATTAACACCAAACCTCAAGCGGCATACTTTGAGGATAGAGCATACTACCCTGAATCTTAATGGCTTTTCTTATGAACACTGTCTTGCTTTTTGTATGATCTCTTTGATTATTGAGTTGTTCCTTAAGATGGATATTTTCACTATTCATAGCCAGGAGGTTCATGTGTATCTTCTTCAATTTTTCTTTAGGCAACTGTGTGAAGGAAACTCCTACTGCTGCTATAGGAAGCTGATGTGCATCGGCATCAGTAATACATTCTGCTGATATCTGAACTTTACTGTTTCTGCTTGTTACTTTGCTTCCCCTTAACAAACACCCCTTGAAGTCCTGATGCATAAAGCCATACTCCAAGATATCCACTTGGCATACATCTTCTATACCCAGATCATGATTCATTAACTCTTCCACAAGTCATGGAACTCATTTCCCTACATTGCCTATTGCCACTACCATGGCACCCTTTCCCGACTCACTCGCACTATCCCTTGTTGCACTTTGTTCATCTCCTTCACCACTTTTGGGAATGGAATAAATATTTGGGCATTTATCGGATCAACTTCCCTTATGTCACCATTTCTAGACACTTGTACTAGGAGACTAATCCTTGAGATTTTTTCTACAATGAAGGGGGTCCGCTCCCATTGATTACCAGTTGTGACAATTATTGTGCCAAATGTGGTGGATGGCTTAGGCAATGGCCTTAGATCTATGATGGTGGAGGCGGAAGCACTTCAACATGCTTAGTCCTTCTTGCTTCAACCTTTACATAATCCAATTCTCTCATATACAACTCTTCTTGTGCATGCTTCCTGTGATATAATCATCACTTGGTTTGAGTTGCAAAAAAATTCTCAACTACTTGAAGAGTGTCATGGACATTAATCGGCTTTGAGCAAAAGTTGTAAGTCTCTGTTTCCAGGCCAACTTGTCTCCATCTACCTAGTCAACACTTTGATACCTTTCGATTTGGAGTGACAATTTCGACCATAGCCTTTTATTGCCCTTTTAAGGGTTGTTGCTGCCCCAAGTAACACCGTTTGGGAAGTTATCTCCTTGATAAGCAAACATATTGGCACATGTTTTGGCAATGTACGCAGAGTAGTGGATACCCAATATATTCTTATGTAATGTTTTTCTCAGTTAAGTAACAATCACAAATTTCTCTGACATTTCCATAGACTTGGGAGTGAAGCATGGGCACCTCTTGCTTTTTAGCCTTCATATAATGGACCCAATACCAAGTCACATATATTAGTGTATCTCACATGTATTTGGTCACCCACAAACCTTGGAAATAAACATGCATGGGTATGATAGCACTTTGTCATGCACATACACCTTCCATGAGATAGGATGCCATATACAATTTGGATGTGACACTGCGTGTGGGTGATTTAGCCCCCTAAATGTTAGATTTTCTACTTTTAATCAATATTTATCTAGGATCTTACTGAAAGAATAACATGCACAACATAACACAATAGACACAAATAATTTCCTCGGGGAAATCGTAAAGGAGAAAACCCTGCAACTTCCTCAGAGATAGAATCGTCACCAATACAATATCACAAAAGTAAAACCCCAAAACAAAGATGGTCTTCTGCAGCTCCTCTTCTTTTCTTCCTATGTGAACTTGTCCTCTCTCACTTATGCGAACTTGTGAGTGAGTGTGATGTTCAAATGAGAGAGCTCCACTCTCTATTTATACTTTATCTTTCGCATTACCTTTTCACTTACTAGGTCAGCCTCAGTTGTACATGACTGGGCCTACTTCTCTAGGGGACTCAATAACCCTAATCTAACTGACTCTGGGAGGATCTATTGCTCCGACTTACAATGGAGGATTTACCTCAATGACTTTACATGACCAAATGTAATAATGACATGCCTGATTGGAGGAATAAACATCACCGTTGGAGGTACAAATAAAATACAATAATAAATATAATATAAAATACAAGTGAATATCTTGCGAAGTTACAAATACATTAACACTCCCTCTTAACTAGGAAGGTATTCTCTTGACACAGTCTTCAACACATCTGGACACCAGTCTTCATCGCTGGATCATCAATGCTGGAACATCATCATCAACACTGGATCATCGTCGTCGTTGCTGTTGCAATCCTCATCATGTCGATCATTGATTGGTGACATCTCTCAAATCTACTCGTCATAGGAATTTCTACATAGCCAACCCTTTTTCATGCTGGATGCAGGCCTAGCCCTCATGTAGGTCTTCATCATCTCTGCGAGCAAGCCATCAAGCCGGTACAGCCTAGTACTAGTCATTACATTGCCTTTGCAAACACCTACGCTTCCTATTGTCGCCTCATCGTCTTCAGATCATCTCATTGTCACATGGAGTGTTGTCCGTCGAGATGCACACAAGCAACATAAATCTTTCGAAAGCTGTTCCCTCACTACAAGTGGGGAAGGTGTGGCCTTGGGGGCAAGCAATGAGCCAGGTATTGTCACCTAAATGCTAGCTCCTCCGTTTAGGCAAACTCCTAACGAAGCCAAGGGGGGTTGTCCCTAACAAAGAGTTTTCTATGGCTCTTGTGTTTTAAGTGTTCTTTATGGTGAAATTATTTGGAAGGGTGTTGTTTAGGAGTTTTATGATGATCACAAGATTTACAATATCACAAATATATAATCATAGATACAATTGCAAGATAAGAAAATGCACAACTACTTGATGAACTTGAAGACAAGACACTCACTATATAATATCAAAAGTAAATGACAAATGCTCTAGATAGATATTAAGCAAATAAAATGATGGTGTCAAGGACCAGTGCCTTATGGAGTCAAATGTCTGAGTGCTTGGGTTGCTTGATACAAGAGTTCGAGAGGTCTGTTTGTGAGATCGTTTTGCAATTGTTCTTGGTTTATTTTATTGTAAATTTTAAGTGATCTTGTTTTAGGTATCTGTGGAAATCTAGCTGAAAATATTTTCAGTGGCTCCGTTTGAAGACATGACAGACCTGTCTGGCTCACAAGCTAGGTGTTTAGAGAATTTAACCAACGAGTGTCCAGATTGGGTAGCCCGGTGCCCACATTTGGAATTTGCCCACCACCTGAGTATTTATCGAAACAACGTCGGTTCGTTGGTTTATGGGGTGAAGATTTTATTATGGTTATCACTTGTAAGATTAACAAATCCAGTCACCGTTTTGAGTAATCCAACCCCTTAGGGAAGGCAGAGCATACTTGGTGGTGGAAAGCAACGAAATTTTTTTTAAGAGTTCATGTGAAGTTGAAGTTTTTATTAAGAGCACAAGGAAAAACTCTCCGACAGAGAGCTCTTGACTTCGTCTTATGACAATGTTCAAGAGGCTTATGATGCACGGAATTAAATGACTGTACTGGAAATAAAGTCTAATCTACCCAAGAATCTTTTTCAGGTCAGAGACCGTACTCGAGAGAGCATGGGGGTAAGTAAAAATTGAAATAAAAGCAACTCTCCGACAGAGAGCACTCTTGATCCACTATTGGTGAGATTCAAGAGATTTTTAACTTAAGTAGTTGTATTACTTGAAAAATGAAACCTTTTGATAAAATAGTAAACAACTAGTAGCTAAAGATGCTAAAAAATGAACTAATCTAAGAGCAAAAAAGGAAACTAACTAACAACTCAACCAAGCAAAGAAGGCTACAAGGTTTCCCCAAATGGGGAAAGTGAATGTGGGGACTTAAAAACCCCACTTGCAAACTTTATTATGAGAGTACAAATGCCTTTGGGATTAAAACCCTTGGAAGGACTTTGAGAGAAATAAACTTGGAAAATACTTGAAACAAGCTCTTAAGAGCTGTTACAAAGGATAATGATTAATGATTTATTGGTTTGGATCATCCTTTTGGTTTTTTGATGTTCTTCTTGGTTTAGATCTTCTTTTTCTTCTTCTTGTTTCAAGACTCCTTGAGTTTCTCTTCCTAAAATACCTATCACAATGGTAAACTCTCAACCAACCATTAGCATTAGTTCAAAATTAACTAAGCAAAAACTAAGATCTAGAAACTATCAAAATATTTAAATTAGAATGGGATCTAAATACCAAACTTTTAAAATGGAACTAGATGCAAAGCTTAACATGAAACTAAGATCAAAACTATCAAATAACTAACTCTAAACCAGCAAAGAAAATTTATTTGAAAACATAAATGAAAAAGATCTAATCTATAGCAAAATAAAACTACTCTAAAACCAAATGAAAACTTTAACTTTTTTTTTAAAGTGTTTTATAATTTTTTGATGTGTTTTAGGAGTTTTTTGAAATGAGAATGAAGCATGCAAGGGATGAGCGAACAACAACAAACAAGAGAAGAAAAAGCAAAGCAAACAGAAGGAAGGAGATAAAAGAGAGAAGAGAGGATAGGAGAATGAGGGAAGGGGCTGCCAACCTAGTAAGTAGTAGGGCTGCAAACAGTAATAAAGGGCAGTAAACAGTAAGAAAAAGGAGGACCCAATAGTGGGTAGAGGAAGAAGAAGACAAACAGAAAAGGGAAGGGAAAACAGAGAAGAAGAAAAGAGGAAGAACGAAATGGAAAGGAGGAGAAAATCCAAAGGAGAAAAGAACCCACAAACGAAATGAAGGAGAGCTTGAAAAAAAGTAAAAACGAATGGGAGAAGGGAGGAGAGAAATAAGAGTGAGGAAAGAGGAGATCTAGGAGAGGGAAAACAAGGACAATGAGAGGATCAAAGAGCAAACAAGAGTGCTAGAAGAAGGAAGCACTAGGTGACCAAGTAACCAATATAAATTTTAATTTTAAGGTTGATGGATGAGACAAGAAAGATCGAAACTGCTTGAACCCCTGCAAACAAAGACCATCAACAATAGAGTTCTTGCATAGTGAAGGTATTAGATGCCAAAATCTTCTACTTGATGCAACCCCTCAAGACACAAACACTCAATAACAATTTGATTAGAAGCCTAAGTACTAGATTGTTAGTCTTCAATAAGCATACAATAATCAAAATTGAAATCAAAGAGTAGGGTGAAAGAGATATTACTTCATCATAGAATGAAGACGCAATGCCAGGAGCTAATGCAAGTGACCTCCAAAGTCGAAAATATTTTATTAACAAAGAATGCTTACAATTTCACGAGAGTTTCTATGCCCAATTCTCCATCAAGAATGAGGAGGCAAAGCCTTCCTCTTATACAAAAACCAAGAGACTAGAAACCTAATTCGAATTGGCATAAGGAGAGCCAATGGAAAATAGACATACAAGTCGAATTTCAATCAGCTACATAGCTTGGAGAGCAATCATCATAAGTGAGTCGAGTTCTGGTGGTTGCGAGTGGGGAGGTGGCCTCCACCTTGGCAAGGCGCCCCCTACTCCATCTTTGTGATTATCATCACTCCAATAGCAAACCTCCACATCATTAAAACGAGTCTTTATTTAGTATTGACGTGAGCCTTGAGGAGAATGCGTGAGCCATGACAGGGACACGATCTTTAGTTTGAATAAACACTAACTCGCCTTCACAAAGGAGCCAAGCCATGAGGTGACCACTAAACAAGGAGGGCGCCCACCATACCACTTAATGTAACTCAACCATCCATTAAACATGTGCCATGTCACAAAATCGTGAATCCCATGAATTGAGCCTCCACGTGAAAGGTGAAATCCGTACGGATTCGTACAACTCAATTTAATTAAAAAAATTGACTTTTGTGGCATGGTTCAACATTGCAATGTATTGGTACCTCTCCAAAAATATTTACATGCCTTTTCCATAGTTTAAAAATCCACTTTTTTAATTTTTGTCTTTATGTGCTTTTGTCATTTTATGGCCACTAAATGCCAAAATAATGAAAACTGCTCCCAGAGGTGATGTAATCACCCGAAACCCTAGAAAAGTTGGTGCTAGGGTAAAGAGCACGCTTTGAGTGTCAAGACGAGCCTCTCCACACCCAATTCCGCCTCCGGATGAGGTTTTTATCATTTTTTTAATTAAACCATTAAAAATGGTTTAATTTATGGAAAAATTTATTCTTCTCGGAATCCATCGAAACTCCTAGGGGACCCAGTACATGTTCATACGACTCAATTGAGATGGCTAACACGTAAAAAATCCTAGACACAAGACTTTAATAACCACCTTAGGTTTTGACCACCATGGAAAATACTCCAGCTTTGGAGGTTTGAGTGAAAAACTTAGGGATTATACGCCATTGATGAGTAGCGCATAATTCCCAAGGAAAAAACACTCTAGAGTATCCCCCAAATGGCTAAACCTAAGGATAGCCGTGTCTTTTATAAAAGGACCCCGTTTAGACCAACTGTTTACAGTTTTCCCATGGGGGTATGAACATGTAGTTATTACAAATGGGGCAAAATTGTCTTGAAAATGACTTTTAAGCTTTCGAACACTAACGATGAACATGAGTCATGTTCAATAAATTTGCAGCTTACAAGAAATTCAGCTATTGTACAAAATAGTTGGTACATCTAGCTCCAACTGCGGGACGTGTGCTTGATCTGGCATTCATGCAAGGAGAGGATACGAGAACACTAGAATCTCTAGTTTTTATAAAACCTGTAAAAACATCTCAACTTGACAAGAAACCTTCAGTAGCACATGTGTTATGAAAAAACCAAATGAAATACCAACTACATTTTATTTTGAAAACAAAATCTAAAAACCTAAATGCAGAAAGTAAATGTTTTTTTTTGAAAAATTTATTCTTTCATATTCTAACATAACACAAAAGAACATCTTAAGTATAATCAGAAATCCAATGTAACCATTTAAGCATGTAATCAATGTAAAAACAATTTTTTACCTTGTCTCTGGTTACCAGCTAGAGCAAGGGCATGCTTATCAGAAAGTGCAAACTTGCTTGGATCTTCTGAATGGGAGGGTTGGATGGGGAATCATAGGTATGTAATAAATATTTGAAGTGCTTCCCAATATAACAAGTCCTCCTGCAGGTATCCTCTATCCATGATAGGATAGGGTGAAAAAACTCAGGATGATAACGCAGTCCTGGTACCTCATCACACTGATATGAAAGGCTCTTCTGAAAATAACTTTCTGTGAAAGTGTAAGCATCGAACTGCTGTAATGTACAAGGGACATCCAATGGCTGAGATGTATGCTCAACTGACTGTTGATATGAAAAAATATCATGCTCTTCCTCTATGTTCAACTATTCAAAATCCACCCTCCTGTCAAATATGGGGGAGTCTTCATGAATTTTACCATATTCTTGGCCACATGTGTCCTCATGCTCATAAGTAGGATTATCAACAAAATTTCCAAAGGAATTTTGTTCATTACTAATTTCTTTAGATATGGCATAGATAGGTTTCTCTAAAAAGGTCCATTCATCATTACCAATATCTATGTCATCCATGATGGACTCATCATCACTTATGTCATCCTTCAAGCTATGCCTATCTTCCTCAACTTCATAACAATCCTCTTCAAACATATGGGTTTCAAAGATATCACAAGGGACCCAAATTTCCGAATATCCACTGCTATGTGGAGAACAAGGAGGAGTGTCACCACACATATTACCAACTTCATAGATTTCTTCACGAGTATCAATCTTTGCAATGGCTTCTTCTAGAGGTGAATCGGGAGTACATATGTGTTCCTCATCATTGACGTAATCTTGAAAAAACTCCCACTCACAAATGTCTTTTATCTCGGGGGCATGAGGAGGGTCTTCAATGAAATTTGGCCTTTGATAAAATTCTTCGATGGGATCATCAGGGATTTGATGGGAAAATGTCATACTTTCCGTAATAGGCTAACCCAACTGGTTCCAACTCTCTTGAGGAATATCATAGATATCACTTACATAGTTTATGCATTCAGGCTCGCTTGATGAAGACTGACCAACAAACCCCTCATAAACCATGCTTTTGAATATAGCATGCACGATGACAAGTGTCTTCTTCATGGAAGTCCTTGCATACCCTACAAAATGGTATGCAGTTCTCAACCATGTTAGCAACCTCTAGTTGATGAGGAGGCCTTTGTTCACGGTTGGGTGCGTTTCTTTGCCAAATAGGTTTTGCAGAAGAAATCCTTGGAATGTGTTGGTTCTGAGCTTTTTCCACGGCTATGACTTGATTCTGCATTTCCTCTAATTGAGAAAGATATTTCATTTCCATGTTTTCTATCATCTCTGACATCTTTCTATCATGCATACCCTGTTGGGAAAAGGAATCCTTTTCCTTAGGTTTAGTTGTTTTTAGAGGAGTTAAGTAGCCAGGAATGTCAGACTCCCCTGATGCTTGCATATTTCTGTTGATTTTAATAGCCATTTCTTGGGCCATAAAAAGAGTGGTGGGATCTTTATCTCTGAGCTGATACTGCATTTTACCACTAAGTGCTTCAATGTAATAAAGAAAAATGGTTGGAGGAGTAGGCTTGAAATCGACATGGATGGCATTTGACAATTCAGTGAACCTTGTGTTAAACTCATCCATCGTTTCAGTGTCCTTCTTCTTGATGTTGGTCAAAGAGGCTAGCTGATGCCTAGGCTCCTTCTTTTCACCAAACTTGTTGGTGAAAGCAGCCTTAAAAGCTGTGTGGGTGGCGAAGGAGTTGTTTGGCGAATTGTCGTACCAATCACCAGCTTTTCCATCCAAGGAAAGAGGAAAGAGCTTCATGTAGACATCATCATGCTAGCTTGCAGGATCACCACAATAAGCAGTGACACATCTGGAGAAGCTTCTGAGGTGCATGTTTGAAGTGATGGCATCAGTGCCAGTGAACATAGGGAGTTTCTCTACAGCTTTGTCTGGAAGACGATGGGGTTGACCTGCTATCTGAGAGAAATCGAGTTGAGCAAAATACTCACCCATTATGTCGAAAATACAAGTGCTATTGTTTTCTTCAAAATTATTTTCTAAAAACAAACTATGGATGTCCGACAAAGATTGAGATCCAAGATCCTCAAGGATCCTACGAGAAGATAGCTTATTTAGTCTCCTCCTATAAACCCTTTCAGGCTTAGGGATGAAACTAAGTAAGCCTTCAAAATTTCTTGTTGAATACCTTGGTAAATTTAAAGACAGTGGAGTCGCCAGATGGATTTCAAATCTAATATCAGAGAGTTGATTAAACTAAAAAATCTATCAAAAAGGTAAAAAACTAAAAAAAAACTAAGGTCGTCCAGGAACAAAAAGATTTGTCCCGGACAACGGCGCCAAAGATGTTGTCCGCTGAGATGCACACCAGCAGCATAAATATTTCAAAAGCTGTTCCCTCACTACAAGTGGGGAAGGTGTGGCCTTGGGGGCAAGCATTGAGCCAGGTACTGTTTCCTGAATCCCAGCTCCTCCGTTTAGGCAAACTCCTAAAGAAGCCAAGAGGGGTTGTCCCTAACAAAGAGTTTTCTATGGCTCTTGTGTTTTAAGTGTTTTTTATGGTGAAATGATGCGGATGGGTGTTGTTTAGGAGTTTTATGATGATCACAAGATTTACAAGATCACAAATATATAATCACAAATACAATTGCAAGATAAGAAAATGCACAACCACTTGATGAACTTGAAGACAAGACACTCACTATATAATATCAAAAGTAATGACAAATGCTCCAGATAGATATTAAGCAAATAAAATGATGGTGTCAAGGACCAGTGCCTTATGGAGTCAAATGTTTGAGTGCTTGGGTTGCTTGATACAAGAGTTCGAGAGGTTTGTTTGTGAGATCGTTTTGCAATTGTTCTTGGTTTATTTTATTGTAAATTTTAAGTGATCTTGTTTTAGGTATATGTGAAAATCTAGCCAGAAATACTTTCAGTGGCTCCGTTCGAAGACATGACGGACTTGTCTGGCTCACAAGCTAGGTGTTCAGAGAATTTAACCAACGAGTGTCCAGATTGGGTAGCCTGACGCCCACACTTGGAATTTGCCCACTACCTGAGTATTTATCGAAACAACGCCTGTTAGTTGGTTTATGGGGGTGAATATTTTACTATGGTTATCACTTGTAAGATTAACAAATCTAGTCACCGTTCTGAGTAATCCAACCCGTTAGGGAAGGCAGAGCATACTTGGTGGAAAGCAATGAAATAAATTTTAAGAGGGGAATGTGAAGTTGAAGTTTTTATTAAGAGCACAAGGAAAAACTCTCTGACAGAGAGCGCTCTTGACTTCGTCTTATGACAATGTTCAAGAGGCTTATGATGCACGGGATTAAATAACTGTATTGGAAATAAAGTCTAATCTACCCAAGAATCTCTTTCAGGTCAGAGACCGTACTCGGGAGAGCATGGGGGTAAGTAAAAATTGAAATAAAAGCAACTCTCCAACAGAGAGCACTCTTGATCCACTATTGGTGAGATTCAAGAGATTTCTAACTTAAATAGTTGTATGACTTGAAAAATGAAACCTTTTGATAAAATAGTAAACAACTAGCAGCTAAAGATGCTAAAAATGAACTAATCTAAGAGCAAAAAAAGAAACTAACTAACAACTCAACCAAACAAGGAAGACTACAAGGCTTCCCCAAATGGGGGAAGTGAATGTGGGGGCTTAAAAACCCCACTTGCAAACTTTATTATGAGAGTACAAATGCCTTTGGGATTAAAACCCTTGGAAGGACTTTGAGAGAAATAAACTTGGAAAATACTTGAAACAAGCTCTTAAGAGCTATTACAAAGGATAATGATTAATGATTTATTGGTTTGGATCATCCTTTTGGTTTTTTGATGTTCTTCCTCTTCTTCTTGTTTCAAGACTTCTTGAGTTTCTCTTCCTGAAATACCTATCACAATGGTAAACTCTCAACCAACCATTAGCATTATTTCAAAATTAACTAAGCAAAAACTAAGATCTAGAAACTATCAAAATATTTAAACTAGAATGGGATCTAAATACCAAACTTTTAAAATGGAACTAGATGCAAAGCTTAACATGAAACTAAGATCAAAACTATCAAATAACTAACTCTAAATCAACAAAGGAAATTTATTTGAAAACAGAAATGAAAAAGATCTAATCTATAGCAAAATAAAACTACTCTAAAACCAAATGAAAACTTTAAATTTTTTTTTAAAGTGTTTTATAATTTTTTGAAGTGAGAATGAAGCATGCAAGGGATGAGCGAACAGTAACAAACAAGAGAAGAAAAAGCAAAGCAAACAGAAGGAAGGATATAAAAGAGATAAGAGAGGATAGAAGAATGAAGGAAGGGGTTGCCAACTTAGTAAGTAGTAGGGTTGCAAACAGTAATAAAGGGTAGTAAAACAGTACAAAAAAGGAGGACCCAACAGTGGGTAGAGGGAAGAAGAAGACAAACAGAAAAGGGAAGGGAAAATAGAGAAGAAGAATAGAGGAAAAAGGGCAGCGAAATGGAAAGGAGGAGAAAATACTAAGGAGAAAAGGAAACCAAAAACGAAATGAAGGAGAGCTTAAAAAAAAGTAAAAACGAATGGGAGAAGGGAGGAGAGAAATAAGAGTGAGGAAAGAGAAGATCTAGGAGAGGGAAAACAAAGACAATGAGAGGCTCAAAGAACAAACAAGAGTGCTAGAAGAAGGAAGCACTAGGTGACCAAGTAACCAAGATAAATTTTAATTTTAAGGTTGATGGATGAGACAAGAAAGATCGAAATTGCTTGAACCCCTGCAAACAAAGACCATCAACAATAGAGTTCCTGCATAGTGAAGGTATTAGATGCCAAAATATTCTACTTGATGCAACCCCTCAAGACACAAACACTCAATAACAATTTGATTAGAAACCTAAGTACTAGATTGTTAGTCTTCAATAAACATACAATAATCAAAATTGAAATCAAAGAGTAGGGTGAAAGAGATATTACTTCATCATAGAATGAAGACACAATGCCAGGAGCCAATACAAGTGACCTCCAAAGTCGAAAATATTTTATTAACAAAGAATGCTTACAATTTCACGAGAGTTTCTATGCCCAATTCTCCATCGAGAATGAGGAGGCAAATCCTTCCTCTTATACAAAAAACAAGAGACTAGAAACCTAATTCGAATTGGCATAAGGAGAGCCAATGGCAAATAGACATACAAGTCGAATTTCAATCAGCTACATAGCTTGGAGAGCAATCATCATAAGTGAGTCGAGTTCTGGTGGTTGGGAGTGGGGAGGTAGCCTCCACCTTGGCAAGGCGCCCCCCACTCCATCTTTGTGATTATCATCACTCCAATAGCAAACCTCCACATTATTAAAACGAGTCTTTATTTAGTATTGACGTGAGCCTTGAGGAGAATGCATGAGCCATGATGGGGACACGATCTTTAGTTTGAATAAATGCTAACTCGCCTTCACAAAGGAGCCAAGCCATGAGGTGGCCACTAAACAAGGAGGGCTCCCACCATACCACTTAATGTAACTCAACCATTCATTAAACATGTTCCATGTCACAAAATCGTGAATCCCATGAATTGAGTCGCCACGTGAAAGGTGAAATCCGTACAACTCAATTTAATTAAAAAAATTGACTTTCGTGGCATGGTTTAACATTGCAAAGTATTCGTACCTCTCCAAAAATATTTACATGCCTTTTCCATAGTTTAAAAATCCACTTTTTTAATTTTTTACTTTTTGTTTTTATGTGCTTTTGTCATTTTATGGCCACTAAATGTCAAAATAATGAAAAACTGCTCCCAGAGGCGATGTGATCGCTCGAAACCCTAGAAAAATTGGCGCTAGGGTAAAGAGCATGCTCTGAGCATCAAGACGAGCCTTCCCACGCCCAATTCTGCCTTCGGATGAGGTTTTTATCATTTTTTGAATTTTTTAAATTAAACCATTAAAAAATGGTCTAATTTATGGAAAAATTTATTCTTCTCGGAATCCATCGAAACTCCTAGGTGACCTAGTACATGTTCATACGACTTAATTGAGATGGCTAACACATAAAAAATCCTAGACACAAGACTCTAATAACCACCTTAGGTTTTGACCACCATGGAAATAACTCCAGCTTTGGAGGTTTGAGTGAAAAACTCAGGGATTATACGCCACTGATGCGTAGCGCATAATTCCCAAGGAAAAAACACTCTAGAGTATCCCCCAAATGGCTAAACCTAAGGATAGCCGAGTATTTTATAAAAGGACCCCGTTTAGACCAACTTTTTACAAATTCCCCATGGGGCTATGAACATGCAGTTATTACAAATGGGGCAAAATTGCCCTGAAAATGACTTCTGGACTTCCGAACACTGATGATGAACATGAGTCATGTTTAATAAATTGGTGGCTCACAAGAAATTCAACTATTGTACAAAATAACTGGTAACACGGAGCACAACCCAGATCCACATTACAATGTCTCCAGTATGGGAGGACTTTCCTACCACCATACGATACCTAGTCTACCAACATGCGAGGAATTTCCTACCAGCATGTGAGACACAAGACTTACATCAACCGACATGGGAGGACTTTCCTACCAACATTCGGGAAAGGCTCAGCACTTGCATCAACTGGCATGGGAGGACTTTCCTACCACCATTCAGGAAAGGCTCCTGCACTTACATCAATCGACATGGGAGGAATTTCCTACTCCCATTCGGGAAAGGCCCCGACCCTTACATCTACCAACATAGGAGGAATTTTCTACCACTATGCGAGAATGGCCCATGTGCATCTGTGTCTTCCGGACTCATCACTTCCTCTTGGAAGGAACCTCGATCTGAAGAACACCGAGCTTCTCTATGGAGTACTCGAATTTCACTCTGGCTAGTGGCTTGGTCAACACATCGGATCTCTGCTCGTCCGTCGCAATATACTAGAGCTTCATTGCTCCTTTCTGCACCATATCCTTGATATAGTGATGCTTGATCTCAATATGCTTCGACATGTCATGGAACACCGAGTTCTCGGACAACTTCACACAACTCTGGTTGTCACAGAATATACAAGTCGCCTCTAACTAGAGATCAAACAAATCAAACAATATCTTCTTATGCCATACTGCCTCACAACTAGTCGAACAAGCTGCAACATAATCTGCTTCGGCTGTACTCAGTGCCACACACGACTACTTCCTACTAAACCAGGAGATCATACCGGATCCCATACTGAAGCAACATCCCGAAGTGCTCTTCTTATCTGCGGCACTACCTGCCCAATTCGAATCAACATAACCCTGCAGGTTAATCTTCTGATTCTCATTATACTTGAGCCCATAATCAACTGTATCCTTCAGGTACCTCAATATATACTTTGCAGTAACCAGGTGAACTTGTCTCAGATCCATCAGGAACTGGCTCAATGTGTTCACAACAAAGCATATGTATGGTCTTGTATTCATCAGGTACATCAATGAACCAATCATCTGACGATACATCGTGGCATCAACTGATTCTGATGAAGCATCACACAATAGCTTCAAGTCCGATGCCATGGGTGTGGCCATAGCCTTGCAGTCCATCATTCTAAATCTCTTTAGAATCTCCACTAAATATTTCCCTTGTCCAAGGAAGATCCCATCCGCATTCTGCCACACCTCCATGCCTAGGAAATAGTGCATCATACCCAAGTCCTTCATCTCGAACTCTGCGGCAAGTTTCCTCTTCGTATCTGCAATGAGCCCATCCTCCCCTGTTACAAACAGGTCATCTACATAGAGTAGAAGTATCACTGGATTTTCCACTTCAACCTTGTAGTAAAGGTTGGAATCTGCTTTACTCTTGGTAAAGCCCAAGCTCATAAGGAAACTATCCATCCTGCCGTACCATGTTCTGGGTGCCTGTTTCAATCCATTCAAGGCCTTCTTCAATTTGCACACGAGTCTGCCTGTCATGTGTCTCAAATCCGAGTGGCTGCTCCACGTACACTTCCTCTTCTACTACACCATTCAAGAACGATGTCTTGACATCCATATGGTGTACCTTCCATTTCATCACTGCAGCCAATGCAAGTACTGATTTGATGGAAGTGTATCTGGCTACAGGTGCAAATGTCTCCTCATAATCTATGCCTTCCTTCTGGGAGAAGCCATGAACCACAAACCTCACCTTGTGTTTCTCTATGCTGCCATATGCAGCATGCTTGATCTTGTAGATCCATTTGGAAGTCACAACAAACTTCCCTTCTGGTCTCGGAACTACACCCCAGATAACATTCTTCATGATCGACTGGTATTCCTTGATCATGGCATCCTTCCATTCTTTCTTCTCTGCCGCTTCCTCATAGTTGGAAGGTTCTTTGTCAATGATGTCACACAACAGGGCTACATACTGGAGTATGGCCTAGGTCTCTTGCTTTCTCTGTGCATCCCCTCTAGAGTGCCATACCTCTTTGCATCTTGTGTTGCCTCTCGTACCCATGTTGGCTTCCTCTTGTGAGTTATTCTTGTTCGGATATCCACATCATCTTTTTCAGGATCTTGCATGTAATTAGGGTTTGCATGCACTTTACATGCATCCCAGTCACCAGGTTGATGCCTCTAGCACCTTAGCCACCTTATTCTAGCACCCGGGAGCTTCTTACATCAGTTCATTAGCCCTCCTAGTCAGGAAGGTGCCCACTTCTCACCTACTTCCAGAGAAGGGTGCACTTCTTCACCTACCACTGCAGTTCCACTTCAGTTACACTCAGTTAGCTCCGATTCTCCCTGATTTGAGGCTAGTTTCACTCTCAACCGACTGTTTCACTCCGTTGGACCTCCAGATTGACTAGATGACTTGTTCTGACTTCAGTTAGCCTCCCACGCGCCCTCCACTGAGCCCACTTCCCTATATCAGTGACACACACTTCAGTTACACATGTTACACTCAATTAGACTCAGATTGACACCTGGATGACTGGTTCTTGTGCATTGATGACCACCACTGATTGATGATGAGGACTCCTAGTTGGAGTCAAGCTACTCCATTCAGTGATTCGAATGACCTCCTTAGGCAATTCGAATTGCTCAGTCATTGTTACTGTATTTAATTGTAATCATTTACCCTTACTGGGATATTGAGCACTGATGCATGCTTTGCACAGTTTTACACCATTTTTCTGAGTTTCATCTATTGTGATTGATTTACTTGTTCATTAGATCTGCTGTGACTAATTTTACACTTCTCACAAGGTGGATCTATAGGTTCTTGTGGTTCTTCCATCTCGCGGTCTTCGTTATCTTCTAGAATCGCTTCTTCCATCACTGCATCTCTGGTCCTGGGAACTTCAGGTTCTTCAGTGTCTTCAACAAGTAGCTTTCTGGATTTGATATAGGCCAAGTCTTCGTCAAATGTCACGTCCCTGCTAATGTCGATCTTCTTGAATCCTGGGAAGTATATTCGGCATGCCTTCGAAATTTCACTGTATCCTACGAATATACCCTTCTTTCCTGAAGGATCTAACTTCATCCTCTTCTCCTTCGGAATATGTATGTACACTGGGTAGCCAAATATCTTGAGATGGCTGACTTCTGGTTTCTCACTGGAGAACACTTCTTCTGGAGTCTTGTTTTCTAGTACTCTATGAGGAGTACGATTCTGTACATACACAGTTGTCCTCACAGCTTCTGCCCATAGGTACATTAGAAGATCCTGGTCATGAAGCATTTCTCTTGCTGCTTCCATTATTGTTCTATTCTTCATTTCTGCAACGCCATTCTGGCGTGGATTGTATGGAGTGGTCAACTCCCTCTTAATCCTAGATTCTCTGCATAGGTTCTTGAAATCTTCCGATGTGAACTCTCCGCCATTATCCGATCGGAAAGCCTTTATTCTTTTCTCTGTGTGGTTTTCTATCAAGGCTTTGAATTTCTTGAACTTGCTGAATACTTCATCTTTGCTCTTCAAGAAGTATATCCAAATCTTACGGGAAAAGTCATCAATAAATGAAACATAATATACATACCCACTCAATGAACTGGATGGCATAGGACCACATACATCAGAGTGGATGATTTCCAATATTCCTTTTGCTTTGCTTTCACTACTTGGAAATTCCTTCTTCATGTTCTTTTCCTTTGCACATCCTTTGCAAATGCCTTCATGTTTCGAATCGAGTTCTGGAAGTCCTTCAACTACTTTGCTTGCAATGGGTAGTGCCCTATGGTGCACATGTGCAAGCCTTCTATTCCATAATTCACTTGGCTCCATGGAGTCATGGATTGGCGCAAGTTAGGTCGGTTGGACCCTCTCGCTTAACAATACACACAATAACACAAGTGCTCACAAAGCTGGTCATGAATTGAATGCCAGAAGTTGGCTTCTTCTATTAAATATGAATCAATTATAATGTGCAAAATACAAAGTAAACTATGAAACAAGTTGGCCTTAGCCTAATACAATATAGAAATGAAACTCTGTCTCTAAGTGTGTTTTTCAACTGTGTGTGATCTTCTCCCTCTCCTGGTTCTCTACTAAACGAAAGTGGTCGCTAAGCTATGGATGAACGATCCCCCTCTCCATGCCTTCGCACTGCTATTCTACTCTCTTGCTGCTCTTCCCGAGGTCACTCCGTTCCCTGAGACACTCTTCCTCTCTGTCCGCCAAATCCTCCAGATCCTGCAGACCAGTAGTTGTCAGTGCCCTCTGGATGTGCTGCACAACCTCTACCTATGGTGACATATGTCATGATCCCAACCACCTTCATAACTTCTCATAATTTCCTCAACAACCTCCAACGTCATATAAGTACTTCCTTCAACCTTACTTGTTGGCTTCACTTTGCTTCCATGGCTGCTAGTTCGCCTCGTCCTCCACGCTTGACTTCCACTGCAATCCGTCGGTGTCGCTGCTTCTTGTCATTTTTCGACCTTAAAATTGTCGAATTTTAACCTATTACTCCTGTCGACCGCATATCGACAGCTTCTGCTCGACTTCTTGGCTTCGAAAGCCAGTCTTCTGCCACACCAGTGGTCATTGACAATCCCCCTGGTCGACTTCTCCTATCGATCAACTTCGACTGTTTTTTCTAGGCCCCGATGCTCCTGCATCATGGACCAAGGCTTGTTCAGGTTGGCCATTCAATTTGTATAAACCTCCCTCTTTCTCTCGAATCACAACTATGTCATCTATAGTCTTTCCCTTTGGCCACATTAGGACTTGGCCATCAACAAATGCAACCCTCATACCTTTTGCATCTAGTGCTGATATGGAGAGAAGGTTCTTCTTGAGTCCTGGAACATATAAGACATCCTTCATATTCAAAGACTTGCCAGAGTCTAGCTTGTATGAAGCTTCTCCACTTCCTTTTATGGGGTATTGGTAGTCATTCCCAAGTTTCACCTTGTGAGGTGAATCATGTTCAGACAGGTTCATGAAGGATTCTTTATATCCCGTCATATGCTTGCAAGCTCCATTGTCTACAAGCCAATCATTACTTCCATGTGTGACAGTGCCCATGAGTGCTGATATCAGGACATACTCTTCATCACTTTCTTCTCTGGCTCTCTTCCTTGGAGGTTCATCATCTTCTGCAGTGTGAGCATGGTTCCTTTTCTTGCTGTGGGAGCCACTTTTGTTTCTGGGACAATCTCTGGAGCAGTGTCCCTTCTCATTGCATGTATAAAATCTAACAGTAGATAGATCTCTCTTGAATCTTTTGAAGTTATCCCTTTGACTTTGGTGGTGGTGCTTCTCCCTCTTACTATGATGGTGCTCCCTCTTGTTATTATTCCTCCTGGAGTGTGCTGTGAGAGCTTGATCGTCGTTTGCTCCAATCTTCTCTTCTCAAGCTACAAGTCGATCTTCTTCTTGTGAGCATTCCTCCAACAGCCTACTGAATGTGATTAACTTCTTTCTAGCACAAATCCCTTGAATGAAAGAGTCCCATGATCTAGGGAGACCATTCAAGGTGGTCATCACAATTTCTCCATCTTCTACATTTTCTCCCACAGCGTCAAGTTGCTCCTTGATCTAAGAGACCCTTGTAAAGTAAGACTGCATGGTCTCTGCATTTTGTATCTTCACATTCTTCAACTGGTTCCTCAAGGTCATCTTCCGGTTTATATTCTTCCCTTCAAACAACTTGGTCAAAGCATCAAACATCTCTTTAGGTGTCTTCAAAGATGACACATGTGGGATGCGATGATCCTTATTAGAATCTGCAATGATCGTCTTCGCCTTAACCAAGTTCTTCTTATGTAAGGATTTAGCCTCATCTCCCTCTGGTGCTGGAATCTCCTCATTTACATATGTGTCCAATTCATTCTCTTCAAGGACAAGTCCAATCCTATACTTCCATGCTCGGAAGTTATCAACCCCTTCAAGCTTATCCTCAAGCTTGGTGTGGTGAGACATCTCTAATGAGAACTTCAAAATAGAAATTCTTTTAGGTCTTACCACTTTAAGTTGCCGAAATTGGTTCTGGAGTTGGCCTAGTGTTTGTCAGAGAAACCCTAATTTTTCAAACTTGGAATTTGAAACTTCTGATTGGACAGATAGCTGCGCCTCCTCAAGGTGAGTTTCCCAATGTACTCACTTCCCCAAATTAGTGAACATAAACCCAAAATATCTGATGCCCTAGTTTTCTTCCGGCAATAGTGACGGGCCAAAAAATGAAAATTCTCATAATCAAATTTTGCTTCGACAGAAAGATGCGCCTTCTTTAGGCGAGTTAGCCTAGCCTCTTTTTGTTGATGATCTGTGGAGAGAAGTCCAAAAATTAAGAAGCCCTAGCTTCCGCAGCTGGACAATGTCTTCTTTCCAGGTTAGCTCTGATTGTTCGGGTACACAGGGTACTACCAAAGGACCGAACACCAAGAGAAACCACTTCACACAAACATATCACAGATAAACACACCAATGTTTTGACGTGGTTTAAACCCTCTTGAGGGAAACACTCCACGGCCTTGGCTAAATATATTCTACATGACAATTTATTATGCAAAGAAAGAAAGTTACAAATGAGCTTATCATAATCGATCAACTAAACAATGACCCTCCATGCTCTTTAAATAGAGACCATGGACCAATCGGGTGTTAAGCCACGGATCAAGGTTAGGTTTGATCTAAGAGAAGTTGAGTCGTCAGATCACTCTATGTCGGGAACATATCGTGACCGTCGAATTAAGTATTTACGAATGCATACTAAAGAAACACACTATCTCTAACGGATATATTACATAAGTTGATCTTAACTAACTCCTAAGTGTCTAAATATCCTAACATCCCCCCTTAAGAACAACTTGGGATAAGATTGAAGGATTTACAAAAGTGACACTATTAGGAGAAGGAAGGAGGCGTTAGAGCCTATCCCCCCTTAATGACAAGTTCCTGAACTCCTAACATAGATCGAAGTTTAGAAAACTTCGCTTCTGTAAGAGACTTGGTGAAGATGTCTGCAACTTGATCATCTGTAGGGAAAAAGAGCACTTCAAGAACACGATCATGAACAAGATTTTTGATGAAGTGCATATGTAGCTCAATGTGTTTGCTGTGTTGATGTAGAACTGGGTCTTTGGCAAGCCTGATGGCACTTTGATTGTCGCACCAAAGTGGAGTAGGCTGCTGCTGCTCGAATCCAAACTTTGAGAGGATTTGTCGAAGCCATAAAGCTTCCTGACTGGTATTAACTGCTGCTCGATATTCTGCCTCTGCTGAAGAAAGAGCAAGAGCTTGTTGTTTCTTACAAGCCCAAGTAATAGGTCCAGATCCCAGACTGAAAACATAACCTGCAGTAGACTTTCGATCATCAGGATCACCGGCCCAATCTGAATCAGTGAAACCAACCAACAAAGGTTTCCCCCCCTGTACTATAATGAATCCCAAACTGAACTGTACCTCGAATATATCGAAGTATTCTTTTAGCTGCTTTCCAGTGACTTTCATGAGGTGTCTACATATAACGGGAAACACGACCAACGGCAAAGGAAATGTCAGGACGGGAATGAGTCAAGTATAAGAGACTACCAACAAGCTGACGATACAAGGTGGCATCGACTTCAGGTGAAGTACAAGTGGCAAAAAGTTTGACTCCAGAATGGAAGGGAGAAGGGGCTGGTGTATAATCTTCCATGTGAAAGCGACAAAGAAGGTCAAGCATACTTAGATTGAGAAAGAAAGATTCCTTCTTTGGTTTGTAGAACTTGGAGACCAAGAAAATAATACAAATGTGCTAAGTCTGACATTTCAAAAGTTTGTTTAAGACTGGATTTCACATGGGTTATAAGCTTAGGGTCACTACTAGTAAGAATAAGGCCATAAACATATAGAACAAGTATGATGAGATGGTTTCCTACTTTCTTGGTATAGACATTGGGGTCAGAATGGCATCTAGAAAAACCAGTGTCAAGGAGAAAGTTATCCATTTTGGCATACCAAGCTCTAGGAGCTTGCTTAAGGCCATATAAGGATTTCTTAAGGTGGCAGACAAGGCTAGAGTTATTCTGAACATAGCCAAGAGGTTGTTCCATGTAAATTTCCTCCTGTAAATCACCATGTAAGAAGGCAGACTTGACATCCATTTGATGGACTTCCCAGTTGTGTAAGGCTGCAAGGGAAAGAACAAGGCGGATGGAGTTCATTTTTGCGACGGGAGCAAAGGTTTCATTGTAGTCAATCCCTTCAACTTGGGAAAAACCTTTGGAAACTAACCTTGCCTTAAGTATTTCAACACTTCCATTTGATGCATACTTAGTTCTGTAGACCCATTTACATCTGACAAGTTTTCTTCCTTTTGGAAGATGTACAAGATCCCAAGTATCGTTCGCCATTAAGGAACGATATTCTTCATCCATGGCTGCATCCCAATCTGGATTCCCTGAAGCTTCTGCAAAAGTTTATGGATCATGATTCTCAGAAACTTTAGCCAAAATAGAAGAGGCTCGCTGAAGCTGAGAACGTGTTCGACGTTGATCTCTAGGATCACTGGCAAGATCACCAGCTGCTTCACATGTTGAACGGACCCATCGAGGAAGCACTTGCGCTGGTGCAACTGGAGGAACATGAGCAGGCAGAGGTGGATTTTCATCTTCACTGTCATCATAAAAAACTGGAGTTGGAAACCTGTCAAGGAAGTTGGAAGAAGAAGAAAAAGAAGGCACAAACGCCGAATCAGGCTCGCAGGCCAAAGATGGCATAATCGCCGAGTTAGGCTCGCAGGCCAAGAGATTTTCATCAAATTTAACATCTCTTCTAATGATTATATCATGCGAATGTGGTTGAACAAGTCTATAACCTTTTACATCTTCAGAATATCCAACAAATATGCACTTTTCACTTTTAGGCTGCAATGCTTTCCATTTTTCATCCGAAATGTGAGCTCATGCTTCACTACCAAACACACGGAAGTGACTTACATCAGGTTTAGTTTTACTCCATGCTTCTTCCGGTGTTATACCTTGTAATTCTTTAGTGGGGGTGCGATTAACTATGTAATTTGCACAATTAATGGCTTTAGACCAAAATTGAAGACTTAGTCCCTTAGATTGGATCATACAATTAGCCATTTCTTTTAAAGTGCGGTTCTTCCGCTTAGCTACACCATTTTGTTGTGGTGTATATGGAACAGGGTGCTGTTGTTGGATGCCTTGTTCAGTGCAGAAAGTAGTGAACTTATTGTTAACATATTCTCCTCCATTGTCAGATCTTAACTTAATAATTTGATGACCAGATTGTTTTTCCATAAGGGCCTTGTAGGCCAAGAACATGTTAAATACTTCGCTCTTAAGTTTGAGGAAATAAACCCAAGTGCATCTGGTGTAATCATCAATGAAAGTTAAGAAATATTTGAAACCAGAAAAGGAAGCAGATGGAAGAGGACCACACAAGTCACTATGCACAAGCTCCAAGGGAACTGAGGCGTGCCAAGAGGCACGTTTGTCAAAACTGTCCCAATGATGTTTTTCGAGTACACAACCGGAGCAAACACCATCCCTGCAAGATACCATCAGAAGACCTGTCACCATATTTTCTTTACATAGTTGTTGCAATGAGCGATAATTTAAGTGACCAAATCGCTCATGCCAAAGTTTGCTCTAGTTATCACTATGAGCAACAAAAACTGAAGGGAAAGGTGATGACCCAAAGTTGTTAAACTTGTACAACCTGGTAATGTCATCAACAATTCCGGTAGCTAGGACCTGCTGAGGATCTTTAAAATCCTTGATTACAACTTGGTGAGGTGTAAAGGTCACAGTTTTACCTTCACCAGAATGAGTGATCTGATAGACTGATAACAAATTGCAGGAAATTCTTGGAATGCATAGTACATCACTAAAATGACCATTATCTACTGGAACTGTTCCAGCTCCTACAACACTTAGAGATCTATCATCACCAACAAATATTTGTTTGGTGTTACATTCATGCATAGTAGAAAAGATGGCTTGATCCTTAGCGATATGATAAGATGCTCCGGTATCAATGAGCCATTCATTTGAAGTAGAAGAAGAAGATGCATTATAAGAATAACCAGAAGCACAAAGTGCATGTCCATGAGAGGCAGATTTTGAAGACGAATCTAGGCTGATGTGGTGCTTCTTCATTGCTGCTTCCAAGGCTGCCATCTTCTTGAAACACTTAGATTCATCATGATTATCTTTCCCGCAATAGTTGCAATGATGCTCAGTCTTCTTGCCTTTTGGCTTGAATCCTTTGTCATTTTTTAAAGAAGGAGTTGACCGAGAGGGTTTGGAACCCTTGTTTGACTTATTATTGCAAAAATTTTGTTTCTTGGGAGGCTTGAACTTTTCTTTCTGTTGGGACAATAAGGCTTTCCCAGATATATCTGCATTGTTGA
The DNA here is from genome assembly GCA_027924585.1 of Larix kaempferi. Classification (NCBI taxonomy): domain Eukaryota; kingdom Viridiplantae; phylum Streptophyta; class Pinopsida; order Pinales; family Pinaceae; genus Larix; species Larix kaempferi. The sequence continues at coordinate 4,099,832 of BSBM01000579.1, read as the reverse complement.
TTATTCGAAGATGAATGAGTTTATCTTGTTCTCTAATCAAGGAATCACAGAAGGATTCAAGACTAGGCTCTTGATAGCTAGCTGCATTCAAGGATGCTTTCATGGAGTAAAATGTAGATACAAAAGCAGAACATGCAAGTCCAATTTTGGAAAGAATATGATGAATGCATTGTTTGTCTTCCCTCTCAATCTTACATTCTGCACATAAGAGTTTAAGAGTTTTGTACTTAGATAAATAATCTTGAATGCATGAAAAGTCACTAGGATTTAAAGAAATCAACTCATTTTCGAGTTGGTGACCTTGAATTTCATTGTGTTTTACCAAACACAAATTCCAACTTGTCCCAAGCAACATTAGGTTCATCAATTCCAGATATGTGGAATTGCAAATCAGTAGAGATTGACATCCCAATCAATCCACGAGCTTCATCACATCTATTTGCCCATTTTATTTTCTTATCATCATCAATGGGTTCTTTTTCTTTCCCTGTTGTAATTCTGAAAAGTCCCCTACTTCGTAGAACATCCTCCATACGAGATTTCCATGATAAATAGTTGGAACTATTAAGTAGAATATCACAAGGGGCGGCCATATTTGTAAATTAATGGTTGTAAAAGCAGAAACCAATAGTGTGGATGTGAAAAGCTCGAAAAAATAGGCGGTTTAAAAAAAAATGGCACTGAAAACTGACTTTGTATGATGAAGTTATGCTTGAACAAAGAAACTGTTGAAGATGTCCTCAATAGTGACGTGGCAGCTAGAGAATGTCCAGCAAAAAAAAAAAAAAACCCCTCTTCCCAAGATGAACCTTTTGGCAATCACTTTACAAGAAAGTTGCTTTAAGTGAACCACTTTTGTAAAATAAGTGATTTCACTTTTACAATGATATTACTTTTAAATAGTGCAACAATAAAAAAACTTAAGTGACTCAATTGTATTTTTATTTTTTATTATTTAAGTGAGATGCACTTTTACAATAAAATAACTTGAAAATAGAAATTGCATGCACTCTTTCTTTTAAAAGTAACTTCCTAAGACTTGAACTCAAGACCTATTAAGGAATAAAGCAACTTTTAACCAAGTGAGCTAGATTAAAATGTATGTAAAATATGGGAATGAGGAAGGTTTTTTTTTTTTTTTTACTCTTCTTGCTCGGTTTGTGTGCTTGCCCTTTTTCCTGCAAAACGCACCACAAATCGAAACAATTTTTTTTTTTTTTTTCCACACTTGTGGAGTTAAATCTTGTTAGCTTTCCCGGAAAGTTTACGTTTTCTCTCTGTTTCTGATTTGCTGAGATCGCGCAAGGTGCACGGCAAAGAGCATACGCAGCCGAGAAAAACCCTTTCCCTTTCTGTTTCTGATTTGCCGAGATCGCTCAAGGTGCACGGCAAAGAGCATACGCAGACGGGAAAGCAACAATCCGAACCCAAAAAAAATCTAACAGTAAAAAATGATTAAATATGAGTTTTTTTTTATTTTAAAAAAAGAAAATAAAAAAATGTGTCACTGTAACATTATACCTTCAGATTTGATGAAATACGTGTTTCTGGAGCAACCGGGAACCGTTTTCGATCAAACGAAAACTATTTCCCAATGGAAATGATGCTCCGGACACAATGGAACACCTCCCACAACCCAGAAATGCACAAAAATACCAGAACTAGAAACCCTTTCGAGTTTCGGCAACAGCAGTTCAAGATCTAGATCATAACCGGAAGCGGCACTTCATAAAAGCTCTGATACCATGGTCGGGTACATAGGGTACTACCAAAGGACCGAACACCAAGAGAAACCACTTCACACAAACAGATCACAGATCAACACACCGATGTTTTGACGTGGTTTAAACCCTCTCAAGGGAAACACTCCACGACCCCGGCCAAATAACTTCTACGGGACAATTTATTATGCAAAGAAAGAAAGTTACAAATGAGCTTCTCATAATCGATCAACTAAACAATGACCCTCCATGCTCTTTAAATAGAGATCATGGACCAATCGGGTGTTAAGCCATGGATCAAGGTTAGGTTTGATCTAAGAGAAGTTGAGCCGTTAGATCACTCTATGTCGGGAACATATCGTGACCGTTGGATTAAGTATTTACAAATGCATACTAATGCATACTAAAGAAACACACTATCCCTAACGGATATATTACACAAGTTGATTTTAACTAACTCCTAAGTGTCTAAATATCCTAACACTGATACCATGTTAGATTTTCTACTTTTAATCAATATTTATCTAAGATCTTACTAAAAGAATAAAATGCACAACATAACACAATAGAAACAAATAATTTCCTCGGGGAAACCATAAAGGAGAAAACCCCGCAACTTCCTCAGAGATAGAATCATCACCAATACAATATCACAAAAGTAAAACCCCAAAACAAAGATGGTCTTCTGCAACTCCTCTTCTTTTCCTCCTATGCGAACTTGTCCTCTCTCTCACTTATGCAAACTTGTGAGTGAGTGTGATGTTCAAATGAGAGAGCTCCACTCTCTATTCATACTTTATCTTTCACTTGACCTTTTCACTTACTAGGTTAGCCCCAGTTGTACCTGACTGGGCCGAATTCTCTAGGGGACTCAATAACCATAATCTAACTGACTCTTGGGGGATCTATTGCCCCGAATTAAAATGAAGGATTTACCTCAATGAATTTACATGACCAAATGTAACAATGACGTCCCCGATCGGAGGAATAAACACCATCGGAGGAACAAATAAAATACAATAATAAATACAATATAAAATACACGTGAATATGTTCCGAAGTTACAAATACATTAACACTAAATACATTGCATGAGGTTATTGGTTATTGGAGATGAGATCGACCCAACTGAATATTGTTCCATTCACGAGCACCTCGTTCATGATAGGAATCCAACTTCACTGAATGTGCTTGTTGTCTAGTCTCCCATATAGGTGGATCATGAGCACAACTAGATCCCTGAAATCTACTTGCAGATTTTGAATAGACACACCTTATTCAAGGTAGTTCAGAATGGTTTAAATGGGTGGATCAATCCTTCATGATGTCATGTATATTATGAGCATTGGCATATTCGTGGAACCACCCAAGGCTTACTAACATCGTGCGATGCGGGAACTTATAATTTTTTACAGCGGTGTCATTGAACTTCAAAATGATGTTCCCATTCATTTCCCTCAATGTGCGGGTAACTACATCGACATTCTCGACCAAGGCCTTTTATCATGTCTATGAATGGAAACAATTCGTCCCTGGTCATTGCCTTGTGTAAGCACCAGATCTTGACTTTGAAGTCATTACGATTTTCTCTTTGGCTTATTTGACCATTAACGTTAGCGTGTGGCGATTATGCTTCATTATACAAGTGTAAAGAGAAGAGTAAGCTGGTTTGCATGCGGTTCATGGTAACAAAACTGTGTCTTTGAATGGGTCATCTGCATTCAACGATGTCGCCTTTTCTCCCTTTACCATGATTATGCCTTCAACGATGTTGCTGGTTCATGGTAACTGTTATCACACAACTTGTAGTTTCCCCTAATGAATGATCATGTATAGGATGGTAGAGGAGCTATGTAACTAAAGAGGTGACCTAAGAGGGCCTTGATCCCCAGGTAGATTGGTTGTCACGCCAATCGAGGAACTCTTCAGTTTATGCCACCAAAGCCGTTGGTAGCAAAGGGGGAGACCCTGATCTATCTCGACAGGAAAGATCTAAACCCAACCACCAGATCAAACTATGAAGCAATAGAGTATGTAAGGTGATGGATATATAAAACCCTAGATCTAAGGAATGAAGTCACTAGAGAGGTTATGCTTGAGTTGAGAGGCTTAAGACAGATAAATTATCAACTCAATGTGAATAGTACAAGTGATTATGTGTGTAAGTTACAGATCTAGGATTAAGGTACTAGTAAAAGAGAGTGATTCTTGAAGAAAAATGACATAAGTATGAAGTTGCTCATTCACACATTCTGTCAAACACTTGAACATCTAGGGTTTTAATTAAAGATTAATTCATAATACTTTGAAACTAAAACCACCACTTCAAGATCCATTCAAATACTGGAATTTTAACAAGCACATAGAACACGTATTTTGGTCAACCTAGACCGGGCAAAACCCCAATTTGGGGAAAACCCTAAGAGAGATTTTTCATTAAGAAGAGTATAGAAATTTCAATACATAGAATTTGTTTTTCAACCCTCACTGGAAAAATTTCACAAACAGAAAAATAACCCAAAATTTTTAGCCAACCTCAAAACCTATGCCAACCTCAAAAACTGTGCCAATCTATGTTGTACGGTTTGTTGTACCTACTGTACGACTACTTTATAGTCTGCTACAGTTCTTCCTCGATTCCTAGGCCCACACATGCCTGCATTTATTGTTGTATGGTTTGCATTTATTGCTCATCCAACTTTCTTGGGATTCAAGCCAATCTTCTAAGGATTCAATCCCACATGCGTGGTTGTCATTAATGCACAGTACGGTTTGCTACAGGCTACCTAGGGATACGTGGTGCTCCTCTCTCTTGGAAATCATGCCTTTCTATGCTTGGGACCTCTTCTTGGTCTTCAATCTCGCTCTTCCTCTCTCTGATGGTGAATGTATTCTCAATGCTCCTCTTCTTTTAGACTTTGTCTTTTTGTAACTAACTTCTAACTACCCAATCTAGGGTTGAGATTAAATTACAAAATCTAGGGTCTAAAATACATGTACTCACTTTTTAATAATTAAATCATTAATTATTAAATATTTCACTTGAGTGAGACCCAAACTCATAAAGTACAAAATATCACACTTTATTATATAAAGATCACTTTTTACATAAATGTACAAGGAACAAAACTTTCAAGTCCCCCTCATCACACCCACACCAAAAATATGAGGGAGGACCTCTAGCGTTATCTTTTCAACAATCCCTCCTAACGAGGGAGGTCCTTTTGGCACCATCCAAATTTCCATCTCTAATCCCTGACGCAACTCCCTCCTACTCTGGAATGCCTCTCGGAGACAAGTGCCCACCTCTGAAATGAAACTATGACTCTTGAGATTCTACTTGAACCTCATCAACCTACTCATCCCCATCACGACTAGACTCGCCGAGTCTTCTGCCATTGCTTCGGAGAGATGCACTCTCCTCATCAGAAGAAATGTAAATAACATGCCGATCAGTTGCAACTCCTGCCCCATCCAATATTACCCTTTGAGCCCTAGCTTCAAGAGCCTCATGCTCTTCAAGCTCATCGTTATCAGTGGGCTTGGTCACAGTAGTATTTGGAAACTTCCAGATCTTCCATTCTTTTAGTACTGCGGTTATTCTTACTTTCCATGGTATATAGTTAGATACACCATCCAACCTATCCTCAAACCGTATACTCATCATTGGAAAATCACCTACAACCATAACAACTGAAAGACAAGCACAATACTTTCTTCTGCACTACTTTCAAAGAAACACTGTGAAACACTTGCTTGCTTCCTACTTCAGTATCACTTTGGTACCATGAAGAAAAATGACATAAGTATGAAGTTGCTCATTCACACATTATGTCAAACACTTGAACATCTAGGGTTTTAATTAAAGATTAGCTCATAATACTTTGAAACTAAAACCCACTTCAAGATCCCTTCAAACACTGAAATTTTAACAAGCACATAGAACGCATGTATTTTGGTCAACCTAGACCGGGAAAAACCCCAATTTGGGGAAAACCTTAAGAGATATTTTTCATTAAGAAGAGTACAAAAATTTCCATAGACATAATTTCTCTTTCAACCCTCACTGGCAAAATTTTACAAACATAAAACTAACCCAAAAATTTCAGCGAACCTCGAAATCTGTACCAACCTAGAAAATCGTACCACTCTGCTTTACGGTCCGCTGTACGATCTGCTACAGTTCTTCCTAGATTTCTAGGCCCACACGTGCCTGCATTTATTGTTGTACGGTCTGCATTTATTGCTCATCCAACTTTCTTGGGATTTGAGCCAATCTTCTAGAGATTCGATCCAACACGTGTGGCTGTCATTAATGCATTGTACAATCTGCTACAAGATGCCTAGGGATGCATGTTGCTCCTCTCTCTTGGAAATCATGCCCTTCTTTGCTTGGGAACTCTTCTTGGTCTTCAATCTCCCTCTTCCTCTCTCTGATGGTGAATGTATTCTCAATGCCCCTTCTCTTCTTTTATACTTTGTCTTTTTGTAACTAACTTCTAACTACCCAATCTAGGGTTGAGATTAAATTACAAAATCTAGGGTCTAAAATACATGCACTCATTTTTTAATAATTAAATCATTAATTATGAAATATTTCACTTGAATGAGACCCAAACTCATAAAGTACAAAACATCACACTTTATTTATATAAAAATCACTTTTTACATAAATGTACAAGGAACAAAGCTTTCAAGTCCCCCTCATCACACCCACACCAAAAATATGAGGGAGGACCTCCAGAGTTATCTTTTTAACACTCCCTCCTAACGAGGGAGGTCATTCCGACACCATCATGTTAAATTTTGAGCATTAATTTACAATACTCTAGGATTTTTACTGAGAGAATAACATGTGCAGTATATCAATACATAACAATCATAATAAGCATGACAAGCATCACAAGAATCAAAAGCATGAGAGACAAGAGACACATAGTTTCCGTAGGGAAAACCCTAAGGTGAAAAACCCCACAACTTCCTCAGAGATAGAGAGAGCAATGGCTCAACCAAAGTACAACCAAAATACACTGAGATAGTCTCCTAGTAGCAGATGATCCTCCTCCTCACTAGTGCGCCACTTTCTGAGTGAGAGAAGTGTGAGTTTCCAAGTGATCAAATAGAGATCTCCTGATATCTATTTATACTTAACCTGTTTGCCCAGTTACACTATGGGGCCGACTTGTCTAGCTAGGTACATCCACAATATAATATATATGAAATACATAGATGAAATACATTCCGAAGTTACATATTCATCAACACATCAGAATCTGTATCTCTGATCCCTGACGCAACCCTCTCCTGCTCTGGAATGCCTCTCAGAGACAAGTGCCCACCTCTGAAATGAAATTTCGACTCTTTAGATTCTACCTGAACCTCATCAACATGCTCATCACCATCACCACTAGACTGGATGAGTCTTCTGCCAGTGCTTCAGAGAGATCCACTCTTCTCATCAGAAGAAATGTAAATAACATGCCGATCAATTGCAACTCCTGCCCCATCCAATATTACCCTCTGATCCCTAGCTTCAAGAACCTCATGCTCTTCAAGCTCATCCTTATCAGTGGGCTTGGTTACGGTACTATTTGCAAACTTCCAGATCTTCGATTCTTTTAGTACTGCAATTATTCTTACCTTCCATGGTATATAGTTAGATACACCATCCAACTTATCCTCAAACTGTATACTCATCATTGGAAAATTACCTACAACCAGAACAATTGAAAGACAACCACAATACTTTCTTCTGCACTACTTTCAAAGAAACACTGTGAAACACTTGCTTGCTTCCTACTTCAGTATCGCTCTGATACCATGAATAAAAATGACATAAGTATGAAGTTGCTTATTCACACATTTTTTCAAACACTTGAACATATAGGGTTTTAATTAAAGATTAACTCATAATACTTTGAAACTAAAACCACCACTTCAAGATCCCTTCAAATACTGAAATTTTAACAAGCACATAGAACAGATGTATTTTGTTCAACCTAGACCGAGCAAAACCCCAATTTGGGGAAAACCCTAACATATATTTTTCATTAAGAAGAGTACAAAAAATTCAATACATAGAATTTCTCTTTCAACCCTCACTGGAAAAATTTCAAAAATAGAAAACTAACACAAAAATTTCAGCGAACCTCGAAAAATATGCCAAACTCTTATGTACAGTTTGTTGTACCTTCTGTATGAATGCTGTATGGTTTGCTATAGTTATGCCTCTATTTTTGTTTCCACACGTGCCTGCATTTATTGCTGTACTGTCTGCATTTATTGCTCATCCAAATTTCTTGGGATTTGAGCCCACATGTGTGGATGTCATTAATGCACTATACGTTCTGCTACATGCTACCTAGGGATGTGTGCTGCTCCTTGGGATGTGTGTTGCTCCTCTCTCTTCGAAATCGTGTCCTTCTTTGCTTGGGAACTCTTCTTGGTCTTCAATCTCCCTCTTCCTCTCTCTGATGGTGAATGTATTCTCAATGCCCCTTCTCTTCTTTTATACTGTCTTTTTGTAACTAACTTCTAACTACCCAATATAGGGTTGAGATTAAATTACAAAATCTAGGGTCTAAAATACATGCACTCACTTTTTAATAATTAAATATTTTACTTGAGTGGGACCCAAACTCATAAAGTACAAAATATCACAGTTTATTTATATAAAAATCACTTTTTACATAAATGTTCAAGGAACAAAGCCTTCAAGTCCCCCTCATCACACCCACACAAAAAATATGAGGGAGGACCTCCAGAGTTGTCTTTTCAACAATTCTTACTACCTTGGGAAACATGACCAAGGTAGAAGGTTTGGGTTAGGATGGGGATTTCTAGCACCTTTGGGATGGGGCTTGATGAGTAATTTGACAATGTCTTAGCACACAAGCATAGATTGGATCTCACAACAACCAAAAAGATGGCCAAACCAAGGAGGGCATAAGACATGAGAGATAAGTGCCTAGGGAATGGGAAATATGGAGTCCACTGAGGGTGACGCCCTAGGGAACCCACCTAAGGCTAGGCCTAAAGGTAAAAACCTAGAAATGGTTCACCGAAATTCTAAGTTATTAGTGCGAGAGAATTTTTATAATTTTTTGCAGTTAGGGTTTTAATGTAGCTTGAGCTTAGACCAATGGATAAATTAATAAAACTAAAGAAAATCAAACGTAATTACTTACTTGATGCCCGTAGATGAATGCCGTATGGTGAAGACTAGCCCCAACAAGATCAAATGAAGATTTTGAGTACCCACGTCCACGAAACGTCCAAGGAGCCAAGTGCGCTCCACCTAACCTGCACAACTGAGGAAAAATCAATCAGTAATGCAAATAAGATGGGTGAAAAACAACGAGAGATAAAGTAAATGACGAGTAAATGGTCATGGGAAAATTCAATCCCTATTAAAGCCCCTCTTTCCGAGAGAGAGAAGCAAGGCAAGCTCCCTCTGCAAGTGCCTCCCTCTCCAATCGGCCTCCCTGCTGCAAATAAAAAACGAATCCATGAAATATACAAAAGGTACAACAACGATCTAACAGTGCAAGAGAAGAATAGCATTCAGTCACCACATTTCACATTCAACCATAGACACGAGTTTGATCACAAAATCTTTCTTTATTTCTAATAATCCAGAGCCAAAAATCCCTTTACAATGAGGGGGTTCTCTCTCTTAAATAGAATCGAGAGAGACCAAAACCCCAACCACTTTTTGAATGAGTGGTTGAGTTTAAAAGATACAATAGAGATCATTAACGGTGGAGACATGTTTAATTTTTATTACACGGATCAATGACTAAGTCACAAGAGGGGGGCACACTTTTTCCCAAGGATGCCCTAGGTGGGCGAAAATAATATAACAATGTGATACATCATGGGCTAACATTGTAAAGGGGTCACTAGGGGCATAAATCACCATAGGAATCAACCTCTTACAATAATACAATAATATAACATGATAGTAAAAATGATCAACATAAGAAGTGTACCCCATGGGAGGAAGACGTCCTCTCTAGGATTATATATCATCATGAAAATTATCTGGACAAAACCAAGCCATATAAAATGCATCTAGAGCCATAACATATCATGATAAATAATCCCCATGCTATTTCCTTGCTCACACTATCCAAATTGATTTTCCCAGTCATGATAAATCATCCCCATGCCATTTCCTTGCTCACACTAGCCAAATTGATTTTCCTAGTAGAATCCATGGTCATAAAAATTGCCAGTAAACTCATCCTGGAAACATAAAACTGCCCATAATTCACTGCCAGCTGCCTGGTGCAAAAAACTAAATGCACAGATCAATCCGGAAGCATAGGAATATGGTAATGATGACTGCTCATACCCCGTATCCATCCTGTAGCGCCCTAGGAGAAAAAAGGCACATCACTACTGTGTAATAAAAATGGCCAATGTAATAAAACGTGATAATAATCACTATATCTTAGAAACTATGACCATCTGCTGCAAACTGAAACTGCTGGAGGTATGCTGGAGTGTTTGGAAGACAAATAATCAATATGGAGCTCTGTAGTCACTGCCTTGGGAACTATGTTGACCAAGTCAAAATATCCAAATTGAAGGTAGAGCAATACTTTGAAAGGTCCTGTATACATATAAGATGAACAATGCTCACAAGTTTATGTTAGAAACTAGACTATAACATGAAATGCATGACAATGGCTAATATAATCCAATAAAAATTAACCTGTGTCAGAGAAACCATTAAGTCTTTCATGAAGTTCCCTACATATGCTCGCTCACAGACTTAGACAGACTGCTAGGATGGGTGAGGTGGAAAACAAGGCTTAAGGTAACATGAAGGAATTTTAACTTCGACACTGATATCTCTCAGATATAAGGGAAAAGGAGAAACCACTTAGACATATGTCAGACAGAGAGCACTTAGGGAATGGCGGTGCCTCACAAATGGGTAGAGTACTTGGACTACTTCCTATAGACTCTAGACAAGCAACCTTTGTATTTAATTTATTTGTCAGCTTTACACTTTAACATTTAACATCGACTTTCAACATTTAGCATAGGATCATCTTTCTCTAGCCATCCTCCAAATGCAGGTGCCATGGATAGCCTTGTGGGCCTCAGATAATGACTCGATATGACCTCCATTGCCCACCACCGTCCATAGGTGCGATGGAGTGACCACCCTGTTGCCCTATGGAAGAAAACGACCTTACATCATACAAAGGATGAGTGCTCATCCTTTGGCAACTGAATAGCTGCGGAAGACATTTTATTTGCATGTAGTGTTTAGCAACACTATTTTTTCTGACTTTTGCATCCGCTTGGATATAACATTTAAGTTTTGATGCTTTAGTGTTTAGCAACACTTTTGTTTGGAATACTTGCTTTCGAAGACTACAAGAGAGAAACCCGGTGACCAAAAGGACACACACTCCAGAGCTGAGACACAAGATAAACACGAAGTCATATCTGACATAGTGGTCTAAGTGGGGGAATCCTTGATCTCACTAGTCAAAGTACGATACCGGATAAAATCGGTAAATGGAAGAGACAGGTGAATGGGGAAAGTGATAGGTGATGCCATCAAAGAAAATAAGGCTAAGTCCATGTGAAGTGGGGGATACAAGCAAGCATAGGTAATGAGCTTACACTAGGGACTCTCTAACCACTCTACTCAACCATATACCTGTCTCCAGAATATCATCATCAAAACATCATCACCCGCTGACTTCTCTACACTGCACGAACCATGGCTATACAAGAATCATCTCAATGGGGTCATGTAAACTTAGTTGTGACAAGGGGGCATACTGCAGCTGCTGGCTCAAAATATAGATCACCACTGCTAAATAAGCTCATCTCAACCACATGACTGGCTCAATGGACTGAAAAATCAGGACTGCATCATGGTATCCCCAGCTACAATGTATGTGAACAGTAACAAAACCATGTTTTTGAATGGGTTATCTGCATCCCAACGACGTCGCCTTTTTGATACTATGATTATGCAATGGATGTGGTTCTTGGTAACAGAATTGTGTCTTTGAATAGGTCATCTGCATCCAATGAAAACGACGTTGTCTTTTTTCTCTTTACCACGATCTGCAAATCACAAAGGCGATGAACTTTGGCATGAAAGAAATTGTATGTTAATGTAGCCGAGACAATCATACACCTAGAACTAACTACTTTTAGTTACTTCACATTTACGATTTGGAAAGATAACCTCAAAGCATGTTTTATTTTGCAAAAAGCCTTGCGCCAATTGAACTTTACATTAGGAGAAAATAGTCTCAAACATGGATGTTTAAATGGAGAAAGCGACGAGCATTCAGACTTTCTAATTCTCGCATTTACTTAATTACTCACACTCAAAACTTACCCCTATGTAAATAATCCACAACTATGAAGCGTAACTCTGCAAGTCAAGATTGTAATGGAAAGAGCTTCTTACAGGGTTATAGCACTTTGTAATGTCCCTTGTTAGGAATTTTATTAAAATTGCAATTTTCCACTTTTTTCCTTGGTTCAACCTTTGACTAGTTTCGATCTCTAGGTCCCAAATTTGCCCCAAATGATCCCAAATCTTCTGAGAAGGTATATGAATGATATTAGAACATAAATATGTGTTTCAGGGATGCCTTTGTACCTTTAAAACACTTCTGCAAATACCCTTTCAATTCTGGTCAATGTAGGTAACTTTACTAGTAATTTCCCTTTGACTAGTATTGGTCTCTAGGTCTCAAATTGACTCCAAATGCTTTCAAATCTTCAAGGAAGGTTTATGAGTGATATTAGGAATTGAATATGATGTTCAGGGATAACATATGGCCACCAAAAGACCTCTGCAAACTCTCTTAATATTCTAGACCAAGTATGCAATTTTACTAGTAATTTGGGGTTCAAATCCCCCTAAGGTAAGTACTGAAAATGGATTCCCAAATGCCTCCAAACTCACTCAAATTTATGAAAAGAGGTATGTAATGTGTTAAGTATTTTATTAAGGTCTCATATGCACCATTAATGGTTTATTACAACTGTTCTCACCCTCTCCCATTCAACTGCAAAAATCACCAATTCGACCCTTGGGGAAATGGCACTATTTCTTCTCCCAATGCAATTAAAATGAGTAAAAATGATTCAAATGCTCAAGTACAGTACATGAAACTTGTATAATACATCCATGGCAGTATATTTATCACAAATATATCAGAGAATCATTAATTCATTCGAAATCATCATCAATACATTGGCTCACAACAAGGTAGTGGGGAAATGGCATTGTTCTTCCATTAAAAATGAGATTTATACATTTCTACTTGGAATTTCGACCTGAAACTTTTTGGAGATTAATAAAAGAGTATTTAATTCATATTACAAAAGAAATGGGGCATTAAAAGCTTCTCCAAAGAGTACAATATCTCACCAAAAACGCCCTCCCTCAAGGATCAAGAATATGCCATCAAAACTGGAAATGGTTGAAGGAGTGAGCTACAATAGAAGAAACCATGAGCTGCCTTGTAGCTTATACCTGCAAATAAAGACTCCATTAAAACTCCAAATGAAAGGTTTGAATGGCCTTTCCAATTACCAACTTGGATGGGAATCTTTCACCCTCGAAATTGGCTAAGGCAAGAAACTAGTCATCCACTAGCTCTCCCTCTTCACAAATGCAATTGCAAATTATACAAATGATCAAAAGTTGGTTTCATTATTTGTTATTGACATTTATAAAGTTCTAATGGCCTCCATGGGTCGAATTCCTTCCAAGAGACTCATGCCAACTCAAGTTGGGAAGAGATTCCAAAGAACGCCACTTGTACAACAATTCCTAGTCTCCCACTTCCACCAAATCACATGTGGAAGCATCTTAGCTGCCCTAACACCCTTGAGCGCCCTCTTGGAGTCTAGTTTTAGCCCTGACATGTCATATATGTCATATGTCAGCCTTCAGGTCTGATTTGTGTCATAGGTGTCATAGCATCTTCATCATTGTTGTCATAGAGCTAGGGAATCTAGCCCAAGTGTCTCACTAGCTCCAAATTGCCTCTTCCTCTTCCATGGGAGTTACTCTTCCTCTATATTTCGACCTTGGATGAGTCATGCCATGAATAATACCTTTTGGACTCCCCAAAGTATGTTACCATTCACCTTGAATTCAAATTGGTGAGAGAATGATGCCAAATGTAGTGGGAAAATCTAGCCATATGTGGGTCCCACTTCCTCCATGTGTCTTCATGATGAAATGCCACTTGTATTTTAACTTGTATATATTTATTTAGCTCCTTTATTAAATATTTATGCCATTCTAATGTTCAAACATCATTTATTATCCCCATTATTCCAAATCCCAAAGCTTCCACCCCAAACCTAGGAAACTAGTAATTTTCCTCCTTGGCAATTATTTGACCCTTAACATCAATTTTACAAACTCTAATGAATATGGCTAATGTGATTAGGCCATTGTGACCCAATTCCAAATTTGGGACATGACACACTCATACAATATTGTTTTGAGTTCTCAAAATATGCCATGAATGCCTAAAGAGTGAATGCAAAAGTTTGAAGAAAAACACACTCCATGCTTGAAAGCAATGCTTGATATGATGAAAGTTGATGGATTGAAGAACAACAAAATTTCCTCTGTTGCCGCTCTTCAATCCATCATCTTCACAATCTCACAACACATTGCTGGAGGCAGAAAATGCAGAGAAAAAAAAGCTTTCCCATCGATTCCGAACAAGGAAACACTTAGTATGGGCTTAGGAGACCATTTGCTCTTGTCTCGGATAGAGAAAAGTCATTCCTGTAAGTCAAAATACGTTCTTGGAGGCTGCAAGCTGCAAATTATTGAAGACAAATAAAGAAAGCATGAAGGAAGAATGGAGAGTTTAAATGGTAGTGTTGGTCTTTATGGGAGATGGATTGATTGGTCTGCCATGCAAAGGAAGACAAACAACCAACAAAATCTTGCCAACCCTCAAGGATACCTAAATCACTGGATTAGAGAGTTTAATGGCAGATCACTCACTTCCCAGTCTTGTCGCTTGTCTGTCAAGTGAAGTGAGCAATGGATTCCTTCATCGTTGAGTTAGAATACTATTTGGCTCGAAGTGAGAGATGTGCCTCTTTCTCCTCACATCGCTGACTTCGCATGCTTACCCGGGCCTCTCAGTGGGCATTTCACTGATTTTTTTCTCTCAATCCCTGAGTTAGAGGTGAAAAAACACTCTTTTTCTGTGTTAGCAAAAATGTTTGGGCTCCCAGATGGGCGATGGGGTATAGGAAGGATTTTTGCATGCTTTCTCACCAAAATTAGCATAGAAAACTAGATCTCTCTTTACTTGAATCAAAATTTTTTCCCACCTCCAATGCTTGAGCTCAATCGCTTAGTTAACTTGCTTGTTAGGCATCCACATTGAGCGATGTTGCGTTTGAGGGGGAAAAAAACTGTTTCCAGGACATATCAAAATGAATAAAAGAGACCAACAATCAATTTCGATCATCTTGAACATCAAATCAACTCTCTAAACAATAGAAGACTTGAAAACGAAAAGCTAGTTATGCAACAAAGCTTCACCTAGCCATCAACACTCATGGGAGGCAGCTGGGGCTCCTCAACTCTTTAGATGAAGCTTTGGAACTTGACACACAGCCTCTTACCTGCATCATAAAACTACTCAGTATTTGATGGATTCAAAAAACCATTTGAAACAAACCCAAAAAATATAAAAAAATAATTAAAATGGGCTTCTGTGAAAATCCTCGTGTTCTTGTCAAAATGAAAGCTATGACTCTTTCATGCTTACGTCGGACTGCCTATTCCGAGTGGTTGGACACCCCAATTTGACTGGCATCATAGGTTTCTAATCCTTTCAAGTCTTGTTTGCCTTGTTGACTAGGAATTTACTTGGAATCTGACTTATTTAGTTGCATTGGATTTATGGTTGTAGTTGCAGTTGCCCAACTTGTGTCCTTTTTTATGACACATGGTCACTTCGACATGGTTAAGTTTGGTGGTTGGTCCAACGTTATAATCATTGGGAGGCAAGCCATATGTTTTAAGAATAAGGGGATTTAATCTAAAATCTCCCTGCCTAAGAAATCACAATGTCTTGTTGATTATACTAGTTGGTTATGTAAGATTACTATAGGTATTCATGACTTGTGGGGTGTGGCTGATGGTGTGGTCCAATGGTGGGTCTAGATGGCTGACCCGATGGAAGCCTAGGTTCCATTCTCTGTGGGGGAATTGCAGTTCTCGCTTGGGGTGGGGTTGCAGTCCTCTAAGACCTTGTGCGGCCACAGTGACAATGACATCCTCTGCTGGGTAGATCGTTCTCACATCCAATATAAACAATGGCCCTGATCTGAGTTTATTAGGTTGTTGTGCTATCTATAGAGTTAACAGTGTGGCGGGATGGGTTCTCGGTTACAAAAAAAAGAAAAAAAAAGAAAAAAAAGAGGTATTCACGACTTATGGTTACAAATTGAAGCCATAGATCTAAGTGAAGTGTCACCTTCCAACACTCATATTAGTATAATTGTTTTGTTTTTAATATTTTCAATATAATAGTTATTATTTCTATTTTTCTATGTTAAATTAGCATTTGATATTTCAATGTATCATTTTGATTAATTTTTAATATAAGGGATTGATTTGTGATATGGATACATGTATGCATCTAGGAGGACTACAATATTAGGTTTTTATGGACACATGCATAACCTTCTTTTTTGGAACATTCTTATTCTACTTAGAGTAATGACCACTCCCAATTTCCTACTACGGGTTTAAATCTTTCCATTGAGGTGGTCTATTTTTAATAATGAATCACCCTCCAACATATTCTTGAAGTCTTACTTTAGACCTTCTTTGATTCCACTTATCAATGTTCGGATGTTAAATTTGTGGCCTTGGAATTGACAATGATCTCTATTATGTTTCCTTTTTAATCCCTAAAATATCCCCCTTTCCCTAGTGATGAGGGTACCTTTAGAGGCTTTGTTGATATTGTACTTGTTCTAGCCTCTAGTAAGGGGGGATGTATGCTTGTTGTTGAATCCATTTTTTGCTTAAGTTATGTCCTTTAATATTCAACATTTTGTAAGGGTCATTGCCAGAAACAAAACCATAATACTTTTTCATATCATCCTATCAAAGTCAACAAAATCATTGAGATAGCCTTAATTCATCCCCGAATCCTACTACCCTAATAAAATGTAAGCTAAACATCCATTGTCTATAGAAAAACATCAATGTTGTGTTTTTTTTTTGATAAAAAAACATTATATTCTATATTTTTGATATAGAAATCAATGTATACATATAGGTTGTCCAGCATGTGAAATTATGGAACACAACAGATCATTGAGCCTGAGAATACCTCACAGTGATAGGATTAGTAAGGAGGAAGAATTACAGTGAATTGAGCAGTAAAATTAAACATGCATTGAAACTTACATGTGCACATAAAAGTGTGTCATATTCCATTAATAAGTATAGTCAACATATATGGTACAATAGAGAGAATTTGAATACCAAGGGAGAATTCGAATCCATGTCAGTCTAGCCTAGGAAATATCATGACTACAGTGCTCTGGAAGTTCCAAACTCAACCAAACTCAACTGATTGTCAGTGAACTGAAGCTACTGTCAGTTAACTGAAAGAGAAGGGCGCATAAGTGAGTTTGTCATGCAAAATCTCATGCAAAAAGGATAGAGAGGGTGCATTAGATCACAATTAGTGGCAATCAGAGCAACCCCCCCCACTAGAGTCATGAACTCAGGTGGACTGAACTAGATCACTGAGTTAGCTCCTAAAATGTAGGGAATTGACTCTGGATGGCCTAAAATTATGCATGCAGTGCGCATCAAGTGTATAATGGATCCTAGATGACATCTGCACACCACTAGGGGGCCAATGACATCATCTAGTACTAGGAAAAGAATAATAATACTAAGCTGGACAAGGTTGGAGTATTAAATATCCTAACATCCCCCCTTAATCCAAACTTAGACATCCTAGGCACTGGTTACTGAGAGCAAAGGCCACCCATACAATCAATAATAAAAAGATAATTGTTCATGAAACTAAGGAAATGGGGAAAACCTCATGGGAAACAACCCCCCCCCCCCCCTAAAAAATGAACAACAAGGAACTCAAGCAAGCTTCACACTGAGTAGAGATCTGGGATAGGCAAATCTCTTCTTAGTTAAAGACTTTGTAAAAATGTATGCAATTTTCTCCTCTGTAGAACATTAATGCAGTGTGTTGGTCTTGTTGTGCACTAGTTCCCTGATGTAGTGCATGTGAACCTCAGTTTTCCATCTTTGATCATGGCAAGCCTCTTTGAAGGATTGTGAATCAGACCCCACCACCATGTGGCACCTCTCTGAGAGAAGTGGATCTGTATGACATAGTGCAAGGTTTGCATCTTGAAACTGAGATTTGGTTCTTCTATGGTCAGATGGATCCCTAATTATGTTCCCAATAGCTTCAAGGACTTTGTGATCCCATTTTGGCCTTGGCCTTGGCCATGGATTAGGAGTAGGTGCTGGTTCTGGATCTGGATCTTCTGATCTTCATTCTCAATATCAAAGTCTGATTCAACTTGGTCCTCATCAGAAGAGATATCATTCTAATCTTCATCTGTGCAAATGGAGTAGGCATATCAAATCTACCTTGGTCTTCAACGGCTGTAGATCTTACAATGGATCTTCATTGAACTTGACACTTCTTTCAATGAAGCATCTTTTGGTTGCAATCTCCATCAACTTGTATTATTTTGCATCTTTTGCATATCCCAGCAGAATGCATTTGCTACTTTGTGGTTGAAGAGCCTTTCTTTTGTCAGATGGGATTCTAGTCCATGCCTTGGATCCGAAAACCCTTAGGTGAGAGACATCATATTTGTGTCTCTTCAGTGCTTCGAATGGAGTGACCCCGCCCACAGATTTGTGGGGTACCCTATTCTGAATGTATGTGGCACAGTTCACTACTTCTTCCCAGAAATATGGTGGAAGATCCCTTGCTTCAAGCAGACAAGTAGCCATCTATTTCAATGACCTATTCTTACTCTTAGCTACACCATTTTGTTGTGGTGTGTATGAGATAGAATGTTGCATTTGAATGCCCTCAAAAGGACAAAATTGCTGCAACTCCTTCTTGATGTACTCCCTTCCATTATCTGATCTGAGTGCTTTGATATTCTTCCCAGCAGTGTTCTCAACCAAGTCCTTGAAGAATTTGAAATTCTCGAATACCTCATACTTTTGCTTAAGAAAATAGATCAAACATAACCTAGAGAAGTCATCTACGAAGATCATAAGGTATCTGGATCCATTCATAGAAGCTGTGGGCATTGGTCCTGAGACATCACTGTGTATCAAATCAAGCGTGGAGGAAGCTCTCTTTGCCTTCCCAACATCAAACCTTTTCTCTGGATGCTTCCCTAGCAAGCAACCTTTGCAGATTCTTTGAGACAATTTTATGTCAGGAAATCCTTCAACAATATCTTCCTTGTGCAACTGCTACAAGTACTTGAAATTTAGATGGCCGAATCTCTCATGCCAAAGTCTACTAGTCTCGTTTGCATGGGTCAAGAGAGCACTTTGATGTGAATATGGTAGAAAATAGGAGAATTCATATGCCTTTGAGGCATGGTTTGCCACACCTTTAGCTATTAGCTTCCCATATGAGATCTCTGAAATCTCAACCCTGTCAGGTCCAAAAACAACTTTCTTCAATGAACTTGTGTGAGTCATCTGATAAATAGATAACAAGTTTGTTGCTAGAGAAGGCACATCCAGAACATTGTTCAGCTTTCCATGCTCCAGCTATATTTTGCCCTTCCCTTTAACAAAGATCTACGAATCATCTCCCATTTAAATACTAGGACCATTAGTGAGATCTAGAGAAGAAAATGATTCTTTGGAGGCGACCATGTGGTTGGAGGTTCCATAATCAATGAGGAAGGCTTGTGATTGTGAGAATCCAGCCTTCAATGCATGGCATCTCTCGTGATCATCTGTGTCACTTCCAGAATTATTCTTCTTTGCGCATTTTGGGAGGGCAATGTTGTGTTGTTCAAAAAGTTTGGTCATTTGATCTATATTCTTCTTCATGCATGAATTCTCTGGATGGTTTCCTTTCTTGCAGTACGTACACTTGGTTTTCTCAAACCTCTTTTGCTTATCCTTCTTGGAGCTGGAGGCTCCTTCTGATTGATTAGGCTTCTCCTTTGGCTTGGTTTCAAATTGCTTCTTGTCTTTTCCTTTTCACCCCCCTTTAGCATTTGAATTTTTTGACTCCCCAGCCATAAGAGCTTGATTTTTGGAGGCCTTCAGGGTGCCCATTTGAATCAGTTTGTCTTGTTCTTGGATGAGAGATTCAGTGAATGCTTCTAAATAAGGCATTTTCCAATTGGGGATTGACAATATCCCAGAATGGAAGGTAGAAACAAATATTGAAAATTAAGGACCAAGCTTGCTTAGGATGGATAGCACCAACTGCTCATCCTTTTTGTGAATGCCACATTGTTTGCACTACATAACTAAGGACTTGAACTTTGAAAAGAACTGTTGTAAGGTTTTAAAAGTTAAAACTGCTGGGTTGAAGAGTAATTAATTCATTCTCCAAAATGTGGCCTCTCAGCTCATCTTGCTTGCGAAGGAGAGTTTCAAGCTTCAACCAAACTTCTCTTGGTGTCTTCAATCCATCAAGATGGAAGAACAAATATTTGGAGATGTGAATACACATAAAACCAAAAGCCTCATCTAATCTGTTAAGGTACTTTGCTTTCTCAACAACTGCCTGAGGTTCGACCTCCTTGCCCATTGTGATCCTATACAGACTCTTGTTGCGCAACACCATCTGCATATCATTCCTCCAATCAAGAGAATTGAAGGGTGTCAAGATTATTGGAGACAAAGGAGCATTCAAATTCTCCATCTCTGAGCTATTGGAGCGAATGCAAACTGAAACTGCTGCTACTGTTGCATTGAAAATTTCTCAAAATCCTGCAAAAAACTCTCAATTTGAAGATAAACCAACCTTGCTGGAATTTGATACCATGTGAAATTCTGGAACACATCAGATCATTGAGCCTAAAAATACCTCACAGTGATAGGATTAGCAATGAGGAAGAATTACAATGAAAATTGCAGTGAATTGAGCGGTAAAATTAAACATGCATTGAAACTCGGATGTGCACAGAAAAGTGTGTCATATTCCTTTAATCAATATAGTCAAAATAAATGGTACAATAGAGAGAATTCGAATACCAAGGGATAATTCAAATCCATGTCAGTCTAGCCTAGGAAATATCACCACTACAGTGCTCCGGAAGTTCCAAACTCAACCAAACTCAACTGATTGTCAGTGAATTGAAGCTACTATTAGTTAACTGATCAAGAAGGGCGCATAAGTGAGTTTGTCATGAAAATCCTCATGCAAACAGGCTAGAGAGGGTGCATTAGATCACAATCAGTGGAAATCGGAGCACAAACCCCCCACTAGAGTCATGAACTCAGTTGGACCGAACTAGGTCAATGAGTTAGCTCCTAAAATGTAGGGAACTGACTCTGGATGGCCTAAAATCATGCATGCAGGGCACATCAAGTGGATAATGTGTCCTAGATGACATCTGCACACCACTAGGGGGCCAATGACATCATCCAGTACTAGGAAAAGACTAATAATACTAAGGTGAACAAAGTTGGAGTATTAATTATCCTAACACAACATGGACTCAAAATGTACCAAGTGTGGGATATGCACTGTCTACTTCCAAGGTGCAAAGGATAGAAAAAACATATTATAGTCCTCATGTAGTGCGATGGACATATTTAGCCATCCTGAGCAATAAATGCAGCCTACCCCTTTTGATATTTAAAGGATCTCATCAAGAGCTAACATATATTCCATTAAACTTTCAAAAGCATAAAGTAGAAAACTAGTCAATGATTCATACAAAGATCTTTCTATCTATGAAAGGAGAGTGCCTCCTCTTAATTCAAAAGTTCAAATAGGGTACCCTCTTACAAAATCAAAGCTTCTTAGATAATCTATTTGCCTCATCATTGAATTCATGGTAGACATGTAAAATAGATAAGCTCAAAAGACACTTTTACTTCTTTAACTTGATTCATAATAGGATCCAGACCTAAATTACCAATATTACACTTGTGATTTACCCAGTCTATTACAAGCTTTGAGTCTCCAAAGACTTGAAGCATTTTTAACCCTTTTCCACTAGCAAAATACAAGAGAACCCAGAGGGCATAACTTTCAAATAATCCTCGATTATTTGAACCTTCACCAACAATGAGATTTAGCATAAATTATTGAGAAGAATCAAGAAAAAGTTTTGCCCCTATTGCTCAAGTTCTAGGCATTTCTTGGCTTGCTCCATCAAATAAGCCCTAAGGAGTCTCATGATCAATGCAAGGCATCAACATAGATCTAGTTGAGTGCTCCTTAGGAGCTCTTTTGTCCGAAAGTGCCAATATAATCTTATGAGCTACCAAAGCAACTTATAAGACTCTAGCTTGAAACAAAATCTGATTTCAAGACCACTAGATCCAATAAACAATAAGAAAAGGAAGAGCCTTATATGCATCTACTGATCTGTTTGTAAGCCAATCCAACAAACAATTCCCCAAAGACTCCTTATCCCTTTTGGGCTTGTTGATGGTTCCTTTAGTGACCTCTTTTTGTAATTCTCTAGAGAAAGAAAAATTCACAAACAAATGATTGATGATTTCACTATAGTTCTTGCAAAGAATATATCTACCTGGTTGCACCCAATTCCTCTTCAGTGCATTGTACCAAATGAATAGTTTGTTTGCAAGTGTCAACCAAAGAAGAATTCTGGTTTTTAATGAACATAGAATCTTCCAAATAGGTCTCCACGAACAAACTCTCTCCTCTTGCATATCCTCCTCAAACCGAGCTGTTACCCTAACTTGGTTTTGTAAATGCTGGTGCGCATATTTCTGGACTAGCTGAGTTTGTCCTCTTCTTTTGATATTTTTCCAGCACTATGCGATAGGTAATTCACATACTGTCCCTACTCTTTTTCCAAGGTCCCTTGCAAATTTAAACTATATGGAGTTTTCCAAACTTGCATCCAAGCATTCCTATTCATATGAAAATTAACATCCTTTAAATAGAAAATCCCTTGAACATGAAGGGATTCTAGCACCGACTCTGACAATTTGAAGTTACCCTTAGCGCTAATCTAAGGATCCTTTCTGATTCTCATTTTCATTCCATTCCCAACTTTCCAAGTTGTTTAGTTGTCTACTAAAGGAAAATAATTTACCAATGCTCTCCATACTATAGAGGCTCCTTGATAGTGTTTCTTTGTATTCTAAACCAATCCTCCATGGTCAAACCCCTCATATACTTAAATTTTAAAAATCTTCCCCAAATACCTTCATTATATACCAATTTCTACAAACTTTTAGTATCTAGGGATAAATTAAAGATATGGATATTATTTAGTCCCAAACTTCCTACATCCTCAGGAGTATCAAGTCTTGATCACTTGACCAAGGGTATAGCCTCATTGGTCTTTTTGCTAGTCCATAGGAAACTAAGGCTTTTCTTTTGATTTGATTGAGAATGCATTTGGGATCTTGGCTATTGACACCCAATACACATGATTACTTTCCAGGAATGCATGGTATTAGTAGCTTTAGGAATGCATGGTATTATTGAAGGAGGATACGATATACATAATTCCATCGCTAGTAACTTTAGCATCCAAGTCTTGTTTATTTTCTTTCCCATAAGACTAGGAAGCAAACTATTATTTTCATGATTTACCCTATGTTTGCTTGTTCTAGATCTCTAAATAGGGATTTTAAGTGTAGTCTTCTTTCCTTTTCTATGTCCTTGAAAATATTAATCTTAGAGCCATTAGGGTGGAGCATCTACCATATTGTATTAGTACGTTTCCTATGATTAACATATTTGTTATTAGTATTATTGTTGCCTTCTTTTATCCAAAGAGCCTTGCTCTTCAACCTTTGGACAATATCTTCCTTATCAAGTAGGGCCTTTTTCCCATTTAGCTCTTTCAAGTCTAGAGCTTCGACATGAGAGAAAATTCCATCCTTATTATACTAAAAAAAGTCATTAATCCTTACATCCTCTTGCTTTAACTCTTTTTGTGATTTAGAAGCTAGATATTTCGGCAAGCCTTTCATAATTTCTTTGAGTTTTTTGATATTATTTGCAAATTGATTCATGGACAAGTCCCTAAGCTGAGAATCAACATGATTCCAATTCTTAAAAATTAAATCTCCGGAATCTTCCTCCAACAACCAAGCATTTTTGAATTTCAAGGGACTTGAAGGTTTCCTTTCTTCTAAGTCTAGATTTAAAAGGACTGGAAGATGATCTGATGCTCCCCCTGGACATATCCATGATTTAGTTTTATCTTGTCATCAAACATGGACTTTCTCAAAAGAAATCTATAAATTCTTTTAGATATTTTTGAACTGCCTCTTTCGACGTTTCTCCAAGTAGTAATGATATTGATTGGTTCCACACCAATTAGATGAAGTTTCTCAAACAAATGGGAAAAGTAACCTTCAAGAGGGTCTTTCCTCGATACGGCTCCCCAGATTTCCCAAAGACTAAGGGTAAGGTTTAAGTCACCACCTATAATCACATTATCCTCGCTCAAAACTCGAATATCAACAAGATTATCCCAAAAGGACCGTTGATCTTCAGAGGGCCCATAAACATTGATTATCTTTAAAACTTTCCCTAGCTCCTTAGCTAAGAGCTCCACTAATATGCTTAAGGTAACAATTGAAGATGAAATAGAGGCAAAATAGTTATTCCACCCAAGGAAAATTTTAAGGATCCATAAATTTCTTAAAGAGTAGAAACCTTGGCGAATCTTACTATTTCTTAAATTTCTAAAAATAAAATGTTTGGTGATATTATTGTAAAAATATTCAAATTTCTAATGTTTTTGTTTAGTTTTTGAACAAGTTTGGAGATGTTTAGACTAAATTAGAGTAAAATATTTTTTATCTTGTGGACTTTGGGTGAATGATTTTAGAAAAAAATGGAAATTTATGCGTCTCCTTTTTAGAAAAAAACATGGAAAATTAGCCCATGGGTTAAAATTTTCCCTAAATGTTTCCCTGATTCCACTCAATAACCAAACCACCTGATAACCTTATTACATCAACTGAGCTAAAATTCCCGTCTTTTAAAATAAAATACATAAAATCCACTACTTTTGACTAGAGCACATTGTTTCTTGAAACAAATCTAAGTCTGGATTATAAATAGAAAAATGTATTTTAAAGGATAGCTTATTGTGGGCACCCCCAAGCACTCGACATTAAGGGATAGAGTAATCATTTAAAACCTTGCTTATGGGCCTTGTTGTAAGCCCCCCATCCATATAGTATTGCTTGCCTCCTCTAAATTCCTTTTTTGAGTATTGTGAGACTGTATTTCTATAAAGGGTGGAGAATCCTTATCAAAGGTTAAACTCCCTTCCACCCCCTTGTCTCTTCCTCCCTATATTTCTTTGATATCAAAAGATAGGATGAATTCACAAGAGAGGATTACAACCTTCATTTAGGGTCTTTGATAGGTAATGGAAATACATCCTTCAAGATTCTGGGTAAACTCAAAACTGGACAAGGACCAGGGTCACGGGATAGGTGAAAGCCACAAGGTATAATGTTTTTCCTCCCACGCAATAATTGAGAAGAGACATTGCCCCTTTGTCTAAACTTCTCCATTTTCCTCATGAATTGGGTAACAAAAGGTGAAGTAAAATCAACCATCTTGTGTTCTTTACAAATTGAAGCATCATTTCCAATATGTAACAAAGGGCCACATGATTCTTCCATAATTCACAGAGGTGGGTCTATAATTTCCTTACCTTTAATTGAAGTAATAGGTGTTGTTGGTTCGAAATTTTTTAGAACTAGATCCAAGAAAGGCTCCAAGCATCCATCAACCGCAACGAGATCATTGGTAGCAACATTTGGTTCCTTATCGATAACCTCTGAATCATCCGAAGACTTTCAAGGCCCCTTTTCATGGGGCTTTTTAAACCAACCTCCTGTGAGATTTTAGATCGCCTAGATCTAGATTCAATAGGGCAACTTCACTTGGAATATTTCTGAGAATAAGAGAAGAAGAATAAAGAAGATATCTTGAGAAAAAATCACTGTATATTATTCATCAATATGTTTACAATATATAATACATCCTCAAGAGAGAAAATAGAATTCCTTAAAGGCAAGTTGTAAAGCACAAAATGAAAAGGATTACTAAAAGCATTAAAACCCCCTAGGTGTCAAAAGCACTTTCCAAATTAGTCTTAGGGCTCACGAATTGGATGCATATGGTATGGAAGCTCATGAGTGATGAAAATGGAATGTTATGAGGACTTTTGGAGAGAAGAAAGAGGTGGAGGTCAAATTTCCCAAGTGGAGCCAGTTTCCTAGTCAACTAGCTTTACCTTATCCACTAGAAAGCAGAAAAAATAGGATAAAACTGTCTAAAGCAGGAAGGCGCCTTTCTAACTCAGGAATGGAAATAAATCAGGAAGAATCCTAGGGAATCTTATCCAGAATCTCCTCAAGTGCTCCCTAGTGACTCAGAATGGCATGTGGACCCATAAAAGACAAAAATAGGCCAAATTACCTAGTCAACACTTAGGAAATTAATAAAAAATGATTAATAAATTATATCCTAAGTTTAAAGTGGTATGAATGGGTTTTTAACACTCCAACACCTCCATGTAGAATTCCTTCTATTAGTGCATGAATCCCTTAAATGGCCCACCTCATGAAAAATACCATATCTAAAAAAATTATTTGTAGTAGCCCAACCTACGAGTAAAGTTCCATCCCTCCCATTCAATGTCTAGTTTTTCCAAAAGGTCCTCCTTTAAGTTGAGTTCTACCAATATATTGGTAATTTTCCTATCTGGTTTCTCCTCCTAGCCATGTGTGAAAGTAATGAAGCAACCGATTGAGTTATCCACTCGTTCCATTATTTTTCCATGCCAAATCTCCCAGGGAAGCCCTGCCAACAATATCCATACTTTTTGAACATTGATTGGTTTCTTGAATCAAATCCATGCACCCAACACTTTAGGCACAAACTCGAAGGCCCCCACATCCAATTCTTTTCCAAAATTGTCATAACATATTCTTCATTCATCAACATGAATGTAATCCAACCTCTCATGAACATGTGAAACATTGGGTGATAACCCATCGGGAGCACCCTCTTAGCGAGTTGTGCTCAATGAATTTTCCCATAAACTAGCCTACAACTGCATTCACCATTAAACCTTCCACCTCAAATAGTTGCACATTGTGTCCAACTACTATCTTAACATAATCTTCTTCCAACCTAATGCATTTCCTTTTGCAAGCCAATTAGGTCTTGGCACCTTTAGGCTTGTTCCAAACTTGACTAACACGATCTCCAAGTTCTTTCTTTTCCACGAGAATCCTTCTTGGATGATCAATCACCTTTGAATCCTCCTTCACGTTACCACCACTAAAATGATGCGAAGAGGTTACTTGAGAATGTTTTGGAACCCTCGAAACAACTAGAGGAATGAGCAGATAGGTGACCAACTTACCTTGGGGATGAACCCCCTCTGCATGCATTTAAGGTCAATTGGAGTGAATTATTTCTAGTGGAGTTAGGAAGTGAAAGGGATGTCCTTCCTTTTTTTTAAATTTTTTTTTCCAATTGTCGAGACTGATATGCCCTCCACCTTTATGGATTCCACTATTGAAATTGCATTCGTAGCTCTGCTACTATGCCATAATTTTGTCAGCTCCTAGTGCGTGTAAAAAATAGATCTAGGGATTTGTCCCTCCCCATATCCATATTCAACTACCTCCTCATCCGAGTCCATGATCCACAATTTAGCTTGCAAACCCTATCCTTTGTCTCCCTAACTGCAATACACCTAAGGTTCACTCATCATTGTAGACCCCCTCATTAGGCATGAACTTGAAGATAATTTAGTTAGGGTTTTGTAGGTTTTCCCTATTTACTTAGTCTATTTAGAGTTTATTGTTCTTTAGCACCGTATTGATTTTATAGCTACTATGTGTCTCATGCAAGCAATTCATCCTTGGAGCTTTAGTAGCCAATTATGGAACCCACCATTCAACTGAGCCCTTCCCTACTCAGATTGCCACCTCTATTGCATATCCGTGAGGTCTCTCTCCTAGAAATTCATGATTAGAGAGCATCACTTTATCTCTCTACACAATTTCGACCTCTCAGTTTGGACTTCAGAGAGAACTCTACACTAGCTATGAATTTAGTTGCATAGTGGGTTGAAATAACCATGGGAAGAGGTGCGAAAGGGTTTTGGATTTGGGGATTAATCTCCAGAAAACATCAATGTTTGTAAATCCATAAGGAAACCATTATGATATATATTTTTTATAATTATCATCATCAAACAATCTTGAAACTATCATGGAAATTTATTCAAAGCATATCTACATGAGAATCTATCTCGACAGGAGCTTGAGTGAACCTCATCATCTCGATGATTAGTAACCACAAAAATTTCATGAGTCTTTCTTGGAGGATGGTGATAGGCACAGCTACTCAATCAGTTAAGGCATGCGTTGGGACATGTTGTAAGGCCATATTACACTTTCCTAGTCATTGAATCTGGGTGAACCCTTCTAAGTCGCCTTTATATGAGATAAAGATGCCTTGTAAGTACAAACTGAATATGTAGGACTAAGGAGTTGAGTGTTCCATAGTTGGTGGACAGATTTCTAGATTGGGTCCACTTTGGATGTGGAGTGGATTGGAAGGAACCTTAGAAGAAGGAAAATGAAATACCCTTCAACCATATAAAAATGAGATCCTAAGTGTGCAAAGTCATTAATCAAGTAGTCATTCTACAAAGGTGTACAAGGAGTCATGTGGTTGTGTTAATTTTTTTGGGTTTGACACATAGGAGGACATGGATGCTCACTGATTGAACCATAGAAATGACATTACCTATCAGAGGTAGGCCCACAAATTTTTCTAGGGTTGGAATGGTAAGTGTGGTTGGAAATTGTGTCTTGGATATTTTTATTATGTAAAAGAGCTACAAGTAGTTGGAAACAATCCCTTGTATCTTGTAACATTCTTCATATAAATAAAGTCAAGGCATCCGCCTTTGGTGTCTCATATACATGTGTCGTGGTTTCTTCACTTGGATGTGATAATTTTTCCAGAGGTCACTATTCGACCTGGAAATCTCAATCCCAACTTGGCCTCAGTTCACCGCAAGACTCATGCAAAGCAAACCCACTTCTCAAAGCCAGGGAAGTAATAATGAAAGCAATAAAATTAAAGAACAAGGCACACAAAATATACTTATCAACAACAATTGAAGCAATCACACAATGGACAACAATATATCCTGGAAACCCCAATGGGGAAAACCAACTGTTGAGGGTTTTCTTCAATCTCTATCTAGAGCATATAATAAGAGATGTACAATCATAAATATAAGGTAAAGAAACCTGAAGGGTCAAAACCCTAGATCTACATGTAACTGCAACTATTTCTTTGGGGGTATGAACCAACTGCTCTGTACTAACTGATCTCTGATCTCTGCTTCAACCACTCTCTAGAAGAAGATCTCTAACTATCTCTGCTTTGATATGCTCAACCACGGAAGAAATGCTGCAACGTCTTAGTTTGAAGTGCACTCCCTCTGCATGGGAAATGCACTCGTCCTCCACTGCTATGGAGTCACATCTCTCTAGATCTCTATCAATTTATGACGAGATATGATGTAGTCCTCCTCAATCACTGAAGAAGAACTACTCTGGTTCTCTTGGCCCTCCCGACCTCAAGAAGGAAGTCCCCACTGACAAGTGCAACCCCTGTCCTTAGGAAGTGCACCCCTCTCCTCTATGAAGTCACCCTAGCTCAGTCTTTGAGCTCCCTCTATGCATATAGCCTCACTTCACACTCAAATGGATCCTCAATGCCTTGAATCAAGCTGATACAGATCCCTCTCGGATCCACTCATTCTCCCCCTTTGCAGATGTGCCCCTCCTCTCAAGAATGCATCCTCTACATGCACAAGTGCACCCTCACTATCAATTTCCTCACTCTCTGAAGAAATTGCAAAGTAACCCTTTTCGATGACCCCTTTCCTCCTTATATCTACTCACTGACGGATTAGGGTTTATGAAACCCTAATATGAGTGCATGCAAAAATCATGCTTTTGCATGCTTTTTAATTAAAAGGGTTGCATGCAAAATATTGCATGCGTAAGGAAAATTACCTTGAAAGATTTGCATGCATCCACCATTGGATTCATGACACTTGGTAGAGTGCATCTCACCCTCTACACCATCCTGATGCCTATACTAAAATTGCACCTCCATGCTAGGCATCTGAACATGAAGGACATCTTGAGATACACCTATATCTCTAACATGATGAATGTTATATTCCTTGCGACCCATTTTTTGACTAACTATTGAATAATTGGCTAACTATAGAATTATTGTTAGGATGCTCTAAAGCCATAGTTGGATGTGTGCCTACTGTTAGGAGAACATGATTGTGTTTAACTTGGTTGCATATCTAACATATTGTATTTTAAGGCGTAGTTATGGGCAGAGCTTAAGTGACAAGGCGTAGTTTGGCTGTAGTAGAACATACTTGTCGAGAACCGTTTAGAGCTCTCCTTTTTTTATAGGCTACATTCTGTGGTTGTTTTTACCCTTGAATTGAAAAGTGTTGCTACCAGTAGCACTTTTTTTTTCGGGGAAAAAACTACAACTTTTTTAAACCTCAGTCGACCACGGTTGCTGCCATTGCAATCAAAATTGTGAATTGACCCATGAATCGAAAATTGTTCTCCTAGAATCACCCTTGTTTTTATTTGGGGTTAAAATTACATAATGTTTGAAACCTTAACCTTATCAACCGAGGAATCAACCAAAATCACCATGGCAACCCCATTTTTTTCCGAGGCTAAAATTACAACTCATTTGAAACTGCGTCCCTAACAACCAATGCTATTGCAATGAAGATAGCAAAATCAACCCCTGAATCAAAAAGAGATACTACTATTAGCACCCTTTTATTTGGTTAGGTTAAAATTACAAGGATTTGTAAACCACACACAACACACTATAAATAAAGAGACAAAATTAATTAAAGAAATTTGAAAATTTGAAAATAAAACAACTTTAAATATAATAAAAAACATTAAAATTTTGAAAATAAAACAAAATTTCCAAAATAAACATTAATTCTTTAAATACACCCAAAAATAAAGAATAAAAAAATTAAAAATAAAATAATATTAAAAAAATAAAAAAATATTGTATAAAAAGAAAAATAAAGGAAAACATTAAAAAATTAAAACATCATTAAAAAATTAAAAATAAAATAAAACATTAATAAAGTCATTAAAATTAAAATAAAACATTAAAAAAATTAAAAAAAAGGAATACTAAAACGGGGAGGTGTCACGTGGGGTGGGAAAGAGGGATGTGGGAGGGGTAGGTTTTGAATTTTTCTTAGCAGTTAGATGTTATAAACTTTGTCAAACATTTAGAACATTTCCAATCACATAAGCATTGACTGCATGCATATAAGGATTACTGAAAGAATAATCATGCACATAAAGTCACAAAGATTTATCCTAGGAAAATCTCTTGGGGAAGAAAACTCATCATAACTTCTTTAGTATAGATTTGTCAATAAATTACAATGTTAATACAACGAAGAGCTAAAGCTCTCTCTCAGAAAGATATCCCAGAATAATATATACACAAGAGAGAGATATATAATAAACTTCTCGATAGAATAATCTTCCTGAGAACAAGAGAGATAACCCAAAAGATGTCTTCACAATGCTGCTGCTTTTGCTCCTCTAGAGTTGCACACTTTTTCACTTGCTTGAGCGAACTTTCTTGTGTATCAAAATGAGGAGAGCACCCCCTTTATTTATACTCTTTTCTAGCTGAATTTTTTCACTATAGGGACAAATTCACTAGGTGACTGGGCCAACTTTTCTGGGGCAGTTTTACCCAGTGATTCCAGTGGGGCCGACTTATCTATTTTCACTTGATTTCTTAAGACAATATTACAAGTATGTTTTAGCATTATTATTTTAGGGTTATGAATTGATCAAATACAACAAGAATATATTCCAAAGCTACATAAAACATCATGAGCGAAGGGAAGGGGAGAAGGGTCAAGAGGGGTCATGTGGGGTGGGAAGAAGGGAAGAACAAGTTGGAGCAGGAGGGGTGTGGGAAGAGGGAGTGGGGTCAATAAGAGTGAGGGAAGCTCGATTAAGGTTATGGGAACTTCGATTCTAGAATCAAGCTCGATTATGGAATCAAACTCGATTCCAGAATCGAGGTTCGCACACCCTTTCTCTCTCCTCGTGATGTCTCTCTCCTCCCCTCTTAACCTCTCCCATTTTTAATATTCCTGATTTTATTTTATTTATTTTTTAACATTTTATTTTAGTTATATTTTTATTTTTAATGTTTTATTTTAGTTTAATTTTTATTTTATTATTAATATTTTTTGGGTTTGATGCCAACCCATTTGAAACCAGCAAAATTACAAGACAAAAGCTAAAATTTTTGAGCGATCCATACAATATGTCCACATTTAGATAAAATTGTATGTTCGACTACTGACAGACGACTATAAACCAAAACAAAAACCAAAACTACAGACAAAAACAAAACCAACCAACATATTCATAATATTTTGACCCGTGTTTGAGGACTCAACACTGGTTGAATTCGCCTTAGGAACTGAACGTAGATGGATTGGTATGTTAGACATAACCACATATTTAGCTAGAAGTGAAAAACCTCCTTCCGAACAAGCTCTGGGCACACAATGTTGGAAATCAAGAAATCAATCCGATGACCCATCCGTTCTATCTTGAATGCCAAGTCCATGATATCTCGACAATTGTCAAATACCATACTAATAAGAGCAGCCAGCAATTGACCGTTGAGAGAAGAGCTATCACAATCTCGTAAAGAAGGCCAACTCAGGTGAGGACCATCGCGAGGATTCTATGGAATGGTCTAGAAGCCTGTGGGAAATTTCAGCATCCGCTTCTAGTCCTCCTAAGTGCCAGACGACACCAGGCTGTCCCCAAACCCCAAATAATTGCAAACCGAATCAAACCACTTGATTTTACATCCCCTACTGAATTGCTCTTCCTGAGGATCATGGGGTTCATGTTGCGTGAGCTTGCCAACCAATTAGTTGGAATCCATTGAGATCATTGGAGGCCTGAAAAGTCCGCAGGACCAACGAAGAAATGGCTAGAGTGGAAGCAAACTCCACTAGTCCGATGAGAGTGGCTTCTTAAGCGCAATATAGGCATGAAGAAGTGAAAAACGAACACAAGTTTGTTGCAAGTCGAAGACGGAATGAAGCGATGGGATTGAATCGCTTGCATATATTCATAAACTTGAGTTTTCCTATCGTTAATACACTTGAGGCTATCATTCATTGCGGGAAAATACGTTTTGGTACCCCTATGTGAGCTGTGTAAATCACCATTACCATCAACTCACATCCCTAACTTTCGAGCTCTTGAGTACGTACCTCATAGTAAATGGATAATAATAACGATGAAGAGAAGGTTGGCATCGACGGCGAGCTTCTTTAGGCATTGAGCTGCAGAGCATTTAATATTGCAACTCAGTGCTTAGGGTTCATTGGATTTGGAGATTCTTGAGTACGTACCTCATAGTAAATGGATAATAATAACGATGAAGAGAAGGTTGGCATCGACGGCGAGCTTCTTTAGGCATTGAGCTGCAGAGCATTTAATATTGCAACTCAGTGCTTAGGGTTCATTGGATTTGGAGATTCTCCAAATCCAACGGACCCTAAGCACTGAACTCCATCCCCACCAAGATCCATGTCCATACTTTCAATCTTCAGATGTCACCCCATTAGGGATTAATATTTTATTTTATTTTATTTATAATGTTTTTTAATTTTTTACTTAATTTTTATTATTTTTATAATGTTTTACTTTATTTATAATTTGTTAATTTTTTATAATGTTTCTTCTTCTTCTTACTATTATTTTAAATGTTTTGGATGTATTTAAAAGATCGATGTTTTTTTTTTCAAAAAATTGTTTTGTTTTCAAAATTTTATTTTTTTTCTTTTAAATTTTCAAAATTTTAGATGTTTTTTTGATAATTTTTGACTCTTTTTTATCATTGTTATAGTGATTTTTGATATTTTGTTATGATGTGGTTTTCAAATGTTTGTAATCTTTATTCGACCAAAGAAAGTGGTGTTGTTGGTAGTATATCTTTTTGATTCAGAGGTTGATTTTGGTATTTTCATTGCAATGACATTGGGCTCTGGTTTCAAACAAGTTGTAATTTTATCCTTGGAAAGAAAAATAAAGGTGCCATGGTGATTCTGAGTGTTTTTGGGAGCATAATTTTAGGGTTTTCATTACAACAACACTAATTGTTAAGGACATGGTTTGAAACAAGATGTAATTTTAACCCCGAATAAAAATGAGAGTGATTGTGGAAGGATGATTTTTTGATTTGGAGCTCGATTTATGGTTTTGATTGCAATGGAATCGACCATGGTTGACTGAGGTTTCATAAAATTTATAATTTTAGTCCAAAAAAAGGATGAGGTTGCCATTACCATTTTGTTTGCCTACCGTCATCTCATTATTCTGCCCATAATCTACCAAGTTATTACCATTTCCATTTTGCACCTCAACTTTGCTTATTACGCTTCAAGGCTCAATCTACCATTTCTAACTCGTGTATGGAGTTGGTATGGAGATTCTTTCATTTTCATTACTAAAAAATATTCTATTCAAATCTAAGTCCACCTTACATCTAAGTCTTAATAGTATGAAATCTCTTAAAACAAATTTAAACATCCATTACTAAAAATAAATCTTAATAGCACAAAAATATTACTTCAAATCTAAGTTCACCTTATATCTAAATCATAATAATATGAAAACTCTAGTATCAATCTTTAAGAACAAGTTTTCTTTCCTATTAGAAATGAAATGTCATTATTTATTTTTAAAATCTTATTTTAACGTTTAAATCAAATAAATACAATGAATTTGTTTAAGGAGTAGTTTATTTATTGTGGGTTTTGGTGGGAATCCGATAAATTTATTTTTGGTAAAATCCAGATTTCTAAATGTTTAAATTGTATTTTTGAATCTATAAAAACTTTTTAAAAATAAATTTTAATACCACAAAAATATTCACTTAAAAATAAGTTTTAATACCGCCTTATACCTAAAGCTAAAGCTAGTAACATGAAAATCCTGAAAAAGACACACATAAACTTACTAAATGTTCTAAATATTATTTGAATTTAACCATTTCAAAATTAATTAATATTTGAATTTTATGTCTAACACTTCGGATTAAAATAATACTTGATTCTGTTGTACTCACACTTGATGCTTAAAAAAGTCCCATTCAAAACCAAATATATTCATCTTTCTCTAGCTTCTTAGTATAAATTCGTTACAACTTTCCGTCAATGTTTTCAAGTATTATGAAAAATGCACAAGACAAAATACAAGATGCCCTAAAGTAGAAAGTGGGAGGAAGAACGGTGACGTGGTGTTATTGAAAATAATTGAGAACAATAACTCTGTTTTGGAAAGGAATTTCTACATTTATTATTTTTTGAATTCTGCGTCTATTCATTTATGGCTTTTAAAAATACGTTGATTATTTGAATTTTAATATGTTGCACTAATTCTTAGTGCTAAAATAAATCCCACTCGACCAAATATAAACCTGAAATTTTAAAAAAATCTTTGATGTTTAGAAACTCCACAACAAACTCCAATTCCTCTAATTTTTTTATTAAATATTTATTACACCCTTCGTCAATGCTTTCAAAGATGGTCAGACAAATACAATAGGTCGTTAAACTAGAATATAATTGCCGAGGAGAAGAGACTTAGGCATCACAAAACAGTCCTTCAATCGAAGGATTAGGAAGGAGAAGAAGAGACTTACGCATCACAAAACAGTCCTTCAATCGAAGGATTAGGAAGGGCCGAGAAAAATAAAAATAAAAATTACAAAATTTTCAGGAAGAAAAAAAATTAATTCTCATTTAAGCAGAATAAAAATTACAATCAACAAAATGCTACTGCACAATCCAAAGATTATCCCCTCTCCTATCTCTTCTACAGCAAAAAAAAGTGTTCTGATAAGCCGATTCACAACAGCAATACCTCATCCTGCCAGACTTCACAACAGCAATACTAATTAGATAGCCCGATCCTGCCAGACTTCTGAGATGGAAATGTGATTTACAGGTAGATGTACCTCATTACAATGACCTTCGTTTTCCTTCAATTGAATTTCGCCAGGGAGTAGGAACCCCATTTCCTTCTATTGAATTCCGCCTTGGAGTAGGAACTGGCTGCCTGTTTGATAATTGTTGGGTCTGTCCAACATTAGATAATCTGCGCTCTATTCTACATACAGCTACAGGTACACCGGGTGATGCCTCCACTTCACTTGTAATTCTTATTCCCCCACCAACACCGTTGATTAGTTTTCCAAAGGACTGTAGTGACTTTTTTATTTGAGAGGTCTTTTTAGATGCAGATGGTGTCTCAGTTACTGTATTTGTATTTGTTTTTGTTTCACCCTCTGTCCCACTTTTTACAACTGATAAGTTTCTACGCTCACCATTTTGCACCTCAACTTTGCTTATTAAAGTCCCTTCAAGGCTCAATCTACGAGTTCTAACTGGTGTATGGAGTTGGTATGGAGATTCTTTCATTTTCATTTTCATATTGTGTAACTGCGCTGCTTCTGCTTCTTTCCTTGCCAACGCCTTCTTCAAACTGTCTACCTGTTCTTTAAGCTCACGAACTTCTCCACTTTCTTTATTCAAAGGAGCAGCACCAAGTTCAACAGAGGCCACTCTTTCAGCAGACTTAAGGGTGCTTATTGTCTCTGCATATGATTCCGGTTCAGGACTGATGTGCACAAACATCAGGGTCTTTGCCTTGCCCCCTAAGGAATCTTGAAGCAATTGAGTCAATTTGCTATTTCGATATGGCACATGAGGACTCCTTTGTGCCAATGCTGCAAGAACGTCTCCTAGAGATGAAAGGGACTTGTTGATGTATTGTGCCTCCTTCAAACGATCTCCAGTTACTTCAGATTTATCCACCCTCTCACTTCCAGCAAGATCTACCAAATTAAGGCAGCTATGAAGGTTATGCCCAGAAACACGATCTGTACCTTGCACATGCACAGTCAATACACTGTGAGAACGGCTGCTGCGGTCATTCAGTGCAGTAGAGCTAACAGCACGATTCTTTTGCCCAAAATTCATCAAATCCAAAACATCAGAGGTTGCTTTAACGGGCATAAGTATGGCATCCGGTACATTAAATCCATTATGACCATTATTTCGAATATCTAATTTCTTGTTCGAGGCATCTGTTCCCAGAAGATCCCTCACTTGTTCGTTGTATATCTCTATCATTTGAACAGAAACATCATACAACATTAAATCTTTCCTCTCTTGAGATAACTGGAAGAGGTCACTGAGTGCTCGATAGTTCACTCCCATCTCCCTTTCAGAAGCACCTGTTGGACCGCTCATGGTGTGGGTCTTTCCAGATCCTGTTTGACCATATGCAAAAATGCAGACATTGTAACCATCCATTACAGATCGGATCAATGGCTGTGTATCCATGTAAACATCCTCTTGTGTAGAAGATGGCCAAAAAACCTTATTAAAATTGAATATCCTCTGTACATCTTTGCCCATTTTCGATGTATTGACAAGGAGGGATCCATCTTCCCCAATAAATTCCACTGCACTTTGGGCGTCAGATTGACCTCCAAAATGTGGTCTGATTCTGCAGTATACCCTTATGCTTCCTTTGAGGTATTGAACAGTATTGTAAAGGATCTTGTTTTCTTCCAGAACTCTGTGATATCCACTAGCAGCACTGCAAATTCCTCTGACCTGGTTATCCAGCAACTCAAACTGCCTTCGCCACTCAGACTGTAACACATGTACATCCTCTCGTGCTCTGTGTAATAAATCTCTTATGTCACTGACTTCTTTTCTGTGTGCTTCCAAACGCATCTGATGTTGATGTTTCTGAGTTGTAACCAAAGGTTTTGGATCCTGACTTTGAAAAGGCGAGCAGTAACCATTTTTCTGGTCTGGACAATCTGAAAAGAGCTGATTGTCTTGATCCTGGGAGACTTTAGCTTGTTTATTCTCTGCAATAATCCCAATGATAAGATTCATGAGTCTTTGCGTCGAGCCATGGGGTGCAGCAGCTTGTATGGCTTCATGAGTGTTTGCGTCGAGCCATGCGGTGCAGCAGCTTGTATTTTCCTTGTCACTTGTTATTTCTACAGCAACCTGCTTTAACCAAGCTCCTATTAAGGCATTAGATTGAAAGATGCCATCCACTCTTTGCTCTCCTCCGTCATCCTGCATGTTTCTAACTGATGGGTTTGGCAGAGTTACAGGCACACAATTAGGAGTTAAATTTCCTGTCTTTCTTGGAACCATAGGGGTCGTCAAAGGGCCTGCATTTTCTCCAAACTGATGTTTCGATTGATAATAATCCTTCAGCGCCAAGATACAGTCAACAATCTTTGTAGTAGAACCCGGCTGCGAGGTTTCTTGCTCTAACAGAGAAGCTTCGAAAGTAGGCAACTTCATGTGTACAACAGCTGCAAGAAAATTCGTAACATTCGCAAAATATTGATAGGCAGAAACATGATTTGCAACGACGTTGGACACTGCTCCCGGTTGAACCTTGTTGAGAAGGTTACATAAAATGATCCCATTTCTCAAGCAAAGACGAAACTCCTCCTCGGATGGCGGGTCACATGGTATATCCAAAGACCCAACCATGCTCTTTACCCATGCTGCAGCTTCAAAAAACCTGCTATTACCTGCTTCCTCTACTTTCTTCAGTGAAGCCAATAGACCATCAGGGAGGGTCTTAGAATCTGGTTCCGGAGACATCTTTTGTTTCTTACTCAATAAATATCAACAACAGAAAACTGAAAAACGACAACCGTAAGACAATGGGACGGTTTGGCTTTGTCTGCAAACTCAATCAGTGCTGTTCAGCAGGTGGGTATGCACTACTTCCTACAAATGCAGCAGCTAATGAATGAGGAGCACTAAACAAAGTCTTAAACTCTCCTTTCTCTTAATAAATTCCCAAATGGGCGATGCGCCAGAAGACTTGTTTTGGAAATGGCGGAGATCAGAATTCGAAATGGGTATTCGCCAAGAGGAGAAATCGAAATCTTGCGTTGCCTTGGAACCTGGACGCTCAAATAGCAAGACTTTTATATATATTTCCTGCCAACGCTACCTATTTCCTTAAAAGATCTCGCCGACGAGCCGTCCTGTGTTTGTTTGAATATCCCATTATCCATATTAATTAATTGGCACTCAAATTGTTTGGTTGGCTAGCATATTTGCTAAATACCAATCGACCTCACGCACTCAAATTGTTTGGTTGGCATATTTGCTAAATACCAGCATATTTGCTAAATACCAATCGAGGTACAACCATCTCTTTAAGAACTTCAATGCATTTATGTATCATGTTGTTTGATTCACTCAAACGGTAGTTGGAATCATTGATTAGAAGCCAATGCAAATTCCCAATGCTCGATATATGGCAGCGTCTTCTTTGATTTTACTTCTTGTGTGAACTATATTTTATATCCATACTTTTGGACATTACTCATAGGTGGTTATTTTATTGCTAGTTGTGTTGTGAAAGGGCATATATATGTGTATTGGCTCCAAATTTGGACAGTTAGCGTTGGGCATAAATTTTATTATTAAACCTCATTGTAAAGAAAAATAAAAACACTTTAAACCTAAATTCCCAGCTAAGTTGCAAAGTGATCAACTAAAAATTTGTGAGCAAGAAATAAGAAATGGGAGGGGCCAGGGTTTTGTTCATCCTTACCCCCCATTATTTAATCCGTGTATGATGTGTGGGCCCTTGACAAGGGGGTGCGTGGCCCTTATGCAAGGCCCCAACTTTATTTTTTTAAGCCAAATAATTGAAGATTAATTATCATTTAATTAAATTAATTTGAATTATTAAATTTAATTGTATTTGTTTAAATAATATATTTTATTTGAAATTTTATTATTAATTGGTTTTTATTATTGATGATGATGACGATGATTGTCTTTCGAACCTTAAGAAGATAGAGATTATTTGGTATTTTAAGACAGAGGAGGGTCCCTAACTTGCTATAGTTTTGGGGATCTAGGAGGTTAGAAAGGTTAGTGCCAGAGCAAAGATTTTGAAACTGAGATCTAATGTGAGTGGAAGCCGAAAGTTATTTTCATCTTCCATGCTCATAGAATCATATAGATGGAAAATTCTTTTAGCCCAAGGCGTTATATATATATATATATATATATATATATATATATATATATATATATTTACAGAAACGAGTAATAAACTTTTATATAAAAAGCAGAGCGAAGTTACAAAAACATTGGAAGACTGTTCCCAATATAGAAGAGCTGCAAAGACGGTTAGCCCTTCTTTTTCCAGTCTTTGATGTTCATAATAGAGTCCTAAAATACGAAAGCTATACCTCCTTACATACTGGCCTTGAATCAAAGTACACAAACAAAGCATTGCTGAAAGTAAACTCTTAGAAGAACTATTCGGTTGTTGCTACATGCCTAACCGAAAAAGACTCTATACTATAATTCTGATACAACAAAAGTTTAAGCAAAAATGTTTCAAAAGTACTGGAAAGGCCCATGTTGGACAAGTTATTGGTGCGTGTTGTCCACCGTGTTTCCATCAGCTCCTCCCGCCATGCCTCCTGCGCCTCCACGTATATCCATGATGCTCTTTCCGATGTCTTCTCTCATCCCATCGATCTTGGCTTCCACTATTATGAGACTACTATGCAGTGCCATAATTCTGGTGTCCAAATTGACAGAGCAAGGGCATCCCTTATCAAGTTTTTCGGCCACCTTAGCAACCTGCTCAGTTATCTTGCTGCTATTTTTTCAAACCTCAGAGTTCGTGACTTGGACAAGGGTGTAGAGGTGAGAAATGGTCCGTTTGAGTTCAGAATTTTCCCCTCTGATCTTGCGCACCTGAATTTCCATTTCTTTCAAGTATGTTTGGACCTCGTTCGGGAGGCTGTCAAATCCCAACGAGGACATAGAACCTTTTTTCCACTATTTTCTCCTTCGTGGGTGTGCCAATTCTTGCCCAGTCCCAACGTCTCAGCTTTACAACGGTCATGCAAAGATTGTTGTGTTGAATATAATTGTCATTGTGACAAAAGTATTCATTAATGACAAAAGGAAGTGATGGCATGGCATGTATGATGATGAAGATAAAAATCCACATAAAGGTGCTCTAGTACCTTCATGATGTCACTATTACAATCTGACCCAGTTATATAAAAATTTGCCAGTTTGAAGAAATTCTGGAAAATGGCTAAGTGTTGAAAAATTGGTCCAAGTGGCCTTGGGGAAATGCCTAGTGTACCTCATAGGTGAATGATAAAACTTATCTGAAACTATCATGCTATAGCTTGTTGAAGATGCTATCTTACCATGGTCTTAGTTTTCTCAGAAGATGTTTGATGACAAAGTTAACAACCTGCCAAAACAGGGTTTCAGGTTGCTTTTACACCAAAGTAGCAAAACTGCCTAAGTGGCATCACAGAAATGCCCGCCATAGTTTGTGGGTTGAAGAAAATGCCCACACCATATGCTCATATTGTAGGTTGTTGTTTTTTCTACCTGACCATGTTCTCATATTGAATTGAAAATGCCCAAGGAAGAAGTTATGGATCTGCCAAAACAGTGTTTCAGGCAGAATGGACCAAGTCTAGGAAAATGAAACTTTGTCTAAGTGTCAAATTCTCATGGCTAATATGCCATTTGGAAAAGACCGGAAGGAGGTGTCCTTATGCAGATAAAATTCATCAGTTGGCATGGTCTTGTTCTTTGATGAACTGGTCATCTAGTCATGGGTTCATATTTTCCTCTGGAGTTCACACGTGCGAAATACAAGCCGGCCAAAATGAGAAAAATGTTGTTTTATTGTTCAAATATAGGTTGATAAGACATTTGAAAATGCCCGCCAAAGATTGTCCTTGTGATGATAAATTTATCAGAGGGCATGGGAATGTTCCCTGATGATTTGGCCATCCAGCCATGGAGTGAGTTTCCTCCTTAGTGTTCACGCGTGCGATATTTTGGCCTCCCAAAAAGGTGAAAAATAAGGTTAATGACACCTTATGATATGCCCGCAAGGGCTTGTAAAATGCCCGCAAAGGCTTAAGTTATGTCCGCAAGGGTGTATGGAATGCCCACAAGGGTCTTAAGGGATAAAAGCTCCCAATATCTTTATTATGCCCGCAGGGGCTAAGGAGAATGCTTGCAAGGGCTAAGGATGCCCGCAAGGGGTTAAAGTTAAAGTCCGCAGGGGCTTAGGAATGCCTGCAAGGGCTTAGGAATGCCTGCAGGGGCTTAAGAATGCCAGCAGGGGCTTAAGAATGCCCGTGGGGGCTTAGAAAAGCCCGCAAAGGATGAAGCCTGCAATGAGCCCATAAAGGCCTAAGGTTAATCCCGTAGGGGATTAATTATGCCCGCAGGGGCTAAAGAAATGCCCGCAAGGGATAAAAGAATCCTGCAGATGGAAGAAGGATGCATGCCTGAGATGAATAAAGCCTGTAGGATTGAAGATAACCAATGAAGGTTTTAATTAATTAATGAATTAAAAACAACAATAAGCAGAATTGCAAATTTAAGATCAATTATCGGAAATTTGAAGAGGTATGAAGATGAAAAGGTATGGACTCATTCTGAAAAGATGCAAGGCTAAAAGAATGACGAACATATAAACAAAAGAATGAAGTGGAAGAAAGATGTCTCGAGTGTCCAGGTTGAAGGAGCAGCAAGAACAAGCTGAGACCAATGAAGATCCAGAATTGAAGGAAATAAGTTCTGGAAATCTGAAGAAGACAGAATAGGGTGGAAGGGTGGTGCTAGGGCAGGTTGTAGCTTGCTAAGGGTGTTGGTGCATCCAGTCAGTTGTAGTTGACAAAATAGGGTGTTGGTGCATCCTTCAGTTGTAGCTGAAAAATTGGGTGTTGGTGCATCCAGCAAGTTTGAGCTTGCAAATTAATTGTAAATATAATTTTGCAGTATTAGAAAGAGTTGGTGGTTTTCCCAATTGGGATTCCACGATAAAATTGTGTCTTCTACTTTCTTTGTTAATTCAGTTTTTAATTGTGATAAAATTTAAGAATAGTGAAATATTGATTCATCCCATCTCTCAGTATTGCTTGATATTCCAACAATTGGTATCAGAGCAGGCTCTTCATTAAAAGTTTAAACACTTGAAGAGAAAACATTTTATCACTATGTATTAGCCAGTAAAACTGTCCTCCAAGGTGCCCCTATTCAATGGAGAAGATTATGCTTACTGGAGCATCATAATGATAAGTCATATAATGTCTCTTGGATTGGATTTTTGGATGTCTGTAGAAATA
Source organism: Larix kaempferi (assembly GCA_027924585.1). Taxonomy (NCBI): domain Eukaryota; kingdom Viridiplantae; phylum Streptophyta; class Pinopsida; order Pinales; family Pinaceae; genus Larix; species Larix kaempferi. The sequence goes on along the minus strand of BSBM01000579.1, from coordinate 4,056,484 downwards.
GGGTACACATATCCCAAAGACACTCCTACAGATCTTGAAGGAAGTTAAAAGTTTGGAAGCATTGCCGAAGCTATTAATACAATCTTGGCAGGATTAGACAGAATAATCTTTGCCAAAGGAATGAATTGTAAGACATCAAAGGAAACTTGGGACAAATTGTAGACCATCTATAAAGGAGAATCTAAAGTAGAAAGAGCTAAACTCCATACTTTTAAAACCTAATTTGAAAGTCTGAAAATGAAGGAAGAAGAAAACATTTCAAAATACTTTGAGAGAATCGATGAAATTGTGAATGCAATTCAAGGGCTTGGAGAAGAATTGGAAGCAAAAGTAATAGTTTAAAAAGTACTGAGATCACTTCCAATGATTTACAATCCTAAGATTTCCACAATAGAAGATAGAGAAAATCTTGACCAACTCACCATGTATGAGCTATAAGGATTTCTCATAGCCTATGAAATGAGAGTTGGGAAAGGCAATTCTGAAAAGAAGGAGGCAACTTTTGAAGCATAAAAAAAGAAAAGAAATCTAAAACAAAAATTCAAGTAGAAGATTACGATGATGAAGAAGTACTTCTAGTTAAAAATATTAAAAGAGGTACTGGTAAGTACAAAGGGAAATTTACTTTGAAATGTTTTAACTATGGGAGGATTGGTCACTTTGCTAACAAATGCCATTATCCCAAACAAGAAGAAGAAAGTGAGTGCCCTGATAATTTCAAGAAAAACAAAAAGGTCTTTAAGAAAAACAAAAAGAAGACATTCTATTCCATGCATGATAGTGAGTCCAGTGAAGATGAAGAAGCAAAAGTTCTATTCATAGGAGTAGAACATAAAATCCTTGAAGAAGATGAAAAAGGTGTTGCATATTTCAAAACAGAACTTAACAGTGTTGTTGAGGAATTAGAAGGAATTGTTTTTAACTTAAAAAGTCAGCTTCATAAAACCTGTGAAGAAAAGGATGATCTAGAACGACAACTCAAGGAACAAGAAGAAAAATTAAAAAAACTTGAAGTTGAATTAAGCATGTTTAGGAAAAGGACCTATGAAGAGTCCTTTCAATAAATATTTAAGAGAGCTCAAAAGCTCTAGATTACATCCTAAGATGTCAAAGATCATCCAACAATAAAACTAGACTAGGTTATGACAATGGAAAGAAACCTGAACAATCCTTAGTCATAAACAAAAATGGAAATAAAATGAGTTATGATGATGCACTTATGAAATCAGGTGTAAAGGATGATAATCAAAAAATTGTTCATCTTCAAGACAGAACAAAAAATGTCCCAAGTAAACATCAACATTTGTTTTTGGGAAACTGTTATACCTGTAACAACTTTGGACATATAGCTAGAAATTGTAAGTTAAATACTCCTATTGGGAAAAGGCCTACATTACATTCTCAATCATATAAGAAGAATGACATAAGAAGCTAAGTAATCCAAAAGGTATAAGCTACAACTCCTTTGCTCCCCTTCATAGTTATAGTATAGAATGTTACGAATGTGGTAACCTAGGACATACAACCAAAAATTGTAAATTGGTGATACCTATGAAGAATGACAATGCAAAAACAAAAAGCAATGGAGAAGAGAAGTTTTGGAAGAAAAAGGAAGATCTGAAATGTTCAATAGCACTATGTGCAAAAGAAAAACAAAATATATGGCATGTAGATAGTGGTTGTTCAAAACATATGATAGGAGACCCACATAAATTTATAAGTCTAAAAAGAAATCAGAAAGGAAAAGTCACTTTTGGAGATAACCTATCCTCTAAAATTATTGGGAAAGGTATAGTGGCTCTTAGAGACAAGATGAAAGCTGAAAATGTTCTACCAGTAAAAGACTTGAAACCAAATCTGTTAAGTGTAAGCCAAAGATGTGATCAAGGGAACATATGTATATTTAATTCTCAAAAATGTGAAATTAGAAATAAGGATTCAGGAAAAATTGTTGGGACTGCTGTGAGAACTTCAAGCAATGTGTATATCCTAGAAAATGAAGAACAATGTCACATGCGTCAAATTGATGAAAGCTTGCTATGGCATAGAAGGATGTAGTGTCCCTTTTTAATAATTTGCAAAAACTAGGAAAAATTGCAAATTTTGACCAATTCGACCCTTAGACTAGTATTGACTCAACAACTTCCAAATGGCTCCAAATGGTTCCGAATTGCGTCTGAATGCGTTTGGGAGATATTCATACATGTAAATGAGGCTGATGGATGCTTGTAAACTCCTAAAACACTTCTGCAACATTCATTTGTAATCAGGTTAAAATAGGGAACTTTACTAGACAAAATCAAGGTTCAAAACACCCAAGGGTAGGGGACAAGGATGGCTTCCCAAAAACTGTAAGACCTTCCCAAATGGTTATGAAACTTAAGAATATTGCTCCCAATGATTCTATAATGAATATGAAACTTATTCATCATATTAATGGCGCTCCATACAAAAATAATATATCATATTTTGCCTAAACCATTCGAATTTGATACCACTTCAAGTGCAAATAACAAGGTATTGGGGAAATGACACCATTTATTCATAGTGTAGTATTTGTACATAAAATATCTTGGAGTTTCGATCTGAAAGTATTCTTAACAGTAAATACAGAGTATATATATCATATTACAAATATTTGGGGCCTCAAGAACTATCCCAAAGAGATCATCACCTTACCAAGTGTGCCTCTCCTCAAGGAGCAAGAATATGACAAGAAATGGAAGAATGGCTGTAGAAGAAATTTCAAGGAGATGTGACCACGAGCTGACCTATAGCTTCAACCTGTAACAAAGGACTCCATTGTAGCTCCAAATGAAAGGTCTGAATGGCCTCTTCAATTTCCAATTAGGATGGGAATCTTTCACCCTCGAAATTGGTGCTAAGGCAAGTAGAATAACACTCTACTAGATCTCCTCTCCAAAAGAAAAATGTAAGATGATCAAAATCTACTCTCCTTATTTGTTATTTACTTTTATAAACTTCCAAAGACCTACTTGGGTCGAATTCCTTCCAAAATACTCATGCCAACTCAAGTTGGGAAGAGATTCCAATGTGTGCCACTTGTCCAACAATTCCAAGTCTCTATCTTCCCTCATTTCGAATGGGTGTCTCTTTGGCTGCCCTAAATCCCTTGTGTGCCTTCTTGGATGATATTTTTAGCCCTGACATGTCATATATGTCAGATGTCAACATTCATGTCTGATTTGTGTCATAGGTGTCATAGAATCTTCATCATTGTTTTCATAGAGCTAGGGAATCTAGTCTGAGTGTCCTACTAGCTCCAAAATGTCTCTTCCTCTTCCATGGGAGTTACTCTTCCACTCCAATTCAACCTTCATTGATTCATGCCAAGTATATTGACCTTCGAACTCCCCAAGATCATTATACTCCACCTTGGATTCGAAAGGGTGAGAATAGAATGTCATGGGGCATGAGGAATCTAGCTTTGCGTGGGTCCCACACCACCAATGTGTCTACATGACCAAGTGCCACCTTATTTTCATATCATAAATATTTATTTAACCCCTTTTAATATATTTATGTCAATCTAATGTCCATTTGGGGTTTATTATCTCCCTTATCCAAAATCCCAATGTTTCCACCCCAACCTAGGAAACTAGTAGATTGGTGGAATTTCCTCTTTTGAAATTTATTTGAATTGGGACATTACAAAGGATGGGACATTTGAACTTTGACAGTCTTGTAAAACGTAGTAAGAAGGGCACTGTAAGAAATTTACCAAGGATCATAAAACCACCAAAGCATGTGTGTAGACACTGTTTTCATGGGAAGCAAACAAGAACAAGCTTTAAAATCAAAGAGCACGCTACTTCTCAGCCATTAGAAATAATTCATATTGATCTTTGTGGGCCTACAAGGACTAAAATATTTCAAGGTGAGTTTTACTTCATGTTATTTATTGATGATTATACTAGTATGACTTGGGTTTCATTTCTTAAAGAAAAATCAGAAGATTTCATGAAGTTCAAATCCTTCAAAGCACTTACTGAAAATGAAGCAAATCTCAAGATCAAATGTCTAAGATCAGATAATGGTGGTGAGTTCACCTCAAATGAATTCTATGAGTTTTGTGAAAAACATGGAATCAAAAGGCAGTTTTCAGCTCCCAAAACTCCTCAACAAAATGGAGTGGTCGAGAGGAAAAACGGGACTGTTCAAGAATCAGCTAGAACTATGCTAAATGAAGCAAAAAATCCTGATGGCTATTGGAGAGAAGAAATATATACAATTGTCTATGTACAAAACAGAGGACAACTCAGAGTAAATAGTGACAAAAATCCTTATGAGCTGTGGTATGGAATACAAGCTACAGTGAAATACTTTAGAGTTTTTGTATGTAAGTGCTACATAAAAAGAGATTATGACAATCTAGGGAAATTTGATTCTATAACAGATGAAGGCATATTTCTTGGATATTCTTCTACCAAAAGAGCTCACAGATGTTATAATATAAGGTTGCACAAGATCATAGAAAGTGCAAATGTAACTATAGATGACACTAAAACTAGAAGAATACAAATCCAAGAAAATGTGGATATTGAAGAAATTGATGATGAAATAGATGAGGAGGAAAAATAAGAAAATTCACAAGAAGAAGGTATTCTTGAAGAAGAACAAGAAGAAAAAGAAGAGAATGAAGACTCCCATATATCAGACACAAAAACACAATCTAGACGAGTTCAGAAGAATCATCTTGAAAGTCAAATTATTGGTGACAAAAATTCAGGAGTTGAAACAAGGAGAAGATTGTTTGATGGTGAAGAACAAGCAATGCTTTCGATAGTAGAACCTAAAAACTTTAAAGAATCTTGCAAAAGTGAGGATTGGATCAATGTTATGAATGAAGAACTTGATCAAATAGAAAAGAGACAAACTTGGGAACTTGTCCCAAGACCTAAGGACATGAATGTCATAGGGACCAAATGGATTTTTAAAAACAAGTTCAATGAGGATGGTCATGTAATAAGGAACAAAGCTAGGTTTGTATGCAAAGGATATGCTCAAGTGGAAGGTGTTGATTTTTAAGAAACTTTTGCACTTGTGGTAAGACTTGAAGCCATTAGAATGTTAGATTTTGCATGCTATAAGGACTTCAAAGTGTATCAAATGGATGTAAAATCTGCATTTATTAATGGAGAACTTGAAGAAGAAGTATATGTAGAGCAACCTGAAGGTTTTCTCTTATCAGAAAATAAAGATTATGTTTGCAAACTTAAGAAGGCACTCTATGGTCTTAAACAAGCCCCAAGAGCATGGTTTTCAAGACTTTACAAATTTTTAAAACAACAAGGATATAAAAGAGGGGCTACTGACAATAATTTGTACATAAAGTTTGAAAACAAAAATATGGTCATCGTTGTGGTCTATGTGGATGATATCATATTTGGAAGTGATCTACAAATTTTGACTGTAAACGTTTCCTCATAAATAAAGAAGGAATTTGAAATGTCAATGTTGGGGGAACTAACATTCTTTCTAGGTCTACAAGTATCTCAATCAGAAAAAGGGATTTTCATCTCCCAAACTAAATATATCAAAGAGATGTTGGAAAAATTCAAAATGGAAGAATCCAAACCTGTCAATACTCCTATGGTTACTGGTTGCAAATTAAGCAAAAGTGATGAATCCTTAGAATTAGACCACACCATGTACATGTCAATGATTGGTAGCTTATTATATGTAACAGGTACAAGACCAGATGTAGGTTTGGTTTCTAGATTTTAATCAGCAACAAAAGAAACGCGTGTGGCTGCAATAAAAAGGATTATCAGATATCTAAAAGGTACTATGGATTATGGACTATGGTATCAAAAGAACAATGACTTCTCTCTAAAAGCATTCACAAATACAGATTGGGAAGGAAGTATTGATGGCAGAAAAAGCACTAGTGGAGCAGTATTTTACTTAGGAAATTGATTGGTATCATGGATAAGCAAAAAATAGTCTTCCATTTCACTATCTACAACAGAAGTTGAGTATATTGTTGCTGCATCATGTTGTACACAAGTCATCTCGATGAAACAAACATTGGAAGATCTACTTGTAAAATATGAAGATCCCATAGTTATATATTGTGTCAATACAAGTGCCATTAACATATCCAAAAATCATGTCATGCACTCCAAAACAAAACACATTCCAATCAAATATAACTTCTTAAGAGAACAAGTGTCACAAAAGACTGTCAAAATGGAGTATGTTGACACAAAGGAACAAATAGCTGATATTTTTACTAAATCTCTGCCTAGAGAGTCATTTGCATATCTCAGGAAAAAAATGGGCGTTATCTCTCTTCATTGAAATAAAATGAAGATTGTAACCTTGTTAAAAAAGGGGACATAGTTTACAGGGGGAGAAATAGTGACAGGGGGAGAACTAAGAATCTTTGTCATTAATGTCAAAAGGGGGAGAGACAAAAAAGAGGAAAAGTTTTTTGTTGTTGTTGTCATCAATGACAAAGGGGGAGAATGTTGAATATAATTGCCATTGATGACAAAAGTATTCATTAATGACAAAATGAAGCGATGACGTGGCATGTATGATGATGAAGATAAAAATACACATAAAGGTGCTCTAGTACCTTCATGACGTCACTATTACAATCTGACCTAGTTATATAGAGATTTGTCAGTTTGGAGAAATTTTGGGAAATGGCTAAGTGTTGGAAAATTGGTCCACGTGGCCTTGGGGAAATGCCCACCGTACCTCATAGGTGAATGATAAAAATTATCTGAAACTATCATGCTATAGCTTGTTGAAGAGGCTAACTTACCATGATCTTAGTTTTCACAGAAGATGTTTGATGAAAAATTTAACATCCTTCCAAAACAGGGTTTCAGGTTGCTTTTACACCAAAGTGGCAAAACTACTTAAGTGGCCTTAGGTAAATGCCTGCCATAGTTTGTGGGTTGAAGAAAATGCCTGCACCATATGGTCATATTGTAGGTTGTTGTTTTTTCTACCTAACCATGTTCTCATATTGACTTGAAAATGCCTGAGGAAGAAGTTATGGATCTGCCAAAACAGTGTTTCCGACAGATTGGACCAAGTCTAGGAAAATGAAAAATTTGTCTGTGTCAAATTCACATGGCTAAGAGGCCATTTGGAAATGCCTGCAAGGAGGTGTACTTATGCAGATAAAATTCATTAATTGGCATGGTCTTGTTCTTTGATGAACTGGTCATCTAGTCATGGGTTCATATTTTCCTCTGGAGTTCACACATGCGAAATACAAGCATGCCAAAATGAGAAAAAGGTTGTTTTATTGTTCAAATATAGGCTGATAAGGCATTTGAAAATGCCCTCCAAATATTGTCCTTGTGATGATAAATTTATCAGAGGGCATGGGAATGTTCCCTGATGATTTGGGCATCCAACCATGGAGTCAGTTTCCTCCTTAGTGCTCACACGTGCGATATTTTGGCCTACCAAAAAGGTGAAAAATAAGGTTAATGACACCTTATGATATGCCCGCAAGGGCTTGTAAAATGCCCGCAGAGGCTTAAGTTATGCCCGCAAGGGCTTATGGAATGCCCACAAGGGTCTGAAGGGATAAAATCTCCCAAGAACTTTATTATGCCCGCAGGGGATAAGGAGAATGCCTGCAAGGGCTAAGGATTCCAGCAAGGGGTTAAAGTTAAAGCCCACAGGGGATTAGGAATGCCCGCAAGGGCTTAGGAATGCACGCAGGGGATTCTGAATTCTCGTAGGGGCTTAGAAAATCCTGCAAAGGATGAAGCTCGCAATGAGCCCACAAAGGCCTAAGGTTAAAGTCCGCATGGGGCTTAGGAATGCCCGCAGGGGATTAATTATTCCCGTAGGGGTTAAAGAAATGCCCACAAGGGATAAAAGAATCCCGCAGATGGAAGAAGGCCGCATGCCTGAGATGAATGAAGCTCGTAGGCTTGAAGATAACCAATGAAGGTTTTAATTAATTAATTAATTAAAAACAACAATAAACATAATTATGAATTTAAGATTAATTATCAGAGATTTGAAGAGGTATGAAGATGAAAAGGTATGGACTCATTCTGAAAAGATGCAAGGCTAAAAGAATGAAGAATATATAAGCAAAAGAATGAAGTGGAAGAAATATGTCTCGGGTGTTCAGGTTGAAGGAGCAGCAGGAACATGCCAAGACCAATGAAGATCCATAATTGAAGGAAATAAGTTCTGGAAGTCTGAAGAAGACATAATAGGGTGGAAGATCTCATTTATCTCTTTTTAGTGGTTTCAGAATCTTTTTAGGGATAGTCTTGCTAAGAATCTCCTCCATATAAGCATATCTAAGCTGCCCCAAAAGTATTCCAATACCCTGTTGTGTGAACATGCCTCATTAACTATCCTCCATGGATACATATTTTTGTTTCCCATGATAATCTCATGATAGTTTCTCAAATTAATGATTACGATAGCTGTTCAAAAGTGGTCAAGTATAGACAACCAAATAAGAAAAACAAAACTTCTCAAGCAATGCCTAATACTGTGATCTCAAATCTTATCATCCTTATTCCATTGAAATTGTGTTTATTAGTCCTTCCGATTGCAATTCTATGGACCGTGACTTGTTACAATGATCTAGATGATTAACTCTAATTGGCTATAGCCTGGTGATCTTCTCCTTTCAGCAAGAATAGATGCTTGGAGTATTAAAAGAAATTGAAACACAAACCTCCTCCAGATCTACTACAAGAAGCATTACGAGCCTGTCATATTTACATTAACAAGAAGCTACGTATACACTATTCTGATGTGCAATCTATGGACACATTTGACTCCAATCAATCATTCACATAATATAGCTCACATTCTCAATAAATTTTGAGCTTAAACTCAACAACATGTGATTAAAATGCATCAATGTGACTGTAGGCAATGTGAGATTTTCACAGACCGACATAGTTACTGTCTGCAGAAAAGAGAAATTTTCTCATGCTTAGATGTAGACACATATTACTAAAACAAACTGCAAATACACCAACAGTGAAAGATAAATGTAAATATCAATAGGTTTCTTGTTGCACAAAGATATGTACAGATGTGCAGTAAAACAAAAGAAACAATATTATGTTAGTGGAAGCACCAAGGAGAATTTTCCTATTAATCGATATTCTTTACAATATATAATCCATATTCCAAAATTTATATGACTGACACACTGAAGTAAATAAGAGGGGCTTTGAGGAGAAATCATGTATTCTATAGACTATACAGTTTGATTGGTCGGTCAATGTTGTCAACATTTTTCAATTTTTTCGGAGCTGCATTGACAATACAATAATGCAAAAACAATATAGACATACTTATGCAGGAAGGAACATACTACTGTATTGCACACAGTAACAATAAAAGGAGAAAAAAATCTTTGAATTGTATCAATTAGGCATGGTCTCGACAAGACCATATTGACTTTCATATTCCTCAATGCGAGGAAAGAATAAATGGATCAATAGTGCTATTAGAAAGAATAAATTGATGCCCTAAAAGTGGCAAAACTTACAATTCATCATTCTCTACTAGTTTGAGGCCCCAAGGCACATTTTCACAGTGCCTCACATATCAAAACACTTTTATAGTGTCTATACCTTTTTTAGCTTGGTAATCATAAAATGGAGGTGCATGAAAGCATGGCTCTATTGACATGACTAAATGACATGGTGGATCTGCAGCGATGTTATTCTCAGGTTTAAACAAAAACCAAGGCTTTATGCCTCCAAGACCTTGGGCTACATATCCAAATGTTGAGCATGGGCTTGTTATAAGTACATCGCTTAAAGATAGAAGATACATTTCTGCCTAGGATTTCATATTGTGAGATTGCTTCTCAGTTTGCTGCCATTCTTCATGGCTAGGATGGTAGACACTCACTAGTTGTCCATCTAGAGTCGGGTGCTCCCAATACATACTTTTAATTATTTCTAAGTACCCAGAATGTAGAGAGGTCACTAATACCACTTTAGGCCTTTCATGCCTCCATTGACATAACTATCTTTTGGTGGATCATCATTGACCAATACATTAGGTAGCACTCCATTTTTTGGACTGCAATCCAAAACTTGCTCTTCTATATGTGAGAAAAAGCCAGGATCAAATGTCCTGATATGTATGCCTATTCTTTTCTTTTCATAGGCCATATAAGATTGATAAGATCTGGTGATCAAGCCCCAAACTTGATTTGATGGGTGGAATAGGTACCGCCCCAAATGATGGAAAACAAAATCTTTATTAGGAAACAAATGATGCAATTATTTGTTAAACATAGGAAACGAGTAGAGAGATGGGACAAAGTAGTTATTGGATTTTAAGAACAACCATGGTATGTGCCCAAGGAAATCCTGCTCTCTCTCACAAAAGAATAATTTATCATGAAAATTATAGTTGTGGGTAAAATTAATATAAACATAATGTGGCAAACTACTAAGAGTACCATTCTCATACACCTGAATAATTCTATTGTTAAGCAGATTCTCATATCTCTGGATTGATGGTTCATTGCAATGTTGTAACAAGGCCAAGGGGAAATCTGAAGGTAGAAACCAAGAAGTTTTGGGGAATGGCTCACAAAAAAGATCACTCATGTCATGACCTCTGTCAATCAGGAGTACCATGTTAGTTAAGAGAGCATAAAGAAATGTAGAATCTATTGTCACTATCATGTTACCTAATCCACTGTAAGTAGTCCATACAATATATTGGCAATCTCCATCTCCAGTTATCTTCCCAGAATTTAGTTGAACTAAAATTTTATTGAATTTTCCAGTGTCTGGGCCACATATTATATGTAGAGCTTCATATTTCTGAATCCTTTCAACCAAATAAGCTGATGGATTATATTTGGACCCTTTTCTATAGAGGTATACTTCATTCCTACTCCGACAACTGTGTTTGGAAAATCCTTCAGCAAGTAACCCATCTAGTAATGGATCCCCATTGTATGAATTCTCAAGAGAAATACCTCCTAGCCTTGCAAGCACAAAATTGCATTGTCAGTCACTTCCACAGGCATAGTACAAGATACATAACTATCTATATACGGGAAAAAGAACCAACAGTAATATCCAATCTGCCTCTATGTAAGTTAAAGCACAACAGCCTAAAACCAGAATTCAAAAATTCCCTCTTACATTTTTTTGCTTAGCCTTTGTGATATGACCTAATTGGTTGTCAATTGGGTCTAGCCCAAGTGGTCATGGGATGGAGTGCTATCCTCCCCTCTCAGGTTCTATTCCCATAAGTGACATGATGATCTCCTAATGAACATATTGTCGTATTGGCTTCGAGCCTTGTTGTTGACTTGGCCTTGTGCCCTGAAGAATCTAGGGTTTACAATATTAACAAATCGTTTGGGGTTCCTCTATCTGACTTTATGAAACCTCCCTGTTTAGAATTTTCTATCTGATGTTTAAGCTGCCAAGCTATCATTTTATATTTCATGCTCAATTAATGTGGGAAAAAACTTGTTGCAAATTCCTTCAGAATTGGAAGTGCTCAAATTTTTGAAAGGGAATAGATGCGCAATGGAGAAATTTAAAATCCTGCACAAAGAATTTTGCTGTCTTAAGACTTTAAATCTATTGGATTTGTGTGTATTTGATTTTATTGAATTCCCTAGGAGTTTAGGTCAGTTATATGCTTTGGAGTTACAATCTTTACATAAATTAAATTTGAGTGATTGTAACAGCTTGAAGCAGTTGCCATAAGAGTTAGGGGAATTGAGCACTCTTATGGAGCTTGATTTGAGTAGATGTTGTAGTTTAAAAGAACTCCCATACAATTTTGGGAAGCTTACATCATTACAGTTCTTTTCCTTGTACCATTGCTGCACCTTTTTTGCGTCTTGAAGGATTAAGAAATTTAACATCATTAATTCATCTAGATCTACAACAATGTTGGTGGTAAATTAGTCTTCCAGACAACTTTGGTCAAATGAAGTCACTGTCAGTTATCAAATTTTATTATTGTTTAGTCTTGACAGGACTACCAAAAGGAATTGGCGATCTGAAAATGATAGAAATACTTTCAATAAGTAGTTTTCTTAGCTTAAAGATGCTTCCCAGTCAGTTCTAGGAACTCACATGTTTACGACAGTTGGATTTGTCTAATTGTAGGAGTTTGTGGGGACTACTTGAAGGTTTGGTTAGCTTAGTTTCCTCAAAGACTTACGTTTACAAGGATGTAAAATGTTAGAGAAACTACCTAGTGACTTTCATTGCCTGGCAGCACTTGAAAGATTGCAAATGTCTGGATGCAAGAGCTTGTCAAGATTGCCTGAAAATATTAGCAAACTTACTTGTTTGGAGGTGTTAGGCTTATCATATTGTGATCATCTGGATCAATTACCTAGTGAATTCCATTGTCTGGAAGCACTTAAAGAATTGCAACTGTCTAGCTACAGGAACTTATTAAGGTTACTTGAATATTTCATCAACCTTTCTTGTTTGGAGATGTTAGACTTATCATATTGTGATCAGCTGGATCAATTTCCTAGTGACTTTCATTCCCTGGTAGCACTAAAACAATTGAATATGTCCAATTGCAAGAGGTTGTCAAGCTTACCTCAAAATTTTGGCAAACTTAGTTGTTTAAAAGTGTTGAACCTATTGTAATGCGAGGGTTTGGTAAAACTTACCCAAGGTTTTGGTAAGCTTGGGTGCTTGGAAGAGCTGTATCTCTCAAGATGCTCTCGACTAGAGGAACTCTGTGGTGATTTCCATTGTCTTCAATCCCTAAAAAGGTTGGATTTGTCACACTGCAAGAGGTTGGATGGGATATGGATGGACTGTGTTGGGAATAATGAGAACTTGGTGTGGGTCGATATTCAAGGAAGTCAAATGATGATGCAACGATGGATGGAAATGAAATCCAATAAAGCAGAAGAAGAATGGTCGTTCCCACTCTTGGGGATGGAAATGCAAACACAAGGGGATACAGAAGCCGAAAAGTGGCCTTTTCCTGTAAGAGTCTCATAAGTTGCAGTTTTTTCTTGGTCCCAAATTTAAGGTTTAGACTGGCATATAGATATTAATTGCACAGTAGAAAGTGAAAATAAAGATATAAAATTGATTCAATTTCTTTTCAAGATTCCTATTATTGTGTGGATCTAACATTTAATTTGATTCCTTGCATGCATCACATGATCTATTGCTGGAAAGCAGGAATATCAAAGTTATTTCGTTAGGAAGGGGTTCTAAATTACACCCAAGGGCAGCCCTTGCACATCTCCTCTCTGTTTCCAAACATGACTCTGTTTTTTATAATTGATTATTGCGGATAGTCTACATGGACCAATAGTAACAGAGAATCAATGGAGAAAAATGTCAGCTCGCTAGAAGCAAACTGCAAAGACATGGTAATGATATATGTTGGGGAAAACTTTAGTGCATTACCAACTGTGTTGAGAAACAGAATTGTGGCTTATACACCCGATGGCTCACAAGCCCTCTTTCTCTTTCTTCGACTATTGCATGGATGTTATGGTCTTCATTGTTTTTGTACCACTGTTGCGGTAGAAGAAAATGGTAGGAAGCATTTCTCCCCATTTGAAGATATCAGCTATGTAGTACAGTATGATGAAGTGTCCTCCCTCATAAGATCTGCAAGAGAAAGCAACATTGAATTGCTAAGAGCTTTACTGGTAACTGATGAAACAAATTTTCTTTTACTCAACAGTACACAAGAGGTATTTAATCATTTGATCTTTCATCCTAGATTTTTTATTTAGGAGTGAGTTAATAAGTGGAAAAACTCCATTTTCCTGGTAGTTTTTTTTCGGCACAAAATTCTGGCTGAGTGGCTCATTTGTTTGAAATTTTGACTATCTAGTACATTATTTTAAACCAAAATCTTCATAGACAGTTCCATGGTCAAGTTCAGGGGAACTATAACTTTCAACAACATCTCTAAGAAATTTGGACAACAATTTTTGTAGTAAAGAGATTGAGTTTATTCACTTATTAACTTACTCATTTTATTTTCACTTTTTTATTTGAATTCAAATTGCAATAGGTAAACCAAAAATAAGATCCATATAATAAACTTTACCTTGAGTACCATCCTCGAAATGAGGGGAAGTGCAAGGGAGGTTTGCCCCAAAAACTTTACCTGGAAAAAAATGACCTAATTGTTACCAAATACTTGGAATGAAGACTTTCATGGAATCTGAGATAATTTACAGGATAAACACCAGCAGGACTGCAGCCTATTGTACAGATTTCAGTTAGTCAAAGGACCCATGTTCAAATGAAAACAGAGTTTCATATAGACAACATTGTTTTGATTACCAAGATTTCAAGAAAATAAAGGGAATGAAGGAGACGAGGTTGACAACAGTCCACAGATAACGATATGATTCAATGGAACCTAAATTTGAGCTAGCATGCACAGGGTGAAAGTGATGTGGGTTTATCGCTGCTTTCTCACCCACAAGACTGCCCAGAATTGGTCTAATGTGGCTATTTACTGCCGCAACTATGCCCAGACTTGCCCAGATATGAGATTCATTATTGTTGGGAGGCTGAAACATCCACAAAAATTCCCAAATTATGCCTAGATTAAAGGATTAGGTTAGAAGACCTTAAGATGCATAGGATACCTAGAAATTGTGCCCCTAACTGATCTTTATAGTTGTATGTGACCTTTTAGCTAATGCGGTTTGATGTAGAATACAATCTCAGGGATGCTTTGTGGTTGGCTAATGTAAAAAATCCCTTTCTTCAACTCAAAAATATATATGTATTCCTTTGCTCTAATATGTGCTGGAAAGAGTCCCCCTGTAAATCCAAAATGCCCCTGTATTTATTGGTAACAGGTACCATGTAGAAAAAAATATAGCCACAAGCAGTATTCATATGTTTTTTTATTTTACTATTGAGTTTATTTAGATGAAAGTACTCAATTCATTTTTCCTTTTGCATGCAGCTAATAAAGACAATGAAGTGTATGGCTAAAGAAAATAGAGGAGAACATTACATGTTTTGGGTTTCCCTGGGTTGGTTTGTAGGTATTCAAGAATCAGATGAACCAAAAGTCTAATATCCTTATTTGGTTTTCAGAAAATCTAGCAAAGATGACTTCAGATGTAGTTAAACATTGCAAGGGAGGATGGAGAAAAAAGGATCAGAAAAATGGTGCAAAGGATGTTTGGGAGGAAAGGCCTGCAAATTCAGGTACTTAACTTGGTTTAAGGAATGTGAATGCAAGTTACAGAAATAATCTCCATATTGTTTTAATTTGCTGAGAGAACCAAAATTTGAGTGCAGTATTTAATCTTCAGGTTGTTTGCAGGTGCCAAGACAAGTTATGATCATGAAGGTGAAAGAGGTTCATTCTACTGCCATGACATTTATAATTCATATTGCACAAAATTTGGAAGCCATTTTGAAAGTTCACTATGAAAATGTATGAAATATAGCAATATTACTTCAAAGACAAGAATAAAGAGTGTATTGTGTCAGCAAAACATCCCGCCCCTTGATTTACATACAGTTTTTCATGTGCTTGTGATTTGAGTGAAATGCCAAAAGCATGTGTGGCCACATACCAACATGCAGGAGTTTCCCTAAGTATGCCTGTGGGATTGGGGCTTATGAACACTAACCATTAAGGTAGCGAAAATAGGCCTTTTCCTTTGCATGATCTATATAATTCTGCAACCCCAGGTAATACCTCCATTCCTATAAAGAAGATTATCATTAACATGAACCTTTTTGGTGACTATTGGGTAATCTTTGTTTCTTACCTAGGTATGTGACCATTTTCTAGAATTTGGAAAGATAGTGTTAACTGTTGGAAATTTTATTCTCATATCAATCCATAATGAATTATATTTAAGGGTGCTAGCTCAATGGTAGAGCACTTGCCTTATAGGCAGGAGGTTGGTGGTTCAATTCCTCCGTGCCCTATATATATTCCGAAACTACTAAAAAGAGATAAATGACTTAAAAAATGACCAAAATTTGCATATAAACAACCACTAGTACAACATGAGATATAGGTGACAAACAAATGACCAAAATATGCATATAAATGACCACTTTTGAGTTGGCGATCGTTGGTAGAAAATTAGTGGTCATTTATCACGTGACAAAAAATGTGGTCATAAATTTGGTCATTAATTGTGACAATTAATGACCTAATCAATGACCAAATATATGACCACAATATAAGCTATAAATGACCAAGCTAAATATGACCAAATTTTTGGTTGTGTGATAAATGACTGCAAAATTTTCTACCAGTGGTCACCAACTCAAAAGTGGTCATTTATATGTGGATTTTGGTCGTTTTTTTGGTTATTTATCTCTCATTTTGTACTAGTGATGCTAAGTTTTTCGATCCCTAATTTCATCATTCATTTGGAATTGTTCTTGAATAAATGTCACTTTAGCTTGCATCACTTACAAACAAGTCATCATTAATTGAATAGTTGATTTGTTGAGAATGATTGTGTTGTATTTGGCACTGATTATTAGAGTGTTAAGTAACTCTAAAAATTCAAGTCTTTGAACTATTTAAAACACTAAATGAGGCCTCCTTGTTCAAGTACACCCTAATTACTATTTGAATCAACAAAAAAGAGGCTTCTTGCAACTCCGCCCCTTTACAATTCAACTCAACAATTTTGACTTCGAGATTGGAGGTTGTCTTGATTTCAAAAAGGAAAGTAGACTTACAAAAAAAACTATTAACAAGTTCCATTTAATTGTTGATTCATAATTTGGTCTTAAATTTTAACGATGCTTTGTTGATTCTTTAACTCCATATTAAATCCAAATCTCCTTCGATTAATTCGATTGTTTTGAAGAAATTAAAATTGTAGATGATTATAAGAGTATCGCACTATAAGGAGAGACAAAAAGCACCCAAAAATATTGCACACTCCATGCAAAAAACACTTTTAAGGGCTTTGCTTTGACCTTTAAAAGCCTCCTTGAAAAAAGACTTTGAGATTGTATTTCACGAGACTCATCTCAACTTTTTTTTTTGGAGCTTCAAGATTACAAATCAGTTTTGAAATTGAACTTTTCAAAATGTGTTTGTTTAAAAGGCTTCTAATCTTTCAAAATGTGTCCAAATACCAATATCAATCTTCATGACAAAAACTACTTGTTTTCGTGTCTTTTTTCCCACCATATTTTTCTGCCCTTTTATAGCACACTTCAACTTTTGAGAAAAAATTAATACAATAGTCTTACTTTCACTTTAGTCTCGATAAGAAAACTTCTTATCCAAACATTTTTTAATAAACTCCTTATTCAAACAATAACCCCATTTTATGAAAAAGGTCTCCAACCTATCATGCCACCAAGGTATCGATTTTTAATTACAAAATTCACTACTAATTTTGTAACTTTGATCACGTGGAATAAGAAAAAAATATCTTAGCATTGAATGTGATGGAGTTCTCTTCCAAGGAATGAACTATGGTCTCCCTTCGACTCCTTTTCTTTTGCAGGGATGAGTGCAGGTGGACTTATTATGTTTCAATTGTTCAACCATTTTTATCTACATGGGCACGCAGATCATTGGAGGTTGTGATGGTATGGATTGTCAGACAGATCGTTTGCAGAGGAGATGAACAGATCGTTGTTTGTAGTTGGGTGGACTGTTGACTAACATTTTCTGGATATTCATGGAAAGCTAGAGCACTGGTGCGGATCGCTTGGATGGAATTCAATAAATAACAATAATGAAATCGAATGTCGTTGATATTAGATCGCTGATGGAGGAGGAGTAGGATAGAAATCACCTTCGTCTTGATGTGCTTGCAGGTTTGTCCAATCAAACCAAATTAATGAACAGGTCCTTCATTTGCCACAATGTCCACTTCTTTTGCTAGCACTCGTGGCGTGGTCTTCAAACAACAACAACCAATCTACATGCAACATCTATTTTGAATCGATTTTTGGAAAATCTCATCTTCAAAAACCAAACACTACTCAAAAATATCTTGACACTTGGAAAAATCCTAAGATTCCAGACACACTGTACATGGAAAATTGGAGATATAAAAGGGAAATCATCTATTGAAGAAAAGTAGCAGCGATGTGTGGACGTAAGTTATGTCGTGCATAGATGGTGGTGAAGATAGAGCGACACATGACTTGAAGGCCAAGTCGCAACGTGTTGGGTTTGGAGCAAATTCTATGGGTTTCCAGTTCTTCAATGGTTCACGCGGTCCTCTTTGATTGCACCGAAGAGGCGCATTCTACATCCTAGTAGGGGGAGATGTGTAACTCCTTACGTGCTCATCCTATAACTAATACATGTCCTTTATAAAAAATAATAAAATATTATAAAAAATAACATGTCAGCTCAAATTAGATTTAAAATCTATTTGATGTGAGTTTGTTTCATCTAATTCGAACTAGAATGAAGGTGGATCGATTGAACAGTAATGAGAATGTTGAAGCAGCTATCGTTTTGTAGATGATAGAATGGGACACCATTGGTACATTGACATGATTGATTGGAGGTTTGAATTACGTCATATTAGAGGCAGAGTCTCAACTTTTGGATCTACAACCAGAGATGTCAAGATAGTTGTGAATGACAAAGAAGGTTTATCCTCGAAACCTTTAAATATGATTTTTTGAAAGAAATACAATGGCCACCAAATACCATGGGCCCAAAAAACAATGACCAATTCAAGTTTACCTAACAAGGGGAGACAACGAGACTATGAAAAAATCAATATTTCCATATTATAAATAAAAATATAAACATAATATATATATCTATTAATATTAGTAATTAGTTATTAGTTATTACTAAATTAATTACTAATAGCTAATTAGTAATAGTAATAGATAGCATTAATATATATAGGCTTTGGATATAGATATTATTGAAGTGTAAAAGAAAAAATGCACTTCAAAATGATAGGTAAAACTAAAATTTACACTTCATTAATGACGATTAATTTTATGAAGTGGCAGTATTTTGACGTGTAAAATGACAAATGATGGCTATTTACCCATCAAATTTCAACACTGATAATGATTTTGATGTCTATGATGATGATGATGCATGTCATAGCACCATTTGATCTTGATTGATCCTGGTAACTAAATGACCCTAATGGCTTATGAGTGACCCTAATGTCACCTAAACGACCCTAATAGCATCCGGGTGTCCCTAACAACATTTGAGTGACCCTAATGGAACCTAGTGACCCTAACCGCATGATGATGATGATCATGATACATGATGACAATGATGATGGCATTGATGATGATTTGGTTATAACATGATAACGCTGACAATTGATACCTACATTTTCACTCAAAGGCCAAATCTGTTTTACGGAAATCATGTAATTAGATGGTTGGATTCCTTTTTCATCATCACAATGATGATCATGACATTGACTGTGATGATATATGATGATGACTATGGTGATAATTTCGATGACGATGACGATGACGATCATGAAAATTACTAATTATTAAGAGCCATCCTAGTTAAGCGAGGGAAAAGGCCTTCTACAAAATTCTTGTAGGGTTGTAGGATGCCTTGTTCGACAATGACTATCATGATGATACATGACGATGAAAATGATGATGACGCTAATGATAATGTTGATGGGTATGATGTTGACGATGATGATAATGTTGATGATGATGATAATGTTTATGTTTACGATGTTGATGATGATGGTTAGGACAATTATGATGACAACGATGGTAATGCTAATGATGATGGTGCATGTGATAGCACTATTTGAGCCTGATTGCTCCTAACGGCACCTAAATGAACCTATTGCAATATGAGTGACTCTAATGTCACCTAAACGACCATAATGGAATCTGAGTGTCTCTAACAACATTTGAGTGACCCTCACAACATGACAATGATGATGATGATGCATGATCACAATGACAATGGTGTTGATGATGATTTGATTATAAGATGATAACACTGACAATGAGCATGAGGACGATGATGACAATTACTAATTAAGTACATTGACCAATATATAGTGCTCAAAACGTGTTAATGATGCCTACAATATTTCCTCCCAAAGGCCAAAGCTACTTTACCTATTTCATGTAACTAGTTAGTTGTAGGGAAAATTTTAAGGATCCATATTTTTCTTAAAGTGTAAAAATCTTGGTGAATCTTACTAATTCTTAAATCTCTAACCATAAATGTTGGGTGATATTTTTGTAAAAATATTCAAATTTCTAAGGGTTTTATATAGTTTTTGTCCAATTTTGGTAATTTTTAGAGTAAAAAAAATTCTCCCGTGGAATTTGGGCGAATTGATTTTGAAAAAAATGGAAATTGGAAAATCTTTTTTTTTGATAAAAAGGTAAAAAATTAGACCATGGGATAAATTTCACCCCTGAAATTGGTCCAGGTTAGTTTGATGCCTTGTTCATCATCACAATCATGATGATGATGATGATGATGAATGCAATGATTATGATGATATGTGATTATGACAATGATGACGACTATGTTGATAATGTCAATGTTTAGGATGATGACGGTGATGACAACGATGATGAGGATAACAATTGCTAATTAAGACCCATCCTAGTTAAAGGGAAAACGTCCTATATGGAATTCATGTAAGGTAGTAGTATTCCTTTTTCATCATCACAATGATGTTGACAATGACAATGAAAATGACTATGATGACGAAAATGAAGATATTAGTGATGTATATGAAATTGATGATGATGAGAAGGACGATGATGATAAGGATGTTGATGATGATGACAATGTTGATGACCCATTCCAGTAAGAGGCCAAATATCCTATATGAAATTCATGTAAGGAATTATGATGCCTTTTTCATCATCAAAATTAGGATGACGATGACAATTACTATGATGATCTATGATGATGACAATGATGATGACAATGATAATAATGTTGATGTGTATGATGTTAACGATGGCGACGACGACGATGTTGATGTTAATGATGATGATGCACGTGATATAACTATTTGATTCTAATTGATACTTAATGGAACCTAAATGACCCTAATGGAATTTAAGTGACCCTATTGCCACCTAAATGAACCTAGTGGAATCCAAGTGTCCCTCACAAAATTTGAGTGACCTTGATGGCATCTAAGTGACCCTGATGGCATCTAAGTAACCCTGATAGTATGATGATGCATGATGACAATGATAATGGCGTTGATCATGATTTGATTATAACATGATAACAATGATAATTAATTCCTACATTCCCTCTTAGAGACCAAATATATTTTACGAAACTCATGTAATCAGGTGTTTTTTCATCATCACAATGATGATCACGCTGATGGTGATCATGACATTAACTATGGTGATACATGACGATGACTATGGTGATATTGCCGATGTCTATGACAATGACGATAATGATAATTGTGATGATGATGATGATGATGGGGATCATGAAAATTACTAATTATTAAGACCCATCCCAGTTAGCCAAGGCAAAAGGTCCTTTATTGTAAGGTAATAGGATGCCTTGTTCATCATCACAATGTTGATGACATGAATGACTATCATGATTATATATGATGATGAAAATGATGATGGTGATGATGATGATGATGATGATGATGATGATTATGATTATGATGTATTGTATGATGTTGCACTAATACATATGAGGAAATTTCCATAGTTTTTTGTTGTTATTTCCACGTTTTTTCGTCTCAATTTCGACAGTCATTGTCTCATTTGTTTATGGAACCTGTTTCGTGGATATAACGATGAACTTGAAAAGCCGTCACAATAGAAACGAAAAATGTTGGCCACGTGTCTTCTATAAGGTGGCCTTGAAATTGTTTTTTTAATTCATTGTCTACAAATCGTCCCTAGATAGACGAAACCACGTCCCTATAACGACGAAAAGTTGTCGCAAAGGTGTTGCACAGAAATTTGCTTCCACGAAACATCGTCTCTCTATTGACGGTTTTGCATCGAATAGAGAGAGGGTTAGTTATAATTGTGACGATGTTCCGTCGCAAGTATCGACGAACGTGCGTCAAACAGAACAAACAAAGGTAGACTGTTCGACGGTTTTGCTAATTTGATTCCATGAAACACCATCTCTCTAGCGATGGTTTTGCGTCGAAAGAAAGAGAGAGTTTTTCTATACTTGCGATGATGTGCCATCGCAAGTATCGACGCATGTTCGACGAACAAACCAAAAGATGGCAGAACCTGTGACGGTTTTGCTATACTTGCGACGATGTTCCGGCGCAAGTATCGACGAACGTGCGTCGAACAGACCAAACGAAGGTAGAATGTCCGACGGTTTTGCTATACTTGCGACGAATTGGCGTCGCTCTATCTATGATACTTGGAAGTTTTAAAAAATAAAAATAACCGTTAATGCTTATTAGCAGCAATCTGGAACCCCTTGCGGGCATCTTAAAGGCCTCCCGCGGGCATACTTCAAGCACTGCTGCGGGAATTTTTAAGTGATGTTGTGGGCATCAAAGTGGAGCCTACTGTAGGCATAAGTAATGGTCCATGTCGGCATATAGTAAAGAGTATTGTGGGCATTGTTATGATTCCATGCATGCATTTTAATAAGGCAGCTGCGGGCATTTTGGAGGACATTCCTGCGGGCATTTAATGGCCCTTGCGGGCATAAACCAAAAGGCCCTTGCGGGCATAAATTGTGGGGTCCATGCGGTCATGACAATGAAGCATTGCGTGCATATTGGAAGGTTAAGCAAGAAGGGTTAAAATGGTGACAAGCCCACTTTGCCAATGTGGCAAAAATATTATATATATATTTGATGAGGACACTATGGAAATTAAATATTATTTGATAAAATAAAATAACCAAAGACAAGTTGGCCTTCAAAAAATTCAAGGATATGAAAAGTATAAATATAGAAGACAAGTTTTATTTGAGTGTGGATTTGTGAGTGGAAGAATTCGGAGGGATAGTAGCTCTGATTTCGGGGTTTGGAGAAGATGAGGATAGTGAGGACAGTTTGGGTGGAGCAACAACAGTAAAATATTCTTGTTTATCTCTTATTTTTGTGTTGGTTTCATGATGTTTGGATGATGATAGAGCAGCAACATAATGATTGAGGAATACAAGTACAGCAGAATGAAATTATCTTTGTATCTTTGATTTCTGGGGCTTCATTGAGTGATTAACAACTTGGTGACATGATGCTGATTGAGTATTTGTGACCTTCTGGGTCCCTTACATTTACATCCTTCGCATGAGAAAAGACCATGGGAAATGGGTGATAATTGTGGGCATTGTAGTCAGATTCAAACTTGATCATTGCATCTTTGGAAGAGTATGAGTTTAGATTAAGAATATAATACATGAGGAGGATTCCCTTCCCATTAGGCCTCCCCCTACTACTTAGTACTTGAATGTCCTTCTGCAACATTGTTATGTGAAACAACCTTGGGTTTCCAAGGGATTCCAGTTCATCTTATTCTCTAAGGGAGGGATCCATGATTCAGAGTATGGATTCCTTGGCTCTGCTAGGCCATGAAATTGTTAAGCCATTCTTGTTAATATAAGACCTTATTGAGTTGATTACTCTTTGCACTAGAAAAATATTGGTTCCTAGAGAACCCTTTCTCCATAGTGGTACAGCTAATTTTCACTATGTCAGATTTCACTAAGAATTTTGTCTTAGTGTGTGATGACTATGGTCTTGACCTAAGAGTGGTATTTCAACACAATGGATACCTATTATCCTTCACTAGTAATTATCAATTAAAAAATAGAAACCAAAATTCAAAATGCTGATTCTGATCCCCAAACATAAAATAATTATATATTTGATGCATTTCGAGACGGATCTTCTGAACACTAAAATAACCGGAGAACTTGGAAAGCAGAAGGAGAAAACCATGTCAAAATCCACTTTAAAAAAAATGTCAAAACGCTTCACTTATCATTGTCCTTTCGCCAGATCCATTTGCCCATACAACTTGATAAGAGTTGTCCACGAGATGCATGTCCATCACCAAGACCCACATAAATCATGAAAGACAAAATTTTTATATGAGTAAATAATATATAAGCAAATAAACAACCATTTAAATCCTACTACAAAGTCCTGTAGAAATCAATGAACCATGAAATGTTAAATTTACTAACAATATTCTAAGAAATAGACATGCATTTAAAAATTTACAACCATCTTTAATACATAGGAATAAAAGAGTATTTATAACTTATTGAGCTCCTCTCTGCTTCGAGAATAGTTTTATATTCTCCTCGTGAAATAGCATCACTTGTTATACTACATATGAAGAGATACTAGCAAGAATTCATCATACTACAAAAAACATAAGGTGCACTGAATTCGTCTTTATTAAAAAATAAATAAATAACTCAACCCCTAGGGAAAAAGAGTAGTTGTTCACCTGGAAAATCTGTGTAGGATCTTTGTAGTGCCAACTGATGGTAACTTGTTTTGATGTTGCTCATTATTGGAAGAGGTTGTTAGACACAATGGATCACTGAGAGGGGTCCTGTAGGTTCATATTAATTCTGTCCATACACTTTACACTGTCTACATCCACATCAAATAATCACCACAATCAGTCTGTCCAAGCTTCATCATGCTCAACATCTTCTCATTCTTTCCATTTATATTATGCACATCAAATTGCCCTTACTGTTGCCCAGAAATCGGAGTTAAAAAGTCTTCATCATGCTGCTGCTATATCATCAACCAAGCATCATGTCTTCAGCAATCAACCAACCCAGAAACAAGAGATAAACAAAAAAATGTTTCACTGTTGTTGCTGCTCCACCACCAAAACTGTTCTCATCCCGACCCCCGAAATTCAGAGCTCACTCACACTCATCCGAAATATTCCACATAATTTCATTCAAATCAAAGATTTGATTTTTATTTATACTTGTCTTATCCATGATATTAGGAGGCAGACTTGTCATTTTTATTACATTTAATTCAAATATATTTTTTCATTCCATGTTATCTTCAACAAATATATATTTGATCTTTTAGCCACATCATCGGTCTTCATGCCCACATGCTTTCCATTTTTATGCCTGCAAGGACCCCACTATTATGCCCGCAAGGGTCATTGCAAAATGCTCACAGTCTCATCTCAAAATGCCCGCACTGCTCTTCATGGTCACTCTGAAAATTCCCATAATGGGCTATTTAAAAATGCCCGCAGGCCTTCAATAAAATGCCCTCACACCCTCATGGAGATGCCTGCAATGGGCCAATAAGACCTTTCAACCAATGCCCGCAATGGGGCCATCCAAGATGCTTGCATGGCTCTTCAAAAATTCTGCAGCTGCCTTTTTAAATATGCCCACAAGGCTATGATTTATGCCTGCAGCTCCTTATCAACATTCCCGCAGGTGCTTCAAAAATGACCGCAACAAGGTCTTTCAAATGCCCACAAAGGCATTTGCTTAGATGCCCGCAAGAGCACTAAGATGCTTGCAGCTCTCCAAATGCCCTTGTCATCAAATGCTCCATGTCATCAATGTCCTTGTCATCATCTCATGGTTTCCATGTCAATTGCTTGTCCTCTCTTTGTCATTTTTCCATTTCCATGTCACGTCCTTTGTTCTTGTCCTCCATACTTTCTTGCCATGATTAACACATGTCTTTGTCCTTCATGTTCAGATTTATGCCATGTCATTGTACTTTGTCACATTTTCCATTATCTTCCATAACAACACTCTCCTCTCAAAATGCCTGCACTTCTCTTCATGGTCACTCTGAAAATGCCTGCAATGGGCTATTTAAAAATGCCCGTAGGCCTTCAATAAAATTCCCGCACACCCTCATGGAGATGCCCGCAATGGGTCAATAATACCTTCCAACCAATGCCCACAATAGGTCCATCCAAGATGCCTGCATGGCTTTTCAAAAATTCCTACAGCTGCCTTTTTAAATATGCCCGCAATAGGTCCATCCAAGATGCCTGCATGGCTCTTCAAAAATGCCTACAGCTTCCTTTTTAAATATGCCCGCAAGGCTATGATTTATGCCCGCAAATCCTTATCAACATGCTCCCAGGTGCTTCAAAAATGACCACAAGAAGGTCTTTCAAATGCCTTCCAGAGCACTAAGATGCCCACAACTCTCCAAAATGCCTTGTCATCAAATGCTCCATGTCATCTGTCATGTAATCAATGTCCTTGTCATCATCTCATGGTTGCCATGTCATTTAGTCTTTGTCATTAATGTGTTGTCATCAATGACAACCATATTCATCATAATATGAAAATTTGATCCTTCTTATGCAAATTTCTCAAGCATGGCCAAAATTGGTCAAGTTAGTATAAAAAATGCCCATAAGATAAAAAGAAGTCCCTTGAGCACATGATGGGAAAGAGACATGTTAATCAACAAAAAATTGACAACTTATTTCTATTCTATTACTAGGAATGATCACATGTAGCAAAAAATTCATCATAAATTACCTTTTGGCACTGAGAAGTAGGTTGCACAGTCGAGCATGCAATTTGTAGTTTAGAAACCATATCGTAATTTCCTTGGAGACACTCCTCATGTAATAACATCACTTTATCTTCTATCTTTGAAGATCTAGACATATCAATTTATGGTCCACATATGTGCCATGCAACAACTGAAAGTTTATCATCACTGTATAGGAAGGGTTCAACTTGGAAGATGTGATCCTCTCATCCTCATTTAGGTTCTTCCAGAATCCGACTTTCAAAATACCCAAGCAAGGGGAAACCAAACATGGAATCACACTTGCAGCAACAAAATTAGAAAACCAATATAGCACAGTTGTAACATTAAAACATAATTTTCCTCTCTTTCAAATACTCCATTAAAACATAATGTTCATCGCTTTCAACTACTCCATGAAAACATAATGTTCATCTCTTTCAACCTTAATACTCCCAAGGGTCAAGAGGTCATTGTGTTAAATTTGAAAGAGATGAAAACTATGTGTTGAAATGGAGCACCCATGAATGAAGTGTTGTACATTGATGAAGAGTGTGGGAGCCTTAGTCTTTATATATACAAATTCCTTAGCACCTGAAAAATAAGAAACCAATAACAATAAATCATACTACCACCTACCAAGACATACCAGGCTGCAAGACTACTGTTAAATATTGTATGCGCCATTAGACAACAAACAACGCAGCAAAATCGTAGAACAAACATGTCAAAATCATATCTGATGACTTACGTGATGGGAAGAACCTTCCTTGTACTCATATTTTAACTTTCACATCAAATATTTCCTATCAGAGACAAATGATTGAGATAAAACTCAGTAGGAGTAAAGTGGGAAGGATGGATAAGATAAGGGTTGGAAGGAAATGAAGGACATCCTTGACATGATGCTAAAGTTACAAAGATGCCAAGTTGCCATGGATAATGTTATGGTGAATAAGAGAGGCAATTGTAGATGAGATGAATCAGCTAGCCCAAAGTAGCAAGCTACCAACACGATAGACAATCACTAAGCCTTGGATCCTAATTGGGGGTAGTTGAAGGGTAGACATTCTCAGGTAGAGGTATCAACCAGCAAGAAGACAAAAAAATCAGATAATGAGTTATGAGCTCTTGGATTCTGACCTGCAGTTCTCATATCTTTCTTATTTTGTTTTTAATTTCCTAAGGCATGTACTGAGCTTCACGAGAGAAATAGAAACACCATACTTGATGATACTCTCCTAGTATTCCCTTTTTTATAATTTTTTAAGTAGGTTGATTTGATGGCTTCTTGTGGTGTTGAACTTAAGCTAAATATAATACTTTTCTAGTTTAAATCAAAGTTAAAGGAAGAAGAGAAACCACATAATGCAAGCAATTTCCTTTGGATAAGATGTTATATATATATATATATGTGTGTGTGTGTGTATCTCAATAGAATGAAATAGAATTTAAGGAGAAATACAACCACATTAAGGATAAAGAACACGTCAAAACCCTTACCTTATCATTGTCCTTTCGCTAGATCCATTCGCCCATACAACTTGATAAGAGTTGTCCACGAGATGCATTTACATCACCAAGACCCGCATAAATCATCAAAGATAGAATTTTTATATTAGTAAATAATATATAATAAAATAAGTAGTCATTTAAATACTACTACAAAGTCCTGTAGAAATCAATGAACCGTGAAATGTTAAATTTATTAACAATATTTTAAGAAATAGACATGCATTTAAAAATTTACAACCATCTTTAATATATAGTAATAAAAGAGTATTTATACCTTATTGAGCTCCTCTATGTTTTGAGAATAGTTTTATATTCTCTACTGAATAGGGCCAACCATGTGAAGGTGGAAGCTCAATTGGCCCCTCCCCCCCCTCACATCGCTCTCAATTCCCCATACCCATTAAATGATGTTGTTTACATAGAAAACATATAAACATTCATGCATCATTAGGTTAGTCATCAAAACATATAAACATAAAAACCATTGAAGCATAATGAGGTAATTCATATAAACAATGTTTCAGACAAACAACATCGATATACATCCAAATACAAGTCATGAATTTATACATCCACTTTTTCTTTGATTTCTGTTTTTTTGCATTGTAAAAACTGACGATTGGGGTATTATCATCATCATTTGGTGGAATATCTACAAAGCCATGTCCTTCTAGTGTTTGTGTTTCCATGCCCTTATGTATCATACTTCTTGTACGTTGTTGAATAGGGCGTGAAGGCAGTTCTGAAGGGGCGTGAACTACAACAATGAAAATGGGCATATCGATATGTTGAAATATTATTGAAATTAATAGTTCATTATTTTGATTAAAATTACAATATTCCTCTTTACTTGTCTGTGTAGCTGTGATCGCTGGAGTGTTAATTGTTTCTATACTTGCTAATTCCTCTTGCGGTTCACCCTCCTGAGCTACATGGTCTTCCATTGAAAGAAGAAAATTTATAAGTATACATCAGGAAATAAATATCTATAATCACAGTAGATATTTCAATTTCCAAAGCACACATACCAGAATGGCTACACTGCTCTCCACTATCATGGGACATGCACACCCCAACATCAGCTGGTACGTGCTGAGTAGCGCTAGATTCACTGCCGCGGATTCACTGTTGCTTAAAAGCAAACATAAATATTTAGTTATGGGTGATATAATCAAAACTAAGTATACTGCAATGATGCCCTTATTCATTTTATTTATTTGCATCTGCGTCATTGGGGAGATTGGAGTCTGCCCCAAGCTTTTCTGATATTCAATCACACTTTTAAAACCATACTTGAAACCAAGCTTTAGGTCTTCCTCGGTGGCAACATCTTGGAACGTATTTCCCTGCAATGCATAACACATTTAAAATTTCCAGTATCAAAACAGATAGTTGTTCGCTACTGTCAAATAAATATTCCCCACAGTTAATCATTTAATTCTTACAATTCGGGCTCTTAGTTTTCTATAGCCACCCTGGCCCATTCTATGCTTCCGTGCTTTTCCACTCTAGCCTTGGTTGCTTTGGAGGTGTCAGGTAGCCTATATATGAAAATTTTGAAAAATAGTAGATATCCGAATTCTTACTTAAAACAAAAAATAAAAAAATAAATGTGTATATTTCACTAAAAAGATGATATTTGGTGTACCTTGCTTTTCCAGTCCGTGGTTGTTTTCCTTGTCTTTTTAGCATGTTCTCATTTTCATCCTCTATGATTTCCTTCCACTCTTTCTCCAGAACCATGGGAGGGCGCTCATGCTTGAGGTCAAGTTGCAATTTATCCCTATATTGGGCCCTGGTATATTTTAAGTTCTCGCCAACTAACTTTGCAACCACTTTCTTGTTGAATGTATTGCCGAACAAGTTTACCATGTGGTCTATCAATTCATCTCTCTTTGCGCTATCTTGGTTATTCCACCATGTGCGAATGGTGGGGCCAAACATCTCCAATTCTTTGTCATTCAAATTCCTATAGAAAATATTGTTCCTACAGAAACGTGTAATCCATTAATTTTTAATAATTTCAACGTATGTCCATTTCAATTTCATGATTAAAATGAATAAATTAATTAATAGATAATTTCAATCTTTTGAATCTTGATCGGAACACAAGCGTCATCCACCAGAAAGGTGAGATCTAGTGATTCGGTGCTTTTAACTCGTGTTGATCCAAGAAAAGTTTCATGGTCATCTATAGTCCGTTCATCTCCGGAGTCATGTGGATTCCTAGGCTCCGTCTCATCATGCTTTGGCATGTCATGCCAATCAAAATCAATGCCCTCATCAATGGATTGGAGGCCAACCGCAGGAGTGTCAAAAAGCCTCATTGGTACATTGCTTTGTCGACGTTGTTGCTGCATTGGAGCATCACTGCTACCTATACCTGTCTGGGCAGTTTCTCTAGTCACGGGTTGTAAAAAATCCTACAAACGAAAAACTTTACTTTATTAGATCACTTGGAAAAATAGAAAACATAATATCAGATATGAAATCATGTCATAGCTTAAAAAAAATGTGAAGATGCCACTTACCCCATAATATTTTATTCGTTCTTTCAGCTCTTCAATCCTTTCCTTGATCTCCTGTGTCATGGGCCTTATGTGAGCCAAGGAAAGCATTTCTATGTCATGGGCCTTCTTCATAGTTTCCATTGGGTTTATGGAATAGTAAATTTCATCCTCAAGCTCCTCATCACCCAGATCAAGTGCACTGGACTAAATTCATCAAACAATAAAATTAAGCAAAATAATTTTAACATCATTCAAACATTATTATTGTAATGAAATTTAGTTACTATTAAGAACTAACACTTAGCTGATGCGATGTTGTGGCCGGTGACTTCCCACGGTCCTCACCCTGACACGATAAATCAATAATTCATCATAAGCACAGAAAAATGCGAATGTCAACAGTGGAAATCGAATGTTAATAGAAAAAATCGAAACATTTAGTTATTATATTTAACACTTACCTGACGGGGCACAGAGTGTGACCTTCCATGGTCACCATGGAAGCAGCAGTTGCCTTTCCACTTGCACCACCCTGACACAATAAATCAATAACTAAACGTTATGAAAATAATTGTAACATAATAAAAAATGAGATATTGCAATAATATTTATTTTTACCTCAAAAGTAGAGGACACATGTTCTATTTCATGATGAACATGGGCAGTTCCCTGCCACAGTGTAATAAGCATGTTGTCACATGGAAATATTCTGGGGTTGGAGTTTCTAGTTATTGTAGTCATATTTAGTTACTATATTTAGTTGAGTCAATAATTGTAACATAAACAAAAATGAGATATTGCAATAATATTTACTTTTACCTCAGAAGGAGAAGATAGATGTTCTGCTGCATGGCGATGAGTAGACCCCTGCCACAGTGTAATAATCATGTTACCATATGGAAATATTCACAATAAGCATGAAAAAAGTGAATGGTAACAGTGAAAATCGAATGTTAACCGAAAAAATCGAAACATTTTGTTATTGTAGTCATATTTATTTACTATATTTAACATTTACCTCACGAGGCATAGATTGTGACCTTCCACGGTCACCCTGGACCATGGAAGTAAAATGTGGCTTTCCACTACTGCCACCCTGACAAAATAAATCAATCAGTAAAATTTGAGTCAATAATTGTAACATAAAAAAAATGAGAAAAGCATAACAATGTAATAAGCATGTTATCACATGGAAATATTCATAATAAGCACGAAAAAAGTGAATGTCCTTGGTGAAAATCGAATGTTAACAGAAAAAATCAAAACATTTAGTTATTGTAGTCATGTTTAGTTACTATATTTAGCATTTACCTGATTAGGCATAGCGTGTGACCTTCCACAGTTACCCTGGACCGTGGAAGCTACATCTATTCAATTTAAGTTGTAATCGATCAACAACTCTTCATTTGGAAGTATTGTTTGTGTTGCACATACAAATATGCTCTCAGCATCATAATTACATGACCCTCCGTTGGCAATAAAATATTGCATGCGTCTACGAAATATTTTCCTTACCTTTTCAGATCTAGTTGATATAGAACTGGTAGATCTAGTACAACACGTCTCACTTTCAACTTCTCTGAGTATATCTTCATCATCACTCGAGGAATATAGATCTGACACATACCTATTTGGTGGTACCTACACTCGATAAAACATGAATATAAGTTACCAAGCAGATATAATTTAGCTTGCAAATATATTTACTTGTAATGTTTTAATATCAAAGTTATTTCTTCCCCAAAAAATTATTAAAAGCTATTTTTCTCTCAAAGGTGTAATTTATTTTAGAGTTATTTATATTTGAATTATTTTTAAGAATAAGACATGATTTGATTTGATTTGGAATTTGTTCACAACACGGATATAGAAGTGTGTTTTTTGGGCCACTTGACTAGTTAATGCATGCAAAGAGGTATGGGGTTCCCCCTCATATAGATCATGTTGGGGATTCAATTTGGGGTTCCATCACCAACCTCCATGAAGTATCCTCCTCAATCCAAGCATCATTTTTCCCTCCCTCCATGCCTCCATGACTGATTTTTTTTAAATAGGATAACATGGTGAAATGTCACCAAATTTAGACCAATTTTAGGTAGTTTTGAGTGGTTTTGCACATGGACGCGGATAGGGTGATTTTGGATCCTGAATCGTCTTATCACAACCCTGAATTGTCTTACACTACCCAAGACCATTTTCTTACCATTTATATGGTGTTCTGCAACACAAAAATCCCGAATTTGTTTGGTCATGATGGTAGGGTCTAGGCTCGTTATCTATCAAATGGGCGATCGATGGGTTTAGGGCTAGCATTTGACGAGAAAAATTCCTGTCATGGGTCATTTTGCCCCTCAAATATGGCCTATATTTCGTAAAAACCCTTAGAAAAAATGAAGTAAACAGTGAAACGTCTGTATTTAGTGTGGAAACAGTCAAAACCATGGGATTTTTCCCAAATTCCTACGTTGCTTGGGTTGATGGGCTTACCGAATTCATTGTCCCCTTTTTTATCCTCTGGACTGCCGCTGGATTGCCTCCCTTGGGAATGTTGGTATCCTCTGGATTGGTATCCCTTGCTCCTCGATTTACCACTGCTCTGCTCATCAAATTACCTATGTTCTGGATGATGCTAATCAACTAGTGCGTGGGAGTGAACTTGTTCTTTGTTGTTTTTCTCTTGATGCTGCTAATGAGCTAGTGCGCGGGAGTCTTTTCCCTCTATTTTTTTTGTTTTTTATTTGCATATTTATTTTTTGTTTAGTTTATTTTGGGTTTATTTTTATTTGCATATTTTATATTTTGTTGCATTTTATTAATTTTAGTTAAACAACTCTATGTTTTTAATTTAATGTAATTTAACTAGGATTTTGTCATAATTTTTATTAGTTGCATTTCTTATAGTGATATCCTATACATAAGTCCCTTCAAGTACGAATATGATGATGATGCCGATGATGATGATGATGAAGACCAAGAAGATGATGGTGATGGCGACAACAACGACAATGATGATGATCATCATTATCATCATCATCATCCTTGGAGTCATCATCACTATCATCTTCGTCATCTTCATCATCATCATCATCATCATCTTCATAATCATCATCGTCGTCGTCATCATCATCGATTGTCATCACGACCTTGTTCATCATCATGATCTTCCTTATCATCATCATCATCTTCACCATCAACATCTTTGTTATCATCATCGTCAGCTTGATCATCATCATCATATTCGTCTCCATCATCATCAGCATCTTCATCTTCATCATCATAATCATCATCATCATCATCATCATCATCATCATCATCATCCAATTCATCATCATCTCCATTATCATGATCATCATCTTCATCATTGTCATCATCATCAGTTTCATGATTATCATCATCATCATCATATTCGTCATTATCATCATCATCATCATCATTTTCATCATCATCTTCATCATCATCTTCATCATCACAATTTTAGGGGGAGCTCAGTAAATGAAGACGTCTACATGATAGGGGGAGCATCCAATTGAGTGAAAAATTAAGGATTGCTCCTAACACCCATTCCAAGGACTAATTTGACAATTCAATATGATTTGAAAACAGTCATTACGTAGGATCAATTTCAGAGTTTAAAATATGTTTAATGTAACTCCTCCTTTCAGTCAAATTCAATATGATCTGAGGAAGTGTTCAAAACAAAATACAACTTTTTGGGCCCTATGAAGCCTCATGTTCTTAGATTTGTGCACATGAAGAATCAAGACTTATGGGCCTAGTCCGGTGTCTTAAAAGAGGAAGATCCTAACTGAGCAGTTTGGTAGTTCTATAAAGTGCATTCTTTATGGGAGTGAATAATCATTCACAACCATTCTATTATAATGTTGGCCAAGCTCAAAAGACCTTAGTGAAGACCAAGGTAAATATCTTGTCATCACATATTCATCATCATCACCATCTTCATCACCATCACCATCATCATCATCATCATCATCATCATCATCATCATCATCATCATCATCTGGCTCATCCTAATCATCATCATGATAATCATGATCATCATCCTCATCCTGGTCATCATCATCATCATCATCATCATCATCATCATCATACTCCTCATCATCATCGTCCTCATCCCCATCCCCATCCTCATCATCATCATCATCGTTGTCGTCGTCATCACCACCACCATCATTGAACATCATCATCATCTTCATCATCATCATCTTCATCATCTTCATCTTCATCATCATCATCATCATCGTCTTCATCATCATCGTCATCTCCCTCATCCTAATCATCATCGTGATAATCATGATCATCATTTTCATCATCCTCATCCTGGTCATCATCATCATCATCATCCTCCTCCTCCTCATCATCATCCTCATCCTCATCCTCATCCTCATCCTCATCATCATCATCATCGTTGTCGTCGTCACCACCACCACCACCACCATCATCATCATCATCGTCATCTCCCTCATCCTCATCATCATCGTCATCTCCCTCATCCTCATCATCATCATGATAATCATGATCATCATCTTCATCATCCTCATCTTGGTCATCATCATCATGATAATCATGATCATCATCTTCATCATCGTCATCCTGGTCATCATCATCATCATCATCATCGTCGTCGTCGTCGTCATCTCCCTCATCCTAATCATCATCATTATAATCATGATCATCATCTTCATCATCCTCATCCTAGTCATCATCATCATCATCATCATCCTCATCCTCATCGTCCTCATCCTCATCCTCATCCTCATCCTCATCCTCATCATCGTTGTTGTTGTCTCCATCACCACCACCATCATTGATCATCATCATCACCTTCATCATCATCATCTTCATCATGTTCATCTTCATCATCATCATTATCATCATCATCATCATATACTTTAGGCTGCTCTACATATACTTCTTCTTCAAGTTCTCCATTAATAAATGCAGATCTTACATCCATTTGATACACTTTGAAGTCCTTATAGCATGCAAAATCTAACATTCTAATGGCTTCAAGTCTTACCACAGGTGCAAAAGTTTCTTAAAAATCAACACCTTCCACTTGAGCATATCCTTTGCATACTAACTTGGCTTTGTTCCTTATTACATGAACATCCTCATTGAACTTGTTTTTAAAAATCCATTTGGTCCCTATGACATTCATGTCCTTGGGTCTTGGGACAAGTTCCCAAGTTTGTCTCTTTTCTATTTGATCAAGTTCTTCATTCATAGCATTGATCCAATCCTCACTTTTGCAAGATTCTTTAAAGTTTTTAGGTTCTACTATCGAAATCATTGCTTGTTCTTCACCATCAAACAATCTTCTCCTTGTTTGAACTCCTGAATTTTTGTCACCAATAATTTGACTTTCAGGAGGATTCTTCTGAACTCGTCTGGATGGTGTTTTTGTGTCTGATCTGGGGGAGTCTTCATTCTCTTCTTTTTCTTCTTCTTCTTCTTCAAAAATACCTTCTTCTTGTGAATTTTCCTCTTTTTCCTCCTCATCTATTTCATCATCAGTTTCTTCAATATCCACATTTTCTTGGATTTGTATTCATCTAGGTTTAGTGTCATCTATAGTTACATTTGCACTTTATATGATCTTGTGCAAGCTTAGATTATAACATATGTGAGCTCTTTTGGTAGAAGAATATCCAAGAAATATGCCTTCATCTATTATAGAATCAAACTTCCCTAGATTATCATCATCTCTTTTTATGTAGCACTTACTTCCAAAAAATCTAAAGTATTTCACTGTAGCTTGTCTTCCATACCACAACTCATAAGGATTTGTGACACTATTTACTCTGAGTTGTCCTATGTTTTGTACATAGACAACTGTATATATTGCTTCTCTCCAATAGCCATTAGTAAGTTTTGCTTCATTTAGCATAGTTCTGGCTGCTTCTTGAACAATCCTGTTTTTCCTCTCGGCCACTCCATTTTTTTGAGGAGTCCTGGGAGATGAAAACTGCCTTTTGATTCCATGATTTTCACAAAAATCATAGAATTCATTTGAGGTGAAATCACCACCATTATCTGATCTTAGACATTTGATCTTGAGATTTGCTTCATTTTCAATAAGTGCTTTGAAGGCTTTGAACTTCATGAATGTAAAATTAGTCACAACAGATCTATTGAACAAGTAGATCAATCACAATGATGTAAAACAAATTGGAGTAAAAACTATGCAATAGAGATGCATCAGTGTTCTATAACTCAAAATAGTAGAATTACAATACAATACTGTCACAATGAGTGAGCAATTCGAATTAGCCAAGGAGGTCATTCGAATATACTGCATGGAATAGCTTGGATCCAACTAGGAGTCCTCATCATCAATCAGTGGTGGTCATCAATGCACAAGTAACTGTCATTTTGGTGTCAAACTGAGTCTAACTGAGTGTAATAAGTGTAACTGATAGATATGGAACTAATGTAGGGAAAGAGGCTCAGTGGAGGGCGCATGAGGAGCTAACTGGAGTCAGAATAGGCAGTCTCGTCTCACTAGAGGTCCATCGGAGTGACAACAGCAGTTAGGAGTTAGTCTAGCCTCAAATCAAGGAAAGACAACTAGGTAACTAAAGTGAACTGGAGTGGTAGGTGAGAAAAGGCGCCCCTCTCAAGTAGTAGGTGCATGCTGGGCGCACTAAGCACCAGGAGGGCTAAAACTGAGTGGAAGGAAGCTCCCGGGTGCTAGCAGACTAGGGACTAGGTGCCGGAGGCATCAAACTGGTGACTGGGCTGCATGCGTATGCATGCATGCAAAGTACATAACTGAATGATGAGATATCCTAACACCCCCCCTCAAGCTATACTATGATGTAAAAAATAAAATGTAGGGCCCTGGTTACTGAGACCAAAGGTCACCCCAATACGACAATCCAAAAATGCTGAAAATAAGCCGAGGAAAGAGGGAAAACCCAATGGGAAGAAAGCCCCCCCTCAAGCTAAACATAAAATGTATCTAATCTGTCTCCACCATGATGGAACTCACCCCCAACAGTGAATGGAGGTAAGAGAACTTCTTCTCAGTGAAACTCTTGGTGAAGATGTCTGCAATTTGCTCATCAATAGGGCAATATTGTAGAATGATGGTGCGATCATGCACAAGCTCTCGGTTGTAGTGCATGTGAATATCAATGTGCTTGGTCCTCTGCCACTGAACTGGATCTGTGGAGATCTTAATAGCACTTTGATTGTCACAAAATATGACAGTCGAAGTAGTGCTACCAAAATCAAACTCGGAAAGAATACCCTGCAACCACACTGCCTGAATGCAGGCATTGACTGCCCCTCGATACTCTGCCTCTACTGAAGAAAGTGCAATGGCTGCCTGTTTTTTACTTGAACAGCAAATAGGGCCATGGCCAATCATGAAAACATATCTGGAAGTGGACTTCCGATCAATGCTATCACCCGCCCAATCTGAATTAGTGAAACCAATGAAATCTAGCTCAAAATCTGCAGCATAGTGTATGCCAAAATGTCTCATACCTTGCACATATTGAAAGATCCTTTTGGCTTCCTGCCAATGAAGCTCATGGGGCTGCTGCATATACCTTGATACACCACTCACGGCATAAGAAATATCAGGCCTTGATTGTGTCAAGTATAGTAGTGAAACAATCAACTGTCGATACATAGTGCAATCTGTAAGCGGTGTAGAATTTCCCTCCTCAAGACCGATTCCTCAAAGGAATGAGAACGGATCTGCCTTACATTCTGCCATATTAAATTTTAATAGAAGGTTTGAAGCATACTTTTGCTGAGATAATGTGATCCCATCAAAATTTTGAGCTATCTCCAAGCCCAAAATTTGCTTTAGCAAGCCCAAATCGCTCATGTCAAAAGCTAGATTTAAGGCAGTTTTTAGCTTGTTGATTGTAAGGAGAGTGCTACCGGTAATGAGAAGATCATCAACATAAAGAACAACAATCAGAAAATTACCTTTAACTTGTTGTAGATACACATTCGGATCAGATTTTCATCTTTTGAAATTCTGAGAAAGAAAGAAGGAGTCCATCTTTGCATACCAAGCTTTTGGGGCCTGTTTCAATCCATACAAAGATTTCTTCAATCTGCAAACTAATGATGGATCTGATATGTATCCTTCTAGATGTTTCATGTATACTTATTCATTGAGATCTCCATGTAGAAAAGCACTCTTCACATCCATATGGTGCACTTCCTAGTGCTTGGATGCGGAAATAGCCAAAACTAGGCATTACCAGTAATGAGAAGATCATCAACATATAGAACAACAATCAACAAATTACCTTTAACTTGCTATAGATACACATTCGGATCAGATTTGCATCTTTTGAAATTCTGAGAAAGAAGGAAGGAGTCCATCTTTGCATACCAAGCTTTTGGGGCTTGTTTCAATCCATACAAATATTTCTTCAATCTGCAAACTAATGATGGATCTGATATGTATCCTTCTGGCTGCTTCATATATACTTCTTCATCGAGATCTCCATGTAGAAAATCACTCTTCACATCCATATGGTGCACTTCCCAGTGTTTGGATGTGAAAATAGCCAAAACTAGGCAGATGGAATCCATCTTTGCAACCGGTGCAAAAGTCTCAGTGTAGTCCACTCCTTAGACTTGGGAGAAACCTTTTTCCATCAGCCTAGCTTTGTATTTGTTGATAGAGCCATCAAAAACAACCTTCATGCGGTAGAACCACTTGCATTGGACTAATTTTCTTCTAGGTGGAAGAGAAACTATCTCCCATGTATTGTTCTTTTGAAGAGAACTGTACTCTTCATCCATGTCGTTTTTCCATCTTGGGTCTCAGTGGGCATGATAGTATGATTTGGGATCTGAACCAATCATCAAATAACATTTCTCAAATAATAATGGATTAGAAAAATAAAGAGCTATACCTTCTCTTTGAAATTTTTCTCTTGTTCTCCTTGGATCAACAGGATTTCCAATGTTTGGAGCAACAGATTGTAGAGTGTTTTGGACCCACTTTGGTAACCGAGGAGGATCATTATGGTCGGATTCTGAACCTGATATGTCATGGCCATCAATTCTGATAAAATATCATAGATATCAGATCCAATTCTTTCTTCATCTTCTCTTGAATCTTCTTCTTGTAGAGGCTGCGGATCAACAGTGTTTTCCTCGACTAGTTTCAGATCTTGAAGCTGTTCTTCAAACTTCACACATCGCTCTATGAATATATTTTTGGATCTGATATTCATGAGTTTATATGCCTTTGATTCTTCTCCATATCCTATTAGGATGCATTCATTACTTTGTGGATCCAAATCTTTTCTCTTTTCAGAAGGAATTCTAGCCCATGCAGTGGAGCCAAAAACCCTCAAATTGGACACATCCGGTTTGTGACCTGTGAATGCTTCGAAAAGAGTTTTACCTTTCACAGATGAATGTGGAACTCGGTTCTGAATGTATGCAGCAACATTCATGGCTTCATCCCAAATATTTGCAGCCAAACCTTTTGACTTAAGCATACAGGTAGCCATCTCTTTCAGTGACCGATTCTTCCTTTTCGCTACACCATTCTGCTGGGGTGTGTAGGGAATTGTATGTTGGATCTGAATTCTGATTTCGGCACAAAGTTGCAGCAACTCATTCTTGATATATTCTCCTCCATTATCATATCTAAGAAATTTGATCTTGCTCTCAGTGGCAGCCTCAACAGAAGCCTTAAAATCCTTGAATTTTCCAAGCACTTCTGATTTGTGTTTGAGAAAGAAGACCCAAGTAAAGCGGGAGAAGTCATCAATGAATGTCAAAACATACCTTGAACCATTCATGGAAATATTGGGCAGCGGACCACTGATATCAGATTATATCAACCCCAAAATAGTAGAAACTCTACTGGATTTGCCGCGGTCGAACTTGTGCTCAGGGTGCTTCCCAATGATGCAACCTAGGCAAATTCCCTTCCAGGAACGGAGGTGCGGAAGACCATCAACCATGGATTTGTTTTGTAACAACAGAAAATACTTGTAATTAAGGTGTCCAAACCTTTAATTCCAAATCCTACTAACCTCATTTCCATGAGTGAGAAGAGCAGTGGTCTTTTCAAGTGGCACAAAGTGTGAAAACTCATAGTATTTTGCAGTATGATTTGCCTTTCCGACTGCAATAAGTTTTCCACTTTCAATATCAAAAATTTCAACTTTGTTAGGGCTGAATAGAACTTGCTTCGGTGCACCAGTGTGTGTCATTTGATACATAGAAAGACGATTCGAAGCCAAGGAAGGCACATAAAGAACATTCTGAAAACTGCCATGCTCTAAATGGATGGTACCTTTACCCTTTGATGAAATTTTTGAGTCATCTCCCAAATGGATGGGGATGGAGCTGTTTGGATCAAATGAAGAAAATAAGTCAATATTTGCAGCCATATGATTCGAGGCACCAGAATTTATCAGTAGAGTGGTGGGTTTCGAAACAGTTTCCATGAGTGCTTAACCTCTTTCATGATCATCATTTCTATCCTTCTTCCGTGCACCATCGGGAAGAGTTATGTTATTCTTTTCCAAAAGGAGGGCCATTTGATCTATTGTTTTCTTCATGCATGAACTTTCAGGATGAAAGCCACGGTTGCAATAAGAACATTTAGATTTTTCTTTACCCTCTTTACCCTTTTGCTTGTTCCTTGAACCGGATGGTGCATTCGATGGTTTGTTTTTCTCTCTTTGATTGGAAGGTTCAAATTTAGGCTTATTTTTCTTTTGCTTCCCTTTGCCATTCAAATTCTTGGATCCTCCAACAAAGAGAGATGAATCTTTGGAGCTTATGGAATCCATTTGAATTAGCTTATCATGCTCTTTGGTAAAAGACTCAATGAGGGCATTCAAGGTAGGCATCTTCCAATTCGGGGTAGTTAGCCGACCAGAATGGAAAGTAGAGACAAATACCAAGAAATCTTTACCAATATTTGAAAGAATGGAGAGGATCAATTGTTTATCCTCTTTGACAACTCCACTGTTCTTCAATTGAAAATCCAAATGCTTGAATCTTGTGAAAATCTCATTGATGGTCTCGAAATTCTCAGGACTAAGAGCAATCAATTCATTTTCCAATTGAAAAGCTCTAAGCTCGTCCTGCTTGCCAAAATTTTTGTCAAGTTGCTCCCATACTGCTTTTGGAGAGTTCAATTTGCTGAGATGGAAATGAAGATCTTTGGAAATGGAGAGGCAAAGAAGACTATAAGCTTCATCAAGCTTATTGAAGTGTTTTGTTTTCTCAAGCAATGTGTTTGGCTCCAATTCGAGGCCCATGGTGACTCTATAGAACCCTTTTGAGCGCAATATAATCTCCATGTCATCTTTCCAATCAAAATAATTGAAAGGAGTTAGCATAGGCTTTGAAGAAGAGTAATCCATCACTGATAGCGAGTGCAATTGATGAAAGAAAACTTGCAAATCACAAGATAGCGAATGCAATTGATGGAGAAGATTAACCTGTAAATCACAATCAAAACAAGAACCGTAAGGTCGAACAATCCACCCTTTTAGAGTTGTATCACACCTGGGATTGGAGATCAAGCAAGCTTGAAGATCCAATGTATCAAATCCAGGAACTCTGTGGAAAACTCAAGCTTCTGGAGTGGTATTGGAGAGAAAATTTCAGCATTAGTGAATGCAAAAGGAGTTTTGCATGCCAAAACTGCAGTATTTTTGAGCAAATTCACTCAAATATTCATGTAGAACACCTATAGAAGAGAGATCTTGTCCCTGCCATAGATTTGATACCATGTAAAATTAGTCACAGTAGATCTATTGAACAAGTAAATCAATCACAATGATGTAAAACAAATTGGAGTAAAAACTGTGCAAGAGAGATGCATCAGTGCTTTATAACTCAGAATAGTAGAATTACAATACAATACTGTCACAATGAGTGAGCAATTTGAATTAGCCAAGGAGGTCATTCGAATATACTACATGGAATAGCTTGGCTCCAACTAGGAGTCCTCTTCATCAATCAGTGGTGGTCATTAGTGCACAAGTAACTGTCAGCCAGGTGTCAAACTAAGTCTAACTGAGTGTAATAAGTGTAACTGAGGGATATGGCACTAATATAGGGAAGGATGCTCAGTGGAGGGCGCATGAGGATCTAATTGGAGTTAGAATAGGCATTCTAGTCTCATTGGAGGTCCATCGGAGTGATAACAACAGTTAGGAGTCAGTCTAGCCTCAAATCAAGGAAAGACAACTAGCTAACTGAAGTGAGAAAAGGCACCCCTCTCAAGTGGTAGGTGAGAAAAGGCACCCCTCTCAAGTGGTAGGTGAGAAAAGGCACCCCTCTCAAGTGGTAGGTGCATGCTGGGCACACTAAGCAGTAGGAGGGATAAAACTGAGTGGAAGGAAGCTCCCGGGTGCTGGAAGACTAGGGACTAGGTGCTGGAGGCATCAAACTGGTGATTGGGCTGCATGCAAATGCATGCAAAGTACATAACTGAATGATGAGATATCCTAACAATGAAAGCTTCTGATTTTTCTTTAAGAAATGAAACCCAAGTCATTGTAGTATAATCATCAATAAATAACATGAAGTAAAACTCACCTTGAAATATTTTAGTCCTTGTAGGCCCACAAACATTAGTATGAATTATTTCCAATGGCTGAGAAGTAGCGCGCTCTTTGATTTTAAAGCTTGTTCTTGTTTGCTTACCATGAAGACAGTGTCTACACACATGGTTTGGTGGTTTTATGATCCTTGGTAAATTTATTACAGCGCCCTTCTTACTAAATTTTACAAGACTGTCAAAGTTCAAATGTCCCATCCTTTGTAATGTCACCATTCAAATAAATTTCAAAAGAGGAAATTCCACCAATCTACTAGTTTCCTAGGTTGGGGTGGAAACATTGGGATTTTGGATAAGGGATATAATAAAGATAATAAACCCCAAATGGACATTAGATTGACATAAATATATTAAAAGGGGTTAAATAAATATTTATGATAGGAAAATAAGGTGGCACTTGGTCATGGAGACACATTGGTGGTGTGGGACCCACACAAAGCTAGATTCCTCATGCCACATGAAATTCTATTCTCACCCATTTGAATCCAAGGTGGAGTCTAATGATATTGGGGAGTTGTAAGGTCAATATACTTGGCATGAATCAATGAAGGTCGAATTGGAGTGGAAGAGTAACTCCCATGGAAGAGGAAAATGCATTTTGGAGCTAGTGGGACACTTGGATTGGATTCCCTAGCTCTATGACAACAATGATGAAGATGCTATGACACCTATGATACAAATCAGACCTGAATGCTGACATATGACATATATGACATGTCATGGCTAAAAATATCCTCCAAGAAGGCACACAGGGGAGTTAGGGCAGCCAAAGAGACACCCATTCTAAATGAGGGAAGATGGAGACTAGGAATTGTTGGACAAGTGGCACAGATTGGAATCTCTTCCCAACTTGAGTTGGCATGAGTATTTTGGAAAACATTTGACCTAAGTAGGTATTTGGAACTTTATAAAATTCAAGAACAAAGAAGGAGAGTAGCTTTTGATCATTTTACATTTTTAATTTGGAGAGGAGAGCTAGTAGAGTGTTATTCTACTTGCCTTAGCACCAATTTCGAGGTTTAAAGATTCCCATCCTAATTGGAAATTGGAGAGGCCATTCAGACCTTTCATTTGGAGCTAAAATGGAGTCCTTTGTTACATTTTGAAGCTATAGGTCAGCTCATGGTCGCATCTCCTTCAGCTTTCTTCTACAACCATTCTTCCATTTCTTGTCATATTCTTGCTCCTTGAGGAGAGGTGCACTTGGTAAGGTGATGATCTCTTTGGGATAGTTCTTGAGGCCCCATATCTTTGTAATATGATATATATACTCTGTAGTTACTACTCAGAATAATTTCAGATCAATACTCAAAGATATTTTATGTACAAATGCTAAACCATGAATAAATGGTGTCATTTCCCCAATACCTTGTTATTTGCACTTGAAGTGGTATCAAATTTGAATGGTTCAGTCAAAATATGATATATTATTGTTGTATGGAGCGCCATTAATGTGCTGAATAATTTTCATATTCATTAGAGAAGCATTGGGAGCAATATTCTTAATTTTCATAACCATTTGTGAAGATTTACTATCATTTCCCCCTATGTTAAAGGTAGTATACAAACATTTGATTTATGGAAGTTGCAGAAGCCTATAGAAACTAATTTATGATGAATTGGGGATCCCATTTAATTCCTTTATCAATTCTATGTCTCTATTTTGAAATTTGGGAATTTCTTACAGTGTTTGGGAATCCATCCTTGTCCCCTACCCTTGGGGGTTTTGAACCTCGACTTTGACTAGTAAAGTTCCCTATTTTTCCCTGATTACAAATGAATGTTGCAGAAGTGTTTTAGGAGTTTCCAAGAATCCATCAGCCTCATTTACATGTCTAAATACCTCCAAAAATCATTCAGACCCAATTCAGAACCATTTGGAGCCATTTGGAGCCATTTGGAAGCAGTTGAGT
The DNA here is from genome assembly GCA_027924585.1 of Larix kaempferi. Classification (NCBI taxonomy): domain Eukaryota; kingdom Viridiplantae; phylum Streptophyta; class Pinopsida; order Pinales; family Pinaceae; genus Larix; species Larix kaempferi. The sequence continues at coordinate 4,011,517 of BSBM01000579.1, read as the reverse complement.
CAATACTAGTCTGAGGGTCGAATTGGTCAAAATTTACAATTTTTCCTAGTTCTTGAAAATTCTTAAGAAGGGACACTACAAGTGGTATCAGATAATGGTCCTTGAACCTAATGTGGATGACCATTCATGAGGACAATAAGTCAAAGAAATCATCCCCCACCCTTAGAAACTGAAAATGAAAGTACTTTGGTGAAAGGGAAGAAGTAGGAGAAGAAGTGCATTCTTTGGTAACCATGAGTAAGGATGAGAAAGGAACCTTAGAGGAGAATGAGGAGTTTAGAAAATTCCTAAAACCATTCATTGAAGAAATGGAAAAACAACTAATGCAAGGTTTCGAATTGTTGGCTAGTCAATTTGGAATCAAATTGGAAATAGGAGGGAGCAGTGGTTCTCCTTTCGAGGAAAAGAAGGCAATGTATGTAAGAATTTATGTCACAAAGGAGGAATCTCATGTAATGGTTGAACATGGTTGACTATTTTGAAGGGTAAGAGTTGCAAAGCGTTAAGGTTGGTTCATAATTCCTCACCCCCTACTTCTTTTTCATCCACATCAATGGGGGATGAAAATTGGGTGAAAGGTTTTTTTCTAATGGTGCCACATGAGGGGTATGAAACTCCTACCTATCCTTTTGATGATGACATAACTAGAGAACCTCATTATTTACATTTTTAGAAGCATCCTTTTATACCTTATGATTATACATATCTTCATGGATGCACCTATGATGTTAACTTGAGTCACTTGAAGACTCATGCTTTTCCTTGTTCCTTGCTTAGTTCAATTGATGTTGGAGGAACTTCATCCAATACTTGGGTGAATATACATATTATTGGAGCACATTTTTATTGGCTAGCAGCAACATCCTTTGTTATCTCTTGATGATACACATATTCATGGATGCACAAATGGTACTTCTGTGAGGCCCTTGAAGGCTCATTGTTTTCTTTGCTCCCTACTTGGTTCAAATTTTAGTGGAGATTCTTCATTCACTTCTTGGATGAAAGAATACATGGTTGATTGTTTTGATGCATATTACATATTTTTGGAGCATAATTATAGGACATGGGATTCTCACCTATGTCATTGGATCAGATTTGATTCGTCACTTGATGCTTGTATGCACCTGGAAAATGCTGGTCTACTTACTTGGAGGTACAAGCACTTTCATGATTCTTTGATGAGGCACCTCCTTGATGTACATTTTTATTATGTTGTCATGTACTTTGACTATCTATCTTTTGTACTTATAATGTTTGGAAGAATGCATAAAAGGAAATGGGATCCAAGAATTATCTTTCCTGATGGTATGGGTTGGAGAGCACTCCTAATTGTTGGAGTGCAATACAAGTAATGGGACCCTGGAATAATTGTAGTCTCATTGGTTTCAATTTTTTTGTTTTGGAAAGAAAGAAGGTTCTTCAACATCCATGTTCGAATTGCTTGAGGACAAGCAATCTTGGGTGGGGAGGACTGTAATGTCCCAATTCAAATAAATATCAAAAGAGGAAATTCCACCAATCTACTAGTTTCCTAGGTTGGGGTGGAAACATTGGGATTTTGGGTAATGGAGATAATAAACCCCAAATGGACATTATATTGACATAAATATATTAAAAGGGGTCAAATAAATATTTATGATAGGAAAATAAGGTGGCACTTGGTCATGGAGACACATTGGTAGTGTGGGACCCACGCAAAGCTAGATTCCTCATGCCACATGACATTCTATTCTCACCCTTTCGAATCCAAGGTGGAGTATAATGATCTTGGGGATTTGGAAGGTCAATATACTTGGCATGAATCAATGAAGGTCAAATTGGAGTGGAAGAGTAACTCCCATGGAAGAGGAAGAGGCATTTTGGAGCTAGTAGGACACTCAGACTAGATTCCCTAGCTCTATGACAACAATGATGAAGATGCTATGACACCTATGACACAAATCAGACATGAATGCTGACATATGACATATATGACATGTCGGGGCTAAAAATTGCCTCCAAGAAGGTACACAATGGATTTAGGGTAACCAAAGAGACACCCATTCGAAATGAGGGAAGATGGAGACTAGGAATTGTTGGACAAGTGGCACACATTGGAATCTCTTCCCAACTTGAGTTGGAATGAGTATATTGGAAGGAATTCGACCCAAGTAGGTCTTTGGAACTTTATAAAAGTAAAGAACAAATAAGGAGAGTATCTTTTGATCATCTTACATTTTTCTTTTGGAGAGGAGATCTAGTAGAGTGTTATTCTACTTGTCTTAGCACCAATTTCGAGGGTGAAAGATTCCCATCCTAATTGGAAATTGAAGAGGCCATTCAGACCATTCATTTGGAGCTAAAATGGAGTCCTTTGTTACAGGTTGAAGCTATAGGTCAGCTCGTGGTCACATCTCCTTCAAATTTCTTCTACAACCATTCTTCCATTTCTTGTCATATTCTTGCTCCTTGAGGAGAGGCACACTTGGTAAGGTGACGATCTCTTTGGGATAGTTCTTGAGGCCCCATATATTTGTAATATGATATATATACTCTGTATTTACTATTAAGAATACTTTCAGATCGAAACTCCAAGATATTTTATGTACAAATACTACACTATGAATAAATGGTGTCATTTCCCCAATACCTTGTTATTTGCACTTGAAGTGGTATCAAATTCAAATGGTTCAGACAAAATATGATATATTATTTTTGTATGGAGCGCCATTAATATGATGAATAAGTTTCATATTCATTATAGAATTATTGGGAGCAATAATATTAAGTTTCATAACCATTTGGGAAGGTCTTACAGTTTTTGGGAAGCCATCCTTGTCCCCTACCCTTGGGTGTTTTGAACCTTGATTTTGACTAGTAAAGTTCCCTATTTTTCCCTGATTACAAATGAATGTTGCAGAAGTGTTTTAGGAGTTTACAAGCATCCATCAGCCTCATTTACATGTATGAATACCTCCCAAACTCATTCAGACGCAATTCGGAACCATTTGGAGCCAATTGGAAGTTGTTGAGTCAATACTAGTCTAAGGGTCGAATTGGTCAAAATTTGCAATTTTTCCTAGTTTTTGCAAATTATTAAAAAGGGACACTACATCCTTCTGTGCCATAGCAAGATTTCATCAATTTGACTCATGTGACATTTATTTTCATTTTCTAGGATATACACATTGCTTGAAGTTCTCACAGCAGTCCCAACAATTTTTCCTGAATCCTTATTTCTGATTTCACATTTTTGAGAATTAAATATATATATGTTCCCTTGATCACATGTTTGGCTTACACTTAACAGATTCGGTTTCAAGTATTTTACTAGTAGAACATTTTCATCTTTCATCTTGTCTCTAAGAGCCACTGTACCTTTCCCAATAATTTTAGAGGATAGGTTATCTCCAAAAGTGACTTTTCCTTTCTGATTTCTTTTTAGACTTATAAATTTATGTGGGTCTCCTTTCATATGTTTCGAACAACCACTATCTACATGCCATATATTTTGTTTTTCTGTTGCACATAGTGCTATTGAACATTTCAGATCTTCCTTTTTCTTCCAAAACTTCTCTTCTCCATTGCTTTTTGTTTTTGAATTGTCATTCTTCATAGGTATCACCAATTTACAATTTTTGGTTGTATGTCCTAGGTCACCACATTCGTAACATTCTATACTATAACTATGAAGGGGAGCAAAGGAGTTGTAGCTTATACCTTTTGGATTACTTAGCTTCTTATGTCATTCTTCTTATATGATTGAGAATGTAATGTAGGCCTTTTCCCAATAGGAGTATTTAACTTACAATTTCTAGCTATATGTCCAAAGTTGTTACAGGTATAACATTTTCCCCAAAACAAATGTTGATGTTTACTTGGGACATTTTTTGTTCTGTCTTGAAGATGAATTTTTTTTTTATTATGATCCTTTACACTTGATTTCATAAGTGCATCATCATAACCCATTTTATTTCCCTTTTTGTTTATGACTGAGGATTGTTCATGTTTCTTTCGATTGTCATAACCTAGTCTAGTTTTATTGTTGGATGATCTTTGACATCTTAGGATGTAATATAGAGCTTTTGAGCTCTCTTAAATTTTGATTGAAAGGACTCTTCATAGGTCCTTTTCCTAAACATGTTTAATTCAACTTCAAGTTTTTAAAATTTTTCTTCTTGTTCCTTGAGTTGCTGTTCTGGATCATCCTTTTCTTCATAGGCTTTATGAAGCTGAATTTTTAAGTTAAAAACAATTCCTTCTAATTCTTCAACAACATTGTTAAGTTCTGTTTTGAAATATGCGACACCTTTTTCATCTTCTTCAAGGATTTTATGTTCTACTCCCATGAATAGAACTTTTGCTTCTTCATCTTCACTGGACTCACTGTCATGCATGGAATAGAATGTCTTCTTTTTGTTTTTCTTAAAGACCTTTTTGTTTTTCTTGAAATTATCAGGGCACTCACTTTCCTCTTCTTGTTTGGGATAATGGAATTTGTTAGCAAAGTGACCAATCCTCCCACAGTTAAAACATTTCAAAGTAAATTTCCCTTTGAACTTACTAGTACCTCTTTTAAGATTTTTAACTAGAAGTACTTCTTCATCATAATCTTCTGCTTGAATTTTTGTTTTAGATTTCTTATCTATTTTTATGTTTTAAAAGTTGCCTCCTTTTGAGAATTGCCTTTCCCAACTCTCATTTCATAGGCTATGAGAATTCCTTATAGCTCATACATGGTGAGTTGGTCAATATTTTCTCTATCTTCTAGTGTGGAAATCTTAGTATTGTAAATCATTGGAAGTGATCTCAATACTTTTTCAACTATTACTTTTGCTTCCAATTATTCTCCAAGCCCTTGAATTGCATTCACAATTTCATCGATTCTCTCAAAGTATTTTGAAATGTTTTCTTCTTCCTTCATTTTCAGACTTTCAAATTGGGTTTTAAAAGTATGGAGTTTAGCTCTTTCTACTTTAGAGTCTCCTTTATAGATGGTCTACAATTTGTCCCAAATTTCCTTTGATGTCTTACAATTCATTACTTTGGCAAAGACTATTCTGGCTAATCCTGCCAAGATTGTATTAATAGCTTCGACATTGCTTCCAAACTTTTTAACTCCTTCAAGATCTGTAGGAGTGTCTTTGGGATATGCGTACCCTGTTTCTACAGACATCCAAAAATCCAATCCAAGAGACATTATATGACTTCTCATTCTGATGCTCCAGTAAGCATAATCTTCTCCATTGAATAGGGGCACCTTGGAGGACACTTTTACTGGCTGATCCATAGTGATAAACTGTTTTCTCTTCAAGTGTTTAAACTTTTAATGAAGAGCCCGCTCTGATACCAATTGTTGGTATATCAAGCAATACTGAGAGAGGGGGTGAATCAATATTTCACTATTCTTAAATTTTATCACAATTAAAAACTGAATTAACAAAGAAAGTAGAAGACACAATTTTATCGTGGAAGCCCAATTGGGAAAACCACTAACTCTTTTTAATACTGCAAAATTATATTTACAATTAATTTGCAAGCTCAAATTGGATGCACCAACACCCAAATTTTCAGCTACAACTGAAGGATGCACCAACACACTATTTTGTCAGCTACAACTGACTGGATGCACCAACACCCCGTTTTGTCATCTACAACTGACTAGATGCACCAACACCCTTAGCAGGATGCAACCTGCCCTAGCACCACCCTTCCACCCTATTATGTCTTCTTCAGATTTCCAGAACTTATTTCCTTCAATTTTGGATCTTCATTGGTCTCGACTTGTTCTTGCTGCTCCTTCAACCTGGACACTCGAGACATCTTTCTTCCACTTCATTCTTTTGTTTATATGTTCTTCACTCTTTTATCCTTGCATCTTTTCAGAATGAGTCCATACCTTTTCATCTTCATACCTCTTCAAATCTTTGATAATTAATCTTAAATTCGCAATTTTGCTTATTGTTGTTTTTAATTAATTAATTAATTAAATCCTTCATTGGTTATCTTCAATCCTATACGCTTTATTCATCTCAGGCATGCATCCTTCTTCCATCCGTGGGCTTCTTTTATCCCTTGCGGGCATTTCTTTAGCCCCCGTGGGCATAATTAATCCCCTACGGGATTAACCTTAGGCCTTTACGGGCTCATTGCAGCCTTCATCCTTTGTGGGATTTTCTATGCCCCTGCGGGCATTCTTAAGCCCATGCGGGCATTCCTAAGCCCCTTGCGGGCATTCCTAAAACTTACCAGGAAAATGGAGTTTTTCCACTTATTAACTCACTCCTAAATAAAAAATTTAAAATGAAAGATCAAATGATTAAATACCTCTTGTGAACTGTTGAGTAAAAGAAAATTTGTTTCATCAGTTACCAGTAAAGCTCTTAGCAATTCAATGTTTCTTTCTCTTGTAGATCTTGTGAGGGAGGACACTTCATCATACTGTAATACATAGCTGATATCTTCAAATGGGGAGAAATGCTTCCTACCATTTTCTTCTACCCCAACAATGGTACGAAAACAATGAAGACCATAACATCCATGCAATAGTCGAAGAAAGAGAAAGAGGGCTTGTGAGTCATCGGGTGTATAAGCCACAATTCTGTTTCTCAACACAGTTGGTAATGCACTAAAGTTTTCCCCAACATATATCATTACCATGTCTCTGCAGTTTCCTTCTAGCGAGCTGACATTTTTCTCCATTGATTTTCTGTTACTATTGGTCCATGTAGACTATCCGCAATAATCAATTATAAAAAACAGATTCATGTTTGGAAACAGAGAGGAGATGTGCAAGGGATGCCCTTGGGTGTAATTTAGAATCCCTTCTTGACGAAATAACTTTGATATTCCTGCTTTCCAGCAACAGATCATGTGATGCATGCAAGGAATCAAATTAAATGTTAGATCCACACAATAATAGGAATCTTGAAAAGAAATTGAATCAATTTTATATCTCTATTTTCACTTTCTACTGTACAATTAATATCTATATGCCAGTCTAAATCTTAAATTTGGGACCAAGAAAAAACTGCAACTTATGAGACTCTTATAGGAAAAGGCCACTTTCCAGCTTCTGTATCCCCTTGCATTTGCATTTCCATCCCCAAGAGTGGGAACAACCATTCTTCTTCTGCTTTATTGGATTTCATTTCCATCCATTGTTGCATCATCATTTGACTTCCTTGAATATCGACCCACACCAAGTTCTCATTGTTCCCAACACAGTCCATCCATATCCCATCCAACCTCTTGCAGTGTGACAAATCCAACCTTTTTAGGGATTGAAGACAATGGAAATCACCACAGAGTTCCTCTAGTTGAGAGCATCTTGAGAGATCCAGCTCTTCCAAGCACCCAAGATTACCAAAACCTTGGGTAAGTTTTACCAAACTCTCGCATTCCAACAGGTTCAACACTTTTAAACAGCTATGTTTGCCAAAATTTTGAGGTAAGCTTGAAAACCTCTTGCAATTGGACATATTCAATTCTTTTAGTGCTACCAGGGAATGAAAGTCACTAGGAAATTGATCCAGTTGATCACAATATGATAAGTCTAACATCTCCAAATAAGAAAGGTTGACGAAATATTCAGGTAACCTTAATAAGTTCCTACAGCTGGACAGTTGAAATTCTTTAAGTGCTTCCAGACAATGGAATTCACTAGGTAATTGATCTAGATGATCACAATATGATAATCCTAACACCTCCAAACAAGTAAGTTTGGTAATATTTTCAGGCAATCTTGACAAGCTCTTGCATCTAGACATTTGCAATCTTTCATGTGCTTCCAGACAATGAAAGTCACTAGGTAGTTTCTCTAACATTTTACATCCTTGTAAACATAAGTCTTTGAGGCAACTAAGCTGACCCAAACCTTCAGGTAGTCCCCACAAACTCCTACAATTAGACAAATCCAACTGTCGTAAACATGTGAGTTCCTGGAACTGACTGGGAAGCATCTTTAAGCTAAGACAACTACTTATTGAAAGTATTTCTATCATTTTCAGATCGCCAATTCCTTCTGGTAGTCCTGTCAAGACTGAACAATAATCAAATTTGATAATTGACAGGGACTTCATTTGACCAAAGTTGTCTGGAAGACTAATCTACCACCAACATTGTTGTAGATCTAGATGAATTAATGATGTTAAATTTCCTAATCCTTCAGGAAGCAAAATCAAGTTGCAGCAATGGTACAAGGAAAAGAACTGTAATGATGTAAGCTTCCCAAAATTGTCTGGGAGTTCTTTTAAACTACAACATCTACTCAAATCAAGCTCCATAAGATTGCTCAATTCCCTTAACTCTTATGGAAACTGCTTCAAGCTATTACAATCACTCAAATTTAATTTATGTAAAGATTGTAACTCCAAAGCATATAACTGACCTAAACTCCTAGGGAATTCAATAAAATCAAATACACACAAATCCAATAGCTTTAAAGTCTTAAGACAACAAAATTCTCTGTGCAGGATTTTAAATTTCTCCATTGCGCATCTATTCCCTTTTGAAAATTTGAGCACTTCCAATTTTGAAGGAATTTGCAACAAGTTTTTTCCCACATTAATTGAGCATGAAATATAAAATGATAGCTTGGCAGCTTAAACATCAGATAGAAAATTCTAAACAGGGAGGTTTCATAAAGTCAGATAGAGGAACCCCAAACAGTTTGTTAATACTGTAAACCCTAGACTCTTCAGGGCACAAGGCCAAGTCAACAACAAGGCTCGAAGCCAATATGACAATATGTTCATCAGGATATCATCATGTCACTTATGGGAATAGAACCTGGGCGGGGAGGATAGAACTCCACGCATGACCACTTGGGCTAGACCCAATTGACAACCAATTAGGTCATATCACAAAGGCTAAGCAGAAAAAATGTAAGAGGGAATTTTTGAATTCTGGTTTTAGGCTACTGTGCTTTAACTTACATAGAGTCAAATTGGATATTACTGTTGGTTCTTTTTCCCATATATAGATTGTTTTGTATCTTGTACTATGCCTGTGGAAGTGACTGACAATGCAATTTTGTGCTTGCAAGGCTAGGAGGTATTTCTCTTGAGAATGCATACAATGGGGATCCATTACTAGATGGTTTACTTGCTGAAGGATTTTCCAGATACAGTTGTTGGAGTAGGAATGAAGTATACCTCTATAGAAAAGAGTCCAAATATAATCCATCAGCTTATTTGGTTGAAAGGATTCAGAAATATGAAGCTCTACACAGAATATGTGGCCCAAACACTGAAATATTCAATAAACGTTTAGATCAACTAAATTCTGGGAAGATAACTGGAGATGGAGATTTCCAATATATTGTATGGACTACTTACAGTGGATTAGGTAACATGATAGTGACAATAGATGCTACATTTCTTTATGCTCTCTTAACTAACATGGTACTCCTGATTGACAAAGGTCATGACATGAGTGATCTTTTTTGTGAGCCATTCCCCAAAACTTCTTGGTTTCTACCTTCAGATTTCCCCTTGGCCTTGTTACAACATTGCAATGAACCATCAATCCATAGATATGGGAATCTTCTTAACAATAGAATTATTCAGGTGTATGAGAATGGTACTCTTAGTAGTTTGCCACATTATGTTTATATTAATTTTACCCACAACTATAATTTTCATGATAAATTATTCTTTTGTGAGAGAGAGCAGCATTTCCTTGGGCACATACCATGGTTGTTCTTAAAATCCAATAACTACTTTGTCCCATCTCTCTACTCGTTTCCTATGTTTAACAAATAATTCATCATTTGTTTCGTAATAAAGATTCTGTTTTCCATCATTTGGGGTGGTACCTATTCCACCCATCAAATCGAGTTTGGGGCTTGATCACCAGATTTTATCAATCTTATATGGCCTATGAAAAGAAAAGAATATGCATACATATCAGGACATTTGATATTGGATTTTTCTCACATATAGAAGAGCAGGTTTTGGATTGCAGTCCGAAAAATGGAGTGCTACCTGATGTATTGGTCAATGATGATGCACCAAAAGATACTTATGTCAATGGAGGCATGAAAAGGCCTAAAATGGTATTAGTGACCTCTCTACATTCTGGGTACTTAGAAATAATTAAAATTATGTATTGGGAGCACTCGACTCTGGATGGACAGCTAGTGAGTGTCTACCAGCCTAGCCATGAAGAATGGCAGCAGATTGAGAAGCAATCTCACAATATGAAATCCTAGGCAGAAATGTATCTTCTATCTTTAAGCGATGTACTTATAACAAGCCCATGGTCAACATTTGGATATATAGCCCAAGGTCTTGGAGGCATAAAGCCTTGGATTTTGTTTAAACCTGAGAATAACACCGCTGCAGATCCACCATGTCATTTAGTCATGTCAATGGAGCCATGCTTTCATGCACCTCCATTTTATGATTGCAAAGCTAAAAAAGGTATAGACACTATAAAAGTTTTTTGATATGTGAGGCACTATGAAGATGCGCCTTGGGGCCTCAAACTAGTAGAGAATGATGAATTGTAAGTTTTGCCTCTTTTAGGGAATCAATTTATTCTTTCTAATAGCACTAATGATCCATTTATTCTTTCCTCACATTGAGGAATATGAAAGTCAATCTGGTCTTGTCGAGACCATGCCTAATTGATACAATTCAGAGATTTTTTTCACCTTTTATTGTTACTATGTGCAATACAGTAGTATGTTCCTTCCTGCATAATTATGTCTATATTGTTTTTGCATTATTGTATTGTCAATGCAGCTCCGAAAAAATTGAAAAATGTTGACAACATTGACCGACCAATCAAACTGTATAGTCTATAGAATACCTGATTTCTCCTCAAAGCCCCTCTTATTTACTTCAGTGTGTCAGTCATATAAATTTTGGAATATGGATTATATATTGTAAAGAATATCGATTAATAGGAAAATTTTCCTTGGTGCTTCCACTAACATAATATTGTTTCTTTTGTTTTACTGCACATCTGTACATATCTTTGTGTAACAAGAAACCTATTGATATTTACATTTATCTTTCAATGTTGGTGTATTTGCAGTTTGTTTTAGTAATATGTGTCTACATCTAAGCATGAGAAAATTTCTCTTTTCTGCAGATAGTAACTATGTCGGTCTGTGAAAATCTCACATTGCCTACAGTCACATTGATGCATTTTAATCACATGTTGTTGAGTTTGAGCTCAAAATTTATTGAGAATGTGAGCTATATTATGTGAATGATTGATTGGAGTCAAATGTGTCCATAGATTGCACATCAGAATAGTGTATAAGTAGCTTCTTGTTAATGTAAATATGACAGGCTCGTAATGCTTCTTGTAGTAGATCTGGAGGAGGTTTGTGTTTCAATTTCTTGTAATACTCCAGGCATCTATTCCTGCTGAAAGGAGAAGATCACCAGGGTATAGCCAATTAGAGTTAATCATCTAGATCGTTGTAACAAGTCACGGTCCATAGAACTGCAATTGGAAGGACTAATAAACACAGTTTCAAAGGAATAAGGATGATAAGATTTGAGATAACAGTATTAGACATTGCTTGAGAAGTTTGTTTTTTCTTATTTGGTTGTCTATACTTGACCACTTTTGAACAGCTATCGTAATCATTAATTTTAGAAACTATCATGAGATTATCATGGGAAACAAAAATATGTATCCATGGAGGATAGTTAATGAGGCATGTTCACACAACAGGGTATTGGAATACTTTTGGGGTAGCTTAGATATGCTTATATGGAGGAGATTCTTAGCAAGACTATCCCTAAAAAGATTCTGAAACCACTTAAAAGAGATAAATGAGATATTCCACCCTTCCACCCTATTATGTCTTCTTCAGACTTCCAGAACTTATTTCCTTCAATTCTGGATCTTCATTGGTCTCGGCATGTTCCTTCTGCTCCTTCAACCTGAACACCCGAGACATATTTCTTCCACTTCATTCTTTTGCTTATATATTCTTCATTCTTTTAGCCTTGCATCTTTTCAGAATGAGTCCATACCTTTTCATCTTCATACCTCTTCAAATCTTTGATAATTAATCTTAAATTCATAATTTTGTTTATTGTTGTTTTTAATTAATTAATTAATTAAAACCTTCATTGGTTATCTTCAAGCCTACGAGCTTCATTCATCTCAGGCATGTGGCCTTCTTCCATCTGCGGGCTTCTTTTATCCCTTGCGGGCATTTCTTTAATCCCTGCGGGAATTCCTAAGCCCCATGCGGGCTTTAACCTTAGGCGTTTGTGGGCTCACTGCGGGCTTCATCCTTTGCGGGATTTTCTAAGCCCCTGCAAGATTTCTTAATCCCCTGCGTGCATTCCTAAGCCCTTGCGGGAATTCCTAATCCCATGTGGGCTTTAACTTTAACCCCTTGCTGGCATCCTTAGCCCTTGCAGGCATTCTCCTTATCCCTTGCGGGCATAATAAAGCTCTTGGGAGATTTTATCCCTTCAGACCCTTGTGGGCATTCCATAAGCCCTTGCGGGCATAACTTAAGCCTCTGCGGGCATTTTACAAGCCCTTGCGGGCATATCATAAGGTGTCATTAACCTTATTTTTCACCTTTTTGGCAGGCCAAAATATCGCACGTGTGAGCACTAAGGAGGAAACTGACTCCATGGTTGGATGTCCAAATAATCAGGGAACATTCCCATGCCCTCTGATAAATTTATCATCACAAGGACAATATTTGGAGGGCATTTTCAAATGCCTTATCAGCCTATATTTGAACAATAAAACAACCTTTTTCTCATTTTGGCAAGCTTGTATTTCGCATGTGTGAACTCCAGAGGAAAATATGAACCCATGACTAGATGACCAGTTCATCAAAGAACAAGACCATGCCAATTGATGAATTTTATCTGCATAAGGACACCTCAATGCGGGCATTTCCAAATAGCCTCTTAGCCATGTGAATTTGACAGTTAGACAAATTTTTCATTTTCCTAGACTTGGTCCAATCTATCGGAAACACAGTTTTGGCATATCCATAACTTCTTCCTCAGGCATTTTCAAGTCAATATGAGAACATGGTTAGGTAGAAAAAACAACAACCTACAATATGACCATATGGTGCAGGAATTTTCTTCAACCCACAAACTATGGCAGGCATTTCCCTGAGGCCACTTAGGTAGTTTTGCTACTTTGGTGTAAAAGCAACCTGAAACCTTGTTTTGGTAGGATGTTAAATTTTTCATCAAACACCTTCTGTGAAAACTATGACCATGGTAAGTTATCCTCTTCAAAAAGATATAGCATGATAGTTTTAGATAATTTTTATCATTCACCTATAAGGTACGGCGGGCATTTCCCCAAGGCCACTTGGACCAATTTTCCAACACTTAGCCATTTTCCAAAATTTCTCCAAACTGACAAATCTCTATATAATTAGGTCTATAAATATGAAGGGGAGCAAAGGAGTTGTAGCTTATACCTTTTGGATTACTTAGCTTCTTATGTCATTCTTCTTATATGATTGAGAATGTAATGTGGGCCTTTTCCCAATAGGAGTATTTAACTTACAATTTCTAGCTATATGTCCAAAGTTGTTACAGGTATAACAGTTTCCCAAAAACAAATGTTGATGTTTACTTGGGACATTTTTTGTTCTGTCTTGAAGATGAACAATTTTTTGATTATGATCCTTTACACCTGATTTCATAAGTGCATCATCATAACTCATTTTATTTCCCTTTTTGTTTATGACTGAGGATTGTTCAGGTTTCTTTCCATTGCCATAACCTAGTCTAGTTTTATTGTTGGATGATCTTTGACATCTTAGGATGTAATCTAGAGCTTTTGAGCTCTCTTAAATTTTGATTGAAAGGACTCTTCATAGGTCCTTTTCCTGAACATGCTTAATTCAACTTCAAGTTTTTTTAATTTTTCTTCTTGTTCCTTGAGTTGCCGTTCTAGATCATCCTTTTCTTCACAGGTTTTATGAAGCTGACTTTTTGAGTTAAAAACAATTCCTTCTAATTCTTCAACAACACTGTTAAGTTCTGTTTTGAAATATGCAACACCTTTTTCAAGTTCTTCAAGGATTTTACGTTCTACTCCCATGAATAGAACTTTTGCTTCTTCATCTTCACTGTACTCACTGTCATGCATGGAATAGAATGTCTTCTTTTTGTTTTCTTGAAATTATCAGGGCACTCACTTTCTTCTTCTTGTTTGGGATAATGGCATTTGTTAGCAAAGTGACCAATCCTCCCACAGTTAAAACATTTCAAAGTAATTTTCCCTTTGAACTTACCAATACCTCTTTTAAGATTTTTAACTAGAAGTACTTCTTCATCATCGTAATCTTCTGCTTGAATTTTTGTTTTAGATTTCTTATCTATTTTTTTATGCTGTAAAAGTTGCCTCCTTCTTTTGAGAATTGCCTTTCCCAACTCTCATTTCATAGGCTATGAGAATTCCTTATAGCTCATACATGGTGAGTTGGTCAAGATTTTCTCTATCTTCTAGTGTGGAAATCTTAGGATTGTAAATCATTGGAAGTGATCTCAGTACTTTTTCAACTATTACTTTTGCTTCCAATTATTCTCCAAGCCCTTGAATTGCATTCACAATTTCATCGATTCTCTCAAAGTATTTTGAAATGTTTTCTTCTTCCTTCATTTTCAGACTTTCAAATTGGGTTTTAAAAGTATGGAGTTTAGCTCTTTTTACTTTAGAGTCTCCTTTATAGATGGTCTACAATTTGTCCTAGATTTCCTTTGATGTCTTACAATTCATTACTTTGGCAAAGACTATTCTGGCTAATCCTGCCAAGATTGTATTAATAGCTTCGGCATTGCTTCCAAACTTTTTAACTCCTTCAAGATCTATAGGAGTGTCTTTGGGATATGTGTACCCTGTTTCTACAGACATCCAAAAATCCAATCCAAGAGACATTATATGACTTCTCATTCTGACGCTCCAGTAAACATAATCTTCTCCATTGAATAGGGGCACCTTGGAGGACACTTTTACTAGCTGATCCATAGTGATAACATTTTTTCTCTTCAAGTGTTTAAACTTTTAATGAAGAGCCTGCTCTGATACCAATTGTTGGAATATCAAGCAATACTGAGACAGGGGGTGAATCAATATTTCACTATTCTTAAATTTTATCACAATTAAAAACTGAATTAACAAAGAAAGTAGAAGACGCAATTTTATCGTGGAATCCCAATTGAGAAAACCACCGACTCTTTCTAATACCGCAAAATTATATTTACAATTAATTTGCAAGCTCAAACTTGTTGGATGCACCAACACCCAATTTTTCAGCTACAACTGACTGGATGCACCAACACCCTGTTTTTCCAGTTACAACTGACTGGATGCACCAACACCGCGTTTTGTCAGCTACAACTGACTAGATGCACCAACACCCTTAGCAGGCTGCAACCTGCCCTAGCACCACCCTTCCACCCTATTTTGTCTTCTTCAGATTTCCAGAACTTATTTCCTTCAATTCTGGATCTTCATTGGTCTTGGCTTGTTCTTGTTGCTCCTTCAACCTGGACACTCGAGACATATTTCTTCCACTTCATTCTTTTGTTTATATGTTCTTCATTCTTTTAGCCTTGCATCTTTTCAGAATGAGTCCATACCTTTTCATCTTCACACCTCTTCAAATCTCTGATAATTAATCTTAAATTCACAATTTTTCTTATTGTTGCTTTTAATTAATTAATTAATTAAAACCTTCATTGGTTATCTTCAATCCTACGGGACTTATTCATCTCATGCATGCATCCTTCTTCCATTTGCGGGATTCTTTTAGCCCTTGCGGGCATTTCTTTAGCCCCTGTGGGCATAATTAATCCCCTACGGGATTAACCTTAGGCCTTTACGGGCTCATTGTAGCCTTCATCCTTTGCGGGCTTTTCTAAGCCCCCGCGGGCATTCTTAAGCCCCTGCTGGCATTCCTAAGCCCTTGCGGGCATTCCTAAGCCCCTGCGGACTTTAACTTTAACCCCTTGTGGGCATCCTTAGCCCTTGTGGGCATTCTCCTTAGCCCCTGCGAGCATAATAAAGATATTGGGAGCTTTTATCCCTTAAGCCCTTTTTGGGCATTCCATAAGCCCTTGCGGGCATAACTTAAGCCTTTGCGGGCATTTTACAAGCCCTTGCGGGCATATCATAAGTTGTCATTAACCTTATTTTTCACCTTTTTGGGAGGCCAAAATATCGCACGTGTGAACACTAAGGAGGAAACTCAGTCCATGGCTGGATGGCCAAATCATCAGGGAACATTCCCATGCCCTCTGATAAATTTATCATCACAAGGAAAATCTTTGGTGGGCATTTTCAAATGTCTTATCAACCTTTATTTGAACAATAAAACAACCTTTTTCTCATTTTGGCCGGCTTGTATTTCGCACGTGTGAACTCCAGAGGAAAATATGAACCCATGACTAGATGACCAGTTCATCAAAGAACAAGACCATGCCAACTGATGAATTTTATCTGCATAAGGACACCTCCTTCCGGGATTTTCCAAATGACCTCTTAGCCATGAGAATTTGACACAGACAAGGTTTTCATTTTCCTAGACTTGGTCCAATCTACCTGAAACACTATTTTGGCAGATCCATAACTTCTTCGTCGGGCATTTTCAAGTCAATATGAGAACATGGTCAGGTAGACAAAACAACAACCTACAAGATGACCATATGGTGCGGGCATTTTCTTCAACCCACAAACTATGGCGGGCATTTCTGTGATGCCACTTAGGCAGTTTTGCTACTTTGGTGTAAAAGCAACCTGAAACCCTGTTTTGGCAAGTTGTTAACTTTGTCATCAAACACCTTCTGAGAAAACTAAGACCATGGTGAGATAGCCTCTTCAACAAGCTATACCATGATAGTTTCAGATAAGTTTTATCATTCACCTATGAGGTACACCGGGCATTTCCCCAAGGCCACTTGGACCAATTTTCCAACACTTAGCCACTTTCCAGAATTTTTTCAAACTGACAAATTTTTATATAACTAGGTCAGATTGTAATAGTGACATCATGAAGGTACTAGAGCACCTTTATTTGGATTTTTATCTTCATCATCATACATGCCATGCCATCACTTCCTTTTGTCATTAATGAATACTTTTGTCACAATGACAATTATATTCAACACAACAATCTTTGCATGACCGTTGTAAAGCTAAGACATTGGGATTGGGCAAGAATTGGCACATCCACGAAGGAGAAAATAGCGGAAAAAGGTTCTATGTCCTCGTTGGGATTTGACAGCCTCGCGGATGAGGTCCAAACATACTTGAAAGAAATGGAAATTCAGGTGCACAAGATTAGAGGGGAAAATTCTGAACTCAAACGGGCCATCTCTCACCTCTACACCCTTGTCCAAGTCACGAACTCTGAGGTTTGAAAAAATAGCAGCAAGATAACTGAGCAGGTTGCTAAGGTGGCCGAAAAACTCGATAAGGGATGCCCTTGCTCTGTCAATTTGGACACCAGAATTATGGCACTGCATAGTAGTCTCAGAATAGTGGAAGCCAAGATCGATGGGATGAGAGAAGACATCGGAAAGAGCATCATGGATATACGTGGAGGCACATGAGGCATGGCGAGAGGAGCTGATGGAAACACGGTGGACAACACGCACCAATAACTTGTCCAACATGGGTCTTTCCAGTACTTTTGAAACATTTTTGCTTAAACTTTTGTTGTATCAGAATTATAGTATAGAGTCTTTTTCGGTTAGGCATGTAGCAACAACCGAATAGTTCTTCTAAGAGTTTACTTTCAGCAATGCTTTGTTTGTGTACTTTGATTCAAGGGCAGTATGTAAGGAGGTATAGCTTTCGTAGTTTAGGACTCTATTATGAACATTAAAGACTGGAAAAAGAAGGGCTAACCATCTTTGCAACTCTTCTATATTGGGAACAATCTTCCAATGTTTTTGTAAATTCGCTCTGCTTTTTATATAAAAGTTTATTACTCGTTTCTGTATATATATATATATATATTTCATTTTATTATTTAAATTTTATATTTTATTTAATTATTATTTATATTTTATTTCGTAGTTTATTTTTATTAAAAATAATATAGTTAAATTTTAAAATATGCAATATTATTAATATTACAAAGAAAACCCTAATCTCGAGGATCAAAACTATCTTTCTATCTTACCAAGATCAAAGAAAAAAAGTAATATTGCCAAGATTAGAACGAACACTCACTGTTGGACAACCCCTAAAACGCCTTGGGTTGAAAGAATTTTCCATCTATATGATTCTAAGCGTGGAAGATGAAAATAACTTTCAGCTTCCACTCACATTAGATCTCAGTTTCAAAATCTTTGCTCTTGCACTAACCTTTCTAACCTCGTAGATCCCCAAAACTATAGCGAGTTAGGGACCCTCCTCTATCTTAAAATACCAAATAATCTCTATCTTCTTAAGGTTCGAAAGACAATCATCATCATCATCATCATCAATAATAAAAACTAATTAATAATAAAATTTCAAATAAAATATATTATTTAAACAAATACAATTAAATTTAATAATTCAAATTAATTTAATTAAATGATAATTAATCTTCAATTATTTGTCTTAAAAAAATAAAGTTGGGGCCTTGCATAAGGGCCACGTGCCCCCTTTTCAAGGGCCCACACATCAGACACGGATTAAATAATGGGGGTAAGGATGAACAAAACCCTAGCCCCTCCCATTTCTTATTTCTTGCTCACAAATTTTTAGTTGATCACTTTGCAACTTAGCTGGAATTTTAGGTTTAGAGTGTTTTTATTTTTCTTTACAATGAGGTTTAATAATAAAATTTATGCCCAATGCTAACTGTCCAAATTTGGAGCCAATACACATATATATACCCTTTCACAATACAACTAGCAACAAAATAATCACCTATGAGTAATGTCCAAACGTATTGATATAAGATATAGTTCACACAACAAGTAAAATCAAAGAAGACGCTGCCATATATCGAGCATTCACTTGGGAATTTGCATTGGCTTCTAATCAATGATTCCAACTACCGTTTGAGTGAATCAAACAACATGATACATAAATGCATTGAAGTTCTTAAAGAGATGGTTGTACCTCGATTGGTATTTAGCAAATATGCCAACCAAACAATTTGAGTGCATGAGGTCGATTGGTATTTGGCAAATATGCCAACCAAACAATTTGAGTGCATGAGGTCGATTGGTATTTAGCAAATATGCTAGCCAACCAAACAATTTGAGTGCCAATTAATTAATATGGATAATGGGATATTCAAACAAACACAAGACGTCTCGTCGGCGAGATATTTTAAGGAAATAGGTAGTGTTGGCAGGAAATATATATAAAAGTCTTGCTATTTGAGCGTCCAGGCTCCAAGGCAACGCAAGATTTCGAATTCTCCTCTTGGCGAATACCCATTTCGAATTCTGATCTCTGCCATTTCCAAAACAAGTCTTCTGGAGCATCGCCCATTTGGAAATTTAATAAGAGAAAGGAGAGTTTAAGACTTTGTTTAGTGCTCCTCATTCATCAGCTGCTGCATCTGTAGGAAGTAGTGCATACCCACCTGCTGAACAACACTGATTGAGTTTGCAGACAAAGCCAAAACGTTCCATTGTCTTACGGTTGTCGTTTTTCAGTTTTCTGTTGTTGATATTTATTGAGTAAGAAACAAAAGATGTCTCCGGAACCAGATTCTAAGACCCTCCCTGATGGTCTATTGGCTTCACTGAAGAAAGTAGAGGAAGCAGGTAATAGCAGGTTTTTTGAAGCTGCAGCATGGGTAAAGAGCATGGTTGGGTCTTTGGATATACCATGTGACCCGCCATCCGAGGAGGAGTTTCGTCTTTGCTTGAGAAATGGGATCATTTTATGTAACCTTCTCAACAAGGTTCAACCGGGAGCAGTGTCCAACGTGGTTGCAAATCATGTTTCTGCCTATCAATATTTTGCGAATGTTACGAATTTTCTTGCAGCTCTTGTACACATGAAGTTGCCTACTTTCGAAGCTTCTCTGTTAGAGCAAGAAACCTCGCAGCCGGGTTCTACTACAAAGATTGTTGACTGTATCTTGGCGCTGAAGGATTATTATCAATCGAAACAACAATTTGGAGAAAATGCAGGCCCTTTGACGACCCCTATGGTTCCAAGAAAGACAGGAAATTTAACTCCTAATTGTGTGCCTGTAACTCTGCCAAACCGATCAGTTAGAAACATGCAGGATGACGGAGGAGAGGAAAGACTGGATGGCATCTTTCAATCTAATGCCTCAATAGGAGCTTGGTTAAAGCAGGTTGCTGTAGAAATAACAAGTGACAAGGAAAATACAAGCTGCTGCACCGCATGGCTCGACGCAATCACTCATGAGGCCATACAAGCTGCTGCACCGCATGGCTCGACGCAAACACTCATGAATCTTATCATTGCGATTATTGCAGAGAATAAACAAGCTAAAGTCTCCCAGGATCAAGACAATCAGCTGTTTTCAGATTGTCCAGACCAGAAAAATGGTTACTGCTCACCTTTTCAAAGTCAGGATCCAAAACCTTTGGTTACAACTCAGAAACATCAACATCAGATGCGTTTGGAAGCACACAGAAAAGAAGTCAGTGACATAAGAGATTTATTACACAGAGCACGAGAGGATGTACATGTGTTACAGTTTGAGTGGCGAAGGCAGTTTGAGTTGCTGGATAAGCAGGTCAGAGGAATTTGCAGTGCTGCTAGTGGATATCACAGAGTTCTGGAAGAAAACAAGATCCTTTACAATAGTGTTCAAGACCTCAAAGGAAGCATAAGGGTATACTGCAGAATCAGACCACATTTTGGAGGTCAATCTGACGCCCAAAGTGCAGTGGAATTTATTGGGGAAGATGGATCCCTTCTTGTCAATACATCGAAAATGGGCAAAGATATACAGAGGATATTCAATTTTAATAAGGTTTTTGGGCCATCTGCTACACAAGAGGATGTTTACATGGATA
Source organism: Larix kaempferi (assembly GCA_027924585.1). Lineage (NCBI taxonomy): Eukaryota > Viridiplantae > Streptophyta > Pinopsida > Pinales > Pinaceae > Larix > Larix kaempferi. Next base: position 3,990,569 of record BSBM01000579.1, on the reverse strand, counting down.
CACAGCCATTGATCCGATCTGTAATGGATGGTTACAATGTCTGCATTTTTGCATATGGTCAAACAGGATCTGGAAAGACCCACACCATGAGCGGTCCAACAGGTGCTTCTGAAAGGGAGATGGGAGTGAACTATCGAGCACTCAGTGACCTCTTCCAGTTATCTCAAGAGAGGAAATATTTAATGATGTATGATGTTTCTGTTCAAATGATAGAGATATACAACGAACAAGTGAGGGATCTTCTGGGAACAGATGCCTCGAACAAGAAATTAGATATTCGAAATAATGGTCATAATGGATTTAATGTACCGGATGCCATACTTATGCCCGTTAAAGCAACCTCTGATGTTTTGGATTTGATGAATTTTGGGCAAAAGAATCGTGCTGTTAGCTCTACTGCACTGAATGACCGCAGCAGCCGTTCTCACAGCGTATTGACTGTGCATGTGCAAGGTACAGATCGTGTTTCTGGGTATAACCTTCATAGCTGCCTTAATTTGGTAGATCTTGCTGGAAGTGAGAGGGTGGATAAATCTGAAGTAACTGGAGATCGTTTGAAGGAGGCACAATACATCAACAAGTCCCTTTCATCTCTAGGAGACGTTCTTGCAGCATTGGCACAAAGGAGTTCCCATGTGCCATATCGAAATAGCAAATTGACTCAATTGCTTCAAGATTCCTTAGGGGGCAAGGCAAAGACCCTCATGTTTGTGCACATAAGTCCTGAACCGGAATCATATGCAGAGACAATAAGCACCCTTAAGTCTGCTGAAAGAGTGGCCTCTGTTGAACTTGGTGCTGCTCCTTTGAATAAAGAAAGTGGAGAAGTTCGTGAGCTTAAAGAACAGCTAGACAGTTTGAAGAAGGCGTTGGCAAGGAAAGAAGCAGAAGAAGCGCCGTTACAGAATATGAAACTGAAAATGAAAGAATCTCCATACCAACTCCATACACCAGTAAGAACTCGTAGATTGAGCCTTGAGGGGACTGTAATAAGCAAAGTTGAGGTGCAAAATGGAAATGGTAGTTATGGGGAGAATAATGAGATTCCGGTAGGCAAACAAAATGGCAATGGCAACCGTCGGAGTAGTCTGGGAGTTGTAAAGAGTGGGACAGAGGCTGAAACAGATACAAATAGAGATACAGTAACTGAGACACCATCTGCAATTAAAAAGACCTCTCAAATAAAAAAGTCACTACAGTCCTTTGGAAAACTAATCAATGGTGTTGGTGGGGGGAAAAGAATTACAAGTGAAGTGGAGGCATCACCCCGTGTACCTGTACCTGTGTGTAGAATAGAGCGCAGATTATCTAGTGTTGGACAAACCCAACCGTTATCAAACAGGCAGCCACTTACAGGAAATGGGGTTCCTATTCCAAGGCGAAATTCAATAGAAGGAAATGGGGTTCCTACTCCAAGGCGAAATTCAATTGAAGGAAAACGAAGGTCACTGTAATGAGGTACTTCTACATTTCCATCTCAGAAGTGTGGCAGGATCCGGTCGAAGGAGTCTGGGACTTCTAATTAGTAATTTAGTATTGCTGTTGTGAATCGGGTTATCTGAACAGTTATTTTTTGCTGTAGAAGACCGGTCACGTTAGAGGAGGCGTTTTAAGCGTGTTTAAACAGTGAAGAGATAAGAGAAGGGGGTAATATTTGGATTGTGCAATAGCGTTTCGTTGATTGTAATTTTTATTGTGATAGAATGATTTTTTTTCTTTCAATTTTTTTTTAAATTACTTTATCATATAATAATTATTTTCTTTATATAAATAATTCTTTCTTTTGCGAGACTGTCATAATTATTAAATTGGTATGTATTCTGAATTAATAAAAAGGCGTGGATGTATCCATTTATCGTGAGTGAGCACAACTTGCAGGCAGATTTACTTTCTAGACGGGTTTTGTTGGCGGTTCGTGGATGTATCCATTTGAGTATGGTTTCACTAGTTTCTCTTTTTTTGTGGGAGTGTTCCATTTTCAGTGTCCTCTTGCTGGTAACCTGGGTCTTTTTTGGTTGCTGTCTACTTATAGCGGTTGTATTTTTTGTTGTTGTCCTTTCATTTATATTTTTGCGGCATACATTTTTTGGGCTCTCTACTCCATAAGATGGGCAGGTTTGCCTCTTGTGGTTTGTCTTTTTCCTTGGGTTTTGTTGGTTCATATGGATGTTGTGATTCAGTTATTGTTTGTGGCATCTTGGCCTTTGAGGTTGGTGGACAGATTTGGCTATCTCCATTGTGGTGGATTGTATTTGACACTTTCTTATATATTTTTAATATAAAGATATAGCTATTTTCCATGTTGAAAAAAAAGGCGTGGATGACATTGCCATTTCTTTTTTCATTTTTTCTAAAATATATATGTCAAATAATAAAGCTTAAAGTGGTGTCCAATAATTGTGGCATTACTTTTATTGAGTGCCACCAAAATTTACAAATTTACATGAGGTTTGATTTGGTCGGTTTCTTTTAATCTAGTAACATCAATAGTACCTGAAACAATAAAAAATAGAGTCACTTTCATTCAAAAAGGTTCATTATAGAAATCTCTTAAGTGTCCATTTTGAGTGATATGCCAAACTCTTTCCTCCATTTATAGATTGAGCTTGGATAGGGAGTTAGCCTTGTGGTTCCTTTCCCTATAAACATGTTTAATTAAAATTTCATCCATAAGAAGTTTTATCATTTTTATCTTCTAGAATTGGTTTCAAATAAATGTAATTTATTGACAATATTTTCCACGGCTAAATTTAAGAGAAGTTTAAGTGCAACCAATTTGGCATAATTATTTGTTCCAGATCCAAGCCTTGCCTTGAAACTTATTGATTTGTTTTTTGATAGAATTAAAATTTTGCTAGCCCCATTTTTGCTTCTATCACTTAACGTTGCTCCAAAAAAAGACCATGGAAAATTTACGTCAATCATTTTTGTTGTAATTTGTCTCACGTTTATAGTTTAATTTGTCTCACGTTTATAGTTTGCTTCATCCGTGGAAAGAAATGCAGCATGGCTATACAACAACTTGCACACCTAAAAGGGGCAGTACAAATATCTTCAAATAAGTTGTTATTTCTTGCAATCCAAATTTGCCACATCATGATGAGCGGAATCGCCAACATAGATATATGCTTAGGATTGACAACCCAACGTTTTAGACATAACTCCACTAACTAGCATCTCTCCAAGGACACATCTTCTTTGAAAATGGCTTCCACCTCCTTCCAGGCTTGTGAAATGAAAGCGCAGTCCATAAAAAGATGAGAATTTGTCTCCTCTTCCTGCTTACAGAGATAACATCTACCAAACATCCAAATCTATTTCTTCATTGTAAATTGTCCCAAGTTAAAGCTTTGTTGTAGAGGATAAACCATGTAAGAATTTTTGCTTTTAGAGGGAATTTAAATTTCCACACTACTTGCCACCACCAAGCTTGATCTTCCACATGAGAAATTGTCGTCATTCTATCATAACCTGCCTTTGGAGTATAAATACCATGGGGGTTACCATCGAAAACTAAAGAGTCCTTCACAGGAAGCAAACAAACGTTATTCAGGTGCAATTGATTTATGTAATCCTTCTAGTGTCTACCATCATCATTCATAAAACCAACATACTCCACACTGTGCCAACCATGTCATCCAAGAAGAGGAACCTGTATCTTCAATATATTTTAATGTAAATAAGCCTTTAAAGTACAACTACACCATGATTCTGAAAGGAAGAATATGTACAATTCCATTCCCTGTCCATGTATCCTCCCCCAACCTTACACTGCAACCATCTCCTATCTTCCAAACCAAGTCTTTTCCAATAACTAAAAATGAGAGAATTGTTTCTTTCTAGAAGACTGAGATGTTATGGGTAGATTTAGTAGGATGTCAAAACCATTCTAACAGATATTTTGGAGCTATATATTTCCTCATAATCAAGTCACTCCAGAGACCAGAACCTGATAATAATCTCCACAAGCTTTTCCCTACTAGAGATTTTTGAGAAAATTTGCAATTTTTTTTATCCCTATCCTCCAAGGCTTTTGGGCCCTGCTATGGTTTTCCATACAGGTATCCAAGAGACGGTCATCCAGAACACCATAGTGAATTCCAGAACAACATTTGTTAATACTAGTCTCCCTCCTTTTGAGAACTTCCTAAAACTCCAATTGATATGCGCTTTTCACATTTTGCAATCAGGTAGTACCAATATTTAATAAGATAAGACACCAACTTTAATTTAAACCCCATATATTTTATCCCATCATCTAGATCAAAATGATTGAAATAAAATAAATCCTCGATTCTAATTAAATCCTCATCCGAGACACCTCCAACAACAAAAGAGGACATGAGTAATGCACTAAAATATCATCAACAAAGAGGACATGAGTAATCCAATAATTTCCTCCAATATTTATTCCTTTAAGGCCACCTTTCCTTTTTGCCTCTGAAATTTCCCTACTGAGTCTGTCTGCAACAAGGAAGAATAAAAGAGGAGCAAACAGGCTTCCTTATTTGATTCCACGAGAGGATCTGAAAAAATTTGAAGCTCATCCATTAACTAGAACATAAACATAGATGGAAGTAATGCATGCCATAATGCATCTTATGAAAGGAGCATTAAACCCTAACTGTGACAACACCATCCTCGAGAAACTCCAAATGACCCTATCATAGGCCTTTGTTAGGGTCAATTATTCAAACAACCACTTTAAGGTGCTTCCTTAAGATGGAATGAAGACCTTCCTGCACTATCCCAATTGCATCGTGAATTTTCCTACCAGAGAGGAAACCAAACTGTCATGAGTTTTTCCTGCAACTAGAAAAGGCTTGATTCCTTTTAAGATAATTTTAGCCACAATCTTATAGATAGTATTTTACAGAGATATAGTGTGAAAGTCTTCAAACGATACCATGTTATCATTTTTGGGAATCATGGCTATGAAAGAACATCAATTAAAGGTCCTGAGCAAGAACATCAATTAAACCAATGAAAAATTATATGGGAATCCTATCAGGCCCTAAGCTTTTTCCCTTTTTAATATTATGAAGGGCCTCCTCCATCTCATCGTTAGGAACTGCCTCCATTATTTTTTTATTATCTTGTTCATTTACAATATCTACTTCATAGTATGTGAGACATATCTACTTCATTGTAATATTTTGAATTGTCATCGTTAGAAATTGCCACCATTAACTTGTTATTATCTTGTTAATTTACAATATCTACTTCATAGTATGTGAAACATATCTACTTCATTGTAATATTTTGAATTGAATAGTGTTACTTTCTCATATTCATTGGAAACTTTCAAAATGAAAAACATAAAGAATAAACTAAATTGAATTAGTTTTTTTTTCAATTTCTAACAAAAAAATACAAAATTGTAAATTATTGTGTTGTGTTTCGAGCACTTTGTAGGCTTATACTGTAATCAATCCTCAAAACAGAGTTATCATTTATTTTCAAAATACCTAAATCTGTTCTTCCCCACAATTATATTATACTTTAATGACTTATTGTATTTGTCTTGCAATATTTGTATATTCTACTTCAGTGACTTATTGTATTTATCTTGCAATATTTAAAGTATCGACGAAGGATGTAATGAATTTATAATAAAATATCAAATATTTTCATTATTTGAGTGGGATTATTTCAATACTCTAATAGAAAATGAGAGATAAATGACTAGGCAACCAAAAAATTTGGTCACCACAGTTTTTTCAAAGTATAAATGACCAAACTTGAGTGAGCCGACTACAAATGACCAGAGGAATGACCAATTGGGTCACGAGATAAAATATATGACTATATAACAAGTAACTAAACTAAAAATGACCACATAAAAATAACATTAAGAATATGAATTGGTCATTTATTTGGTCATTGTTAGTTGTGCCACCCTCACAATGGAAAATTGCAATTTTGACAATGAATTTGTACAATTTACTAAATTTTAACACTGCAGATGGATTCAGAGACCCTTAGAAATGGGGTCTCTGAATCCATCTGCAGTTTTAAAATTTAACACTGTCGATGGATTCAGCGACCCTTAGAAAGGGGGTTTCTGAATCCATCTGCAGTTTTAAAATTTAGTAAATTATTGAACCCCTCATGGATTCAGTGGGTTATTCCCTCATTAATGTTTCATCAATTGGATTGAACATTGTTTTCAAATATGTGACAACGTATCCTTTGTTATTATCATCAAATATGGTTTTGCCTCTCCAATGATGCCAAAGTTGTTTGTTATCCCATCTACGACATCCTAGCAATTAGACACCAAATATTTGATCGTGATGTTTTGAATATCGTCATTATTCCCATCAACATATGTCCCCATAGCCATAATTTTGTAACCTGCATGTATGTCAATAGACATAGTCACATGTCCGTAGCTCCCACAACACTTGCCATCGAATGACACAATTTATATAGATTTCATCAATATATATATAACTAAACATTAATATAATATAAACACATAAATTATAAACAACCTATATACATATATAAGAGAAAATATAAGCATTAATATAATTCTATATAAACACATAAATTAAAAACAAAGAAATAAGTAATATAATATATATTATATGACATAACCATTTAATTGCCACAATTGATACATTCGACGATGATACAATATACCGATTACAAAATATAATTTTTTTGGAAAGCCCCATCTGGTTGTCATCCGACGCCCCAATTGGAACCACTTGGGGGAATACTAACCTGCCTTAATACACTATCATGTTTTGATGTGGAAGAGATGGGTTCGGTTCCTCCGACACTACACAGAGCTTGATGCAGGAACCCCTGACTATGATGACCGAAGTTTTTATCAAGTGTCCACCAATGGAGTTTATTTATTACCAGTGTTTGGGTCATAAAACCATTGATTGGTGCAAATTTTTGGCTTGACAGGAGGGTAGAGGTTTTGTTTGGGTCGGGAGTCCGTTACACGGTTTGAATGGGGTGTGAAACCAATTGAATGGGGCATGAAATCAACTTTTAGGGAATTAAATAGCTCACGTCAGTGGAACAATTGTAGTTGGGGTTTGGCCAATTCACATCTATATATTTGGACTTGTTGCAATGGAGAAAAATGCAACACTGGACAGAACTTGGAGGCTCCTGAAGAGGCATGTGAAGGATTCTATAGCAACGAAGTTGAAAACTACATCTCCTTCTCAGGTTAGCAAATGCCCTATTTCCTCTCCCCTCTCTCATGGGCCTTGGAAGCTGTATTCTCTATGTGCCTTGGAAGCTATATTCTTTACGGATGTGGATCTTGGAATGAAATGTTGATTTAGTTGAACTGAAGCTTGGTTTTCACAGTTTGTTGTGATATATTCATAGTTTGTAGTGAAATGAAGCTTAATTTTCACAGTTTGTATATAGTGCAAATGTAGTGCTATTGTATGACCTGTGAAATAATATTCTCTTACCTTAAAGCGGGGTTGAATATCTATTAAAAGGGGTTAACATCTAGCTTGACCTCCCAAGACCCCCAAATCAGATTCCTCTTCTTCCCCACTGTTCTATATCACAAAAACGCCCTTCTCCCAGCTGAGAATGAAGGAAAACACAAAAATTTCATGGAGAAAAACGCCCAGGTAGCTTCAAACTCGTGATAGAGGCAAACTAGTTGATGGATAATAGCTTAGTGAGCAATTTCATGGCTCTTTTCTTGCCCAAGAAGCCAAAACACATTTTTCCAAAATGGTGGCTTTCCCATACCTGAATTTGGACAGCCATACCTCTCCAATCCCAAAGCATTAACTACCTCAACCAACTCTTAGAAGAAATAAATGATTGGGTACAAAAGTCAACATGGGTAGTTGATGGTTCATGGTTTCTCTCATTGACACTTGGATTGACTTTATTGGCTCCAAGGGTTTGAATATTTCCCTCCCAATTCCTTGTAAAAATCATGCCCCCATACTCTTGTTGCTTTGCATTACATAGCTAGTTGTGGGTATTTTATTAAAATTCATGTTTACATCTTATTTATGATTTCCATCGTGCCAAGATAGCACACGATCCACATGCATCAATTTTCAATTGTCGCTATGAGAACAGTAAATCGATGTTGGGGCCTTGGCCTTGAGATCCTCACCACGATTTTATAATGATATTACATTATTTACATTTTAATGCTATGGGGTCAAAATTGGGATACAAAAGGAGACATGCCATTTCCAAGAGCGATTGAACCTTATATGCTTCTTCTTCATTTCTAGAAGAGGTCAATGTTTAAGGGACCCAGTTGTTTCCAAACTCCTGACGATTACTAACCAGATTTCCACAATCTAGACCAACTCCGACATTAGCCATTTCATCTGCACTTTTGTTGTTTCTCCAGATGAAAGAAATTGATAGAAATGAACTCACTGACAATAAATTTAAAGAGGTGATGAATCTTGATGGCATGCTTCTTACGGTTCATCGTTAAGTTTCTAGATTCACTAATGACTAGCATTGAATCTCCAAAGACCACCAAGTCCTCAATTCCTTCCTTCCTAGCTATTTCCAAGCCTTTAATCAGAGCTAGCCACTATGCACCATTGTTGGATCTTCTGCCAAGTCCCCAAGCAAAGTCTTTCAACTTGTTTCCCTCAGAGTCATAAATGACTCCTCCCGCACCTGCCAACCTAGGGTTTCCTTTCGAGGCTCCATTAAAGAACAAGATGTTGCGACCAATATTCTTTTTCTAGAGTTGAAAGTCTTCTGAACTCATTCTTATATGCCAGTTCTGGGAATTATGTCTCTTGAAGGGCTAAGCCATAAAGATATAAGGAGAGTTGACGAAGAAGTCATCCGCCCAGATTTTTCCCTCTGTGGTTAAAGGTTCTTTGTTGATATTTTTCATTCCCCTCGAAGACAAGGTTTCCATATAGAGAGCCTTTTTAGAGGAGAGAAATCTTCCTAGGATGGCTTTGTTTTCTTCCAAGATTTCGTTGTTCCTAGCTGTCCAGATCTTCCAACAGATGAATTTGGGGAAGGTTTCCCAAGCTCTTTTGAAGTTCGGTTTTCTTAAAAATGTTCCATGATACTAATCTTTCCATCATGCAAAAGGGTCGTTCCAGTTTGTTGGAAGGATCAAATTGGGTTGTATATCTCGGTATGCTCGATGCCAAACCTCCTGAGAGAATTTGCACTCCAGAAAGAGATGCTTGATAGTTTCATCCGCTTCCTTGCAGAGAATGAATCTCGTAGGTCCTTCAATTCCCCTTTTTTCGAGGTTCTCCACGGTTAGCATCTTTCGATGAGCGAGAGTTCAATTGAAGGCATTGATTTTCGGGAGCCCATCCTTTCCCCATACTTTGCTCCACTTTGCATCCTTATTTCGACAATTGTTGAGGGCGTCCACATAACGGTATCCCTCCTTGATAGAGTATGAGCCCGATTTTCCCCATCCTCTTCGATCCTTCAAGTTTCGATGCACAGGAAGTGAATCGTGAAGCAAGGAAAGGAGAGCATTGTAATATGGATTGAGTTGTTCTGGTATTTCTAGCTCGATCCATCCATCCCATCTTCCACGATTTGTCCAAGAGTAAAATGAAATATATTATAAATTACATACTAGGATATAATTTTTTTAAAATGACGATTAAATATTTTACTATGGTGGTGAGGGATGTGGCTATTAAAAAAGGTGGAGGCAGATTAAGGCAATATTAGTGGTCAACAGAGTAATAGAAATGACCCCGCACTAGGTTGATTATTAGAGTTTCACTATATTATTGACCTACTTCACACTTAGCCACGACCTCAAATGATATTTTCATTACAAGTGAAAGTAAAGGATACTTAATCCTATGCATATTATTGTGTAACCTAGTAGACTAATTAAACCCTACTTATGAACCTTTTTGGCCAGTTTGCATAATCAATGTGGTTAGGTGAGGTGGAAATCAGGGTTGACGTCAAGTGACAACATTGCTTGAGCCAAACATACCAACACTATTGGTACTATCACTTGAAATGAACATTATAATGCGTTCCTTGGAGACAATCAACTTGACACTTAAGAGGCTTCCAGGAGTGAGCGATGCGACAATTGTTGAGTAAGAGCCCTTGCCATCAGGGGATTTTAATTAAGAAGTATCAATGAATTTGGTGCAACAACCTCCTCCCTAGGGCATTAATAGAGAGATTCATAAAATCAAGATTCCAGAGTTTACTAGAGGTTGTGTTGGACAACAAGCCAAGACATGGCTAAAGGGCATGAAGAGGTGATTTGCATTGAAAGATATACCACCACCTCTAAGTCCAAAATAGATACTTTTCAACTTTGAGATCATGCTTTGGATTGGTGGGAGAACGTGGAAGGACATTGCATCTCACTCTAGATATTACCCCTTGGGAATCGTTTGAAGATAGGTTTAAAAGGAAGTACCTTCCCACATTCTTTGAGGAGGACCAAGTAGGATCCTTCCATGCATTAGTGTAGGGGAATTTAATTATGGAGGACAATGAATTGTGATTCATGGTATTGGTGAACTATGTATCTTACATGGACACATATCAATGTCAGTTATATTGCTTTGTTTATGGATTGAACTACAATATAAGGTCCATTGTGCGGATGTGGAAGCCAACTTCAGTGCCACATGTAGTTGAATGTGCTCATTATGTTGAAGAACATGTAGGCTCTAAAGGGGATCAAAGGGGGGGTTTGAAAGCAAGGAGTAAGACCTAGTGTTGAAGAATGAGTAGTGGACCTAGGGGTGTGTATGACTAGGATCAAAGTGTACATCACCGACCTAGCCACTTATGATCTTATCTTATGTATGAACTAGCTTAAGGATCATTAAGCTTTCTTGGAGTATTATGTGAAGAGAGTTCTTTGTTTAGATGATGAAGGGAAATCAATTCAAATTCAAGGTATTAAGAGGAGGTGTCCCTATGTTTCATCCCAATGATGAAAGTAAATCATTGTCTTAGGAAAGCATGTCGGTTGTACTTAGTGGAGGTTGCAAGTGGGGAGAAGGGACCTTCTTTAGATTAGTACCCAGTATTGTCATAATTTAAGGATGTCTTTCCCAAGGAGTTACCAGGGTTACCTCCAAAAAGAGAACTCAATTTTACAATTGAATTAAAAAATGGGCTTCAAGAAAATATCGAAGACACCTTATAGGATGACGTCTCTTGAGCTTTGTCAGTTGTAGATATAGCTGAAGGATTTATTGGACCTAGGACTCATCAGACCGAATATTTATCCTTCGGGTGCACCAATAATATTTTTCAAGAAGGAGGATGGTTCGTTGTGACTGTGCATTGATTATCAAGACTTCAACCAAGCCATGATGAAGAATAGGTACCCTATACCTTGAATTGATGACCTCTTCGATCATATGAAGGGGGAATTATTTTTCTCAAATATTGATCTACAATAAGGCTATCATCATCTCATAATTAAGGAAGGTTATATACCAAAGTCTGCCTTCTAGACATGGTTTGGGCACTATGATTTTATAGTGGTGCTCTTCGGTTTAAACAATGCACTAGTAGTATTTATGAGCATAATGAATGGAGTATTTGGTAAGTACTTATACCACTTTGTGCATGTTTTATTAGATGTTATTCTCATTTATTTTGAGAATGAGAAAGAGAACGAGGAGCACTTACGGTCAACATTGACATGCTTAAGAGTTCACACCATTTTTTGGTAAATTGTCCAAGTGTTCCTTCTTTCAGAAGGAGATTCACTATCTTGGGAATATTATTTCATGGGAAGGAATTTCCCCAAGGAAGGGAATATTAGAAGAAATATCCTCAAGGAATCCCACATATCACCTTACTATGCACATCCATAGGTGAAGAATATGTATGTAGACTTGAAGAAGCTCTTCTTTTGGGAAAGCATGAAGCGTGGCATAGTGCAATTTGTTGCTAAGTGCCTTGAATGTAAGCAAGTAAAGGTTGATAACCATCACCTATATGGTCTCTTGCAACCTCATGACATTCCTATGTCTAAGTGGGAGGTAATTTCCGTGTATTTTTTTGTAGGGTTTCCCCTCACGTCTCTAATAAGACATAATGCCATTTTGGTGGTACTTGATAAAATAACAAAAAATGCCTATTTTATTCCAGTCGGGGAAACTAATGATGACACCGATGTGACAAGGGTATTTAAAAACGATATCATTCATCTTCATGGGTTTCCTAAAAATATAATCTCAAATAGAGACCCTAAGTTTACTTCAAGTTTTGGACAAACTTGCAATCATCATTGGGAACTCAGTGAAATCTAAGCTCAATGTATCATCCAGAAACATATGGGAAAACAAAGAGGGTTATTAATGTAATGGAAGACGTTCTAGGGTGTATGTTATGGATCGACAGACCCATTGGAAAAGTACTTATCTTTGGTGGAGTTTTCTTACAATAACAATTACCATAATTATATTGGAATGATACCTTATCAGGATTTATATGGGAGGCCATGCATGATGCCTTTGAGTTGGGACAAGTTACAATACCAAGTAATCATAGGACCAATATTGGTTCAAGAAATGGGAGAGAAGGTAATTCATATTAGGCAATGGTTAAAGGAAGCACAAGTCGATATACATAAGAGTTATGGTGATGCTGATAGAATTGACTAAAGTTATAATGTAGGAGATTGCGTTTTTATTCGTATTAGACCTAATAAGAGTACTATTCAGTTTGGAAAAGTGACAATGTTGTCACCTCGACTTATAGGGCCATTTGAAATCCTATAAAGAGCTAGACTTGTTGCATATCGCTTAGCACTACCACCCCATTTTCATAAAACTAATGATGTTTTCCATATATCTATATTACCTCATTATAAACACAATATACTATAAAACGAGAACCTGCATGAGTTCTTGTTTTTTTTAAGGTCACATTTAGTAACTATTTTTACCTCTATTTTGAAAAGTGGTGTTATTGATAGCACCCTTTGTTTTCCCAGGATAAATTTACAACTTTATTGAAACCTAGTTAGGTGCCCTTGCAATTAAAAACCTATATCGACCCTTAAATTCAACTTGTAGAAACCAACCCCCAATCAAGGATTGAAAATTACATCTTGATTGGCGTCGCCATCTTAATAGTTGACGCCATTGCAATGATCATTGAGACAAAAAGGATAAAATCAACCTTCAACTCGAAAAGATGTGCCACCAGTAGCACTCCTTACCTTTGTCAGGTACATTTGCTCGAAATTTTTTTTTAGAAAATTAAAAATGAAAAAATAAATTAAAACAACTCAAATGAAAACAAAATTAAAAAGAAAACATAAAGACTTAAGAAAGAAAAAAAAATAACACATTAAAAAATTCAAAATTTATAGAAAAAATTAAAAAAACAACTTGAAGAAATGTTCAAAAATATTTACAACAATATAAAATTTCTAAACGTAAATTTCAATTTTTTTAAAGTAAAAAATAATTCTAAATCAAACAAAATAGAAAAAATGTAAAAAAAGAAAAAAAAAACTAATTGTTTTAAAATTTTAAGATGTATTAATTTTTGTTTTTTAAATTTAATTAAAAAAAAACTAAAAGTTAAAAAAAAACATTAAAAACAAAATGAAAAAAAAACCTACCCCCCACTCCCTCCACCCTCTATCCCCTCCCCCTCTCCCCACTCCCACTCCCTCTCACCTCTCCCCTTCCCTCCCTCTACCCTCCCCCTTTCCCCCTGCTCTCACCCACCCTTCCCTCCCCTCCTGCTACCCCTTCCTCCTGCCACAACCCTTGGGCACATGAGGGGTGGAACCGCCGCTTCCCCATGCGCCCAAAGGGCCACCCAAGGGGTGGTACAATTCTCAACGCCACTTCCTCGTGCTCCTAATGGGTATCCCAAGGGCCGGGGGAGGGGGAGGAGAGGACGAGGGGGAGGGGAGGGGAGGGGAAGGCAGAGCGGCGGGAAGGGGAGAGGGGGAGGGAAGGAGGGTGGGAAGCAGAGGGAGGGGAAGGGTGGAGGGGGGGCTAATGAGAGAGAAGAGAGGGTGGAGGGGGGTGGGGGGTAGAATTGTTTCTTTTTTTAATAAAAATTACATTTTAAGTGTTTTTTTAATGTTTTTTCAATGTTTTTTTAATTTAAAAAAAATAGTTGTTTCAAGTTTTTTAAATTTTTTTAATATTTTTTTTAAAGTTACCTTTCTTTGACATTTTTAAAAAAATTTGTTCATTTTTATTTTTTTTACATTTTTTAAAAATTTGTTGAACATATATATATATATATATATATATATATATATATATATATATATAGATATAATTTTTTTTTATAAATTTTACAATGTTGTAAAAAATGATTTATTCTACTTTGTTTTTTTTTATTTATTTCTCACCTTTTTTATTTTTTTCATAAAGTCGTTGTTTTTAAATTTTAACCTTGAATAAAAACGAGGGTGGTTTTAGGAGGCCTGTTTTTCAATCAAGGGGTTGATTTAGTGTTTCAATTGCAACAACACCACTCGAGGTTACCAAAGAGTTGTAATTTTAGCCCCCCCAAATGGGTGATACCAGTATCTCCCCTTTTCGTTTTGGGGTTGTTTTTTGGTGTTTTTTTATGCAAAAATATGTTTTTTTTATGGCTAGAGTTCTCGTTTTATAGTATATTGCATTTATATTGCTCATGAATCCCATAAACTAAATTGGAAGAGTATCAAACCTTTCACCATCGTACCCAAAGTTACACTTGTCAAATCTGTTCCTTAAGAGTTCTACACAAGTTACCTATATATAGAAGGGTTCAAAGAGTTCTAAATGAAGGAAAATAAGAATCCAACATAGGGATTCTTGTATATTTTATTTCTCATACCATTCATGAAATACCAGGACCATAAAATCAAATCCCTCCACCTGTATTCCTACTCGTCCTTTCAAACATTCTAAAGACTCTGATTGTGATTTCAGAGTTGAATGCATATCCTTATTTCTATGTAATATTATTCAAGAAAATGTGCTTGGAAATCATCAAAGATTCACCACCATTATTAACAAGATTCCTATGAGATGTAGATCAACATAAGATGCATTATTGGAGTTTTATTTCAATACTTTTTCAATCCCATTACAATGTTTGTCAAAAGAGCGGGGAAGGATACATTAGCACAAGCTTTTGAAGAAGCTCACAAAAAATCACAATATTGAAGGGAAAACCCTAGTTTGGAGGAGAAGTACAATCCTCACACTAAAAAGAAATCATGATGTTCACAATCCCAACAAAGAGTCCAATCAGAAATATTCTAAAGACGTGGAAATATTGCAACAAGTTTCTCAAAGATTGTTAAAATACATTTTAAATTTTAAGAAGAAAAGTGGAGAAGTTAAAGATAAACTCCTTTTACGCCATTTTTCAAGAAAATGATAATTGCTTAAAGCCTCCATGAACTTCTATAGTGAATAATTTTGTGATATTATAAGACATAGCTATGGAACATTTTTGTCACATAAACCATGCTAATCATTTAACACATTATACAACTTGACGAGAACTCTATACTCACAATGAGAACTCTGGCCCTAAAAATCCTTCTTTTTTTGCGTCAAAAACACCAATCACACTTCAAATAAAAAATTAATGCTACCCGTAGCACACATTTTTTTGTTTCAAGGTTAAAAATACAACCATTGCCTCAAAAACCCATATGGTTGCTAACAATAGCCTTAAAATCAACCCTTGAATAGAAAATGAATACTACTGTTAGCACATTGGTTTTTTCAAAGGCTAAAATTATAATGTGTTTGAAAGCATGGACCGAACAATCAATATCATTGGTAGAAAAAACTTAAAATAAACCTCTAAATAAAAAAGTAGTCCTAACATTGCAACATTTTTTGAAACCATGGCCTTAACAACTGGTACATTTATGAATGCAAGTAGCATATATTACATAATGGCATGATGATATCAACTTATAATTTAAAAAACTTGTTTTATTTACTTTTGTTAAAAAAACTCAATACAAATTGTCTTGAATTAAACACAAATTATTTAATAAAAATATCATTGCATTGTCCATATCCAAATCAAAGTAATTATCATATCATTCGTAATCAAATAATATATTGAGCTGTAAAACATAAAGATGGTTCATATGTAAATTCAAACACTCCTTTAGAGTTTCCATACAAACATCATATAAATAAAAATATATATAAAATGTTTCATACAATTATTCAAACAGATCCAAGGATTTTGACACACCATCATAATCTACATTTTCTTCAGATGAATGATTGTATGAAGATGTAGATGACCCATATTCTTCTCTATTATCAATGAATGCACAATTTGAGTCTACATGTATTCCCAAAATTTCTACTTCCATCATTCTTTTGGATCTACGACTTGGTTTAGAAGACTCCCATCTTGCAACTATTTTTGGTGCTAACAACCTCTCGATAATCTCTATAGTCTTGGAGTGAAGGGTGCATTTATTTGTCAGTTGGAAGTCATAAACAAGTATGTCAACATCCTCTTATTTTAAGAGGTCAATGCGGCGATGATTTGTATTTTGAGCCTTTATTTTCTCTTTCTGTCGATTTTTTTCTCAACCACCATCTTTGGCTTGTACACACCATCAAAAGGGTGTGTATCTATTGCATACCAATGTGCTTGTACTGATATCACTTATTCATTTTCTTTATTGACCTTCATAACTTTTGCAATCCAGAATGGATAACCACATGGATCTTCTGTAGCTAAAATTGCAATAATGTAACCATCCTTAATATCTTGTATTGAGCCCCTATAAATGTCTTCAATGGCTTCACGCCATGCACATGATATTCTAGACCCAAGATACATTTCCCTCTCCTCTGCATGTGAAGATCCAATAACACCTTGAGGTTCATTTCAAATGAAAATTTGCATTTTTGGATTTGAAATTCACACTTTTTGAATTGAAATTCATAGTTTTATAACAAAAAAACTGCAATTTTAAGGTTCATAAGTAGTCAAAAAACACACTATTCGAATAGAAAAACACACTTTTCAAAGCCAATATTGCCACTTTCAGAACCTGTTTTTGCACTTTAGAAAGGTTGATATTGACACTTTCAAAGCCTAAATTCACACTTTCTTAGTCCAAAAATTGCCTAATATGTCCAAATTTAATGAAATTGGCGTTCTTTGGATTAAATGTGTGTATATTGAACACAAACCTCATCGAGATTAGTAGGATTGAACATGAGTATAGTATGGCGCAAATAACTATGCAATCCTCCTATAAACTTGAGAAGTGTTTCCTGAGTGTAAAGAGGTATACCTAAAACCAAATCTCTCTTTCTAAATTCCTGTGTGTACTCTTGTACACTATGAACTTTACCTTGCCTTAATTTTCTCCAATCCATCATGGCTTGTTTCATGTGGCCTAATGGATATAATTGTTTCTTTAATGCAGAATTGAATTCATACCAGGGAGAAACAATTTTACCTTTAGTAAGAAGATACTCCTAAGTCTTACTCTCACACCATATGAGTGTTGTGCATCCAAGGAAAAGAGTATCCAACTAGATCTTTGCACTATCATATGCAAGTTTTTGGATCCTACAATACACCTCAATTTTCCTGATCCAATCATTCATACTTTTTGCGTTAAGTTCACCATTATATATATGGGAAAGTCAAACGTAACATCAATTTTTAATAAAGGCATATTATGGTCATATTTTTCAGAATGCTTCTTTCGTGCATCAAAATAAGAACTAGAACTGGAAGAATATGATGATGGAGACAATGGATTTATAGGAGGTTCACCACCGCCTCCTTCTCCTTTATCTCTTTCATCTTTTACCGAAGTTCCACCTTCCCCATGTCTCTTATGATCTCTCTATATTTCTTCCACCATATCCTTCATGGACATAAAAGCATGGAGAAAACCTTCATCTGATGCAAATGCAGTATCCCCTTGACCATTTGGTGAAGCCATTATTTGTTTTGGAAAAGAATTCAATGATATGATTTCGGGATTATATTCTTCAAGCACCCCTTCACCTCTCTTGAACTTAATCTTGGTTAACATTCACACTTGCATTTCCTTGGTTAATATACCTACTCTAATAACAAACATGATCTGAAAATAACACTTGAATTGCAAGTGAAAAAGATTTAATAATTGAATTGAAAGGATTAATAAGCAAATTCAAATGAGATCTTAAATAACTTAGAGAAACAAAACAAAGAGAATAAAACCACGAAATTTAGAAGAAGATTGATAATGGAGTTCACCCTAAATGGGATACACCTCCAGGACCACTTCCAATGTGAGACCGATCCATTAATCTTCAAATGCTTGTGATTAAAAATAGTTCTAAAGTCATCTACAAAATCTATTGTTCAGATGCAAAAACATACATTGCCACTGGAATGCGCTCAAAATTTTGAGAAAAGCAAGTATAAACTCACCTATATTCCACACAGATGCTCAAGGGCATCCCTTGGAACGAAAATAAAGATAGTGTTACTGTATATAGTATTGCACTTAACCTCGGTAATTGTGTCATCCACATACTTTGTAAATTCCAAACTCTAAACTTTCCATTATGGGAAAAAAGGTGTGGTTTAAATAACCCAAACCATGGTTTCACATCCCCATGGAGGGCACACCCTTTTGGGGACCCAAGTCTGATTCAAACTTAAAAACATATAATATGTATCCTCTCAAACAATGGGGCGTTGGCACATTGGTAACACATTGCAATAGTGTTGGGGAGTTTGCGAGGTCAAACCCCATCGACCCCCCTTTTCGCATGCATTTTTATATTATGTGGCATAGAATGTAATATGTATATGGCTATCCAGCGACATGTTGTAAGGCATAACTATTGTATAGCTACACTGCCCAAATATTTGGGATATGATTCCATCTATGGTCAATAATACATACCATGGGATTGGGGCTAAGCCCTCGATCCCGTTTTTCCCGCCAATGGATCCATTTACAATTTTAATTACAAGTTTTGTACATTGTATAACTAGCATTTGCCCCAAGAGGCGCAAAAGTGAACGCCGTAAGTAAAAGAGTGAATTTTGTAACAATGTTAGAGAATATTTGACAACGAATCAATAAACAGAAAGACACTATATATTTAATGATAAGGAAATTGTAATTTAAGTAGGTGTAACTATTAAAAACATACGTATTTTCCTTTGGTAATTATATATTCAATTAAAAAAGGATTTTTATAAATATAAAATGACCTTCTGCGATATTTTTTGACCTCCGACAGGTTCGACCTGTTCGACCTGTTTTCACTTCTCACTTATCCTCCAACCTGGTCGACCTTGTTCAGCGTCTCCGGTGTCATCCGACCTAATTTTCATTGAACACAAATTTTTTTTACTTCTCCGAAAACTTGAGTTTGAAAACGAATAAGGATGAATGGACGCTTAATGAAAATAATCATTTATATGTCTAGACAGATATGCAGCCAATCCAATTAGGATTTAGGCAGTGATAGGATTTTATATAGTTATCACAAACAAAAAGGGGATCGTGTTGGGTATAGTAGCTCGACATGAGAAATATTAAAGAAAGATTTGAAGAATGCAACATCTGAGATAATTTAGTTCGAGTGTATTCACTTGATTTGAGAAACGTTAAGGAAAATAAGAAGGATATGCAATCCGAGATAGTTTAAAACAAGTTTATTTCACTTGAAATTGCATTTAGAGAGGTCAAGGAGGTCAGAGGTCCGCGGAGGTCGGAGAGGTCGAGGAGGTGGAGGAGGTCTAGGAAGTCAGAGAGATCGACGAGGTCTAGGAGGTCAGAAGAGGTCGCTCTTTCAACATTGTTGTAACTCCAAACAAACAGAAAACGTTCTGAACATGAATTCCACCCAATGGTAGAGATGTGGGTTAGCTCCACATTAGGGATAATTAATTAGTAATTTTTGTTGTGGTGGCGCAGTACACAGCCTCATATCAGCTTCAATGAGAAACAGTTTTCTTTAGCACAAATTTACTGGACAGATTCTTGTCTAAAGGGACTTTTACAAACTATACTCATATACGGGTCCTGGGTATCGCCACACTTGCAATCAGAGTTGAAGAGAATCAACCTACGAATCTGTATAAATTTCAAAAGATTATTTCTTTGAAGTTCTATTTACGGTATTAAAATTCATTTAGATCATTACAGTATTAAAATTATTTTTAAATACAGAAATCCGATAATTATTGATCAGTCTTATTGCGATTCGCCATGTAAAATTTTGCAACACAGTTCTAAGTCTAGGAGATTTCTCAAACTTGGAAGTAACACTGCTAATCAGTCGAAATTGTCGTTCAAAATCTGTCGGCTTTTACTATCGACCAATGCAAACAAAAATTTGCAGTGGTCGGCAGATAATTGTCGGTGGCTGATCGATTCTGATGAAAACATGATAAGATAGGAAGACTATTGTTGACACCTTGTCTGAGAAAACCTAAATCCTAAAAAGTTTTGCTAAAATGTCCAAAAGGAGAAGAAATTACCACAAAAGGGTGAAGAAAAGGTTTAAAATGCAAAAAACAAGAAGGAAAACCCACTTATGCAAAGTCCGAAAATAATTTTTTCAAAAGGATTAAATCCTGACCAAGTTTCGCCGGCGGAGATGATAGAGATCAAGATCTATAGCTAATATCATTTCTGCATTGCCAAAGTGATCGGTCGCTAGGAGTTGTGGGCGGTTGCGGACTCAATACCGTCGGGCACGTGTCTTAATCTCGTTTGTCCGCATAGGTGATATGGTGGTATCATAAACCACCACAGCGCCGTGCGGAACCACCAAATATAAAAACATGGCGGGACCAGAGCACGTGGCATGGTGGGACCTGATACGTGGCAGAAGGAGAAAGCATAAATAGGTAAGCCATACGTTGATAACAATCGGAGGGCCGATATAAGTCTTAATTCAAATCAACGGCCATTGTTTCATCCGCATCTGGGAAGGTGCACACTTGATAAGAGGAAGAGAGGTCACGGAAAGCAAAACCACCCAAACAGGTGTCGTCAGATGATTGATCCGCGCCAGGAACAAACCGGAGAAAAAGACCGCTTTAAAGATGCGGATACTACCATAGGAGATAAAAGGAGACAAGATCTGACGGCTCAGATCAAAAGGTCGAAATCAACGGTAGGATATGATCCGCGTTCAGAAAAGTTGCCAGGGAATTAATAAAAAAGTCTTATATAAAACAAAAGGGGCCTCACATAACGGCATTGTGCATATGTGTCGTTATCGTGGAGAGCTCTGAAGACTGGTGGAGTGCAGCGATTGCGACAGAAGGCGAAAGGTGTGTACATACAGGTAGGGTCTGGTGACCTGGCCCACTTTTTAAACATAATTTTGTTTAAAGAAATGTTTAAATGGAAACTGTACATGATTTAGACGTTTTTAAAGCAAAAGAATCCCTAGAGGATAGAGACGAAGACGTTTATGATACCCTAATTAGGTAACCAGTCTCTGATATTAAAATTAGGTTTTCTGAATTATTAAAGGAAGGGACAGACCTACATAGAGTCCACCAGTCGTCTTTGATAGCCTTTTTCCCAGACCAAATCCCTTCTTTCCCAGAATTTGTATCATGGTGTGTCGAAAATTACTCCCGAGAAGAAAGAATTGTTCTAAATAGTCAAAAAACTAGAGCTGTATGTGAAATAAAGCCAGTTGAGTTAATTAAAGCCCTAGGAATAGATTTTTACCAAACCCTCGAGTCTGAGAGTTTTTCCGAAACCTCCATTATTGAAAATTATCATCATACTTCTCAAAATGATAGGGAAATGTTTTTGTCGTCGTGTCTCAAGCCATAAACCAACATTTCAGAGGTCCCGTACCCTATAGATATCAATTTGTTTGATGAAAATACCAAATTAGTTTTGACATTATTGGCTTTAGTTTTAGGGTTTGATACGGATTTGTATGTAACCGAGTTTCAATTGAGCCTGTTGTACAAAATGAGTACGGTTCAGTCAGGGATCGATGAAAATCAAATCCCTTGACTTAATTTTGAAGATTTTTTGATAGAGAAGATTCATGACCGGATGGTCAATTTTCCCACTATGAGGCATTTCAGGTTTCAGTCTTTTTTGATGAAAATGATTATGATAGCCAGTCAAGAAGAGTTGCAGTTCCCAGAAATCATTTTCACGACTTTATTAGAAAATAACATGTTCAATTACATCAACTTCATGCTCTCAGAGATCTACAGAATGATATTTGGTAAAAATTTGCCTAGAGTATTACCAGAGATGCAGGCATGCATGCAATTGAGTGCAGAGTATGCGACAGGAGATTGGTTCTTGTCGAAGGATAGTACAGTAATCAGATTATATGGATTCAAACACAAACCTTATGTCTTACCAGCTTTTCTTACCTTAAGGGTTTTTGCTTTGGAATTCCTGAGACAAAAGTTGATTGTTGAAGATAACAATTTTTCGGTTTACAAACAAGCAACAGACATTAAATATCCATTCACACTTGGTCCCTTCACAATAAAGAATAAAAATGATGCTGTGTATATAGAGAAGTTATTGAAAGATATGAGTTTTGAGACAGATGTGGCTCTTGAGTATGATCCGCTGAATATAATATCAAAACGAAGAACAGATCATCGCATCAAAGCACTCAGCCATCAGACAATTGCAGGAATGTCTGACAGAGCCAATTGGCTAGAGTTTAAAGAAGAAATCATTCCGGATGCACACGACAAAGAAATGGCATTGGCAGATACAACAACAGAAACAGAAGATACAATGAGTACTGCATTGGTGGGATTTAAGAGACCCATACAGGACTTAATAAACATTGATGATGAAGAAACAGAAAGAGGAAAAAAGTTGAAAATGAATGAACCACAAGAGTTAACAACAGTTTCAGAAGAAGCAAAAAGAACCGAAGAAAAGATACCAGAGGTTACAGTTAAAGAATACAGCATTGAAGAAACCCCAATAGAGGGTGATGTAAATAGACCCCGGAATATAATGGATGTATTTGATGAACATAGTCGGAATAAACAGGAATCCTCTAAACAAACCAGTCAGCTATTTCCAAAAGTTAGAAATATATCCAATACTGAGGTAAGTTTGTTTACTAGCAGAAATATCAGAGAGAATTTCTTGAAATTTTCAGTTGTCACAAAAAAAAAGATTTCAGAAATGAACATAGATTTGTCTAAAATAAATGCCCCAGATAAAATCTTACTGCACAGACAAACGGGGGAAGTTATATATTCGGATTATTTGGGGGCAGTATTGAGGGCAGACAAATTAAAAAATTCATTGGATAAATTGAATAACCAGTTGAGACAGGAGAAGGCAGAAAATAAGTCTCGACAGAAACAAATTAAAAAATTGCAAGCAGATTTGATAAATAAAGAAGGAGATGCTGCAACAAAATTGCTCAAAGAAAAAGATGATATGATCTTAATGTTAAGACGAAAGCTTAAGATTCTAGACACTATGCTTATCTAGGGGGCAGAACTAACGATACCGGAAAAGGAAAAAGAAGAATTATCTCAAAGAAAAAGATGATACGATCCTAATGTTAAGACGAAAGCTTAAGATTCCAGACACTGTGCTTATCCAGGGGGCAGAACTAACGATACTGGAAAATGAAAAAGAAGAATTATCCAATGAAGTAAATGATGTTACTGCAAAAATGTTAAAGCTCTATGATGAAAAAGAACATTGGGAAAAAGAAAAAATCATTTTAGAAGAGCAGTTGGAGGAAGCAAGGAAGAGATTAGTAGGAAGTGGTCAGCAACAGGTACAAACAGACACAGAGGAAGACAAAACTGGGGTAGATGGGATTTTACAAGCCATGTCCCAAGTAAGTTTAAAAGAAAGTGAAATCAAAGAATTGAAGGTAGAAATACAGAAGCTGAGAGAAGAAAATGAAATAAAAAATAAGGAAATAAAAACTTTGCAGACAAAGAATCAAGAATTAAGTGTTAATAATAAAGGATTAGCAGCTCATGTGACAGGGCAAGCTGCTATGCAAGGTTGCAAACACATGGTATGGGACCAAATTATAAAAGAAATTGAAAAACTAAGACCATATCTGGATTACATAAGAGTCAAAGAAAAGGTGGTCAAAGATGCCTTCGAAAGTTGCAGAGCAGTCAGGGAGAATTTAAATAAAAAGCCAAAAGAAGTAGCCCAGAAAGCAATAAAATTTTTAAACAGTCTAACTGAAGTAGACCTGACAGCCATGAATATAACTAACAGAATTTCAGTCATCACATGGGCCAGAAGGATCTTGGGGAAATACTCGCATGTTGAGAATATTGAAGCCAAAGCTGGAGAAATACGGGAAGAAGTAGTAAAGTTCAAAAAGCAATTTGAAAAATTAGTAAACAAAGGATTCCCTGCTTTTTAGAATGAAAAGAATGAATTAATTCCCCCTAATGAATATAAGAGATTGCTGTTTGACATAAGGATGGATCACAGAAAGTTCCAGCAGTTGGATCATATGCTTACAGGAAAAATTTTAATGGAGAAAATATCAGAGGATTTTGAAATTTTAAATATGCTAATCTCAACCTGTGGAAATCTTCTTCCTGTTTCTTATGCAGGTCATGTTGAAATGTGAGTCTTGGTAAAGGAAATGACCAATTATGACTTACCCACGGCCGACCAGTGGAATTATGTGGAAAAATATGGAAGGACAAGATATTCTATCCATTCATAGATGCTTTCAAAACTCTTGCCAAGTGGTGAAAAGATGATGTTCAAAATTTTTGCCAAGTGGCAAAAAGATACTTTTGTTTTAAATTTGTAATATTATTTGAAGACAGTTATCTATTGCTCAAAGACAGTTATCTTTTAAGTTAAAGTATTTTTAGTTATTAGTTAGAAGAAGCAGTTATGTCAAGCTTCTTCCAAATTTTGTATAAAAACAATGAGAGTCATTGTTGAAGGGGTTGGAAATTTTTTGAGAGACAGTGTATGTTTTGAGGTCTATTTTTGATAAATAAAGGCAGTACAGTGAAAATACCCATCTTTTGAGACCGGAGATTCATGTGTTGATCAGCTTTACAGTCTGTTTTTCCTTTATCTTTATATGTGCATGTTCACTTCCTTTGTTATATCTTCCATTATGTCATTCTTCTATATTTAAATGAACATTTGAAATAATTCGAGATTCATACTGGTTATGCCTCGTTTTATCGCATTTAAATATTCACTATTTTCTCCAAAGTTGACAATGGATTCATCCTAGTTAGATGCCTGTTGTTGATGGAATGTCATTATTTCTTTCTATACCACCTGAAAAAATCAAATCAACTGTAATATGATTGCTATCTTGCCTCTGTGGAAATCTGTTTGGTATAAATATCTTACTGGCATATTATATATTTGAAACTTTGACTCCATGCCCAACGTTTCTTGTTTTCCTTTTCAACCAGAAAATCCTTTTGAGAAATTTTGAGAGAACTTTTATATTTTTCAGTCCTTGTATATATATTGTGAGAGAGCCCTCTTTGGTGGAAAAATGGCTAAGTTTTCTACCTAAAGCTTGGTTTGAAATAGGTTACCTTAGGTGTTATTCTTTTACAACCGGAATAAAATCTAAGTGTTAACATTTTGGTGCCGTTGCCGGGGAACGAAAGTGAAATTTTCCCTGCGAGAAACAACAAAGAAAGGTCAAATTTCTTAGGCAAGGAAGTTTGAAATAAGTTGGTTGTAGATATTGCCCTGGCGACTTCACTTGTGACAATTTCTTAAGGTTTTTTGAAGATATTCTGAGAAAGACATTGTGGCTACAAGAAGAAATCCCGGTTTGCAGTTCTTCTCAGGCGTGGATAATCCAGAAAAGCTCCTCAAGACAGATAAAGGCAAAGGCAAAAGCACGACGAAAGAAGGTATTTCTCAGTTTTCAAATATATTTCCTTCTTTTCAAGAAAATCTGTTTGGGGAAGAAAATATTGGTTCAAGTGGAAAGATTTTGCTTAGAACTAAGTCAGATTCTGATTTGAAAGAAACAAAAGTTGATCCAAAAAGTTTGTGGGATTATTCTCTAAAATCTGTTTGGGAAAATTTACAAAAATCTGAAAGGGTAGAGTCCAAAATATCCAAAGCCCAAAGAATACCTGTACAGAGTGGTAGACAATAGGCATGGGTTGTTCCACCTTATAACCCACCACCCATGGCTGCCATATTTGCCCCATTTGTTTTACCCGCGACTTTACATGATTTACCTCAAAATTATGGACAGAGAATTTTTACTTTTGATAATGAGGGTAATTATACAGCACAGCAACATGTTGATAACTTTAGTGATTTCATTGATTTAGAAGAAGTGGATTATGATGATGCAAAAATGAGGTTGTTTGCCCAAAGTTTGAGAGGTGAAGTCAAAAAGTGGTTTAGAGCCTTAGCTGCAGGATCAATTGCTAATTATGATGCTTTTACTACCCTTTTTATCGAAAGATGGGAAGACCAGAAAAATCCTTCACAGGTGTTGACACAATATAACAATCTGAAAAAAGGAGGTTTTGAGTCCGTTCAAGAATTCTCTGCCAGATTTATGAAAGTCTATAATTCTATCCCTATAGATATAAAACCTCCAGTGGGAGCAGCCAAGTTACATTATGCAGATGCCTTTGAAGGTGATTTTTCATGCACATTAAGAGAAAGAAGATCTACTACTTTGGCAATAATGATGAAAGATGCAGTAGAAGTTGAAGCTAATATGATGGCTTCTGGAAAAATGAGACATAGAGATATGGATAGAAAGAAAATTAGAGAAGATAATCAAAATGCAGCATCTTATTCTTCTTCCACAGATGTAAAGTTTGAAGCAATGATGAAAACTATGGAAAAGTTATTAGAAAGTTTAGTGGTGGATAACAAAGCTCCAAATAAAGAACAAGCAGAGCCTCAAATCAGAAACCCAAATTTTAGGAGACCCTTTGTTCCAGCTGCAAGGCCTAGAGAACAGTGAAACCCAAGGAATGCAGAAGAAGATCAAATCAGACCTCCTTTCCATAAAAATTATGTTGCCGGAGAAGTAGAAGATGAGATACCTGAGAGTGACATTCACCATTGTAGCAGTTCTGATGCAGAAGTGTATTTGACTAAACAAGAACATGATATGTTCCTTGTAGAAGGGGAATGTTGTAATTTGGAAACAGAAATTGATCAATACCAGATTGGTTACCAAAATGCTATAAACGATCTCCAAAGAAAGATAAATCTTATAAATCGGGACGTTATAATAGACAAGGGAAAGGACAAAGGAAAAGAACCAATGGGCAAATCAAAAGGAATTGTGGACAAACCTTCTGCTAGTCAGCATGAACAACAAACGAAAAGAAACGAAATTGAAGATGTGCCAAAGGTAATTTCAGATAACAAGAAAGATTCGGTGAAGGAGGTTGATAAAAATTTGGTTCCTTTCAATATACAGAATGAAGTGTCAAAGGTCAAGATTTCTGTACCTTTCAATGAGATATTAAAGAATAAAGAATACAAGGAACAAATCTTTAAGATGATGTAGGTAGAAAATCGAATGGAAATAGATACTTTGGAATTAGATGATGATACTCCTAATATCTGCTTGGGTTCAAGAATGGAGGATAATAGTGTTGAAGAAGTTTCTCCTTTCTATGTGAATTTGAATATTCATGTTAAAGTTGTGCATAATTGTATGTTAGATTTAGGAGCTTCTCATAATCTGATGCCAAAACTCGTAGTATAATCTTTGGGATTGGAAATCACAGGACCATATGATGACTTATTTTATTTTGATTCAAGGAAAGTTAAATGTTTGGGGCTGATAAAATATTTGACAGTCAATCTCAGTAAAATACCAGCCAAAGGTATTCTTATGGATGTGGTGGTTGCTGACATTCCAGCGAAGTTTGGTATGTTACTGTCTAGGTCATGGGCCTCAAAGTTAAAGGGAACTTTGCAGATGGATATGTCTTTTGCTACTATTCCGGTATTGGGGGTACATAGAAGATTATATGCTGAAAATATGGCTGCTTATTTGGTAAGTGATTTGAAAGAACCTAAGAAGCATGCTATATACGTAGTAGATACAAATTTGGGTTCTTGCATTTTGTATAATGATGTTGAATCTAAAGAAAAGATTGATTTAATTGAACCTAAAGAAAATGAAAAAGAAAGATTGTTAAGAGAAAAGATCAGAAAAGAAGAAACTTGGACAATGCACTTTGATGGGGCTAGAAGCAGAGAAGGAGCGGGTGTAGGAGTATGGATAATTACACCCGACAGAGAATTCCTCATGTTTTCTTACCAATTGAATTTCGAATGTACCAACAATGTTGCAGAATATGAATCTTTGATTCTGGGGTTGAACGTCTTGAGAGATTTAAAAGCAAAAAGGATTGAAGTGTTTGGAGATTCCAAATTGGTTATAAATCAGGTAAAAGCTATTTATCAGACCAAACACCCTAAAATGAGGTCATATAGGAATGAAGTGTGGGATTTACTGGAAATTTTTTTTGATGAACATGATGTTGTTTCAATTCCCCGAGTTAGCAACACCGTAGCAGATTCTTTGGCCACTGCAGGAGCTGCATTCAAAACTCCCATCTTTTCTAAAAAGAAATATGATATTGAGGTCATACACAGACCATCTATTCCAGACAATATCAAACATTGGCTGGTTTTTGAAGATGATCAACAGATTAAACGCTTTTTGGAAATGACAGATGGATTCAATTACAGGTCTATTGATGCAGAAGGTGATGAAATTGGTCCAGATGAAGTGGAATCTCCAGAAGAAACAGAAAAGTTCAAGCAAAAGATTGGAGGTAAGGATATAATTCAGCTGAAGAATAATGTTATCCCTAGAGGCTTAATTCCTTTAGAAAAATTATTTGATAAAAATGATGTGGTGAAAAATCCAAAGATAGAACCTAAACCTGAAGATGTGAAAGATTACAATTTAGGTTCTGAAAAGGATCCCAAATTGGTAAAGCTTTCAAAGAAATTACCAAGAAAGGAAGAAGATAACAGCGTGGAAGTAATGAAAAGATTTTTCAATGTTTTTGCTTGGAGCTATGAGGACCTGAAAGAATACGATGTTTCTGTTATACATCATACAATTCCGATCAAACCAGATGAGAAGCCTTTTAAACAGAAATTAAGAAGAATAAATCCCAAGTTACTGCCAGTAATAGAAAAAGAGGTGAGAAAACTGTTTGATGCTAAGATAATTGTGTCCTTGAGGTTTTCCAAGTGGTTAGCTAACCTAGTACCAGTAAGGAAAAAGAATGGTGAAATAAGGCTGTGCGTGGATTTTAGAAATTTGAACAGAGCTTCTTTGAAAGATAATTATCCACTCCCTAAAATGGATCAGGTTTTACAGCAAGTTGTGGGAGCTGAAAGAATTTCCATGTTAGACGGTTTCTCAGGTTATAATCAAATTAAAGTTCATCCAGAAGATCAAGAAAAAACTGCTTTTACTACTCCATGGGGAACATTTATGTACGCCAAAATGCCATTTGGTTTGATGAATGCAGACGCAACTTTTCAGAGAGCCATGGATATTGCATTTGCAGATGAAAGGGACAAAATTGTGGTAGTATATATGGATGATATCACTGTTTATTCAAAGAATGCTGCTGATCACTGGAAACATCTGGAAAGAGTTTTTATAAAATGTAGAAGATTTGGGATTTCCTTGAATCCAAAGAAATCTCATTTTTGCATGGAAGAAGGAAGATTATTGGGACACATCACAATAAAGAATAAAAATGCTGCTGTGTATATAGAGAAGTTATTGAAAGATATGAGTTTTGAGACAGATGTGGCTCTTGAGTATGATCCGCTGAATATAATATCAAAACGAAGAACAGATCATCGCATCAAAGCACTCAGCCATCAGACAATTGAAGGAATGTCTGACAGAGCCAATTGGCTGGAGTTTAAAGAAGAAATCATTCCGGATGCACACGACAAAGAAATGGCATTGGCAGATACAACAACAGAAACAGAAGATACAATGAGTACTTCATTTGTGGGATTTAAGAGACCCATATAGGACTTAATAAACATTGATGATGAAGAAACAGAAAGAGGAAAAAAGTTGAAAATGAAGGAACCACAAGAGTTAACAACAGTTTCAGAAGAAGCAAAAAGAACTGAAGAAAAGATACCAGAGGTTACAGTTAAAGAATACAACATTGAAGAAACCCCAATAGAGGGTGATGTAAATAGACCCCGGAATATAATGGATGTATTTGATGAACATAGTCGGAATAAACAGGAATCCTCTAAACAAACCAGTCAGCTGTTTCCAAAAGTTAGAAATATATCCAATACTGAGGTAAGTTTGTTTACTAGCAGAAATATTAGAGAGAATTCCTTGAAATTTTCAGTTGTCACAAAAAATAAGATTTCAGAAATGAACATAGATTTGTCTAAAGTAAATGTCCCAGATAAAATCTTACTGCACAGACAAACGGGAGAAGCTATATATTCGGATTATTTGGGGGCAGTATTGAGGGCAGACAAATTAAAAAATTCATTGGATAAATTGAATAACTAGTTGAGACAGGAGAAGGCAGAAAATAAGTCTCGACAGCAACAAATTAAAAAATTGCAAGCAGATTTGATAAATAAAGAAGGAGATGCTGCAACAAAATTGCTCAAAGAAAAAGATGATACGATCCTAATGTTAAGACGAAAGCTTAAGATTCCATACACTGTGCTTATCCAGGGGGCAGAACTAACGATACTGGAAAAGGAAAAAGAAGAATTATCCAATGAAGTAAATGATGTTACTGCAAAAATGTTAAATCTCTCTGATGAAAAAGAACATTGGGAAAAGGAAAAAATCATTTTAGAAGAGCAGTTGGAGGAAGCAAGGAAGATATTAGCAGGAAGTGGTCAGTAGCAGGCACAAACAGACACAGAGGAAGACAAAACTGGGGTAGATGGGATTTTACAAGCCATGTCCCAAGTAAGTTTAAAAGAAAGTGAAATCAAAGAATTGAAGGTAGAAATACAGAAGCTGAGAGAAGAAAATGAAATAAAAAATAAAGAAATAAAAACTTTGCAGACAAAGAATCAATAATTAAGTGTTAATAATAAAGGATTAGCATCTCATGTGACAGGGCAAGCTGCTATGCAAGGTTGCAAACACATGGTATGGGACCAAATTATAAAAGAAGTTGAAAAACTAAGACCATCTTTGGATTACATAAGAGTCAAAGAAAAGGTGGTCAAAGATGCCTTCGAAAGTTGCAGAGCAGTCAGGGAGAATTTAAATAAAAAGCCAAAAGAAGTAGCCCAGAAAGCAATAACATTTTTAAACAGTCTAACTAAAGCAGACCTGACAGCCATGAATATAACGAACAGAATTTCAGTCATCACATGGGCCAGAAGGATCTTGGGGAAATACTCGCATGTTGAGAATATTGAAGCCAAAGCTGGAGAAATATGGGAAGAAGTAGTAAAGTTCAAAAAGCAATTTGAAAAATTAGTAAACAAAGGATTCCCTGCTTTTTGGAATGAAAAGAATGAATTAATTCCTCCTAATGAATATAAGAGATTGCTGTTTGACATAAGGATGGATCACAGAAAGTTCCAACAGTTGGATCATATGCTTACAGGAAAAATTTTAAGGGAGAAAATATCAGAGGATTTTGAAATTTTAAATATGCTAATCTCAACCTGTGGAAATCTTCTTCCTGTTTCTTATGCAAGTCATGTTGAAATGCGAGTCTTGGTAAAGGAAATGACCAATTATGACTTACCCACGGTCGACCAGTGGAATTATGTGGAAAAATATGGAAGGACAAGATATTCTGTCCATTCATAGATGCTTTCAAAACTCTTGCCAATTGGCGAAAATATGATATTCAAAATTTTTGCCAAGTGGCAAAAAGATACTTTTATTTTAAATTTGTAATATTATTTGAAGATAGTTATCTATTGCTCAAAGACAGTTATCTTTTAAGTTAAAGTATTTTTAGTTATTAGTTAGAAGAAATAGTTATGTCAAGCTTCTTCCAAATTTTGTATAAAAACAATGAGAGTCATTGTTGAAGGGGTTGGAAATTTTTTGAGAGAGTGTATGTTTTGAGGTCTATTTTTGATAAATAAAGGCAGTACAGTGAAAATACCCATCTTTTGAGACCGGAGATTCATGTGTTGATCAGCTTTACAGTCTGTTTTTCCTTTATCTTTATATGTGCATGTTCACTTCCTTTGTTATATCTTCCATTATGTCATTCTTTTATATTTAAATGAACATTTGAAATAATTCGAAATTCATACTGGTTATGCCTCGTTTTATCGCATTTAAATATTCACTATTTTCTCCAAAGTTGACAATGGATTCATCCTAGTTAGATGCCTGTTGTTGATGGAATGTCATTATTTCTTTCTATACCACCTGAAAAAATCAAATCGACTGTAATATGATTGCTATCTTGCCTCTGGGGAAATCTGTTTGGTATAAATCTCTTACTGGCATATTATATATTTGAAACTTTGACTCCATGCCCAACGTTTCTTGTTTTCCTTTTTAACCAGAAAATCCTTTTGAGAAATTTTGAGAGAACTTTTATATTTTTCAGTCCTTGTATATATATTGTGAGAGAGCCCTCTCTGGTGGAAAAATGGCTAAGTTTTCTACCTAAAGCTTGGTTTGAAATAGGTTACCTTAGGTGTTATTCTTTTATAACCAGAATAAAATCTAAGTGTTAACAACTATAATACAAAAAATTCCCGATAAAAAATATTTTAACTAATAAAAACAATAAATTTATACTGGAAAATGTGTAGGATAAGAGAATCTAAACCCAACAATGCTGCAATTTTTTTATCATATAAGATGTTGAGTTGAACATCAAGGGTAAAAATATACATGAATATATCTTAGATGTTTATATTCAATTATACAACTGTATTGTTCGTCCATCTGATCGACATATTCAATTATACAAAATGCAAAATTACTAAACAAAATTGTTTATAACTGTGCTTTAAGTGATAAATGCAGCTGTTATGAGTTGTCTGGAGTGGAACTGGGTGCTGTTGGTTGTTGCAGACAGACCTCGACAATTGCTTCAGCTGAAACTGACATTTGGTGCTGGAATCTCTCCTAATGATGCAATGTGTTCTAGATGTCGATAGTAAGTGTTGTAAGGGCCAACAAGTGGGCTATCTGTTCTTTAGTAGTTTTTCCCTGTAGATGAATTAGGTTGGAACCGAAGAGTTGTATTTTCTCATGTGCAGCTGAAAGCAGTGTTCGAAGACGTGGTCAGATTTGCTCTACTTTGTCAAGGTTATGATGAGCTTGGCTCAACCACTGTGCTTCACTTTTTTCCAATTTCTCGAGTTTTCTATTTTCCATTATCAGTTGTTCCTCAATACTTTTGGCCATGGTTTCATCAGCTACTTGATGTTCATTTTGAAGATTGTCAATTGTCTCTCTTGTCTCCCACATTTCCGTAAACACGTTGCCATAATGTTTGTACCAATTGCGGAGAACATTGTTTGCTGTCTCTGCTTCGTCATTAGACTGTATGAGCTGACTGTGTGCTGAGTTGAATGCTTCAAACTATTATGACATCAATGCCGCTGTTACTGTGGCTTTTTCTTCTCAGTCCTTGGTCTGCTATTCAGACAGTGCCGACACAACAAATTCGAACAACTGAAATGCTTTATCAAGTGTGCTTGTCGTGTCGGAGGTGACTGGAATTGTTATGACCTATTGCGCTGATTCTTGACACTTTGTCAAAAATAGGGTTTGTTCTTGTTCCACCTTGTGAATCCGGTCTTCTGCTTCCAGTCGCCTATGTCACTGTTCTCGGTTGAATGCATTAGCCAGTATGTCGAGCTCTTCTTGTGGTTCCTGTTGTGGATGGTATGTCGAGATCGGGCCAAATTGGTCGAGATGTACAGACAAACGAATCAATTGAGATATGTGCTGCAGATGCTGTTGCTGTTGCTGAATATTTTTCTCTTGGTGTCGTTTTTTGTTTTTTTCCTTTTTCTTGGATTTTTCTTTAGATTTTGCCGCCGCTAATTGCTTTTCTGATTCTTTTTGAGTCTCGACTATTGCTGATGCCTATTTTGTCTATTTTTGTGCTTCTTCAGTAGAATGTTCTGCTTGTATTGAGTTGCTTGGTATTTCTACTGTGTTTGTCGAAATTACTTCTTCACTTGTTATTTTTTTGCTTTCTCTACTGTCTCGATAGCTGGCTCGACTGCTGCGTCAGTTGTTTCTTTTGTTGACTTGAATGCTGCTTTACTCATTTTACCTATTGACGACACATGTGTTTCATCGACTGGAAGATGAGGGTTAGGATTTAAACTGGGAGACGGTTTCCTACTGACTACATTTAAAACATGAAGGTCAGGGAAATGTTGCGGTTAGTTCGTGACATGTCGGGGAGGTGAATGGGCTTCCATCGACGGATTGACTAGAAAAGGAATGAACGAAGAAATCTTTTCAGCAAAAATTGGATTCTTTGTGTCACGATTGCGTTGTAGATGGGTATGGTGCATGCCAATTGGTTGCAGTGCTAAGGTATTTGATGGATTGAAAAGTTCGGTTGGGATGACACCAAGGGGAGCAGAATCTGTCGGTGAAGCAGTGTCTGCGAATATAGGTTTCTTGGTTATGATTTTTTGCCAATCTAGGAACGTGGCTGGGTGTTGGGTCATGAATTGGGTAATGTCGCTATCATTTTGGAATGTTTCTTGAAGTGAGGAAGGAAAATTTTGTACAATACTCGAAACTTGAGATGGAGGTTGAAGTGCAAGTGGGGTACTTACCATAGGTGTAGAAAAAAAAGTCTCCTGCATGACAATGGACGGCGATGGTGGAGGTGAGTTATCTGACAGGTCGAAAGAATCGTCGATGATAAACCTGACTTTATTTTTGGGTCGAGGGTGCTCAGCTTCCAAAAATTTCTTTAATTGGTCGTCGACAAGTATTTTGTTCTTCGCTACATCTTCTAATATTCAAGTTGCGCTGTCGTATAATTCAGTTTCATCTTCCATTGTCGGCTCGTCAATGGTCATTTTTCTTTTTCCCTTGCCCTGTACTTGTACAAGTCTTGAATGTCAACCTATGGATAATTGCTCGGCCATCTGGTGGATGTTGTCAGTTGTCAATGTGTACTCAGGATTGTTCGACAGGGTCTCTACATCCGATTGTTGAGCTCCATCCGTTGAATC
The DNA here is from genome assembly GCA_027924585.1 of Larix kaempferi. Taxonomy (NCBI): domain Eukaryota; kingdom Viridiplantae; phylum Streptophyta; class Pinopsida; order Pinales; family Pinaceae; genus Larix; species Larix kaempferi. The sequence goes on along the minus strand of BSBM01000579.1, from coordinate 3,955,429 downwards.
TTGTTGTGGAATGAGCATAAGTGCTAAAGGTTCTGATCCGGCCTTGAGCTGAGGTTCAAAAGTAAAATTGTCCATATATAGGCGGATTTCATATGCTTCTTCTTTCTTTGGATACGTTAAAGGTTCGATTTCCTATGCCAAAGGAGGGATTATCAATTTTGTGTTGGATTTCCTTTGAAGCTCATTGAAGATTTCCTCGACCGAAGGGTAATAGTCGAGATCTTGTGCGCGTTCCATTGCTCCTTCTAAGTACCAAACTGATGTATGGTACAGTGCAAGTTCAATGTGAGTGGTCGGAGGCAGACTTCGTCGAACATTCTGAGCTACTCTCCATCTGGTCGACTGAACTTTTAAGTCTTGGAATCAGGCTTCTAGCCAAATGTTGATTGTTGATGGCCCAAGTCTGCTGCCTCCTTTCGTAAAGCAACGAAAGTTGTTCATTAACACAGGTCCTGGTTTAGTAAAGTCTTTATTTACTTTTGGTCTTATAGCCGTCATTGCTATCCAGATGATTAGAGATGGATAGCGAATGGGCGCTCCATTCTCTTGGAACTTCATACATATGTTCTTTATAATTTCGGCAAGGTACTTAGCCCAGTTGTATACTTTGCCATCTTTTTCCATGCTTAGGATAGCCTCTAGCATTTCAATTTTAAAGTCAGACCCTCGACCAGAGGTTGACAAAGCGGTGGACACGATTCGCGCAGCTATTTTATAACTTTCATATTTTATTTGGGTCACCAATAATCCTCGAGAATTCTTTCCAGTTGGGTGTTCTGTAAACTCCTTGATCAATTCTGGTCTGTGTTGAGTAGGTACATCTGGACCTTTGTTTGATAACCCTGTAATCTTGTTGATGAGCTCAGCATTTATTTCGACTGGAACGTCAAAATAGAATTTTCCATTATGATATCTGCTTACTATGAATTGAGCAATAATGTCTTTCAGTCCAGCAAACTGTTCCAGCAGAGGTGCGTTCATGTATTGTAGAATGGTAGCAGTCCACAGTTTTTGGGCTGGCTCCCTCCAATGGCCATCTAATTCCTTTTCCCACTCAAGAATATCTTTCCAAGTTTTTTGCCAGTGTGGTTCGTGTACCTTAGTGTTTCGAACCAACTCTAAATGGGCTTCCAGCGGTGTTTGTGCCATTTCCAATTCATGGACTTTAGCTGTGGCTGAACGGGTTGTAGTCTGAGATTTCTTGGGTGCCATGGTCTCTGTAGAACTCTCAGGTTCGTAAAAGGCTTCTGTTGTCTTTGAAGTGTGGTTCTGTAGTTCTTGGAAAAAGAGTATCCAACAATCTTCTAGGTCGGCATTTATGGAGGAAGAGTTTGGCGCATGTGAATTAAAAGTAGCTGATTGCATTAAATAATGATTTGACAACCTATTTAATTCCGACTGACAGTCTATCTGTTCATTGTCGTGTGAATGTGGGTTTTTCCCATCTATTTGTTGGTGATCCTGACTGCTTGTTGCTTGTAGAAATTGTCGATTGTGAGTAGTCGGGGGCGATTGATGAATTCGACCAATTGTTACTGGCTCTTCTCTTTGTCTATGTATTTCTGGTTGCTTTGCTTTGGTTGTAGTTTGGGTAGGAGTAGATGCAATGTTCGGATATAATTTGTTGTGTAGCTCTGTCATATTTTGTACCCTTTTATATATTTATTCTTCTTTCAGAATGATTTGAGTACTGAAAAGTGATTTTATAAGAAGCGCAATGTTTAACCACTTTTCCTTCGTTGTCATTTCTTACAAATATTTTTTTTCCAAAGTGAAAAGGTTCCAAATCTGCAATAAAGGCTTCCACTGCCTTAATCTTATGAAATTTGTATCCACTAATGATGAATGGTACAGGTGGGTAAGAGGCTATGTTGTTGTGATCGAGATAGTTACCATTTCCATTGATGAACACTTGTCTGATGGCTTCTTTATGCACAATGTAATCTGTAGCATATTTGGGCAATAGAGAAGGAGGTTTTGTGCCCCCATACATTCTAATGTATGTCCCTTCTGAGGAGAAGTAATAGTCTCCATATTCACCTATTACATCCAAGGCATTGTATGACATACAATTTGCTTCTTTATTGAAGACAAGTAAATAAAGGGGCATGATTAGTTCTTCGCATAGTAATTTGTAGTACCTTGCATATCGGTGAGCCCAAGTTAATTGATATGCTACATGAATGGGAGTTTTATTCTGATTCCAAGTACATCCCAAATTAGGGAAAGGGTGGTTGACTAATATGCAATCGATAAGGTAGCTAGACATGAAGAATTCTGATTTCCCTTGTGAAAGGCCCATTTGAGCTGTAGAAATGGTTGACGCAATACTTTCTGAAATAATAGTTGCCCAATTGAATATTGTACCATGTGTGGCAACATGGTATATCAATGGAACCCAACTGATTTTATAGTTCTTGGCGTTTGGTAGACCCAAGAGTCTGCTCAACAATAGGACAATGATTCTATAGGGGGTCCTTAAGTCTCTGGTGGCGTATTTCTTGGTATGTTTAGGTGTAAGTTGTTTGCCTGGTAGCAGCATTTCCCTTGCACATTCAACATTATCTATATTGGCACGTCTTACCCAAGCATCAGTTAAAAACACATTGGAGGGAGGCAACTTGTATGCGGCTGTAAGCTGCACTGGTTTGAAGGATGCGAGCTGTTCCCCATTTGCATTTGAAATTATCCTTGTCGTAGTATGTACATGGGGCAAGATCCATGCAATAACATCTAAGTAGTGAAACAATTTTGGTCGTGTAGTTGCCTTATGAAGGTTGGACCTCTTGATGTTTTCATAAATTATGGTTTCCTCCAAGGTTGAATTAGGTATATTTCTATCTCTGATATCTATGTACAACTCGCCCCACTTGAAATCATCGCTGCAACCTATGGTGGGTTCAGTGTCTTTAAATAGTGTTTCCAGTTGTATCTTTTTCAAGGTCCATCTGTTCAGCCTTTCTTTTGTCGAGTTTTTGCAACATACCTGATTTGAAAACATACAGTATTATTAATGAGGAATCTTGATTTAAATGTTTACAATGTACCTAGTATTGAAGATAGACATAGATAATTTATAAAATTCTGTTGCTGTTGTAAGTAGAGGATATAGTACATTTTGTGCTTAAACAATCGTAATGAAATGTGGAATCAATATAAGTTATACAACTATAAATGGAAAGACTACAATCAAAAGGAAAATCTTCAATGGAGCTTGGTAAACATTAACAACATATGGAATTGTTCATATGAATATTGAATATGTTTTTCGACATTTTTTCTAAGATATGGTCGGAAGTCAAAATGGTCGGAGTCGGTCGAGCCTTTAAATATTGGTCGACTCTAAACTATGTCATTGTGTATTTGTCAGTTTTTTGGTCGGCCTCAAGTTGTCGGAAGTCAAAATAGTCCGAAGTCAAAATGGTCAGAAGTGAAAATGGTTGGAGTTGGTGGAGCCTTTAAAAATTGGTCGACTCTTAAGTATGGACAGTTTGTTTTGGTCGGCTTGAAGTTGTTATTGTGTAAACATCAACAACATATCGAATTGTTGATATGAATATTGAATTTGTTTTTTGACTTTTTTTCTAAGATATGGTCGGAAGTCAAAATAGTCGAAGTTGGTTGAGCCTTTAAATATTGGTCGACTCTTAAATATGTCATTGTGTATTTGTTGGTTTTTTGGTCGGCCTGAAGTTGTTATTGTGTAAACATCAACAACATATCGAATTGTTGATATGAATATTGAATTTGTTTTTCAACATTTTTTCTAAGATATGGTCGGAAGTCAAAATAGTCGAAGTTGGTCGAGCCTTTAAATATTGGTTGACTCTTAACTATGTCATTGTGTATTTGTCGGTTTTTTGGTTGGCTTGAAGTTGTTATTGTGTAAACATTAACGACATATCGAATTGTCGATATGAATATTAAATTTGTTTTTCGACCTTTTTTCTATGAAATGGTCAGAAGTCAAAATGGTCGAAGTTGGTAGAGCCTTTAAATATTGGTCGACTCTTGATTATGTCATTGTGTATTTGTCAGTGAATGCTAAGCATTGACCGAGCTAGTCAATGCCTTTAAAAATTGGCCGACTCTTAAGTATGTGGATCAATTGATAAACGGTTTGTTTTGGTTGGGCTAAAGTTGTTACTGTGTAAACATTAAAAACATATCGAATTGTTGATACGAATATTGATTTTTTTTCGACATTTTTTCTAAGATATGGTCAGAAGTCAAAATAGTCGGAAGTGAAAATGGTCGGTTGTGAAAATGGTCGCAGTTGGTGGAGCCTTTAAATATTGGTCGACTCTTGACTATGTCACTTTGTATATTTTTTTCGACATTTTTTCTAAGATATGGTCGGAAATCAAAATACTCGGAAGTCAAAATGGTCGGAAGTGAAAATGGTTGGAGTTGTTGGAGCCTTTAAAAATTGGTTGACTTTTAAGTATGTGGTTCAATTGATGGACAGTTTGTTTTGGTCGGCTTGAAGTTGTTATTGTGTAAACATCAACAACATATGGAATTGTTGATATGAATATTGAATTTGTTTTTCGACATATTTTCTAAGATATGGTCAGAAGTCAAAATGTTCGGAAGTCAAAATGGTCGGAGTTGGTCGAGCTTTTAAATATTGGCCGACTCTTAACTATGTCATTGCGTAAAAATGTTCGACATATTGTTGTTTGAGTGGATACCAGGATCATTGACCGTTGACTAGGATGATATTCTTGCTCATGTCAACTATGAAATTTGATCAGTATTAGAGTCCAGTAAGAGTGGTTCGTTTGAGGAAAAAAGAGCAACCTGTAAAAGAAGTCGATACGACTGTATTGAAACTGTCGTTAGTCGAAAAGAAGACAATTAGTCGGCTGCCGACTTGGATACAATAACCATGTGTATTTAACAGTTTTTTGAAGATAGAAAATAATGATCGAGAGTGTTAGTGAAATAGAGAACAGACTATCATTTAGATGACATGACTTCATCATCCCATGCACACATTTTTTGGACAGACCCTTGACATTTTATATTTAGTGGAAAAAAGACTAAGATGGGATGAAATGTGCTGATGTGCTTGCTTTAAAAAAAGTAATGACAAAACATTGAAGTAAATAAGATAGAGTAGTACAAGAAAAGTGCTGATAAGAAGATTAAATTTCTTGTCTTCTTTATAGAGTAGTATTTCCTTGTCTTTCATAGAAAAATATCAATGCTGGTAGCAACAGAAATACAAGATGTGAAAAAAATGGAGCTGCAAAGTAGCAGGAATATAACTTTATGGAGCATGTAGCTGCAAAGATTTCGAAGCAAGTAAGTTCTCTTCTTGTATTCTGCGTTGCACATAGGGACTATCTTTCATTCGAGAATACCTACAAAAGGAAAAAGGTGGAGAAATGCGAAGGCCTGATAGAGATTTTACTCTTGATATTGCAGTGAATGTAAGTCCCTGTCTGTTAGTCTTGCCAATATCTATTGTTGCATTTTGCAACGTCATCCCTTGTGCTTTATGGATTGTTAAACCCCATGCCATGCAAAGTGGTACTTGTCTTCGTGAACCCCTTGTTATAGGAGGAATGGGGACATAATTTGGATTGGAAGAATCCCATGGGGGGGCATTGTAGTGGAGAAAATCAATTACAACATAAGATGGCAATGTAGGTGGTTGATCATTGGAATTGTAGACAATTGCAATAACTTTCCCAAGTGAGCCATTCACAAGTCCTGCTGAGACACACAAGTTGGCTGTCAACATGACTTGTTGACCAATTGCTAGTAGAACCTTGAATGGAGGTTGTTCATCATCTATTGAACTTTGTAAATGTTGTTTATTTTGCTCTGCAAAGCAATGTGCAATTGGCATGTTGAGGAGTTTTAGCATTTGTTTGTTGTGCAGTGCAACAAAGCTATTAGTTGCGTACAAGTGAGTGCATTGGTCAAATGTGTGATTGTATTTGTCTGAAAGGAATGAGGTTGTTCTTGACATGAGGAGCGTCCAATCTTCAATAGTTGGATTTGCATTTCGAAGATTGAGTAGGAGTTGTCGAAAGGAAACTTGAGAAGGGGTGTCCCCTTGTTGTCGAAAGATGGTTGAAAGTGTAACAAAAGTGTCAAAAGTACGCTAGAGAGCATTCACTCGTGATGCACCAACATACATGGGGATGTCTTTTGCAGGTGGTAGTTGTCCAAAATCACCAATGAAGATGATGGAGCAGCCACCAAATGGAGTTGTACATTGGGAGGGGAATGCTTGTCGTAAGCAGTCATCCATGTGGGTTAACAATTTTGGGCCAACGAAACTCATTCTGTCAATGATTATGTATCGGATATGGCGGAATTGTTGTTGGAAGCTTGAAAGGGATTGTCCTTCAAGAGTATGCATCTTTGTAATGGGTATGCGAAGGGTAGAATGTATTTTTAACGCATGTATGTTAAAAGAAACAACACCGGTGGGAGCAAGGAGGAGCAAGGGTTAAGGGTTATTGCTAGAGGCATGTTGGAATGTAGATCTAAGGCAAGAAATCAAGAAAGACTTTCCTGTTCCTGCAGTTCCTTGAATGACCATCTTGAGTGGGGGAAGGGTTCTAGCATTTGTGGAGTGTGCGATGATAAGAGAAAAGGCCATGCATTGTGTGGGAGACAAGGAGGTAGGAGAACATGAAGATGACAAGGTGTTAGGTTCTACATGTGTAGACATTCGAATGATGTCAATGAATGGTATAGTTGTTGCATGGATGTCTGTAGGAATATGGTGTTCGGTCCAATTGTGGTCTTTTTCAAAGTCACGATGACCAAGCATGTCAAGCTCATCAACATAGAGGTTGTTTTCGGGGCGGAGTTGAGAAAGGAGTTCCCATTCATCAATGGAAGGGGCTAAGGGAAAATGCTGTAAAGTAGAGGGAGGGGTACTGGGGGGTTCTGGAAAATGATCAACATGCCATGCGGTATATCTGTCTTTAATGCAAACCCAATTAGAAGTTATGGCCAAATTTGTGGATCCAATGTCATTTTGGAGGTTGCGGAAAGGTTTGTATAGGAGGAGCTCACTCCAGTGAAAGGGAACAAATGAATCTGCAGTAATGGGTGGAATGGTGGTGAATCGAGGAAAGACACAAACAATTTTGGGAGGGTAGTTTTGTTTCCATTTTGATTGCTTTCTACGAGGTGAGTATGACCAAGAGCGTGCAGCTTCAAGACGGGTAAGTTGTTCGAGTGCAAGTGGGTGTTGCATGTATGCAGAAATGAAGGTGGGTGTTGTTGGGATGTCAAGAGAGTCATTGGAAATATGGCGAAAAATGCTTTGGCTAACATTTAAGGACATAAAGGAATAATTGCAAAGACAAAGAGGGAGTTTTTGGAGCATGTGGCAAGTCTCTTGTGCACCAATGTCTCTTTCTGCAACAGTTTCAGATAGGAAACATCTTATTAGCAGAAGGATGGGGACATCATTTGGAGTTGCATGTGCAAGTCGAGAAAGAAGTGCATGGTAGCTTTCTGATTTAGGCTCTGCCTTTGATGCATACTTTGAAATATATTTGAGGACAACATGTCTACAGAGAACATGTTGGCAATCAACATTAGCTCGCCAAATGGATAACATCATAGGGTTGTGAATATTCAAAAGGGCATCATTCCTTGCAGGGTTGTATGTTTTTCGGCCTTTTGCATCAATGAATAAGGAAGAGGTAGGCTGTAGATCAAAGAGGAACCCATAACGACATTGAAGAGATGATCCTTTTTTACGTAGGCAAGAAGATTCTGAACATTTTGTGTGCCTTTGGACACAATTAACAAGTTCTTCATAGTCATCCAAATGATTAGTTGCAAGTATGGAATCTGATCCAATGGTGCATGGATCATTTATAATAGAGGCTTGTAATGTTGGAGTTTGTAAATGGTTGACACGAGGATTCCATGCTGTAACAAACTTGTCAAAGTATAATTTGGCTTCTTCAACCTGTGTAGCATTTGCCCAGTCTAACGTGTCCATATTGGGTGCATTTTCTAGCCATAAGAATCCATGTATATGTGCAGATCCCCTGTGTTGCCATTCATACCTACATGTAAAATATAAAGATTAGGAAAAAATATTTTAGGTTTTAAATACATTGAATTTTCATGGGAATATGAGTTGTGACTAACCTGCACCAATAGTCTTTTGTAAAAAGACCTTTTTTAACAACCTCTTCTAGAAATATTTTGAATCTGTTGTCCATGTATTCAGATGCAAAGTGTGGATTTGATATAAGGTTGCGAATTCTCCATTGGTGCTATTGCTTTGAAGTGGAAGGAGCTTGTCCAGGCATCAAGGAATGAAAATCTGTCCACTTTGTGTCAGCTGCGCTGAGTGTGAAGAAGAATGTAGGTGTTCCTTGTTGAGTGATCATGTCAGTTAGCTCACCCCTGCTTTTGTTCCAATAGGAGCGTGTCCCACGAAGTGTGGATCCAAAGCACATGACTTGCTCAACAATTTTAGCATCAGGTAAGTCTTGTAATTGTTGTACAAGTTCCGATATAGTTGGGGGAAATGTATCATGAATGTTACATTTTACAAATATAGAAGCAGTAGATTGGCTACAATGACACATCATCAGGTTATAAATGTAATAACAAAAACGAGGATGTTTCCCAAACCTATTGTCATGGTACCTAAGAAGGTGTAGTGCATAATTGTCCATACTAGCCTCTTGAATGTGCAATTGTTTAAGCATTGCAACTCCTGAGGGAAATAAGGTTGGGAAGGCCATTGAGAGGAGGCCTATTGTGTTATACTCATTGATAGGGAAAATGTCTATTGGGGGCCAATCAATCCAAGGTAGAGTGCCTGGATGGCTTGCTGCTAAGAAGCGTTTGATTTCATCAACCTCAGTTATTCAATTTGTTTGTGTAGATATAAAGGAGGATGATTGTTGTTCATGGGGTTCGAGGATGCTGGATGTTTGAGTAGTAGAAGTTGAGGTATGTTCAGCAGATGGGGAGTAAGCGGGTGTGACATGACGAAGGTGGGCTGAAATGTCAGTTGGGTCAAGAGGCAAATAAGATAATGCAGCTGAGCTAAGTTGGACATCTTTGTAGTATATCAATGTCTGAGAGTAAATGAGGGAGGGAAGTGGCAATGCTTGTAATGTCTTAAGGGAAGCTTATAGTGTGGCTAGAATATGTATATTGTCCCCCAAAAGCATGAGCGACTTGTAAAATTGGGTTAACTTGAGAAATGAGCATTTCTTCAACTTGAGTAAGCCTTGCTAGCAATGATGGTTGTATCCTAGGATCCATATTGTTTGCAATTGAATAGAGGTGGCCATTTTGTTCCGCATTGCAACGAGAACATGCATATGCACCAGAAGAGTGTTTTATTTTAATTCCAGGATATGACTCCATGCATATAGAGCATATTTTCATGGGAGATAATTTGTCCATCCTTGTATGAAATCACTACTGTGTAGCATGTAGATGCATGTTTGTTGGGTGTGTTGTTGTGGATGTGGATGGTGTGGAGCGTGTAAGCGGAGGTTGAGCAACGTGAAATGGAGAAGGGATATGAACGAGTTGACGAGCATCTCTATATAGAAGGCGTTGCCGCTTGTTGTTTTCATTTTTCTTTTGAGCATATATAAGTTTTCTACGTGCATTCTGTTGATCATTGTTATCATTGGTTGACATTCCTACAAGTGTTTAGTGGTCGTGGAATTTTTGGTGCATTTGGTGTAACAGAAAAATACTATACATGTAATAATTGCAAGAGTAAATAAAGTTATCTTGTATAAGATAAATGGTTATCCATGTTGCTTTTATAGTGCCTTTGGTGGAAGAGATAAAAAATGTATATGTAATAATTCAAAGACTAAAAAAGGTATATTGTAAAAAAATGCATTGTGAAGACACTCTTGAACAATGTTTATAAAGAAAAAAGTATATATTTGACAAAGCAATCTAAATTATAAGCACGGATTTGAAAATTACAGCATAGGTTGAAAAATAATATGTGATTGAACACAATGGTACAACAAAACTAAATAATATAATATTCAAGATTGTTCATTGATGGTTTCAAGTAGCACCTATGTAAAAGTGTCTACACATAAATGTGTATTTGCTAAGTACAAGCTAGTAAGTACAAAAGGTAGAAATGAAGAGTAGGAGTTCAAAGCTTGCGAGCAATTGGACGTTTAGTAAGTAGAATGTGTTCACTTTCAGTAGGAGTATCGATAGGGGACAATGATGGAGAAACCTATTCTGACATAACAAGAAGAACCTTCAACCGAGCATGTGAATTAAAAGTCTCTGTCTTTACTGATAATGTTAGAAGGTACTGGCGAGCACAAACATGTTGAACAATTTCCAAGAGAGATGTTGGATCATTTGATAGGAGACAAAAATATTTTACAAAGACCCCCATTAGTTGTTGCGCAACATCATTAAAAGCTGTGATACCATATAGTTGTCCAGTAGAATCCGTGATGTCAAGTTTTAGTATGTATCGGTAAGCACACGCTGTAAACTCCCCATCACATTTTGTACAATGCCAAACATTGCCAACTTTGTGGGAATTTTTTTTCATGCATTGTATTCCATCAACAAATAGAGGGCATGCAAGGAAATGAAAGTCATTGATGTTAATATGGGTGATTGTAGCAATAATTGAATACCAAGTTGCCTTCTCAGAGGGTTGTAGAGATTGTAGCACAGAGATGGAAATGCGTTTACAAGAGGTAGAAGAAGACAAGTTGGATTTTCTGCTCAAAGATGGGGAGGCAGAACGGAATCTATTCTTAGCAAACCATGCTTGGAGGGATTCAGCTTCCTCAATATCTGGGTTTATAATGAGGTTGGTGTTTGAGATGGTTCCAATGGTTTTTCCATTAAATTCTGTAACACACCCACCTTTTATTGCAAGGATAGAGGGTGTAGCTGAACCTCGAAGGTTTCCAAGGTGGGAACCCTCAATTGTGCAATGCTCCCCCCAAAGTGTAAATCTATGCTATACCCAGACATGTCCCTCAACCTAATTGTTCGGCGAATGACTTCAGAGCCATCCCTTTTGCGGATAGTTGATGCAGGGGAAACAAAAATGACAATTCCAACAAGGTCAACCATGGAATTGATCGGTATAGTTTTAATGTCATGGAGAGATTTAAAGTTGAAGCAATGAAAAGGAATAAGTGGGCACTCTTCCAAGCATCGTTCAATTGTTGAAGAGGAGTTCAGCAAAATCTCAAAAGCACTTTCCAAATGGTTGTATTTTGGATTAATTGGTTTGATTGTGCCATTTGAGACTATGTAGACTATGCCAACTTGTATTCGGTCATATAATGAGGTAGCTAGTTCATTGAACGCAGAGATATGAATCTCATCTCTAGTAGCACTAACAAGGTCAAACTCAAAGAGTCGACCAGGACCTTTTTGGTTGGTGTAGGTGTTGATACTTGTCTTTGCGGTAACTCATCCTTGAATGGTCCATGTTCTATTGGAAGGGTTGAGCAATGTGAATTGAAGAGTAGGTGCAAGAAGGTTTGGCGTTGGAGAAGGTATTGCAAGTGAAGGGTTTTTGGAGTTAAGTGTGTTGTTTTCTAAAATAGATGAACTGCTGTGGGCTGTAAAGGTAGGTGTGAGGTTGAAAGGGGATGGGTCACCAATAATTGTTGTTTCTAAGGTGACAATTTCGAAGGTGTCCAATGTGATAGTCCTGGCTATTAAATTTTGAGCATTAATTCATTATACTCTAGGATCTTTGCTGAGAGAATAACATATACAGTATATCAATGCATGACAATCACAATATGACAAGCATCACAAGAATCAAAAGCATAAGAGACAAGAGACACGGAGTTTCCGTGGGGAAAGCCCTAAGGTGAAAAACCCCACAACTTCCTCAGAGATAGAGAGAGCAATGGATCAACCAAAATACAACCAAATAACACTGAGATAGTCTCCTAGCAGATGATCCTCCTCTTCCTCACTAGTGCGATAGTCTCCTAGCAGATGATCCTCCTCTTCCTCACTAGTGCGCCACTTTTGAGAGAGAGAGTGAGTTACTTTTTCGAGTGAGTAAAATAGAGATCTCCTATCTCTATTTATACTCACCTTTTTGTCCAGTGACCTTATGGGGCCGACTTGTCTATCTAGATACATCCACATTATATTATATATAATTCAGGGCCGACCCCACATGGTGGTCTAATAACCCATCGGCAAGTACACACACTTGTGACACTTGTCAATCCACATGACGACACTTCCTTATAGAGGAATAACACATCTCTTATAAGGGTACAATGAATATATATAAAATACATAGATGAAATACATTCTGAAGTTACATATACATCAACACTCCCTCTTAACTAGGAAGGTATTTCTCGACACAAATATGTTAGACAAGTCTTCTTCTCGGGATCATCGTCATCATCATCATCACTGCTGCTGCTATCTCAACCAATCTCTGACTCTAATCGTCATAGGAAGTTCTACAGAGCCAGTCCTTTTTCATACTGGATGTAGGCCCACCACTTGCAGGTCTTCATCATCACTGGCCACACTGTGGAATCCTTAGGACTTATTACGTGTGTCACAAAACCTAGCTGCAGCATCCCAGGCTATTACGAGCACACAGCTCTACCTATAGGATCTCCCAAAAGCACATTACATGTGACCCATCACAAAACCTGGCTGAAGCATCCCAGGCTGTTATGAGCACACGGCTCTACCTGTCGGATCTCCCAGGAGCACATTACATGTGATCTCACCACAAAACCTGGCTGAAGCATATGAGGCCTTTTTCATCCTGTCCAGATCTCCCAGGAGCAAATTACATGTGGTCATGGCAAAACCTGGCTGAAGCATCTGAGGCCTTTTTTCATCCTATCCAGATCTCCCAGGAGCAAATTACATCCCATAGGAAAAAACATCGCAAGAGCATCTGCCAGATATCCCAGGGCACCGAATTACATGCCATAGGCAAAACCTCGAAAGACTATCTGCAGATCTCCCAGGGCACAAATTACATGTCCTCCCAAGCAAAACCTCGAAAGAGCATTTGCCAGATGTCCCAGGGCACCGAATTACATGCCATAGGAAAAACCTCGAAAGACCATCTGCAAATCTCCCAGGGCACAAATTACATGCTTACCTGCACAACCTAATCCACGGCCACAAAGTATCATCTGATACTCATCAAACATCATCCTGATGTACACATGATCATCATCACTGCAACATCCTGCTGCATGTCATCTGGAGAAGCTCGTCATCCACGATCATCCTGATCATACAATGCATCCATCTGATGCACACCAAGTATCCACCTGATACATACATAGATACATGATCCACACAATGTATCCATCAGCATACATGATCTACCTGACCATACAAAGATACATGATCCACACAATGTATCCATCAACATACATGATCTACCTGATCATACAAAGATACATGATCCACACAATGTATCCATCAGCATCCAACATGATGCGTACATATATGAATGATCCAACTGATCATATCTAGCATCCAACATGATGCATACATACATAAATGATCCAACTGATCATATCCAGCATCCAACATGATGCGTATACAGAATACATACACATGATCCAACCGATCATATCCAGCATCCAACATGATGCGTACATACATACAAATGATCCAACTGATCATATCTAGCATCCAACATGATGCATACATACATACATAAAAATGATCCAACTGATCATATCCAGCAGAAACCAAAACATCATCCTGATGCTCATCATCCAACGCTTACATCCACAGCCATGTGAAGGATCCTCCTTCCAACATGCTTGGAATGGCTTCAGCAAATGTGTCCATCACTTCTTTCTCGAAGTGTCCTCGATCTGAAGAACGCCAAGCCTCTCTCTGAAGTACTCGAACTTCACCCTGGCTAGTGGCTTCGTCAGCACATCTGCAATCTGCTTGTCCATCGCAACATACAAGAGCTTCACGGCTCCTCTCTGCACCATATCCCTGATATAGTGATATTTGGTCTCTATGTGTTTCGACCTATCATGAAACACTGGGTTCTCGGACAGCTTCACACAACTCTGGTTATCACAGAAGATACAAGTAGCATCCAATGGGAGATCAAATAACTCAGATAGTAGCTTCCGTAGCCATACTGCATCGTTCAATTGTTGAAGAGGAGTTCAGCAAAATCTCAAAAGCACTTTCCAAATGGTTGTATTTTGGATTAATTGGTTTGATTGTGCCATTTGAGACTATGTAGACTATGCCAACTTGTATTCGGTCATATAATGAGGTAGCTAGTTCATTGAACGCAGAGATATGAATCTCATCTCTAGTAGCACTAACAAGGTCAAACTCAAAGAGTCGACCAGGACCTTTTTGGTTGGTGTAGGTGTTGATACTTGTCTTTGCGGTAACTCATCCTTGAATGGTCCATGTTCTATTGGAAGGGTTGAGCAATGTGAATTGAAGAGTAGGTGCAAGAAGGTTTGGCGTTGGAGAAGGTATTGCAAGTGAAGGGTTTTTGGAGTTAAGTGTGTTGTTTTCTAAAATAGATGAACTGCTGTGGGCTGTAAAGGTAGGTGTGAGGTTGAAAGGGGATGGGTCACCAATAATTGTTGTTTCTAAGGTGACAATTTCGAAGGTGTCCAATGTGATAGTCCTGGCTATTAAATTTTGAGCATTAATTCATTATACTCTAGGATCTTTGCTGAGAGAATAACATATACAGTATATCAATGCATGACAATCACAATATGACAAGCATCACAAGAATCAAAAGCATAAGAGACAAGAGACACGGAGTTTCCGTGGGGAAAGCCCTAAGGTGAAAAACCCCACAACTTCCTCAGAGATAGAGAGAGCAATGGATCAACCAAAATACAACCAAATAACACTGAGATAGTCTCCTAGCAGATGATCCTCCTCTTCCTCACTAGTGCGATAGTCTCCTAGCAGATGATCCTCCTCTTCCTCACTAGTGCGCCACTTTTGAGAGAGAGAGTGAGTTACTTTTTCGAGTGAGTAAAATAGAGATCTCCTATCTCTATTTATACTCACCTTTTTGTCCAGTGACCTTATGGGGCCGACTTGTCTATCTAGATACATCCACATTATATTATATATAATTCAGGGCCGACCCCACATGGTGGTCTAATAACCCATCGGCAAGTACACACACTTGTGACACTTGTCAATCCACATGACGACACTTCCTTATAGAGGAATAACACATCTCTTATAAGGGTACAATGAATATATATAAAATACATAGATGAAATACATTCTGAAGTTACATATACATCAACACTCCCTCTTAACTAGGAAGGTATTTCTCGACACAAATATGTTAGACAAGTCTTCTTCTCGGGATCATCGTCATCATCATCATCACTGCTGCTGCTATCTCAACCAATCTCTGACTCTAATCGTCATAGGAAGTTCTACAGAGCCAGTCCTTTTTCATACTGGATGTAGGCCCACCACTTGCAGGTCTTCATCATCACTGGCCACACTGTGGAATCCTTAGGACTTATTACGTGTGTCACAAAACCTAGCTGCAGCATCCCAGGCTATTACGAGCACACAGCTCTACCTATAGGATCTCCCAAAAGCACATTACATGTGACCCATCACAAAACCTGGCTGAAGCATCCCAGGCTGTTATGAGCACACGGCTCTACCTGTCGGATCTCCCAGGAGCACATTACATGTGATCTCACCACAAAACCTGGCTGAAGCATATGAGGCCTTTTTCATCCTGTCCAGATCTCCCAGGAGCAAATTACATGTGGTCATGGCAAAACCTGGCTGAAGCATCTGAGGCCTTTTTTCATCCTATCCAGATCTCCCAGGAGCAAATTACATCCCATAGGAAAAAACATCGCAAGAGCATCTGCCAGATATCCCAGGGCACCGAATTACATGCCATAGGCAAAACCTCGAAAGACTATCTGCAGATCTCCCAGGGCACAAATTACATGTCCTCCCAAGCAAAACCTCGAAAGAGCATTTGCCAGATGTCCCAGGGCACCGAATTACATGCCATAGGAAAAACCTCGAAAGACCATCTGCAAATCTCCCAGGGCACAAATTACATGCTTACCTGCACAACCTAATCCACGGCCACAAAGTATCATCTGATACTCATCAAACATCATCCTGATGTACACATGATCATCATCACTGCAACATCCTGCTGCATGTCATCTGGAGAAGCTCGTCATCCACGATCATCCTGATCATACAATGCATCCATCTGATGCACACCAAGTATCCACCTGATACATACATAGATACATGATCCACACAATGTATCCATCAGCATACATGATCTACCTGACCATACAAAGATACATGATCCACACAATGTATCCATCAACATACATGATCTACCTGATCATACAAAGATACATGATCCACACAATGTATCCATCAGCATCCAACATGATGCGTACATATATGAATGATCCAACTGATCATATCTAGCATCCAACATGATGCATACATACATAAATGATCCAACTGATCATATCCAGCATCCAACATGATGCGTATACAGAATACATACACATGATCCAACCGATCATATCCAGCATCCAACATGATGCGTACATACATACAAATGATCCAACTGATCATATCTAGCATCCAACATGATGCATACATACATACATAAAAATGATCCAACTGATCATATCCAGCAGAAACCAAAACATCATCCTGATGCTCATCATCCAACGCTTACATCCACAGCCATGTGAAGGATCCTCCTTCCAACATGCTTGGAATGGCTTCAGCAAATGTGTCCATCACTTCTTTCTCGAAGTGTCCTCGATCTGAAGAACGCCAAGCCTCTCTCTGAAGTACTCGAACTTCACCCTGGCTAGTGGCTTCGTCAGCACATCTGCAATCTGCTTGTCCATCGCAACATACAAGAGCTTCACGGCTCCTCTCTGCACCATATCCCTGATATAGTGATATTTGGTCTCTATGTGTTTCGACCTATCATGAAACACTGGGTTCTCGGACAGCTTCACACAACTCTGGTTATCACAGAAGATACAAGTAGCATCCAATGGGAGATCAAATAACTCAGATAGTAGCTTCCGTAGCCATACTGCATCGTTCAATTGTTGAAGAGGAGTTCAGCAAAATCTCAAAAGCACTTTCCAAATGGTTGTATTTTGGATTAATTGGTTTGATTGTGCCATTTGAGACTATGTAGACTATGCCAACTTGTATTCGGTCATATAATGAGGTAGCTAGTTCATTGAACGCAGAGATATGAATCTCATCTCTAGTAGCACTAACAAGGTCAAACTCAAAGAGTCGACCAGGACCTTTTTGGTTGGTGTAGGTGTTGATACTTGTCTTTGCGGTAACTCATCCTTGAATGGTCCATGTTCTATTGGAAGGGTTGAGCAATGTGAATTGAAGAGTAGGTGCAAGAAGGTTTGGCGTTGGAGAAGGTATTGCAAGTGAAGGGTTTTTGGAGTTAAGTGTGTTGTTTTCTAAAATAGATGAACTGCTGTGGGCTGTAAAGGTAGGTGTGAGGTTGAAAGGGGATGGGTCACCAATAATTGTTGTTTCTAAGGTGACAATTTCGAAGGTGTCCAATGTGATAGTCCTGGCTATTAAATTTTGAGCATTAATTCATTATACTCTAGGATCTTTGCTGAGAGAATAACATATACAGTATATCAATGCATGACAATCACAATATGACAAGCATCACAAGAATCAAAAGCATAAGAGACAAGAGACACGGAGTTTCCGTGGGGAAAGCCCTAAGGTGAAAAACCCCACAACTTCCTCAGAGATAGAGAGAGCAATGGATCAACCAAAATACAACCAAATAACACTGAGATAGTCTCCTAGCAGATGATCCTCCTCTTCCTCACTAGTGCGATAGTCTCCTAGCAGATGATCCTCCTCTTCCTCACTAGTGCGCCACTTTTGAGAGAGAGAGTGAGTTACTTTTTCGAGTGAGTAAAATAGAGATCTCCTATCTCTATTTATACTCACCTTTTTGTCCAGTGACCTTATGGGGCCGACTTGTCTATCTAGATACATCCACATTATATTATATATAATTCAGGGCCGACCCCACATGGTGGTCTAATAACCCATCGGCAAGTACACACACTTGTGACACTTGTCAATCCACATGACGACACTTCCTTATAGAGGAATAACACATCTCTTATAAGGGTACAATGAATATATATAAAATACATAGATGAAATACATTCTGAAGTTACATATACATCAACACTCCCTCTTAACTAGGAAGGTATTTCTCGACACAAATATGTTAGACAAGTCTTCTTCTCGGGATCATCGTCATCATCATCATCACTGCTGCTGCTATCTCAACCAATCTCTGACTCTAATCGTCATAGGAAGTTCTACAGAGCCAGTCCTTTTTCATACTGGATGTAGGCCCACCACTTGCAGGTCTTCATCATCACTGGCCACACTGTGGAATCCTTAGGACTTATTACGTGTGTCACAAAACCTAGCTGCAGCATCCCAGGCTATTACGAGCACACAGCTCTACCTATAGGATCTCCCAAAAGCACATTACATGTGACCCATCACAAAACCTGGCTGAAGCATCCCAGGCTGTTATGAGCACACGGCTCTACCTGTCGGATCTCCCAGGAGCACATTACATGTGATCTCACCACAAAACCTGGCTGAAGCATATGAGGCCTTTTTCATCCTGTCCAGATCTCCCAGGAGCAAATTACATGTGGTCATGGCAAAACCTGGCTGAAGCATCTGAGGCCTTTTTTCATCCTATCCAGATCTCCCAGGAGCAAATTACATCCCATAGGAAAAAACATCGCAAGAGCATCTGCCAGATATCCCAGGGCACCGAATTACATGCCATAGGCAAAACCTCGAAAGACTATCTGCAGATCTCCCAGGGCACAAATTACATGTCCTCCCAAGCAAAACCTCGAAAGAGCATTTGCCAGATGTCCCAGGGCACCGAATTACATGCCATAGGAAAAACCTCGAAAGACCATCTGCAAATCTCCCAGGGCACAAATTACATGCTTACCTGCACAACCTAATCCACGGCCACAAAGTATCATCTGATACTCATCAAACATCATCCTGATGTACACATGATCATCATCACTGCAACATCCTGCTGCATGTCATCTGGAGAAGCTCGTCATCCACGATCATCCTGATCATACAATGCATCCATCTGATGCACACCAAGTATCCACCTGATACATACATAGATACATGATCCACACAATGTATCCATCAGCATACATGATCTACCTGACCATACAAAGATACATGATCCACACAATGTATCCATCAACATACATGATCTACCTGATCATACAAAGATACATGATCCACACAATGTATCCATCAGCATCCAACATGATGCGTACATATATGAATGATCCAACTGATCATATCTAGCATCCAACATGATGCATACATACATAAATGATCCAACTGATCATATCCAGCATCCAACATGATGCGTATACAGAATACATACACATGATCCAACCGATCATATCCAGCATCCAACATGATGCGTACATACATACAAATGATCCAACTGATCATATCTAGCATCCAACATGATGCATACATACATACATAAAAATGATCCAACTGATCATATCCAGCAGAAACCAAAACATCATCCTGATGCTCATCATCCAACGCTTACATCCACAGCCATGTGAAGGATCCTCCTTCCAACATGCTTGGAATGGCTTCAGCAAATGTGTCCATCACTTCTTTCTCGAAGTGTCCTCGATCTGAAGAACGCCAAGCCTCTCTCTGAAGTACTCGAACTTCACCCTGGCTAGTGGCTTCGTCAGCACATCTGCAATCTGCTTGTCCATCGCAACATACAAGAGCTTCACGGCTCCTCTCTGCACCATATCCCTGATATAGTGATATTTGGTCTCTATGTGTTTCGACCTATCATGAAACACTGGGTTCTCGGACAGCTTCACACAACTCTGGTTATCACAGAAGATACAAGTAGCATCCAATGGGAGATCAAATAACTCAGATAGTAGCTTCCGTAGCCATACTGCATCGTTCAATTGTTGAAGAGGAGTTCAGCAAAATCTCAAAAGCACTTTCCAAATGGTTGTATTTTGGATTAATTGGTTTGATTGTGCCATTTGAGACTATGTAGACTATGCCAACTTGTATTCGGTCATATAATGAGGTAGCTAGTTCATTGAACGCAGAGATATGAATCTCATCTCTAGTAGCACTAACAAGGTCAAACTCAAAGAGTCGACCAGGACCTTTTTGGTTGGTGTAGGTGTTGATACTTGTCTTTGCGGTAACTCATCCTTGAATGGTCCATGTTCTATTGGAAGGGTTGAGCAATGTGAATTGAAGAGTAGGTGCAAGAAGGTTTGGCGTTGGAGAAGGTATTGCAAGTGAAGGGTTTTTGGAGTTAAGTGTGTTGTTTTCTAAAATAGATGAACTGCTGTGGGCTGTAAAGGTAGGTGTGAGGTTGAAAGGGGATGGGTCACCAATAATTGTTGTTTCTAAGGTGACAATTTCGAAGGTGTCCAATGTGATAGTCCTGGCTATTAAATTTTGAGCATTAATTCATTATACTCTAGGATCTTTGCTGAGAGAATAACATATACAGTATATCAATGCATGACAATCACAATATGACAAGCATCACAAGAATCAAAAGCATAAGAGACAAGAGACACGAAGTTTCCGTGGGGAAAGCCCTAAGGTGAAAAACCCCACAACTTCCTCAGAGATAGAGAGAGCAATGGATCAACCAAAATACAACCAAATAACACTGAGATAGTCTCCTAGCAGATGATCCTCCTCTTCCTCACTAGTGCGATAGTCTCCTAGCAGATGATCCTCCTCTTCCTCACTAGTGCGCCACTTTTGAGAGAGAGAGTGAGTTACTTTTTCGAGTGAGTAAAATAGAGATCTCCTATCTCTATTTATACTCACCTTTTTGTCCAGTGACCTTATGGGGCCGACTTGTCTATCTAGATACATCCACATTATATTATATATAATTCAGGGCCGACCCCACATGGTGGTCTAATAACCCATCGGCAAGTACACACACTTGTGACACTTGTCAATCCACATGACGACACTTCCTTATAGAGGAATAACACATCTCTTATAAGGGTACAATGAATATATATAAAATACATAGATGAAATACATTCTGAAGTTACATATACATCAACACTCCCTCTTAACTAGGAAGGTATTTCTCGACACAAATATGTTAGACAAGTCTTCTTCTCGGGATCATCGTCATCATCATCATCACTGCTGCTGCTATCTCAACCAATCTCTGACTCTAATCGTCATAGGAAGTTCTACAGAGCCAGTCCTTTTTCATACTGGATGTAGGCCCACCACTTGCAGGTCTTCATCATCACTGGCCACACTGTGGAATCCTTAGGACTTATTACGTGTGTCACAAAACCTAGCTGCAGCATCCCAGGCTATTACGAGCACACAGCTCTACCTATAGGATCTCCCAAAAGCACATTACATGTGACCCATCACAAAACCTGGCTGAAGCATCCCAGGCTGTTATGAGCACACGGCTCTACCTGTCGGATCTCCCAGGAGCACATTACATGTGATCTCACCACAAAACCTGGCTGAAGCATATGAGGCCTTTTTCATCCTGTCCAGATCTCCCAGGAGCAAATTACATGTGGTCATGGCAAAACCTGGCTGAAGCATCTGAGGCCTTTTTTCATCCTATCCAGATCTCCCAGGAGCAAATTACATCCCATAGGAAAAAACATCGCAAGAGCATCTGCCAGATATCCCAGGGCACCGAATTACATGCCATAGGCAAAACCTCGAAAGACTATCTGCAGATCTCCCAGGGCACAAATTACATGTCCTCCCAAGCAAAACCTCGAAAGAGCATTTGCCAGATGTCCCAGGGCACCGAATTACATGCCATAGGAAAAACCTCGAAAGACCATCTGCAAATCTCCCAGGGCACAAATTACATGCTTACCTGCACAACCTAATCCACGGCCACAAAGTATCATCTGATACTCATCAAACATCATCCTGATGTACACATGATCATCATCACTGCAACATCCTGCTGCATGTCATCTGGAGAAGCTCGTCATCCACGATCATCCTGATCATACAATGCATCCATCTGATGCACACCAAGTATCCACCTGATACATACATAGATACATGATCCACACAATGTATCCATCAGCATACATGATCTACCTGACCATACAAAGATACATGATCCACACAATGTATCCATCAACATACATGATCTACCTGATCATACAAAGATACATGATCCACACAATGTATCCATCAGCATCCAACATGATGCGTACATATATGAATGATCCAACTGATCATATCTAGCATCCAACATGATGCATACATACATAAATGATCCAACTGATCATATCCAGCATCCAACATGATGCGTATACAGAATACATACACATGATCCAACCGATCATATCCAGCATCCAACATGATGCGTACATACATACAAATGATCCAACTGATCATATCTAGCATCCAACATGATGCATACATACATACATAAAAATGATCCAACTGATCATATCCAGCAGAAACCAAAACATCATCCTGATGCTCATCATCCAACGCTTACATCCACAGCCATGTGAAGGATCCTCCTTCCAACATGCTTGGAATGGCTTCAGCAAATGTGTCCATCACTTCTTTCTCGAAGTGTCCTCGATCTGAAGAACGCCAAGCCTCTCTCTGAAGTACTCGAACTTCACCCTGGCTAGTGGCTTCGTCAGCACATCTGCAATCTGCTTGTCCATCGCAACATACAAGAGCTTCACGGCTCCTCTCTGCACCATATCCCTGATATAGTGATATTTGGTCTCTATGTGTTTCGACCTATCATGAAACACTGGGTTCTCGGACAGCTTCACACAACTCTGGTTATCACAGAAGATACAAGTAGCATCCAATGGGAGATCAAATAACTCAGATAGTAGCTTCCGTAGCCATACTGCATCGTTCAATTGTTGAAGAGGAGTTCAGCAAAATCTCAAAAGCACTTTCCAAATGGTTGTATTTTGGATTAATTGGTTTGATTGTGCCATTTGAGACTATGTAGACTATGCCAACTTGTATTCGGTCATATAATGAGGTAGCTAGTTCATTGAACGCAGAGATATGAATCTCATCTCTAGTAGCACTAACAAGGTCAAACTCAAAGAGTCGACCAGGACCTTTTTGGTTGGTGTAGGTGTTGATACTTGTCTTTGCGGTAACTCATCCTTGAATGGTCCATGTTCTATTGGAAGGGTTGAGCAATGTGAATTGAAGAGTAGGTGCAAGAAGGTTTGGCGTTGGAGAAGGTATTGCAAGTGAAGGGTTTTTGGAGTTAAGTGTGTTGTTTTCTAAAATAGATGAACTGCTGTGGGCTGTAAAGGTAGGTGTGAGGTTGAAAGGGGATGGGTCACCAATAATTGTTGTTTCTAAGGTGACAATTTCGAAGGTGTCCAATGTGATAGTCCTGGCTATTAAATTTTGAGCATTAATTCATTATACTCTAGGATCTTTGCTGAGAGAATAACATATACAGTATATCAATGCATGACAATCACAATATGACAAGCATCACAAGAATCAAAAGCATAAGAGACAAGAGACACGGAGTTTCCGTGGGGAAAGCCCTAAGGTGAAAAACCCCACAACTTCCTCAGAGATAGAGAGAGCAATGGATCAACCAAAATACAACCAAATAACACTGAGATAGTCTCCTAGCAGATGATCCTCCTCTTCCTCACTAGTGCGATAGTCTCCTAGCAGATGATCCTCCTCTTCCTCACTAGTGCGCCACTTTTGAGAGAGAGAGTGAGTTACTTTTTCGAGTGAGTAAAATAGAGATCTCCTATCTCTATTTATACTCACCTTTTTGTCCAGTGACCTTATGGGGCCGACTTGTCTATCTAGATACATCCACATTATATTATATATAATTCAGGGCCGACCCCACATGGTGGTCTAATAACCCATCGGCAAGTACACACACTTGTGACACTTGTCAATCCACATGACGACACTTCCTTATAGAGGAATAACACATCTCTTATAAGGGTACAATGAATATATATAAAATACATAGATGAAATACATTCTGAAGTTACATATACATCAACACTCCCTCTTAACTAGGAAGGTATTTCTCGACACAAATATGTTAGACAAGTCTTCTTCTCGGGATCATCGTCATCATCATCATCACTGCTGCTGCTATCTCAACCAATCTCTGACTCTAATCGTCATAGGAAGTTCTACAGAGCCAGTCCTTTTTCATACTGGATGTAGGCCCACCACTTGCAGGTCTTCATCATCACTGGCCACACTGTGGAATCCTTAGGACTTATTACGTGTGTCACAAAACCTAGCTGCAGCATCCCAGGCTATTACGAGCACACAGCTCTACCTATAGGATCTCCCAAAAGCACATTACATGTGACCCATCACAAAACCTGGCTGAAGCATCCCAGGCTGTTATGAGCACACGGCTCTACCTGTCGGATCTCCCAGGAGCACATTACATGTGATCTCACCACAAAACCTGGCTGAAGCATATGAGGCCTTTTTCATCCTGTCCAGATCTCCCAGGAGCAAATTACATGTGGTCATGGCAAAACCTGGCTGAAGCATCTGAGGCCTTTTTTCATCCTATCCAGATCTCCCAGGAGCAAATTACATCCCATAGGAAAAAACATCGCAAGAGCATCTGCCAGATATCCCAGGGCACCGAATTACATGCCATAGGCAAAACCTCGAAAGACTATCTGCAGATCTCCCAGGGCACAAATTACATGTCCTCCCAAGCAAAACCTCGAAAGAGCATTTGCCAGATGTCCCAGGGCACCGAATTACATGCCATAGGAAAAACCTCGAAAGACCATCTGCAAATCTCCCAGGGCACAAATTACATGCTTACCTGCACAACCTAATCCACGGCCACAAAGTATCATCTGATACTCATCAAACATCATCCTGATGTACACATGATCATCATCACTGCAACATCCTGCTGCATGTCATCTGGAGAAGCTCGTCATCCACGATCATCCTGATCATACAATGCATCCATCTGATGCACACCAAGTATCCACCTGATACATACATAGATACATGATCCACACAATGTATCCATCAGCATACATGATCTACCTGACCATACAAAGATACATGATCCACACAATGTATCCATCAACATACATGATCTACCTGATCATACAAAGATACATGATCCACACAATGTATCCATCAGCATCCAACATGATGCGTACATATATGAATGATCCAACTGATCATATCTAGCATCCAACATGATGCATACATACATAAATGATCCAACTGATCATATCCAGCATCCAACATGATGCGTATACAGAATACATACACATGATCCAACCGATCATATCCAGCATCCAACATGATGCGTACATACATACAAATGATCCAACTGATCATATCTAGCATCCAACATGATGCATACATACATACATAAAAATGATCCAACTGATCATATCCAGCAGAAACCAAAACATCATCCTGATGCTCATCATCCAACGCTTACATCCACAGCCATGTGAAGGATCCTCCTTCCAACATGCTTGGAATGGCTTCAGCAAATGTGTCCATCACTTCTTTCTCGAAGTGTCCTCGATCTGAAGAACGCCAAGCCTCTCTCTGAAGTACTCGAACTTCACCCTGGCTAGTGGCTTCGTCAGCACATCTGCAATCTGCTTGTCCATCGCAACATACAAGAGCTTCACGGCTCCTCTCTGCACCATATCCCTGATATAGTGATATTTGGTCTCTATGTGTTTCGACCTATCATGAAACACTGGGTTCTCGGACAGCTTCACACAACTCTGGTTATCACAGAAGATACAAGTAGCATCCAATGGGAGATCAAATAACTCAGATAGTAGCTTCCGTAGCCATACTGCATCGTTCAATTGTTGAAGAGGAGTTCAGCAAAATCTCAAAAGCACTTTCCAAATGGTTGTATTTTGGATTAATTGGTTTGATTGTGCCATTTGAGACTATGTAGACTATGCCAACTTGTATTCGGTCATATAATGAGGTAGCTAGTTCATTGAACGCAGAGATATGAATCTCATCTCTAGTAGCACTAACAAGGTCAAACTCAAAGAGTCGACCAGGACCTTTTTGGTTGGTGTAGGTGTTGATACTTGTCTTTGCGGTAACTCATCCTTGAATGGTCCATGTTCTATTGGAAGGGTTGAGCAATGTGAATTGAAGAGTAGGTGCAAGAAGGTTTGGCGTTGGAGAAGGTATTGCAAGTGAAGGGTTTTTGGAGTTAAGTGTGTTGTTTTCTAAAATAGATGAACTGCTGTGGGCTGTAAAGGTAGGTGTGAGGTTGAAAGGGGATGGGTCACCAATAATTGTTGTTTCTAAGGTGACAATTTCGAAGGTGTCCAATGTGATAGTCCTGGCTATTAAATTTTGAGCATTAATTCATTATACTCTAGGATCTTTGCTGAGAGAATAACATATACAGTATATCAATGCATGAAAATCACAATATGACAAGCATCACAAGAATCAAAAGCATAAGAGACAAGAGACACGGAGTTTCCGTGGGGAAAGCCCTAAGGTGAAAAACCCCACAACTTCCTCAGAGATAGAGAGAGCAATGGATCAACCAAAATACAACCAAATAACACTGAGATAGTCTCCTAGCAGATGATCCTCCTCTTCCTCACTAGTGCGATAGTCTCCTAGCAGATGATCCTCCTCTTCCTCACTAGTGCGCCACTTTTGAGAGAGAGAGTGAGTTACTTTTTCGAGTGAGTAAAATAGAGATCTCCTATCTCTATTTATACTCACCTTTTTGTCCAGTGACCTTATGGGGCCGACTTGTCTATCTAGATACATCCACATTATATTATATATAATTCAGGGCCGACCCCACATGGTGGTCTAATAACCCATCGGCAAGTACACACACTTGTGACACTTGTCAATCCACATGACGACACTTCCTTATAGAGGAATAACACATCTCTTATAAGGGTACAATGAATATATATAAAATACATAGATGAAATACATTCTGAAGTTACATATACATCAACACTCCCTCTTAACTAGGAAGGTATTTCTCGACACAAATATGTTAGACAAGTCTTCTTCTCGGGATCATCGTCATCATCATCATCACTGCTGCTGCTATCTCAACCAATCTCTGACTCTAATCGTCATAGGAAGTTCTACAGAGCCAGTCCTTTTTCATACTGGATGTAGGCCCACCACTTGCAGGTCTTCATCATCACTGGCCACACTGTGGAATCCTTAGGACTTATTACGTGTGTCACAAAACCTAGCTGCAGCATCCCAGGCTATTACGAGCACACAGCTCTACCTATAGGATCTCCCAAAAGCACATTACATGTGACCCATCACAAAACCTGGCTGAAGCATCCCAGGCTGTTATGAGCACACGGCTCTACCTGTCGGATCTCCCAGGAGCACATTACATGTGATCTCACCACAAAACCTGGCTGAAGCATATGAGGCCTTTTTCATCCTGTCCAGATCTCCCAGGAGCAAATTACATGTGGTCATGGCAAAACCTGGCTGAAGCATCTGAGGCCTTTTTTCATCCTATCCAGATCTCCCAGGAGCAAATTACATCCCATAGGAAAAAACATCGCAAGAGCATCTGCCAGATATCCCAGGGCACCGAATTACATGCCATAGGCAAAACCTCGAAAGACTATCTGCAGATCTCCCAGGGCACAAATTACATGTCCTCCCAAGCAAAACCTCGAAAGAGCATTTGCCAGATGTCCCAGGGCACCGAATTACATGCCATAGGAAAAACCTCGAAAGACCATCTGCAAATCTCCCAGGGCACAAATTACATGCTTACCTGCACAACCTAATCCACGGCCACAAAGTATCATCTGATACTCATCAAACATCATCCTGATGTACACATGATCATCATCACTGCAACATCCTGCTGCATGTCATCTGGAGAAGCTCGTCATCCACGATCATCCTGATCATACAATGCATCCATCTGATGCACACCAAGTATCCACCTGATACATACATAGATCAGGGTATTTTTTAAGGATTCTAATATTATACTTAAGTATAGTAATCTAGGCGATTATTTTGGATCGAAAAAAAACATGTATATAGATAAGTAGGCGAATATTAAATATGAAACATACAATTTACTACTGAAATATGTAAATTTTGGCGAATATTATGATTAAAAAACATATTTTATGTAAACATTGGCGATATTAGAGACTAAAAATGACCAAATAGCGAATTTATTTTTTGAAAAAAAGCCTAAAAAATAGCCAATTGGCGAAATTTCGCCCTTAAAAATTACCCTGACATAGATACATGATCCACACAATGTATCCATCAGCATACATGATCTACCTGACCATACAAAGATACATGATCCACACAATGTATCCATCAACATACATGATCTACCTGATCATACAAAGATACATGATCCACACAATGTATCCATCAGCATCCAACATGATGCGTACATATATGAATGATCCAACTGATCATATCTAGCATCCAACATGATGCATACATACATAAATGATCCAACTGATCATATCCAGCATCCAACATGATGCGTATACAGAATACATACACATGATCCAACCGATCATATCCAGCATCCAACATGATGCGTACATACATACAAATGATCCAACTGATCATATCTAGCATCCAACATGATGCATACATACATACATAAAAATGATCCAACTGATCATATCCAGCAGAAACCAAAACATCATCCTGATGCTCATCATCCAACGCTTACATCCACAGCC
Organism: Larix kaempferi; assembly: GCA_027924585.1. NCBI lineage: Eukaryota > Viridiplantae > Streptophyta > Pinopsida > Pinales > Pinaceae > Larix > Larix kaempferi. Next base: position 3,926,519 of record BSBM01000579.1, on the reverse strand, counting down.
ATGTGAAGGATCCTCCTTCCAACATGCTTGGAATGGCTTCAGCAAATGTGTCCATCACTTCTTTCTCGAAGTGTCCTCGATCTGAAGAACGCCAAGCCTCTCTCTGAAGTACTCGAACTTCACCCTGGCTAGTGGCTTCGTCAGCACATCTGCAATCTGCTTGTCCATCGCAACATACAAGAGCTTCACGGCTCCTCTCTGCACCATATCCCTGATATAGTGATATTTGGTCTCTATGTGTTTCGACCTATCATGAAACACTGGGTTCTCGGACAGCTTCACACAACTCTGGTTATCACAGAAGATACAAGTAGCATCCAATGGGAGATCAAATAACTCAGATAGTAGCTTCCGTAGCCATACTGCCTCACAGCTAGCTGAACAGGTTGCAACATACTCTGCCTCAGCTGTACTCAGTGCTACACAGGACTGCTTCCTGCTGAACCAAGAGATCACACCTGATCCCATACTGAAGCAGCACCCAGATGTGCTCTTCCTATCTGCAGCACTGCCAACCCAATCTGAATCAACATAACCTTGTAGGTTAAACTTTTGATTCGCTTCATACTTGAGCCCTTAATCCACTGTACCCTTCAGGTACCTCAGAACATGCTTTACGGCAATCAGGTGAACACTCCTCGGATCCGTCAGGAACTGGCTCAATGTGTTCACAGCAAAGCAAATGTCCGGTCTCGTGTTCGTCAGGTACATCAAGGACCCAATCATCTGACGATACATAGAGACATCAACCGGCTCAGATGAAGCATCACATAGAAGCTTCAGATTCGATGCCATAGGTGTGGCCATGGCCTTGCAATCCATCATCCCAAATCTCTTCAGGATATCTACTGTGTACTTCCCTTGACTAAGGAAGATCCCACCTGCACTTTACCACACCTCCATGCCTAGGAAATAGTGCATCATTCCCAAATCTTTCATATCGAATTCAGCAGCAAGCTTCCTTTTAGTATCTGCAATTAGTCTGTCATCTCCTGTTACAAATAAGTCATCCACATACAAGAGTAGAATCACAGTATTCCCTTCCTCAACCTTGTAGTAAAGGTTGGAATCTGCTTTACTCTTGGTAAAGCCCAAACTAGATAGGAAACTGTCCATCCTACCATACCAGGTTCTGGGAGCTTGCTTCAAGCCATAAAAGGCTTTCTTCAATCTGCACACATATGACTTCCTGTCATGTATTTCAAAACCAAGTGGCTGTTCCACATATACTTCCTCTTCAACTACACCATTCAAGAAAGCAGTCTTGACATCCATCTGGTGTATTTTCCATTGCATTGCTGCAGCTAGGGCAAGTACTGTTCTGATGGAAGTATACCTGGCTACAGGTGCAAAAGTTTCTTCATAATCTATTCCCTCTTTCTGAGAGAAGCCACGAGGTACGAATCTTGCCTTGTATTTCTCTACACTACCATCTACAGCATGCTTGATTTTGAAGATCCATTTAGAAGTCACAACAGACTTCTCTTTAGGTCTTGGGACAACATCCCAAACATCATTCTTCATTATTTATTGGTATTCCTCAACCATAGCATCCTTCCATTCTTTCTTTTCTGCTGCCTCTTCAAAACTGGAAGGCTCTTTGTTCATAATGTCACAGAGTAAAGCAACATAGCTGGTATGTGATCTGGTTATCTTCTTTGCTCTGTGTTATTCTTCTGGAATGCCAAATCTTTTTGCATCTTGAATGAGCTCTCTAGCCCATGTAAGTTTCCTCTTGTGAGATTTATCCTCAAGGGGAGGATCTACAGGTTCTTGCGGATCTTCAAACTCATGAACAACTTTTGGAACTGCTTCAGTCATGGTAGTGTCTTGAAATCTAGTTTCCTTAGGTTCTTCATAAACTTCGATAGGTGCCTTCCTTGATTTGATGAATGCTGAGTTTTCATCAAATGTAACATACCTGCTGACATCAATCTTCTTGAACCCTGGAAAGTATATTCTGTAGGCCTTCGAGCTTTCACTGTAACCCACAAAGATACCCTTCTTTCCTGAAGGATCTAGTTTAGTCCTCTTTTCCTTTGGGACATGAGTGTATACTGGACAACCAAATATTCTGAGATGGCTGACTTCAAGTTTCTTACCAGAAAAGACCTCTTCTGGTGTCTTGTTGTCCAATATCTTGTGGGGTGTTCTGTTCTGCACATATACAGTTGTTCTAGCTGCTTCTGCCCATAGATGCATAGGTAGATCCTGGTCATGCAGCATTTCCCTTGCTGCTTCCATGATAGTTTTGTTCTTCCTTTCTGCAACTCCATTATGTTGAGGATTATAAGGAGCAGTCAACTCCCTCTTAATCCCTGAATCACTGCAGAGCTTCTTGAAGTCACCTGAGGTGAATTCTCCACCATTGTCAGATCTGAATGTTTTGATATTCTTGTTAGTTTGATTCTCCATCAAGGTTTTGAATTCCTTGAACTTATCAAACACCTCATCTTTGTTCTTAAAGAAGTATACCCAAGTCTTCCTGGAGAAGTCATCAATAAATGAGACATAGTAAACATATCCACTCAGGGAACTGGATGACATAGGGCCACATACATCTGAGTGGATAATTTCCAGGATGTCTTTTGCCTTGCTTTCACTGCTTGGGAAAGCCTTCTTAATGTTCTTACATTTTGCACATCCTTTGCAAACACCTTCATGTTTGGTCTTGATTTTAGGAAGACCTTCTACTGCCTTGCTTGCAATTGGAAGTGCTCTATAGTGCATATGAGCAAGTCTTCTATGCCAAAGTTCACTTGGCTCCATGGATTCATGCACCATGGCATGTTCAGGTTGTCCCTTCAATTTATACAACCCTCCCTCTTGCTCTCCAATCACTACTGCATCATCTATGTTCTTTCCCTTTGGACACATTAGGACTTGACCATCCACAAATGCAACCCTCATACCTTTTGCATCCAATGCAGAGATGGAGAGTAAGTTCTTCTTGAGCCCAGGTACATAAAGTACTTCTTTCATCTTCAAGGATTTTCCAGAATCTAGATTATAGGAGGCTTCACCACTTCCTTTGATTGGGTATTGATAGTCATCCCCAAGTTTCACCTTATGGGGTGATTCATGTTCAGATAGATTCACAAAAGATTCCTTAAACCCAGTCATGTGTTTGGAAGCCCCACTATCAATCAACCAATCATTACAGCCATGGGAGATGGTACCTGTGAGAGCAGAGATCAGAACATACTCTTCTTCACTTGATGAGTCATCATTACTATCACTTTCTGCCCTAGCCTTCTTCTTTGGGGGTTCATCATCTTCAGCAGCATGAGCATGAAACCTTCTTTTGCTACCCTTCTTCTTCTTTTTGGAGATGTTGTTGTCCTTCTTGTTCTTGGGACAATTTATGGCAATATGTCCTTTCTCATTACAGGTGAAGCATATTCTTCTTTCTTTGAAGTGATGTGAAGATATCTTGGAGTGAGATGGCTCTCTCTTGGACTTCCCTTTCTTGGTGTGAGTTGTGAGAGCTTGATCTTCATTCCCCATCTTTTCTTCTCGTGCCACAAGCCTTGCTTCTTCTTGTGAGCATTCTTCCTGTAGTCTACTGAAGGAGATCAACTTCTTCCTTGCACAAATTCCTTGGATAAAGGAATCCCATGACCTGGGTAGGCCATTTAGAGTGGTCATCACCACTTCACCATTCTCCACCATTTCATCCACTGCTTCTAGTTGTTCATTGATCTGTGAGACCCTTGAAAATAAGAGTGAATGGTTTCTCCATTCTGAAACTTTACTCCTTTCAATTGGTTTCGCAGGGTCATCTTCCGATTTATGTTCTTTCCTTCAAACAACTTGGTCAAAGAGTCAAACATCTCCTTGGGTGTCTTAAGAGAAGACACATGGGGTATGAGATGGTCTTTGATAGAATCAGTAATGATTCTCTTTTCCTTGACCAAGTTCTTCTTGTGCAATACCTTGGCCTCTTCATCCTCTGGGATAGGGATGTCTTCTTTCACATATGAGTCCAACTCATTCTCTTCTAAGATTAACCCAATCCTATACTTCCAAGCTCGAAATTTATCAGCCCCTTCAAGCTTATCCTCAAGCTTGGTGTGGAAAGACATCTTAAAGAGTACTTCAAATGGAAATAGAAAAGATTTAGAACTTACCACTTGAAGTGCTGAAAACTGGATCTGGTCCTGGATTAGGGTTTGTCAGAGAAACCCTAAAAATGCAAAATGTGAATTTCAAATTTCTGAAAGGATAGAAAGATGCACTTTGGTGAGCTGATCAGCCTGGTGCATTCAGAATTTGAGATCAGCAAATTCTTGCCCTTCAGAATTGCCTTTTTGTCCTCCCGGGTTCACTTGGGAGAGCCCTGAATTAGGGTTTGAGTTTCCCGAAGATCTACCCAACCAAAAATATCGATCCAAATCTCTAAACTTCGATTTTTGCAAGGAGCTTCCAGCTGTGCCTTCAGATTCCAGAAATTCCTATTTTTGTGGAAACCCTAATTTTTAGGGCCAAAACTGAAAATGCTTGGAACTGAGTTCTGATTGGACAGATAGATGCGCCTTGATGAGTAGAGTCAATCTACTATACGGATTTTCAAAAATCTGTGTAGAGAAACCCAATAAACAAGGAACTCAAGCTTCCATCACTGCAAAATGTCTTCTTCTCAGGTTAGCTCTGATACCATGTTAAATTTTGAGCATTAATTCATTATACTCTAGGATCTTTGCTGAGAGAATAAAATATACAGTATATCAATGCCTGACAATCACAATATGACAAGCATCACAAGAATCAAAAGCATAAGAGAGAAGAGACACAGAGTTTCCGTGGGGAAAACCCTAAGGTGAAAAACCCCACAACTTCCTCAGAGATAGAGAGAGCAATGGCTCAACCAAAATACAACCAAATAACACTAAGATAGTCTCCTAGCAGATGATCCTCCTCTTCCTCACTAGTGCGCCACTTTTGAGAGAGAGAGTGAGTTACTTTTCCGAGTGAGTAAAATAGAGATCTCCTATCTCTATTTATACTCACCTTTTTTCCCAGTGACCTTATGGGGCCGACTTGTCTATCTAGATACATCCACATTATATTATATATAATTCAGGGCCGACCCCACATGGTGGTCTAATAACCCATCGGCAAGTACACACACTTGCGACACTTGTCAATCCACATGACGACACTTCCTTATAGAGGAATAACACATCTCTTATAAGGGTACAATGAATATATATAAAATACATAGATGAAATACATTCCGAAGTTACATATACATCAACACTGGAAAGAAGAATGAACGTAAGTAAGTATAAGTAGAAAAAATGTTATAATTATTAGGAGTGAAAACTAAAATAAGTGAAAAGGAAGATATGGAAAACAATTCTTACGTTGTATCATGTACAATGTTGCATGCACACTTGCTAACTTTGATGATTGACCCTTTTTGGAGCTAGTGGTTTTCCACAGCGCTACTGTACCTACTTGGAAGCAGTGTGTTGTGCTTATGAATTCCATCAGAGATAGAGATTCGAAAGTGGGAAGTTGTTGAGTTAAGAGAGCTTAGTTGATCAAGAGCAACAACTTGTACAAGTGGGCATAGGTCAACAACACCATTCATCAAAAGTGAGAGAGCGTTTTCAGTCAATAGAGTGTCCATAGCGTGGTACTACGAATAGTTGGACTACAAAAATAAGATAAAGAAAAATGTGCCATATTGATATTAAGTATAAAGATACAAGATGTTTGAAACTAGTAAGTAAATAGGAGTAAATAAATGACAATCCATTGGCAGAAACAAACTCTAGTTTCCAACAAAAACAACAAGAAAAAAGAGAGGATAATTTTACATAAATTGGCTAGTATAAACAGAAACAGTGAGAACAAGAGAGTACCAAATGCCTAATATAAAGTTTTTTTTTGTGCAAGGGAAATTTTCTAGGAGACAAAGACAGGGAAAACTAACCTCTGGTTGTGAAGAAAAAAAATAAAAAAAGGAGCATAATATTAGGTAAATTTGCTAAGAGAAACTTGTTTTTAAATATGGAATAGGAACAGTGACAACAATTCAAATTTGAAACAAAAAACTAAAAAAAGACAGTAGAAACAGAGTGTAGTAATTCTGGGTTAATTTACTCTGATAACTTTGAAGATACCAAATAACTAAATTAAGCATTAATTTTTCAATAAAAAAGATAAAAAAAGACAACAGAATCTTATTTGAATACATTAAGCAGAAAGAGAATTTACACCAACATAATTATAGTAGGGGAAATGAGTTTTGGTTTGAGAGGAGAACTTGTTTTTTGAATAGAAAAACTAAAAAAAGATAGCAGAAACAGAGTAGTAATTCTGGGTTAATTTACTCTGGCATTACTTTTTTGAAAGGGCAATAATAAAAAAAGACAGCAAAATCTTATTTACAACAACATAATTATAGCAGAAACAAGATTTAGAATAGGATAATTATAGCAGGGGAAATGAGTTTTGGTTTGAGAGGAGAACCTGTTTTCTAATAGAAAAACTAAAAAAAGACAGCAAAAATAGTGTAGTAATTTTGGGTCAGTTTACCCTGGTATTACTTTTTTGAAATGACAATTTTTCTAGGAGACAAAAAAAATGAATATATACCAGTCAAGTGACCTTTCATCTGAAATCAGTAAATAATTGACATAAAAATACTCTAGTTTTCAATAAAAAGATCAAAAAAGACAACAGAATCTTATTTGAATACATTAAGCAGAAACAGGATTTAGAACAACATAATTATACCAGGGGAAATGAGTTTTGGTTTGAGAGGAGAACCTGTTTTTTGAATATAAAACAAGAATATTTGGATCCTTAACAGGGTTGCCGGTCTGTAAAAGAGCAACAAATTGGAGGCAATTCGAATACTAAGAAAAAAATTGAGCTTATGTCACAATAACAGTATCCAAGAACAAAAGAATGAGAGAGGCTTTACCATCGAATTTTATAAACGATCAAGAGTAAAGGCGGTGCATTGGTGTCTGGGCACATTTAACCATTGTTGCATTGAAATTTGTTCATGTATCTCCACAACATCAAATATCCAGTAGGTCCAATCAGTCAAATCGAAATATACGTCCATAGCCAGAGATCTGTACTACTGAAGCAAAGTTCATAAGTTCGTGATGAATTAAACGCAGAGAAATCAATGTTCACGTGGGTAACCTTATACAAGGTAGTTCAATGTCCAATCCGTCATTGAATGCTCAAATTTCTGATCAAAAGTATAGATCTTGTAAGATTTTTCCATGCAGAGCTGGACCGCCTGTTTAGACTGTATCAACCCAAATGATGGCATGGTCGGAAGTCAAAATGATGGCGTCTCTTTTGTTATAAAAAAATATGGTCGATAATTGAGTTGGTTGACCCTTTAAAAATTGGTCGACTCTTAACTATATTGGGTAACTTTAGTTTCTTAAAAAATATGGTCGATAGTCAAGTTGGTCGGACCTTTAAGAATTGGTCGACTATTAACTATGTCATGCAATTGGTCGACTTTTAATTGTGTCGAAAGTTAAAATGGTTGACTTACCTTAGTTGGTTGGGCCTGTTAATATTGGTGGACTATTTAAAAATTGGTCGACTTTTAACTGTGCGGTGTAATTGATGGACATGGGTCGGAAGTCAAAATGGTTGGCTTACCTTAGTTGGTTGAGCCTGTTAAAATTGCTGGGGTGTTAACTGTGTACTTTTGTTTTCAATAATATTTGTAAGATATGGTCGGGAGTGAAAGTTGTCGCCTAATTTTAGTTAAAAAAGAATATGGTCGGAAGTCAAAATGGTCGACTTACCTTAGTTGGTCGGGCCTGTTAAAATTGGTGGACTGTTTAAAAACTGGTTGACTTTTAACTGTGTGGTGCAATTGATGGACATGGGTCGGAAGTCAAAATGGTTGGCTTACCTTGGTTGGTTCAGCCTGTTAAAATTGATGGGCTGTTAACTGTGTAATTTTGTTTTCAATAATATTTGTAACATATGGTTGGGAGTCAAAATTGTCGCGTGATTTTAGTTAAAAAAGAATATGGTTAATAGTCGAGTTGGTCAAGCTTTTAACAATTGGTCGCCGTGAAGTTCTTACGGTGTAAACATGATTGACATATGAAACAATTGATATGAATTTGTAATTTTGTTTTCGATAATATTTGTAAGATATGGTCGGGAATCAAAATGGTTGGGTCACTTTAGTTAAAGAAAAATATGGTTGATAGTGGAGTTGGTTGAGCATTTAAAAATTGGTCGACTCTTAAATGTGTCGTCGAATTAATGAACACTTAGTTTTAGTTGGCGTGAAGCCTACAAATCGGTGCAACACGGACAAGGGTTTGCATGAAAGTGGCAAAGTAATGCAAATAATGCAAATAAGATCACCGTGATCTGGTCGGCGTGCGCGAAAGCAGCAAAACACACGGCGGGATTCCATTGGATTTATAGACGAGGATTTTTAATCGGCATGAAGTCTGCAAATCGTTGCGACATGAATGGGGATTTGTGTGAAAGGGGAAAAGTAACGACACGGTTGACATGATTTGGTCAGCGTGCGCGAAAGTAGCAAAACATGTGGCAGGATTCCATTGGATCCATAGACGAGGAATCTTTTCGAGGTGGAAGGTCACGCTTCTCTGTGGTGAAACACAGCATAATAAGAAACAATCGCGGGTCAATTGGTAAGTCGTTGTATTGGCATGCAAGAGGTCTAGGGTTCAATCTAGCATTCTTACATATATTTTTGATATATAAAACCTATAATGAGCCACCTCATGTGACATGTGTCACCATTGAATAGGTCCAATTGTATTCCAACTCATCTTCCCATACTTCCACCTCATGATACAACCTGCCATGTGGAACTTGCTAATATTTCGATGCCAACGTCGTACAGGACACATGGCACACTGTGGATGTGCCACATAGCACACCCTTTTTCTCCTTTTTCCTATTTTGGTAAAACTTCATAAGGCCATATATCAGTCATATGAATTCTGATTGATATTCATCAACTATCACCAGAAAGCTCCTGACGAGCTCTACGTGATGTTTCCCTTCTATTTATCATTTAAGAACTTCACTCTGGATCGATCAAAAGGATCCCATATCACATAAAATAACAAAAAAAAAAGGTAAAGGGCCAGTGCAAGGTAATGATACCCAATTATGACATGTTAGTTGCAATGACTTTCTGGAAAAACATAAATATTATCATTAAAATGAATTATTAGGGGTACCTACAAAACTTTTTTGGATTAGGTGTAAAAAGATGAAACGTAGAAAAATGGATGACCTTCCGGAATACATAACTTTTATTTATGGAAACGTTGTATAACCACCCCAAAATGTCATTATTCGAAGATTGGTATGTTATTTTTTTTCTAAAACATAATGCACATGTTTTTGTTGAGCCACTTGTTTGCTATGTAAATTTTCAATTTACGAGAAAAAAATATGTAGAGGCGTAGGAAACAGAAAAATATTGTGTGGGGCTATTTTTCCAAAATTTTAAAAGTCAATTTTATATATTTTTTTTAAATTACCGAAGTCAGTGAAGCTCTAAAACGACATGGTCAAGTGTTGAGCCACCATATCATGGTCTAAAAATAATCAAAATACATTTTTTTTTTAGGTTGTAGGTATTTTCGTGTTCTTGTGCGAGTTTTTTTCCATTTTCAAAATAGGTAAGCCTATCAAAAGTTATAGGCCAAATAAACGACCTATGTTTTTTACGAATTTGACATGAGTGCAGTTTAAAATGAATTAAAAATAGAGAATAACAATAGATCTATTAAAAAATTATATATTTTGAATCTGCACACAGGGCTCGACAAGTGTGTGCAATTTCATCTGTAGTGCACTCATGGAGCTTATGCAGAACTAGTTGTGAAAAATAGGAAGTTGCAGCATTTGATGTGTTCTTCCATAAACCACAGATAAATCAGACCGAGCCTAAAGGTGCAATCCGAAGCTAATTCCAACCTGCAAGGGCACCAAAAACAATTTGAATTCGTACACGCGTGCGCACACAAAAGCGCGCACTCGTAAGTACGTGCACGCGTCCATGAAAGCACGCACGCGTGGTTAAGAGCGTGCATGCGTTATTGTATCCTATAAGGTTCATTTAATTTCCTTTGTCAAGGGGATACATAAAGTTGATGAAGATGTGATGATGAAGAAGATGACGATGATGGATATGTTGATGAGGAAGGGGGAGATGACAATGATGATTAAGATGTTGATGAGGAAGGGGGAGATGACAATGATGATGAAGATGTTGTTGATGATGATGATGATGATGATGATGATGAGATGATGGTGACAATGGTGATGAAGATGATGATGAAGATGATGGTGATGGTGATGATGATGGTGGTGATGATGGTGATGAGGATGATGATCATGATGGTGATGAAGATTATGATGATGATGATGATGATGATGAAGATGATGATGATCATAATCTTCATCATCATCGACATCTCCATCATCGTCATCTTCTTCATCATCACCATCTTCTTCATCAACATCATCATCATCTTCATCACCATTGTCATCATCATCAACATCTTCATCTCCATCATCATCATCTTCTTCATCCTCATCACCATCACCATCATCATCATCATCATCATCATCATTGTCATCATCAACACCATCATCATCATCGTCACCACCCTCTTCTTCCTCCTCATCATCAACATCTAGGTCATCATCTTGATCGTCAACGTTAGATCAACATCATGATGATGATGAATATGACTACGATGATGAAGATGATGATGATGTTGATGGTCATCAAACTCATCATCAACATCATCAACATCATCATCTTCATCATCATCTTCATCATCATCACCATCAATGGTGATGATGATGAAGATGATGATGTTGATGATGTTGATGATGAGTACGATGACCATCAACATCATCATCATCTTCATCATCGTAGTCATATTCATCATCATCCACCACCACCACCATCATCATCATCAACATCTTTGTCATCACCCTCTTCCTCATCAACAACATCTTTGTCATCATCATCATCATCAGCATCATCAATGATGATGATGACGATAGGAAGATGATGACGAATATGTCAATGACAAAGATGATGATGAAAGTGGCAATGATGAGTATGATGAGGATGATGAAGATGACAATTATGATGACGAAGACAATGATGATCATGACCATGATCATATGATGATGATGATGATGGTAAGGATGACGAAGATGGCGATGATGATGACTAATGAAGATGATGATGACGAATATGATGATTTTTATGGTCATGATGATGATGATGATCATATTCGTCGTACTCGTATTCATCATCATCGTACTTGTATTCATCATCATCCACCACCACCACCATCATCATCATCATCAACATCATCATATCATCATCATCTTCATCATCCTCATCATCATCCGTGTCCTCACAATGATGATGATGATGATCATGATGAGGAAGTTGATGATGATGATCATGTTGTTGATGATGATGATGTACTGCATATTCCTCCTCATCTTCATCATCATCATCATCATCTCCAAATTAGTCATCATCATCATCGTACTCATATTCATCATCATCATCATCATCTTCGTCGATGACGATGATATGAAGATGTCAATGATGATGATGATTATGATACGAAGATGTCAATGATGATGATGATAATATGAAGATGTCAATGATGATGATGATGATGATACGAAGATGATGATGAAGATGTCAATGATGATGATGATTATGAGGAAGATGGCGATGACGAAGATGAAGATGACTAAATTATGATGAAGAAGACATTGATGATCGTGACCATGATCATATGATGACGATGATGATGATGATGAGGAAGATGATGATGATTATGATGGTGATGATGATGACTAATGAAGATGATGATGATGAATATGATGATCTTGATCATGATCATATTCGTCATCATCATCGTCATCTTCATCATCGTACTCATATTCATCATCATCCACCATTGTCATCATCATCACCATCACCATCATCATAATCATCATCATCATCATCATCATCATCATCATCATCATCCTCGTCCTCACAATGATGATGATGATGATGAAGTTGATGATCGTGATCATGGTGTTGATGATGATGAAGATGATCATGATGATGAGGATGATGTGCTGCATATTCATCATCATCTTCATCATAAACATCATCATCATCATCTCCATTAGTCATCATCACCATATTCATCATCATTGTCATCATGATCATCCCCGTCCCCACAATGATGATGATGATGAAGATGGTAATGATGATGACTAATGAAGATGAGTATGACGACGAATTTGATGTTTTTGCTGCTGCTGATGATGATCATATTCATCATCAACATCATCATATTCATCATCGTACTTGTATTCATCATCATCCATCGTCATCATCATCATCATCATCATCATATCATCATCATCTTCATCATCCTCATCATCATCCGTGTCCTCACAATGATGATGACGAGGAAGTTGATGATGACGATCATGGTGTTGATGATGAGGAAGATGATGATGATGTGCTGCATTTTCCTCATCATCTTCAACATCATCATCATCGTCGTCATCATCATCATCATCATAATCATCATCATCATAATCATCATCATCATCTCCAAATTAGTCATCATCATCATCGTACTCATATTCATCATCATCATCTTCGTCGATGATGATGATACGAAGATGTCAATGATGATGATGATTATGATACAAAGATGTCAATGATGATGGTGATGATGATGATACGAAGATGATGATGAAGATGCCAATGATGATGATGATTAGGAGGAAGATGGCGATGACGAGTATGATGACGAAGATGAATATGACTAAAGATAGTGATGACAAATACAGTGATGATCGTGACCATGACCATATGATGACGATGGTGATGATGGTGATGATGATGACTAGTGAAGATGATGATGATGAGTATGATGATTTTGATGATGATCATATTGTTGATGATGATGATCATGTTGTTGATGATGATGAAGATGGTGATGATGTGCTTCATATTCCTCATCATCATCATCATCATCATCATCATCATCATCATCATCATCATCTCGAAATTAGTCATCATCATCATCATCGTACTCATATTCATCATCATCCACCATCATCATCTTCGTCGACGATGATGATGATGATTATGATACGAAGATGTCAATGATGATGATGATGATGATACGAAGATGATGACGAAGATTTCAACGATGATGATGATTAGGGGGAAGATGGCGATGACGAAGATGACTAAAGACAGTGATGACGAAGACAGTGGTGATCATGACCATGATCATTATGATGACGATGGTGACGATGGTGATGATGATGACTAGTGAAGATGATGATGACGAATATGATGATTTTGATGATGATCATATTTGTCATCATCATCATCATCTTCTTCATCATCGTACTCATATTCGTCATCATCCACCATTGTCGTCATCATCACCATCATCACCATCATCACCATCATCATCACCATCATCATCATCATCATCACCATCATCCTCCTCATCATCCGCATCCTTACAATGATGATGATGATGATGATGATGATGACGATCATGGTGTTGATGACGATGAAGATGATGATGAAGATGATGATGATGATGATGAGGATGATGTGCTGCATATTCGTCATCATCTTCATCATCTTCATCATCATCATCTCCATTAGTCATCATCACCATCTTCATCATCATTGTCATCATCATCATCATCATACCCGTCCCCACAATGATGATGATGATGAAGATGGTGATGATGATGACTAATGAAGACGAGTATGACGATGAATATGATGTTTTTGCTGCTGCTGATGATGATCATATTCATCATCAACATCATCATCTTCATCATCGTACTCGTATTCATCATCATCCATCGTCATCATCATCATCATAGCATCATCATCTTCATCATCCTCATCATCATCCGTGTCCTCACAATGATGATGATGATGATGATGACGAGGAATTTGATGATGATGATCATGGTGTTGATGATGAGGAAGATGATGATGATGTGCTGCATATTCCTCATCATATTCATCATCATCATCTCCGAATTAGTCATCATCATCATCGTACTCATATTCATCATCATCATTATCTTCGTCGATGATGATGATATGAAGATGTCAATGATGATGATGATTATGATACGAAGATGTCAATGATGATGATGATGGTACAAAGATGATGGCGAAGATGTCAATGATGATGATGATTAGGAGGAAGATGGCGATGACGAGTATGATGACGAAGATGAAGATGACTAAAGATAGTGATGATCATGACCATGATCATATGATGACGATGGTGATGATGATGACTAGTGAAGATGATGATGACGAGTATGATGATTTTGATGATGATCATATTGTTGTTGATGATGATCATCATGTTGTTCACGATTCATCATCATACTCGTATTCATCATCATCCATCGTCATCATCATCATCATCATCATCATCATCATCATATCATCACGCATCAAAATATTTTCATAATGACAATGATGAGTATGATGATTTTGATGATGATCATATTGTTGTTGATGATGATGATCATATTGTTGATGATGATGATCATGTTGTTGATGATGATGAAGATGATAATGATGTACTGCATATTCCTCATCATCTTCATCATCATCATTATCATCTCCAAATTAGTCATCATCATCATCTTGCTCATATTCATCATCATCCACCATCATCATCAACATCATCATCATTATCTTCGTTGACGATGATGATATGAAGATGTCAATGATGATGATGATTATGATACGAAGATTTCAATGATGATGATGATGATATGAAGATGTCAATGCTGATGATGATGATACGAAGATGATCATGAAGATGTCAATGATGATGATGATTAGGGGGAAGATGGGGATGACGAAGATGAAGATGACTAAAGAAAGTGAGGATAAAGACAATGATGATCGTGGCCATGATCATATGATGACGATGGTGATGATGGTGATGATGATGACTAGTGAAGATGATGATGACGAATATGATGATTTTGATGATGATCATATTCATCATCATCATCATCATCTTCTTCATCATCATACTCATATTCATCTTCATCCACCATCGTCGTCATCATCATCATCATCGCCATCATCATCATTATCATCCTCGTCCTCACAATGGTGATGATGATGATGACTATGAAGATGGTGATGATGATCATGTTGTGGATGATGATGAAGATGATGATGAAGAAGAAGATGATGAAGATGATGATGATGATGAGGATGATGTGTTGCATATTCATCATGAACATGATCATCAACATCATCATCATCATCTCCATTAGTCATCATCACCGTCTTCATCATCATCATCATCATCCACCTAGAAGCATTATTTTTCATGTAATACATATGCTTATAATTCAAAATTAAATTAATGTTTTGAAATTAAAATACATATTTGTAAATATACCCCTAAACCCCTAAACACCTAGAAGCACTTAAATGCACATAGGGATTATGGGTTAGAAGAGGTCCTAAAGTGTCATGTCCCAAATTTGGTATTGGGTCACAATGGCCTAATCACATTGGCCATATTCATTAGAGTTTGTCAAATTGATGCTAAAGGTCAAATAATTGCCAAGGAGGAAAATTACTAGTTTCCTAGGTTTGGGGTGGAAGCTTTGGGATTTGGAATAATGGGGATAATAAATGATGTTTGAACATTATAATGGCATAAATATTTAATAAAGGATCTAAATAAATATATACAAGTTAAAATAAAAGTGGCATTTCATCATGAAGACACATGGAGGAAGTGGGACCCACATATGGCTAGATTTCCCCACTACATTTGGCATCATTCTCTCACCAATTCGAATTCAAGGTGAATGGTAACATACTTGGGGGAGTCCAAAAGGTATTATTCATGGCATGACTCATCCAAGGTCGAAATATAGAGGAAGAGTAACTCCCATGGAAGAGGAAGAGGCAATTTGGAGCTAGTGAGACACTTGGGCTAGATTCCCTAGCTCTATGACAACAATGATGAAGATGCTATGACACCTATGACACAAATCAGACCTGAAGGCTGACATATGACATATATGACATGTCAGGGCTAAAAATAGACTCCAAGAGGGCGCTCAAGGGTGTTAGGGAAGCTAATATGCTTCCACATGTGATTTGGTGGAAGTGGGAGACTAGGAATTGTTGTACAAGTGGCGTTCTTTGGAATCTCTTCCCAACTTGAGTTGGCATGAGTCTCTTGGAAGGAATTCGACCCATGGAGGCCATTAGAACTTTATAAATGTCAATAAAAAAGAATGAAACCAGCTTTTGATCATTTGTAGAATTTGCAATTGCATTTGTGAAGAGGGAGAGCTAGTGGATGACTAGTTTCTTGCCTTAGCAAATTTCGAGGGTGAAAGATTCCCATCCAAGTTGGTAATTGGAAAGGCCATTCAGACCTTTCATTTGGAGATTTAATGGAGTCTTTATTTGCAGGTGTAAGCTACAGGGCAGCTCATGGTTTCTTCTATTGCAGCTCACTCCTTCAACCATTTCCAGTTTTGATGGCATATTCTTGATCCTTGAGGGAGGGCATTTTTGGTGAGCTATTGTACTCTTTTGGGAAGCTTTTAATGCCCCATTTCTTTTGTAATATGAATTAAATACTCTGTTCTTCATCTCCAAAAAGTTTCAGGTCTAAATTCCAAGTAGAAATGTATAAATCTCATTTTTAATGGAAGAACAATGCCATTTCCCCACTACCTTGTTGTGAGCCAATGTATTGATGATAATTTCGAATGAATGGATGATTATATGATATATTTGTGATCAATATACTGCCATGGATGTCTTATACAAGTTTCATGTACTGTACTTGAGCATTTGAAGCAATTTTACTCAGTTTAGTTATATTGGGAGGTGAAATAGTGCCATTTCCCCAAGGGTCGAATTGGGGATTTTTGCAGTTGAATGGGAGAGGGTGAGAACAGTTGTAATAATCCATTAATGGTGCATATGAGACTTTAATAACATACTTAACACATTACATACCTCTTTTCATAAATTTGAGTGGGCTTGGAGGCATTTGGGAAGCCATTTTCAGTACTTACCCCAGGGGGATTTGAACCCCAAATTACTAGTAAAATTGCATAATTGGTCCAGAATCTTAAGAGAGTTTGCAGAGGTCTTTTTGTGGCCATATGTCATCCATAAAAATCATATTCAAGTTCTAATATCATTCATACACCTTCCTTGAAGATTTGAAGGAATTTGGAGTCAATTTGAGACCTAGAGACCAATACTAGTCAAAGGGAAATCACTAGTAAAGTTACCTACATGGATCAGAATTGAAAGAGGATTTGCAGAAGTATTTAAAAAGTCCAAAGGCATCCCTAAAACACATATTTATGTTCTAATATCATTCATATACCTTCTCAGAATATTTGGGATCATTTGGGGCAAATTTGGGACCTAGAGATCAAAACTAGTCAAAGGTCAAACTAGGGAAAAAAAGTGGAAAATTGTAATTTTAATAAAATTCCTAACAAGGGACATTACAGTGGTATCAGAGCATGGTCCTTGCACCTGTGTATTAGGTACATACATTCAAGAATAATTGGCAGCCATGTCTTACTATTATGATGAATCCTATGAGTACAATTCTTATGAGAAATATGCAGATGCTTATGAGCAATATGAAGCAGAATGTGAATGGTATGAGGAAGAGGTGCCATCATGCAACACTTCTTACAATTTCAAGAGAAATGAAGATTATTCTTATGAATTTAAATCTGATGAATATGAGTGTGTCACACCAACCAATGATAATTCTATGGGTGAGTTCCAAAGATGGAGAGCAAAATATAAAACCTTGGCCCAACAATATCAAAAATATCAAGAATATCTTGCTTTTAGCAAAAATACACAAAATGCCATGTCTTTTGAGTACTATGCTGAACATGTTTTTGAAAATAGGCCCAAAAATGAAGATGTGGATTTAGTGAAGAAAGGTTTATGCCCTTCTTGTAAAAACCCTTGGAGCGAGTATCATATATGTGTGCATGAAATGATGTCCTCATTGAGGAGAGCTTTTGATATTTATTCAAGAAGAGCTTCCAAATATACTGATCCTAAGGAAAACAAGGGGAAAAATGCATCATATTTCTTGAAGGAGAAAAATGAAGAGACATCACAAGAGCATGAAGAATATTCTATTGAAAATATGGAAGATCATTTCGAGACACCTTCTAGCTTAGACATGAACCAAAGAGCATCTACTGATGGATGCTTAAACTATGAAGGAGTACCTACTGATGGGTGCTCACACCTCTATGTTGGTGACATAGAGATCACTTTTGAAAGTGTTGCTGCAAGCCCAAGTTCCATTAAGCATGATAATGAATACCTTGTAGCAGTTGAAGAAGAACCAAGATCAACTTCCCCATCACCACTTGAGCTTCATGAAGTTGGTCCAAGCAAAAATGAAGAAGATGAGGAGGTTTATTTGCAAGAGCCTCATTTTCTTGAAGGGTCCTTAAAGATAAACGAAAAGAAGATCCAAGAGTCCCTCAGCATTCTCCATGACACTCAAGCATTGGTGTCAAATTCTTGTTGGAGAGCTACTTCATTGGAGGAAACATCCTTCCTTGAAGACATGGAGAAGATTCAAAGAGCAATGTGCCACATCAAAGGTAATTTCATGTCTTTGCTTTTTGATAGAAACCATTTGTTTGAGCTTAATGAATTGTTACATGATGCATACTTGAAGAATAATGAGGATAATCATAAGCTCACAATTCAAAATGAGCAACTTCTTGAAAAGTTGCAAGGTACTTGTTTTTCCTCTTATGTTTCAGATTGTCAAATGGTAGATTGTTTGGAGGATTCTCATGACATGGTGGATCATGAGAAATGTGAAAATTTGAATGTTCTTGATGTGTTTGAAGATGAACTTGAAGAGATCCAAACACTTGATGTGGTGGAAGAGGAATTTGAATTGTCTCTTGATGAAGGTTATGCAATTTTTAAAGAAGAGCATGATTCCTCTACATTGGAACCAAACTATGACAAAGAGTTTACACTTTTGAAGGAGCTGCATGATACTACCCATATGGATCCTTCCCATGATGAAACTTCAGTACTTTTTGAACATTTGGGTGATTTGGTTCATTCTCCTACATCCTACAATTCCATGTTTTGCAACATTAGTCTCAATGAAGTATGGGTGAAATGGTTCTTTTTGATGGTGTCACATGAGGAGTATGGAACTCCTAGATTTACATTTTATGATGATATGGTTGGAGCACATTCTTATTCACATTTGCAGCAGCATCCTTTGTTACTTTATGATGATGCACATCTACATGGATGCACCTATGATATGCATTTGAGTCACTTGAAGACTCATGGTTTTTCTTGCTCAACACTTGATTCATTTGATGTTGGAGGAACTTCATCCAGCACTTGGGTGAATAGATTTATGACTGGAGAACATTTTTGTTGGAAGAGACATACTTTGTTATATCTTTATGATGATCACATTCAGGGATGTATGGGTGAGACTTCTTTGAGTCATTTGAAGTCTCCTTGTTTTTTTTGCTCATTATTTGGTTCAGAATTTAGTGGAGATTCTTCATTCACTTCTTGGATGAAAGAATACATGGCTGAATATTTTGATGCATATCACATCCTTTTGGAGCAGCTTTATAGGACATGGGATACTCACCTATGTTATTGGAGCAGATTTGATTTGTCACTTGAAGCTTGTATGCACTTGGAAAACGGTGGTCTACTTGCTTGGAGGTATAAGCACTTTCATGATTCTTTGATGAAGCACCTTCTTGATATTCATTTTCATTATGTAGTTATGTACTTTGATGATATATATTTTGTACTCATGATGTTTGGAAGAATGCATACAAGAAAATGGGATCCAGGAATCCTCTTAACTAATGGTGTGGGTTGGAGAGCACTCTTAATTATTGGGGTGCAATACAAGCAATGGGACCCTGGAATAATTTTTATCTCATTGGTTTCAAATTTTTTGGGGAAACAAGCAGTATGGGAGATGGATTTCCCCACTTAATAAAGTGATTTTTATCAGAGTAGTGCAGCATCAAGCATGGTGGTTCCTCTCTAAAATCTTCATGGAAACTCAAATACTCAAGGTTGGGCAATTCGATGGCAACTTCAAAGAATTATACAGAAAGCAGGTTCTTCAACACCCATGTTTAAAATTGCTTGAGGACAAGCAGTATTGGGAAGGGAGGATTTGTCATGTCCCAAATTTTGTATTGGGTCACAATGGCCTAATCACATTGGCCATATTCATTAGAGTTTGTCAAATTGATGCTAAAGGTCAAATAATTGCCAAGGAAGAAAATTACTAGTTTCCTAGGTTTGGGGTGGAAGCTTTGGGATTTGGAATAATGGGGATAATAAATGATGTTTGAACATTAGAATGGCATAAATATTTAATAAAGGATCTAAATAAATATATACAAGTTAAAATAAAAGTGGCATTTCATCATGAAGACACATGGAGGAAGTGGGACCCACATATGGCTAGATTTCCCCACTACATTTGGCATCATTCTCTCACCAATTCGAATTCAAGGTGAATGGTAACATACTTGGGGGAGTCCAAAAGGTATTATTCATGGCATGACTCATCCAAGGTCGAAATATAGAGGAAGAGTAACTCCCATGGAAGAGGAAGAGGCAATTTGGAGCTAGTGAGACACTTGGGCTAGATTCCCTAGCTCTATGACAACAATGATGAAGATGCTATGACACCTATGACACAAATGAGACCTGAAGGCTGAAATATGACATATATGACATGTCAGGGCTAAAAATAGACTCCAAGAGGGCTCTCAAGGGTGTTAGGGCAGCTAAGATGCTTCCACATGTGATTTGGTGGAAGTGGGAGACTAGGAATTGTTGTACAAGTGGCGTTCTTTGGAATCTCTTCCCAACTTGAGTTGGCATTAGTCTCTTGGAAGGAATTCGACCCATGGAGGCCATTATAACTTTATAAATGTCAATAACAAAGAATGAAACCAGATTTTGATCATTTGTAGAATTTGCAATTGCATTTGTGAAGAGGGAGAGCTAGTGGATGACTAGTTTCTTGCCTTAGCCAATTTCGAGGGTGAAAGATTCCCATCCAAGTTGGTAATTGGAAAGGACATTCAGACCTTTCATTTGGAGCTTTAATGGAGTCTTTATTTGCAGGTGTAAGCTACAGGGCAGCTCATGGTTTCTTCTATTGCAGCTCACTCCTTCAACCATTTCCAGTTTTGATGGCATATTCTTGATCCTTGAGGGAGGGCGTTTTTGGTGAGCTATTGTACTCTTTGGGGAATCTTTTAATGCCCCATTTCTTTTGTAATATGAATTAAATACTCTGTTCTTCATCTCCAAAAAGTTTCAGGTCGAAATTCCAAGTAGAAATGTATAAATCTCATTTTTAATGGAAGAACAATGCCATTTCCCCACTACCTTGTTGTGAGCCAATGTATTGATGATAATTTCGAATGAATGGATGATTCTATGATATATTTGTGATCAATATACTGCCATGGATGTCTTATACAAGTTTCATGTACTGTACTTGAGCATTTGAAGCAATTTTACTCAGTTTAGTTATATTGGGAGGTGAAATAGTGCCATTTCCCCAAGGGTCGAATTGGGGATTTTTGGAGTTGAATGGGAGAGGGTGAGAACAGTTGTAATAATCCATTAATGGTGCATATGAGACTTTAATAATATACTTAACACATTACATACCTCTGTTCATAAATTTGAGTGGGCTTGGAGGCATTTGGGAAGCCATTTTCAGTACTTACCCCAGGGGGATTTGAACCCCAAATTACTAGTAAAATTGCATAATTGGTCCAGAATCTTAAGAGAGTTTTCAGAGGTCTTTTTGTGGCCATATGTCATCCATAAAAATCATATTCAAGTTCTAATATCATTCATACACCTTCCTTGAATATTTGAATGAATTTGGAGTCAATTTGAGACCTAGAGACCAATACTAGTCAAAGGGAAATCACTAGTAAAGTTACCTACATGGATCAGAATTGAAAGAGGATTTGCAGAAGTATTTCAAAGGTCCAAAGGCATCCCTAAAACACATATTTATGTTTTAATATCATTCATATACCTTCTCAGAATATTTGGGATCATTTGGGGCAAATTTGGGACCTAGAGATCAAAACTAGTCAAAGGTCAAACTAGGGAAAAAAAGTGGAAAATTGTAATTTTAATAAAATTCCTAACAAGGGACATTACATAAAGGCCTTTATGGGGGAGGGGCTCTTTATGGGGAGGGGATCTAGGAATAACCCGACACATTTATATCTCTTGGGTAATAAATGCACTGAACGTTACCCACCAAACAATACAAGATTCAGAAGGGATGCGCATGCGCGTCCCTGTTGAAGATAAAATTTAGAAAATCACCCGCGTTTTTTCTCCCGCAATTTTTTCCTCATTTTCGCGTTCTCTTCGCTAGTTTCACGCACAATCCAACAATAATTTACATGGTATATTGAATTCATACACCATTTGGTGCTTCCTTGACCATTTGGATAGAATACAGAACATTTTGGGCTCTATTTGGCTCCTTGGATTGAATACACACCTCTTGGGCTCTATTTGGATCAATCAAGTGAATACACAACAATTGGACTCTATTTGGCATCTTGGATTGAATTCTCATGCTACTTGGACACACATGAAGTCTTCTTACATATAGTGGACACATCAAAAGAGCATTTGACATTTGAGTCAAAGAGTAATCATAATCCTTGAGGTATGGTGATAATTTTATCTTGTTAAATGTAGTTTAGTCTTCATTCACTTGTTTGAATGGCATCTATTTTGGTTTTTCCTCATGAATTGTATGATAGATCTATTTTAGTTTTCTTAATCTTCAACATAGACAATAAAAACATATTACCAAAAAAAAACTACAAAATGCACCAAGCAATGCTTTCAACTTTTCATGAAGATAATAAAAAAAAAATTACTTGCATCACCACCAATAACATTTCATAATCACATTCTTCCATCTAGTAGACAAACAATTGTTGAATTCCTCATGGTTTCACTATAGCAACTCACACAAACACCTAAAGAATTGAAAACTTTTAGTCTTTTGGGGCTATTTTCCCTCATAGGGAAGTTGATCCTACTAACATCCCATACCACCATTCAATACCATCCAATACCATCCTACTGAGTTCCTAGAGGTGTCGTTGCAGTTATATGTAGGGTATTCCCAATAGATTTTAAGATTATATGAAAACACTCTCACTAGATGTTGTACATAATCAATTGCTACATTGAGCTTTAATAATCATGTGCACATCGAGTTTTAATATCTTATTTGTTGTTCATTCTTGCAGGGGTGGTATTTTTTTTTTTATTTTTAAAATGCATTAAATATGGGCAACAAACGTAATAATAAAAGAAAGTCTAGAAGGACGGAGATGCCCCCTGAAAAGGCCCATGAGATAAGAGAAAATTCCAGGTTGTACATGCAAAACCGTAGAAATCAAAATGTTAGTGCCTTAGATCCATCAAAAAGCAATGACGAAGTGGTTGAAGCCAATCAAATCTTGCCTGATGTCGAGTATGAAGGGATGGACGTTGAACAATTTCTTAATTGGCAACCTCCCCTAGAAGAGCACACACATGCAGAACACACTCGTAGGATCAAGTTGTGAACGAAGGGCCACAACAAGCCATTGACGGGACTCATACTTCCTTGTCGACTCCCTTGCCTTGACTATCAAGAGGATGACAAAGAACTCCTACACGTATTCATGTGGATGAAAGTTCATTTTCAAGACTTGAAGGTAAGATGCCCAAATGCACTATTGATTTCCATTGTAGCAAGATAACGAAAGAATTTTTTGAATCCAAAACCAATGCATCAAAATGTCCATTGTTTCTTGCTTTGTTAAAATCACATTGTCTAGCGGATGTTAGGAGAATTTTGGGCATAAAGGTAGTTAGAAGTTCAGATGTCAACAATCATGTTGTTAGAAATCTACAATCTGCATTTAATTTGATTGGAAAAACTTCTCGTACAAAATATTTTAATGCGGCTTGTCGTGTACTGTTGGAATCGATTGTAGACAAATCCACAAGGCAACGTCGCCTACTATCACACACATGTAAAATATTTAAAGTAGACAGAAATACTCTTCAAAATTATTCTGCCATTAGAGAAAAACGTGAGACCCCAGGCCAAAAAGATTGTTGGGCCTTTGTTGGTAGGTTACCTCGTTCAGACATGAAGCTCATTGATGCTGTTAAATAACTAGTGTAGAAGTTTTGGCATGATAACACTAGACCATCATCGAATAAAAGAGATGTTTTAAAGTTGAGAAAAGGTGTCAGGGGCGGTGAACCCCATGTCAAGCACTCCCTTGACACGACACAAACATAACTCTACGAGAGGTTCAAGAATGAGCACACACAATTGAACTTGGGCCAAAGGTCCTTTGAAAAATGCAAACCCTGGTATGTTAAAATTTGCAATGATCGCAATACATGTTGTTGTAGATACCATGTAGAATTTGAGTACTTTTATGATACATATAGACATATATTTTGTGATTTGCATACTAACATTGTGCAGGATTTCCCATCGTTACAACCACCGAATGCATCCATAGAATTTACACATAGCATAATGTGTCCAAGACCTGAAGGACAAAAATATTATAAAAGATCATGTTTATATGGGACGTGTTCCAGTTGCAGTGGATTTGCATTATTGAGCGCTTGCATCCACGCAACTGTGGAGCACGCATTTGGGAGGATGTCAATAGAAATGCAGAACTTCCAGTACATAACATATCAAGTAGATAGTTCAAAGGAAAGCAAAAAAATTGCATTGGTGAAGTCACAGTTAATCTAAGTTTGCATACTTTCATACTGTACATGTTGAATTTGTACATATATATTCACATTGAAAATGTCACATTGTATTAATGCCCTTGGTTTTGTGGCACCAGGTACAAATTTTCAATTTCATGAAGGAATTCTACCAAAAGAGCGAGCAGTATGTACAGCATGTCCATGTAGCACAATGGCGGGATGAACAGTACAGACAGTGCAGGGACACCTTCCCCAATGGCACAATATTGTTGGTTGTGGACTTTGCTGAAAACTACACCCTACAACCACAGAATGAGATTCAAAGTCAATACTACCATTCAGACCAAGTTAGCATAATGGTCCATATCACGTATAGGCACACGCCAGAGGGAAGCAATGACAGGAGGATAATATTGAAAGAGACCAACTTCTACATCAGTGACGACAAGTACCATGACCTACATTACGTGCAACATTGCTTCAAAATTTTCTATGATTAGCTGAAGGAGAGAGGTATACATATGGATCGGCATTGGATATGGTCAGATGGATGTGCAGGCCAGTTCAAAAATGCACGTGTATTCCAGTGGTTGAGTATTTTGCACAAGACTTGTGATGTGCTGCATGTGTGGAACTATTTTGAGACCAGGCATGGAAGGGGAGAGCACGACAGTGCTGGAGCATGTCTCAAAACTACCCTACGAAGGGAAGAGATGAGGTGCATGAGAAACCCTCATATTCGGGATGCAGAAACCATAGTTCAATGGTGCTCTGCAAAAATGTCAGATCGAACCACGGAGCAACACATACCAACAGGTAGAGGACATGTTGTTAGAAATTTCTGGCATGTAGTTGATATAGACTGATCGCGTTCCTATAGTTGCAGTACTATGCAAGGAACTCGTGGATTTCATTCGGTTCGAAGTTCAAACAACCCCTTATTTGAAATATGGACGCGAAAACTTGCTTGCTTTTGTGGGCCTTGCAGCAGTTGTGAATGGGATGAATGCGAATCAATGGATTGGGTTGATGAATGGGATCATGTATCACTTGCAGTGGACCCACGTGCAGTTGTTGAAACAATCCAGTTAGAGGAAGGCCAGTCCTCTATTTCAAATGAATATGATCATATATTTGATCTAGTACAGCCAGGTAAACATTTATGCATGCATATCCTGGTTCCCTCCTTGTTTATATGTAATTATCCAAGTTATCAAACCACTACTTTGTTGGAATAGGACCGTAAAATGCATCTTTGTAGGACACATCTACGCAGTTGTTTCCCTGACAGACAGTGCAATTGGAACGAATTATTGGTTGGCATGATGCATCCAGGGGAAGCAAACCCTCCTCGCATCATTAATGGATAGTGAAGGCATTACCTTTCCCACTGGCTCGATGGTTGTTCAGGGGGAATATCTTACAATGGATGGAAAGGGACCAAAGAGCAATGGCTACACATACACAGATTATAGACCAGGGTTGCGGGTGTATCACTTTACGCACTTGATCGTTGGTACAAACATCCAAATAGAGACAATGTCAACGAAGTCATCAAACAAGGTACACTACTTACTACCTCATGCAGAGCACGAGAGGTTGTTTGAGACAATAAAAAACCGAGAGGATCCAGAAGGCCTAATTGATTGAGGTACATAGTATAGTAATGATGTGATTGTTTATTCATGCATGTCCAAATTTATTCATGTTAGATAGTTTATTTGATATCGTTATCTTATATCGTTTATTTTATGTTTGAGTTATGATTTATAGCCATGTGATTGTTTATTCATGCATGATCAATGTTATTCATGTTAGATAGGAATTTGATATTGTTATCATATATCATTTATTTGATGTACATGAGTTATGATTTATGTGAATATGTATGTGGTTCATGTGATGCAACAACTTCCATATTGTCTTGAGATACTTCATCATCTCCTTGAGCAAATTTGATGGTCAAATGCATAGAGATCTTCTAGACTCTTAGATATGTATCCCACGGGGGGTTCACTAGCTAGGCAATATCATATCACGTCCATTCATATTGGGGGTTTGAATACTCTTAAAAACCTAAAAAATATATTGCCCCATATTAAGGGGTCAAGGGGAGTTTTTAATTTGACATAGTAATATAAATATTGAGGGTTATTTTATTTGGGTGGGATGAGGAATAACCTCCAAATCATGGGATGGATTCATACTTCCAAATCATGGGCTCAATTCATACCCACCAAAAATTTAAGGACCCTCCATTTTTATTTGATATTGCTTATGATCCTAAGTGTTGCATAAATCTGATAATAGTGCACCAATGATAATATCGATGGAAGTCTCTTCGGATTACTAGCCTTGATCCATACTCATTTAATAGCTTATTTAGGCTTGGTTATTGATGTTATATTTTTTTTCATCTTTAAGTTAAGATATGTAGCTAATTGGGAGTTCCAGAGTTGAACAATTGTATTGTAGGTATTCAAGTAAAAGATCTAACTCTTCATTTTTTCGGTTGGGGTTTAGGTGGGTATTGAGATTCAATCAAACCTTGCTCCATGACAACTCAGAAAAGTGAGATCAATCTTTCTTGGCTCATTGGAACCAAGAAAAGTGAGATCAATCTTTCTTGACCAATTATTTCTTTCAACTTTTTGTATTCTTCTTTAACATTTTCACATTGCCAATTAGGAATAGTTGTTAGATTGAGTTATATTTGACACATTCATAATTGTAATTTCAATTCTTATATGCAAGGCATATGTCTTAATATTTTATTGAAACTGACATGAACATAGGTGAAAATATTAATCCTTATTTACATACCCTATGTGTTATCGTTACCATGAAATGGTATCATATACATTTCACCATACGTGTATCTTTATAACTATTCCATGCTTGAAACCTAACAATTGAGATTTTTCCCTCCCCAATAAAGATTTTAAAAAAACTAGATATAACCCAAGAAAAGGTAACTAAATGTTGTTAATTCGCTTCATTGCAAGAATAAATGTAGAGGAAGTGGAGGAAATTCATTACATCTTGTGAGTGACCCAAATCCAATCTATGCACATGATCATATGGTGTTATTGGAAAGTAAGAGAAATTTTGCTATGTTCATTTGGGTTCAAACATAAATGATGTTTGTTTTGATAGGAACGTAGGGGACTCCATCCACGAAAGGGTTTCAATTTTGAATTTTTATGGAATTTAATTTATTAAGCTTATAGAAAACATGAGCTCTCAATGACTATACTTATATTTACATGATATAAAATTGGTAGATTGATAGACTATGGTGTGAAACATCTGCAATTCTCATATTTTCTAAGCATTGCACTAACTATAGGACTATCATCCTTTTACATTCTTTGTTATGTTGATCTCTTGACCGTGTTTCCTTTTACGCATTTTCCTTCCCAGTACTATTTCGTTGGGTCTTCCACTATCCAACGCTACAAATTGATCAGTCACCCTTGCAATCCCGGTGGGAGTTAGGGCTCTTTTTTGTTACAACCTGATAATATGATATAA
This sequence comes from Larix kaempferi, assembly GCA_027924585.1. Taxonomy (NCBI): domain Eukaryota; kingdom Viridiplantae; phylum Streptophyta; class Pinopsida; order Pinales; family Pinaceae; genus Larix; species Larix kaempferi. The sequence goes on along the minus strand of BSBM01000579.1, from coordinate 3,898,033 downwards.
AGGGGGTATTAAAAATGGGTTGATAAAAATGGATACATACAATATTTGGTGAAACTGGGGGTTTTCTTAATTGGAAAGGCATATTGGTAGGGGGGTTCAACAATTAAAGTTTAGGAGGAATTTTCCAATATTTAGTGAAATTAGGGATATTCTTTAATATCATGCGAACGATCGTGTTATGTAACAAGTTCACTGAGTGAACCCCCCGTGATGTATCCTAACAATTTATTTTAAAACATGCTCATTTATGGTTGAAGATTTATGCTTGATTCCCATATAAAACCACTTAGATACATCATCTCCATCATCATCATCATCTTCTTCATCATCATCATCTTCTTCGTCATCATCATCATCATCTTCATCACCATCACCATCATCATCAACGTCTTCATATTCATCATCATCACCATCTTCATCGTCATTGTCATCTCTATGTCCCTCACCAACATCGCCATCATCATCACCATATCCATCATCTTCATCATCTTCATCATCATCAACATCATCATCATCATCATCTCCATCATCTTCATCTTCATCATCATCATCTTCATCACCATCGCCATCATCATCAACGCCTTCATCATCATCACCATCTTCACTATCCCATCATCACTATCCCGACGTCCTGAATCCAACGGAGTCGACGGTTCGTCGATTGAAGCCATGGTCATCGTTCTATGGCTCGCTCTGTCTTGCATCCGAAAGGCCTTCAGGGACACTTGCTGGATACCTGTCGGAGGCATATAAATCCAACTGTGCAATAGAACCGGGTTTCGGCGAGTCCTACAAGTGTTTCTAGGGAGGTTCTGGCTGGGGACGCTAGCCACAAGTGCCCGGGGGAGGGTTTTGCAAAGTTGACCCCCGTGTGCAAAAATTGCACACTCCCTCACTGAGCAAAACCCTAGTTTCCAAGATGGACCTACAAGGTGACACCTAGGCCATGGGATCAGAGGGGAGGGGCACCCCTAGCACTATCCCGACGTCCTGAATCCAATGGAGTTGACGGTTCATCGATCAGATCCACGGTTGTCGTTCTATGGCTTGTTCCGTCTTGCATCCAAAAGGCCTTCAAGGACACCTGCTGGATACCTGCCGGGGGCATAGAACTCCAACCGTGCAACAGAACCGGGTTTCGGTGAGTCCTGCAAGTGTGTCTAGGGAGGTTCTGGCTGGGGACGCTAGCCATAAGTGCCCAGGGGAGGATTTTGCAAAGTTGAACCCCGTGTGCAAAAATTGCACACTCCCTCATTGAGCAAAACCCTAGTTTCCAAGATGGACCTACAAGGTGACACTCATGCCATGAGACTGGAGGGGAGGGGCACCCCTAGCACTATCCCAACATCCTAAATCCAATGGAGTCGACGGTTCGTCGATCGGATCCATGGTCGTCGTTCTATGGCTCATTCCGTCTCGCATCCGAAAGGCCTTCAGGGACACTTGCTGGATACCTGCCGGGGGAATAGAACTCCAACCATGCAATAGAACCGGGTTCTAGTGAGTCCTACAAGTGTGTCTAGGGAGGTTCTAGCTGGTGATGCTAGCCAAAATTTCATGGGGGAGGATTTTGCAAAGTTGACCCCCGTGTGCAAAAATTGCACACTCCCTCACTGAGCAAAACCCTAGTTTCCAGGATGGACCTACAAGGTGACACCCGGGCCACGGGACCGGAGGGGAGGGGCACCCCTAGCACTATCCCGATGTCCTGAATCCATTGGATTTGACGGTTCATCGATCGGATCCACGATCTTCATTCTATGGCTCGTTCCGTCTCGCATCCAAAAGGCCTTCAGGGACACCTGCCGGGGGCATATAACTCCAACCGTGTAGCAAAACCTGGTTCCGGGGAGTCCTACAAGTGTGTCTAGGGAGGTTTCGACTGGAACATATAGATCTTAATAGGATTTATACAATCTCTATTTTACAAGAAACTGACCTTAGAACTTCTCGTAGCAATGACAATGAATCCTTCATTTTTCATTTGTTAGCAGAAGAAGATCAATTTTCGACAAAACAATGTAGTTATTACATGTGGAGGCAGCGGTTTCCCATGGAAAATGAGTGTAGGGTTAAGCAGAGGAAAGATGTTGGGAAATGGGCTATTACATTAACTTTTTCGATGGGCAAGCAGTTTACAGAAGGAAATATGGCGGCTATAGGTATCTATGCTTTTCTTCCGACGGAAATTGCAGCAAGATTTCCATTTATAATACAGGAATATTTTTTACTGGTTTCGTCAAGAGAAAGTATCATTTTCAATAACAAGTGGAACCAGGGAATCCTTCGCTGTGTTCCATTATCCTTTTGTTCAGCATTCCGTGCTCTGATAATTGGTAATTCACCTCTATCATCGAAAACTTGGGTCTACAAGTACCTTCTCTTTCATATTCCTCGTTATCCACAACTAACACAAGTTAGAGATGCCATTCAGACCCAATTGAAAGTTGAGGAAATGGTTTTATGTGATGTCAGCTTTGGAATAAACATTTATGTAAACCAACAAAAGCTCGGACAATACTCCCTGCTTTTAAATGCATTCTGGAGAGAGAAAGAGGACAAGTTCATCAAAGCGACTTCATTCATCTATATTCTCATAATGTACACATAGTCCATCCTTATCTTGATAAACAAGAGTTTTATAATAGCTTGAATTTCTTGGGCGTGGTTATCTCCCTGTATTCGGTTGTCTGATTGGTTGACAAGCTTTCCTGAAAATCTGTACGTTGAACTTCTTTATTTTATTGCCGAAAAATGGAAGGGATTTTCAAGTCACCTGCAAAACGGTCCTTTGTTGAAATATCTAAGTTCTTCCAACAACATAGATTTGGCTAGTGTATCAAATGTTGCCATCCACACCAGAATTTATCTTTTGTCAAAGGAGTTGCACATATTATGGCTAACCAAATGGTCTTGGGAGCTTGGAAGTGCCGGCAAATATTATTCCATGCATGAATCTACCCAGAAGGCAATTATAAATTTAGATCCTTGAGAATGCCTGAATCTACCCAGAAGGAAATTATAAATTTAGATCCTCGATAAGGTGAGAAACTGCATGAGTGGTTGAATTGGTATCCTAAAATTATAGAGCTTTCTATCTCAAATTTTGTTGAGTGACTCCTGGATGTAGTATCAGACTCAACAGACAGTAAACTTGTTATCACCACTAGAATGGCCCTGGGGTGCCCGACTAGAATGCCTGTAGCACCCGAACTGTGGCTCCATTCGTGAATCCGTTGACTCTGGTGGGTCCAGGACGTCGGGTTTCAGCTAGGGGACCCCACACATAATGCCTCGAAGGCCCGGAAGCAGTGCCAATGGGCCATCCTCGGAGCTAGGGTTTTGCTTAGTGAAGGCCATTCCAAATTCGCTCAAGGGGGGCATTTCTTGTCCGGGGGCCCCCGGGCATGTGTGGCCACCGTGGACAGGTCCACTATGGCAATGTGGACCAGTGGGAGTTGATGAAATCCAATTCCGATTGTCGGTTTGGGTTCTGTGGCCACTGAGGAAATGCCCAAAGTGTACCTGAATGGCCCCGGGGTGCCTGACTAGGATGCACGTAGCACCCGAACCGTGGCTCAGTTTGCGAATCCATCGATTCCGGTGGGTCTGAGATGCTGGGTTTCAGCTATGGGACCCCCCAGAGCATGCCTTGAAGACTCGAAACCAGTGCCAATGGGCCATCGCCGGAGCTAGGGTTTTGCTCAGTGAGGGCCATTCCAAATTCACTCAAGGGGGGCATTTATTGTCCAGAGGCCCCCACGCGTGCGTGGCCACCGTGGACAGGTCCACTATGGCGACATGGACCTATGGGAGCTAACGAAATCCAAGTCCGCTTGCAGGTTTGGGTTCCGTGGCCGCAGAGCAAATGCCCAAAGTGTCCCTGAATGGCCCTGGGGTGCCCGACTAGAATGCCGTAGCACCCGAACCGTGGCTCCGTTCGTGAATTCCGTCGACTACGATGGGTCTGAGATGCTGGGTTTCAGCTAGGGGACCCCCCATAGCGTGTCTCGAAGACCCGAAATTGGTGCCAATGGGCCATCCTCGGAGCTAGGGTTTTGCTGAGAAAAGGCCATTCCAAATTCGCTCAAGGGGGCCATTTCTCTTCCGGAGGCCCCCGGGCATGCGTGGCCACCATGGACAGGTCCACTATGGCCATGTGGACATGTGGGATCCGATGGAATCCAAGTACGCTCGTTGGTTTGGGTTCCATGGCCGTAGAGCAAATGCCCAAAGTGTCCCTAAATGGCCCTGGGGTGCCCGACTAGAATGCCTGTAGCACCCGAATCGTGGCTCCGTTTGTGAATCCATCAATTTTGGTGGGTCCAAAACATCGGGTTTCAATTAGGGGACCCCCCAAAGCGTGCCTTGAAGACCTGGAAGCGGTGCCAATGGGCCATCTCCCAAGCTAGGGTTTTACTCAGTGATGGCCATTCAGGGACACTTTGGCGGTTTGCTCCCGGGCCACGGAACCCAAACAGGCAAGAGAACTTGGATTTCATTGGCTCCCAAAAGTACACATGTCCATAGTGGACCTATCCACAGTGGCCATGTATGCCCGAGGGCCTCCGGACAAGAAATGGCCCCTTTGAGTGAATTTGGAATGGCCTTCACTCAGCAAAACCCTAGCTCCGGGGATGGCCCATTGGCACCACTTCCGGGTTTTTGAGGCACACTGTGGGGTGTCCCCTATTTGAAACCCGGCATCCCGGACCCACCAAAGTTGACAGATTCACGAACGGATCCACGATTCGGGTGCTACGGGCATTCTAGTCGGGCACCCCGGGGCCATTCAGGGACACTTTGGGCATTTGCTTCGCGGCCACGGAACCCAAACCGGTGAGCGAACTTGGATTCTGTTGGCTCCCATAGGTCCACATGGCCATAGTGGACCTGTCCACGGTGGCCATGCACGCCTGGGGGCCTCCAGACGAGAAATGGCCCCCTTGAGCAAATTTGGAATGGCCTTCACTTAGCAAAACCCTAGCTCCGGAGATGGCTTATTGGCACCGCTTCCGGGTCTTCAAGGCATGCTTTGGGGGGTCCCCTAGCTGAAACCCAGTGTCCCGGACCCACCGGAGTCGACGGATTCACAAACGGAGCCACGGCTCGGGTGCTACTGGCATTCTAGTCGGGCACCCCGGGGCCATTCAGGGACACTTTGGGCATTTGCTCTGCGGCCACAGAACCCAAACCGGCGAGCGGAATTGGATTTCGTTGGCTCCCATAGGTCCATGTGGTCATAGTGGACCTGTCCATGGTGGCCACCCATGCTTGGGGCCTCCAGACGAGAAATGGACCCCTTGAGCGAATTTGGAATGGCCCTCATTGAGCAAAACCCTAGCTCCGGCGATGGCCCATTGGCACTGCTTCCACGTATTCGAGGCATGCTCTGGGGGGTCCCCTAGCTGAAAAATGACATCTCAGACCCATCGGAATCGACATCTTAGCGAGCGGAGCCACGGCTCCGATGCTACGGGCATTCTAGTCGGGCACCCCAGGGCCATTCAGGGACACTTTGGGTATTTGCTCCGCGGCCATGGAACCCAAACCAGCGAGCGGAATTGGATTCTGTCAGCTCCCACAAGTCCACGTGGCCATAGTGGACTTGTCCACGGTGGCCACGCATGCCCGGGGGCCTCCGGATGAGAAATGGCCCCCTTGAGCGAATTTGGAATGGCCTTCACTCAGCAAAACCCAAACTCCGGGGATGGCCCATTGGCACTGCTTCTGGGTCTTCGAGGCATGTTGTGGGGGGTACCCTAGCTGAAACCCGATGTCACGAACCCACCGAAGTCAACGGATTCATGAATAGAGCCACGATTCGGGTGCTACGGGCATTCTAGTCAGGCACCCTGGGGTCATTCAAGGACACTTTGGGCATTTGCTCCGCAGCCACGGAACCCAAACCAGTGAGAGGACTTGGATTCCGTCAGCTCCCACAGGTCCACGTGGCCATAGTGGACCTATCCATGGTGGCCATGAATGCTCGGGGCCCTCCGGACGAGAAATGGCCCCCTTGAGCGAATTTGGAATGGCCCTCATTGAGAAAAACCCTAGCTTCAGCGATGGCCCATTGACATTGCTTCCGGGTCTTTGAGGTACACTTTGGGGGGTCCCCTAGCTGAAACCCAGCATCCCGGACCCACCGGAATCAACGAATTCGTGAACCGAGCCACGGTTCGGGTGCTACAGGAATCCTAGTTAGGCACCCCGGGGCCATTCAGGGACACTTTGGGCATTTGCTACGCAGCCACGGAACCCAAACTGGCGTGCGGACTCGGATTTCGTCGGTTAGAGTTAGTGTTAATGATGGTGACGAAGATGGTGATGCTGACGAAGACATTGATGATGATGGTGATGGCGATGGTGATGGTGATGGTGATGGTGATGGTGAAGAAGATGGTTTAGTGCTAGGGTTTGGGTGAGGGTTAGGGCTGGAGTTAGAGTTAATGATGATGACGAAGATGGTGATGATGACGAAGACGTTGATGATGATGGTGTTGGTGATGAGGGACCTAGAGATGACAATGATGATGGAACCTAGAGATGACAATGATGATGAAGATGGTGATGATGATGAAGGCGTTGATGATGATGGCGATGGTGATGGAGATGGTGATGAAGATGATGGATATGGTGATGATGGTGGTGATGGTGATGAGGGACCTAGAGATGAAAATGATGACAAAGATGGTGATGATGATGAAGGCGTTGATGATGATGGCGATGGTGATGAAGATGATGATGATGATGATGATGATGAGGATGATGATGATGATGATGATGGAGATGTTGGTGATGATGAAGATGATGATGATGTTGATGATGATGAAGATGATGAAGATGATGGAGATAGTGATGATGGTGGCGACGGCGATGAGGAACCTAAAGATGACAATGATGATGAAGATGGTGATGATGATGAAGGCGTTGATGATGATGGCGATGGTGATGGAGATGGTGATGAAGATGATGGAGATGGTGATGATGGTGGCCACGGTTATGAGGGACCTAGAGATGACAATGATGATAAAGATGGTGATGATGATGAATATGGTGATGATGGTAAAGGCGTTGATTATGATGGCGATGGTGATGAAGATAATGATGATGAAGATGGTGATGATGATGGAGACGGTGATGAGGGACCTAGAGATGACCACGATGATGAAGATGGTGACGATGATATTAGATGCAGTGATCATAATCATCATGTGGAGAATTTTTTTATCAAATGCCACACAATCATAGTTGTAATAACCATATTCACAGTCCCAAAGGTGCATAATTGAACCACGAGCAACATCAACTAATTGTGGCATCACATGAACATGGTAAGAATAACCATTGATCTGGGAGAGGGTGGGTATAAACATTGTGTAGATGATATAGAGAAAAAAGTTGGTGCTCTATAGAATTTAAATGAGATGACCATATCCAAATGATGTATGATGATGAATTTGGGAAAAAAACTTTATTCTCACTAAATACACAAAACACCTTACCATCCTTGAAAAACTGAAAAAATGGTTAGTTGTTTTTAGAGGTAGTATATAACTATTGATGGCAATTTCTTTGATGAACCATGTTTGGAAAACTACTATAATGGTTTGTGTTGTATGAAGTGAGAGTCCTTGGGATCCATTTGTTGGAAATAAAACTTCCATATTAGATTCTGAATGTCTACAATGACTTGGAAAAAAATTTCCATCCTTTAATCAACTTTACTTGCAAAAATTCATCTTAACCCCCAATCTCTTTCATGCTAAGATCTATCGAGAAAGTGTAGAGTGTCTATCTCAAAATTCTTAGACTTAACTCCTCAATTGTTTGGATAGGGTTAAGATCAATTTGTGTATCCCAAGGGGATAACTCAATGATTTGTAGCCATTTTTTATGGCCATTTCACTAATTATGTTCCAACACATGCTCAGTTCAAATCCCCCCAGGTGATGCACACAAATTTATGTTGATATGTTTACTAAAAATGCAATCCTTGAATATGGAGAAGTGTCCCTTGAATTTCCTCACAAGGTTTCCTTTAGAAAGGAAAAGATAAACTTGTGATACCAAAGCAGCCAAATAATGTATTTTGAAGGTTAGAAACAAGTATGCTCTAAACTACGAAATATTGTCCATCAACAACCATGTAGATATTCTATAAGTAATCCCAAGATACTCTGCAAGTTGTCAACAGTAGCCTTCATTGTGCATAAAATCACATAAATCAACCAGTAATCAAGCATGGAGTATACACTACACATCCATGACCATTGCACTTGAATAAAGGTAAGTTTATGTAGACTATTCAGGTGTGGATAAGTTATAAAAGTGGTTCCACAACCGATTTTAGCATGCTTTTGATTGGTTGAAACAATCACACACATATTCTCAAGTAGTTTAATTTTATCAAAAACAAGTCGAACGATCATGTACTAACAATCCACCAACAACCCTACAGTGAATCATATACTATGCATATCTTTTTGAATGTATTGTGGAAAAACATTTCAATCATTCCTAGCAATTATTGAACATTTGCAAGTGCAAAAGAAAAAAGGGTTGAGTGTTTCTTAATTATAAAGCTAAACATCCAACATTATTGCACCTCAATGAGGATAGTTTATAGAGACAATTCAGGCATGGATAAGTAATACTATAAAAATTGGTCTTCTTCCACAACCGAGTTTAGCATGCTTTTGATGGATTCAAAGAATCATAGACATATTACTAGATGACTAATTTATCAAAAACAAGTTAAAGAATCATGTACAATCTAAACAAGTTCTCTAATAAAATAGTTGAACATAGTCAAATGTCATTCATTGAAATTTTAAGTCTAAAACAAGGATTTTTTAAACAAATGTCAAATATACATGATATAGGGGAACCTAAAAAATGTCATGTCATTTAATGCACTGCAACACTTACACTTTGGATGCAAAGGAGTAATCAAAGACATGGTCATGATTTCATAACACAATTATAATTGTAATGTATTAAATTAGCAAACAATGTACTATTTTTACAGGCGCATGTATGCCAAAAATATTAATATTTTCCACTCTCCTATACGATAATCATTTATTTGATATTGACTAGTTGACATTAAAAAAAAAACAAAAATATATATATTCGACTAAAACATACGATAAGTTTGTCAATAACAACACTCTAGTATATCCATTGACATTGATTCCTTATATGGACTGAAAAATATTGTATTTGTCATGTTTTCACACACATGCCTATGCACTAGGTTTCGTTTATGTGTATTTTGCAATAGTGTATGATTTATTTTTGTTTACAAGTATTGGATTCAATCCTATCTAAAAAGATGTCTATTTTGTCCCATTTTCTCATTAGTGAGGAATTTTGGACATGCACGTCCATTTTCTACTATTTTCAATTGCATAGATATCCAATACACACACACACACACACTATCATATCCAACTTCTCTTCTAAGATCTAGGTAAAACCAAAATTTAGACAACATCACATCCTGATACACACAACATGAGACAACAAGATTAGACAATGAGATATATAAATCACATAACTGAAAGTCCATGTACATCGAGGCTGCAAAAATCATCCAAACATATACAATTTCTAGCAAATAGTGGAACATGGTTCCCAATGTATGTACAGTGGCAACTTGTGCCCTAAACAAAATGTGACAACTCATGCCGTAGATCCAAAATACATGGCAACTCGTGCCGTAGATACAAAGTACATCAAAATGGTGCAAAAAAGTGCCACATCGTGGCTAATGTACATAACACATGGTGTGTCAAGCATTGTGACCACCCCCGTCACTCCTAGGCGCATCCCCAAAGTCGATCTTCCAACTCTTTGAGCTACCGGTACCTCGGGTCTTGCTCCGTCTAGGAGTAGACCGTCTCTCCGGGCTCTGGAACAAATGATATAAGATATCATCATTTTCAAGCATTTGCAACATTTACCACATTTATAAAACAAATGTAGAATTCGAATCTTAAATAAATCACCTCTGATGTGACTGAGAAATGTTGGATAATTGTCCTGGATCTGCGGAGCCTCTCCGCAATTCCAGCCTACAACATTTACAACAATCATTTCATTGAAAAGTAATAATTGCTTAAATTAATTTATGTTAATGCATCAAAATATTTTCATAAATTAGTTTGATTCTCACCGTGTACACCTCCGACGATGGACATGGCTGGGCTTCTGGGCTAGCAGGTGGTGCAGATAGCCAGACAACCACCTTCGATGCAGTGATGGGGGGGGGCAGATGTAGTGGCAGCCACTACAAGTGTAACCTTTGGAGATATAGATGAGGATACTGGAAGGGTAGATGCCACAATAGTGGCGGGAAGTGGGGATAATATGGTGGGAGAAGAAATGGTGGTATGGGGTGGAGGAGGACGTCATGGACAATGAACCCCTGCCGGTTGTACGATAGAGGGTATCGAACCAAAAGGGCTAGGGGGGATGTTGAGGGATGGTGCATGGGAGGGAAGTCCTGCATAGAGGGAGGAGGATGGACGGAAGGGAGGTTATGGACGAAGAGGGGAAGCTGGAAGGAAGGGGGGGCGTGGATGAATGGGGGAGGATGGATAGACAGGGGGGCATGGATAAATTGGGGAGGATGTATGAAAGGGGGGGTGCGGTTGAGTGGGGGGGGATGGATGGAAGGGGGAGTATGGCTGGAGAGGGGAGGCTGGATGGAAGGGAGGGGGTGGGCGTAGGGAGGAGTCTAGATGGAAGCGAGGGGGGGGACTCATGGGAGATGGTGGATACACAAGACTAAAATGGGGAGCCGCAGCTGTTGGTGGCACCTACATATACATTTGTAATATCACAATTTAGTAAACAAACAATAAATTAAACCATACTAAGTATCAACAATTCAAATTAAAAGTGTGCTTATAACTACACATTGTACTTGTGTATGTGGTGATCTGCCAATCCCTAGTGGGGTTGGTTGATCACCGTAGTCAGGGAACACCTGTGGACACCAAAATGCATGCATGTTATGGACATGTTAAACAAGTCATTATTTAGGCAATCAAGATATTCAAAAACATTGTATGAACTATCAACATGTATGCCATAAATATAAATACTTGAGTAATATAAATGACATAAGTAATAACAGTATTGTGCCAGGTACTGAAAATACCTCCGTGTGGGGTGCCGCAATTTCAGTTGCAGCTGCCATTGCTGCATCCAAGTTGGGAGATCCTACGTTCTCCCATGTTGGTGTCTCAGCTTTGAATAATTGTACATTGAAATAATAGTTTAAGTCAAACACAAATACTTTAAAAACACTTTACAAGTTATCAAGTGATGATTGAAAACACATTAAAAAAATTGCTGACCTAATCCATATAACAACCCTTGATTGGGCCAGGGCAGGTGTGCCTGCAATGGGGACAAAGATGTGGAATTTCCCTCGTCGAACTGGAATGCCCAGCATGGCTACCACCGGTCACGGGTATATCCTGGCCCTGTCGTGAAGGTCCTGCACTTGGATCTCTATCAAGGTCAACCGACCTCTCCACTGTAGCAGCTGCAACAAAGGAGGTGTGTCTGAGGAGTCCACGTGTAACATTCCTCATTGCCACCTCGATTTGATCAAGCTTGTGGGGTAACTGAGTGGTTGGGGAGAGGGGTTGGGCTCGCGCCTGGGAGCTCGTGGCCCTCCCAGTGGGTTCCTCGTGGCAACAGGTCGTTCTTGGGCAGAGCCATGCCCAATACCCTGGAACTCGGTTATGTCAAAATAGTTGACATGTAAACCTAGGCAAAACTCAGCCCACAATTGGCGAAGGAAGTATTGTGGAACCTCCCTATTATTGCAGGGAGGTTTATCGTACACCATGAACCACCTCTGCATCCAATTGTCCCTCCACGGTTGGTAATGACACCAATCCATGTAGACACGTGGCTTTGTAATGTTCGGTGGTTGGCCTGTTTTTGGCTCGGTGAACATACTATATAATTGGGTTTTTGTAATGTTCAAATCTTCTATTGCTTCCTTGGAGATGCCCGTGGAGTAGTACTCCCGCATCCTAGCTCTAAATTGAGTCATGTCTGTCAATTGTTGGTGTGCATGGATGAGGGAGTCGATTGAGTTCTCAATTGACGTGGAAAGAGACAATTGAGATGGTTCACCCGAGTTTCTAAGTTCACGAGTGTGCACTCGCATTTCATTTACATAGTGGTTAAGGTCATCTTGTTGAAAATTTGGTTGTGGGTTTTGGTTTTGTTCGGCATTGGGTCCAAGGTTCGGGTTTTCTTGTGTTCCACCAGACTCGGGGTTAACATCTTGTTCACTCGTTGTCTCAGTTGCAATCTGCAGTTGAAAATTGGTTCATTGTTTTCAAAATTTGGGAATTATTTACAATTACATAAACAAAAAAAAATACAAAAATTGACACAAATAATGAATAAAATTAAAAAAAAACGTGATATTTACCTATTAATCGAAGTGGTGATGAGTTTGTGGGTGTTGTTGGGTGGTTTTGGAGTGGATTTGGCCTCCGTTGGTGGTTGAATCGACGCGTACGCGGAGGAGGAGGACGTGCTTGGCTGGCCAAATGGAAAATGGGGAAATTGTGCACTGTTTTTTTTTAATATTTTTAACAGAGGCACGTGCGCGTCTCCTTTGCGTGTACGTGTCAGCAACGCACATGCGCCATCAACGCGCATGCGCCTTGGTTCGGTACCGAACCTAGAGGTGCGTGCGCATCTCCTTAGGTGCGGTCGCGCAATTTTTTTTCTCCGCTAACGCGGCCCTATTGCAATGAATATGAGGAGCATCTTCATGCGCCCGCCCTAAAAAAATAGAAAATTTATTTTTCATTAGTTCTATATTGACATCTAAAAGATATCTGCAAATAGTTATTGTAATCAAATAAATGTTTCTGCAACTTGAGTAAGAATTAACTAGAAAACTGAATCATTCATTAATAATAAGATATAAAGAAGTAGTTCCTCGTCCCAATATTATAAAACACATGATCATAACATCACCAGGAAGGTCTGAAGAAGAATATAGAACATTCCATTATCCAAAATGTGTTTCCAAAGAATCCTGATCAGATCCCATACTCATCCCATCATTACAATAGTGTATGAAACTGCGACAAAGTAAGGGTTTCCCACCACCGACACCCCTCCTTTGTGAGGTAAATATTCCTTTTTATTTACATTGAAATGGTTCATTTCGTTCCCAACCACGCACTTTAGAGTTGCATTGGTTGCATACTAATTAATTTTTTTAACAACTAATTATAATGCAATATCAAGTTTTTTTCTTTTTGTTCTTATATCTTCATGTTTTGATTTACATCGATCTCGGTTTCGTTAACGATACTTTGAATTTCTTGAACTTATAAATGTCTTTCGGTTTTCCTTTACGTTATTAAATATCTTCAAAACAAACAAAGGTTATGATTAATAATTATAAAAGCAAATAAAACACTAATACTAAAAATGGGTGCAAAACCATCGAAACCTCAAAAACCTACCAGCGTTGGTTATTTGGGTTATATGGAAGATAAGGAAGAGGGTTATTTTCCAAGAGTTCTTATTCTCTGTGCAATTAGTTGTCAATAATGCTCTCCTTCTGTTTAACTCTTACCAGACTAACTGTGTCACCATTAGAACTCTCATATTTTTAACATATTCGGCGTTATACACATCAATTTGTGCTATGGGTTATTTCGATGGAGCCTTTGTCGATGGTAAATGTGGTGCGAGATTCTATTTGATGGTTGACCATGTCCTCTCATTCAGATTCAAACTTTCATGTGGTTTGGGCACTAATAAGAACGTTGAACTCCTAGGTCTCTGGGTTATTTTAAAGATTGCCAACATATTTGGTATTGATTCCATTCATATTTTTGGTGACTTTTTAGTTATGGTTAAGTGGGCACAACATAAGTACAATCTCAATTCGATACACTATTCTCATAGGTGTTGAAGAATTGATCAGCTGGTGTCCCCTTTCTATGATCTTTTCATAGATCATATTTATCGAGAATTCAATGATGTTGTAGATGCTCTATCAAAAGAAGCTCTAAATGGTGAAGGTGGGTGACTATATTGGGAAGAATGCACAAATGGTTTTCAGATTTCTTTCGGTTCCTTGTTCTTTTTTTGAAGACTAATCCTGCTGGGAAGATTATTTTGTCTCATGTCCAACTCTTGTTTTTTGTTCTAGCTTGATATGTCATTTTGCATGAACTGTCAGTTTTTGTCAATTTTGTCATAGTTCTCTTTGTTATATGATACCCTTGACTTTCTTGATATCTTGGAGTGGATGTTCAAAGTTTATGGTGATGGTTATGTAACTTTGGAAATATACTTTTTTATTCTCAATAATAGCAAAAGTACCATTTTTTTCTTCATGTTAGTAATCTATTTTCCGATGAAATGAATAAATAAATAAACAAAATTAATTTATTTTATGATTTCTCCTTTTAATTTTGTAAAACCACTATTTCCCGCCCTTGAATATATCTCAACATGCAAACTATCGTCATTATAAGCTAGCGAATTTTTATAAATTTGCTTGAAATATGCATAATATCAAGCATGTCCAATTTCTTTTTTCTTCATGGATTTGGTACTATGTCTTAACGTTCTGAATCTTGTTGTAATATGCTTGCATCACTTCAGTTAAAAGCAATTGTGAATCTCAATTGAAATTCGTTGGATAGTTGGTCGATCAATGACTTCTACGTGGTACATGGATTTATGGGATTCATTCTCATGCTGCTGTCATGGTTCATTTGGTTATTACCATCCTTGAATGCCTCTCTTCACGTTGTATCGATCGAAACTTATTTTTCAATTAATTGAACTACTGCATCAACATTGTATTGACCTATCAAAACACCAAGATATCACCAAAAGGTTTATCATGAACTAATCGGACGCAGCAAAGGCCTTCGACGTTGAATCTTCTTCAAAATCCCTAATGCCATCCACTTCACATTACTTATGATAATTATGTACATTACTCCGAAGATATTCATCTCTTATCAATTCATAGAAATGATTTTTTGTAATCGCATCTTATGGGACACACCTCCGACTGCATACAAAAATACATTGCTTCAATTGTGTTAGATCTAAAAGTGTCTCCGTTGTGTGCGTAGGTGACCAGCTTCGGCTAGCAGGATCATAACCATTTGGATCATTCCTGGATGCTTCTCATATTTTTGCATATATTTTCCTCTATCATGAAAAGCATCTTGAAGAGATAGGAACACACGGTTTCCTTGTGGAAATTCATAGGGTTAAACACTAAAGCATGGATTTCCATGTCTACTCGTTAGAAGCTTCTGAGTTATCCTCCATATCCTTCTTCAATGATCAATATCATTCACTTCATCAATATATTCTACAGCAATATCATGCCAAATCCAAAGTTCCTCCACCTAGCAGAAAGCTAGTTGCATGCCAACTAAATTTTCTCATTATCTCTGTATACTGCACATTAATTTTGGCATTAGAACAGATTCAATCATCCCCTCATATTTTAAATCAACGAATCATAATGACTCTCAATTTGGTGAATATTTCGTGCACAAGTGACCAAAAAAAAATACAATGATCATAGCCAGTTCGACAAGTTAAGACCGGTGGTAATATATAATATGTTAATTCATAGCTCATTATAGATATATATGTGTTTATTAATTAAAAAAAATTGCAATAACAGAGGTCTAATATATGTATATGGTTCATGTGCAAGTATTTTTCTATAAAGATATTTTGGAGCCAAAATGGATGTTTGTCCTACATTAGGATCCAAGATTAAAGCATGTATTTGTTGATGCCTCAATGAATATGGAGCAAAACAATGATATCTAACGAATAATAGATAAGAGATTAGAAAACAATGAAGAAATGGGAACCCATGATGATGTTCAAGATGAAGATGTTTGAGCACAAAGAAGATGAAGATGTTTAGGGACAACATGACACCATTAGTCATGAAATTAATCAACATGATCTAGAGTTTGATGGTGATCAACATGGTTTGGAGCTAGATGATCGAGAGTTGGAAGAAGGTGAAGACCAAGATTATTATAATACCACTTTAGCAGGATGGTGTAGCAAGAATAATATCAAGAACTTACAGGAAGCATTGGATGACATAGATGCATATAATAATGTAAATAAATACTTCTAAATTAATAGGATCTCTAATTCATATTTAAATAATGATGATTTTATGCCCAGATTTTTTAAATGATTTATTATTATTTGGATTTAATAATTATTCAACTACTATGGTTAGAAGTCGCAATCTAATTTAATATATTGGTTTGACTTGTCTCTATACTCATAATTACCTACTGCAATCTCATTGAATTGTTTGATTTTAAATATGACTTAGTGGGATAAAATAAAAATGAGTATTTTATATATGAGTTAGTTTCGTTAGTGGTCACCTATTGCTTGATAATGGGTTCAAGATGTACTAACAAATCATTGGTTGAGAGACAATTAAAATAAGAAATGCATGTATGTAAGATGCTAGTCATATGCACCCACACACAAAATAAACCATGTAGTAAATGGAATAATTAACACAAATATAACCTACAAGACATCAAAAACATCCCAACCAATTAACTACTTTAATTTTTAGCTCACCATTAACAAATATCACCATTAATTAAAATTTGGTTCACCGACAAGCAAATATAACCCATGCAAGTAACATTAGCATGTTTTGAGCACTATCATCATCCTCGTCGATGTATTGCGCATTGTAATCGTTATTGTCTTATAATTAAATTATCACCAAAGCCATAATCATTGTCCTCATGCATTATCATCATCATTGTGGTAGGAAATAAAAATGATTAGTTCATACATGAGTTAGTGTCGTTAGTGGTCACCTATCATTAGGATGGGTCAACATACTTAATTACTAATTTGCAATGTCTTGATCATCGATGTAGTACTCAATGTCATAATTGTCATCTTATAATCAAATCATCATCATCTCCATCATAATTGTCAACATGCATCATCATCATCATCATCATTGGCATGCTATTAGGGTCACTCAGATGCCATTAGGGACACTCGAATGTTGTTAGGGACACTCATATGCCATTAGGGTCATTCATGTTCCATTAGGGTCACTTAGACTCCATTAGGTTCATTTAGGTGCCATTAGGATCAATAAAGGTCAAATAATTCTATCACATGAATCATCATCGACATTGACATCGAAATCATAATTGTCATCATCATCCTTGTTGAAAAGTCAACAAGAAACATGTGTCTAATTTACTTTTCCCTTAATTAAATTAGACAATAAATATTAATCTATTATCTCATTCATCACTGAGTGATTTGGAATTGTAACAGTGTAGTTAAGTGAGTTAAGCTTAGTTGTATTAGTGGGAGTTCAGTGAATTAGTTAATTCACTGAACTCACAATTAGTTAACTCGCATACAACTGAAGACTTGCCACGGTTAACTATATGCATTCCAATGGACGCCAGTTGAGATCATAGGTGAAAGGGACAGTCGACTATCAGTTGTGATTTGTTCACACATGCAGTGAATATGCTTATGAGCATGAGCAAACGAGGCTACTGTATCAGATCGAATTCGACTCAGTTGGGAGAGATTCAATTGGGGCGAATTGAGATTGCAGAGGTTGCGCATAGGAGTTTGCGCAGAGGAGTTTGCGCAGCATAGTTTGCGCAGAGGAGGCAGGCTGTCTAAACACAGGGAATTGGTGCATGATCAGCTAATTCGTGTATGACAGTGTGAGACTTTCGTATTGTACTGAGAGCTCTTGGATTAGAGTTTTGTATGAGATTGTTTCATGATTCATGATATACATAATATATGATAGTGGGGTTTTGAGCTTTATGCTTTCCCTGGAAAACCATTGTGTTGTGTGTTATTGATATTCCATTCTGCGCATTGTGAATTGAATTGTGGTTTAATTGTTTCTGCAATAATAAGAGTAGAAGCGATTATGTATTTAATAAGAGGTAAATTTGTTAGATCAGGAGAATCGCAGGAATACATTAATTTGTATCGAAATTTCTACATGGTATCAGAGCCACGGAGGCCACGGAGTTGAGTTTTGGGTTGGATAATATTCAAATTTGCAAGATTTTCTTGGTGCTACATTTGATTCAAGATCGAAATGTCTTTCAATGGCTTGAGGTTGGAATATGCACTCGAGGGCAGCTCTAACTACATTGCATGGAAAGACAGGATGGAGGCAGTGCTCGAAGATAATGGCTTGAAGGATTACATTGATGCAGATGTTCCTAAGCCAGCTGCGACAGATACTGCAAATCTTGATGCATGGCAAAAGAAAGTGGCAAAGGCGAGGAGGATTCTGTTGGAGGGAGTACGAGACCACATTGTCTCAAGTCTCCATGGGAAAACCACACCATATGCAATGTGGAAGGTTTTGACAGATCTGTTCCAAAACAGTAGCGACCATAGGAAATTGGCGCTCAAGGATAAACTCAGGAAGATTAAGATGGAGAAAGGCGACACCATTCCAAAATATCTCACAAAGTTTGTCGAATGTCGGGATGAGCTTGGAAGTGTGGGAATAACAGTCGTAGATGATGATTTGGTGAGCTTGGCACTCCTAGGGCTTCCTAAGAGTTGGCACAGTTATCAAGACTCTGTCAATGGAAGAGAAAAGTTGCTGGATTGGGAACGACTATGGTCGGATCTGGTGCAAGAGGAGTTCAGGCGGAACACCAGAGATGGATCTTCATCAAATCATGATGATGAAGAGAATTGTGCTTTGACTGCCAAGGAAAGGAAAGGGAAAGGGAAGAAATTCCAATCAAATTCTAAGTCTAAAGTCAAGAAGCTGGATTTGTCCAAAGTGAAGTGTTTTCACTGTCACGAACGAGGGAATCTCGCCACTAACTGTCCGCAGAAGAAGAAGAACAAGACGGTTGCTGGAGCTGCAACTGGTGAGGCTCTTGTCTCACAATTTGAGCTTGACTTCGCATTGATAGCATGCATGGCATCAAGTGCATCAGGATCAGTATGGTATTTGGATAGTGGCACTTCCTTTCACATGACTGGAGATAAAGAGTCTTTTATTGACTTGGAGGAGAAAGATCTCGGAATGCATATAGAGATGGGCGATGATGGAAAATACAGTGCAACTGGTATTGGTACCATTACCTTTCAAAGGGAGTCAGGTAAACCATTTCAATTGAAAAATGTTATGCATGTTCCAGGTCTAAAGAAAAACTTGGTCTCAGTCGCAATGTTGGAGGACAGAGGCTATGATGTTGTTTTTAGCAGTGGGATAGCCTACCTGCGACATAAAGCAACATGACAAGTCAAGAAGATAGGGATTCGAGTTAAGAATATCTACATGCTGCAGGTAGATGGCTGCGGTGCCATGATAGGCAAGGCAGAAACAGTGGTGAGCCGAGATGAGGGCGAATTATGGCATAGGAGATTAGGCCATCTTCATCATGGAGCCTTGAAGATCATGCAGCAAATATCTACTGGACTTCCAAGGGGAACACTTGCTCAGTCAGATCACTGCAAGGGGTGCACTCTAGGGAAGTATGTAAAATCCACCTTTCAGGAAAAGGAGAACCGTGCTTCGGTAATCCTGGAGAGAGTTCACATGGACTTATGTGGACCATTCTCAGTTGCTTCAACAGTAAAACACAGGTATTATGTGATTTTTGTTGATGATTTTTCTCGTAAATGCTGGATATTCTTCAATGCAGAAGAAGAGTCAAACTTTCTCAAAGTTCTGTGAGTTTAAAGCATTGGTGGAGAAAGAGTCGGGGAAGCAAGTGAAGGCTCTAAGGAGCGATAATGGTGGAGAATACATCTCTAATGAATTCAAAGACTTCTGCAGCAGAGAAGGAATTCGAAGAGAACTCATAGCGCCTCATAACCCACAGCAAAATGGGGTCGCGGAAAGAAAGAACAGAACGATCGTGGGTGCAGCACGAGCGATGTTGCATGATCAAGGCCTACCATTGCATTTATGGGCAGAGGCATGCAATACTGCGGTTTATGTGCAGAACCGTTGTCCTCATAGAGTACTTGGCATGAGTACACCTAAAGAAGCGTTTACTGGTAAGAAACCTGATGTTTCGCATTTTAAAATTTTTGGTTCATCTGTTTATGTGCATGTGAACAAGGATGCTAGGAAGAAGCTGGAACCGACTGCTGAAGTTGGGATATTTGTGGGGTACACTGAAACGCCACATAATTATCGTGTGTATTTGCCGAATAGTAAGATGACTGCTGTGCGACGGGATATAAAATTCGATGAGGAGAAAGCCATGCGATTGTCGCTTGAGAGGGAGCTAGACTTGCATGCAGAAGAGGAACTGTTGGTTCCCAAGGATGAGTCTCGAGATGTGGATCAGCCACATGAAGAGGTTCATAGAGTGGAGGAAACCAATCGAGCAGAGCCATCCATCAGAAATGGCAGAAAGTACACCACAGAAGCTGATAGACTGAGACTAGATGCTGCACAGAATATAGGAGCCCCTATTTCACAGCGCAGGAAAAGACAGTCTCTTGATCGATTTGCTGGATACATGGATCTTATGGGCAAATGTATTGTGACTGAACCATCTTCCTTTCAGGAAGCAGTGCAGGAGCCCACTTGGGTTGATGCTATGGTAGAGGAGTATGACTCCATTGT
The DNA here is from genome assembly GCA_027924585.1 of Larix kaempferi. Classification (NCBI taxonomy): domain Eukaryota; kingdom Viridiplantae; phylum Streptophyta; class Pinopsida; order Pinales; family Pinaceae; genus Larix; species Larix kaempferi. The sequence continues at coordinate 3,877,335 of BSBM01000579.1, read as the reverse complement.
CAAAAACAGTGTATGGGAAGTTGTCCCAAGATCGATTGATAAATCAGTGGTAGGTTCGAGATGGATCTACAAGGTAAAGCAAGCTGCTGATGGGAGCGTGGAGAAATACAAGGCCAGGTTTGTGGCCCGGGGCTTCTCACAGATTGAGGGGATAGATTATGGTGAGACCTTTGCACCTATCGCAAGGTACTCTTCCATAAGATCCATCCTTGCACTCTCAGCGCAGATGGGCTGGCGCATTCATCAGATGGATGTAAAAACTGCGTTCCTCAACGGGATCATTGATGAAGAAGTGTACATTGAGCAGCCTGAAGGTTTTGAGACCTTTGACAGAGAGTCGCATGTGTGCAGACTTAAGAGAGCACTGTATGGGCTGAAACAAGCACCCCGTGCTTGGTACACTCGGATAGACAGCTATTTCACCGGATTGGGCTTCACCAAAAGTGAAGCGGATGCAAACCTATACTGGTTGGTGGTGGAGGGTAAGCTTTTAATCATTGTGCTTTATGTTGATGATTTAATATTGACAGGTGATGAGCAGCTGATACACTCATGCAAGGAGGACCTTGCAAAGGAGTTTGAGATGAAGGATTTGGGCCTTCTTCATTATTTCCTTGGTTTGGAAATATGGCAGCGAGATGGTGAACTATTTGTGTCTCAAGAAAAGTATGCAAGAGAGATACTGGGTAAGTTTCACATGGAGGGCTGCAAACCCATGGATACTCCTCTTCCAGGAAACTGGAGGAAAGAGGATGCTACTTCTGAAGAGGTAGTGGATGCTACTGTCTATCGACAGTTAGTAGGTTCACTAATGTATTTAGCGAATACGAGGCCAGACATTTGCTATGCGGTTAACCAGCTAAGTCAAGCGATGGTTAAGCCTACCAAGCTCTTTTGGAAGGTGGGGAAGCATGTCCTGCGATATCTGAAGGGCACTGTTGAGTATGGATTATGGTACAGACAGACGGATGAAGTGAAGTTGCTTGGCTTCACAGATGCAAATTGGGCAGGCAGCCCAATGGATAGAAAGAGCACATCAGGAGGGATCTTTAGTATCGGATCTACAGCTGTATCTTGGTACAGCAGGAAACATAGATCCGTGGCACTGAGTTCAGTGGAAGCGGAATACATGGCAGCGAGACAAGTTGCATGTGAGGCTATCTGGATGAGGAAGATCTTGGTTGGTTTGTTTGGTTCTCACTTAGATCCGACCGTGATTTATTGTGATAATCAGAGTTGCATTAAACTCTCGATTAATCCTGTGTTTCATGACAGATCTAAGCATATAGATATCCGGTATCATCATCTCAGAGATTGTGTGCAGCAGAAGATCATGTTGCTTCAATACATTCCTACGGAAGATCAGGATGCAGACATTCCGACGAAGGCGCTTACCAGGAGCAAATTTGAATATCATAGGGACAGGATTAGAGTGAAGGATAATCCTTTTCTTGTTGAGAGGGAGTGTTTAAAATCCAACAAGAAACATGTGTCTAATTTACTTTTCCCTTAATTAAATTAGACAATAAATATTAATCTATTATCTCATTCATCACTGAGTGATTTGGAATTGTAACAGTGTAGTTAAGTGAGTTAAGCTTAGTTGTATTAGTGGGAGTTCAGTGAATTAGTTAATTCACTGAACTCACAATCAGTTAACTCGCATACAACTGAAGACTTGCCACGGTTAACTATATGCATTCCAATGGATGCCAGTTGAGATCATAGGTGAAAGGGACAGTCGACTATCAGTTGTGATTTGTTCACACATGCAGTGAATATGCTTATGAGCATGAGAAAACGAGGCTACTGTATCAGATCGAATTTGACTCAGTTGGGAGAGATTCAATTGGGGCGAATTGAGATTGCAGAGGTTGCGCAGAGGAGTTTGCGCAGCAGAGGTTGCGCAAAGGAGTTTGTGCAGAGGAGGCAGGCTGTCTGAACACAGGGAATTGGTGCATGATCAGCTAATTCGTGTATGACAGTGTGAGACTTTCGTATTGTACTGAGAGCTCTTGGATTAGAGTTTTGTATGAGATTGTTTCATGATTCATGATATACATAATATATGATAGTGGGGTTTTGAGCTTTACGCTTTCCCTGGAAAACCATTGTGTTGTGTGTTATTGATATTCCATTCTGCGCAATGTGAATTGAATCATGGTTTAATTGTTTCTGCAATAATAAGAGTAGAAGCGATTCTGTATTTAACAAGAGGTAAATTTGTTAGATCAGGAGAATTGCAGGAATGCATTAATTTGTATCGAAATTTCTACAATCCTAATCATCATAATCAACACTAGTACATTAGGGCGCATTTTTCCACGAAATATTTCCATGTTTTGAACATTCGTGGATTAATACAATGAAATTTAAGATGTCTTTTTATTTTTTTTTATCATGGTGGAAAAACCGTGGCAATATCGACGTTTTTTAATTTTCAATGAATTTTCGTCTCTATATCGACGACCTATGCCTATCTTTGCACACCCGCCAAACCAATGCCAGCTTCCAATGTGTTAACACCTAAAAAGTGCTCACTAGATCATTTCCTTATTCACATGACCCATTTGTCCACTTTTCCACCATTTGAGCCTCTAAAGCCATCAAAAGGTCACCAAAAGACCATAATACACCCCTTTTCCCCCCTCAAAATGAATATTTTCCCTCAAAAAGCATAAAAAACCCTCAAAAAGGGTCCAGAATTCCCCAAAATATTAAAAAGGGAATAAAAATATTAAAAATATTCAAAAAAGGAAAAAGGAGGGAAAAGGTACCTAAACCATGTTGGTCAATACCATTGGTTTCCTCAAAACCATAATGGTATTCTCCACCACCAAAAACTATAAAAAGGTGGTAGAGGCTCCTCACTTTCCATCCATCCATCATCCTATCCTCACACTGTCAAAATCTTTCATGAGACTTTTGGCCATTTTCAGCATCTTGGAGAAGAGACCTTTGGAGCTTGGAGCTACTCACCTTGGGAGTTGCTCAACACAATCCTCACCATTTGAGGTATCTTAATACAAAACATCTATTCTTTTATTTCTTGTTCTTGAATCGTTTTAAAAAAAATTATTTGTTATATGCACATGCTAGTTTAGATTTAGATTTAATTTATAATTGTTTTTGCATTCAATATTGAAACTGCTATCTCATTGTTGATAGGTGCCCATTGCACAAAGCTTGGTTGCAAAACCAAGCCAACAGTTTTTTGTGACTCCGCTGGCTTCGAATTCTTAGATCTCAGTTTTTTTCTTTAGATCTTAGTTTTTGTTAGTTTTAATCATTTTAATTCATAAATCTGCCATCCTAGACAGCAAATCCATTGCTGTTCTAGATCTTGCCCCTTTCTATTGCCATTAACAGCCTGAAATTGCCATTTTTGGGTTCGTTTTATGGCGTTTGTTTTACAGCTTTCGCCTCGCGGCTTTTCGCCCAACAGTCGCGCGGCTCATTGCGACCTCGCGGCTTTTTTTCGCGCGGTGCGCTGCGACTTTGTGGCCATTTTACGCGCTGCACATCGTGGCTTCGCGGCCATTTGCCGCACTGCACATCGCGACTGTGTGACCGAAACCCGCGCTGCACATGGCGGCTTCGAGGCCATTTTCCGCACTGCACATCGTGACTGTGTGACCGAAACCCGCGTTGCACATCATGACTGTGTGACCCAAACCCGCGCTGCACATCGCGGTTGTTTTTCCAAAACCCACGATGCAATTTTTTTGAATTCGGCCAATTTTTTGAAAATATTTTTTGCCCATTTAACATATTTTACAGCATTAATTTTTCTGCATTTTTACAGCCATACTAAATCTTTTACTATTTATATATGCTCCATTAAAAGTCTTTTTAAAAATTTTCAGTAATTGAAAGAAAGATTTTCTGCATTTTATTTAGATCAAAGTTTTACTGTTTATTTGCTCAATACTTTGCCCAAACAATTTTTAAGAGATCCATTTATTTCTTGAAATATTTATGTTATTTTCTTCCCTTTAAATTATTTCAAAGATCCATTATTTTTGAATAGTTTTTTCAAGCATTTACATTTCAAAAACGCCTTTATTTTTTGCAAAATTGGAAGCGTCTTTTCTTTCATTTGTAATCAATCGCTCAAGCGAGGCAAATAAATTTCAGTTTAAATACCACACTTGCACCCACTCTGCCACATAATTTAAACTGAGCCTTAAAATTTACCTTAACTCAACAAACTTTTAACCCCACTTGGGGAGCACTTAAAAGAATCTTGTAGTTAGGTAGAATTGAGAGGATAGGTGTACCAATAACACCTCTCAATTATTTACATTTGAGACATAGTGGTTGTCTTTAGGGTCCAAAAATCCCTTATAATTTTGACACGGTTATCAACCAATTTATCAGGAAGGCCTCTCCCTTAGGAGGGTTGAAGTAGCCAGACTAGTTCCGGAAGTCTGAGTGGAATACCGCAATCCATTCAGTAACCGAAGGATACCTTTCGAAGTTCTTGGTGTACACCCAAGAGGGTGTGCAGCAGCGATAGAACCAAACTGTAGATTCACCCAACCGAACGTGTCATGAACGGGGTATCCTAGTTGCCACTCTTTAGGATTGTCTACCCGGTGTCCCTCCCAGTAGGAGGATATCTAGTCATTGATTCAACACTCTATATTGTCTGACTTGGATTTCATCACCTTGTAGAGAATATCGTTTGTTGACTCACAATACTTCTAGTTAGGTGTTTTCATGATACATTACCCACCTTTGGTCTAGTAACACCACTTTTTTCTAGGAACTGTTTGAATTTTGGTATTCTGACCAATTTTGTTGCATCCCTCCACTTATTATAGCACAGCTGCTATAATAAGTGCTTTTTGAGGTTGGTTGTTGGCCTGAGAGCCTTTATTTTTTCACTCCCCTCTTGCACTCATTGTTGCATTAGGGTTTCGACTTTTTTACATCACCACCTTACACTGAAATTTTTAAAATATTTCTCACCATTGAGAATTTAAGACGATCTCGTCGTCTTCAGGGTGAACCCCCTCAGTTCGGTATACTTGGCTCTACATGTCATCGACGTAGAGCCTTATCCCTTGACTCGACACGTCATCGGCCAAACACACAGTCATTCAATTTTGACATGCCTCACTTCACATCTGATTCTGACGATGAATCCGAAAACCCTAGTGAAATATCACCAACCAACCTCATGGTTGGATCACAATATAACCCACTTTTCACTAGTACTATTGGAGATACATCCACAAACCCTTCTACTACTGTGCCACCCCATGGTAACAACAACCCCTTTAGGCATGCCTAATATAGGGGCCACTCCACCTTTAGGTATGCCCAACACATGACTACCTCCTATTATGGGTATGCCCAACATAGGAATCACACCACCTCTCATTACCACAACCCAGATCCCAGGAATTCTCGGCACTATTCCTAACCACTCTGCAACCCATGTTGCACTTGGGAGCGCTGGCCCATCCCAAACCACAATGGTTGGAGGACACATACCTTCAATACCTAGCATACCCTTAGGGGCTACTGGACCACTACATAATGCCACCATTAATAGTTATGTCCCAGTCACTACGCCACACCCATCTGCTAGTTTACCTCACATGGCTAGTTTGAACTTACCAGACCTAGCCAGGCTAACCAACGATCCTATCAGGCACAACCCTACATGGCCACCCATGCCTACAAAGATCCCCTCAGACATCCCCAAGTTTGAAGGAAAACCTGGGGAGGATCCCCAAAACCACATAATGTCATTTCACCTATGGTGTTCATCTAACTCCATAGTGGATGACTCCATTAGACTAAGACTGTTGCAATGAACGTTTACTGGCTCTGCAGCCAAGTGGTACATCGAACAACCATATGGTACCCACCATATATTTACATCTCTCGCCTCCACTTTCCTTCAATTTTTTCAGCTACCTATATGCTATGATGCAGGAGTTGAAATACTGTTGTCTTGCAGACAAAACACAGCTACCCACATCACCGACCATATCCATGAGTGGCGCAAGCATCGTAGCCTCTGTAAGATAAAACTGGATGACCGTATATTTTTGGACTGGTTTCTTAAATCACTCCTACCCCTCATAGCCAAAGACGTATCTTCCGAATGACCCTAGTCAGAGGAAGAAGCTATCTTAAAATCTCAGCAATTCGACCTGATTTATGCCCAGTCAGGCTATCTCTACACCATCATACCAAATGCCCCACGAGGCGATTCTTCATGCGATGACGCTCCAGGGGAATCACATGCCGATGATGGTATTATTGGCCAAGTCACGGCACAAAATAAACCTTTTATCATGGTGAGCACAATAAATGCCCCAAACTTCTCTAGGGATACATCTAATTCTGTAGAAACAACTTCGTATGCTCCAACGAATCAGACTCATCACACTCATGGACCCTCTTGTCCACAACATTGCTATGGGAAAGCGCCATCGACATATGTACCACCCACATACTATAACCAATCGGCCACCTAGAACCCAATTCATTTATTGGCCCAACCAATGTATTACCCACAACAAGCTACACCAACTAACCCAACACTTCCAATAGGTCAGGGTTACCAACAATCCCAGCAGGCAATTGGACCACCTCCAGCCCCACCAGCTTATTATCCACTGCAACCTGCTCCCCCACCTGTGGCACCCCAAAATCCTCCCACTACTCAAGGGCAAGTGCAACCAATGCAACCAGGGTGGACAACAAAACCGTGGAAGAGGACATAACCGCGACAACAACCAACAACATAATCAAGGTCCACCACCTCCCAATCCTCCAAATAATAACAATCCTGCTCCTCCCAACCAGAATCCTGATCGTCATCCCAAGCAGCCAAAAAACAATAACCTGAGAACAAACCATCCATGTTCTATATGTGGAGTCTATGGACACTACACTCACAACTGCCCCCATTTAGAGAAAGCATGTAAACTTTGGGTTGACGATGCCCAACGCCAGGGCCACGCTGGATAGCCAGCTCCACTTAATCAACTACAACCCATGATATTACAAAACCCATTGCCAAACCAGGGAGTAGTAAATACTCTCCCTATGGATCCCCCACAAGGATCTGCTGCACCCCAGCAGCAAATCACCTATGCCGCAACTGATTATCAGCATACGGATCCAGGTACACACCATTTATTAATGATGTCATCCAATGACATTAACCTCCAAACTCGCAGGAATCAGTACGGCCCACCCCCAGAAACTCCTCCCACTGACGCATCCACCTCCCTTCCACCAGATCAACCACTACGCATACCAAATATGCCATTGGACGGAGAACCTAAAATCCCTTGCATCCCTTTGCGAAGTATTAACAACAATCTTAATGCTCGCGCAGCATCCAATTATAACATCGTGGAAGACCTAGCACAATCCCCCACTGCTATGTCTACTTTAGAGGTACTGAAAACATGCCCTGCACAACAAAAACTACTACTATCCGCCATCGGAGGAGTAAAGCTTGACGACACACACATGATGGCTTTCGACTTAGACCAAGCCGAACCTTGATTGCCATCAAATTTGGATTTCCAAGTATCAGTAAACATTTGAAACCTTATTGTGAATCGATGCATCATCGATGAAGGAGCTTCAACCTGCGTTATGTCCACCCTTGTGTGGCAGAAACTTGGCTCCCCCGCTTTACAACCATCCACCATGGCATTACGAGCTTACAACGGATGCTCAGCTCAACCACAAGGCCTCTTAGCGAACGTACCCGTAGAACTAGGCAGCAAATTAGTTCTTATCGACATCAAAGTGATTAATGCCCAGCTCGACTACAACCTCCTTCTTGGACGTAGCTATATGTACAAAATGAAAGCAGTGGCTTCATCGGTTTTCCACCTCATGATGTTCCCACATGAAGGACGCGTTATCAAGATTGATCAACTCACATATTATGATCCTAACGCACCCGCAGCCCCTCAAAATGTGCTACCAATGATTGAACAAACCATCCAAACCGCTCCAACATCATTTGTGTCGTCAATTGGTCCTGGAATCTACACCGAGTCACCTATGACTTCCACATTTCCATTGATCTCACCACCTTTACCGATAAAAAAAACATTGGATTTTTGCACCCTCTCGCACACCACATAGCAGCCTTCGTCACTACCAAAAACACCCACAGTGCCTACTCATATTGGCACAACGCCAATTCATACTATCCCGTTCTTGTTACCATTTTTCGGAGTTGTTAGTTTGCCAGTAATGGCTACACTCAACCTTCCTGGTTTAACATTAGGGATACCTATATGGTACTTACCTACTCCAAGCCCCTCAACGACTCCGACTATTATTTTACAACTAGTACAACCTATCCCTACTACCAACCACCCACCCCCTCCTGTCGCTCATCTGCAAAACAGACCACCCCCAATAGTGACTACGGCATCAACGTCCAGAAACGAACCACCTCCATTACGGAACACAGGGGGTAGAGGCCCACCAACTTATAACACTGGACCCATAACTCGCACTCCCCCAGCAACCCCTAAGGTAGCTAAAAACCCCCCAACTATTTGCATTCCCCCTAAGTGCTCGTTGTGTGACGACGTAGGCCATGCCACTCATCAATGTCCACAATTACCTGCACTCCAAGAACACATGAATATGTTGGATGACGACACCATAATTCCAGTGGTAAGACTTGAGCCACCTCCTCAACCTCGCGACAAAACACTCCGCACTAACCACCTTTGTGCGATATGCGGCATTTATGGCCATTATTCACACCACTGCCTTGATCTCCCAGATTATAGAGCATCCTTATACAAGATGAACAATGTCGACTTAGAGATATCTCCTCCCCTCATCAAGGAGATCTACCCCCCAAAATCATCTTCTTCGGAAGAAATCAATACCATCTATATGATTTCAATCACATACAAACCATAACCCGTTGATTTATGGTCTGATTACTTTGGACAGGGGGCATACATTCTGACCGATTCAAAAGGAAACCCCCTATGTAACCCATGCAACGGGTTGTACCTCAAGCGATTTTACCCATAGAAAATATGATGGACACCACTGTCCATTATTGTACTGTCTTATTTTGTTTTTCACAAAAAATTCAAAAAACCTAAATATTTGTTTTTTTTGCATGACCATAGATGGATCCTATTCCACTTTGCTACGTTGGTTTCGCTGATGGTGCAAGCCGTTGGTCCCCCAATCTGGCCTCTGTAGCTTGGGTAATATATTCCCCTTCACATGAGTTGATCCACATCAATGGAGTGTGCATAGGTGCCGCCACCAACAACCAAGCTGAATACGATGCCATGACCGGTCTCCTAGCCGCAGCTCTCCAAATGAGCATAAGTCACCTTAACGTTTTCTTGGACTCACAACTCCTTATTTCCAAGCTCAACAATGATTACCAGGTATGCGATCCCTGTCTTTTCAGAAAATTCTTGCGCATTAAACAAATGGTTCGACAGTTTGAATCCATTTCATTCACACATGTCCCAAGGAATCTCAACAGTGTAGCAGACCATATGGCCAACAACATTCTTGACTGACACACCAATCAAACCATATAGTAAACACAAAATGTGCCTCCACGGGCATATACAAAAAATTACAAAAATGCATCCACGTGCATAACATGTGCCTCCACGGGCATATACAAAAATCAAAATGTTGCATCCACGTGCATAACATGTGCCTCCATGGGCATACAGAAAATCAAACATGCCTCCACGGGAAAGCAAATAGACAATAAATTCATCCATGTGCATACACGACTATATACCAAATCATATATATATATACATCATAATATAGTCAAACATGTCATAGGTGCCCTCAGCACCCAATATACAAAAATACATAAGCCGTACAAAAAGGTACTTCCCCATATGCTCATCAGCATTTGGGGGCAAATACAAGATCATCTAATCATCATGGTCTCCAGGCTCCTCTGGCGCCACATCCGTTGGCCCCACCGGATCATGCCGAGCCCGAACTCTCCTCTCTGCCGGCCTAGCTGGATCATCTCACACCCGAATCCTCCCCTCCATCGACCCTTCCGGATCATGCCGAGTCCCATCCCTCCACTCAGCCGCCAACAGTGCTGCTCTGAGCAAGATCGAGTGCCACTCACGAGGCGCATCGAAACAACGCTCGACGATGTCTCGATCCAAATCCCTCCACCCATCCTCTCGCAATCCTGCCAGGATCATGTCTAGTGTCTCTCGGACACCCTCCACGACATCATCTCGAGGCCCAACTCTTTGACTGCGAGGCCCAACTCCTCGAGCATGAGGAGGCGATACCACTGCAGGAGGTGGAATGACCACCATCGCCCGTCCCCTACGAACCACATGGTCGGTCGGTCGTACAGGACCAACATATGCACAATCACGCAAGTGAACCATCATATAAATATCTAACTATAATCATAACAAAAACATCTAAAACACATGATATAGTAGAGAAAAAAACAAAAAAACATACCATCTAAACCCCAGGCCTGTCCCTGGGCTTGAGGCATCTCCGGATCTCCTCGATAATCCATACTGGCATATGGATAGTCATCAATCAGCAGGGGGATATGCTCCCACTGCTCATACATATCCTGTGAAAAGAACCCGTGGATACCACCACCACCGTGGGGCATCATCTACCCCCACCGCACCATGCGCGGCTCACTCACCAACCCGTCTCGAACCGGCACCTGTGGCCACAAAGTCGGTACCCGCTCAAAGAAGAAACAACACAGGAAGGAGGCATAGCAAAACTCTCCCCCCTCCCAACTGACCTTGTCTAGATCTCTCCATACACCAGCCAAAAACATTTGACCCCACGCGTAGTAGGTCCCCCTCAGCATAGAATCCACCATCATCGTTTGTACCCCCGACAAACAATGTGGCACCATGACACCCAACACCCGCAGAACACAAGCCCCAATAGCCCGCATGTCCCACTCTCGCAAAGATCTCAGGATCAAAGCGTTGTTTTGCACAATCACCCCAGCAACACAGAAGGTCTCTAGGAGATCCTCGATATCCAAACCTGTCAGGATCCTCAGCAAAATATCCCCTACCTCCCCTAAGCGAGGCAACCCAGTAAGAAAGTATACATCAGTAAGGGTGATCTCTAACCTCTCACCCCCAACAATGAACTCACCCTCTGCAGGGACCCAAAGACTCACCAATTTGTTCAGTAGTGGTCCTACTGAACGCATCGGTGGAATCTGAGCGAACTTCACGAGTCCACTCACAGCCAGAGCCTGTCGGACCCCCTGATCGGTCTGAATCCGAATCATCAAGTCCTCCTCCATCTCCCACTCTCGCAATGAGGAGGACTTGATGATTCAGACACCTTTAGATTCAAGTCTCCTGATTGGACACCTTTAGATTCAACAGTTCATCAACCCTTCTGAGACCTTGTTCAGAACGGTTGTCGCTTTATTCCAGTGTATCAGTTATTGAGATCAATCATGTTATGATCATGAGTACATCCAAAAATAGTGTCCCCTTTAGACCATTATGATATACCAACAGATTTTTTATTTAGGCCCCCCTTCTTGGGACTAATTGTTATGTATATGTCTTGATACGAGCATGCGTATGCCCGCCTCATCCATTATCAGAGATTATTCCTCATTCATATTGAGGCCATGTAATATTTTTTGTTTCTGCAGCTTCCAAGGGCCGTGGATCCAGTCTCCAACCGGTCTCTTCTCTTCCCCAAACCCCAGAAAAAAGACAAAAGAACCATGATGTCTATCAGCCATACAATGAGCTCCTGCCCTCACACATCAGGGGGCAATCTGTTAACACTTAAAAAGTGCTCACTAGCTCATTTCCTTATTCACATGACCCATTTGTCCACTTTTCCACCATTTGAGCCTCTAAAGCCATCAAAAGGTCACCAAAAGACCATAATACACCCCTTTTTCCCTTCAAAATGAATTTTTTTCCTCAAAAAGCATAAAAAACCCTAAAAGAGGGTGCAGAATTCCCCAAAATATGAAAAATGGAATAAAAATATTCAAAATATTCAAAAAAGGAAAAAGGAGGGAAAAGGTACCTAAACCATGTTGGTCAATACCATTGGTTTCCTCAAAACCATAATGGTATTCCCCACCATCAAAAACTATAAAAAGGTGGTAGAGGCTCCTCACTTTCCATCCATCCATCATCCTATCCTCACGCTGTCAAAATCTCTCATGAGACTTTTGGTCATTTTCAGCATCTTGGAGAAGAGACCTTTGGAGCTTGGAGCTACTCACCTTGGGAGTTGCTCAACACAAATCCTCACCATTTGAGGTATCTTAATACAAAACATCTATTCTTTTATTTCTTGTTCTTGAATCATTTAAAAAAAAATTATTTGTTATATGCACATGCTAGTTTAGATTTAGATTTAATTTATAATTGTTTTTGCTTTCAATATTGAAACTACTATCACATTGTTGATAGGTGCCCATTGCATAAAGCTTGGTTGCAAAACCAAGCCAACACAATGGCTCTTGGATTTTTACACGCGGATCAACTCATGCATTGGCGTCGATAGATCGAAGATCAATGATCTATAAATACATACTTTTAAGACAATTTTAGACACATTTGCTATATATATTCTTCATCTTTTATACCTTGCATCTCTTCAAACTGTGCTCATGCCTTTTCATTATCGTGCCTCTTCAAATATGATAATTAATCTTTTATTTGTGATTTTGTTTATTTCATATTTTTAATTAATTAAAAAAAACTTCTTTGGATTTCTTAGGCCTGTGGGCTTCATCCATTTGGGCTCTCACTATGCGGGAAACAACCCTATGCCCCTTGCCTCTTCGTGGGCATATGCGGGCAAGCCCCTTGTGGGCATGCTTAGGCTCATGTGGCTTTAACTTTATCCCCTGCGGGCATCCTAATTAAGCCCCTGCAGGCATCCTAATTAAGCCCATGCGGGCTTAACCTTACCTCCTGTGGGTATCCCCTAAGCCTCTGCGGGAATCCTTAAGCCCCTGCGCGCTTAACTTCACCCTCTGTAGGAATCCCTAAGCCCCTGCGAGCATCCTTAATTAAGCCTTTGCAGGCTTAACTTCACTCCCTGTGGGCATCCCTAAGCCTCTGTGGGCTTAACCTCAGCCCCTGCGGGCATAGATAAATCCTTGCGGGCATCTGTTATCCCTTGTGGGCATTTCTTTATCCCTTGCGGGCATAATGGAGCTTTTAACCCTTAAGCCTTTTTATAAATAATCAAGTTTTTCTCTGCTTTTGGGAGACCAATAGCTCGCACGTGAGAGCACCAAGGAGGGAATTGATACCATAGGTGGATGGCCAAATCACCAAGGAACATGCCCATGTCATCTGGAAAAATTATCAGCACAAGTACACTCTTTGGCGGGCATTTACAAATTCCTTTTAACCTTTCTGATCTTAACACTTAGCCAATTTTTCTTTAGTTCTTAATATGCAAAATAATATTTTTCCTACTTTTGGCAGATTGATCTTTTGCATATATGACCATCATAAGGTAAACTGAAATTATGGATGGATAGCCACCTCGACAAGGACCAGATCCATGTCACCTTTTGAACTTTTTGATACACACACATCATTTAGCATGCATTTGAAAATAGACTTCCAAACTGTTAATTCAATACTTAGACAAAATTGTCAAACCCTAGGTCAACATGATGAGATTTTATTTTCATCACATTTTGAAGTCTGAGACACCCAATGGGTATAGGCCAACGAGTTGATTCCATCAAGACCAATTTCATCCTCTGAATCTTATTTCTCTCTCCTCGGCGGGCATTTTACTGGAGTAGTGCAATTTAGTCTGGAAGGCACTTTTGGTAGATCAATATCTTCACCTACATAAACTCTTTGGACAAACCATTGATATGGTTGGATGCACCATACAACATTGTATAGATCCATACTCTCAAAATGATTTAACACATCAACCACAAGATATGGTGGGCATTTTACTCAGGTGACTTAGGCAGTTTTAGTGATTTTACACTTAGACAATTTTTGCATTTTTGCACTTTCCTAGACTTGGTCCAATCTTCCTAAAACATTGTTTTGGCAGATCCATAACTTCTCCCTCAGGGACTTTCAAGTCAAGATGAGTACATGATCAGGTAGACAAAAAACCAACCTACAAGATGACCATATGGCGTGGGCATTTTCTTTAACCCACAAACTATGGAGGGAATTTCCCCAAGGCCACCTGAGCCAATTTTCCAACACTTAGTCATTTTCAGGAATTTCTCCAAAGTTTATCCTGATACCCTATTTTGGCAGACTTATAACTTTCTCCTCAGACATGCTTGAGGAAAAATGAGACGATGGTTAGGTAGAAAAATCATCAAGCTACATCCTGACCATATGGTGCGAGCATTTACTTTAACCCATGAATAATGGCGGGCATTTTACTGAGACCACGTAGGTAGTTTTACTCCCTCTGGTGCAAAACAACCCGAAACCCTATTTTGGCAGACTTTTAACTTTGTCATCAAACATTCTTTTTGATAACTTAGACCATGGTAGAATAGCCTCTTCAACAAGCTATAGCATGATAGTTTCAGATAATTTTTATCATTCACCTATGAGGTACGGCGTGCATTTCCCCAAGGCTATTTGGACCAATTTTCCAACACAACGATTTTTCAGAATGTCTAAAACTGCTTGAATCCTTGTTTTGGCATATCTATAACTTTTTCATAAAGCACTCGTTTGAAGAAATGAGACCATGGTTAGATATCCTATTCAACAAGGTATATCCTGATATGATGGTGCGGACATTTTCTTCAAACCATGAATTATGGCGGGCATTCTCTTAGAGTCGTTTTGACCAATTTTTCAACACTTAGCCATTTTTCAAAATGTCTAAAATTGCTTGAACCCTTGTTTTGGAAAATCTATAACTTTAATGTCATAAAGCACTCGTTTGAATAAATTAGACCATGGTTAGATAGCCTATTCAAAAAGGTACATCATCATACTTGTCATTCCTTTGTCTTCTACAGAGTTTTCCCTGCCATCTTCTCTAATTCTACTTCTGATTTTGTTACACTTCAACCATTAAGTGTGCTTGTCACATAGATGTTTTCCAAAAAAAATTATTTTCTTCAATTTGTCACATCTACTTCTTGCCTTTGATGATGATAGCCTTTTAGTTTTACCAAATGATATTAATTACTTTTCAAATACAAACTGCAATTTTTTGATATTTACTCCCCCAGAGTATATGATCCCGTCTAATTCTAATTTCAGGGTTTCTCTCTTTAGGTCATGAGAGACTTTAGAAAAGACATTCATCATCTTTCTCTCCATCGGTTTATTTTACATCTTCATCTAGATTTCCATCATAATGGATGTCATTCTCATCTATAACACTCCTATGTTGAACATCATCTTTGGAAAGTACTTCATTGATGCTTGGAATATGTGTTTCTCTGACTCTTTGTAGTATTCCTTTCTTCTCCATATCTTTCCACGAGGTACCCTGCTTACTGACTTTCTTTGTTTCTTGGATTCTGTACTTTGATCTTTTCCCTTGGTTCTGCAATTAGCAGCCTTGTGACCAAACTTATGATAGCAGTGACAATATCCATATAACTTTCCTTTATATTTGAGGAATCTTTGATCTTTCTGCTTCACAACTTCCATCTTCTTCCATCCCTTCCTTTGTTCTTGGACTTTTATTGAAGCATTCTTCCTCAACTTACATTCTCTAGCCATATGTCCAAAATTATTGCATGAGTAGCAATGACCAAAAAAGATTTGCTAAACTCTCCTTGTCATTGGTCTTTTAGGTATCACATCAGTTTTGTCTTTTCTCCATCTTTACTAATCTCTTCATCTTTGCTATCTTTTGATGGAATAGAAGAATTTATTCCTTTCATTAAATTTTTTCTTGTATATAGTTTTGTTCTTTTGATCTTCCTTATGGTTGCAAGTTTCTTATTGAGTATGCACCCATTAGTAAGTATGCACCCAATCCTAATGATTGTAAGTATGCACTCATTCTTTCTCTCCAATATGCATAGTATTCTTTATCAAGTACTAGAGCTCTGTGGGATGCAATATCTTCTTGTTGATGCATAGTGGTTTTTAATAGAATCTTCCTTCTAGTGGTTTAGACTGTAGTTAAGGATCCTGCTCTGGTAACAATTGTTGGAATATTGGTCAATACTGAGAGGGGGGGTGAATCAGTATTGTTAACTACTTCAAGCAAGGAACATATCTATATCACCCTATGAATTTTATTAGCACAAGGACACCTTCTTACAGGCATTTCCAATTGACCTTTTTAACTGTTGATTTGACACTTAGACAAATTGTCAAACCCTAGGTCAACATGATGAGATTTTTATTTTCATCCAATTTGAAGTGTGAGATAGCCAATTGGTAGAGGCCAACAAGGTGATTCCATAAATACCACTTTCATCCTCTGAAGCTTCTTTCTCTCTCCTCGGCAGGCATTTTTCTAGAGCAGTGCAAATCAAACTGGGAGGCATTTTTGGAAAATAAATATCTTCTCCTATAGAGACTTTTTGGACAAACCATTAATGATATGGTTGCATGACCCAATCAACACTCTAGAAACCCATGCCATCAGAATAATTTAATCCATCAACTACTAGAAATGGCGGGCATTTTATTGAGGTCACTTAGGCATTTTTACCAGTATTTTTATACTTAGACAGTTTGTGCAATTTCTAAGGTGGATTTTTTATTTCATCGAAATCCTGAACCAATGCCACTAGATGATGTAGTATATCTCACTGTGCATACCCAAGCTGATTTCACTCTCAGACTCATCTTCAGTTTCCCTAGGTGGGCATTATACTGAACTTGGTGCAAAACTACCTAAAACCATGTTTTGGCAGACCTATAAATTTTTCTTTAGACACTCTCAAGAAAAAATGAGACCATGGTTAGGTAGAAAAATCAACAAGATATAGCCTGAACATATGGTGCATGCATTTAATTTAACCTATGAATTATGGCGTGCATTTTCTTGAGACCACTTATGCAGTTTTACTACCTCTAGTGCAAAACATCCTGAAACCCTGTTTTGGCAGTTCTTTAAATTTGTCATCAAACACCCTCTTTGAGAGCTAAGACCATGGTAATGATAGCCCCTTCAACAAGATACAACATGATAGTTTCACATAATTTTTACCATTCACCTATGAGGTATGGCGTGCATTTCCCCAAGGCTATTTGGACCAATTTTCCATCACTTAGCCATTTTTCAGAATGTCTAAAACTACTTGAACCCTTGTTTTGGCAGATCTATAACTTGGTCATAAAGCACTCTTTTGAAGAAATGAGACCATGGTTAGATAGCCTATTCAAAAAGGTATATCCTTATATGATGGTATAGGAATTTTAATCAAACAATGAATTATGGCGGGCATTCTCTTAGAGAAGTTTTGACCAATTTTTCAACACAACCATTTTTCAGAATGTCTAAAACTACTTGAACCCTTGTATTGGAAGATCTATAACTTTGTCATAAAACACTCTTTTGAAGAAATGAGACCATGGTTAGATAGAATATTCAACAAGGTATATCCTGATATGATGGTGCGGGCATTTTCCTCAAACAATGAATTATGGCGGGCATTCTCTTAGAGCAGTTTTGACTAATTTTTCCATACTTAGTCAAATTCCGAAGTTTCACAAACTTGCCATACTTTTCCAGAATGATGTTAGATTGCAAAACTGAATTCATGATAGCACCAGAACTTAGCCTCTACAGGCTTAATCGCAGCCCCTAGGGGCTTAACTTCACCCTTTGCAAGCATCCCTAAGCCGCTGCAGGCTTTACCTCAACCCCTGCGAGCATCCTTAATCCCCTGTGGGATTAACTTCACTCTCTGCAGGAATACCTAAGCTTTTGTTGGATTAACCTCAACCCCTACAGGCATAGATAAACCCTTGTGGGCATCTTTTATCCCTTGTGGGAATTTCTTTAGCCCCTGCGGGCATAATGAAGCTTTTAGCCCTTAGCCTTTTTATAAATAATCAATTTTTTCTTTTCCTTTGGGAGACCAATAGCTCGCACGTGAGAGCACTAAGGAGGGAACTAATACCATAGCTAGATGGTCAGATCACCAAGGAACATGCCCATGTCATTTGGAAAAATTATCTGCACCAGGGCACTCTTTGGAGGGAATTTCCAAATGCCTTTTCAACTTTCTGATCTTAACACTTAGGCAATTTTTCTTTAGTTCTTAATATGCAAAATAATATTTTTCCTACTTTTGGTAGATTGATCTTTTGCATATATGACCATCATAAGGAAAATTGAAAGTACTCTTTTGAAGAAATGAGACCATGGTTGGATAGCCTATTCAACAAGGTACATCAGAGACTTTTTGGATAGCCTATTTGAACCCTAGCAGCCAATCTCTCCCATCAGTCACTTCAAAGGTCGGTCAGGGTAAGGTCTTGCACATGGTCTCGGTTAGGTTAAGGTCTCGAGTCTCTACTCTCGCATAAGGTCTCTAACTGGTATTTCATATAACCCTCTTTGAAGTACTTTGATATTTAATTTCGACGCTTGTGGATATTTCTACCGATCCGTGTTCAGGGTTTTTTGTTAATTTTCGCTCCTTTAAATTGGATCTACCCCTATTCCTTGGTTTTTTTCCGAAAATCCTGTCTAAAATAGCTCTATCTTCGATGGTTTTTCTATCCACTGGCCCTCCTCATCGTTTGGTCGTTCCCTCTACTAGCCCTCCTCATTGTTTGGTTGTTGAAGTTTCAAGAAGGGAAGGCACCAGATTCTGACGAGTGCTCTGCTTAGTGGCAGTGAGATCCCATAAGAGAAGCTTTGTTACAACAATTATTCAGAGCTAGCTCCATGTTATATAATGGTGGAATGTATCAGTCACGACCCTGTTGGAAGGACTAGCATCACTGATGCATTCACCCGGAGAATGGAGAAGTTAGAAAAGGAGATAGAAGAGCTTCGGCAGAAGCTAGCGGGGAAATGTGACAAAGAGGACTTGGAGTCCTTGAAGAAGTCAATAGAGGATACGATGGACCGAAATTTCACAGATAACAATGTCGAACAGACCCAACAGATGCAGAGGCTCCTTCTTGAACAACATGAAGCCACCCAACCTCGTGATGGCGAGGGGACCCCAACGACTTCTGTAGGTTCTGGATAGTCCCCTCCAGTTGACAGGCCACCTTCCTCAGAGAAAAAATCAATGGACATTGGTTGAGGGAACCACGCAGCCCACCCACCATGGTCTCTTGATATTTACTTGTTTGATTAGGTTTACTTGTTTCATTTTCTGTTAGTTTTCCAAGGCTCTTATGTTCGTCTATATTAATTTTTGGTATGCACACTATTATCCTTTTTGTAAAATAGAAGCTCATGTTATTGAGGTTCTAGGGAGTAGGATTCTATCATATTAGTGATATAAACATTTGATGTAATCAATAGAAAGTATTGGTCTATTTTGGTATATCGCTGTATATCGGCAATTGTAATCGGAAATATTGACGAAGATATATTAATGGATACAAGATTTGTGTATATTCCTCTGGCATTTAAATCTATTTCTAAAAATTCTAGATGTATCAATGGATATAAGATTTGTGTATATTTGTTGGGCATTTAAATCTATTTCTAGAATTATTAAAACACTTTGGCCCTGCAAGTAGAACACTTTGGTTAAAATTATTCCTTGTGGTAATTTGTATGATTACTTATTTCTTCCACTTCTCACTTTGCTACAAAGGATAAGAAGTAAAGCATGACTAGTTTCATAGTTTGCACATGAAATGTTGGTTCAAGAAGAAAGCCTCTTTGAAAGCCAATTTGTAACAAATGGATACTTCTATTGAAATATTGCATTATGAATTCTCAATATTCAAATGACTATAAGACTAGTAACTATTTATTAGGCTTGTGATTTGGTTTCTTAAATGTAGTGCAATATTATTTTATATTCTGTTAATTGTAATGTTGTGATTTCTCTCTTATTTGATTCTATAGTATGTTTGTTTGAATATTCAAATTTAAAACACTTTACTAATTATATAATAAAGTCATTATGGTTCTATAGGTAAATTGCCATCTTGTTGGAACAATTTCACGACTACTCTATACAACACATCTCTCATTATTTCAATCATAGAGCTGATTTATTGTCAAAGAAGGGATTACATTTGGTAGATGGTATTCTTTAGGTTACCCCTTTCACTCATCACCATCCGGGGGAAATGTTTTATGTTTGTCTTTATTAATTAGGCTAGCCTTTATGATCCATTTTGTAAATTTGATGCACCCGCTTTAGGGGATTTTTGGTTAATATTTCTTCTGTATCTGTGTTATTTTTATGATGTTACCAACAACTATGGTTATGATGGTATATTACTGAATAGTGGCAAAGCATTATCGGATTTATTGTAAAAGACTGCATAGTCTGTTTTCAAAGATTCTATCCTTGGGATAGGTTTTATTGTAAGTTTCTTTGATTCACTTAATGAATAACAAGGAACTTTTTTTTCGTTGAAAAAAAAGGTTCTATAAGTAAATTAATCCCGAATTAATATGCTAACTCTTAACTTTTAGATCAAACAATCAATATTCTGAGAACTCTTCACTCTTAGATCAAACAATCAATAAATTCATTTTGGTTCTTTTCATGATTGGGCTTCATGATTGCACGCAGGCATGATTGGAATTTCATTTTATCTTTACCCTTCAAATCAAAATTTTATGACATTTTGAACTCTTACTTTAACCATCACAAAATGTTTAGTTTCAGAACATGCCCTTCAATAGTAAAGTGTTATTAAAGAAATTACCTTTCATTATTGAAATTTTTAATAAAGATTTTAATTTTCAATAAAATATAGTAATAAAAATATCTATCCATGTTTTATTTAGTTAATCTTATATTCTAAATATTAAGACTCATGCATGTTGTTGAAATATTGTAACTTCTAAGAATATTATATTTGTACTTTATTATTCCGGATATGTTCCATTCCTCCGTGGAGACCCTATTGTATATCCGGAGATGTTTATTCCTCTGGGAGAGTGTGGTAACTAGGGTTATTAGATATCCCATGTGGGGTCGGCCCTGAGTTAACTGAATAGGGGTTATTAGACTCTCTTAGGAGAGGTTGGCCCAATTAGGGTGAAAAGTCAGTTAGAATATGAGTATAAGTAGAGGAGGTGTGTTCCTCACTTATCACTCATTCACTCACTTGGGTATTGCACATAAGAGAGAGAGAAATCTGCATAGGAGGAGAAGGAGCTCTTGCTTGGAGGACTACATCTTTGTATTGGTTGATTATCTATATTGAGGAAAGCTTTGCTGGGTTTTCTACCCCATGAGGGTTTCCCAGGGTAAATCTTTGTCTATCTTGTGATTGTGTTTCTTTCAGTGATCTTGCTTGTGAAATTAGGCTAAACTTAACACATGCAAGATGGATTCTCTCATTGACACTAATTTAGTTGAAGAAAACAAACAATTCAAAAATACACCATAAGAAGGCAACTTCCCTTCCAAAAAAACTTCGAATGAAAAATAATCCAAATTTTTTTTATTAAAGAAAATCTATATATTGAAAAAAATCTATGCATTTTTAAAGAGGAAGAATTAACTTCCTCATTGTTTGGAGACATCTTGGGCTCCGTCAATTACCCTGTTTTAAAAATTACTTTAAATTGAATATTCACATATTTAGTTTGTATTTTTATTGTTTATAATTTAACAAAAAATTACATTCATTTTACTCTTGAGTTAGTTAATCCAAACTTTTACCGCCCAACTGATATAATCTAAAGATGGAACTACATCAACTATTACAATTGAAGTGACATCAATGACAACCACACTCAACAATAAGCTTTCAGGTGGAGGATTTACACACTTGACAATTGACTCATTCGCGATAAACTGTCTATGTCCAAGAAGATAATAGCCTTCCAAAACATCCAATCAACACTAGCTTTTTAAACTACCAATTCAACACTAAGACAAAATTGTCAAACCCTAGGTCAAAATGAGGAGATTTGTATTTTCATCAACTTGGAAGTATGAGACACCCAATGGATAGAGGCCAACAAGTTGATTCCATTAAGACCAATTTCATCCTTTGAGACCTCTTTCTCTCTCCTCGATGGGCATTTTTCTGGAGCAGTGCAAATCAAGCTAGGATGCACTTTTGGCAGATCAATATATTCACCTACAGAGACTCTTTGGACAAACCAATGATACGTTTGGATGCACCAATCAACATTATAGAGACCCATACCCTCAAAATATTTTAAGACATCAAGCAAAGGAAATGGCGGGCATTTTACTGAGGTCACTCAGGCATTTTTACAAGTAATTTTATACTTAGACAATTTTTTCATTTTCCTAGACTGGAGCAATCTGCCTGAAACATTGTTTTGGAAGACCCATAACTTCCTTTTTAGAAACTCTCAAGACAATCGGATACCATGGTCAGGTATAAAAATCAACAAGTTATAGACTGACTCTATGGGGCAGGCATTTACCTTAACCTATGAATTATGGCGGGCATTTTCCTTAGGCCACTTGGGTAGTTTTACTACCATTGGTGCAAAAATAGCCTGAACCCTGTTTTGGCAGGCTTTAACTTTGTCATCAAAAACCCTCTTTGAGAACTGAGACCATGGTATGATAGCCTAGTTTTAGATAATTTTTATCATTCTCCTCTGAGGTACAGCGGGCAATTTCCCAAGGCCACTTGGACCAATTTTCCAACACTTAGCCATTTTTCAGAATTTGGACCTCTTTTGTTTCTCTTGTTCGTAATATGCAAAACAATATTTTTCCTACTTTGGAAGGCTAATTTCTTGCACATGTGACTATCAGGAAGTAACTTGAAACCATCATTGGATAGCTACTTCAACAAGTAACAAGTTCATGTCAACTGATGAATTTATCCCCACAAGGACAGTTCCTGGCAGGCATTTCCAAATAGCCCCTTAACCTTGTGATTTTAACACCTAGCCTAATTTCACTTGTTCTTAATATGCAAAACAAGTTTTTTCTCAATTTGGCCGGTTAATTTTTTGGAAGACTTATAACTTTCTCCTCAGACATGCTTAAGAATAACTAAGACCATGGTCAGGTAGACAAATCAACATGGTACAACCTTACCATGTGCTGCGGGCATTTACTTTAACCTATGATTTATGGTGGGCATTTTATTGAGGCTACTTAGTCAATTTTACTTCCTTTGATGCAAAACCATTTTTTGGTAGACCTATAATTTTCTCCTCAGAAGTGATTAAGGAAAACTAATACCATGACTAGATATCCACTTCAACAAGCTATAGCCTGGTATGATGGTGCGGGCATTTTTATCAAATCATGAATTATGGAGGGCATTCTCTTAGAGCAGGTTTGACTAATTTTTACATACTTAGTAAATTCTTGAAAATGGCTGTGTTGGAAAATTGGTCCAGGTGGCCTCAAGGAAATGTCCGCAATAATTTTGGGATTAGAGTAAATGCCTACACCGTATGGTCAAGATGTACCTTGTTGAGATTTCTACGTGACCATGGTCTCATATTGTCCAAAAAGTGTCTGAGGAAGAAGTTATGGATCTACCAAAATAGTGTTCCATGCATATTGGACCAGTCTAGGAAAGTGCAAAAAATTGTCTAAGTATAGAATCAGTAGAAATTCCTGAGTGACCTTAGTAAAATGCCTGCCATGTCTTGTGGTTGGTGTCTAGAATTATTTTGAGAGTATGGGTCTCTAGAATTTTTTTTGGTGCATCCAACTATATCATTGGTGAAGAGTTAGGGTCTCTTCTGCCAAAAGTGCTTCTTATCTTGATTTGCACTACTACAATAAAATGCTCGCCGAGGAGAGAGAAAGAGGTCTCAAAGGATGAAATTAGTCTGGATGGAATCATCTTGTTGGCCTCTATCCATTGGGTGTCTCACACTTTTAGCAGGCAACAACCTGCCCTAGCTCCACCCTTCCACCCTTTTCTGATTTCTTTTCTTCAATTCTAGAATTTCATTTGTCTTGGCCTGTTCTTGCTGCTACTGCAACTTGGACACCCAAGATACACTTCTTCCTTCTAAAATGTGTGAATATATATTAAATAATTCACCCTTCAATCATTTCAACTCTTCAAACTGCCCTTATACCTTTTCATCATCCTGCCTCTTCAAAATTAATTTTTTGTTTATTGAATTAAAACATGACTCATATGATTTTTCTTTGTTTTGGCAGATCAATATTCCGCACGTGCGAGTACCAGGAAGGGAACTGATACCAGAAATGTATAGCCATATAATCAAGTAGTATGCCCATGTCATATGGAAAAATTATCAGTGCAAGGATCCTATTTGGTGGTCATTTCCAAAATTCCTTTTCAATTTTCTGATAGCTAATTTTCCCCTGTTTGATATGAAAAATGATATTTTTCCTATTTTTGGCAGATATATTTTTTGCATATATGATCACCATGAGGAAAACTGAAAGTATGTTTGGATAGCCAGTTCAATAAGGAACAGATCCATGTCACTTTTCAAAATTTTTGAAACACACACATCCTCTGGAGGGCATTTGAAAATGGCCTTGTAACCTGTTAATTCAACACTTAGACAAAATTGTCAAACCCTAGGTCAACATGATGAAATTTTTATTTTCATTAAATCTAAAGTTTGAGACACCCAATGGGTAGAGGCCAAAAAGGTGAATCCATAAAGACCAATTTCATCCTTTGAGGTTACTTTCTCTCTCCTTGGCGGTCATTTTACTGAAGTAGTGCAAATTAGGCTAAGTAGCACTTTTGGTAGATCCATATCTTCTTCCTCGGAGTCTCTTTGGACAAACTAAAACCATGGTTGGGTAGAAAAAAAACCAACCTACAATATTCCCATATGGTGCGGGCATTTTCTTCAAACCACAATTTATGGTGGGTATTTCCCTGAGGTCACTTGAGACAGTTTTTCCAATAGTCATTTTCAGGAAATTCTTCAAGGTTTATCTTGAAACCCTATTTTGGCAGGCTTATATCTTTCTCCTAAAAAATTATTAAGGCTAACTGAGACCATGACTAGATAGCCACTTTAACAATCTATATCCTAGTATGATGGTGCAGGCATTATATTCAAACCATGAATTATTGCGGGCATTCTCTTAGGGAAGTTTTGACTAATTTTCCCATAGTCAATTTCCAAGTTTCACAAACTTGTCATGTACTTTTCCAAAATGTTGTCATATTGCAACACTGTCTTGATGATGGCACTAGAACACTATCATGTGTATTTCCATCCTTATCACACGTGTCATATCATCACTCATCATACATGCCATGTCATTACTTATATGCCTAATGCCAACCATATGCTTTGTCATCATAGCACCTCATCCATGGCTCTTGTCAACATAGACATATATATATGTCATCATAGGAAATGTATCTCATCTTATTTTCCATCAATGCCAACCAATGCCAACCCATATTGCATCTATTTCCCCATTACAATTGAATCAAAGGGGATCTATTGCCCCGACTTACAAGGAAGGATTTACCTAGCTCAATGAATTTACATAATCAAATACAATAATGACATCCTGATGGAGGAATAAAACATCTCCGAATAAATTACAACAATAAAATACAATAGAATATTCTTCGAAGTTACAATATTTCAACAGGTGGTGGTGATGAAGATGATGATCATGATGAAGATGATGATGATGGCGATGATGAAGATGATAAAGATGATGATGATGATGACGATGATGAAGATGTTGATTAGGAAGAGGGAGATGATGATGATGACAACGACGACGACGACGATGATGATGATGATGATGATGATGATGATGATGAAGATGATGAAGCTGATGATGATGAATATGTTGATGATGATCATTGATGGTGGTGGTGATGACGACGAAAACGATGATGATGAGGATGAGGATGAGGATGAGGACGATGATGATGAGGATGATGATGATGATGATGATGATGATGATGATGATGACCAGGATGGGGATGATGAAGATGATGATCATGATTATCATGATGATGATTAGGATGAGGGAGATGACGATGATGATGACGACGACGACGACGATGATGATGATGATGAAGATGAAGATGATGAAGATGATGATGATGAAGATGATGATGATGATCAATGATGGTGGTGGTGATGACGACGACAACGATGATGATGAGCATTAGTATGAGGACGATGATGATGAGGATGTTGCTGCTGCTGCTGCTGATGATGATGATGATGTGACCAGGATGAGGATGATGAAGATGATGATGATGATTATCATGATGACGATTAAGATGAGCCAGATGATGATGATGATGATGATGATGATGGTGATGATGATGAAGATGAAAATGATGATGATGGTGATGGTGATGATGATGATGGTGATGAAGATGATGATGATGATGAAGATGTGATGACAATATATTTACCTTGGTCTTCACTAAAGTATTTTGAGCTTGGCCAACATTATAATAGAATGGTTGTGAGTGATTATTCACTCCTACAAAGAATGCACTTTATAGAACTACCAAAATGATCAGTTAGGATTTACCTCTTTTTAAACACCAGACTAGGTCCATAAGCCTTGATTCTTCATGTGCACAAATATAAGAACATGAGGCTTCATAGGGCCCAAAAAGTTTTTGTTTTTTTTATACTAATTCCTTAGATCATATTGAATTTGATTCAAAGGAGGAGTTGCGTTAAACAATTTTGAAACTTTGAAACTGAACTTGCATAATGACTATTTTCAAATCATATTGAATTGTCAGATTAGTCCTTGGAATGGGTGTTAGGAGCAATCTTTAATTTTTCACTCAACTGGCTGCTCCCCCTATCATGTAGACGTCTTCATTTACTGAGCTCCCCCTAAAATTGTGATGATGATGATGGTGATGACGAATATGATGATGATGATGAAGATGATGATGAAGATGATGATGATGATGAAGATGATGATGAAGATGATGATGATGATAATCATCAAAATGATGATGATGACGATGATGAAGATGATGATCATGATAATGGATATGATGATGAATTGGATGATGATGATGATGATGAATATGATGATGAAGGTGAAGATGATGATGATGATGATGATGACGAATACGATGATGATGATCAAGATGATGATGATGATAAGGAATATGTTGATGGTGAAGATGATGATGATGATGATGATGATGATGATAAGGAAGATGATGACGATTGATGATGATGACGACAACGATGATGATCTGAAGATGATGATGATGATGATGAAGATGACGAAGACGATGGTGATGATGATGCCAAGGATGATGATGATGATCATCTTCGTTGTTGTCGCCATCACCATCATCTTCCTAGTCTTCATGATCATGATCATGATCATCATGATCATCGTCATCATCATCATATTCGTCCTTGAAGGGACTTATGTATAGGATCTCACTATAAGCAATGCAACCAATACAAATTATGACAAAATCCTAGTTAAATTAAATTAAATTACATTAAATTAAAAACATAGAGTTGTTTAACTAAAATTAATTTAAAATGCAACAAAATATAAAATATGCAAATAAAAAAAACCCAAAATAAACTAAACAAAAAATAAATATGCAAATAAAAAAACAAAACAAAACACAAAATATAAAATATGCAAATAAAAAAACATAGAGAGAAAAGACTCTCACGCACTAGCTCATTAGCAGCATCTAGAGCAAAACAACAAAGAACAAGTTCACTCCCGCACACTAGTTCATTAGCAACATCCATAGCATTGGTAATTTGATGAGCAGAGCAGTGGTAAATCGAGGAGCAGGGGATACCAGTCCAGAGGATACCGACGTTCCTAGGGGAGGAAATCCGGGGGCAGTCCAGAGGATAACAAAGGGGCCAATGAATTTGGTAAGCCCATCAACCCTAGCATCGTAGGGATTTGGGAAAAATCCCACGGTTTTGACTGTTTCCACACTAAATATAGATGTTTCACGGTTTACTTCATTTTTTTTCTGAGGGTTTATACAAAATATAGGCCGTATTTGAGGGAAAAACTGACCCATGATGAGCATTTTTCCCGTCAAATTCCATCCCTGAACCCATCCATCACCTATTTGATAGAGAACGGGCCTGGACCCTACCATCACGACCAAATAAATTCAGGATTTCCGTGTTGCAGAACACTATAGCAATGGTAAGAAAATGGTCTTGGGTAGTGTAAGACGATTCAGGGTTGTGATAAGACGATTCAGGATCCAACATCACCCTATCCGCGTCCATGTGCAAAACCACTCAAAACTACCTAAAATTGGTCTAAATTTGGTGACATTTCACCATGTTATCCTATTTTAAAAAAATCAGGCATGGAGGCATGGAGGGAGGGAAAAATTATGCTTGGCTTGAGGAGGATGCTTCATGGAGTTTGGTGATGGAACCCCAAATTGAATACCCAACATGATCTATATAAGGGGGAACCCCATACCTCTTTGCATGCATTAACTAGTCAAGTGGCCCAAGAAACACACTTATATATCCGTGTTGTGAACAAATTCCAAATCAAATCAAATCGTGTCTTATACTTAAAAATAATTCAAATATAAATAACTCTAAAAGAAATTACACCTTTGAGAGAAAAATAGCTTTTGATAAAGTTTTTGGGAAGAAATAACTTTTGATATTAAAACATTACAAGTAAATATATTTGCACGCTAAATTATATCCTCTTGGTAACTTATATTCTTGTTTTATCGAGCGTAGGTACCACCAAATAGGTATCTGTCAGATCTATCTTCCTCGAGTGAGGATGAAGATATACTCAGAGAGGTTGAAAGTGAGATGTGTTGTACTAGATCTGAAAAGGTAAGAAAAAGATTTCGTAGACGCCTGTAATATTTTATTGCCAACAGAGGGTCATGTAATTATGATACTGAGAGAATATTTGTATGTGCAACAAAAACAATACTTCCAGGTGAAGAGTTGTTGATAGATTACAACTTAAATCGAATAGATGTAGCTTCCACGGTCTAGGGTAATCGTGGAAGGTCACATGCTATGCCTCATCAGGTAAATGCTAAATATAGTAACTAAACATGACTACAATAACTAAATGTTTTGATTTTTTTTTTTTTGTTAACATTCGATTTCCACCAAGGACATTCGCTTTTTTCGTGCTTATTATGAATATTTCCATGTAATAACATGCTAATTACACGGTTATGCTTATCTCATTTTTGTTTATGTTACAATTATTGACTTAACTTTTATTGATTGATTTATTTTGTTAGGGTGGCAGTAGTGGAAAGCCACATTCTGCTTCCATAGTCTAGGGTGACCATGGAAGGTCACAATCTATGCCTTGTGAGGCAAATGTTAAATATAGTAAATAAATATGACTACAATAACAAAATGTTTCGTTTTTTTGGGTTAACATTCGATTTTCATTGTTACCATTCGCTTTTTTCGTGCTTATTGTGAATATTTCCATATGATAACATGCTTATTACACTGTGGCAGGGGTCTTCTCATCACCATGGAGTAGAACATCTATCTTCTCCTTCGGAGGAAAAAGTATATATTATTGCAATATCTCATTTTTGTTTATGTTACAATTATTGACTCAACTAAATATAGTAACTAAATATGACTACAATAACTAGAAAATCCAGCCCCAGAATATTTCCATGTGACAACATGCTTATTACACTGTGGCAGGGGACTACCCATGTTCGTCATGAAACAGAACGCGTGTCCTCTACTTCTGAGGTAAAAATAAATATTATTGCAATATCTCATTTTTTATTATGTTACAGTTATTTTCATAAAGTTTAGTTATTGATTTATTGTGTCAGGGTGGAGGCAGTGGAAAGGCACCTACTGCTTCCATGGTCCAGGGTGACTGTGGAAGGTCACACTTTGTGCCCCATCAGGTAAGTGTTAAATATAATAACTAAATGTTTCAATTTTTTTCTGTTAAAATTCAATTTCCACTGTTGACATTTGCATTTTTTTGTGCTTATGATAAATTATTGATTGATTTATCATGTCAGGGTGAGGACCGTGGGAAGTCACCGGCCACAACACCGCATCAGCTAAGTGTTAGTTCTTAATAGTAACTAATTTTCATTACAATAACAATGTTTGAATGATGTTAAAATTATTTTGCTTAATTTTATTGTTTGATGAATTTAGTCCAGTGCACTTTATCTGGGTGATGAAGAGCTTAAGGATAAAATTTAATATTCCATAGACCCAATGGAAACAATGAAGAAG
The DNA here is from genome assembly GCA_027924585.1 of Larix kaempferi. Classification (NCBI taxonomy): domain Eukaryota; kingdom Viridiplantae; phylum Streptophyta; class Pinopsida; order Pinales; family Pinaceae; genus Larix; species Larix kaempferi. Next base: position 3,847,023 of record BSBM01000579.1, on the reverse strand, counting down.
GCCCTAAAAAAGACAAACATAGAAATGCTTTCCTTGGCTCGCATAAGCCCATGACACAGGAGATCAGGGCAAGGATTGAAGAGATGAAAGAATGAATAAAATATTATGGGGTAAGTGGCAGCATCTTCACATCTTTTTTTAAGCTATGGCATGATTTCATATATCATATTATGTTTTCTATTTTTCCAAGTGATCTGATAAAGTAAAGTTTTTCATTTGTAGGAGTTTTTACAACCCGTGACTAGAGAAACTGCCGAGATAGGTATAGGTAGCAGTGATGCTCCAATGCAGCAATAATGTCGATAAAGCAATGTACCAATGAGGATTTTTGACACTCCTATGGTTGACCTCCAATCCATTGATGAGGGCACTGATTTTGATCGGATTGACATGCCAGAGCATGATGAGATGGAGCCTAGGACTCCAAATGACTCCGGAGATGAACGTACTATAGATGACCACGAAAATTTTCCTAGAGCAGCATGAGTTAAAAGCACCGGATCACTAGATCTCACCTTTCTGATGGATGATGCTTGTGTTCCAGTCAAGATTCAAAATATTGCAGGTAATTATTAATTAATTTATTCATTTTAATCATGAAATTGAAATGGACATACGTTGAAATTATTAAAAATTAATGGATTACACGTTTCTGTAGGAAACAATGTTTTCTACAGGAATTTGAATGACAAAGCATTGGAGATGTTTGGCCCCACCATTCGCACATGGTGGAATAACCAAGATAGCGCAAAGAGAGATGAATTGATAGACCACATGGTAAACTTGTTCGACAATACATTCAACAAGAAAGTGGTTGCAAAGTTAGCTGGCAAGAAATTAATATATACCAGGGCACAATATAGGGATAAATTGCAACTTGACCTCAAGCATGAGCACCATCCCATGGTTCCGGAGAAAGAGTGGAAGGAACTCATAGAGGATGCAAATGAGAACTTGCTAAAAATACAAGGAAAACAACCATGGCCTGGAAAAGCAAGGTACACCACATATCATCTTTTTAGTGAAATATGTGCATTTATTTTTTTCTTTTTGTTTTAAGTAAGAATTTTGATATTTAGCGTTTTTCAAAATTTTCATATATAGGCTACCTGGCACCTGCAAAGCAACCAAGGCTAGAGTGGAAAAGCACGGGTAGCATAGGCTGATCCAGGGTGGCTATAGAAAACTAAGAGCCTGAATCGTAAGAATTAAATGATTTACTGTGGGGAATATTTATTTGACAGTAGCGAACAAATATTTGTTTTTGATACTGGAAATTTTAAATGTGTTATGCATTGCAGGGAAATACGTTCCAAGATGCTGCCACCGAGGAAGACCTAAATCTTGGTTTCAAGTATGGTTTTAAAAGTGTGATTTAATATCAGAAAAGCTTGGGGTAGACTCCAATCTCCCTAATGACGCAGATGTAGATAAATAAAATTAATAAGGACATCATTGCAGTATACTATTAAAGTATATTAAGTTTTGATTATATCACCCATAGATAAATATTTATGTTTGCTTTTAAGCAACAATGCAACCGCATCAGTGAACCTAGCGCTACTTAGCACGTACTAGCTGATGTTGGGGTGTGCATGTCCCATGATAGTGGGGAGCAGAGTAGCCATTTTGGTATGTGTGCTTTGGAAATAGAAATATCTACTATGATTATAAATATTTATTTCCTGGCGTATACTTATAAATTTTCTTCTTTCAATGGAAGACCATGTAGCTCAGGAGGGTGAACCGCAAGAGGAATTAGAAAGTAGAGAAACAATTAACACACCAGCTATCACAACTACACAGACAGGTAAAGAGCAAAATTGTAATTTTAATCAAAATAATGAACTATTAATTTCAATAATATTTCAAGATATCGATATGCCCATTTTCGTTGTTGCAGTTCACGCCCCTTCAGAACTGCGTCCACACCCTACTCAACGACGTACAAGAAGTATGATACATGAGGGCATGGAAACACAAACACTAGTAGGACATGGCTTTGTAGATATTCCACCAAATGATGATGATAATACCCCAATCATCAGTTTTTACAATGCAAAAAACCAGAAATCAAAGAAAAAATAGATGCATAAATTCATGACTTGTATTTGGATGTATATCGATGTTGTTAGTCTGAAACATTGTTTATATGAATTACCTCATTATGCTTCAATGTTTTTATGTTTATATGTTTTGATGACTAGCCTAGTTATGCATGAATGTTTATATGTTTTCTATGTAAACAACATCATTTATTGGGTATGGGGAATTGAGAGCAATGTGAGGGGGGGAAGGGGCCAATTGAGCTTCCACCTTCACGTGGTTGGCCCTGTTCAGTAGAGAATATAAAACTATTCTCTAAACAAAGAGGATCTCAATAAGGTATAAATACTCTTTTATTACTATGTATTAAAGATGGTTGTAAATTTTTAAATGCATGTCTATTTCGTAAAATATTGTTAATAAATTTAGCATTTCACGGTTCATTGATTTCTAGAGGACTTTGTAGTAGGATTTAAATGACTGTTTATTTGCTTATATATTATTTACTGATATAAAAATTCTGTCTTTGATGATTTATGCGGGTCTTGGTGATGGAAATGCATCTCGTGGACAACTCTTATCAAGTTGTATGGGCGAATTGATCTGGTGAAAGGACGATGATAAGGTAAGGGTTTTAACGTGTTCTTTATCCTTAATGTGTTTGTCTCTATCCTTAAATTCTATTTCATTATATTAAGATACATACATACATACATATATATATGTAACATCTTAGCCAAATGAAATTGCTTGCATTATGTGGTTTCTCTTCTTCCTTTAACTTTGATTTAAACTAGAAAAGTATTATATTTAGCTTGAGTTCAACACCACAAGAAGCCATCAAATCAACCTAATTCAAAAATTATAAAAAAGGGAATACTGGGAGATTATCATCAAGTCTGGTGTTTCTATTTCTCTCGTGAATCTCAGTACATGCCTTAGGAAATTAAAAACAAAATAATAAATATATGAGAATTGTAGGTCAGAATCCAATATCTCATAACTCATTACCTGATTTTTTGGTCTTCTTGCTGGTTGATACCTCTACCTGAGAATGTCTACCCTTCAACTACCACCAATTAGGATCCAAGGCTTGGTGATTGTATATAGAGTTGGTAGCTTGCTACTTTGGGCTAGTTGATTCATCTCATCTACAATTGCCTCTCTTATTGACCATAACATTATCCATGGAAACCTGGTATCTGTGTAACTTTAGCATCATGTCAAGGATGTCCTTGATTTCCTTTCAACCCTTATTTTATCCATCCTTCCCACTTTACTCCTACTGAGTTTTATCTCAATCATTTGTCTCTGACATGAAAGATTTGATGTGAAAGTTAAAATCTGAGTACAAGGAAGGTTCTTCCCATCAGGTAAGTCATCGGATATGATTTTGACATGTTTGTTCTGCGATTTTGCTATGCTGTTTTTTTTTTAATGGCGCATACAATATTTAATGGTAGTCTTGCAGCATGGTATGTCTTGGTAGGTGTAGTATGATTCCTTGTTATTGGTTTCTAATTTTTCAGGTGCTAAGGATTTTGTATATATAAATACTAAGGTTTCCACACTCTTCATCAATGTACAACACTTCATTCATGGGTGCTCCATTTCAACACATAGTTTTCATCTCTTTAAAATTTAACACAAGGACCTCTTGGCCCTTGGGAGTATTAAGGTTGAAAGAGATGAACATTATGTTTTGATGGAGTAGTTGAAAGAGATGAACATTGTGTTTTAATGGAGTAGTTGAAAGATATGAAAATTATGTTTTAATGTTACAACTGTGCTATCTTGGTTCACTAATTTTGTTGGTGCAAGTGTGCTTCCATGTTTGGTTTCCCCTTGGTTGGGTATTTTGAAAGTGGGATTCCGGAAGAACCTAAATGAGGATGAGATGATCACATCTTCCAAGTTGAACCCTTCCTATACAATGATGTTAAACTTTCAGTTGTTGCATGGCACATATGTGGACCATAAATTGATATGTCTAGATCTTCAAAGGTAGCAGATAAAGTGATGTTATTACATGAGGAGTGTCTCCAAGGAAATTATGATATGGTTTCTAAACTACAAATTGCATGCTGGACTGTGCAACCTACTTCTCAGTGCCAAAAGGTGATTTATGATGATTTTTTTGCTACATGTGATCATTCCTAGTAATAGAATAGAAATAAGTTGTCAATTTTTTGTTGATTAACATGTTTCTTTCCCATCATGTGCTCAAGGGACTGTTTTTATCTTATGGGCATATTTGATACTAGCTTGACCAATTTTGGCCATGCTTGAGAAAGTTGCATAAGAAGGATCAACTTTTCATATTATGATGAATATGGTTGTCATTGATGACAACACATTAATGACAAAGACTAAATCACATGGCAACCATGAGATGATGACAAGGACATTGATGACATGACAGATGACGTGGAGCATTTGATGACAAGGCATTTTGGAGAGCTACGGGCATCTTAGTGCTCTTGCAGGCATTTGAAAGACCTTGTTGCGTTCATTTTTGAAGCACTTGGAGGCATGTTGATAAGGATATGCGGGCATAAATCATAGCATTGTGGGAATATTTAAAAAGGTAGTTGCGGGAATTTTTGAAGAGCCATGCGGGCATCTTGGATGGCCCCATTGCGGGAATTGGTTGGAAGGTCTTATTGGCCCATTGCAGGCATCTCCATGAGGGTGTGTGGGAATTTTATTGAAGGCATGCGGGAATTTTTAAATAGCCCATTGCATGCATTTTCAGAGTGACCATGAAGAGCAGTGCATGCATTTTGAGAGGATAGTGTTGTTATGGAAGACAATGGAAAATGTGACAAAGGACAATGACATGGAATAAGGCTGAACATGAAGGAAAAAGACATGTGGTAAGCATGGAAATAAAGTATGGAGGTCAAGAACAAAGGACATGACATGGAAATGAAAAAATGACAAAGAGAGGAAAAGCAATTGACATGGAAACCATGAGATGATGACAAGGACATTGATGACATGACAAATGACATGGAGCATTTGATGACAAGGCATTTTGGAGAGTTGCGAGCATCTAAGCAAATTCCTTTGTGGGCATTTGAAAGACCTTGTTGCGGTCATTTTTGAAGCACCTGCGGGCATGTTGATAAGGAGCTACAAGCATAAATCATAGCCTTGCGGGCATATTAAAAAAGGCCGCTGCAGGCATTTTCGAAGAGCCATGCAGGCATCTTGGATGGCCCCATTGCGGGCATTGGTTGGAAGTTCTTATTGTCCCATTGCGAGAATCTCCATGAGGGTGTGCGGGCATTTTATTGAAGGCCTGCGGGCATTTTTAAATAGCCCATTGTGGGCATTTTTAGAGTGACCATGAAGATCAGTGCAAGCATTTTGAGAGGAGAGTGTTGTTATGGAAGACAATGGAAAATGTGACAAAGGAAAATGACATGGCATAAGGCTGAACATGAAGGACAAAGACATGTGGTAAGCATGGCAAGAAAGTATGGAGGACAAGAACAAAGGACATGATATGGAAATGGAAAAATGACAAAGAGAGGACAAGCAATTGACATGGAAACCATGAGATGATGACAAGGACATTGATGAAATGACAAATGACATGGATCATTTGATGACAAGGCATTTTGGAGAGCTGTAGGCATCTTAGTGCCCTTGAGGGCATCGTAGTGCTCTTGTAGGCATCTAATCAAATGCCTTTGTGGGCATTTGAAAGACTTTGTTGTGGTCATTTTTGAAGAGCCTATGGGCATGTTGATAAGGAGTTGCGTGCATAAATCATAGCCTTGCGGGCATATTTAAAAAGGCAACTGTGGGCATTTTTGAAGAGCCATGCGGGCATATTGGATGGCCCCATTGCGGGAATTGGTTGGAAGGTCTTATTGGCCCATTGCGGGTATCTCCATGAGGGTGTGTGGGAATTTTATTGAAGGCCTGGGAGCATTTTTAAATAGCCCATTGCGGGCATTTTCAGAGTGACCATGAAGAGCAGTGCGTGCATTTTGAGAGGATATTGTGGGCATTTTGTAATGACCCTTGCGGGATTAATAGTGGGGTCCATGCGAGCATAAAAATGGAAACCATGTGGGCATGAAGATCAATGATGTGGCTAAAGACCAAATATATATTTATATATATTTGTTGAAGATAACATGGAATGAAAAATATATTTGAATTAAATGTAATAAAAATGACAAGTCCGCCTCCTAATATCATGGATAAGACAAGTATAAATAAAAATGAAATCGTTGATTTGAATGAAATTGTGTGGAAGATTTCAAATGAGTGTGAGTGAGCTATGAATTTCGGGGGCCAGGATGAGAATAGTTTCATTGGTGGAGCAACAGCAACAGTAAAACATTTTTTTTTATCTCTTATTTTTGGGTTGGCTGATTGATGAAGACATGATTCTTGGTTGATGATATAGAAACAACATGATGAAGACTTTTTATGTCTAATTTCTGGGTAGATGTAAGGCCAGTTTGATGTGCATAATAGAAATGGAAAGAATGAGAAGATGTCCGGCATGATGAAGCTTGGACAGACTGATTGTGATGATTGTTTGATGTGGATGTAGACAGTGTAAAGTGTATGGACATAATTAAGATGAACCTACAAGACCCCTCTCAGTGAGCCATTGTGTCTAACAACCTCTTCCAATAATGAACAACATCAAAACAACTTACCACCAATTGGCACTACAAAGATCCTACATAGATTTTTCAGGTGAACAACTACTCTTTTTCCCTAGGGGTTGAGTTATTTATTTATTTTTCAATAAAGACGAATTCAATGCACCTAATGTTTTTTGTAGTATGATGAATTCTGGCTAGCAGCTCTTCACATGTGGTAGAGCAAGTGATGCTATTTCACAAGGATAATATAAAACTATTCTTGAAGCAGAGAGGAGCTCAATAAGGTATAAATACTCTTTTATTCCTATGTATTAAAGATGGTTGTAAATTTTTAAATGCATGTCTATTTCTTAAAATATTATTAATAAATTTAACATTTCATGGTTCATTGATTTCTACAGGACTTTGTAGTAGGATTTAAATGTTTGTTTATTTGCTTATATATTATTTACTCATATAAAATTCTATCTTTGATGATTTATGTAGGTCTTGGTGATGGACATGCATCTCATGGACAACTCTTATCAAGTTGTATGGGTGAATGGATCAGGGGAAAGGACAATGATAAGGTAAGCGTTTTGACATGTTTTTCAAAGTGGGTTTTGACATGGTTTTCTCCTTCTGCTTTCCAAGTTCTCCGGTTATTTTAGTGTTTAGAAGATCCATCTTGAAATGCATCAAATATATAATAATTTTATGTTTGGGGACCATAATCATCATTTTGAATTTTGGTTTCTATTTTTTAATTGATGCTTACTAGTGAAGGATAATAGGCATCCATTGTGTTGAAATACCACTCTTAGGTCAAAACCATAGTCATCACACATTAAGAAAAATTCTTAGTGAAATATGACACAATGAAAATTAGTTGTACCACTATGGAGAAAGGGTTCTCTAGGAACCAATATTTTGTTAGAGCAAGGAGTAATCAACTCAATAAGGTCTTATATTAACAAGAATGGCTTAACAATTTCATGGCCTAGCACAGCCAAGGACTCCATACTCCGAATCGTGGATCCCTCCCTCAGAGAATAAATGATCTAGAATAACTTGGAAACCCAAGGTTGTTTCCCATAACAATGTTGTAGAAGTACATTCAAGTAATAAGTAGTAGGGGGAGGCCTAATGGGAAGGGAATCCTCCTCATGTCTTATAGTCTTAGTGTAAACTCATACTCTTCCAAAGATGTGATGATCAAGTATGAATCTAACTACAATGCCCACAATTATCACCCATTTCCCATGGTACTTTCTCATGCGAAGGATGTACATGTAAGGGACCCAGAAGGTCACAAATACTCAATCAACATCATGTCACCAAGTTGTTAATCACTCAGTGAAGCCTCAGAAATCAAAGATACAAATATAATTTCATTTTGTTGTACTTGTCTTCCTCAATCATTATGTTGTTGCTCTATCATCATCCAAACATCATGTAACCAACCCAAAAATAAGAGATAAACAAGAATGTTTTATTGCTACTGCTCCACCCAAACTGTCCTCACTATCCTCATCTTCTCCAAACCCCAAAATCATAGCTATTGTCCCTCCGAATTCTTCCACTAAAAAATCCACACTCAAATAAAACTTGTCTTCTATATTTATACTTTTCATATCCTTGAATTTTTTGAAGTCCGACTTGTCTTTGGTTATTTTATTTGATCAAATAATATTTAATTTCCATAGTGTCCTCATCAAATATATATATATATATATATATATATATATATATATAGATAGATATCTATATATATATATATAGATATATATATATATATATATAATCTTTTTTCCACATTGGAAAAGTGGGCTTGTCACCATTCTAACCCTTCTTACTTAACCTTCCAGTATGCACGCAATTCTTCATTGTCATGCCTGCATGGACCTCACAATTTATGCCCACCGGGGCCATTAAATGTCCGTAAGCATGTCCTCCAAAATTACCACAGTTTCCTTATTAAAATGTTCACATGGTTCATAAAAATGCCAGCAATACTCTTTACTAAATTCCAACATGGGCCATTACTTATGCCCGCAGTGGGATCCACTTTGATGTCCGCAACATCACTTAAAAATTCCCACAACAGTGCTTGAAGTATGCTCGCAGGAGGCCTTTAAGATGCCCACAAGGGGTTCCAGATTGCTGGTAATAAGCATTAACGGTTTTTTTTTTTTAACTTCCAGGTATCGTCGATATAGAGACGCCAATTCGTCGCAAGTATAACAAAATTGCTGGACGTTCTACCTTCATTTGGTCTATTTGACGCACGTTCATCGATAATTGCGACGAAACATCGTCGCAAGTATAGCAAAACCATCGCAGGGTCTGCCTTCTTTTGGTCTATTCACCGAACGTGTGTCGATACTTGCAATGGCACATCATCGTAAGTATAGCAAAAATATCTCTTTGTTTTGACACAAAACCATCGCTAGAGAGACGGTGTTTTGTGGAAGCAAATTAGCAAAACTGTCGGACGTCCTACCTTTGTTTGTTCTGTTCGACTCACGTTCGTCAATACTTGCGATAGAACATCGTCGCAAGTATAACTAACCCTCTCTCTCTTCGACGCAAAACTGTTGATAGAGAGACGATGTTTCGTGGAATCAAATTTTCGTGCAACACCTTTGCGACAACTTTTCGTCATTATAGGGATTTGGTTTTGTCGATCTAGGGACGATTTGTAGAAAATGGATAAAAAAATCAATTTCAAGGCCACCTTATAGAAGACACATTGCCAACATTTTTTGTCTCTATTGCGATAGCTTTTCAATTTCGTCGTTATATCCACGAAATAGGTTCCACGAACAAACGAGACCATGATCGTCGAAATTGAGACGAAAAAACATGGAAATAACAAAAAACCATGGAAACTTTCCTCATATGTATTAGTGCAACATCATACAATACATTATCATCATCATCATCATCATTATCATCATATATAATCATGATAGTCATTCATTTCATCAACATTGTGGTGATCAACAAGGCATCCTACTACTTTACAATAAAGGACCTTTTCCCTTGGCTAACTGGGATGGGTCTTAACTAGCCTAGATCCAAATCCTAGGCCCTATCAAGCACTGAGAGGGATCAAATTTCCCGAGGTGCAAACCTCTCTTTGAATAGCTCCTTGAGTGCAATACATGAGCCACCTAATTCTAAGCTCTAAAGTCTCTAGTTTAAGTCTCATATTTACTTTTTACTTTGTGTTATTCTTTTTTGTTTATGGTCGACATAATATTTATTACTTTTTACTTTGTATTATTCTTTTTTGTTTACTTTGTATTATTTTGTTACTCGACAAACACTCTAAAGTCTCATATTTATTTTTTACTTTGTATTAAAAGTAAAAAGTAAAGTCTCTAGTTTAAGTCTCATATTTACTTTTTACTTTGTATTATTCCTTTTTGTTTATGGCTGATATAATATTTACCACCTAATCATAAGCTCTAAAGTCTCTAATTTAAGTCTCATATTTACTTTTTACTTTGTATTATTCTTTTTTTTTTATGGCCGACATAATATTTACCACCTAATCCTAAGTTCTAAAGTCTCTAGTTTAAGTCTCATATTTACTTTTTACTTTGTATTATTCTTTTTTGTTTATGGCCGATATCATATTTATTACTTTTTACTTTGTATTATTCTTTTTTGTTTACTTTGTATTATTTTGTTACTCAACAAACACTCACATGTTACAAGATCTCCCTCATACTGGGCTATAGAGCGCCTCTCGACGCAATAATTAGTAATTTTCATGATCCTCATCATCACCGTTATCATTATCGTTATTGTCATAGACATCGATAATATCACCATAGTCATCATCATGTATCATCATAGTTAATGTCATGATCACCATCGGCGTGATCATCATTGTGATGATGAAAAAACACCTGATTACATGAGTTTCGTAAAAGATATTTGGTCTCTAAGTGGGAATGTAGGAATTAATTGTCATCGTTATCATCTTATAATCAAACCATCATCAATGCCATTATCATTGTCATCATACTTATATCAGGGTTACTTAGATGCGATCATGGTCACTTAGATGCCATCAGGGTCACTCAAATTTTGTTAGGGACACTTGGATTCCACTAGGTTCATTTAGGTGGCAATAGTGTCACTTAAATGCCATTAGGTTCATTTAGGTTCTATTAAGGATCAATTAGGATCAAATAGTGATATCAAATGCATCATCATCATTAACATCGACATCGTCGTCATCACCATCGTTAACATCATACACATCAACATTATTATCATCGTCATCATCATTGTCATCATCATATATCATCATAGTCATTGTCATCATCATCGTCATCCTAATTTTGACGATGAAAAAGGAATCATAATTACTTACATGAATTTCATATAGGATATTTGGCCTCTTACTAGGATGGGTCATCAACATCCTTATCATCATTGTACTTCTCATCATCATCAATTTCGTATACATCACTAATATCTTCATCTTCGTCATCGTAGTCATTGTCATCGTCATTTTCAACATCATTGTGATGATGAAAAAGGAATCCTACTACCTTACATAAATTCCATAAACGATCTTTTCCCTTTAACTAGGATGGTTCTTAATTAGCAATTGTTATCCTCGTCATTGTTGTCATCACCGTCATCATCCTAAACATCGACATTATCAACATAGTCATCATCATCGCATATCATCATAATCACTGCAGTCATCATCATCATCATCATTGTGATGATGAACAAGGCATCAAACTAACCTGGGCCAATTTTAGGGGTGAAATTTATCCCATGGTCTAATTTTTTACCTTTTTATCAAAAAAAAAGATTTTCCAATTTCCATTTTTTTCAAAATCAATTCACCCAAATTCCATGGGAGAATTTTTTTTACTCTAAAAATTACCAAAATTGGACAAAAACCATATAAAACCCTTAGAAATTTGAATATTTTTACAAAAATATTGCCCAACATTTATGGTTGGAGATTTAAGAATTAGTAATATTCGCCAAGATGTTTACACTTTAAGAAAAATATGGATCCTTAAAATTTTCCCTACAACTAACTAGTTACATGAAATAGGGAAAGTAGCTTTGGCCTTTGGGAGGAAATATTGTAGGCATCATTAGCACGTTTTGAGCACTATATATGGGTCAACGTATTTAATTAGTAATTGTCATCACCGTCCTCATGCTCATTGTCAGTTTTATCATCTTATAATCAAATCATCATCAACACCATTATAATTGTGATGATGCATCATCATCATCATTGTCATGTTGTGAGGGTCACTCAAATGTCATTAGGGTCACTCAAATGTTGTTAAAGACACTCAGATGCCATTATGGTAGTTTAGGTGACATTACGGTCACTCATATTGCAATAGGGTCATTTAGGTGCCATTAGGATCAATTAGGATCAAATAGTGCTATCACATGCACCATCATCATTGGCATTACCATCATCATCATCATAATTGTCCTAATAATCATCACCAACATCGTAAACATAAACATTATCATCATCATCAACATCATACACATCAGCATTATCATCGTCGTCAACATCATACCCATCAACATTATCATTAGCATCATCATCATTGTCATCGTCATGTATCATCATGATAGTCATTGTCGAACAAGGCATCCTACAACCCTACAAAATTTTTGTAAAAGGCGTTTTCCCTCGCTTAACTAGGATGGCTCTTAATAATTAGTAATTTTCATGAACGTCATTGTCATCGTCATCATCATAGATATTGAAGTTATCACCATAGTCATCATCATATATCATCATAGTCAATGTCATGATCATCATTGTCATGATGAAAAAGGCATCCAACCATCTAATTACATGATTTCCGTAAAACAGATTTGGCCTTTGAGTGGAAATGTAGGCATCAATTGTCATCGCTATCATGTTATAACCAAATCATCATCAACAACATCATCATTGTCATCATGCATCATCATCATCATCATCATGTGGCTAGGGTCACTAGGTTCAATTAGGGTCACTCAAATGTTGTTAGGGACACCCGGATGCTATTAGGGTCGTTTAGGTGACATTAGGGTCACTCATAAGCCATTAGGGTCATTTAGTTACCAGGATCAATCAGGATCAAATGGTGCTATCACATGCATCATCATCATCATTAACATCAAAATCGTTATCAGTGTTGAAATTTGATGGGTAAATAGCCGTCATTTGTCATTTTACACCTCAAAATACTACCACTTCATAAAATTAAAAGTCATTAATGAAGTGTAAATTTTAGTTTTACCTATCATTTTGAAGTGCATTTTTTTTTTTACACTTCATTAATATGTATATCCCAAGCCCATATATATTAATGTTATCTATTACTATTACTAATTAGCTATTAGTAATTAAATTACTAATAGTAATAGATATATATATTCTTTTTATATTTTTATTTCTAATATGGAAATTTTGATTTTTTCATAGTCTAGTTGTCTCCCCTTGTTAGGTAAACTTGAATTGGTCATTGTTTTTTGGGCCCATGGTATTTGGTGGCCCATTGTATTGCTTGCAAAAAATCCTATTTAAAGGTTTCGAAAATTAATCTTCTTTGTCATTCACAACTATCTTGACATCTCTAGTTGTAGATCCACATCTCTAGTTGTAGATCCAAAAGTTGAGACTCTGTCTCTAATATGACCGTAATTCACACCTCCAATCCCATTCTATCATCTACAAAACGAGATCTTCTTCAACGTTCTCATTATTGTGCAATCGATCCACCTTCATTCTAGTTCGAATTAGCTGAAACAAACTCACATCAGACAGATTCCCCTCCTGGGATGTAGAATGCGGCTCTTCGGTGTAATCAGAGAGGGCCAAGTGAACCATTGAAGAATTGAAAACCCATAGAATTTGCTCCAAACGCAGCACGCTGCGATCTGTCAAGTCATATGTTTCTCTATCTGCACCACCATTTATGCACGACGTAGCTCACGTCCACACATCGCTGCTACTTTTCTTCAATAGATGATTTCTCTTGTATATCTCCAATTTTCCATGTACAGTGTGCCTGGAATCTTAGGATTTTGCCAAGTGTTAAGATATTTTTTAGTAGTGTTTGGTTTTTGAAGATGAGATTTGCCAAAAATAGACGTTGCATGTAGATTGGTTGTTGTTGTTTGAAGACCACGCCACGAGTGATAGCAAAAGAAGTGGACATTGTGGCAAATGAAGGACCTGTTCATTAATCTGGTTTGATTTGCCAAACCTGCAAGCACATCAAGACGAAGGTGATTTCTATCGTACTCTTCCTCCATCAGCGATCTAATATCAACGACATTCGATTTCATTATTGTTATTTATCGAATTCCATCGAAGCGATCCACACCAGTGCTATGGCTTTCCAAGAATATCCAGAAAATGGTAGTCAACAGTCCACGCAACTACAAACAACGATCTGTTCATCTCCTCTGCAAACGATCTGTCAGACGATCCACACCATCACAACCTCCAATGATCTGCGCGCCCATGTAGATAAAAATGGTTGAACAATCGAAACATAAGAAGTCCACCTGCACGCATCCCTGCAAAAGAAAAGGAGTCGAAGGGAGACCATAGTTCATTCCTTGGAAGAGAACTCCATCACATTCAATGCTAAGATATTTTTTTCTTATTCCACGTGATCAAAGTTACAAAATTAGTAGTGAATTTTGTAATTAAAAATCGATACCTTGGTGGCATGACAGGTTGGAGACCCTTTTCATTAAAATGGAGTTATTGTTTGAATAATGAGTTTATTGAAAAATGTTTGAATAAGAATTTTCTTATCGAGACTACACTGAAAGTAAGACTATTGTATTATTTTTTTCTCAAAAGTTGAAGTGGGCTATAAAAGGGTTGAAAAAAATGGTGTGAAAAAGGACACGAAAACAAGTAGTTTTTATGATGAAGATTGATATTGGTATTTGGGCACATTTTGAAAGATAAGAAGTCTTTTTAAACAAACACATTTTGAAAAGTTCAATTTCAAAACTGATTAGCTCAAAAAAAAAAAAGTTGAGAGGAATTTAGGGAAATACAATCTCGAACTCTATTTTGAAGGAGGCTTGGGCAAAGCTCTTACAAGTTTTTTTTTTTCATCGAGTGTGCAATATTTTTGGGTGATTTTTCTCTCTCTTTTATAGTGTGATGCTCTTATAATCATCTACAATTTTCATCTCTTCATGATGATCGAATTAATCGAAGGAGATTTGGACGTAATCTGGAGTTAAAGCATCAACAAAGCATTGTTAAAATTGAAGACCAAATTATGAATTAACAATTAAATGCAACTTGATAATAGTATTTTTTGTAAGTCTACTTGTCTTTTTGAAATCAAGACACCCTCCAATCTCCAAGTCAAAATTGTTGAGTTGAATTGTAAAAGGGCGGAGTTGCAAGAAGCATTTTTTCTGTTGAGTCAAATAGTAATTAGGGCGTACTTGAACAAGGAGGCCTCATTTAGTGTTTGAAATAGTTCAAAGTCTTGAATTATTAGAGTTACTGAACACTCTAATAAGCAGTGCTGAATACAACACAATCATTCTCAACAAATCAACTATTCAATCAGTGATGACTTGTTTGTAAGTGATGCAAGCTAAAGTGACATTTCTTCAAGAACAATTCCAAATGAATGATGAAATTAGGGATCGAAAAACTTAGTATTTTGAACTAGTCCTTGTTTAGAACAACCCCCTATTTGAGGATGAAGATAATGATGATGATGATGATGATGGTCATTCAAATCAACAATGCACTCAACAACAACCCCACAAGAAAAATCCAGATGCAGATAAAGTTATCCAAGTTCAACACGAACATGTTTAGTGATCTCTTGCCAATCCAATCATTAGACCTAGGGAAGAAATACAAGTTAACAAAAATCGACATGGTCTAGGATATGACAACGAAAACAACTCGCATATCCCAAATTCAATCCACTTCTAGAGTGTTGGATTGCTTCGAGAAGTTTTAACTTCACCGGTTCGAGTCGAGCATGAGAATGCAAAATGCCGACACTGTAATCAAACTTGTCACATGGAAGATCATTGTTATGATATCCATCATTGTCAACATTGTGGTAAGAAGAATCATGCATAAGAAACATTTTCCAATAGAAACAAGCCTAAACGATTAAATATTCACTATGGGTGGATCAATCCTTGGCAATGGTCTTCAACATGCAAGAAGTTGCATCAATCTTACTGTCGAATTCAAACATGAGTAAAGACACATCTTGCAGTAGATAAATTTTCATTCCTAATACCTTGTATATGACATGAGAATACAACTCCAAAGTGGTCCCCTTATGGCATAGCTTTCAAGCATGGCCCTCACGGGATGAGATAACATGTGCTTGTTTCCACATGCCCACTTTGAGTTGAAATCAAAATGGTACTCTCTTCCAGCTTAGGGGGGGGGGGGGGTACTTTGTGAATTGAAATGGTTAGTGGTCAACCAAAACCACCAGAGACAAGGATGCCTCACCTTTCAGTTGAAAAAGGGGGGGATATTGATAATGGTTATCAAACTTCGAGGTTCGAAAAGAATAGTCTGTAGACATGCCAGACTCCAAATTTCCAAATGGGTAGCAATAGTAAGTAAATTCCAAACTCTAAACTTCCAAATGGGAAACAATAGTCTATAGATGCTAGAATCCAAATTGCCAAATGGATAACAAATAGTCTAAAGATGGAAACCTCAAATACAAGATGCATTGGTATGTTGATCGGCACATGACAATGTCAAAATATTTAGAGAGCACTTCAGTGGTCATTGTGAGTAGAATGGTGATACCACATGTTCATTAATTAGCATAAGAAGTCAACTTGTTCTAGCTAAATCACTTGGAAAATGATGGAATTGTCAAGTAAAGAGGGAATGTTCACACATGGCAATAGTTCACTCCATAATTTAAAATCTCTTCCATTTCATTTCAGATGAACCATTCAACATCCAATTTGATGGTTTTTCAGGCATATTTTTTATTAAAGCACAAATGAAGGTTCTAAAATATCCAAAATATCAGCTTCAACATTAGTTTTTATTGCTTAGTTGATACATATACATAGACTTGTGATTGAGAGGGGGATGTTAGCATATGGATTACATTAACAATCACAAAGTTAATATTGTCACCTTTATTTGTATTTATTATTTAGGATATAATTTAGTCATTTATCCTAAATGATGACTAAGTGATATGGATAAGATTGCCTAGCCTAGTCACCATGCGAGGTGTTATGTAATGTCCCTTGTTAGGAGTTTTATCAAAATGACAATTTTTCACTTTTTTACCAATTTCGACCTTTGACTAGTTTTGATCTCTAGGTCCCAAATTTGCCCCAAATGATCTCAAATCTTCTGAGAAGGTATATGAATGATATTAGAACATAAATATGTGTTTCAGGGATGCCTTTGTACCTTTAAAATACTTCTGCAAATCCTCTTTCAATTCTAGTCAATGTAGGTAACTTTACTAGTGATTTCCCTTTGACTAGTATTGGTCTCTAGGTCTCAAATTGACTCCAAATGCCTTCAAATCTTCAAGGAAGGTGTATGAATGATATTAGAACTTGAATATGATGTTTATGGATGACATATGGCCACAAAAATACCTCTGCAAACTCTCTTAATATTCTGGACCAATTATGCAATTTTACTAGTAATTTGGGGTTCAAATCCCCCTGTGGTAAGTACTAAAAATGGCTTCCCAAATGCCTCCAAACCCACTCAAAATTATGAACAGAGGTATGTAATGTGTTAAGTATGTTATTAAAGTCTCATATGCACCATTAATGGATTATTACAGCTGTTCTCACCCTCTCCCATTCAATTGCAAAAATCCCCAATTCGACCCTTGGGGAAATGGCACTATTTCACCTCCCAACACAACTAAACTGAGTAAAATTGCTTCAAATGCTCAATTAAAGTACATGAAACTTGTAGAAGACATCCATGGAAGTATATTGATCACAAATATATCATATAATCATCCATTCATTCGAAATTATCATCAATACATTGGCTCACAACAAGGTAGTGGGGAAATGGCATTGTTCTTCCATTAAAAATGAGATTTATACATTTCTACTTGGAATTTCGACCTGAAAATTTTTGGAGATGAAGAACAGAGTATTTAGTTCATATTACAAAAGAAATGGGGCATTAAAATCTTCCCCAAAGAGTACAATAGATCACCAAAAACGCCCTCCCTCAAGGATCAAGAATATGCCATCAAAACTGGAAATGGTTGAAGGAGTAAGATACAATAGAAGAAACCATGAGCTGCCCTGTAGCTTACACCTGCAAATAAATACTCCATTAAAGCTCCAAATGAAAGGTCTGAATGGCCTTTCCAATTACCAACTTGGATGGGAATCTTTCACCCTCGAAATTGGCTAAGGCAAGAAACTAGTCATCCACTAGCTCTCCCTCTTCACAAATGCAATTGCAAATTCTACAAATGATCAAAAGCTGGTTTCATTCTTTGTTATTGACATTTATAAACTTCTAATGTCCTCCATGGGTCGAATTCCTTCCAAGAGACTCATGCCAACTCAAGTTGGGAAGAGATTCCAAAGAACGCCACTTGTACAACAATTCCTAGTCTCCCACTTCCACCAAATCACATGTGGAAGCATCTTAGCTGCCATAACACCCTTGAGCGCCCTCTTGGAGTCTAGTTTTAGCCCTGACATGTCATATATGTCATATGTCATCCTTCAGGTCTGATTTGTGTCATAGGTGTCATAGCATCTTCATCATTGTTGTCATAGAGCTAGGAAATCTAGCCCAAGTGTCTCACTACCTCCAAATTGCCTCTTCCTCTTCCATGGGAGTTACTCTTCCTCTATATTTCGACCTTGGATGAGTCATGCAATGAATAATACCTTTTGGACTCCCCCAAGTATGTTACCATTCACCTTGAATTCGAATTGGTGAGAGAATGATGCCAAGTGTAGTGGGGAAATCTAGCCATATGTGGGTCCCACTTCCTCCATGTGTCTTCATGATGAAATGCCACTTTGATTTTCACTTGTATATATTTATTTATCTCCTTTATTAAATATTTATGCCATTCTAATGTTCAAACATCATTTATTATCTCCATTATTCCAAATCGCAAAGCTTCCACCCTAAACCTAGGAAACTAGTAATTTTCCTCCTTGGCAATTATTTGACCTTTAGCATAAATTTGACAAACTCTAATGAATAGGGACAATGTTATTAGGCCATTGTGACCCAATGCAAAATTTGGGACATGACATGTTAGGATCTAGAGAAAATATCTCCATGAGGTAGCATTATCCATTGTACTATAAATTTGTAACATTGGAGTGAATACACTTGATTGAGGATTTAGCCTTTTTCGTCATATTTTTTCTCTTTCATGTTTTTAACAATAGTTGAAGGGTAGCCTTACACCTCGACCATGCTTTCTTTCTGCACCACACCACTTAACCTAAACCACCACCCTAATCACCATCCCATTCCACCATGTTAAAGTCACCACCTACTATCCATTCTACATTTGAAAGAGAAGAAGACATCCACTCACAAGGGCGGATTTGAGCATAATTGAGGTTGAGTGCATACACTGAAAAAAAATGCAAGCAATCTCTCCTATATAAAGAGAATAACCCAAATGCATCAATTATCTGGGTAAAAACAATAATATATAACAAAATTTTGAAGAAAGGGAGATAACAGCCCCCCCTCCCCCTTGAACATGGTTTGAGGTCCAAAAGGGACCGTTCCACACATAACTCATATTGTTGCAAGCTCAAACCCAACAACCTTCATCTCCTATAGAAATACAATATCTAAATACAATATCTAGCTTAGCCTTTTTGCAAAACTCATTGTGCAGGTTATTTCTAACATGTGATCATCATCCCTCTCACATTCCAAGAAAGAAGAGAAATATTCATATAAAATAACTAATTATTAAATAAAATTAAACATGGTTGATAAGTTATATAAAATTCTAATTTGTTTTAACTAAGTCTAAGTAGTCTTTTAGATAACACAAACATAATTATGGCCAAAATAAAATAATTTAATAGAAGGCATATTTTGGTCTTATAAATGATTGTAAAACTCTAAGTAGGTTAAGACATGGAAGAGGCTAGACTAACATTGTTTATTGATTAAGGAATAGTCGGGTATTAATATATCAATACTAAATAGATTTGAAAAGAAATCCCAGTATAGTTTATTAATACATTTTATTGATTAAGGAATATTTGGGTATTAATATATCAATACTAAGTAGATTTAAAATAGAAAAGTTCAATACAATTTATTGATTAAGGAACACTCAAGCATTAATATATAATAATAAATAGATTTAAAATAAAAATATAAAACAATAAGATAATTAATAATAAGAAAAAGCAAATTGAATTATTGTGGAATTATCATAAAAAAATTATTAACTTTAAATAGGCTAGAATATTTTTATACAAATTTATAGCTATTTAAAAAAAATCTAATAAATAGAAAATAATTAATTAATAAAGAAAAGTAAATATAATTAAGTTAATAATTAATATAAATTTATAAAATAAATTTTGATCTAACTCTATGTTACTGGAAATGTAATGATTATCAAAACACATTAGCAAAACATATTTTGGTTTTGTGAATGATTGTAAAACTCGAGGATTTTTAAGACATTCAAGAGGTTGGACTAGCATTGTAGTCTATTGGGTAGATCATTAAAGAATAGTGAAGGATTACGTAGATTTAAAAAGAAAATGTAGAGTGATAAAAATATTGATGAATTATTATACATAAATTATAAACTTAAAATTAATAGAGAAAGTTTGAAAAGAAAATGTGAAATGGTATAATTATGAAAAAAAATAAAAAGTTTAATTATTATAAATAATATTTTAATTTAAAATTAAAAAGTTAACGAAAATAAATATTACAAAAATATACAAATTCTTAAAAATAAATTCATTAACTTAAATACAAATAGGATTGGGTTATAAACTTATAATTTAAATAAAATGAATTATCAACATTTTTATAACTATTTTATTTTAAATATCAAAAAGACCAATGTTCTAATAATTATTTGGTATTGACATTTTTTACTTTAAAATGCTTAAAAAATTATGTTGTAAGGTATTTTTTATTATGAGTTTTATGTGATTGAATGGGACATTTTAAACTAGTCATTTGTCAATCGATGTTAGATGGCCATCGTTGTGTTCTAGACCGTGCTTTCCACATTTTTCATTTTCCATCATTTTGTCATGCCCTCCATTGGTCACTAGTTGGAGTGCATTGGTGTTGGTTATGAGCATTATTCTCGGGATGATGATCTATCATGTTTTGGAGGTTGAATATTTGTTTAAAGTGATTGATAGGGTGTAAGCTAAAATCTATATCATTTGAATCGAATATTCAATGAGTTTTCTAGCAAAAAATCGGCAGGAATTGTTGAAATGGCAGTTTTGGGTTGTTAGAATTGCATAATCGGGGTACCTTGAGGTAAACGAGGGTGATGAATCCGTTTATGCAGTCAAAATTGCTATTTGAACAATCAAAATCACAAATTCAATTAATAGTCGAGTCGTGGGATTCCAACAAAACTCGTTGGAGAAGTGCAAATGATATTGAGTTTAGCTTACTCCAACTAATAGAGTTGAATATAAAAGAGAGTGGGAGTAGAGGAATACAACATGGAGGGTTCAATTAGTGAAAAAGCACATTCTTTCGATCAATGCTACATCATCCTATAATGTGTGGTTAAAGGAAAAGATAAGCCAAGAATCCACACAACTTAAGAGCCTTGAGCAACACATAGAGAGGAGATTGAGATTGAACAAGGACCTGATGGGGAACTACAAATGTCACCAATATCACTACAAAGATGAAGACAATGATTATGTATGGTGGGAAGCATATGAATGGTCAGTACTTCATGCAAATTGGCATTGGGATGTCGAGTCTAGAGCAATACATGGTGCTATATAGGGGCATCCACATGGCATGTGTGTTGGTTTATCTAGCAATACTGAGAGGGGGGGATGAATCAGTATTGCCTTTTTTTTCTTTTAATTAAAACAATCAGTATTTAAAAAATATATGCTATGAATCAAACAAGAAAAGACTGAGAATTTTATCGTGGAAACTTCAAAGAGAAAACCACAAAATCAAACTCATTAATAAAATGATTTCTACAAAATTGTTTTTCTGCTACAATAGAAAGGATGCACCAACATCCTAGTTTTCTATTTGCACCAACAAATAAGGATGCTACAACACCCCTATTTTCCAGCTACTATTGGAAGGAGGCTACAACCTCCTAGACAGGCTTCGACCTGCCCCAAGTACCACCCAGCCTCCTTGATATTTATAACTTCTATATTTTTACTTGATTCATCAATTCTGGAAATTCTTCATACTTCTGGTCTCTTCCTTTCTTGAAGTTGTTGTGATCTGCGTTGTAGAGACATCTTTCTTCTAATTCGAAACTTCATTTAAATACCTCATTCATCCATAGGAACATGCCTCTTCAAGCATCATGCCTTTTCAACATCATATCCTTTCAGTTGAGAATCGCACCTGTTCAAATACGCGCCCTTTCACTAAACAATTACATTTCAGTTTAATAAATAAAAGATATATGTTTGCTTTGATAATTATAGTTAATGAATTAATCTCAATGGATGTCCAGGCTTATCCTCATCCTCATGTCTTCCTTTTTGCGGACATCAATGTCAATATTAAACATTATCCCCCTTTGGCATTGATGGGAACAACAAAAATAGTCTACCCCATTGACAACAATGACAAAGGCCTCCTTTTGACAGCTCCCCCTGTCAACGTGTCTCCCCTTGAAAAAATATTTTCTTCTTTTTATCTATTGTAAGGAGATTACTCCGAACTTTTTTCTAAGGTACTCAAATTCGTCTTTGGGTATTGGCTTAGTGAAGATATAAGCTATCTGTTCTTTTTTATCAACATATTCCAATTTGACAACCTTTTGTGACACTTGATCTCTTAGAAAGTGATATTTTATTGGAATGTCCTTTGTCTTGGAGTGCATGACGGGATTTTTTGATATGTTTATGGCACTGGTATTGTCATAGTTTATCACTATGGTATGCTCATACTTCACAAGTATGTCTTCCAATGTCTACTTCATCCAAATGACTTGAGTACAACATAATGCAGCAACAATATATTCAGCTTCTACTATAGATAGTGCAATGGAGGGTTGTTTCTTTCCTAGCCATGATACCAAACAGTCTCCCAAGTAAAATGCTGCTCCACTGGTACTCTTTCGGTCGTCAACATTTCCTTCCCAATCTGCATCAGTGAAGGATTTTAAAGTGAAGTCTTGGCCTTTTGGGTACCATAAACCATACTCCATAGTACCTTTCAAATATTTGAGAATTCTTTTCATTGTTGTTATATGTGTTTCTTTGGGGTCTGATTGGAATCTAGCAACCAATCCTACAGCTTGCATCACATCCAGTCGTGTAGTTGTCACATATAGAAGACTACCTACCATATATCTATACATAGCATGATCCACTTCCAAATATTCATCATCCTTGCTTAACTTACAGCCAGTGATCATGGGGGTACTAACAGCTTGGAGTCTTCCATCTTAAAAAAATTTAGCATCTCTTTGATGTACTTGGTTTGAGAAATGAAGATCCCTTTGTCTGATTGAGTGACTTGTAGTCCTAAAAAAGAATGTTATTTCTCCCAACAAAGACATTTCAAATTATTCTTCATATATGAAGCAAAGTTTACACTTAAGACTTGTATATCACTTCCAAATATGAAGTCATCAACATAGACAACAACATTGATCATATTCTCATTTTCAAAATTTATGTAGAGATTACTGTCAGTGACCCCTCTTATGTATCCTTGTTGCTTCAAGTAGTTTTCAAGTCTTTCCAACCAAGCTCTTGGAGCTTGTTTGAGACCATAGAGTGACCTTTTCAGTTTGCAAACATAATCCTTGTTTTCTGATAAGAGAAAACCTTCAGGTTGTTCAATATAGACTTCTTCTTCAAGATTTCCATTCAGAAATACAGATTTAACATCCATTTGATATAATTTGAAATTTTTGTAACATGCAAAGGCTAAGAACATCCGGATTGCTTCAAGTCTTGCTATAGGGGAAAACATTTCTTCAAAGTCAATACCTTCCACTTGAGCATATCCCTTGCATACTAGTATAGCCTTGTTTCTTATTACTTTACCATCTTCATTTAACTTGTTCTTGAAAATCCACTTGGTCCCAATCACATTCTTGTCTTTAGGTCTTAGTACAATTTCCCAGGTTTGATTCTTCTCTATTTGTTCCAGCTCCTGATTCATAGTTTTGATCCAATCATCACTTTTGCTAGCTTCTGCAAATGTTTTAGGCTCTACTAGCGAAAGTAGTGCTTGTTCTTGATCATATATTAGCCTTCTTCTTGTTTTAACTCCAGTACTTATGTCACCAATAATTTGACTTTTAGGATGATCTCTTTGAATTCTTCTTGATGGTTCTCTTGTATTAGGTCTTGGAGAATCTTCTTTGTCATTTTCTTGAGATACCTCATATTCCTTTTCTTCTTGTTCAATTTCTTCTTCATCTTGTGAATCCTCTTTCCTTTGTGAGTCTCCTTCTTCTTTATCATTATTTGCTATCTCATCATCTTGTGTTCTAGTTCTTCTTGGCTTCATGTCATCTATTCTTACATCTGCACTTTCTATGATCTTGTGTAACCTTTGATTGTAACATATATATGCTTTCTTGGTGGATGAATATCCTAGAAATATTCCCTCATCGGTTTTGGAGTCAAACTTACCAAGATCATCCTCATTCCTCTTTATGTAGCACTTACTACCAAACACTCTGAAATATTTGACAAAGGAAGATCTTCCATACCATAGCTCATAAGGAGTGTTGAGAGGAGCCTTCGAGGCCTTAATTGTCATTGTTAAACCTTAATTAATGGATGGTTGGAAGCAGTATAACCGCTCCAACCATATTCTTGTTGTATAAAATAATTATGAGAATATCAATACAAACAATTGAATGCATTTGATCCCATTCTCTGTCTTGATTATCCTTCTGTGTATCATGCTATGTTAATCTAGTGAATTCAACATCTGGCATCACTGCCTCCTCTATCCGGTCTAGGTGACAGCAGCATCAGATGGAGGCGGTTCGAACATGAGGAGAAAATTAAGGAACCTACAAGTATCAAAGGCTTCTTGTGTGTTGAGTAAGAAATCTTCTGTGAGAAGCTAAATATTTCCCGTGCAGTGATATCCTTGTGAAAAGAAAGCAACAGATTGAAGTAAAGTGTACCAGTGGGAAAGTCTGTGAATAAATTATGTTGCTACAAGCTACTTGAACATGTAAATGTCGACGCTGCTGGAGACACAATACTATTTAAAATACCATCAACCAATGTAGCCCACCGATTGAGCACTGTATTCATGAGGTTTGTTATTTATTTTGATATGATTTCCTCATCAACTATTTCATGAGGCAGCATATTTATTTCTTTGTTAAGGACTTATCATCGTTAGTCACTGGTCAATAGTCGTTCAACTATGTTGATGATGAGAGTTTGATCCATAATGAGAGTCGTTCGATTTGCATATTCTGTCAGCCTATTCCATTTTCTTGAAGGATAGTAGTCATTGTTTGAGGGTTGTGCTCGAGCAATAAAAATCAAAATATAAGCTGTCTAGATGACCTAACAATCCAAGCAGTTAAGAATTCATCATCATCTGGCACGTTACGTTAATGGTGAGAAATTATTTGTTAATGATTCGACAATTGCACTGTCGGTTTATACCAAGAAGACTGTCAGTCGACTTGTTGCTCAATTGCACCAACTAAAGATATTCATGTTTATCACCCATTAGCTGTCGACCATGTAAAAGCTCGTAAGTCATTGGTTTCTGTTGAATATTAATTGATCGGATCGACTAGAAGATGTTGTTAGTCTCAAAGTTTCGGAGAAGTCCTCGACTAATGAAAATGGGTCGACCATACCGACTTGGGTTGGTTGTTGACATGAAAACCTTGACCAAATTAGTAGTCTACCTATCAATTATATCATTGAATGATCATCTGAGGTCAATGCTTAGTTGGTCGGTATATTATTTTCTTTTTATTTTCTTTTTTTCGATTTGTGAAGATGGTCGACACATCAAGTCGATATTAAACATTTTTGTCGATAATATTTCTAAAATATGGTCGGTATTAAAAGTGGTCGAGTCACTTTAATTTTAAAATGGTCGATGGGTCAGTAGTCGATGAACTATGTATAAGTTAAATTATATTTCTTTGAAGCTGACGATGTTGTAAGTAAAGTTTGGTCGATGTTCTTCAAAATGGTCAAGACCTTAACCTATGAAGTCAAGTCACTCTTATGTCTAAAGGTGTTCATTGGTCGAGTCTGTAAAATATCGTCGAGTAATTATTTAAAAATATGGTCAATGTAACATTGTCGGTACTTGTAGTTTGAGTCGATACGTCATTCGGTCGAGATCGACATCTTATTAAGGTCACTTTGTATTTTGGTTGATGTAACATGTAAAAAGATGGTCGCTTCCATTTTGGTCGAAGTTGATATGAATGGTCAGGTATGGGTGAAAACGCGAAGCTGGGAAACAATTTCATGACAACGGAGTGAAAAACAAAAGAGGGCCTGCGGATGAAAAGGGGAAAAAAATTCAACTTCAAACTCTAGGCCGAGAGTTTAAAAAACTCCAGGCTGAGAGTTTTGAGAGTTCAAACTCTTGGCTAAGAGTTTAAAAAAATTCTAGGCCGAGAGTTTGAACCAATAAGCGCGTTGTATTTAAAAAAAAACTCTTGGATGAGAGTTTGAACTAAACTCTTGGTCGAGAGTTTGGAAGATATTTTTTCGGTCGAGAGTTTATGGTCAACAAAAACTGCGAAAATATACGGCATCTTTCTGGAACCTGCAACTTCAGCAAGCCCAAACCCCTGCAAATTTTAAATATTATTTGTCGGACTTGGTAGAAATGGATTCATCTCTGAATTTAGTTTCCAATGATATAATAAGTGTTTCATTTTGATTTGAATTTATATTTATTAAGTATTGTTTTCTAAACCTTATCCCTTAAGAATTTTATTACTCTGAAAATCACTCGAAATGAAAATTCAATATCACAACAAAGACAACACCAAAAAATTTGAAATATTCACAGAGATCATAATTGGCTCATCCTCTTCAAAAGGGTACTTTTAAGTTTTCCACTAAGAGTCACACTAAAAATAAAATTGAAGCTCACCAACATGTGTCGATAATGCACCATTTTCTGAACATATGTTGTTTCGATAAATAATAAAAAGTAGTTCCCAAGTCTTAAAAAACTAAAAATATAGTCCATGCACAAGTATAGTGTGTGTAGATTATGAGCATGCAATTGTTTTTCCCTAAAATGAATAACCATCTATCAAAAAACCGACGTCCACACAGGTCACTCATTATCCATACCTAAAATTTTCAAGTATATGTCGTTGGTGTGCACCAAATTTGTCCCACGATATGTCCATTAAAAAAAAAAAATACGAGTAGAAAGCTAATTCAATTCTCTAAAAAAATTGTGTTTACTTCAAGTTGAAATTCCTAAGGGAGATATGGGTTTGAAGAGGTCGAAGTTGAAAAACATAAAATTTAGCAATTTTGCTTGTAAAAAACAAGCCAAAAGTGTTACCCAACTTCTTGTTTTCACCCGTATGTAAAAAAGTGGTCAATGTAACATGGTGGGATATTTTGCATCCTCGTGACATTAAACATCAAGGAAGAACACATTAAAGTAGAAGACATCTATACCACACAGAAAAAGAGCTTCATGCTTAATGATGACAAAAGAACACTTAAATTGACCAAGCTTCCTAGTACTGAAATACAGAAGCATCTCTTGAGTGTCATTTCAGAAGTTTGAAGGAAGTTGGTGAGATGGTGTAAAGGTAGAGCATGGAAGCCCTCATAGTTCCTGGACCGATGGAGATGAATGCCGGAGGAAGGAAACGGTGAGGCTCAATTGACCACTACCAGATTGTTGACAAAGGCTAAAGAAATCACAGTTCATGGTTGTTCTTGTTTTCTTAGGGATGAAGAAATGCTTTGTTGGTGGGGGGGATGTTGAGAGGAACCTTTGGTGCCTTAATTGTCATTGTTAAACCTTAATTAATGGACGGTTGGAAGCAGTATAGCCGCTCCAACCATATTCTTGTTGTATAAAATAACTATGAGAAGATCAATACAAACGGTTGAATGCATTCGATCCCATTCTCTTTCTTGATTATCCTTCTGTGTATGATGCTATGTTAATCTGGTGAATTCAACAAGGAGTCTTGTCATAATTTACTCTGATTTGTCTGCTATTGAGTATATAAACAGCTGTATATATTGCTTCTCTCCAATATGCATCGGTTAATTTTGCTTCATTAAGCATAGTTCGGGTTGCTTCTTGGACTGTCCTATTCTTTCTTTCCACAACACCATTTTGCTGAGGAGTCCTTGGAGCTGAAAATTTTCTTTTAATTCCATGGGTTTCACAAAACTCATTGAATTTGTTTGAGGTAAAATCTCCATTATCTGACCTTAAACATTTGATTTTCAGATTTGTCTCATTTTCAACCATTGTTTTAAAAAATTTAAACTTCTCAAAAGCTTCTGATTTTTCTTTGAGGAATGTCACCCAAGTCATCCTTGTATAATAATCAATGAACAACATGAAATAAGATTCTCCTTGCAAACTTTTAGTTATTGTTGGTCCACAAATATCAGTGTGAACTATTTTCAATGGCTGTGAGGATGTATATTCCTTGATTCTGAAGTTGGATTTGGTTTGTTTCCCATGTTGACAATGTTTATAGACTAAATTTTGAGGCTTCAAAATATTTGGCAAGTCTCTTACAGCTTCCTTCTTACTCACCTTTATAATATTGTCAAAATTGAAGTGTCCCATCCTTCTATTCCATAGCCAACTTTCATCAATCAGACTCATGTGGCATTGCTCTTCATTTTCTAGGATGTATACATTACTTGAATTCCTTACAACAGCCCCAATAAGTTTTCCTGAGTTTTTCTTCCTGATTTCACATTTCTTGGAATCAAATATGCAGATGTGGCCTTGATCACATGTTTGACTCACACTAAGAATATTAGGATTTAAATCTTCTACTAGCAACACATTTTCAGCTCTGATTTTATTTCTGATAGCAACTGTACCTTTTCCAATTATCTTAGAAGACATATTGTCTCCAAAAGTGACTTTTCCCTTTTGATCTCTTCTTAGGATTATGAATTTGTTTGGATTTGTTGTCATGTGTTTTGAACATACATTATCACATGCCATATATTTTTCTTTCTGTTTCACATAGAGCTATCATGGATTCCGTTCTCTCTACTATTTCCTTTTTCTTCCAGACCCTTCTCTGCTCTTTGTCTTGAAATCTTATTGCAGTATTCTCTTCTATAGGAGTCATTACTTTAAATTATCTAGCTATATGTCCATGGTTATTTCATTTGTAACATTCTATATCATGGCTTTGTAGAGGTGTAAATGATTTATGGTTTCCTTTTCTTTCCTTTGGATGGTTATTAAATGTATTCTTCTTATGGAAATGAACCTTTCCATATGCTTTGCAATTCAGAGCTTTATGTCCAAAATTATTACATGAGTAGCAGTAACCTAAAAAGATCTACTGATACTTACTTGTCATCGATATTCTAGGCACCATATTTGTCTTATGTAAGCGAGGAGTAGATTTATGACTAACCCATGTTTTAATTGGACTCATGAGAGCAGCAACATAACTACTTTTGTTATATCCTAACCCAGTATTGTCACTTGATGGTATTTGGGCACTTAGAATGTCATCTAGAGTCTTCGAGCTTTTCTCAAACTTTGTTTTAATAGATTTCTCATAAAGTTTCTTTTTAAGCTGAATAATTTATGCTTCAAGTCTTTCAGATTCTTGCAATCTTTCTTTGAGTTGCAATTCCAAGTTCTCTTCAATCTTATTATCCTCTTGGAGTTGGATCTTCAGATCTACAATGATTTGTCTTGACTCCTTATCTCTTGTCTTTTGTCCTTCTTCATAATCAGCTAGTTTTGTTTTTCAATATTTAATCTTCCTTTTACTTTTTCTCAATTCTTCAAGAGCACTTATGAGTTCGGGCTTTAGGTCCACCTCTCCTTCCATATCTAATTCATCATCTGGAGCTTGAGTTTCTATTCCCATGAATAGAATTTATGTTTCCTCATCTTCTTCTTCACCATCTTCACTATATTCCATAGTGTAAAAGATCTTCTTCTTACCATTAAACTTATTCTTGTTTGTTGCGGTGTTCTTCTTGACTTTCTTAGAGGTTTCTCTATCATCGCTATCATCTTATTTGGGATAGGGACATTTTGAGGCAAAATTCCCAATTCTTCCACAGTTAAAGCACTTCAAGGGTATATTTATTTCATACTTGCCAGTACCTTTCTCAACTTTCCTAATGAAAAGAGCTTCTTCATCATCTGATTTCTCAGAGTGGTTTTTGGGTAATGCTTCATATTTCTTTGACTCTTTCGTGGATTTAAATGCTGCCTCTTTTCTTGATGGTTTATTCTGTTATGTTCTCATCTCATAGGCAGTGAAGATTCCATGTAAATCATTCACTGTTAGAAATTCAAGATCATCTCGATCTTCTACAGTGGACACTTTTGAGTCATACTTCATTGGTAGTGTTCTTAGTACCTTTTCAACAACTTCTTTCTCCTGTATTTCTCCTCCCATGCCTCTAATAGAATTGACAATTTCATCTACTCTTAGAAAATATTCTGCAATGTTTTCCTCCTCTTTCATTTCTAAACTTTCGAATTGTCCTTTGTATGTTTGGAGTTTGGATTTTTCGACTTTGGTAGCTCCTTCATACACATTTTTTAATTTGTCCCAAGCATTTTTGGTTGTCTTACATTGAATGACTTTGACAAACACTGAATTTGAAAATCCATTTGAAATTGCATTCAATGCTTTTGCATTGGATTCATATTTATCTTGTTCATCTTTATTTGTAGGTGGACTGTCTGGTATTTTATAACCCTTTTGAACAACATTCCAAACTTTGCATCCAAGAGACAGTAGATCGCATCTCATTCTTACACTCCGGTATGCGTAATTTTTTCCTGTGAATAATGGAGGTCTGTTAGCAGCTAAACCTTCTTGTTGATACATATTGATTTAATAGCATCTTCCTTCCAGTGATTAAATTGTAGTGAAAGATCTTGCTCTGATACCAATTGTTGGTTTATCCAACAATACTGAGAGGGGGGGGTGAATGAATATTTCCTTTTTTTCTTTTAATTAAAACAATCAGTATTTAAACAATATATGCTATGAAGAAAACAAGCAAATACAGAGAATTTTATCGTGGAAACTTCAAAGAGCAAACCAAAAAATCAAACTCATTAATAAAATGATTTCTACAAAATTGTTTTCTGCTACAACAGAGAGGATGCACCAACATCCTAGTTTTCTATCTGCACCAACAAATAAGGATGCTATAACACCCCTGTTTTCTAGCTACTACTGGAAGGAGGCTACAACCTCCTAGACATGCTTCGACCTACCCCAAGCACCATCCAACCTCCCTGATATTTATAACTTGTCGATTTTTACTTGATTCATCAATTCTTGAAATTCTTCATACTTCTGGTCTCTTCCTTTCTTGAAGATGTTGTGATATGGTATGCAGAGACACATTTCTTCTAATTTGAAACTTCATTTAAATACCTCATTCATCCATAGGAACGTGCCTCTTCAAGCATCATGCCTTTTCAACATTGTATCCTTTCAGTTAAGAATCACACCTCTTCAAAAACATGCCCTTTCACTAAACAATTACATTTCAGTTTAATAAATAATAGATATCGGTTTGCTTTGATAATTATATTTAATTAATTAATCTCGATGGATGTTCAGGCTTATCCTCATCCTCATGTCTTCCTTATTGCAGACATCAATGCCAATATTCAACAATGTGTCACCACCCAACCTGTATGTGTGTGGGAAAAGTCTCAACCCACTAGGATAACTTAGATGGAAATAAAGGTCGGGTGTCACTGCCACAACTGGATGTCACTATCACTATCCGTCGAACCCTAATACAAATTCCATGTCATCATGTATTATCCAATTAAAATATTTTAAAAATTTAAAGAGGTGCATATGCGAGGAAACGTTTTATTATATAATTTGGAGATAGGTGGAATTTTTTAGCTGCCCAAGTTGCTCGAAATTGTCTTGGATATTGAGAGAGAAATTAATATGCTAACCGATTTTAGGTAATACATGACCTTGTTAGTTTTCATCATTTAATTCAATATGATCTAGGATCTTAACTAAGAGAATAGCATGCATAGCATAACAATCATAGACACAAGAGACACAATGTTTCCTCGGGGAAAACCAAGAAGGTGAAAAACCCCGCAACTTCCTCAAAGATAGAATGAGAACCAATACAAATATCACAAAGATCAAACCCCAAAAGATAGATCTCTTCAGCAGCTAATCCTCTTCCACTTGTGTGCACTCCTCTCTCTCAACTATGCGAGTTGGATGAGTGAGTGAATGAGAAAATAGAGTGGTGCAACCACTCTATTTATACTTTAACTTGACCTTCCTTTTATCCTAACTGGGCCGACCTCCTAAGGAATCCTAATAACCCTTCCACATAACTCATACAGGATCTCCCAGGACTAATTACATGCCTCTGCACAAGCAAAACCTCGAAAGAGCATCCCAGGACTGATTACGAGCTTCCTGCTCAACCTATAGGATATCCCAGGGCGCTATTATATGCTCATGCTACTGCACAACCTGTAAACTATCCACGGCCATGGAGTATCATCCTGATACTCATGATCATACTGATCATCCTCACACGGAGCATCATGTTGATGCTGATGATCATACTGATCAACATCATATAGAACATCATCTGGATGTTCATAGCGGAGCATCGTCCTGATGCTCATCACACAACACTTACATCCACATCCATGGGAAGGATCCTCCTACCACCATGATTGGAAGGGCTCCTGCATCTGTGTCCTGTCACTTCCTCCTGGAAGTATCTTCAATCTGAAGAACTATAAGCCTCTCTTTGAAGTACTCGAACTTCACCCTGGCTAGTGGCTTGGTCAACACATCTGCTATTTGCTCATCCGTCACAACATACATGAGCTTCACTACTCCTCTCTGCACCATATCCCTGATATAGTGATACTTGATCTCGATGTGCCTCGACTTGTCATGGAACACCGAGTTCTCAAACAACTTCACACAACTCTGGTTGTCACAGAAGATACAAGTATCATCCAACTAGAGATCAAACAAATCAGACAGTAGCTTCCTTAGCCATACGGCCTCACAACTATCCAAACAAACTGCAACATACTCTGCTTCGGTTGTACTCAGTGCTACGCAGGATTGCTTCCTGCTAAACCAAGAGATCACACCTGATCCCATACTGAAGCAGCACCCCAAAGTGCTCTTCCTATCTACAACACTGCTTTCTCAATCTGAATTAACATAACCCTCTAGGTTAACCTTTTGATTTGCATCATACTTGAGCACATAATCAACCATACCCTTCAGGTACCTCAGAATATGCTTTACAATAATCAAGTGAACATGTCTAGGATCCCTTAGGAATTGGCTCAATGTGTTCACAACAAAGCAAATATCTGGTCTTGTATTCGTCAGGTACATCAAGGACCCAATCATCTGATGATGCATCATGGAATCAACCGACTCTAATGAAGCATCACTCAATAGCTTCAAGTTCGATGCCATAGGTGTGGCCATGGCCTTGCATTCCATCATGCCGAACAGCTTCAGGATCTCTACTACATAATTTCCTTGTCCAAGGAAGATTCCATCTACACTCTGCCACACCTCCATGCTTAGAAAGTAATGCATCATACCCAAGTCCTTCATCTTGAACTCGGCAACAAGCTTCCTCTTCGTATCAGCAATCAACCCATCCTCACCTGTCATAAATAGGTCATCTACATACAGTAGGAGTATCACTGGATTTCCTTCCTCGACCTTGTAGTAAAGGTTGGAATCTGCTTTACTCTTGGTAAATCCCAAACTAGTCTGGAAGCTGTCAATCCTGTCGTACCATGTCTTGGGTGCTTGTTTCAAACCGTACAAGGCTTTCTTTAATTTGCACACATGTGACTCCTTGTCATGTGTCTCAAATCCGAGTGGCTGCTCCACATATACTTCATCTTCGACTACACCATTCAAGAAAGCTGTCTTGACATCCATCTGGTGTATCTTCCACTTCATCACTGCAGCCAGAGCAAGTACTGTGCTGATGGAATTGTATTTGGCTACAGGTGCAAAAGTTTATTCATAATCTATCCCTTCTTTCTGGGAGAAGCCATGAGCCACAAACCTTGCCTTTTATTTCTCTATGCTACCATCTACAACATGCTTGATCTTGTAGATATATTTGGAAGTCACAACAGACTTCCCTACTGGTCTCAGGACCACATCCCAGACATCATTCTTCATGATCGACCGGTACTCCTTGATCATGGCATCCTACCATTATTGCATCCCCGATCCTGGGAACTTCAGATTCTTCAATATCTTCAATAGGTAGTTTTCTTGAACTTCGTTGTTGGAACAAATGTCGTTGTCCTTCTTTTGTAGGTGATTGTACACGATATTTCCTACAAGTCAAATTCAACTGCATGATTAGAAACATCTCATAGTTTTCAGAACAAAATCTTACACATAAGGACATATGTCATACAGTCATGCAATTATCTTAGCTAATGCTTCAATACAAGATTCATCCATATCCCGTATTCATACGGTAACTTTCTAGATTCCTTCCATCTCTACCAGAACATTGTTAAGAGTGTGCACTACTCCAACATGTCAACAAAGAGGTTTCATTCTATATAAGTAGAAATGGAATGTTGTATAGTATTGTAGGCCACTTACCCATTACTTGCATATTAGTAGTATCTTGTTCATTAATGTAACTTTTCTAAAATGCATAATATACATCCTAAATCTAGGAACATAAGTATGTATATGACTGAACAACATCATTTAAGTAATCATATATACAGGAAATAACAATTCAAATACTTATCTTTGTTTGGTTTTTGGGTGGACTCCCTCTCAATCTTTGATTCCTTGTAGGAACTACTGGATTCTCTGATAGTGTGCACCTTAACCAATGCTGAAAATGGATGAGAGGTTCTTACATGTATTATTTGTCTTCTGGAGTCCAACTCTGCAGTAGCTTCTTCTTCATTACAATACATATTCTTCATCACTTGAAGAATCTTCATTGTCTTCTCTGGTTCTCTTCCTTGGAGGTTCATCATCCTCTGCAGTGTGAGCATGATGTCTTTTCTTGTTGTTCTTCTTCTTGTGGGAGTTGCTTTTGTTCCTAGGACAATCTCTGGAATAGTGTCCCTTCTCATCACAAGTATAACATCAATTGTGAGAAAGATCTCTCATGGATTTTCCAAAGTTCTCCCTCCGATTCTGGTGGTGGTGTTTACCCTTCTTGTGATGAGGATACTCCCTCTTGTGGTTATTCTTCCTAGTGTGTGCTGTGAGAGCCCGGTCTTCATTATCCATCTTTTCTTCTTGAGCTACAATTCGAGCTTCTTCCTGTTATCATTCCTCCCACAGCCTATTGAATGTGATGAGATTCTTTCTAGCACAAATTCCTTGAATTAAGGAATCCCATGACCTAAGAAGACCATTCAAGGTGTTCATCACAATTTCACCATTCCCTATATCTTCTCCCATAGCTTCAAGTTGTTCATTTATCTGAGAGACCCTTGTAAAGTAGGACTACATGGTCTCTTGGCATTCTTCAATTAATTCCTCAAAGTCATCTTCTGATTTATGTTCTTTCCTTCAAATAGCTTGGTTAAGGAATCAAACATCTCCTTGGGTGTCTTTAGGGAAGACACATGTGGTATGAGATGGTCTTTGATAGAATCTACAATGATTCTCTTGGCCTTGACCAAGTTCTTCGTATGTAAGGCCTTAGCCTCATCTCCCTCTAGAACTAGAACCTCTTCACTTATGTAGGTGTCTAATTTATTCTCTTCTAGGATTAACCCAATTCTATACTTCCATGCTCGGAAGTTATCAACCCCTTCAAGCTTATCCTCAAGCTTGGTGTGGTGAGACATCTTAATAAGAAACTCAAATGGAAATAAAAGACTTAGGTCTTACCACTTGATTTGCTGAATCTGGATTTGGAGCTAGCTAGGGTTTGTCAGAGAAACCCTAAAAATCCAAACTTGGAATTTCACACTTCTGTCTAGACAGGGAGATGCAATTGACTGAGGCGAGCAAGCTGGTGTGCTTAGTTCTTGAAAACTCCAAAAATTGACCCCTCAAAATTGACCTGCAAATTTTGGATCTGCACTTTCTATCAAAATTTGGTTTTCTGGTCCAAAACCGGAACTAGGGTTTGATAGATCTTAGGGTTTTTCCCAACCAAAAAGTTTGATCTTAGTCTCTAAACTTCGATTTTGTTGAGGAGATCAATCCTATGCCGAGAGAACTCCAAAATTCTACTTCTGTCAAAAGCCCTAATTTTCCGTAGCAGTGACAAGCCAAAATGAAAATGCTCAGAATCCAATTATGTTTTGACAGAAAGATATGCCATATTGTTTCTGGTGAATCTTTGAAATTTTGAATCCTTAGGGTCTGAAACTTCGGCTTGTGGTAGAATAACTGGTCATCTTTCCAACCCCACAGATCTGAGCTCCAATGGATTCTCCATGAGAGAGACATGTTAAGTGTCGCAACATGACCTGTTTATGGGATGAAACTCCATAGCGAACTTGTACGGAGTTCCACGTGTCACTGTTTCAACTTCGGCCTCTGAAAATCAGACCTGTGAAATTACAGTCCGTTCCCTAACTGCCACTTTTTATGGAATTCCATTTGGAGCTTCCTAGCCTGAAATATGACCTTTGTGCTTAGGTCACCTGTTTAGGGATGCATTCTGGAGGAGGTAGAAACCATAAATTTTATAAATCATATCTCACAAAGTACAACGAATCTGAGGTTGAAATGTTTACACAGGGTACATCCGTGTCTGATATTAGGCCTATAAAAAATTTAGATCCTGAACCTTCGCCAAAACGGATTTATATCAAAATTTCCATGATGACTAGTTTTTACTATACCAAGTCCTAGGTTCCAATTTGTCACAAGTGCACCAAGTGTCGTAAATGAAATGCAATGCCTTCCTTTAGGCTAGCTCTGATACCATGTTATTTTTCATCATTTAATTCAATATGATCTAGGAACTTAACTGAGAGAATAACTTGCACAACATAACAATCATAGACACAAGAGACACAATGTTTCCTCGCGGAAAACTAAGAAGGTGAAAACCCTGCAACTTCCTCAGAGATAGAATGAGCACCAATACAAAGATCACAAAGATCAAACCTTAAAAGATAGATGTCTTCAACAGCTACTCCTCCTCCACTTGTGCACACTCCTCTCTCTCAACTATGCGAGTTGGATGAGTGAGTGAATGAGAAAATAGAGTGGTGCAACCACTCTATTTATACTTTAACTTGACCTTCCTTTTACCCTAACTGGGCCAACCTCCTAGGTAAGCCTAATAACGCTTCCACATAACTCATACAGGGTCGACCCCACCAAGGTGGTCTAATAACCCATCAAATATAAGTTACAACACTTACAATGTAACATGCGACACTTGCACATACAAATGATGACACTTCTGATAGGAGGAATAAGACATCTATGTCGGGGATACAATAAAGTACAAATGTAATACATACAATATACAAGTGAATATCTTCCGATTTTACAAATACATCAACAGACCCATATATAATATATAATAGTAATAGTACTTAATATTATAACTGTCACCGTGAAAAGTCCAATAACTTTTAAATAATATCATAACTAATATACCCATCCATCTTTCAAGTAATATGTGACCCATATATAATATATAATAGTAATAGTAATTAGTATTATAACTAATATATAATAATATTATATTATAATTAATATACTATAATAATACTATAGGAGCAGTTTATTTATTCTATGTTTTAGCCTTTTTAGTGGGTTTTGAATCCATAAATAGATTTAGCACCCTCAGATGCCCACACGCCACTCAGATTATGCAATTTCCATAGCTAATATATGTGATTCTAAGATTTTTAACAAATTTCCAATTGGACTCCGAACAAAACAAGACAGAAAATATACTCAAAAAATGTTGAAAACGTAGAATATTTAGACTACACCAATACTATACATCATGAAAATTTTGGTCCAATAACTTTTAACTAATATATAATAGTAACTAATATCATAACTAATATACCCATCTAGGGTTGAAATTTGACGGGAAAATAGCCGTCATTTTCCATTTTACACGTCAAAATACTGTCACTTCATAAAATTAAACGTCATTAATGAAGTGTGAATTTTGATTTCACCCATCATTTTTAAGTGCATTTTTATTTTTACACATCATTAATATCTATATCCCAAGCATATATGTATAAATCAATGTTATTTATTCCCATTACTAATTAGCTATTAGTAATTAAATGTGTGTATATATATTATATTTCTATATTTTTTCTTTATATTTCTATTTCTATTTCTAATATGGAAATTTTGATTTTGTCATGGTCTCATTGTGTCCCCTTGTTAGGTAAACTTGACTTGGTCATGGTTTTTGGGCCCATGGTAATGGTCCATTGTATTGTTTGTGAAGAATCATATTTAAAGGTTTCGAGGATAAACATTCTTTATCATTATGTGTGTGTTTGGTTTAATCATAATGTTTATTATGTTTTTTTGTTATAATATTTTTGTAAAGTTTTTATTTTTGTATTATATGAGGCAAGATATGAGAATTCAATGTTTCATATACAGTTATTATAAATTTTATAAAAAAAAAAATCAATATGATGGACAAAATTAAGATTTAAACGTCAAATGAAAGGCAATGTTAAAATTAAAATGGCATATAAAAATTACTTGACATTCAAGGTAGGACGTCAAATTTCAACCCTGTACCCATCCATCTTTTAAGTAATATGTGGCCCATATATATAATAGTAATAGTAATTAATATTACAACTAATATATAATAATATTATATTATAATAAATATATTATAATAATACCATACAATGTGAAAAGTTGGATCCAATAATTAGTATATAATAGTAGCTAATATTGTAAGTAATATATAATAGTAAATAATATTATAACTAATATATAATAATATTATATTATAATAATACTATACATCGTGAAAAGTTGGGTCCAGTAACTTTCAAGATGACATTTTCTATTTAATTTTCTTTCCTTACTTTGAGTGAAAACACTACATCTAACTTCGTCCTTATAAATTGAGTGAAAACACTACATCTAACTTCGTCCTTATAAATCGATTTTAATATAAAACATTTATCTAAGGTAGTTTTGATAAAATCGAAATAACCATGGGAAATTTCAATAAAAGTGAAATAGTATAAAAATTGTCTACATGGCATTATATTTTTTATCAATTTATTGTTTTTTCCTTAGGATCACCATTTAAGTTGACATTTCCTCTAATGGATTAAATTTGAATCTAAAGGTGTGTCTATGATAAATAGTTCATTTTTATATTAGATCTAAGCTTGAGATATTGAATAAAACCAATTAAATTTATGTGAATTCTACAAGGATTTAGTGTTAGGGTTTATAGATTTCACCAAAGAAAACTAAAAAACAATATTTATTTTTATTTTTAGGTGGATGGTTGTAAGAAGAGATTAATGCCAAATACCTAGGGAAAATAGAGTCACCTTAGAATTGTTTAGAGGGCATTTCTGAAAACATAATCCATGAAATAATATTTCTCTAGGCTAACTTTACCTCAATAGAATATGTATTGGAAGGTTTAACTGCAATCACATACAGAAGGAGAGACTCCCTCCTTTACTTTTGTTCATGGGTGTATGCTAGACAAAGGGGGTTAGCATTGCACCATTGAAATGAAGTAACAACGCAAAAAATAACATCCCTTTAATGCACTTTAATTATTGAAACCATGATAGAGACTAACTTACCATAGATTCAATCCAACTAGATAGTATTATCCCTTCAATGGCCCGAGATTATAAATAAAATGGAAAATTCTAGCAATATTACTCCAATAGATAAGCACAATAGCAAGAAGAATGCTACACATCAAGAAAATCCAAGTCTTTACCTCCAAATCCAAAGATGATTTGTATTAAGAAGACTCTTCTAATATATAAAGATAACTCTTGTACAACAATGACCAAAAACATAGATGATAGGGGAAGTCTCTTTATATAAGGGCTTGAGAGTTAACTTCCTTCTCATTAAAAGAATATTTTTATCTAAAAACTTATATCTACTTTAGAAAGACTCAAACCCTAACTAAAACCCCTCTTTACATGGTAAAACATTAACTAAAATACTAGTAAATGGTTAAGACCATCCTTATACAAGTAAAAAAGGAGGAGTACCTCACCTAGAAAGGAAACAATTTGGATCAAAGAGGGATTGATTTGGTCCAAGAAGGAAATATCTAGAGAAAGGCTGGCACATGGATCAAAGGAGGCCATAATTTCCTCCAACAACCTTCCAAAAAACTAGGATATGGTCCAAAGACGCCACATGTGTAGGATAAAGAGAAGAAATGCCCCATGTGTGAGGAGAATGATGGGGAAACTCACATGTGTGGAAAAAAGAGAGGGACGATTTTCCTTAGGGAGGGTTGTTTAGGGTTTTGAGGCTCTAGAAACCTTTAGGAATTTCTAAACAATGATCTTGGATAGTCAAACATGAGGGCACTAGGCTAGAAAGGGTGCTTGAGTGGATTGCATTGTGATATTTGAGATTACATAACAATATGGCGAGGGTCTAACATGAGAAGGAGGAAATTTGGGTTATAAAGTTAATGAGAAATTATATTATTAAACCCAAAGTTGGAGCTAGGGTTCTAATCTTTTAAACTTAGTCTAACCACAAACCCACTTTAATTATCATTTAACCATGCGCAAGAGGGACTGTAAAAATATAGACTCTGATTGACATTTCATAATTGTCCATGGTGACCAAATACATGAGGTGTGATACATTACATTGACCATAGGCTTATATGCTCAATGACATATGGAAGAGGCACTCAAGATGTGCTTCCATGGAGGATTTTATGAGTGAAAAACCATCTAGAAAATTACGATTGTGAATATGTAAATTTTCTTTAGTAAAACAAAACACTTAAGAGTCACTTTCCTTAGTGCAACTATCATGGTCAACCTAAGCATAGATTATAATTGTTCCTTTACATACAAGAGACATCTCAATTACTTCACTTTTACAACATAACCATGGTTCACTAACTTGATTATGATGCATTACAAATTTGGCTTAGACAAGCCATACATTAGACTTCTTCTAGATAATCAACAATAATTTATCCCTTGAATAAACCTCATATAATTTCAAGGTTAACATTGTGTATTTAGTGCGAGTTGTGTAGGAATTTCTTCTCACAAGACGATCCCATCTTCAACCCTTTCTCCTTTTTCTCCTTTTCCACTATCCATTGCTAGTTTGTCATTTATAGTAAGCTCAAACTCTACAATTGCAACGATGGCAATTGTCCCTACCTAGTTTTATACATCAACAAATCCAGTAGCTCGAGGAACTATTCTATAGAAAATTTGATAGGAAGTAATGCATCAGTCCTCAATGTGGCCATCAAATATGGCCATGAGAACAAAGCCTTCACCGTAGAGATCCTTAGCATGGGACCAAGCCACTCTTCTTCGCTATTAGAAGGGTTGGCGATCTCCCCAACTCTATGCCACTCAATGTTTTCCAAATCAATGAGATGTTGGGAACAAGGGGGGTCATCATCAACTTTGGCACTCTCGTCACATGTCTCCAACGATCTATTTATGTTCTCCTGATTGACACTTTCGTCATGGCTCCACATATTTATAGAGCCTTTCGGCACTCCATTTTCTACACCTACTATCATCTATTGAGTCAAAAAAATTGTAGAATTCTGATGGTGTGCTTCCATTTCTCCAATGGAACTAGCTTGATCCTCTCGGTTAACAAGTATTTTCTATCCATGGATATCATGGAAACTTTTTTCTTTTCCTTTTCCCAAACACATAGGGATATATATCCATATGGGGAGTATTAG
The DNA here is from genome assembly GCA_027924585.1 of Larix kaempferi. Classification (NCBI taxonomy): domain Eukaryota; kingdom Viridiplantae; phylum Streptophyta; class Pinopsida; order Pinales; family Pinaceae; genus Larix; species Larix kaempferi. The sequence continues at coordinate 3,805,009 of BSBM01000579.1, read as the reverse complement.
CAAAACATTCATGTCTCTTTGATTCCACCAACTCTTAAGATCATTGATTTCACTCTGAATAAGTGTTGATGACACATTTCATACATAATATTATATTTTAGTGTAAGAATAAGAGAATATAATTGATAGTGTGCATATTTGTATATCCACATTTGTATCTATACAAATGTATGCAACCTTTAGCTTTCTTTGAGTGAGTGCTTTATTGGAAATTTAGGATGGGAATTTTTGTTGAAATTTGGTTGAGCTTTGATCTTTAATATTTTTAGCTGTCGAAAATTGAAACAAAGAGACAATTCAATCCATGAAATTCATACAACCATAACACAAGATATATCCTGGGGAAAATCCTCAAAATTATGAGAACAAAAACCCCAACAATTCTTCTCAGTATAATATAATGGATAGTAGAGAATGATTTCTTTTACAACATAGCAGATTGATTTCGGAAGATAAGAGATCACCAAACACTCTTGGTGAAGATATAGAAGCAATAGAGAAGAGAGGTCAATCAGATGTGTGCCTAGCACAACAACAACAGGCACGAACAATACCCTGCACAAAGAAAAGCGCCTTTCCTCCAATGGAGAAGAGAATTCGCTTCACATTAGATTCATCAATCCTATATAACATATTTATACATTATTCTCTTTTGTTTTTAACTTCTAACTTCAGGATGAACTCTCCCTCAAACTGGATGTATTAATCTTACATGAAAAGGTGCACCCCACTTCTTAGGCATTGTTTTATCTCACTGAGTTGTCACTTAGGATGAACTCGCCTCTTAACTGAAATATTTCCCACTTAGTTAGGTGGCTAACTTAAGTGTCGACATGCAAGTGTCACAACTCACGTGTCATCTTTTAGTTTAACATAAGTGTTGTCGTGCAATAACACTTAGTTAACTCTTTAACTGAAGTGTCGTCTTTTAGTTTAACTAAAGTGAAAACACTTTAGCTAACTAGTCCTTCTTATTTAACACTTAGTTAACTAAAATCATCTTGATTGATTTACTTGAAGTGACCACTGTGAGTTCTTTAGTTAACTGAGGTATATCTTTAACTGATGCTTTAACTGAAGTATTGATACTTAATTGAAGCTTTATAGCTAAAGCTTTATAACTTAAGCTTCAACTGAAGCTTTATAACTTAAGCTTTAACTGAAGCTTTAAAAATTTGAGTTCTCTTTAATTAGCTAAAGTGTTTGCATGGGAAATTTCGAATTCTCTTGATCTCTATGCTTTATATTTTATTTCTTTCTCTTACTGCATGGTAAATATGTGCTAACTTTAATTATCCATCACATTACATTATACTAAGAAGAATTATCATATGATGTGATCATATTATATTATTTCGAACCAAATGATCATATGCTAAAGTAATTCACTTTAGAGGTGATCAATCTCTAAAGGAGACTTAATATCAATCTAGTGATCATGGTTAATAATATACCACACAACATTAAATTCTTTTAACAAGTAAAGCATGACCTTTATACGGAAGGTCCACCTCTATATGAGAAGTCCATCTCATGGATACCTTTATACGGAAGGATCACATGATAATCATGACTTGACACACACAAGTCTGGAGCCTTGTCGAACAACACTTTACAACATCATTACTTTGATCAATTACCTCGATATGGGAAGAATAACCTTTACATGGAAGTCAATCAAAGTGTTCACCTATATATGGGAGGATCAATCTTGGCTATACAATATTGGTTTGGAGAATGTCTCTGATGATGTATATTTAACACTCCCTCTCAGCGAGGGAGGCATTATTTGCCATACCAAGCTTGTCTCGGAAGTACCTGAACTTCGCCATTGACAGAGGCTTTATTAACACATATGCAATATGCTCATCAATAGCAATGTACTAAAGTTTCACTATACCTTTTTGGACCATGTCTCGGATGAAGTGATACTCCATTTCAATGTGCTTCAACTTGTAATGAAACACTGGGTTTTCAGAAAGGTTGATGCAACTCTGATTGTCACACCTAATGACTATAGGCTCAAGCTTTTTACTGAACAACCCTGCAAGTAGCTTTCTGAGCCACACTCCTTCTCGACAGATAACACATTAGAGGAAATTTCAATTTAAAATGGGCCTTCCAAAAATAATACAAATTCCATGTCATCATGTATTAGTTAATCAAAATGCTTTAAAATTCAAAAAGGGAGCACCTAAACAAATTGGAGGGAAAAAATAAAAACTACTCTCTTGGATCGTATTTTCAACTTATCTCCTTGTAGGTTTACTAAAATTTCAAGCGGGAGGACTCGTTGGATGTATAATTAAATTATGCATCCAACGAGTACTCATGTTGCATACTTTTAACAACATCCACACCATGAAAAATCGAAAATACATTAAAAAACGTGTTTTCTCTCACTAGAAACACATTTTTAAATGTATTTTCAATTTTTCATGGTGTGGATGTTTTAAAAGTATGCAACATGGGTATGCGTTGGATTCATAATTTAATTATGCATCCAACGAGTCCTCCCGCTTGAAATTTGAGTAAACTTACAAGGAGATAAGTTGAAAATACGATCCAAAAAAGTAGTTTTTTTACTTTCTCTCTCTACTATTATTTTATTATTTTCTTATTATTTTCCTTAGGAGGCTCATTTTTTAACCAAATTTCCTCTAATGCTAGAAGCTATGTATTATGCTTTGGTAGTGCTCTGGGTTACGGAGCCCTGCTTCCTATTGGACCAAGATATCATAGTTGATCCTAGGCTATAATAGTATCTGAATGTACTCTTACAGTCCATAATGCTTCCTCCCTAGTCTGAGTCTTTATAACCACGTAACATGAATCCTCCACTGGAGGAATATCTGAGTCCATATGAAATTGTACCTCGAAGGTACTTAAGCACATGCTTAGAAGTTGTCCAGTGTCTGTGTCTCGGATCATACATAAATTGACTCAGAATGCTCACAAAAAAACATATATCACGCCTTGAATGTATCAAGTACATTGGCGAGCCTATAAGTTGTCTATACAAAGTGGCATCTACTAGATCTGATCCAGATCCTAACTCATGAAGTTTTCTCAAATTGGAAACCATCGGTGTAGTCATAGATTTGCAATCTATCATGCCAAAGCTGTGCAATATATCCATAGTGTACTTCCCTTGAGATAGAAAATGTTTATCTTTTCTTTTCCAGATTTCAAAGCTAAGAAGGTATTGCATTAGACTTAATTCTTTCATCTCGAACTATGATGTGAGCTCCCTCTTGCACCAATAAATTAGATGTTCCTCTCCAATGATAAACAAATCATCAACATATAGAACCAATATCAATGGTTTATTCTTCATTACTTTGAAGTACAAATTTGGATCAGCTTCACTCTTACAGAAACGCACTTTCTGAAGATAGCTATCAATTTTGGAGTACCAAGCCTTGGGGGCTTTCTTAATCCCATATAGAGATTTCTTTAGCTTGCAAACATGGGGCTCCTTCCCATGCACCACAAATCCTTCAGGCTATTGAATATAAACATATTCCTTAACCTCACCATTGAGGAAGGATGTCTTCACATCCATTTGGTGAAGTTTGCATCCTAGAATAGATGCAAGTGCAATCATTTCTTAGATTGTGGTGTACCTTATCACTGGGGAAAAGGTATCATCATAATTGATGCCTTCTTTCTGAGAGAAACCTCTGGTGACAAATTTGGCTTTATACTTCTTAATTCTACCATCAGTAGCATGCTTTATCTTGTAAATCCATATGGAAGTCACAACGGACTTCCCATCAAGTTTGGGAACAACCTCCCCAACATCATTCTTCATTATAGAGTTGTACTCTCCTGTCATTGAAACTTTCCAAACTTGCTGCTTTGTAGCTTCTTCATATGAGGATGGTTCTGAATCATTGATCTGACTCATTAGTGCAACATACCCTGAATATCTGTGATTTTGCTTTTTCTCTCTGGATGAGCCTGTTAGTGCTAGATGTTTCTCTACATTATGTAAGATGACTCAGCACCAAACATATCTTCTTTTTGCAGGAGGTTCATTAGGTGACCTCTCAACCAGTTCTATTGGTTCTTCAGGAGCTAGCGAATTTGAGGCATCTTCTGGTTTCTCCCTCTCAAATTCTAAAGGGAGAGAATCGGACTCGGGATCCTCCATATTTGAATCCTAGTGAATCTCTTTTGATATTTTGAAAGTAGATTCCTCATGGAAGGTAACATCTCGTCCGACTTCAATGTGTCTCCCACTAGGTACATATATTCGGTATGCTTTGGATGACTCGCTATAACCCACAAAGGTTCCTTTCTTTCCAGAAGGATCCATCTTTGTTCTCTTTTCTTTCAGTACATGAATGTATACTCGGATCTCGAATATCCTCAAGTGTGAGATGTCTAGATTCTCACTAGTAAACACTTATTTTGGTGTCTTCTCATCTAGAATGGCATGCGGGCTTCTATTATGGATGTACACAGCTATACTGGTGGCTTCTGCCCATACTGAGGTAGACATATCTTGATAATGCATCATGGCTTTTGCATCCTCACATGTGGTTCTATTCTTCCTTTCAGAAACCCCATTTTGTTGAGGGTTGTAAGGTACTATTAACTATCTACATATTCCTACATCGCTGCATAGCTCATTAAATGCATGTGAATCAAATTCACCTCCATTATCAGACCTTAATGCGTGGATGTGCTTTTCTTTCTGATTTTCAACTAGGGCTTTAAACTCTTTAAATTTGTTAAGATTTTCACTTTTATCCTTCATGAAATAAATCCATGACTTCCTATAAAAATCATCTATGAACAATACATAATATAAGAATCCACTCAGAGAGGGGGATGACATGGGACCATATACATCAGAATGTATTAAATCTAAAATCCCTTTAGATCTAGAAGTACTGTTAGAAAAACATTTCTTAATATTCTTCCCAAGTACACAACCCCAACATACACTATCATGCTCAAAATCAAATATGGGCATACCTTTAACCATCTTTTGAAGTCCTGGTAGTTCTTTGTAGTGTATGTGTCCAAGCCTTTGGTGCCATAACTCACATGGATTGACAATGTTGTGAATCATAGCTTGAATGTACTTCCTAGGTACCTTGTAGAATCGTCCCTCTCGAACTCCAATCATAGCAGTAGATTCCATGATTTTTTTCTTCGGTCATAAAAGTGCTTTGTTATCCATGAAGATGACTCGAAAGCCTTTGTCCTCAAGAACCGAAATTGAGAGGAGGTTCTTCTTAAATCTTGGAATATATAAAATATCCTCCACATGTAGAATATCACCAGTGCTCAACTAGAATGAGGTGGATCCAACTCCTTGGATCGAATATGTTGAGCTTTCCCCCAACTCTACCATGCATGTGTATTCTTTCTCCTTGAGATCAGTGATGGCACTCTTGTAACAATCATATGTTTGGATGCGCCACTAGCAATAAACCATGTGTCTACATTTGTGATGACATATCCTGAAATAGATGAGACAAGATAATACTCCCTTCTTGTCTCCTTTTCTTCGGATGCATTCTTTTGAGTGATTTCATCTTCTATGGAGATAGAAGCATGAAACTTTCATTTCCACTTGCTTTGCACTCTCTTGAGAAATGGCCTTTCTTGTTGCAATTGAAGCATCTAGCTCTTGACTTATCAAAGCCTTTGTTGAACTCCTTCTTCTTTGGATGAGATAACTTCTTTTGGAAGAAGGGTTTCTTTCCTTTCTTCATTCTTGTCATGAGGGCAAGGTTTTCTTCTTTGATGCACACTAACTTGCTCTGGATTTGCCACTCCTCTTGGAGGAAATCATGCCACAACCTTTCGAAGTTAGGTTGTACCTCTTGGCCATTTATGGAAGCCAAGAATGTCTCCCATGAGGATGAGAGACCATCAATAGCGGTTTGGAGAAGATCATCTTCATCCACCACTACTCCAGTACTAGCAAGTTTATCTCTTTCCTGAGAGATATTGGAGAAGAAGGAGGCCACTGTCTCATCTATCTCCATATTTAAGTTTCAAAGCTTATTATTCAATGCCCTCTTTTGACACAAGGCCTTCTTCTCATATAGATTAGTCAATGTATCATAACATTCTTTCGCATTCTTAAATGGTGTGATAACGGGCATCAAGTTATATTTTACTGAATCATAAATGATATCTTTGGCCTTAGCTTGATTCTTCTTGAAGTTGATGCGCCTTGCATTAGATGTAGGATCCTCCACCATAGTAGATACATATCCATCCAAGTCATGTTCCTCTAGGATGCTGAGAATCCTAACCTTCCAAGTGTTGAATTTGGAGATGCCCTCAAGATGGTCTTCCGGTTGTACAGATATCGTTGTCATAGTCTTCAAATCTTGTGCTCAACTTCTCAGGATCAACGTAGGCTCTAGACAGAATGCAAAACTAAGCTCCTTCACGTCTTGAGCTCTGATACCATGTTGAACTTTGGTTGATCTTTGATCTTTAATTCTTTTAGACATCGTAACTTGAAACAATGAGACAATTCAATCTAGGAAATTCATACAACCCTAACACAAGATATATCCTGGGGAAAATCCTCAAAATTATGAGAACAAAAACCCCAAAAATTCTTCTCAGTATGATATAATGGATAGTAGTGAATGATTTATTTTACAACATAACAAATTGCTTTCAAATATAAGAGATCACCAAACAATTTTGGTGAAGATACAGAAGCAATAGAGAAGATAGATCAATCAGATGTGTGCCCAACACAACAATAACAAGCACGGACAATAACCTATACACAGAGAAGCGCCCTGCCTTCAATGGAGAAGATAATTCGCTTCACATTGGATTCATCAATCATGTATAACATATTTATACATTCTTCTCTTGTATTTTTAACTTCTAACTTCAAGATCAACTCACCCTCAAATTGAATGTATTAATGTTGCATGTAGAGGTGCACCCCACTTCTCATGCAGTTCTTTATCTCACTCAACTGTCACTTAGGATGAACTCGCCTCTTAACTGAAATATTTCCCACTTAGTTAGGTGGCTAACTTAAGTGTCGACATGCAAGTGTCACAACTCGCGTGTCATCTTTTAGTCTAACATAAGTGTCGTCATGCAATAACACTTAGTTACCTAGATCTTCTTTGTTATCACTTAGTTATCTCTCTTTAACTGAAGTGTCGTCTTTTAGTTTAATTAAAGTGAAAACACTTTAGTTAACTAGTCCTTCTTATTTAACACTTAATTAACTGAAATCATGCTGATTAATTTACTTGAAGTGACCACTGTGAGTTCTTTATTTAACTGAGGCATATATTTAACCGATGCTTTAACCGAAGCATTGATACTTAATGGAAGCTTTATACTAAAGCTTTAACAATTCAAGTTCTCTTTAATTAGATGAAGTGTTTACATGGGAAATTTTGAATTCTCTTGATCTCTATGCTTTATCTTGTATTTATTTATCTCTTACTGCATGGTCGATATGTTCTAACTTTAATTATCCATCACATTACATTATACTAAGAAGAATTATCGGATGTTGTGATCATATTATATTATTATGGACCAAATGATCATATTCTAAAGTAATTCACTTTAGAGGTGATCAATCTCTAAAGGAGACTTAATAGCAATCTAGTGATCAAGGTTAATAATACATCACACAACATTAAATGCTTTTAACAAGTAAAGCATGACCTTTATATGGAAGGTCCACCTCTATATGAAAATTCCATCTCATGGATACCTTTATACAGAAGGCTCACATGATAATCATGAATTGACACACACAAGTCTAGAGCCTTGTCCAACAAGACTTTACAACATCATTACTTTGATCAATTACCTCTATACGAGAGGAATAACCTTTACACGGAAGGCAATCAAAGTGCTCACCTCTATACAAGAGGATCAATCTTGGCTACACAAGATCGGTTTGGAGAATGCCTCCTGATGTTGTTTATTTAACAAATTTCATATTGTAAAGAACTTAAATAGACAAGTTTAGTATCCAAGTCCAATGTATGTTGAGAGTGGATTGTAATTTGATTGCAAAATGAGTTTATTGAAACCGATTATTAGAGTTTCAGTTCTTTGTGGTTATTGCTATGTTTTGAAAAGCCAAAATTTTCTTAATAATAGAAATATTGAGACTTAAGGGGCTTGGGTTCCACACCTTTTGGAAGAAAGTTTAAAAGGTTTAGAAAATAATTTTATTGTATGAGTTCAAATACAAATATACATCTATGTTACTTAAAATTAAAAAATAAACATTATGCTAATTTATTACATGCATATATAATGAAGTATATAGATATCATATTTTAGATTTCAGATCTGGAATGGTTTGCTTATAAATAAGTTCTATCAAGCTTGGCTCTAGGATGATCGTTTCGTTTTTTATGCTTTAGACAATTTGCGTTGGAACAACTATTTAAAGTCCCTCCTAGATTGTCAGATGAGGCTGACTGACAAAGTGGATGAGATTATTTGGTGCAAAAATTTAGATGGTGGTGTATACCTGCCCAGGTTCGGATATCAAGTCTCCAGAGAAGAGGAGGACTTACCTTAGCTACAATGGTGGCAGTCAGCTATCTGGAAGTTGGATTACACTCTAACATTGAAGTTGTTTTTATGGTTAGCTCTAAAGAAGAATCTGTAGCTCATCTCTTTATACATGTTCATATTTTCAGGCCTTGTGGAAGTCAGACTCTCGGGAAAAAGGTTTCTCTTTTAGTTGGAATGGTGAGGATTTATAGGAATCTTTTCAGCTCTGGTTTCTGAATCCTTCGACTCTAGTTTGCGGATCCTTCAGCTCTTTCTTTTAAGTATCTCTCGGTTATGGTTATTCGGGGCACATGGCTATCCCATAATAACATATTTGAGGAAAAAATCACCCCCCCTAGTGATGGCACCAAAAAGTCTTGCTTTATTCGATGCCTTTCCATGGAAAAAGAAGGTGCAAAAGCAAAGACTTATTCCCGAGGTGAGTGTTGATAAGTCTTTCCATTGGTGTTGTTTTTATGGTGCTTCCCAAGGGGAGCCTACCTTTGGTGGTGCTAGGGGTATCATATTCTTCTCGGATGAAGTAGGGATAAAATTTGTAGCAGATTTGGGACAATGTTCTAATAATAGAGCAGAGTTGTTAGCTTTGAAGCTAGTTTTACAACTCTCCTTGTCCAAAAATATCACTAGTCTACAAGTTTTTGGGGATTCACAAATTGTTATAAATTGGTTGCGACTTAAAATTCCTCCAAAAAATATTCTTTTGCGGTCGTTGTTTGAGGAAGTGCTCCATTACTCAAGTCTTTTCCAGAGGATAAGTTTTTGTCATGTTTTCGCGAGAGGAACATGACAATGGATTTGCTGGAAAAGAAAGGGCTCCTGTTGGGTGAGGGATCATGGTAGAGATGGGAGTTTAATCATGAATCTATCAAGGAGGATGACTGAGGACCAGTTTATTTTTGAGCTCCCAAAAGACCCATAACTGTTTTTTATTGAAAATCTGTTTTTCTAGGCATTTTTTGTTATAGTGAATTGGAAAGGTTTTTATGTTGTCTTTGTTGTCGAATGAAAAAAGTGTTTTTTTGCGCAGTTGAATGTTGTCGTAGATGTATTACTTTGACAGGCCTCATGCTTATGTAAAATGTGGTTTATTTTTTTAATATAAATTGCTATCATTTTTCTATGGAAAAAAATAAGTAAAGATTGTATTTTGAAAAAAAGGTTGGTTTCGTAAATAAATGAAATAGATGAAACTATCATAAATCCATTTTAATTTTAAATCTATAAGTATCGAATGCGAAATTTTAGTCAATAAGTTGTTGATTAATATTAAACAACCTTTGCTATAAGTGTCATTTCTACATATTGATACCAATGGTTGATCAACAAGACAACCTTCGAGGAAGAAGTTTCAAATGTCAATGACCTCTACTACCATGTTAATGAACAAACATCATACTTTCATCTGAAAAAGACCAAATTGTTTTGGTGTTAAGGAATTCATTACCATCCTAAGCATTCACCAAGAACTAGCTTAGCATGAACATGAACAGCTAAATAAACAAACATCATACTTTCATCTGAACAAACCAAATTGTGTTGGTTTTATGGACTTACCATCTTAAGCATTTACCAAGCTTAGTATGAACATGAACAAGACTATATATATTAAATTGGATTAAAACTTGGTAGATCTTTCCATCATCATATTTATAAACAATTGCAACACGCATACAGAAGAAACAAGGATAACGAAATCAAAGCTTAATAAATAGACAATCTTTGAATAGTGATCACCAAACTATAAACACCGTGATTACAAAAAAAAATCCATCTTCACCTTGCCACAAGCAATCAACACCAATTCGTCCTACAAACTCGTGTTTAAACCTAAACACGTTTTCATATATGCATGACTTCCTTAGTACTTCCCTAGTTTGTGTCCCACCAATGGAGATAGATACCCAAGGAACGTTATCCAATAAAGGCGGAGACAAGCTAGGGTATAACATGTGAATATATCCTACACTATAGTTGACATGATATGATTCTAGAAGGTGGTACCCACACATTGACATGATATGATTCTAGAAGGTCGTACCCACACATTCAAGCTAGGTATAACACGTGAATATATCCACACTATAGTTGACATGATATGATTCTAGAAGGTGGTACCCACACATTCCAGCGAGGGTATAACATGTGAATATATCCCACACTATCGTTGACATTATATGGTTCTAGAAGGTGGTACCCACACATTCAATGAGAAGAAACGGTTTATTGAGAGGAAGTTAATCTATTTCAAGTGTCCCCATTAAACTATTGAAATACAGATGTCAATGGTGTTTAAATAATTATGAAATTAATCTTTGCAAAATAAAAAATTCTTCAAAGGTCTTGTTATTATTAAATTAATTTAAATCATCCTCGATATGTAATTCTCATCAACCACTTATTAATTCAGGTGTTTGAAAGGTCAATCATGTTGAAATAATTTAAACAAAATTAAGTTAAATCATCCATGATTTGTAATTCTCACCATCCACTTAGTAATTTAAATGTAGATTTTGATAACAAATTTTCTAATAATATATATATAATAACATAAATAGGATAAAGGATTATATTATAAAAAAGTTGTGCATAATCATTCATTACAAAATTAAGGCATGTTTGAACTCATAAGTGTTCTGAAAAGAAAAAAACCAAAATATGTGTTAGTTTAGATCTATAGAAATTCCTAATTTGCTGCTTAGATTTCACCATAACAGAAGGGGGATAGACCCTTACAAACTGGAAATTAAGCAAAAAAAAAAAAAAAACATTCAGACATGTTGAGGAGGACCAACCCAACTAATCCTGGATACCTTGCTTCAGGTTGTTGGACGGATGCTTCTTCCATTGGTCTCACATCTTAAGATAGAGTTTCTTGAGGGTGGTTGCATTGGGACATCTTAGACATCTTCAATATTTCCTCCTTGATGGCATCCATAGAACCCATCAACTTTATATGATTCCTCTCGAGATCATCTATGCACAAATCCTGGTATGCTGGCTGCTATGCTTTATAATTTTCATCATCCACTTAATTTAAATGTAGATTTTGATAACAAATTCTCTAATAATATGTTTATGAATTATATAATTACTTATAAATTTATTTCAATTTTGGTGATAAAAAATAAAAAAAAGATAAATTAAAATTTAATTAAATATAAAAAATAAAATTTATTTATCCTAATATATGTATATTATCACCATTATTTTATACACTTTTATAATTTATTATTTTTATGATTGTGATATTATGTTATAAAAACCTTCATTTTTTCAACTTCAATTTTTTCAATCAAATTTATTAATTTTATATTTTTTATAATTATATAAAGTGATATAAATAAGTGAACTCATTGAAATATGATCATTCATAGGATTTAAGTAGAAATGTGTCTTTATTGTATTTTGGTTTTGTGTTATGTTTATTTAGCATTGAAAATTATAAATTGTATTTTTTAATAAATTAAGTTTATATTGTATAGTATAATATTTAGTAAAATTAAGTTTATTATGTTTAAATTTAACATTTATAATTAAAGTAAGATTAAAAATATTTAATGAAAATTAAAAAAAATTAAAAAAATAAGAAAAATAAAATAAAATAATATGTTAAGAATAACTACTCAAAACATGAAGGAAGGAAGTTGAGAACAAATAGAATTAATCATGGAGATGCCACATTATAATTAATAAAATTTTCAACGAATAATATGAGAGTCAAATTCAAAATTACCTATTACAGTAGAAGTTTGAAGTCCTTGGTATTGGTTTACTATACGAGCAAGATGAATTAATCTCTTAAATTTGAAAGAATTGAGCACTTTCTTAAAAAATGAAGTTGTCCTTGGCATCCAAAGTGAGTTTAAAAGGGAAAATAATCATTTTGAGGTTGGATCAAAATGGTAGAAAAAGTTATAAGAGATGAATGATTACTCCAATAAAGAATCTATAAATGAAGATGGCATATAGAGGAGGAAGAATATGTTTAGAATGAAATGTAAATGTAGTAATAAATGATTAATATCATTATTAATATAGAGGAGGAAGAATATGTTTAGAATGAATATCATTATTAATTTGGTTATAATAACAATAAAATATGGTCACATTAAATATGATAAGAAGGATTGGATTTGCATGAAATAAGATCTATGGACATACACACTAATTTCGTTTCATTGCAAATATAAAGTGATGGTGGTAAACTGACTTGCAAATTGCCATTCATATATTGGTAAATACAATGATGATACTCTATGCTACATTATTTACATAGAGATTTGTGATTACTTATTACAAATACCATGATAATATGATAGATAAATAATCCATGATGGGAAGAAGAATATTGATATCATTACCAAGGATAGGAAGAGATTCTAATGATTACTAGTGAAGGAAGAAAAGGCCAAAGAGACACAAACTACTAGTGAAGGAAGAAAATGTCAAAGAGACACAAACTTCTTAGCTTACTTAGAAATGAATAAAGTTTATTTAAACTTCATATGTTGGCATGAGGTTATGAAAAGTCATGATCAATTAAGTGGGCCTAACCCTTAAGGACACTCAAGGGTTCATGTGAGGGGTAGGAGCTCTTTAAACTAAGAAGTAGTGAAAGCATTGTGCAAAGAGGTCCCTAGTCCCACAAGCATACTTATTGTATTTTAGCATGTTATATGTTATATGACATTCCTTTGCACCAATTAGGAAAATTAAGGGTAAAAAAACCTTATGTTATAGATTATAGGTGGGTGGTGTCATCCATGCCATTCCTTCTTCCAGTTTTATAAGGGGAAAATATTTGTATTTATTCTTATTTCTCTGATTGCTTCCTATTTGATAATATTATTTTCAAGTTTGACTTTCTCTTTTGATCATTTCAAAGTTTATGGTTTACCTGATGAAAATTTCTAAAATAAACTATAACAAAAACAAATGGAGATACAAGGAAACACCTCAATGCCTTCATCATTATTGACCTAAATGTAAAAACAGAATTGTGTACAAGTTTCTTTGCCTGATAGAAATAAGTTATCGAGCTGTCAGGCCTTGAGAGAGATTATATAATAGATAAATTGAAGAAAATGTGAGAGGTATACATTGTTGAGATATTGTAACTTCTAAGAATATCATATTTGTACTTTATTATTCCGGAGATGTTTCATTCCTCCATGAAGACCTTATTGTATATCCAGAGATGTTTTATTCCTCCGTGGAGAATGTGGTAACTTGGGTTATTAGACTTCCCTAGTGGGGGTCGGCCCTGTCTGATTCATGTGGGTTAAAGGGGTCATTAGACCACCCTAGTGGGGTCAGCCCTGCTACATTATGTTAAGTGATTAAGTTGGGGCCGACCTAGTTAATGTAAAATACAAGTCGGAGTTGTGTATAAATAGAGGAGGTGTGTTCCTCATTTAACACACATTATAGTCACTTGTGATTGGCGCATAGGTGAGGGAGAGATCTGCTATGGAGGAGAAGGAGCTCATGTCTAGGGTTTACATCTTTGTATTTGTTGGTCATCTATATTGAGGAAGCTTTGTTGGGTTTTCTACCCCATGAGGGTTTCCCAGGATAAATCTGTGTCTCTTGTGTTTATGTTGTGCTTGTTGTTCTTTCAGTGATCTTGTATATGCTATTGTTGTGAAATGGAATGTAATGTTGATATTTTATGTCTTAGCATATTGAATATTAACATGGTATCAGAGCTAGCCTGAAGGAAGGCAATGTATGGCACTTACGGCACTTGCTTCACTTGCGACAATTTGAAGGTTTGGGTTTTATATAGAAAAAACCAGTCATCGTGGAACTTTCGCTATAAATCCATTTTGGAGAAGGTTCAGGATCTGAAACCTTTACAGAACGTAGATAACATCCCCTTGTACCTTGTGTCCAAAGGAAAGCTTCTAATTCATTGGACTTTGTGATTTATTATCAATACAAGTTAGAAATTCTGCCTCTTCCAGATCTTAGTCATAAACAGGTGACCTAGGAAAAAAGGTCACAACTTGGGCTAGGAAGCTCCAAATGAAATTTCGTAAAAAGTAACAGGTAGAGCACGGATTGCAGTTTCTCAGGTAAGGGTTTCAGAGGCCGAAGTTGAACCATTGACACGTGGCACTGCGTAAAATTTCGATCTCCTGTTTTATCCCATAAACAGGTCACGTTGCGACACTTGGCATAACTCTCTCTCAGAGAATCCAATTGAGGTCAGACCTGTGGGGTTGGAAAGATGACAAGTCAAGCTACCACAAGCCGAACGTTCAGACCCTGTGGATTCATAATTTCAGATATGCACCAGAAATAATCAGGTGCATATTTATGTCAAAACAGAATTGGATTATGAGCACCTTCATTCTTGGCTTATCACTGCTGTGGGAATTTCGGGCTTTGGAGAAAGTTGGAATTTTTGGAATCGAAGTCCATGGCTGAATGCTCCTCAGAAAAATCAAAATTTAGAGACCAAGATCAAAATTTTTGGTAGGTCAGAAGGTTGGGCTTGATTAAACCCTAGTTTGGGATTTTGATCAGAAAGGTGGAAAATTAGGGCTTCTGCAAAAGTTGGAATTTTTTAAGTCTGTGACCACGGCTAGAAGGTCCTCAGAAAAATTGAATTTTAGAGCTTTGGATCGAACCTTTTGATTGGGAAGAAGGGTGGGCTTTCTCAAACCCTAGTTCGGGGTCTTGTCGAGTGAATCCAGAAGTTTCAAAGGCAATTTTGAGGGGTCAAATTTTGCAGTTTTCAAAATTGAAGTACACCAGCTTGATCACCTCCGCAAGCCACATCTTTCCATCCATTCAGAAGTTTGAAACTCAAAATTTGAATTTTTAGGGTTTCTCTGACAAACCCTAATCCAGCTCCAGATTCAGTTTCAGGGGGAGATGAGGCTAAGGCCTTACATAAGAAGACTACAAGAAATCTCGATAGGTATGTGTTGAAATCTGTTCATGATTAATTTTATGATATGTTTTCCTTCATATTATTGAGGTTAGTACAATCTTGATTAATCTTAGAATTGTCTTATCACCCTAGTAAAAGTATGAATGCATGTGAATGATAGAAGACATTCATTGATTAGGGTTATATGATTGTACTAATGCACCTCTGGTGTTGTATGAGGATGATGTCATCTGATAACAAGATACAGGTACATCAAGAAAGACAAATCGAGTTATATGACCATGATGACATGAAGACAAAGACTCATCCATAATATTTGATCACATAGAAGCTCTACTTACAAGGTATGTATGACTTTGTTCTACTATGCTTAACTTATGAGATATGCAGGTTCTGGCACAAGGTCTCTAAATCATCGAAGAGAACAAAGAAGATATTGTTTGGGTATGTTAAGACATAACCAAGCTTGATAATCCAGGTATGTTTTCCTATATCAAGTTAGAATCCTACTTTGTTAGGATCTTAGGTAAGTATACCCATGTATGAAATGATCATGACCATACATACTTAAGATTATTTAGAATCATAATGTTTTGATAGTATTAAAGCCTATACTAATGAATGTATGATTATGTATGAGATCATGAGGATGACACTAGTGCACACTTAAGCATACATAGTGGTATAGAATAAATAGAAGTTCAAAGACATATAGAGATCAAGTGGGAGGCAACCACACAAACATAAAAGATAAGTATTTGAGTTGTTATTTGAATCTCTGAATAGTCAATGATATTGCTCGTAATAGTTGTATGCATATTTGTATTCCTAGAATATATCATGCATAGTGTAAGCCTTCATATAGCATTGAACAGTATACTACTAATATGCATATGATAGGTAAGTTGGACAATCATTCCATTGTTGTTTATCTAGAATGAAACCTCTTTGCTGACATGCTGAGAGCTGTGCACGCTCTTGATAGTATGTTCTGGTAGAGATGGAAGGCATCTAGATAACCACTGTATGCATATAGGATATGGAAAAGTGTTGTGCCAAAGTATTGGTCAAGATAGTTGCATAACTATGTGAATCATATCTGTATGCATAATAGTTTATCATGTCAACATGATTTGATGATTATGAAGTATTACTAATCATGTAAGTAACTTTGATTTGTAGGAATGATCATGAAGAATGATGAACACCGAACAAGTGATGGATGTTCAACAAAAAGACTTACAAATCAAATGTAATATAGAAGGCTCGTGGATAGAAGATTCTCTTAGAAAGAGGAAGAGGTTCATGACGAGATGTTTGCTCCAAGTGGCTAGATAAGACCATTCTCTTAATGATGTAATTGAAGAAAGCTCTATACGGGTACCCAAGATCGATAGTCATTTGATGAGCTTAATGATCACCATGGGTGATGTGAATTTCAACCTTTGCTACAAGGTTGAAGATGGTGTCTATATACAGATGACATTCTTCTCTTAGATGGATGCAAGAAGGAACTAACCACAGAGTTCGAATGATCTTAAGGATCATATCAGTAAACCCATCTGATGAAAGATGGCACGGATAGATATGCAAAAGATCACTCAATGCAAAGTGTGAATGATATTCAGTCACAGAAAGAGAATTGATAGCTTCTTGACAAGCATGGGATTTACCAAAAGTAAAGCTAATCCTAACCTTTATCTCAAAGTTATGGATGATGAACCTGTCATACTATTACTGTATGTGGATGATCTCTTTTTGACAGGGAATGAGAAATAGATCATGGAAAGCAAAGAAGAAGCTAGCTACATAATTTGAGATGAAAGATCTCGAATTCATACATTACTTCCTAGGTCTGGAAGTATGGCAAGGCTCAGAAGGAAACTTTCTTAACCAACGAAAGTATGTTGTGGAAATCTTGAGAAGATTTGATATGTTGGAAAGTATGGCAAGGCTCAGAAGGAATCTTTCTTAACCAAGGAAAGTATGTTGTGGAAATCTTGAGAAGATTTGATATGTTGGAAAGTATGGCAAGGCTCAGAAGGAATCTTTCTTAACCAAGGAAAGTATGTTGTGGAAATCTTGAGAAGATTTGATATGTTGGAATGTACAACCATGGCCACTCTCATGGGTTCCAACTTGAAGCTGTTAGCTGATGACTCATAAGAGTTAGTGGGTGTGACTCTGTACAGACAGATTATTGGGTCATTGATGTATCTGACAAATACTAGGCTAGATATATGTTTTACGGTGAACACCTTGAGTCAGTATCTAGTGGAACCTAGACGTGTTCACTTGATAGTTGCAAAGCATGTGATGAGGTACCTAAAGGGTACGATAGACTTTGATTTGTGTTATCTTGGAGATCATGACTTCAGATTGTATGGCTACACAGATGCTGATTGGGAAGGAAGTGTATTAGACAATAAGAGCACATCGGGAGGATGTTATTGTCTGGGATCTGCCATGATCTCATGGTTTAGCAGGAAGCAGTCTAGTGTGGCTCAGCACAACTGAAGCAGAATATATTGCTGCTTACTCTGCTAGTTGTGAAGCGATATGGCTTCGGAAGTTGTTATTAGGATTGTTTGACTTGGAGATGGACCCCACTGTAATCTTGTGTGACAACCAGAGTTGTATCAAGATGAATAAGAATCTAGTGTTCCTTGATAAGTCAAAGCACATAGAGATCCGATATTTCTATATACGGGATATGGTGCAGAAAGGAGCTATCAAACTCGAGTATGTAAGCACTGATGAACAAGTTGCTGATATACTGACCAAACCTCTGTCTCTAGTAAAGTTTGAGTATTTTCGAGACAAGCTTGGTGTAGTTCAGAAGGACCCTCCTCGAAAGGGGGAGTGATGTGGTCACTAATGATGAGATTGCCTGCATTGACAATGAGGTCGATGATGTGGATACTTGTATTGGTGATACCGACAGTGAGGTCGATGATGTGGATACCTGTATTGGTGATTGTTGGAGCCTAGGCCATAGCTGCGGTAAAGCTGCGAATTTTGGGGAAAAAGCACAAGTATGAAAGGAAAGTGCTAATTTCGGGACAAGCACTAAGTTTTGGGCAAGAAGGAGACGGTGCGCAGTACGGTGCCAGATGGACAAGCTCAGCGAGGATCATGGACCGGAAATCGCGGAGCTCACGCGCACGTCATAGAAGAATGAAGGTGGCTCAGCTACCATAATAAATAAGGCAATGGAGTAGAGGGCTCAGCTACCCTCATTTAAAGGATAAGTACAGAAGTTATGGTTGCTCGGATCAAGGAGGAGCAACGGACCAGAGCATTGAAGGCGAAGGACGAGCGCCCATACCCACAATCTACGCCGGAAGTCAAGGAACCTGCAGGAAGCGGCGACATGACTACAAGCGACGCCTACAGTACACCTAGCCATGTGCATGGTTAGGGTTTTTGGGAATCACTGTTGGGAAAGGCCCACAGTTTTGTAAAGGTGTGACCGTCATGGCCACCTATATATATGTATACATGATAAGAAGAAGAGTTAGATACTTTTGGGATAGTTAGATGGTTAGACTGTTAGATAGTCAGTCTCGAGGATAGATCATGCGTTGATTATCCTTTGTTATGTTTTCTACCGAGTGTGTAGAACTAGGGTGGAAATCGGATAGCCGAGGAGCTAATCCCTGAGTTGCCAGACAGTCTGAGTTGACGTCTGTGCCTTTGTAATCTCTGTAGAGAAGAGACTAGATTGAGAGAAGGGCTCCCAGCTGTGTGCGTGGAGTTTCCTGGAAAGATCTAAGGCTGCAGCTGTGTGCGCAACATATTGTATAACTCTATCGTTTTCTGGTTAATATAACACTCCCGTGGACGTGGTTTCCCTCGAGGAGGTGAACTTCACATATTTCTTCTTGTTATAATGTTTACGTGAATGATTAACTGTTTAAGTTCATTACCTGTGTATACAAGACTCTTGCATTATCTTTGTAACTGTTTAAGTGAGTTTGGGAAGGTCCCTTGATAGCTATAAGTGTTAAGTATAGAAGAAGTGGTGGAGCGCTGTCGCGGCAGCGATCGAGGAAAGCGTTACTGCGCTGGGCGCGCAGGGCGAGGAGGTACTTAACGCGTTGACGCAAGGAATAGTTGCCTTCTGCGCCAGAGCTGAGAAACTGTGCAGCGGGCCTGCTGAGGGAGGAAGCCGCGCAGTTGAGCCGAGGGGCCTGCGGGAAAGTCGGACCACCGATATCTGAGGAACCGGAAAAGGAAGAACAATCTCCGCGTCACCAAGGTTAAGGAAATCTGATTTCTTAACCCCCCCATAGCCACTTCGGGTGAGACCTCGAGCTGCTGCGCAGCTCGTTGCCGAGAGGGCCAGTGCACCTAGGGGTTTGTTGCTGCGCTTCATTAAAACCCAGGTCTGCCCAAGAAAGCAGCCAACAAATGGTTCCGTTGCCGCGTGAATGAGACTTCTTATTCCAGTGACGTGCGAGATTGATGCGAAACCCAGAGAAAGAAAGGAGCCAACAAATGGTTCCGTTGCCGCGTGAATGAGACTTCTTATTCCAGTGACGTGCGAGATTGATGCGAAACCCAGAGAAAGAAGGGAGCCAACAAATGGTTCCGTTGCCTTGCGACTTGCTGTTGTGAGACTTGTTATTTCAGCGACGCGCGAAGATCGAGGAGAACAAATGGTTCCCTTGTCTTGCGACTTGCTGCTGTGAGACTTACTATTTCCGCGACGTCTGAGATTGTTGCTGAAGCCAGCACAAGGTTCTATTACACTGAGACTTTCTCAGTTAACAAATGTGTTACTGGAATCCTACAGCTAAATAAATTGGAGACTGGTTTGATTTAAAGGCTAAAGAGTTCGCTGAACAAGAAAATAGAAGCTCTACGCTCCAAACAGAAGACTGGTTGCAGAAGTATATTTATACTGACCTTCACGAAATTTTCTTTGTTACATTCGCACTGGAGTTGCACGCTTGGATAGCCAAGTTAGCAGATTCTAGACCTACTGTGCATATTGATCGACCCGTCCCTTGGACGCCTGAGCTAGTTAGTATTGTGAAGCGGATAGACAATCCCGTGTCCCGCGCAGTAGACTTTTGGTTGAATAGTCTACTGAAAGGTTTCATCACCGAGTTTGCAGTAGATACAAGAAAGAGTTTCAGTGAAGCTGAGAGGAATTTCTTCCAAGTACACAGAGGTAAGTTCTTAAATTCTCTGAACTTATGGATTAAAATGCTTCTGTATGAAAAAGGAAAGCTATGTATTGCTTCTGATGAATAGCATAGACAAGTAATGTCCGTAGATTCTGATAGTGATCCTGAACTTCTTGGTTGCACTCGTAGTGGAAAACGATATAAAGTAGGCCTTGACCAATATTCTTTTGAGTCTAGCCCAGACGATAGCCAAGTCCCTAGAGAAAGCCATATAGAAAGACAAGGGAGTGCTCATATCCCTTATCACCCCTTTACACCGCAAAAACCAGACGGAGCTCAGTATAACCCCGCAGTAACACCTTCTAGTAGCCCACACGGTACTTCTAGTACCTCAGAACCACCTTTAGTTAACCAGCCCAGAAGCACTGCTACAGCACCCTCACCTCAACCTAGCACAAGAAGGATGGGTGATGACATGAAGCTACCAACTTTTAGAGGAACAGGGATAGAAGACCCTGAGCAGCACTGGTTCTTATGTGAAGCCATTTGGACAATTAAGCAAATTAATGATGATGCTGTTAAATTGGTTCAGTTAGCAACCACACTAAGAGAAAGAGCCTTAACTTGGTTCATGAAATACTCAGCAGCACAGAATAGAACGCTTGTTGATGTAAGAAATGCTATGATTCAGGAATTTAAGAAACCTAAATCAGAATCACAGTGTATAACAGAGCTCAAAGACATCAAACAGCTACCTACAGAATCAGTATGGGACTTTGACCAGAAGTTCAAAGCCTTGATAGATCAAGTAAGCTTCGAGTTTGCACCACAGCAGCATAAGGAATGGTTCATTGCTGCGCTGCTTCCACACATTAGACTTCCTCTTATGCAACAGAATCTCAATACTCAGGAACAAGCTCTAGAGATGGCTATGAAACTAGAAGCTTCGCCCATTGCGGGAACAAGCAACGATGTTGCGCAGTTGCAGAACCAATTAGCAAACTTAACCTTGCAAGTGCATGATATTAAGAAAGGCAAGGAGATTAAGGAAGAAATTTGGTGTACAAAATGTAAAGCCCAAGGTCATTCAAAGGACCATTGCCCCGTTTTCATAGACTATATTGCAACTGGAGCACCTAACCCTTTACCACAGGCACAGGGGCCTTGGTGTGAAATCTGTAGAACTAGAGGTCATAGACCACAAGAATGTCACTTACTTCAGAAATATGTACAAACTCAAAAGAATCTATATTGTAATTTCTGTAAATCAGTAGGTCATGATGAGAACAATTGTAGAGCATATGATCTTATGATAGAAAGAAAGCATGATGTTTATAGGGTACAAGCAGAGACACAAGGACCCACAGCAGGTCCACCATATGACCAAACTCGCGACGCCCGAACAGGAAATTACAGGGGACGCGGACGCACAACAAATTTTGGTCGCGGAAGAGGACAGATCACTTGTTATAATTGCGGAGCACAAGGTCATTTTGCCAGGGATTGCCAAAATCCTACAACCCTCTGCAGATATTGTAAATCTTATGACCATATCATTGAAGAATGCCCTCAGTTACAAGCTAAGATGCAAGCAAAGACCCCACAGGTCAATCAGAATATTCAGTTGATTGGAGCAGAAAAAAGAGAACCAGACCCTACAGTTAATATAGTGACACGCAGTGGAGCAACCACTGGTGCGCAAGAGATGGGAATGGGAAAGCAAGCGACGCAATGGGTGCGTCGCGCTAATATTAAACCAGCCCCACTTGACCTGCAGAAGCAAAAAGAAGCATTCAAGCAAGCTCAAGAGTATTTCTCAGATCCGAGAGCTTCAAGTTCTGCCGCAATTCCGCAGAAAAATATTAGATCGCAAGTGCTAAGACAAGACAACCTGGTACAAGAACAGGCCACTACAGCTGGAAGTCCTGATGAGGAGCATGCACTAGGCAGTGTTCATGCGTTCCTGCAACAATGTTTAAAATTGTTGCGCAATGAAAAGGCAACTCTAGAACTCCAACACCTGTTGGATCAGTGCCAACAGTCTGCTTCGACGAACACACCGCAGTGTGCTGTTCACCAGATTAGGAGTCACATTAGAACTGGAAAAGAGATGAGGCTCACAGCGCAGATTGGAGCATTTGAAATGGACGAATTCATGTTAGATCTGGGCTCCGAAGTCAATGTTCTCACTATGCAGACATGGGAACAGATGGGAAGCCCTCCCCTTACAAGATCCCCTATCCAGCTAAGACTCGGGAATCAGCAACGAGTCTCTCCATTGGGCAGATTACCCAATGTACCTATTGATATTGAAGGAGTAAGAAGCTCTGCAGATTTTGAAGTAATCAAAATCCTGGATGATAGTAGACCATACCCAGCACTTTTAGGAATCGACTGGGCATTTGATAATTTGGCTGTCATTAATTTGAAGAAAAGACAGATGACCTTTGAGGATGACCAGATTAGGGTCATCGCACCACTTGATCCTATTCAAGGACCAAGGTATATAGAACCCATTCGCACAGAAGAGGAAGCGCGCCACATGGAAAGTTTGTACCAAATGACTACTAACCACAGTGACTATGTCAACCCCACAGTAGATGGCCATATCAGCTGGCGATGCGATAGCTCGTGCACATCAGACTCAGATGCAGGATTGGAAAACTGGCAGAATCGTTTACATGAGGTCTCTGCAAGGCGTTGCGCTATGATGACTAAATCCATTCGATGGATTGGCACAGAAGTAACTGACACTCCAATTTTTGATGGTTTAACTGAAGTAACTAAATTCATACATGAATATGAACAAAAGCTTCCAGAACAACAGCGCATACAGGCACTGGATGTAGCATTGCGCGCTACACCCGCAAGATGGTGGGTTGCGCATAAGGAGAATATTCATACATGGCAAGACTGTCGCAGACTGATACTGCGCAGATTTCAGGACACCACAGCCGAAGTCCTACGCAAGTATGAGGGACAGAGTGACCCCAGGTCACACATTGAAGCATGCATTCAGCAATGGTCAGATATTCCGGAAGATGAATGGGTCCACCTATTCATCCACACATTGGATACAGTTCCAAGGAACTGGTATACTGAAACAGAATTGCGCAAAGGCACTATCAGTTGGCCTCTTACGATAGAAAGCTTTCAACTTACCTTCAGCTTTCAGTCAGAACATCCAAGCATCGATCAGGCTTTGAAGTGTATTAAAAAGAAGATATTTGAACAATGCCCGTTATCAGAATATTCCCAACCAGATTGGGCTGTCCAGATAGAACATGCCCTGGAATGTTATAACTTCACTGCTGAAGATGAGGACGACGATCCTCGCAACATCAATATCCCAGAATCAGAAGGGACGCGCAATATTGAAGGTCCTGAGCTTGATATTCCTGCCATCACAGAACACATCAAGCTCAAGAAGATTAACATTGGTACAGAAGCTGAACTAAAGTTTGCTTCTATAGGAGATTATTGGGATGATGAAACTGTTGGACATATTTCAGAATTATTACGTGACTACCAGGATATCTTTCCTACCAATTTCACAGAAATGAAAGGCATCCTAGGAGACTTAGGAGTGATGCGCATACCTCTGAAAGCAGACGCCAAGCCAGTAAAACAGCGCCCGTACAGATTGAACCCCCGGTATAAAGACAAAGTTAGAGAAGAAATTGATAAAATGCTCGCAGCAGGTATTATTGAGCCAGTAGAGGAAAGCGATTGGATTAGTCCTATGGTGGTCCAAGAAAAGAAAACGAAAGGTGAAATAAGAATCTGTGTCGACTTGCGCAAACTCAATGATGCATCAGCGCACGATCCATTTCCCACTCCTTTCACAGATGAAGTACTTGATAATGTTGGAGGACAAGAGGCTTACTCTTTCACTGATGGTTTTTCGGGATATCATCAGATCAGAATCCATCCGGACGACTGCCACAAGACTACTTTTGCAACTGAATGGGGTTCATTCCAGTATACGTTAAGCAATTGCGCACTACATTGGGACATACTGGATACTACAGAAAATTTATCAAAGGTTATGCAAAGATCACAGCACCTATGGAAAGATTGCTGAAAAAGGATTCGAAGTTCCAATGGACAGAAGAATGCCAACAGAGCTTGGACACACTTAAAGAAAAGATGATCACAGCGCCTATTCTAGTTTTCCCGGACTGGAGAAAAACTTTTCATGTTCATGTTGATGCTTCTTCCATAGCATTGGGGGTTGTGCTTACACAGTCTGGAGAAGGAAGTATTGACCACCCGATTGCTTACTCCAGCAGAAAGCTATCTACAGCTGAGAAGAACTACACCACTACAGAAAGGGAAGGACTAGCTATGGTGTATGCCCTACAGAAATTCAGACACTACCTGTTAGGCGCTCATTTTAAAATGTATACTGACCATTCTGCTTTGAAATATTTGGTCAATAAACCAGTGTTAGGAGGAAGAATTTGCAGATGGCTACTGCTCTTTCAAGAATATGATTTCGAGGTTATTATAAAGCCAGGCAGATTGAATGCAGGGCCTGACCATCTATCCAGGATAGAGTCAGGAGAGGAACCTACAAGTCTGGAGGACAATCTGCCTGACGCACAGTTGTTTTCTATTCAAGCAGCAGACGAATATTATTCTGATATTCTTGAGTTTCTCACTACCGGGCAAGCGCCGGCTGAGTTTACAATCCAGCAGAAGAAGCAACTTGTTGTCAGAGCCGCAGACTTCACTTTGATAGCAGGCCAGCTTTATAAGTTGGGCCCTGACAAAGTTTTGCGCAGATGTATCTTACCACATGAAAAGAGCTCTATCATCGCAGAAGCGCATTCAGGTACCGCAGGAGGCCATTTCGCAGGAAAGCCGACTGCGCAAAAGATATTAGCCGCAGGACTTTGGTGGCCGACATTGCACAAGGATACTAAGGCGTTCTGTAAATGTTGCGATGTGTGCCAGTGAACAGGAAAACCCTCAAGGAGAGATGAAATGCCGCTAAGACCCCAGATCACACTGCGTGCTTTTGATAAATGGGCCATTGACTTTGTAGGACCTATTAACCCACCAGGAAAAAGAACTGGCGCAAGATACATCATTACAGCTACTGAATACCTCACTAGATGGGCTGAGGCTAAGCCAGTTAAGAACTGCGACGCTGCTACGGCCGCACAGTTCATTTTTGAGAATATTATCACTAGATTTGGATGTCCACTGATTCTAATGAGTGATCAGGGTACACATTTCCTCAATGAGACTATAGAAGCCCTTACTGAAGAATTCCAAGTTAGACACCATAAGAGTACACCCTACCACCCTCAAGCTAATGGTACGGTGGAGGCATTCAATAAAATTCTTGAGAATGCCCTGACGAAGATCTGTAATCAACAAAGAGATGATTGGGACCTTAGAGTCACAGCTGTATTATGGGCTTATAGAACCACTTGCAAGAAACTAACAGGTCACACACCTTTCAGTTTGGTGTATGGACAAGAAGCAGTTACGCCTATGGAATACATTATTCCCAGTCTCAGAATTGCGCAAATCACAGAAATGACAGATCCGGATACTATGAATGAAAGACTCTCGCAGCTGCTTGCCTTAGAAGAAGACCGACTTTTAGCTGGATTCCATCAACAGGTACAGAAGGCAAGACAGAAAGCTTGGCATGACAGGCACATTAAGCATAAGCACTTTGAAGAAGGAGACTTGGTACTCCTTTACGATAGTAAATTCATCAAGTTTCCGAGCAAGTTTCGTGTACATTGGTTAGGCCCTTTTCGGGTGACAAAGATAACAGGAGGAGGCGCAGTTTAGCTTGCAAAGCTTGATGGAGAATTACTACCTACAATGATCAACGGGAGTCGGCTCAAGCTTTATCGCGACGGCCACTCCGCTCTGTCGACCTAACATATTGCTAAAAAGGTGCAAATGTCCGGTGTAGTTGAAAGAGACATCGCATTCACAGTCTACACGGAAGCTGCGGGACACCTTCAGTTTCCAGCTTCCCGCGCAGTTCCTTGAAATATCCGTGCATCCTGAATAAAATTTGTTTGAAACGAGCTTATCTTTGCGCTCTGGCGAAGTTTTGTTTTTTTGGACCGTTGAACCATCGCTCTTGTGGAGTTCACTATGTCAAAGCTGCCGCTTGAGGAGATATCAGCATGGACCCCTTTATGCACAGTTACCTAAGCTGAAATGACCCGCCGCCAAACATTGAATTACCGCAGTTATGTAGCCACGTCTGAATAAATGAAGGATAAGTCCTCTATTTAAGTCTAGCCGCTCCGATGGATTCGGCTTGATCTCCGAAAGATTTGCATTTAACTCAGGCGCCGAAAGCATTAGCTTCTCCCGGAAGGCTGTCAGAGCCCGTCAATCACAATAAATGCACCATTGCGGCGAGAAGGATAGCGTGTTGTCAACTCATGTATAGCCGCCTACAGCTACGTAACCCCACTTGGTCGCATTTACTATCACCTTTGGCTATAAATACCTCACACTTGTATATTTTTTGGGTTACTTTCCTCGAGTTGCTATCTTGTTTAAGAATCCAAGTTATTGTTTTCAGAGCCGAGTTGTGCAGAGTATTTTCCCTTGTTTTCAGTATCCATATCCTACGCAGGTCCGCCATTTGCTGTCCAAAGTTTCTGTTCCCTACATCGGTTCACGACAG
This sequence comes from Larix kaempferi, assembly GCA_027924585.1. Lineage (NCBI taxonomy): Eukaryota > Viridiplantae > Streptophyta > Pinopsida > Pinales > Pinaceae > Larix > Larix kaempferi. Next base: position 3,777,747 of record BSBM01000579.1, on the reverse strand, counting down.
AGAACCTGTCGACTGAAGAAGTTGTTCGTCAATTCCTACGCCGAGGCTTAGATTTCGGCATGACTACTCCAGTCACGGCTTCGACTTATGTACACCCTGGATGGACTGATCCTAGACAGTCGCCCGGCACGAGAGCATCTCAGCAACAGCCAGAAGAACCTGTTCCAAAGCCGTTGGCCACCATGGCGAACTATATTCCGCCGCGTCCAGATGATGCGCCAGAAGTACAGATCCCGAAGAATGCAAAGTATCCCATTCCGTTACCGCCACTACCGGCTAGCGTGCGGGTAGAAGGGAAACTGTTGGGACACCTTCCACTGGTCAAATTCTCTGATTTCAATCTGGGAGATTATAAAACGTATCCCCAGTTTGCGCCAGATCGATATCTGACGATAGTTCACAATCCCATCCGAAAGGTCGATGAATTTACCCCAAGGGGATTTGCAGCAAACTTGGAGAAGCCAGGTTTGTTGAATTTGTTGAAGCTACCGCACTTTGGGCGTAGCAACAAAGTCAATGCAGTTGTTAAGACGCTGCTTTCATGTGTTCATGGAGGTTACCTTTGGCTCGGGAGGCCAATTGATCTAAATGTTGATTTGATTCACCGCATCACCGGTCTATCCAAGGCTGGTAAGGATCCCAATATTCATTTTGTGGGAAAGGACAAGGACAGAAAATTGGCTGCACAGCTGGTGCAGAAGTATAACTTGACAAGAGGAGGTCGGGCTTATGACCTCACTACAGTAGAAGATGAGGCACTTTGATTTACAGGAAGTCTGCTTGCAGGCAGACTTCTCACAAAGTGCCGACCGAAGGAAGTTACTGGAGCTGTCGTAGAGCTCGCCATCGCAGCTGCGGAGGGAGAGCAGTACAACTGGTCTCTCTTCCTGCTGAATTCTTTCTTGGCTGATTGCCTGAATGTGCAGGACAATGCAGCCCAATCATTCCATTTTTCTTGGCTTCTAATTTTATGCGCTCTCGTTGGGTGGAAGGAGCCCCCGAATACTCAGTTCCTTCCGCTCCGCGCAGGAGAGGTTGCCGGCATGCGCTACATCAACCTCTGGGATTCTCCCAATCCCGCGAAGCGCAAGATGAATCGCGCTGTATTTTGTGAGTACTACTATCTCCTCAGAGATACCATTCAAGAAATGCCAAGGTTGAGCGAGGAGACAGCCACATTATATGAAGGAAAGTTGGCTTTTACTGCCGACATACATCAACTTTACCTCTGCCCTTGCGGCATTCCAGATGAATGGGCGCTAGGCCTTTACAGGATGACTACCGAGGATGTTGAAGAAACCATCAAGTCTTGGTCGGATGAGTGGAGGGTGGCCGCCGATCTCGCATCCGCGCTGCCAACCGCCACTGCGAAAGAGAAGGATAAGGGCAAGGAAGCCCCGGAGCAAAGAAGTGATGAAGGTTCCACAGAATCGGCCACCAAGAAGCAAAAAGTGTCGCATCCCGCTGAGGCTATTCCCTCGGGGATCGACCAGTACCTACACGAGCAATTTCGCGAGCTGCGCAATGCGCACGCTTACATCAGAAGTGCTTTAGATTTGCAGTACGTAGAATTGAAAGGTCTTGCAGGAAGAGTTGCGCAGACCCATGCGCCAGCATCTACTTCGCAGGCGCCACAAGAAATTCCAAGTGCCGAGCGAGTTGAAGAACTCATAGAAAGGCATACTGTCGTGCATATTCCGCCTACCAGCATGAAACTTCCAGATCCGCTAGCTGCACTACAGGTAAGCGCCGTTGGGCCCGTTGAAATCGATTTGTCTCTAATTCCTATAGAGACTCTCCAGCTAGTGCATGAGAAAGTTTCTCTTGAGTTGAGAGCTAGAGAGCTCTCTACATTTCAGGAAAATCAACGACTACAATCGCAGGAGATAGAATTGAAGGCAAGCCATAAGAATATATCTGAGAAACTTGCACTTTATGAGGCGCAAGACATTGGCATTAGAAACGCGGTAGATGAGCTTGCTCAGGAATTGCCGGCTTGCGAGATTCAACCAGACCTCCCTCTGGTTGCAAAAGTTCAAATTATCGGAGGAAGGGTGAAAACCCTGGAGCACGAAATAGTTGCTATGGCTGAGGGCCATAGAACCCAGATCGCTGAGCTAGAAGCTTGCGTTGCTGCGCAGCTTACGGATGATGCGCAGGTACAATTTGAAGCGCTGAGCAGAGCTTCCACACAGATGAAAGACAGAATACAGGAAGCCGAGAACCTGATGAGCCAAGCTATGGAAGCTTGGGCGGAGCTTGAGAAGCTCCCTTTTAAAGTTGGTCTGTCGGAACAGGTGCAAGCCGCAGAACAGTCTCTCACTGTTCTGACTGAAGAAGCTAAGGCCTTAGCAGGCTTAGCAAAAATGAAGAAAATGAGTGAAGTGCGCAGAATGCAGCAGCAACTGCACAAGCTCAGAACTGAAGATGAGAAGCTCACCAACAGCATTCAGCCATTCATGGATGAGTATGCTGAAATCGTCGGTCAGGTTGAGGCAAAAATCAAAGAGATTGCTGAATCTTAAGAGGTGATTGATGCCATCACTAAAGAAGAGGCCACCGCAGAAACGGTGCAGACAGCTGTGGAGTGTGTCGATGAATTGGACTCCGCTATTGCGCAGTGGAAGAAAACATTCGCGGAGACCCAAGCACAAGCAGATGCGCAAATCAAGCGACCACACGCTAGTGCGAGTGGCTCGAGGGCGAGCCACAAGTGAGTGTTAGGGGCCTGTTGGAGCCTAGGCCGTAGCTGCGGTAAAGCTGTGAATTTTGGGGAAAAAGCACAAGTATGAAAGGAAAGTGCTAATTTCGGGACAAGCACTAAGTTTTGGGCAAGAAGGAGATGGTGCGCAGTACGGTGCCAGATGGACAAGCTCAGCGAGGATCACGGACCGGAAATCGCGGAGCTCACGCGCACGTCATAGAAGAATGAAGGTGGCTCAGCTACCATAATAAATAAGGCAATGGAGTAGAGGGCTCAGCTACCCTCATTTAAAGGCTAAGTACAGAAGTTATGGTCGCTCGGATCAAGGAGGAGCAACGGACCAGAGCATTGAAGGCGAAGGACGAGCGCCCATACCCACAATCTGCGCCGGAAGTCAAGGAACCTGCAGGAAGCGGCGACATGACTACAAGCGGCGCCTACAGTACACCTAGCCATGTGCATGGTTAGGGTTTTTGGGAATCACTGTTGGGAAAGGCCCACAGTTTTGTAAAGGTGTGACCGTCATGGCCACCTATATATATGTATACATGATAAGAAGAAGAGTTAGATACTTTTGGGATAGTTAGATGGTTAGACTGTTAGATAGTCAGTCTCGAGGATAGATCATGCGTTGATTATCCTTTGTTATGTTTTCTACCGAGTGTGTAGAACTAGGGTGGAAATCGGATAGCCGAGGAGCTAATCCCTGAGTTGCCAGACAGTCTGAGTTGACGTCTGTGCCTTTGTAATCTCTGTAGAGAAGAGACTAGATTGAGAGAAGGGCTCCCAGCTGTGTGTGTGGAGTTTCCTGGAAAGATCTAAGGCTGCAGCTGTGTGCGCAGCATATTGTATAACTCTATCGTTTTCTGGTTAATATAACACTCCCATGGACGTGGTTTCCCTCGAGGAGGTGAACTTCACATATTTCTTCTTGTTATAATGTTTGCGTGAATGATTAACTGTTTAAGTTCATTACCTGTGTATACAAGACTCTTGCATTATCTTTGTAACTGTTTAAGTGAGTTTGGGAAGGTCCCTTGATAGCTATAAGTGTTAAGTATAGAAGAAGTGGTAGAGCGCTGTCGCGGCAGCGATCGAGGAAAGCGTTACTGCGCTGGGCGCGCAGGGCGAGGAGGTACTTAACGCGTTGACGCAAGGAATAGTTGCCTTCTGCGCCAGAGCGGAGAAACTGCGCAGCGGGCCTGCTGAGGGAGGAAGCCGCGCAGTTGAGCCGAGGGCCCTGCGAGAAAGTCGGACCACCGATATCTGAGGAACCGGAAAAGGAAGAACAATCTCCGCGTCACCAAGGTTAAGGAAATCTGATTCCTTAACCCCCCCATAGCCACTTCGGGTGAGACCTCGAGCTGCTGTGCAGCTCGTTGCCGAGAGGGCCAGTGCGCCTAGGGGTTTGTTGCTGCGCTTCATTAAAACCCGGGTCTGCCCAAGAAAGCAGCCAACAGTGATACTGACAGTGAGGTCGATGAATGGTCCTTAGACTGGGTCTAAGTTGACAAGTGTATTGTATCATCCTTGGACACATGTTCTAAAAGAGATCCGTAGACATATGTCTACGAGAAAGAAGTCCCTAGTGGACGAGAGGGATTGCATCATCCCTGGACTTCGGTCCCCTGAATTGATCCATAGACATATGTCTTCGGGAAAGAAGTCCCTAGTGGACAAGAGGGATTGCATTATCCCTGGAATTCAGTCCCCTGAATTGATCCGTAGACATATGTCTCTGAGAAAGAAGTCCCTAGTGGACGAGAGGGATTGCATCATCCCTAGACTTCAGTCCCCTGAATTGACCCGTAGACATCTGTCTCCGAAAATTGATGATAGGATTGCATCATCCTTGAGCTTTTAGTTCAAAATGTACGTGATAAATCCTAGATCTGATCTAGGTCACATCCAATATGAAAAAGGATTGGCTCTGTGGTGGTAAATCCTAGATCTAATCTAGGTCACATCCAATATGAAAAAGGACTGGCTCTGTGGTGGTAAATCCTAGATCTAATCTAGGTCACATCCAGTATGAAAAAGGATTGGCACTGTGGTCATGACTGCATCATCCCTAGACATGAGATTTGTCTTAAAAGAATCATGGACTGCATCATCCCTAGACATGAGATTTGTCTTAAACGGATCACGGACTGCATTGTCCCTAGACATGAGATTTGTCTTAAACGGATCACGGACTGCATCGTCCCTAGACATGAGATTTGTCTTAAACGGATCACGGACTGCATCGTCCCTAGACATGGATTTGTCTCAAATGGATCACGGACTGCATTGTCCCTAGACATGGATTTGTCTTAAATGGATCACATACTGCATCGTCCCTAGACATGAATTTGTCTTAAATGGATCACGGACTGCATCATCCCTAGACATGGATTTATCTTAAATGGATCAAGGACTGCATCGTCCCTAGAAATGGATTTGTCTTAAATGGATCAAGGACTGCATCGTCCCTAGACATGGATTTGTCTTAAAAGGATCAGGATTGATCATCCTGGGAACTTGATTTGGATTGCATCATCCATAGACATGAGACTTGTCTTAAATTAATAAGGATTGATCATCCTGGTAATTGGATCTAGATTTCATCATCCATAGACATGAGACTTATCTTAAAAGGAGAGGGATTGATCAGCCCATAATTGGATCTTATGTGTTGCAGGGTATGCTGCTGTGATGTTGTTGATCAAGAGGATCCAGTTGATGATGTGATGTTGTTGATCGAGAGGATCCAGTTGATGATGTGATGTTGTTGATCGAGAGGATCCAGTTGATGATGTGATGCTGTAGAGAGATGATCTAGATGCTGTAGATCAAGATGATCTAGATGCTGTAGATCGAAATGATCTAGATGATGTAGATTGAGATGATCCAGATGTTGTAGAACGAGATGATCCAGAGGCCGTTGATCGTGAGATCCAGATGATGGTGTTAATCAGTAGATCCAGATGATGATGCTGCAGAAGATGAAGACTCAATACTTATGATGCTAATGTTCTAGTATTTATTATGTTCCAGTAACTGTTTGAGTTACTGAAGAAGCTTCCAATGATTTATAGATGTATCATGTATGATGTTGATGACTCCTTTCTCCTACAGATGTTATTATAGTATCCTTCTCGTTAAGGGGGAGTGTTGAGATATTGTAACTTCTAAGAATATTATATTTGTACTTTATTATTTCGGAGATGTTTCATTCCTCCGTGAAGACCTTATTGTATATCCGGAGATGTTTTATTCCTCCGTGGAGAATGTGGTAACTTGGGTTATTAGACTTCCCTAGTGGGGGTCGGCCCTGTATGAGTCGTGTGGGTTAAAGGGGTTATTAGACCACCGTAGTGGGGTCGGCCCTGCTACATTATGTTAAGTGATTAAGTTGGGGCCGACCTAGTTAATGTAAAATACAAGTTCGAGTTGTGTATAAATAGAGGAGGTGTGTTCCTCATTTAACACACATTACACTCACTTGTGATTGGTGCATAGGTGAGGGAGAGATCTGCTATGGAGGAGAAGGAGCTCATGTCTAGGGTTTACATCTTTGTATTTGCTAGTCATCTATATTGAGGAAGCTTTGCTGGGTTTTCTACCCCATGAGGGTTTCCCAGGATAAATCTGTGTCTCTTGTGTTTATGCTGTGCTTGTTGTTCTTTCAGTGATCCTGTATATGCTATTGTTGTGAAATGGAATGTAATGTTGATATTTTCTGTCTTAGCATATTGAATATTAACATACATGACCACATAGTGTGGGTACATACATACACACACACACACACACACACACACATATAAAGCTTAATAGAGTTCACACTCAAGAGATTCAGTTAATCAAGATGTTGAGTGCTACTGAAGAATACACTCACACTAATTAGCATGTAATACTAAAAGGTTTGGAGTGCTCGACTTTGGTTGTGCTTTGTTAACTCAATTTAATCGTTTGACCTAATATTGAATAACATTTGAAGGAGCTAACCTAGAAACTTAATGCCTTCCTCATGGAAGTATTGACTAACCCAGAGCCCATAATTTTAGTTCATCCTCCAAATAAAGGGAAATCATCTCAAACCTCAAGGTCCACTCCAAACTCTAGAGAATAAAACACTAGGAAAAGTCACAAAGGAATCATAAATACCTAAGAAGCATTTGATTAACAATTCTTGAGGTTTCGATAGTACTGATTAACCCAAAGCCCATAATTTTAGTTCATCCTCCAAAATAAACGGAAATCATCTCAAACCTCAAGGTCCATTCCAAACACTAGAGAATAAAATATTAGCAAAAGTCACAAAGGAAATTGTAAATACCTAAGAATCATTTAACTAACAACTTTTGAAGTCTAAATAACTAATTGTCAGTGTGAGTTCGTCCAATACATGGGATTCAAAAAGATGGACATAAAGCATAAATTGCAGACTATATCAAAAGGACATGCCTTCCTAAAGCAAATCAAGGCAAGGGAAATCAAGGTCATCCTTGGTCCTAAAAAATTTGTCCTCCTAGCTACAAACAACAACGCATGTCATGTCTCGAGTCATGGTTTCTCTGTGTGAACTATATCCCATAGCTTGAAGATAAATCAAAGTGCAATAAATACAATATGGAGATGAAGCACCCTAACTAATCAATTGTGATAAGTCATGAGATGATAACATAAAGAAACATATCCTCTATATCTATCATGATAAGTATACTTGTACCTGAATGCATTTTCAGTTCCATATACTTGTATGGTAAATGTTACTCTATTGTCCAAATTTAGAGTTCATACCTGATTACACACACTTTGACCAACTTCAAACAAGGATAAGTCGATGAAAACATGGCATGTGCAACTATATTGATCACCATTACAATTCTCTTAACACCCTTTGAATAGGGAAAATGTTTAGTGTAAAGCTCAACGTATGAACCATAAGCTAATGAATTCGAAAATTCAAAATTTTTGATAAAAAATGGTGATCACTCACCCTAAATGATGAGCGTTTATTACTCACCCTATGTTTGTGTCTAGTATACATGTTTTGTGGTTTTCAAAAGATTAAGGTATATCACATGCATACAGAGAATATGTGCCTTCAGAGGTACTAAGTCTTTTTGCTTGGCTAGTTAGAAGCATGAACATGGGTACCTTGCAATTACATTTGAGATGGTCACCACAAAGGTGACCTACAAACTTGTATGATGTTTAGTATGTAAGTCTATAAAACCGCCTCTACTTTGTTTGTAGCCTTGGAACAATATATTACTTAGGCAACCGCATGGTGCATTACATAGATAAGGTAAGGATAAGATTAATGAAAGTGCCCAAACCACAACAACTAAGAGGGATCTGGAGAGGAAGCCTCAAGATGCTATAGAAAAACTCCCCCTCGTATCAAATAAGTCGATCAATTTGAAGAAAAGGTCAGGAAAACAAGTGGTCATACACTTTCAAGATATTCATGCAAAACTCATGCCATGGGTACTGTACATTGGCTTCTCAGGTAGATGGAACATAAACCACTTTTGCTAAATCTATGAGTATGGTAAGAGAAATAAAATAAATATCAATCAAACATACCACAAGAAGAAGACAATTTTTTAACCCTAGAAACCTTTTTACAGAAAAGCAACAACCAAATATATCTTCAATTATCCTTGACCAATATAGTCAAGGAATGGCCAATACAGCTAACATCGGCCACACAGAAGCCATGGGATCTTAAACCACCAACAATAAATTCATTATTGATCGATTCAAGATTATTCTTAATCACTTTATAGCCAAGTCTAGATTAACCTAACGCTCCCCACTTTAAACTTGACTTGGGGTAAGAGCCAACCCCACTCAAATTTTTTAACTAGGCATCCAAGAATACAACATGCCTCTTCCTATCACCTCAGTCTACATCTAGAATTTACACCAATGAATCAATAAACCATGGGTAAGCATGCCTAAATAGGTCTTACAACCATATGCCCACTTACATTGTGATTAAATCCAACTCCATAAAAAAGTCTTATATTATAGTAAATTGATTACTTCTTCCTCTATCTTCTTTGTGTTGCTTTTGCTAATGATTCATATAGATCCATGCCATGCATTTTTTCCATGTTCCATTTACCTATGACTATACGCCATTTCTCCGCTTGAGATTTCATTCCAAATGCTCTGTCCATGGATCCAAGCATCAAAATACTCTTTCCATAGTGTATAGGTTTACCCAGCGATGATACCATATGTTAAATCTACCAGTATGGTAAGAGAAATAACATAAATATCAATCAAACACACCACATAATGAAGGTTATTTTTTTACCTTGGAAATCCTTTTACAAGAAAACTAGCAACCAAAGATATCTTCAATTATCCTTGACTAATCTAGCCAAAGCATGGCTAATACGATCAACATCAGCCGCATAAGAAATATTACAATGGATCAATTACTCAAGCCTTTAAATAGGCTTCATCGCATGCTAATACCATGGGTTAATGGTAAACCCATTATTGACCAAATCAAAGTTATATTTAATCACTCTATAACCGAGTCAATATTAACCTAACAATTTTAGGTAGGTTGATATTCGTTAGTGTAGCCATTTTTTGCACTACTTATTGAAGTTAACTTCCTACTACATGAGAATTCTCTTTTGAGAGAAATAGTTTAAATATGTGAAGCAAAGATGCCATTAGATGACAAAATTGATATTGCCATTTGTGGAAACCTAATGAATGAAGAATAAGGTGGAAGAGATAACGACAAGTACTGGGAAACAAATATTTAAGGAAGACAACATTGAGGACAATGTTACTCTGACCCATATTTGTTGTTGTGTATATAAGCATGAATTTGAGAATCAATGGGTGGAGGCTATGGTATGGGTATTGTTCTTTGGTCCTAGCCATGGATATGTTTAGGTTCCTCGTGCCGTGTTGCTTAACATCTCTCATTTTGTCATTCAGTTTCCTTCTATTTTCTTTGTTATGCATTTGTGATTATAGTTACTCCAACATCACATTTAACAACCTCTTTTGATGTGCAATGAGGTATGGATATACATGGTTGCTTAAAAGGGCATGCTTTTTTTAGAATACACACATCAAGATCCTAACCTACTGATTCTTCTAAGAATCCCTCATTGATAGCATGTAACACCAAGTGACATGAAGAAAAGCAAGGAGGCCTAAGGTGTAGTCGAAAAGGTTAGATGGTGGAAATGGTGATGGGTATGCACTAAACTGTAGCTTACCAACAACAACTATCATGCATTATGAGAGACACTAGTATTTTTATGTTGTAGTATTCCTATGTTTGTTTTTCAGTGTTGTCCTCTATTATAGTGCATCCCTAAAAACATAGATAGATTGAGCCAAATGCCTAGATCAAGACCTTCATTATCAGGGTTTAGTATTTCATGCTCATGACTCATGGTTTGATACTCATAGATCCGATCTTCATGATCGAGATTCTATTCCATATGTTTAGTATGAAGCTCAATCTCACTAGGTTGTGGTTATCGAGAGCTAGAGTCTAGCCATGATGATTTAGTAGATAGACTAGTGACTTTGCAATGGCTTCATTGGGTGAGGCCCACAAACATAAGCACTAAAGACATAAGGGAGGAGATATATAGGTAGGGGTTCAAAGTGAAAGGTCCGAGGGGTTGGTGCACTATGGGATGTAAGAGTTTGATAGTGGGTACTTGAATTTTCTAAATCATGTGGAAAACTAGGAATTTGATATTGCTAATGTGCAAGAAACAATGAACATAATGATTTTTTGAGGTAGTTCTATGAGCCAAGACTCTTTCTTTGCACGAAATCCTGGGTAAGTCTATATTAATCTTCTAAATGGTCCTTTAGTTTAAATTTTGTTGGAAATAATGCATTGCTTTAGCTTTAGCTTAAGTTTGAATATTTAAAATAGCGAGCTAGATCCAACCTTCCAGGACTAAGCAAATATCCAAGAATAGTAATTGATCCTCTAACTTCAGTAGCATATGCTCCATACTTGATATATGTTCTTTGTTTCTTTTGCTTTAAGCTTCATATAAACACAAATTGGTGAAGACACCGCAACTTTGAAATATATATATTCAAACATATATATGTGACTTATTCAAATATCTATCCAACGCTAGGTCAAGCTACCACCATCTACAACCAACTTTGAACATGAAAGAGCGAAACAAAACATTAATATTAACCAAAGCCATAACATTATTCTACATCACCATGTGTAACATAAACATATACCTACTTTTGAAATTGCACCTTGCCTTGATATAGATTGCTAGAATCCCTTAGGTGAAAAGTAAAGAATAATAATACCAATACTTTAATTAACTAAGTTTACAAAGAACGTTCATACAAAATTTAAGATATCTTCTTTGCATAGAGTGCTATCATACCTCCTCACAACAAATGGCATTGGTATTTGACCATCCCAATACCGGCTATACAAACCCAATGATGAATAGTTGCATGTTTTTATTAATAAATGCAACGTATGCGAGAATCTTGGGTTCCACATGCGATCGAAGGAGATAACTAAGGCGGATGAGGTTCTAATGTTACATAGAAAATAGAATATTCGAACCTTAGTTAAGATTTCAATGTGGGAAATTTTGATAACTGTAGAAGTATATACGTTTTATATTTTCAACGAGCCTTATCAAAATAATATGTATAATAGAGATTAATTTGTAAAAAACATAGTTTACTATTGGACAACGCTATGGTAGATTCTATGTTAGACCGAACATGTTGTATCATATTAGGATTTCGAAAGGATTGAAAGTTCTAGAAGATTTTGAGTTTAGTCCAATGAGACCTTATTATATTAAGGTTTTATAAGACTTTGCTAGTAAATCATGGTAACTTCGTTTTGAAACTATAAAAGAATTTGATACGTTATAAATCCTAACAGTCAAATTTGGAGAAGAAGGTCAGAAAGAAGGAGATGACGATTTTTGAAAAAGTAGAGCGTCATTTTGAACAATGTCCCCATTAAGCATAAAGATTGAATTATCAAGTTCAATTTTAAGATATCCTTGAACTTGTATGGAAAATGGAAAAATGGAAGAATCCAATTATAGTGATGGAAAATGGAAAAATGGAAGAATCCAATTATAGTGATAGAGTTTGACAACAATTAAATAGTTTAATTTATTGCAGCTTCATATTGACCTTGGTGCTTGCACAAATGTTATACATCTCTTAGGATTTAATACCATTCTATATGGGAAGGGAGACGTCGTTGGTGATTTTTCCAACACAAATACATTCACGAGGATTATTCAATTAACAATGCACATCAAAGAAAGAAAAGAAAACGACTGACAATGTGTCACTACAATATGTAATCAAGCATGCACAAGTGGTAGCATGCGCATTATCGATTACCTTCTTATTTAGGGGATTGTACATAGTGATATCTAGGGGAATTATGTTGGTGTGAATGCAAAATTTGTCTTTTCCAAAAGGGGTTTAATGAGAGAAGGGTTAGGAGGACCTACAATTGATGGGAACCCTCATTGCATCGTTCTAGAGATGGTAAACTAGGTGGAGCTAGGAATGCTTCTGATATTTGCACTATGAATCCTTTGTGTTGGATATGGCCACTTGCAAGCCTCCATTGAGCCACGTTTCCAATCCCCTTGTTGCAATGCATACAATTAGATACACAAAGGAGTTGCTTGCTCAAATCAGATCTAGGATTTCCTCTACAAAGAAATGCTTTTGGAGTGATTCCAAGAAGAGGTGGACTGATGCAGCTTTTGAACCATCCTTTCCTAAATCAGGACTACTTATACCATGGAGGAAGAGAAGGTCATTATGGGTTTGGGGTCCCGAATTGGTGATTTGGATTCAAGTATTGGATTACTACTCTACTAAGTTAACTTTGTTATATCACTCAACATCCCAAGTCTAATAGGGAAAGCAATGCAAAGGTGAATATGTCAATTGAGCAATTCCCAAGGCCTACATGGAAGTAAGTGTGCTAGAGCTGAATGGGATTCTCGAGTTTAAGAGGGTGTCCCAATGTAGTGCTAAAAATAAGGATTTTTTTGCTACGGTTGGGGCACTCGATATTCTCACCACCATTACAATGCTATAAATAATGCAGAGGTAAATGTTCTCAATCAATGATTTCTTTTTAAACCATATTTGAGTACCCAACTTGTTTCAAATATATATTGCACAAGGTGAGGACTTTCTTTGCCAACTTTAATTCTACGCTTAAATTTAAGACTAGTTCTAGATAGACCAATTGGTAGAGCATCTTATAAAATTATTTTAGTTTTACATCGAAAACCCATACCATGATAAACAAACAAAATGACTCGGTGGATTATGAGAGTGGAGAATAACTTAAATTTACATACATTACAAATTGCAAAAGAATCAAATAATATAATTCTCAAATTAACTCTTTTCCAAAATTGTGACCCAAGCTTCAACATAAATATGATGAGTGATGGAGATACATATTAAAGAAAATAATTGAACAATGAGGTCAAGCTTCTAGATTTAGAATAAAAAATACTCCTCTTCAAAGGTAGACAAGTTACTTGAGAAGCATAAGCAGATTACAACAAAGAGAATTTGGAAAGAAAGGGGGCACTAACTATACTTTTCATATTGTAGATAAATTTGAGATATTGCAATCCCAACACTCAAATATGGAGAAAAGGGTCAATAAGAAGGTGATGACAATGTTCAAAAAGTAGAGTGTCCTTTGGTAGAACCTCTCCATTACACATAGAGACACAAATATTTAAATTACCTATAACCACGATCTTTATGACTCCATATTTGATTATATTCAGCCCTTGAATTAGTGTTGGCAATTCAGTTTGAAAATTTATCATAATCCCTTGTGTTGTAGCAAAGAAAATGAAAAGTGCCCAATACAATCTACCATAGTGTCTCTTGCCTCCAAAGGACTAAGGTTGCTTTTGTGGGCATTGCTAAGTTAAAAATTCAAGTTCATGGCTAGACAATGTTTTTAGGGAAATTGTAAATATGCACCTCATGGCAATTATCTACCTTTCACAAACAATGGAAATCATTGTTTATTAACCTTCATTGTGCTTGTATGTTTTCCAATGCTAGACAAAAATTAGAGTTGGAAATTCAGTTTGAAAATTTATCATAATCCCTTGTGTTGTAGCAAAGAAAAGGAACAAGTTCTCAATACAATCTACCATAGGGTCTCCTGCCTCAAGAGGGCTAAGGTTCTTTTGTGGGCACTGGTTAGTTAAAAAAATTCAAGTTCATGACTAGACAACGTTTTTTAGGGCAATTGTAAATATGCACCTCATGGCGATTGTCTGCCTCTAAAAAAAAATGGCAAACATTATTTATTAACCTTCATTGTAGTCAAGTATTTTTTCCAATTCTAGACAAAAAATGGCAAACATTGTTTATTAACCTTCATTTTACTTGTATGTTTTCCAATGGTAGTAAAAGTGGCATTCAAAAATTATGCACAACTTAGAAAAACAACATGCGTTTATGCCCACCATATTCCTAAAAGAGCAGTCCATCAAAATAAAAGTTTGCTATATTTCCAAATATAAACACGATCAATCCTCAATTAACACACAATTCCTTAGCATTCAACAATATAAAGGATTGAAAAGAGCATACGAATTAGATTACAATTAAAATGCAAGCACCCTAGTTTTCAATTTGTTTTTTGTTTTGAGATAGCAAAGCTCCAGATTTAATTCTGTGCACAGTGGGTTCCAATGAACTAGGGCACTCTCCAAATCATTGCCTCATAAGGAAGGGTTAATGGAAAAAACCAAGAGGGGGGGTCATACAAGAAAAGGGAGGTCCAAGTGGGCATAAATGAGGTGTGTTAAATTGAGTACGATGGCCCTTACATGTGCAATCACCTTCTTGTTGGGTATTTGTTATATTCTGTGCATGTGTGGGGGGGGTTTGTCATTTGTACGACTGCTTTTGTACAACTCTCGACACCCTCCCCCTTCCGTGAAGCGAGTCATAAATTTTTGGGTTTTTTCTAAAAATATGTAATTTAATCTTGGTTAATGGATTGGTGTTTATTTCTAATCCGGGTTAACAGATTAGGTTTTTGGATGTTGCAGAATACATACATATTGTATTATGAGTGATTAATAATCATAATGGGAAAGTAAGAGGCATGGCTCTAAGTTTTGCTGGTTTTTTCGGTTAAGGGTTTCTACGGTAAATATCTATGTATTATGTATGAATGATATGGTGTAATATTTATTTTGATTAAATCTGTATGCTTTGCTTCTCTGCACAAGTTTAAAAATTACACTTCTACATATCATAAACATGAGTGTAGCTAGGAGCCCCTTATAAGTTATGTACGCTAATGGATCCATCCCAAGAAGCATTGGACACCAACATAGGGCACAAATGGCCCAACATGATAAGGGACTTCCACCCATTAAGGGACAGGAAACAATGCCACTAAACCAACACTTCTTGGAATGAAAACCAAGAGGACCCACCATGACTAGACCATGGGAATTGAGCCCATTTAGACTAATACTTCTACATAAAAAATCCCAGACTTGACCTTTTACAATGGCAAAATATCCCTTCACTCTGGTATATCATGGAAAGCATATTGTGGATGATATAGTTACAACTGGCTCCAACTGTGGGCCATGCACTTCTCCTGGGAGTGCATGAGAACCTATGAATCATTTGGACCTATAGAAATTCTCACACATCTAACAAAAAATATGTCAAATGCATCAAAGGAAGACACTTTTGTCCTACCTTGTTCAAATAAAAATGAAATGATAAATAACAAGTGCAATGCATGATTCAAAGTAAATGCATAAATCAAATGAAGCCAAATATACTATGCAACTTACCTATCTACTCTAAGCATGGTGAGATAAATAAGCTCAAGTGAAATCATACCACCACTGAAGTCACCTTAACAAATTATTCCGATGGCACGGATTCTTCCTTTGTCTTTGGAAATAGTCCACGACAAAACCATGTTAATAGCGAGCTACGTAGATGTCATTACCTTTATCAAAATGGGGATAGAACAATGGAGGGATCATGAATCTGAATGCCCTTAAGTTCCTACCAAGAAGAAGGGCTCGTTTAACAAGCCCCCTCTATACAAGCTTGGACAAGAATCGGGTACAAACTGTCGTCATCACAATCCTGCTCATTGATCTTTGTTTTCCACCCCAAATGACCTTCAAAACCAACAAGGAAGCCTACATAGCAGGGGTGAAATAATTCTTCCATGTTATTCATAAACATGTGCATCTTCTCATCATCATAAAAAATCCACCAATCTTCATATTTATCAAGAACTAAAGGTATGAAAATTACTTCTGTTATTCATGATTCCAGAACAACCTTGTAAGGTAAATAATAGAAGCAGATGTTGTTAGGGAATCATCTAGCCGATTCTAAGCTCCAGGAATCACTTGTAAAGATAAGGCGGTGAATTGTTTTGTGGCCAATTTCACTACACCCATACTCAACTAAGAATTGACCCCGTCGAAGTTCATCATCAAAAAATTATCAGTATCATCTTCATTATCTTCATGGATTTCATCAAAAAAATCTATTTCATGTTCCTCTAGGTCCACGACAATTTTTTCTCAGACATTCTCATCAACTTGATCAACTTTTCCATGGACCTCTTCAAGGTTTTCCCCAAATTCACCATCCTAAGGGGGATAAGGGGAAGTATCAACTACATCTTCACCAATCATGTTTTCAACACCATTTTCAATCGAACACGGTTCTTCAAGAGATTCTTTATCTTCTTCTTGATCTTCTTGAAAACCCTTTCTATGTTGTTCCATACCTACATAAAAACCCAACTTTGGCTGATCCAAATTGAGAATATATTTGCTTCTGTATAGTAGGGAAAAAATATGGACATATTCTTCGTAACATCTGTGGCTTGAAAGATCTAGTAAAACACTCTTGAAATTTGAAGAATCATAGATGGGAGGGCCAAGACACCTCCAATAGTTATCATCTTCTTCATCATGAAAAGGAATCATGCCATTTTCCAAAAGGCCCAAGATATCATAGGAATATTCAAAACAACAGTATGGAGAAGTCACCATTTCTTCACTTTATTTAATTTGGGATTCTTGGTCTTCATGTCTGAAAGTACCATCATTTCCAAGAATAGGGCTCGATATGTCATCTTCCTCGACTTCCTCAAAATTCTAAACGACATATTCTTCCACAAAATCTTCCTTGTGTCCTTCTATATTTGCAACAACCATTGGCTAGTAACCCTTGAGGATTCCTTCTTAGACATGTTCTTCTTTTAAATATATTTACTCTTCAAGCTCCTTCTCTTGATCTTAATCATGGAGTTCCTCGATTTCTTTGACAAAATATTCAACCAAAGGTTCTTCAACCATGGCTTCTTCCTAAGATATTTCTAGGAGTTTACCTTCATCACTATCTTCATCTTCAAGTGATGGGTTAGAAGTTCCCTTGTTAATGAGATACCCAATATCCCCTCTGGAATAAGGATCCCATCCCTCACAAAAAACCTTGATAAATTCTTCAAGCGAGTGAATTCTTTTCTAGGGAAGCCCATTGTACAAATTTTTCACATCTTTGTTGGACAAATCAAGATATATCTTTAACATCTTCATCTTAACGTCCTCATGTACCACATTAAACTTTGAAATAACTCCCATGAATAATATAAAATGTCATTCAATTGAATCATCATGTCCATGGAATGTTGGTATGCATTTTCTCCAACTATCGCAGTCGAATTGATTAGGGTATCCTAGGATCCTTGAGAAATCTAGTGGATCAAACCAATTGTGCATCCATGGTTCATTAAAAAATTCCATTTCATATCTTTATTGATGCAAAAATATGTGGAGTCACCAGGATGAGCTCTTCTTCTTAACGAACATATGTGATCACTTCTACACCCAACAAGGTCGTCAAAAGTCGAGGTTTCTGTCTCAAAGTGTACTTCTTTGTTCTTATTTTTATTTAGTGGAGTTGGAAAATAAGGTTAGTCCATAACAATAATCTCATCAAATTACCAAAACAAAAACTTACCTCAAATTTCTTACCAAGTCCGTCATTCTTACTAGGGAAATGAAAAATTTGACCTGAGTAACATGCCCCAACTATTACGTAACAATATTCAAGCATCCTCAACAATGACACCAAAAATATTTACTGCTCAAAATAACACCCTAACCAAGGTCACAGATCACGATGCGATGGGTGGTAAGCACAGGAAAAGATACAACCTAATGTCACCACAACCTAGCTCGTCAACGCTATAGGTCAACTTGTAAGACCAAGGGGGAGTCCTTGATGTTGATGATATATATCTGTAGTTTCTTAAACAACATACAAACACCTTTTCCAAGAAACCTTTGAACAAATATCAGTGTCATATGGAGCCAAAAAAATGAATCATAAACAACACTGAGAGAGGGGTGGGATTTATAACATTTAATTACATATTCCAAGAAATATAACTTGAATGTGTTACTGCTATTATAATATTGCAATAATTAATAATGATCCAAAAAATTGATAAAAATTGATCAAAGCAATACCAACTCACTACATGAGATGTACCTTAAGGTATGGAGGTGAGGGGGATATGCAATACGATGAAGAAGAGGCCTTAAATCAAATCTAAAAATGTGAAATCAGATCTAGTAAATGCCTTAGAACAGTCCCCAAGTATATGGTGGTCCTAATCATAACATTTCCGATTGAACTTCCAACACCCCAGGGTCAATCTAGGCCCAAGACCCTATTGATTAGACCATCAAAAATTGGTTGAAATGATGAAGATACCTTCCCTACTTAAAATAATAGATATGAAAAATAAAACCTTAGCAAGCACATGTCGCCGAGAATCTCAAATATCCACCATAGTAACAAAACTCCCTTAAGGATTCACCATTAATTCGACTAGGGCGCTCTTTTCTATCCGAACATAAGTTCCAAATTTTGAATATTTTTTGAGATATGAATTTTTCTAATTTTTAGGGTTTTTTCGATATTATGTATATATTTTTTGTATTTTTACAATATATACAACATTATTTTGATAAAAAAGTAGAAGAGAAGGGCTTATGGCCTTGGTCCTCAACCCTAGGGAAATTAGAGATCAAGGTCAATGACCCTACTCAATTTGGCTATTCAAGATTTTCCAACTAGGGAAAAGGCTAGTAACCCGATAAAAGGTAAAAGTATCCAAATACTAATTAGGGAAAACAATGAATCCTAAGGCCCACAGTGGAGAGCTCCTTAAAGAGGAAGGTCTCCTTAAGCAAGACTAACAAGATGCCAATAAAATGCTAATTTACCTTCCTTAAGGAGAAAAAGCAACATCAAACAAGATATTGGAGAGATCTTACCAACATCAACGAAGGAAAGAGTAAGATAAAGAGTTCTTAGGTCCTCCTTAGCCAAGAGTTATTACAAGAATTCCTAGGATAAATATTGCAAGATAGAAAACCCTAAAAATTCCACCACTCAACCTTCATCACATGTAAAAATTTCCACAAAGAGAGGTGCGCACCACTTAGAAGCTCCAATATACCAAGAGGAAAATAAAAAAATACATAATAAGAACCCTTTCCTTGTTTCAAATGAGTGCTAGGAACCTTTATTTATATGAGGGTTCCTAGTCTTATCTAACTTTAGAGCCTACCTTACATAAAAATTAAATGACTTAAAATTAGGGTTTGTCACCCACAAGCAATAGACTAAACCACAAAAGACTAAAAATAATGATAAAATAGTGAAAATGGCTTTATCCAAATGAAATGATGAGCCAAGGGAGTACATAATGCCCCAACTAACCCCAATAATGTAGAAAATCCCTCAATGCCCTCCCCACTTAACAAGGTAATGGTTCTTGAAGAGGGTGACATTATGATGAAGTGTACAAATGTGAACCAAGAGAAGAGGTCTTACAAGAAAATGAAGATCCAAGTGGGCATAAATGAGGAGTGCTAAATTGGGTATGATAACCCTTACAGACACAATCACCTTCTACATAACATAAACATGAGTGTGCTTGGGAGCCCTCAAGCCTTGTGTCCTAATGGGTCCATCCCAAGAAGCACCAAACACCAACCCAGGGAACAAATGGACAACATGACAGGGAACTTCTGCTTAACAAGGGGCAGTCAACAATGCAACTAAGCTAACACTTCTTGGAATGAAAACCAACAGGAATTGCCATGACCATACCATGGGTCTTGAGCCCATCTATACCAACACCTTTACATAAACAAGCCCTGACCTAGCCTTTTACAATAGAAAAAGACCCATTCACTATCATATATCATGGTAAGCATGTTGCAGATGATTTGGGGCATAACACGGAGTACTATCAAAATCCTTAGGAGTCTTATCATCATTATATTTGGATTTTTTAGATTGAAATTTATACTTTTCAGAGAAGACCTAAAAGGACCAATAGAGTGGTTCCATGGTTGTTTTCAAAGGAGTGATTTAATTTCCAAAGAATCAATTAACATCTACATGTTAGAACCCAACTAATACCAAATGGAGATATCGAGAATGCACAAATATAAATTGTCACTAACAAGTTGCTTCAACATATGGTGGAATACCCCAACTAGTAGCAAATGGAGAGGCCCAATGCATAGAAATAAATCCCTGCTAACAAGTTGGTTACACATCTTGTCAAGCACTCAAGTGAGTACCAAATGCGCAAACCTCTCAATGTGCATAAATAGATCCCTACTAACAAGTTGCTTACACATCTAGTGGAATATGAGGATCTTGATTGCGAGTAGTGATCTTATCCCTAAAGCTCACGTTGATAATGTTGAGTAGATTTCATGGTAGTGTCTAGGGTATTGCATCCATTTTGATGAAAAGTCCATCTAGGTTCCATGGTGGAGGGATGATCACTTGTTAGTGACTTAAGGCTACCATGTTGGAGGCTTGACAATCTATACATTATTATGCTTAGGATATTTTTTATAATGAGCTTTATGTGCTTGAATGGGACATTTTAAACCAATTAGTTGTCAATCGACGTTACATGAACATCATTGTGCTCTAGACAATATTTTTCATTTTCCATCATTCTGTTATCCCCTCATGTTATCCCCTCCACTGGTCACTGGTTGGAGCATGTTGGTGTTGATTATGAATGTCCTGCTTGAGATGACGACCTATCATGTTTTGAATGTTGAAGCTTCGCTCAAAGTGACTGATAGATTTGAATATAAAAGAGGGTTGGAGTAGAGCAATACAACATGGAGTGTGCAAGTAGTGCGTAAGTGCATTTTTTTTGGTGAATTCTACGTCATGCTAGAAGGTGTGGTTAGAGGAAAAGATAAGATGAGAATCCACATGATTCATGAGTCTTGAGAACACCAGTAACACTACATAGATGAAGACGATGATCATGTTTGGTGGGAAGCATAAGATGTTAAGGGGTTTGTAGTGTCCAAGTTTGTGTGGTGGGTATTTGTCATAGAACTGGATATGTCATTGGTGTCTATGTAACATCTAATTCTGATTGTCGTGTTTAAAAATTGTTGTTTGCATTAAAGGGTTGAAGCCCTCGTTGTTGACTATTGAGCTAGTTGTGGTCCAGAACCAGTGATCTTGTTGTTGTGAGAAGGATTCATTGAGCTTGAATTAAGGTGGGGGGGGAATCGCTAAGACCACTTGAAGATTAAGATTGTTTGAGTGCATGCCACCAGCCAAATTTAAAGCTGATATTTGTTAGATTGAAATCCTGAAGGTTGCTACAAAAATTGAAAAGTTTATACAATAGATTTGTATGTCTGCGTGTGTATGATTGTATAAGTGTTTGTTTCGTACAGAAATGTAGGAGGTCAAGCTGTATGTAAACATATGTATGGTTGAACTCAAATGTTGACAGAAATAAAGCCAGAAGGCCGATAAATGAGAAAAACATACTTGTACATCTGCAAGTTGTGAAGTTAAGCCTGAAGTTCCCAAGTATTGAGAGAAGAAGGCCTATATTGGCCTAACATAATAGCTCCAACTACTTGGTTTAGAAGTAATATTTTGAGTGGAAGTTTGTTGAACATAATAGCTCCAACTACTTGGTTTAGAAGTAATATTTTGAGTGGAAGTTTGTTGAAGTGAAGAAGAATAGTCTATAAGAGACTTAGACAAAGAGAGAAAACCTTGAGTAGGTTCAATTGAAAGTCATTGAATTCAGAGAATCTTTGTTAGAATGGAGTTTGAAGATGGTTAGAAAAGGAGAATGAATGCCTATAAGACCAACATAGATCCATCTTAAACCATGATCTATCAAGTACTGAGAGGGATCCAATTTCTTAAGTTGTAATTAAAAAAAAAATAAACTCAAGAGATTTGATCTCTCTTGTTTGATAGATCAAGGTTTAAGTTTTAAGTTTTAATTTTTTTATTTTACAGGTTGACATGGATTTTTTTAATTAAAATTTTCATAATTTTTTATTTTATGAGTTGACATTACCTTTTATTTTTGGTAAAATTAACGTATGTTACGTTATGTTACCTTACGTGACAACGTCTCCCCCATATTGGGTTGTAGAGAATCTCGTTCATCTTGGTGGAAAGACATCTAAATGAGCCCATAGAGAAACAACTAAATTGAGGATCATAAGAACCAGTGAAGAAAACCTCATTGGAAATGAGGTGCAATTTGAAATAGAAGACAATCAATATTGCCGAAATGAACTTTTTGATTCCTTGCCTTTTAAGACAGAACAATAAATTGAAGATGATTACGATCAACAGTTCATGGAAAGAAAAACTAAGTTGAAATAAACTCACTTGATGGTTAATGAAAATGAAGATAGTTATAGCCATGAAGAAGATAATTTTATTGCATGCGGAAACATGAGTATTATCGGTAAAAATATATGATAGTATTTACAACATTAAATTATGGGGATCCGTAGACTTAAAGGTACTAGCACTATATGTGCAAGATTGAAGCCTAAAATAGCTTATCTAGCCTAACCTAATGCCAACAAACCACTTTAATCCAATAAATAAATGACACAAACAAATAAAAATAGACTACCACCTTGGGATGAAACCCGACATGAGAAGACCATATCTCATGAGTTAGGCCTTTAATTATCCCTTGAGGATTAGACAGTAACTCTAAACAAATACTTGAATCAAAGTGCAAGAAAAACAAACCAAACTAAAGAAAAAGAAAGACAAAAATAAACTAAACTATCCAAAGCAACCTAAAGCAAACCTACATCTAAACAATCCTATGTTGAGAGTCTACCCTTCACTTATATTTAACAACAAAATATGTTACAAAATATACAAAATTTATTTAAACAAATTAAAAAATACTTACAAAATTTATTAACAAATTATAAAATATAAATTTTATTGAATGTTAAAAACAAATGGGTTAAATATTTACAAATAATTAATATTTATTAAATAAATTACAAAATAAAAATAAAACCACACATATATACTTCGTGAAACGATTTTCAAAACATTTATTTATATGAGAATGGCATCCAAAATATGAAATGAATACAGCTACGAGAATGGCGATACTCATAAAATTGATGTTTATAAAAAAAATTACAAGGTTGCCAATAATGACATTTCAAACAAAGATAATTATCGTTTCTTAACAGAATTCCATTCTAGAAAATAGAAATGATGTTTTGAAATAACGTAAACTAAACATATTTACGGCTCTATCTACAGAAATTGTTCTCAGCAACACAACTTTTGGAATGAAGGAAAAATTAAAATGAGTTCAACAGGAACAATTTGAAAGAGACACAATCAATCCAAATAGAGTTCACCAACAGGAATTAGCAAGGGTATTGCGAATGATATTTTACGGCGAGTTGACACTTGATGGTTTCTTCCATTCATTTGCCTACAAATAAACTGAATTAATGGGTGTGAGCTCGAACAATATGAATCTATCTTATAGCGGTAATTCCAATCAAGAAAAGGACAATACAGAACATCACACTATTAAACTAGATCTGCACAAAAGTGAAGAATATATATTCTAAGCATTTATCAAACCGAACTCATGGATCTAAACTAAACTGCAGGTAATTCGAATTGACAATTACAGGAAATGCACGTAAAGCAAATGCAAAAATAAACTATAACAGAAATCATACAAGCTAATCTACCTTGCACAAAATATTAAAGATCTGAACTAAACTAGAACAAGAATCTACTTAAACAGATTAATCTACTTCAACAAAAACAAAACAACCACACGATCTTGTACGGAGGGCCCTTAGGGACTAAGACTGTGAGCTGAAATTTACACCAGAGCCGAGTTTAAACTAAGCCTGCTGCAATCTTCAATGAGTAAATTCCATCAAAACCCAGAGATGAGCTAAGATGTCCGCAAGCAGAAGTGAAATAACAGAAAATTATATATTTCTATTTTCCTGAATAATAAGTGTCATTTACATACGAAGTACAGGGATATATATAGAACCAAGCTGAGATTGTAAACATGAACTGGTTCGGTCTCCAAATCCTCGAGTCACAACAAATTCTCTAAATTTGAAAAACCGGTTGTAACCTTAATTTTGGAGAAATTGCATATGTTTGGGCACGTTTTTCTCTATATCTATTAATTTGATGGAATTTAAGAAAGAGTTATAATAGGATGCATGGCTACTAAAACAAGCATTTACTGTGTAAAATTTGATGGAATTTAAGAAAGAGTTATAATAGGATGCATGGCTACTAAAACAAGCATTTACTGTGTAAAATTTGATGGAATTTAAGAAAGAGTTATAATAGGATGCATGGCTACTAAAACAAGCATTTACTGTGTAAAATTTTGCAGCCATAAAGAATGTTGCAGCTGATCCTATTGTTGAACTTGATGCAACAAAGAAGGAAAATCATGTTGAAGAAGATGCAACATTACTGAATGTTGTAAAATAAACTAAAAGAATTCAAGACGATATGGCCTTGGAAGCCACAAAATTGACAAGTAAATTTGATGAAGTGGATAGTATAGAAATGGTTCTTGTTAACGATGAATTTCTCAAGGAAGAGGACAATAGTGAAAAAGTGTAAAATAAGATCTCATGAAGGACATGCCCATGGAGGCATTAAAATAATTTGATGACTTTAATACTTGTGAATGTGTAGGTACAACTAAAGTAGAAAGAAATCAAATTGATGTTAAAGATGAAATTCAAGTGTTGAAGCTTGATCACAAGAAATTTAAGAAGAATTTAAAAAAAGGGAAGGCAAACTCATAGGTGTTGTGGAAAGTAAAGATAAAGATGAGACTGAAGAACAAAGTAAAATTTTTGTTGCAGACAATGAAGGTTGCAATCATGAAATGGGTACATGTCATGAAGATGGAAGCAGTCTTGTAAACAATAAATGTGAAGAAAAAGATTTTGATGTTGTTGTAAGAAAGGTTGAGGACAACCTTGCGAGGTGATGTTAAAATAAAATTTGATGAAGTCTATGCAACTATGTTAAATGTTGCAGGAAAGCCTAAAGGCATTGAAGATGACATGGCCATTAAGGTCATAGAAACTGGAAACAAAACTGAAGTTGTACAAGACAGTTGAATGTAATCAATATGTTTGAAAAAGAAGTTTATGGTGCATATAGATGTGGCAACAATGTGTTTGAAGCCTTATCCGCTACTGCTGTAGTAGGAGATTTGAATATTAGCATTCGAGAAGTGAATGGAGAAGAAGAGGTCAAGAAGGAGATTCTTATTTTTCTTAACAATTTGATTGCTTGTGATTATGTAGGTATTCTAGATAGCCAGGAAGTTCTAAGAGACCAAGCCAAAGGAAATTTTGAATAGAAAGCTTTAGAATTAGTAGAAGTTGATAAGCAACGTTATGGATTTGATAAATTCATTGAAGAATTGTGTGAAGATATGTTGAGAATTACTACAAAATGGAATTAATTGAAAGAATGTTAATGGAGAAGTCATGGATGTTGAAGATGAGAATCCTACGGAAGAAAAGTTTGAGGTAATTGGAATAGCAGAAGAAAATATAGATAGGGATCCTAAGGAGATCCATAAATTGTTGAATTAGATCACTGCAATTGTGTGTGAAAGCACTAAAATTGGTTGTGATGAAGATGTAGAAGAATACTTGAAGATTGGGTTAGCTGAAATAGGTTGTTCTCCTAACTTATATAGTACCGAGTCATAGCTGAAATTCTTTGTGCAATTATTGACATATGTTCTAATGAGGAAGTTGAAGAGTACTTCATCATTACTATAACAACAATAATAAAAAACAAAGAGAAAGTAATGCTTCCAGAAGAGGAAATAATTAAGGAGGAAAGATACTCAAGTGGAGTGTTGAAACAATCGAGCAACAATATCAAAGAAAAGGTAAAAAGAGAAGAAGATCATCATGTTGTTTGCATGCAAAATATAGAAGACAATGAAGAAGTGGTTAATGATGAATTCATAGAAATATTTGAGAGTGTTAAAGTTACAAATATATAAAATATTGTTGATACAGATCACGATTAATTTGGAATATGTTACATGACAATAATTGTATCACATAAATCTCGGTGGGCTAGATCAATTGGTTGAGTGTTGTAAGTTGTGAGCAGAAGGTCTCGGGGTCAAATCCTTGGGTGGATATACGTTGTTATATAAGGGCATCACTTGATGTCCATTGAGTATGGAGGCTAGTACAAGTGAGGTACTAATTGTGAAGAGACTAGTGTAGAAAATGAACTAAAATAATAATGTGAACGAGATGTTACTGAGATGGAGTCTCAAAGAAATGAGGTATTGTTATGAGCTAATGATGTGGTAGCAAGTCATTGTGTAGTATGAAGTTAGTTTGCAAGAAGATGACCATAGTAGTTGGGATTATGATATTACTATTTTGTAGAAATTGAAACTATTGAAAGTTGATGTATCTACCCTTGAATTGGAGGGCATTAACTATTTGAAGCATAAATAAGAGAAACAAGAATATACAGTTGAATATGATAGCAGCAAATAATAGCAAAGACCTTTTGGGCCGAAATGAATCCCTCCAAAAATCCTTTTGTTGAACCCCCCACTTAATACACCATTCCAATAAAAAAAACTATTTTCACAAGATACCATAGGTATCCAATGACATTTTTAATACTACTTTTTTTATTTTTACCCTTAGTATGGTGACATGGCACAACTTTTATAACACCTATATTCCCTACACGTTGAAATATGAAATCTTAATTAGAGACAATATTTTAAGATGGGAAACAACCTCCTGAACTTAGGTTGACTTCATACACAGTCATTCCAAGCAAATTTACACCACATTTAGTCACAAATAATACCTATTGAAACACCACTCTAACTCTAAACAAAATTTGATTTACACCACCTTCACACACATGTCATACTTATTCAAACACTTATATGACTTTATATAATCGGATTCACACCACCTTTAAATACAATGTACATATTAAAACTTCTCAATACCTATTCAACCCCCTATATATATAAATATAAACCCCCTAATATCTATATATTGAAAATACAATGACCCTTATAAACTAGGTAATATATTGCTTCCATTTTTTATAGTATTAAATCCTCCAATATGATCTCGCATATTGCTATAATATTTCCTAGTCAGTGAACCCTTTGTGCTTTAGGACTAATTCTATATCCAATGTCTAGAAGGGTCACCCAAATGAATTGATAATTTAAAGTCTAGATCGAATATTTATCAATTTAGAGTTATATACACTAACAAAGTACGATGTAAAATATAAGCAATGAGATACTTTGATTTACTGAAAAAATTAAACACCATAAAGATATAACCATAAGAATATGTGTTTAAGGATAACTAATGAATCCACTTGAAGGATACATAATGATAAATGCTAGGTTCAAAGGAGAATGCTTTCGATAGTTGTAAAATGTAAATCAAGAAGCTAAATGAAATTAATTATTAATCCACAAAAGTAAGTACATTAAGTGCATGAATTAACAATGAATGCAAAGCGTATGACAAAGTTTAAGGAAAAGCCCCTACATTTTGTAATAGGCTCAAGTATGATTATATTAAGTTATATGAGATATATGTCTTAGTCATCCACCAAATATGATTGTAATTAAATCAACATGTAAGAGCAACTTCAAATTTATGAAATTAAACCAATAAGAAACAATAAGTGAACCTGAATAAAAGATTGAATGTCTTAAATTGTTAAAGATAACCACCACTTAAATAAATCTAATTGCAATATAAATGACAAGTAACAATGAATTGCACTAACAATTAAATTATGATAAAAACCACTATTATGTTTAGGCATTAGATTTACAAGAGAAAAGACAATTATGGAAATGAATAACATGTAGAGAATTAAATTCAACTTCTAGAATTAAAATTCTAAATAAATGACTAAAATATGTTTGAAAATTAATTAAATTTTACTATAAAGAGTGATATCACTTCTTAAAATTTGATGCAGAAATATGACAAGGTAACTCTATTATGTACTAACAGTTACTAAGTCTAGTTTATTGTTTACACTTATGTGAAAATTTCAAATTGTAAAAAAATATTAGTCACTTTACATAAAAGATAAATGACTTGTGAAATTATGTAAGAAGTAACCACTAGCACAACCACTTAACTTGTGGCAGGTGAACATTGATAGGTCACAAGTTAAGTGCCATGAGAAAGTTATATGTTACTTGTTCTCCATGCTTAGTTAATGTAATCATGTGTTATTGTATATGCCTCAGCTACCTGTTACCTTCTTTAGTTAAATTGGTTGTCTATCACCACTTGTTATCCATGCATGAGCTACAACTTATCCATTCATCGACTACCCGTTATTTTTTATATTTATTTTTGTTATTACACCAATAGGTTTTTATATCTTTGAATTTGGGGTAGACTAGTATCTATGCTTTTCCTAGATTGTACAAGGATGAGACAAGTGTATTGTAGAGATTGATTTTATGGCATTCGTTCCAAATTCGAAATAAAAAATTATAAAAGAAAAAATAATATAAAAAATAATTGGTAGTTGATGCATGGCTAACTAGTAGCTTATGTATGGATAAGGGGATTCATGGCAAGCAATCGGTTTAACTAGAATAAGGCTAGTGATAACATGTAACTGAGACATAGACAACAAGTGATTACAACTAACTAGTGGATGATCCATGGATAATGGGCAGTTCATGAAAGAACACCTAACTTGTAGCCTATCGGTGTTCAACAACCACTTAGTGAAGTGGTTGTGCTAGTAATTGTTTATTTCTAATTTTGAACGATGACCATAAAATCAATCTAGACAATACAATTGTCTCATCCTCCTTCAATCTAGGAAAAGCATAAATGGTAGTCCACCCCAAATTCTAAGATATAAACACCTATCAATATAATAAAATCTAAATATGAAAAATATGCAATGAAATAAAATCATATATACAAGTATTCTTATGTAGACTTGAAGAAACAAATCTAAAAGTAAAATACCAAGCCCTATAATGCAATTTCTAGATTTATAATATAAATCAATTACTCAAATAAAATATTTTATATGCCATAAAATCAATGAGGGACCATTAAATATGAAACTAAAGATGTGTGTATGATAATTATTTTAGATTTATATTAGATATAAGCTTGAGATATTCAATAAAACCGATTCGATATTGTAACACCTCGATTTTGACCCCATTGCATTTAACATATAAATGATGTGATATCGTTATAAAATCATGGTGAGGAGTTGTTGAAGCCTTGGATGTGTAGGTGCTGGAATGAGTTCTAAGGCTAAGAACAGAGGAGGGAAACCCAGATTGAAAGGATTCAAAAGGTCCTACGCAAGGACAGTTCTATCCCCATCTTGTTTGGAATAGTAATCTCCCACAGATACAAAGGCCTCCGCTGGCACTTATGGGGTTTGACCCTAGAAGGATTTGTCTTCCTGAGATGGAAGAATGAAAGTGTTCTGATTCTAAAGTGGATCTAAACCTAAGACAACTCTACCTTAAAAGAAATCTAATCTAAGTCAGGTCTAATCTAAAGGGAGGGTATTGTTTGTATGCAGGGTAACTTGGTTTGAGTTCCAACAAGTTATCTCATCAACTTGACAGAAATGTGGAATTGAATCATTAACTCATTACTTCAAAATACAATCAGGCAATGAGAATTACTGATAATAATTCAAAGATTAAGCATATCCAAGATTATCCTGTTGTTCTTTTTCCAATTGAAAAATTAACATGAACTTAATAATTTCTGTGAATCATTTGCAGAAATAGATAGGGATTTTAATTAAAGAAATTCAATTAAAACATAAATACACAAAGATCATGAATTAATACAAATATAAATTCTAGATCAATGCATTAATGATTGGCTGCAAAATCAATAGTATTAATTGATAATTAAGGTGAAGAAATCAAACATCATCAAAGAAATTTGATAAGTTACACAAAGAAGATGACAAAAGAAACTAACTTTGATTCATTGGTCTGCAAAAAATTACATGATCACAAGTGAAACAACATTTCTCCAGTCCTTCTCTAGTGATTATCTCCCCCCTCTTCCCCATGAGACTTTTATCCCTTTAAATCATAATTACAAAGGATAGCTTTCCCATGAAAACATGGATTTACAAAATTAGACTATTCTAATCATATCATCGTAGAGAATAGTTCATAACGAATGTTCACAAAATTTTCAAAAGACGTTCATCACATAATTGCAGGAAACATCCCGTAATAAACTGTGGAGGTTAACCACAGACTACTAGCTGTCTATGATGGATAGTAAGGGAGCTGGAAAATATTTCTTAGAAGATTTATGATGATCAACAATGTTCTCGAAAACTGAAAAATTCAACCACGTGTTCCTCCTTCAAAGGGATTAATGGAGTGACAGGTTCCTCATTGATTATAAAATCCTAGATAATGGTATTGTCTTGATCAACTGGCTTTTCAATGATATTCCTTCTCTTCTTCTGAGGGAGGTGTATGCAGATGGATTGAATCTCAGGTTTTTCTTCACTACTGCTACTTTCATTAGGAACACCTGGATCAAAAGGTGGCGACACAAGTTCTTGATATAGAAGAGGCTGAATTTCTTTCTCTTCACAAAACCTGACCAAAGATTTATTATCTCTTTGCATATTGCTCACAATACAATTGTCAGAAGGAAAACTTATGAACATTAACTAACAAGACTTTTCTAGTACAGTATGGCGAACAACCAATTTCCCATGTTAAAGCCTGTATTTAATAGAGAACAATAAAGATTCCAGGAATGACTGAGCGTAATGAATTGCCATGATTAAAACCTTATGGTCTGGAACTTGCAATTATCACGTCTGTATTGAAATAATGCACAGCATGCGTCGATAAGGATTGGGTTAAGACAGGATAAGATAGTAATAATTCACGTATGATTAATGTCAAATATTAACACCCAATCAATTACAAATTAGTTGAATCAATGATTATCAGTTCATAAGTGGCCATAGGTGAAAATTGCAGTTTGAAAATCAATTGCAAATAAAAAATAGTGAAGAAAAATGGAGAACCGAAATGATTATTCAAAACAAAAACAATCCAATATCAACTGCAGGATCGAGGCAAATCAACGATCAATATTAAAAATGTAGGCTGTGGAGGACAAGTGCGAAAGGTTTATCTTGGACATATACACAATCCTTCCCACAATCCACAATCCGCAAGTTGCAGGTTGTGGCTTGCAGGATCTCAACTCTATACATTATCAAACAAAAAGTCCCCGCAATCCGTAATTTGCGAATTGCGGGTTACAGGATCAAAAAGTGCAAAACTAAATTAAAAGGTGTTCCCACAATCCGCATTGCAGGTTGAGAAACAAGCGACCGTGATTATTAGACATACAATTCCGCATCCGCAATCCGCATTGGGGATTGCGGGTTGCGGAACAAAAAGCAATCCAAAACTAGAAAAGGAAGATCTGGCGATCCTCATTGCGGGTTGCAAAAGAACTGACTTTTAGGAAAAACTTGTGCTTTCCGCAACTCTGAAAAACACGCAAAATCAAGGGAATTTTTCAAAAGGAAAAATTACTAACTTGATCAAATCAAAGCAAAGAAATGAAAACATGATGAAAAACCCCAAAATGACCAAGGATTTTAATCATTTTCTTTGCATATAAAAATTTGGGGCTCCCATGTTTTGTAGAAAACATGGGATCTGTTGTACCTACAACAAATGGCGATTGGCTGGGAAGAACTAGTTATCTCTTAAAATGAAACCTGTAATTACAAGGAAGACATGTCAACAAGATTGATATTTTAATGTGTAATTTACAAAATGTTCTCATAAAACACAATCAAAAGAGCAAATTTAGTCATATGATCGATATATCCCCATCCAAAACCATGTAATGATGATGTTCATATGACAAAGCAGTCTCAAGAGTAAACAAGAATCCTTTACCATTATGCAGTCATAGGAAGGCAGTTTATGATGAGCCCTAGGGAAAACCTAAAGCCATTATGGGTTACCAAATCTTGAATCACCTTTAGCTTATTAATTATTGATTTATGTACAAACATATTACTCTCAATATATACATTTTCTTTTCACCCCTTTTTTTTCTCTGTTGAAACAGAATGAAATATACAAACAAGACTTCTGTTGATACAAGGCCATTACCTTGACTTGGTGATCAGATGTTGACAATGCCATTCACGGAACTAATATGCAAACAGAACAAGCTAGCTCGGTAAGGAGACTCCCTCTATTTTAGCTTTTGACACTAAAAGTAATTACCATGGCTTGGTGACCATACTGGGGTAATTTCAGTCCAAAATCAAACCCATGATCATGGTAGGGACGGCTTGTAATAAGACCCCCCTTATCCTTATATACAACAAACTGTCTTACAAAAGAAAAGAAAATTTATTAGTGTATAGGTTACAATACACTACCATGGCTTGGTGACCATATGACAACAGTGTTACTCATCGATGTTTTGTAGATCATGAATGGACTGACCTGTGATAGGATCTTCCACCTTCCAGCAATAGCTGAAAGTCATCCCCCAAGTTTGGTGGCTTGATGTGGAGATGTCATTCCACTTAAACATCTATGAACATAATGGGTTGGCTTGTGATAAGACCCCCCATCTTGCAATCTATAATTATTAAGGTAAATTATTTTAAGGTGATCAAAATGGGATCCAAAATGGTTAAGGTTGATAGAGCTATGAATGTATGCTCCCATTCACTAATGAAACATAAGGCAAGAAAACTAATTGCTTCCTCAACTTCAATTAACCAAACAAAACATATATAAAGATATTTGATTTAGGTGGGAAGGAATCAGTCAAGGCTTTGCAAATATTGACTGTTTTGATTTCATAGAAAACATTTTCAACTACGAGCTAGGTGGGAAGGTATCAGTCAAGGCTTTGCAAATATTGACTATTTTGATTTCATAGAAAACATTTTCAGCTACGAGCTAAGAGGAATAAAAGATGACCCTATTTACCTTAAAACTTCAGACTTAGGTTATCTTGAGACATACTAATCAACAACCTTCACCAAAAGGTGTAAGCATTATTCAAAAATGAAACCAATGTATAAAAGAAAAATCAGAGTGAAAATAAAGTAGGAAAAGCAAACAAACCACACTTTATGTACAGCAAGTGAATGTGCTCAATCAAACAAAGTACTTCTTGAGCAATTGCACATTGATTGGGTAGGTGTCTATGATACCCTCCACTGTATGCAACATGATAGTACTAGGACCAATCTTTTCTGTAACAATTAATGGTCCTAGCCAAAGGCGTTGGAGCTTAGTGTAATCATTCTTGTCCTTGTGTTGTTTGTCCCACTTCATGCTAAGTCCCCCACAGTAAACTCCCTATCAGATGAGGATTTCTCAGCAAACCACCTCTTAACCAATTACCGATGTTGATAAAGCTTATTTTTGGACTTCTCCTTGTCTTCCTCTAGCTTGAGTAACATATCAATTCTATGCTGGAGTGGGGAAGAATCACCCTCTTGTATAGACTGTGTCAACTGCAGTGAAGGAATCATGAGGTTGGATGGCAAGATGGCCTCCTTACCATAAAATAAATAGTAAGGGGAATTTGCTATGGTTTCCTTTGGGGTGACCTGGTCTACAAAAAGAGCATTGTATAACTCGGTATGCCAATCTTTATGATGAGTAGCAACTGTCTTCTTTAAGATATTTATCAAGTTCTTGTTGGAAGACTCTGCTAGTCCATTCCCTTGTGGATAATAATTGGCAGAAAACTTCAGCTTTATCCCTTTTTCAAGGGCATACTGTGTAAGATCAATGGAATAAAAATAATATGCATTGCCAAATACTAAAAATTCAGGAGCACTAGACCTAGTGACTATTTGGATTTCAAGGAATGATATCACTTGGTTTGTATTACATTGTATGAGGGGGACTGCCTCTACCCATCTGGTAAAGTAGTTCGTAGCTGTTAACATATACTTGTGTTGCAGGGAGGAAGCAAGGTTGATGGGTCCAATAAAATATAGTCCCCATTGGTTAAATGGAAACTGAATAGTCACTGGATGCAAAGGAAAGGAAGGTTTTTTAACTTTCCTAGCACATTTCTGGCATGCTTCACATCTTCTGACATATGAGTATGCATCTTTAAACAAAGTAGGCTAGTAGTATCCTTCCCTAAGGATATTATGTGTAGTTGTCTCTCATGAGAAGTGCCCTCCCACAGGTCCTGCATGAAATTGCAAGAGAATATAATCAGTTGCTTCTTTTTCCAAACATCTGAGAAAAACACCATCATAATTCTTCCTAAATAAAATGCCATCTATGAATTGATAAGGTGAAGCTTTCAACCTTAAATCTCTTCATTTTTTAAAGTCCAGGGTTTCAGGAGCAAACCCATGAGTAAGGAAGAACTTAATGTCATCATACCATTCAGATGATTGGGTGGTGATAACATTAACAAAACCTGTTGTTGTACTCTCCTCCTGTTCCCACTCAACCTGCTGGTGTACATGATCATTGGATTGACTGATCAACAGACACAAGCCTTGGCCTTTGATGATCTTTGTTGGTCCGATCTCCAAATCATATTCTTGCAAAGCTGTCATCCAATGAGCTCTCTTTTCCCCTAGTTCTTTCTGAACCAGTATATTTCTGATAGTTGCATAAGGAACAATAACTTTAGTCCGAGATTTCAATAAATATGGTTTAAACTATTTCACATATGTATAGACCACATAAGCTTGTTTTTCAATCTGGGAGTAATTGAGTTCTACTCCTTTGAAAGTAGAGCTCATGAATGAAATAGGGATCTCAGCACCATTATCATGTTTCTGTGTCAAGACAGCTGCATAGGAGAAGTTAGTAGCAAATGCATGCAGAATAAAATCTTTGCTGAAATCTGGAGTCTGGAGACATCAAAGCGGGGGCTTCCGCAATGGCTCTCTGGATTTTAACAAAGGCACTTCTTTGTTCCTCAGACCATTTAAACTGGGCATCTTTCTTAACCAATTGTTGTAATGGCTTAACAATTTGAGCAAAAGTCGAAACAAATGTACGAACAAAATTAATCTTACCAAGAAAAGATTGCATGGCCTTACGTGAACCAGGTAGGCCGATCTTTGAAATGGCTTCTGTGCACTCTAGATCGATAATCATGCCTTCTTTCGAAACAATAAAACACAACAACTTACATTCAGTGACTGCAAAGACATTTTTTTTGGGTTTAATGAGATTCCATATCTTCTACATTGTTTGAAAACCTCTGTCAAAGAAAATGAATGTTCATGTCATTTTTTGGAATAAATAGTAACATCATCTAAGTATACAACGACATAATTGTGCAACAAAACCCTGAAATCTATGTCCATAGCTCTCTGAAATGTAGCACCTGCATTAATCAACCCGAAAGGCATTCGCCTGTAGGAAAAGGTTCCCCAAGGGGTCCTAAAAGCTATTTTTAGTTGATCATCAGGGGCAACCAGGACTTGGTTATACCTTGAGAAACCATCAAGGAGAGAAAACATCTCATACCCTACTACCTTCTATAGAATCTGCTCCATTGGTGGAACATGGTAGTTGTCCTTTTCGGAAGCTCTGTTTAAGTTTTTGAAATCAATACAGAGTCTGATTTCACCATTCTTCTTCCAAATAGGTACCAGGTTGGCAATCCACTTTGTATGCCTGACAGGGAATATAATTCTTGCTTCCAGTAGCTTCTCAAGCTCTTTCTTTACAAAGGGTTCCAGACTGGGATGCATCTTCCTTCACTTCTGTTGATAAGGCTTTACTTTTGGTTTCATTAGTATATTATGGTGCATGATATTGGTATCAAAAGTTTTGAGTTCATCATATGTCCATGCAAAGACATCTTTGAACTCCTTGCAGAGTTTGATAAAATCCCTCTTCTCCTCAACATAGCAATCAACCCCTAGATTGATGAAATGAGGGTTCTGTTCAGTTCCTAGGTTGACTGGCTCATAGTTGAGGGATGAACTCTGGGTCTTACAGTTGGTCTTTTGCTTGAACTTATCTTGCAGATCATAAAATTTCTCTAGGTTGATAACTAATTTATGGATAAGGTTGGAAGGGTTAGACAAAGACTTCTCATGCTCAACCTCATCTATTGCAACATCTTGAAAAGTGTCATGGGCTATGATAAAGTCTAATATTTGTTGATCATCATCAAATACCTTCCAATTTGTCACATTATCAGGAATAGAAGGCCTACACATAAGTTCAATTGAAAAAGTTTTAGGGGGAAAACCTTCTATGCAGTGCCCTTACTAAGCACTGGGTCTCTATTTGTATTTTCATGTAAATACCAAGTTTTCTCTTATGTTTTCTGGAAAAATTCAACCGTCTATGTCTCTATTATCTAAATGATTATATGTCTCTGCAATTTAAGTAAACATAAACTTAAATCTTTCATTTCAACTCTGTTCTTTTAACATGCATAATCTGAAAATAAAAGGAAAATACATTTTATTTAAGCTAGCTGAGTAAAATACCTGGATCCGTAGATTTGCAATAAGATCAGAAGACTTACGTGGTGGATTCTGTAAGTTCCCCTAGCAACCCAAAATGATGTCTCCACCCTGCCGATCAGCTATTATCTTGCTGACCCTAGGAAATCAACGGATTTCCTAGCCCCTGAGCCCATAGACCGATAATCCCGACAGCAACTTTCCTTCATACCTTTCCATAGCTCAATGGTAATAATTCTCTGAGTTAACCCCCTCCTCAGTCTTTTGAGTTTCCCACCTCCTCAAAGCTTTGATTTATCCCCCTCCTCGGTATTCCTCCTTTTTCTCAGATATTAAGTGTACCTCTCCTCCAAAACCAACCCCCGACTACTTTGTTAAAACTCCTCTTTATAGAAATCTTTTCCTCCAAAAATTCATAACTTCCTTATCTCTCCACCGCCCTAGTTGTCATGGTTTGAGGAAGTACAAATCATTAATGCATCCCCTTTTTAAGGTAAAAGGTGGATTATATATTATTTTAAATCATCCAAATTTTCTCTTGAGCAATGGAATTATTCAATAATTTATTTAACAAATCTTTTTAATTTACTTGGAATGATTCTGTCCATTAATTAAATGAATAATCTATTTAATAAATTTACTATTATTCAACCCACTATGCTTTATAAAAAGGATTATTATCATTATTATTATTAATTAAAGAATAATAATAATAACAATAATAATTAATAATAATAGTAATTAAGTTAATTGTGAATAGTAATTAAAATATTTGTTTGTTTAATCGATAAGTGTCAATATAGTACTTTTGGGTATAAATAATGAAATATACTTAATGGTTTAATTAATCATAATCAACAATGATAGAGTACACTCTTCTAGTATTAATGTTTAACTATCATACTTCATATTGAAGACACATTCACTTGAGGATACTCGCAATTAATGACACTTATTTTAATCGTTCATTACCATGTTCACATACAAAGACTAATTAAATTCTTTTACACATTAGAACTTGATAATCTTTTACTAATTAAGTCATTCAGTAAATACTTAATTGAGTTATCTATGATAACTTATAACATTGTTAAATCTTGATAAGTATGTTGTAAACCAATATTATCGCGCATGTACATAATGTGCATGCGTGGCCAGCGTATGCACAAGATGGACATGTACTATAACCATACGTCATATTTCCTATGCATAATAGCTAATTAATACCAATAATACTTTATGCAAACTGAACAAGTATACATTCATCATAACATTACTAAAACATCATCGGTTACTTTACCAGTTAACCTTTAAGATTTCATTTCATTATTTTTATGATTACATTTGTTCAATCAATGAGGTACAAGGAAAGCTACCTACTACCACTAACTCAAGATCAACGAATACCCAACCCTCAACAGTGCCACTAT
This sequence comes from Larix kaempferi, assembly GCA_027924585.1. Taxonomy (NCBI): domain Eukaryota; kingdom Viridiplantae; phylum Streptophyta; class Pinopsida; order Pinales; family Pinaceae; genus Larix; species Larix kaempferi. The sequence continues at coordinate 3,739,593 of BSBM01000579.1, read as the reverse complement.
CATATCCTCCCATCCTAACCTACGTCCACATCCTCCCTATCCTTCCTCTGCTAGTATAAAAGTGGATGTCGGACTCACCGACCTGACCACATAGAACTTGAGAGCGATAGCGTCGGCTGAACAACGGACCTATCCTCCCCTAGCAGGCATCCAACCATCGTCATCACAACTACATGGGGATCATGTCTTAGCATGGCCCTCCCACGACCTCGAGTATCATAGGAACATAGGGTGGGAAACACATCCATCCCTCTCAACATACCGGTCTACACCCTTATCAAATCATACTCTGCTACTATCGAGATTATCAGTCCATGTCATCGTATCATCAATTTCGGTTGCTAAGGTTTACTGCATGGATAGGCTCTTATCCATATATCAGATCAAGTATTCGGCTATCCCATAGCCCTTGCGTCCTGTAGGTTAGTATTCCGCAAAATACACATTTTATAACAAGCATTTCCATTCGATCACCAATTGATCCATATCATCAACATCATTTTATTTCACGTCACAATTGCATCACAGGTATGCATGGAATATAACAGTTCTATCAAGTTCATCATAGGACGGCACTCACGTACAACACCATATATTTCACATTTCATCAATGAAAACGCTAAAACATATATTGTCATCATAAAAGCAATGAATCTCATGATAATCATATCTTAATAACTGCATGAATATAGTAACATCATACCCGTAGTATTAGCATGGACATAGTAACATCCTAAACATAGTAGCAACATATCATCATGTCTAACATGCCGAAAACATAGTTCACTCTGTCTAGCTGAGTCGAACAGATAACAAGCAATAAAGCGAAAGGTGCCTAACTCATAAACACACCTAGTCAAAATATGGGGCGTCACATACACCCACCCTTCAGGAAACTTCGTCCCGAAGTTATGGTTATAATAATGCAGGGAAATTCTTGACACATAAACTCTTCATTCTGCAAGTAGAAGGTGTTGGCCATACTTGTCCTACTTAGCTTGACTTGACCGAACATGTCGATATTATCTTATGGCTTTGCTTCTTTTATCCCCTGATGTGTATTCTAATAATTAAAGAAAAATTTATATTAACCCTTCTATCGAATCTCTAGAATCCGTAAGGTTATAATCAAGTGCTATCCACCTCAGTATCCTACATCTTACCGTTTAGCAACAATCCTTCAAGTTATATCATCCAGAGAGGTTTACTCCTCGCAAAAGATTATATTGATCCAGCTTAGCATGAAATAATCAATGATTTAAATAGGAGGTCGTTAGAACTCATGATTTGTACTCACTCAACACACGACTACCAAGAACCCTTAAGGTTTGCATACCTCTCTTAGGGAAGAAGGTTCATGTCCTTAAAATCCTAAGGTCATACATTATTATTCCTTATTGGTAATAAACAATAACAAAAGTATCGTAACATCATTAAACTAGGAGAACTATTTATTGTTTACCAGGTTTTCATGGCTATTTCTTATCAAAATACAATTGTTATCATGTTTATTTATTATTCTTATTTTCAAACCAATGTAATTGGTTGGGAAACCATTACTTCTTCAATTCCTTAAGAATCTCATAGTTAGTTTTGTTCCCACCCTTACCATTGCAAAGGTAATTACTAGTATTTATCCTAGTATGCCATTGTATCTGTACATTGCCACTCTTCCTACCCACACAAGCAACCTTTATGCACTTTGTAAAGACTTTAGTCCAATCCTGCCAGTCGAACGAATGCGTCATTACTTAATACGTTCATTCATATTAGAACTTCATAACAACCGCTTTAATTGAGTTAAGTTGAGAACTGTATTGAGATTCTTATGACTCTTTTATTATTAACCGAGATCATCACTATATCAGGTATGATTAATCCGAAATTTTCTCAAAAACCTTTCGCACCATTACTCCAATATTTAACTTAATTAGTCTAAAGCCACATTCCCCCTTAATAAAATAGTCTTTTAATAAGCTTTATATGCAATCTCCTGGTTTAAGCACATGGTGTTTTCCATAATATCATGAAAAAGGATACCTATCCTTGTATCCAACAAATTTATTTCCATCCATTATCTTATCTAAATATATATGTATTTTCTAAGTCTCTCCCTCTCCCCCTTTTTCTTTTCTTCTCTCGTTTTTTTTTCTTTCATTATTACCTAGGGTCATTTACTATATTAGGTATGACGATCTCCCCTAGCTTGAGGGCACATTAATAGTCCTTACTCCATTTTATTACCACTCAATATTTTAGTTAATGCAAGTACATGTTTCTCTTATTGGTTTAAACCCTTATTGTGTTTGTATAGAAAGCTCATTTTAAAGCACGATCTCGTTCGTCGGACCACTTAGCCAAAAATTTGTTTGCTTGTTTCAAACCTTATTAATTATAATCAAATCCACGATTCAATGCTATGTAACGTTACTTTTATCTCATGGTATGCATTCTTATATTGAAATATCACCTCTTATATACACAATTGGTCTTACTTCATCATAACTTACATTGTGTAGTACCTACGCAAGTTTCATCTTATACCCAAAATACTTATGGTTTCCTTTTACACATAGATCCCTTCTATCCTTATAGTATTGATTAAATATGCTAATAGTACAGTTGACTCCCGATCCTCATGAATCTCCTCCTTCCACCTCGTCACTTATACATTATACAACTATATGGTATTAGAAGGATTCTACATTGTCAATCATACCTTAGTCTTATTCATCATAATCAATTTATACTTTAATTTTTAGTTATCATTATATCCTAATTGATCTTACGCATACACCCCCTTCTTATCTACTCACTATTTTCTTTCATAACTTTCAAATATTATTGATATCTATCGTCAATTATCATTCGTAATATTTATTAAGAAGTGGGGATTATTCATATAATGTCATATTTGATTAAAGGTAAATTTTAAGATCAAGGCATCCCATTATTTATCTATAAGCTCTTAGTGGAACATATCATCTACAAATTCCATGATAAAACATGAAAGAGAATAAACCCCTATATTCTCGATGTACTTCGAAGTCAATTGATCGAGATGGCTTCCTATCTAATTTTACCTAAGTTTAAACTAGTTACACATAAATGAAATGTAATCTCTCATAATATTGTAGTTGCTTTCACTTAAGGAGTTCAGAATTGATGCTTCAACGACTTGGATGATGTGTTTAGTTGTACCTAAGGCTTTCTTCAAGTAGGATTCATTGATCTAGTAGTAGTGAGGTGAATAATGTGTTGGTTTTATTTGGTCCTCTTTTCCCTTCTAATAATATGCTTTCAACAAATATAGTTTGTTTGGGAGAAAATTGATAGGTAATTTTTTAACCTGATTGAATGGATGTCTTCACGAGCTTCCCCAATTGCTGGAAGTCATAAATTTTCCTATGTTCTACTAAGGCACATTATTCTTATGAAATAGCCTTCGAGGAGACCAGATTACTCTTATGAAGTAGCGTTCCAGGAGACCTTTTTGACGGTAATTTTCAATGCCTTGCAAAAAGAAATTGTATAGGAAACTACATAGGTATACAAGTCTAAATTGATTAAAAGAATTTGTCTTGTTATTTTTCAGGATTAGGGCTAAGAATGTTGCATTTTAAGAGATAGAAATGTTAATATAGGTTGCAACTTTTAAAACTCCCAATATATTTGCTCACTATATGTTCGTTGTAAATACTTGAATATGGGTAAAGCCTAATTGGATTTTGAAATATTGAGAATCATTCTATTCTCAAAATATTCATTTCGTGGAAAGCATTCACATTTTTGCTATGGTTTGCAAATTATTTATTTTCTCGATCTATATGGATTTTATTTTCATGCACCTTTCTCATTGAAAATGTCAAGCATATAAATCTTTAAAATATGTCCAATAAATCCTTTTCTATTGACTTCAAGTCCTTATTGGCCAACTCTTCTCACTTCTTGGAGACACAATAAAAGTTGCATTCTTCACCTTTTTTAAGAGTAGATATGGACTAGAAATTGGATGACTCATTGTAACTTTGATCAAATATCATCAATTCCTTCTCTTTCATAATTTTAAACTCTACTTATTCAAGAAACAGTAGACATGATTTGAATAAAGTAAGTGGTTTATCATTCTACCTATCTTATTGTATAAGAATTACATAACGATAAAAAGCCAATCAAAACCACCAAATATTTGATTCTATCAACCTTATTCATAACCCTTTGCAAAACTGAGAATTTGTCTAAGTTCTTGGCTACACCTTCAATTCCCCCTATTATTCCTCCAAGTAGGAACATGGTTTATAGGTGCAAAATCTATAAACCCCAATTCATGTAACTTATGTTTAAAACACATTGTTTCTCTGTCAAGTCTATTATTGTGTCCCATATCTTAGGATGAGGAATTGGGAAATCCTGATCACCTCAGTAATAAACTTCTCTTCTTTTGTGTATTGAAAATAAATAAAAAAATAATAAAAAAAGAAATCCTAGAAGATATGTCTCTCCAACCATAATAGTTAATAATTGATAAATTCTAGCGGAAATGAGAGTCTTTTAATGATATTGACTAGCTTCAATTAAATTGATAGATTTTCTTCATTTAGTCCGAATAGAACCAAATTTTCCTACAACTTCTAGTAACACAAAATCCGAGTTTTTTTTTCAATAATATATCTACATCTATGAGTAATTTGGGATCTTCTCCCATTATTTCTTGAATCGTCAATCTGCATGGCTTGTGAATTATTTTTAAGGGACTTCCTAAAACTTAGCCATGTACGGAAGGAGAAACCATCTTTCCATCCTAGCTCTTTTTTTTTTTCTACTCTAAGTATTCTTTAATAGATTTATGTTTCAGTTATTTAATTTAGTTTGGAGGCTCTATCCTATGCATATCTGAGAAATAAATTCCCTTCTACAAAGCCTAGATAATGGTCACATATTGAGATAAAATATGGTAGTTTCATACAAATTTCACCGACTTATCACACAATTAGATTATATATCAACACACCTATGTGTTAAATTTCTAATAAAATAAATCATAAATCAAAATATGAAACAGATCATAAATTAACACACCAAATAGATCACATATCAACACCAATGTAAAACATATACTAATTTTTTTTTTTTTTTATCTTCTCATCAACCGGTATAATAAAACTAGAAATATTAGAAAAGTAATATAAGGTTGTGATATAATTAAGTTAGTCAACTAGGGTGACAAGATCCCATGGTGGCCATTTCACTCTAGTTTATGGTGCTATTTACAAAGAATTATATGAACATAGAATCCAACTTTATTTAAAAAGGCATCTATGCTAAGATGTTCATCACGTATATATATATTTGAAAGGCATCCATGCTAACATGTTTATCATGTATATGTATATATACATTTGAAGTGATATTCATTATTTCCATTTCCATAGAGATTGCTTTAATTTAAAGAAATTGACTTTACAATGCTCACTAACATTGGAACATTGGAAAAATAGGTTTTATTTATGGAAATTTTTTTTTTTCCTTAATTTTAATTAGTCCACTAAGGATGACATTAGCCCTGGCAAATGGTTGGGGTTCTATTTCTCATTTGTCCACCATGATGTCATCAAGATCTATTTTGACAGTACTCACGTTACAATACTTTTACATTTATGCAAATTTAGATTTGACATTTGGAAACTGGATGCTTGTCTTTTATGGTGACTCGATACATTTATTTTATTGGCATGGATTATGGACCATGGCTTTGCTTGGACGGATTTTAGAACCTTGGTGCTTGGTATTTGACGCTTCTTGGGAACTATGGCAATTATAAATGGCTTGACGGGTGATAGGATCAAATGCATTTTATGGTTTTCCATAGCAACAGATGCCAGACATAGAGTTATTCACGTATGGAAAAGACACGGGAGATAATGATAATGACGGAGAAGACAATGCAACCACTAAAAACGCCAATGCATCGTTGGAATTGGCGATCAACAAAATTGTAAAATCTGATATATATATATATATATATATATATCACTATGAAACTATTATTTGACTTAAAAGTGTGAGTGCTCTTAACTACCATCACATTCTTTGGTTGGTTAACTTCACAGCGAAAGAGGCGTTGGTGAGTTAGATCCGGTGCTTTGCCTCAGCGCAGGGGAAGCTTATTACAGTGCCCTGGTAACCGCTCGGGCTGGGCCCGAAAACTTCTTTTAATACAATGGAGCTGGGGCTGCACTGTTGTGCGTGGGCCGCCTTTGGGCTTAGCCTTCGGTCATCTGCAGGGCTATCGAGCTTGGCGCTTGGATTGTAGTGGTGAGCGTTATGGCCCCTTTGAGTTGGCCCTCGGTCGCTTGCAAAGCTCTCAGTGTTGAGCACTCGGATGATAGAGGATGCGTGGGGCCCCCCGAGCTTGACACCTGCACGATGGGGGATGGTGATGCATGGGCCCTTTAAACAGATGACATGGATCCACGGAGATTAGAGACGTAGCAATGGGGGAGGAAATCAACGGCTCACGGTGAACCCCGCGTCATCAACATGCTCAGGAGATAACGAAAGAGACGGCTGTAGTAAGAATACCACCATCGCACGTGTCTCGCTCCTAGCTCGTCCGCATGCTCATCAAGTGGTATGGGAAACCACCGACGACCCATGCGAACCCGCCCTTTGGGGATGTTTATAAAAAGCAAGGTAGTTCTTTTCTGGCAACCCATTTTTATTTTGGCCGAGGCGTCGACGTCTCCAAACCCTAACACTAAGGTACAATGAGAGGGAAGGCATATCCACTACGATGGGGTTGTCCAGATAGTGCCTCCAAACAGAAATACTGCCACCATTTCTTTGTGAAACGAAACAGCTAGCCGCGAGCTCATTCTTCCTCCAGCTAGTCGAAATCCAGTTTCTTGTTTAGTGGGCGGTTTCGTTGGGGTTTTGAACTGCATTAGTGGTAATTTTTTTAAAGGAGAGACCTGATATTAAGACGGAGAATAATCTGTTACAAGAATTTTTTTTTTTGGGTGCAACGGGGTTGCAGACAAAGGAGAAGACGCCGTTTCCCAGTTGACAAAAGCTCGGTCTCTGTCTCTGCATTAGCTACGGCTCCCATGTATGCTATTTTCCCTTTTTTTATCCATCAAGATTTGTCATTTGCTTCATTTACAGTTTGGAGAGCCCAGCTCTCGTCCCTCAGTCGCCATGAAAATGGGGGGTTTCACACAGGGTTCAATTTGTCGAGTTGATGGAAGATCTTTTCCATAGTGATAACCTCGCTAGTATGCTCATGGGCATTCACGCACAGCAATGGGTAAAGCTCAGAAGATGATTTCTAAATTGAATGGATAGAATGCCAGCATGAATTTTATCTATTTTAGACTTTAGTCTTATTGAAGTTTTCCATTTTACAATTTTTAACCCTCTGAAAACCTCTCATTTAGAAGCGCTTTTCTATCTCTATTTTCCATTTTCTATTGAGCTGACATTGAAAGGGATCTCGCACCACCATTATAAAATTGTTAATTAAATATTTCCTTTGGCTGCATTTATTTGCATGCCAAAGATAAATTAAACACTGCTATTAGATACTTTATCTCACTGATTTTTAATAGTACAGCAGTCTGGAAATGACATTTTGCCCGTTGTTTTTAAGGTTAAATCGTAGATCTGAGTAGTTTGCACACTGAAATGTCAATTATTTGATTAAATTTGCAGACTTTAGCCTAAAATACACGTTGATATACTTGTTTGAAACTCAGATTTTCATCATTTAGGCATTTATAACAGTCATTACTCATTGTTTAACACGATACAGTCCTCTTATTCGTTATTTTGTTCACTATGCATGCAGATCTGAAGTTTTACGGACAGCGTAAGAAATCTTAGGGACCCCCATTGAGATTTGATTTAGGCCATCCCTAATGGAGAGAATTTTTGTCAGTGACATGAAGGATAGAACGCCTAAACGTTACATGTGTTCCAACGCAGATTTCATTGTCTTATTTGGTCTTTTATAATGAAATCTTTAAGCCACGAGGCTCTGTCAAAATGAGGTCTCAGCATTTGCCTATGACTGTGGCTCTTGTTTAAAATTTTAAACAGTTATATATCTTCACAAGTTTCATAAGCAGTTATATATATATATCGTTCAAATTCTATTTCTGTTATGCTTTATAAATAAATGGAAAAAGGCTCTTCAAGTTATCTCCCCTTTTGTTGCAGCCATCATATTTGTTTGCTATTCTCTACTAAATTTCACTATAATTCTAGGTGTAGTTAGGCCCTAAGGTCTCAGGGTTTGATCCAAGGCTCTGATACCAAATGCAGTGCCCTTACTAGGCACTGGGTCTCTATTTGTATTTTCATGTAAATACCAAGTTTTCTCTTATGTTTTCTGAAAAAATTCAACCGTCTATGTCTCTGTTATCTAAATGATTATATGTCTCTGCAATTTAAGTAAACATAAACTTAAATCTTTCATTTCAACTCTGTTCTTTTAACATGCATAATCTGAAAATAAAAGGAAAATACATTTTATTTGAGCTAGATGAGTAAAATAACTGGATCCGTAGATTTGCAGTAAGATCAGAAGACTTACATGGTGGATTCTGTAAGTTCCCCTAGCAACCCAAAATGATGTGTCCACCCTGCCGATCAGCTATTATCTTGCTGACCCTAGGAAATCAACGGATTTCCTAGCCCCCGAGCCCATAGATCGATAATCCCGACAGCAACTTTCCTTCGTACCTTTCCATAGCTCAATGGTAATAATTCTCTGAGTTAACCCCCTCCTCAGTCTTTTGAGTTTCCCACCTCCTCAAAGCTTCGAGTTATCCCCCTCCTCGGTATTCCTCCTTTTTCTCAGATACTAAGTGTACCTCTCCTCCAAAACCAACCCCCGACTACTTTGTTAAAACTCCTCTTTATAGAAATCTTTTCCTCCAAAAATTCATAACTTCCTTATCTCTCCACCGCCCTAGCTGTCATGGTTTTAGGAAGTACAAATCATTAATGCATCCCCTTTTTAAGGTAAAAGGTGGATTATATATTATTTTAAATCATCCAAATTTTCTCTTGACCAGTGGAATTATTCAATAATTTATTTAACAAATCTTTTTAATTTACTTGGAATGATTCTGTCCATTAATTAAATGAATAATCTATTTAATAAATTTATTATTATTCAACCCACTATGCTTTATAAAAAGGATTATTATCATTATTATTATTAATTAAAGAATAATAATAATAACAATAATAATTAATAATAATAGTAATTAAGTTAATTGTGAATAGTAATTAAAATATTTGTTTGTTTAATCAATAAGTGTCAATATAATACTTCTGGGTATAAATAATGAAATATACTTAATGGTTTAATTAATCGTAATCAACAATGATAGAGTACACTCTTCTAGTATTAATGTTTAACTATCATACTTCATATTGAAGACACATTCACTTGAGGATACTCGCAATTAATGACACTTATTTTAATCGTTCATTACCATGTTCACATACAAAGACCAATTAACTTCTTTTACACATTAGAACTTGATAATCTTTTACTAATTAAGTCATTCAGTAAATACTTAATTGAGTTATCTATGATAACTTATAACATTGTTAAATATTGATAAGTATGTTGTAAACCAATATTATCGCGCATGTGCATAATGTGCATGTGTGGCCAGCATATGCACCAGACGGACATGTACTATAACCATACGTCATATTTCCTATGCATAATAGCTAATTAATACCAATAATACTTTATGGAAAATGAACAAGTATACATTCATCATAACATTACTAAAACATCATCGGTTACTTTACCAGTTAACCTTTAAGATTTCATTTCATTATTTTTATGATTACATTTGTTCAATCAATCAGGTACAAGGAAAGCTACCTACTACCACTAAATCAAGATCAACGAATACCCAACCCTCAACAGTGCCACAATCATATCCTCCCATCCTAACCTACGTCCACATCCTCCCTATCCTTCCTCTACTAGTATAAAAGTGGATGTCGGAGACACCGACATAACCACATAGAACTTGAGAGCGATAGCGTCGGCTGAACAGTGGACCTATCCTCCCCTAGCAGGCATCCAACCATCGTCATCACAACTACATGGGGAGCGTGTCTCAGCACGGCCCTCCCACGACCTCGGGTATCATAGGAACATAGGGTGGGAAACACATCCATCCCTCTCAACATACCGGGTCTACACCCTTATCAAATCATACTCTGCTGCTATCGATATTATCAGTCCATGTCATCGTATCATCAATTTCGGTTGCTAAGGTTTACTGCATGGATAGGATCTTATCCATATATCAGATCAAGTATTCGGCTATCCCATAGCCCTTGCGTCCTGTAGGTTAGTATTCCGCAAAATACACATTTTATAACAAGCATTTCCATTCGTTCACCAATTGAGCCATATCATCAACATCATTTTATTTCACGTCAAAATTGCATCACAGGTATGCATGGAATATAATAGTTCTATCAAGTTCATCATAGGATGGCACTCACGTACAACACCATATATTTCACATTTCATCAATGAAAACGCTAAAACATATATTGTCATCATAAAAGCAATGAATCTCATGATAATCATATCTTAATAACTGCATGAATATAGTAACATCATACCCGTAGTATTAGCATGGACATAGTAACATCCTAAACATAGTAGCAACATATCATCATGTCTAACATGCCGAAAACATAGTTCACTCTGTCTAGCTGAGTTGAACAGATAACAAGCAATAAAGTGAAAGGTGTCTAACTCATAAACACACCTAGTCAAAATATGGGGCGTCACATTCTAGTGGGATCAACCTGGATGCAGTGTTAGCAAGCAAATCTGCATCAAAATTCTGTGATCTTGGGACTGACTTGATATTAAATTCAGAAAAAGAGTTAGTGAGATCTCTTACTAGTTTTTGATAATTAATCAAACGAGGAGAAAAACAATGAATCTTGTTTCTCACCTGTTTTATGATGATCTTAGAATCTCCATAGCATTCGATTACCTGTGCGCCCATGCCAATGGCTTTCTTGAGTCCCTAAACCAAGGCTTCATACTCAGCTATGTTATTGGTACATTCAAACTCAAGTCTATAGGCAATCATAGTTTTGGTCCCTTTTGGATCAATTAGGACACAACCTGCACCAACTCCATATTTAGATCTGGAGCCATAAAAAAATAGAGTCCATGCATTTAAATTTAACCTAAAATTTGTATTCACATTATCTACATTATGGACAACAGTACTTGAGAATGGAACAGAAGTGAGATTGACAATTTGAGACTAGTTTTGTACATTCTCTGTTGGTGACAAATCCGCAGGCAGATCTCCAAAGAAAGTATCAAACGTGTAATGTTCCACATGTGAGCTATAATATGTAGCAGGTTCACTGGGATCATTTAAATTTGTGACAATCTGTTTCATATAAGGCTCCCTACTGATTTTAATTATGTTTGGCCTTCCATTGTAGGGAAGCCATAGGTGAGACTAGCCAGTAGCAAAGAATCCTTTAAGCTTCTCTAACCAATATCTGCTCAGCCACATGCCATACATTTTTGGGATGTCAGCCACAATAATATCCACTGTTTGGTGGATTCTGGGGTCAACAGATAATGTTAACAAGACATTTTTCAGTTCGCCCACTACCATTACTTTGGATCTGTCCAATTGGACAATTTGAGTAGGGCATGGATCCTAAGAGGCATTTAACCTTTTGCAGACAGACATAGGAATCGCATTTGATGAAGCCCCTAAATCAATCATACAATTATGGGCATTTCTATTGAAGACTTCAAAAGTAAGCAAGAAAGGAGGTGTCTTCTTGCAACCTGGTTTCTGATTTCCAAGTTTAGAGTATATTTCCAAATTGTTGTTCTGAGTTTCCCTAAGCTTGTTGACAATCATACTTTTGGGAAGGCTATCTCTCATTATAGGGATATTTAGAAGTTCGAAAAGGGAAATATTAGCTTCCATTCTTTTTAAGTCATCAATTAGATTGTATTCATATTTCAGGAATTAAAGTGTCCTTAAGTACTGGTGCTTTACCTCTGTTTTGGGTGGGTGATGAAGTGGAAGCTTCTTGTGTGGGCTTCCCTTTACTCCTTGTATTGTAGGTATGTTGGACATTGAAGACAGCCTTAGGATCATCTTCCTCCTCAACCATAGGAAGTTCTGAAAATAAGCTAATTGTGTTTATTTGCTGATCTTCTACTTCATCTGGGGGTTCAGGATCCTGATTCTCTTGTAGATTTTGATCTTGTTGATCAGGAGAATTCTGTGATTCTGAAACCAATCCTTCATCAGGGTTAGGTGGAAATTGGTTTTGTGGTGGTTGGTAAGGTATTCGGAAAGGTTGTCTGTTGAACCCCTTGTTATTATTCTGATTTTCTGTGTTTCCTTTCTTCAGGTCTACCATTTCATTTGAGATCTTTTGGAGGAACTTCTTTATATCAGTCATCTCAAATGGGTCCTTGTTTTGCACTGCGGATTTTGGAGGAGTTTCTTGCTTTCTTTTAGAGGTTGAAGATTGATCTGATGGAACATCAAGATTATCCTTTAGGCAGAATATGTCTTTTTCAACCTAGATGGCCTATGCGAAGGCTTCCTGCAAATTATCCTTTGTGCTCTTTTACCCACATAGCAATGGGAATAGGTAAACCCTTAACATAATAAGCAACTAGTAATTCTTCTGCAGGGAGAAGAGTAATAGGGATTCTATTTTTCAAATATGAAAACCTTTGATTATAATCTTTTACCTTCTCCTTACTAGTAATTTTCATTGAGGATAAGTCTAAAACCAAGTCTTCTAGAGTCTTATCATCTCCAAATTTCGGGATAAACAGTTTTTTGAAGTCATCCCATGAAACAATGGATCGGGGTTGGAGGGAAAAGTAGCTTTTCCCTCGAAGGTATATGGAAACAACCTACAAACTACATCCTCTTGAACGACACTCCTGATTCTAATAGCCTGCATGAAGGTTTTGATGTGATCAAGTGCAAGTGATTTGTCATCAGGATTAAACTTGGGGAACCATTTCTCAGGGTTTTTGGGTAGTCTGTGTTGTTCACCAACAATGAACACAACATCCTGGTCCAGCCAGGGTATGTTTCCACCTTCTTCCATGGGTAAGTCTTTTGAATATGAACTGGATAATGAATCACTACCAAATGATTCATCAGATGAGGATGATGAAGAGGAAGGAGGTGTTGGTGGTGGTCCACTTGTGGCAACGTTTGGTTGGTCTTGCTCTGTTTCACCAAATAATATATCAAGATTGAAATCAGGAAACGGAATGTGGCGAGGTGAATTATGTTGTTCAGGGTTTGGATGATCTGAATTTTGATTATTTAAGTTATTATCTTGCAGATCGGTGTTCTGGTGATGAATTACTGCTAGTCCCTGATTGCGCTCTTCAACGATCCTTCGTTGTAACCTAGCAACACTATCAGAAGAAATTTGAGTAATTATTCAAGTGTAATGGATCCCCTAGTGGGTGATATGAAAATAATGTCGCCCCTTCTAGTTTCCTACTCTATCATAGGGGTGGCAGGAATGACGGTTGGATATTGTACCGGTTGTTCCACAAAGGTTGATGCCTACATATGACTACGGGTGAAAATCGTTATTCTTGCTGGAGGAGGTCTGCTGGTGTTTTGTTTAGGCATAATTTGCACTCCTCCCTCCTTCTAGCGCCATTTGTTGCAGCCTCGGATGTGTAGGTGCTAGAATGGGTTCTAAGGCTAACAACAGAGCAGGAAAACCCAGACTGAAAGGCTTCAAAAGGTCCTACGCAAGGATAGTTCTATCCCCATCCTATTTGGAATAGTAATATCCCATGTATACAAAGGCCTCCGCTGGCACTTATGGGGTTTGACCCTAGAAGGATCTATCTTCCTGAGATGGAAGAACGAAAGTGTCCTGATTCTCAAGTGGATCTAAACCTAAGATAACTCTACCTTAAAAGAAATCTAAGCTAAGTAAGATCTAATCTAAAGGGAGTGAATTGTTTGTATGCAGGGTAACTTGGTTTGAGTTCCAATAAGTTATCTCATCAACTTGACAGAAATGTGGAATTGAATCATTAACTCATTACTTCAAAATACAATTAGGCAATGAAAATTAATGATAATAATTCAAAGATTAAGCATATCCAATATTATCCTGATGTTCTTTTTCTAATTGAAGAATTAACATGAACTTAATAATTTCTATGAATCATTTGTAGAAATAGATAAAGATTTTAATTAAATAAATTCAATTAAAACATAAATACACAAAGATCATAAATTAAGACAAATCTAAATTCTAGATCAATGCATTAATGATTGGCTGCAAAATTAACAGTATTAATTGATAATTAAGGTGAAGAAATCAGACATCATCAAATAAATTTGATAACTTACACAAAGAAGATGCCAAAAGAAACTAACTTTGATTCATTGGTCTGCAAAAAATTACATGATCACAAGTGAAACAACGTTTCTCCAGTCCTTCTCTGGTGATTATCTCCCCCCTCTTCCCCATGAGACTTCTATCCCTTTAAATCATAATTACAAAAATGGTTACAAAGGATAGCTTTCCCATGAAAACAGAGATTTACAAAATCAGACTATTCTAATCATATCATTGTAGAGAATAGTTCATAACGAATGTTCACAAAATTTTCGAAAGATGTTCATCACATAATTGTGGGAAACATCCCGTAATAAACTATGGAGGTTAACCAAAAACTACTAGCTGTCTATGACGGATAGTAAGGGAGCTGGAAAATCTTTCTTAGAATATTTATGATGATCAACAACGTTCTCGAAAACTGAAAACTCGGTCACTTGTTTCTCCTTCAAACGGATTAATGGAGTGATAGGTTCCTCATTGATTATAAAATCCTAGATAATGGTATTGTCTTGATTAGCTGGCTTTTCAGTGATCTTCCTTCTCTTCTTCTGAGGGAGGTGTATGTAGATGGATTGAATCTTAGGTTTTTCTTCACTACCGTTGCTTTCATCAGGAACACCTGCATCAAAAGGTGGCGACACAGGTTCTTGATATAGAAGAGGCTGAAGTTATTTCTCTTCACAAAACTTGACCAAATATTTATGATCTCTTTGGATATTGCTCACAATATAATTGTTAGAAGGAAAACTTATGAAAATTAACTAACAAGACTTTTCTATTACAGTATGGAGAACAACCAATTTCCCATGTTGAAGCCTGTATTTAATAGAGAACAATAAAGATTCCAGAAATGACTGAGCATAATGAATTGCCATGATTAAAACCTTATGGTCTGGAACTTGCAATTATCACGTCTGTATTGAAATAACGCACAGCATGCGTCGACGGGGATTGGGTTAAGACGGGATAAGATAGTAATAATTCACATATGATTAATGTCAAATCTTAACACTCAATCAATTACAAATTAGTTGAATCAATGATTATCAGTTCATAAGTGGTCGCAGGTGAAAATTGCAGTTTGAAAATCAATTGTAAATCAAAAATTGGTGAAGAAAAACGGAGAACCAAAATGATTATTCAAAACAAAACAATCCAATATCAACCACAGGATCGAGGTAAATCAACGGTTGAGATTAAACATGCAGGCTACGGAGGACAAGTGTGGAAGGTTTATCTTGGACATATACACAATCCTTCCAGCAATTCACAAGTTGTGGGTTGCGGCTTGTGGGATCTCAACTCTAAACATTATCAAACAAAAAGTCCCTCCAATCCACAATTTGTGGATTGCGGGTTGTGGGATCGCAAAGCACAAAACTAAATTGAAAGGTGTTCCTGCAATCTGCATTGCGGGTTGCGGGTCGCGAAACAAGCGACCGTGATTATTAGACAAACAATTCCACATCCGCAATCCGCATGGCGGGTTGTGGGTTGCGGAACAAAAAGCGTTCCAAAACCAAAAAACCAAGATCCCGCGATCCGCATTGTGGGTTGCGGAAGAGTTGACTTTTAGGAAAAACTTGTCCTTTCCGCAACTCTGAAAAACACACAAAATCAAGGGAATTTTTCAAAAGGAAAAATTAATAACTTGATCAAATCAAAGCAAAGAAATGAAAGCATGATGAAAAACCCCAAAATGACCAAGGATTTTAATCATTTTCTTTGCATATAAAAGTTTGGGGCTCCCATGTTTTGTAGAAAACATGGGATCTGTTGTACCTACAACAGGAGCTTAAGTCCAAGGACCCACTATCAATTTATAATTCTTGTATTGACAATTAAAAATCGATGCATGTGGATCATGAGCTAGATTGGCACGATGGAAATCGTAAATATGATGTAAATGTATTTTAATAAAAATACCCATAACTAGCTATGCAAGGAAACAAGAGTATGGGGGCATGATTTTTTCAAGGAATATGGAGGGAAACATTCAAACCCTTGAAGCCAATAATGTCAAGCCAAGTTTCAATGAGATAACTCATGAACCATCAACTACCCATGTTGAATTTTGCACCCAATCATTTAATTCTTCCAAGAGGTGGTTGAAGTAATTATTGTTTTGGGAAATGGAGAGTATGGTTGTCCAATTTAGTGTATGGGTAAGCCACCATTTTGGAAAAATCGTGTTTTCTTCCTAGGAAAGAAAAGAGACACGAAAATACTCCCAATCCATCATTCATCCATGATTTTTTGTTCCCTCACATCCCTCTTCCTTGCTAGGCGTTTTTCTCCCCGAAATTTCTGAGTTTTCCTCCATTTTCTAGCTAAGAAATTCATTTTTGGTGTGTGGAATGGTGGGGAAGAAGCGAAATTGAATTGGGGTTCTCTGAGATACATTTTTTTCTATTGAATTTCTTGTGTACCTATTGGGAATCCAAATTGTAGCTTCTGCTGTTGTTTCTCCTCTCAAAAATTCGTTTTGGTGTGTGTACGATTTGGAACACTCATGGAAATTGTGTTTTGTGAATCCCACAACTAAAACATTTTTTTGTGCCCAACAATTGTGCCTTGTCATGTGTGTGGGATATTTATATGGTTTGGGTTATGTGCATCCCTTGTTTTGTCTTGAACTTGTGTGTAAGCAACCGGGAGTAGACAAGGATTTGGAATTGGCTTGATAAACCAAGTGAAGGGTGTAACCTCACTAAAGATGATAGGGATTTGGCTATTTTTCTATGCACACCTTGAATAGCACTAGAAGGGAAGGTCTGGCCTAAGAGACTATGGATCAGTAAAGGGGTTACCTTCCTTGTGTTGGGTGTGTAGGTATTGTGGGTTCCAAGCTAGTTAATCTTGTAGAGGTTTCGATATCTCTATGGATTGAGCTCACTAGCTTAGTAATGGATTTCCCTCTACTGCCTTGAGAGCTTGATAAACCCAGCTGTGGAATGGCTTGGTTGAAATGTGTTATATACTTGGAAATGTGTAAGTTTGTAGGTTCCCTTTGTTGATGTATATGTAACTTCGGAATGTATTTCATATATATTTATTGTACCCTTATAAGAGATGTGTTATTCCTCTATAAGGAAGTGTCATTATGTGGATTGACAAGTGTCGCAAGTGTGTGTAATTACCGATGGGTTATTAGACCATCATGTGTGGGTTCGGTCCTGAAATATATATTATATTGTGGATGTATCTAGATAGACAAGTCGGCCCCATAGTGTAACTGGGCAAACAGGTTAGTATAAATAGAGATCGGGAGATCTCTATTTTGATCATTCAGAAAGTCACACTTCTCTCACTCAGAAAGTGGCACACTAGTGAGGAGGAGGATCATCTACTACTAGGAGACTATCTCAGTGTATTTTGGTTGTACTTTGGTTGAGCCATTGCTCTCTCTATCTCTGAGGAAGTTGTGGGGTTTTTCACCTTAGGGTTTTCCCCATGGAAACTCTGTGTCTCTTGTCTCTCATGCTTTTGATTCTTGTGATGCTTGTCATGCTTATTGTGATTGTTATGCATTGATATACTGTATATGTTATTCTATTAGTGAAGATCCTAGAGTATTGTGAATTAATTCTCAAAATTTAACATGGTATCAGAGCTAACCTGAGAAGAAGACATTTTGCAGTGATGAAAACTTGAGTTTCTTGTTTATTGGGTTTCTCTCCACAGTTTCTGGAAAAGTAGTATAGTATATTGACTCTACTCATCAAGGAGAATCTATCTGTCCAATCAGAATTCAATTCTGATCATTTTCAGATTTGGCCCTAAAAATTAGGGTTTCCACAAAAATAGGAATTTCTGAAATTTGAAGATAGAGCTGGAAGCTCCTTGCAAAAATCAAAGTTTAGAGCTTTGGAGCGAGATTTTTGGTTGGGTAGATCTCCGGGAAACTCAAACCCTAATCCAGGGCTCTCCCTAGTGAACCTGGGAGGACGAAGAGGCAAATCTGAAGGGTAAAGCTTTGCTGATCTCAAATTCTGAATACACCAGGCTGATCAGCTCATCAAGGCGCATCTTTCTATCCTTTCAGAAAGTTGAAATTCACATTTTGAATTTTTAGGGTTTTTTTGACAAACCCTAATCTGGGAGCAGATCCAGTTTTTAGCATTTCAAGTGGTAAGACCTAAATCTTTTCTATTTCCATTTGAAGTACTCTTTAAGATGTCTCACCACACCAAGCTTGAGGATAAGCTTGAAGGGGATGATAACTTCCGAGCTTGGAAGTATAGGATTGGGTTAATCCTGGAAGAAAATGAGTTGGACTCATATATAAAAGAAGACATCCCTATCCTAGAGGATGAAGAGACTAAAGTATTGCACAAGAAGAACTTGGTCAAGGCAAAGAGAATCATTGTTGATTCTATCAAAGATCATCTCATACCCCATGTGTCTTCTCTAAAGACACCCAAGGAGATGTTTGACTCTTTGACCAAGCTATTTGAAGGGAAGAACATAAATTGGAAGATGACCATGCAGAACCAATTGAAAGGAGTAAAGTTTCAGAATGGAGAGACCATTCAATCTTATTTTTCAAGGGTCTCCCAGATCAAGGAACAACTAGAAGCAGTGGATGAAATGGTGGAGAATGGTGAAGCTGTCATGACCACTCTGAATGGCTTACCTAGGTCATGGAACTCCTTCATTCAAGGAATCTGTGCAAGAAAGAAGTTGATTTCCTTCAGCAGACTACGTGAAGAATGCTCACAAGAAGAAGCAAGCCTTGTGGCACGAGAAGAAAAGATGGGGAATGAAGATCAAGCTCTCATAGCTCACACTAAGAAAGGGAAGTCCAAGAGAGAGCCATCTCACTCCAAGAAATCTTCACATCACTTCAAAGAAAGAAGAATATGCTTCACCTGTAATGAAAAAGGACATATTGCCAGTAATTGTCCCAAGAAAAAGATGGACAACAACAACTTGAACAAGAAGAAGAAAGGTAGCAAAAGAAGGTTTCATGATCATGCTGCCGAGGATGATGAACCTCCCAAGAAGAAGGTTATAGCAAAAAGTGATGATGATAACTCATCAAGTGAAGAAGAGTATGTTCTAATATCTGCTCTCACAGGTACTATCTCCCATGGTTGTAATGATTGTTTAATTGACTGTGGGGCTTCAAAACACATGACTGGGTTTAAAGAATCCTTTGCTAACCTATCTGAACATGAGTCACCCCATAAGGTGAAACTTGGGGATGACTACCAATACCCTATCAAAGGAAGTGGTGAGGCCTCCTACAATCTAGACTCTGGGAAGTCTTTGAAGATGAAAGATGTTTTGTATGTACCTGGGCTCAAGAAGAACTTACTCTCCATCTCTGCATTGGATGCAAAAGGTATGGGGGTTTCATTTGTGGATGGCCAAGTCCTAATGTGGCCAAAGGGAAAGACCATAGATGATGCAGTAGTGATTGGAGAAAGAGGGAGGTTTGTATAAATTAAAGGGACAACCTGAACATGCCATGGTGCATGAATCCATGGAGCCAAGTGAACTTTGGCATAGAAGACTTGCTCATATGAACTATAGGGCACTTCCAATTGCAAGAAAGACTGTAGAGGGTCTTCCTGAAATCAAGACCAAACATGAAGGTGTTTGCAAAGGATGTGCAAAAGGTAAGAACATTAAGAAGGCTTTCCCAAGCAGTGAAAGCAAGGCAAAGGATATCCTGGAAATCATCCACTCAGATGTATGTGGTCCTATGTCATCCAGTTCTCTAAGTGGGTATGTTTACTATGTCTCATTTATTGATGACTTCTCCAGGAAGACTTGGGTATACTTCTTGAAGAACAAAGATGAGGTACTTGATAAGTTCAAGGAATTCAAAACCTTGATGGAGAATTAAACTGACAAGAAGATCAAAACATTCAGATCCGACAATGGTGGAGAATTCACCTCAGGTGACTTCAAGAAGCTTTGCAGTGATTCAGGGATTAAGAGGGAGTTGACTGCTCCTTATAATCCTCAACAGAATGGAGTTGCAGAAAGGAAGAATAGAACAATCATGGAAGCAGCAAGGGCAATGTTGCATGACCAAGATCTACCTATGCATCTATGGGCAGAAGCAGCTAGAACAACTGTATATGTGCAGAACAGAACACCCCACAAGATATTGGACATCAGGATACCAGAAGAGGTCCTTTCTGGTAAGAAACCTGAAGTCAACCATCTCAGAATATTTGGTTGTCCAGTATACACTCATATCCCAAAGGAAAAGAGGATTGAACTAGATTCTTCAGGAAAGAAGGGTATCTTTGTGGGTTACAGTGAAAGCTCAAAGGCTTACAGATTATACTTTCCAGGGTTCAAGAAGATTGATGTCAGCAAGGATGAATATAAGTTCAAGGACAGGTAATCCAGGAAGCAAAGATCAAGAGGGAGCACACTCCAGTAGCTCCTGCAAGGATGCATATTTTCAGAGGGAGTTGACCATCTTCCTACATTCCACAACAGAAAGGTGTAGAAGAAGCTACTTCAGCAGCTCCTGCTAGGAAGCAAAGACTCAGAGGGAGTCCACTCAACAAACAAACAAAGATAAGCATTTCAATTATCATTTCTTTCCTATTTTTGTTTAAATAATATTATGCTTAGGAGATGTATTGTGCATATTAGAATGATTGCATTAATGAACATGATACTACTAATATGCATGTGATGGGTAAGTGGCCTATGGCACTGTACAACATTTTAGTGCTACTTATCTAGAATGAAACCTCTTTGCTGACATGTTGGGAGTAGTGCAAACTCTTAACAATGTTTTGGTAGAGACTGGAAGGCATCTAGAATGTTGTGGAACATGGATAAATGTTGTATTGAAGCGTTGGCTAAGATAACTGCATGATTGCATGACATATTTCTTTATGTGTAAAGAATTTGTTCTGAAAATTATGAGATGTTTCTAATCATGCAATTTAACTTGTTTTGTAGGAAAGACCGTATATCTTCACCTACAAAAGAAGGACTACAACATTTGTTCCAGCAACAAAGATAGCTATTGAAGATATTGAAGTTCCCAGGATCTAGGATGAAGAAATGGAATGCCATGATCCGTCAATCATGAAGAAGATGTTTGGGATGCAGTCCCAAGACCTGACAGGGAGTCACATGTGTGCAGATTGAAGAAAGCCCTGTATGGCTTGTCGCAAGCTCCCAGAACTTGCTATGGTAGGATGGACAGTTTCCTCTCTAGTTTGGGCTTTAACAAGAGTAAAGCGAATTCCAACCTTTACTACAAGGTTGAAGAAGGGAATCCTATGATTCTACTCCTGTATGTGGATGACTTATTTGTAACAGGAGATGACAGATTGATTGCAGATACTAAGAGGAAGCTTGCTGCTGAGTTCGATATGAAAGATTTGGGAATGATGCATTATTTTCTAGGTATGGAGGTGTGGCAAAGTGCAGGAGGGATCTTCCTTGGTCAAGGGAAGTACACAATAGATATCCTGAAGAGATTCAGGATGATGGATTGCAAGGCCATGGCCACACCTATGGCATCGAATCTGAAGTTTCTATGTGATGGTTCATCTGAGCCGGTTGATGTCTCTATGTATCGTCAGATGATTGGGTCCTTGATGTACCTGACGAACACGAGAATGGATATTTGCTTTGCTGTGAACACATTGAGCCAGTTCTTGACGGATCCGAGGAGTGTTCACCTGGTTGCAGTAAAGCATGTTCTGAGGTACCTGAAGGGTACAATGGATTATGGGCTCAAGTATGAAGTGAATCAAAAGTTTAACCTGCAGGGTTATGTTGATTCAGATTGGGCTGGTAGTGCTGCAGATAGGAAGAGCACATCTGGATGCTGATTCAGTATGGGATCAGGTGTGATCTCTTGGTTTAGCAGGAAGCAGTCCTGTGTAGCACTGAGTACAGCTGAGGCAGAGTATGTTGCAGCCTATTCAGCTAGTTGTGAGGCAGTATGGCTACGGAAGCTACTGTTTGAGTTATTTGATCTCCCATTGGATGCTATTGGTATCTTCTGTGATAACCAGAGTTGTGTGAAGTTGTCTGAGAACCCAGTGTTTCATGACAGGTCGAAACACATAGAGATCAAATATCACTATATCAGGGATATGGTGCATAGAGGAGCTGTGAAGCTCCTATATGTTGTGATGGATGAGCAGATTGTAGATGTGCTGACGAAGCCACTAGCCAGGGTGAAGTTTGAGTACTTCAGGGAGAGGCTTGGTGTTCTTCAGATCGAGGACACTTTGAGGAAGAAGTGATGGACACATTTACTGAAGCCATTCCAAGCATGTTGGAAGGAGGATCCTTCACATGGCTGTGGATGTAAGCGCTGGATGATGAGCATCAGGATGATGTTCTAGTTTCTGCTTTGTATGATCAGTTGGATCATTTATATGTATATGTATGTACGCATCATGTTGGATGCTGGATATGATCAGTTGGATCATTTATATGTATGTACGCATCATGTTGGATGCTGGATATGATCAGTTGGATCATTTATATGTATGTACGCATCATGTTGGATGCTGGATATGATCATTTGGATCATTTATATGTATGTACGCATCATGTTGGATGCTAGATATGATCGGTTGGATCATTTGTATGTATTTTGTATATGCATCATGTTGGATGCTTGGACCATGTATCTGTATATGTATCAGGTGGATACATTGTA
The DNA here is from genome assembly GCA_027924585.1 of Larix kaempferi. Classification (NCBI taxonomy): domain Eukaryota; kingdom Viridiplantae; phylum Streptophyta; class Pinopsida; order Pinales; family Pinaceae; genus Larix; species Larix kaempferi. The sequence continues at coordinate 3,716,492 of BSBM01000579.1, read as the reverse complement.
TGATCAGGTAGATCATGTATATTGATATGTATCAGGTATGATCAGGTAGATCATGTATGTTGATGGATACATTCTGTGGATCATGTATCTATGTATCAGGTGGATACACTATGTATGATGATATGTACCAGGTAGATACTTGGTGTGCATCAGATGGATGCATTGTATGATCAGGGTGATCGTGGATGACGAGCTTCTCCAGATGACATGCAGTAGGATGTTCCAGTGATGATGATCAGGATGATCATGTGTACATCAGGATGATGCATGGTGAGTATCAGATGATACTTTGTGGCCGTGGAATAGGTTGTACAGATGAGCATGTCTGGGAGATCCTATAGGTCAGAGTTACATACCCATAACAACTTGGGATGCTCTTTCGAGACATTGCTCTGGGAGGACATGTAATTTGTGCCCTGGGAGATCTTTAGGTCGGAGTTGTGTACCCGTAACATCCTAAGATGCTCTTGCGAGGTTTTGTCCTATGGCATGTAATTTGCTCCTGGGAGATCTGGACAGGATGAAAAAGGCCTCAGATGCTTCAGATAGGTTTTTCCATGACCACATGTAATTTGCTTCTGGGAGATCTGGACAGGATGAAAAAGGCCTCAGATGCTTCAGCCAGGTTTTTTTGTGGACCACATGTAATTTGCTCCTGGGAGATCTGGACAGGATGAAAAAGGCCTCAGATGCTTCAGCCAGGTTTTGTGGTGAGATCACATGTAATGTGCTCCTAGGAGATCCGATAGGTAGAGCTGTGTGCTTGTAGCATCCTAGGATGTTTCAGCTAGGTTTTGTGATGGGTCACATGTAATGTGCTCCTGGGAGATCCGACAGGTAGAGATGTGTGCTCGTAATAGCTTGGGATGCTGCAGCCAGGTTTTGTGACGCACGTAATAAGTCCTGAGGATTCCACAGTATGGCTAGTGATGATGAAGACCTGCAGGTGGTGGGCCTACATCCAGTATGAAAAAGGACTGGCTCTGTAGAACTTCCTATGACGAGTAGAGTCAGAGATTGGTTGAGATAGCAGCAGTAGTGACGATGATGATGATGATGCATCGATGACGATGATCCCAAGAAGAAGACTTGTCTAGCAGAACTGTGTCGAGAAATACCTTCCTAGTTAAGAGGGAGTGTTGATGTATATGTAACTTTGGAATGTATTTCATCTATATTTATTGTACCCTTATAAGAGATGTGTTATTCCTCTATAAGGAAGTGTCGTCATGTGGATTGACAAGTGTCACAAGTGTGTGTACTTGCCGATGGGTTATTATACCACCATGTGTGGGGCCGGCCCAGAAATATATATTATATTGTGGATGTATCTAGATAGACAAGTCGGCCCCATAGTGTAACTGGGAAAATAGGTTAGTATAAATAGAGATCGGGAGATCTCTATTTTGATCATTCAGAAAGTCACACTTCTCTCACTCAGAAAGTGGTGCACTAGTGAGGAGGAGGATCATCTGCTACTAGGAGACTATCTCAGTGTATTTTGGTTGTACTTTGGTTGAGCCATTTCTCTCTCTATCTCTGAGGAAGTTGTGGAGTTTTTCACCTTAGGGTTTTCCCCACGGAAACTCTGTGTCTCTTGTCTCTCATGCTTTTGATTCTTGTGATGCTTGTCATGCTTATTGTGATTGTTATGCATTGATATACTGTATATGTTATTCTCTCAGTGAAGATCCTAGAGTATTGTGAATTAATGCTCAAAATTTAACACCCTTTCCTTGTGGAAATCATGGCTAGCTTTTGGGTGGCAGTTGTGTTGAGATATTGATGAGCACAACTGGCATATGGTTGGGTGGAACGTTGCACTTGCATAGCCAGTTACTCAGGATAGTTTCATTTCAAGATAAGTATTCTCTTGTTTTTAATTATGCAATGTCTATAATTGATGCATGTTATAATTATGTTGGTAATTGCATGCTAGATGTGTGTAGTAGAGTTTATTTCTGCTATCTTTATTTGGATTATGCATCTGCACACATGTTTCATTTGTTATGAATTCAAAAAAATGATGGAAGGGGGCATGATAGATATATGTGAAATCTATAAGGATTTGGATTTATGGTTAGTTGATTTTATAAATGAAAAATAAACAATATTATTTATTTTATTTTTAGGTGGATGGTTGTAAGAAGATATTAGTGCCAAATACATCAGAATTGGTTAGAGGGCATTGCCCAAAATGCCATCCATGAAATAACTTTGTTCTAGGCTAAATTTACCTCAATAGATGTATTAGAGGGTTTAATTGCAATCACATATGGAAGGAGAAACTCCCTCCTTTACTTTTTTGCTTGGGTGTACTCTACATAAAATGGGTCAGCATTGCACCATTCAAATGAAGCAGCAATGCAAAAAATAACATCCCTTTAATGCACTCTAATAATTGAAGCCATGATAGAGACTAACTTACCATATATTCAATCCATGTAGATAGTATGATTCCTTCAATGTCCCAAGTTTAGAAATAAAATGGACAATGCTAGGAATATTACCTCCAATAGATAAGCACAATAGCAAGCATAATGCCACACATTAACAAGAAACTCCAAGTCTTTACCTCTAAATCCAAAGATGATTTGTATTTTAGAAGACTTTACCAATGTACAAAGAAAACTCTTGTGCAACAACAGCCAACAAAAGAGATGATCAGGGAAAATTTTAGGGTCGAAATTTAGCCCATGGGATAATTTTCAAGTTTTTTTTCCAAAACTATATTCGTCATTTTCCATTTTTTCCAATATGATTCGCCCAAATTCCATATGATTAAATTTTTTTACTCAAAATCGCCAAAACTATTCAAAAACTATATAAAATCCTTAGAACTTTGAATATTTAAAAAATATTGCCAAACATTTTATGCTTGGAAATTCGACAATTAACAAGATTCCCCAAGCTTTCTACACTTTAAGAAAATTATGGATACTTAAAATTTTCCTTGGAGATAATAGAGGAAGTCTCTTTATATAGTACTCGAGACTCAACTTCCTTCTCATTAATGTTTTTTGTCTAAAGCCCTAGATCTATTCGTGAAAGACAAACCCTAACTGAAACCCCTTTTGACATGGTAAAAGAATAAGTAAAACAGTAATAAATGGTTAAAACAATCCTTAGAGAAGTCAAGAAGGAGGAGCGCCTCACCTAGAGAGGGAATGCTTTGGTCCAAAGAAGGATCAATTTGGTCCAAGAAGGAAAGATCTAGAGAAAGGTTGGCACTTGTTTCTAAAGAACCTTCTAAACAAATAGGAGAGGGTCCAAAGAGGCCACATGTTTGAGGATAAAGAAAAGAAACTTCCCATGTTTGAGGAGAATGATGGGATGGCTCACACATGTGGACAAAAAAGAGGGCCGATTTTCCTTAGGAAGGGGGGTGTTTAGGTTTTTGAGGCTCTAGAAGCCTCTAGGAAGTTCTAAACAATGATATTGGATGGTGAAACATGAGGGCACTAGGCTAGAAGGGGTGCTCAAGTGGACTGCATGGGGATACATGAAACTGCATAAAAATATGGTGAGGGTATAACATGAGAAGGGGGTAACTTTGTGTTATAAAGTTGATGATAAAATATATTATTAAACCTAAATTTGGAGCTAGGGATAGGAACTTCTAATATTTTTAACTTAGTTCTAATAACAAACCAACTTTAATTATCATTTAACCATGTGCAAGAGGGACTCCTAAGCTTCTAGACGTTGATTGACATTACATAAGTGTCCATGGTGACCAGCTACATGAGATGTGATACATTACATTGACTCTAGGGTTCAAGTTCTCAATGATCTATGGATAACGCACTCAAGATGTGCTCCCATTTTGGAGGATTTTATGAGTTAAAAAACATTTGAAAATTTATGACCGTGAAGATGTAATTTTTCTTTAGTAAAAAAATTATTCAAGAGTCAGTTGCCTTAATGCAATTGTCATAGTTGAACTAAGCATAGATTATACTTGGCCCTTTTAATAAAAAAGACATCTCAATTACATCACTTTTTGAATATACAAATTTGGCTTAGACAAACCATACATTGGACTTCTTCTGGATCATCAACATTTTTATCCCTCGAATAAACCACATGCAATTTGAGGGGTAATGATGTGGATTCAGTGCAATTCGCGTAGGGAGTAATTCACACAAGTAGATCTTGTCTTCAACCCTTTCTCCTTCTTCTCCTTCTACACCATCCACTGCCACTTTTCCATCTATAGTAAGCTCGAACTCTACAGTTGCAACGCATTAGAGAAATTTTGAGGTAAAAAAAAGTCCTCAATACAAAGAAAATGTACTTTAAAAACCAACAATCACATTTTAGAAAATGACAACATCGCCCATGGTTGAGGTGGCATTGCTTGCTTATTTGTCACAGTTTCAATGGTGGATGAAAACCCATAGTTAACCATGGTAGTACTTTGAAGTCATAGAGTAATGTACTCATAATGAAAGTCTTTTCACACTTTTCATAAAATAATATTATTGTTATTTTCAAGTAAAGTACTCATAATAAAATAATATTATTGTCATTTTCAAATAAAGTACTCACAATGAAGATCATTTCACAATTTTTCATAAAATAATATTATTTTTATTTTCATATTTTTAAATGAAACAATACAAATAATTATTATATTTAGACATTTAAATGTCTTTAATTACAAATTATATATTTATTCCATTTTATTATATATATATATAGTAATATAATATATTATTATTTAAAAACATATTATTATAATAATATATTGTAGTAATATATTATATATAATATAATATCTTGAAGATGGGTGGAGTCCACTCGAAATATGTCAATGCTTAAATTTTGACATAGTGAAAATCCAGAAGATCAAACACAATATAATAATAATAATAATAATATATTTTTAAGGTCACCACCAAGCGAGACACTAATTTGGTGTATGAGACCCCCTTGTTTGTGGGATAAGGGACCCGCCTCTACGCAGCGATTTAACTGCTAAAGTCTACATAGGTGTACATACCCTCCCCCCCTCCAGATTTGAACCTGTGACCTCCTAGGAGGAAACACATGCTCTTAACCGTTAGGGCCACTCAGGCTATATATATAATGCATTTCAATTCAAAACAAAGAAAAAATTAATATATATATATATTATTTATATGAATAACTTTTCACAATTATGTTAAATTAAATAGGGAGTAGTCCACTTATTCTACATTTTTTACTTTTCGATGGTTTTTGGTCAGAATCCGGTAAAAAAAATTTTGTTAAATCCAAATTTGGAAGCATTTAAATTGTATTTTTGAATGCATGAATGGATTCAACACCCTCAAATACCCCTATAGCACTCATATTATGCAATTTATACAACTAATATATGTGACTAAATTTTTTTAAATATTTCCAACGGAAGTCCGAACAAAATAAACTGAAAACATACTCGGAAAAAGTCGAAAATGTAGAATATTTAAACTAATCCATTAAATAGTAGTAATATTATTATTTATTATAAATATTATATTTTGGAGTAAGTCAATTTTCAATTTTCAATATGCCATTGAATAAAATATTTGATTAATTTTTCATTTTGTCTATATTTTATTACTAAAAAATATTTTATTGTCTTTTCATTGTATCTATATTTTATTATTAAAAAAAAATTGATTGTCTTTTCATTGTATTTATGATGATGATGATGATGATGGATTTTAGCGACCACTAAGACCAATCTTGGTCTATATTGGTATATTTTATTATTAAAAGTGATATCCAAGTTCAAGGACATGAATACATTCAAGTACTATATATTTTGGGGAAATTAGAAATGTTTTTTATTTTCATTTGTATCTATATTTTATTATTAGAAAAAGTTTTTTTTCATTGCATTAATGTTTTATTATTAAAAGTGATCTCCAAGTTCAAGGATATGAATGCATTAAAGTACTATATATTTTTGGGAAATTGAAATTGATTTTAACCACATTTAAATAGAACATATTTGATTAATTTTACTTTTAGTATGTAACTCAACCATGGTTATCTAGATTGTACATTGAATGTAGTGGAAATGTGACTTGTCATGTATACCTTCCCCATAAAATACCTAGTTCATAATTTTTTAATATTTCTCTTAGGAGGCTCTTTTTACCTAAAAAATCCCTTAATAAGTTGGGATTGTCTCTACTTGGTTTCCTACATCAACAACTTTAGCAACATGAGGAACTATGCCATAGAAACTTTGATGTGTAGTAACACTTCAGTCCGAAATGTGGTAATCGACTATGGCCATGAGATCAAAGGATTCTCTGCAAGGATCCTTAGCATGAGGGCCATGTCGCTCTCCTTCATTATTAGTAGGGCTAATGATATTCCCAATTCCATGCCCCTTGATGTTTTCCAAATCAACGAGACGTCGAGCATAAGGGGAGTCATTGTCGACTATGGCACTCTTACTATATGTCTCTAATGAGCTACTTATGTTCCTGTGAGGGACACTTTGTAATGCCCCTCAAACTTGATATGACTATCAATAGTGGCGTCACTTAGAGAAATAAATACTTTGATTAAAAATAATAAATGAATGAATGCTCTGCTTAATGGTTAGTGATATTATGAAATATATTATGTGTATAAATGAAATGCTTGTGTTGCTTAAATGATTAGCAGATTTACGAAATGAATGATGATTGAATGTTGTATATGCTCAACCGACTAAAAGGTTATGAAATGAAAATGATTGAATAACAAATGGATGATAGATATGCTCGATTGACTGAGAAATTATGATGATGTTCCACATAATGCAATGAATGATGATTATTCCATAGATGTGAATGAATGATATTGACTCAGATAAAAATTAATGAAGAATATGATGTATGATGAAATGATTTTAAGGTCCAGCGCTACTAATGTGCACTTTGAGTGTGTGCAGTAGTAGGTAAAACAATTTACCGACTGACTCACAATGGAAAAATAAGGGTTTTAAGAATGGGAAACATACATAGGGACGACAACGGACTTTCGACCCTAAATTAGCACTCCACGCATGGGTCAGAAGTCGTTTCAGCTCACCCGGGGAAGTGTGTGCCATACAGGCGAGGCCACAACAACTTGGTCGCGTACGATAAGTTGAGGGGCATGCGATAAGGAGAGCCTTATAGCTCATTCTCCCTTAGTATCCAAGGAAGTGTAGTCAAGAGATCGTGGTAATGATTCCTCGATCGCTACACAGTACTCCTCACCAGAGAAAAAGGAAGTTGTCGGAAAGACTTGTCGAAGGGGTACCTAGACAATGACGGAAAAAGAATATTACTTTCACTCTTTTCATTTAGAAAAACTATGCATGTATTATTAAAAAGGCATATAGAAGTAGAATAAAAGAATATTTTATTTTATTTCAGAAAAAGGGAAATCAAGGTAAAAATGATTATTCATGAGAATTTAAGTTGTAGTTAATATTCAATTTATATTTTGTAGATAAAACTTAAAATAATAGTCATATAGAGACCACTCCACCTACAACCACTGATTTAGGAATTAGGAAATTGACTGGGAGACAACAATGAGACAATTAAGGGATTTAGGTGCACAATGATGTAGGAGTGACACTTGCTGCATGAGATTAAATATTAAATGAATTATTAAATTAAAGATTATTTTTGCATGGAAAGACACGTGTCATGGAAGTTTTGGTTATAAAATAAAGGGAGGAGAAGGAGAGGATCTCTCTTGCTCCCTAGTGTTGGACGGGCACTGTAATAGAGATTTTGATTAAGTGTGATTCCCTTTAGTTGGGTTGACAGCTTGCCTGGGGATTGGGATATCCCAGCGGAAATCTAGGGCTTGTATGTTGTTGTGACCCCAATTGCTCGGGGGTACAGGGGATAGAAGGGTACCCTCGATACGGTAGGGAGGTCAACCAAAGGGTATTCGGTAAATTGTCAAAGGTTGGGATTTGATCGGATGACAACGAATCCTTTTCCAGTAGCAGATTCGACCTATAGTACAGGTTCTATGTTTATGTGTTTACTTGTAAATTCTTGAATTTATTGATGTTTATTATTGATCATGCACTTTAATGATTATTTTATGTTTTTAAGTTTTGGAAAATTGTTCTGAGTAGGACCCAAAAAAGGGGTCCCTACACACTTTCGACGTGGCTTCACATCCTTCTAGAACGTTCAAGCACCCCATCTTCAACCCCTGCTATCATCTATTGAGCCTAAAAAAGTGGAAAATTCTCATGGTGGACTTCCATTTCTCTAACAAAACTAGATTATTTGATACTGATAGATACCATGAAGATGTTTTTGTTTACCTTTTTCCAAACACATAAGGATATATCCATCATGAAACACCACATTCATAATATCTCTTTAATTTGACCAACTCTTTCATTGCTTTCACTCTCAATAATGAGTGTTGATTATAATTATATATCACCTTTCTTTTTGAAAATAAAACTGATAGAGATCTCATTTTCAGAAGTGGCCCATATTTTTGGGCCCCCGTGGCCTGTATTTAAACAGATGGAGCCTATACTTCGATCCCGAGAAGGATACCCCCTCTGCGGTCCCTGTCTGGGTCACGGGGGGGTCACTTGGTAGGCAATATCCTATCACGTCCATTCATATTGGGGAATAGAATATGATACATAAATGAGAAAATATATTGCCCTGTATTAAGGGGCCAAGGGGGATTAATTATGTTATATGGCAATACAAATATTTAGGGTATATTTTATTACATTTCATATAGAAGCGATGGAGGGGAGGCTTAGCCTTGTACAAGCAATGTATTTTTGTGAGGTCAGTGCTCCAACTGAATATTTAGGTTCAATGTATGTTGTGCTTGCACGAAGACATGCACGAATCTTGAAATAAGAGATGCGGGAAGGTTCAACATTGTTCATTGTGCATGCTTATGTGTTGGTTGCTGAAAGTTTTGGATTTGTAGATGAGCTTGGGAGATGGACATCGAGAGCTGCAAGCCCTTAACTTATCCTTGGTGATTGGGAAGAACTTCCTCAAGATCCATTTTTTGTTCCCAAAACAAAGGAGGAATTGGAGGAGTTTGGAGATGGTTCAAGTGTTCCAGCAAACATTGATAGGAAAGTGATTGACTATATTAGATGGCGTAAGGGCCTTCCTGTATAGGATAAGATAGTGCAGCATGCAACAAAGCAATGGACAATGTCATATAAGGTATGATTCCATGCTATAATAAGGATTTTCTGGTCTTGATAGGCTATAATGATATACTCTTCTTGACAATTCCAAGATTGATTATCATTTGTTCGTTAGTTCAATGTTCTTTAGTCTTCAGTGTTCAAAATAACTTGTGTTGTATTTTAATGTGATGTCTATTGCATGCATTGATAATATTTACATGTGAATACCCTTTTGGGAAGTGGGTTTTGTTTTGATCTCATGGGTTTTTGGTTTTCTTGTTTCGTAATTGAATTTTGTCTTATGCTTTGAAGATTGATTAGGGTTATGTTATATTGTGAATTCTGGTAGAGGAGAACCATTTGGGTAATGTTACCACATAAAATAGTAGGTTGTAGTTAATGCCACAAAGGTTGTTTCTATGATATGATAACCTAAAAGGTGTTAAACTTCAAATCCTATCCAATGTGGGGTCTTAAACCCACCATCTCAACCAAGCAACAGTACATGTAAGCCTTAATATGTTGAGTACTTAAATAAAATAGAAAAGGGATATCTAATTGAATAGTTGACAAGGAACAATACTTGCTAATGTTTTGCAAATGGGGTAGAAAGCTAAGTGGGATTGATTGTGGGGAAAACTACATAGTTAATCATGCTTGACTTGGAGGAATCTTGGGATGGATGACCTCCTGGTTACTAGGTGAAAGCCTTGGAGGTGATGGTTGATGCGATGTGATTAATTTATCTAGTCTCATTGCCACTTCATCACCCTTGCGAGCATCACCTGATGCAATGAGGCTAAGTGGACTATTCAAACCCATGAAAAGTTGGTAAGTTGCAACTATACTCTTAGGACAAGCGTTTTAGATTAATGACTTACACTACACATATAATCCCAAAAATGATATATCATATGTTGGACTCTGAAAGTCCCTTAATCAGTGGAAACTTGGGATGGGTGAACTCCCGAGAAGTCTTGGTTACCGGGTGCAAGCCTTGGAGGCGATGATTGAAACTATCCTTTAGGAAACCCTTTAGGTGGTTCTTCACATTTCATGAATGAAATCATGAATAAATGTCGTTGGAGTACAATATGTTCTCCTAACCCAAAGGGACTCTACAAGACTTGAACCCGTGACCTCTCAATAATATGCAGCTTGAAATTGGTCAATTCAATTTGATTGAACTAATCTACTAGGTTATCAACACAATATAACTATAAACACCCTGTAAGAGGTATGCAACCATCAAAACTAATTACACTATTTGTATAAAAACACCTAAATAAATACATAATTAGAGCTCCTTGTTTTGTGTTTTTAGTTACTTATATTTGGATTTATATATTAAAGTGGAATCTCCCTTGAAAAAAATCCGAGGTATCAGGAATCTGTGAAACTTGTGGCATCTCCCTTGAAAAAAAAAATGGTTGGCCAAAAAAATAATGTGAATCTGCATTGATGGTTGAGATTTGTAGGTCTCAAATTTTTATTTTTTGAGACACGTTACACTATACTAACCTTTCTCCTTCTAAATGGTTTTATTCATTCCATTTCTCTTTTACTAATGTTATTTGCTTTAACCATGTTTGATCCACGTCTAGAGAATGAGATGCACACAAAACAAACTAGCCCCACCATGCACAGAGGAATCTCCTTAATATTTTGATTTTTGAATTAATATCTCTCCTTCAACATGGATAATAAGACTAACGTAATCATACTTAGCAAAAATATAATAGATCTTAACACAACTCTACGAGGCATATTAACCAATTAACAGTTTGCATTGACTTCCAACCCACACCGTGATTGATGTGACTTGCCCTGTGCCAAATACTATAAGCAATTTGAATTTAACAATTAAGGGAGCTAACAAAGTAATCAAGTTTATTAAGTAAGTTCATAATGTTCAATGATGAATTCATGGTAACTTGCATATGACACAAAGACACACACATATAAGTAATGTCAAAATCAACACCACACACTCCATTGTTAAAAAGGGAATGACCAAAGCTAGTTACACAATCATAAGGAGTGATTCAAAGGTCAAACAAAAAATTGTTTACACTATGATATGGTCCACATGACATGACCAAGTCAGTTGGTAAGTATGAATTTTAGTTGGATCGATTATCATACTTGGAACTTCATCCTATTTTCAATGTGGAACTACTGTGACTTTATAACACAACATTATTGGACGAGTCTACACTATAACTAGAGACATAGATTGACATCAATCCAAAATTTAGTGCATTGATAGATTAGGACCATATCATAGAGATAAAGGTTAAGCATACATAGAAGAAGTTGATACCCCTTTGCCATACATTGTCCATTTAGGTTAACACCTCACTTAAGTAAGGTGGTTTATCACATATCGAATTGAAAAGAAGTTTCTATATTTATGTGTAGGTGCAAACTTAACAAGGGTTGAATCAAACAATGTCAAGGCATTAAATTTAATAGTAGCTCAATTTCCAACTACAATGGAAAAACAAACATCAAAGTAAATTTGAACCTCAATACAAGCACAACTTAAATTCTCCACAAGCTTACTACATATTCGATGCAAAAGAAGTTTTACATTTTTATGCATACACAATCTAGCTTGAATCATTCACTATCATCTTAATGGTAAATCTTATAAAAATTTACTATCTCCTTAATGATCTTAATGGTAAATCTTATAAAAATTTACTATCTCCTTAATGATTGATCAATAGTAAATACCTTTGAAATTCGATACCACTTTATTTCATTATAAAAATGAAATATTTGTCTAATATAATGATTCTTATTTAATAAAATTAATTAATATATTAAATAGGAGGATTTCAGCAAAAACGATTTTGCTGTCCATTGCTAATGGTTTCTCAATCGATTCATAATATGGTGGGTGGCAAGTCAACTCACGATAAATGTAACATTTACTCAATCGTGAAGAGGACGGAAGCTTGCCGCCTGCCACCTACCGTCGATCTGTTGCATTTAAAATTATCAAACAACGGCTGCAGACCTGCTTTCCCCTTTCACCGAGTCTGCTTTGGGCCTGTGGCTGACATCCCTGTCAAGCTAAAAACAGAGCTGGGGAGAGTGCTGGAACAATGAGACTGGTTTAAACTTTGAAGAATCTACAGATTGCAAGTTTACCAGGTATTTATATCTTATGTAGCTGTGAATCTCTATAAATTAGTTTGTTGGTTGAGTTTCTTTGTAAATCAAATGAAAAATCGGCAAACTGCAAGTTTACCAGGTATCTTTATCCTATGTAGCTGCGAGTCTCCATAAATTAGTTTGCATGTTGAGTTTCTTTGTAAATCAAATCTCTTTTATTAAACTGCATGCTAAATTGCTAGACTTAGCGAAATAGGGCTTCTCCTTGTTCAGGAAGGGAAAGGCAGCTTTGAACTAGGATGATCATGGGCCTTTTGGGTCTTGAATGAACTACGCAGAGATCCTATAAGCCTATATGTGATTTATTCTTCAGAAACAATAGTTTTCTATTTGGGTGGTGGGATTTGGTATCTAGCTAAGGCTGGCCTTCTTTCCACCTTGCCCAGTTATAAACGTTTTGAGATTTCATTATTAAATCAATGAAACATAACTTTCGAAGTTAAGTGGGTTCAACGATTTAAAATATCGTTTGCAGAGAACTAAACTGTAAATAAAATTGATTTATATCAATACTGGCCCTGAAACCATCATCTTGGCTATGCTAAGAAGGAGCTATAGAAAAACGAGGTAAGGCTGGATGGAATGGAAGGAATAATCACCCTCGACATTCCATTATTAATTAATTTTTCTATTGAAAAGGCAAATTATTGACCCTGGTGGAAAATGGCCTGGGAAATTGTTCACTTTCTGCTTTATTTTGTTATGTTAGTATGTAAAATTGCACAGTTTACATTTATATATTATGTACTGGTTGGGAAATGAGAGAAAACGCTTGAATGGTACCCCGTTAATTGCTAATCCGTTAATTGCTAATACTGCCAGGTTGCAAGGGACAGAGATATTGAACAGTTGCCAAGTTGCTTTTCCTTCACAAGTAGTTACCCAATCTTTTCAACAATCACAAGAATACTTGGCTGTAGGTGAATGTGGAAAAAAACGCAGCAGAGTATCTCTCATCTCCCCATGTTTGGCCAACTTCCATTCTTTCTCAAAACATCCCACAATGGATGCAAACTCTAGATTTATGACTCCTTTGTATTTTGTGCAAGAACTTCAACTGTCTACAGTGATGGCGTGTTCCCTTTTTTACTGTAAGAACCTCTGCAAGGGTTGCGTGTTCTCCCAAACTTCCAATGGTAATTTCTGCCCACTCCAACACACCCTTCTCTGGCTACAACAACTTCCTTTGATGTGGGGGCAGCTGCAAATTAATTATTTATCTCAGAGACGAAGTATTAATACTCAGAAAATGAAGCTCGACTTCCTCAAATGCAGTAGCAGCAAAGACAAGTTGAAAGGAACAAGTTCCTCTTCTGTGGGTGCGTCCTCCTCAGCTGAAATGGTGATGTTCTCCTCTTTATGTAACCCAACAAGATTGAGATACACCCAGTTCATCTCCTCAAGTGCGCCATACTCATATATTGGCTATGGCTGTGCCAAGTGTTGACTGTCATTCCCAGGCAGTTCGACCTCAATGCAGGGATCTGCTGATACTGTCTAGTGCACCCTTCCTGTACTGTCTCAACCTTTACCACATCGCTCTCTCTTTCAAATGGAACATTAAACCCTCTGCAAACCCCACTAAATCCCAGATCTGAAAACAAAAATACAACCATGTACCTTGGAAATGAAAAACTATCAGAAATCTGAAGATTCCTCATATATATTATTTGTATTGCTGGATCATATCTGCTCAATGAATTAGATATGAACTGGTGTTGCCCAATAGGGAAATCCAATCAAACAACTACCAGGAACAAAAAATCATAACCATATTTTTAGCTAGTCGCTCAAGGGATTACTAGATTACTATCTGTCTCTTAATCATTCATAACAAGGGGAAGATCTATAAAATTTAAATTTCTATAAATTTTTGAAATGGAGAAATCTTGCTAAATTTCACTTTGAAAATTTAAAACTCGGTTGTATATGCAATGTTTTACATCAAGATACAAAGCATGTTCAAACATGTTTCCATTTCAATGACCTGAGATAATACGTTCAGTCAAAACCAACATAGTCCGAGGAACTTAGCAAAGACATTTAATCAAAACCAACATAGTCCAAGGAACTTAGCAAAGAGAATGAAGAAAACAACTTTTAATAAAGTTAATAGGGAGCTACAACGTTAGAAGAGAAACTTGGAAAAGAGGAAACAACAATACACAATCAAAATAAAATTAAAAATATTTTTTATTTATTATTAAAAATAATCTCAAATATTAAATTAAAAATTAACAAATAATATATCATTTAAAAAGTTTATTAAGTTTAATACTTAATAAACTTTTCTATGAATTCATCTCACCTTAATTGCTAACACTCATTCACAACATTTCTTTTCATTCTGTTCTCTGTCCTGCTTTTAGCATTTGAAACCCACTAACCAGCTAGGTGGGGCCATAAACTACATAACTTCCAAAGTTTAGCACAAGAGCTTCCAAATGAGTGGTTGCATGCCTATTGTCAACGTGAATCCTACAGTTTTTTATAATCACGTAAATTCAACCTTCCTCCATATCTAGAAAGTCATACTACACATTTTCGCAATTCCATACACCGTCATCGGAATTGTATTTTAAATTCTTCAAAGTAATAGAAATTGAGGGATATTACTTTGATTCCATGGAGCTGACGCATAAAGCAGAGTTGGAGGAGCTGCTACATCCTTCCATCGCTGAAATAGCAGATTTATCACCATTGAGTGCTAGAGAAAGGAATGTTATTCGTTAAAGTTGGCAAAAACTTGTTTAAATAAAGTTTTGATAATTGGATATAAAATCATTTAAAAGGAATGTTAAGTGCTCATGCCTTATTGTCAGTTGTTTTGGTAAATACGTTCTTCTAGCCAATGAGGGCAGAGGAACAACCGATGAGGTCATAAGAATAGCCGTAGACCTCAAGTGCAATGTGACTGTTGAAGTAAAAAAAAAGATCACACATTCTGCTAGCATGAAGAAAGTAATTATAGTCTAAGGTCGTGGGTTGGAAGTGATAAAGAAACGTTATAAGCTAGTATAACAGATTGTGACCCGTTTGGTGATCTTCATTTCTGTCTCCCATGTATAGCCCCCACTTTTTCATGTCTCAATGGAGGATGAAATCATTAGGAAATAAAATATTCCCATTTAAGGATCTAGTATACGAAATATTATATCAATGAAAAGTAGTGATGGTCGATCATATCTTTTTGGTATTCATGAAGGATTTCTAACTAATTTTGAGATGATTTTTATAATGGTGATTTTGTTGCAAAAGATAATATTTTTTTGAAAAATCAATGCATGAAACAAAAAATCAATTAGACTATAGTAAAGGATCACTAGTTAGAATATACAATTATAAAACATCAAGGTAGGATAAAATCCATCTCATGGAAACTATTGAGGAATTTCCTCCTCGTATGTAGGAATATCACATAAATACCATTTGTGTTTAGCTTGTGAAAAAGGTAATTTTGGAAAATAAGCAAGCTATGTATTGTGTTGGAAGATCATAGGATACAGTACATAATCAATCAAAGAATGGTATGTTGTTTGTCTAAAAGAATCTAAGTGGAATTAGGAAACCCCACTAGAGAGGAATTTATCTTAATTATCTATTAGAGAGGAAGAGAAATCCAAATCTAAACACATCTTTTTAAAATATGATATAGTTTAGATGGGTTTATCCTATATATATATATATATATGATACTTAGTTTAGTTTATTATTATTATGGTAATTATTATGTATTTTTAAACATTTTAATTCTTTTTAATTTAATTTATCATCATTGTGATACATCTACTTAGTTTCTAATTGTATTTTCTTTTTGCAATAATTCTCTTAGAAAATGCATTGCATCTTTATATATTTTATGTACTTTCAAGCCTCCTCTTTTAGAAGATTAAGTTTATTTAAACATTCTTTGATGAAGATAATGATGGTTATTAACATCCACTTTAGTAGGTGGACTTCAAAAAATGTAAGGAATCACTTGGTTTTCTTTAAAATTATATTTATGTGTTTGAAAAACTTTAAGAAAATCATTCCTAGATTGTCATAGTTGTGACAAATTAAAAGGTTAGAAATGTCAATATTGTAAGAGAATAGCCTCAAGCAAGGAAGATGCCCTTATGCACCCATTGGACAACTTCACCTTATTCTCGGGCTATTTCACCAACCACTTGTTAAGTTTTTTGTTATTTTGGGAATGTCCATTTTTTCATTTTAATTTATCCCAAAATCCACAAATTTGAACTTAGTAGACAAAAAATAAAACCATAAAACCCTCGTTAAGAAGCCATAAAAAGTTAAACCATAAAAACCTAAAACCACTTAAATTCCTCAATGCTTGTGAATTTATTTTTCTTTTCATTAATGCATTTTATTTTTCTTTTCATTAATGCTTGTGAATTTATTTTTCTTTTCATTTTGTAGTGCTCTAGTTTTATTTTATTTTTTATTTTTAGTATTCTTTAAAAAATGGAAAAATGTGGCCAAAATATTTTTAATCCTTTGATAATATTTGGAGGATTAATAAAACAAGAAGATAGAATGGTTGACCTCTCCATCTTTTGTTTCACTTGGACTCTACCTTGTCGTTTTGTTTGGTTTTTGGTCCCTAAATCATGAAACATATTTTAGAAACCCTAAATATTTTAGATGGAAACCATGAGCACAAGCTTTGTCCAAGCCAACTATTGTAATGAAAATGTAAAACCCCAATTTTATCCCATCGATCTCTTCTTATTTTTACATGGATTGATGTGCAATATAGACTTGAGTGACATATAGAAAGTATGTTATGAATAAAACCTCTCCTTATCTAAAATTTACATGAGTTTTAGCAAAGGCCTCTTTGATTTATTGTTTCATTTGTCATGTTGTTTCACTCTGTCTATGTCGTGTTTGCTCATTTTCTCTTTAATTGTCAAATTTTACAACTTATCTTGAAAGCCCCCAACTTATCCTTGTAAAAAAATATTTTGTGGAGGTGAAGTAGATGTTAAGACACCCTGGATCCCACACCCTTAATCGCCTTCTATGTCAATATGCAATGTGATAGTTCTCTAGAACTAATTTGTCTATAATATGTTTATTTTTCACCCAAAGCTATGTATGCCTTCTTTGTGAGACTATTCCACACCTTATAAATATAATAGTTAGGGAACATATGTTATAGGAGGAACAAGAAGAAGCTATTAGCTAAGGGGAGATATTTGCGCAAAGCAGTGAGCAATTGGTAGGGCTTGGTGAATTAGAAATGGGTGAGAAGTGTGAAATACCTCCATTGCACGCTTTTACTTCATGGGCACTTTTTTTGCAAAGCACCCTTAGCATATTTTAGAGTTAAAAGTTGATCTCCATTTTGCATTTAATTTATACTCTTTTAATTCGTTTGCAACAATCAATTTGCTTTCCTTACATGTATTTGCATCACTGACACACACTAAGGGACCTAAAGACTTTTTCACTCCAAGTATGCTCTTCACCTCGCACTTCTTGCGAGCTTGGTGAATCAGAAAGGAAGGGAATTGTGAAATACCTCGCTTACACTCCCTAAGTGAATTCAAGACCCTTAAAATCAACTTTGTAAATTTCAAACCAACTAAAATCCTCCATAGGACGGGACAAAACAATATTTTAGTTAGGTAGGATTGATTGGGATAGGCATCCATTAATTCCCACCAATCTAGTTTCATTAGCAATATTTTAAAACATAGCATTGTTGACTTATAGGGTGCTATCAAAATCCTGCTATAAGCAAGTGTTCAAAGAAAACCCGGATCAGAAGTGCCTCGTGACCAAGGAGGTGAGAGTTGAGGTACGTTTTCCCTGCTCTCCCCTATGAGTCACTCAACTCATTGTAGGGAGACGACACTATATCGTGCAGACCGAACCACTGATCCACACTTGACGCAAGGTATATTAGTGGCCAAACTTAGGACATCTTTAACATTTTCACATTGCTAGTTAAGTATAGTTGCTATATTGAGTTATATTTGACACATTCATAATTGAAATTTCAATTCTTATATGCAAGGAATCCTTCTTAATATTGTAGTGGAACTAACATGAACATGGGTGAAAATCTAAATCCTTGTTTACATACCTTATGTGTTATCATTACCATGAAATGGTATCATATAAGTTTCACCATTTGTGTATCTTTATATCTATTACATGATTGAAACTTAACAATGGATATTTTTTCCTCTCCCGTAAATATAAAAAGAATTAGATATATTAACCCAAGAAATGGTAACTAAATGTTGTTAATTCCCTTGATTGCAAAAATAAATGTAGAGGAAGTAGAGGCAATTCATTGAATCTTGTGAATGACCCAAATCAAAGATATGCACATGATCATATGGTGTTATTGGAAAGTAAGAGAGAGTTTTCAATGTTCATTTGGGTTCAAACATCAATGATGTTTGTTTTGATAGGAAGGTAGGGAATTCCATCCTCGAAAGGGTTTAAATTTTGTATTTTTATGGAGTTTAATTTATTAATCTTATAGAAAACATGATCTCTCTATGGCTATATTTGTATTTACATGATATAAAATTGGTAGATAGGTAGGTTGTGGTTTGAAACATCTGTAATTCTCATCTTTTCTAAACATTGCACTGACTATTGGACTATCTGTCTTTTACATTTTTTGTTGCATTGATCTCTTGACGGGTTTCCTCTTGCTCATTTTACCTTCCCCATTGCTATTTCATTGGGTCTTCCACTATCCAATGCTACAAATTGATTAGTAGCCCCTGTGATCTCAGTGGGATCATTGTTAGCATTATATTACTATTTTCATTAGCATCTTGTTTGCTTATACTAAGATGCATTAGGGATCATGTTTGTTACACCTTGATAATATGATATAAAGGGGGTATTAAAAATGGGTTGATAAAAATGGATACCTACAATATTTGGTGAAAATAAGGGTTTTCTTAATTGGAAAGCTATATTGGGAGGGGAGTTCAACAATACAATTTTATGAGGCATTTTCCAATATTTAGTGAAATTAGGGATATTCTTTAATATCCTGCGAATGATCGTGCTATGTAACAAGTTCACTGAGTGAACCCCCCGTGGTC
The DNA here is from genome assembly GCA_027924585.1 of Larix kaempferi. Classification (NCBI taxonomy): domain Eukaryota; kingdom Viridiplantae; phylum Streptophyta; class Pinopsida; order Pinales; family Pinaceae; genus Larix; species Larix kaempferi. Next base: position 3,697,070 of record BSBM01000579.1, on the reverse strand, counting down.
TGGGTTCACCTTCCCCATATTCCCTTACATTGTTGGAACGATGAAACTCTGCAAGCCATTGGGAACTCCCTTGGGAAATATATTGACAAACCTAAGCCAAAAGGACCCTTGTTCTCCTGTGCTAGAATCTGTGTAGAAGTAGATTTGTAAAAAGGTCTGCTGGAAGAAGTAAACCTATTTATGGACGGATGGGAACATATGCAAAAAGTTAACTATGAGCAGCTACCGTTCAAGTGTAAAAAATGTCATGAATACAGACACTTTGTCAAAAAATGTCCTAAGGCAGCCCACAAAATCCCAGAAAAAACTCAAGAAGAAGGTTGGCAGCAGATCAAAAAAGGAAGGAAAACTATCCCAACATCCCACCCTCCCAAAGGGGCTCAAACAATAAATAGAAAAGAAACCACTCAAGAGACTCAGGAAGATCTAACCAGTAACAGATTTCAGGATCTTCCCATAGAAGAGGGGGAAATTCCAATCCTAGAAGCAGTCCCATTAGAACAAGACAAAGAAGAAGCCCCAATCTCTCCCTCTTCCCCCATAGAAGAGCTAATTGGCACAAACATTGGTGGATCTATCACTCCTGGTAGCTCGTGGGAAGATAAGGTAAAGAGCAATTTCGTCCCACTCTCCTCATCTCTAGACATCTCTTCGAAAACTCTAGAGGAGATGGATGTGATTCAACCACCTAACACAAGAGGCAGAAAGTCACAGAGGTATCACAGAGAACTTGAGGCTGAAAGAGAAATTGAATTGGGAAGACAAAAAAGCCTGGAATAAACAAAACTGCTTCAGAACTCAAAGTCGTGGCCCGAGGTTAAGTTTGATGGCAAGTCCCGAGCTGGATCTCACTCAGCAAAGAAGTAATGCTAATAGTCTCTTGGAATTGTAGGGCCCTTGGCAGTTTGAACAAAGTCGAAGCAATCAAAGATCTGATTAAATCTGAAAATCCTAACCTCATGCTAATCCAAGAGACTAAAATGTTGGACATAGAGGTCATGGCCCTCTCAGAATCCCTCTGGAAGGATTGCCATCGCAAAGCCCTTAGTGCTCGCGGAGCATCTGGGGGAATCGATACCTTGATCTCTAAAAAATTTTCATTTGTTTCTTCAATCGAGAATAATCACTGGCTGCTAACTGAAATTAAATAGCAAGGCAATACCAATCCTCTCTTCATCTGCAATGTTTATGGACCCACTCATTATAGGGACAAGACTAAGTTCTGGGAATACCTCAACGACCTTAAGGAGAGCATGAATGGAAAGAATCTCATCATTGCTGGAGATTTTAATGTCACCCAAACTCAACAGGAAAAGCGAGGAGGCAACATTGTTCATGACCCCTTTGGTGAAAAACTGGAGGATTTAATTGTTGATTTGGATCTTATGGACATCCCATTGAAAAATGGAAAATATACATGGAATAACAAGAGATGCGGAGTCGGGCACACCGTGGCTAAGTTGGACCGTTTCTTGGTAATATCTTCCTTCTTTCACTCTGAACTTTTAGCTTGTTCCTTTAACCTACCCTACGCTACCTCTAACCACAGGCCCATTGCCTTATCCCTTACTCCACCTGAAAACCTTGGACCTATTCCCTCCCTCTTTAACTCTCTCTAGCTCCAGGAACCTGTGTTTTTGGACCTTGTCAACACTGCCTGGAACTCGCACTATGTTGGATCTCCTAGCTTCATTTGGGAGTCCAAGCTAAGAGCTGTGAAGTCTGTGCTCAAGAGCTAGGACAAGTCCTCCTTCAAGAATCCATGTCATATCAAACATAAACTACATTCTGAGCTTGCCAAACTTCATAAAAAAATGGAGACGGTGGAAGTAACTCCTTCCCTTCTAAGCTAGGAAAAAGATCTTGATTTGAATATCCTCATAGCGGCCAAACAGGAAGAGGAATTCTAGAGAGTTCAGACTAGAAAATTATGGCTTAAGGGAGGTGACAGCAACACGAAGTACTTTCATAATCAGGATAAAGCCCATCGTAGCCAGAACGCTATAAGGGAATTGAGGGACCAAAACGGCGAAAGGATAAGCGGGCAAGAGAACTTAAAAAGTCATGCTTTCAACCACTTCAGTGAGCTCTTCATGGATAGTGAGGATAGTGATCCAGTAGCTCAAGCTGATCTCTTGTCGGGAATCCCCAGTCTGGTCTTAGATAACGCTAATAGAGAACTCTCCAAACCGATCCTGGAGCATGAAATTCTAAATGCCATTTGGTCTCTTCAAGCTGATCAGGCTCCTAGGCCTGATGAGTTCACCATAAACTTCTACAAGGCCACTTGCGAAATAATCATAGAGGACTTGAAGCGTATGCTCAATTGGACTAGGAAAAAGGACAAAAATGGAGGGGCCACCAACTCCTCCTTCCTCGATTTAGTTCCGAAAGAGAAAACTCCCCGCTCCATCGATTGCTTCAGACCGATCTCTCTTTGCAATACCTCCTACAAGATCCTCTCTAATATCCTTGCCACCAGATTGAAAAAATTTACGGGGAAGCTCATCTCTAACGCTCAAGGGGGTTTCATTGCTGGTTGCCAAATCCTGGATAATATCATCATTGTTCAAGAAGCAATACACTCCAGCATGGAGAAAAAGAACCAAGGTATGGCCATCAAGCTCAACATGGAAAATGCCTTTGATAGAGTTAACCATCATTATCTCTTTGAAATCATGATTAAGTTTGGTTTCTCTAGAAGATTCATGCGATGGGTTAAAGCTTGTATCAACAGCCCTTGGATTTCCCCCTTAGTTAATGGCAGACCCACCAACTTCTTCCTTGCTTCTATAGGTTTGCGTCAAGGCTGTCCTTTGTCCCCTTTCCTCTACCACTTAGTTGTTGAATCCATGAGTAGGAAAATCCACCTTTTGCAAGAGTCAGGTGATTTAAATGGAATAAAAATTGTCCGAGGTATCAAACCAGTTAATCACTCTCAGTTTGCTGATGATACCATTTTACTTGGGGGGGCTTCCACCATCATTACTAACAGATTCAACCAAGTCCTTACTACTTTACTCAAAGCTTTTGATGGAAAAATCAACTTAGCCAAGTCCAAAATATATGGTTGGAATTGCACCCGTGGGGTACCTGCAAAAATTGCAAGAATTTTGGGTTTTGAACGAATCTTAGCTTGGAACTCTTGTAATTATATCAGTATTCCTATCTTTAAAGGGAGTGAAAAAGTTGCAGATTGGCAAGGGATGATTGAAAAAAGAAAATAATAAATCAATTCTTGGGGCTCCAGGTGGCTAAACCCCACTCGCAAGCTGATCCTAATTAATTCTATTCTTTCTGCCTATCCCCTATACGACTGCTCCATCTCTCTCGCCCCTAAAATCGTGATGCTGGAAATTACTAAAGAACTTAGGAAATTCTTATGGCAGGGAGGTAAATCCAATCATTCCAAAAAGTTTCACTTGATCAACTGGGACACAGTGTGCAAACCCAAAATGTATGGTGGGGCAGGGATAAAAGATCCTTCGATTATGAACCTTGCTCTCGGCGCCAAACTTCTTTGGAGGATCATTTCTGGAAAGAAGGCATGGTGGAAGAAAATATTCTACAAAAAGTATATGTCTGGAAGCAGAAGCCGATGCGTGGAAAATATTGATCAGGGCAAAAGAGGGTCATCTATTTGGAACCTCTGCAAGCATGCGACCTTCATCATCCATAATAATCTTTTCTGGATCCCCGATGATGGTAAACAAATCCAAATTTGGTAGGACAACTTTTGCACCAAGTCACCTGCTAATTCCCTTCAGGAATTCCATGATCTGAAAATTTGGATGGAGCAAGCAAATATACGTACTCTGTTTGACTTATCTTCTTAGTCCAATCAAGGGAACTAGATGAGTTGGCTCAATCTGGAGCTCTCGGATCACCTCCTTCATGACTATCACACCCTCCTTTCTTTGTTCCATGGTTCTCTTCCATTCCATCATCATACTAGAGACAAGCATGGATGGGGGAAGACGGGCTCCTACTTTGTTAAGGAGGGTTATGGTTACATGGATACCCTTAACAATCCCAGCATCAAGGATAGCAAGTGGAACAAAGTCTGGGACAGGGATGGGCTTCCAAAATTTAATGCCTTCTACTAGACCCTTGTGCACAGGAAGACTCTAACCGCTGAAAACATCAGGAAAAGGGGCATAGAAGGACCGACAAGTTGCACTTTTTGCAAGGAAGTTGAGGAAACAATAGATCATCTTTTTCTGGAGTGTGATTTATCTAAAGAAGTTTGGCACCGTGCTTACCAGGATATCCAACCTAACTTAGTTCTTCCTACAAACTGGAATGACCTCTTTCATAACTGGCACAACTACAACCACAATCCTCTATTTAGGAAGCCTGATTTCAAAAGAGATTGGGTTGCCTTCCCCAAATTTATCTGCTGGAAATTCTAGACTGTCGAGAACAAAGAAATTTTTGAAGACATTAGGGTCACACCAGGTAAAGTCCTCTCCTCCGCAAAATCTCTTTGGATTGCCTCCCTATCCTCGAGAGGTCTGAAAAACATTCACAAGGAACCCTTAAACATGGACGAGAAAAGTTGGGTGGCTGATTGCTTGATCTCTCCACATTGTTCTCTCATGGATCATAATTTCAAGAAGCAAAAACCCCAAAATTGGCACATCAGAATGGAACCGAAGGAGCTTCAGTTCTGGATCAAGACTCTTACCAGTGATACTCTCTTCTTCGATGGTGCCTCGAAAGGCAATCTTGGGTTGGCAGGTGCAGGAGGAATCCTTCTCGACTCCGGTGGAAACAAAAAGAAAGATTATGCCTGGGGAATTTGAAGGAGGACTAATAATGAGGTGGAATGGCTTGCTCTGATCAAAGGAATGGAAATTACTAGAAATGACGTTGTCAAGGATCTCGTGGCCTTCAGAGACTCAATGCTGGTAATTAGGGAAGCCAGATCTTTGGCCAACAATCGCAGAAAACCAGTCTCCAAGCTTTAGCATCTCTTCACCTAGATGGCTAAGGATTTTAACTTTATCTCGTTTCTCGACATCTTAATAAGCAACAATAAGGAAGTAGACAACATGGAAAATATTGGTGTTGGTTTGGATTGTGGTTTGGCGACCATTAATGGTCACAACCTTGTCATCAAATGGGTCCCTTAACTCTCTACCTAGTTTTCTAATGACTCCCTTGTTCCTTATGCACTTTCTCTCGGTTTGGGTATTATTTTTCCACCCTCCAAACTATATACACAATCAATTTTTGAGTTGTAGTAATGGAGAGATTGTCTTGGGACCCCTCTCCCCTCCTCGATCCACTCCCATGTTCTCCCGACACACTTGGCGTCCTCCTCCTCTTGAACCCACTTGTCTCGCATGCGTGCATTCAATTGAACCATGCTCTAAGAAATACTTGCCTTATATCACACACCAGGGTGGCAAACTCAACATTCAACAGGGTTCATTTGCTAAGAATTGGGTTTGTTTGGCCGTTCATAAGTTATTCGTCATAATTTGGGTCCTCTCTAGCTAAACATGGAAGATAATCAGAACTCTGGTCTGAACCTCCCTGCGTTGTAGTGCCTTTGTTGCAGGAAGCATCTCCAGGTCAGTACAGGTGGGGGGGGGGGTGCTGGAATGAAACGTTATCTCTCAACTTTCGACGTGGTTCAGGGGAAGGGGAATGGTGGTTCTGGGAAAGCTTCTTGTGGTGGTTCGGCGCAAAAAGTACTTCATGGTCTATCCAGGGTTGATGAGCTTGTTAGTGGCAGGAATTGGGCACCTCTTGACGTGGTGCAGGGTCAAAGCAACAGCGGTGCAGTGCAACACTCAACTTGCGGTCATTCCAGGGAACCAGGAAATGGTAAGAATTGTATGCCTCTGCAAGGACTGGACAGTAGGTTCATCAATTTGGAGTCTCTGCAAGGATAAGATAGTCCGTCATCTAAGGTTCTCTCTCACTTGTTGGAGCTGGAAACTCAGGTTCGTTGGCTCAGGGGTGAGAACTTTGACCAAAAAAAATCCATCTCACACCTCTTCACTGTCATTCAGATCACAAACTCTGAAGTCTGCAGTGGTAGCAACAAGTTGAAAGAGTACTTCAATATGCTGGCAAGTAAAATGGAAAACAGTTGCCCCTGTTCAGTTGATATAACAACCCAGATTAAATCCCGGCACAATAGTCTAAGAATGGTTGAAGCTAAGATCGACGGCATGAGGTATGACCTTAGGAACAACCCCATTGTCTTCCATGGCATTACTGATGATAACGTCGGACCAGCGACTGGGAGCAAGGAGAAGAATTCCCATCAGCATCTTGCTAGCTGTTGAATTTTCTGTTTGATAGTCCATGTATTCGCAGAACTTCTATGTTATGTCTTTTTTGCAATGGTTCACCGAAGCTAGTCCACTGTATCTCTTCTCGATATGTATTTCTTTTGTTGTTTTCTGCTAGGAAAGTTTGTAAGGATCGTCAGTTGTCGAAGAATTAGGTTCTTGTATGACATGCAAAGACTGGAATTAGATGATCTTGCTATGACAGCTCTCCATTTTTAGGACCAGTAATCCCAACTCTATTTTGTGATTCTGTCTCGTTTTTAAATATAAAAGCTCGTTACCCGTTGTTGTAAAAAAAAATAATAAGAAGTAAAGATTCTATCTAAAGGTTAGTTTCACAAAACTAGCAAAACCACTTAACTTGTGGTTGGTGAACACCGATAAACCACAAGTTAAGTGCCATGAATAAATTATATGTTACTTGTTCTCTCCTTTTTCTAGTTAAACTTTGCCATGAACTACCCGTTATCCATGCATCACGAACTGGTTGTTATCCATGCATCAACTAAGAGTTATCAATGCATTAACTATCAATTATTTTTTATATTCTATTTTTTATTACACCAATAGGTGTTTATATCTTAGAATTTGGTTGGACTACCATCTATGCTTTTCCTAGATTACATGATGATGAGACAAGTGTACTGTCTAGATTGATTTTATGGAAGTTGTTCAAAATTTGAAATTAACAATTTTAAAAGAAAAAGAATATAAAAATTAACTTGTAATTGATGCATGGATAACTCTTCGCTAATGCATGGATACGGGGCTTCTTGACAAAGAACAAGTAACAAGTTACTTATTACTTATTTGTGACACTTAACTTGTGGCCTATCGATGTTCATCGTCCATAAGTTAAGTGGTTGTGCTAGTAATTGTTTATTTTGAATTTGGAATGACTGCCATAAAATCAATATGTACAGTACACTTGTCTCATCCTCGTTTAATATAGGAAAAGCATAGGTGCTAGTCCAACCCAAATTCTAAAATAAAAAACACCTATCGGTGTAAAAGTGAAATAGAATAAACCATTGTAAATTTATTTTAATTTTAAATTTGTAAATACAAAGAAGGATTAAATATCTTAAAATATAAATTTTTTATCATTTAAAAATAACAATATTTATACATAAATATTATATTTCTATTATTTCTATTTTGCGTAAATCTTGATCTATCTTTTCATCTCTTTATTTTTCTATGGAATAGCTTTTATATTAGGTATACATATCAAATCTCTTTATCTTCAAATAACAAATACTATCACTATTATTTATTATAAATATTGTATTTTTTAAAGACATGTAAGCATTACCCACGTAATTGACAACATCTGTATCTAAAAGCTATGGAAGCGTAGTTCTACGATGACAAAATTGACAATAAACATGAATAAGTTGCAAAAAGCTGTAGAAGTTGTGGTTGTTGCAAAAGCTAAGAAAACTAAAAAATAGGTTATGGAAGCTGTGAAATAAGTTGCAGAAAGATATTGAACAAGTTTCCAAAAGATTTAGAAGCAATGGTAGTTGTGGAAACTTCGAAAGCTATGTAACAAGTTACAAAAATTTGTGGAAGCTGAAGAACATGTTGCAGAAGTTGCGGAACAAGTTGTAGAGAGATGTAGAAACTAAAGAAAAGGTTGCGGAAGATGTATAACAAGTTGTAGAAGTTGTGGATTAGAGTTCGATCATTAAATATTCCTAATCCTTCTCTCCAATTCCGAAGAAAACACGCATGTGGAGGAAAGAACTAGTGTCCTTTGCTCTCCTCAGTAGATCCTCCATCACTGTCATGTTATCCTTCACCTCATGCAAACTAGGCTGAGAGCCACATGCTTTGGTCTGATTGCTTCCACTTGGATACATCAGTGGGCCATGTGTCCTGCATATTGATGGCCTCATAACCACATGTTTCGGGCATCGAGATTTGTACCTGCATCCAATAAAATCTATCTCTCATATATATATATGACTAACCTTTAATATTAATATAAATTATTATAGGTATCTTATTTTTTTAATTCCATATGGAAGTAACAACATCTTTATCAAATTAATTTGTAAAGCATTTCACTACTCTTAGTGTAAAAATATAGAATTGAATTATAATATTTGCTAGATAACTAAATAAATTTGGTATAAAAGAAGGTAATAAAAAAATTGTTCCAAAAATTAACAATAGTATTTAAAAAAAAAATCTAAAAAAATAGCATTTTGTCAATTTATTATAAATTTAGACTAAATTTAGTTTAGATCAAAATATATAAATGAAAATCATATATACTTAATAAATAAAAATTTCCCGCGGGGGTGTATCTCAACCAGCGATTCGCTTGATATGAAGGAAATGTTGTAAATGGATGTCACGAGTTCCAATCACCCCAGCTTACCCATGCTCCATGCTTGCGCGTTGTGTGGGTGCACCTAGGGATATAGTGGTAGCGGATGGGATTGGATCCCTGGACCCTGTGTCATGTGAGTACCAACCCCTTCCCAGTTGTTGATTCCCTTAGTTAAATAAATAAAAATTGAAAACAAAAAACATGTAATAATATTTTAAAAAGGAAGAGAAAAATATTTTATTTAATATAAAGACTAAACTTAAAATTTAAATATTTTACATAGACATCATGAAAAAACTTAAATTAAATTAAAATATCTTTGAATTAAGTGACACAAAAAGTAAATAATGGATTTTTATATTATAATTATTAATCTTTCATATCATACAAAATCTAATATATATATATATATATATATATATTTCCGAAGAAAAAAAACATTTTATTCATTTTGAAATATGAACTCTTCACAAGAGACTTACATTAAAGGCTCCAAGAGCAATACATCTCTGCCTATACTAGGCCACTATATTTTCTTTGCCCTCATCACATCAAAACAGTTCTGCCATTCTAGCAACAAAAAGATTCTTAATACATACAAAATCATACATATTTCCAGAAAATATTCTTCATTCAAGGTAATAATGATGATTCTCTCACTAGACTGTCTCTTATATCCTTGATTTCCAACATCCCTGGCTCCATAGCTAGCACAAACTTTGAAAGTTCGTCTTCTGTAGAATTCAAATATCTGAAAACATGTGTCAATGAAGTGAATTTGAAACCCATAAGAAGGGCACAAATAGCAGAGAGAAGGTGTTGAAGATGCGGGGCCTTGATTTGGATTTTAGAATTTTCCCAATCTATTACCATTTTTTAGTCTCCAAATAGTTGTAGCTGGGAGATGTTATTGCTAACTGCAACTTTTAAGACTGCCCATAAGGCATCCAATTCAACTTTACTGTTGGAGCAATGGCTAGGAGCAAATCTAATTCTGAATTTCATAGCCTCAAATAAATAAAGTATAGCCCCGATCCTCCTAGGGGAGGATCACCTTGACTTGCATCATCAAAAAATGCCCAAGGAAAACTTTTGTCAATATGAGAAGGGACCAAAGATATTTTTTTGACAGGATTTGGCTCCGATTTAAACTCTTGCGTCCATTGCAAAATCAAGGTGCTCATGAATTCAGTGGGAACCCAATGATCTTGAAAGATTGCAGCATTGCATGCCCACCAAATACCATATATAAAGGAAGAAGGGAAGGTTGCAAAGGTACCTACCAAGGGATCCTGCCACCATTTTTGAATACTTTGTTCCAGCGGATGGGCAAGATTTTTGAATATTCTATTCCAGGGAATGGGCAAGTTGACGAGCGCTTGGATTATATATATATATATATTGTAAGGCATTTTTTATTATGAGCTCTATGTGTTTTGATGGGACATTTTTTACCTGTAAGTCATCGATCAATGTTAAATGAGTTTCATTGTATTCTGGATCGTCCTTTTCATTTTTTGTTTGTTTGTCATTGTTTAGTCATCCCTTTTGTTAATCACTGATTGGAGCATGCTGGAGTTTGTTGTGATTTGACTAAAAAAACCTTCAAAGAAGTTCTAAAGTCAATAACCTTTACTAACATGTCAATAAACAAACATCATTCTTTCATTTCAAAGACCAAGTGGTGTTGTTATTGATGAATCCAGTACTATCCTAAGCATTTACAAAACGCTAGCTTAGCATGAACATTAATTAAATAGTATAAATTAACCTACAACCAAACTTGGCATCATCATATTATGAGCAACTACAACCAACCAAAAGACATCACTAACATTGATAATACAAAACTCAATTTAATATCAAATAGACCATCTTTGAATAGTGATCGCCAAACTATAAACACCATGATTAAAAAAAAAAAATCAATCTTCACCTTGCAAGAAGCACGCAACACCAATCCATCCCACACACTCAGGTTTAAACCTAAACACGTTTTCATACATGCATGTCTTCTTTAGTGGTTCCCCATTTGTCTTTTCCACCAAGGGAGATATGCAAAGAACATGGTCCAATAAAGGCGAAGAGAAGCTAGGTGATACCCTATAGTTGACAGGATGTGATTCTAGAAGGTGATGCCCTATAGTCAACATATCATACACTATAGGTGACGTGATATGATTCTAGAAGGTGATACCCACATATTCAATGAGAAGAAACGGTCCAAATGACAAAGATAATCTATTTCGAGTGTTATCATTAAATTAAAAACTAGTAAAATATAAATGCCAATGGTGTTTAAACAATCATGAAATTAATCTTTAGAAAATAAAAAATGGTTCAGAGTAATTGTTTAAAGGTCATTGGTGTTTAAATAATTATGAATTTAATCTCTACAAAATAAAAAATTAAAATTGTTTAAAGTAATCGCTGAAAGGTCAATGGTGTTAAATAAATTAAAATTAAATTAAATCATCCACGATGTGTACTTCTTATCATCTACTTTTTTTTTTCAGCGATTTCTTATCATCTATTTATTAAGTAGGGTGTAATTAATCTTTGTAAAATAAAAATAAAAAAATGTTCGAGATAATGATTGAAAGGTCAATGATGTTGAAATAATATACATTAAATTTGTTTAAATCATTTATGATTTTTCTTCTCATCGTCAATTTACTAATTTAGATTTACTTCACACAATTTAGATGGAATTATAGTAGTGCATTTACGGAAAGGTTTAAAATTTGGAAGATGAATGATGCTGAAATAATTTAGACTAAATTAAATTAATTTAAATATTTTATTATTTCTACTTATCACCATTTATTTATTAATTTAGATCTTCTTATCATCCATTTAATTTAGTTTATATGTAGATTTTGATAACAAATTTTCTAATAATATGTTTTATTTTAATTTTGATTTTAATAATATTAATAAAAAATTAAAAATAATGACAAATTTATTCAAATAAAAAAAATTATAATAGTTATATTTTATATATTTCAAAAATCTATAGTCAATTAAAACAACTTTTATTTTTATAACTTTAATTTCTTTCAATTTAATTTATTAATTTTTAAATCTTTTAATTTAGTTTATTAATTTCACATTTTTAGTTACATAAAGTAGTGCAAATAAGTGAAATCATTAAGATATCGGGTTTTAAGTAGACACGTTTCTCTTATGTATTTTGGATTTGTATTATGTTGTATTGAGTATTGAAAATTGTAAATTGCATTTTTTAAAATAAATTAAGTTTAGTTTGTATAGTGTAAAACTTAGTAAAATTGGGCTTATTATGTTCTAAATGTGCCATTTGGTATTAAATAAAGGTTAATGGGGAAATTTGAGTTAAACAGGGCTCAAAGAAAATGTTATAAGCATGAAAGACTAGAAAATGGAGAGAACCGTAGAAGAGAAACCATGTTCAAACATATAATTAAGACGAATTGAAGACAAGAATAAGGGAAATGGAGAACACAAGACTAAATAAATATGTTTAAGGATAAGTACTCAAGGTAAGAAAAGGGGATGAGCACAAACAAAATTAAAAGGGATGAGAACAAACAAAATTAAAGATGGAGATGCCATATCATAATTAATGCCATTTTTAAAGAATAATATGAGAGTGAAATTCAAAATTTCTTATTATGATAGAAGTTTGAAGTTCTTGACATTGACAAACTAGACAATCATAATAATGCTGGAGCAATCTCTTAAATTTGAAAGAATTGAGAACTCTTAAAAAATGAACTTCTCCATGGTATCCAAAATTAATTTAAAAGGGAAAATAAAAGTTTGAAGTTGGTGCGAAATGGTAGCAAAGTTATAAGAGATGAATGATTAGTCCAACAAATAATCTACAAATGCTAGAAGATGACATATAAAGGAGGAAGAATATTATATTTATAATGAAATGTAAATATAGTGATAAATAATTAATATTATTATTGACTTAGTATAAGAACAACAAAATATAGTCACAAAAATATAATAAGAAGGATCCATGATCATAAAGGCTCATTTGATTTCAATGGAAATGTTGGGCTCTAGAATTGTCATTTTTATTACATTTTTCCTTTCATTTATAAAACCTTTTTTCTATCCTTCATATACATTTTTGAGTTTCTTACTATTCATATGGAGGCATTTTACTTAGGGTACTCTTTTCCCTTATTTCATGTCATTTTAGTGCATTATGCTTATGTATTAGGAAGATGTATGCCTTTTTCATTTACTAATGAGATTAGTGTATGTTCAGCTTCTACTCTAGTCATAGTGTGATACAAATATCCTCTTTTTATGGAGTTGTTACTCTAGTTATATTCCAATGCTACAATTTCAGTTATATTGCAATGCCGCAACTCTAGTTATATTGATATGCTAATACTTTAGTTATGTCGTGAAGCTATTGCTTTTTATTGTTGTGGATCCGAAGAGCACAACTATTTCCTTTTGTTGTAGATCCATTGGGTATGGTAGCACTGCTAATTTTGAGTACGAGATTGACCGTTGTGGATCTTATGCCACAATTTGAGAAGATCTCAGTTATCTTTTGTATTTTATGAAGAAAGTTGAAAACTATTGTGAGATGGTTGCCATGAAAATGTTTGAATATGGACAAGGATGTAATTCAAGGAAAGAAGTTGATGTATTGATGTATCTATTTTGATATGGTTTTTAGTAGCGTACCCTTTTGTTAGTTTTTAGTCAGAAAAGCTTGAGAATCGATAAGATTCTCAAGCATGTTGTTAGCATTTTCCTAAAAAGACAACTAATTATGAAACTGAATAAAACAAAGTCTCTTCTCTTGGTAGAGGAGATGATGATGCTATGCCACATTGTTTTGTGCTAAAGTGATTAATAAAGAAGTTGGTTTTGGAATTTGGAATCCGTGCATGCATTGACCAAGTTAATCTTTAGTTCTTGAAATCGTCTTACAACACAATGCTATAGGGAGGCAAGGCCCACTCCTTAGAACAGTGTAGATTTTTTTAGTTTAGGTATATTTATAATAGTTGGTGCATTTGGTAATTTACAATTGTGGTGTGTTCAATTCGTTGATTTACTATTCCTGTATTTATGATTAAGCAATTGAAATTGTTACAGTTTTCTAATTTAGAAAGCACATAGCTTCTGGTTAACTCTTTAACATGGTAGATAACTAATATTTGATCCTTTGCTTAATTGCTTCTTTTCTTTACTACACTTCATGATAGGTAAACCAATACCATAAAAGAAATTGTAGCATGCATAGACATTGCACAATAACTTGTAAGAAGTTTTGAACTATGAATTGATAATATAATGAGCAGATTGTTTAATTACTTTTGAACGGGTACTTAAAAGTCCCATCATTTTGGCGTTATTGCCAGGGAGTTATCAAAGGTGCAAGAGTAATTTTGTATTGGTTTTAGTTGGCACTTTGTTTTGGGATATTTTTAGACGTTTCTTTATATTGGCTAAATTATCTGAATTCCCCTACATAGTGTTTGCATTTAAAAATTAGTATCATGTAGGATGCATGATTAGAAACAAAGATCCAAGAGGGATATTTCTTGGTGCAATAACAACCAACCAAACCACTATTCACATTGTAGGAAAATATACTTGAGGGGAGAGCTCAAAGGATTCTCATTCTAATTCTATACACAACAATATACCTATTGTTGGTTCAACCAAGAATATTATTGCTACTTATATGGGTTTTTTGGGAGAATTTATTCCTGAAGAATTCATTGCTTAACCACATTTTCCAACTACAAAATCTGATATTACAATTCAAGAAGAAGTTGTCTCTACAACAACTGTAGTAATCCCAAAACTAGATCCAATTTTTACTACTGTAATAATAGAGGTAGTAGAGCATGCTTCTAGATCTGAGGTAGAACTTAATCCATGCATGGAGTTAGCACAATCAAATGAACTAATCAATGGGCATCTAGTTTACCTTGAATTTCAAAGGAGTCCAATCCAAGGGCCATAATTTTGGTGGGAGTCCATTCCTCGAAATAATATGTGGCACAAGGGGATACATACTCCATAAACCATTTACATAAGATGGAAGACACATAAGGCACTAGTTCCAATGAAAAGGAAATCACCTTTGAATTCCCAATTATAGATGAGGTAGGAAAATAACAGATGAAAACATTCCTCCCTCCGCGTTGCTAAATTTTCATGGCTTATCAAGTGAAGATCTAGACACTTTTCTTTTTGAATATGATGTTCTTTGCAAAATTTATGATTACACTATGGATTATCATAAAATAAATATATTTCCTGCCACTTTGAAAAATGCAGCACTTCATTGGTTCATAGGATTGGATGGAAATAACATTCTCACCTGGGAGGAAATGAAGAAATAGTTTTTGAAAAAGTACTAGGACTACTGCAAGGATTGATATTCAAGAAGAGATATTCAATATGACCCAGAAGAGGACAAGATATTAGAGTATTATGTGGAGATATTCCACTGCAATATTCAAAGATCCAGGGAAAGCAAATTCGATAAAAACACTCTAAGATTAGGGGCATAAGAGACAAATGTTTGTACCACTTAAATTTAATGGGGGGGGGAGAAATTTATTAGCTTGAGTATGACAACATCTGTGAACTATGCCACATATATTCTAGGGGAATTTAAATTCTAGAAGAAGGCGGAATAAAAAATGGCTTTGTCCATATTTTTCTCCAAGTGTAGGAAGAAACATTATTTGAAGGACTCTCTACTATATAGTGTGGAGACTTGTAGTATTTGTGACCAAGACAATTTTACTAGTAGCTCCCTTCTCTACCTAGGCTTAAAGTTATATATTAGGGAACTAATGAAGAGATAGAACATATCTTCTTCATTATCTAAAAGTGACCATGGCCATCGTGACAACCAGGTATGAGCCAATATTCTTCACAGTCTTTTAACGCTTATTGGACCAATCAATATATGTAATATCCTTCCCAAAAAATGTCATATCCTCTTCAATTTTGGTACCCTCCTTGGCCAACCCAACTAGCCCAAGGCTATCAATATCCTCAAAGTTGGAGACCTCCTTATGTAAATAAACAACAATCCCCACAACAACCACAGTTTCCTCAGCAGAAGCAGTTACAAATGCCTATAAATAACTCTCCTCCGTGACTACAAATTGCTACACAACCCACCCATAATCCCAACAATAATACAAATCATCACACTTACATTTTTGAGTTGTTTGGGTATCTTACATACTCAATTTCCCTTGTGGAATGCCATGATATACAATTTTGACCAAGGAGGACACTCAATAAGATAAATTCCCTAATAATCACAAAATTAGACGACGACAAAGTTCCAGAACATGTTATAGATAATTCTCTCACCACACCTCACTCCATTTCTACTAAAATATCAAGCCAACCAAAGACATCAAATAATACTCAACTTCCTCCTTTTCCATAGAGACTGACTATAGCAAGTCCATTCATATAACCCGAGTTTTAACTATTAGGTGAATTATGAAATGTATTTGTAAAAATTCCACTCTTTCAAGCAATCAAATATGTCCCCATATATGCTAAAAGAATAAAAAAATTGTGCATCAAGAAACCTGGTAGGAAGCAGACATATCCTTTGACCATACATGTGATCAGTCAGCTGGTAGGCTTAAAATTTTTACTACAAAGTATACCGATCCAGGAGGTCCAATAGTTGATGTTCAAATCAACAATGTCTGGATCCCAAACACATTGGTCAACCTTGGATATGCTATTAATTCTATGTCAAAAGAAACTATAGATAAGATCGAATTGCCTAATTTAAGAAAGACTCCTATAATACTTCAATTAGCAAACCGTTCCATAGTCAAAATTGAAGGTATCAGTGAAGGAATATTAGTTTATGTAGATTCCTGGGAGTACCTTTATTATTTCATGGTGTTGTAGCCAAAATATAATTTGGGAGGATATCCCCTGATATGGTGCCGGCCATGGTTGGCCACTATTGATGCCTATATTGGATGCAAATAAGGAACAATGATAATATCTTATGGAAATTCCACTGAGAAACTTACGCTATACCCTCATGCCAAACCAAGTAAAAAAAATGAAAGTCCTATGTGTGTTGATGATGTAGAGAGTAATAATGAGAGCATTTAGAAAATAATTGCACTTGATATAGCACTTCATTTCAAGGATGAAACATAGGATGATATGATTAATTCCTTTTTCAACAATCCCCATTCATCCTCTCGGTCGATTTTCCAAATTTTGAATTATGTGATGCTTAATTTTGAACAAGAAAGTACCTCATATGTTTTATCCTTTGATACCTTGCATGTACTTCCATGTGATATGGCCAAACCCACTAGCATTCCTGTAGAAATCAATTCAGGGAAAAATTTGAACCTCAACCCACAATTATCCCCATTACAAAAAAAATAGTTGGTTCATATATTACATGAGAAAAAATATGCGTTTTCATGGGAGTACACATATATGAAGGGAATTTAGCTTGATCTATTCAACCACCATATTTACATTTAGAAGGATGCTCAACTTATTTGACAACCTCAATGCTAGATGAACCCACTCTTGAGAATTACATCCAAAGAGGATTTATATAAATTGCTTAATGGGAATTTTATCGACATGATTTTTGATAGTGAGTGGGTCTCTCCTCTTGTGATAATACCCAAGAAAAAAGGTAAATGGAGGATTTGTATCGACTATAGGGAGATAATAAGGTTATGCAGAAAGACCATTTTCCTTTTCCCTTCATTGGCCAAGTTCTTAACACACTGGTAGGGAAGGAGTTTTTATATTTCCGTTATGGAT
This sequence comes from Larix kaempferi, assembly GCA_027924585.1. Classification (NCBI taxonomy): domain Eukaryota; kingdom Viridiplantae; phylum Streptophyta; class Pinopsida; order Pinales; family Pinaceae; genus Larix; species Larix kaempferi. Next base: position 3,679,607 of record BSBM01000579.1, on the reverse strand, counting down.
TTAGTGGATACAATCATATCTAAATTTCTCTCGAATATTGGGATAAAACTACCTTCACTTGTCCCTAGGGAACATTTTCCTCTTGAGTCTTTCCCTTTGGAATTTGCAATACACCTTCCACATTTTAGAGGGTTGTGCTAGGTATATTTTCCGATCTAATCCATGTCTATGTCAAGATATATATGGATGAATTAAATGGTCTATGGTAATACCTTTGACGAGGCCTTAGAAAATTTGGAAAAAGTACTTAAGCAATGTAAGGAAACAAACATCTCCCTTAGCAATGAAAATGTTACTCACTAAAGGTATTGTTCTTGGGAATCACATTTTTGGTACAAGTATCAAAGTGGATCTAATGAAAATTGAGGTAATCCTAAATCTTCCTATCCCCAAAACACAAAAATATATATGTAGTTTTCTGGGGTATGCTGGTTATTATCACTGCTTTATTGAAAAATTTACTAAACTTACATCTCCTTTATTTTCCTTACTTTCTAAGAATTTGAAATTTGTTTGGACTAATGCATGCCAAACTTCTTATGTATATATGAAGGAATGATTGTTTGTTGCTCTAGTTTTGAGAGGCTCAACCCGGTCTCTACCATTTCATATCTCTATGGGCATTTTAGACACAACCATTTTTGCAATACTTGGACATCAAAAAGAACATAAGCCCTATGATATCTATTTCATCAATAAGAATTTGTCTCTTGCTGAACTAAATTACATGGTAACAGAGAAGGAATTACTTGATGTTGTTTACTCTATTAATAAATTCCATCACTATATAACTAGTTATCAGGTCTCCATACATATTGATCACTCTTTTATTCATTATCCAATGAACAAACCCATTACTACTAGTAGAGTGACCAGGTAGTTATTGTTATTACAAGAATTTGATGTCACCATCATTGATAAGCCTAGAAGGGATAATGTTATAGTATATTTCCTTTTGTGACTCACCAATGGTGGTGATGTCGTACTTGTTTAAGATAATTTTTGAATTAAAATATTTTCACAATGTATACTAACACTCTGTGGTATGAATATATTGCTAATTATTTGGTAGTAGAAAAAAATTCTTGACCACCTTTCATAAAGGGAGTGTAAGCACATCACCCAATAGAGTGCCAAATATTCATGAACTCAGGGCTTCCTCATTTACAATGGGTTAGATCTTATGATACAACATTGTGTTAGGGAATATGAAATCATCTATGACATCCTAAAATTTTGTCATAATGAGACTTGTGGAGGGCACTTTGTCAATAAGCAGGCTTCTCATATGGTGCTCCATTTTGTCTATTATTGGCCTAATATTTTCCGTGATTCCACATGATTTGCAAGAAGATGTGACATATATCAAAGGATGGGTCAACCTTTCAAATTGATGAAATTCCACTCCAAAATCAACTCGTTATAGAACATTTTGAGAAATAGGTCTTGAATTTTGTGGGACCCATTAATCCTCCATCTCAACAAAATGTCCATATTCTAGTTTGTATAGATTGCATCACTAAATGGGTGGATGCCATGGAAGTCCCAAGGGCCACCAAGCAAGCTGTTTCATATTTTCTCTATGGGGAAATATTTTTTTGATATGGGATACTGCGCGATATTTTCATCGATGGAGGGACCCAACTGAATTCTAAGTTAATCCAGTCACTCACCAAGAAGTATCATATTTAACACATAATTACTTCACCTTGTTATCCACAAGCCAATGGTCAAGTGAACAGTACCAACAAGGTGTTGGAATCTATCATAAAAAGATTGTACAAATTCATAATCATGATTGGGCTAATCGAATTCCAGAATCCCTTTGGTCTTATCGAAGTACATGGCGCAATACCACTGTCATCACTCCTTACGAGCTTATTTATGGTAAGAGTATTTGTTTCCCATTGAGTTCGAAGTAAACAAATTAGGGACTACATTGTAGGTTGGTCTAGATCTTACAAATTATCAACAATATTTCCTAAATCATCTCAATGAACTTGATGAGTTTTTCCAATTTTCACTACATCAGACTTCAGTTGTTTATCAACAACGAGTAAAGTGGAACGACAAATTTATAAAGAAAAGAAGTTTCAAACTAGATATTGGGCCCTACTATATGACTCTAGATTCAAGGACTTTAAAGGGAAATTTTGTACATTGTATTTAGGTCCATATGAGATTGACATAATTTTTTATTATGGTTCAGTCAATCTCGGAACTATTGGTGATGCTCAGACCCCTTTGCTAACTAATGAACATTGGTTTCGATTATATGAAAAACCTTTATCCAAGGAAGCCTTTGCTCGTAATATTTCTACATATGTAGATTTTGAGGTTGTTTATGTAGAGGTTCAACCATCTACACCAACAACAAAATGATTTTCTCAGTTCCTTAAAAAAAAGAGAAATTATCTATTTTTGAAATCCCTTTTTGGAGAACAAGTAGATCAGCATCATCTAAATACTAGCTTGTTGGTGGATGATATCTACTAGAGAGAAAGAGAGAGAAGAAAAGTAAAACTCTGTTTCCAACTTTGACAATTTTTGCATTAACATGTTCTTTCATTTTTATTCGTTGCAACTTGATTTTCATGTTATTACTACTTTTGCATGCTATAGAATTACTTTTATCCCTTGTCTACAACTTCGAGTGTTTTTCACTCTTCGTCAATTGCTACAACTCTCAGTATTTTATTTCATTATGGTTGTTGCAACTCTTTGTGTTTTTCCACCATCCATTATTCCTATAAAACCAGACAACTTTTCAGTAATCCATGGTTGATGCAAATCCCAATATATTTACACTATTTGATTGTTGTTGCAACTATAATAGTCTTTTCCCTGTTGCTTTTCCATGCGGTCTTCATTTGACTTGGTGATTTTCCTCCATCGACTCATACTTTGTAACCACCATTATTACACATGGCACTAGTACATGTGCACATTTTTCCCATGGAAAATCGTTGCTATAGCAACAAACATGACCCCATATTTTCATCGCAACATTTTTGTTTCTATAGCCACACTTCAAACCTTTTGTCTCTATGGAGACAGGAAAGAGATGACATGTGGTGTGTGTGGACGATGTTTAAAAAACCGATTCACGTCATTATAGCGACGTTAATTTGTCACTACAACGATAGGTATTCGTCATTATAGCAATGTTGGTGTGTCAAAGATTGTTTCTATAGCGATGGGAAGAACTTGGTAATTATTTTCCTGGGTGACGCTATTCTGTGGCTATAGTGACAATACTTCTATCGCTTGTATATCATAATCGTCGCTATGTGCATGATGGATCGTCGCTATAGCGACGACCAGACATGTACATAACGATGATTTTTTTATACAAGCGACGATCATTTCGTTGCTTGTATAGAAAAATCATCGCTATGTGAATGACAGATTGTCTCTATAGCCACAGTACCGTCCACAGAATAGCATTTCCCAAGAAAGGAATTACTAATTTATTTCCGTCTCTATAGTGACTATGTCTGAGTATTTTAAAATAATAAAAAATGATGTTGATGACCCTTCACGGTGATGGATGGCCCATCCATTAGGGAAAAATAACCAGGTATATTTTATGCTCCAGATTAAAATTATTTTATGCTACACTACAATGATGTACTTCTACAATTGTATGGACTATAATTACAGGGTTGCAATCCTCCAATTTTAATTTGACAATTGAATTATTTGCATAAGAAAACTACCAATGACACTCTCACTTTGTGAGAGATACAAGGATGGAATGAATCTGTTCATAAAATAAAAGGACAAATATCCCATAGCATATCTCACACTAACAAAGATAGGATAAGAAAGAAAAAAACTTGTAGACACATTTTGCTTGATAAGATTGATTTTCTTAATGTCTTGCATGCTATTGGGGGTGAAAAATAATATTTAAGCTAACAAGACTCTCCTTGACTACAAGAGGTACTACACCTTTTATATGGGAGAGAGATAACTACACTTGGATTCCCAATCGATCTGGAAAGATATGGGAAAATATGGGAAAGCATCGTTTCTATAAAAGTTCATTAATGGATTCTTAGAGATGCCAAAAATGCAATAGAGAATTGTGGCATGATTTTGGGTATGAAAAGACAATGTTGATGAGTTGGAATCAATGGGAATTGGTCTTAGATGATCAATGAAGGTGCTTGCTTATTGGAATAGCTCCAAAAAACCATGGATCTACAATTTTTTTTTATCATATGCAATTTGATATGGGAGGACCTAGAGAACATGCACAAGTAGAGCATCATATATCTTAGTTAGTTATAATAGTAAATTTGTTGGAATAGAATTAAAGCTTGATTCATTATTTCACAAGGATAAAAGGATATATGCTATTCAAGAGAGTAAGGATTATGCTTTTCCTAGGAAGTTTGTTTCCAATGTAGGTGTGTAAACTGATGGAGTTGTATCTATGGTATCATCAATACACCAAGCTATGAAGTGTGTAACACGTAGTGCATATGTGACTAAATTGGGTGCGTCTAACTTCTAAGTGTCATGCTACAGATATAATGATGAGCTTGGAATGGGATAGTATAGACATTGGTGAACCGTTAAGAACTTATGTTGAATTAAATGAAGGGCTTGTAATGGATGAAGAAAATCAAGATGATTCAACCAGTTATGCTATTGCCTCTTCTTCTCTTACTATAAATTTTGGTGGCTTGGAAACAAAAGGGAATTTTGTTTCTTTATTCAATCCAAAGGAGACTAAAGAATAAGATTCCTAGAAGGGATCTACTTCTAGAAGTGCCTTCCATCCCAATGAGCCCCTAATGACCTCATATTTGCAACATCCCATATTTCAAAATGCACTATGTGACATTGTAAATAATGTTGCAGAAAAGCAAAGGTGCAAATTCTTAGATATTGATCTTAATGTGGCTAACAAAAGAGTAATGGAAGATGTTGGCATGATATAGTATTTGTTATGTATAGAAAAATATCCATTATGAAAGCTTCAGAACAAATGAACAAATCAGGCCAAGATTTTAAGGTCTCAATAAATGAAGAATTTTCTTTTTTGGGGGCTTCTGGTAGTGTTGGAATTCTCCCTTTTGACTTTAACTATGTCAGTAAATGTGGGGACTCGGGAGGATGGACTATCCATAACTGAGATCGGCCATTGTATTAATTATTTTGGATCTCCTTGAACTACAATATTACCCTGCTATCATTTTATAACCTCGAGTCATAAGGAACATAGAAGCATAGTCATTTGTGCTTTGAAATAGACTTAGAAAATTTTTCATCCCATAACGTTGTGATATTGAGTCCAAGGCCATCTAAATGACTCTTTGCAATGATGATGGTTTGCTAAATGTTTCTAACATTTATTCCCTTATCCTCTCTCATTATAGGTTAAAAAATTTGGTACTAGCTAACAAAAGATCTCCTTTAGTACCCTTGGATTTTTTGTGGGGATTTTTGCACGGTAGACAACCCTAAATACAAGTGTGGAATATTTCCATTCAAATGGTATCATCCTAGAAGAGTTGCCTAATTCAAATTCAAGTTTAAATTTCCCTATTTAACTTCAACCATGCAAGAAAGAAAGGAATCATGAAAAGTGGTTCATTTGGATCAAATTTAAAGAAGGGAAGGATAGAGACCTAAAAATGTTAGATAGGGATCTTCTTTCCACAAGTTAATATTCCACTCTAAAAATGGCGCACATTTCAAAATAAGGTCTAATGCTTCACTCTCTAACCAATGCCATATTTACTTTCAAGAAGAGTTAATTATAACTTTAGAATAAAGATATAGTAAATAGTAAAGATGTAAGATGCTGGAAAATCCAATGACTATTAGTATCCTATAGTTATTCACTTGCTTTATTGATTCAAAAGTTATATGACAACAAAAACATGTAACTATGAATTCCTTGAAGGATACTAGGGAATGGCTACTATTAATAAACATATGCATAAACCTCAGTTCATAAATCCAATGACTATTATCACCCTACAGTTATTGACTTGCTTGATTGATTCAAAAGTTAGCTGATAGTAAAGACATGCAACTATGAACTTGACTTTTTTTCCCGCGGAGTCCAAGAAACAACACAAAATGAGCCAACAAGGAAGAATACTTGACACTAGACATAAAATCAATAGCTATTGTCAAGTGCTCTAACATCGTGTTTTTTTTGGAATTGCTTTGGTTAATTGATACATAGGCTGTCCTAGCACAAAGGATTATGTGATGACTATTATTTTGCAAACAAATAAGTTGGTCATAGAAATTTGTACCAACATGCAAGCAAACAACATATGGACACTATCCTATCCCATAGGTGGGTTCTGAAACCACTTCATGGTCAGAGAACATTTATTCATATATATAACAATTTAGTATCGTCTACAACTAGCTTCAACTATATACTCTTCTTCCTACACTGATATACTTTTATACTTGTTCCATTTGGTCAGTTCTATTGTTCAATCTATTATGATAAAATGGACAAAGATAACCACTCAAACGAAAAGGCTAATTGAAAAAGAAGTTATAGCTGAAACACCATATTCAATTAGGAAACTACAATCATAGTCAAATCATACATACCATTGATATTCATGCAACATCCAAAATCAACATCTTTTCTTACACTAAATTGGATACAAGTACCTATGTACATATCATCAACTTGCTTAGTATCACTAGAATGCATTACCATTGATCAAATAATTGTTGCAATGAGGTTAACTCTAACATCATGACTACAATCCATTGATTTAGTCCCAGTCCAAGCTAACAGGAGAAGATAACTAGGCATGGTTGAAACCAATGTGTCCCATACACAACAATTTTAATTAATCATAAGCTTTATTGATCAATTTCCACTTTTTCCTCATGCTAATTACTCATCACCTATCTCAAAAATTTTATTTTTTTAGCAACTAAAGCATGAATTCATTTAAGCTAACTTGGGGGGATTTGAATTAAGATTAGGGGAAAAAAACCAGGCACACACACTGCAATCAAGTATTGTATCAGTTATTATAGAACTGACCAGGGAATATATTGCTCTTTCTATTTCACCTAGAGTACAAGAAAGTTGTTACAATACCTCTACCTAGTATCTCCTTATATATGGAAAAAGATATACAAAACCTGGATGGACTTAACATCGAGGCTATTGTAGGTGCAAGGATATCTAGGACTATAGGCCACACAATTTTTTACTCTTCTCATGTCAGCAAAGTAGGAAGGCCTAGTTCATCTACTCCTAAAAATTATGATATCTATGATGCATATCAATACTAATATCTAACTTATCAAGGTATTTGTTAGATAGATAACATATCAATAAATTGCAAGCTGCAAATAATTCAATTCACAAAATACAAACAAATCAACCAATTGGGAAGCTATGCAAACCATCAAAATCCCTAATTTATGGTGCCTGGAAATAGGTCAACTAAATTTGATTGATCCTATTGTAACAATCTAATTCCATGACCATTTCTCACCCATTTTACCATGATTAGATGGTGTGCCCTCTTTCTTTGAGGAGTTTGTTGGTTAGTTGAGCATTGTTTATTATTTTTTACTTTATCTTTGAGAGTCCCTAGGCTAGATCTAGGGTCCTAGCTCATGTATTATTACTTTATTGTAAATGAGGTTTAGTTTTTCTCCTATACAAGAGAGATCATTCCTCATTGTAGCATGTTGTTGTGATTAGAGAATAATACTATCATCTTTGTTGTGAAAACCCTTTTTGGGGAACAAGTAGATCAACATCATCTAAATACTAGCTTGTTGGTGGATGATATCTAGTATAGAGAGAGAGAGAGAAGAAAAGTAAAACTTTGTTTCCAACTTTGACAATTTTTGCATTAACATCTTCTTTCATTTTTATTCATTGCAACTTGATTTTCATGTTATTACTACTTTTGCATGCTATAGATTTAGTTTTATCCCCTTGTCTACAACTCCAAGTGTTTTTCACTCTTCGTCAATTGCTACAACTCTCAGTATTTTATTTCATTATGGTTGTTGCAACTCTTGGTATTTTTCCACCATCCATTATTCCTGTCAAACCTGACAACTTTTCAGTAATCCATGGTTGATGCAAATCCCAATATATTTACACTATTTGATTGTTGTTGCAATTATAATAGTCTTTTCCCTATTGCTTTTCCATGCAGTCTTCATTTGACTGGGTGATTGTCCTCCATCAACTCATTCTTTGGCACCACCATTATTACACATGGCACTAGTACAAGTGCACATTTTTCCCACAGAAAGTCGTTGCTATTGCAACACTTTTGTGTTGCTATAGCGATGAACATCACCCCATATTTTCATCGCAACATTTTTGTCTCTATAGCCACACTTCGAACCTTTTGTCACTATGGAGACAGGAAAGAGATGACATGTGGCGTGCGTGGATGATGTTTAAAAAACCGATTCACGTCATTATAGCGACTTTAATTTGTCGCTACAACGACATGTATTTGTCGTTATAGCAACGTTGGTGTGTCAGAGATCATCTCTATAGTGATGGGAAGAACTTGGTAATTATTTTCCTGGGTGATGCTATTCCGTGGCTATAGTGACGATACTTTTGTCGCTTGTATAGCATAATCGTTGCTATGTGCATGATGGATCGTCACTATAGCGACGACCAGACATGTACATAACGATGATTGTTTTATACAAGCGATGATCATTTCATCGCTTGTATAGAAAAATCGTCGCTATGTGCATGACAGATCGTCGCTATAGCCACGGTACCATCCACAAAATAACATTTCCTAAGAAAGGAATCACTAAGTTATTTCCGTCTCTATAGCGACGATGTCTGAGTATTTAAAAAAAATAAAAAATGATGTTGATGACCCTTCACCGTGACGGATGGCCCATCCATTAGGGAAAAAGAACCAGGTATATTTTATGCTCCAGATTAAAATTATTTTATGCCACGCTGCAATAATGTACTTCTACAATTGTATGGACTATAATTACAGGGATGCAATCCTCCAATATTCATTTGGAAATTGAATTATTTGCATAAGAAAACTACCAATGACACTCTCACTTTGTGAGAGATACAAGGATGGAATGAATCTACTCATAAAATAAAAGGACAAATATCCCATAGCAGATCTCACACTAACAAAGATAGGATAAGAAGGAAAAAAACTTGTAGACACATTTTGCTATATAAGATTGATTTTCTTAATGTCTTGCACGCTATTGGGGGTGAAAAATAATATGTAAGCTAATAAGACTCTCCTTGACTACAAGAGGTACTACACCTTTTATATGGGAGAGAGATAACTACACTTGGATGCCCAATCGATCTGGAAAGATATGGGAAAGCATCGTTGCTATAAAATTTCATTAATGGCTTCTCAGAGATGCCAAAAATGCAATAGAGAATTGTGGCATGATTTTGGGTTTGAAAAAACAATGTTGATGAGTTGGAATCAATGCAAATTGGTCTTAGATTATCAATGAAGGTGCTTGCTTATTGGAATAGCTCCAAAAAAACATGGATCTACAATTTTTTTTATCATATGCAGTTTGATATGGGAGGACCTAGAGAACATACACAAGTAGAGTAGGCATCATATATCTTAGTTAGTGATAATAGTAAATTTGTTGGAATAGAATTAAAGCATGATTCATTATTTCACAAGGATGAAAGGATCTCTGCTATTCAAGAGAGTAAGGATTTTGCTTTTCCTAGGAATTTTGTTTCCAATGTAGGTTTGCAAACTGATGGAGTTGTATCTATGGTATCATCAATACACCAAGCTGTGAAGTGTGTAACATGTAGTGCATATGTGACTAAATTGGGTGTGTCTAACTTCTAAGTGTCATGCTACAGATATAATGATGAGCATGGAATGGGATAGTATAGACGTTGGTGAACCGTTAAGAACTTATGTTGACTTAAATGAAGGGCTTGTAATGGATGAAGAAAATCAAGATGATTCAACTAGTTATGCTATTGCCTTTTCCTCTCTTACTACAAATTTTGGTGGATTGGAAAGGAAAGGGAATTTTGTTTCTTTATTCAATCCAAAGGAGACTAAAGAACAAGAATCCTAGAAGTGATCTACTTCTAGAAGTGCCTTCAATCCCAATGAGCCCCTAATGACCTCATATTTGCAGCATCCCATATTTCAAAATGCACTATGTGACATTGTAAATAATGTTGCAGAAAAGCAAAGGTGCAACTTCTCAGATATTGATATTAATGTGGCTTACAAAAGAGTAATGGAAGATTTTGGCATGATATAGTATTTGTTATGTATAGAAAAATATCCATTATGAAAGCTTCAGAACAAATGAACAAATTAGGCCAAGATTTTAAGGTCTCAATAAGTGAACAATTTGCTTTTTGGGGGGCTTTTGGTAGTGTTGGAATGCTCCCTTTTGACTTTAACTATGTCAGTAAAAGTGGGGACTCGGGAGGATGGACTAGCCATAACTAACATCAGCCATTGTATTAATTTTTTTGGATCTCCTTGAACTACAATATTACCCTGCTATCATTTTATAACCTCGAGTCATAAGGAACATAGAAGCTTAGTCCTTTGTGCATCAAAATAGACATAGAAAATTTTTCATCCCATAACGTTGTGATATTGAGTCCAAGGCCATCTAAATGACTCTTTGCAATGATGATGGTTTGCTAAATGTTTCTAACATTTATTCCCTTATCCTCTCTCATTATAGGTTAAAAAATTTGGTACTAGCTAACAAAAGATCTCCTTTAGTACCCTTGGATTTTTTGTGGGGATTTTTGCACGGTAGACAACCCTAAATACAAGTGTGGTACTAGCTAACAAAAGATCTCCTTTAGTACACAACAGTTTTCATCAATCATAAGCTTTATTGATCAATTTCCACTTTTTCCTAATGCTAATTGCTCATCACCTATATCAAAACCTTTTTTTTAGCAACTAAAGCATGAATTCATTTAAGCTAACTTGGGGGGATTTGCATCAAGATTAGGGGAAAAAAACCAGGCACACACACTGCAATCAACTATTGTATCAGCTATTATAGAACTGACCAGGGGATATATTCCTCTTTCTATTTCACCTAGAGTACAAGGAATTTGTTACAATACCTCTACCTAGTATCTCCTTATATATGGAAAAAGATATACAAAACTTGGATGGACTTAACATTGAGGCTATTACAGGTGCAAGGATATCTAGGCCCATAGGCCACATGATTTTTTACTCTTGTCATGTCAACAAAGTAGGAAGGCCTAGTTCATCCAATCCTAAACATCATGATATCTATGATGCATATCAATACTAATATCTAACTTATCAAGGTATTTGTTACATAGATCACAAATCAATAAATTGCAAGCTGCAAATAATTCAATTCACAAAATACAAACAAATCAACCAATTGGAAAGATATGAAAACCGTCAATATCCCTAATTTATGGTGCTTGGAAATAGGTCAACTAAATTTGATTGATCTTATTGTAACAATCTAATTCCATGACCATTTCTCACCCATTTTACCATGATTAGATAGTGTGCCCTCTTTCTTTGAGGAGTTTGTTGGTTAGTTGAGAATTGTTTATTATTTTTTACTTTATCTTTGAGAGTCCCTAGGATGGATATAGGGTCCTAGCTCATGTATTATTTCTTTATTGTAAATGAGGTTTAATTTTTCTCCTATACAAGAGAGATCATTCCTCATTGTAGCATGTTGTTGTGATTAGAGAATAATACTATCATCTTTGCACTCTTTGCTCTTTGTCTCTTGGGTTTTCTTCACACTAGGTTTAACATGGTGGCTTAACATTTGAGGTAACTTGTTTATTTCAGTGTTGAAAGACCTATTCATCTATTCCATAAGAAGGGTAGTGTTAATCCATTGTTATATCATACTTTAACTTTGTAGGTTGGTTAAGGGGTGCTCATCAATTTTGCATAGGCTAAGGGTGAGCTAGATAGATAGGTTGAAGGAGTCAGCTTATTGGCCAATCATTATTGTTGTATATTATTGGTGTTCACTAGCTGGACATTGTATTAGATCCTATAGAGGCTAGATGTTCTACAAAATAAGGTGAAAAAACTTGCTCCACAAATGTGTTGGTTTGAGGCTACCTGCAGTCTAGGGTAGATGAGATAATGTTTTATGGTGTTAATGTGTTTTCATTCATAAACTTGACTAAAAGTGATTAAAAACACTTGTAATCCACCACAAGGAAGGATACAAAAAATATAACCTAGTGATCCAACCTCCAATCTCTGTGATGCCTCCAACAAATTGTTGGCCCTAGCGTATCCCTCAAAAGAGTCATCGCTTCTGGCCATGCACTGCATGCCTTATGTATAGCTACTGGAAATCTCACGTAGCGCCAGAAGATAGATTTTGAATAGAAACCTATGTCTTTGTACATCTGAATATTTTGAATAGCAACCTCATCAATTGGGTCTACACGATAGAGGAACTGTATGTTAGTTTTTTAGAATTTACTTCAATCTGATCTAGGATCTTAACTGAGAGAACAACATGTACAACATATCTACAACATATCAATCATGGAAACAATAATGCAAGCACACAAGAGACACAGAGTTTACTTGGGGAAAACCATAAAGGTGAAAAACCCCAATATCTTCCTCAGAGATAGATAGAGCAATGATACAACCCAAGCATAAGAGATAGACATATCCTAGCAGTAGCTTCTCCTCCTCCACAAGTGCACCACTCTCTAAAGAGTGTGTGTGAGAATAGAATGATCAAATAGAGTGCCTCCTGCACTCTATTTATACTTGACTTGCCTTGCCTAATAACCTTTACTAGGTTGGCCTTAACTTAACCACATAACATAAAGCTGACTGGGCCGATCCCCAATAGGGTGGTCTAATAACCCTTTGACCCACATGGACGACCCCCAATCTTGTGGTCTAATAACCCTTTGACCCACATGACTTATACAGGGTCGACCCCAACAAGGTGGTCTAATAACCCATCAAGTATAAGTTACGACACTTACAATATAAATGATGACATTTCCGTATAGAGGAATAATAACATCTCTATAGGAATAAAATATACATATATGTGAAATACATTCCAAAGTTACATATACATCAACACTCCCTCTTAACTAGGAAGGTATTTCTCGACACAGATTTGTTAGCACAAGTCTTCTTCTCTGGATCATCATTAGTGAATCATCGTCCTCGAATCATCGTGATCGTCACTGCTGCTGCTATCTCAATCAATATCTGATCTACTCGTCATAAGAAGTTCTACAGAGCCAGTCCTTTTTCATACTAGATGTAGGCCCACCACCTGCAGGTCTTCATCATCAATGGCCATACTGTGGAATCCTCAGGACTCATCACATGCATCAAAAAAATCTCAGAAGAGCATGCCAGGCCTTTTACGAGCACACAGTTGAACCTATCGAATCTCCCAGGATCTTTTACATGCCACTGCACAACCTATCCACGATCATAGAGTATCAACTTGATACTCACCATACATCCACCTGATGTATATCATCACATGATCATCCTAATCATCATCATCTCTGCGAGCAAGCCATCAAGTAGGTACACCTTAGGATTGATTACACTGCCTCTGCAAAACCTGCAAGATCTCTCAGGACTGATTACACTGCCTCTGCAAAACTTGCAAGAGCATCTCAGGACTGATTATATGCCTGTACAAAACTTGTGTACCCAACTGTCACATCATCATCTTCAGATCACCACATAGTCCACGGAGCAAAACCTAGATGCACATCACACAGTCTCCAGTATGGGAGGACTTTCCTACCACCATATGAGACCCAGTCTACCAACATGCAAGGACTTTCCTACCAGCATGTGAGACACAACACTTACATCAATGGCCATGGGATGATTTTCCTACCACCATGCTAGAATGGCCCCAGCACTTATGTCAATGGCCATGGGAGGAATTTCCTACCACCATGCCAGATTGGCCCCAACACTTATGTCAATGGCCATGGGAGGAATTTCCTACCACCATGCCAGACTGGCCCTAGCCCTTACATCTTCACCATGGGAGGAATTTCCTACCACCATGTGAGAATGGCTCCAACCCTTACATCCTACCATGGGAGGACTTTCCTACCACCATGTAAGAATGGCTCAGCCCTTACATCTATCAACATAGGAGGAATTTCCTAACACTATGCGAGAATGGCCCATGTGCATCTATGTCTCCGGACTTCATCACTTCCCCTTGGAAGGCATCTCGATCTAAAGTACACCAAGTCTCTCTCTGAAGTATTCAAACTTCACTCTGGCCAGTGGCTTGGTCAACACATTGGCTATCTACTCGTCATTCGCAACATACAGGAGCTTCATTGCTCCTCTCTGCACCATATCCCTAATATAGTGGAACTTGATCTCAATGTGCTTCGACTTGTCATGGAACACTGGGTTCTATGACAAATTCAGACAACTCTGGTTGTCACAGTATATACAAGTAGCACTCAACTGGAGATCAAACAAATCAGATAGTAGCTTCCTAAGCCATACTGCCTCACAACTAGATGATCAAGCTGCAACATACTCTACTTCAGCTGTACTCAATGCTACGTAGGACTGCTTCCTGCTAAACCAAGAGATCACACCTGATCCCATACTGAAGCAACACCTAGAAGTGCTCTTCCTATCTACAGCACTGCCTTCCCAATCTGAATCAACATAACCCTGCAGGTTAAACATTTGATTCACATCATACTTGAGCCCATAATAAACTATACCCTTCAGGTACCTTAGAATATGCTTTATAGCAACGAGGTGAACACCTCTGGGATCCGTCTGGAACTGGATCAATGTGTTCACTGCAAAGAAAATATTTGGTCTCGTGCTCGTCAGGTACATCAAGGACCCAATCATCTGACGATACATAGTGACATCAACCAGATCAGGTGAAGCATCACACAAAAGCTTCAGGTTCAATGCCATAGGTGTGGCCATGTCCTTGCATTCCATCATCCCGAACCTCTTCAGGATCTCTACTACAAACTTCCCTTGTCCAAGGAAGATTCCATCTGTACTCTGCCACACCTCCATGCCTAGAAAGTAGTGCATCATCCACAATTTCTTCATCTCGAACTTGACAGCAAGCTTCCGCTGTGTGTCAGCAATCAATCTATCCTCACCTATAACAAATAGGTTATCCGTATAGAAAAGTAGTATCACTGGATTGCCTTCCTTAACCTTGTAGTAAAGGTTGGAATCCGCTTTACTCTTGGTAAATCCCAAACTGGATAGAAATCCATCTATCCTGCCATACCAGGTTTTGCACATATATGACTTCCCGTCATGTGTCTCAAAACCAAGTGGCTGCTCCACATACACTTCCTCTTCGACTACACCATTCAAGAAAGTTGTCTTGACATCCATCTGGTGTATCTTCCATTTCATCACTGCAGCTAGAGCAAGTACTGATCTGATGGAAGTGTTCCTGGATATAGGTGTAGAAGTCTCTTCATACTCAATCCCTCTTTCTGGGAGAAGCCACGAGCTACAAACCTCGCTTTGTATTTCTCCATGCTACCATCTGCAGCATGCTTGATCTTATAGATCCATTTGGAAGTCACAGCAGACTTCCCTTCAGTTCTTGGGATTGCATCCCAAACATCATTCTTCATGATCGACTGGTACTCCTCGATCATGGCATTCTTCCCAAATCCTGGGAACTTCAATAGATAACTTTGTTGCTAAAACAAATGTTGTAGTCCTTCTTTTGTAGGTGCTCATATACGATCTTTCCTACAAACCAAGTTAAATTGCATGATTAGAAACTTCTCATAGTTTTCAGAACAAATTCTTACACATAAAGAAATATGTCATATAGTCATGCAATTATTTTAGCCAATGCTTCAATACAACATTCATCCATATCCTGTAACTTTCTAGATGCCTTCCAATCTCTACTAGAACATTATTAAGAGTTTGCACTACTCCCAACATGTCAGCAAAGAGGTTTCATTCTAGATAAGTAGCAATGGAATGTTGTATAGTGTCATAGGCCACTTACCCATTATATGCATATTAGTAGTATGCTATTCATTAATGCAATTATTCTAATATGCCAAAATACATAGCATAATTCTAGGAACATCAGTATATACATCATTGAACAGTATTATTTAAACAAACAAATATGCAATAAATGACAATTCAAATACTTATCTTTGTTTGGGTGTAGGGTGGACTCCCTCTTAGTCTTTGCTTCCTTTCTGCAACTCCATTCTAATGTAGATTGTGAGAAGTGGTTAACTCCCTCTAAATATCTGCATCCTTGCAGAAACTACTGGAGTGTGCTCCCTCTTGATCTTTGCTTCCTGGATTACTTGTCCTTGAACTTATATCCATCCTCGATCACTATGCATGCTTACAAGTATCATTATTGTGATATCCTTGAGATCTCATACATAATCATACATTTATTAGTATATTCTCAATACTATCAAAACACAATAATCTTAAGCATGTATAGTCATGATCATTTCAAACATAAATAATAAGCATTAGTATTCAAGGACTCTTATGGTTAGTCATATCATAAATTAAAGTAAGAAACATAATATGCCTAAACCCGTGATTACTCAAACCTATACTTTCATGACTCTTCAATATGCATACACCCATGTTTATTCAAACCTATGAATAATCATTATCAATCATGCCATGTATACTTATATAAGAGATCTTGTCCCAAGGTAGGATTCTAACTTGATATAGGAAAAACATACCTGGATTAATATGTTAGCTAGTTATGTCTAACATACCCACATGATGTCTTATTGTTCTCTTCAATGACTCGTGCTAGTAACTTGCATATCTCATAAGTTAACCATTATAGAACCAAGTTATACATACCTCATAAGTAGATCTTCTATGTGATCCATGGAAATGGATGAACCTTTGTTTTCATGTCACCATGGTCATATGTTCTTGAACTAGAACATGATTTGTCTTTCTTGATGTACCTTTCATGTTAGCAGACAACATCAACCTCATACAACACCACAATGCATTAGTACAATCATAAGTGTCAAAGCCCTAATCAATGAATATCTTCTATCGTGCATTCATAATTTTATTAAGGTGATATGACAAGTCTAAAATTAGTCAAGATTGTACTAACCTTAATGAAGACAAACATACCATAAACTTAATCATGAACAGATCTCGAAACATACCTAGATAAGTCATACCTGTTGATATTGCTTGTAATCTTCTCATGTAAGGTCTTAGCCTCATCTCCCTCTGAAACAGGAACTTCTTCACTTATGCAGGTGACCAATCCATTCTCTTCTAGGATTAACTCAATCCACTTGATTTGCAGGAACTGGTATACTTAGAATTTGAAAACTGCAAAGTTTCACCCCTTAAATTTGCCTTTGAAACTTCTGGATTCACTGGACATGACCCCGAACTAGGGTTTGATAAAGCCCACCCTTCTTCCCAATCAAAAGGTTTGATCCAAAGCTCTAAGCTTCTATTTTTCTAAGGAGCTTCCTGCCGTGGTCACAGATTTCAAAAATTCCCACTTTTGCATAAGCCCTAATTTTTCACTTTTCCGATCAAAGTCCCGAACTAGGGTCTGATCAAGCCCGGCCTTCTACCCAACGAAAAAATCTGATCTTGGTCTCTAAATTTCTATTTTGATGAGTAGCATTCAGACATGGTCTCCAATTACAAGAATTCCAACTTTCTCTGAAACCCTAATTCCCGGAGCCATGAATGAAGGTGCTCAAAATCCAATTCTGTTTTGACAGAAATATGCACCTGATTTTTTTTGGTGTAACTCTGAAATTACGAATCCACAGGGTTTGTGACTTCTACCTGTGGTATTCCGACCTGTCATCTTTCCAACACCACAGGTCTGACCTCAATTGGAATCTCTGAGAGAGAGAGTTATGCCAAGTGTCACAACATGACCTGTTTATGGGATAAAATAGGAGAGCGAACTTGTACGGTGTGCCACGTGTCACTGGTTCAGTTTAGGCCTCTGAAAAGTTACCTGATAAAGTAAAGTCTATGCAATACCTGTAAATTTTTATTAAATTTCATTTGGAGCATCCTAGACCAAGTTATGACCTTTTTTCCTACGTCACCTGTTTATGACTCAGATCTGGAAGAGGCAGAAACCCTAGATTGTACAGATCATAAAACACAAAGTACAATGAATTAGAAGTTTTCCTTTGGACACAAGGTACATGGGGATCTAATCTTTGACTTGTAAACATTTCAGATCAGAAAACTTATCCAAAATGGATTTATAGAGAAAGTGCTACAATGACTGGTTTTTGTTATATCAAGCCCTAACATTGCAAGTGCAACAAGTGTCATACATGCCATACCATGCCTTCTTTCAAGCTAGCTCTGATTCCATGTTAGTTTTTTCAGAATTTACTTCAATCTGATCTAGGATCTTAACTGAGAGAACAACATGTACAGCATATCTACAACATATCAATCATGGACACAATAATGCAAGCACACAAGAGACACGGAGTTTACTTGGGGAAAACCATAAAGGTGAAAAACCCCAATAACTTCCTTAGAGATAGATAGAGCAATGATACAACCTAAGAATAAGAGATAGACATATCCTAGCAGCAACTTCTCCTCCTCCACAAGTGCGCCACTCTCCAAAGAGTGTGTGTGAGAATAGAATGATCAAATAGAGTGCCTCCCGTACTCTATTTATACTTGACTTGACTTGCCTAATAACCTTTACTAGGTCGGCCTTAACTTAACCACATAACATAAAGCTGACTGGCCAACACCCAATAGGGTGGTCTAATAACCCTTTGACCCACATGACTTATATAGGGCTGACCCCAACAAGGTGGTCTAATAACCCATCAAGTATAAGTTACGACACTTACAATATAAATGACGACACTTTCGTATAGAGGAATAATAACATCTCTATAGGAATACAATATACATATATGTGAAATAGATTCCGAAGTTACATATACATCAACACTATAAAGAAAAATAGTATGGCACAGTTGTCATGTTGTATGTATTACTACAGTACAATAAAATTTTCTAATTATAGTGGAAAAGAAAACCATACCTTAATATCCTTCATGCCGAGCATGTCCCAAAAACAATGAGCTACAATAACCATTAAAGTACTAAAAATAATAACAGTATCAATCTATATATAACAGTAGAAATATATATAATATCTGAACCAATTATAAACCCAACATCAGATGTTGGGGAAGACCTCCCTTATCCTCTGGAAAAATGCTTCTAAACAGACTTCAACCTCTTAGCGTTAGGTTACTTGCATGAGACTCAACTAGACCAACATACCTATGAAAGGAGAGAACCTAGAACTGGAAAAGACCCTAAAATAGATCATCCAACCCTCACAAATAAAAAACAGTAGCAGCATAGCAGTACAACCAACTCACAATAAAAAAAGACAACAAAGTACTCCAAAAAAGTCATATAAGGTAGCGCTATGGTGGATGGCACCTAAGCAGGGCTCTTAAGGTTAACGCAAGGGTGGAAAACAATCCCAAGGGGTCACACTAGTCATCAACAAGCTGGGCGTTAACATTTAAGGGTTGCATTGCTCAACAATACCATGCAAGGGTCAATCATGAGTCGCCACAAGGATAAACATCACATACAAGTAAACATGCAAGTCAATGTAAAATAACAAGGAAACACGACATCTACTAGGCTCATGCACATCAAGTCAACGTGAGGGTAGTTTACCCGTCCTTCTCAACTGTATGTGGTCATACATCTCATGTGTTTCATGAAAAGAGTGGAATCTCCTAATCATCATCACTGGATAAGGAAGATCATGTGGTCATCTCATATTCCTCAGGTTAACTCAGCAAGGGGTGGCCAGCCCCTTGAGGATAACCATAGTCCTCGGAATATGTCACACATATTCAAAAATAATCTATGCAACAAAGTGAACACACATTTCACATATAAATTTTAAAAAGCACAAATATAGGTATATTAATTGCTTTAATTAGCACAATACTATCAAACAGAGAGCTGCAATAATCATTAAAGTACCGAAAACAAAAATTGTAATAACAGTAGCAATATATATCAGATCTAAGTTGTTAATGAAAGACAACAATGCTGAAATAATAATAACATGAATATATTAGATCTAAACCAATTATAAATGATATGGTCATCTCATCTTCCTTAGTTAATTCGGGAAGGGGTCGCCAACCCCTTGAGGATAACCATAGTCCTTGAAAGATGTCACACATATTTAGAAAATATGAACTGAGCAATAACATCCACATTATAAAACTCAATTCTAAAATATGACCCTGCACTGACTAAATCAAGAAACTTGTAAAAAAACTATAAATATTTCATGTCTTTACACAGTCAAATACAAATCTTAAATGTATACAACTACATTTTTTTGTTTTTGCTTTGTTTTTTCAGAAATTTCAAGATGGGGACATCATCTTCGTTGTGTTGACCCATTGTAGTTGTTGTTCCCTCTCTTTCTGTTGATTGTGTGGGAATGCTCTCTCGTACCATACTTCTGGTACGTCAATTAGCAGGGTGTGGAGTTCGCTAGAGAGGGGCATCATCTGCAAAAACCAAGATATTTATATAGATATAAATGTGTAGTTATTATTGAGATACATATTTCATTATTTCCAATATCATTACAATGTTTTTTACTTGTTGGATGACTAGATGAGACAACTAGAGTGTTCATTGGTTCTGCCATGTGTTCCTCTCCCAGTTGAGCATGAGCAGGTACATGTTTTTCCATTCACAGAAGAAAATTTACTAGTACATGCCATCAATTATGTATTTAAAATCATATTAAATACTTTTGTTTTATATCATACATACTTGAATGGCTAGGCTTCTCGCCACCACCATGAGGCAGCTCCCCATCATCATGTGGTACCGGTTCAGTACTGCCACCCTCGCTGCTTTTGTTTCTCTTAGCTTGAAAACAAAAAAAGACATTTGTTTTTCGATGTAATCATTCATGAATATATTACACAAGTACATTATAATGATGGCCTTATTGATTTTATTTACCTTTGTGTGCATCAATGGGGAAATTGGGGTTTTCCCTAATATTTTTCTACGTTCTAGTACATGTTGAAAACTATACTTGAAGCCAAGCCTCAAGTCTTCTTCAGTGGATGCCTCTTGAAAATAATTTCCCTGCAATGCATAACACCATGAAAATTGTTTGTGATAAATCAATTATTTGTTCGCTACAGTTAGAAATTTTTTGGCTACAAATAAAGATCATTTGATTCTTACAATTCGTTCCCTTAGTTTTTGATATCCACCTTGGCCCATTTTGTGCTGCCCATGTTTTTATACTATTTCCTTTGTTGATTTAGAGGTGTCAGGGAGCCTATGAAAGGTTGCAAATATGTTAGATATCACAACTAAAATATATTTAAAAGTAAAAAAAAATTGAACATTTTTCATTGAAAATATGATATGTGCCATACCTTCTTGAACCGGTTGGTCGAGTCTTTCCTTGTTTTCTCAATGCCTTCTCCTTTGCATCATCCATTAGTGCCTTCCACTCCTTCTTTGGAACCATCAGAGGACGCTCATACTTATGGTTAATTTGCAAATTGTCCCTATAATCTGCCCTGACATATTTCAAATTTAAGCCAGCTGCTGCGGTGACACATTTTTTGTTGAAGGTATCACCAAACAAGCTGACCATGTGGTTCATCAAATCATCTTTCAATTTTTCATTTTGGGAATTCCACCATGTACGAATGGTGGGACCAAAAATATCCAACACCTTCTCATGCAGGTTCTTATAAAAAACATTATTTCCTGCAAGAAAAATATCATCATTAATTAAAACTAATTTGAGGTATGTGGCATTGAATTACATGAAAACAAACACTGAATAAATTAAATAATACCTGCAATCTTCAGTATCTTCATAGGAACACATTATTGGTACATCAAGAAGTTAACAGGAAATGATACCCTGCTAACCACACATACTACGCCAGGATAGAAACTTTCACATTCGATGCTACTATCCTCTCTAACATCGTGTGAAGTAGTAGTCAATGAAGGGCCCTACTGATCTCCAACATCTAGTGAGGTCGTAGAATATAAAGTGAATTGATGGCTAGGAGAGTCAAATAGACTCATTGGTACGGTAGATTGAATATGTGTTGAACCATCACTACTACCAATACTGACCTCTACATCCTATACTTGATGCATAGGTGTTATCTCCAAAAATTCCTACAAAAGAAAACTTCAATTCATTAGATCATATAAAAAAAAGAGAACTAAAATAACATAAATGAATATATTTCATAGTTCATAAAATCTTTCAAAGATGCCACTTACCTCGTATTGTTGTATTTTTTGCCTCAAGTCATCAATTTTTGGTTTGATTTCTTTAGACATGGGTCTGATTACAATCAGTCTAAGAAGTTCTTGATTGCACTTTTTCAAATCCTTCTTCACAGTTTCCATTGGGTTAGTTTAATCAAATATATATTCCTCAACGACCACCTGATCATCTTGATGTGGTGTGCTCTACAAACAACAATCAATAAAAGTAGTTAATTTATTTTTATCATTACAAAAATTCACGTAAAATAAAATAAAATGCATATAATAACAAAAATAAGTACTTTAATCATGTTTAGGTAATATTACGCTATCATTTACCTGATGCGACGCCATTGGTTACTTTCCATAGTCACCTTTCCACAATACAAGAAGCAACACATATTCATATCGAAAAGTAAAAATTGAACCATGTATAATAAACGTGATTAATGAAGAAAAACTTTATTGTTAATATGACAATCACATTTTCCTATCCAGAAGCTGAAGGTGTGCTTTGAGTACCCCCCTGCCACAATACAATAAGCATGATATCATCTTGAAATATTGAGCTCATAAGCATAAAAAAGGTCAAATTTTAACAACTATAATATAATCATGAATTGTGGTTACTATTACATTGATGCTATTAGGTACTATTATGCTAACATTTACCTCATGCAACACCATTGGTGACTTTCCACAGTCATCTTGTGGCATATGGCCACGATCACCCTACAACAATATAAGAATTAAGACATATTAAAAAAGAAAATTACATATTTAACAATGTCTCTTAAACGTGATTAATGAAAAACATGACATATAATTAACTGTGTGTATATTGTAAAAGGCATGGCATAGAAATAAATTTGTTGAAAGAGAAAAATAATAAGTCATCGATCAAAGGTTGAGTTAAATGTTGTCTAAGAAAATTACCCCCATAATAGAAACCCCCATATCTATTCGATTCAAACCGTAATCGATAAACAACTCTTCACTTGCAACTATTGATTTTGTTGCACATATGAATACACATTTTCCTTCATGCCCCTCAAATATGCAATTGGGTATCTTATGTTTTGTCCCTGGTTGTGTACTATTTATAAACCCTGCGATATTTCCAAAATATTTTGGCCTTCCATCAATATACATAGTAGCTCCTTTGTTCATATTGTGGTCAAGTAGTTGACAATAATTTGTTGCCACTCTGTATGTCCACATACTTCACGTATATCGGACCAACAAAACCCACTCATTGTATTTGTAGCATGATCTGACATACTCCATCAATTCAGTTTCAGTGCCATATTTGAACTTTATGCCATCCATGGAAAATAACCCCAATCCATGTAAAGATGATGTAGCAATGCGATAAATCCTCCCATTGAGGAAGAAATCCATGTCCACTTGGGGTAGCTCGTTGGGTAGCCATTGTTTGACAAGATGTATATACCTCAAGGGAAAATCAATGTCACCTACGTTCTCATTATCATAATCACATGATCCTTTTTCAGAAAGAAAAAGTTCCATGCGTCTATGAAATTTTATCCTTACCTTTTCACCTTAGTTGATCTCGACCTGTTTGATCTTGTAATAGACGTCTCGCTTGAACCTCTTCTAGTCTATCTTCCTCACTTGAGGGAGATAGATCCGACAAGTACCTATTTGGTGGTACCTACAATCATTAAAATTGGGTATTATTTATTGCATCCAAACATTATTAGGTGAAAAATTGATTTCATTAGATAAATAATCTAGTTTTAGAACATCACATCCCCTTATGAATATCGTTATCAACTACATACAAAAGTTACAAGTTGTCAATGTTTTCATAAGAAGGGGGTCTTCATAAGAATGAGGTTGAATATCATTACAAAGAACATTTTTATTGGTTACAAGTATACAAGGAGTAAATGTTACATTAATGACAAGTTTCGAGTTTGTAAAACTTACTTAAATTAATGCTCCTTTTAAGAATTTTTTTTAACAATATAGTTTAGCTTCATTACAGCTATTTTTAATTCATTGACTTGCACCATATATAAGTCATTTTAGAATTAGGTAAATCCGAAAAAAAATGGAAATCAACCCATTCTTGGATAGTGGGAGAACAATGAAGAATATTTGAGTGAAGCCCATAGTGGGAATGAACCCACCTAAATATATCAAGGTTTCTTTGTGTTTTTCATTCTATATTTCTCTGGGGATAGTTAATTAGAACCTATACTTGTGAAGAACATCACATACAAGTAGACAATAGTAGCAATGTCCAGTTTGCAGGTTGTTTGATAGCATCGGGAATGTTGAGTTGTTTTCCAAAACCTTATAGACATTATGTATCTGTTTGCTCACCGCTTCGATTGTAGCCTATTATATATCAATGCAAATACTATTAGTTGATGTAAAAGAAAAAAACTAGGGCTTGATAGATATTCTCAAACAATTTCCACACTCTCATTAAACAACTTCTTTATATATATATGGACAACAAGTAGATTTATATGCAACTTTGACAATATTTTCAAAAGAAATCAAGACATTTATAACATAAGACTTCTCCATGATGTCTACGACTTGGTTGAGGTCACCTACGCACACTAACATTAGGACCTTCCTCTCATAATGAAATACTAATGACCCCATCCATCACTCTATCTATTCTTTGTCTAGATAGAAGTGCTTTATAAGCATATTTTGTATTTTCTTGATAGTCATGTAAGATAATCATGGTTGGTTGCATTGGGATTCCAATAATCACCCCCCTACATTTCTGCATTCTTGGAATCCTCACACCTAAATCTACCCTATAATAGAGTTATTATAAACCCAAGGGTTGGCTCAATGGAATGAACCATATGTCAAAAGCATGTTGACAACTCTAGACCCTAATACAACAATTCCCATGACAATTGAAAACCACCATTCGCTCCCGTCCAATTCAACACACAAGCTCTATTTTAAACCACTAACCACACAATGAATTGATTACAAATTGAATTGATTTGGAGATGCAAACGTCCACGCTTCTCTTCACATCTACTAAGTCTTGGATTGTTTGTCAACATGGAAATGGTATAAACTCGCATCTCATGTATTGATTCGGGGAAAATTTCAAAACTTGCACTTCATTGGTAGAACAAGATAACATGTTGTAATAAATTATGTGCTCCATGTACTTGAGATCAAGCACACATACCAATTGAGTAAATTTCTTCAAAAACACAAGATAATGCGCTAAAAAAAAGCCAGTGGATGCGCTCAAAATCAAGTACACGTACCGATTCATTGCATATCTTAAAACTTGCATCTCATTTCCAAAAGAAGATAGCGCACTCTAATAAAAATGGTGTCGATTTACTCGAAACCAAGCGCACATACTAACCATGAAGAAATACCTATGTTAAATTCCATTTCAAAAGTGTTGAAACCTAGTGAAGGAACATCATTACCTTCATATTCAACTACATCGACATGGATTTTAACAAAGGATTTCCAATATAAATCAATCTTATAGCCAAAGACTATCATTTTGTCCCAACATCTTGACTATGAGTATGTATCATTAAAATGTATGTCTTGGTTCGAAACAAGGAACATTGCACCAAGAGCTCAAGGAGATAAAAAATACGAGGAAACCCACCTAGTGGATGAGGAAACTAAATACCATTATGTAATTAGTAATAAACCCCAAGTAGTCATATTTGACAACCAGGGTCCACCCTCCCAATGAAAGGTTCTAAAAGGCCTTCCATTACCACCTCACCCCAAGAGAGAACCCATCATTCAAAGACCTATTACAATGTCATATGTATGATAGGGTTAATGGCCCAAAATGTTTCCTTGGATTTCAAAATGGGTCATGGTTTCAACTTATACAATATTTATGTTCTTTGAAATTATAAGCAAACCCTTCAATATTAGGCTCAAATTCTATTGGGAATAACTACTCACCATTAATACTCTTATCCATAACTCCTTATCCATGGGATAACAAAAAACACCACCACCTCTCCTATCTACCTATTGGTAATGAAACCTTAATAGCCCATCCTTTGATTGTTTATCGATTTGTACTTCCATCATATTTGGAATCTCTGCCATTAGAATTCAATTTTTTGGAGGTATGATGTTAGGGATAAAATCTAAACCTTGGATTATAATCCTAGATCCCCTCTACGCCTCAAATAAATCTTCCCTAGTACTGAAAATGCACCTTAGAACTTATTTTTCCTACCCAAAATCAACTGGGGCTTCCTCCATTTTTCCCTACTAAACTTGAAGTTTAGGATTGTAACTATTTTCAGTCTTCATTGTACTTGACAAAATGTGAGCATTTGCATATGAATGTGAATCCATTGAGTTTATGTTTATTGTTATGTTTCCCTATTGCACAATATGTTAATAATGTATAATCCTAAATTTATTGGTTTGTGAATACGTGTTAAATTAAGGACCATGTTTGAATAGAAATGTGTATTTCAAATTCCGAGCAACTTTATTAATTATACTATATGTGATTAAATCTAAATTAAATTCATTTCATTTTTTTCTTATGCACTCAACAAACAACAAATATTTGTTGGAAGGATAGGATTTGTAGGTTCATCATACCTCTTGATCTTTTGGATATAGTCAATTGATAGTGGAATATTGAATGGACTGTCAAGTAAGCATTCAACTAGTTGACGGTTAGAATAGTATAGTCAATTGATGTGCATACAAAGTCATAAATTAAGGTGTTTGTTATGAACCCTAACAAATTAGCGAAGGATTATGAGATACAATTTTTTTCCATTAAGCGGGTCTACGCAGTGCATTTCCAAACCCCCAACCCTGGTTTACGAAGTGTGCATTTCAGAATTACCGAAGACATATAAGTGGCCTCCTCTGCAATGGTCTCAATATCCTTGTATCGACGGCCTCCTCTGCAATGGTCTCAGTGGCCTCCCATGCAATGGTATCGACAGTCTCAGTGGCCTCATCTACAATGGTCTCGACGGCCTCCTATGCAAAGGTCTTAGTGGTCTCGTCTCTCTCAGTGGTCTCATCTCCCTCCTCTGCAATGCTCTCAGCGGTCTCGGCTCTCTTGGTGGTCTTGTCTCCCTCCTCTGCAATGGTCTCGGTGGTCTCAGCTCTCTCGGCGATCTCAATTCCCCCCTTTGCAACGTTCTCAGCGGTCTCGGCTCACTCGGCTCTCTCATCTCTCTCGGTGGTCTATGGAACTTTGGATGTGCGTGCGGGGGTCAAGTGGTATGCCATGTGACTTGGCATGCCCCACCACATAGATAATACATTCAAGACATAGTCTTTGTTAGGATATTCCTATACTCCATCTTAGTCCCACCAATATTTTGATCCTTTACATTTTCAGTCATGCATGCACCTTTAGGGTTTGCATGCATCCCAGTCATCAGTCAGTTACACTCAGTTACACTCAGTTACACTTAGTTACATTGATTTACACTCAGTTACACTTAGTTACACTCAGCTACACTCAATTACAGTCAGTTACAGTCAGTTACACTCAGTTACACTTAGTTACATTGAGTTACACTCAGTTACACCTACCAGAGTTAGTTTGAATGATGGTTGACAGTTACTTGAGCATTGATGACTCCACTGATGATGATGAAGACTTCCAGTTGCGCTCCGATGATCATGAGGACACCTAGTTGTGCTCCGATGACACTCTATTGATCTTATGATCACTCTGAGAGGCTTATTCAAATTGCCACCTTAGGCATTCGAATCCTCTCTACCATTGTACTATTTATTTTTCCATAATGTGATTAATTAATTAGTGTGTGTGAAGTATTATTGCTTCTATCTGAGTTCTACTGTACCATATTATTCTGTTTCTCATTATACTATATTGTTCACTCTTCTTCTATTTTCCTGCTTAATCATAATTACTCTTGTGAGGTATACATCATCTCTTAGATTTGCTGTGAGGATTTTCACATGGTATCAGAGCATGTTGAGAGTATTGTTTATCTCCATTCTTGAGAGTTTTTTGTAGGTTATTATCCAGATTTCGAGTGCAGTAGTTGCATCAGTTTCTGCATTTTTGCAGTAGTAGCAGTTGCAGTTATTCTATATTTTTTTTGCAGGTCTTCTACAGTTTCAATGTATCCTGAATTAGAAGAAATCACTCCTCTTTCTCTATTCAACTATGATGAATGGAAACCAAAAATAATAGCATATTTAAAGAGCCATGATCTCTTTGATTGCTATTTTGAAAGAGAGTTCGAATCCTCTACAAAGAAGATTAAATGGTTGAATAAAGGTGACATGCACATTGGAAGAATGAAGCTTACTATGACTGATTACATATTGTACCCGACCATCATTGATATTGAAACTCCAAAAGAGTTATGGGCTCATCTGGATGAAAGATTCGGCAAAAAGAATGATGGATTTGGTCCAAATTCCTTCAAAAGCAAGCAAGGTGATGCATTCGCTCCACTTGATGGTCTCTCAGATCATGATGAATTCACTCCTCCTGATGGTCTCTCAGATCATGTTGCATTTGCTCCCCTTGATGATCTCTCAGATCATGAACCAGTATCATCTCATATTGAAGTTGTTGACAAAGAACTTGCAGATTCTCCACTCATGCTCAAACTTTCTTCTCTTTCTGTGCCAGCTCACACTCTAGATATTGCAGAAGGTCCTAAATACTCTCTTGCACCATAGTCTATTGGTTTGCATCATGATCACATGATTATTTCAGAGGTCAAAACAACTTTTGAAGGTAATGCATTCGCTCCTCTCCAACTATCTCCTCTTTTATACTACTATATGATCATAATTCCATGCTTTCAGAAGGTCATTGAAGAATATGGCCATTGCCATTCGCTTGGGATAATTTCTCATGCATCTACTAGTTTTGATCTCACCTCTCATGGTTCAAAGGAGATCTCAAGAAACCATGATTCAAGTCTTGGATCTCATTTGGATTCTAAGCAATTACTGCTTGGGATAATTTCTCATGCATATGATAGTTTTGATCTCACCCTTGCTAGTTCAAAGGAGATCTCAAGAAACTGTTTTTTAAGTCTTAAATCTGATTTTGATTTCAAGAAAACATGTAATAGTTATTTTTGGCATAATCTCACCCATGGTGGTTCGAAGGAGAAGACAAAAGACTATATGCACTTTCACAGATTTGATCCTACCTCAGCTGATTCGAATCACAAGTTCAAGGATCATTCTCATACTATTGGATTTGTTCTGATCACATTCGATCTGAAGAGCAAGTACAAGCACATGCTTTTTGAGCATGATCCACTTCTTCCCAAGAAGAAGATACCTCCAGACATATGACTAAGCATCACACATGCTTGAGTTTGGAGCATTTATTTTTTATGTGTGCCTTACAGTCTATTTTTTGAGGAGAGGGTATGTTTCCCATGAAATTTTCCCACTTCCTTGGTTTATTGATTGTTATTATTCATTGTATTGGGTGACCTTTGGTCTTAGTTACCAGGGCCCAGGATGGATTAAGGGGGGGTGTTAGGATATTCCTATACTCCATCCTAGTCCCACCAGTATTTTGATCCTTTACATTTTCAGTCATGCATGCACCTTTAGGGTTTGCATGCATTCTAGGGTTTGCATGCATCCCAGCCATCAGTCAGTTACACTTAGTTACATTGAGTTACACTCAGTTACACTTAGTTACACTCAGTTACACTCAATTACAGTCAGTTACAGTCAGTTACACTCAGTTACACTCAGTTACACTCAGTTACACTTAGTTACATTGAGTTACACTCAGTTACACCTACCAGAGTTAGTTTGACTGATGGTTGACAGTTACTTGAGCATTGATGACTCCACTGATGATGATGAAGACTTCCAATTGTGCTCCGATGATCATGAGGACACCTAGTTGTTCTCCGATGACACTCTATTGATCTTATGATCACTCTGGGAGGCTAATTCGAATTGCCACCTTAGGCATTCGAATCCTCTCTACCATTGTACTATTTATTTGTCCATACTGTGATTAATTAATTAGTGTGTGTGAAGTATTATTGCTTCTATCTGAGTTCTACTGTACCATATTATTCTATTTCTCATTATACTGTATTGTTCACTCTTCTTCTATTTTACTGCTTAATCATAATTACTCTTGTGAGGTATACATCATCTCTTAGATCTGCTGTGAGGATTTTCACAGTCTTGTGGTTATTCCATCTAGGGTATTTAATGCCTTTCGACATATTTTATGTACTTAATGAAGAATGAATTCTTACATTACCAACATAAGCTTGTACTATTTATCATAGAAGATATCATTGTATATTTCATAATGAATATGAACACAAACAACATCTAAGATTTGTTTTGCAATGGATAAGGAAATATAAGCTATATGACAAACTATCTAAATGCTAGTTTTTTCAAGTAAACAATTAGTCACTCAGGGAACACAATGACATGGGATAGAATTTTAATCCCTTGAAAAAAATAAAATCCATTAACGAGCGGCCTATACTTAAAAATGTATTCGACATTGGAAGCTTGATGTGCATATCCATCTATTATGTCCTTACAACAAAAAGGGAATAAAATTGGTTGATATATAAATGTGAGTATTGTTTTTGTAATCTAAAGGAGTTATTAGCCATCACTTAAATTATGTAATTTCTAAATCCTAATGGGATTTTGCAATTTGTACATATGTTGATCCCTAAAGGGACTAAGATATTTCCTTATGCAAAATGGAAAGGTCATAGCCTATGAATTATGTACATGGGAGGAACATATTGAACCCATGAATGACCTAAAACTAAATCATCAATATTACATTGAATACTAGGGATTGCGGTTGTTGGTTTGATTTTCAACTTAACTAGGTTGAAATCAGCATTCATGCTCAATGATCTAAAATTGACTGAACCAATTAGAACAATATACTCTCTATGAACTCAACATGTCACTCAAGGGAATATAACCTGGGTGGGGAGGATAACGGCTCCATCCCACAACCACTTGGACCAGACCCTATTAACATCCATATCATATTAATTCTATATATAAGAAACTAATACATGATATACCCTCTCAATATACTTCTTTTAGAGAAAAAAAAGGTAATAAATCCAAGAACTCATACCTTGATTTATCATAAAGATTTTTTTTAATAATTGGTTCTGACTTTACATAAATTCAATCTTAGTATAAAAAAACGTGAGTTTTGCTTTGCCAAGTGGGTATTATTCTTCCTCAATTGTGATGATGTCGATGATGATGATGGTGATGACAATGACAACAATGATGATGAAGATGATGAAGATGATGATGATGAAGTAGATGATGATGATGATGAATATGATGACGATAATGATGATGATGATAATGATGATGACAATGTCGATGATGATGATGATGACGATGATGTCGATGATGATGATGGTGATGATGGTGATGATGATGATGATGATGATGATGATGGAAATGACGACGATGACGACGATGATGATGATGACATCGACGACGACGATGAAGATGATAATGATGATGAAGACGCTGATGATGAAGATGATGATGACGATGATGAAGATGATGACGATGATGATGTCGGTGATGATGATGCTGAGGAAAACATCGATGATGACGATGAAGACAATGGCAACGACGATGATTATGATGATGAGGATGATGATGATGATGATGATGATGCAAATGATGATGATGATGGAAACGACGATGATTATGATGATGAGGATGATGATGATGATGATGATGATGATGATGCAGATGATGATGATGATGATGATGATGATGACGATGACGACGATGATCATTAGAGATATTTTGAGGTCAAAAAATGGCCTCCTAAGAGATGTACTAAAAAGAATATGAGATATATTAAAATATTATGAGTTAGGGGTTTGATGGGGTAGGTATATATGACAAGTCACCTCCTACACTATTTTCTATGCACAATATAAAAAACAATGGTTGAGTTACTTTTCAAAATTCACTAGAAATAAAATTAATAAAATAACTGTATATTGATGTGACTAAGATTCATTGTAAATTCCCAAAAATTTATTGTCATTTAGCATTTATTTGTCTTGAATTTGCAAATGAAATTAAATAATAATAAAAAATTTAAGAGTTATTTTTTTTAATTTATGTTGAATTTTTATATTTAGTACCTTTCTCATCAATTTAATATAATGTGATTTAATTGAAAATTTATTTATATGTAAAATGTTAATAATATTATTATAATCCACATTGCATAACTAACATACCTTTTTCATATTAATATAATTCATGAATTTAATTTATTTTAAAAGTACAAGGATATATATATATATATATATATATGCTTATAAATTGGTTTGGCATTATAATATTAAATAAAATGGAGTGAATATATAATTAAAAATTAAAAATATGAAAATGATAGAAATATTATTTTATGAAAAAATGTGATATATATATAATAAATTAGTTTGGCATTATCATATTAAATAGAATGGGGTGAATATATAATTTAAAATTAAAAACATGAAAATATCAATATATTATTTTATAAAAAAATGTGAAAGGACCTTCTTTATGAATTATGAGTATTTTACTTGAAAATGACAATAATATTATTTTATGAGAAAGTGTGAAGGAAAAAAGGTGTGAAAATACATTCATTATGAGTATTTTACTTGAAAATGACAATAATATTAATTTATGAAAAAATATCAAAGGACTTTCATTATGAGTAATTTACTTTATGACTTAAAAGTACTTATACCATTACCTTGGTTAACTATGAGTTTTCATCCACCATAGAAAATTTGACAAATAAGCATTCTTAACCCATGCAATGCCACCTCAACCATGGGGATGATGTCATCTACTAGAATGTGATTGGTTGATTTTTATAGTACATTTTCATTGTTTTGAGGCTCATTTTTTACCTCAAAATTTCTCTAATGGATGATGATGATGATGATGATGATGGTGATGATGGTGATGAAAATGTCGATGATGATGATGATGATGATGATGATGACAACGATGACGATGATGATTGTTATAGCTTAAAATGACACCTCTCCGTCCATGATGACACTTGCTTCCCTTGGCCGCATGACGATACTTCTTGAGATCAAGTTTAGTCACACAACAGGACACTTGTGGATTGAGGGGTCATTTTAGACACTAAAAATGGTTGAAATTATCTCATTCTTGACCCATTTGATGATTACAACCCTTAGGAACATTTTTCCAGATCAAACCATCTCCTGAAAATGAGCAGAAAACCCTGTTTTTTGCCATTTTTCCACATGTGCGCCAGTACACAGGCATGATAGTAGGGTATAGGCGCTACTCTGCTTCATTAAAGTAGTGCCCACCTCCATAAAGGCACTAGTTTGTCTACTACAGAGTAGAGCACATTCTTGTACTAGTCAAAATCTCAAAATTTGGGTAAGTTAAGTTGGTTGGGGAACCTCCTACTCGGTTATAACTTCTTTTCCTCTCCTTCATTGACTATATAAGGAGGGTAGAAGGGCCATGTGAGGGAACCAAGTCTATAACAAAGTTATGCTGGAGGAATGGAGACCCTCATCCCCCTCTCTTATGCCTTAGTTTCTCGTAAACCCTAGTATAGTTGATTAGAGGTTGGGATCCTTGGAGAATAGAAGCAGGAGACCTTGAATCTAGGTTTCGTGAAGTGCCAAGCTTGAAAGAAGGTATAACTTCATGTACTTGCTTTCATTCATCAATAAAGATCAGACTTTCTTCCCTTTACAAATATGACCTATTTTGTGTGTCTTGGATTTGATTATAGTTTGCTTGTAGTTTGATGTCTTCTTTTGTTATGAATATCAATCTTATATATGTAGTCAAATGTATTTGAGAAAGGTATCAAGTTGTTTTGCAGGTGTGGGCATTAAGATACTGGATAGCATGGAAGGGCAAGGAAGAGCAAGGAAGAGAAGACTAGGATCAACCTTCTGAATAAGGTGCATATATCTCTAACCCTAATCTCTTCATTTACTTGTTGTATTTGCAGAACATTTGTAGGTTTATCTTTCATACCTGAAGTTGGTAGTTTCTCCCCTGAACTATAGGTGCATTTTCCTCACAACAGAATGGCGACTCCATTGGGGAAAGCCTAACTGCTTAGGGGTATCCAAGGTCATTTCTTTAGTTTTGTTTGAAGGTTTTTGTTCAATTTCTTGATTAGAATTAGTTATTAGCCTTTTTTTGACCCTCCTTGGCTTTTACAGACCCTTCCCAGCTCTTTTAGACCCTGGTGGACCCAACTTGGGGGGTTTTAACCCCATTTTTTTCAACTTTTCCCACCTGTGCGCTATTGTTGTACAGTATAGTAGCGCCCTCCCCTGTTATGGGCGCTATTTTCCCTCATGTACAGTAGTGCCCTCCTCTGTCATGGGTGCTAGTATGTCTCATACACAGTAGCGCACACATTCTGGGTTTGATTTTTTTGGGTTGTGGACCCAAATTTGGGGGTTGTGGCTATAGTTTTGGGGTCCCTGATGACCCCAGGTTTGAGTTAAACCACTGTAAGTGGTCTCCTATCCTTTTACTGATCCTATGTTCATGATTTGGACCTCTTTTGATCAATTTGGGCTTGTTTGGAAAGTTTTGGGGCTTGTTGACCCAAGTTGGGGGGTTGTAGACCAGTTTGGTGTTTTGTACCTCAATTTGAGTCTAACTAAACTTGCTTGCTCCATTTCCATTGGATTGAAACTTATTGAGTCTACTTGAACCTGTTTGTATCTATTTCAGTGAAATTTCTCTTTAGATTGGTTTCATATCCTCCATTATGCTTTTAGTTTTCTTTTTGTAGTGCAAGCTCAAGTGTCTTTATTGTTGTTTAGGACCTTGATTGCACTGTTTATGTGTAGACCTGACTTTACCAAACCATACTTCTTTGTAGGTCATTTGCTTTGTTTGGGTCTAAAAGTAGTTTTCATACGCTTTTTCCAATGGTTGGCATGCATACATCAATAAGAATCTGAAAGTCATATTGGTATCTTTTACTGTTTCAATAAGGAAACTTGAAAGTTCTTTGCTTTTACTTTGATAGTAGGTTAATTTCAATTTCAGTTTTGGTTCTTACCTTTGAAAAGCATAAAAAATTTTGAGTTATTTTCTGAGTAGAGTACCTTGCAAGTGGCTTAAAGGATTTAAGAGTGCTTTGCATAAAAAAAAAGAAGTTTTCTTTTGCATATCTATTTGTTTGAGTAGCTGCATTCTTAGGTTTTGAGTTTAATTTTGTACATTTAGACTTTATTTTTACCCTTTTCTGTATTCGAAAGACTAAAAATTGCATTTGCATATGCATTCTAGATCAAATCTTTAAGACTTGCATTGAAAAAAAAAGATTTGTTTAGTGGTAAGCATTTCATTTCAGTATTCTATCTCTGTTATAACCACTCTCACACATCCACTACCTTTTTGAGTAAGTAAGTAACCTTTAAAATGAACCCTAATAAAATGTACTAGCAACATTTTCTTTTCTAGGTTACACTTTTCACCAACTAGTCTTGGTTAGTATCTTGGGTTTAAAACACCTTAAACCACCCAAGATCACACATTACGCAAAAATCGTAGTTCGACTATCGCAGGTAAACCCACCTCATTCAAAGCTTGCCTGGGATCTATGCAGTAGGTCTTGTGAGATCAGATTGTTGGGAATACACCTCCTACTTTTTGTTTCAAGCATATACCAGGATTGGATCGTGTTTGGGGAATCTTTTGAGTTTTGGGCTCAATTACTCTACCCACGCCTTCTGATTCGACCAGAGACTGTTCCCCTAGGATTTTTCGATGTGGTGGTATCCTTAGTATCTGACCATAGGATCATACATAAGTGACGGCGGAGGGTTATATCTGCTGTACCTAGGACAGACATGGGAGGAAATCCCTTGCAGGTCTTTGGGAGGGCGTTTGGGTGATTCCAGCGCTTGTACCCTTAGTCATTGTGTTGTGGACCCTGGGTAACTATTCTTCATCCTTCGTTGATCTGTTCTAGGCCCTCATCATCCCCGACTCTTCTCTAAAAGGCATCTATTTTCTTGGTTTGATTTACCTAGGACCTTTGTTAGTGGTGTGCTCTTTGTGCTACTTGTCTTATTTTTCCTTGGAGAACTTCTTGCTCATTTGAGCAAGAAACTATGTCTGGCGTTCCGGCGAGTGCCAATCAAGGTACCCCTATTCCAGGGGATCCTTGTACTATTCCATTCATTGGAAACATTGGTACTCCCTTAATGGCTACCCTGAATCTTCCTGGATTCACTATAGGGTTGTTGGTTTGGTTGTTCTCCACTCTAAATGCCTTGCATGCTCCTGACGCTTCTTTTGTGAGCACCTCAAATCAAGAGCATCAGAACCCTATGCCTTCTTTTCCAGTAACATCTTCTCCTCCTCCTTCTACCTCATGTGGCGAAAGTAGCAATACTAGTAACCAGCAGTCTAAAAGGAATAGACAGGGGAAGAATAGGAAGAAGATGCCAAAACAAGGGGGCATCAACCCAGCCTCTGGAAATCATGTTGGGGGCAAGCACCCTACCTCTGCAAATCATGCAGGGGGCACCTACCTAGCCTCTAGAGGTCATGCTGGGAGAAAACTTTTAGTCACTGAAAATCACACTGAAAGTTTGTCTTCAACCACTGTTAGTCATGTTGAGGACACGTCATTGATCACTGCTAGTCATATTAATGAAAAGTCACCAGTTCCTATGAGTCATACTGGAGACACCAGATCAACCACTGCAAGTCATGCTGAGGGAGTTGACATTGTCGACAAACCCAACAAACAGAAGCTTAAGTTCCCTTGTAAGTTTTGTGAGGGAGATCACTTTACTTACTTGTGCCCCGTACTTCCAGAAGTGCAAAAAGTGTGGTCCTTAGTTCAAAAGTCTTCTACTTCTGAGCAACCAGCCACTGCAAGTCATGCTTGGGGCAAGCTGTCAACCAATGCTAATCATGCTAAGAATACCAACATTGTAAAGCAGTATCGACCTATAGGACAGAAACCAAAGTTACCTTGTAAACTTTGTAAGGGGGATCACCTTACTCACCAATGCCCTGCCATTCTAGAGGCACGAAGAGTGTGGTCCATGTCTGAAGGAACCTTTGTTCCTGAGTTATCTATAGATTCCCTATATTCAAATCAACCTTTGGTTGATAAAGTGGTTGAACCAATTCAATCTTTGGTCGACCCCACTCTTCCTTCAGAGAGTGAAGTGATCGAATCGATGCAATCTTCGACCAATCCCATCAGTCCTTTGGAGACTGATGCACTTGTCCCTGAAGTCTTCTGCATTACCAGTTTGGATGTTCCTAAAAAAGGGGGCACTTCATCTGTGCCATGTGAACCCCTACCAAGCCCTAGGACCATTTCCTTTGATTGGAATAGTCTAGCCGAGCCTCGTCTTCCTTCTTCAACACCTTTCCAGATAAAGGTTGATCTCGGGAACCATACGGTTGACCAATGCATTGTTGATGAAGGAGCTTCTATTAGTATCTTGTCCTCTTATGCTTGGAGAGATTTGGGTTTCCCTAATGTTATTCCAGCTATTAATTGAAAATTGACCTATGATAGAAGACCTAGTGAACCGTTCGGATTCCTCTGTCAGGCACTTGTTACTTTGGGTGGAAAAATAGTCTTAATTGATTTTATGCTTTTAAAGGACCCTGTGGATTTTGATATGATCCTCGGGCGTGATTATGTTTATGCTATGCATGCTATGGTGTCTACGCTCTTTCGTGTGATGCATTTCCCTCATAACGAAAGCATCGTCACTATCAACCAGCTTGCATTCGTTGATCCTCCTTATTACCCAACTGTAGACCAGTCAGATCCCTCGTCATTAGGCACTACTATGTCACATGAAAGTTATGTGGCATATTGTTCCTTGAGTTCAACTGCTACTAAGAAGAATTCTTTGAGTTCATGCTTACCTTCTCGGGATTTAGTCCCAGCTTTTGACCAAGTGACACCTCCATCTAAATGTTTAGATATGTGTTCTATCTAGGATGATATACTTCCTTCCAATGAATTTTTCCTAGAGTCCATAGTACAGTCTACCATTCATTTGGATGTTGATCCATTTATAGTTATGTCCAGCCCCGGTTTGACCTTAAAGTCTGATCTTCCCACTGTTTAGTCTTTGGACTCTCCTATAGATCCACAAATCGGTGTTCCTGCTGAGTTTGATTCTGCTTCTAGAATTTTTAACTCCCGTGATGATGAATTTTTTTCCTGCAGATTCCATCATGTCCTTCAACTTTGATCTTCATCCTGAAGTTGATCTTGTTGATTGTAAGTCCTCGGGCTTGGGTACCATAGATTCTTCATTCAAAAACTCTGCCTTGTTTATGCCTACTGTTGATGTTAGTGAAGTTGAAAGTATTTCTACCATAGTGACTTGTATCGGGTCTTTCTTTACATATGTTTTAGATATGATCTGGGTACTGATGTTTCTTGGAGACATGATTCTTAGCTGGATGTATACTTGCTTACTGGTCCTTTTCAACACCTTGTGCGACCATGTCAGGTATATTTAGAACCTTGCATATAGGTTTAGGCTTCCCCGCTGTTATGTTGCATTTGAACCTTTTGCCATTCGAATTCGCCATAGAGTCGAACCTATTGGATATTGGTGTGTTGGCCATCTCTTTATGCATTGTGCACCAATCCGACAGTAGAGCCTACCTAACATGGGTCACCCTAGTCAGCACCCTTATGCCATTTTGGTGCCCATGTTGAGTTTTTCTCATAGGCTTGGGAGCCTTTTTAAATTTACCATGACTTTGAGAAGAAGCCTCATATCTTTCTTCCTCATATATTTCTGGCCATCCCTGATAAGGCTCCCATATTTATGTTCAAGTTGCATATGCATCTATTATGATCCTACTTGCGCTAATGAGCTTGATGCCAGCTTCCACGCTTTTAGCTCGTTGTATAAGCCTCCATCTCTTATCTTATTTTCGCTAAGCCCTGTATCATTTTTCCTTCGCAATTTGACACCTTTTACCTGGAGGAGCACCCTGAGTGTCCTTATCTTGCTCATGTTCCTTTCATTAGGCATAGCTTTGTTCCATGTGCTTGGAGCTAGTTTTGCATGTCCCTGACACTCGTCTCCTCCCATTGCGAGCATTCTTCTTTTACTTCGAGCTCATTTAAAACAGTAAGTAGGTTTCGAGCATTCTTCTACGTTTAATTCGAGCTTGTTAAAAACAGTAAGTAGGTTACAAGCAATCTTCCACCTTCTCTTTGAGCTCGTTAAAAATAGTAAGGAGGCTACGAGCATTTCTTTCATCTTCACTTCGAGCTCGTTAAAAACAGTAAGGAAGTTATGAGCATTTTCTGTATCTCCTTTGAGCTCGTTAAAAATAGTAAGGAGGTCATGAGTTTACTTTTTCGGACTCCTTAAACCTTTACGGAAAAGATCCCTATGGAGTTCTTTTAATCCCTTTTCAGACTCCTTAAATAGGAAAAGTTTGTTGAGCATAGTTGTCTTTTCGGGCTCGTTAAAATAACTGAACTGACATCCACTTAGGTATAGAATTACCCCTTTTCCGGGCCTTGGTGGATAATTTACGAAAAATGTATACTCTAGGTATATTCTTGTATGTGCTAGAAGAGTTCTTCTTCCATTATTTTACATTTTTTCGGGGAAGGAGACTAACTTTACGAAAAAGGACCTTTGGAGTCGTCTTTAGGGTTTTCAGACTTTCGAAATGTGAAAACAGCAAGTGAGCATTCACCTACTCGGGCTCGATGTGAAATACACAAGATGGTTGATAGAGGACTGTTTAAGTTTTTCAACTCTATAAGCAAGAAAACACCGCCGAGCACAGACCAATCCGGGCTCGATATAAAATCCACGGATAGGTGTATGGAGTTTTCTTCTAGGTTTTTCAGACTCCTTAAATATGAAAATACCATCGAGCATGCTTTAGTTCTTTGTCAAGCTCGTTAAAAAATGAAAAAAAAAAGGGAAGGGAAGAATGTTAAAATATCTTTCAATATGATAGCAACAAGTTAACTATCTCCTTGAACAAAGCACCTGTTTTGAGTCTATCAAACAAGTTGGGTTCTAGTGTTGGCCTTAGGATAAACTTGATCCCAGAGTTTTTACTCCTCTGTTTAGTTAGTCTTCCAATCATATGGAGAATCTGTTAATGTCTCCTACGTTGCAGATTTGTATCGCGGTCTCTTTGTGTTCAAAGCTGCCTAAGTCACTCTTATGTCGTGCTCACTATTCAAGGATATAACCTATGTCAGCCATTCTGTAGTTGCCTTGACCTCATGTGTCGGCCATTCCTTGGTTTCAGTATGTTTCATCATGTGTTCAGTCCTACTCCAAATCAACTCATACCTGTTGAGTGTCCCTCGTGTTGGATGATGGAGGATGCCTTAAGGCCTCCCTTCCAACGGACTTCTTCCCATCGACTTCAACTCATTGTGCTCTAGGAATGAAGTTGATTGAGGGGTCATTTGGGACACTAAAAATGGTTTAAATTACCTCAT
The DNA here is from genome assembly GCA_027924585.1 of Larix kaempferi. Classification (NCBI taxonomy): domain Eukaryota; kingdom Viridiplantae; phylum Streptophyta; class Pinopsida; order Pinales; family Pinaceae; genus Larix; species Larix kaempferi. The sequence goes on along the minus strand of BSBM01000579.1, from coordinate 3,638,696 downwards.
TCTTGACCCATTTGATGATTACAACCCTTAGGAACATTTTTCCAGACCAAACCATCTCCTGAAAATGAGCAGAAAATCCTATTTTTGGCCATTTTTCCACATGTGCGCTGGTACACAAGCATGATAATAGGGCATATGCACTACTCTGCTTCATTAAAGTAGTGCCCACATCCATAAATGCGCTAGTTTGTCTACTATAGAGTAGAGAACATTCCTGTACTAGTCAAAATATTGAAATTTGGGTAAGTTAAGTTGGTTGGGGAACCTCCTACTCGGTTATAACTTCTTTTCCTCTCCTTCATTGACTATATAAGGAGGGTAGAAGGGCCATGTGAAGGGACCAAGTCTATAACAAAATTATGCTGGAGGAATGGAGAACCTCATCCCCCTCTCTTGTGCCTTGGTTTCTCGAAACCCTAGCACAGTTGATTAGAGGTTGGGATCCTTGGAGAATAGAAGCAGGAGACCTTGAATCTAGGTTTTGTGAAGTGCCAAGCTTGAAAGAAGGTATAACTTCATGTACTTGCTTTCATTCATCAATAAAGATCAGACTTTCTTCCCTTTCCAAATATGACCTATTTCATGTGTGTCTTGGATTTGATTATAGTTTGCTTATAGTTTGATGTCTTCTTTCGTTATGAATATCAATCTTATATATGTAGTCAAATGTATTTGAGAAAGGTATCAAGTTGTTTTGCAGGTGTGGGCATTGAGATACTAGATAGGATGGAAGAGCAAGGAAGAGAAGGATAGGATCAACCTTCTGAATAAGGTGCATATATCTCTAACCCTAATCTCTTCATTTACTTGTTGTACTTGCAGAAAATTTGTAGGTCTATCTTTCATACCTGAAGTTGGTAGTTTCTCCCTTGAACTATAGGTGCATTTTCCTCACAACAATGATGATGATGATGATGATGATGTTGATGTATATGTAACTTTGAAATGTATTTCACCCATGTATATTGTACTCCTATAGAGATGTTATTATTCCTCTATACGGAAGTGTCGTCATTTGTATTGACAAGTTTCGCAAGTGTCGTAACTTGCAGTGATGGGTTATTAGATCACCGAGTGTGGGGTCGGCCCTGATTAGTATTACCATGGGTTATTACATTGAGTTAGACAAGTTGGCCCTACTAGGTTTTTAGGCAGGTCAGGTCATGTATAAATAGAGATCGAGAGATCTCTATTTGATCATCTCATTATTCACTTCTACACTACTCGGAAAGTGGCACACAAGTGAGGAGGAGGTTCAGCTGCTAGTAGAAGACTATCTCTTGTACTTTGGTTATGTCATTGCTCTTTCTATCTCTGAGAAAGTTGTGGGGTTTTTCACCTTTATGGTTTTCCCCAGTGAAACTCTGTGTGTTTATTGTCTTATGTGATTGCTTGGTGTGATTGATATGCATTGCTATGATTGATATGTTGTACATGTTATTCTCTCAGTAAAGATCCTAGAGTATGTTGAATTAATACTCAAAAATTAACATGGTATCAGAGCTTCCCTGAGAAGAAGACATTGTGCAGTGGCAGAAACTAGGGTTTCTTATTTATTGGGTTTCTCTCCACATATTTTGGAAAAGCAGTAAGGTAGATTGACTCTACTCATCAAGGAGAATCTTTCTATCCAATCAGAATTCAATTCTGGGCATTTTCATTTTTGGCCCTCAAATTTAGGTTTTCCACAAAAATAGGAATTTTTGAATTCCAAGGACATAGCTGGAAGCTCCTTGGAAAAATCAAAGTTTAGAGCTTTGGATCTATATTTTTGGTTGGGTGAAGCTCCGGGAAACTCAAATCCTAATTCAGGGTCCTCCCTAGTTAATCCAGGAAGACTAAAAGGCATTTCTGACGTGTATAACTTTGCAGATTTCAAATTCTGAATACACCAGGATGATCAGCTCACCAAGACGCATCTTTCTATCTTTCAGAAATTTGAAATTCACATTTTGAATTTTTAGGGTTTCTATGACAAACCCTAATCCAGCACCAGATCTGGATTTCTACAAATCAAGTGGTAAGACCTAAATATTTTATTTCCATTTGAGTTTCTCATTAAAATGTATCACCACACCTAGCTTGAGGATAAGCTTGAAGGGGCTGATAACTTCCGAGCATGGAAGTATAGGATTGGGTTAATCCTGGAAGAAAATAAATTGGACACTTACATAAGTGAAGAGGTCCCTGTCCCAGAGGGAGAAGAGGCTAAGGTCTTACATACGAAAAACTTGGTCAAGGCAAAGAGGATCATTGTTGATTCTATCAAAGACCATCTCATACCACATGTGTCATCTCTGAAGACACCCAAGGAGATGTTTGATTCCCTGACCAAGCTATTTGAAGGAAAGAACATAAATCAGAAGATGACTCTGCAAAACCAATTGAAAGGGGTAAAGCTTCAGAATGGAGAGACCATTCAATCCTATTTCTCTAAGGTCTCTCAAATCAAGGAACAACTTGAAGCTATGGATGAAGTGGTGGATAATGGTGAAGTTGTCATGACCACTTTGAATGGCCCACCTAGGTCATGGGATTCCTTCATTCAAGGAATCTGTGCAAGAAGGAAATTGATCTCCTTCAGTAGACTGTGGGAGGAATGTTCACAAGAAGAGGTTATGCTTGTAGCCCAAGAAGAAAAGATGGGAAGTGAAGATCAAGCTCTCACAGCTCACACCAAAAGAAGCAAGCCCAAGAAGGAGCACTCTCATCACAAGAAACCTTTTCAAAAGGGTAAGAAGGATCTGAGATGCTTCACATGTAATGAGAAGGGACACTTTGTTGCAGATTGTCCCAACAACAAAAAGGGATTCAACAACAAGAAGAATAAGGGAAACATGAAGAGATATCATGCTCATGTTGTTGAGGATGATGAACCTCCCAAGAAGAAGGATAAAGCAAAAAGTGATGACTCATCTAGTGAAGATGAATATGTTCTAATTTATCCTCTCACAGGTACTATCTCTCATGGATGTAATGATTGGCTTATTGATAGTGGGGCTTCCAAACACATGACTAGGTTTAAAGAATCTTTTTCAAATCTATCTGAACATGAGTCACCCCATAAGGTGAAACTTGGGGATGACTATCAATATCCTATCAAAGGAAGTGGTGAAGCCTCATACAACCTAGACTCTGGGGAGTCTTTGAAGATAAAATATGTTCTATATGTACTTGGGCTCAATAAGAACCTACTCTCCATATCTGCATTGGATGCCAAAGGCATGGGGGTTGCATTTGTAGATGGCCAAGTCCTAATGTGGCCAAAGGGTAAAACTATAGATGATGCAGTAGTGATTGGAGAGCAAGAGCGAGGATTGTACAAATTGAAAGGACAACCTAAACATGCCATGGTACATGAATCCATGGATCCAAGTGAACTTTGGCATAGAAGGCTTGCACATGTGCACTATAGAGCACTACCAATTGTGAGCAAAGTTGTAGAAGGTCTTCCTGAAATCAAGACAAAGCATGATGGTATTTGCAAAGGATGTGCAAAAGGAAAGAACATTAATAAGGCATTTCCAAGCAGTGAAAACAAAGCTAAAGGGATCTTGGAAATTATCCACTCCGATGTATGTGGTCCGATGTCATCCAGTTCTTTGAGTGGGTATGTATACTATGTCTCTTTCATTGATGATTTCTCTAGGAAGACTTGGGTTTATTTCTTGAAGAACAAAGATTAAGTGTTTGATAAATTCAAGGAATTCAAAGCCTTGATGGAAAATCAAACTGATAAGAAGATCAAGGCCTTCAAATCCGACAATGGCGGAGAATTCACTTCAGGTGATTTCAAGAAGCTATGCAGTGATTCAGGGATTAAGAGGGAGTTGATTGCTCCCTACAATCCACAATAGAATGGAGTTGCAGAAAGGAAGAATAGAACAATCATGGAAGCAGCACGGGCAATGCTGCATGACCAGGATCTTCCTATGCATCTATGGGAAGAAGCAACTAGGACAACTGTATATGTGCAGAACAAAACACCTCACAAAATATTGGACAATAAGACACCAGAAGAGGTATTCTCTAGTAAGAAACTTGAAGTCAGCCATCTCAGAATATTTGGTTGTCTAGTATACACTCATGTTCCAAAGGAAAAGAGGACAAAGCTAGATCCTTCAGGAAAGAAGGGCATCTTTGTGGGCTACAATGAAAGCTCAAAAGCTTATAGAATATACTTTCTAGGGTTCAAGAAGATTGATGTCAGCAGGGATGTAACATTTGATGAAAACTCAGCCTTCATCAAATCAAGAAAGACACCTATTGAAGATCATGAAGAACCAAAGGAAAACAGATTTCAAGACATCACCATGACTGAATAAATTCAGAAGTAGATCGTGAAGTTGAAGATCCACAAATACCTTTAGATCCACCCCATGAGAAAAACTCTCACAAGAGGAAACCTGCATGGGCTAGAGAGCTCATTCAAGATGCAGAAAGGTATGGCATTCCAGAAGAAGAACACAGAGAAAGGAAAAGAACTAGATCTTATACCAGCTATGTTTCCCTACGCTGTGATATTATGAACAAAGAACCTTCCAATTATGAAGAATCAGCGGAAAAGAAAGAATGGAAGGATGCTATGGTCGAGGAATACCAATCGATCATGAAGAATGATGTTTGGGATGTAGTCCCAAGACCTGAAGGGAAGTCTGTTGTGACTTCCGAGTGGATCTACAAGATCAAGCATGTTGCAGATGGCAGCATAGAAAAGTACAAAGCAAGATTTGTAGCTCATGGCTTCTCCCGGAAAGAGGGAATAGACTATGAAGAAAATTTTGCTCCTGTAGCCAGGTACACTTCCATTAGATCAGTACTTGCCCTAGCTGCAGTGATGAAATGGAAGATACCCCAGATGGATGTCAAGACAGCTTTCTTGAATGGTGTATTCGAGAAGGAAGTGTATGTGGAACATCCACTCGGGTTTGAGACACATGACAGAGGGAATCATGTGTGCAAACTGAAGAAATCCTTGTATGGCTTGAAGTAAGCTCCTATAACTTGGTATGGTAGGATAGACAACTTTCTATCCAGTTTGGGATTTACTAAGAGTAAAGCAGATTCCAACCTTTACTACAAGGTTGAGGAAGGAAATCCTGTGATACTACTCTTGTATGTGGATGACCTGTTTGTAACAGGTGAGGATAGATTGATTTCCGATACCAAGAGGAAGCTTGCTGTCGAGTTTGAGATGAAGGACTTGGGGATGATGCACTATTTTCTAGGCATGGAGGTGTGGCAGAGTGCAGATGGGATCTTCCTTGGACAGGGGAAGTATGCAGTAGAGATCCTGAAGAGGTTTGGGATGATGGATTGTAAGGCCATGGCCACACCTATGGCATCGAACCTGAAGCTTCTGTGTGATGCTTCATTTTATCCGGTTGATGTCACTGTGTATCGTCAAGTGATTAGGTCCCTGATGTACCTGACAAACACTAGACTAGATATTTGCTTTGCGGTGAACACATTGAGCAAGTTCCTGATGGATCCCAGAGGTGTTCACCTAATTTCTGTAAAGCATATTCTGAGGTACCTGAAGGGTACAATTGATTATGGGCTCAAGTATGATGTGAATCAAAAGTTTAACCTGCAGGGTTATGTTGATTCAGATTGGGCAGGAAGTGCTGCAGATAGGAATAACACATCTGGGTGTTGCTTTAGTATAGGATCAGGTGTGATCTCTTGGTTTAGCAGGAAGCAGTCTTGCGTAGCACTGAGTACAGCCGAGGCAGAGTATGTTGCATCTTGTTCGGCTAGTTGTGTGGCAGTATGGCTTAGGAAGCTACTGTCTAAGTTATTTGATCTCTCATTGGAGGCTACTGGTATCTTTTGTGACAACTAGAATTGTGTGAAGCTGTCTGAGAACCTGGTGTTCCACGAAAGGTTGAAACACATTGAGATCAAATATCACTATATCAGGGATATGGTGCAGAGAGGAGCAGTGAAGCTTCTGTATGTTGCGATGGATGAGCAGGTTGCAGATGTGCTGACGAAACCACTAGCCAGAGTGAAGTTTGAGCACTTCAGAGAGAGGCTTGGTGTTCTTTAGATTGACAACACTTTGAGGAAGAAGGGATGGACACATTTGTTGGAAGCCATTCCAAGCATGGTGAGAGGAGGATCCTTCCCATGGCTGTGGATGTAAGCGCTGGATGATGAGCATCAGGATGTTGCTCCAGTTACTGCTCTGTATATGCATCATGTTGGATGATTGTTATGATTAGTTGGATCATGTATATGTATATGCATCATGTTGGATGCTTGGACTATGTATTTGTATATGTATCAGGTGGATACATTGTATGATCAGGTAGATCATGTATGTTGATATATATCAGGTGGATACATTATATGATCAGGTGGATCATGTATCTGTATATGTATTAGGTGGATACATTATATGATCAGGTGGATCATGTATGATGATATGTATCAGGTAGATACTTAGTATGTATCAGGTGGATGCATTGTATGATCAGTATGATCATGGATGATGAGCTTCAGGATGTTGCTCTAGATGACATGCATCAGGATGATGCAGTGACGATGATCAGGATGATCATATGTGATGAGTATGATGACGATGCTCCAGATGACATGCATCAGGACGATGCAATGATGATGATCATGTACATCAGGACAATGTATGGTGAGTATCAAGTTGATACTCCATGGCCATGGATAGGTTGTGCAAGGGTAGCATGTAATAAGTCCTGGAGATCTGGACAGGTTGTGCTAGTCATGTAAAAGGCCTCAGATGCTCTTTAGAGATCTTGCTTGGCAAGACACTCTTTTAAGGTTTTGCTAGACCACATGTAATAAGTCCTAGAGATCTAGACAGGTTGTGCTAGTCATGTAAAAGGCCTCAGATGCTCTTTAGAGATCTTTCCTGGCAAGACACTCTTTTAAGGTTTTGTGGGGACCACATGTAATAAGTCCTAGAGATCTGGACAGGTTGTGCTAGTCACGTAAAAGGCCTCAGATGCTCTTTAGAGATCTTGCTTGGCAAGACACTCTCTTAAGGTTTTGTGGTAGGGGTCACATGTAATAAGTCCTGGAGATCCAGACAGGTTGTGCTAGACATGTAAAAGGCCTCGGATGCTCTTTAGAGATCTTGCTGGGCAGGACACTCTTTTAAGGTTTTGTGGTAGTCACATGTAAAAGATCCTGGGAGATCCGATAGGTTGAGCTGTGTGATCGTAAAATGCATGGGATACTCTTTCAAGGTTTTGTTGATGCACGTAATCAGTCCTGAGGATTCCACAGTATGGCCAATGATGATGAAGACCTATAGGTGGTGGGCCTACATCCAATATGAAAAAGAACTGGCTCTATAGAACTTCCTATGACGAGTAGATTGGAGATTGATTGAGATAGCAGCAGCAGTGACGATGATGATGATTTGAGGAAGATGATTCGTTGATGATGATCCAGAGAAGAAGACTTGTGCTAGCAGATTTGTGTCGAGAAATACCTTCTTAGTTAAGAGGGAGTGTTGATGTATATGTAACTTCGGAATGTATTTCACCCATGTATATTGTACTCCTATAGAGATGTTATTATTCCTCTATACGGAAGTGTCATCATTTGTATTGACAAGTGTAGCGAGTGTCGTAACTTGCAGTGATGGGTTATTAGATCACTGAGTGTGGGGTCGGCCCTGATTAGTATTACCATGGGTTATTAGACTGAGTTAGACAAGTCGACCCTGCTAGGTTTTTAGGCAGGACAGGTCATGTATAAATAGAGATCGAGAGATCTCTATTTGATCATCTCATTATTCACTTCTAGACTACTCGGAAAGTGGTGCACAAGTGAGTAGGAGATTCAGCTGCTAGGAGAAGACTATCTCTTGTACTTTGGTTGTATCATTGCTCTTTCTATCTCTGAGGAAGTTGTGGGTTTTTTCACCTTTATGGTTTTCCCCAGTGAAACTCTGTGTGTTTATTGTCTCATGTGATTGTTTGGTGTGATTGATATCCATTGCTATGATTGATATGCTGTACATGTTATTCTCTCAGTAAAGATCCTAGAGTATGTTGAATTAATACTCAAAAATTAACAGATGATGATGATGGTGATGAATATGATGATGAGGATGATGATGATGATGAAGACGATGATGATGAATATGATGATGATGATGATGATGATGATGAAGATGACGACGACGACGACGACAATGATGACGACGACGATGACGATGATGATGATGATGATGATGATGATGATGACAATGTAGATGATGATGATGATGACAATGATGATGATGATGATGATGATGATGATGACATCGATGATGATGGGGATGATGAGGATGAGGATGAGGATGAGGATTATGATGATGATGATGATGATGACATCCATGATGATGGTGATGATGAGGATGAGGATGATGATGATGATGATGATGATGATGGTGGTGGTGGTGGTGATGGTGGTGGTGGTGGTGGTGATGATGACAACGATGATGATGATGACGATGAATTCTATGATGATGATGACGATGAATTCTATGATGATGATGATGATGATGATGATGACATCGATAACGACAATGATGATGATGATGATGACGACATCGGTGGTGATGACGACGATAACAATGGTGATGAAGATGATGAAGATGATGATGATGATGACAATTATGATGAATATGGTGATGATTATGATGATGAAGATGATGACGATGATGATGCCAATGATGATGTCGATGACGATGATGATGATGATAATGATGATGATGATGATGATGATGATTATGAAAACGTCGATGATGATGACAACGTAGATGATGATGATGATGACAATGTTTATGATGATGATGATGACAACGTCGATGATGATGATGATGACAATGTATATGATAATGATGATTGCAACATCGATGATGATGATGGCAATGACGATGACGACGACAACGATGATGATGAGGATGAGGATGATGATGATGTAACATACTAAATAAAAAATGACATAACTAAATAATTTAAACATAATACATTATGAAAAAATATGTACTCACATACCTCCTAGATTCCAACATTGCTACAATGTCATTGATATTCTTCTTCATCTAACTCAACATCTGTATCATCATATGGTTCAGAATCGCTATCATTTAAAGGATCGCTCATATCAGCATAATCATCAACGTAATTTTTGGTTATATATTCATCATCAATATCGTCACTAACTACATCATTGTATACTACATCGGATGATCAACTTCTTGATTAGATTCTTCATCTGACACATCTACGTCGGCGGCCAACTGCTCTTAATCTGCATTAGCTTCTTCTTCAACATTGTCTTCTTCCTCTACATTATACTTGATCGGTATTCCTCTTGTATCATATCTAACAATGTATGACCAACCTGGTTTACTTGGAACCTCTGAGTAAAAGACTTGCTCACATTGATTTGGAGAAACATAAGGCTCTATACCCAGTTCAAGTGCCCTTGTATTAACCATGGTAAATCCATTGACATGGTCAATTAAAGTTCTTTCAGGATCACATTCATTCATTCGTATCCTGTACCATTTGACCTCACACAAAACTATTTTAAAGGAGTTAAAGTCACACTCAATTATATCTTCCAACTAACCATAGTACCTATTTTCATATACTTCTGGATGCTTGTCACTTCTAAAGGAAACATTAGTGACTTGAAAAAATGCAGTTATCCCACAATCGAATGTTTTCTTCTTGTCATCCAAATTTTTGATGCAAAATTTACGACCATTGCACCACATAGCCCTGTGGTGTATCAACTACATCATGCCCAACTCAATATATAAATATATAATAATAAATAAATGAAAGAAATACATTGATACAATGGGAAACAACGAAAAAAAATGAGCAGGGTAAATATACTTTCCTTTTTATCTTTTAAACCACATGTTAAATTAATTTCCCTCTGTGTATGTTCACTGGGATATTTTTCTCGATAACGATGCACTATTTTAATCATTTTACTAACCCCTTCCCATGATAAGGTACCATATGTACATCATTCTAACCATTCTTCCATCCAATCACGATTGTTTGCAATGTATAAATGTAGTGCATCCCACACACGACCAACTATATGAAAAAATATCAATTAATAATTGTAAATTAGCTATCATTAAAGGAAATTAAGTTTACCTTAAAATACTGATGGAATAATAAAAAGTACATGAGTATTATATATATATATATATATATATATATATATATATATATATATATGAAATTGAAAAATTAATTGTATAATAAATTAAATCTACACCATTCAATTACCTTTCACTTTCCTCATTCTACCTTTCCCCAACAAGACCTCCCCTTCAAATTTGTTGATGGAGTTGACATGCCAAATGTGAGGGAGATTGATATTTTTGCTAAATTTGGAAGATATTGACTAATGTACACCATGGATTGATATACCATATAGCCCTGGACCATAGAACCCTCAAGACGTGCGCTTTGTCTAACAAAATCCTTCAATGACTTCAAATGCCTTTCCACCATCCACATTGACCTTGAGTATACAAGTCCACACATTTCAATCTCCTCAACTTGGTGTACGAGATAGTGCTATTGTGCATTGAAAAATGTTGGAGGTAAATACTTATGCATTTCACACATTAGACGAGGAATTTCTCTCTTCCAATACCTAATATAATCTTTATGGATTTCTTTAGATGAAATCCACTTACAAAAGATGCAAGAAAATAACAGTGATCAACAAGATTGAGGGATATATAATAAAGTTCCAGGCTGTAAAACACAATATGTTAATAAGCTATGCAACAAAGAGAAAAAAAATTTTCATCCATATAAATTGTTACTTACCTCATGTATTTACCAAGATCATATATAACTTGTTTTATGTTGTCGTCAAAGCTATCTTGGAGAGATAGAGGTAAAGCATACTGTAGAAAAAAGAAAATCATTATTTAATGTTTCCAAATATGAAAGAACAATTACTAAAAATATGTATTAAATGGAAATTATATATGTAAATAATTACCTTAATGAATGTATGCCAGTCATGAGTTTTAACACCGCCAAAATCACCTGTTTTCGTTAAGATATTTTGTATGTTCGACGAAAACCCCGTTGGGAACCTTATTTTCTGAATGACCTCTTTTATAGCATTGCTTCGTTGCTCTGTCAATAACCATGGAATACTAATATTTTGGTCCCCATCTCCGACATTGGAAATAATTAAACTTTGCAATGCGTGATTGGATTTTGCGATGTCACTACAAATTTTTCCAATTTTATCTTTGTCAGACCTTCCATCTAATATCTTCCATATCATTTCTGTTACATTATTCTTGATATGCATTGTATCGAACAAATGAGCTATTTGTAGGTGCTCATAGTAAGGAAACCTACTGAATTGTATGGGATAACTCTTCATTCCTCGTGGAATCCCATTCATACCTTAAAGACATTCATTAAACATAAGCGAAAACAGATTAACAATAATTCATGACACCCATGTTAGAGAAAATTCAGTAAAAATATAAAAATCATAATATTACGTGTTTATATATGCTACATATACAATTTGCATACCTCAACGATTTCTATTATATTCCAAATTCCATAGGTGAGGTGTCATTCTTCGTGGTTTCTTTCCATTCTCTTCTTTACCATTGAATTTTGTTTTCTCGGTAGTTCAATACCTATGGTTCTTAGGGAGGAAGTGCATGTACTCATCAAACACCTCCTTTGCTAAACTTATTGAACGACGAGATTTTATCCTAGGACCACATACTGGACATGCAAATTTTCCCTTTGTTTGAATACCTACAAGATATATGTATTAATTTTATAGCATCAAAAGATTATTAATTTTTTTAAAAATGCATGATATTTACCTTAAAAACATATAATTTTAACGACGTGCAATAGAAATTTGCATACCAAAAAAATGTGTTAACCCGAGAGCGTCATCAATTGTCCATGCAAGTATTCCATGGAACTGAAATTGTTTATGCCCTATTGGTCTAGATATGTCGTACATAATGATTCCATCCCATAACTTCAATAGCTCATCGATAAGAGGCTCAATATATACATTCATTCATATATTTAACTTGGTACTTACCTAATTGATCATTCAACATACAATATTGCTATTTAGTTTTTTCCCAATATATAAAAGGTGTTCTCATGCAACAATTAAACAAAGAAATTAATGAAATAATATAAATACTTTCAAAAAAATATAACCTGGAATAATCATTGCCAACATTGTGTGCTCTCTCTTTATCATCATCCAAGGAGGAAGTTTATTATTTATGACGACAATAGGCCACACTGAATAAGTAGAACGAAGCTCACCAAATGGATTGAAACCATCAACTGCTTATGAAATTCTAACATTACGAGGTTCATCTTTAAAAATTGGTCATTTTTCTTCGATGTTCTTCAATGCAGAACCATCTGCAGGCATTCAAAGAACACCATCTTCACTTCTGTTCTTTGCATGGTAATCCATAAACTATGCTATACTTTGGCACCTAAATAGTAGTTGGAAACATGGAATTATGGGAATATAATGAATAACTTTGCGAGGCACCTTTTTTGTTACTTGATCAGTTCGATATCTACTAATTTCACATTGTGGGCATTTTTTTCTGATGCATATTGTCTATAATATATAATATGATCATGAGGACATGCATCACTAGCTTTATACTCCATTTCAATTTATTTCATAATCAAGAATACCTTCAGACATGTGCATGGTAAATTATTTGATGGTGGTAATAGAAATTCACCCAACAATCTGCAACATTGACAAAAAAAATGAAATGGAAACAATATACATCATAAATATTGCATATCCCTAATTTACAAATTAATTAACACTAAAAATAGAGGAAAATAGTCAATTTACATACCTTAGGAGCTGTGTGAAACAAGTGTTTGATAAACCATTCAAAACCTTCAAGTTCACCAACAAGAATATAGCAGATAGAATATTGGTTGTTGAGCCTTCATAAAGAGGTTCTTGGGACTTCTCGAGTAGAGGAACATCATGAATATCATGGAGGTTGTCCTCATCCAATGGAGCAAATGTGTCTTGGAGAAATCTACTTATCTCATCTTCACCATTTGTATCAATAATGTCATCTTCATCCATAGGATCATTAAGAACTTGAGCTTCAATATCCTGATCTCCATGTTTCTCACCTTGTAAAGTAGTATTTCTACTATTATGTGGCAAATATCTCTCTGATGGTCGACATTTAGGGGGCATTGTATTTATATTTACAAACAATGTAATAACATTATTGTATAATATACAACACATATATTTAAAATGATAAAACATTTTGTGAATACATGATTAGTACTATTACAAGAAGTACATTATGTAATGAATAACGTCTTCCCAAGGGATGATAGTCATACCCCCTTTCAGCATGCCCCTTCTCCTTACAATGTTTTTCAACTATTTTTCTTAAAATTCTTCTTGTTCGAAAACCTCTGCAATAATTGCAAGGGAAATAACACTCTCCATCACCCTTCGCCTCCAATGCTGCCTTAAACTCAGCATACCTCTTATTATTTTCTTCCCAAGTATATTTATTTGACATTCTAATAGCCTATAAGAACAAAAAAACTCATTCAATATATAAGTAAATTGAATAGAGTATATATATATATATATATATATATATATTAAAGGAGACAAAAAATTAAAGGACGTGACATGGAAAGTGAAAAATATAATTAGTAAATGTCCCTCCATATATATGATCTTTAAAAATAGATCATGTATCTATCAAAATCTAAGCGACAAATCTATAAAAGCATTAGTATTGAGGAGAAAATGAATAATCGAATCACTTTAAATTTGGCTCCACATGGGGACAATGAGTACCTTGTGGGGTGTTTATAACCTTATATTTACGTAGGTAAGGAAACCAAAAACCACATATACAACTATAATTAAAAAAACTGTTGCCACAAGATATGTTGGATGGGGCTAATAGGGAATTATTCGTCATATAAGCCAATAGGGAATTATATATCATATAAATTTTATATTTTTAGGTAGAGGTATATTATGACAACATGGATGGAAAAGAGCAAGGGGTTTGAGATTTTTGGAGGGGGGAGTCTAGTCAATGGAAAACATTAATAGTGAATATGAAAAATTAAATAAATAAATCTAATAGAAGACGATGATTGATTGGTTTGGTATTGGAACACATTGAGTGAATACATTGCTAATATGGGTAACAAAGTCATGTTTATTGATGGGGATACCAATGAATCTTAGTGGGAGAATCCATTCCAAAATTTTAGAAGTTTAGTAAGCCAAGGCTCTTTCTTTGATTAGCTCTGAGTAGTAAAATTTTAACATGGAGAAACACATACATAGGTTGTGTATTCTGTGAAGTTAAACGTAGGTTGAGTATTCCGTTCATTCTTGATAACATTGTACCTCATCTTGTTATTGATGTATAAGGTGTATATTAAAATGGGTAGTTGGGGTTTGCATGTATAGAGGATTATCTAAGTAATTCCCTTGGATTACTACATGTTGTTCCAATAAGAATTAATGTATGGTGGGTCAATGGTTATTGATTCTACATAACATGAATTTAGATATTGCCTTAAAAGGGGGATAAGGAATTGTGTTAATGATGTTACAAATTACGAGTTTGCATATTACTTCAATTAATGTGTTGGTATGTTAATAGATATGGGGTTTCCTTATAAAGTAATGAATTGCTATCTAAATGTCCAAGCAGGTTAATATGTTGGGTTGTAAGTGTATTTGTGAAAGGAGTTTTTACATCATTTTTCCAAGTGGTAATACCCATAGGATATTGAGTTGTTAATTGGTTCCCTACATTGGTCTATAATTATTAATTGTAAGAAGGTCTACATTATGGTTCCAATGGATCTAATGTAGAAGAAATTCATGGGTCGGTAATATTGTTCATATTCGTTATACTAGAGATTAAAAGGTTTCAACACATTGCAATGATATTTTCATATGGGAGTATGAATATAGATGAGACCCACCCAAGTAGACATAAATTATTTTTTTATTTTGTGTCATCCCGGAAGGGTGATACAACAGGCTTGTTCTTAATATGGAATTTTCAACTTTTTTAAGATACTAAATTATACACACTTTTCTTTCTACAAATGTAAAGGTTCCTTTTTATTTTCAAGTACCACAATGCCAAGGTAATTTATACATACTCAATTATATGTCCCTTGGTAGGATTATCCCAATATACATTCCTTAGTATAATGATATGGTCTCAATATCTATATTGAGACTATACAAATTATTGTACCTTTCTTTTTTAAGGTCTATACTTATTCTAATGTTCTTTTCTTTCCTTTTTATAACTAGGCACTTGTATTCAAAATTTCAACTCAAACTTCTCCTACACTATATATATATATATATAATAAAATCTAGTCCAAGGGTCTTAACCATATAAATGATTGCCAATCTTCATCATTCCTCACCACTTAGATTCATGCTTATATTCTTGTCAATGCAATCCTTCTAAAGAAAACCATAAGATCTTGCAATACATGTGAAATCTAAACATAAAGTATAGGTGAAAAATAAGGAAAATTTATATAATTTCATCATAATTATTCATTTTATTGATTTTTCAACTCTCTTCAGAGTATTCCTTTTACTCCCTTATCTCTTTCATCCTGTTTCAAAAGTAGAGACTCCTCATCACCTTACTTGTGTGATTATCATTTTTTTTAAGTATTGACACCTAGCTAGTGCACATATACTCAACTATGTGCCACTTAGGTAAGTTTTTTCCTAGTATATATGTTTTTTAGCAGAAGATCATAGCTTCATCGTCATATTTTAGGATACACATATTTTTCTACATTTCTTAAGGTCTATGCCTATTCAAATTATCTTATCCAGTCCTTAAAATAATCAAGTTTATAATTATTAAGTGCATAACAATTTTATGTATTCATGGTATAGTGATGATTCCATTTACAAAGGAATTGGATGTGAAACACACTAGTGAAGGACAAGCCCATTCAAATGGAGAGATCTCGCTCTAGGATAGAATGGATTAATGGCCTCCCAAGGATTCCATATACTATGAAATTTTTTTTTTAGAAACTTTGACTTTAGTAGAAGTGACTACCAAAGTTTGAAAGGATAAACCTTTGTAAGTCTTATTAATCAATGGGGAAAAGAGAAAATTATTTTTAGGATTGTGGTCTCATTGGTTATCTATGAAGGAGCTAGTTAAATCTAATTATATAGTGTTGAAATCTACGATGATGGTCATATCGATTAAAATGACGATGATTTCATCATCATCATCATCATCATCATCGTCATTGATGATGATGATGACGACGATGTTGGTGTTTTTTTTTATGATGATGATAATTACTGGCGATGACGATGATGCTTATGATGATGATGATGTTCTTGATGATGATGATGATAATGATGACAATGATTATAATGATGATTTAGGATGATGTTGATACCTAATGATGTTGATTTTCATCGACACCAATGTCGTTAGCATCACCATCACTAACATCTTGTTTCGAGTTGCTAGGTTGATGTGTGAGTTGTTGCTAGTTATATACTAGACTAGATCAATTGTTAAACAATTGTAGTAAAGGGATGGAAAATAAAATGTGATCGATGCATAAGTTATGTATCAGAACATTCCAATTTCAGTACTAACATTGGAAATGATATTATTTCCATGGATTATGGGTGCTATATTTCTTGTGATTTGTTATCTATGTGACTTATCAACAATTGTAATTTTTTGTACAATGTTCTAAAGTAGGGCATGGGAAACATTCAAATTTATAGGCCCAAGGTCAACGTAAATACTTTTATAATGGGAAGAGGTATATTCTAGGATTTTCTTGAAGTCATAACAATTTATAAATCCAAAAGAGGCATAATCAATAATTTCCTTGAAATAGCTAAATTTAGATCTATCTAGCTTGGAGATCTCCTTGATATTATTTTTCATTCACCTAGATAGAACCAAAGGTTACCAATTAAAAACATAGAAGGAGCAAAAAAAACATTTTAACACAAAAGACCATTTAAAAATTTACATTAAACATAAATGAAAATTTAAAAAATTACATTTTAACACAAATGACAATTTAAAAAATTACATTTTAATACAAAAATACCAAACTATATAAATATTTGCTCCATTGCATTGAAGCACTAGTTGGAACACAAAGGGTGCAAACACAAAACCGACTAGTGCATTCAAGTCAAACTAACCTGTAAAACGAAGGAGATAAAAAATTCAATGTGTTAAACCAGTACTGGACTCTTGAAATCACATAACATGTATTTATAGATCAATGAGCATCGCGGTTCCGATGAAAATGCACAACGATCAAATTTAAAAAATAACAAAAATTCAATGACCGTTACTGTGATAATCGTTGATGTTACACGTGTAAATTTTATCATCGCTATAGCGACGAACTCAAGTATGTCGCTATAGTGAAAAAATGTTACTTCCATCACCATATAGACGATTATCAGGGGCCAGAACATTTTTTTCAAAATTTGTATCTATTTATCCACGAAAGTTTCAATTTTAACTTATTTGAGGCAATATTTCGTGGAAATTTTGAGCCATATGTACTAGTGTGGGTAAGTGAATTAAGGTAAAATTATCCCATGTGTGACATATTTCATGATTTGACTTAATTTAATGGGAAACACCATCACTTCTTTCCACCTCAACAAGCCATGGATGGCAAACCCTTTCAATCGGGGGGTGTAATACCTCCATTTTGACCCTTGGAATCATTGGCTTGATATGTAAATGTTGTAAATATGAAGTGTATGATTCCTAGCGTGGATCTCAAGGCCAAGGCCCCACTAGTGAATGCTCAACTTATAAAGGCTAGTATTTTATATTTTGTGGACATGTGCTAGTAGGCCATGGAAAAATGTAACATCATGTAAATATTTATAATGAAAATAAAATGTCTGAGAGTTGGCTATGGAGGAAACTAAAATGAGGGGGATATTTATCCACTAGGGAGAGGTGAGGGGTTGTGGGATCAAATCCTTTGTTTCCAACTGTCATCCTAATAACCCATGAGCCATAATTGGTAAGAAACTACTTAAGTGGACTTCCATGCATATATTTATTTCTATTGTAAGAAGGCAGCTAAGAAATCAACTCATGAATTTAATGGATCATGGGCATAACCCAGAAATTCATACGGCTGGGTATGGGATCAATTTTTGGTACCCAAAAGTCAATATTCCTCATGGTAATTTGTTTCCTTTCACTCCCATTCAACTGTTTTGCAACCAGACACCCATTCTGAGTATGTTATGCATTCCCAGCAAGAGAAATAACATAAATCACAACTTGAGAAAGATCCCTGTTTTAGAACATTAAAAACACCTAGAAATTTGTGCGGGGTGTGAAATGGAGTGGTAGATCCATAAATATTAACCTTGGGGTGAATTTGAAAGTGTGAAAAGCCTGAAAACCCATGGGAGAACCCATATTTGGGAGCCTATAATTTAAATTTCATGGTTGCATATTAGTGTGTCCAAATAATAGATAATCCAATAGACAATTGAAATCTGAGAAGGATTAGAGGAAGGAATTGCTTGATAGACATAGAGTATGCAAATATATCTAAAGGTTTAATAGCTTGGACCTTTCTATGCCCACTCTGAATAGCACTGGATGGAAGGGGCGCCTGAGGGACTGTGTAGCAGAGAAGGGGACCTTCCTTGTGTTGGGTGTGGTAGGTATTATGGGTGCCAAGGATGGCTGAGACCAATTGAGATGCATGTAGATCTGTGGTTGAGCTCACTAGATTAACATTCTCCTTTCTTGTCTATTTGTATGCTTGATAAACCCATATGTGCGCTGGCTTAACATGAGAGTGTGTTCCTATGGTTGTGAGTGAGCATGTGTAGTTCCTCCCTAGTGGATACGTATCCCATCTCAGGGATGGCCTCCTAGAAGAGAGATAAATTGTTGGATAGAGTGCCTACGGATTGGTGGAACGTTTCTCTTCCATAGCCAGTTGCTTGGATGAATTCATTTAAAAAGATAAGTGTTTACTCATTAATCCATTGATGTGTTAACTGTGTCTGATTTTTTTTATTGTTATGCCTGTGATGAATATGTTGGTATACATATGATGTGTGTGTGGATAGATTTATTTCCATTGCGTATTTATTTATGCATATTCACATGCATTTTAAATGTTTATGAATTTCGTAATATGGCCATGGGGGCGATTTTTAGAATCCCCACAATTCATCATGTCCTCTTCATTGGTCGGATTGATGGGTGGGGATGTGACAGAGGGAGAGGTCGATTTCACTTCCATATCACCTTCCTCCACTTTCATTTCCATTACACCATATCTCATTATGGATTTTGTTTCCCTATTAACATTAATTGGCACTATTTTTCGATTTACACCTAATTGTTTTACCCTACATTCCTAATTTGAAAATTTTAACCCACACTCTCTACTACAACTTGAGTGAGTGTCATCTACCCATCGTTGCACCTATTGTTGATTGATCAGTTGCTACTATAAAACATTGTGGCCCCTACTATGAAATACCATCATGGATGATCCAGTTGTTAGACATGAACCTCTATCTCTAACCCAGTTGTAGCATAATCAAATGATAGTATAACAATTTTTTCAAAATGTAGGTTGGATGACATATTTTGAAATATTGCAAGGGGTTGATTCTAACATTGCTTTATAATTTATTAATAATTTCCATGTATCAAGAACAGTTGTTCATTGGTTGAATATGAGGTTTATAGACGAAATGTTATCCTTAGTCACAGTACTACCATTGACTGGTGAAAGATGGTTCAAATGGAAGATTATGCTTCCAAAAATCATGATTTTTAGTGGGGTCTAATACCGTGGTAGAAAATGCAAATAGGTTTGATCGACAATCTTTACCACAGTTATGGGAGGACATAGCATATTTTGTTCATAAATTTATTACTTATGAAGGTAGATATTGTCTTCTCTTTGGATATCATTTCAAAGTGCTCACCCATGTTAGACACCAACATCTACTTAACATTTCCTATTTCATGCTAAGAACCCTGCAACACATGGCACAACAAATTAGACATGCAAAAAACCCTGCTACCTGTGTTTCTCACCATGGGTTAATTAAATTTATGGTTATAGATTCTTTATCACAATCACATAGGACATGGGAAGAATTATTGCAAAAAGCCACTATAGTGCAAGACATATACATAATTGAACTTGTGGAGAGGAAGGAAATGGAAGCACATGAGGAAGAACATGCATTACCTATGGAAGGGGAAGTAGAGCAACATTTAGAAATTACAGAGGAATAAGACCATAAATTGATTTATTTCATTCCTATTTTGTAAAACATTAACATCGAGATTACTAGTTAACACCCTCTAACGGAGATAATTTGATCATGTCCTATTGAGGAAGAGATTGTTGGGTCTAGGAAATGCCCCTTTTTGGCCATCCTTATTACATCATTTTGCCCTGATTACATCCTATTTTCATAAGCTATATCCATGCCTTTCTCCAGATCGACCAATAATCTTGACAGGTATAATTTGTTATTACTTTATATGTTTTTGCCTAAGATTGTTAAAGATTTTGGATCTTAGTACTTGGTTTATGCTGATCTGTGTGATTTCATTTAGTCAAGGTCTAAAGCACAGGTTTATCATCCAAGTGGTGCCAGCTATTACTCTTCAAAGCACCAACTCCTCATAACTCCAAGGGACAATGCATTCATCCACGAAAATTTGTAACAGGACTCCACTAAAACAGAACCCAGCTGCAACAGACATATTGCATTCCAGCTTGCCAAATCCGTTGATCCATTGATTACTGGAGTAACAACTCCTTCATGAGTAACAACCTTCTTTAATACGACTGTAACAGTTAGCTGTAACTCCGCAACATGAAGATCATAGATCTTCATTGCTGCACGAGTTTAGTGGATCGTGATATGTACTTTCAATGTATAAATATGCAAAGGCTCTCATAGCCTGCGGTTGGACAATTACCATTTTGTATAAGCTGTAACAGAGCACTGAGACTACCGATTTCCATCATTAATATGACAACAGAGTTCTTCATTTTTGTGTCTTAATTTGTTGTGATTATCGGCATCTCTGTTAGAAGGCCAGGGCCCGCCTTCTCATAGAGATAGTCGGTTTAAGTAGGTAGGTTAATTTAGCTTTCTTTCTGTGTGTGGTGTGGAATTATTATAGATGTTACTGTTTGCTGCAATAGATGTTAGCTTTCCTTCTAGTAGTATGATTGCATCTTGAATAGCTGTAACATAGTGGTGTGACAATCGATTGTGTAGGTTAATTCAGTTTAATGCATGTGTGCTCGAATCAGCTGTAACAGCCAAGCTCAATTCCAATATCTTCCAATTGTTTATGCTTTCTAGGATTTCCAGTATTTATCAGTTAGAGTTCAAGCTTATGTTTAGATTCTGGTTGCTGTTGTATCTTCAATTGGTTTATTAGAATAGGCAGAGTGTGATTGAGTAACAGTAGCTACTAGATGGATCATTTTGGTAAAGATTGAATATTGTAGTTTGATAATTATAGGATTTAACTTCTTGCAAAAGTAATCTAGTTTACTTCTATTCTTAAATTTATAATTGCTAGGTTGATCTTTTTAGGAAGGTAGCTGCAATTGAATTCCTAGGTGTGTGAATCAGATTAGTTCTTCTATGGGATGATTTTGGCTGAATAGACTGGTAGGATTACCATCTTCATTAGTTAATCAACTACTTGACATGTTTATGCACAGATTATGCTTATTTCCATTGAAATAAAAGACCTCCCTGGGTTTGAAAATTTATATTGACCATCTTGTGTGTTAGCTTTAATTAATTGACATATAGGGTGACCAACATTTTGGCGTCGTTGTCGGGATGGTAATAGATAGACAGAGTTAGTAGTTGGTTTCATTTTATTTTATTTTAGTTCAATTATTTATAGCATGCATGAATACAAGAAAAACAAATCGGGAACCCCCTTTGAATACTAACATTGCAGGTGGAAGAGGTCGAGGTCATAATGTAGGTCAGGGAAGACACACATACATTGATGATATAATTGCTAGAGCTAATTCTTCCAGTAGACCACCGCAGAACTCTACAGGCAGGGGAAATTATGTCCCTCCCAATCTTGAACATTCAGCATCCACAGTGGAGATTACAACGGGACCTTCAACTCCTGTTGCAGAAAGTAAACCTCTTGAAGATAGGGGGAGTGCTGTAGGTGCACCAGATAGAGAAGAGATCTATCATATCAACGGAACTAGAGTTACTAAAGAAGTGTTGTTGGAGACTTGTTGAATAGCAGAGGAAAAGAGAAGGTGAGAAGAAGAGAGGAGAAGAGAAGAAGAAGCAAAAGCAGAGGAATAACGCATAAAGTTGTTGAATTTTGGACTGGAACCATGGCTGGCAGAGAACAGGAGGGTGAGAACGAACATGGGAATAACTATGAAGAAGAAGGAAAAAATAATTATCCTGGTAATACTGTGGCTACATTAGAATTCCCTATCCTCCAAACACCTGGAGCAGCTCCTATGAAAAATATCTCACCATCAGTTCTCCTGAATTTTCATGGTAAGTCCTATGAGGATCCTGATGAGTTTCTTTTTGAGTTTGATATCCTCTGTCGTAGCTATGATTACACCTCTAGTGCTCAGAAGCTGAATTTATTCCCAGCCACTTTGAAAGGAAATGCTCTGCACTGGTTCATGAGTCTGGGTCGTGAGACCATTACTACTTGGGACCAAATGAAAAACACCTTCCTTTCTAAGTACCAAGAATATTTCAGAACTAGGGATAGAAAAGAGGAGTTCTTTAAAATGGTTCAGAAGGATGAAGAAAGTTTGGAAGACTTTGTGGAAATATTGCTGTACAATTTACAGATATCTAGTCATGCTGATATTGGCAAGGATGTGCTCAAGATCATTTTACTAAGAGGAATTAGAGAAGACTACCTTGATATGTTGAATCTGCTAGGAAAAGGGGACATCTCGAAGGAACCTTTCGAAAAGATTGTTGAATTATGTTGAAGGTACTCCAGGGGATCCTCTAGAACCAGCAAACGAGACAAAGATCGAGACTAGGATGTCTTCACTAGGACTCAGAAGTTAGCTAGTGGAGGGGCCACTCGAGCAGAAATAGGAAACTTACGGGGGAATTTTAAAACAGACATGATGAGCTCCATTTCCTCAGAGTTAGATGTCATGAGAGCAAAGCAGGAGCAAGTGGTAGAAGATCTTACACTTGGTGTATTCTGTCCTAAATGTAGGAAAAAGCACCCACTAAAGGAATGCCCATTGGAAAAAGTAGAGGCATGTAGGATATGTGAACTCGAGCATGATACTAAGGAATGTCCTTCATTACCTAAGGTCAAAGCAGTCCTACAGGCATCCATTTCAGATGTGGAGCCAGCATACTTCATGGCACAAAAGAAACCATGGCAACCTCGAAACCAAGGTATGAATCTAGACCCAGCATTTTTTCTGAATAATATGAATGGAATGAACAATATGCATAATATGAATACACAATTCCCTTCACATTGTTCTAACAATCAGTGGCATCCATCTCAGAACCCAATGCAAAATCCTAACTCATGGACACCATGGTCACAGCAGTCAAACCAAGCTCCTTGGAATTCCAACTGGAGAAATTCTTACCAAGGAAATAACTTCCCCCATCACCAGACTCAGTATCAACAGTACCCTCCTCAACAGTATCAGCACCAACATTTTCAGCAACCGTAGCTCCCATTCTAAAACAATGTCGCACCTATGAATGCACCACTTCGACCACAACTACCTGCACAACCTAACCCAAACCGAAACAATAAATCGGTCCACCAATTTGAGACTGCCAACATGCCTGCATATTCCATCACCCAGATTACCTGCAATGATATACAATTACGATCAGGAAGGGTGGTGGAACCTATTATCACTGAGGATATTTCATCCCCAGTGATTGAAACTGGAGTAAATCGGCACTATGAGAATATGGTTAATTCAGCAAGCCCCATCATTGAGGATGCTGATACTCCTACTGAGACAATAGCTGAGAATCAAAGAGTAACACACGAAGTATCATAGCCTACACAGTTAATGAGAGAACCGCCATACCCTGAATGATTGGCCTTACAGAAAACAGTGGAATAGCTCCGATTTGATCTCGTGGGAGAATTGAAAATTTTGTATGTTAAAATTCCACTGTTACAGGCCCTCCATGATGTGCCCATTATGCTAAGAGGGTTAGAGATTTGTGTGTCAAGAAACCAGGAAGAAGGCCCAGGGACCCCCCCACTGTCCACGTATTGGGCAAGATTTTAGAATTAATAATGGGGAAGGCCCCTGTGGAAAAATACGATGACCCTGGGAACCCGACTGTTACAGTTCACATAGGGAACACACAAATTCCCAATGTCTTAGTAGATTTAGGCATAGCTATTAATGTTATGACCATAGATACTGTGAAGAAATTGGGACTCACCAACCTTTGACCGACCCTTACTGTTTTGGAACTTGCTAATAGATCAATGATCAAGCCTGAGGGGATCCTAGATGACCTCGTGATCTCAGTCAACTCGTGGGAATACCCTGTAGATTTCTTGGTGTTACAGCCGAAATCCCAGTTGGGGGGACACCCACTGATCTTGGGAAGACTGTGGTTGGCCACAGTAGATGCCTGTATCAGCTGTCGGTCAGGATCTATGACCATTTCAGATGGAACCAAGATCAAAATCCTAACCCTGTACCCTCCAATTCGACCAAGCACAGAAGCTGAAACTCTATTATGGGCAGATTTGGAGGAGGAAGAAGGTGTGCATCCATTATTAACCATAGGGAGAGCCTTAACGTTTAAAGATGAAATAGAGGATGAGGCCATTAATAGTTTCATCATTGAGCCCATGTCAGTCAATAAAAATGTTTATCAGATCTTGGACAGTACTCTAGTTGCAACAGAACAAGAAAATCTTACAGAAGAAACTCTAATCAGTGATGCCAATATAATTCCAGTACTCAATAATTTGAAGAGTGTTCCAGTAGAAATTGGGCTAGGGAAAACATTGAATATCAATCCTAATCTAGCACCTAGCGAGCTGGAACAGCTAGTCACTCTGCTAAAACAATGTAGGGGAGCTTTTGCTTGGGAGTACTGATCCGGATTTATGTGGGAACGAAACAAAAGATAGCATATACAGAATCATATACAGAGATATATTGCAAATAACATAGTGCTACAGTAAACACATATTCTATTAAATAGCAGAAATAGAACAGACTGTAAAATACAATAGCTAGAATGGTGGTAGCTATCTCTGAGAAGAGATGTGGTCACTATGCTCATTCGTGCCAAGATGAATACAAAGAGAGGCCAAAAGGGCCTATTTATCATAAGCATGAGGGAAAGAATCCCAAACATCCAAAAACCTAACCCTAGAAGATGAACCGTCATAAAGTTTGCGGCCCCAAGGTGGTTAGTTGAATAGTCAACTTCCCGGGGTCATAACTTTTGCATACGATCTCCGTTTGGGGCGCTCGGTAGCCCGTTGGAAAGGTCTATTTGAGATTTACAACTCTCAATTGGGCCCAAATGCATGTCGTTGGAAACCATCTGGTCCCCCAAATCGCCAAAAAATGTCGTTTAGGGCCTCAAAATGGCTGCGGAAGTTCAGGACCCAAAAAAGCGCTAAAAATAGTAATTTACCAAAATTACCAGAAGACTATTTTGAGCCAGTTGGAAGAGGTGGGCCACCACTGATATCCACATGGATCAATCCTCCCTCCTTAGGAAGAAATGGTCTCCATTGCGTTAAATCCCTTATCATATGTCGAGTTGTGTGTCAAGTTGAGCTCTTGGTGTGACATTTGCTGAAGTGGAAAGGTGGCCTCACTTTGACATCTTCAGAGGGTTGTAATTGTTGTTGATGGATGCGCTGTAGCTGTTCAACAGTTTTGGTTGTTGTGGTATCCTTGGTATGCACCGGTGTGGATGGTTTCTTTTAGGAGGGGCCCCTTGAATGCGTGGCCTTGCACTGTAGAGGTACCCGAATAGGCGATGCTGCACTAACTTTGTGTTTTTCTTGTTTCTGCTGAGTAGAAGGATAATCTGTAGAGGTTGTGGATGTCTCCGCGATCTGATGTTCACCTTTAGTGGCAATTGCGAATAGGGAAAATTTCCCAGTGTGGGAGATTATCTTCCTTCCCTGCTCGTTTGGGGTAGGTGCAACTATCTCTGGTATCCGATAGAGTTGTCCTCCCAAAGTGACAATGACACTGCGAGGTCGTGATTCATATATAGCATGATGCTTCCACATATATGGTTGTCCTAAAAGAACATCACATACTTTAAGTGGGGCCACATCACACAATACCTCATCTTTGAAGGGCTTGATGCCATATGGTAGGCGACATTGGTGACTGACACGGATCCTTCGTCCTTGGCTTAGCCATCCAATGGTGTATGGTTGTGGGTGCGGCGTTATTGGTAGCTCCAATATCTTGATGAATTCTTCTAAGATCAGGTTCTTCTGGCTACCGCTGTCCACAACAAAGTGTAGGGGAATTCCCTTCACCCACATCTGTGAGTGGAAAAGGCGCTCCTCTGCCTCTGACTCTTCAGGCTCCTCTGGCTAAATCTGTGTGGTGGCAACAATGGCACTGGATTCTGCATCAATGATTTGCTTCCCTTTTCGTGCGGCTATGAAATTAGGTTCTGAGTCAGAATCGAAACTGGGATCTGATTCTGAAGCTTTGATCTCAGCCACCAATGATTGTTTTGAGCGACAATCATCAGTGTTGTGCCAGGGGCTTTTGTGGAACTCGCACCACTTCCCAGTGTCCTTATTTTTCTTTTCTTTACCCTTCTTTTCCTGTGGTTGGGACTGGTTGTCCTTTTCCTGCCTCGTGTTCTGCGAGCCAGAGTTTCCCTTTCCCTGCTTCTGTGCAGGTCCAAAGTCACGCTTGTTCTTTTGCTGAAATTTCTACTCAATTTTGACAGCATATCGATAGGCAGATCTGAGTGAAGAGATTTCCATGAAATCCATCTCTATTCGGATGTACCGGTGTAGGTCACTGCGATATTTCAATACTAGGTGCCACTCGAAGTCCTTGATACCTAGATTTGTGCGTAAGGTATGAAATTTGTTGGTGTACTCCAACACCGTTTGGTCCCTCTCTTGATGCAGAATGGTCCATTTTGTGTACTGGTCATCATAGTTTCCAATAGGGTAATATTGTTCCTTGACGACATCTATAAAAGAAGCCAAGTGGGATTGGAATATTCAAACAATCCAGACTCGTCTGATGAGTTTTGCTCACAATAAGTTTCCCACCAATTTTTGACATGGGGGACGGCCTTAAGGAGCGCAAAGATGATCTTTTCCCTGTCGGAAAATTGGTGGACAGAGAAATACCCTTCTAGTAGATTCAACCATTTATCTAGGGCATCGGCATCGATTTGGCCTTCAAATAAAGGGATATCAAAATTAACTTGTACCTTGAAGGGAGTTGTATCTCCAAAATGGTTGCTCGTTGAGGGTGCATTTGCCGTTGTTGGCATGAGTTGAAGGATCTGAGCAAAATTATCCATCATCTCGTTCCTCTGTCGTGCGAGAGCTTCCTCGAGCAACAACTTGATAGGATCTACTGCTCCGCCGTCTCTCTTTTCTTCCGCCATGGGAGGCCGTTTGGGGCGGCGAGAGTGGTCTTCCCCAAGTGAAACTAGTTCGAGACCCAACTCTCTGTATCCTGACCTCGTCGGGGACATACACCGAGAAACAATCAAAGAGAAGACCGCTCTGATACCACTGATTCAGATTTATGTGGGAACGAAACAAAAGATAGCATATACAGAATCATATACAGATATATATTGCAAATAACACAGTGATATAGTAAACACATATTCTATTAAATAGCGGAAATAGAACAGACTGTAAAATACAATAGCTAGAATGGTGGTAGCTATCTCTGAGAAGAGATGTGGCCACTATGCTCATTCATGCCAAGATGAATACAAAGAGAGGCCAAAAGGGCCTATTTATCATAAGCATGAGGGAAAGAATCCCAAACATCCAAAAACCTAACCCTAGAAGATGAACCATCATAAAGTTTGCGGCCCCAAGGTGGTTAGTTGAACAGTCAACTTCCCGGGGTCATAACTTTTGCATATGATCTCCGTTTGGGGTGCTTGGTAGCCCGTTGGAAACGTCTATTCGAGATTTACAACTCTCAACTGGGCCAAATGTATGTCGTTGGCAACCATTTGGTCCCCCAAATCGCCAAAAAATGTCGTTTAGGGCCTCAAAATGGCTCCGGAAGTTCAGGACCCGAAAAACTGCTAAAAATAGTAATTTACCAAAATTGCCAGAAGACTGTTTTGAGCCAGTTGGAAGAGGTGGGCCACCACCAATATCCATCTGGATCAAGTACATAGACATGAAAGGAATTCCTTCTCATCTGTGCACCCATGACATTTATATTAAGAGCGACTCCAGGCCTGCATGTCAACCACAACGAAGGATGAACCCGAACCTAAGGGACATAGTTAAAGAAGAAATCCAAAAACTTTTGGAAGCAGGATTCATATACCCGATTTCAGATAGTGAGTGGGTTTCTCCACTTGTGATTGTGCCAAAGAAGAATGGGAAATGGAGGGTCTGCGTGGATTATATCAAGTTGAATAAAGCAACGTAGAAGGACCATTTCCCCTTACCTTTCATCGATCAGGTCCTTGATACCTTGTCTAGGAAAAAGTATCCAGATTGCTCAAGAAGACTAGGACAAAACCAATTTCACCTGCCCCTAGGGAAATTTTGCATACCGAGTACTTCCTTTTGGGTTGTGCAACGCACCAACTACATTTCAGAGAGCAGTGATTGGAATCTTTTCAGAAATGGTGAATGATTGCATGGAAATTTTTATGGATGACTTTACTTCATATGGTGATAGTTATGAAGAAGCACTGAAAAACTTAGAAAAGGTCTTGAAACGCTGTGAACAAAGCCAGCTCTCTTTAAGCACTAAAAAGTGCCACATGATGATGAGTGAGGGCATAGTGCTGGGGCACTTCATCTCTTCTGATGGTATCCAAGTAGACCCATCCAAAATCAAGGTAATTGAAAACATACCAACTTTTGGAACACAGAAGGATGTACGTAGCTTCTTAGGGCATGCTGGCTATTACAGAAGGTTCATAGAAAACTTTTCCAAACTAGCTTCTCCTTTGTTCACTCTGTTGATGAAGGATGCACAGTTTGTCTGGAATGATGCATGCCAAACAACATTTACTGAGCTAAAGAAAAGGTTGTCTACAGCACCCATCTTACGAGGGCCCAATTGGGCTCTACCTTTTCACATTTCTTCAGATGCTTCAGACACTGCCATTGGAGCAGTTTTGGGACAACAGGAAGGTAATGCTCCTTATGCAATTTATTACATTAGCAAGAACTTATCTCCTACTGAACTGAACTATATTGTTACAAAAAAGGAATTCCTTGCCATTGTTTATGCCATCAACAAATTTAGACATTATATTACTGGATATTCTACTTTTGTGCACACTGACCATTCTACTATCAATTATTTAATGAATAAACCAATCACGAATGATAGAGTTACTAGATGGTTGTTACTGCTACAGGAATTTGATATCACAATTATTGATAGACCAGGGAAGGAAAATGTTGTTGCAGATTTTTTATCTCAACTTACCAACAGTGATGACAATTTACTAGTCGAAGATTCCTTCCCTGATGAACATTTCTTTGCAGTATCAGCTCATTCCCCATGGTATGCAGATATTGCTAACTTTTTGGCTACAGGTAAGCTCCTAGCACATTTGTCGAAGAGAGAAAGAAAGAAGATCATACAACAGAGTGCTAGGTACTGTTGGATTGATGGTCATCTTTTCTACACAGGGCTCGATTTAGAGATCAAGAGATGTGTTAGAGAAAATGATATCTTTAGCATTCTTAAAGCTTTCCATGATGAGCCCTGTGGGGGGCATTTTGCTGATAAAAGGACAGGTCATAAAATTTTGAGAATGGGCTATTTCTGGCCTACATTGTTCAAGGATGCAAAGAAGTATGTTCAGGCATGTGATAGCTACCAAAGGATGGGCCAACCCAACAAATTATATGAAATGCCTTTACAGCCATAGCTTGTGGTTGAACCATTTGATAGGTGGGCCCTAGATTTTGTGGGGCCTATCAACCCTCCCTCAAAACAAAAAGTTCACATCTTGGTTTACACATATTACATGACCAAATGGGTAGAAGCAGTAGCCTTGGTTAAGGCCAATGATCAGGCTGTGATTGATTTCCTGTATGAAGAAATTTTTACTCGATTCAGAGTACCTAAGGAAATCATTACAGATGGTAGACCTCAATTTGTGTCTCACAAGCTGGATGCACTGTTACAGAAATTCCATATTCAGCACAGAATAACCTCACCATATCATCCATGGGCCAATGGCCAAGTGGAGAGTACAAACAAGGTTATCGAGGCTATTCTGACAAAAACAGTGAAGAGTCATCGTAAAGATTGGGCTGAAAGACTTCCAGAGGCACAATGGGCCTATCGTACTACGTGGCGTAATACCACTGGTTTTTCCCCATATGAGTTATTATATGGTAAGAATGTTGTTTTTCCAATTGAATTTGAAATCAGAACCTTGAAAACAGCTGTGGAAGCAAACCTGGATTTATCAGAGGCAAAGAGGGACTGATTGAATCAGCTCAATGAATTGGATGAGAAGCGCATAGCTGCAGTACATCATACAGATTTAATACAACAACAATGCTCTAAGTGGCATGATCGATTTATAAAGAAGAAAGTCTTCCAAGAAGGGGACTGGGCTCTGTTGTATGATTCATAGTTTAAGAGGGACTTTAAAGGCAAGTTGCGTACCCGTTGGTTGGGCCCCTATTAGATAGATCGTGTATTTGATAATGGAACAGTTCGGTTGATCACCATTGATGAAAAAAAAATGCCATTATTCACAAATGGTCATCGGCTGCAACTGTATCACAAGCTGATCTCAACGGAAGCTTTCATTTCGCATGTTGCAGGTGATCCAGACTATCAGCTAACGCCGGGACAAGGATTTTTCTCAACTCCTGTCAATTTTTAAGAACTGCAATATCCACATGATTTGTACATAAATAATTCATTTTCTTTTTCATTCTGTATTTTATCTATTTTTCACTTTGCATTTGTTCGGGTTTGTTTGAAGAATTCTATGCAGGAATTAATTGGAGGAACAACGGTCGTGACTGGGCCAGATGACTGCGGGCACCTTGCATTGTTCCTGATCTAATAAATCTCTTTTTAAGAATATGGATGATTTGTTACCTTTCAACAGTCAGCTGAAAATTTGCCTGTTACTTCACTGTTGTGCAACTACGACTCCTTACCTTGTTCATTCTTACTATTTCAGCAGCTGCCACTCTGCTATTTCTGACCAATCTGCCAAATGCAGTAGCTACGACTCCATTATCCTTGACTATTCTTACTATTTCAGCAGCTACAACTCCGCTATTCCTGACCAATCTACTAAATCCAGCAGCTACGACTCTGCTATTTTCACTCTGTTTTCACTTTTTGCCAGCGACTGTGACTCCGCTATTCTTGACTATTCCGCTAAATCTAACAGCTGCGACTCCGCTATTTTTACTCCATTTTTTCTCTTTGCCAGCAACTGCGACTCCACTATTCTTGACTATTCCGCTAAATCCAACAGCTACGACTCTGCTATTCTTGACCATTCTACTAAATCTAGCAACTGCGACTCCACTGTTTCCACTTCATTTTCGCTCCTTCTGTACAGCTGTGACTCTGCCATTATTGCTTATTTTGCTAAATCTAGCAGCTGTGACTCTGCCAATCTGTCTACTCTTTGAATGATGATGCCAATAATGATTCAATTAGGCATCAGTTTTGTTAGTTGCTCCACAAGATCCAATCACAGTTTGCCACGAAGGAAAATTTTGGGTGTCTTGAGTAGCTTTCAGCTCAGGTGGTGGTGGCCACATCACTTCAGCACATGTGCATTCATACTCGCAAGGATGAAGGCCGGCTGTAATGATTGATTCATGGCTACACTTATAAACGCAAAGGTACGAATCGCATCTTTTACATGATTTGGCAGAAAATTAAATACTGTAATAATGATTATGTACTGTCATAGCCCTCGATTAGCGAACCCATACTAATTAACCTCTAGGTAATATGTCAGGATTATGGTTGTATTTATTTCCCATCACCTTACCCGATTTGCACCAGATACCCCAATTCTGCCAACTTCCTCATTCCAACGGAATGTCCATACTTGCGCGGACTTGCCCAAAAACCTAGTTTTGAACCCCAATGACCCCTTGCATGTTCATAAAACTTCAACTTCCACGTCTAGACTGGTAATTGTTGCATTCGTTCTGAACTTTGAGGAGAGATTAAAATGGGAAACCCATTCCGACATGAACCAGTAAATACAAAAGCTGTATGTGCGAATGCAGAAGTTCTTAACATTTTTACAGCAGCAGGTTGGATGGAATACTTTGAACGGTTTCCACACAGAAACAGCATTGCAAGTTGCCCTCAACCTGACTGATACTCACTCCGAGGTCAGGGGATTGCATGTGGATGTTACAGAAGAAATCATAGCAGAGGTTACTAGCTTACCCTAGGTTGGGAAGAAGTTATTTGGACGGAAGGCACATAATGCAAATGCAGTGAGAGAATTTTTGGCAGTTGGAGAGCAGGTTAGTCCAAAGCGCCGTGGGTTGGAACTGGCATCTTTACCACCACCCTAGAATCAAGTGGCAATATTTGTGAAAAGATACATCTCTTGTGGAGGTAGGTACCAAATTGTTTCCTTCTCTGAACATCCCTTATTGTCTCATTTACGCCATGGCAATTTGGTGAATATACCATTTTATCTGCTTAAAGCCCTACAAACCATGGCTGGATATGCAAGAACTTCCCAACACCTAGTTTCCTCCCTTACTAATCATGGCCTAATCAAATTACTAGTATTGAGAGCCATTGCAAATCATAATTTAACCTGGGAACAATTATGGCTGGAGATGGGCCAACCATACAACCTGTATTGGGAATGGAGGGTGTTGGTGAAGATAATGAGGACCGACATTCCTCAAATCCAGTTGGGGGGGAGGCTGGAGCATTAGAAAACCAGACCAATGACAGAGAGGAGGTAAATATGGCAGAAGCAACATCAATAGAAAACCCTGTTGCTGAGGAAATTGTGATGGAAACCATGGTACAGAAGGCAGTAATATCGGAAGCTGTAACTGCAGAAGCAGATACTCAGATAGATGAAGCTGAAACTAGAACAGTTGTTGAAGCTGCAATAGTAGAAGCTATAACTGCAGAAGCAGATACTCAGATAGATGAAGCTGAAACTGGAGCAGTTGTTGAAGCTACGATAGTAGAAGTTGTAATTGCAGAAGCAGGAATTCAGGAGGACGAATATCAGACAGGAACAACAGGAGAAGGGACTGTGGAAATTTTGGAGGTTGTGTCCTATCCTGAGATAAGGGGGACCATTATTGAAGAAGAGAAGACCACAGAAAATACCCCTATGTCAAAGAAATGAAGAGGAAATTCAAGAAACAAGGGTCAGACATCCACTGCAGCAAAGAAAAGAAAAAATAGAGCTATCACAGCACCAGTAGCAGTCAACAGTGGATAACACCCAGTGGGAATAGTGAGGAAAAGAAGGACTCGGTCGACTGTAGCAGCAGAAGCAGCTGCAACAGCAACAGCAGCAGAAGCAGTTGTAACAACAGAGACAGCAGAAAAAGTAGTGACAGTGGATGCAAGTGGGGCTAATAATGAAGCACCCTCAGTAGAGATAGTAGGACCAGTTAGAGCAAATAGTGAGTCACCTATGGTAGAGAAAGCACCTGTAACAGGGGTAGATATATAGAGATTCCCATTTTGAACCCCAAGTCATCTGCTGCTATGCAGGAACCTTCCATAGAAGAACCTCAAATCGAAAATCTCCTAATGAAAATGAATTATTAAAGGAGGATGTGCAGACATTGCGAAATGAGCTAGAAAGATGGAAGAGAATAGTTGGAAAACAAGCAGAGAAGAATTTGAACACATTAGCAAATGCTGCAAACTTATTAGAAAATTCATCTTTTGCATTTGAAAATGAGAAGCAAGGAGAGACTGTTTGTCCAGAGTGTGGAGATATATTTTTTGCAGCAGGACACAGAGTTGTTGTGTTGGGAGTTGTATCACAAAGGCATGTATAGATAGAGGAGGTGGAAGAAAGAATGCCATAAATAGAATTGATGGGGGGAAAGAGCCAAGAATTGAAGAAATTCTTGATTCGAATTTAGGAGATGAAACAGTGTAGTCCCATCTGTCAGGGGATACTGAACTTCCTCAGGACCAGTCTCATCAGTCAAATGGATTTGATATGACCCAGAAACAACCTCAGTAGTTCAAAGAAATTGAAGAACAGGAGACTGTTACACAAGAACCAGTACCCTTGAAAATATATAGTGAGGTTGCAACTCAGACAACAACATTTGATATCAAGAACCAAGAAGAGAACACTGTTACACAAGAACCAGTGTTTTCAAAATCATTTGTTGAAGTTGCAACACAAACTGAGATGTCTGAGGTTTTAAATGGAAAGGAAGGATGCTATCACACAAGAACCAGTAGTCCTAAGAATATTTGTCGAAGTTGCAACACAGATTGAGGGGGCTGAGGTTGATATGGATATAAAGGATGTTGTTACACAAGAACCAGCATCCCCAAACTCCATGGCTGAGACTGCATTACAGGCACAGACCACTACAACTCCAATAGAGGATGAAACTGTTATAGTCCCACAGCAAAATGAGGAAGTCATTTATCTGGACTCTGATGATGAGAAGGAGGTGGAGAATAGAATATTTCAACAGATAGAGAAGAGGATTCTCTGGCTAAATCTCGAGTTGGATAAATGGTGCAAGTGGATTGATTAGTTCAGGACAGGTATGATCTCTCTCCAAGAACATAGAAATGTCATTAGGGGGTTGAGAGAAAAATGGGTTGAGGAGTTATTCTTCCAAAAAACTTCGGTGGGAGAAACTTCAAGAAAAATTGGAAGGATTGACGAAACTGAAGTCCCTGCAACAAGAAAAAGACAAAATGTATACTCTTTCCTTAGAATTATTGAGTTGCAGGGATCCATCTCCCTCTTACCTTGTCTTCCTCCATGAACAGACAATTTTATTTCAATTAAGGGCTCTTAAGGAAAGGAGATCATTTGATTTGGCAACAGCTACTCAGTTTTTGGAAATGTTTCTGAAAAGTGATTTTGAGGACCAGCATTTGTTATGCGAATTGTATTTTCATGATAGGGCTTGTTATATTGACTCCCCAGCCAATCCATTGCCTTGTTTGGGGGATGTTCAGCTGAGGGAATTTGCCTCTTTTGTCATTAACCGTGTAAGATGGCGAGATGATTTCTATACCATCCTCAAAAATGAGGAGAATTATACTCTTTGGATTAGAGGTGAACCTCAGGACCCACAAGGACTCATAAAAAACCATGCTAGATCTCTCAGGGTTCCTGCAATTTCCCAATACTTTGAAATTTTGAGAGATAAACTCCTCACCACATGTGTCCCGATGATTATCAATATGTAGCAGGATGGTCTAGAAGGAAGTGAATACAGATGGCTATATTCTTCTTCATCTCTAAAGGAAATGGACCCATACTGCTTTGAGAATTTCAGACAAGCTTTGATAAGGGTTCCTAAATATGTTCAGTGCATGAAGAAATGTGGATGCTGGTGGATTGGGTTAAGATTCAGGTTCCCTCTCATATGGTTTCCTATGAGTCCATACAGAAACAACTATGCTTTGACTGAAGAAGAAGAGAAGATGTGTTGGAAAAAATGGATAGCTTGCTTTGGGTTTGTACCTCAAGAGGAAACACTAGAATTTTCCTACAATCTTACAAATCTCCACATATTCAACTCGGACTCAGATTTAGACTAGTGGAGGTTGTTGCATGAGGACATGCAATCAGATAGTTGGGGGGAGATGTTGGGTCTAGGAAATGCCCCTTTTTAGCCATCCTTATTACATCATTTTTCCCTGATTACATCCTATTTTCATAAGCTATATCCATGCCTTTCTCCAGATCGACCAATAATCTTAACAGGTATAATTTGTTATTACTTTATATGTTTTATGCCTAAGATTGTTAAAGATTCTAGATCTTAGTCCTTGGTTTATGCTGATCTGTGTGATTTCATTTAGTCCAGGTCTAAAGCACAGGTGTATCAACCAAGTGGCGCCAGTTATTACTCTTCAAAGCACCAACTCCTCATAACTCCAAGGGATAGCGCATTCATTCACGAGAATCTGTAATAGGCCTCCACTGAAACAGAACCCAGTTGCAACAGACAAATCGCATTCCAACTTACCAAATCTGTTGATCCATTGATTACTGGAGTAACAGCTCCTTCATGAGTAACAGCCTTGTTTAATACAGCTGTAACAGTTAGCTGTAATTCCACAGCATGAAGATCATTGCGCCGAGAGGCGCTCTACAGCCTAGTATGGGGGAGATCCTATTAGTCTAGTGTTTGTCGATATTGTCGGCTATATATAACATTTGTATGAGAGAAATGTTGTTAGTCAAGTGTTTGTCGATATTGTCGGCTATATATAGCATTTTTATGAGGGAGATGTTGTAAGTCGAGTCTTTGTCGATATTATCAGCTATATATAACATTTGTACCAAGGAGATCTTGTATGTCGAGAGTTTGTTGATATTATCGGCCATAAATATTGTTTGTCTTTAACACAAAATAATGAAACAAAAAACATATTAAGTCTGCCAATAATACACGGAGAGGGATCAACTCTGGGCCAATAATATTATGATCCAAAATTTGCCCCCTCCTGCGTCCTCCCCTCCCCTCCTGTATCCTCCACGCAGCTCCCCTAGCCTTCCCTCCTGCTCCTTCTCCCCTCCACGTCGCCTCCCTCCCGTCCTCCCCCTCACTTTGCATACCCTCCACGCTCCCTCCCAGCTTCTCCCCTCTAGCGCGAGTAGCCCTCCTAGCTTCTCCCCTCCAACACAAGCAGCCCTCCCAGCTCCTCCCCTCCTCACCTCCCAGCTGCGCCACCCTGCTTACAGCTCCTCCTAGCTGCACCGCCCTGCTCACAGCTCCTCCCAGCTACGCCACCCTGCTGCTCCTATATACAAAACAAATAAATTTTTAACAAAATTTTATAATATAAATATAAATTTAATATTAAAATTTAAATGTTTTTAATATAAAATTTTGTTAAAATTTATGCATATATATAATATGTTAAATTCAATAAAAGAAATCCTCTATCAAGAAAAGATTATTAGAATGAAACGGTTGCATACAGTACTTTAATGGTGTATGTATATGTACAGTAAGCTCTGAGGACTCTTCCAAATAAACCCCACTCACCCAAGTTTAATGTTTTACTATACAAGAATTCACATTCCCTCTACATGGAGCACTAATTAATCTACCAAACGAGTTTTACTATCCTGGAATATATGGTAAATTAGCTATACTCAAGAGAAGGAAACCTGCCCATCGAAATTAAACGATGTTCGCTCAAACTGATCTGTTTTCCAAAGTTTATAGCATTTTTAATGTTGCATGTGAACGTAAAGAGATGCAGATACACAATTGTTTTATATCCAGAACAAGACAATTGTAGCTTAGGGAGCAATGGCTAATGGGTATATATTTCAGCTACATCTTATTAATAGATTTATGTTTACAAAAAATCAGAATTTGGAGAAACCATGTTTTGCAATCAAAATCTCACTTGACACATTCATTGTTCTTAAAGTTGTAGCCTAAAGAAATGTTTTAGCCTACTTTATTTAAACAAGTTACTAACTAGAAAGAGGTGTGAATAGATTTTTCGTAATGCATATTCAACCTTATCATATTGAAAACGTCATTCATGCTATTAAAAATTTGTTGATAGATTTTCAGTGGCATTTTCAATTTTGGTTGCATGTATGTATTTACCAATGACATCGTTTGTCAATTGCGAGCATGCATGCAGAAAGAAACATCCTAGTGACTAAGGAATCAAGAAAACAAGTGGATTCCCTGTTTTATTTTTGAGTTAAAACTTTGATGTGCGGTAGAGATTATGGTGTCATAGTCTCCAACAAATTTTTGTATGAGAAGATACGGACAGCTACATTTGAATACTATGTATATTCTTTTTACTTACACTATAAGGCTATATTTTTATACATATATTTTAACAAAATTTTATATTAAATTGTAACATAAATTTAAATTTAATATTAGTTATATTAAATTTATATTAATTTTTAACATTTATATTTATATTGTGTTTTAAATTTTACGATATTAAATTTAAAATATAATTTAGTTTTTTTAATTTTAACATTTTATAATTAAAATATAAAGAAAATTAAAAGAAACCTAGATTCTTAGCTTATGAACAAGAAGTTTTTAATAAGTTTAATGTTGTTTAAAAAAAATAATTATCCTATTTATTTAATAAAGGTCAAATGATTCTAAACTATTTAAAGAACAATTAAAAAGAAAAAGATTGAATAAATAAACATATCAATTTAAAGAACAACTAAAAAGAAAAAGATTGAATAAATAAACATATCAATTTAAAGAACAACTTAAAAGAAAAAGATTGAATAAATAAACATATCAATTATCTCATTGGTAACACATTGTCTTTTAATTTTCATATGTTAAAATTAAACTATTTTTAACATATTAAAATTAAAAGATAATTTAAATTTTTTAATTTTAACTGACTAATTTAAAATTAGTTAGGAGAAATCAAATGGGATACCACATATATTGCACCAATAAGATTAGGTATCATACTTAAGAGTTAAAATGTTAACATTTAACTCTTAAATAAAAATAACTATTTAAAAAAATAAAATTAAAAATAACTATTTAACTCTTATTTTACTATGTTAAATTTTTTTTTTTAAAATTTTAAAAAAAATGTTTAAATTGTTCTATTTTGAACTACATGAAATTATATTTAAATTGTTTTATTTTGAACTATATGAAATTATATTTAAAATTAAATTAACATTTAATTTAAATTTAAATTTAAATGAAAATATATATTAATATTTACATATAAGTATACAAGTTCTTTACTATGTATAATAAGAACTACATGTGGTATAGTTGTAAGGGTGTTGGGATAATGGGTGTGAGGTCCAAGGTTCAATCCTCCCACATCATCTACTTTTTTAGATTTCAGTGTATGGGATTTTTTTATTGCATATTTTTCAGTGTAGATGTTATTTTGTGGACACATTGATTTCAATGTATGGATGCATAGATTTCAATGTATGGGGTTTTTTATTGCATATTGTTCAGTGTAGATGTTATTTTGTGGACACATTGATTTCAGTGTATGGACGCATTGATTTCAGTGTATGGATGTATAGATTTCAGTGTATGGGGTTTTTTTATTGCATAATTTTTAGTGTAGCTATTATACCATGGACGCATTGATTTCAGTGTAGATTCCTTGGATGCATAAATCTTAGTGTGGATTTCATCGATGCATAAATTTTAGTGTATATGTTAATGTTTGACTTTTTTGATATAGAGTCTAAACTAGAAATGGAAGATCTTCATGCAGAAGATGCTATGAGACAAACTCGCGAAGAACCAAAAATACAGAATGTCGAACGTCGTAAAACATATCAAGGAAAAAAATCTTATGAAATGACAACAAAAGAATGAGAAGAAGACTTGAAACGAAAAGCAGAAGAACAAAAAGAATTTTGAAAAGGGAAGTTGGACGAAATGACAACAGAAGAACGAGAAGAACGAAGGAAACGAAATGTAGATCGAGAAAAAAAATATTGAAAAAGAAAGTTAGATGAATTGACAACATGAGAACAAGAGAAACAAAGAAAACGAAACGTTGATCGACAAAGAGTGTATCAAGAGAGAAAGTTGAAGCAGTTGGAAGAACAAAGAAATCAAGTAACAGAACAACAAATAAATCAAAATGTACAAAATGACGAAATGACAGCAGAAGAAGGAGAAGAACGAACAAAATAAAACGCAGTTCAACAAAAAGAAAATCGAAAAAAAAAGTTAGGTGGATTGTTAGCAAAAGAAGGAGAAGAAAAAAGAAAACGAAATGTTGATCGACAAAGAGCGTATCGAGAAATAAAGTTGAAGCAATTGGAAGAACAAAAAAAATCAATTTGCAGAACAACAAATAAAAATGTGCAAAATGACGAAATGACAGCATAAGAAGGAGAAGAACAAACAAAACAAAACGCAAATCAACAAAAACATAATCGAAAAAAAAAGTTATACAAATTTTCTCTATTTTCCAGTTTAACAATTTACTCAATCCTAAATACTTATTACTTACATTATGATAATCCTCGTAAATGTATCTATGTTTTCAACTTAACCCATTCCTTACAATGTTGTTCAAATTCCAGTTTTGTGTCACCACCCATGACTGAAACCAGCCTAGATCCAAATCCTAGGCTCTATCAAGCGCCGAGAGGGATCAAATCTCCCAAGGTGTAACCCTCTTCTCAAGTATTGCACTCAAGGAGATTTTTTAGGAGAGAGGTTTGCACCTCGGGAGATTTGATCCCTCTCGACGCTTGATAGAGCCTAGGATTTGGATCTAGGCTAGTAGATCTTCATTGCTGCACGAGTTTAGTGGATCATGATCTGTACTTTCAATGTATAAATATGTGAAAGCTCTCGTATCCTGGGGTTGGACAATTACCATTTTGTATAAGATGTAACAGAGCACTGAGACTGCCGATTTCCATCATTAATATGAGAGTAGAGTTCTTCATTTATGTGTCTTAATTTGTTGTGATTCTCGGCATCTCTATTAGAAGGCTAGGGCCCACCTTATCACAGAGATAGCTAGTTTAAGTAGGTAGGTTAATTTAGCTTTCTTTCTGTGTGTGGTGTGGAATTATTGTAGATGTTACTGTTAGCTACAACAGAAGTTAGCTTTCCTTCTGGTAGTTTGATTGCAGCTTGAATAGCTGTAACAGAGTGGTGTGACAGTCGACTGTGTAGGTTAATTCAGTTGAATGCATGTGTGCTCGAATCAGCTGTAACAGCCAAGCTCAGTTCCAATATCTTCCAGTTGTTTATGCTTTCTAGGATTTCCAGTAATTGGGTGGAAATGCGAAGGTGGGTAACACTTTGGTGAGAATCGGCGGGGTAAGAACTCTAGCATATGTTATTCGGCCGAATAACTTTAATTATTCGGCCGAATAATTATAATTATTCGGCCGAATAATTAACGTTATTCGGCCGAATAATTATAATTATTCGGCCCGAATAATTAACGTTATTCGGCCGAATAATATAGTATTTATTCGGCCGAATAATCTTTAACGGGCCACCGTCAAACTTAACGGAGGCCTCGGAATATGTGCCATGGGCTAGCCGGACGGAGCAAACTCACGGCGGTGTAAATAAGTGTTCGGCCGAATAATTGTTCGGCCGAACACTTGTTCGGCCGAATAATTGTTCGGCCGAACACTTGTTCGGCCGAATAATTATTCGGCCGAACAAGTGTTCGGCCGAACAATTATTCGGCATATAAGCTCTGTCCCGGCCCCTCTCCCGTCATTATCGTGGGGTCTTGTGGACCCCTTTCGGGTTGGTAGTTGTCTGTCCGCTCCGTCACCCCCGCTGCCCTGTCGCTCGTCCGCTCCGTCACCCCGCTGCCCTGTCGCCTGTTAGCTTCCCTATTGGTCGACGGCGTGTGTTTTCGACCTGTAAGCCTGTGTGTAATTACGGCGTTCGTTGTTTAGCCACCCTGCGTGCAGGTTATACTGTCTGCTGCTTGCTGCTTGCTGCTGGTAAGAGGTGGTGTTCTGGTGCGCAGGGACGATTCGGCATAGACTGCAGGTATTCAACATTTTGTTTGCTGCTTGCTTGCTGTTTGCTGTTTGCTTGCTGTTTGCTG
This sequence comes from Larix kaempferi, assembly GCA_027924585.1. Classification (NCBI taxonomy): domain Eukaryota; kingdom Viridiplantae; phylum Streptophyta; class Pinopsida; order Pinales; family Pinaceae; genus Larix; species Larix kaempferi. The sequence continues at coordinate 3,596,565 of BSBM01000579.1, read as the reverse complement.
CTTGCTGCTTGCTGCTTGCTGTTTGCTGCTTGCCTTATACTTTTGCTGTTTCCTGCTTGCTTGTAGGGCTTCATAGTTACGGGTGGTTGAAGGTATCGTTTCGTTTTTCTGGTTTTCGGCTTTAAGTGGTGGTGTTCTGGCGCGCATGGAGGATTCGGCATAGACCGCAGGTATCGTTTCGTTTTTTCTGTTTTTCGGCTTGTGTATTTTATTGAAGATTGTTATCGCTATTTTTTGTTGCTAAAATGTTATTGATCTTATGCAGGTCTCCCAGTTCGTCTGCTACGGCTGCTCTGTTCCGGGTGGAAGAAATTGTATCTGCGCTGTTGTCCGAAAGATTTCAGGTCGTGCTCATTTGTTTTGGCTGCGTTTTAGAGGTAAGGTGGATAATCCTTTTAATTCCCGTTTATATAAATTTTTTTTAATCGTTTTGTACTTCCCATAGTCTCTGTATATTGCACTCTGCCCAACTGGGCAGAGGCCATGGACTCTGTCCAACTGGGCAGAGTCCATGGACTCTGCCCAGTTGGACAGAGTCTTTAAATTTAAATATAAAGAAATTTTTTGAGTACTTTTTTAAATTGTTTTATTTGGCTGTGTTTAGAAAAGAAATTAACATTAATTTTAATTTGAAAGAACATTTGTAAGTTGTATGTAGGCTTGTTTTACTTTTGAACTCTGTCGACTCGTCTATGTTGACAGAGTTCATGAACTCTGTCGACTCGTCTAAGTTGACAGAGTTCATGAACTCTGTCGACTCGTCTAAGTTGACAGAGCTCAGATATTAATTATATTATCTACTTTGGCAATAGATAGTTCAGATAGAAACAAATTTCAGATAGTTCAATTTTATTTTTGATAGAACAACAATGTAAATGGACTTGAGGTATAAGGAAACTAAAGACATGAATAGATTTCAATTTATAAGTATTATACTAAGTCTTATGTAATTTAACAATGATGACATGAACTCTGTCAACTAAAAGACATGTTGACAGAGTTCATGAACTCTGTCAACATGTCTTAGTTGACAGAGTTCATGAACTCTGTCAACCTGTCTTAGTTGACAGAGTTCATGAACTCTGTCAACATGTTTTAGTTTAGCTTAGATACACAGTCTATTTTTGAGAAAACAATAATTTAAATGGATTTTATGTAAAAGGGAACTATAGACATTAATAGGTTTTAATCTGAATGTACTACAGTAAGTTTTATAAAATACTAGGTGATGTTATGTCAGAATGGTTCGAGTTTTATTCTAGTAAAGGTGGTAAATTGGTATTGTGTTTTCTTTTGTTTGCAACATGGCTGGCTTGGAGAACATAATACCAAGAATTGTTACCATTATTAGATTGAAATTAAAGATCATTGTCAAACGAGGCCAATTTGAGAAACATGACATTTAACTCAATCATAATACTTAACAGTAAGTTTTTTTTGTTCTATGGGACAATGAGATTATTTGTAGATATAACTTATGTCTAGAGTAATAAAATTTCTGGTTTAAATTTGTAGTTTAAGAAATTGAAAACGATTATCAAATGGAAAATTTTGAAAACATAAAACATGAATTGTGAATTTTTATTTTATTGTCAATAATGAAAATATTTTCAAGACTTAATTTATGTTTCAGATATTAAGTTGTATTAAGAAGGTGAGAGAGATTCATGATTTATGCTTTAGGTATTAAGTTATGTATTAAGAAGGTAAAAGAGAAATTCATGATTTATGTTTTAGGTATTAAGTTATGTAGTGAAGAGGTTAAATAGATTCATGATTTATGTTTTAGGTATTAAGTTATGTATGAAGAAGGTAAAAGAGATTCATGAACTAATACACATAAAAAAAAACCTATTATTTAGTACTTAACTATATTGGTTCCATTCATTTTAAACATCAAAAACACCTAAAAGATTGGTACATTAATTCATCATGATGATAAATTAGGTAAATCTAGGTACTTGTTAAATAACTTAGTCTATTAAGTAGTTGGTTTTTAGAGTTCATAGATTTAACTTGTAGGATTTGAATATGTAATTAGTTGATTTGTCTTTAGGTGTAGGCATTATATATCAAATGGAAAGAGAGGATTCTTTAAGGCGAAAGCGTAGGAGGTCTTCACAATCTTCTGGCGTAGGTGGTACGAGTGATAATCGGAGGTTGTCAACCTCTCCTCGGGACTCTAATTTATTGTATAGTTCACACCGACAAGGTGAAAGGGGTACAAATGATTCCCCTGTATCTTCTATGGGAGAACGTCGATCTCGACCCTCTATTGGTACATATGAATATCGATCTTTGAACATTTATATATATGCAAATTGTTTTTTTGAGAGTGCAAAATTTGTAGTTGTGTTTAAACTAGACTTTGTCATTTGAAGCAGAGGATGGTTCGGAAGATGCTCCTAATTCTATAGGGAGGGAGACAGGGCAAACGAGGGAGACGGATGACGATGCAGAGCAAGGTTCTCAAGAGGCTCACCATTCGGCACGAGGTGATGAAGGTAGAGCTAGGACACAATATGTTGAATTAACTGAGGGTTGTACACCCATTACGACATATCCATCTGATCTACCTCGGGAGCTTCCATGGGAAGGTGGTAATCATCAAATGACTCTTGAAAGATGTAGATCTCACTATGAAAAGTTGCAAAATGATTTGTCTACTATGGATCTTCCTCCGGAGAGTAAACAAAGTTTGGAGATTGTCTTGGGATCATTGCAAAACTTCATTCAAGCATATGAGAATCTTGGGCCGACTACAGATGGTTTTGTAGATTTGATGCGAAGACGAAGGGATCAAGTGATGGGTCCAGACAAATGGGATGTTGTGAAAGAAAGAGTGACAAGAGAGCAGGCCAAATCAATGTTTAATTTCAAAGAAGGTTTGAAAAAGGATATGTTGAAAGTGCAATATTTCAAACATCCTCATCTGGCACACTTACTTTATGATCGGTTTCTTGCTGCCTATGGTCGTTTTCCATGGAACGATGAGGTTTCTCAGTATTTTGCTAGATTTTTTTATGCCGAGTTTTTTTTAAATATGAAGCCAGATTATACTGATGTTCATTCAAAATTTTATGGAGTTGGGAAGGGTCGAATATATGATCGAGAGGGTGCACATAGAGATCCTGCAACTCTTAGACCTCCGCCCCAGATATCTCGTCCACCTAGGTTGGTGGCATTAAAATCAGAGATGGAGCCCACATCTCAACTTGGGACGACAGCAAGGAATTTTGTTGGTGATGGGCTATCATCAGTATTAGTGGGAGTAGATGTGGGGTTGGTTAGAGAAAGGGCTCGTTCTGCTATTCGTCAAAAGTTTGTTTATAAAACTGATGATGAAATAGATGGAATGAGCATTGAAGATGTCAGGGCATATGCAAAGATTTGTCGTGACTTAGCAGCAAATGTTATATCCAACGACACATCGAGTTTGGGAGAGGTTCGTTGACTACATGATATGATTTGATTTGAATTAAATATTTTATTTATCTTGATTTTATTTTTTTTGTTACCTTATCATAGGTACATTATGTAAATGTTTAAATTGGTTGCAGTTTTCAAGAATGATGAACGAAAATTCTTTTCACATTTCAACTAGCGAAAATGTAGGGAGAGAGGTACATATTTATTATCAACATATTTGTACTTATGTTTGAATTTGATATATATATATATATAAATTATTATTTTTTGAATGATAATTTAACTGTGTATTTTATTGTTAATTTGACTCATCCATGCAGGTTTCTTTAGATACCAACTTTATAAATGATTTACCATCTATTGTGAGCTAATGTTTTTTAAATTTTTTGTTTGAGTTTTTAAGTTTTAATTGGTATAGTAATTTTTTTGTTTTGTATTATATGTTTTATTTATTAATACAATTTAAATTTTAGGGTGGAGATATCGGTTCTTTGCTTAATGATGCAGATATTGGTAGAGAGGTAATTTCATTGATTGCTTTAATTTTGCTTTAATTTTGTTTTAATTTTGTTTACTGTTTTAATATTTTAATTTTTGTGGATTTAGATTTATGAGATTCATAAATTGATTTTATATATGGATTGCAGCTTGGGTCTCTCAAATCTTTTGGAGGCAAAGGAAAAAGTCTTTTGGAGGATGGTGGTGGACAAGCATTTGGAGAATTTGATGTAATATTGTTAATATTTGAATTGTATTTTGATATATTAGTTTAATATTTTAATTTTTTGATTATAGTTTAAGTAATTTAAATGATATGAACATAATTTTTTTTTACACATGTTGCAGGGAGGGTTGAGTCCAGGGAGAGGCTTGAGTGGAGGAGGGGGAGGCCCGAGTGGAGGATAGCACAGACATTTTAATTTTATAGTTCATGGTGTCCACTATTTTTTGTTGTTGATATGCATTTAGATTGGAAACATTTGTCTTGGACATGTTGAGGAGGTTTATTTTTGGACGAGATATATACATGTTCATGATTTTTTTTTGGAGATTATATACATATAAATTTTGAACTTACATATTTCGTGAATCATGGTTTTTAAATGATTTCTAAGTTTATTTTTGTTTATTTGACATATTTGGTGTTAAATTTAGTTTAAAATATGTATTTGCATGTTTGAATGAATGTTTGAATGAATGAATATATGTAAAACTGAATGTTAAGAAACATGACATTCTTGAATATTATTAAGTTTAAGAAATGTTATTTAGAAAGTTTAAAAATGGATAAACATATTAGGTTTAAAGTTCATAAATGAGGAAGTTTTGATTGAAGTTTTAAAGGAAATTTTTAAAAGTGGATGTTCACATATAGGTTTAGAGTTTATAAATGAGGAAGTTATAATTGTTCGACATGAATGAATGATAGGTTTAGAGTTTATAAATGAAATTCAAGTAACCTGTTGAATGTTATTTTCAAGGATGTTATGAAGTTTTAGGAATGTTAGAAGTTTATAGAAATAGTTGTTCGACATTCAAATGAATGATAGGTTTAAAGTTTATAAATCAGGAAGTTTAAAAGTGATTACATTCAAACTTTAGAGATGTTAGGAAGTTCAAGAATGTTTGAAGTTTTAATGAAAATATGGATGAAATATAAAGTTTAAAAATGAAATTCAAGTAAGGTTGAATGTTATTTTCAAGGATGTTATGAAGTTTTAGAAATGATGTTAGAAGTTTTAGGAATGTTAGAAGTCTATAAAAATATGGAAGAAATAGAAAGTTTAAGAATGTTATATAAAGTTTTAGAGAATGATAGAAGTTTTGATAAAAATATTGTCTTTGAATGTTAGAATGTTTAGAAATGGTAGAAGTTTTCGTACATATCGACGAATCAGGAAGATTAAAAGTGATTACATTAAACTTTAGAGATGTTAGCAAGTTCAAGAATGTTTGAAGTTTTGATGAAAATACATGGATGAAATATAAAGTTTAAAAATGAAATTTAAGTTTGAATTTTCAAGGATGTTATGAAGTTTTAGGAATGTTAGAAAGTTGATAGAAATATGGAAAAAATAGAAAGTTTAGGAATGTTAAATATAAGTTTTGATAGAAAATATGGATGGATTAGGATGTTTTAAAGCAAATATATGTTAAGTTCAAATTTTGATATAATGGATTTTTAATTAATTTAATTTTTATTTACAATGTTCAGGTACATTTGATGCGGCTGAAATCATGGCAAATGGGGGTAACGGTTTTTTGTTTTTTAATCATAAGCGAAGATTCCAGGATTGTGAAGTTTGCGTTAAATTAGAGCAATGATTTTAAACAACAATTTGATGAATTTTCATTGATTTGTTGTAAATAATCATTTCTCTAATTTAACATAAGCTTCACAATCCTGGAATCCTTGCTTGTGATTAAAAATCAACTGATCGTTATCTCCATTTGCCATGATTTCAGTTATGTGAATTTGCACAAGCGATATTTTAAATTAAAGATTTGGGACGGAGAACTTGGTGACAATTTTAAGACATCTATTTAAGATTATATTTATGGTGAAGTATGTATTAAAGAAACATGTTCGATGGATTAAAATAATACAAAATTTAATAGGTCTTTTTGTGAATTTTTGTTACTATCAATCAATCAAAAGTAAAAATTCGGGGCGGAGTGGGGATAGCCACATCCGTTATCTCATCCCTTAGTGGTCTAATAGACATATGGGGACCCGAATAAAGTACTTTTGAATTTACAAATTATATTTGAATTCATTTTTAAGCATGTTAAAGTACAACCATTTAAGTTTTCGTGTTAGTGGTCATTCAAGAAAATATTCATAAAATTTCAATGAAAAAATAAACCATTTAAGCTTTTGTGTTAGTTGTCATTCAAGAAAATATTCATAAAATCTCAGTGAAAAAATATACTGTGCACAACAATTTTGATAATTGGACAAAAAATATATTGCACACAACAATTGATATGGACAAAAATATAGATCAATTTATTTTTGATATGTAGTTAAAAACATCGCAATGGAATACCATCTTCAACTATTCGTTCATGGTCACATATGGATAGTTTCCATTTTTTGGTTTTTAACTGTTTTTTTGATGGAACTTGTATCAATTTTATTCGAGATGCACATACTAAATGACTATATTGACAACATATAACATCGGGTTCATAATCTTGAAAGTAGACATAACTTTTAGTCATATGCGTCTGCTGAAAAAAGTAGCATTTTAAAATGATGGATCCTCTTTCGTATGTATATCCGTTGTCGTTGTAGTCCTCCAATAATTTCATTTTTCCTTCTGTGCATCGCATCAAATAATATTTGACATTTTCGTTGTTGTCTACAGGTGCAATCACAGCGAAAACATCTCCTGTGCAAGTTATGATTGGTGTTAGCGTATTTAAATGAATTGAATCAAGACTACTTATGGCGAAGGATTAGAATGAACAATTGACTAAAAAGTCAAAAACAAGTTTATTACCTTCTCTTACGAGATCTGAAATTCTATCGCCATCAGACGATATTGCTATTTCTTCTGATTCTAATTCTTCAACACTTGCCAGTGGCATTTTTCCTTTTGGATTAATCTCTGTGTGTCTCCAAGCTTTTACGTAGTTGTTTGTTATGTTTTCACAAACTTCTGTAGACTCGACATTTTCAATGCAAATATGACAAAAGCATGATTGCTTTCTACTGTCAAATGCAAACACGTTGTGAAATGATTTTGTTTGAATAGAGTGAAGATCTCTAGTTCCATGTATGGTGCTAGCGTCATATGGTATTGATCTATTTATATCTTGGACCCCAACAAGCCAAAAAAATCTACACAATAAATAGCGTACATGTGTACTTAAATGTTAGTATATACATTTTTTTTAATTTTAAGAAATAATATAAATTAAAAAGATAGTGGACATACCTGCGCACGTCTTTTGATTGTTGATTATAATCATGGCTTAGATTTAATTGACACCATTGGACAACCTCTGCAGCTGAATGAAACCGTGCTGAAGAATAGTTCATTTGCCATCTTCGAAGTGCTCTTTTTACGCATGCTCCTGCACCATCATGCTCACCTTTTCCATGCCCAGTTTCAAAGAAATTCCAGCGATGTTTAATGTTCAGCGCTTTATGAAGTCGACATAACCAAAAAAATGATCGTGAAGATTTAAATTGACCCGCACATCCATCAGACCATATCCAATGCTCTTTGAATTTGACTTCGCGTTTTTTCAGTGAGTCATAGAAAATATTTTCTATACAATGTTGGACAAAATGTGTGTCGTGTGTACGATCATCGCTTATATAGAAGTGATATTCTTTAATCACATCTCGATTGTCACATGTGCTTTCAATGCCATCGATATCCTGTTGAGAATGTCTATATACAACATGGACAAATATCGAAACTTGGTCAGAGTGATAGTATTCACTCTGTATTTCGTTTTGTGCAGCAAATGTATAGTTTTCAGCAAAATCAACCACTGACAAAATTGTTCCGGGTGGAAAAATTTCACGAGACTGTTTGAATTGAAGATCTTGCCATCGTGCTCTATGTGAATGCTGGGTGTATTTATAAATTTCGTTTTCAAATTTTTTGAGAAAATCTGTGACGCATATCTTGTCTTCTAGCAAATCAATTCTTTTGGAATGTGAATCACTAGAACTTGTACTATAGTTGATGTATTCGTATCTCTTCCAATCAACATTTACATTTGACAACGATTGATCATTGTCGATAGGGTATTTATTGTGGAATAACACCAAATTTCCACAATGATGACAATGTTTTCCATTGACACATTTCTTTGAATAAAATACTTCATCGTGATTTCTCTCACATAAAATTTGAGATATGAATTCACGTATCGTTGGCGGAGGTGGTGAATTTGTCCAAAACATTTTACCAAATTCAATAAACGTATCATAATATAACTGAAATTGCACATGATAACGACAACAACATGTATCACGTATAGTTATAGGTCGAACATACCATGGTTTTTGTTGCACAAATGTAGTGATTGATATATTAATTCCACGATGATCTTCCTTGAATTTATTGAACAATTGTACTTGTGTCATGTCCATTATATGTTTTGGTTGGCTTTCATATACATTTCGTGATATTCTTTTGCGTATCACATCTCTTGCATTTGGTGAAACTCGAGCATGTTCCAACCAATATTCTCGTACAATATCTTTAACCCCTGCTCCTAATCTATCTTTGTAAGGTTGTCTACAAATAATTGCCCAACAAGCAAGTTCATTATTTTCATCTATTTGCATTCTGAATTTGCTATGTTTGTATAATGTTTTTCTTGATGTTCCAACTGCTTTTGCTAGTTCTGTTGTCAAACGCTTTTGTTTAGTACTAGCTGAAAGAATTGCTGTATGAATTGCTTTACGTGCAGCACTGATATCTTTCTTCCTGGATTTTCCAAATTTTTTTATTGCATCGCCTATATTTTCCATCACATTTTGTTTCAATTTCGACTCTTTTGTTACTTTGTGAATACCCAATAACGATGTAGCACCTTCTAATTTCTTGGACACTAATAAACATCTCAAAATTTGTGCTTGTCCTGCTATTGAGTAATCTTTGAGAACTTCATCATAAAATTTTGTAGCACGATATCGTGCAACATGTATTGGTAGTTTTTCTCCATATTTGTCGCAATCAATGTCTTCTAACATTTCATCATCAATAGTAAAAGTACCTATACATCAAATTAAATTTAATTTAACATATATCAAAAAATAAAATTCATTATAAAAAAATGAATTTGGAAAATATATGATATATACATACCAGGTTCAATTTCTGGATTTTGAACTTGATCTTCAATATTGATTTCATCGACATTAGCATGTAAATCACTATTTACATCTTCTACAATGTTCTTTTCAACTTCAATTTGTTCTTCTTGTACTCTATTTTCAATTTCCATTTCTTCAACATTGTCATGTAAATCTGTATTTATATCTTCAATAGTTCTCTCTTTCGTTTCAGCAATCCTTTGTTTTTTGGCAATATATCTGAGTTTTTGTTTCTCTCTATTATCATCATCATCACGTTTACGATCAGCTTTTCTTTTACGATTTCTCTTATTGCCCATGGTTGTTTAATCTATAGACGATAAATTAAAGAATCATGTTACTTTATAGTAAAAACAAATACTTTCAATAAAAACTTATTTATAAATATATCTGGGAAAAAAATCATTGTAAAAAAACAACTCTTTGAAAAAAACCCAATTTCAAAGAAATAAGAAGTACAAAATTACCTTGTAAAAAATCCTTTGCAAAATAAGATAACTATTTGAAAAAACTCTTTTCAAATAAATAAGAAGTGCAAAACTACTTTGGAAAAAAATCATTTGCAAAATACCTTAGCAAAACAACTATTTGAAAAAACCTCTTTCAATTAAATAAAAAGTGCAAAGCTACTTTGAAAAAAAAACATCCTTGCAAAGAACCTCCTTGCAAACATGTCTAAGAAAAGAAATATTTTGAAAAAACTCCTTGCAAATATCCCTTAAAAAAAACACTTTCAATGTGTTTTGGAAAAAAGAAGAAGAAACATACTTTGTAAAAATCTCTTTTTCAAAAAAATGTTTTCTTTGCAAATATACAGCAAGAAAATAAATATTTGGAAAAAAATTCTTGCAAATATGCCTTAGAAAATTTTTTTCTTCAATGTGCCTTTGGAAAAAAGAAGAAACATACCTTGTAAAAACCTCCTTTTGCAAAAAATGTCTTCTTTGTAAAAATGCAATAAAAAAGAGATATGTTGGAAAAACTCCTTCAATGTGCCTTTTGTAAAAAAGAAGAAGACATAGTTTGTAAAAACTTCATTTTGCAAAAAATGTCTTCTTTGTAAAAATGCAATAAGAAAATAGATAGGTTGGAAAAACTCCTTGCAAATATGCCTTGGAAAAAAAAACTCCTTCAATGTGCCTTTTGTAAAGAAGAAGAAGAAACATAGCTTGTAAAAACCTCATTTTGCAAAAAATGTCTTCTTTGTAAAAATGCAACAAGAAAAGAGATAGTTTGGAAAAACTCCTTGCAAATATGCCTTAGAAAAAAAAAACTCCTTCAATGTGCTTTTTGTAAAGAAGAAGAAGAAACATACCTTGTAAAAACCTCCTTTTGCAAAAATTATATCCTCCTTCCGAAATTAGTTTGACAAAAAAATGCGAAGTTCAAACATGCGAAAATAATGAATTAACTTTACGTTTATTTATATGAGTATAATTTTTTTTTTTTTATTTTTTTTCCGGCCGACGAAATTTTTTTTCCGTTTGGTTATTCGGCCGAATAACCTTCGCTATAAGTCACGGCGCCGTTACGAAAAAAGTTGTTCGGCCGAACAATTGTTCGGCCGAACAATTATTCGGCCGAATAATTTGTTCGGCCGAATAATATCTGAAACATGGCCGATTCAGACTTCTGCAAAATTTTCAGGTTTCTCCATTTTCGGAAGGAGAAAACCACCTCTTACACAACAAAACGAATGTCGGACTTCATACCAGTAGATTCATCATTGAATCTACTTTACGAGGGTATAAATTTTGTTGTATATAGATAAGAACTGATATTTTTTAAGTTTTATATTTGTAACATGTGTCGAGTTATGAATCAGCTCTTTAAAAAAACAGCGAAAAGAAAAATCCATAACTTTGTAAATACAACACCAAAAAAATCGAAGAAAATGTGGGTCGATTCATTGACGTGTCTACTTCAAAAGGGTGGTCGTAGATTTTTTGATTTTATAGCGGGTTGAGAGAAAAGTGGTGCAACAAAAAGGTTGTTGAAAATCGACTGAGTTTCCCCATGGATCGACTTTAAAAAAATATAATAATTAGTATAGAGGTCCATTCGATACAAACTTATAGTCACGCGTTAGTACATTGTGTGTAGATTGTCGTAGCATTTTCAGTTTTTGCAAAAGACAAGTCTAACAACGATTTTAGTGGTGCAACAAATCATAACTCTTTTGTAGTCTTTTCATTTTATAAGAACACACTGTCAAACATTTGCGAAATCGACATATCAAATCTTAATAAAAAAAATTGAAAAAATTATGAGTAGAAAGCTAACATAATTCTACAAAAGTTTTCTTTTTACGGCAAAGTGAAATTTTAAATAAAAATATCACTTTTGTTCGCCCGAAGTTGGAAGACATGAAAAAAACAGAATTATTTTCTCACGAGACCCCCCAAAATAGACACCCATCTTCATTTTTTCACCCAATTATCAGTTAGAGTTCAAGCTTATGTTTAGATTATGTTTGTTGTTGTATCTTCAATTGGTTTATTAGAATAGGCAGAGTGTGATTGAGTAACGGAAACTACTAGATGGATCATTTTTGTAAAGATTGAATATTGTAGTTTGATAATTATAGGATTTAACTTCTTGCAAAAGTAATCTAGTTTATTTCTATTCTTAAATTTATAACTGGTAGGTTGATCTCTATAGGAAGGTAGCTGCAATTGAATTCCTAGGTGTGTGAATCAGATTAGTTCTTATATGGGATGAGTTTGGCTGAATAGACTGGTAGGATTACTATCTTCATTAGTTAATCAACTGCTTGACATGTTTATGCACAGATTATGCTTATTGCCATTGAAATAAAAGACCTCCCCGGGTTTCACAATTTATATTGACCATCCTGTGTGTTAGCTTTAATTAATTGACATATAGGGTGACCAACAGAGATCCCTTTGAGATCCAATGAAATATCATTCATAAGAAAGAGAAGGCTTGAGGCAGAGGCTCACTTTGAAATTCCAAGGAAGAGAAGGACACACTATTTTATTGCAACAAGTCTCCAAGATAGCACTAGTGCTGTTCCACAAGAACCAACATTAGAACTAGGAAGAAAGGAAGAAAAACTACATGCTACCACACAATAACCAACATTAGAAAAACCATCTTCTGCTACACAAGAACCAACAACGAGTTCAACTACTATGGAAATTTACCTTGAATTGGAGATTGATGTTCCACAAGAACCTGGTGCAGAAGCAATCTCAAATGAACCTATCAAGCACAAGGATCATAGAATCATCAACATCTCTTTGGGTGAGCTACATATGATACCCTCTTATTTTACTCTACAGAATCAAAATCATAAGTTAAAGAGGATAAATCAAAAGTTAAGAAATAAATTGAATGTTCTAATGGAAAAAATAAAGGCATATTGATCTAAGAAAGGATTGGACACCCTAGTTTGGGACCTTGACGTGGACCTTGACCAATGCACTTGGTCACCTTCTTCTATACATGAAGGTAGCCCAATGAAAAAAATGTTTATTTCATTTTCCCCTATAGAACTTATTGAATCTTATAGTGTAGTTGTTGGATCTCCTACACAAATCATTGAGTCTCCCACTAAGAATATATCTAAGGATAATATTGAGTTAGTAGATGATGTTTCTACTTAGTTCATGATGAAACCACCATGTTCCAAAGAAATTGATGTGATTACTCAGGAAAACAAGAAAACAATAGATAAATTTTCAATTGGGGTTCAGAAAGAAAATGCCTCTATTCGCGATAAAGAAGCAAAGACATATGAATAACTTGTGAGGCCTTTTTCTAGACAATGGGTAGAAAAACATATGAAGAACTTGCTATCCCTATTTTCCATATAATGGTACACAAGCAAATTAATAACTTTCCAAGCCTATTGTTTGGATAGTGGATACACAAATAATGTTTACAGGACCTAGTAATTACTTTCAGTTTAAAGAAGAGATACTCAAATGGAAATTTTTTATTGCAGCTTATGGTTGAGGAGCGGTTCCTCTTGAGGAACATGAACAAGTTATTCATCACTTAGGGAGAAATGGGATAAGTTTCTTTCTACGAACAGTTTAAAGTGAGATAGTTGGAGAGAATATAGGAACATAATCCTAGAACTAGAAACACAAGTGAAAACCTTGAAAAAAGGAAAAAAAACATATGTGTGACTTAGTTCAATCCATTCTTAGTTGTATAGGCTCATCCCCTCTCTATGTTTTCTTTCTTCAAAACATATATTTTTTATTCCAGCTCAGGGCTATGGCAGAAGGAAGGCCACATGATTTCAAATATGTGGATTCATTTTTAGAAGCTGCATTCTTTAGCAGCAATGATGAGGATAATAATTTATTACGTGAGCTATATCATCATGAAATCCTTTTATTTCATTATTTTAAGTGGAATCCTAATCCTTTTTGGGGGGATGTACAATTGAGTATTTCACTTATTTCATGACTTATTGGCTCTAATGGGGATAGGAACAATACACCATTGAACAAAATCAACATAACTGTAATTTTTCGGTGTGAGGAGAAACTCCTAATCCTCAGACTATCATCATGTTACATCATGAATTACTTAAGTCTCCATCATGTGTCCCCATTGTCACTACAACTCGACAAGAGGCACTCTCATATTGTATTAGGCATATCATCCATATGAAACAAAGAGATCCCTTTAGTTATCCTAATTTTGATGAAGTAGTTAAAAGGATCGGTAAATACATTGGTTGTTCGAGGAAGAGTGGTCCTAGATGGAATGGACTCATATTTTACTTTGCCTTGATATGGTTTCTTGCTCCAATGTTTCCTTTTGTTTCCATTTGCTACAGATCCCATTGGATATGGTAGCACTACTAATTTTGAGTACAAGATTGATCATCACAGATCTTATGCCATTATTTGAGAAGATCTGACTTATCTTCTATATTTTATGAAGAAATTTGAAAATTGTTGGAGATTGCCACTATGCAAATGTTTGAATATGAAAAGGACGTAATTGAAGAAATGAAGTTGATGTATTGATGTATCTATTTTGATATGGTTGTTAGTAGCCTACCATTTTGTTATTTGTTAGTTATAAAAACTTGAGAATCAATAAGATTCTCAAGCATGTTCTTAGCATTTTCCTAAAAAGACAGTTGATTGTGAAATTGTATAAATAGAGTCTCTTCTCCTAGGAGAGGAGGAGATGATGCCATGTCATATTGTTTTGTTCTAAAGTGATTAATAATGAAGGTTGTTTTGCAATCTATAATTTGTTATGCATTGAGCATGTTAATATTTAGTTCTTGAAATCATCTTACAACACTTGGTTCCAGATAGGCAAGGCCCACTCCTCAGAACATGTGTTAATTTAGTTTAGGTAGATTTATAATAGCTGGTGTGTTTGGTAATGTACATTTGTGGTGTGTTCAGTTGGTTGATTTACTATTCCTATATTTTTGAGGCAGCAATTGACATTGTTATGGTTTATATAGTTCATCAAGGAACATAGATTTTGGTGAACTCTTTAACATGGAAGATAATTAAGCTCTATCATTTTTAGGTAAACCAATACTAGAAAAGAAACGGTATCCTACATATTCATTGCACGATCACTCATAAGAATTTTTGAACTCCATACTAATAATATAATGAGAAGATTGTTTAATTACTTTAAAAATGGTAATTAAAAGTCCCATAAGCAAATATGAAGTGATGGTGGTAAATTAGTGCACAATGTCATTTACATCCCTGGGGACTCTACTGATGTTTATATATGTATACTGGGTTTTTAAAAAATTCCTTGGTTCGTTCTCACCCCATCTCAATGGTTAGAATTGAGTCTATCTCTTGCCTACCCAGATCAATGGTGATTTATCTAAATGGTTCTTGCTCCAAGGATACCGGCGGCAACCCCAAACGAGGTAGGGTTTTTGCCTCATGACTTACTAGTAAAGTTATTGCCCTGTTACCTTACCTAGTGTTCCTTCTCGAACCAACTTACTCATTATAAATGGTTATGGCTTACCCATGTTTGAGGAATTTACCTCGTCCTTAGTAACCTTATCCTTGGTAATTTATATCCTTCTTGGGACACATGCAACCAGGAATATGGGGTTAGACCGGTATATTGGTAAATACAATGATGATATTCTATGCAACATTGTTCCCATAGAGGTTTGTGAATTCTTTTAAAAATGCCATGATAATATGAAAGATACATAATTCATGATGGGAAGAAGAATACCTATACCATTATCAAGGATGGAAATAGATTCTAGTGGTTATCGATGAATGAAGAAATGCCCAGAGAGACACAAATTGCTTAGATTACTTAAAATGAATAAATTTTAGTTAATCCTCACACGTTGGCATGAGGTTATAAAAAGTCATAATTAATTAAGTGGGATTAAATTTTAAGAACACTCATTGGTTCAAATGGGGGTAGGGTATCTATACCTCCTTAAACTATATAGTAGTGAAATTGTTGTGTAGAGGGGGTCCTAAGTGCCACAAACATACCTATTGCATTTTAGAACAATATTTTTTATGGTGTTCCTTTGTCACTAACTGGGGAAATTGATAATAAAGAAAAAATATGTTATAGCCTATAGGTGGGTGTTGCTTTCCACACCATTCCTTCTCTCATTGTTATAAGGGGACAATCTTTGTATTTATTCTATCTAATTACTTCCTATTTGACAATATTATTTTGAAGTTCATTTTTTATTTTTATCATTTCAAGGTTTAAGGTTTACCCAGTGAAAATTTCTAAAATAAACTATAACAAAAAAAAGTGGAGCTACAAGGTAGCAAGTCCATGCCTTCAACATTATCGATCTAAATGTATAAATAGTAGTGTACAAGTTTTGTTTCCCAGTGTAAAGAATTTGACGAGGCGTCGAGTCCTAAGAGAGAGTGTATAAAATATAAATTGAAGAAAAGGTGTTAGGTCTATGACCACAGAGTGTGGGTGTGTATACATAACAATATTAAGAGAAATCACACTCAATTGATTCAGTTAATCAATAGGCCAAGTGCTAGTCAATAACACACACACTAATTAGCATTTATTCCTAAAAGGTTCATAATTCCTAGCTTTGGTTGTGATTTTTAATATCAATTTAATCAATCAACCTAAGATTGAATAAAATTTAAAGGAGCTAACTTAAAAAGTGATCAATTCCTTCCTCATGAAAGTATTGACTAACCCAAATCCCATAATTATAATGCATCCTCTATAACAAAGGGAAATCATCACAAACCTCAAGGTCCATTTCAAACTCTAGAAAAGAAAATATTGGTGAAATTCACAAAGGAATAATAAACACCTGCAATCTCCCCTTCCAAATAAATTATCATGGAGGAAAAATTCCACTAACCTACTAGTTCCCTAGGTTAGGGTGTGGTCAGCTCTTAGAATGGGTGCCTAATGAGGCCAGCTAGACTAGGAGCCTACTTTAATTATCAACTCGGGGGACGTACAAACTTAAGAGGTGCTAACACTATATGTGCTCTAGAGGATAGTCTTTGTTGTGTTTCAGGTGTTGGTGTAGATCTCATATGTTTATCTAATCAAGAGGAGGGTGAGCTAAAAAGGTTATCAATCTATGAATGGTGAGTCCTTATTTTAAGAAGTTTAACCATGATGAAACAATAAATCTATACTATGAATTAAATTGTTGAAGCTTGGCAAATTTATTCTAGAAACGAAAGACTGAAAGCTGGGATTCTAATCTAGGAATCAAATGCTGTAAATCAAGTGCATAATACTAGAAGTCTGATCTAAAATATTCAAAGGCTAAAAACTAAATTCAGAATGCAATTATCCAGTGCTACGAATTAACCAATCTTAATTTATTTGGATGAAACACTAAATCAATGAACTAAAATAATTAACCTTTATGATCTAAGTCTAATAAAAAAAGATGCATGAACTTTCTGGATCTGAATCATTGCCTGAGAACTGATATGAAAATATACGAAAGCAGACATCCAAATATGCATGCACAGAACGCAGCTATGGGACTACAAAATGCATTCTACTGAACTACAGAATGAGCGTTGATCAACTACAGAAAATATTTTGAACGAAAATAATCCTTTAACTGAAATAAAACCATACTATTCAACGCCATCAAGGTATCTTCACACATGATAAGAAATAAATCAATTCACAGTATAAATGTAAAATACCTGAAACAGAGTAAAGCTCCTGACTTACATGTTGGAGGGGCCCTCCCCAACCCGTACTCAAGAGTAAGAAAAACTTATAAACGCAGGTGTAAAAGCAACATTAGTCTTCTTTATTCAAAATGGTAACTTCATGGTTCTGAATAGTTTGTAACACAAATTGTCTCAACAGTATAAAAT
Source organism: Larix kaempferi (assembly GCA_027924585.1). Classification (NCBI taxonomy): domain Eukaryota; kingdom Viridiplantae; phylum Streptophyta; class Pinopsida; order Pinales; family Pinaceae; genus Larix; species Larix kaempferi. The sequence continues at coordinate 3,578,946 of BSBM01000579.1, read as the reverse complement.
GTAAAACGATGGTTCTACAAAATGGTAGTAGGACCCCCTCACTACTCGAGAGGTCCATATATATGTGCCTCAAATTCTAACCTAACTACTTGCTTTAATTTCCAATCCTATTGAACAAGAGTTCTTCTCTATAAGTTAGGGAAACAAGGTGCTAAGCTTTGCATGGTCCTTCAATCTCTCAACTAGATTTGCGTGTTTATCCCTTAGTGTACCTGCGCCTGCTCCAACATACTTGTTTTCATTCATTAGTTTATAAAAATGATTTTTAAGCATAAAAAGAATAATCTAAAAACATCTTTATTAAATAATCAAAGTAAATCATTAACCCACAAACAAGTGTATTTCCTTGAACATATCCTGTGTTTTACTATGGCAAAAAGGCTATTAGGATACCTATTATTTAGGCTTATCATCTCCCCCATGCTTGAAGGATTCACCCATCCTTGGGTGACATATTCAGTTCTTCAACAGCTTCTCTGATATCCCATGCGACTACCTTGTGGGTTCCTGCCTGCCTGTAGTAACTGATGCACTGGTCTTCCTTAACCCAAGCTCTTTTCTCTTCTTCCTCATTAATATGCTCTTTAATAACTAGGGGAAGGAAAAATGGGGGATTTAGCTTCATGCCAATCCAGATGAGCTGATTCCTGATCAATGATTCTCTGTATAGATTAGCTTTGAAAAGAGCAGCCTCCATCCTGAGAGGGGAGTGAGGCTCCTTCCTCTTTAGATCATTTGCTATTCTGCCCCATATTTCACCAATGGTCTCCTGAACTTCTCTGTATGTGCACTGGAGAGTAACATCAAAGTGTGCCATGGCCTCTTGCTGCTTTTCAAGGAGAATAGGGGTTATCTCCTCATCAATGGTGAGGTTCCTATGGTCCCGAATTAATCTTTTAGGGTGAGTCGCCTCTGCCCTGATCCATAGTGAATTCTACCACTTCTCTAAAAGATAAAGATGGGCATCTTGTTCCCTCTCGATCTCGTTGTTCATCCATGAACACAGTGCCCTCAACTGGAAATCGCCCATGTAGGGATTGGGCGACCAGTTGGGAAAGCCTGGAACTACGAAATTGTGTAAGAAAAATTCACAGAGCAGATCCTTCTCCAACTTTGTGGAGCGTAGAGATGTGTCCACAAATTCTCTTTGGGTGTTTATTTCTAACGGGAGCCCCTGCCTTAACCTTTGGAGTTGGAATTTGCCCCACTTTTCTTGTAGACATAGATCTCTAAGGGTGGTCTGATTCCTAGTAGTCTATCATAGATTTTCATAGTGGTCGCCAAGGTGTCCTCCAGCTAGAGAATATTCTGATATTTTTGAGCCAACACTTCTTGTGCCTAGACTAATTTCACCTGTAATTTCATTTTGTTGTTCAGCCCATTTTAGCTCTCCCACGTGCTGCATTTTTAAAATTTGTGTCTTTTCATGCACAAACAGTGGAGAAGCTGGTTGGCTTTTATGCGTCCTTGCTTTAATATTGTATGCTACCAACTGTCCTCTGAGTTTTTCTAGTTCTTCTCATGCTTCAGCGAGCTAGTCACTAACCCAAGGATTCTCATGTTGATCAATAGGGTCCCATTGGAAGGCACCTTGTCCTTCGGGTGCATTCCGCTCTCCTAGTGTAGTCTGCTCTTCAGGGGTAGTTGATTTTTCTGGTGAATTCAGATCCTCCTGATCTATCCCGAGATCTTCATCATCAGACAGATTTTGAACAGTGGGGCTAGGCTCGTTTTGTACCTCCTCTACATGCTTTATTTTTGGTGGCTGTGTGAACCTTTTGCTCCATCGCTTTGGTCCTTGCTCACTAGTGGAGACTCCTAAATCCTTTTGGTGGGAGCTATCTCTTGAATGCTTAATATTTATCAGGGTATCGGCCACATTGTCCAGGTCAATTTTTCTTTTAGCCCCTGAGGTAGAAGTGGTCTTGTCTTTTGGTACAGAAGCTAGGGGTATGCTAACACTAGGTGTACCCTTCATCCTTTGTACATCCTTGACTGAGATTACCACGAATTCCTCCCACAAAATCTCTGGGACCTAAACTACTAACTCCTCACAAATTATCATCTTGATTAACCCATGGTGGGCTAAAGCATCCTGTTTTCCTTCAACAAATTTCTTGCTCATTTCCCCCAATGATAGGAGAAGATAGTAAGGAATGCTTATGTTGTTGTTTGGTGTGATGTGGCTCCTGTTCCTTAGGAGATCCAGAATTCAAAAATGGAAGAGAGGGACGTAGCTCAGTCTCCCTGTACATGTCACATACTTTTGAACAACTACAGCTACTTCATCCCAAGGTGTTGGCTCAGTGACCCTCTTAACTCCATTTTTATCTTCTTCATAAGCTTCTTTAGGTCCAAAGAAAACTGCCTTCACACTTTGGTTGGCTTCCCTATCTTCATTAGCCCAATGCAGACCCATAGGTAGGCATGTGTATTTTGCAATGGATTCCTCATCCAACATGATACGGAGTCCTCTAACCCTGGTGACGAACTACTCTTCTTTGATGTGCTTTAAGTTTCTTGCAAACTCCAAAGCCACCTTTGTGTCAAATCCTTTCAACTCGGTGATGAAGGGCATCCATCCTACTTTACGAAGGATAGATATAACCCTTGGGTTTTCATAAATAGCTTGGTGATCATCTGGTTCGCTCCTTTTGAACCCTTTTGTCATCCTTGGATTTTCTACTGTAATTAGCAACACAAAACTTTTGAGTGTGGCTGACTTACCTCACTATCTAGGGTCGATTAACAAGTTCGCAGGCAGCTTGTAGGCAGAGTGGTAATGCAAACTCTCAGTTTTTATTCTTCAGGAAAGCTTGTATTTGTAAAATTGGGTCTTTCCATCGATTATGCCACCTTATTTACTGTTTTACTCCACTTCTCCCAATCATTTGGCACGTACCTTCCACCTTATGCATTCTTTACCATAATCGAGCCCTGCATTTCATTTCATCATTGTACATTACGCCTTTTGCTCTGATCATTGGGGAATATGGTAGCCGGATTTGAGTTTATCATTCGCTGACATGAATTAGGTGGTAATCATGATTTCTTGAGGTCATTCTGAACCGTGCCGCCGAATAAACATGGAAGCTGTCCTTTGCTTCAGAAATAACTGTTTTGTGGGATGATGATTTGACCTCAAAAATAAAACAAAGAAGTTTAGAGATTACCTTGGATGGTGCCCAAGAACGATGCCTTCTTCCATTAACATTATGCATTTGTCATTGCTCATCTCAATACATTTCTTCAAGACTAATTCAAGATGGTTCAATGCCTGATCAAAATTTTGGCCATAGGGTGTGAAGTCATCCATGAAGACTTCCATTTGGTCATTTATAAAATCAGAGAATATACTTAATATGGCCCTTTGGAATGTTGTTGGAGCATTACATAACCCAAAGGGTAGTACTCTGTATGCATAAATACCCCATGGGCATGTAAACATTGTCTTGTATTGATCAGCTGGGTGTATTAGAATTTGGTTGTACCCACTGAAACCATCCAAAAAATGAGAAATACTTGTTCCCAGCTAATGTGTCCAGTACTTGATCGATAAATGGGAGAGGAAAGTGATCTTTCTTGGTTGCTTTATTGAGCTCTCTGTAGTCTACACAAATTCTCCATTTGCCTCCTTTTTTAGGGACTATGACCAGTGGTGAGACCCATTCACTGTCAGAGATGGGATATATGAACCTTGCATCTAATAACTTTTGTAGTTCTACCTTAACAATGTCCTTTAATGCTGGGTTAAGCCTCCTTTGTGGTTTTCTGATAGGAATAGAACCTTCTTTGATGTAAATGTAATGTTTGCAGATATCAGCATGGATTCCCTTCATGTCAGCATATGTCCATGCAAAAGCTTTATTTTGTTCTGAGAGTACCTTCATTAACTGCTTTTCTTGCTCTGGCTTCATATTGGAATTAATGTTGACTATCTTTCCAGGCATAATTTCCACTATTTTTTCTTTTTCAGATTGTTCTTCCAGAGATAGCATTTCTGCCCACATTTTATTTATGTTCTGGTTTGACCTTTCGCCCAAGGTATTTTTTTAAGGATTCTAATATTATACTTAAGTATAGTATTCTATGTGATTATTTTGGATTGAAAAACACATATATATATATATATATATATAGGTAAGCAAATATCAAATATGAAACATACAATTTATTACTTAAATCTGTAAATTTTGGCGAAAATTATGATAAAAAACATATTTTATGTATACATAGGCGATATTAGAGACTAAAAATGACCAAATAGCGAATTTATTTTTTAAAAAAAGCTCGAAAAATAACCAATTGACGAAATTTCGCCCCTAAAAATTTCCCTGCTTTCGCTTTCTTATTGCTGGTCTGTGTCAAAAAGTCTATCAAGACCATCATTGTTAGAAGGTGCATTTTGGATAAACCTATCTAAATGGCTATCTTCGTCTATGGCTTTTAGTGATAGTGCAACATCAATTGTAAGGATAGGTTGTATGTTTTGATTTGATGTGTCATTATAATCATCAGTCCAGTTTTGATATTCTCGGTCTGAAGATTTCCTAGCTGGTGGATAAATGGTGATTTTTTTCCTAGCTTGTCCACTGGTGATTGTCATGTTACCTGATTTGCAACCGATGTAAGCATCTTCAATTTCCAGCCAAGGTTTGCCTATTATGATCAAGTAACCGCTAAGTTTACTCTTTACTTCGATGACTATGAAATCAACTGGGTATTCCCAGGATTCTATATTGATTATTATATCTTCGAGCATTCCTTTAGGTCTCACTATGGATGTGTCAGCTAGCTGGAGTACTGTAGTTGTTGGTCTGACCATTGATTGGAGTCCTAGTTGTATCATAGTATCCTTGGTCATCACATTTATAGAAGCTCCCAAATCAATTAAGATTTTGTCTATCTGTCTGTTATTAATGACTATGTTGACTACAGGGCTTCCTAGATCTAGATATTTGGGGTTAACAACGATGCCTAGCATTAGAACTTCCAACTAGCCTACTACATTGATCGTTGGTGGGTCACATTTTTTTTTCCAGGCCTTTTTAAACAATTTTCTTTAATGAATTTGTTGCAAATAGGTACATCTCTGATGGCATGCAAGATTGGTATTTGGATATTCAAGTGCTTTAATTCGTTCAGGCTTGCATTTTCTTCTTCTTCTTTTGTACTTCGTACTATTTTTCAGGGAATGGAGGGTTTCTGTTTCGTGTGAGTGGTTGAATTTCTTGCTCTTGAGGGTTTGGTTCATCCAGATGCTGAATATGGGGTTGTATCGTTTTTTCGTGAGCCTCAGGTTCTTGGATATTCTGTGTGTGTGTATTTTGCAACATTTTCCTAGATCTTAAATTAATTTCATTTATCTCTAGCATATCTACAATGTAGGTTGGGAACTGTACCATTTCAGTATTGTAGGCTTGTTTTTGCAGTGGCCTATTGTTGTTAGGATTGGGAATTGGCTGTGCAGGAATTGGTGGACGTCTGGGCGGTGGTTGATTTGGTGGTGGTGGCATGATGAGTGGCTATTGCTACTGCAATTTAGCTCTCCAATTCGATGAATAAGGGTATGGATTTCCATAATTCGTAGTTGGTTGAGCAAAAGGTGGGGTGTATGGGGGGTAAGATTGTGGGTAATAAGCCTACTGATATTGTTGGTTTTGTTGCCACTGATTTGGATTTTGCTGAGATGGCCATGGGGCTAGTACAGAGTTTCAATTCTGCTGGTTATTTCCCTGATTGTAGTAAGGTTGGTTGTTGGGTTGGTACGTCCTAGGAAAATTATTCCTCCTTTGATTCACAAAGCATAGCTATTCTATTGCACCTTTAGTTGTGGGATCTTGAATAGTAGCTTTACATGAGGGAAACAGAGAACACTTATCAGTTGAGTGATCGTTAGTGCAGAGACCACATATTTCTATGGTGTTCAGTGTGCACTGCCCTTTCTCACTTTTTTTTTTTTTTTTTGCAGCGTGGACAAAAGACTGCCAAGGCTTGGTTGATTTCATCCTGTTTCTTCTTGATTTGGAGTGCATCTAGTTGCATGGCCATAGATTGTAAGATGTCGGTCTTCATGTCATCTAGCAGGTTTCCTAAATCAGATTTTGTAAGGTTTGGTCCCGAAGATGCTGGTCCCCTAGTAAATGTGTGCGTATCCCTGGTCCCACTTTTACTTTTCCTAGATCTAGAGTAGTTTTTGAAGATTTGTAGGATTTGGTCATAAGTCTTCTGGAATATATCTCCATACCCTAGAAGGTTTAAGACTTCAAAATTTTCTTCTTGTACACCTCTAAGAAGGACAAGTTTTAGTGATTCAGGATCTAAGGTGCAATGACTAGCTCTTTTGTAGCTAAGTTGAAATCTTTGGGCATAATCTTCTAATCATTCCCTTTCTCCTTGTTGCATCCGAAAGATTTCATCTCTTGTATCCTATACTTTGCATTAGTCCCTATATTTTTCTAGAAATGCTTGTTTCATTTGGTCCCAGCTAAAAATATTATTTCCTTCGAGGCTCATGAACCACCTAAGTGATAGATCCTTCAGCGTGGAAGGAAAAAGCCTCAGCGTTTGTGCATCAGTAGTGTAATCAAAGGATCTACAAACTACCTCAAACTCAAACAGGAATGTATCAGGGTCTTCTGAAGTCAGACCATGGAAGTTTGGTAGATTGTTAGGGTTGATGTTCTTCATCCTAGCATCTCCAAGAGGTATGCTGATGGGAAAGGTGAACAGTTCCCTAGGTTCTTCATCTTCTTCTTCCATAGTGGTGTTTGAGCTAGATTCAGCAAAGAAGTTGTTTAGGTTTGGGTCGTAGCTAGAATCAGTTTCTTCTTCTGAGTTAAGGAATTCAAATTGAGAGTTATCAGAACTATTATCGCTCATAGGATGGGCAGGTAGGAAGCATCCAAATCTATCTCTCTATCGTCTAGGCATTCATGGTAAAAATTTTATGTTTTCAGGTTGTTGTTTTTTTTTAAAGATGTCTCCTAAAGATTAAGCACCTCCCCGACAATGGCACCAAAAAGTGGTGAGCTCTTAGAATGGGTGCCTAATGAGAGTAGCTAGACTAGGGGCCTACTTTAATTATCAACCTAGGGGACGTAAAAACTTAAGAGGTGCTAAAACTATATGTGCTCTAGAGGATAGTCTTTGTTGTGTTCCAGGTGTTGGTGTAGATCTCATATGTTTATCTAATCAAGAAGAGGGTGAGCTAAAAAGGTTGTAAATCTATGAATGGTGAGTCCCTATGTTAAGAAGTTTAACCATGATGAAACAGTAAATCTATACTATGAATTAAATTGCTGAAACAATAACTCTATACTATGAAACAGTAAATCTATACTATGAATTAAATTGTTGAAGCTTGGCAAATTTATTCTAGAAACGAAAGACTGAAAGTTGGGATTCTAATATAGGAATCAAATGTTGTAAATCAAGTGCATAATACTAGAAGTCTGATCTAAAATATTCAAAGGCTAAAAACTAAATTTAGAATGCAATTATCCAGTGCTACGAATTAACCAATCTTTATTTATTCGGATTAAACACTAAATCGATGAACTGAAATAATTAACCTTTATTATCTAAGTCTAATAAAAGAAAGATGCATGACCTTTCTGGATCTGAATCATTGCCTGAGAATTGATATGAAAATATATGAAAGCAGACATCCAAATATGCGTGTGCAGAATGCGGCTACAGGACTACAAAATGCGTTCTACTGAACTGCAGAATGAGCATTGATCAACTACAAAAAATATGCTAAACGAAAATAATCCTTTAACTGAAATAAAACCATACTATTCAACGCCATCAAGGTATCTTCACACATGATAAGAAATAAATCAATTCACAGCATAAATGTAAAATACCTGAAATAGAGTAAAGCTCCTGACTTACGTGTTGGAGGGGCCCTCCCCAACCCATACTCAAGAGTAAGAAAAACTTATAAACACAGGTGTAAAAGAAACATCAGTCTTCTTTATTCAAAATGGTAACTTCATGGTTCTGAAATAGTCTGTAACACAAATTGTCTCAACAGTATAAAATGTAAAACGATGGTTCTACAAAATGGCAGTAGGACCCCCTCGCTACCCGAGAGGTCCACATATGTGTGCCTCAAATTCTAACCTAACTACTTGCTTTAATTGCCAATCCTGTTGAACAAGAGTTCTTCTCTATAATTCAGGGAAACAGGGCACTAAGCTTTGCATGGTCCTTCAATCTCTCAACTAGATTTGTGTGTTTATCCCTTAGTGTACCTGCACCTGCTCCAACATACTCGTTTTCATGCATTATTTTATAAAAATGCTTTTTAAGCATAAAAAGAATAATCTAAAAACATCTTTCTTAAATAATCAAAGTACATCATTAACCCACAAAACAAGTGTATTTCCTTGAACATATCTTGTGTTTTACTGTGGCAAAAATGCTATTAGGATACCTATTATTCAGTCTTATCAGGGTGGAAGCATTAAAATTTGAAATAAGGGAGATACGAGACCCAAAATGACCTTAGAATTAAAAATTCACATTAAATGGGCCAAATAAAAAATAAAAATACGGAAAATAAGGTGGCATTGGATCATGAGGGTGCATAATAGGTTGTGGGGCCCACATGTGGCAAGATTCCCCACTATACTTGGCATCATTCTCACACAAATTGGAGTTCAAGGTGGAGGGTAACATACGTGGGTTAGATGAAGAGGCAATATTCACGGAAACAATGAAGGAGACTTGACTTGGATTGGAAGAGTAACTCCCAATGAAGAGGAAGAAACATCATAGACAAATTGTGACACTTGTAACAAGATTCCATGACATCTATGACAACAATAATGAAGGAATCTATGATAAATATGATATATCAGGGCTAAAAATAGCATCAAGAGGGCACATAGAGGGAGTTATGGTCAGCCAATATTCCCAATTCGAAATGGGGGAAAGAGGAGTGCAAGAATGAGGAGGACAAGTGTCTCATGAAGGAATCAACCACTAACTCAAGTTGGATGAGTGTATTGGAGGGAAATTCAAGCTCATGATCCCACATGAAGTTAACAAAAAGCGAGGATGGGGAAAAAGAGCAAATTTTGGATCATTTTTGTTTTGCACTCTTGGAGATCTTAGTGTTATACCTAAATCTTTCTACCCTGAGACTCAGTGTAAACATCCCTGAAGTTTCCCATGACTGGAGGGCTTAACTGACCTATTTTTCAAGGTCGTCGCAGTTCACCCTTGTGCAACATGCGATGTCACAGTTTCTCCTAATGCAACCTGCGACGATGTCAGTTAGTTGGATAAAAGAGCATCTTCGAGCCCATTCTCGAAGAATAGTGATGTGGATCTCTATCCCTAGCCTATAGGGGAGATGGAATTCGGTTCCCTAGCCCTTTGGTGAGATCCCCTAACTCTCTCCTACCATATCTCAACCTATCCTACCCTCTTAGTCCTATATAAGTGAAGCTCATTCCCATTCCAAAGGGAGGAAGTCTATAATATCTACATGCTGGTGAAATTATCTTAGGAGAGATCTCTAATCATCCCTTAAGAGATCCACACTTCCTTTGGAGTCTTTGGCATTGGCTTGATCGGAGAAGGATTGCTACGTTAAGTCATTGGTTGTAATCACTTCCTTCTATGTATTTCCCTTATTATACAGTAATATAAATGCTTTCCACCAAACGTTGTTGTATTGATGATGTTTCATGTAGTTTGCATGCTTAATTGCTTACTTAGATTTATTATTGTGTAGATGCATTTTACTACTTGTTTTGTTCTGTGTTTTCTTGATAGGTTTTGCAGCTGAGATTTGAAGACCATCAAGCTTGGAGCAAAACATCAAGGAGAGAGGATCAACGATCCAAAAGGTAAAGCATCTATCTACTCGATCTCTAATTAGATCTAGGAAATTATTCTATGTTCTGTCCTATTTGTTCTATACTAACATTAATCTAGGGAGATCAGTCCTTGAGTCCTCTCTTGGTAGATTGTCCGTCAAACACTTAGCTTGTCCATGCACGATGGGTGTTTACCTTCCCTGTTATTGAACCAAATTAGAAGGTGAAATATCCCTATCCAATTTGGTTGGAGGAGAGGCCATTAAGACATATTATCAGATCTTAAACTACATTTTTTTTTAGGTTCAATTCCCTCTACAGTTCGGGTTTATCTCATAGTTCTTATCCTCCCATCTCTTCAACTTGCATTCTCTTCTCAGTGTTCATGTTCTAGTGTTGATGGCGCACTCATGGATGCACAGAATTTGATGAGGGTGTATTTGTGACTCCATGGATGTAATATCTTATTTATGGAACTACATTGAGCTACATATATGATCCATAGCTTGAAACCCCATGTGTACTATGCATAAATTCCAAGCAAACCTCTCATTTAAGCTAGTTTTCCTCTATATTTCCTTGTGAACTCTTGGAGTAATTATACATCTGTTTTGTATCAGACTTTCTCTGAGTTTTTGAAGCTTATTTAGAATCCTATGATGTACTATCTATTACCAAGTTACTTTATGCAGGCCACTTGGGAATTTGACCAAATTTTATGTAACAAATTCCACATCTTTTGTCTACATTTTCCAAGCAATGTTTATGTGTTACAACTTTCTGTTTTGTGGGTCCAATAGAAAGTGGTAGATCATGATAAATGAAGAATTTTGGTTTCCAATGAATTCCTTTATCCAATCCAATCCTCTATTCATAAATTAGGGAGATTCATACAACATTTGGAAATCCTAAAAGTCAGTAACTAGTGGGGGATTTCAATATCGAATTTGCTAGTATTGTTCCATTTCATTCCTCCTTGATTAATGAAAGTCATAAATGTATTTAGCAAGTGTCTGAGTGTCCAATAGATGAATTAGGATGTACTAAGAATCCTAAATCGCTTCCATATATAATTTGAAATCATTTGGGACAGCTTGGGTTTCACTAATCCAAAGTTCGAAATTGGCCAAAATTGAACAAATTTTCATGGTAGGGACATTATAGTGGTATCAGAGCATGGTCCTTGCACCTGTGAATTGGATCATCCATTGAATAATAAAATTGCATCCATTCCCTACTATAAGTATGATGATCATTATGATGATGACTATGATGAGCAATATGAAGAGTACTACAGATAGTATGAGGAAGAAATGTCCAGGAGGTACCTTCTACAAGTATATTCCATCAGATCACATTTGGAAGAATAAATGAAGTTTATTCTTATATCCATATGTATGGAGAATATGCATTTTCCACAATCAAAGATAAAACTTTGGAGGAGAATGAAAGGAGTAAAAATCAGTCTATTTATGAAAAGAGCAATGAAATATCTGAAGCTTCATTGGATGCATGTGTTTCCTACTTTATGAGATTTTTTGGATCTTCTTCAAAAAGAGGCTCCAAAGATATTGATCCTAAGGCAACCAAGGGGAAATATGAATCATATTGCTTGAGGGAGCACAAACAAAGTACAAATCAGAGTAAAGGAGAAGAAATGAGGACAAGGATGAGCATCTCAAATCCATCCTCAATCCTTGAAGAGGATCATCCAGAGACATTTATTGATGGGTGTCATGATGAGGTACTTACTGATGAGTGCCCAAGATTTGGAGGAGAATCTATTGATGGATGCTCTCATATCTATATTGGTGACATAGAGATCATCCTTTATGGGTTTGTTGCAAGTCCCAACTCCATTGAGCAGGAATAAGAAGACCTTGTAGCAGCAAAATATGAACCCATATCAGCTTCGCAGTCAAAACTTGAGCTTCCATGTGAAGTTGATCCCAAGAAAAAAGAAGAAGAGGAGGTTCTCTCTCATGAAACCTCCTTCATTTCAAAGGTCATTTGAGTATGAGTGAAAGGGAGATCTATGAGGCCCTTATCATGACACTCAAGCATTGGTTTCAAATTCTTGTTGGAGAGTTTCTTCATTGGAGGAGCCATACTTCCTTGAAGATATGGAGAAGATTCAAAGATCAATGTGCAACATCGAAGGTAATTTCATGTATTTTCATATTTATAGAAACAATTTGGTTGATCTTAATAAATGGTTACATGAGGCATACTTGAAGAATAATGAGGATATTCATAAGTTCAAAATTCAAAATGAGCAACTTCTTGAGAGGTTGAAAGATACTTGTTCTTCCTCCTATGTTTCAAATTGTCATTTGGTAGATTGCTTGGAGGATTCTCATGACATGATGGATCATGAGAAACATGGAAACTTGCATGTGCTTGATGTGTTTGAAGATGTGCTTGATGTGTTTGAAGATGATCTTGATGAGAGCCATGCTCTTTTTGTGGTGGAAGAAGAATTTGATTTGACTCTTGATGATGGTTACACACTTTTTGAAGAAATGCATGATTCCACTACCTTGGAACCAACCTATGAGGAAAGTTTCACACTTTTGAGGGAGGTGCATGATCCTACCCCTATGGAGCCTTAACATGATGAAACTTTTGCACTTTTTGATCATTTGGGAGAGTTGTTTCATTCTCCTACATCTTACACTTCAACATTTTGCAACATTCATACTAATGAAGTATGGGTGAAAGGTTTCTTTTTGATGGTTCCACATGAGGAGTATGAAACTCCTATCTCTCCTTTTGATGATGACATAACTAGAGAACCTTCTTATTTACATTTGAAGCAGCATCCTTTGTTACCTTATAATGATACAGATCTTCATGGATGCACATGTGGTACTCCTTTGAGCCCCTTGAAGGCTCATTGTTCTCTTTGCTCCTTACTTGATGCGAGAGTTCCTTCATCCATTGTTTGGGTGAAAGGCCACATGGAAGAATTACTTGACACATCCCACACCTCCTTGGAGGAGCATCCATTTCTCTCATTTCATGACTCTCACATTCATGGATGTATTGATGAGACTTATTTGAGCCACTTGAAGTCTCCTTGTTTTCTTTGCTCCTTTCTTGGTTCATATTTTGGTGGAGGTTATTCATTCACTTCTTGGATGAAAGAACACATGGCTGATTATTTTGACACATCTTAAATTATTTTGGAGCATCATTATAGGACATGGGACCCTCACCTATATCATTGGAGCAGATTTTATTGGTCACTTGATTCTTGTGTGCACTTGGAAAATCGTGGTCTACTTGCTGGGATGGACAAGCACTTTCATGATTCTTTGATGAGGAACCTTCTTGATGTACATTTTTATGATGTTGTTATGTACTTTGATGATATATATTTTTTAATTAAGATGTTTAAGAGAATGATCATTAGAGAGTGGGATCTTGGCATCTCCCACCTTGATGTAAAATTTTGTGTTATTTTGCTCATTGATGGAATGTGTCAGTTATGGGCTCCTGGCATTCCACACTTGGTTGAAATAATTTGGAGGATATTGTACACCTCCTACTTTGAGGTAATGTTTTTGGATACCTTGTGCATGATAGGAATGCACAAGCATTGGGACAATCACTTCCCCATGTTTGATCTCCACATTGGCCATCATCAGTTTAGCATGAAGGGAGAAATTTTGTAGGAGGCAACTCTACATGTAGTCAGTGTGGTCATTATGGATCCTTCTTCATAGCCATTGAATTGGCTAATGCACCACTTAAACTCCACTCTTGTATGCACAAGGTTTTTGGTAATAATCTTTGAAAGTATGTACTATTTCTTTTTGAACAAATTTTGATTTGTAGCAAGATTTGGAAAGAATGCATGCACCATGTGGGAACTATGCTAACCATTTTGATAGAGAAAAATTTACATGCAAATTTTTCCAAATAAAAATTTGGAATGATGTGGATATTGCATATTGGCCATGAAAATAAAAAAGATGGTTCCAAGACACACATGGCTCAGTGTGGGGCCCTTTTTTATTGGCCAAAGGAAGTCATTGAGTTGGGAAAATTCTGCTCCTACATTTCTTCCCACATGTCCAATGGAATGTCTTAATTACAACTTTGGTATTGGTATGAAAATCACATATATGTGGATCATATTTATAAGGATGGAAGATACATGTAGCAAAGTTTTGGATCTAGGTGCAACAAGGAATCCAAGAGGCACTCCAAAGCATTCTTCAAACAGTCCAAAATCAACAACAGGTGCATGAAGACATGAAGAAGAGGGAGTTAAGCTTATGGGTGGTTGATTTGGTACATCAAATATTGCAGCCATACAAGCAATCTAGTTTGAATGATAAAATGGCTGCAAAGTTAAGGACAATCCTCTATGGTCCATGCAAATTTAATGAGAGGATTGGAAAAGGTATTTGTGAGTTGGGGCTTCCCAAGGGAGGAAAGGAATACAGTTACACTTTATGTCTCTTATTTCATGGATGCAATTGTGAAACAAGTGTCGATATCAAAATATCTCCTTCCAATTGATGAAGGACACATGATTCTTATTCCCAAAAGGTTGGTTCACCTATGAAAAAATAGAATCATCCAAAGGTATCTTGTATAGTGGAAAGGGTTTCTTAATGAGGATGTAACCTGGGAAGATGGACAAATTTTGCAACATCCAAGTTTTAAATTGATTGGGGACAAGCAATATTGGGTGTGGAGGACTATAATGTCCCCATCCAAATAAATTATCATGGAGTAAAAATTCCACTAACCTACTAGTTCCCTAGGTTGGGGTGGAAGCATTAAAATTTGAAATAAGGGAGCTACAAGACCCAAAGTGACCCTAGAATTACAAATTCACATTAAATGGGACAAATAAAAAATAATAAAAAGGAAAATAAGGTGGAATTGGATCATGAGGGCGCATAAGAGGTTGTGGGACTCACATGTGGAAAGATTCCCCACTATAGTTGGCATCATTCTCACACACATTCGAGTTCAATGTGGAGGGTAACGTACTTGGGGTGGATGAAGAGGAAATATTCATGGTAATAATCAAGGAGAATCGACTTGGAGTGGAAGAGTAACTCCCAATGAAGAGGAAGAGACATCATAGACAAATTGTGAAAAGATTCGATGACATCTATGACAACAATAATGAAGGAATCTATGAAAAAGATGGAATATTGAGACTTGATGGAAGACCTATGAAAAATATGACATATCAATGCTAAAAATAGCCATCAAGAGGGTTCATAGAGGGAGTTATGGTCATCCAATATTCCCAATTCGAAATGGGGGAAAGAGGAGTGCAAGAATGAGGAGGATAAGTGACTCATGAAGGAATCAACCACTAACTCGAGTTGGGTGAGTGTATTGGAGGGAAATTCGAGCTTATGAGCCCACATGAAGTTAATAAAAAGGGAGTATGAGGAAAGAGAGAAAATTTTGGATAATTTTTTTTTCACTCTTGGAGATCTTAGCTTGTCCATCACGGTGGGTGTTTACCTCCCCTGCCATTGAACCAATTTCGAAGGTGAAATATCCCTGTCAAAGTTGGTTGGAGGAGACGCCATTCATATCTATTATAATATCTTAAATTATGTTTTTTTTCAAGTTCAATTCACTCTATAGTTCGAGTTCATCTCTTACTTCTTATTCTCCTATCTCTTCTTCCATTCTCTTCTCAATGTTCATGTTCTAGTGTAGATGGCGCACTCATGGATGCATAGAATTTGACGAGGGTGTATTTGTGACTTCATGGATGTAATATATGATTTATGGCACTATATTGAGATTAATATATGATCCATAGCTTGAAAACCCATGTGTATTATGCATAAATTCCAAGCAAACCTCTCATTCGAGCTAGTTTTCCTCTATATTTCCTTATGAACTCTTGGAGTAACTATACATCTGTTTTGTATCAGAATTTATCTGATTATTTTCAGATTATTGAGAATCCTATTATTTATTGTATATGACCAAGTTACTTTATGCAGGCCCCTTGGAAACTTGACTAAATTTTATGTAACAAATTCCATGTCTTTTGTCTACATTTTCCAAGCAATGTTTATGTGTTACAACTTTCTATTTTATGGGTGAAATAGAAAGTGGTAGATAATGATAAATGATTCATTTTGGCTTCCAATTAAGTACTTTATCCAAGGGAATCCTCTGTTCATAAATAAGGGAGTTTCGTACATCATTTGAAAAGACTAAAAGTCAGTAACTAGTGGTGGGTTTCAACATCGAGTTTGCTAGTATTGTTCCCTTTTATTCCTCCTTGATTAATGCAAGTCATAAATGTATTTAGAAATTTTATGAGTGTCCAGTAGATGCATTAGTATTTACTAAGACCCCTCAATCCCTTCCAAATAGAATTTGAAAGCATTTGGGATAGCTTGGGTTTCACGATTCCAAAGTTTGAAATTTGCCAAAATTGAACAAATTTTCATGGTAGGGACATTACAACACCTAAGAAACATTTAATTAACAAATCTGAGGTCCAATTAAATTGATCGTTAGTGCAGGTCGGTCGAAGACATGGGATTTAAAACTATGAAGGACATAAAGCACAAATTTGACACTTTAGAAAAAGGACATGCCTTCCTAAAGAAATAAGTCAAGCCAAAAAAAAACCAAGCTCATCCTTAGTCCACAAAAAGTTTTCCTCCTAGTTGCAACCAATAACATATGTCATGTCTTGGGTCATGGATGATCTATGTGAACTATATTCCATATATTGAAGACAAAACAAAGTGCAATAAATACAAGATGGAGATCGAATCACCTTAGCTAACCACTTGTGATATGCCCTTAGATACAAACATAAAGAAACACATCCTCTGTATATGTCATTATAAATACACGTGTCCTTAAATGAATTTTGAGTGGCATACATTTTTCCAATAAATTTTTTTATGTTGTCCAACTTTAGAGACCATACCTACTTACACACACTTCGTCCAACTCTAAACAAGGATTAGTAAAGGTAAAAAGGGCCTGTGCAATTGTATTGATCACCATTGCAATTCATTAAAAACCTTTGAATAGGGAAAATGTTTTGTGCAGAGCTTAAGGTATGCACCATAAGCTAATAACTTAATTTTTTTATTATAAAAATTGGAGATTGCTCACCCTGAATGACTAGTGTTTGTTCCTTTACCTCCGTTGTCTCCCTCTTTTTATGTCCAATATGTAGGTATTTTGATTTTCAAAATATTAAGGAAGATATTGTGCATACAGATACTATGTGTCTTCAGAGGAACTAGGTCATTATCCTTGGCTAGTTAGAAACATGAACATGGATACCTTGCAAATAGATTTGAGATGGTCATGACATAGGTGACCTACAAACTTGGATGTGGTTTAGATTTTAGGTCTATAGTGTTGGGTCTAATAACGATTATAACAAGTTTTCAAATTGATTCATATATTTAAACAAAAATAAACTTAAACAATAGAAGACAACAACACATCAACACATTACATAGAAATTACCTTGGAATCCCCTCTCATGGAGGAAAACCAACAAATTGGTGAAATTTCACTCATCTATTAATCAAACACTAAAAAAAACGTGTTTACAATTGTAACGTGCTAGACCACAAATCACACTTCATTACATGATCATGCTACACACTACTTTTCATAGTACAATAATACATCATGCATAGCCATTACATCTCATTTATAGATGCAATACAACCAAATACTCATTAATGAAAATCCATAACTTCTTAAACACTTTCATTTATTCAGTTATAGTCGACTTGACTAGGTTAACTTTGGTTTATTTCCCTTTGAGCTTCCAATCATTCCATCGACTAGTCGTTTTCCTTGAACCAAACAAATATTTCAGTCCGTTGACCGAATAGAATTACACTGTATTTATCCTTTGAATCTAGTTGAATATGGACTTTTCTAGTCAATTTACATGCAAAGAACATAACATTCCCAACATGCTCCCACTTGTTGTCTTCTTTGCGTAAACATGGAATTCAAAACTTCAGTTCACTTTAGCAGGGTTTCCAAGCCCATTGTTTCCATATACCAAGACAACTTCTCTGTGCTTACCAAGTTGGTCAATGAGCCTACAACAATATTTACTATGTCTACATTTTCTTGTAACACCTTTTGGTTCTCAACCATCTCCCTCACAAAATGGTATTTAACATCAATGTGTTTCGTCTTTGAATTATATGTTGGATTCTTTGCCAGGAATATTGCACTTTGACTGTCGCAATCAAACCTAACAACATTTTTCCCAAACCCAACATTTGAACACAATATATGCAACCAAACAACCTCCTTTCATATATGAGTGGCTACCATGTATTCAACCTCAGTAGTCGACAATGCAACAACCAAATTCCTTCTACTCATCCAAATGAATCCTTCATCAAATATCTTAAACACATACCCACTAGTTGATCATTTGTAGTCGATATCTCCAGCCTAATCAGAATCAACAAAACCATGTACATTGATTTCCTTGTTGTCCTCGATTTCTCCTCAATAATATATTTCATAATCCATCATGTTGCACAGATACCTGAATACTATTTTGAATGCAATCCAATGCTCTTTTCTAGGTATCAGTATGTACTTGTTCAATACTCCCATTGAATGGGAAATATCATGTGTACAGGCCATAGCATACATTATACTATCTACAACACTGGCATAGGGAACACTTAATACGTACTCATTTTCTTCCTATTTCTTTGGACACTATTCAATAGATAGCTTGAGTCCCATAGGAATAGGGAGCTTGATTTTTCTACTCTCCTGCATGTTGAAACGTTTCATAACTCTGTCAACATATTTCCTTTGACTTAACTAGATCCTTCTACCTACACTATCTCTCTAACTTTCCATTCCAAGAATGAAATTTGCTACTTGGAGATCCTTCATGTCGAACTTGGAGGATAACTATTGTTTCACCTCTTTTATCAAATCCATGTTATTTGCAACCAAAAACATGTCGTCGACATACATAACTACATATATGAAATGACCACTGAATTTCTTCCCATAAACATTATGAATGACTCGACTTCTCACAAACCCCAACTATTGGATATGCATATCAAACTTATGGTACCACATCCTAGGAAATTGTTTTATAATGTAGAGAGACTTCTTGAGCTTACAGACTAGCTCCTTTTCTCCATCCATTATAAAACATTCAGGCTACTTCATATAAATCTCATCTTCAAGATCACCATGAAGAAATTTTGTCTTTACTATCTCAAGATAAAATGCTACAACTAAATACATTAGTACCCTTATGGAAGTTATCTTAGGAATATGAGAGAGAATTTAATCAAATTTAACTCCCTCGACTTGGGAATACCCTTTCTCTACCAGTCGATCCTTGCACTTCTCAACTTGATCTACTGTATTTATCTTGTTATTGAACACCCACTTACTGTCGATGGGTTACCTTCCATTTGGTAACACGATTAGATCCAATGTTTTAGTTTTCTTCGGGGACTCAATTTCTTCTTCCATAGCCCTTTTCCAAAATTTTCCCTTTGTCGTTTCGATCACTTCCTTTACTGACATGGGATTGTCGTCTATGGAAAATAACATAAAATAAGAGTGAAATTCAAGTGGAATGTACCTTTCCAGTTGTTTCCTTTCTTGACTAGAACTACTAACATATGGATTTTGTTGTTCCACCCCTTTGTCAGATTTAGTCAACTCCCCTAAATACAAACTGTCATCGTTCATTTCAAACTCTTTATTTAATTTATTTTCTCATTTAACCTCTTCATCCTTGGAAGTTCTGTTGACTTCTCTAAATATAAAATATCAACTATAAATGTCCGTCCTCGTCATTGGGTTCCACAGCCTATACCCTTTCACTCCATCCTTGTACCTGATGAATATGCACTTCTATGACCTGAAGTCGAGTTTAGTTCTTTTCTCCTTTGGAATATGCACAAAGGAATCACACCAAAACACTCTGAGATGTGTAAGAGAGGACCTTTTACCAGGCCATGCCTCATATGGAGTCTTTTTTACTAGAGTCATCGACAGTGATATATTCACCAGGTAACATGCCATATTGATCGCTTCTACCCATAATTGTTGTGCAACTCCTACACCACTGAGCATGCTCCTCACTTTCTCCATCAACGTTCTATTCATTCTTTCAGCAACTCTGTTCTATTTAGGCATGTAGGGAGTTTTTTTTTGTTGAGCTATACTACTGTCTGTAGAACTGGCCAAATGCTTTTCCATAAAATTTTCCTCTATTATTAGTTCTTAGCACCTTGATCCTTTTACCAATCTGATTCTTCATAGGGGATTTTAACTCTTGAAACATCTCAAAAACCTCATATTTAGTCCTCAAAAATACAACCATGTTATTATGGAGAAATCATATACCAAATAAACGTAATACTGAGATTCTCCTAGTGAAGGGGCCGACACAGGTCCAAACACATCACTATGTATTAACTCTAGTATTTCTTTATCCCTAGTAGCACCAGATGAGAACCTTACATTATTATGTTTACCTTAAATATAATGTTCATAGAAATTGACTTCTTCAGAGCAATCATGGATACCTTCGACCATAACTTTACTTTGTATAGCATGAAGACCATTTTCACCTATATTCCCCATATCTTGATGCCACAACATGGTTGAGTTGACTAGACAAGAAGACGTTCCATTGGTCTTAGCACAAACCACATTAACACTTTTATTGGTGTTTATTCTTCCCAATAGTTTGTATAGGGTTTCAATACAAAAAACTCTCATTAACACCATTTATCCTCACACCCTATAGGTTGCACTGCTACATTCCCCATCTTACTTTTCGAGAACAAGTTTCGAGCCAAACCTAGGATATGCAAAACTCTTGGAAGTGTTCTTATTCTTTTTTCTTTCACATTTAGTCAAAGTTTGCCTCGTCCGAATATCCTAGTTGGTGATTCATCTCCTAGAAGGACATCATGGCCTTCGATCTTTTCATACTCATAGAACCACTCTCTTCAAGGTTTCATATGATATGATGCACCATAGTTGATCAACCAAGAGTCTCAATCCAAAAGTGTAATTATGGAATCCATATACACATTTTCTTTCTCTTATTGTGAAGATTTACCATCATTCGATTGACCTTCTTCAGACCCTTTTCCTTTCTTTAATTTTGTTGATTTACAGTTCTGTCTATAGTGCCCAATTTTGTTGCATTGCCAACATGATTTCGTCGTTGGAATATGCAATCTAGTATTAGATCTACCCTTCGAATTTGATCTTCTACTGGAGGTTATGCTTTTTCCTTTGTCTATCAGTCGATCACATACTGTCAATACGTCATGGGTCACTCCTTCTATGTTCGTTTTCATCATCTCTTCTAACAATAGAGACACGACCACATTGTCAATATTCAATGTGGTATTGATGCTTCCAATAGCCAAGACTAGGTTATCCCAAGAATCTAACAAAGAACATAATAGACTGATGCATTTTTCCTCCTCGATGATTTTAATATACATGAACAACAATTGAATGATAATAGTGTTGAACGCATTCAGGTTCTCTTTGATCAAGACACCTTTACCCATCCTGAGAAGATATAACTTCTTATGAAAGAACATCTTAAACAAATAGTTCGACTGGTACAAGTTTCCCAAATTTTCCCATGGCTTTTGCAGTGTCTTCTTCTGAGACATTCAACAATACAGAGTTTTCTAGACAAAGTTGGATAGTATTCCTTTCCTTTATGTCAATCTTTTGCTAGTCTTCCTTTGACACTCCAACAATATTCATTCCTGGGTTGAATTCTTTAGAACAATGGCACATAACAAAATGATTCATATAATTAAACACAATTAAACTTAATCAAAATGGCACAAAACAACACATTACACATAAATTACCCTGGAAACCTCTCTCTTGGATAAAAACCAACACACCAGTGAGCTTTCTCTCATCTATTAATCAAACATTCAAATACAATTGTTTACAACTATGACTTTCTAGACCACAAATCACACTTCATTACATGATCATGCTACACACTACTTTTCATAATACAATAATACATCATGCATACTAGCCATTACATCTTATTTATAGATGCAATACAACCAACTGCTCATTAATGAAAATCCTTAACTTCTTAACCACTTTTAGTTATTCTGTTACAGTCGACTTGACTGGGTCAACTTTGGTCAATTGGCCATTGAGCTTCCAATCATTCCATCGACTTCCCATCAACTTAGTGTTTTCCTTTGACCAAACAACTATTCTAGTCAATCGACCAAATAGACTTCCACCATCTGTCACCTCCAACTCTAATAAGATATTGACTTTTATAGTTGATTTACATGCATATAATATAACATTCCCATCATAGAGAACCAATTCTACTTTGCATGCATCCTTGGAACAATAGACTGCTCAAGTATTTGCATGGTGTGCAACACAAATAAGGAAAAGGATAAGATGAATAAAAGTGCCAAAAACACAAAGGGTAATAGGGAAGCTTGAGATAAAACCTTAAGATACTACCAACAAACTCCCCCTCATACCAAGTAAGTCAAGTAAATTCAACAAAAAGGTCAGGAAAACAAGGGGTTACACCCAGTCTGAAGATATTAATGCAAAGCTCATGCAATGGATACTAGGCATGAGCTTCTCACGTATGTAGATGGGACAGGAGGTATTTTAGGAAAATTGATATTCATTAGCAGAATATTTTTTTATACTACTAATTAAATTTAACTTCCTACTACATGAGAATTCTCTCTTGAGAGAAGTAGTTTAATGATATGTGAAACATAGATGACAATTTTGATATTGCAATTTCTGGAAACCTAATGAATAAAGAATAAGGTGGAAGAGATAACAATAAGTGTTAGGAACCAATGATTCAAGGAAGACAAAAATGAGGATTGTATTACTTTGACCCATATTTGTTGTTGTGTATATAAGCATGAATTTGAGAAGCAATGGGTGAAGGTTATGGTATGGGTATTATTCTTTGGTCTTAGCCATGGCCATTTTTAGCCTCTTTGTGGGGTATTTCTCACCTTCTCTCATTTTATCACTCACTTTCCTTCCATTTTTTTTATTATGTATCCGTGCTTCCAGTTACTCCAACATCACATTTGACAACCTCTTTTAATGTGTAGTGAGGTATGGATATATATGGCTACTTAGGAGGGACTATTTTTTTCAGAATACACACATCAATAGCCTCACCTAGTGCATCCTCTAAAATCCCTCATTGATAGCATGTGACACCAAGTGACATGAATAAGAGAAAGGATTCCCAAGGTGAAGTAGAGAAGGTTAGATGTTGGGGATGGGGATGGGTAGGTACTAAAGTATAGTCTACTAACTACAAATATCATGCATTATGAGAGACACTAGTATTTTTCCGTAGACTTTAATAGTCAAATTGTAGAGAGGGTCCCTTATCCTATAAAAAATGGGGTCTCTTACACCAATTTGATGTTTGTCTTGGACGTGACCTTAAAAATAGATTATTATTATTATTATGAATTTTTTTCGAAGAAACAAAACTTTATATTCATAATAAAAATGTTTCCATCCAAAAGACTGTTCAAAATACCGAGATAAGCCAAAACTCATCTGTACTATTTCTAGGTAACCTAACTATGTACCAAATCTAGAGCCCTAGATCACCATGACGACTGAAAATTTATACTAGACTTATTACATTGCATAGATTCCTTAAAATATTGACACTTCAAAACATTTACAAATTATCAAAAAGAAAAACTTCCGACTTTTGACGATGACTCTTAATACTGGAGCTCCATGGCTTCGAATTCTTGACCATCCGTGAATTCATGAAGACAGAAATAACCGAGACACAATGTTAATGCTCCCTTGGAAAGCTCGTCAACTTTCTATAACTCATGATCAATATGTCTAAAGTCTTCCCATTGGAAAGATTGTAAAGAGTTTTGTATTTCTTGTAGGAGATGTCCTATATGAACGTTTTCAATGACATTTTTTTGTTTGCCCAATCGATCACTATTTTTTATTCCACCATAACTTGTATTTTTTTAATGCTATGCAAGGTATCCAAGTGCTGAAGAATCCACATGGCAGAGAATTCTGCTTTAATATTTGTTCCTCTTCCTGGAACATACCTAACATGAAAATAATGCGATTGATTTTTAAATAATACCACTCCAAATCCGCAAAATGGTGGATCTCCTTGACTTGCACCATCAAAGAATCCCCATGGAATGTCATAATCTAATTTTGGCATAACTAAAGTTCTGATTTTTTTTTTTCTTTTTGGCTCAAATTTATGCTTCTTTGAGAGCTTTACTAAAAGTCCACCTGTGACCTTTGGAGGAATTTCTTTGTCCTAAAATATACTGTGTTGTGTGTAAACCATGAAGCATTGGAACACATCGTATCATTTTACAGTGTCATCTTGGGACCAATCTAATACACATTCCTCCAAACTTGGCCATTTTTGGATGTAGATCACGTGTTTTCGAATGCCATACTTATGCTAAATACAGGGAAAAAAAGATAAGTTTTAAGATAGATTCTTCATTTAATTTACATAGGGCACATTGATTCAGTCCAGTCCATCCTCTCTTGATACTATTGTCCCAAGTTAGAATTTTGTTGATTAAGTCTAGCCATAAAATTATTTTGCACTTTAGTGGCCCATGTAGATTCCAAATGAAGTCCCACCACCATTTCCTTTTTCCTTGAAAATAAGATCCCATTTGTGTATTATAGGATAACTTGATCATAGAATATCCCAATAAAGGATTCTTAGACAAACATATGGAGTCTTCGACGTCTTCAACAAGATAGATAAAATTTGAGCATAGTTTTCTTATGTAATTTCTCCATTTACCTTTGTCCTTCCCTCTTAGACCTAGATTGTTAGCTGACTTTCATCATCTCCTTCCCCATTCTTGAGTATTTTGAGCCTTTGCATTTGCTAGGGTAAAAATGTCTAAATCATGCAAGTTACATTTAAGGTTCTTAGAAACATGAATCTCATCATCCGCTCCCATCCACATGTCATTCCATATCCTCACCTTACTTTTGCTACCCACCTTCCACAAAGTCCAAATTCCAATTTGCGGGAAGGATGCTACCATTTCTTTTTGGCCAATAGAGCCAGTTTTTAGGACTTTTTGGGTTTAAAATCTATACCATTCTTGCACAAAGAGCCCCCTAGGTATTTTTTTCTCATCATTCTTCCCCATAGGTTGAGTTGTGGGTGAGTCTCCACAAGGTTTTTATCTCTATGATTGGATGAACATAAATATGTTCTTTAGACCCAAACCTCCCAACTATTTTAGCATTTCAATTTTCATCCATTTTACCAATGGAATAACTTCGTTTGATGACAATCTGACCATAAGAAACTAAATCTCTTTTGCCTTATTTTAGTAAGGATTCCTTTTGGAATGCTTGTGGTATATGTCAAGTATACTAGAAAGCTTTCCAAGACTTACTTTAAAATAAACAAATAACCCCCCTATGAAGTCATTCTATTAACCCATAAAGAGATATGAGCCTCCACTTTTTTGTAGAGCCAAATCCAATTGGCACACCTATCGGAATTCGACTTCAAGAAGAATCCCAAGTATTTAAAACTAGAATCAAACCTATTTTTTGGGGGAAGTGAAAAAGAGTAGCCACCTAATCCTCCATATCTTATGGAAGATGATTTTAGAGTAGACACAATTTTGTTAAATTGATTTCCATTCCTGTTGCTATGCATATCAACTTCATAATTCAATTTAAGGCTTGCATGTAGTGTAAGCATCCACCCACCACACCCACACTAAATTAAGATACCAGAGTATGAAAAGACAACAAAAATGGTATTCCAATAACTAGTTCAAGCGAAAACCTATTTCGAAGAAAGCACTCAAACCCTCCTCACCCGAAGTCTCACCATTTTAGACTCAGAACCCCTCCCCCTAGAAAAATCCAAAATCAATTTAGGTAATATTGTTGTTGTTGTTGTTGTTGTTATTATTATTATTATTATTATGGTGGTGGTGATGATGATGTGAGGAACCCATGTCAACCATTCTCTTTACTTTGTTAGTATATTGTTGTTGGATGCATATGCTTTGTAAGTTGTCTCGTAGTATTTGTTGATCCATAGTTTGTACTAGCCCATGGTTTTGACCCATAGTATTGGCGCCTAGAATTAGTATATAAGTTTGTGTTGAGGCCAATGAAGGCACCATGAAGTTATTTGTATTGAGCTTGCTCAAAGGAGGTTTCCCCCTCGAAGTTGCTTGCGATCAATAAAAAATATTATGTGATCTCATATATTGTGCATTATATCAATTAATTGTTGCAGGTTCATCACATATGGTATTAGAGCACTTTCTTGGGCTCGTTGGGTGAAATTTCTGCCCAAAAACATTTTTCGCATCTGTTGCAGGTTTGGATCTGGGAATAATCCCTATCCACTTAACTGTGGGAAGTACTTTGGAATAATCCCTAAAAATCATTGTGAGGAGTACCACAGGAACCACAAAGTAGTTGGCCCATTGAGAGGACCTGCCAGTGAAAAGGACAATGACCCCTACCTAACTGACTAGTTCCCACCTGTGAGGTAACCCAAGAGCTGTCATTTGTGGCAAAGTGGTTATCAGTTTTACCTGAGCCGTGGAGTGAGGGGTACTGCCCCGATACACAATCCATCAAACAACATTGGTGGCCGAGTGAATCCCCTGAACCGTTAGGAAGATGAGCATACCTCGGGTCCATACCTATTTTCAGCTGAAAAATCACAGATTTCCTCTGTCCAGAACTGTTGCCGATCACTTCCACATCGTTGCAGATCCATCTGTTGCTGATCACTTCCATGTCATTGCAGATCCATCTATTTCTGATCACTTCCGCATCATTGCAGATCCATTAGTTTCCGATCACTTCCACGTCGTTGTAGATCCATCTATTTCCTATCACTTCTGCTCTGTTGCAAATCTATCTGTTTCTGATCCCTTCCGCGCTGTTGCAGATCCATTCCTGGAAAAAAAAAATCGCCATATCTCCCTTGTTTTCACTCTGTTCCCCTTGAAACATCCGTGACACCCCTGCAATCCCATTCTGCATATTTCATTCCCAAGGATCCTATCCCAAATTCCACTTCCCAAAGCCAGAAATCCCACATTTATATATTTTTAGGTTTTTCCATAACTTCTTAGACTTTCACCCAATTGCCTTCAAATTTTACCACAGAGTTCATTTCCTATTTCTGCTTCTTTGTCCCTCTCTACCAAATTTTCTCATTCTTTCACCCCGCTTTTGAAATCCTCATTTTCTGCTTCCCTATCCATTCGATAGTGTCCAAAACCTAGTCAAACCCAAATTAACCATCATATTTTTTCCCAAATCAAGATTTTCCTTTACTGAAACAGTTTCTGTTTTTTTTTTCTACCCACACAAAAAAAGAAAGAAAAAAAAAAACTCTTGGTTATGGTTGTCACCCACGCAGGAGAAAAAACCATGGAGGAAGCACTTGTAGCCATCCAAACCAAATTCCAAGATCTAGATGAAAATTTTTTTGGCCTCCATCTTGAGCATTCAACCATGAACAACAAACGATAGTCCGAGTCTTCATTAGACAATGGGTTCTCTTCTTCCAACAATTTCCGTGGTCCGAAGCTTGATTTTCCTCGCTTCAATGATACTGATCCGACTGGTTGTATCTATTATGCAAATCAGTATTTCAGTCTACATAATAATTTTGATGTCAACAAAGTTCCACTTGCATCCTTTCATTTGGAACATGAAGCTCTTCAATGGTACTGTTGGTACATCAAGGCTCATGAAGACCCAAAATGGCCAGATTTTTGCCAGCTCCTTTTGCAACGATTTGGTCCTAGTGCTTTTGATGACTTCACAGGATCCCTCACTAAAATTCACCAAATTGGCACTGTGAGATGTTAGGATATTTCTATACTCCATCCTAGTCCTAACATCATTCTCCATTTTTGCATTTTCAGTCTTGCATGCATTTCTGCATTCTGCATGCATGCATGCAATTGCATGCATCCCAGTCATCAATCCCAGCACCTAGCCCTTAGTTAGCTAGGCTCAGGAGCTTCTTTCCACAGAGTTTTAGCCCTCCTATTCATGAAGGCGCCCACATCTCACCATCCACTTGAAAAAGGCACCCTTCTTCACCTACCAGTCTAGTTGTCTTCAGTTAACTAATTTCTCTCCTTGATTTTAGGCTTGACTCACTCTTAACTGACCTTATTACTTCGATGGACCTCCAGTGAGACTAGACTACTCATTTTGACCCCAGTTAGCTCCTCATGCGCCCTCCACTGAGCCTCCTTCATTCAGTTACACTCAGTTAAACCTACCACACTCAGTTAGACTCAGTTTGACTGATGGTTGACAGTTACTTGAGCATTGATGACTCCACTGATGATGATGAAGACTTCTAGTTGTGCTCCGATGACACTCCAGTGATATTTTGATCACTCCATGAAGGCTAATTCAAATTGCCACCTTGGCATTCGAATCCTCATGCATTGTACTACTTATTTCTCCATATTGTGATTAATGAATTAGTGTGTGTGAAGTATTTTTGCTTCTATCCAAGTTCTACTGTATTATTATTCTGTTGCTCATCTTACTGCATTGACCACTCTTAATCTTATTCCTAAATTCTTTCATTGTGAGGTATACATCATCTCTTAGATCTGCTGTGAGGATTTTCACATGGTATTAGAGCATGTTGAGAGTATTGTTTATCTCCATTCCTGAGAGTTTTTTACAGGTTATTATCCAGATTTCGAGTGAAGCAGTTTCTGCATTTTTGCAGCAGTAGCAGTTGTAGATATTCTCTATTGTTTTTGCAGGTCTTCTACAGCTTCCATTTATTCAAAAGAAATCTATCCTCCTTCATTCAACTATGATCCTCTTTCTCCATTGAACTATGATGAATGGAAACCAAAGATGATAGCATATTTGAAGAGAAATGGTCTCTTTGATTATTGTTTTGAAAGAGAGTTCGAATCCTCTGAAGAAGAGATTGACTGGTTAAATAAAGGTGACAGAGTCATGGAATCCATGATGTTTTCTATGTCTCGATGCTTGGTACACCAATTCATTGATGATGTTGAATCTCCAAAAGAGCTATGGGCCCATCTGGATGAAAGATTTGACAAGCATAATGAAGGGATTGGTCCAAACCCTTTCGAGAGAAATCTCAGTGATGCATTCGCTCCCCTTGATGATCTCATTGATCATGAATCAGTATCAAACATATCTCATATTGAAGTTGTCCACAAAGAAGAAGAACTTGCAGATTCTACACTCATGCTCCAAATTCCTTCTATTTCGAATTATGTACCAGCTCACACTCTAGAAATTGTAGAGGTTCCTAAATCCGCTCTTGCACCAGAGTCTGTTGGTTTGCATCATGATCTCATGAATATTTCGAAGGTCAAATCAACCATTGGAGGTAATGCATTCGCTCTCCTTGATCACTCACCTCTTATGTTCTACTATATGATCATTATTTCATGCTTTCAGAAGTTTATTGAAGATGATGGCCATTGCCATTTGCTTGGGATAATTTCTCATGCATTTACTGGTTTAGATATCACCTTTAATGGTTCAAAGGAGATCTTAAGCAACCATGATTCAATTCTTGGATCTGATTTGGATTCCAAGCAATCACTGATATTTGATGGTTCTTTTGGGCATGATGGCCATTGCCATTCGCTTGGGATAATCTCTCATGCATTCAATGGTTTAGATCTCACCTCAAATGGTTCAAAGGAGATCTTAAGAAACCATTCTTCAAGTCTTGGATCTGATTTGGATTCAAAGTATTTACTATCATGTGATGGTTCTTTTGGGCATAGTCTCACCTATGATGGTTCGAAAGAGAAGACAAAATACTATCTGCACATTCATAGATTTGATCCTACCTCAGCTGATTCGAATCACAGGTTCAAGGATCATCCTCATACTTTTGGATTTATTCTCATCACATTTGATCTGAAGAGTAAGTACAAGAACATGCTTTCTGAGCATGATCCACTTCTTCCCAAGAAGAAGATACCTCCATACATGTGACCAATCATCACACCTGCTTGAGTTTGGAGCATTTATTTTTGTGTGTGCCTTACAGTCTATTTTTGAGGGGGGGTATTTTTCCCATGAGGTTTTCCCCATTTCCTCTGTTTATTGACTGTTATTATTATTCATTGTATTGGGTGACCTTTGGTCTCAGTTACCAGGGCCCCGGATGGATTAAGCGGGGGTGTTAGGATATTCCTATACTCCATCCTAGTCCTAACAGCATTCTCCATTTTTGCATTTTCAGTCTTGCATGCATTCTGCATGCATGCATGCATCCCAGTCATCAGTCCCGGCACCTAGCCCTCAGTTAGCTAGCCCCGGGAGCTTCTTTCCACAGATTTTTAGCCCTCCTAGTCATGAAGGTGCCTACATCTCACCATCCACTTGACAAAGGCGCCCTTCTTCACCTACCAGTCCAGTTGTCTTAAGTTAAGTGAGTTCTCTCCTTGATTTTAGCCTTGACTCACTCTTAACTGACCTTATTACTCCGATGCACCTCCAATGAGACTAGACTGCTCATTCTGACTCCAGTTATCTCCTCATGCGCCTTCCACTGAGCCTCCTTCATTCAGTTACACTCAGTTAGATTTAGTTTGACTGATGGTTGACAGTTACTTGAGCATTGATGACTCCACTGATGATGATAAAGACTTCTAGTTGTGCTCCGATGGCACTCCAGTGATCTTTTGATCACTCCATGAAGGTTAATTCGAATTTCCACCTTAGCATTAGAATCCTCATGCATTGTACTACTTATTTGTCCATATTGTGATTAATGAATTAGTGTGTATGAAGTATTTTTGCTTCTATCCGAGTTCTACTATATTATTATTCTATTGCTCATCTTACTGCATTGACCATGCTTAATCTTATTCCTAAATTCTTTCATTGTGAGGCATACATCAGCTCTTAGATCTGCTGTGAGTATTTTCACAACCCACGCAGGAGAAAAAACCATGGAGGAATCACTTGTAGCCATCCAAACCAAACTCTAGGATCTGGATGAAAAATTTCTCGGCCTCCATTTTTAGCATTCAGCCATAAACAACAAATGACAGTCCGAGTCTTCATCAGACAATGGGTTCTCTTATTCCAGCAATTTCCATGGTTCAAAGCTTGATTTTCCTCGCTTCAATGGTACTGATCCGACTAGATGTATCTATCATGCAGAACAGTATTTCAGTCTGTATAATACTTTTAATGTCAACAAAGTTCCACTTGCATCCTTTCATTTGGAACAAAAATCTCTTCAATGGTACTGTTGATACATCAAGGCTCATGAAGAGCCAAAATGGCCAGATTTTTTCCAGCTCCTTTTGCAACGATTTGGTCCTAGTGCTTTTGATGACTTCACAGGAGCCCTCACTAAAATTCACCAAATTGGCACCGTGAGAGAGTATCGAACCGAATTTGAGAAACTAGCCAACCACATCGAAGGATTTCCTGGTGACTTTTACTGGAGTTGTTTTATCAATGGTCTAAGGGATGCAATCTGCTCTAAGGTCAAAATGTTCTATCCCAACACAATGATGGAAACCATGGGGTTGGCTAAGTTGGTAGAAGACAAGATTTCATCCCAACAACGCTCCAAACCCACTTTTGTTCCCTTCCGAAATATGGGTTCTCAATGACCTCCCATCTCGCCAGCTCCTCGACCAACTCCTATCAAGTATTTGTCTAAAACAGAGATGCAGGCACGCAAAGAAAAAGGGCTTTGTTATAATTGTGATGAGAAATTCACTCGGGGACATAGATGTGTTCAGCAAAAGCTCTATCTCTTAGATGTGGATTCTCTGCCTGTCTCTGAAATTGGTGAAGAAGCTCTAGATACAATGGATGCTCAGGTCAACATTCAGGAGCCACCTATTGACCCTTCGTATCAGGACGACCAGCCAGAGATATCTCTTCATGCTTTAGCTGGAATCACCACCCCCCAACAATGCGGGTCAGGGGTTACTTCAAGAAGCTTCCCCTTACAAAACTCATTGATTCTGGTAGCACTCATAATTTCATTGACACCCGGATCACCAAATAGGTTGATTGTTTTATCCATCCTTGCTCCAACTTTGAAGTCATGGTTGCTAATGGGGGTACCTTACCTTGCAAAGGGAAGTGTCGTAATGTGCGTATCTCTATGGGAGATTATAACCTACACTCTGACATGTTTTCCTTGACCTTAGGGGGCTGTGATGTGGTTTTGGGCGCTCAATGGCTACGCACATTTGGCCCCATCTTATGGGATTTTGATGAACATTCGATGCATTTTTCCCCCAATGGAAAAAAAAACACACATTGATAGGCTTACAACTAGGGTCTCTCAGCATCATCAGTTCACATCACATGGAAAAAATCCTTAAGAATAATTCACATGGTGTCATCACTCAGATCCATTCCATTCAGATGCAACCATCAGCGCTCTCCACTACTCCTTTGGATCTACAACAAATTCTGGATCGATATACATGTGTCTTTCCTGAATCAGTGGGATTTCCACCTTCAAGACCAGAGGACCATCATATTTAGCTCCTTCCTGGAAGCGTTCCTCCCAACATCAGGCCCTATCACTACCCATTTCACCAAAAAACATAGATTGAAATGCTCGTTCAGGACTTACTGAAGCAAGGTATTATTCGCCCAAGCACTAGTTCCTTTTCTTCACCAATTCTTCTTGTCGGAAAAAAAGATGCGTCATGGCGCCTCTGCATTGACTTCCAAGCACTTAATCACCTCACCATCAAGGATAAGTTTCCAATTCCTGTTGTTGCTGAGCTTCTTGATGACCTTCATGGTGCTCAATTTTTCTCCAAGTTGGATCTTCGTTCTAGGTATCATCAAATTCGGGTTCATGAGGATGATATCCCTAAAACAACTTTCCGCACACATGATGGCCACTATGAGTTTTTGGTCATGCCCTTTGGCCTCACTAATTCTCCTTCCACATTCCATGCCTTGATGAATAAAATATTTCGGCCCTACTTACGAAAATTCATTCTGGTATTCTTTGATGATATCCTCATCTACAGTAAAACATGGGCTGAACATCTACAGCATTTGGATCTTGTAATGAAACTTTTCTCTGACCATCATCTCCACGCCAAACAGTCTAAATGTGTTTTTGGACAAAAGGAAGTCAAGTATCTCAGGCACATTATCTCAGCACAAGGGGTTCGCGTGGATCCTGCCAAAATCGTTGTCATGAACAATTGGCCACATCCTCAAACACTCAAGAACCTTTGTGCTTTTTTGGGGTTAACTGGCTACTACCGCAAGTTTGTCAAGTATTATGGGAAGATTGCAACTCAATTAACTGCTCTATTGAAAAAGGATGCTTTTACATGGACACATGCTGCTGAGTGTGCATTTGAAAAACCGAAACAAGCTATGTGTACTACACCTGTTCTAGCTATGCCCGATTTTTCCAAGCCCTTCACTATTGAGAGTGATGCTTGCGACAATGGACTTGGTGTCGTTCTCCTTCAAGATGAACACCCCATTGCATTCACCAGCAAAGCCCTTTCAGGTAAGAATTTAGCTGCCTCTACATATGAGAAGGAAATGATGGCTATTTTGCATGCAGTACAGACATGGCGACCATACCTATTAGGGAATCATTTATGCATCAAGACTGATCACCAGAGTCTGAAATATTTCCTGGAACAATGTGTATCCTCCCCAACACAACAAAAATGGGTTAGCAAACTCATGGGTTATGACTATGAGATCACTTACAAGAAGGGTAAGGACAATATTCTGGTGGATGCTCTTTCTCGCACATTTGATGACCAAGGTTCTCTTTCAGCTATTTTTATTCCTGTTCCAAATTGGTTGCAATATGTTCAACAGGGCTATGTCAATGACTCTTCATTATCTCAAATCATTCAGCGCTTGGCCAACAACCCTTCTGTTGTACCACATTACCCTTGGGATGGTGCTTCCCTGAGATACAAGGGTCTTCTGGTGATTCCCCAGAGAACAGATCTTCAACAGGTTGTATTCTATGAACTCCATGCTTCTCCATCGGCAGTGAACTCTGGGATCCTCAAAACGTATGAGCGGGTTATTGGACACCATTTTATACCTATTTTTCCCTATAAATCCTTTCCAGTTTTCTCCATAAACCCTCATACTTGATCCATAAAACCTCATGTTCATCCACAAAACCTTGGTCAAAGGTATAAATGTTGTTGCTTTTTAATAAATTGAATTATGTGACTTTTAAGGCATTTAAATTAAGGTTTTGATTCAAATTACAGAATTTGCTAACTTCCCGTAATTGCTCCTAGATTAGATACTTGCAGGCCATCTAGGCACGAATTGAGAAATGGAAGAGGATCCTCGATGTCCAAGGATGGATAAATTTCTAACAAAATCATGATATGGCTCTCACAAGTGTCGAGTCAATGCCGATCAAAGACGACCACCTGTGCTGCCACTTAGCACAAAAATAGGACAGCTTCGATTTTATATCGATTTGGTCTATTTTTATGGATCTGATGAACGATCTCGAGGGTAGAGAGATATTAGGAGAATTCCATTATGAATCTCCCAAGATTGTACTGTTTTCAGTTTTAAAAACAATTTGTATAAGTATTTGAATTAAAGATGGAACCACCCCCAGATGGTGAACGTATGTTATTGAAACAAAGATTCAAATTTCGATATATTTCTGGTGTATGTTCATTTCTATATGGTGAAAGTGATTTGAGTGTTTAAAGTTCTATAAATCTTCCTGCGTGTGTGAGTGAAGCAATGGAGGGCCCCCTCTGCCGAACCTGCACACCCATTTCTTCATTAGAAATGCATTGGTATGTTTTGATTACTCACTGTAAAGTTAATTTCGATTATCAGTTCATGCATTGCAGATTGGATTAGATTATATAGATGCACAGGATTTCATTACAGGGTAGGGTTATGAGTTTTTTTAGTTTGAATGGTTAAACACTGTAGGATCAATTCCAATTACTTTTCTTTATCTGATATTGAACTGTTGAAAAGAGCTAAGCATTGTGAACTGTTTTTCTTGTAAGAGAAATCGATGATTGTTTGCTTTCAATAGTAAGGTATTAAGCACTGTAACTTACTTTCATGATTTAGGTATTTTTAGTTTTAGATTATTTCATATATGAATTGCTGATTAGATTAAGAGATCAAATGAAGTTACTTCTGTAAGGAAGGTTTTGTGTTTCTTGTTTACAGCATTCTAGTATCCATTAGATTTATTTCATAGTAAATTGAATTTTCAATTAAGTCTAGGTCTGAATCTCTATATTTGGGATATGCCTCTAAGTCTTACAAACTCCAGATTGACATAAATATAAGATCTAATTTACACCAGTAGATTGGAACCCAACATTTTGGTGTCGTTGCGGGGAGGAATTTTAGAGTTAGACTTAAGAAATTTAGTTCTCTTATAAAAAAAATTCCAAAAACACAGAGCAGATTTTAGTTTTATGTCAAGACAAAGAGACGAAAAAGGAAGATTTGTCAAAACCCCCCCAAAAATCAAAATAACAGGAACTTCTTTATCTCATAGAAAAGGATTCATCACAATTGTTGATACTTTTGAAATGACTGAAGAGGAAACATCTAAGAAAGGAGGACTAACCTTCGAGCAATGTAGGGAATATGAACGTAGGATGGAGGTTGAAAATAAATGAAGAGAAATGGCTAAGGGAGAAACATTAAAAGGGCCAACTGCATAACAACGAAGGGAGTATGAAAGAAGGTTAGAAATTGAAAATAAACTAAGAGAGGAGAGAAGAAATGAAAGGGAAGAAGAGAGAAGGAATGAAAGGGAGGAAAGAGCAGAAGAAGACCAGGAAGCCACCTTTCAATTCCCAATCTTGGACACTAGCATCATCTTAGGAGAAGAGGTAAGGATGAAAAATATTCCACCATCTGTTCTACCAAATTTCTATGGTATGACTTCTTAAGATCCAGATTCTTTCTTATTCGAATTTGATATCTTATGTCGTACCTATGGATATACGAATGACACACACAAACTTCGTCTCTTCCATTCTACTCTTAAAGCAACTACATTCAAATGGTTCATGGGATTAGGAGAGCATTCTATAACTAGTTGGGATGATATGAGGAAAATTTTTCTTAGGAAATATCAAGCATATTGTAGATCAAAATATTTAAAAGATGATATTTTTAGGATGTCTCAGCAGGAGGATGAAATCTTGGAAGAGTATCTTGAAAGATTCTCATATAACTTGCAAAAATCCAAATACAATTCCTTGACATATGAGATCACTCAGACAATCTTTTTTAAAGGAATAAGAGATGAATATCTTGATATTTTGAATGTGATGGGAAAAGGTGACATCTCCTACTTACCATTTGATGATATTACAGACTTATATTAGAAGTATTCAAGAGGAAAGGCCAGAAATGGAAAGAGGGATGTAACTTCCAAAATAACCAAGTCTTCAACTAGTGGCATAGCCAGAGCTGAACTTGGAAACTTGTTAGAAGATTTCAAAACTGATATTTTGAGTACCTTGGGAACACAGGTCGAGATATCAAAAACCAAGAAAAGACAAGAACAACAAGACCAACAAAATCAATCCCTATCTATTTTCTGCCATAAATGTAGAAAGAAACATTTACTAAAAGAATGTCCTCTAAATACCGTTCAAATTTGTGGCTTATGTACTGAAAATCATAAAACTGATGATTGCCTCAGATTGAAAGAATTGCACGCAGCTCGAATGGAAGAGAATCAAAGCATGGAAAATATCTATCTTATGGGACAACAAAGGCCTTGGCAGCCACGTTTTTCAGGTATGTCTCAAGATCCTATGCAGCAGTTCCATTCAAATTATCAAACTCCTTTTCAAAATTCATGGAGTGCACCTATGCCCTAGAAAACTTGGTCTCCTCAGCAACATCCAACCCAACCTGCTCCAAATTGGTGAGGATACACTCATGGTAACCAGACATATCAACAGGCCTATCCACAGCCCTATCAACAACCCTTTGCATATCCCCAATACCAGCATAATCAAGCTTCATTTTTCTAACAACCAAATCTTGCTCCCCAACTAGGCCAACAACCTCAACAGCTTCAGTTACCATCCAACCAACCTCCACCTCAACCAACATAGTTGCCAGCCTAGCTTATACCAAATCCTAATAATAAAATGGATAATCCCATGTATAATGTTGATGAAGGAATGGCACTCCCCTACTCAATCCTCCCACTTCAAAATATCAACTTAAGGTCTAGAAAAATTTTGCAAAAAGAATCTCTTGTTATTTTAGAAGAACAAACAGAAAATGAGAAAACTCCAAAAAAATCAAATATAGAAAAATTACAGTCAGATAATCATAGTCAGAAAGGGAAAGCGTTAGTACCTCATATACCTCCTTTTCCAGAGAGGTTAGTTAAAGAAAAACTCTCAATTTATCTACCTGGTTTTGATGTTTTGAATGAATTAACCAATGTCTGTGTCAAAATTCCCTTATTGCAACCTCTAAAGGACATTCCAATCTATACAAAAGCAATTAGGGAATTATGTCTCAACAAGAGGAAGAAGGATCCACCAATAATTCATGTGATGGGAAAGTTAGCAGGTTTAATGTCTAACATTGTTTTTATTGAAAAATATGTTGATCCAGGAATCCCAATGGTCACAATAACTATCAACAATTTTTCAATTCCAAAAACATTGATTAACTTAGGTGCAACTATTAATGTCATGACACTGGAAACAATGGAATATCTTCGCTTGAAAAATCTCAGACCAACCACTACAGTTTTAGACTTAGCTGATAGGTCTAAAATCACACCTGAAGGGATACTAGAAGATATCATCATTTATTTGGATTCCTGGGAGTATCCTGTAGATTTCATAGTGCTTCAACCAAAGTCTAATCTAGGAGGGAATCCATTGATTCTTGGAAGACCCTGGTTAGCAACAGTTGATGCTTTTATTGGTTGTAGAACAGGAAGTATGCTCATTTCACATGGAACGGAGAGAAAACAGATCACACTTTATCCTTCTGCCCAAATACCTTCTGTGTCAGATCTATTATCATGGATTAATGAAATGAAAGAACAAGAGAAGAAGTAATTCATCCTATCTTAAGTATCAATCAACTTTTTGATTTTAAAGAGGAAAACAATGAAGATTTGCTAGATTACTTTATTTCTGAACCTGATGGATACTTGCAGGCCAACTGGGCACGAAATGAGAGATGGAAGAGGATCCTCGATGTCCAAGGATGGATAAATTTCTAACAACCTCATGATATGGCTCTCACAGGTGTCGAGTCAATGCAGGTCAAAGACAACCACCTGTGTTGCCACTTAGCAGAAAAACAGGACAGCTTCGATTTTATATCGATATGGTCTATTTTTATGGAGCTGATGGATGATCTTGAGGGTAGAGAGATATTAAGAGAATGCCATTATGAATCTCCCAGGATTGTAGTGTTTTCAGTTTTAAAAACAATTTGAATAAGTATTTGAATTAAAGATAAAACCACCCCCGGATGGTGAACGTATGTTATTGAAATAAAGATTCAGATTTTGATATATTTCTGGTGTATGTTCATTTCTATATGGTGAAAGTGATTTGAGTGTTGAAATTTTTGTAAATATTCTTGCGTGTGTGAGTGAAGCAGTGGAGGGCCCCCTCTGCCGAACCTACACACCCATTTCTTCATTAAAAATGCATTGGTATGTTTTGATTATTTACTGTAGAGTTAATTTCGATTATCAGTTCATGCATTGCAGATTGGATTAGATTATATAGATGCACATGATTTCATTACAGGGTAGGGTTATGAGTTTTTATAGTTTGAATGGTTAAACACTGTAGGATCAATTCCAATTACTTTTCTCTATCTGATACTGAACTGTTGAAAATAGCTAAGCATTGTGAACTGTTTTTCTTGTAAGAGAAATCGATGATTGTCTGCTTTCAATAGTAAGGTATTAAGCACTGTAACTTACTTTCATGATTTAGGTATTTTTAGTTTCAGAGTATTTCATATATGAATTGCTAATTAGATTAAGAGATCAAATGAATTTACTTCTGTAAGGAAGGTTTTTTGTTTCTTGTTTACAGCATTCTAGTATCCATTAGATTTATTTCATAGTAAACTGAATTTTCAACTAAGTCTAGGTCTGAATCTCTATATTTGGGATATGCCTCTAAGTCTTACAAACTCTGGATTGACATAAATATAAGATCTAATTTACACCAGTAGATTGGAACCCAACATTTTGGCGCCGTTGCCGGGGAGGGATTTTAGAGTTAGACTTAAGAAATTTAGTTCTCTTATAAAAAAAATTCCAAAAACACAGAGCAGATTTTAGTTTTATGTCAAGACAAAGAGATGAAAAAGGAAGATTTGTCAAAAACCCCCCAAAAATCGAAATAACAGGAACTTCTTTATTTGATAGAAAAGGATTCATCACAAATGTTGATACTTTTGAAATGACTAAAGAGAAAACATCTAAGAAAGGAGGACTAACCTTCGAGCAACATAGGGAATATGAACATAGGATGGAGGTTGAAAATAAACAAAGAGAAATGGCTGAGGGAGAAACATTAAAAGGGCCAACTGCAGAATAGCGAATGGAGTATGAGAGAAGGTTATAAATTGAAAATAAACTAAGAGAAGAGAGAAGAAATGAAAGGGAAGAAGAGAGAAGGAATGAAGGGAGGAAAGAGCATAAGAAGACCAAGAAGCCACCTTTAAATTCCCAATCTTGGACACTAGCATCATCCTAGAAGAAGAGGTAAGGATGAAAAATATTCCACCATCTGTTCTACCAAATTTCTATGGTATGACTTCTGAAGATCCAGATTCTTTCTTATTTGAATTTAATATCTTATGCCGTACCTATGGATATATGAATGACACACACAAACTCCCTGCTACTCTTAAAGCATCTGCACTGAAATGGTTCATGGGATTAGGAGAGCATTCTATAACTAGTTGGGATTATATGAGGAAAATTTTACTTAGGAAATATCAAGCATACTGTAGATCAAAAGATTTAAAAGATGATATTTTTAGGATGTCTCAGCAGGAGGATGAAAGCTTGGAAGAGTATCTTGAAAGATTCTCATATAACTTGCAGAAATCCAAATACAATTCCTTGACATCAGAGATCACTCGGACAATCTTTTTGAAAGGAATAAGAGATGAATATCTTGATATTTTGAATGTGATGGTAAAAGGTGACATCTCCTACTTACCATTTGATGAGATTACAGACTTATGTTAGAAGTATTCAAGAGGAAAGGCCAGAAATGGAAAGAGGGATGTAACTTCCAAAATAACCAAGTCTGCAACCAGTGGCATATCCAGAGCTGAACTTGGAAACTTGTCAGAAGATTTCAAAACTGACCTTTTGAGTACCTTGGGAACATAGGTCGAGATATCAAAAACCAAGAAAAGACAAGAACAATAAGACCAACAAGATCAAGCCCTATCTATTTTCTTCCCTAAATGTAGAAAGAAACATTCACTAAAAAATGTCCTCTAAATACTGTTCAAATTTGTGGCTTATGTACTGAAAATCATAAAACTGATGATTGCCCCAGATTGAAAGAATTACACGCAGCTCGAATGGAAGAGAATCAAAGCATGGAGTCTCTCTATCTTATGGGACAACGAAGACCTTGGCAGCCACGTTTTTCAGGTATGTCTCAAGATCCTATGCAGCAGTTCCATTCAAATTATCAAACTCCTGTTCAAAATTCATGGAGTGCACCTATGCCCTAGAAAACTTGGTCTCCTCAGCAACATCCAGCCCAACCTGCTCCAAATTGGTGAGGATACACTCAAGGTAACCAGACATATCAACAGGCCTATCCACAGCCCTATCAACAACCCTTTAACACATATTTCATTAAAATTGGAAATATTTTATTACAAGAATATAAGTAGAATTGAGGTTTTTAGTTATTTTTGAATTCTAGATCCACTATTTAATTACAAATTTAATGAAATATGTGTTCTTTGCATATCCCCAATACCAGCAGAATCAAGCTTCATTTTTCCAAAAACCAAATCTTGCTCCCCAACTAGGACAACAACCTCAACAGCTTCAGTTACCATCCAACCAACCTCCACCTCGACCAACACAGTTTCCATCCCAGCTTATACCAAATCCTAATAATAAAATGGATAAACCCATGTATAATGTTGATGAAGGAATGGCACTCCCCTACTCAATCCTCCCACTTCAAAATATCAACTTAAGATCTGGAAAAATTTTGCAAAAAGAATCTCCTATTATTTTAGAAGAACAAATAGAAAATGAGAAAACTCCAAAAAAATCAAATATAGAAAAATTACTGTCAAATAATCACAGTCAAAAAGGGAAAGCGTTAGTACCTCATATACCTCCTTTTCCAGAGAGGTTAGTTAAAGAAAAACTCTCAATTTCTCGACCTGATTTCGATGTTTTGAATGAATTAACCAATGTCTGTGTCAAAATTCCCTTATTGCAACCTATAAAGGACATTCCAATCTACACAAAAGCAATTAGGGAATTATGTCTCAACAAGAGGAAGAAGGATCCACCAATAATTCATGTGATGGGAAAGTTAGCAGCTTTAATGTCTAACACTATTTTTATTGAAAAATATGTTGATCCAGGAATCCCAATGGTCACAATAACTATCAACAATTTTTCAATTCCAAAAACATTGATTGACTTAGGTGCAACTATTAATGTCATGACACTAGAAACAATGGAATATCTTCACTTGAAAAATCTCAGACCAACCACTACAGTTTTAGAGCTAGCTGATAGGTCTAAAATCACACTTGAAAGGATACTAGAAGATATCATCATTTATTTGGATTCCTGGGAGTATCCTGTAAATTTCATAGTGCTTCAACCAAAGTCTAATCTAGGAGGGCATCCATTGATTCTTGGAAGACCCTAGTTAGCAACAGCTAATGCTTTTATTGGTTGTAGAACAGGAAGTATGCTCATTTCACATGGAATGGAGAGAAAACAGATCACACTTTATCCTTCTTCCCAAAGACCTTCTGTGTCAGATCTGTTATCATGGATTAATGAAACGAAAGAAGAAGAAGGAGAAGTAATTCATCCTCTCTTAAGTATCAATCAGCTTTTTTATTTTCAAGAGGAAAGCAATGAAGATTTGCTAGATTACTTTATTTATGAACCTGATATTTTTGAGGAATTAAGAAACATGCAGTATGCTATTGCAGATCAAGTTTTGGGACGGAATTTTTAGGAAAATTGCACAGTTCATTCTTTGGCATTAGCACTTAATGATATTTTTAATGTTCATTCAATAACTGATGTCCAAAGCAAAACAATTGAAATCAATCCAGGGAAACATTTGAATATTGGTGCACATCTTATTATATCACAAGAAGGATAGTTGATTGGATTATTGAATAAATATCACAATGCGTTTGCTTGGGAATACATTGGCATGCCAGGAATTCATCACGAAACATGCACTCATCACATTTACACAGATGATAAAATCGGACCTCTCAAACAACCTAAACACAGAATGAACCCCATACTGAAAGAGATAGTTAAGGAAGAATTGCAGAAGCTATTAAAGGTAGTATTTATCTACCCTATCTCTGACAGCCAATGGGTTTCCCCATTAGTTGTTGTTCCTAAGAAAAATGGCAAATGGCGGATATGTGTAGATTACAGGGAGTTAAACAAAGCAACACTGAAAGATTATTTTTCATTGCCATTTATTGATCAAGTGTTAGATGCCTTAGCTGGAAAAAAACTATTTTTCATTTTTAGATGGTTTCAGCGGATATAATCAAATTAGCATTTCATCAGAGAACCAGGACAAAACTACTTTTACATGTCCCTGGGGTACATATGCCTATAAGGTTTTACCTTTTGGTTTATGTAACGCTCCAGCTACTTTTCAGAGAGCAGTCTTGGCCATTTTTGCAGATCTAATTCATGAATGTGTTGAAGTCTATATGGATGATTTTTCTGTGTATGGAAATGCCTTTGAGGATTCCTTGGAAAATTTGGAGAAAATATTAAAAAGGTGCATTGAATCAAATCTTTCCCTTAGCAATGAAAATTGTTTTATGATGTTAACTGAAGGGATAGTTTTAGGACATCACATTTCATCATCTGGAATAAATTTGGATCCTGCAAAAATACAAATCATTGTGAATGTGTCTGAACCAAAAACTCAAAAAGATGTGAGAATCTTTCTCGGATATGCAGGCTATTACCGTAGGTATATTGAAAATTTCAGTAAAATAGCTCTGCCATTATTTAAATTACTTTCAAAGGATGTACATTTCAATTGGGATACTAACTGTCAAGTTGCATTTCAGAAACTTAAAGAGAAGCTCTCAACTGCACCCATTTTAAGGGGACCAAATTGGACATTGCCATTCCACATTTCTACCGATGCATCAGATACTTCAATAGGAGCCTCTTTGGGACAAAAAGAGAATACCATGACTTATGCTATTTACTTTATCGGTAAAAATATAACCCCTGCAGAATTGAATTACACAGTTACTAAAAAGGAGATGTTGGCAGTAGTTCATGCTGTGAACAAATTTCATCATTACATTACTGGTTATGAGATTTTTGTACACACAAATCACTCTGCTTTACGATATTTGTTGAACAAGTCGATTACTAATGGAAGGATAACCAGATGGTTATTATTGATGCAGGAATTCAACATCACTGTTCTAGATAGACCTGGAAGAGAAAATCAAGTGGCATATTTTTTGTCTCGATTACACAATTCTGGTGAGGTTGTCCCTGTTTTAGATAGTTTTCCTGATGAACACTTATTTGCTATTTCTGTTATAACTCCCTGTTTTCCTCCATCTATGTCATCCAAAGAAAAGAAAAGAATTATTAAGCAAAGTGCTAGACACATATGGGTCAATGGAGATCTCTTCTACAGAGGATATGATCTTATTATTAGAAGATGTGTACAACAAGATGAGGTTTTAGATATTTTAAAAGCTTGTCATGATGAACCGTGTGGTGGCCATTTTGCAGATAAAAGAACAGCATACAAGATACTCAATTTGGGGTATTACTGGCCTTCTATTTTCAAAGATTCTAAGAAGTATGTTAGGAGCTGTGATACTTGTCAATGGATGGGACGACCAGTATGATCTGATGAGATGCCACTCCAGCCACAAGTCCTCATAGAACCATTCAAAAAATGGGCTCTTGATTTCATTGGTCCGATCAATCCACCATCACAAGGAAAGAAGTACATTTTAGTATGTACTGGTTATGTTACAAAGTGGGTGGAAGCAAAACCATTACCAAGAGCCACAAAGAAAACAGTAGTAAACTTTCTCTTTGAAGAAATATTTGTTAGATTTGGAGTTCCTAAAGAGATTGTTACTGATCAAGGAGCACAGTTTACTTCTAAACTAGTGCAGGAGATAGCAGCCAAGTACAAGATTAAGCACAGAAAATCTACACCTTATCATCCACAAGCCAATGGCCAGGTGGAGTCTACTAACAACACTTTGGAAGGAATCATCCCCAAAACAGTCCAGATGCATAGAAAAGATTGGTCAGCTAAGCTTACTGAAGCCTTATGGGCATACAGAATTACTTGGAAAAACAGTACTGGTTTTTCTCCCTATCAGCTAGTCTATGGTAAGCAAGTAATGTTACCAATTGAATTTCAAATTCATACATTTAAATTAGCAGTTGATTTATGGATGGATATTTCTGAAGCACAACAAGAAAGTATACTGTAGTTAAATCAATTAGATGAGATGAGACAAGCTACAATAGAGCACAATATTTTGGTACAACAACAGAGAGCCCAATGGCATGATAAGTTCATAAAAAAGAAACAATTTCACATCGGTGACTGGGCCTTATTGTT
The DNA here is from genome assembly GCA_027924585.1 of Larix kaempferi. NCBI lineage: Eukaryota > Viridiplantae > Streptophyta > Pinopsida > Pinales > Pinaceae > Larix > Larix kaempferi. The sequence goes on along the minus strand of BSBM01000579.1, from coordinate 3,534,134 downwards.
TTATTCAATGTTCAAAGACTTCAAAGCCAAGTTCACAACTCATTGGTTTGGTCCATATGAAATTGCAGAGGTCTATGACAATGGCTCAGTCAAACTACAAACAATAGATGATGAAGCAAGAACATTTGTGGTCAATGGCCATAGGTTAAAACTCTACACTAAGCTTGTCAACAAAGAAGATTTCATACAGCAGATTTCATAGCAAAGGGAGATGGAAGTGCTGGACAAACACACTAGTGTTTCTCCTTCACTTTCTTCTTAGTCATATTCTAATTCAATAAAAATAAAAAATAATATAAAAAAAAGAAAAAAAAAAGAGTTTATTTGTGAATACTAGGCAACTAGCACAACATAAACTCGAATTTTCCTTAGAAAACCAAGTTTACTTGGCCATTGAAAATTCAAAAAAACAATTTCAAATTCCTAGTTTCAATTCCTTCATGGATTATTTTTTCCATAAGCAGTTTTTCCATATCAGTTTTTTATCAGCAAATAAAGATTTTGTTTGACTTGAGGACAAGCCAATAAATAGGCCTGAGAGGGATAAGCATATCAGAGCTTTCCATTCTTGAAACCCTCCAAGCCTTCTCCAAATTGCTATAATTTCATTCCAGCATGAAGTTTCATTTCACAGATCTCAAGCCTAGCAGAGGGACCTGACTTCCAGGGCTTGCAGAAGGAATCTGAGACAAAACATCAGAAAATCAGCAGAAGGGACCTGAGAAGAAGTACATTTCATTAGAATTTTTGCAGAGGGGCCTGAGATAGAAGACAATTTTCAACAGAAGACACATTAAGGACATGTATGAACCAGGAACATGCAAATTCTTTTCTCAATAGACAAGCAGACTAGCTACATCAAGAACCAAGAAAAGCACAAGGGAATATCAAACAAAGTCTGTAAGAATTTTAATTTTTATGTTTTAAAAGTTTGCATGGTTCTTTATTTTCAAGTGATGACAAAAAAATACCTACCTATCCTCACAAACCTGACTGTCTACTATATCAACTTCACAATCCTTGCCAGCAGTCCATTGACTTCCCATTATCTTACCCTAGGTATCAAAATGGTGGTCAGAATCAATCACAGAAGCAATTTTTTATTTGATCAAAACCTAAACTGCATTCTATAGGCCTACACTCTACATGTAGGCTTTTTCAATAGGAAGCAAATAAGAAAAAATTGTTTTTGTTTACCAAGGGAATTCAAATATTTTTATGTTTTCTTTTATATACTCTAAGATAAAGATACTATTGCATGGTATGCATTAAGTAAAAAAAAACTGAGTATATAAAATGGATCATGGAACATGGATTAAGTGGCAAGTTAACGGGGATTAAGTGGCCTGTTCAAATCATCATTACAGGAGAGGTGGGAATCATTGATCTTAGCCCCCACGAATTTTTCCTATGCATGGGGAGGCACAATCTACAAATTTGAAATTTAAAGTGATATTTTACATATCAGTGGGTTGTCCAGCCGACTTGATCTTTCCCAAACTTCATACCCATGTTGGTTAAAAGGGTGAACAGATATTGATTAACCCAAGGAAGAGACGCCAGTTGCATTATAGAGGAGGAAAACACAACCTATCAACTCAGAAACTTGAGGATTTATTCTTTTCAATTCTCAGCATGAATTTTCATTTGGTATGATGAAAAGAAACACCATTGGCATTGCAGAAGAAGAAACACAGCCATGGGAATGCGTATTTCATTCAAAATGTGCACAGCAAGGAGCCATGCGGGCTAGGTAAGCTTGAAATTCTGGTTTTGCTAGCAATTCAGAATTCTAGAGAAACGATTTGAAGACGAGAAATTTTACAGAGTTTAAAATTTGAAATTGGAATTGCAAGCTAGGGTTAAGTCTTACTTGAAGTCTTCCATTGCATAAAAGAGGGATTTTTCCTGTTAAATTTGCAAAATGGTGTCTAGACTAGAACCAGAGAAATTCGTTCCCATTGCCATTCATGAAAGATGCATGGAAATTTTCGAGAAGAAACAGTGGGTGCCCTTTTTTGAAAATTTTGATGGGCATAATGACAATATTAGCCTAGCTTTTGCTGGTTCATTTGATGGAGAGAGGGCTACAGTAGGTAATTTGACTTTCAGATTGTCTGAAGATATTATGGCACAGGTCATTGGCTTACCTCAGCAAGGGGAGAGATTCTTTAAGACAAAACAGTTTAAGGAGAAGGCATGGACATCATTCTTATGCAGATCAAGGGCAGGCTCAGTAAAATGGAAGAAAGGAGTACCCAGGAGTTGGTTGACTCATCCCTGGGATGAAATAGTATATATCATCCAAAGATTCATCACTTGTGAGGGGAGATTCGGTATTGTATATCTCTATCACATCAAGATATTGCAGCATTTAAGGGGTGATTGTGAGATTAACATGCCCCATTTTCTATTACAAATCCTTTCCAAGATGGCTAAAGCTGTTCAAAAACGTGCAAAAGACAAGCTAACAAGCCTTTTTCATTGTGGGCTCATCAAAATAATCATCACACATGAGTTACAAAGGCAAAACCTAACATGGCAACAATTTATAATTCATAATCAGTTTGAAGAACTAGAAGAGCTTCCTGAAGAAAGCTTGAAAGAAGATGAAGTGTTAATGATAACATACACTAAAGATGAAGAACAGAACCCTGAGGTAACAATCTCAAAACCGCCTAAGGGAGGAATGAAAGAAGATGAGGTGTTGATGATAACAGATAATGAAGATGACTATGAGGCAACAAGCTCAAAAGAGCCTTAGAGAAGAATAAGAACCAGGAGAATGATGAAAGAAGAGAAGAAATTCCAAGAGCAAGATAAAATCTTCACCACTTATGAGAAAAAGTCAAGGAAACGTCAGCAAGCTCAGAATAAGCCAGCACTAGAAGAGGATGATGAGGGCTAGCAAAAATAATATGCATACATTCAATCCTTGGAAATTCAAGAGGAAAGTCTAGAATGTGAGATAGGGCAAATTTATGAAGAAAGAGATACCCAAGAAACTGAAAAGATTCCAGATGAAATGATAGAATAGAGCAATGAAGTTTCTCCTTTCTTTGAACAACAAACCATAGAAAAAGAAAAGAAGGAGTATTTAGGGCAAGAGAATGAAGAATTAGGGATGGACACTGTTTCTGAGCAGCCTTCAATAAAGATGAAAAAGAAGAAATCTTCCAAAAACAGTAAAAAGATTGAGAAGTTGAAATTGGAAGTGAAAGAATTAGAACTGAAGAATGAAAAGTTAAGAGAGAAGAACAAGAAGCTTCAAGTTCAGAAGGTACAGATTTCCAAGCATGTATCTAAATGGCATAAACAAAAGAAGACTTTCAAAGCAAAGTATGAGAAACTGAAAATCCTTTATGCAGCTCAAGCTTCTACAGAGACATCATCACAGACAGGAGATACATCAGAGGATTAGAAGCAAAGGATCAGAAACAAATTTTTGTGCATGATATAAGCAAGGTCAATTTTTTTGGAAATACTTTTTATGCATGAGGACATGCAACAGCTTCCTCTTGGGGGAGATGTTGGACAACATTTTATACCTATTTTTCCCTATAAATCCTTTTCATTTTTCTCCATAAACCCTCATACTTGAGCCGTAAAACCTCATGTTCATCCACAAAACCTTGGTCAAAGGTATAAATGTTGATGCTTTTTAATAAATTGAATTATGTGACTTTTAAGGCATTTAAATTAAGGTTTTGATTCAAATTACAGAATTTGCTGACTTCCCATAATTGCTCCTAGATTGGAAACTTGCAAGCCAACTGGGCATGAAATGAGAGATGTAAGAGGATCCTCGATGTCCAAGGATGGATAAATTTCTAACAAACTCATGATATGGTTCTCACAGGTGTCGAGTCAATGTTGGTCAAAGACGACCACCTGTGTTGCCACTTAGCACAAAAACAGGACAACTTTGATTTTATATCGATCTGGCCTACTTTTATGGATCTGATGGACGATCTCGATGGTAGAGAGATATTAGGAGAATGCCATTATGAATCTCCCAGGATTCTATCATTTTCAGTTTTAAAAACAATTTGTATAAGTATTTGAATTAAAGATGAAACCACCCCCGGATGGTGAACGTATGTTATTGAAATAAAGATTCAGATTTCGATATATTTCTGGTGTATGTTCATTTCTATATGGTGAAAGTGATTTGAGTGTTGAAAGTTCTGTAAATCTTCCTGCGTGTGTGACTGAAGCAATGGAGGGCCCCCTCTACCGAACTTGCACACCCATTTCTTCATTAGAAATGCATTGGTATGTTTTGATTATTTACTATAGAGTTAATTCAATTATCAGTTCATGCTTTGTAGATTGGATTAGATTATATAGATGCACAGGATTTCACTACAGGGTAGGGTTATGAGTTTTTTTAGTTTGAATGGTTAAACACTGTAGGATCAATTCCAATTACTTTTCTTTATCTGATATTGAACTGTTGAAAAGAGCTAAGCATTGTGAACTATTTTTCTTGTAAGAGAAATTGATGATTGTTTTCTTTCAACAGTAAGGTATTAAGCACTGTAACTTACTTTTATGATTTAGGTATTTTTAGTTTCAGAGTATTTCATATATGAATTGCTGATTAGATTAAGAGATCAAATGAAGTTACTTCTGTAAGGAAGGTTTTGTGTTTCTTGTTTACAGCATTCTAGTATCCATTAGATTTATTTCATAGTAAACTGAATTTTCAACTAAGTCTAGGTCTGAATCTCTATATTTGGGATATGCCTCTAAGTCTTACAAAATCCGGATTGACATAAATATAAGATCTAATTTACACCAGTAGATTGGAACCCAACACGAGCACGACGTGACTTCTTTTGGCAGGGAATGAAAAGGAAAAACAATAGAAGGTGGTTGAATGTGATACCTGCCAGTGCAATAAGGGTGAAACGACACTCCTTCCGGGATTGCTCGAACCCTTGCCCGTACCTACACAGATTTGGACAGATATTTCTATGGATTTCATTGAAGGGCTCCCTAAATCTGGAGGGAAGACAGTGATTTTGGTTGTGGTTGATCGCCTCTCCAAATATAGTCATTTTTGTGCTCTCAACCTTCCCTATACAGCCTCCTCAGTCTCTCAAATTTTCTTGGACCAGATCTTTCGTCTTCATGGAATCCCTTCTTCCATTGTCTCGGATCATGATGCGACTTTCACCAGTCATTTTTGGATAGAACTATTTCGCCACACTGGTACCACACTAAAGATGAGTTCAGGGTATCACCCACAAACAAATGGTCAGACTGTAATTATCAATAAATGCTTGGAAACGTTTCTTCATTGCTTCACCTCTGAACAACAACATCAGTGGGAAAAGTGGCTCCCTCTCGCTAAATGGTGGTACAAAACCTCTTACCACACTACCTCTAAAATGACTCCATATGAAGCAGTTTATGGTCAGGCACCGCCAGTTCTTCTTCCATACACCCACAGCAGTTCACCAGTTCAGGCAGTTGACACAGTCCTTTGAAACCGCGATCAGATTCTTCACATTTTGCGGGAAAATATTCACATGACAAGAAATCGCATGAAGCAACAAGCCGATCAGCACCATTCTGAGCGCACTTTTCAAGCAGGTGATATGGTTTTTCTTCGTCTCCAACCTTACAAGCAATCCTCCTTGAAACTCAAAGGGCATCATAAGCTCGCTCCAAAGTTCTATGGGCCATATAGGATTCTTCAGAAGATTGGGTCCATTGCTTATAAATTGGAACTCCCTCCTTCTTCCCGCATTCATCTAGTATTTCATGTCTCTTGTCTGAAGAAAGTTCTTGGCACCAACATCAGAGGAAAAACTAGTTTACCAAAATTGGATAATGAAGGATCCATCCTTTTAGATCCGGAGGCCGTCCTCAATAAGCGCACTCGTCAGCTTTGCTCTCGCTCTATCACAGAGGTCTTAATTCAGTGGCACAAAATGCAACTAGAGGATGCTACATGGGAACCACTCCTTCAAATTCAACAACAATTTCCTCATCTAAAGCTTTGAGGACAAATCTTTTTCTAAGGGGGAGGGGATGTTAGGAACCCATGTCAACACTTCTCTTTACTTTGTTAGTATATTGTTTTTGGATGCATATGTTTTGTAAGCCATCCCGTAGTATTGGTTGATCCATAGTTTGTATTATTGTTGTTGGACACATATGCTTTGTAAGTCATCCTGTGGTATTTTTTGATCCATAGTTTGTATTGGCTCATGGTTTTGACCCATAGTATTGGCGCCTAAACTTAGTATATAAGTTTGTGTTAAGGCCAATGAAGGCACCGTGAAGTTATTTGTATTGAGCTTGCTCAAAGGAGGTTGCCCCCTCGAAGTGGCCTGCGATCAATAAAAAATATTATGTGATCTCATATATTGTGCATTATATCAATTAATTGTTGCAGGTTCATCACAGATGTTTTTCTATCTATGCTATATCCAATGATAGTGCATCCCTAAATGCATAAATACATAAAGCCAAATATCTAGATCAAGACTTCAATTCCATTTGTTCTTTATGAAGCTTTAAGTGGCTAGGTTGTAGATATTGAAAGATAAAATGACCATGGTGCACTAAAGACATAAGGGAGGAGATACACAAACAAGGGTATGAAGTCAAAGGTATGAGGGAGTTGGGGTAGTGACGGGGTTGGGGTAGTTCTATAAGCTGAGACTCTCTTTTCTTTGTACAAAATAAAGTAAGTTTATATTAATCTTTTGAACGATTCTTTAACTAATGGCAAGTCGATTACTAATGGCACGATAACCAGATGGTTATTATTGATGTAGGAATTCAACATCACTGTTCTAGATAGACCTGGAAGAGAAAATCAAGTGGCATATTTTCTGTCTCGATTACACAATTCTGGTGAGGTTGTCCCTGTTTTAGATAGTTTCCCTGATGAACACTTATTTGCTATTTTTGTTATAACTCCCTGGTATGCTAATATAGCCAACTATTTATCACCAAAACAACTACCTCCATCTATGTCATCCAAAGAAAAGAAAAGAATTATTAAGCAAAGTGCTAGACACATATGGGTCAATGGAGATCTCTTCTACACAGGATATGATCTTATTATTAGAAGATGTGTACGACAAGATGAGGTTTTAGATATTTTAAAAGCTTGTCATGATGAACCGTGTGGTGGCCATTTTGCAGATAAAAGAACAGCATACAAGATACTCAATTTGGGGTATTACTGGCCTTCTATTTTCAAAGATTCTAAGAAGTATGTTAGGAGCTGTGATACTTGTCAATGGATGGGATGACCAGTATGATTTGATGAGATGCCACTCTAGCCACAAGTCCTCATAGAACCATTCAAAAAATGGGCTCTTGATTTCATTGGTCCGATCAATCCACCATCACAAGGAAAGAAGTACATTTTAGTATGTACTGGTTATGTTACAAAGTGGGTGGAAGCAAAACCATTACCAAGAGCCACAAAGAAAACAGTAGTAAACTTTCTCTTTGAAGAAATATTTGTTAGATTTGGAGTTCCTAAAGAGATTGTTACTGATCAAGGAGCACAGTTTACTTCTAAACTAGTGCAGGAGATAGCAGCCAAGTACAAGATTAAGCACATAAAATCTACACCTTATCATCCACAAGCCAATGGCCAGGTGGAGTCTACCAACAAAACTTTGGAAGGAATCATCACCAAAATAGTCCAGATGCATAGAAAAGATTGGTCAGCTAAGCTTACTGAAGCCTTATGGGCATACAAAATTACTTGGAAAAACAGTACTGGTTTTTCTCCCTATCAGCTAGTCTATGGTAAGTAAGTAATGTTACCAATTGAATTTCAAATTCATATATTTAAATTAGCAGTTGATTTATGGATGGATCTTTCTGAAGCACAACAAGAAAGTATACTGCAGTTAAATCAATTAGATGAGATGAGACAAGCTGCAGTAGACCACAATATTTTGGTACAATAACAGAGAGCCCAATGGCATGATAAGTTCATAAAAAAGAAACAATTTCACATCGGTGACTGGGCCTTATTGTTTGATTCAATGTTCAAAGACTTCAAAGCCAAGTTCACAACTCATTGGCTTGGTCCATATGAAATTGCAGAGGTCTATGACAATGGCTCAGTCAAACTACAAACAATAGATGATGAAGCAAGAACATTTGTGGTCAATGGCCATAGGTTAAAACTCTACACTAAGCCTGTCAACAGAGAAGATTTCATACAGCATATTTCTTAGCAAAGGGAGATGGAAGTGCTGGACAAACACACTGGTGTTTCTCCTTCACTTTCTTCTTAGACATATTCTGATTCAATAAAAATAAAAAATAATATAAAAAAAAAGAAAGAAAAAAGGAGTTTAGTTGTGAAAACTAGGCAACTGGCACAACATAAACTCGAATTTTCCTTGGAAAACCAAGTTTACTTGGCCATTGAAAATTCACAAAAATAATTTCAAATTCCTAGTTTCAATTCCTTCATGGATTATTTGCCATAAGCAGTTTTTCCATATCAATTTTTTATCAGCAAATAAAGATTTTGTTTGACTTGAGGACAAGCCAATAAATAGGCTTGAGAGGGATAAGCATATCAGAGCTTTCCATTCTTGAAACCCTCCAAGCCTTCTCCAAATTGCTAGAATTTCATTCCAGCATGAAGTTTCATTTCACAGATCTCAAGCCTAGCAAAGGGACCTGACTTCCAGGGCTTGCAGAAGGAATATGAGACAAAACATCAGAAAATCAGCAGAAGGGACCTGAGAAGAAGTACATTTCATTAGAATTTTTGCAGAGGGACCTAACATAGAAGACAATTTTCAACAGAAGACACATTAAGGACATGTATGAACCAGGAACATGCAAATTCTTTTCTCAACAGACAAGCTGACTAGCTACATCAAGAAGCAAGAAAAGCACAAGGGAATATCAAACAAAGTCTGTAAGAATTTTAATTTTTATGTTTTAAAAGTTTGCATGGTTCTTTATTTTTAAGTGATGACAAAAAAATACCTACCTATCCTCACAAACCTAACTATCTACTATATCAACTTCACAATCCTTGCCAGCAGTCCATTGACTTCCCATTATCTTACCCTAGGTATCAAAATGGTGGTCAGAATCAATCACAGAAGCAATTTTTTATTTGATCAAAACCTAAACTGCATTCTATAGGCCTACACTCTACAGGTAGGCTTTTTCAATAGGAAGCAAATAAGAAAAAAAAAATTGTTTACCAAGGGAATTCAAATATTTTTATGTTTTCTTTTATATACTCTAAGATAAAGATACTATTGCATGGTATGCATTAAGTAAAAAAAAATTGAGTATATAAAATGGATCATGGAACATGGATTAAGTGGCAAGTTAACGGGGATTAAGTGGCCTGTTCAAATCATCATTACAGGAGAGGTGGGAATCATTGATCTTAGCCCCCACGAATTTTTCCTATGCATGGGGAGGCACAATCTACAAATTTGAAATTTAAAGTGATATTTTACATATCAGTGGGTTGTCCAGCCGACTTGCTCTTTCCCAAACTTCATACCCATGTTGGTTAAAAGGGTGAACAGATATTGATTAACCCAAGGAAGAGACGCCAGTTGCATTACAGAGGAAGAAAACGCAACCTATCAACTCAGAAACTCGAGCATTTATTCTTTTCAATTCTTAGCATGAATTTTCATTTGGTATGATGAAAAGAAACACCATTGGCATTGCAAAAGAAGAAACACAGCCATGGGAATGCGTATCTCATTCAGAATGTGCACAGCAAGGAGCCATGCAGGCTAGGTAAGCTTGAAATTCTAGTTTTGCTAGCACTTCAGAATTCTAGAGAAACGATTTGAAGACAAGAGAAATTTTACAGAGTTTAAAATTTGAAATTGGAATTGCAAGCTAGGGTTAAGTTTTACTTGAAGTCTTCCATTGCATAAAAGAGGGATTTTTCCTGTTAAATTTGCAAAATGGTGTCTAGACTAGAACCAGAGAAATTCGATCCCACTGCCATTCATGAAAGATGCATGGAAATTTTTGAGAAGAAACAGTGGGTGCCCTTTTTTGAAAATTTTGATGGGCATAATGACAATATTAGCCTAGCTTTTGCTGGTTCATTTGATGGAGAGAGGGCTACAGTAGGTAATTTGACTTTCAGGCTGTCTGAAGATATTATGGCACAGATCATTGGCTTACCTCAGCAGGGGGAGAGATTCTTTAAGACAAAACAATTTAAGGAGAAGGCATGGACACCCTTCTTATGCAGATCAAGGGCAGGTTTAGTAAAATGGAAGAAAGGAGTAACAAGGAGTTGGTTAACTCATCCTTGGGATGAAATAGTATATATCATCCAAAGATTCATCAGTTGTGAGGGGAGATTCGGTATTGTATATCTCTATCACATCAAGATATTGCAACATTTAAGGGGTGATTGTGAGATTAACATGACCCATTTTCTATTACAAAGCTTTTCCAAGATGGCTAAAGCTATTCAAAAACGTGCAGAAGACAAGCTAACAAGCCTTTTTCATTGTGGGCTCATCAAAATAATCATCACACATGAGTTACAAAGGCAAAACCTGACATGGCAACAATTTATAATTCATAATCAGTTTGAAGAACTAGAAGAGCTGCCTAAAGAAAGCTTGAAAGAAGATGAAGTGTTAATGATAACATACACTAAAGATGAAGAACAGAACCCTGAGGTAACAAGCTCAAAACCGCCTAAGGGAGGAATGAAAGAAGATGAGGTGTTGATGATAACAGATAATGAAGATGACTATGAGGCAACAAGCTCAAAACCGCCTCAGAGAAGAATAAGAACCAGGAGGATGATGAAAGAAGAGAAGAAATTCCAAGAGCAAGATAAAATCTTCACCACTTATGAGAAAAATTCAAAGAAACGTCAGCAAGCTCAGAATAAGCCAGCACTAGAAGAGGATGATGAGGGCTAGCAAAAACAATATGCATACATTCAATCCTTGGAAATTCAAGAGGAAAGTCTAGCATGTGAGACAGGGCAAATTTATGAAGAAAGAGATACCCAAGAAACTGAAAAGATTCCAGATGAAATGATAGAACAGAGCAATGAAGTTTCTCCTTTCTTTGAACAACAAACCATAGAAAAAGAAAAGAAGAAGTATTTAGGGCAAGAGAATGAAGAATTAGGGATGGACACTGTTTCTGAGCAGCCTTCAATAAAGATGAAAAAGAAGAAATCTTCCAAAAACAGTAAAAAGATTGAGAAGTTGAAATTGGAAGTGAAAGAATTAGAACTGAAGAATGAAAAGTTAAGAGAGAAGAACAGGAAGCTTCAAGTTCAGAAGGTATAGATTTCCAAGCATGTATGTAAATGGCATAAACAAAAGAAGACTTTCAAAGCAAAGTATGAGAAATTGAAAATCCTTTATGCAGCTCAAGCTTCTACATATGCATCATCACAGACAAGAGATACATCAGAGGATTAGAAGCAAAGGATCAGAAACAAATTTTTGTGCATGATATAAGCAAGGTCAATTTTTTTGGAAATACTTTTTATGCATGAGGACATGCAACAGCTTCCTCTTGGGGGAGATGTTGGACAACATTTTATACCTATTTTTCCCTATAAATCCTTTCCAGTTTTCTCCATAAACCCTCATACTTGATCCATAAAACCTCATGTTCATCCACAAAACCTTGGTCAAAGGTATAAATGTTGTTGCTTTTTAATAAATTGAATTATGTGACTTTTAAGGCATTTGAATTAAGGTTTTGATTCAAATTACAGAATTTGCTGACTTCCCGTAATTGCTCCTAGATTGGAAACTTGCAAGCCAGCTGGGCACGAAATGAGAGATGGAAGAGGATCCTCGATGTCCAAGGATGGATAAATTTCTAACAAACTCATGATATGGCTCTCACAGGTGTCGAGTCAATGCTGGTCAAGGACGACCACCTGTGCTGCCACTTAGCACAAAAACAGGACAACTTTGATTTTATATCGATCTGGTCTACTTTTATGGATCTGATGGACGATCTCGATGGTAGAGAGATATTAGGAGAATGCCATTATGAATCTCCCAGGATTGTAGCATTTTCAGTTTTAAAAACAATTTGTATAAGTATTTGAATTAAAGATGAAACCACCCCCGGATGGTGAACGTATGTTATTGAAATAAAGATTCAGATTTTGATATATTTCTGGTGTATGTTCATTTCTATATGGTGAAAGTGATTTGAGTCTTGAAATTTCTGTAAATCTTCCTGCGTGTGTGAGTGAAGCAGTGGAGGGCCCCCTCTACCGAACCTGCACACCCATTTCTTCATTAGAAACGCATTGGTATGTTCTGATTATTTACTATAGAGTTAATTTCAATTATCAGTTCATGCATTGCAGATTGGATTAGATTATATAGATGCACAGGATTTCACTACAGGGTAGGGTTATGAGTTTTTTTAGTTTGAATGGTTAAACACTGTAGGATCAATTCCAATTACTTTTCTTTATCTGATATTGAACTGTTGAAAAGAGCTAAGCATTGTGAACTATTTTTCTTGTAAGAGAAATTGATGATTGTCTACTTTCAACAGTAAGGTATTAAGCACTGTAACTTACTTTTATGATTTAGGTATTTTTAGTTTCAGAGTATTTCATATATGAATTGCTGATTAGATTAAGAGATCAAATGAAGTTACTTCTGTAAGGAAGGTTTTGTGTTTCTTGTTTACAGCATTCTAGTATCCATTAGATTTATTTCATAGTAAACTGAATTTTCAACTAAGTCTAGGTCTGAATCTCTATATTTTGGATATGCCTCTAAGTCTTACAAACTTTGGATTGACATAAATATAAGATCTAATTTACACCAGTAGATTGGAACCCAACACGGGCACGACGTGACTTCTTTTGGCAGGGAATGAAAAGGAAAAACAATAGATGGTGGTTGAATGTGATACCTGCCAGCGCAATAAGGGTGAAACGACACTCCTTCCGGGATTGCTCGAACCCTTGCCCGTACCTACACAGATTTGGATAGATATTTCTATGGATTTCATTGAAGGGCTCCCTAAATATGGATGGAAGACATTGATTTTGGTTGTGGTTGATCGCCTCTCCAAATATAGTCATTTTTGTGCTCTCAACCATCCCTATACAGCCTCCTCAGTCGCTCAAATTTTCCTGGACCAGATCTTTCATCTTCATGGAATCCCTTCTTCCATTGTCTCGGATCATGATGCGACTTTCACCAGTCATTTTTGGATAGAACTATTTCGCCACACTGGTACCACACTAAAGATGAGTTCAGGGTATCACCCACAAACAGATGGTCAAACTGAAATTATCAATAAATGCTTGGAAACTTTTCTTCATTGCTTCACCTCTGAACAACAACATCAGTGGGAAAAGTGGCTCCCTCTCGCTGAATGGTGGTACAAAATCTCTTACCACACTACCTCTAAAATGACTCCATATGAAGCAGTTTATGGTCAGGCACCGCTAGTTCTTCTTCCATACACCCACAGCAGTTCACCAATTCAGGCAATTGACACAGTCCTTCGACACCGTGATCAGTTTCTTCACATTTTGCGGGAAAATCTTCACATGACAAGAAATCGCATGAAGCAACAAGCCGATCAGCACCATTCTGAGCGCACTTTTCAAGCAGGTGATTTGGTTTTTCTTCGTCTCCAACCTTACAAGCAATCCTCCCTGAAACTCAAAGGGCATCATAAGCTCGCTCCAAAGTTCTATGGGCCATATAGGATTCTTCAGAAGATTGGGTCCGTTGCTTATAAATTGGAACTCCCTCCTTCTTCCCGCATTCATCTAGTATTTCATGTCTCTTGTCTGAAGAAAGTTCTTGGCACCAACATCAGAGGAAAAACTAGTTTACCAGAATTGGATAATGAAGGATCCATCCTTTTAGATCCGGAGGCCGTCCTCAATAAGCACACTCGTCAGCTTTGCTCTCGCTCTATCACAGAGGTCTTAATTCAGTGGCACAGAATGCAACTAGAGGATGCTACATGGGAACCACTCCTTCAAATTCAACAACGATTTCCTCATCTAAAGCTTTGAGGACAAATCTTTTTCTAAGGGGGAGGGGATGTTAGGAACCCATGTCAACCCTTCTCTTTACTTTGTTAGTATATTTTTTTTGGACGCATATGCTTTGTAAGCTGTCCTGTAGTATTTGTTGATCCATAGTTTGTATTATTGTTGTTGGACACATATGCTTTGTAAGTCGTCCTGTGGTATTTTTTGATCCATAGTTTGTACTGGCTCATGGTTTTGACCCATAGTATTGGCGCCTAAACATAGTATATAAGTTTGTGTTGAGGCCAATGAAGGCATCGTGAAGTTATTTGTATTGAGCTTGCTCAAAGGAGGTTGCCCCCTCGAAGTGGCCTGCGATCAATAAAAAATATTATGTGATCTCATATATTGTGCATTATATCAATTAATTGTTGCAGGTTCATCACAGATGTTTTTCTATCTATGCTATATCCAATGATAGTGCATCCCTAAATGCATAAATACATAAAGCCAAATATCTAGATCAAGACTTCAATTCCATTTGTTCTTTATGAAGCTTTAAGTGGCTAGGTTGTAGATATTGAAAGATAAAATGACCATGGTGCACTAAAGACATAAGGGAGGAGATACACAAACAAGGGTATGAAGTCAAAGGTATGAGGGAGTTGGGGTAGTTCTATAAGCTGAGACTCTCTTTTCTTTGTCCAAAATAAAGTAAGTTTATATTAATCTTTTGAACGATTCTTTAATTTAAATTTTGCAATGAGAAACAAAACATTGTTATTAACAAGAGTCGTAGCATTATTCCACATCGACATTTGTAATATAAACATGTCTCTAGTTTTCCATGTTTGAAATAAACATATCAAAAATTAAAATTACACCTCACTTTGATAGGAGGCCAATTAAAAGTTTGAAATAAAACATATCATTAAAATGGACAAAAAAAAGGCTTTGTATATTTCATTCCTTAACCAAAAATAGTTATTTCAAGCCAATTACTAGAGCTTAGAGGAAAAGACTAATAATACCTATTAATATTACATCCTAATGCGTAAGACAAAAGGATTTGTATTTTTTATTCCTTTGACGAAAATCATTACTAAAATACCAATTTATAGTATTTCACCATTACAATACATACCATATATACTCAATGATTAATAATTGCATGTTTTATAAATGCAACGTATGCGAGAATCTAGGGTTCCACATGCAAACGAAGGGGTAAATAATGTTATATAGAAAATAAAATATACGAACCTTATTTATGATTTCAATGCGGGATATTTTGAGAACGTTGGAAGTTTATATGTTTTATATTTTCAATGAATCTTTATTAAAATAATAATATATAGCCAATCAAAAATAAGAATTATATAATTTATAAAATTTAAAATATAAATTTTTATTTATTTTAAAATCAATTTGATAATTAAAATTTCTAAAACAATAGAAATGATTAATATGTTTATTTTATTTTTTTTATTTTATCATTTATAGAAATGGCAAACATATTTTAAGGTTCAAGAGATTCTAGAAAGATTGTGATGTCTTATTAAATATAGTTGTTATCCTGCTTTTTTTTAGATAAATGGATTGTGATATCTTATTATTAAATATAGTTTTTATTTTTAATTGATTTGATTAAATATAGTTTTTATTTTAATTTTTATTTGATTTTAATGTTTTAGAAAGATTTTAATAATAATAATAATAATAATAATAATAATAATCTATTTTTAAAATTAGTTAAATAAATATTAATTTGATGTATAAAATTCTTGTTTTTTAAATAATTTTTTTTTTATATTTTTTATATAAAAAAAATCTAATTAAATTAATAAGTATTTTGATATTATCTAAGATTTTAAACTTCTATAAATAAATGAACAAAATTAACCATTTTAAAAAAGCTACTATCATTTTAAAAAAATGTTTAAAACCACATTTAGCATTAGCATTGGCATTGTGAGAGGCATATTACATATTACGAGTTTAGTCAACCTGTTCCTTACAACACTTGTTCCTGTAACTTTTACAGCACTTTCTGCTCTATTCAACAATGACTGACAATACATTGTCTAATATGCTAAGCTTGCTTGTCTATATTCATTATTTTAAGTGTGATCTCTTTTTTTTCCAGCTAAATTAAGTATGATCTCTTTGTCTTTGTTTATGAGAAAGGGATCCCTTTACTCAGTAATTTAATAGTTATAAATACGTTGTTTTGCTGGAAGAACGAGAAGGGTGAAGACGTCCTGTTTTCTTCCTGCACCAAGCGAATATGGCGACGGAACAAACAGAGATGTCAAATCTGGAAGAAAGAGATGGAAAGAAGATGCAAAACCGGATACCGGATTTGGAAGAACGAGATGGAGAAAAGATGCAGAGCCGGATACCGCCGCATGATGGTGTGAAAAGCAAGACCGACAACACGGCTGTTCGTCCGAATGATCCAAATATCTCAATATGGAAACTGTTTAAGTATGCCGATTCATTGGATCTCTGGTTCATGGCATTCGGCACTGTAGGAACCATTGCAGATGGAATGACCCTGCCTTTGGTGCTGCTTGTATTAAGTAGTATGATAGATGCAATAGGAAATTTTGGACCTGCATCCACTGCTCCAGATTTCCATCATACCATCAACACGGTAAGAATCGAATCATTTCCTTTACACAACGAAACTTGGTATAATACCCATCTCGCATATTGATGAATGTCTGGTTGTTGGTTAATTGTGCAGTACACTATACGACTGGTGTATTTTACAATCGCTGAGTTTATAGCTGGGTTTCTAGGTGGGTATGACCATTTTCTCTTTCTTTCACCCTTTCCACAGTGTTTATGACAACGGATTTTACTATATTATTTATGTTTATGTTTGAATGCAGTTTTTCACATTTAATCAAATTCAATTCATGATACGCCTATGATTAGCTCACCATAGTCTTTAACACAGTTTACTCTAAAAGCTCACCATGGATCTTATCTATGACAATTGCTTTGCTTGATCAGAGGCGTTCTGTTGGGCGAGGACCGGCGAAAGGCAGGCATCCCGGATACGTATGAAATATTTGAAAGCGGTATTGAGGCAGGACGAGGGATTCTTCGACACCCAAGGCACCACCACATCAGAAGTAGTTAGCAGCGTTACAAAGGATACTCTCATTATACAGGATGTTTTAGCTGAAAAGGTATGATGATCTTAATTACTCTGGTCTCTCGGATGATTTATCAGTGTTAGGACTCTTCATTAAATTTTCGATTTCTAATGCTAATCCTCTTGGGAGTTTGTCCTTACACAGCTACCCAACTTCATCATGAATGCTTCATATTTCTTCAGTAGTTATTTTGTGGCATTCTACTTGACGTGGAGACTGGCAATAGCGTCATTTCCTTTCACGATCTTGCTGATAATTTCCGGGGTAATGTATGGACGGATTATAATGGGGACCTCTCGCAAGATGAATCAAGCCTATAATATAGCCGGCAATATTGCAGAGCAAGCTCTTTCATCCATTAGAACAGTCTTTTCTTTCGTTGGAGAGGAGAGGACAATGACCAAGTTCTCGGATGCGCTTAATGTAACTGTAAATCTTGGGCTTTTACAAGGTTTTGTCAAAGGTTTGGCAGTAGGAAGCAGAGGAGTGACCTTCTGTATCTGGGCGTTCAACGCTTGGTATGGTAGCACATTGGTTATGAATCATGGCGCAAGCGGAGGAAAGATTTTCGTGACTTCAAGTTGCGTACTTATGGGTGGCTTGTAAGTCTCCTATCCATTTCTCTATTTCCCAGTTATTTCTATAAATGATTCTAGAAAGAACGGAAAATTTACCCCATTTTCCGAAGTTCAATCAAAATTTCTAGAATCAATGATGTGTTTGCAGAGCTCTAGCGACTGCGATTCCGAATCTCAGATATTTTTCAGAAGCACATGTTGCTGGTAAACGCATCTTCGACATGATTGACAGAGAACCGATAATTGATTCGGAAGATCCGAAAGGAGAAATATTGCAGGAGGTCAGCGGTGAACTTGAATTTAGAAATGTTGAGTTTGCATATCCATCTCGCTCAGAGTCCAAGATATTTCACAATTTCTGTCTAACTATTCCTGCAAGCAAGACCGTTGCGTTGGTGGGCGGAAGCGGGTCAGGCAAATCTACGGCTGTGGCGTTGATAGAGAGGTTCTATGATCCCCTTGCTGGAGAGATACTGCTTGATGGAGTGAACACTAAAGCGCTACAATTGAAATGGTTGCGTTCCCAAATTGGATTAGTAAGTCAAGAACCTGCACTCTTTGCTACATCGATCAAGGAGAACATCTTGTTCGGAAAGGAAGGAGCCAGCATGGATGAGGTTATTGCTGCCGCCAAGTCTTCCAATGCTCACAATTTCATCAGTAACCTACCAGATGGATATGACACACAGGTAAGATTTAGCTTTTTCCTCAACCTCCATCTCTCCTCCATCTCAAGAAGTTAAGTTCAGTCAATTTGAGTTTTCCTTTGATTTAATGGGGAATACAGGTGGGCGAGCGCGGAGTTCAGATGTCGGGAGGGCAAAAGCAACGTATAGCAATTGCAAGAGCTATGCTGAAAGATCCTCGTGTACTTCTTCTGGACGAGGCCACAAGTGCTCTAGATGCAGAGTCGGAGAAGATCGTTCAAGATGCTTTAGACCAAGCTTCAATTGGACGGACAACTATTATAGTCGCTCATCGCCTCTCCACCATCCGCAACGCGGACATGATTACTGTGATTCAAGGTGGTAATGTGATCGAGACAGGTGCACATGAAGATCTGATTTATAAGCCCAATGGAGCATACGCTACCTTGGTGCAACTGCAGCAAGCCGCGGCAGATAAGTCAGATAAGAGATTCGAAGGCCCCAATATGGGAGGCCAGTCTCTGAGAGCAAGGAGTTCGAGCATATATAGTAGATCCAGTTCGAACGCTTCCGTATCAGTCCATGCAGGACTGATACATGAAGATAAGCTTCCTTCTGCCCCTTCATTCCGTCGACTGTTTCTTTTAAATGCTCCGGAATGGAAGAATGCTCTATTAGGCTGTTCAGGAGCCTCAGGATTCGGAGCAGTTCAACCTCTTTATGCCTTTTTTCTTGGGGAAGTTATATCTGTATTTTTCTACCACGACCATGACCAAATCAAATCAAAAATCAAATATTACTCCTCCATTTTTGTGGGGTTGGGACTATTCTCCTTCTTAGTAAGTGTTTTGGAGCATTACAATTTTGCAGCTATGGGGGAATATCTCACTAAAAGGGTTCGAGAGAGGATGCTGTCCAATATCCTTACATTCGAGGTTGGATGGTTCGATAAGGAGGAGAATTCTAGTGGAGCTGTTTGCTCCAGACTTGCAACAGAGGCTAATGTGGCAAGTATTTGACCTCAAAGTTTTAATATGTCTAATAAAGTTGTGAATTTTGTTATAGTTTTCTAATGATTCGAATATGTTATTCGTATTACAGGTGAGATCTCTGGTCGGGGATCGTATATCGTTACTTGTACAAACTTTCGCCGCTGTGACAATATCATGCGCGATGGCTTTGATTATAGCATGGCGTTTTGCAGTTGTAATAATTGCAGTGCAACCGGTCATAGTATTATGTTTCTACACTAGAAAGGTTCTCCTCGAGGCCATGTCTCAAAAGGCCCTCAAAGCTCAAGATCAAGGCAGTCAACTGGCAGCAGAGGCTGTCTCTAACCATCGTACTATTAGTGCCTTCTCTTCACAGGAGAAGATTCTCCGTCTCTTCCAAAAGTCTCAAGAAGGCCCTCGCAGAGAGAGTGACAAACAGTCTTTGTTTGCAGGATTTGCTCTCGGAGTATCACAATGCATCATTATAGGCAATGTGACCTTGGACTTTTGGTATGGAGCACAGCTTGTTTCGAAAGGAGAAATCACCTTCAAAGCTTTTTTCCAAGTTTTCTTCATTCTCCTGACCACGGGAAGAGTGATAGGAGAAGCAGGAAGTATGAGCAACGACATAGCCAAAGGCTCTGATGCTGTCAAATCTGTATTTGCCATCCTGGACAGAGAGAGCCGCATAAACCCAGACGATGAGAGGGCCGAGAAAGCGGAAACTATAGATGGAAACGTGGACGTGAGACACGTCGACTTCGCTTACCCAGCTCGTCCAGATGTTATGATATTGAAGAACTTCTCCTTAAGGATTAAAGCAGGCAAAAGCATGGCTCTGGTAGGACAAAGCGGATCGGGAAAATCGACCATCATTGGATTAATTGAAAGATTCTACGACCCACTAAAGGGATCAGTGAGAATCGATGGCAGTGACATCGGGAAGTTCAATCTGAAGAGTCTGAGAAACCACATAGCTCTCGTAGGTCAAGAGCCCACTCTATTTGGTGGAAGCATTCGAGACAACATTCTATATGGAAAAGAGAATGCAACTGAGGTGGAGATGATCGAAGCTGCAAAGGCGGCCAACGCTCACGACTTCATCAGGTAAACACTGCATTTTAAAAAAGATTGTTAGTACAATAAGATATGTTCAATTAGCTGCAAAAATTGTAATATAGATATGTTCAATTTGATTAGTTGCAAAATTG
Organism: Larix kaempferi; assembly: GCA_027924585.1. NCBI lineage: Eukaryota > Viridiplantae > Streptophyta > Pinopsida > Pinales > Pinaceae > Larix > Larix kaempferi. The sequence continues at coordinate 3,513,546 of BSBM01000579.1, read as the reverse complement.
TTAAGTTATTGTTTTTGCAATTAGTACGGTTATTTGGTGAATATTGATTGATGATAAATTAAGTGGTATTGATAAGTTATTTATTAGTTATTCTTAGTTGTAATCATTATCTATACATGAACAACAGTTATCTATGCATGAGCTAAGAGTTATCTATGAATCAAATAAATTAACTTATATTTTATGTGCAGCTCTTTAGAAGAGGGATATGAAACAAATTGTGGAGCATGAACTACAGTTATCCATGCATGAGCTAAGAGTCATCTATGAATCAAATAAATTAACTTAGATTTTATGTGCAGCTCTTTAGAAGAGGGATACCAAACAAATTGCGGAGCATGAGCTAAGAGTTATCTATGCATGAGCTAAGAGTTATCTATGAATCAAATAAATTAACTTAGATTTTATGTGCAGCTCTTTAAAAGAAGGATACGAAACAAATTGCGGAGACAGAGGAGTGCAATTATCAGGAGGGCAAAAGCAGCGGATTGCGATAGCAAGGGCGATCATAAAGAATCCGAGCATATTACTCCTCGACGAGGCAACGAGCGCATTGGACAGCCAGTCGGAGAATATCGTTCAAGAAGCGCTGGACAGAATAATGGTGGGGAGAACGAGTATTGTGATAGCTCATCGACTGACAACCATTCAAAATGCAGATTCCATTGCTGTGATTCAAGATGGGAAAGTCATTGAGCAGGGAAGTCATTCGTATCTGATAAATAAAGGAGAAGGCAATCCATACTACTCTCTTGTCAACATGCAGCGAAGCCACCACTAGATTCTCATCTCGCTCACTCAGAAATGTTCTCCGTGATCCACGCCATAGATTCTTATGACTGCCTTTTGGGTAGATAGCCAAGTCAATCAATATAAAGAGATTATATTATAATCCGGTAGGGCCAAAGAATCGGGGCTGGTTTCCTTCGCTCCACGACTCGGAATTTCAAGTAGAAAACTATGTAAATCCGATAAGGCCAAAGAGGCGGTGCTGGTTTCTTGTGCTCCACGGCTCGGAATTTCAAGTAGAAAACTATGTATTATATTTGGTCAATTCTTTTGTGCATGTGGCTTAGAACTTCCTTTTAAACTTGAATCAATTTCGTGTAACATTGGCATCCCATGCGACGTGGGAGGAGGTAGTGTGCTTTTTATAATGGTGGAAATGTGCTTTGTTTCTAGAGGTGCTTTTTATAATGGTGGAAAAGTGGAATTATCACGTTGCATTTAATATAATAAAAAATATTAAATAAAAAATTCCATAATAAAATATTAACTGATCATAATTACAATGTTCGGGACTATTCTCTGCTACTTGAAATGCAGCCAAAAGAATTTCAGCTATATGCACTACTTAATATTCGGGACTATTCTCTGCTACTTGAAATGCAGCGAAAAGAATTCGGGACTATTCTCTGCTACTTGAAATGCAGCCAAAAGAATTCGGGACTATGCACTACTTAATATATGTTTATTTTGTTCAAGCCTTTGAAAATAGAAAGCAATGGAAGGTTAAGGTGATATGAACATGGGAATTAGCAGGGGAACCCAACAATTAGTTCAGAAAGCTTGAAACCGAAACGAGAAGACAACCGTAATTGTGAAATTCACAGAGAATATAAATTTGAGTTTACCTGGCAATTACAACAACAAAGTGAGAGCAGTTACATAGCAGGCACCCACTAACTTCCAAACGAACGACTCTACTCACAACTCAGCTTTGAAACAAACCCAAATTGGAAAATAAGTTGGTCTCCTAAATAAATGAAATACATTAAACCATCGTAAATCCATTTTAACGTTAACACTATCAGGTATCTAGAAGGATTAAATCTATTCACCTGAAAATTTGTTATCATTTAAAAGAGGACAATGATGTTTTTAATTAATTATTATATTATATTATTTATATTTTCAGTAAATCTTGACCTTTTCTTTTAATTCTTTTTCTCTATGGAATAATCTTTATATTAAATGTACTTATCAAATTTCTAGCTTTGAATAAAATATAATATCATTATTATTTATTATAAGTATTATATTTTTTAAGCTGATATGTAAGCATTACCACGAAAGTGACAACATCTCTATCTTAGAGAGTTGTAGAGAAATTTCCTACTCTCACATAATGAATTTGAACCTTTCTTTTTGCCTCTCTATTTCTCTATAGAGTGACTAACATACTTATAAGTATTGTATTTTTTAAGCTCATATGTAAGCAACATCTATATCATATTAGACTATAAGCATCTCACTACTTTTGATGCATAAATATAGAATTGAAGAATAATATTTGCTAAATGAATGCTTAGTATTTTGAGACTTGGTATGAAAGAAAGCATTAAAAAAGTTGTGCCAAGAATTAGATAATTACTTATAATTTAACAACAATGTCTTCTAGATAAAATATTTATACAATAAAAAGCATTTTGTCAATTTATTAATAATTTAGATTAAATTTGCAAAATCTAATAGTAAAAATAGAGATATGCAAATATATATATGAAAAAAGACAAAAAAAAATTAACATAACTACATAGAAATCATGAAAAAAAAATTTAAAACATCTTTGAATCAAACATGATATTAAAACTAAAGAGTAGATTTTTATCCTCGCGGTAGTAGGGAATGTGGTGAATGCTCCGCGTTGATGTTCTGGTTGTCGTACATGGCAAATTTCTTTTAAAGCCTTGGTTTCGTAATGTTGGTCTATGGGTGTACGTTGGAGTGCTGTACCTGGGCACTGGCTTGTGGGCATGTAATTGGCAGGGGAGGAGGTAGCAGCGTGGTGACACGACGATGGACAGATGTTCAGACCATGGTTTTATTGGCGCTATGGTTGGTTTTATTACAGCTATGGTTTGACTTTAATCTGTTTGTTCCTGTGGTTATTTGTTGGGGCCGGGCGATGGCGAGGGTTTTATTGTGCTATGGCATTCACTTTGTTTTGTTTCTTGACTGCATTCAGGATTGTTTGTGTGCAGAGAGATGGGGATTTGGTGACTGTGGATTGGATATTGAGCAGGAAGTTTGTGCTTGGTTGAATTGGAATGGCGGTGTTGCTATGTGCCCGGTCGCTGTGGTCTTTGTTGTTCGTTTGGTGGCTGGATATTGGGCAGGACATTTCTGCTTGTCTGGTTTTAAATGATGATGTTAGATCTTCGTCTAGTGGCAGGAATTTTCTTGCCCTATTTATTGCAGGCTGGATATTGGGAAAGAAGTTTGTGCTTGGTTGGATTCGAACGGTGGTCTTATCTCTAAGTCTGGTGGCTACACGATATTTGTTGTTCATTTGGTGTCTATGGATGAGTATATTTGGATTTTCTGACACGTATGGCATAGTTCTTCAAAGCCTTTAGCTGCAGTCGTAAAATTGTTTGGTTCTATTGCATTGTTTGGATAGTTCTTTGAACCCTTTGGCTGCAGTTGTAAAATTGTTTAGTTCCATTGCATTGTTAATGTTAGTTCTCGCTCGTGGTTTTGAAACCATTATTGATTTGTATTTAAGGGTTCGAAAGACTCAAGTCTCTATTCAAGTATTGTGTCCATTATATGTATACCGAATTTTGATTGTGTTTCTAGGATGCTAGTTGTTGGACACCTCACCTAGCTCCCCCCCCACGCCACGTGGCCACCTCGGCAGGTGGCGTTTGCAGGCTGACGAGGCATCGCAACCTATTGCGTACCTAGGCGCCTTTACTCCGCACGTGGGGCGCCCTTTTTCACGGTCGCATGGACCTTTTCCCGTCACATCCTTCTGCCCCCATGTTATTCTCCTCAAGCCCTGTCTGTGAACATTCAGTCGCCCCAGTTGTTGTTCATCTCGGCCTCCGCTGTTGTTCACCTCGCCCCCAGTTGTTGTTTAGCTTGCCCTCCGCTACTGTTCACCTCACCCTCCGGTATTGTTCACCTCGTCCTCCGTTGCGGAGGGTTCTTGCGCTAGTTACTGACTGGTTCTCCTACTCGGTGCTTCGTATATGGTCACCTTTCGTCCACTGGTGCACATGTTGTTGTTCGGTGCTGGCCGTGACATAGTTTATCCTCGGTTTAGTGGTGGAAATGGTGGGGTTCTGCTCCTGTGGTTTCGGTGGTGGCTTCCTTGCATTCGTTTGGTAAACATGGTGCCTTCCTACTCAATTTTCTTTGTGGGTTCGCTGCGGTAGCACGGTGGTGACTTCGTGTGGTGGCTCACTGGTCCATTCGTTGCAGTGACATGTTGGTGGTTTATCCTCGGTCCGGTGGTGGAGGTGGTGGGTTCCTTCTCCCGTGGTTTCGGTGGTGGAGGTGGTGGCTTCCTTCGCATTTGTTCGATAAAAATGGTGGCTTCCTGCTCGACTTTCTTCGTGGGTTCGCTGCGGTGGCACGTTGGTGGCTTTGTGCGGTGGCTCATTGGTCCATTCGCTACAGTGGCACATTGGTGGCTTCGTTCTCCATTTGGTGGCTCACTGGTAGGTTTCCTACCAGCCATAATTGGACTGTGTTTTTCAACACACTCAACCTGCTGGGGATTGTGTGGACCTTTTTCTACTGCATTTCTAGGTTTAATGTTGCATTTTGGTTTAAGTTGGTTTTTGGTTTAAGTTTGAACTGTTTGAGATTGTTGGGCTTGCTCCTGCTTGTGCTTGTGCTTGGAGTAAATTTGAATTGTTTCGCATTACGTTTCTTAAGTTTCATTTGCGGCAGTGGTGAATTGGTGAATTGCATTTTGCATTTGAGGCATGTGTTGAATTGCATTCACCGCAGCATGGTTATGTGGGTTTACGTTTGAACTGTTGGTGGTTTTGGTTCGCGTTGTGGAGTTGTCGGGATTTGGTGAACAATGTATGTGGTCCTTATTATGTTGGAATTGTGCTCCTGTTAATGTTGAATAATGAATTATGAATGGTGAATAATGAACAATGAATTTGTTTATGTTGCAGTAGGGTTTATGTTGCAGCAGGGTTTATGAATTTTTTAGGGTTTACGAATTTATTTTAACGTTGGTATATGAATTTTTTAGGGTTCTTGAATTTATGAATAATAAATAATGGATTTGGTTATGTTGCAGTAGGGTTAGAGTTAGGGTGACTTTGTTAGGGTTTATGAATTGTTGTTGGTTAGCGTTTGTGAATTTTGTTAGGGTTAGGGTTAAGGTGAATTTGTTCGGGTTTATGAACTGTTGTTGGTTAGCATTTGTAAATTTTGTTAGGGTTAGGGTTAAGGAGAATTTGTTAGGATTTATGAATGGTTACAGAATTGTTGAAGGGTTTATGCAAACTTGTCATGCAGAATGGTTGTTTATTTACAAAGTTATGTTGAAATGGTGAAATTATTTTTTGCAAGAAGCTTCTATGAGCTAAATAATTGATAATAGTTTACATGGCATAATTGTAAATATGAGTAGTATGGTTTATGTTGTAGTAGGGTTTATGAATTTATTTTGTTGTTGGTTTGTGTTGCAATCTCTGCAGTAGGGTTAGGGTTTATGGATTTATTGCAGAGTTGCAATCCCTGCAGATTGGGTTTATGCTTATTACAGAGTTAACAAATTGTTATAATGCATAATTGATATGCAAAATTGTTGATGAAGGATATGCAAAATTGTTATAATGCATAATTTATATGCAAAATTGATATGCCTATTATAGAGTTCCATAATTGTTTTTATGCAAGATTATTATGCAAACTTGTTATGCGAACTTGTCATGCAGAATTGTTGTTTATCAATAGAGTGATGTTGAAATGGTGAAATTGTATTTATCATGAAGGTTCTATGGGATGAATAATTGATAATAGTTTACATGGCATGATTGTAAATATGACTGTTTTTCCTATTGCACAACCAACTATACCAACTAAACTAAACCATGACTCAACTAAACCATGACTCGTTTGCATTGCACAACCAACTAAACCATGACTCGAACCTTGTAGAAGTAATCATTGGCATTTAGAGTCAATTTCAAGGATTAGGTCTCCAATTTTATAATTTAGGACAAAATTTATAGTGATGGGTTGCAGCGAGGAGTGGGAGACAAATTCCCTATTATTTGATAATTATTTTTGTTGAAGGGCTGCAGACTATAATTCATAGGCAAATTGTACTGCACCTATAATTTTTTTCTACATACATTAGACCTGATTTAAGCCTTTTATATTGATTAGTATGATATTGTATTTAGGTCATACTCATTTCTCTTAGGTTTAATAAGTCATGCATGAGAGCCCTCCATGGTACATTCCTTAGAGAAGCATTATTAGTCTTAGGAGAGAAATATGGGCATGCTCCCAATGAGTTAGCATCGCATGGATGGGTATCACAACCTAGGTAATGGTTCAAACCCATTCCTAATTGTTACTTTAAGGCTTATAGTCCATGTTTAAGGATCTAGACCATCCCACATACATCATAGAAGGAATATAGGGCTCTATATAGAAGGAATATAGGGCTCTATAGAAGGAAGGAAACATAGGGGTGTCAAGAGTTGTACATTAAAAAAAGTGACACTTAAAAATACTTTAAAGTTAGGTCTTTCTAATATTGTCAAATGCAACATTAAATGAAACCTAACCCTACTACAGGGATTGCAACATAAACCAACAACAAACTAAATTCATAAACCCTAAAAAAATGTTAATGAAATGTTTAATTAAGGAACATTACAACGTGCTGTGGAAATGATGAAATTGTATATTAAACCTTATGATAAACTCCTGATTACAATGCCGCAAACATTAGGGAACGCTATGACCTACGATTGTATCCAAAATGGTCTAGGATTGTATCCAAAATGGCCATGTTACAAACATTAGAGCCAATGATTACAAAATCCACCAATTGCAATGTGGTCACAACAAAAAATTTGGCACCCCTATATGACAGCCCTATGCTTGATGTCCTCCAAGATCTTCACTGCCCAATATTGTTGAGTTTCCTGCTTGAGGCAAGTTGGTTGGCCTACCTAACAATGGATGATTAGGTTGTGGCTGATTGCCTCCATATGATATCCAATTTGCTTCTTGTAGCCATGGAGGAATTGAATATCCACAGTGCACACTTGTGCTACTAACCCCTGCATTAGGTTGAGCCCCCCGATAATCATACATACGATTGACACCTACACTGGTAGGAAGGAATAAAGTGGGCATGTGCACTTATTGATAACAGGGGACTTGGATGTTTAGGAGGTCTTGGAAACATGGAGTATTATCTGCAATATGTTCCAATGTGTTTGGCATCATCCTACTCCCCTCCACTATGTTAGCATCAATGGGAACCCTTTATGCCAGCCCTTATTCTTTTTGAAGCAATTGTTGAGCCTTTCTCAATTCCTTTTCCTGCCTTCCGATCTGTTTTTGATGAGCCTTTTCTTGTCTTTCTTTCTCTCTTTCAAGCCTTTCCTATGCTTGAAGTTCTGTTGCAGCAATCCTTGCAGCCTTCTTTTCTTTAGCTAAGTCCTTCTTTTTCTGTTTTAAATCCTGGATTTCAAGTTTCCTATGCTCAGACTCAACTAATAGTTTTATATAGTCTTATGAGGTGAGTAACTGTGAACTTCGGCATAAACGAAGATTGTTTGTTGTTGCTTGACTTCCTTTTGCTGGCACTCTCTCTACTGGTAGCTTTAGGAATCGACCACACAACTGGCCCTTCATTGGCACTTGCTGCTCCTTGCTTGACACTTTCCTTTCAATATTTGGGTCAATGTTCTCTTGCTCTATCTGAACCATATTGTCCTCTTCATCTAGAACCTCATTGTGGACAGTATCTTCTTCCAGATTTCCATTGTCCACAAAATAATGAACAATTTCATCATCCAATTCTCTTGGCTATGAAGGCATGTTCATGCTTTCTTCATTGGTCCTTGAGACAATATTTTTGTCCAAATTCATCATGGCTTCTGCCAGCCACGATGGTGGGGTAACATGGCTTGGAAAATTCAATTATCCATTGTTGCTTCCTCAAGCATGATCAACATTTTCATTGACATTCTCATTGACAATTGCATGATCAATAGAGACATTGAGAAGATCACATGCAGAAGTTGCAGCTATTTCATTTGGTATAACAACCTCCATGTTACTGTCAAATGGTTCATTGTAATATTGTGTTTCACTTACATGTTCATCATCATCACCACAGTAGGGTCCTCCTTGAGAGAGGGATATCATATTATCAGCAGCAACAACGTCTTCCTCTACCTCCACATCTTCTAGGCCATCAACATGTGCTTGGACATCCCCTTCTTCCTGACCATCCAGCTCAAATGCTTGGCTACAACTAGTATCATGCATGAGAGCCTCATAATTCAGTGGCCATATTCCAGTCCTCTTAAACCCAGCCTTGATATTTGAAGGTGTGAGAGCCCTTTTAAAGGATTTACTTGCAATCTTGGCTAGCTCAAACCTTTCTACCTCCACCCCTAGATTCTTTGCCATCCACAAAGCTCGCTCACCCCTGAAATAGTTCTTCAAAGGCCTGAACACACTGACATCTAGGGGTTGCAATCTATGAGTGGTATGAGTAGGTAGTGTCAACAGGTCAATGCCCAAATTGTTAGCCTCCTCAATTTTTTGCACAACAATGTGGCTTCCATGTCCATCTAAAACCAGCAGGTGTCTATTTACAGGTGAGACACCACCTGGTATAGATGCAGCAAAGTGAGGAAGCCAATTCAAAAAGAGTTATTTAGTCATCCAAGCATGGGGATGTGTAACATGCATGCACCTGGTTCACAATTCTGTATATAGTTATTGAGTTGAGTTTTACCTTTAAATAGATAAAATCCAGGGATTGAAACACCAATTGCATTGACATGGCATAGAATAGTGATCCACTCCCTACTCCTTGGAAAAATATTTAGCACATTACGACTCCCTCTCTTGGAAATTACACGCATGCCACAATTCCTTCCTGCATGTAAACCTGTTTCATTATAGTTCCATATATGGTCTGGAGCATAACCATGTTTCTCGTATGCACTAGAAAGGGTGGCATAGAAGTTAGTCAGAATTGCAAGGCATAGATTTAGAGCCCCATCTCTATCTAGGCCCTCGGTTGTATGCAACACAAGGTTTGGATGCCTTTTTTTAAACCCAAACCACCATGACTTACGAGGAAACCCATCTTTGAAGGGGTTTGGCCTCCCTTGACAGATTTGAGCTACTGTGGATTTTAGCTGTATCAGCTCTAGCCCATGTCCCATTTGAGCCATCTCCTTACACCACTAAACCACCTCGGCCTCCTCCTCTTCACTCATAACTGTAACAGGCCCTCTGCGCTTTGTATGTGTGAACCCATTTATCCAATAATCTACTGATGAGGTAGCAACTCCATGTTTTTTAGAAGTAGCACGAATGGAATATCCATTAAACTCTATATCATCACTCGCAGCTAACATGTCTTCTTTTCTCCAACCTCTTATTGAACTGATTTTGGTGGTTGAACTTGTCCCTTGAACTGTGGTTGAAGGTGGATGTGTGGTTGACGGTGGGACAACAGAGTCCTCTATCACCACATTGTCATTCTCAACAACATTGTTGGGAGCATTGTTGGAATTTGAATGATTGACCCTCTCCTCGTCCGATGAGGTGCAGCGTAGCTGGGCACCCCTGCCGAGTCAACGACCTGTTCTCCTTGCATTGCTAACTCTTGCCATGCCTGAAATGACTTGCACATTTACAGGGGAAGATGATTATGTAGAAGGAAACTGGAAGCTGATTATAACATAAATATAAATAACATAAACATTGAAGCTGATTATGCAGTTACCTGATTATACTGTGCACACACTCTCTGATTGTATGTCTCCACTATGCACACACTCTGCAGTTTGAATGTATGAAATGCAACTTCAGTAAGGGTTGTGGTTCTTTTATAGTTGTTTGTTGTTGAATTGGATTGGTAAGAAGGGTGCACATGGATTGCAATCTCTCAAATTTGAATGTGTGTTGTGGATTGATTTAAATGTGATCCAATGGATGGGAACTTGTCATGGTGGATCCTTGTGCCTTCATCTGTTTCACGATCCTTGTGCTTTCATCTGTTTAATGGGTGAATTTAATGGGTAGGTGTCATTTATTGAATACAATGGGTTGGATTGTTGAACAACCATGCAGTTATGGCTGACACTCTTCTCATTGTGCTTGAACAGGTTTTCATGCATGCTGGGATACTCATGCTCCAATAGATATTCGTGGGTGTTGATTTGATAGGTACCTTGCAGTAGGTGGCAAATACAAGCTGGGTTATTTAGTTGTTCATGTACTTTTGGATCCCTAGGTAGATTTGCAGGTAGTTGGGACAAGATGTTTTGTACTCTTTTGCACATAAAGACTATTTATGGACACCTGTTGGCCCAGCCAGTTAATGGGCAATTTTTGGACATAATTTAAATATTTAATGCACTTAATATGGAATATTTATGTTTAATTTATGGGTGTTTTTATGTCAATATTTGGTGGCTATGTGGGACTAGTACTATGACAACTACTGGTCCCCATTCAAGAATAGACATCCCTCCCCTAGTCTACGAGGGATTAAAGTCTTTCAAGAAGTAAAAAATGTTTGGTTTCTGCTTGAAAATGTATGTCCTGGTGTGCCTTGAACATATGTTTAAATGCTTTTCACACTACAAGGAAAATACCTTGTATCAGAGGTCATAACAAAATCTTTTCGTGTTACACAATTGGCCAAAATTGTCAAAAAAACCTCCACCACAGCCTCCAAAGTTGGTAGCAGATGTTTTAACAAAGTTTTTTACAGAAATGTTTAAACTAAAGAAACTTGGCATCCAGAGGCTATAGCAAATGTTTTTCTACCAGTGTGCTTCTTTAAAACACAGTGGACTGGTGCATAACATAATAATACTCACCAGTGCAATATAATAAAACTTATACCCACAGGTGCACTCCAACATATAAAGCAATAAAACACACCAAAATTTAACACCGCCCATTCCTTTAAAACAACATACGCACCGAGGCATTGTAACCAAACTAACATTAGTGCTTACATATTGATTAAATGCACTGATGCTTATATACTATAACAAAGCACCAGTGCGGTATGTCATGACATATGCATCAAAACTTTTCTATATTTTTAAAATTTAACAGTCTTTATATATATCATAGCGCACCAATGCATTTTATCATAATAAACACTAGTGCTTTTTAAGAATTGGAAAGCACTCAGAGGATTAATAAATATACACACATAGGTGAATGCAATCAGTGAATGCGGTAAATATAAATTAGAGGACTGGGGCATATCATTCAACCAAACGCATCGGGGCATAAAATTTGAACAAACACACTAGGGCGTAAGATTTTACCAAACACACAGGGGAGAAAGTAAATATCAAAATCACCGTAGCTTATTTTTTGAACAATGGCTACTGACCTTGGAGTGGAAATTCTATATTTTATTTTTTTATTTTTTTAATTCCATTATTAATCAGGAATTGAAATATTTTTTATAGTACTATTCATTTCAATTATAATCATTATGTTTGTTTGGATTAATTTCTTATATCATAGATTCTATTATCTATGTAATGTTTAATAATTCCTACATTTAGTTACCAATTTACCATTTCACGTGTAAAATTTGACAATGACATTGCAGAGTGCAATAGAATAAAAAAAATCATTTTATTATATATCAATAAGAGACCCTTTTTTCATACAAAATAGGACAACATAGATTCGCCAATAGTCAAAATGTAATCATGCATGTAATTGTTACACTTATTGGTAATACATTGTCTTTCAATTCAGACACTAGTCTAGTGCATTATACAAAATGTTTGATTTTCACAGACAATTATTTCAAAATATACAACAGCTTGCATTAACATCCAAAATATATGGATCATCATTCTTCATTGGCACAGTTATTAGTGCTCGAGCCACTTGCATCACTTGGGTTATTTGGCCGAATGCTTTGTTGAATGCCTCGATTTCTTCCTCTTCTTCAACTTCCATCTGCAAAAATAAAAATAAAGTGTACTAAGTGTATCTAAAATGAAAACTAAAATAGATAATATACATGACTGTAAATTGAAAAGTGGCGTACCATAGAAAGAATTGAGTCATGAATGATACATATTCTTTCAAAACCAATCAAGCCTCGGGCCAGGATTCCTCCAGAGAAGATAAAGGCCTTACAACCTTAGAGCCTTGAATGCATTTTTGTTGGATATGTTGAAGATGCTAAGAGATACAAAATGGTTGGATCCTTCCACCATGAAGAATTTCATTGTGATAAGTGTATAGTTTGAAGAAGGTCCTTTGCAAGACATCCAACAAGATGAAGTAGAAAGCTCAATTCCTCCTCCACCACTTCAATATGAGAAAGTAAGTGAAGCCTCCTCACATGATGGTTCAGATTTTGATACTGATAATGAAGATGAACATGTTGATCCAGATCCAGTTGATCCAATAGATCCAACACCAAGGCCTAAATGGGTTGAGAAGACCATTGAAGCATTTGGTGATTTGGTTGGCGATCCACATGATCCAAGAAGGACAAGATCAAAGTTTCGAATTATAAGACTTGCACTCTCTACTACTTATACACTTCTTCCTGAGAGATGTTTCATGATGATTGGATCGGATCCAAAAAAAATTGATGAGGCCTCCCAAGATCCAATATGGCAAGCTACAATGGATGAAGAGTACCAATATTTTCGAAACAATGAAACTTGGGAGCTTGTTCCACTTTCTCCTGGAAGAAAACTTGTTCAATGCAAGTGGGTATATCGAACCAAGATGGCTTTAGATGGGGTCACATGAAAGTACAAGGCTTGATTGCTGTCAAAGGGATTCTCTCAAGTCGAAGGACTTGATTAAACAGAGATATTCGCTCCTGTATCCAACATGGACTCTTTTATTTTGGTATTGTCTATTGTTGCATCTAAGCACTGGGAGATGCACCACATGGATGTCAAGAGCACTTTCCTCCATGGAGATCTTGAGGAGAAGATATATATGAATAATATAGAAGGATACACTCATGATCCTTCACTTTTGTGCAGACTAAAGAAGTCTCTATGGGATTAAGCAAGCTCCTAGAGCCTGGTATGCTAAGATTGATTCTTTCCTTATGTCACAAGAATTCCAAAGATGAAAATCAAATCTGAATGTGTACATGAAGCATGATGGTGAATCTCTCTTACTCATTGTCTTGTATGTAGATGATTTGTTGATCATATGGATTTCATCGACATGTATTGCTTCCATTAAGTTTGCTTTGCATAGTTCATTTTCCATGATAGACTAGTCTTGGGTTTGTTGAAGTAATTTCTTGGACTCAAGATAGCACAATCTACTTTAGGTATCAAAGTATAACAATCCAAGTATGCATCAGATTTTCTTAACAAGTTTCATATGTCATATTGCAATCCAACAACATTCCCCTTCCTCTTAGGTGTCAGACTTGAGGATGGTGGTTCTTCACCTTTGGTGAACAGTACACTGTATAGACGGTTGGTTGGGAGTCTCTTGTTCCCCCAACACACTCATATTGACATCTCCTATGCAGTCAGTGTTGTTTCTAGATACATGCGAGAGCCCCATGAACTCCACTGGAAAGAAGAAAAGGGGATCCTTCACTATGTGCAAGGGACAAACAAAATTGGTATTCTTTATGCAGTTGAATCTCCACTAGATCTTGTTGGGTACACTGATTTTGATTGGGATGGTGATAGCTCATACCATAATTCTACTTCTGGTAATGTGTTCATGATTGGTTCTATTCCTATATATTGGCCGAGAAAGAAGTAGTCGGCCATTTCTCTATCATCTATTGAAGCTAAGTATAGAGGTGTTGTTAATGCAACCACACAGTCCATTTGGTTGCAACGCATTATGTCTGAGTTTGGGATTTTCTCTAGTGCTCCTATTGTCATCTTTTGTGACAACCAGAGTGCTATCAAGATCTCAAAAGATCTAGTTCGGAGACAAAGGACTAAGCATATTAAAATCCACATGCACTACATCAGAGGGTTGGTGCATGATCACATCATTTCACTGCAGTATTGTCCTTATATAGAGAAGGTTGCAGACATCTTCACCAAGACTTTTACATAAAATAAGTTCACTCATCTTAGATCACTCCTTGGGGTGAGTGATTCCATGGTGAAGACAACTTAGATATTCCTTCATGTCCATTTTGAGGTGTCACGTACCCACCTATCTATCCAATTCTTGGAAGGGAACATGATGGAAAATCCTGGGCATTTTACATAAACGCAGCCCATACATTAGATTTTAAAGCAAAGAAATACATGTGTGCAGATGTAAATCAATTAAACATGCACAGCGGAATGAAAACCTCATCCACACACATTACATGATGCCATTCAATTTAACACAGCCAACAAATTAATACATTTGCAGAAGTAATTACATAAGAAAATACTCATCTTGATGTAATGCTATCCCAACAACTAGCTATGTCGCTGCAACGTTCCTCCCAACCGTAGGTCTCTGCCCAGCCTGTATTATTTCAGCACTCAGAGACTACCCCCGAGTTGGGCATGATATCTACAAGGAACTTGGGACTCTCAAACCCTGCACGGCCAAAGAAATGGATACCCATCTCAACCCCAACACTCTTTTACACACAGTAGCTCAAAACTGGCATGGATACACAATTCAACCATGGATTCACAAAATAGGGTCTATGGGTTTTCCCCAAAATGTGGACACACCAAAAACGGATTGTGGAAAGAGGGAATCAACCCCAGGGAAGAAAACCGATTTCTCCCACATATGTATGAGCATTTTGTGGGCCAAAATGGCCTCAATTAAACCCCAAATCATTTCCCTTCTCTTTCCCACTATTAGCCACAACAAAAACGCCCTTCCTAGCTAGGAAAACGAAGGTAACACATAAATTTCATGGAGGGAAGTGCCCAGGAAGCTCTAAACTCATGGGAGAGCAACGCTGGTTGATGGGTAATGGCTTGGGGAGAAATTCATGGCTCTTTTCTTGCCCAAGAAGCCAAACACGTTTTTCCATGCAGGGTGGCTTGCCCATACTCGAATTTGGACAGCCATACCTCCCATTCCCCAAGGCATTAACTACCTCAACCAACTCTTGGGAGAAATCAATCATTGGGTACAAAAGTCAACATGGGTAGTTGAGTGTTCATGGGTTCTCTCATTGACACTTGGCTTGACTCAATTGGCTCAAGGGTTTGAATATCCTCCTCCCAATTTCTTGTAATATCATGCCCCCATCTCTTGTTGCATTGCATAGCTAGTTGTGGGCATTTATATTAAAATGCATATTTACAATTCCCATGATTCTCTAGCACATGGGTAGCATAATTGCAAATACTTGCCTCTTAAAGGTCGAGCGTTCACTAGCGGGGCCTTGGCCTTGAGCTCCATGCTAGGAATCATACATAATATACATACAATATTTACATTATAGCCCAAAATATTACAAGGGTCAAAATGGGGGACGTTACATTCCCCTCCCCTTGGAATAACACTGTCCTCGGTGTTCCAATACCTAGGAATACATACATGCTATATACATGTCCAAAATTCACAAAATATGGTAGGTTTGTCCTGCATTTCACCCTTTTCTTAGGTTTTCAGGACCAAGTCCTTTGGACTTCACAAACCGCTCCCGCTGGCTGGGACCTTCTAGCTCTGCATGAGTGCATTGTTCCAAAACAATCCCTTCCCTTTCTTTACCTTCCCGCTGATCTACAAGTCTGGAAACTTTATGGCAGCTACCCTCTTGATGTTCCATTGTTGGGAAATCGTGGAGGCAATGATTTCCTCCACATCCCCAACATTTCATTAATTGCTTTACCTTTTCCTGCTCGATGTCCTTTGAATCTTCCCACCTGGAACATTTCTTAATCGAATGATTGGATGAATGCTTCTTCATGGATCCACTTTTCTTTCCCTTACTGATTGCTCCAAGAATTCTTTTTACCTCTTTTTGCAGACGAGTAGAGTCCTGCAAAACCTTGTGGTTCATCTCATTCTGTTTCCTCTGTAGCTTGAGCATCTCTCCAAGATTTTATTGGGTCCTGGAAATTGTTTGAAGAAGACTTTCAGCCAACTCTGATAGACCTTGGTCTGCTGCCATGGTTAATGGAAACAACTGACCACACTTTGCTTACTAGAAACACTTTCTTGTGCTGGTTGCAACCAATTGTTTCAATTTCTTACCTGTTAAATTCATCATGGAAATTCTTTGTTAGGACAAGCATAATATAAACATTAAAATTAGTCAATTATTCTCCTAATTGACATGGAATGTCCATGCTTTATTCATGGGACTTCCACACTTTCATGCTTTCCACATACACATGAACTCATTCATGTTCATTCTTTGACAGGAAATTTACTATTTCAGCATTCGTAATTCATTTCAAGCAATTAAACACAATCTATTTTCAGCCATGACATGCACTCAACAATCTTTTGTTTTATGAATGCATCAATTGAAAGGAAAGAGAAGAGTAGGAGTTTCTCTCTCTTAGTCTTGTTCTATTATGGAGCTACACCATTGCCATGGTTTCATGCTCCTTAGTCTCTTTCACTTCATTGTGAATGCTTTGACTTTCCTTTCTTGGCTATGACACTTAGTGTCTAAGGTCTGTCTAAGGATTTTCAACTAGGAACCCTCCTCCATAGTTTCCTACATAACCTTTGGCTATTATGATCCACTCATGTCCACTAGCACCATCTTTCATTACTGCTCATACTGAGCTCTTTAGGATGGTCACATGTCCATCTGCATCCCTATGATACCTTCCTAGTCCTTGCTTCCAACAATACCTACACTCAAACATTGAATCAATTCACATGTTTAGTTTATTTTTATAGGGTTTATCTCTAAACATGAGTTTAGGAAATCATAACCAAATTATATACACATGTATATTCATAAGCAAAAAGCTACAAGATAACTGAATAGCACTTTATTCCACGGGATCCTTCTTTGCTTTACGAGCCTTGGATTTTCCCATGGACACAATTATGAATGTTGGGCCAGCATGTAGGCTACTCCACAATCATTCGAATAGGAAATGCCAGGCCAGTACGCCGACTGGGTTTATCAATCATTTCTTTTAGCAATATTCTAGGCCAGTGCTCTGACTGGTTTTTATCAATTGTTTAAGGGGTGTTGGGCCATCGTACACACTGCTTTACCATATCAAGTAGTTAATGCCCAACTAGTCACTCTCTGGACTTATCAAGAACTTTATAGCGTTCAACCAGCTACTCCTTGCATTTCTCAATAATTTATATCGCCCACTCATTTACTCTCTGGATTTTCCAGCAATTTATAGTCTTTCAGGGTCTTGCGTTCTTGCAATGACCAAGGTTTCCAACAAAGAAACAATAGTGTATCAGCTTAGTTGTTAGAAGACTTATACCTGAAATCTTCATTATTCCAAACAAGATATAAATGTAAACGAATACTTATCTATATTGCGTGTTTCCCCTCTGGTCCACAGGGTCCTGCTTTGCTTTGCAAGCCTTAGAATCGCCTATGGACTTTGATGTAGTTAATGCTTAACTAGTACACCTCCCCACTGGCTGGATTTACCAAGCATTTGGTGGTGCCCAACTAGTCCCATACCTGGTTGGCCCTCTCCAGTGTCAGGCCAGCACATTCATCTGGGTCATCGACCAATGGAAGGAAACTGCGCCACCTGACCATTATAGGTCAAGGCTCTAGTATGGAGCCATTGGCATCTCAGGGTTTTCAATCAGTCTTAGCGCCCGCCCTCCTACTGCTAACCCAATAGAGATTTTATGCCTTCACCAATGTCACCACACCTTCTTGTACCATAACCCTTCACACACACATCAACTCTTCATCCATACAAGGAAGCCACTCCTTCTCTTGTGCAAATCAGTGGTTCCTTTTAGGAACTTTATAGGTGACTTTCTTGACTGCAGGTTAACATGGCCCTATTCACATAAGGATGATACCCCTTTTCACTACACAGCTCCCTGGGTTTTTCCATCCCTTCCAATATTATTTAGTGTGAGCATAGAAAGGTTTCCAATTCCTATACCATCCTTCTGCATACCCTTCTTCACTTTGCCTCTTAATGTGTAGTACCAATTGGTATCTATGTAGTCTGACAACACAAGAAGGATAAGAAGGCTTATCATTATTTCTTCTCAAAATCACAACCACATTCCATAACATTCACTATCAAGTATTGAAACACCAGGAATGCGTCCATTCCCTTAGGGTGTAGTCAATATTGACAACCCTATCATGACCCACCACTAGAAAAGGTGTGCACCCCCTTTCCAATGTGAGCCATGTAGTCCCTAATCATACTCAAGCAGTCTGAAATGATATATATAAATAAAGTAGAGCATGCTCTGCATATTAACCCTAATAATTTAGACATGCATGTTCTTATCTAGGTTCATAGAATACTCATTCATTTTTGCAGGTGTATCTTTTCTTCATTTGCAAAGAATGGGGGCTCCCTTCTCTGAGTCAACAGTTCTTCGGTTTGCCACCCCAATCTTTCCACGTTCCATAATCCACTCATGCCTTCTTGACATAGCTTTACCATCTCACTCTCATGGTTTTCCAACATACAGCTTAGCTGAGATGTCATCCTTAATAGATGTAATGGTGTTACACCCGAAACCCATTTCCAAGGCATGGGGTCCTTCCCATGGAGTTTGGCTTCTGTAGGTCATCACACCTGGTCTCCCTACAATGTGTCTTCCTGGCACATTTATCAAATAGCCAAATAGTCAACAGCATTTAACAATAAAATTTAAATATGATTTTTCTTAATCATTCGATGACATTAATAATTAAATTCAAGTATGAATTTGCAATTCTATCCTCTGCAGAATTGATTTGCTTAGCCATGAGTCTATTCTCATATCGTCTAGCTCTTTCTCATGGTAGATTCCAATCTTCGTCATGGACTTACCCACATTTTCCATGCCCAGAACAATCTACCTGAAATCTGAAACTTCAATCAGCCAAACATGTTGTGAGTATCTATGCATATAATCCTTTCATTGCTACAACAGTCACTAAAGTGATCTTAGAATTATAATACTCAATAATTCAAACACCTTCAGCTGTTAGCATTTGAGGTGTAATGAAATATATGTATATATCTATATATGCATCATTATCATCAATAAAATTGCAAGACATGGGTACACTATCCGTGCAATTTAAATAATTTGTAAGTACTCATTACTTCACATTCCATGCAATCTCTGTCCTTCCACAAAACACTTTGGTATCCCATCATCATGTCTACCTTCTTCATGCAATCTTTCTCCTGCATTCATAGCAGCTCGTGAAATTCTCTTAGTATTAACAATGGTTCACCGTTTCATCTATTATCTAAATGCATTGAAACCTATACATATCACAACCGTGCATTCTCGCAATGCATCTTAACATGTGCACTTACACATATGCATGCACATTCACAACATTTACATAATACTTTTATGTGCATTCACTCAATGCATAACCTCTCAATACAACCTTGCATTAATCCATGAATACTATGCATTCCGACATATTATGGTCTAACCATGACTATCTCATATGGCATACAATACAACAGGACCATAAGTCATTACTTGCTTTGGTTGTTAAACTCACAAACAACATACACAAATGGCATGATATAATTTCATATGAATGCATTGAGGTTTCTAAGAAACTATAGGGTGTGCGGTTCCTTTCCTTCACTTACCCACTCCTGACCATACTTGGTAGGATTATAGTCACATTCAGGCACTCAATACCACATGCAAACCAATCAACATAGTTTAAACATAGTTGAAGGGATCTTTCCAAATCCTCCTCCAATCATTCATGCAATTAAGCATAAACAACCATTACCTGCATGGCTGTCATTAACATCGCTTGATGTTACCTGATCAGTTGGCCTCTTACCAAGGCTACACAGTCCTTTTTCCAACCTCATGATCACAGATTTGTTGCACCATCCTTTCTTCATAAGGTTGTTGGTCATATGCAACAAACACCATTCACATCTTTAGCCATGCTTTGTTTGTCTTTGGTCCTACAACCAATGCGAACACAACTAATTATTAGCAACCATCATAATGATCTTAAGTGGCTCATTGCATATGTAAGACCTCACTATTTTACTAATATGCATTATCATATACATGTACAAACATTTTCACATGCACTATGCAATGTCTCTTAGTATTCCAACTAGTACATATTCACTTCATCTATCTATCCTTTTGCATTTTCAATCATGCTTCTATGGTATGATTCCCACAACCATTATCAACAACTTTAATTGTCATCACCCATAGGGAATACCATTAATGGGCTATCTCACTACATTTACCCATATGCAACATCATGCTCATGCATAAGAAATCGACATGCACCATGCAATGATTCTTTAATCATGCCCACTAATTCATATGCATTACCGTCTCTTGCATTTCCAACATCCCTATGCCATAATTTTCAGTATATAAAACTATGGAAATATAAATACAGTAACAAGAGAGGAGTTAAGGAATTCTCCCTTCCCAATTCCTCATAATAGCATGGAATTTCCTCTTCCACATCATAGCTAATCCAGTTTCATGGGCTCTCTACCATGCACACAAGGTATCATTAGCTGTCATTTCTCACCAAGTAGCAATTTAATACAAATGTAAAACATTCTTAGTTGCTACTTTGCAAGCATGCAATTCCTATGCTATAATAGAAATAGTTAAGGTGAGAAGCTTCCCTCTTTATCAACATTGTCTTACTTAGCTCCCATAGAAATTTTCTCATCATTGACGACATCTCAAGGGGATGACGGGGGTCAAGGGGGCTTGCACCCTCGTTTTTGTTTTTTTGTAAATCCTTCGATTTCGCGCAATCTGGCACATAAGTTCCATGGCATTTTTCTCTTTCAGGCACCTGAAAATTTCACTGAAAAAATGCTGTATTTTCTCTATTTCGGTGAACTTCGTCATTCTCTTCTGACCCTTTGCGGACAAACTTGCTGAGTTCTTCCGGTCGAAAACTCAGCTTTTCCTTCCGCCATTATGGCGGAAACTCACCAACCTTTTCCACTGTTGCAGCGCAAACTCGCCAACTTCCTCTGACATTGCGGCGCAAACTTGCCAACTTTTTCCGCCGTTGCGGATGAACTCGCCCATCTCTTCCGCTGTTGCGGAGCAACTCGCCCATCTCTTCCGTTGTTTCGGCAAAAACTCACGAGTTCTTTCCGCCGTAAACACTTAGAAAAATTTTGAAATTTTTCGGACCAACTCATCGAGTCCTTCCGTCGTTGCGGACCAACTTGCTGAGTTCTTCCGCCATTGCGGACAAACTTGCTGAGTTCTTTCGGTCGAAAACTCAGCTTTTCCTTCCATCACTGCGACGAAAACGCGCCAATTCTTTCCGACGCTACGGCGGAAACTCACCAACCTTTTTCCACCGTTGCAGACGAACTTGTTGACTTTCGCCGCTGTTGCGGACGAACTCGCCAAGTTCTTCCGGTTTGGAAAACTTAAAAAAATTTCGATTGACCATTTCGGCAAAACTCATTAGTTCCTTCCGCCATTTCGGTGAAAACCTGTAAGTTCTTCCCGATACAGACTTAGAAATTTTTTCAAAAACACTTAGAAAAATTTTCAAAAATTTGAAAGTTTGAAATTTTTCTTAATGGTCTATAATGAGCAGGAAGCATACTTACCCCTGCAAGCTGTGATAGGTAGCCCATGAAGGCCCAACCTTCGCTCTGATACCATTCTGTCATGTACCCACCTATCTATCCAATTCGTGGAAGGGAACATGATGGCAAATCCTGGGGCTTTTACATAAACTCATCCCATACATTAGATTTTAAAGCAAAGAAATACATGTGTGCAAATGTAAATCAATTAAACATGCACAGCGGAATGAAAACCTCATCCACACACATTACATGATGCCATTCAATTTAACACAGCCAAAAAATTAATACATTTGCAGAAGTAATTACATAAAAAATACTCATCTTGATGTAATGTTGTCCCAACAACTAGCTATGTCGCTGCAATGTTCCTCCCAACCATAGGTCTCT
Source organism: Larix kaempferi (assembly GCA_027924585.1). NCBI lineage: Eukaryota > Viridiplantae > Streptophyta > Pinopsida > Pinales > Pinaceae > Larix > Larix kaempferi. Next base: position 3,491,473 of record BSBM01000579.1, on the reverse strand, counting down.
GCCTTGCCTGTATTATTTCAGCACTCAGAGACCACCCCCGAGCTGGGCATGATATCTACAAGGAACTTGGGACTCTCAAACCTTGCATGGCCAAAGCAATGGATACCCATCTCAACCCCAACACTCTTTTACACACAGTAGCTCAAAACTGGCATGGATACACAATTCAACCATGGATTCATAGAATAGGGTCTATGGGTTTTCCCCAAAACGTGGGCACACCAAAAACGGATTGTGGGAAGAGGGAATCAACCTCAGGGAAGAAAACTGATTTCTCTCATAGATGTATGAGCATTCTGTGGGCCAAAACGGCCTCAATTAAACCCCAAATCGTTTCCCCTCTCTTCCCCACTATTAGCCACAACAAAAACGCCCTTCCCAGCTAGGAAAACGAAGGTAACACAGAAAATTTATGGAGGGAAGTGCCTAGGAAGCTCTAAACTCGTGGGAGAGCAAAGCTGGTTGATGGGTAATGGCTTGGGGAGCAATTCATGGCTCTTTTCTGGCCCAAGAATCCAAACACATTTTTCCATGCAGGGTGGCTTGCCCATACTCGAATTTGGATAGCCATACCTCCCATTCCCCAAGGCGTTAACTACCTCAACCAACTCTTGGGAGAAATCAATCATTGGGTACAAAAGTCAACATGGGTAGTTGAGTGTTCATGGGTTCTCTCATTGACACTTGGCTTGACTCAATTGGCTCAATGGTTTGAATATCCTCCTCCCAATTCCTTATAATATCATGCCCCCATCTCTTGTTGCATTGCATAGCTAGTTGTGGGCATTTATATTAAAATTCATATTTACAATTCCCATGGTTCTCTAGCACATGGGTAGCATAATTTCAAATACTTGCCTCTTAAAGGTTGAGCGTTCACTAGCGGGGCCTTGGCCTTGAGCTCCACGCTAGGAATCATACATAATATACACACAATATTTACATTATAGCCCAAAATATTACAAGGGTCAAAATGGGGGACGTTACATGAGGGGGCTTCTTCTTCCCACTAGGTTTTCCCTCTTTCCTCGGTTGATTTGGACAAATAAAGATTTTTTTTGTAAAGGGTGACCTTTGGTCTTTGTTACCAGGTCCCTATTTCTGATTTTATTCACATAAGTCAGGTTGAAGGGGGGTGTTGGGATTTATTACCCATCTAGACATTAGGCATCAAGGTATTTTTTAAGGATTCTAATATAATACTTACGTATAGTATCCTATGCGATTATTTTGGATTGAAAAAAACATGTATATAGATAGGTAGGCGAGTATTAAATATGAAACATACAATTTACTACAGAAACATGTAAATTTTGGTGAAAAATACGATAAAAAAAATATTTTATGTAAATATAGGCGATATGAGAGACTAAAAATGACTAAATAGTGAATTTAGTTTTCGAAAAAACCCCTAAAAACTAGCCAATTGGAGAAATTTTGCCCCTAAAAATTACCCTGTTAGGCATAGAACATTATTTATTTTCCCTAGTGCATAGACCATGTTGTTGACTTCCTAGTGCATAGTCCTCATCATTGTGATTATCATTGGAATATTGATTTGTCATATTTGGCCTCATTATCCACAGTTGTTCCCTCTTCCATGATTTTTGGGACATGTTGAGTTAGTATCCTAAATTTTAGGAGAATCCTAAAATTTAGGGATCTGGAGCACTCTCCTTGATTTCATCACTGAAGACCACTCACAGTCAACTAAACCTCCTTATGCACCCTTATTTGGAATCATCTCTGTTATTTTTAGCCTGTAACTCCCTCGTGCTCCTTCTTGGCCTACCTACCACCAATTAGTTGCCTCATGCACCCTATAGTTCCACCTATCATCAATTAACTATCCATTTGATTGGAGTTGCAACTAGTACTCATGTCTAGTGAGATGAATCTTCCAAAGTAATTTTTCCACATGCATGGATTTCAAATGCCTCCTAAGGCTCACAAATTTCCTTCTTTGTAATATATTTTGATTTTCCACATATTGTTGGATAACAGATTAATAAGAATTGTTCAACTGGAGCTCCTCCTCTCTTGTGAATTCTCTCATTTTTCTGCTCAATTTTTTTGTGCATCTCTGTGAAACTAAGTAAGGATTAATTTTGTTTCAAAGATCTAGTATGAAAAATTTCACATAAGGTGAGATAGCATAGATCAAAGTTGTAGTTGTAGAGATTTAAAGTGCTAGAGAGTATTGACCTAAAATGTCGATGTTTGTAGTACCCAAAGCTCGACCCAAGTCCAAGGCAATTAAATAAGATGAGATGTCGGTTTTGGAAATTGATGCCAGGGTAGAAATCAAGGATCCATTGCTTGGAAAGGTACCTTCTATTAAGTTTCTTGATTTTAATTTATGGGACGTTGATAGCTTTCCAAGTTTACATTTTTTAGATTATGCCGAGTTGATTGAGGGATTTGATAGTGTTGAGTGAGGTATTCCTAAGGAGTGGATGCAACAAATGTTTCAATCGTGTATCATGTCATTTTTAGATGTTCCACATTTTGGGTGTGGAATGAGTATTACACATTGGATATGCTTTCTGTTGAGTAGAATGAAGGGAGGATTCTTATGTTTGGACAAACTGTATCATGTGGATATGGATGTAATCTAGAAGGTATCCGGTATGCCACACAAAGGTGAATACCTTACAGAGGCCATATCAACATGTGATATGATTTTATTTATTTTTTTACCAAAAGTATGGAACACACAAAGGAACGAGAGGAGCAATTATTTTTGTTATCAGTAATCCGGAAGTGTGATTTGCTACTCATATTTTTTTAGGCAAGGTGGTTTGTAAGTTTTCTAAATAAGAATGCCTTATGTGGGTGTTGTTTGTGGCTAAAAGGTGTACCCTGGGTTTTAAGATGAGATGGGCGGAATATTTATTGGAGAAGTTTATTCAAAATTTCCTCGATAGTCAAAATTTAGGTGAGGAGTTTCAATTGGGCTAGGTGTTGTTGTTAATAGAAATGATAGAGTGGAAGGTGCCTCGGGGGATTGAATATGATACTGAGGATATAAATACATTTCCAGCACCAAAATACAATGTTTGGAAACACAGCGCAAATAAGGAAGTGTAACATAGTACTAATTTGGTGTTTCAATGTTGGTACACAAAAACAATTCAGGCGACAACTAAATTATATTATGTTCCACCATCCTTGGTAAATAAGTATAATTTTATTTTGTGTTTTTATGTGGATTCTCATAATGTATTTATTTCATAATGCACAGATCCTATGAATAGATCCGAAGTTTTTCCATTTTGTATATTGTAATTTATTTGCATATAATTATTTTATTATATCCAAGAACATAAATTATCCTTATTTCTTAGAATATATATATACTCACATAAAGATATTTTAACAGATGTAATACAATTTCATCGTAGGTTTAAAATATGATAAAAAATTAAAATTCGATGAATAAATTCCGATAACAAGCTTGTTTTCTACATGGGTTATTCACTCAGTAAAACTATGTCATAGTGCCTTCATTCATGGGATATTAAAGAATACCCCTAATTTCACTAGATATTGATAAACACCTACCAAAATCCTTTTGTTGAGCCCCTCTCCCAATACATATTTCCAATTAAAAAAACATTATTTTTATGAGATATTCCCTATTTTTACTAGATAACCCTTTTTATACCCCCCCAATACCTATAAATCCCCATACCCTACAGCCCTCACTCTCCAATACCTACAATATATTGACATTATTTTTCACAATTTGAAAACCCCCATTTATGAATGAACGTGATAAGATATTGTTCAACAAGTTGAATCCCCTATGGTTTGCTAATGCAAATAAAAAACATTATAACCCATATTACATGGTGTCATGAATGATCATATGGGGATATTCACATGTCTATTTACTCTATGTATTTCTTGGCAATTCTACTTTGGCTCAAGCAATACAAAAATCATCGAGTTTAAATGTAAATTATGCCATAAGCTTAAAATACTCTATTTACTAAGAGAGTAGAAAACAAATGTAAATGTATTAATTTTTGTGTAACACTATATTCTTTGCAAGAAATAGAAGGTATATTCTTTGTAATATTAATAGGTCTACGAAACAAAAAATAAATTTTTACTCTACGCCAAAATATCTTGGATCCCATTTTTCTAAGGATTTATGGAATAATGAGTTCCACTTAAAAACTAGAACTCTTTACTTTTGGTTATTGCAAATTAAAAATTATGCAAGAGAAAAATTGTAAAATTCCTACAAGGCCTAACAAAGAGAATGCATTATGAGTGCATGGTCTCAAATTGAGACCAACAATTGTCCAAATCTTGACAGAGCTCATTTAGCTCATTGACTAGACTAGCAATGCTGACAAGGCACCACTAAGGAGGCATGTATATGTGGGTTATGTTGGGGCTTCTAACTATTTTTCTAGGACACTTAAACAACACTCACATTAATTATCAAACAAGGGATTGTTTTTTGTTTCAGGGATATGCACAAAGTCTATGTAGCCTACAAATTATTATGTAGTGCTGAAATTCTAAATGATCATGCAATACATAAATGAAAAACTCAATCAATCCACTCTTTTTGAAAGGGAATATACTCTAAATTATGAAATCAATATGGCTTCTATAAAGTAAAGAAACCATACTCAATCATAACCACTCTTCAATCAATTCACACAACCTCCATCAAATGAAATTCACACAACTACAAGGAAGGAAACCACACAAACACACTTGAAGGAAGACACACAATTCTGTGCTAAAAAAAGGAAAATCACACAACTCTGTACTAGAAAGAAAACCACACAAATATTTGCTTGAAAGGGAATAACAAAACTCTTTGCTTGAAAGGAAATCACACCTACTATTTTAATCTATGCAAAAACACGTAACATCACTTCAATCAAGTACAGGCTCACAATGATTTTTAAAGAAAATGCATTTGCTATAATAAAAAAGAGAAAGACTATCTATGGAAGGGAATCCAATAGAGATGCAAATATAACAATGAAACTATAATCTACACAAGTAACAACAACTAAATAGATCATCAAATTGACCAATATCTATGAATGATGGCAGTAATAGGAATTATAAGTTCTTCTATTAATCAACCAACATTGTGAATAACAACCTATGTAATTGAAAGCAAGTAACAATCCACATGAATTAGTAATAGCTACAGTATTCAGAATTAATAAATAAAAATTCAATGAAATATATTTAAATAAGATAAATAAAATGGAATCTCCTCATCATCAAAGTGTGAAATCCGAGAACACAACAGATCATAGAGTTGAGAATACCTTATAGTGAAAAGAATGAGTAGAAAAGATGAATTACAATGAAAATTGCAGTGACATGAGCAATAAATTAAAGTAATCATGCATTGGAACTCAGATGGAAACATAAATGTGTGTTATGATTCATTAATCAATACAGTCAACATATATGTTAAAATGGAGAGAATTCGATTATCCTAGGAGAATTCAAATCCATGTAAGTCTAGCATAGGAATTGTCACCACTAGAGTGCTCTGGAAGTCCCAAAATCAACTCAAATCAACCAAAACTCAGTTAACTGAAGCTACTGTCAGTTAACTGACCAAGGAGGGCGCAATTGTGTGTGAAATGAAAATCAATTAGAAAAGGGCGCATTAGATCACAATCAGTGGTGATCGGAGCTCAAACCCACACTAGAGTTCATGAACTTAGGTGGCTTGAACTAGCACACATAGTTAGTTCCTAAAATGTAGGTAACTGACTTTGGTGGGCCTAAAATCATGCATGTAGGGAACATTAGGTGGCTAATGGGTCCTACATGATATCTGCACACAAATAGGGGGAAATAACATCATCAAATACTAGGAAAAGGTAAATAATGCTAAGTAGGATAAGGATGGAGTATTAATTATCCTAACACCCCCCCTAATCCAAACTTGGAAATATTGGGCCCTGGTTACTGAGACCAAAGATCACCCATACAATAAAATAACTGATAAAAAAGAATTGTTCATGAAACAAAGGAAATGGGGAAAACCTCATGGAAAAAATATCACCCCTCAATAATGAACAATAGGGAACTCAAGCAACCTTCACACCAAGTAGAGAAGGAAAATATCTTATGAGTGAAAGACTTTCTAAAAATGTAGGCAATATTCTCCTGTGTAGGATAGTAATGCAAGTGTTGGATCCAGATCTGGATCTAGATCTGCTCCTCTGATATACCTCCCACTGTTTCGAAGCTACATTTTCCAAAACACGTTTTTTAGAATCCATTCTTGCTACTGGGGCGAATGACTCATTTTAGTCCAAACCATGAACCTTTGAGTATTATTTTTCAACCAAATGATATGTTTACTTGGTTGTAGATCCATCATGGAAAGTCTCTTTCAAGGATTGTGGATCAGACCCCACCATCATGTAGCACCTATCTAAGAGAAGTGGGTCTGTATGACATAGTGCAAGGTTTTCATCTCGATAATGAGATTTAGTTCTTCTATGGTCAGATGGATCCCTAGCTATGTTCTCATTAACTTCAAGGAATTTGTGAGCCCATATTATCCTTGGACATGAACTGGGAGTAGGTGCTAGATCTGGATTTGTATCTGCTTGAACTTCATACTCAACATCAAGATCTTGGTCCTCAGCTTTGGAATATGAAACTGGGTAATCATAAGAGACATCATTCTGATCTTCATCAGATGAAAATGGAGTAGGCAAAGAGTATGGAAAAATGTGAGAGAATTCATATACCTTGGAATCATGGTTTGCAACACATTTCTTTATTAGCTTCCTAGATGAGATCTATGAAATCTCAACTATGTTGGGTCAAAAAATAAATTTCTTCGGTGAACTTGTGTGTGTCATCTGATGAACAGATAACAAATTTGCAATCAAAGAAGGAACATACATAACATTTTTTAACTTCCCATGCTCCAGTTGTATTGTGCCCTACCCTTCAACAGATATCTTTGAATTATCTCCCATGTGAATACTAGGACCATCATTGATATCTAGAGAAGAAAATGATTCTCTGGAGGAAACCATGTGGTTGGAGGCTCCAACATCTATGAGGAAGGCTTGTGATTGTGAGAATACAGCCTTGGATGCATGGAATCTGTCATAATCATCTGTCTCACTTCCAGAATCAGTCTCCCTTGCACCTTCTAGGAGGGCAATGTTGTGTTATTCAAGAAGTTTGGTCATTTGATCTATCTTCTTCTTCATGCAATATCTCTCTGGATGGTTTCCTTTCTTGCAATAGGAACACTTGGTCTTCTCAAACCACTTTTTCTTATCCTTCTTGGATATGGAGGCTCCTTCTGATGGATTAGGATTCTCATATGTTTTGGATTCAACTTGCTTCTTGTCCCTTCCTTTCTGCTTCCCTTTATCATTCACATTTTTTTTACTCCCCTGCTATAAGAGCTTGATTTTTGGAGGCTTACAAGGTGCCCATACGAATAATTTTGTCTTGTTCTTGGATGAGGGATTCAGTGAATGAATATAAAGAATGAATTTTCCAATTGGGGATTGACAATCTCCCTGAATGGAAGGTAGAAAAAAATATTGAAAATTTTGGACCAAGCTTGCTTAGGATGGATAGCACCAGTTTCTCATCCTTCTTCTCAATTCTACATTGTTTGCACTGCATAACCAAAGACTTGAATTTAGAAACGAAATTTTGTATGGTTTAGAAACTACTGGGTTGAAGAGAAATTAATTCATTCTCCAAAATGTGGCCTCTCATCTCATATTGATTGAAAAAGAGAGACTCTCTTGGTGTCTTCAATACATCAAGGTGGAAGAGAAAATATCTAGAGATGTGAATACACATACAACCAAAAGCTTCATCTAATATGTTCATGTACTTTTCCTTCTCAACAGATTCCTGAGGTTCAACCTCCTTTCCCATTTTGAACCTGTACAGATTCTTTTTGCGCAATACTATCTGCGCATTAGCCCTCTAATCAAGATAATTAAAGGGTCTCAGGATCCTTGGAGACAAAGGAACATTCAAATTCTGCATGTGAAACTGCTGCAGTGAATACAAACTGAAACTATTGCTACTGTTGCACTGAAAAATATTCAAAATCCTGCAAACAAATCTCAAATTTTGAGATAAACTTCTACTAAGAACTATTGTAGGACAATATGAACTTTTATCCGGATCCTTCACACTTGGCTAGACCTCAAAGGATTTCTCCAATGAATTCAATGCAATGGCACCAGGATTTGGTGTGGAAATCCAGAGGCTTCTGGTGCACTATTGAAAGCAGTTGCTTAACCTACACTCTCTAAGCTCTAATACCGTGTGAAATTCTAGAACACAACAGATCATAGAGCTGAGAATACCTCACAGTGGAAAGAATGAGCAGAAAATATGAATTACAGTGAACATTGCAGTGAAATGAGCAGTACAATTAATCATGCATTGGAACTCAGATGGAAACATAAATGTGTGTTATGATACATTAATCAGTATAGTCAACATATATGTTACAATGGAGAGAATTCAATTATCCTAGGATAATTCGAATCCATGTCAATTTAGCATAGGAATTGTCACCACTGGCTCGTGCTCCATAAGTCCCAAACTCAACTCAAATCAACCAAAACTCAGTTAACTGACCAATGAAGACGCAATTGTTAGTTTTTCATGCAAATCAATAAGAAAAGGGCGCATTAGATCACAATCAATGGTGATCGGAGCTCAAAACACCACTAGAGTTCGGGAACTTAGGTGGATTGAACTAGAACACAGAGTTAGCTCATAAAATGTAGGGAACTCACTTTGGTGGGCCTAAATTCATGCATGCAGGGCGCATTAGGTGGATAATGGGTCATATATGACATATGCATAGCACTATAGGGAAAATAACATCATCAACTACTAGGAAAAGGTAAATAATTCTATGTAGGACAATGATGGAGTATTAATTATCCTAACACCCCCACTTAATCCAAAATTGGATATCCTGGGCGTTTGTTACTAATACCAAAGGTCACCCATACAATCAAATAAATTATCAAAAATAATTGTTCATGAAACCAAGGAAATGGGGAAAACCTCATGGGAAATATACCCCCCCTAAAAAATGAACAACAGGGAACTCAAGCAGCCTTCATGTAAAGCAAACAAGGAAAATCTCTTATGAGTGAAAGACTTTGCAAAAATGTAGGAAACATTCTCCTATGTAGGATAGTAATGCAGGTGTTGGATCCAGATTTGGAACTGGATCTTCTCCTCTGATGTACCTTCCCCTGTTTCGAAGATGCATTTGCTAAAACACGTTTTTCAGAATCCATCCTTACTACTGGGGAGAATGAATCATTGTAGTCCAAACCATGAACCTTTGAGTACCCTTTTTCAACCAACCGAGCTTTGTACTTGGTTGTATATCCATCATGGAAAGTCTCTTTGAAGGATTGTGGATCATACCCCACCATCATGTAGCACCTCTCTAAGAGAAGTGGATCCATATGAGATAGTTCAAGGTTTGCATCTCGATACTGAGATTTAGTTATTCTATGGTCAGATGGATCCCCAACTGTGTTACTAGCAGCTTCAAGGACTTTGTGAGCCCATATTGGCATTGTCCAAGGATTGGGAGCATGTTTTGGATCTAGATCTGGATCTGGATCTAGATCTGCTTGAACTTCATACTCAACATCAAGATCTTGGTCCTCATCTTCAGAATTTGAAACTTGATCATTAGAAGAGACATCATTATGATCTTCATTAGATGCAAATGGAGTAGGCAGAGAGTATGGAAAAAAGTGAGAGAATTCAGATGCCTCGAAGGCATGGTTTGCAACACCTTTCGGTATTAACTTCCTACATGATATCTCTGCAATCTCAACTCTGTCGGGTTGAAAAATAACTTTCTTCGATGAACCTGTGTGTGTCATCTGATAAGCAAATAACAAATTTGTTGTCAAAGAAAGCACATACATAATATTTTTGAACTTCCCATGCTCCAGTTGTATTGTGCCCTTCCCTTCAATATATATCTTTGAATTTTCTCCCATGTGAATAATAGGACCATCATTGAGATCTAGAGAAGAAAATGATTCTCTAGAGGCAACCATACGGTTGGAGGCTCTATAATATATGAGGAAGGATTGTGATTGTGAGAATTCAACCTTCAGTGCATGGCATCTCTCATGATCATCTGTCTCACTTCTAGAATCAGTCTCCCTTGCGCCTTTTGGGAGGGAAATGTTGTGCTATTCAAGAAGTTTGGTCATTTGATCTATCTTCTTCTTCATGCAAGATCTCTCTCGATGGTTTCCTTTCTTGCAATAGGAACACTTGGTCTTCTCAAACCCCTTTTGCTTATCCTTCTTGGAGATGGAGGATCCTTATGATGGATGAGTATTCTCATATGGTTTCTATTCGAATTGCTTCTTGTCGCTTCCTTTTTGCTTCCCTTTAGCATTCAAACTTTTTGAATACCCTACCATAAGAGCTTGATTTTTGGAGGCTTGCAAGGAGCCCATCTGAATTGGTTTGTCTTGTTCTTGGATGAGGGATTCAGTAAATTCATCTAAAGAAGGCATTTTCCAATTGGGGATTGAAAATATCCCTGAATGGAAGGTAGAAACACATATTGAAAATTTCGGACCAATATTTCTTAGAATGGATGACACCAGTTTCTCATCCTTCTTCTCAATGCCACGTTGTTTGCAATACATAACCAAGGACTTGAATTTAGAAAAGAACTATTATATGGTTTTGAAACTGTCGGTTGAAGAGAAATTAATTCATTCTCCAATATGTGGCATCTCAGCTCATCTTTATTGAAAAAGAGAGACTCAAGCTTCAACCAAAACTCTCTTGGTGTCTTCAATCCATCAAGGTGGAAGAGAAAATCTTTGAATATGCGAATACACATAAAACCAAAAGATTCATCTAATCAGTCCAAGTACTTTTCCTTCTCAACAGATGCATGAGGTTCGACCTCCTTTCCCATTGTGACCCTGTACAGTCTCTTGTTGCGCAATACCATCTGCATATCATCCCTCCAAGAATATAATTGAAGGGTGTTAGGATCCTTGGAGACAAAGGAAAATTCAAATTCTCCATGTGAAACTGCTAGAGTGAATACAAATTGAAACTGTTGCTACTGCTGCACTGAAAAAACTTCAAAATATTGCAAAAAATCTCAAATTTGGAGATAAAATTCTAATGAGCATTAATTTAGGACAATAGGAACTTTTATCTGGATCCTTCACACCTATCTAGACCTGAAAGGGTTTCTCCAATGAATTCAATGCAATGGCACCAGGATTTGTTGTGGAAATACAGAGGCTTCTGGTGCACTACTGAAAGAAGCTTCTCAACCTACACTATGTGAGCTCTGATACCATGTGAAATTATAGAACAAAATTGATCATAAAGCTGAGAATACCTCACAGTGAAAAGAATGAGCAGAAAAGATGAATTACAGTGTAAATTGCAGTGAAATGAGCAGTAAAATTAATCATGCATTGGAACTCATATGGAAACATAAATGCGTGTCATGATCCATTAATCATTATAGTCAAAATATATTTTACAATGGAGAGAGTTGGATTATCCTAGGAGAATTTGAATCCATCTCAGTCTAGCATAGGAATTGTCACCACTGGAGTGCTCCGGAAGTCCCAAACTCAACTAAAACTCAATTAACTGAAGCTACTGTCAGTTAACTGACCAAGGAGGGTGAAATTGTGAGTTTTTCAGGCAAATCAATAAGAAAGGGGTGCATTATATCACAATCAGTGGTGATCAGAGCTCAAACCCCCACTAGAGTTCAGGAACTTAGGTGGACTGAAATAGAACACATAGTTAGCTCTTAAAATGTAGGGAACTGACTCTGGTAGGCCTAGAATCATGCATGTAAGGCACATTAGGTGGATAATGGGTCCTAGATGACATCTACACACCACTAGGGGGAAAATAACATCATCAAATACTAGGAAAAGGTAAATAATGCTAAGTAGGACAAGGATGGAGTATTAATTATCCTAACACAAAGGGGTCCCTTCCTTCTCCAATCAGGGATGCTGAAACAAATCACAACTTAAAACTCATATCACATGACAAGCATGCCTTCTATTATGAAAAATATGAGTGATACAATAAGTTCAACAATCTGCTACTCTACTCCTTGATCTCTCTATCCAACCATTTGAACCTGGGAGGGCTCGGTCTCTTTATACATTCTGTCAAATAAAAGTCTTCTAAAAAATGCAATATCTAAACACCTTTAGAATTAGAGATTCCAAGGTCGTTCTGACCAATACATAACATAATATTTGTTATGTAATTATGTTATTACAACCAATGTATAAAATAGAACACTTCATTACATAATTATAACCACAAATCATTGTAACGGCTGATACTCCCGCATCCTCTTGCTGACTCAGTATTACCAGGTTGGCACTTGTTTACTTCTATACTTGAGCATCAGTCAAGTATCATGGGATCTTAGAATTATCATGGCTTCAAGAAGTAACAACACTGCAAGTAACAACATATCAAAAAGGTAATGTGATCCTCGAACTCACACAAGAATAGCAACATTCAATGCCTTGGTTTCATCCTGCCAGTACATACCTCAATCCACTTAATCAATAACCCATAATCAAGTAAAAAATAACTTTAACAACCTATATTATTACTTGAAATAATGCAATACTTAAAGAGGTTGTAAATTAGGTTAGGACATGAAGTTAAGAGAGTATAAAAAAGGATGAAGGATAATTTCAAAGTGGATTTTAAACAAGGTGAATGAGTGGAAAAAAAAGGTTGAATTATGAACCCAACATCTCCCCCCAAACTGCTCTGATACATGTCCTCATGCATCTCCTCTAATATATAGGTTATCTTAGGATTATGTTTCATGTAGGGTACTAAGTCAATATTCATCATGTGTATCTTCCATAGATGCCCTAAATCATGTTGCAATCATCACTTCAGGACCCTACTGCTATTTTATTGATGCGAGATCATGCAACGAACTATATTTATCTGTGGGAATCCATATGAGAGGAAAAATGGAACCTCGGACCAATCCATTTATGTCCCCTCTTATCAATACACTGTATGTACCCGTTCAACTGTCCCATATATCTCAAAAAGTTTGGGTATTCGAGAGGATAATTCCCATCTTATTTTGCTACTCTGTAAGGATTCTGATGAAATATCATTGATACAACTCACACATTGAGAAACGACATGAGATTGAATATGAACAACCCGTGTTGACAAATGAGGGGACCTATATATTGGGGTTTGATTCCTGAGGAATTTAGCTACATTGACAAGTTTAGCCTTGACCCTCAACCCACACATTGCTTGATTTCTCTCTAGAGTTCCTTGGGCCAGTTTTTGTCTAATATGATTCATCATATATGACACAAAGGATCACAATTGCAAGTCCCCAATATAGGGTGTAGGATTGAATTCTCGTTCATAAGGTAAAATGAAATCATGAAATTAGAACACACACAAACAATGTTGTGTAAGCACATCAACTTCATAAAAGGATTTCCAAAACACCTTGGCACCAGTAAATAGATAAGGATTACCTTCAATCATAAATATCATTTAGAATAGGAGAAACTGCCCCTTTCGAAACATGTCATTTGCATGGGAAGGTTCCCTACATCCTAGCAATTCCTAGACAAGATCCTAGACAAGTGCCCCTATCTAGTGCTTCTCCCTTCCCTTCATTTTAATTTTTTTTTGTGCACCCTTCAAATTTGTCCAATTTGCCTCCCATTGCTCCTTTTCCATCCTGTAGAGGGTATATTATTCTGACATTATCCTTTCCATAGACTGTATAGTTTATCTATATTCTGAGAAGGAAACCACCCTTATTCCCCTACCTTCCATTTATCAAGCAGAGCCTGTAAAAATGTAGGGGAAGGAAACTCATAAGTAAAAATTCCAATTTCCCTTGTCTCAATTTGTGTCTAAATAGACATTGTATGTTGATATTTTTTCTTAGAATTATATCCAACATCTTTCAAAACATCCTCCCAGTCTAACTAATGCTCCATCTTTACTCTCATAATCACCGTTTCCATTTTCTTTGGGTGGATGTCCCTCCAAATATTTGAGTTGCTTCAGCAAGGGTGTCTAACTTTGAAGCCTTAAATAACTCTTTTATTTGCTTCTTCAGTTCCCTAATTTTCTGTCTTAATTTCTGGTTAGTTCTTTTCAATCTCACGACTTGTGTAATAAGGGAGAGAGGCTTCTTATTACCTTTCATAGTGCATACACTTGCCTCTCATTCTTCCATATTTATTTTGAATGGAATTGATGTGACAACTTCTAGTGTGTCAATAATTGGCTCCTGTGCAACATATCCCTCATCCCTAATTGCATCCATGTCTAGTTCTTGTGTGTCAGGGATGGATTCCTCCATAATTGTTTCTAGTGGAGTAGTTGTGGAAACTTATTCTGATTCAGGTACAACCTAAACATCATTTGTCATTTTTTCAATGACCAGTTCTTGTGTATCAGTTGTGTGACTAGTTGCAATTGGTTTAGGAATAACAATAGGAGGGTTTCCTTCCTCAATCCTATCTACAACATTTTCTACATTACCACTTTTCCCTTCAAATGGATCTTGTGGGGAAGTTAAGGGGGTAATGATGGGTGTTTCTACTCTCATTAGTTCAAGGCCCATTGAAATTCTCCTTCTTTTGGGTAAGAAGGACACAAACTTTGCAACTGCCTTCTTTCTTCCTTTCAGCATAGTAGGAGGTTTTGTAGGTTGTTCCTCCTCGACTATACAAGGCCGTCAATATTCCTTTTGAGGGGTATTCTCAATAATTTCTACAACATTGTCTATAAGTGATGACATAGGATAGTCATCCCCCTTTTCATCTTCTCCCTCCTTGGGGTCATCATTCAGGTCCACTTATCTTGAGACTGCTACTACTTTGGGCATTTCCCTTGTTTCCATTTCATCTTGTTGTTCTTCCTCATCCACTTCTCCAACCTCTTCTTGTATGTTTTCTTCAGGACATTCCTCATCACTTGTTCTAACCTGAGCTACTTCTTCAATATCTACTTCGCCATGTTCTATTTCTGCCTATTTCTCTTCTTATGAACCTTCAGGTGATCCTAACAATTGATTCCAGGACATTTGTTTGTTTTCTAGAGCATTGAGGACCAAATTTGTCACCAAAAGTTTGACAAGGCCATGGTTTGTTAACTCTACTAATGGGTGTTTAACACCTTTCGCAGAGCATGCCATGAGTTGCAGGGATCCCAGTAGGAAGTAAGGAATGTTCAAGTGAATGTTTTGCTTTACATGTAACAATAGTTTAATATGGTAAGAAAATATCACTTGATAACGAGCCTCGCATGTAAGATATTGCTGGATGAAGAACATTAATTCCTTCCATATGGTAGGTAGAGATTCCCGCACGTACCCCTTACCTCGACATTGTAGGAGTTCACCTTCCCTACTAAATTCATTGTCTGCTTGTGCCAATGGTGTTCTCCTTCTGAACCACCATTCTCCTTCCCAAGGAAGCCTCGTCACCCTAGATTTTCTCTCTTCTATTACCATCATCTCTACTCCCTTCACTATAGATTTTTCATCAATCAAGTTTTGGGAGAACTCCAGTGTTACCTCTACGTCGAACCACTGCAACTTCTCAAAGTATACCATCCACCCTACATCTCGAAACAACTAATATACTACTTTTTTTTATGCAATTGTTCTGCACTTTTGGGTTCATGTCGCATGGTCGATCCTCCTATATCTATGGACTGTAATTGACCTGGTTCGTAGCTTTAGGTAATATCATTATATTATTGCTCAATTTTAGCTTGTGCATGTAGAAATGCGAAGGTGGCATGGGATTTTGTTAAATTAGGCAAGTTTCCATTTTGAATTTGGTAGGTCCATTTGTCCATAGGATTAGGTGTCTTAATTAGGAAATGTGATAATATACACATGGCTTGATCATACAGGGATTGGAGATGGCACTCCCCAACTTAAGGATTGGGCACCTACATACATTCATGGGGATAGTCACAGCTAGCTATTGTATCGCAATTATTTTGGGAAATAAATAGGTGTTAAGTGAATCCATACCTGTTGGGATTACCTTTAGCAGTCATGAGTGGTAGTACACACAGTAGTCATGATTTGATTTGATGGCATCGTCAGGTGTGCGATAATGTCTTGTCGAAGATGGTGGTGGTCGTTATTGCTTGTCATGATAGGGACATGACTACATAGGTCTTTGATTCTAGCGAAACGTATGACAGTACTCACGAAATTTGGTAGTAGATGATAATTGCAACAACATGTAGAGAGACCGCCAACTTGTTGGATTGATATTTTTGGGACCGAGATCGTGCTGTGACTTAGAATTTTGAGAAAAAAAGGTGGCATTATTTAAATGATCCTACTTCAAACTACAAAGCTGATACTTGGAATATTTTACTCATGTTGTTACTTGGTGAAGTTTCAACATTATCTTTGTGTTGTTGCTTAGGAGATTTTCGACAGTTGGTTCTGTTGTTACTTGGTCAAGTTTCAACAGTTGGTCGTGTTGTTACTTGGACAAGTAACAGAACCCTGTATAAGTAAAAAATTGTTTTTTTTTAAATGAAGCATCCCTATAATAAAAGAAAAGTCATAATATTTCAAAATTTAAGTTCTAACAATTATTTGAAACAAGAATGCCTTGAGCTGATTTTTTTTTAATTCCAGACACCAACTACTAGTTTTCAACTGACAACTATCCAACTATGCACCAATGAGGTTTTCACTATATATATATATTCATAAAAAAATTATATAGGTGTAGGTGGGGAGTCCCATCCCTCCTTATGCATCATTTCTAGATGTGGGATGGAGGAAACTTGTTTGATGAAAGAATCGTTTAAGGTCATATGATGATATAGTCATAGATGATTTCCATTGGAAAACATATGGGCATGCTCTCCCTCTATGGTTACCAATTTAACAGTCCTTTTGTCGACGAATGTATCCACCTCGTAATGGCCCAACCATCTTGTGCGAAGTTTACCCTTGAAATCATTGAATATGGAGTCATACAGCAGTGACCAATCCCTAGGATGGAACAACTTCTTTTTAATGAGCTTGTCATGCCACTTTACATGTTGTTGTTGCATAATATCGGTCTGTTGCAATACGGCCAAGCGAATATCATTGATTTCATTGGTCTATTCTAGTCGATGCTTTTGTGTTGTTGTCAAATCCAGATCGACTTCTACATCGGTTCTGAGTGTATTGATTTCAAATTCAATTGGAAATATCGAGAACTTACCTTACACAAGTTCAAATGGGGAGAAACCTATATTGTATTTTTCTAAGTAGTCATGTAGGCCCATAGATATTCTAGAAATAGATCATCCTAGTCATGAAAATGACTGGCCACCATATTTGTAAGAATATTTTCCAGTACTTTGTTGGTTCTTTTGACCATCACATTTTCTGGCAGGTGATAGGGAGAAGTGACTCTAAGTTTAATCAATAAGTTCCTAGATCTTCTTCCCTGTAAATTGTGCTCCTCCATCGGTAACAATCTCTCTCGACATTCCATATCGAACAAAGATTTCATCGTATAGGAAATCCATAACAGCTTGCTTTGTGGCCACGCTGCTAAGGTGGTATCTCGTGCAGGAACCATCCAACCCTTTGAACCTGAGAGGGATCAATATCTTTATATATTCTCTCAAATAATATGTTAGGAACCCATGTCTTTACTTTGTTAGTATATTGTTGTTGGACGCATATGCTTTGTAAGTCGTCCCGTAGTATTTGTTGATCAATAGTTTATGTTATTGTTGTTGGCACATATGCTTTGTAAGTCGCCCGTAGTATTGTTGATCCATAGTTTGTAGTGGCCCATGGTTTTGACCCATAGTATTGGCGCCTAGACTTAGTATATAAGTGTGTGTTGAGACCTATGAAGGCACCGTGAAGTTATTTGTATTGAGCTTGCTCATAGGAGGTTTCCCCCTCGAAGTGGCCTGTGATCAATATAAAAGTGATTCTGAGTTCTGTCATTTCTGTTATTTCGCATATTTTTATTAATTAATTGTTGCAGGTGCATCACATCTGGTATCAGAGCACTTTCTTGGGATCGCTGGGTGAAATTTCTGCCAAATTTTTTTTTCGCATCTGTTGCAGGTTCGGATTTGGGAATAATCCCTATCCGCTTAACTGTGGGAAGTACTTGGGCATAAGCCCTAAAACTCATTGTGAGGAGTACCACAGGAACCCCGAAGTAGCTGGCCCATTGAGAGGACCTGCCAGCAAAAAGGGAAACAACCCTTACCTGATTGACTAGTTCCCACCCGTGAGGTAAACCAAGAGCTATCGTTTGTGGCAAAGCAGTTATCAGTTTTACTTGAGCCGTGGAGTGAGGGGTACTGCCCCAATACGCAAGCCGTCAGACAGCATTGGTGGCCGAGTGAAACCCTTGAACTGTTAGGAAGTCGCACATACCTGGGGTCCATATCTATTTTCAGCTGAACTATTGTCGATCGTTGCTACGCCGTTTTAGATCCAGTCGTTCAGATCCATTTTGCAAGCCATTCCAGATCTCAGTATAAAATTCAGTTTTTTCTCCATATCTCCCTTGTTTTCACTCTGTTTCCCTTGAAATTTTCGGGGAACCCCTGTCATCCCATTCTGTATATTTCATTCCTGAGGACCCTATCCCCAATTCCCCTTCCCAAAGCCCGAAATCCCACATTTGTCTATTTTTAGGGTTTGCCATAACTTCCTCAGATTTCACCCAATCACCTTCAAATTTTACCATAGAGTTCCTTTCTGAATTCTGCTTCTTTGTTCCCCTCTACCAAATTTTACCATTCTTTCACCCCGCTTCTGAAATATTCATTTTTGCTTCCATGTCTATTCGACAGTGTCCAAAACCTAGTCAAACCCCAATTACCCTTTAGATTTTTTCCCAAGTCCAGATTTTCCTTTACTGAAGTAGTTTCTGTTTTTGTTTTCCTACCCAATCAACCGGAATTAAAAAAAAAAAAACCACTCTTGGTTATGGTTGTCACTCGTGCAGGAGAAAAAACCATGGAGGACGCACTTGCAGCCATCCAAGCCAAACTCCAGGATCTGGATGAAAAATTTCTCAGCCTCCATCTTGAACATTCAACTATGAACAACAAACGGCAGTCCGAGTCTTCATCAGACAATGGGTTCTCTTCTTCCAGCAATTTCCATGGTCCGAAGCTTGATTTTCCTCGCTTCAATGGTACCGATCCAAATGGATGGATCTATCGTGCAGAACAGTATTTCAGTCTACATAATACTTTTGATGTCAACAAAGTTCCGCTGGCATCCTTTCATTTGGACCAGGAAGCTCTTCAATGGTACCGCTGGTACATCAAGGCTCATTCAGAGCCCAAATGGCCAAACTTTTGCCAGCTCCTTTTGCAACGATTTGGTCCTAGTGCTTTTCATGACTTCACAAGAGCCCTCACTAAACTTTGCCAAATTGGCACTGTGAGAGAGCATCAAACCGAATTTGAGAATCTAGCCAACCAAACCGAAGAATTGTTTGATGACTTTTACCGGAGTTGTTTTATCAGTGGTCTAAAGGATGCCATCCGCTCTGAGGTCAAAATGTTCTGTCCCAACACAATGATGGAAGCCCTAGGGTTGGCTAAGTTGGCAGAAGACAAGATTGCAGCCCAACAACGCTCCAAGCCCACTTTTGTTCCCTTCCGAAATATGGGTTCTCAACGACCACCTATACCGCAAGCTCCTCGACCAACTCCTATCAAGCGTTTGTCTGAAACAGAGATGCAAGCACGCAAAGAAAAGGGGATTTGCTATAATTGTGATGAGAAATTCACTCGGGGACATAGATGTGTTCAACAAAAGCTCTATCTCTTGGATGTGGATTCTCCGCCTGCCTCTGAAATTGGTGACGAAGATCCAGAAACACTGATGCTCCGGTCGACATTCAGGAACCGCCTATTGACCCTCCGTCTCAGGATGACCAGCTAGAGATATCTCTCCATTCTTTAGCTGGAATCACCACCCCCCAAACAATGCAGTTCAGGGGTTACTTCAAGAAGCTTCCTCTTACAATACTCATTGATTCTGGTAGCACTCATAATTTCATTGACCCTCAGATCGCCAAACAAGCTGATTGTTTTATCCATCCTTGCTCCAACTTTGAAGTCATGGTTTCCAATGGGGGCACCTTACCTTGCAAAGGGAAGTGTCAAAATGTGTGTATCTCTATGGGAGATTATACCTTGCGCTCTGACATGTTTTCCTTGACCTTAGGCAGATGTGATGTGGTTTTGGGCGCTCAATGGCTACGCACACTTGGCCCTATCTTATGGGATTTTGCTGAACTTTGGATGCAGTTTTCCCTCAATGGCCAAAAACACACATTGACAGGATTACAACCAGGTTCTCTCAGCATCATCAGCTCACATCACATGGAAAAACTCCTCAAGAAGAATTCACATGGTGTCATCGCTCAGCTCCATTCCATTCAGATGCAACCTTCAGCGGTCTCCACTACTCCTTTGGATCTACAACAAATTCTGGATCGATATACAGGTGTTTTTGCTGAACCAGTGGGATTACCACCTTCCAGGCCAGAAGACCATCATATTCAGTTCCTTCCTGGCAATGTTCCTCCCAACATCAGGCCCTATCGCTACCCATTTCACCAAAAAACGGAGATTGAAATGCTCGTTCGGGACTTATTAAAGCAAGATATTATTCACCCAAGTTCCTTTTCTTCTCCAATTATTCTTGTCCACAAAAAATATGGGTCATGGCGCCTCTGCATTGACTTCCGAGCACTTAATCACCTCACCATCAAGGATAAGTTTCCAATTCCTGTTGTTGATGAGCTTCTTGATGAGCTTCATGGGGCTCACTTTTTCTCCAAGTTGGATCTTCGTTCTGGGTATCATCAAATTAGGGTTCATGAGGATGATATCCCTAAAACAACTTTCCGCACACATGATGGCCATTATGAGTTTTTGGTCATGCCCTTTGGCCTCACTAATGCTCCTTCCACATTCCAGACATTAATGAATAAAATATTTCGAACCTACTTGCGGAAATTCATTCTAGTATTCTTTGATGATATCCTCATCTACAGTAAAACATGGGATGAACATCTCCAGCATCTGGATCTTGTCATGCAACTTTTCTCTGACCATCATCTCCATGCCAAGCAGTCTAAATGTGTTTTTGGACAGAAGGAAGTTGAGTATCTCGGGCACATTATCTCAGCACAAGGGGTTCGCGTGGATCCTGCCAAAATCGATGCCATGAACAATTGGCTGCATCCTCAGACACTCAAGAGCCTTCGTGGTTTTTTGGGGTTGACTGGATACTACCGCAATTTTGTCAAGGATTATGGGAAGATTGCAGCTCCATTAACTTCTCTATTGAAAAAGGATGATTTTACATGGACACATGCTGCTCAGTGTGCATTTGACAAACTAAAACAAGCTATGTGTACTACACCTGTTCTAGCTATGCCCAATTTTTCCAAGCCCTTCACTATTGAGAGTGATGCTTGCGGCAATGGACTTGGTTCTGTTCTCCTTCAAGATGAACACCCCATTGCGTTCACCAGCAAAGCCCTTTCAGGTAAGAATTTAGCTGCCTCTACCTATGAGAAGGAAATGATGGCTATTTTGCATGCAGTACAGAAGTGGCGCCCATACCTATTAGGGAATCATTTCTGCATCAAGACTGATCACCAAAGTCTGAAATATTTCTTGGAACAGCGTGTCTCCTCCCCGACACAACAGAAATGGGTTAGAAAACTCATGGGTTATGACTATGAGATCACTTACAAGAAGGGTAAAGACAATATTGTTGCAAATGCTCTTTCTCGCACATTTGATGCCCAAGGTTCTCTTTCATCTATTTCTATGCCTGTTCCAAATTGGTTGCAATCTGTTCAACAGGGTTATGTCAATGACTCTTCCTTATCTCAAATCATCCAACGATTGACGAACAACCCTTCTGCTGTACCACATTACTCTTGGGATGGTGCTTCTCTGAGATACAAGGGTTGTCTGGTGCTTCCCCAGAGCACAGATCTTCAACAGGCTGTCTTCTATGAACTCCATGCTTCTCCATCAGCAGGGCACTCTAGGTTCCTCAAAACATATGAACGGGCACGGCGTAACTTCTTTTGGTAGGGCATGAAAAGGACAATTCAACAAATGGTGGCCGAATGTGATACCTGCCAGCACAATAAGGGTGAAACAACACTCCTTCCAAGATTGCTTGAACCCTTTCCCATACCTACACGGATTTTGACAGATATTTCTATGAATTTCATTGAAGGGCTCCCTAAATCTGGTGGGAAGACACTGATTCTCGTTGTGGTTGATCGCCTCTGCAAATATAGTCATTTTCGTGCTCTCAGCCATCCCTATACAGCCTCTTCAGTCGCTCAAATTTTCCTGGACCAGATCTTTCTTCTTCATGGCATCCCTTCTTCCATTGTCTCGGATCGTGATGCAACTTTCACCAGTCATTTTTGGACTGAACTATTTCGCCACACTGGCACCAAACTGAAGATGAGTTCAGGGTATCACCCACAAACAGATGGTCAGAATGAAATTATCAATAAATGCTTGGAAACTTATCTTCGTTTCTTCACCTCTGAACAACAACATCAGTGGGAAAAGTGGCTCCCTCTCGCTGAATGGTGGTACAATACCTCTTACCACACTGCCTCTAAAATGACCCCATATGAAGCAGTCTATGGTCAGGCACCTCCAGTTCTTCTTCCATACACCCCCACCAGTTCACCAGTTCAGGAAGTTAACACGGTCCTTCGTAACTGTGATCAGATTCTTCGCATTTTGCGGGACAATCTTCACATGGCAAGAAATCGCATGAAGCAACAAGCTGATCAACACCGTTCTGAGCGCACTTTTCAAGTCGACGATATGGTTTTTCTTCGTCTCCAGCCGTACAAGCAGTCCTCCCTGAAACTCAAAGGGCATCATAAGCTCGCTCCAAAGTTCTATGGGCCATATCGGATTCTTCAGAAGATTGGGTCCGTTGCTTATAAATTGGAACTTCCTCCTTCTTCCCGCATTCATCCAGTCTTTCATGTCTCTTGTCTGAAGAAAGTTCTTGGCACCAACATCAGTGGACAAACGATTTTACCCGAACTGGATAATGAAGGATCCATCCTTTTGGAGCCGGAGGCCATCCTCAATTGGCGCACTCGTCAGCTTCGCTCTCACTCTATCACAGAGGTCTTAATTCAGTGGCACGGCATGCAACCAGAGGATGCTACATGGGAACCACTCC
The DNA here is from genome assembly GCA_027924585.1 of Larix kaempferi. Taxonomy (NCBI): domain Eukaryota; kingdom Viridiplantae; phylum Streptophyta; class Pinopsida; order Pinales; family Pinaceae; genus Larix; species Larix kaempferi. Next base: position 3,468,138 of record BSBM01000579.1, on the reverse strand, counting down.
TTCAGATTCAACAGCAATTTCCACATCTAAAGCTTTGAGGACAAAGCTTTTTTTAAGGGGGAGGGGATGTTAGGAACCCATGTCTTTACTTTGTTAGTATATTGTTGTTGGACGCATATGCTTTGTAAGTCGTCCCGTAGTATTTGTTGATCAATAGTTTATGTTATTGTTGTTGGCGCATATGCTTTGTAAGTCGCCCGTAGTATTGTTGATCCATAGTTTGTAGTGGCCCATGGTTTTTACCCATAGTATTGGCGCCTAGACTTAGTATATAAGTGTGTGTTGAGACCTATGAAGGCACCATAAAGTTATTTGTATTGAGCTTGCTCATAGGAGGTTGCCCCCTCGAAGTGGCCTATGATCAATATAAAAGTGATTCTGAGTTCTGTCATTTCTGCTATTTCGCATATTTTTATTAATTAATTGTTGCAAGTGCATCACATAATAGTCTTCTAAAAAATATGAATGCCTTGAGAATCGAAAATTCTCAAGGTCATTTTGATCAATACATAACATACGATATGTTATGTAATTACGTTGTTACAACCAATGCATAAACTATAAAATTTCATTACATAATTATAACCAAAATTACTTGTAATGAATGATACTCCCACATCCTCTTGCTGACTCAGTATTGCCAGGATGACACTTGTATGCTCCTATACTTGATCATCATCCAAATACCAAATGCTCAAGTATAATGGGATCTTAGCAATATCATAGCTTCATGAAGTAACAACACTGCAAGTAACAACATATAAAAAAGTAAACATGATCCTCGATCTCACACAAGAGTAGTAGCATTCAGTGCCTTGGTTTCATCCTGCTAGTACATACCCATGCCACTTAATTAGTAACCTATAATCAAGTACAAAATCACATTAATAACCTATATTATTACTTGAAATAATGCAATAATCAAAGAGGTTGTACCTTAGGTTAGGGGACGAACTTATAGGCAAAAGAGTATAAAAAAGGATGAAAGATAACTCAAATTGGCTTTTAAACAAGGTGAATGAGTGGAAAAAAGAGGTCAAATAATGAACTCAATGGGTTAGAAAATAAGCAACAAGAAGAAAACCTAAGCATGGCACCATACCAAAAGGCATGTCTAAAAGCACTACATTGGTTAACAATAGTCCTCCATGATAGAATTCCTCTACCAATGAAATTAGACTTGTTGGGAAGATTAATTCCGATGGACCCAAAAGAAGAGGATGATTTCCCAGTCTGTAGTTGGCCATTCTATTGCAGATGTCACAAATATTCGCTAGTGCTGAACTTACCCTAATTTGGGATTATTTTTTTCATAGCATCCTACAACACCAAGAAATGCATTAATCCTAAGGTAATTCAATCCAATAGTTTACACTTTATTTTAATCAACTTACAATAAGAGTGAATGCAAATGACCCATAAATAACCTAGTATAAAAAAATACTAATTTACACACCAAAAGAAACAATGGATGAGAAATTTGGGGACTATTCAATGCTCGTTGAAATGTATCTTAAATCATTTCAGCTAGATGCACTACTTAATATATGTTTATTTTGTTCAAGCCTTTAAAAATAAAAGGCAATGGAAGCTTAAGGCATTATAAACATGGGAATTAGTAGGGGAACCTAACAACTAGTTCAACAAACTTGAAATCAAAACAAGATGACAACTGCAATTGTGAAATTCACAAAGAAGATAAATTTGAACTTACCTGGCAATCACAACAATAGAGTTAGAGAAGTAACATATCAGGAACCTGCTAACTTCCAAATGAATGACTCTACTCACCCACAGGCTGTAAATCAACTTTGAAACAAACCCAAATTGGGAAATAATCTAATCTCGATCCGCTTTGTTGAATGTCAATATGTTGTTTTCCATGAATTGGGATTGCTAACCTCCAAATGAATGACTCTACTCACCCATAGGATGTAACTCAACTCCAAAATGAACCCAAATTGGAAAATAAGCTAATCCCAATATAGTTTATTAAATGTTGATTCGTTGTTTACACAGATTGGGATTTTTATTTATTATAGGCGCCTCACTTAGGACACCTAAATCCGATCGATTAGTATTTATATTTTGTGCAAATATTGACCTCTCCTTTTAACTCTATATCTTTTTGGAGTACCCTTTATATTAGGTGTATGCATCAAATATCTAGCTTAGTATAAAATATAATATCACTTTTAGTTATTATAAGTATTATATTTTTTTAAGCCGACATATAAGTGTTACCCACATAAGTGACAACATCTCTATCTTACTGCGTTGTAGAGCAACTTGCTACTCTCATCTAATAAATTTGGACCTTTCTTTTTGCCTCTCTATTACTCTATAGAGTGACTAACATATACATTAATATCAATTATTATAGGTATTGTATTTTTAAGCCCATATGTAAGCAACAACATCTCTATCATATATATATATATATATATATATATATTCTAAGTAAGTACCCATTGGATTTGAACTTGTGACGTTCCCTTTACAACTTCTCATCTCAATTACTCATCACTAATTTCTCTATTCCTCATGGGCTATCTCTATCATATTAGGTTGTAAAGCATCTCACTATTTTTGATGCATAAATATAGAATTGAAAAATAATATTTGCGAGATGAGTGCTTGGCCTTTTGAGACTTGGTATAAAAAAAGGCATTAAAAAAATTGTGCCAAAAATTGGATAATTACTTATAATTTAACAACAATATTTTTTAGAAAATATATCCATACATTAAAAAGCATTTTGTCAATTATATATTGATTTAGATTAAATTTGCATCATCTAATTCTAAAAATAGAAAGATGTAAATATATGAATGAAAAGCATACATACTTAATAAATAAAATAAAATTAATGAAAATAAAACCATGTGATGATACATTATCTTATATGAATCACACATGGCATTAAAACTAAAGAGTGGTTTTTTATAATTATTAATATCTCCAATCATACAAATTCCATTCTTATGAAAATAAATAAAACTATTTTATTATGTTGCAAGGCATTTTTTATTATGAGCTTTCTGCGCTTGGATGGCACATTTTTAGCGAATACGTTTTCGACCAATGTTAGATGACCTTCATTGTACTCTCGACCATCCTTTCCACATATTTTGTTTTCCATTGTTTTGTCATCCCCTCTATTAGTCACTGGTTGGAGAACCTTGGAATTTGTTATGAGCATCGTTCCTCTAGACTGACGCCAATGGTTTGAGGAAATTCTGAATGCTTTTTCTATCAAGTCAATGAAATGACATCATACTTTCATCTGAAAGAGACCAAGTTGTGTTGGTGTTGAGGAATCCATTGCTACCCTAGACATTTACCAAGCATTGGCTTAGCATGATCATGAATGAGAAAGTATAGATTAACTTGAAATAGAACCTAGAATATCTTTCCATCATCATATTTATGAGCAACTGCAACATACTGAAAAAGCAAAAGAAGCATCAATGATACACTATTTCAGCGTTGAGAAGGCAAGGATAAGGAAATCAAAGCTCAATTTAATTAAACAAACAATCTTTGAATAATGATGACCAAACTATAAACACCACCATGATTTAAAAAAATCCATATTTACCTTAACACAAGCAATCAACACCAATCCATCCTACAAACTCATGTTTAAACCTAAACACGTTTTTATATATGCATGACTTCCTTAGTGCTTCTCTAGTTGTCTTTCCCACCAATGGAGATATATAGACAAAACAATATCCAATAAAGAAGGAGAGAAGCTAGGGTATGATATTTGAACATATCCTACGCTATAGTTGACATGGTATGATTCTAAAAGGTGATACCCACATTCAATGAGAATATATGATTTAAATGATAAAGTTAATTTATTTTCAAGTGTACCCATTACATAAAAAAGCATTCAAATATAGATTTCAATAGTGTTTAAACAATTATGAATTAATCTTTGTAATAAAAGTAAAAAGTATTAAAAAAAATGGTTAAAAGGTCAAAACGTTAATGATGTTAAATTAATTTAAATCATCCACGATTTGTACTTCTCGTTACCTACGATTTGGAAGGTCAATGGTGTTTAAATAATTTAAACTAAATTAAATTCATTTAATTTAAATAAGACGACAATGAAGATGATGACGAGCTGGTCATCGTCATCGTTGTGATGATGAAATAATTTTGACTAAATTAATTTAAATAATTGATGATGATGATGATGATTTAAATAATAATATGTTTATTTTTCATATAATTTATAATGATGATAATAAGCATACTTTAAATTAACAACAAAATGTTCGTTCAAATTTGACAAAAGTGAAGGACTGAAATAAAGGATGTTATGCTAATTACTAAAGGAAAGGAATCTATTTTCTGATCATCCGATCATGTACTCAGGCAAAGCCCTTTATGTGACGGCGAGAACACACTTCGGGAGAGCAATGTCGAGTCTATTATTTTAAAGAAATGCAAAGACTGAAAGTAAAGTGAACTAATTACTACACCATGAATATCTTTTCCCTCTCGGTACTTCAAGAGTGCAGTGGGTTAGTGTTTTATTACTTTGGAAAAATTACTTGAAAAATGAAACTTGATTGAAATAAAAAGTACACTGCCTACAAAAAAGGTAATTAGAAGTTCCTACGTCGTGAGTGAGTTTGAAGGCCGATATTTGGATCGGTCACTTCAAATGGTAATTTTAAATGTAATTTGATGTATTAAACTGAAAGAACAAACTAACTAAGCAAGAATTGAAAGATCACACAAAGACGCAAAACCTCTCGGGGAGGGGGTTGGGGTGTGGGTGCTGGGAAGCCCACTTGCTCTTCTTTTTATTTATGATTTTACAATAAAATTTAAAATAAAAATCGTTCGATCTTTACAAATCTAGATCCAAAGGCTTACAAAAATTGCAAAGGAAAACTGTTGGATGAAGCTGGGATGCCTCGGGAAGCTCTGGAATGGCCCAAACTTGAATTTTTTTAACCAAAACGTGCCAAAACCTGCTAAAAATTAAAACAGGACAGCGAGCTAATTAGTACTCAAAAATTCCCAAAATCACTTTGAAAGTGATTTGGGTGACTTAAAAAATTTATTGGAAAAAATCTAAGTTAATCTACTTGTAAAAAATGACTGAAATTACTCAAAAGGACAAGTCCTTTGGAGGTCTTGGCTTGCTTTTGAGGGCAGCCAATGAAGCACTTTTAACTTGTCAAATAAAAGATTCAAAAGCATAAACTAACTTCTACTTCAAGCCTTGAATTTTTCTATGAAATGACTTGTATAAAATGAAGCTAGCTAAGTTAGATCTAAAAAAATGATACTTTTAATTTGAAAATGATCTAAACATATATCCAGATCTAGAATGATAAATAAATTTTAACTTGAAAGGGTAGCTAGATATGAGGGTAAGAGAATCGGTAACCAAGAAAAACATGTTTAAAGAGGAGAAAGAGAAGGATAAGTGATCTTGATGCCAGATGGAGTTCTTGTAGAAATTTTTTTGGTGGAATGCAATTGGACTAAGCCATATGAAATCTTGGAGAGAAGGATAATAAGCTTGTTCAAGCTCCAATCCACGGTTACTTGCAACTATTTTGAAAGATACTTGCAACAAAGTTTGTGAGAGCTAGTTACACATGTATGAGAAAAACTAGAAGTATAATAATAAACTTATTAAGATGCTAGATCTATATTCTTCAACATATATGAGAAAAAAGAACCAAGAAATAAACTTATTAAAGGATTCCTTCTTATCGATTGAGAACAATCCTACCAAAGCTAGATTCACCATACAAAGTTACAAGAAGAATTAAACTAAATACAAGTTACCTCAAACATGCATGGCCATGATCATCCAACACAAAGACACTACACCAATGAGCCTCCAAAGTTTGATCTCTTTATTCCAACAATGCAAAGCATAAGACAATTACAAATAGCAAAACTACTCACAACTCCAACTAGTTTAAATAAGATAATGGAACCTCATTATATAGGAAAACCAAGAGAGATCCTTTTTAACACTTGGATAAATGAGTTGATACACTTGCAAAAGGCTTGTTGACACACGTGAGAGGTGTGGGGAGGTTAATGACACCTTTCTCTAACCATTTGACACTTTTCAACCTCTACTCGACACCTCTCCAACCACAAATTCGCCCCCTTTTGGTGTATCTCCAATCTTCAATCAAATCATAATTTATTTGCTCAATATTCTCCCTAATTTGATTGCGAATCAAAAGATATTTGATTCCAACACATTTCCTTGATCCGTGTGATTGGGATTTTTCCTTTATTATGTCTCGTTTGCCAATTAAATTGGTCTTTTTGGCTTTTTTGAGTAAATATTATTTTATGAGATAAATACTTACTCAAAACTTAGGATATGTGGGTTTATGGGTTTAGTGGATGCTATGGCTTAAAAAACGAGCATCCACTTGACAAATTATGCCCACAAGTACCTTTATTCCATTTTTTATTTTTCCAATTAAACTATTAAAAAATAGTCGAATTTTATGGGAAATAATAGTTTTCTTAAAATTTAAAAAAACTTAGGGGGACCTAGCACATGTCCATACGACTCAATTATAATGTCTAGCATGGTAATATACATTGACACTTGGGGTCTAATAATCTCCTAAGGTCAAGAAATCATGTCGACCACCCCAACTTTGGAGCTATGAGTGAAAAACTCGTCAATTATAAGTCCTTTATTCAACAACATATAATTGACAAGGGAAAAAACACTCTGGGATAGTCGGATTGTTATCTAAGTCCTACGAAATCAGAGTCTGTTACAAAACCATTATGTTATGACATTTTTTACAATTCCCCGTAGGGCATGCACATGTGACTTTATTAAAAAAAGGGCCAAGGTGGCCTGCTATGACTTATGATCTTCTGAATATGAACAAGTAAACATGTTCCATCTTCACATGCTCACTTGAAACCATCTAAGTGAAACTTAGCTGGTAACATCTGGATCCAACTATGGGATGTGTGGTCGATCTAGTCTTCAAGTAAGGAGAGCATACGAGAACACCAGAACTCCAGCTTCTATACCCTGTAAAACATCTCAAATTGACAAGCAAACCCTTCAGTAGCACAAGTTTGATAGAAAAAATAAAATGGTGCACGAATTGCATTTATTTCGAAATATGAAACTAAGACGATTCCTAAGTACATAAAAGGAAAACATTGAAAAAAAAATGCCGAAATAAATGCTCACTTTAAGAAGCTTATTTTTCTACTCTAAGCATAACATAATCAAAATGCTAAGTGTAATCAGAAATCCAATGTAGCCATCTAAGCATTCTATCAAATTTAAAGCATTTTACCTTATCTTTGGTTACCAACCAAAGTAAGGAAACCTTCTTGAGAAAATGCAAACCTGCGCAAATATTCAGGATGAGAGGATTGGATGGGAAACCATAGGCATGTAATACATCATCAAAATGATTCCCGAACTGGAAATTCCTCCCGCAGGATTCCTCTATCCATGGTTGGATTAGACTGAGGTATGAATTTGTGTGGTGAAGCAAATCAACCATTCCACCATACTTCTCCAACGGTTTTATCGAATGATAACTCTCTGTGTAGGCCCCCATCTGCTCCAAATCATAAGGAAAATCAAAATGCGAAGATGAAGACTTATATTCTAGTGACTGCATCACATTTGACCGCTCACTATACTTCTTCCCCAAGTCTTCATTGTTGATACTAATGCATGGCTCTAACTGATCATATGAACAATATGGATGCTTCTCTTCTATACAAATTATTCCCCAATATCTCAATCTCCACGCTCCCTTCTCTGAATGCATCATAGATGGGATTTTCAATAAGGCCCCCAAAAGTTTCATAAATAGGAATTTCCATAAATGTCCAATAGTCATCATCCCCATCCCTTTTAGATATAAGAGACTCTTTACTGATGGTATCAAATCCCTACTGATACCCATCTTCCTTGTGTTCATAAGAATCCTCTTCAAAAAGTTGGGTTTCAAAGATATCACATGGGAGCCAAATTTCCATTCCTTCATCAACAAATGACAAACATGGGAGAGTGTCATCATGCTCATTGGAAACCGCATCATGAATTGCTTCGAGATTTTCTATAATGGTTTCTTCCAGAGGCCAATTTGAGACAATGTTGTCATTATACATCTTAGTATACTTTTGCTCTTCAATGTTGCGTATCATGGCCATATGAGGAAAGTCTTTGGCCATATTTTCAAACAATGGCTCCTCATGTGCTTTTGTTAAATATTCTGTAGAATGTAGATGTGGAATGAAACTATCATTATTTTTGCTGAAGTAATCTAGAAATGGCTCCATATATTCAATGTTTTTTATCCTTCCAATATGAAGAGGGTATTCAACCGTATGCTTATGATATTCTATTTTTGGAAATAAATAAGTAAAGGTTTCTTTAAGCAGCTTCTCAAAACCTCTCATAATAACCCCATCATTATGCCACTGCTTCAAGAACATGTGAAGGAAGCTTGAAAGGGAGGTAATACATTTATTAGGAATCCCTTTAAAGAACCAGAAAAAAGCACCACCCTCCAGAGTACTAGCAAACATTTGCATCATAATGTATTCACAAGAAATGTTGAAACCAACCAGAAACTCAAGGAAAGACTTGATATGATAGATGGTTGAATCACCATTTCCATGAAATATTGGGAGCCATTTGTATACATCTCCAGCGCCATGCTCAATGTTAGGAAAACATGGGATGTTTGAGAAATCGATAGGAAAAACTTGTGTAGCAATCTGAGCACCAAACAACTCCCTTAACTCATCCATATCAGCAAATAGTTAACATGCATTTGATATAACCAAGAAATATTTCTTGAGCTAAACCAGGGGAGCTTTCAAATGATGAGGTTTAAATTTTTTTTACTGTGTCGCATGGGCTCATCCACACACAACCAGTCTCAACAATTTTATGAGAAACAAGGGTTTTATCCCTTTTGTGGAGTCACTATGTGAGGAAAAATATGCATTTTTAAAACACTCACAAAAATTGTATTTTTTTTATTTTCTTTTGTAAATAAGTAAAAAAAAAAGTTTAGTGGAGTCGCCAAGTGAAAATTAAAGATCTACTCTAAACATTCATCAAACAAAGCAAAGACAAAAAGGTAATAAAAAAAACAGACAAAAGTTGTATTTCGGGAATAAAAAGATTTATCCTCGGAAATGGTGCCAAAAAATGTTTCCGCCAGAATACACACCTGGGGGTTATCACAATAGAAATATTCAAGTTGCTTAGGTGTGTTCCTTGGGGCCGAGTTTCGAGTTGAGATACTGTCACTCAACACTCAACTCCTATGTTTTGGCAGAACTCCTAACGAAGCCAAGGGGTGTAGTCCCTATGAGTTACTAAGGCTCATTAAGGTTTAGGTTGTGATTGGGTAAGTTTTTTAGGATTTTTGAACAAGATTTAACTGAAATAAAAAAGGTCACTTGCAAATGTGAATTAAGATCAACAACATAATATAACCAAATAACACATGAGATCTGAACCAAAGATTGAAATATTGTAAATAAGATCAGTGCCAAAGTGGAGTCGAAATAACGTGTTGTTGTATTGTAGATGTTTTGGGAGTGCTTCTTGGTAAGTTTTATTTATTAATAAGATGAGATTGATTTAGGGGAAAGGGGAACTCTAGGTATACCATGAGGTGCAAGCAGTATGTCCGAAATTTGAACAAGAGTGACCCCTCACAAAGACGTGTGGGTTGGATGGAGTCTCGATGGGATGTTCAACACTACACCAACAAGGGTGTAGCGTAACGGGGGCCCGAGGTCACGTTCCAGTGGTTCCTGCTTCTTCTGAGAAATTTTCCCACACAAGTTCAATATCGAGTGCCGAATTTCTGCTATGTTGAGGGTAGTTCATTTTATTAATGTGAGTTTCTTAATTACATGTGGAAAATTAAGAAGATGTTGCAATTCGTTTCTGATTTCCCAACGACTAGGCAATGCCGGCAGAGGGAAAGAGCATACTTTGAATTAACAAAAAAATGTTCATTCAAATTTGACAAAAGTGAAGAACTGAAATAAAGGATGTTATGCTAATTACTAAAGGAAAGGAATCTCTTTTCTGATCATCTGATCACGTACTTAGGCAAATCCTTTTATGTGATGGAAAGAGCATACTTCGGGATAGCAATGTTGGGTTTGTTACTTTAAAGAAATGCAAATTCTGAAAGTAAAGTGAACTAATTACTACACCACGAATATATTTTCCTTCTCGGTACTTTGGTAGAGCGTGGTGGGTTAGTGTTTTATTACTTTGGAAAAAATACTTGAAAAATAAAACTTGATTGAAATGTAAAGTATACTGCCTGCAAAAAAGGTAATTAGAAGTTCCTACGTCGATAGTCAATCCTGGTGTCACATGTAATAAAGACGACAAATCAAGCATAATCAACCATATGATATCAATATCAACCAAAGTCAACCATGGTCATGCATAGTCAACCACACCCACCGTTAATCAACCATAGTAAACCATAGTCAATCAAACCCAACCAAAGTCAACCATAGTTTACCAAAGTCAACCAATGTCAACAAAATGTCAAACCTGGTCAACTATAGTCAACCATGGTTGACGATGATCAACCAAAGACAACCATTGTAAACCATAGTCTAAATTCAAACAAGGTCAACTAATAGTAAATTATAGAAAAAAAAGTCAACCATAATCAACAAAAGTAAACCAAAGTCAATTCTAGCCAACTAAAGTCGACCATGGTCAACCACAATCAACCAATATACTCAACAAGAGTCAAAAGTCTAACAAGTTCACCCAATAGTCAATTATGGGAAAACAAAGTTAACCACAGTCAATCCCCGTTGGCCATACTCAACCATGGTCAACCAAAGTAAACCATAGTCAACATAGTGAACCACGGTCTACGAAAGTCAACCTAAGTAAAGCAAATTCAACCATGGCCAATTAGCCAAGCAAAGTCAACCACATTCAAACAAACTTAACCATGGTCAATTGTGGCCAAATAATGTCAACAATAGTTAATAATAGTCAACCATAGTTAATTAGTCAACCAACATCAACCATAGTGAAACAAAGTTAACCATAGTCAATCATGATCAACCATAGTAAAGCAAAGTCAATCATGGCCAACCAAAGTCAACCATAGTTCAACCAATAGTCAATTATGGCAAAAAAATGTTAACCATAGTTAATCGTGGTTATCCATACTCAACCATGGTCAACCAAAGTAAACCATAGTCAATGAAAGTCAACATAGTGAACCATGGTCTGTACGAAAGTCAACCTAAGTAAAACAAATTCAACCACGGTCAATTAGTGAAGCAAAGTCAACCGCACTCAAACAAAGTTAACCATAGTCAATTGCGGCCAAACAATGTCAATAATAGTTAATAATAGTCAACCATAGTTAATTAGTCAACCAATATCAACCATAGTCAGACAAAGTTAACCATAGTCAATCATGGTCAACCATAGTAAACCAAAGTCAATCATGACCAACCAAAGTCAACCAGAGTTAATAATAGTCAACTATATTTAATCATAGTCAATTAGTCATCCAAAGTCAGCCGTAATCAAACAAAGTAAACCATAGTCAACCATAACCAAACATGGTCAACTAAGGTCAACCAAACTCAACCACGGTCAATCATAATCAACCGTAGTACATCATATTCCACCATGCTAAACCATGGTCAACTAATAGTCAATTATGGCCAAACTAAGTCAACCATGGCCAATGAAAGTCAACCAAATTCAACCATGTTGAACCATGGCCAACCAAAGTCAACCATGGTAAATCATAGACAAGCATACTCAACCATGGTCAACCATAGTGAATTATTGAACCAAATTCAACCATAATCAAGCAAAGTCAATCATAGTCAACCAAAGTTTACCAAAGTCGACCATTTTCCATCAAAGTCATCATTGGTCAACAACAGTCAAACAAAGATAACCATAGTCAATTATGACCAAACAAACTCAACCATAGTTAATAATAGTTAACCATAGTCAATTGTTCAACATAGCAAACCAAATTAAACCATCGTAAACCAAAGTCAACCATGGTTAACCATAGTCAACAATAGCCAACCATAATCGATTAGTTAACAGAATTCAACCACAGTAAAACAAAGTTGGCTATAGTCAATTATGCCTAAACAAAGTCAACCATAGTCAACAATACTCAACCATCATGAATTAGTCAACCAAAATCAAACAAAGTTTATCGTAGTCAATCATGGTCAACCATATTGAACCAAAGTCAATTATGGCCAACCAAAGTCAACCATAGTTTAATTGACTAACCAAAGTCAACCATAGTCAAACAAAGTAAACCATAGTCAACCATAGCCAACACATGGTCAACCAAGGTCCACAAAAGTTCACCATGATCAACCTTGGTCCACAAAAGTCCAACCATGATCAACCCAACCTAGGATGGAAGTCAACCTTGCTTAAAAAGTCAAATGTGGATTGGATTCAAATATGGATTTAAATCAAACTTTGGATTGCAATGAACTTTGGATTGAATTTAACTATGAATTGAAGTCAACTTAGATTTATGTAAACCTTACGTAAAACTCAATCCATGAGTGGCGTAGATGCCGCACATTGTGTAAAATTGAAATACAACCACCCTTTTTGTTGGATTAGTTTATCAAATCACTCCAATCCGCCATAGTTAAAGATTTTTCCACCTCCATGCCGCAAAGCGAGGAAGAATATATTATGAAAGCCCGTTATTTCGATATCATATATGCACAATCTCGATACCTTTAAACTATCCTTCTTGATGCCCCTCGGCATCGATCGTTGGATCCTACACCCGCGATATCATCATTAATAAGGCATATTAATTATAATATTAATAAGCCATTTTCATTTATTATTTTTTTCTTCTAAAATATATATTACATTTTCTTATTTACAATAATAAAAATAAAAATAATAAAAAAATTCTTATTTTCTTAGATTTTTTAAATGTTTTATAATAACAATAATATTAATAATAATAATAATATTCTTTTTTTCTTATTTCTTATTTCTTATTTTTTACTATTTTCTTATAATTTTATACAATTATAATAATTATAAATGAAAATAAGAAATAATAATAATAATAATATAAACATAAATATAAATTATCATCATTATTAATATTATTCTTATTCTTATTATAATTATATTTACATTTTTAATTATTATTTCCAATCGTCATTATAAATTATTTTCATTTTTTTTTCTTATTTGAATATATATTTTATTTTCTTATTCATAATAATAATAATAATAATACAAATTTTCTTATTGGGCGCAGCCGAGCGGGGCGAAGCTAGGGTTTAGTGGCGGCGAGGGCTCCGTCCCTGGTCGCCAGACTCCTCCCCTGAAGCTCTCAGCAATGGTCGACGGTGGGTAGATCTTCCTCATGACTGGAGTGGTGGCGGACCTTTGCGGTGAGCGTAGTAGATCATCCTGCATTCCTCTGGCGGCGGCGGCGGGTGCGGAGGGGAGACGTATCTTGATTCATGGCGGTGTTGTTTCGGTGGCTCTCCTGACTGCGGCTTCCAACGGCGGCTCTCCTGGGGGAGAGATCTCCAACGGCGGCTTCCTAAACGGCTACCATCGGTGGCTCCTGACAGTGGCTATCCTGAAGTGTGTGGAGCAGCTCTCCTCTGTTCCGAAGTGCAGGTTTTGCGGTCTTAGGGGTTCAAGAAAACCGGGGACAAGAACCTGGTTTAAGGTAAGTTCATTGCCTCCTAAGAAGCAAAATATGCTGAGATCATTTCAGGAAAAGGTCTCGAGATTCAATGATTAAATTGACCACAAGCTTTCTGCACTTGGAATTGTTGGAACTCTTTGAAGAAGGGTCGGCAATGCTTGCTGAAAGATTGGGATCAATCATCCTTCGCTGCAACATCAAGATTATTTACATGTGCCGTTTGTCAGACAGATCTAACACCAAGTGAAGGAATCTCTGTTCATGCAGGATCTTTTTGACTCCGCCACCACCAGCCGCACATGTTCATCGTCCCTTTCATACGGTGGAGGCGTCTGGGGTTTCAGGGATGCTCAGCTTGCTTCGGCGGACTGCTCCAGCCAAATTGGGGTTTCTTTGGCTGATTCTTCATCAGGGGATTGCTTGCTGGCTGTTTTTGCCGGTTTGGGAGGTCTACCGTGTCTGCTGCTCTGTCCACAGACATGGATCTTCTGCATCCTCCGATGAGGGTTTCGGTTTTGACGGATCTTTATAGCTTCTTGTTCTTGGGTGGCTATGGTGGATTTGAGCGGGTTTCTACACACTCTTTCTGTAGTATGTACAAGATTTATCTGTTATTCTCTCTGGGTTTCTCTTTTGGTTCAGCTCTTTATAAGCTGTTGTTTCTGCTTATATGGGACAGAAATATGTGAAAATGTAGGGATCCTTGTTGATTCTACTACATGTGCAATATGTAATTTTAATCATCTTTTTGAAATAAAATTACGGACTTTTTCCAAGGAAAAAAAAAAAAATACAAATTTTCTTATTTATTATTTTCTTTGATTTTTAAAAATATTTTATAATAATAAAAATAATAATAAAATAATAATAAAATAATAAAAATAAAAATAATTAATAATTAATAACTAATAATAAAAATAAAAATAATTAATAATTAATAATTAATAATAAAAATAATAATGATTAATTATTAAAAATAAATAATTATAATAAAATAAAATAAAAAATATTAATTCTTAATTAAAATAATTGTAAATAAAAATAAGAAAATATAATTATAACAACAAAAAATGAAAATAATTTATAATGAGAATGAGTAACTTTAATAATAATAGTACTTTTTTTAATAATAATAATAATAATAAAAAGTTATGCCACATTGCGATGTATTGTTTACATGAAATATATGTGTACACATTAATAAAAAGTACACATGAAATTATTATTATTATTATTATTATTATAAAAAGTTATGCCACATTGCGATGTATTGTTTACATGAAATATATGTGTACACATTAATAATTTTATTATTATTATTATTATTTGTTACTTAATAATAATAATAATAACAACAACAACAAATAATGTTGTTATTATTATTATAATTAAATAATTATTATTACAAAATATTCAATTACTATTCTAAATTATTTATAATTTATTAAACATAATTAAAAAATAATTGTTTGTATAAAATATTTAAAATTATATATGTTAGTAAATAATTAATTATTACTATAAATTATTTATTATTTATTAATTACAATTATAAAAAACTATTGTTATAAATAAAAATAATTATAATTTTAAAATAGTAATACTTATTATTATTATTAATATTTTCATATTAAAAATCGTCAACTAGTAAGCCATATTAATATTAATAATATGGCTTATATACGTTGATGGGCGTATATCGACCACATTTAAACCATATTGATATATGACGATCGACGTATATAAAGCATATTATTAATATTAATATGACTTGCTTGTAATAATCACAGTGCAACCCCCATAGTATTATGCTACTACACTAAAAAGGTTCTCCTCAAGGCCATGTCTCAAAAGGCTCTCAAAGCTCAAGATCAAGGCAGTCAACTGGCAGCAGAGGCTGTCTCTAACGATCGTATTATTAGTGCCTTCTCTTCACAGGAGAAGATTCTCCGTCTCTTCCAAAAGTCTCAAGAAGGCCCACGCAGAGAGAGTGACAAACAGTCTTTGATTGCAGGATTTGCTCTCGGAGTATCACAATGCATCATTATAGGCAATCCGACCTTCGACTATTGGTACGGAGCACATCTTGTTTCGAAAGGAGAAATCACCTTCAAATCTTTTTTCCAAGTTTACTTCATTCTCCTGACCATGGGAAGAGTGTTAGCAGAAGCAGGGAGTATGAGCAACGACATAGCTAAAGGCTCTGATGCAGTCAAATCTGTATTTGGCATCCTGGACAGAGAGAGCCACATAAGCCCAGACGATGAGAGGGCCGAGAAAGCGGAAACTATAGATGGAAACGTGGACGTGAGACACGTCGACTTCGCTTACCCAGCTCGTCCAGATGTTATGATATTGAAGAACTTCTCCAGGCAAAAGCATGGCTCTGGTAGGACAAAGCGGATCGGGAAAATCGACCATCATTGGATTAATTGAATGATTCTACGACCCAATACAGGGATCAGTGAAAATCGATGGCAGTGACATCAGGAAGTTCAATCTGAAGAGTCTGAGAAACCACATAGCTCTCGTAGGTCAAGAGCCCACTTTGTTTGGAGGAAGCATTCGAGATAACATTTTATATGGAAGAGAGAATGCAACTGAGGTGGAGATGATCGAAGCTGCAAAGGCTGCCAACGCTCACGACTTCATCAGGTAAACACTGCATTTGAAAAAGATTGTTCCTACAATAAGATATGTTCAATTAGCTGTAAAAATTGTAACATATTGTTTTTTGTAAATAGCTACTTCATAACTAGCTATTAATAACAACAAAACTGGCTATTAATAACAAGTTGTTAAATGTTATTAACAAGTTATCTGTTAATTCTTAATATTTACTTGTTACTTTCTTTAGTTAATAAATTACATGACGTATTAATTATCCATGAAATTAACTTAAATTTCACCGTGCAGCTCTTCGGAGGATGGATACGAAACAAATTGCGGAGACAGAGGAGTGCAATTATCAGGAGGGCAAAAGCAGCGGATTGCGATAGCTAGGGCGATCATAAAGAATCCGAGCATATTACTCCTGGACGAGGCAACCAGCGCATTGGACAGCCAGTCGGAGAAGATTGTGCAAGAGGCGCTGGACAGAATCATGGCGGGGAGAACGAGTATTGTGATAGCTCATCGACTGACAACCATTCAAAATGCAGATTCCATTGCTGTGATTCAAGATGGGAAAGTCATTGAGCAGGGAAATCATTCGTATCTGATAAATAAAGGAGAAGGCAATCAATACTACTCTCTTGTCAACCTGCGGCGAAGCCACCACTAAATTCTCATCTCGCTCACTCAGAAGTGTTCTCCGTGATCCACGCCATAGATCCTTATGACTGCCTTCTGGTTAGATAGCCAAGTCAATCAATATGGAGAGATTATATTATAATCGGGTAGGGCCAAAGAATCGGGGCTGGTTTCTTGCGCTCCACCGTTCGGAATTTCAAGTAGAAAACTATATTGTAAATCCAGTAGGGCCAAAGAGTCGGTGCTGGTTTCTTATGCTCCACGGCTCGGAATTTCAAGTAGAAAACTATGTATTATATTTGGTCAATTCTCTTGTGCATGTTGCTTAGAACTTCTTTTAACTTTAAAATAGAGCATTTTATTGTCTTTATCAACTTGAATCAATTTCGTGTAACATTGGCATCCCATGCGACGTGGGAGGAGGTAGTGTGCTTTGTTTCTAGAGGTGCTTTTTATAAGGGTAGAAAAGTGGAATTACCACGTTGCATTTAATATAATATATTAAATAAAAAATTTCATAAAATATTAGGTGATTATAATTTTTTTCATTTATATATATATTTCAATTAATTAATCTATTAAACTATTAAGTGATTATAATTATAATCTTTTCATTTATATATATATTTCAATTAATTAGTTTATTAATGTAGTTTGAGTGGTTGGGAGGAAGACTATTTTCTGCTAGTTGAAATGCACTTAAAAGAGTTTCAGCTATATACACTACTTAATATATATTTATTTTGTTCCAACCTTTGAAAATGGAAGCTTAAGATGTTGTGAACATGGGAATTAGCAAGGGAACCTAACAATTAGTTCAGTAAGTTTGAAACCGAAACGGAAAGACAACCGTAATTGTGAAATTCACAGAGCATATAAATTTGAGTTTACCTGGCAATTACAACAACAAAGTCAGAGCAGTAACATAGCAGGCACCCGCCAACTCAGCTCTGAAACAAACCCAAATTGGAAAATAAGCTAATCCCGATCATCTCTGAAACAAACATAACAATGTCGTTGAACGATCCATATATGTCCCCTGGACATAATTAAGATCATGTTATTTTATTATATATATCAATAAAATAAAACATTTTTTTTCTAAAGAAAAAATTATATTCATTAATCTTAAAGAGTAAAAAATACATTTTACAAGTGCTGAAATGCACAATGATGTCCAAAATTATATACTTAGTACCAAATATCTTCAAATATTTCCAAAATTTAAAAGTTTTCACAATGCAAAATAGTACTGAAAATTCTCTTCATCAGATTCTAATTAAGAGAGTTCAATTGTATCCAACTTATATCCTGCCTTCTTCCATGAGTAATCTAGCTTTTGAAAGTATGTCTGCTTGAATATTTTGATCACTGTAAACATGAACAAATGTCACCTTCTTGAATAATGTCCCCTGATTTTCCACATTGCTGCCAAGATTCTGAAGTGAATGCTTGTTAAATCTATTAACCTTGTTCATATATTTTATCCATATCTCAGAATCCCCATACTTTAAGGATTTCCACCATTTTCTCTTTAGCTAGTAGAAGTAGTATGCATAGAGCAAGTCCTTTCGCTCTATTGTTGGATCCTAAGCCTCCATTAGCTTGAAAACTGATTGACACTGTCTCATAAATCCTCAAAATGCCTCCCAAACCACATCTGTTATTTGTGCAGTCTCCATCAAAGAACCCCACAATGTCCCCCACTACAATATTTATAGCTTTCGGCGTTCTATCCTTTACCTTAGTCTTCTGTCCCTGAAATAATTTATAAGTCTAGAGAGAATCTCGGACATAACATAAAAACTGGGCAGATTAGTGTCTTCGAAGATTGAAAATTTCTAGCAATCCACACAAACCAAGGTACCAAAAAAACTAAACATCTTAATCTTTTCAATCTTGGATCCTCAAACCAGGGCTTCAAAAAACACTCGAAGGATTCTCTTTCATCCACCTGAACCAACTGAAGCTTCAGTCGCAAGCCTGCCCATACCTATTGTATAAATGGACAACGAAGAACAAGAAGGTCAACAACCTCGTCGACCCTTCTGCACAAACTACATCTGCCTGGTCCTTCAATGTTTCTTCTTTTCAACATGTCCCAAGTAAGTACCTTGCCCTTTTAAGTATAATCCAAATCAAAAATTTTCTTTTATGGGTTGCCCTAACTGACCAAATCTTCTTCCACCACCAGGGATCTTAAAGAATCTGATTACTCCATAACGAATCATAAGTTGCTTGAACAGAAAAAGTACCTTCTTCCTCACTACCCTACCACTGTAAGGCATCAAGTACATTACTCAACAGTATAAATCCTTTAGTTAACTCAGAAATCCACTGATTCTAGCTCTCACTCCATCTCGCAGGTATCTGTAAGATAGTTGTAGTTTTCCAATGCTGGATAATTAAATGAGAGCTCCCTTCTGCTATATCCACCAAGGCCACGTATCCCCTGTCTTCTAAATATGAAATAATTTCCTGTTGTAGATGAGGAAGTTGTCGAACACCCTTGTAGTTGTCATGGCCTATGCGTGCCTCATGACCATTCCCCACTTGCCATATCAGCCGGTACCCAATTACATGAAAAGATGCAACCATATTTTTCCAAAAAATAGATCCTCCATGTCCACTTTTGTTGGACTATTGAATCCACGTAATCAACAGAACATTTCCCATATACTTAAATATGAGGATGGCCTACCATTTTCCATCCTTCGTGATCAACTGCCAAACTTTCTTTGAAGCCAGGGCCATACCGAAAGTTGTAAGATCTTTGATTCCCCATCCGCCTGCCTCCTTGGGTTTAGAAATAGATTCCCAAGACGTCCAGTGCAGGCCTCTGTCATCTTTACCGTGCCATAGGAATTTGAAGAAGATCTTTCTAAGAGTATGCATAACCCCTTGGGGGATTTTGGAAAAAATCAACCAATAAATTGGAATAGTGCTCAGCACGCTCTTGATAAGCACAATTTTCCCACCCTTAGATAGGAAACGGTTACACCAGAATTGGATTCTACGTTCCACCTTAGCTATTAACCAATCCCAATCAACCTTATAATAACAGTTAGGTTTAAGGTGAAAACCTAGGTACACAAAGCCATCTGCTAGAAGACTTATATCCATCGGCATAATCTCCAGAAAGCCTGCCAACTTTGCATCACTAAGTTCATTATAATAACATGCAAATTTCCCGAAATTGACAAGCATACCTGTAGCATTACTAAATAACCAGAACAAATCTTTGATGCCTCTCACTTTTGTTACTGAATTTCCCAAGAACAACAAAGCGTCACCCACGAAGAAAATATGGGTCAATCTAGTCTCACCAAAGCAGATACCCTCCATAATGTTGTTATCCATAGCCTCATAAATTAGACGGCTCAAGCCATTCATAACCAACAAGAAGAGGTAGGGGGACAACGGACATCCCTGCCTCAGGTCCCTTTCTAGACAGAAAAATCTTGAAGTAGCCCCATTGATTAACACTGAAAAACTGATAGTCGTCATACAAGACCATACCCAATTAACAAACTGCAGCCCACAACCTATATGGATAAGAACCAACCTAATATAAAGCCAGCAGGTTCGATCATATGCTTTAGAAAGATCAACCTTCAGAACCTTTGCCGGCATTTTCCGAGATATTAATAAGTAAAGATTGCATTTCAAAATAAAGGTTGGTCTCATAAATAAATGAAATAGATTAAACTATCTTAAATCCATTTTAATGTTATCAGGTATCTAGAAGGAATAAATCTCTTCACGTGAAAATTTGTTATCATTAAAGAGGATAATGATGTTTTTAATTAATTATTATATTATGGTATTTATATTTTGAGTAAATCTTGATCTCTCCTTTTAATTTTCTATCTGGAGTAGCCTTTATATTAGGCGTATGTATCAAATATTTAGCTTTGAATAAAATATAATATCACTATGATTTATTATAAGTATTATATATTTTAAGCCCACATGTAAGTGTTAGCCATGTAAGTGACAACATCTCTATCTTAGAGAGTTGTAGAGCAATTTCCTACTCTCACTTAAGGAATTTGGACCTTTCCTATCATATTGGATTGTAAAGCATCTCACATAAATATAGAATTGAAGAATAATATTTGCGAAATGAATGCTTAGTATTTTGAGACTTGGTATAAAAGAGAGTAATAAAAAAGTTGTGCCAAGAATTAGATAATTACTTATAACTTAAGAATGGTATCTTCTAGACATTCGACGTGATTTTCGGCCCGAGAGCAGTGCTCAGGCCCAGACGACCAGAAACATGGCGACGATGGGCTTAATTCCAAACAACCCTACATATCTTGGTCCTATCCATCCCTTTAGCATGGCTCCAAACTCTCTACGTGGCAAGGAGAAGACTTAGTCCTCCTTCCCCATTCCTTCTTCCCTGGGCCCGATATTGGCGAAGCGCACCCATAATGAAAAAGACAACCCTAAATTGGGTTTCAGAAAGACTGCTCCTTTCCCAGTCAAGCTGCCGGTAAGAAACACCAGGCCAGCTGTGAAGGTCTCCCTTCCTACAGCGAAGGTCACTCATCCGGCTATGAAAGCCACTCATCCATCTATGCAGATCGATCAATCACCAGTGAAGAACTCTCTACTGCTGCCGGATGACGAGGACGACTATGCCTGCTACAACTGTCCAATCTTTGAGGAGACCCCCTCTGATGCTGAGGCTCCTTCTGCTCACTGATAAGGAGGTTCTCCTTCTGTTTTTTGTCTTTTTGCTTAAGCTTCATAGCCACTATGTTTATTTTTGCTGTTACTATGAACATGCAGTCTCCTTTGGTTTATCCTGTTTCCCTAACTATGGGCATAATTTTTTGTATAATTTAGAACAGCCCCACCCTGATCTCTCAGGTTTCCATGGTTGGCTCAGACCACCACAACACCTACTTTCTACTGTAGTTTTATTTTTAGCTTAATATAATATTGCAACATTACAAAAAAAAAATGGTATCTTCTAGAGAAAATATCCATACAATAAAAAGCATTTTGTCAATTTATTAATAATTTAGATTAAATTTGCATAATCTATTACTAAAAATAGAGATATGAAAATATATAAATGAAACATTATACATTATATTATATATTAAGAGTAAGAGAAACATATTTAATTTAACATAACAACATAGAAATCATGAAAAAAATTAAAACAAAACATCTTTGAATCAAACACGACATTAAAAGTAAAGAGTAGATTTTTATTCCTATGGTAGCACGGAATGTAGTGAACACTCCACGTTGATGTTCTGGTCTCTGTACATGGCAATTTTTTTTTAAAGCCTTAGTTTTGAAATGTTGGTCTGTGTGTGTACGTTGGAGTACTGTAGCTAGGAACTAGCTTGTGGGCGTGTAATTGGCAGGGGAGGAGGTGTCATCGACGACATGATGCCGTGATGGTGAACGGATGTTCGAACCTTGGTTTTATTGGTGCTGTGGTTGGTTTTATTACCCCTACGATTTGGCTTAATGCGTATGTTCCTCTAGTTATTTTTTGGGGCAGGCGATGGTGGGGGTTTTATTGTTCCCTAGCCTCCCCTTTGTTTGGTTTCTTGACTACGTTCAGGATTTTTTGTGTGCAGAGAGATGGGGATTCGATAATTGTGGATTGGATTATATTGATTAGGAATATTGTGCTTTGTTGAATTGGAATAGTGGTGTTGGATGTGCATCCAGTGGCTGTGGTATTTGTTGTTCATTTGGTGGCTGGATATTGGGTAGGAAATTTCTGCTTGGTTGGTTTTGAATGATGGTGTTGGCTCTGCATCCGGTGGCAAGAATTTTGTGCTTGGTTGGATTCGAATGGTGGTCTTGGCTCTATGTTCGATGGCTATGGTATTTGTTGTTCGTTTGCTGGTTGTGGATGAGAATCTTTGGCTTCTATGATAGGTATGGCATAGTTTTTCAAACCCTTAAGCCATAGTTGTAAAATTGTTTGGTTCTATTGCATTGTTTGGATAGTTCTTCAAACCCTTCGGCCATAGTTTCAAAACTGTTTAGTTCCATTGCATTGTTAATGTTGGATAACTCTCATGGTTTTGCAGCCATTATTGATTTGTATTTAAGAGTTCGAAAGCATCAAGTCTTTGTTCAAATACTATGTCCATTATTTTTATACAAAATTTTGATTGTGTTTCTAGACTGTTGGTCTTTGAAGGATTTAAATTATTTCAAGAAGTAAAAAACGTTTGGCTTTTGCTTGAGAATGTATGGTCCGGTGTGCTTTGAAATAATGTTGAATGCTTTTCACAATACAAGGAAAAGACCCTGTAGCGGAGGTTTTTAGTGTTACAAGATTGGCCAAAATTGTCAAAAACACCTCTGCTACAGCCTCTACAATTGGTAGCAGATGTTTTAACGGATTTTTTTGTGGAAATTTTTTAAACTAAAGAAACTCAGCCATTGGAGGCTATAGTGGATTTTTTTTATCGGTGCATTTCTTTAAAACATAGCGCACCGGTGCATAACATAATAATACACAACGATGCAATATAACAAAACTTAAACACACTGGTGCACTCCAACACATAGAGCACCTAAACGCACCAAAATTTAACACCTCCCATTCCTTTAAAACAATATACACACTGGGACATTGTAACCAAATCCGCATCGCTGCTTATGTATTTATTAAATACACCAGTGCTTAGGTACTATAACAAAGCACTGGTGCGATATGTCACAGCATAAGCACTGACAATTTTCTATATTTTTAAAATTTAATAGTGCTTTTTATATATCATAGTGCACCAATGCATTTCATCATAATAAGCACCGATGCTTTTTAAGAATTGGAAAGCATCGGGAGGATTAATAAAGATAAACACACCGGTGAATGCGGTAAATATAAATTAGAGGACTAGGGCGTATCATTCAACCAAATGCACCGGGGCACAAAATTTGAACAAATGCACCAGGGCATGAGATTTGACCAAATGCACTGGGGTGGAAGTAAATATCAAAGCACCGTAGCTTATTTTTTGAACAGTGGCTACCGACATTGCAGTGGAATATCTATTTTTTTATTTTTTATTTTTGATATTCCATTATTCATGGGAAATCAAAATATTTTTTATAGTACACTATTCATTTCAATTATAATTATTGTATTTGTTTGGATTAATTTCTTATATCATAGATTCTATTATCTATTGTAATATTTAATCATCCATACATTTAGTTACCAATTTACCATTTCACATGCAACATTTGACAATGACATTGCAAAATGCAATAGAATGAAAAAATTATTTTATTATCTATCAACAAGAGACCCTTTTGTCATATAAAATAGGACAACATCAAGTAGACAATAATCAAAATGTCAACATACATGTAATTGTTACACTTATTGGTAAAACATTGTCTTTCAATTCAAACACTATGTTAATACATTATACAAATTTTTTTACTTTCAGAGATAGTTATTTCAAAACATACAACAACTTGCATTAACATCCAAAATATATGGATCATCATTCTTCGTTGGAACTGTTATAAGTGCTCTGTCCACTTGCATCACTTGGGTTATTTGGCCGAATGTTTTGTTGATTGTCTCGACTGTTTTCCTCTTCTTCAACTTCCATCTGTAAAAATAAAAATAAAGTGTACTAAGTGTATCTAAAATGAAAAATAAAATAGATAATATACATGAATGTAATTTGAAAAGCGACGTACCATAGAAAGAATTGAGTCATGAATGATACACATTCTTTCAAAACCAAATCTCATGCCTTCTATCAACAAGTCCTCTATTGGCTCCACTCCATACTTTGTTTCCTGCAAGTTTTATACCCTGTCAGAAATTATAGATTCCACAATTAAATTTTGATACGTCAACATATACTCACAAACCTTTCTTAACTCAATGTCAATCAATTCTTCTGATGGATCCTCTATGTATGTTAACACCTATTTCAAGACATCCAAGGATGGCTGGTGAAAATAAATAAATAAATATAAAGATCATCACAACCACTATGAAATTTTAAGTTGTTATAAGGAAATCACAACTACTCACAAACTTTTCTATCAACTCTTTTTTTCCTTGTCGTCCCGCCTTATGTGCTGAATGGGTTCCATTTTGTTTTCTTCTCTGCAACAAAACAATTGAAAATTAATATTTAATGCTGAATTAATTAGTTATATGTACATGGTAATCCCAAAAAATCAATGATTTCATAATTTGAAGCACATTGCTATTGAGATGGATCCTCATGTGATGCAATTTTGCCACATTTCCTTAACCATCTCTTTGTACACTTTTTTGGACATCCCTACTGGCGCATTTCGCATATCACCTCGTTCATCCTTTGGGATTTTCAGAATCTTCTTGAAAATGTAAAATGACTTTAAACTATTTTCCTGTTGATATGAAAAATAAATATAGCATAATTAAAATTATTAAAGAAATGATTTGTAGTAGTAGATACATTTTCTACATAAACATGTTTAGGAATATTACTTTTTTAATGATTCTTTTTTGTTGTGTACAGTTTTTCTATTGCAAGTATGACAGGTCTAATTGACCATTGCTATGGGAACACCTCTTGTAGTTTACATAACTCCCGATTATTGGAATCATTTGGTTGATTTCTATATTGTAAGTAAAAGTAATTCTATACGTTCTTTCCTTTATATCCCTCGTAGTTTTATAAAATTCTTTCCCCCTTCTATTAACTTCTAGCACCACTCCAAATGAGCTAATAACCAATTCATCATCATTTGCATCTTCCATAATTTTATTTTCTTATTATGACATTCTCTTTGTTGTTGTCAGTACCTGCATAACATTCAACATATGTGAATTAGATTATTTGAAACATGTCAATTCCTGCTAGCTCACTTGGTTAAGGTGTGGGTCTTGTCAGTAATGCAACCCGAGTTCAATTCCCCTTAGGGGTGACTTAGTTTGGAGGAAACACCCAAAAACCCAGTCAAGTTGAGGCTGGTGCAGTCCAAGAGGGTGCGATCCCTGAGTGATTTTGATGGATTAGATGCCCCTAGGTCGTGGTTTATCAAACCACATGCCACTCCCACAAGTCAGGGAGATTCAAGCAAAAATAAAAATATTATTTGAAACATATTAGGGTGAATCCACTAAGGTGGTTCACGATTTTGGGCATGTAGAACCCAAAAAAATTGTTTTTCAAACCCTCGATCGAGGTATTTTCAAGCCCTCGATCGAGGGTTTTAAAATACCTCGATCAAGGGCTTGACAATATCTCAATCGAGGGCTTGGTTAAACCTTCGATTGAGGGATTCTATAACCCTCGATCGAGCTGTTAAGATCGACAAAAAAAACAAGGCTCGGCCAGCCGACTGACCCTATTTGAAAATTACTTCTCGACCGAGCGTCTACAGGAGGACAATGACCCCTCGACGGAGCATCTGCAGGACACACACCACGCCACGCCCATGCCCACGCCTATGTCCCATGCTAGCTCCCATCCATGTTTGCCACTCCACAAGGTAAGTGGGTTTCCAACCTACCATTTTTTTTTAATACAATTTAATTTTTTATTTTTATTTTTATAAATTTGTTTGAATGTTGCAATTTGTTTTTCCAAATAAATGTAACCATTGAAACCAATAACCATTTTTTCGTTTAGAAAAACCATTGAATCAATAACCATTGTTTTGTGTAGAAAAACCATTGAAATCAATAACCATTTTTTTGTGTAGAAAACCCATTGAAACCAAAAACTATTTGAAAAAAAATACAATTTCAAAACAATAACAGAAAACCATTTGAAAACCAAAAACAAAAAACCATTTAAAACAAAAAACCAAAAGCCATTTGAAATATGTTTTGAATTTTAAATTTATGTTGTACTTATTTTTTTAAATTATTAATATTTTTGTTTATATCAACCGGTACCAGTTTATGCACGTTAGCATTTCATTGCATAAAATGCTACCGACCAAGAGGATTGAAAAATAATAATAATATTATGTTGTCGGTTTAACAAAAACCATTAACTTAAAAAAAACATTTGAAAACCTTTGAAATTGACATTGAAATTTTAATTCAAATTGAAATTGAAATTTTAAATTAAATTAAATTAAAATTGAAATTGAAATTTTAAATTAAATTAAATTAAAATTGAAATTGAAATTTTAAATTAAATTAAATTAATTTGAAATTTGAAATTAAGTTAAATTTAAATTTAAATTTTACGTTTTTTTCCAATCCCGTGTGAATGCCAAGAGGATTGAAAAAAATTATACATATTGGGTTCCCCATTTTTTTCCAATATAACCTCATATAACCATGTAACAAAAACTATTAACATTAACAATTGAAATCCTTTGAAATTGACATTGAAATTTTAAATTTAAATTTAAATTTAAAGTTTAATTTAAATTAAATTTAAATTTAAATTTTAAATTAAATTAAATTTAAATTTAAATTTTAAATTAAATTAAATTTAAATTAAAATTTTAAATTAAATTAAAATTAAAATTTTAAATTAAATTAAAATTAAAATTTTAAATTAAATTAAAACTGAAATTGAAATTTTGAAATATGAACATTTGATCAAAAGTTTGCAGTTTCAACATTCAAATTATTTAGGATAAAATCACATTTTGCATGTTACCTATTGGTGTTCATTGATCACAATTGCACTATAAAATTTCAAAATTGAAAATGAAAATGAAAACCAAATTGAAATTGAAATTGATATCGAAATTGAATTTGAAAATTGAAATTAAATTGAAAATGAAATATAAATGAAAATTAAGAATTGGAAATGGAATTAGAATTTGAAATAGAAATTGGAAATTGAATTTGAATTTGAAATCCAAATTTGAAATTTTGAAATTGAAATTAAAATTGATTTGAAATTTGAGATTGAAAATCGAAGTCGAAGTTGGAATTCAAATTGAAATTGAAATTTAAAATTTAAAATTGTAAATAAAAATAATATCGAAATTGAAATTGGAAATTGAAATGTAAATTTGAAATAGAAATTTGAAATTGAAAATGAAAATGATGTTGATATTGGAAATTGATATTGAAATTGAATTTGAATTTTGAAATGAAATTGGAATTGAAAATCGAAAATTGAAATTGAAATGGGAAATGAAAATTGAGAATTGGAAATGTAATTAGAATTTAAATCGAAATTGAAACTTGGAATTTGAAATTTAAAATTGAAGATGAAATTGAAATTGAAATTGACATTGGAATTGAATGTGAAATTGGAATTCGATGTGAAATTGAAATTTGAAATACAAATTTGAAATTTGAAATTGAACATGAAATTGAAATTGAATTTGGAATTGAATTTGAAATTTGAAATCGAAATCAAAATTTGAAATTGAACTAAATTTGAAATTTGAATTTGAATTTGAAATGTGAAATTTGAAATAGAATTTGAAATTTGGATTTGAATTTTAAATGTGAAATTTGAAATAGAATTAGAAATTGAAATTTGATGCAGAGAGTTCTCAAGAGAGAACTTCATTGCTTCGTGCTCGACGAAGCACGAGAGGATCTGACGTTGCCCAACAGGGCAGCCATCGGCAACGCTCCCATTCAGTGAGGAGTGAGGCCACCCCGGGGTTGACTACCACTAGTGGAAGCAGCAGGAGAGATAGTGTGTTGGTTCATCCCGACGACATACGTCTTGATCCCCAGGCAGGGGATGTGCGGCAAGACATGAGTGCATCAGGTGCATATTTTTTGTTAGATACATTTTTAGTAAATTTTTAGTATATAATGCATTGAATTTCAGTTGCAAGTTATAATATATAGTTTCAGTAACATTTTTGTTTTGGTTTGGATCGCGGGTCCATCAGAGGGATCGTACGACGATGAGGTTGTACACATCACTCTCATTGATATCACTACGCAGCGAGAGTGGGTGCACTCATGTGTCTACACATTGAGGTAGGATTCTCCCACCCGACGATCATTATTCATGATGTTATCAACAATGGATGACATGTTGTCCCTCTACAAGAGGGTGGGACCTCTTAGTGACATTTGGCATTTTGCATGCCAGAGGAGGAGACATGATGTCATTGGGCCCCACAAATGGGAGGATCTCAAAGTCACCATAAAAGGGCATGACGTCAAGGGTAATTTGTTTGACATCCCTCATGACCGCTCTTCCGGTCAACTGCTTAGACTCAAGGAGTTTAAGCTGGAGGCCGCTAAACCATATTTATATGATAGATTTGTCAGAGTGTGGGGCATGTTCCCCCACCATGACCAGGTCCCATTGTACTTTGAAAAACATATTTATATAGAGTTTGTTTTGGATATGCACCCAGATTACACCAGCATAGGGTCTGAGTTATTTGGGGCTGATAGGGGACACTCCTACCAACGTCCTTGAGCTTGTAGAGACCCTGTCTTCGTGCCACCCCCTCCGAGGTTGGTACCAATTCCAGACAGGATGGTTATCAGGTTGACGGATGTGGAACAGTCATCCCAGATTGTTGCAGAGGCTAGACATGACATTGCAGAGTCGTTGTTCACTACCATGGGAAGCGCTGTTATTGCTATGCATGCAGAGGCATCTAGACCACCCCCTGCACCTGCACAACCAAAGATAGAGTGGGTCGATAATGACCTGCTCAGGATTTTGGATGGAGAGGCCATACATAGGTATGCTCATTTAGCCTGAGATGCATACTTTCAGTTGTATTGTAGATACATCACTTTAGGATAGGTATACTTTTGTACAATTATGTATATATGTTTTCATGTTACATCATATTATATGCCGTAAATTGAATGGTCAATAATACTTAAGGGAGCCGTATTATATTGCTCCATGCAGGGGACCACATTCATGGATCAACTCTTTGGTAGTGAGCCATTGGTTGATCCATCCGCTCATCCCAACCTACGGACGATAGTAGTCAAGGTAAGTTATAATTTATGTTCCAATTTAATTTGTGTTTATTATTTCTTAGTTTAAATAATTTATGTTTTATTTCTTAATTTTCGAGATTTTATGTTTTAGATCTTAACTTCAAATGAATTTCAAATTGTACAAGGCAAAGGAAAGGGCATTGCTCCTGATGATAGACATGAGTACCACGAAGGTCCTGACCAGCCGGGTCTAAACACAGAGGTGAATTTTAATTTATGTTCCAATTCATTATTTAATCATATTTAGTAATTTATTTTTGTACTTTATGTTTCAATTTTTGAATTATAACCTAAATTATTTTTTAGTTTAATTTTTAACAAATCTAACTTATTACATGTAATGGCATCTTACACAGGCATCGCTATAGGCAGGTGTCAGTGCTGCAATGACTTTCTCATATGATTGGGATGCATCTCGACCACGTGGTCCTGATGAAGGGCCATCTACCCATATTCCTACCCAGATGACAGATATCACCATTGAATCAATGGAGATTGAGGCATTCTTTCATAGTTTACCGTCTCATGGCCATCATCGGTCTACTACAAATGAAGGCAATCACAGGGTCAATCAAGGACCTAGTGGGGGTAGTGGCCAATGAGTTGATGATCTATACATTTATTTGTTTTGGATATTTTCATATTTTATATATTTTCATGTGTTGGATGATCCATGTATACATTTTCATGTTTTGGATATGGATTTCTATCATTTATACATGGACTTTTATCATATATAGACTTTAGATATGGACTTTTGGATATTTTGTTACATATTTTGTATATTTTATCATATTGATGTCTTCATGTGTATTTTGTATCTCATTTGAAATCGATATTTTTTATATTACATCTGGATATAGTTATTACAGTTACAAATTTATGTTTTGTCATTTCAAATGCAAATTTAATGTACAGTGATTACAATATAAAAGTTCAATCTCCATGTGTAGTTTGTACAATTTAGTTCAATTTAAAATTTCAATTTCGATTACATTACAGTTGCAAATCCAAAATTTAGAATTGAATACATACATTACAATTTAAAATTGAAATTACAATATAAAATTTCAAATTTAATGTGTAATTTCAATTCCAATTCAATTACTATTTAAAAGTTCATTTTCAACTACATTACAATTGCATAAATGAAATCAAAATTTAAAATTAGAATACATTTGAAATTACAATTACATTATGTTGTCTACACATTAAAATTCAATTACAATTTACACATTCGAATTCAATTACAATTTAAAATTAAAATTTCAAATTTAATGTGTAATTTCAATTGAAAATTCGATGTGTTGTTCCAATTTAAAAGTTCAATTACAATTGCATTTGAAATCAAAATTTAAAATTAGAATATATTGTACAATTTAAAATTTAAATTTTACAATTTTACATTGTATAGATGTATTTTAAATTCTCAATTACATTATAATTGTATTTGAAATCAAAATTTAAAATTATAATACATTTGAAATTAAAAATTGAAATTATAATTACATTATGTTGTCTACACATTACAATTCAATTACAATTTTCACATTCCAACTCAATTACAATTTAAAATTTAATGTGTAATTTCAATTGAAAATTCAATGTGTTGTTGCAATTTAAAAGTTCAATTTCAATTACATTACAATTGCATTTGAAATCAAAATTTAAAATTAGAATATATTGTACAATTTAAAATTAAAATTTTACAATTTTACATTGTATAGATGTAGTTTAAATTCTCAATTACATTACAATTGTCTTTGAAATCAAAATTTAAAATTAGAATGTACATTACAATCTAAAATTGAAATTTTACAATTACATTATATTGTCTACACATTACAATTCAACTATCTAGTAGATATTTAATATTGTTTTTAAAGCATCTAAACAAATATCTATAAAACTATTATGGAGGAAGTTCATGGAGCATTGACCATACATTCAAGTGTATTCACATTGGAGCACCATGACCCAATTTTTACAAAAGCCTCCCATCTAGTATTTTTAATCTTGGCATTAAAGCATCTACAAAAATACATTTATAAAACAACCTCCACAAGAATCTCCAAAAAAATATTCAACAAGACAACATGACAACTATGTCAATGATGCAAGTGGCATACATGTAACTCATTTATCTTGCCAATGGGTTATAGGAATGCAAGTCTCCATAATACGATCATGGTAAGCTCTTGTCATCTTCCATCTCTTTGGCTCACCTCTCTTCACCTTGATTTCTGTTAGATGTATCCGAGCTGCCACCACCAAATGACTGTATTGGCATGATATATATTCAGGCATAAAATATTTGTAAGTAATGTGAGCAACCTTTTTTTCACTCTTTCAAAAACGTGTCCCATTAGAACCATGTCTCCAATTTGGTATGTGAAGTCTCCATCTTGATAGGGTCGCACCAACCTGCTTTTTATTTGTGTGCATCGCATCAAATAATATGCCACATTTTCTTGGTTGTGGGGGGGTCCAATGACAACGAATACATCACCTGCAAGATAAATTACAAATATTATTCAAATGTCCTACGTGCATTTCTACAACATTTGTATATGTGTAATATATAGTGAACTAATTAACCTAATGAAGTCTCTTGTACCTTCCCTAACCATATCAGAAACTCGATCATGATCTAATGAGACCATTGCCTCATCAGTGTGCATCTCTTTCCATGTGTGAATTGGATGTGGGCCCTTTGGATTAAGAGGGACATATTTCCATGGTTTCACATATACATCATTTTCATAGTGATGAAGCACGCATCCATTTGCATCAATGCAAAAATTGCAAAAACAAGCATACTTCCTCGTTTCAATGGAAATTATGTCACCCATGTCTTTACTTTGAATAGAATGTAATTCCTCGTACCAGGTATGGTCTCAAAATACCATGGCATGGATCTATTCACATCACCAAGGGAAACATCCCAAAGGAACCTGCATGGAATTCAATTTGTCATATCTAAATTCCTATCGAGTATGTGTTCTTTTGGAAATGATGATATTGAATGTTATTAGCTTATTAATTGAGTTTGGAGTTTATTACCTACACACCAGTCTTGCTTGTTCGCGACCTTGATGTCCCAAATGATGTGTGCACCAATCAACTACTTCCGTGGAGCATTTGAGTCGTGTTGCACTATGACTCACCTGGTACCTCCGAAGTGCTCGTTTCACACATGCACCTGCGCCATCATGTTCACCCTTTCCATGCCCTGTTTCAAAAAATCTCTAGGTTTGTCAGATTCCTGTCTCTTTGTGAAGGAGACTCAACCAATAAAATGAGCGTTCCAATTTGATTTGCCCTGCACACCCATCTGACCAAATACAATGTTCAACAAATGATACGCCTCTCTTCCTGAATGAATCATAAATCAACCCAAAGCAGTGTTGAACGAACAATGTGCCATGCTCACGATCATCACTGACATAAAAATGGTACTCCTTGATCACTTCACATGATTGAGGAGTGCTATCCCTACCATTAATGCTTTCCTGAGCATGTCTGTACAATACATGTACGAAGATAGACACCTGGTCGGAGTGATAGTACTCACTCTGTATCTCTCTCTAAGGAGCAAATGTGTAGTTCTCTGCAAAGTCTACCACTTATAAGATTGTGCCCAACTCAAATACCTCATGAGAATGTTTGAATTCTAAATCTTGCCACTTGGACCTATGGGAGTGCTTTATGTATTTATAAATATGAATTTGAAACTTCTCCATGAAATCTGAAACAAGAATCTTATCCTCGAGCAAGTCGATCCTCTTAGATGGAACATATGAAGAAGATGATGGATTCATGGAGACATACTTGTATTTCTTCCACTTAACTGTGATATATGCCAATCCATGGTGTGTTGGATCGATAGGAAATTTCCTATGGAACAATGTCAAATCACTGCATTCAGGGCATCTTCTCCCACCTACACACCTCTTATTGAAAAACACATGTTCAAGATTCCTGTTGCATAGTATCATATAAATAAAATCTCGCACTGTGTGAGGAGCTAGTTCATCGCTCTAGTGCCTTTTGCAAAAATCCAGAAATGTGTCATAGTATAGTTGAAATTCAACGTGGTACCGGTAACAACAAGTGTCGCAAATTGTATTCGGCCTAATATACCACGGTTTCAATTTGTTGAACATGTTAAATGATATTTGAACACCAGGATTGGTTTCTTGGAATTCCTCATAAAGTGCAACTCCCGTCATCTCCATCACATGCTTACAGTGCTCTTGATAAATGCCTATGGATAAACATTGTCGCAGGACATGCTTTTGATATGGAGTAGCACGAGAATGGCTATCCCAAAATTCTATCACCCTCTCTCTAATTCCTGTTGCCATCCTGCCTCGATAGAATTCCCTACAAATAAGAGCCCAACAAGTAGCTTCATAATTTCATCTATCCGGACATTGAATTTAGTATATTTGAGCAATGTTCTTTTAGAAACATTGAGTAATGATGCCATTGTTGATACCATTTGATTTCTTGAGGTGCTTTGTGCCACAACAACCGTTGTAATTTTCCTACGAGCAGCTCGGATATCATTATTTCTTGATTTTCCAAACGAAGATAATGCAGTTCTTACATTTTATATTGCATTCTTGCATGTCTTTTTTTTTTAACATCTTGAAAACCCAGCAACTTTGTGGCATGTTTCAATTTTTTGTGTTTTATCAACCCATGTAGGATTTGAGCTTGTGCCATCGTTGAATGTTGTTCAAAATATGACTCAATTATGTTACTGACATGCTCTCTAACTCTCCGACTAGGGATTGAGTTCCCAATATCTTCTCGTGCAGAAACAACTGCATAATCCTCAAGACAATTCCCACCTCTTCCAACCTCACTGCAACTCCCAATTATACTATAAATGTGAGAGGGCAAGGTGTCATGTGATGGATGATCAAGATCATGAGGGGGCATGGGGTCATGTGATTCTTGATCACCATGATGTGATGGTTGACCATAATCTCTCCCTACATAATAAAAATTCATGTGAAGAGAATTTCAATCAGAAATGCACTATGCAAGGATCGATTAATTTTAAAGTACCAAATTGAAGTGTTTTGAAATGCATAATTGGTACAAGAATTGAAAATACTTTTAAAACAATATTTAATTGTTTGGAAATTGAATTCAAAATAATTAAATATGTACATTTAACTTGAAAAAGTTAGTACAAGTATTGAAAATAAATTAAAAACAAGAAAATCGTGTGTGGCTTAAATTCAAAATAACAAAATATGTATGTAGTTACTTGAAATTGTACATTTAGATTGAGAATTGTTAGTAAAGTTTGAAAATCAATTATGTATAATTTAACTTGATAATTATTAATACCCTGATAGTTGTACATTGAACTTTAAAATTGTTAGTAACTTGATATTTGATGTGAAAATTAACAAATTGAAAATTGCGTGTGAATTGAATATTCCAACTATTGCATAACTATCAATTTAACTTGAAAATCGTTACAAATTTCGAAATATAAATAAAATATATACTTATTATAAGAAAGAAGATATTTAAAACTTATCCCTACACTCATGCATAGAAAAAATTGGTGTAAATGAATTGAAAATACATTAAGAAAAACATAATTAAAATTTTCAACTACTACATAATTATCACAATGTTCATTTTATTTGTTGCCATTGAATTTTACATGTATTACATAACTATTCATTTCATTTGTTTTCAAATTGAATATTCTAACTTTAATACATGTAACTACCACAATGTTCATTTCAAATAAAATGGGGACTAAGTTAAATTTAGACATTGATAGTTACTTCAATCAACACATGTTGAGGCTTGGAGCTCAAATTAAATTTAACTTGAAATTGTTAATAACTTAAAAATTTGAAAATAGTTAAATATGTACATTTTAAGTTGAAAATAGGGTCGAAGTGTATATTTAATTTGAAAATTGTTCCAATAACATCGAAAATTATTAGCAACTTAAAAATTTGAAAATAGTTAATATGTACATGTTTTAACTTCAAAATAGAATCCAAGTGTACATTTCATTTGAAAAGTGTTCCATTAGCATTTGTTAGCCACTTGAAAATTATTCATTTAAC
The DNA here is from genome assembly GCA_027924585.1 of Larix kaempferi. NCBI lineage: Eukaryota > Viridiplantae > Streptophyta > Pinopsida > Pinales > Pinaceae > Larix > Larix kaempferi. Next base: position 3,432,115 of record BSBM01000579.1, on the reverse strand, counting down.
ATGAAAATTGTTACAAATTTTGAAATATAAATAATAAAGTTATGAAATATGGATAACAAAGATATGAAATAAATAAGAATATTCATTACAAATAAATAGTAAATAAATTAGATTATGAAATAGTTAAATTTTTTAGAAAATTGTTAGTAATTTTGTAGTCTAAATAACAAATTGTACAAGTAGTTTTTTAACAAATAACAAAACAAGAATTGAAATTAAATTTAACTTGAAATTGTTAGTAACTTAAAAATTTCAAAATAGTTAAATATGTACCTTTTAAGTTGAAAATAGAGTCCAAGTGTATATTTAATTTTAAAATTGTTCCAATAACATTGAAAATTGTTAGCAACTTTGATTTGAAAATAGTTAAAAATATGTACATTTTAACATGAAAATAGAATCCAAATGTACATTTCATTTGAAAATTGTTCCAATAACATTTGTTAGCCGCTTGAAAATTATTCATTTAACATGAAAATTGTTGAAAACTTTGAAATATAAATAACAAAGGGATGAAATAAATAAGAATATCATTACAAATAAATAGTAAACAAATTAAATTATGAAATAGTTAATTTTTGGGGAAAATTGTTACTAATTTTGTAGTCTATATAACAATTTGTTAAAAATATTATTACAAACAAAATATAATAAGACTAAAATGAAAAAAAAATAGTTAGTATATAACAAATTATTAGAGAAAGATAAAATATGATATTTAAATTATGTAGCATGTAATTCAAAGATTTACCTTAGTTGTCCTCCATTGGAATTTGTTGCACCAATTGTGCATCTTCTTCTTTTCTCAAGCTTGCTCTTTGTTGTCTCATTCTTTCTCTATTCTTTTCACGCTCTTCATTGTCATTTTGTTGACGAGCATGCTTTATTTGTTGTTTTCTTTTACTCCCCACCAAACTACAATGAAAACAAACAAATGTTTTTTCAAATTGTTATAACAAACAACAATATGTTAATATGAAATTTTGAAATATGTCTACAAAGAAATCTTACATGTATAATGAACTCTAATTGAACAACATCAAAATCACAAAGCTCTGATTGAACAACATCAAATTCACATAGCTCTAATTGAAAATAAACTAGCAATGAGTTAATTTAGTGTTGTTGATCAATTGTTTAGTGATTATATAGAGGTTGCTTTTTATTTTTACGAGAGAATGGTGGTTGGAAACATTAATTTTCCAACTCCTTTCACGGGTTATTTTTTATGTTTTCTTTACACAGACAAATCCTCGATCGAGCTAATTTTACAAACCCTCGATCAAGCTAATTTTACAAACCCTCGATCGAGCCATAAACCTCGATCGAGGGCTTGAACATAACTCGATAGAGGTCTATGTAAAACCCTCATTCGAGGCCATATTTAACCTTTGAGGGCCTAAAAAACAGGTCGAGAGCCCTTTTCACTACAGAAATAAAGTTTTGTCTGTCTTTTAGAGGCTTAAACCATGTCATTAAATGCACATTAATGGGAGGACTTGATACCATTGGATTCTTCAATGAATCCTCTATCTATATACATAAAATTTATGAATTTTTATCTTCGTATGTCTTTTGTTTTTAAATTTCTGCTAAAACTTGCCATAAAAAACCTCGCCGACAACTTCGATTGAGCTCAAATATAAATCAACAATATTCAAAATACACATCCAAAAAATTTGAAAAATACACAAGCACTATATAAGTGCGTCCTCTTCAAAAGGGTATTTTTAGTTTTTCAAATTATGTAAACAATCAAAAGATTCATTGCACACACACATGTGTGCAAAATGCGACTCAAATATTCATTGGTCAGTTTCGAAAAATAATAATAAATATAATTTTTAAAGAAAAATTAAAAGAAAAATATGTAAGCACTAGTGCATTTTGTCTAGATCATGTTCACATATTTCATTTTTTAAAATTATTACTTTAACATGAAATTATTGTGCATACACACAAACTACTTGTTAATTGCTCTTCAAATTTTTAAGTACACACATTTTATTAAATGAAAATTTGACACGATAAATGACATTGGTATATTTCGAAAAAACATATCATTGGAAATCCAACATAATTCTCTACATTTCATTTTTTAACCGCATGTCAAAATTCATGTGGCAAATATGAGTTTTGAGGGCTTCAATTTAATACATGGGTAAAATTTCCGTTTTTCATCATCATATTTGGCCAAAAATAGTTAACCATCTTCATGGAATGACCCATTAGCGAATATTCTTAAGTACAATACTACTCCAAATTCAAGAAATAATTCATATTGATATATTATTTATTCACCCGATTCATCCCTTTGCAAATTTTTCATTAACGTTTTACGCTCTTCTACACTTAGAGTATTAAGAATCTTGTTGAACTTCCTCATTTTTTGGCTCTGCATGTCACACATTAACCAATACATATTACTTAAATTTACAAATAATTCAAACAAATTAATTTAATTACATAAATTAAAAAGAACTTGCCTGCTTCGCAATTTTGGATGTATCCCCATCACGTCGACTGAAATTGTTGTCCATCGAACTATTATCACGCATTTTATATCAATAAACAACTTGAGCCATTAAATACATAAGATATGAACTATATTATACAAATAAATTATAGAACTCTATTAATATAGAAAAAGTCATAAATCGGTATGCTTAAATTTGTAAAACGCATTGGTGCGTTTAGTACAAAACAACACCACTGTGTTGTTTCAAACATGGTGCACCGTGAACCATAGGGATTTAGTTTAGGTTTGAAGGAAAAAAAATTAAATGGCAGGGCCAACTTTATTGGTGCATTATAAATATAAACACGTTGGTACGTTAATGCAATACTCTCACACCGAGAGCCGTGAAACATTTTTATGCATTTTTTATAAAATAAAATGTAATGGAAGGTCCATAACTATCGGTGTGCTACTGAACTAAATGCACTGGTGTGTTTAGTTTATAAAATTGCACCAAAATTTACACGTGTTTTTTTTTATAAAAAAAATAAAAACTCGTACAAGATCGACAGGGTTTTGGATTGGACCCAAAACATGGCCCATCATACCCAATGCTTTCTCTATAAAATCAAAAACTCATTAAATCTAAAATACCTAAAATAAAATTCGTAATTTTCAAACAATATAGGGATTCAAACCCTAATGTAAAAAAATTCAGCCACAAAATGAAAAGAAGCAGTGAGAAAAGAAGGGTGGCAACATTAACGGTAACTATGAAGTTTTTTTTCCTAAATTGAGTTAAAATCTAAATATGATAATAAGATCAATACTAATAGTTTACATACTTGAAATTTCTACTATGCAGGGTTTTGATTGATTCACCATACCTACCAAATTTTGATCCTCAAAATAATCGAGTTGCTCCAAACTCATTCAGCATAAGTCTCTCTTCCAAAAATAGCCCCTTGAAATTTCAGCAAAACAATGGAATAATGTTTAGGGTTTTTACTTTTAAACACATTTTCAAATTAGTTTTCGAAATTAAAATTCCCTCCCATTTTTCACTTTAGGGAAAAAATAATTTGTGCAATTTTTTAAATTGTTTTTCGGCATTACAATGCACTTAAGGTTATGATGTATCGGTGCATATTGAACATAACCGCACCGATGCGTTTAATGTTTAGCATGGCATAGTATAACCATATAAGATAAAAAAAAATAAAAAAATAAGAAGCATATATCATGCTTTGGTGCATATACAAATTATGACACCCAAGTGCACTTTTTTGTTCTAAATGCACCGGTAAGAATATTTTTTGTAAAATCCATCGATAAATATTTGCTATCAAATATCTACCAGATATTTTATTTTGCATATGTTGACATACGGTGAGTTCTTTGTGATGGCGCCCTGATGGGTCGAAATGTAAAAGTCACACCAGTGCAGTTGTTATAAATTTGTTGGACCAGTTGAATCTAAACATCCTATGATTTGATATTTCAACTTAAAATTTTATATTCATCTCAAATATTCTTTTAGGATTCAACCACACTAATTACAATATTTCATAGTATATATATGTTTCTTAAACTCACATTATTCTTACAAAATGGTTTCCAAACAATATTGGAAGTTAGATTTTAATATGGTTCTAAAATATATTTAAGGACTATATAGACGTGTATTAATTGTTGATTTGGCTCAAATGCAAGGAGGAAAGGTTATAGTATCAAATGGCAAATTCTTTAGATTTCACCTCATTCCATCTTGTTCAAAGTTCAATGAGTTCTCCCTTTCCATCTCCAGTAAGTTCAGGTTTTATTTATATTTTGACTATCTATTTGAATTTATGTTACTTATCCATGTGAATCTGAATATCAATGTATTCTATATTGCAGGATACTGATTTAGGATCGATTTTGGATGCAAAAGATATTCCACCAGTTGCAAAACTTTGTAAGCTCTTATCAAGAGAAAGATAACGCAAGCAATTTGTAGATGAAAATGGGTAGCTACTTTACCCCACCAATTGTAACATGCCATCTCCAAGCCGATATCCTAGTTCATCGACAATAAATCGTCATGAGTTGGATCTATTTTATGACACCCTAGTAGTATGTGGTTGTTCAAAATGTCAAGGTTTGAAGGAGAACCCTCAATGTGTCACACTCACCAATCACACCAATGATCGATTACCCAATTTTTATGGTCTAATACCCCCTACTGCAATAAAAAATTCCAATAGGTGATATATAAAATACATGTAGGAACACTTCCCTATGCTCATTTTTGGAAAATTTGGAAGCCAAAACAACTGTGTCTCATCCTAAATTGATGAACCCCTCTGCTTCTGTTCAGTCAATTGAAAGTTCTAGTGATCCAATGTATGATATGAATTCCACCCAACACATCTCTACTAGAATATCCAAAAAGTTGCATGAGTTGAGAGAAAAATTGTCCAAGTAAACACCAAGGTCTGTCCAATTGTTGGTGGGTAGTGATGATTTCTCCCTTCCTAAGAATTTGCAAAGAAAATATCAAAATTCGTACAAACACGCTTTGTATGGCACTTGGACGTATTCTCTACCGATGCTTGATGTTGGAACCAAATTCTCCTTTTGTAGTAATCATTTTATGATTTCCAAGTCTAATATAGAAGCTGCAAATCTTGGGTTGTTTATCCTTTCACATGCACTCATTTCTCCCTAACAGTTAGTAGCAATTATGCCATTTTGTGGTCCTATCTATTGTAAGTCGGATAATTACTTGAATATTGTTAAATACTAGCATAACATTTCCATGTATAGTATGTGCATGAATGGGTATGTTTCTGGAAACTTTGACATGAAGAAACTGTTATATATAGATGGTCGTCCATGCACTCATGGGAACATTGTAGGTTCATAAATAGTTCTAGGTGCTCTTTATTTTATGCAAATTGTTCATTTGAGGAACACTTCAAAGAACAAGAGTTCTTTATGAAAATGAAAGCATCAATATTTTCTGTTGTGCATGCAATACATAGTTTGTCTCTTGGTTGCGCGTTTCTCATAAAATTTCACTTTTGTAGACTACCAACTACTCATCAGAGATGCCTTGCATTGGGATTACCCGTAGACATCCCCTTGGGGTGTAAGACAAAAAAACATTGATTAATTGTATTTGTTAATTTTCAATGGGATTCATGTTCATATAATGCTTAGTTTGAAATTTTGTTTTAGAAATTGTTAATTTAATTTAGAAATTGTTTTTTTATGGCCAAAATAGGGGACTTTCCCTAAACTCCTCATGTGAGTCATCATACACTCAAGGATGTTTGATCACACCGTTATCGAATGTGTAATTGTCATGCTGAAATCTCACACACATACTCATGAACTGCACTACCTTTACTGCTAGCCTTGGATACAATGCTCTTCTTTGATTAATTGTATTTATTAATTTTCAATGGTATTCATGGTAATGTATTGCTCATTTTGAGATCTTGTTTTATAGATTGTTAATTTACTTTTTAAATTGTTTTCTTTATGGTTAAAGTAGGGGAATTTCCCTAAACTCATCATTTTGGTCGTCATATAGTCAAGGATGTATGATCACACCATTCATATGTGTAATTTCCATGCCAAAATCTCACACACGTACTAAATTGCACTATCTATGCTACTAGCCTAGGATACAGTGATCTTCTTTGATTAATTGTATTTGTTAATTTTCTATGGGATTCATGTTAATGTATTTCTCAATTTTTCCATGGGGTGTAGAATAGATAGTTAATGGGTGTATTGTTAAGAAAATCCTTGCATAAAGTCACTGGTTCGAAACTCCATGGGTACTAGCCCTACAAAAAAAATGTATTGCTCAATTTGAAAATTTTAAATTTTATGTGGGATTGATGTTAATTTATCACTCAATTTGAACGTTTTCTTTATAAATTGTTTGCAGCTGAACATTTTCTATTGGAAATGATTCTCATGCTTTTGTAATAACTCTTTTGTATAATTATGGATCAAAGCAATTGCATCGTGCTTACTAACATTATCAATGTAATGTTCAATATTTTTGAAATCAGAATTTTGATGATGAGTGACCTGTCTACCATCTTTCATTGCACCCCACTACAATGTCAAATCGAGAGAAGGTTTAAAAAATATTTCAACTTGGAGAGGAAGCATACCAAGCATGGTTGAATAAAGCACCTATTCAATTTCCATTGCATCGAGACTCACCAATTAGGAATTCCTATAGTAATAATAGTTCTTCATATGTTGGCTTGAGGCAATGAAGTAGAGGTTGGTATGGATGAGTTATTACAACAAACGGGTTCAATGGATGCATTGTTGTTACATACATTCTAGGAAAATGAGCTATGGGATAATGCTTAGATCATTGAAACCTTCTTTGAAAGCCTTAAATAGGATTCCACCACCCCTCTCTTTGGACTTGGCCGATCAAAGTATACAAAGTTGGGGACACCAATGTTACTATACAACTTGAAATAAATGCATGGCATGTCAGATGTGTGTTTCTCGACACTTTTGAGGTAACTGACCATCAACTACCTTATATTTTGAGGAATTTTGTCACACAATCAAGATTGAAAATGGTCGATTTTATGCCATAGTTTCAAACTGTTTACTTCCATTGCATTGTTAATGTTTAATAACTCTCACGGTTTTGCAACCATTACTGTCTACTGTTTCTAAAAGTTGGAGGATGACATCCTTTCCTCCTTTGAACTTTCTTATTATCTTCATATCCTTCCAACTCTTTTGATATGGAGCCTTGTTCTTATTATGATCATATAGGTGTATTTCCTTCCATACAACCTCCTTGAGAGTCTTTGGCTTTTCATACTAGATCTTATCCATGTAGAAGTGTGGTAAGCCACTTAGGAACGTATGAATCTTCACCTTCTAATCCTTCAAAAAGTTTGCATACTTCATCATCTCTAGGAACCCTTTCTCATAGGATTCCATGGTCATGCTACCCAATTTGAGTTTGAATAACTCTTCCATTATTTTGCCAAAAGTTCGTCAACATCACCGAATTGTGACAAGAGCTAAGCGGTTTGGAACATCTGGTTTGCACATTTGATCATCCTTTGTTGGGATCGACGTGCCCTTCCCTTGGTGCTTCTGCGGTCAAAGGGACCACTTCTCTTCTAACAACTGAAACTCACTTAGATATCTCGGGGGAGACCTCACCTCTATTCTTCCTGGTACTTGGCACCTCTTCATTTTCTGGCTGCTCATGAACACTTGTTGTCCTTTCCCTTAGCGCACCTTGGGTTCTTCCACTGGAAATGAAATGCACCATTGCAACCCTCTAATCTCACTGCCTTATTCTGCAACTTCCGTAGAATCATGCATTTGACTCAATGAATCTTACCCGTAATGTGCATAAGCCTTAATATTTCGACCTATCCATCCTCTTTGTGTATTTATAGCTTAACTTGCTTGTTCTTTATGTCCTTGATCAATGATTATTAATTCATTCACCGAATCTTTCACTTAATTACCAAATTCTGTCGTCGAATGTGTCATCATGAATCTTCACTGTCTTCCGCCAATGCTTAGATGCTGTAATTATGCTTTGACTGGACTCCTGCATGCTAACCGTCGACAAGTGACTAGCCTTTCCATGTCTCTGAATATTTGTCATCATTGCTTTTTTTTTTCATTGTGTGACTCATTTTTTATCTTCTATGTGCCTAATTATGGCGATAGGGTTTTAGTCGATTTCCGTTCACTAGAGTTTTCAACAATGTCCCATCTAACCTTTGTAACTGCACCACACCTCTGTCGGTAATATAATTTATGATGTAGGGACCCAACTAATGCATCTGCAGCTTACCTGGATGCTTCGCAAACTTACTGTCATATAATAGGACCATATCTCTGTGCTGGAAGTGCTTTTCTTTGGCGTGGCAATCATGCCAAGCCTTCTGTTGATCCTTTTCTACCTTCTGATGGAATCCTGCGATAAAACAGTCATCGTTAAGCTGTACCAACTGTGCCAACCATTCTTTGATTGCTCCTTCATCGCTCATTCATGTGGATGTTGTGATGCGTAGACTCGGGACAATATATTCCATTGGCATTACCGCTTCCTGTCCCTAAACTAACTTGAACGGAGTTTTTCCTATCAATCATTTGCAAGTTGTTCTGTAAGCCCACAGTATTGCTGGAATCTTCAAGTCCCAGTCATCGTGGTTTGTGTTGCACACCTTTGTGAGTGCCTGCTCCAATATTTTGTTGAATGGTTCAACTGTGCCATTAGCTTGCGGGTGATATGGGGTACTCTTCCTTTGTTGTATTTGAAACCCCTTTGTCATCGCTTTGATCGTTTGATTAACCAAATGAGAACCCTGGTTGCTCATCAATATCTTGGGGAACCCAAACCTGGTGACCACATTGTTGAAGATAAATATTGCTACAGTTGCAACCGTGTAATCCTTTACTTGTGCGGCTTCTTCCCATCGTGTCAAATAATCCATCGCAGTAATTATGTATTGTGACCCTGTTCTTTTTCCTAATGGGTTGATAGTCTCTATAAATTCGACCACCCATTTGTCGAAATCCTACACTGTTAATTGAGTTACTAGAAGCATTTCATCCCTTCACGCCGGTTTCCCTATTCTTTGGCATACGTCGCATCCTTTTGCATAGTCAGAAACATCTCCATACATCATCGACCACCATAGTCCAGCTCGAAGTATCTTCCTAGTAGTGGCGCTCCCTCCATAGTGTCCTCCTTGTTGGTTGTGGAGCCTGATCTTCTAGATTCATAGATGTTATTCAGTCGTGTTTGTACCCCAGGCTTACTGTACACTCGTTCCCCCACTTTGGGGTTTGGGGCAGCGCCCCAAAAAAGGGGTTGTTTTCTCCAACAGTTTACGGGCCCATGGTTTTGGGTAACTCGTGGTATTTTCCAATTGTATTTCCCCTATAAAAGAAAGACCTTGTAACATAGCTAGGGTTGATGTATTAGGTATTATGCATTGTAAATATCTATGAGATCTTAAAGAGAGACTGTGAGAAAGTGAAGAGGAAGTGAAGTGTATGTGCTGCAAGTTGTATCCCTTCATTTGCTGGAGGGTATAATAATAAGGACTGGAAATTTTAGTGTGGACGTAGCCCATCTTGGGTGAACCACGATATATTGGTGTATCTCTTGTAATGTGTTTGTGTAATTTGTATTTGCATCTTGTTTATTGTTATTGCTCGTGTCAACGGCGAACTCAGTGATGTATCCCTCTAGAATATTGTCTACCTAGAAGTCAATAGACCTCGATGCCTTATTTCCAACCCATTTTAGCTGTTGGATCAATGCTGGGGTCCAATGGTCAGGTTCACTTCCCTGGATATTTTTATTTTGAAAAGTCAGCTACGCCAACCACTCGTGCAGCAATATCGGAAATTCGCAGAAGAATACCTCCTGGATATCAGAATAAATATACTTTTGTAACCAATCATTTGTCGTCTGCCCAGGGTTTCTATTTTCTCCTTCCGCTAACTCTTGTATCTTTTTATTGAACCAGTCTTGAATATCCGGTTTCGTCGGATGCCACAACATGTCCTCATCTTTCTTCTTCAAGGTCCTGACAATGGAACCATTTCTTGACACAGTTCTATCGGCAGGGGTTCACTTCAAATTGTTGTCAACAAACATCAACCAAACACCCTTAAGCATTGGCCTAGAAAGGTTTTACCCTTTCTAGCAACACTCACAGAGCGAGTGAAGTCTCGCCCAAGATTATTAAGGGGGTTGCAGGAACCAAGTTTCCGCAGTAGGGGGAGGACATGCATATGCTCTCAATCAGTCGCTACAGAAACCATAGATTTATCTTTGCATCATGCTTAACAATTCAAATACATATTTGACATCCGCATTACCAACATATAATCAGCATTTGCATTAACATTATATAGTTGACAATCGCATCGATGAGCATTACAGATTAATCGACAGAACAATAAAACCTTAAACACATCGCATCATTGAGATAACATTCATCATTGAACACAAATAAAAACACAAAAGAGAGAGAGAGACATAACTGAACATCCTCATTCTTTAAATCATCCCAAAATCTGCGGTACAACCTTCGCAGAAAACGGTTCCAAGTGACTTATCGCGAATCCATAAAAACAGAACAAAACTTGACGAAGGCAGAGGAAAACATAGATGCGAGATATCAAAGTATACAATTGATGCCCTTAGTCTTACAATCATGGTTCTATTTATAGACAACTAAGGTTGTTACAAAACGGTCCAAATGACCCATTCTAACTAACTAAACCATAAATTGTGCTTTTGTCGGCTCCTTGTTCTTCATGAATGGTCCTTTCTTCTACGAATGCTCCTTTTTGTCGTTGTTGGCTTCCGCACTTCATGTGCTCTAACCCCATGCCAACAAAATTCAATCCCAAAGTCTGCCAACCCATAATAACTTGTTGCAGGAGAGGGTCAAATTCAAATAGAAACCCTGCTCTTAGAGAATGACCTATTGAAGCAGGAGGTACAAGTGCTCAAGGAGGAACTGCAAGGATTGAAGGAAGTCTTAAGGAATCGGGAAGTTCAAATATTAAGCACACTAGTTAAAGTAGCTGACCAGGTGGAAAATCTGCCCTCTGTTTCAGAAGATATGGAGCATGATGAATTTCTGTTCCCAGAATGTAAGGACATATTAAAAAATTCAGGATATAATGTCACAATCACGGGACTTTCAGCTGTGCCATTAGCTTGCGGGTGATATGGGGTACTCTTCCTGTGTTGTATTTGAAATGCCTCTTCCATCTCTTTGATTGTTTGATTAACAAAATCAGAACCCTTGTCCCTCATCAGTATCTTGGCGCACCCAAACCTGGTGACCACATTGTCGAAGAGAAATATTGCTGTACTTGCATCCATGAAATCCTTTACTGGTGCTGCTTCTTCCCATCGCGTCAAATAATCCATCGCAGTAATTATGTATCGTGACCCTGTTCTTTTTCCTGGTGAGTTGACAGGTCCTACAAAGTCGACTGCCCATTTGTCGAAAGCCTGTAGTGTTAATTGAGGTTCTAGTGGCATTTCATCCCTTCACGCTAGTTTCCCTATTCTTTGGCATACATCGCAGCTTTTTGCATTTTGACAACATCTCCATGCATCATCGGCCACCATAGTCCAGCTTGAAGTATCTTCCTAGCAGTGGCGCGCACTCCATAGTGTCCTCCTGTGATCCCATCATGAGATTCTGCCAATATTCTTTCATGTTCATGCGGAAGAACATATTGTCGAAGTATTTCGTCTAGTCCCATTTTGTATAGTTGTCCCGTGATCAGTTGGAAATCCACAACTCTGACAAATAGCTATTTCTTTTGGTTAGTAGTAAATTCCTCCGGTTCCTTCCCTGTCGCCAAGAATTGAACAATTTTCTCATAATGGTCATCAACCATTCCAATCCTGAAGAACTGAGTGTCGGGCAGTCCTTCGTCAATATTCCTTGGTTCTTCTCCTGATTCTATCCGCGAAAGAGGATATGGTCCCACATTTAGTCGCTCAGGCTTCATAATTATCTCAAAGTCGAATTCTTGAAAGAGTAATAGCTGTCAAAAAATATCCCGCCCCAACACAGGCTTATTCACTAGGTATTTGAGTGTTGAATGATCATTGAACATTTTGAAATGGCCTCCTAAAATATAATGTCAAAATTTTTGTAATGCGTAGATAATCGCCAAACCTTCCCTTTCCGTCATCGTGTTGTTCTTCTCTGCAGTTGACAACTTCCTACTTGTGAATGCGATTGGATGGTCAATTTCTCCTTCTCCTAGCTGGGCCAATATTACTCCTAGTGCGACTGATGATGCATCGACATGAACATGGAATTCTTTTGTCCAATCAGGAAACACTAGTATTGGTGCTGCGACCATCTTTGCTTTCAATATATCAAGGATCTTTTGGCATTCTTCATTCCATTCGAACTTGGCATCCTTTTCCAACAACTTTTCCATCGGTGTCGTGATCGCTGCATATCCTCTGATAAACTTTCTGTAGTATCTAGTATGTCCCAATGTCGCCCTTAGTTTCTTTACTATCGTCGATGGTGGTAAGTCAACAATGATCACGATTTTGACAGGGTCAACTAGCATCCTTGTGATAATCTGTAGGGATCTAGCAACTGTAACAAACTTACAATCTAACTCTCAAGATTATTTGCAAAGAAGAAGAAACATGCATTCAATAATCACTCATAAACACATAATAATGGACAATGTCAATATCATACAATGAATAATGAATGTAGAGAATGTTGTACAATAATTAATGATGATGCATCATATAGGATTCGAATTAGCCAAGTAGGGAATTCGGATTTTGAGCTCAAAGTCTAGCATGAATAACTATGGAGACATCAACCAGTCGGTAGTATCATTCATGAGTGGGAAGAGTCAGTCAAGTGTGTCTAACTGAGTCTAATCGAACTATCTAGCCATAAATCAAGGAATGGAGACTCTAAGTGGGGTGCATGAGGCTATCTAAATCAAAGTCTAGCTTGGATAATAATGGAGACATCATCTAGTCAATAGTATCAGTCATAAATAGTAATAGTCAGTCAAGTGTGTCTAGCTGAGTCTAACAGAACCATCTAGGAATAAATCAAGGAATGGAGACTCTAAGGAGGGTGCATGAGGCTGTCAAATAGTCAAGTGGAACTCCAGAACTAGCTAACTAGAAGCTACAAGCAGTCTGTATGAGCAATCAGTGGAATAACTACTCAATCTATGTACTAATTGAAGGATAACTCTCGGTAGGTGAGATAAGGCACCCTAACTAAGTGATAATTGGTGGTAGGTGAGAAAAAGCACTCTAAATGATAGTGGTAGGTGAGAAGGGCACACTTACTAAGCAGATAAGTCAAGGAGGGCGCATTAGGTAGGTAGGAGGACAAATGAGGGCTAAAGATAGGCTCTGGAGAGCTAGAATTAAGCTCTAGGTGTTGGGGAGACAACCATGATGATGACTGGATGCATACAGTGGCATGCAAATGCATGCAGCATGCATATTTGCATGCAAGCATGCAAAATACAAAAAAGATGATGTGAATATTCCAACACCCCCCCGCAATCTATACTATGAGGAAATAACTGAAATAAAAAAGTAGGGCCCTGGTGACTAAGACCAAAGGTCACCCCGTACAATCAATCTAATCAAACTAAGTGAGGAAAGAGGGAAAACCTAGTGGGAAGAAAGCCCTCCCTCAAAATAGACTGAAGGACGCTAAAATAGCATGTCATCACTCACCCCTGAAGGAGGCAAGTGTTCTTATTTTCCAAAGAAGGATCGATCGATTTGAAATGGATCAGCAATGTGAAAAGGATGAAACCTTCCATTCTAAAAATCTGATATGGTTCTTCTATGATCATGTGGATCACTAACCAATCACTGACAGATTGGAGTGTAGTGGCTTCCCATCGAGGAAGAGGAGGAGTATCAGGCGAGAGATATTCAGGTTCTTGTGGATCTAGATCTCTCATTCACTCATCTTCATCATAAGTTGCTAGACCTTCAGGTTCTTATGGATATCAGTACAACAAATCCTGGAATTAGCATCCCATTTAGCGTCCCTTTTTAGTTTAAATTTTTGTTTCGTTTAGTGGTCAAAGTAGACGCTAAATGGGACGCGTCATGGACAAAAGTTAAAGACTCTAAAATAACGTCTTTTTTTGCTTCCTAGATAGCATCCTTTCTGATGTCTAAACTAGTGCCCATTTTTTTGCTTCCAGAATAACGTCCAATTTTGCTTCCTAAATGACGTCGATGTTTGCTTCCTAAATAACATCCTATTTTTCTTCCTAGAGATCGTCATCTTTTACTTCCTAAATGACGTCCCCATAAGCGCCCTATTTGCATCCTTAAAAGTGTCGTGTTAGCATTTATGTTTGCATCTACATTCGTGCCATATTTGCATCCAAATTAACATCCATTTTTGCATCCTTATGTGCTACCACTTTAGCATCCCATTTTGCACCACGTTTTACTTCCATTATGCACCAATGTTCACTTCTAATTTTGCACCAATTTTTGCTTCCTTTTTTGCATCGTGTTTTGCTACCAAGATGGAGCCAAATTTTTCTTGTATTGTTGCACCATATTTTTCTTCCTATGTAGTGCCATGTTTTCCATCCAAAATAACATCTTATTTTGCTACCATATCAACGCCATGTTTGGCTTCCTCATTAGCGTCGAGTGTTGGGCCTCTTTTTAATGCATAGTTTCGCATCTCTATTGATGTCAACATTAGCACCATGTTTTGCTACCACTTTCGCACCCAATTTATCGTCCATTTTTAATCCCACACTATCACCACATTTTGCTTCCCATTTAGCAACTAATATAAATGATCACAACAAATATTTTTTTATAAATACATTGCAATGTCATTAGGGCATGGAGGAATCAAACCACCAACCTCCTGCTTGTAAGGAAGGCGCTCTTCCATTGAGCTAGCACCCTTTAAGAAATGGGGAGAGGAGCAATATTAACACCTAGATTGCATGATTGGTAATTCTAATAAAAGACAATATGCATTGGTTGCAATCTATTAGATTGAATATCATATTGGATTTTTATGCAAAAGGGTTCTCCTTAAAAATACTCTAGTTAATCCCTTGATACTATAAATTTGAATTTCAATCAGCCATATCCAGATAAGGACATCCAACAACAATGCATTCAACAAAAAATAGAAATTAAAACCTATCCAAAGAAGGGAAAACAAATACAATGGAAACATTTCAGAGACTAAATAGAACAAGAGAAAAGAATATTCTTGCATTTCTTCATAGATTATGATTCCTACATAAGTAGTAGAAGACAGTGGGACTCCATAATTATTAATACTTAATTTTTTTTTCAAGAATAAAAAATTTCACTAGATAGGTAATAGATTACCTGCTTTATAAAAAATGAACTTCAGTTTGTTCACATTTTTTATTGCAATGCAAGACTTCTGACAATTTCGACCGCCATGTTCATGTTGTCCAGTTAAAGGGTCTGGATTAGGAAGCTCCATCAAATGAATCATTTCAGAACCCACCCATAAACATTTCTCCCAGTAAGGAATCTTATCATTCAACCTTGCTTCATTGACCTCCAAACCTGCATGAATTATTATTCATCAGTGACTAGATAATAAAAATGCAAAAACTGAATACTAGGTCAAGTCAATAAACGTACATACCCAACAGATCTTGGTAGAACACTAGTGACTTTTCTAGGTTCTCAAAAAGTAAGTCCACGTGATGAATGCTTACAATCCCAATACATGTATATGACAATATGAAAAATATCACGCAACAGGTTGTGTCAACATAGAGGGGATTTTAGCATGTACAAAAAATTGCCTATTTCTAGGATGTGTCTGGCAATACATATATCTATGCAATTTTTTGACATATGAATTTGAGTGATGCACCATTTATAAATTATTGTTTACTAATACTGAAGATAACCACAACATAAATAAAAAAAGGAACACATGTTCAGTACATTTCTTGATCTCCTAGGAGACAGAACCCTAATAAACGAATTTCATAGCAATAACCTCTATGGAAGCAATAGAATATAGCTCTATTGGTTTTTCCATAAGCATATGAAGATATTATAGATTTTTCCAAAATACAATTCATAAAATGTATTGATTGTTGTACGATAGGATTGCTTGTAATGCCTTAAACTCTATTTTCAATAAGTGGTTTCAAGTCACTAACTGGATGCCTGAGATTACCATAATAAGATATTCTCCCCTTATTCTCATAAAGCTCATAATACTAATATAGATAGCTCTTGTTAACCCATATGTATTCACTCGGCCAACATGCATCATGCTTATAAATATGGGTTAATGGGAGCTATCAATTGTAGTATTATAAGCACCTATTAACCAAGTGGAAGCTAAAGCTTATGCAGAGAGGTAGAGGTACCACTAGTATCTAAGGTAGCATCAGAGCCAAACCTTTGTGATCTATTTCCTATATCTGGAATCCCTAATTTTGGACATCCATTCCCAATAATTTCATTATCACAGCGGGCTCGGTTTCCACAATGAACCCTTCCCTTTCTAATCAAAATAGAGGACCTTTTATTTCAATATTGACAGTGATTAACATTAATTTCCACTTTATTCTTTGGTTCTGCAAGTGCACACCTCAACCTCAAAACAATTTGGGCTCCACCATCACCAATACAATGATTACTTTTAGTAAACAATGGAAGGGTTGAAAAATTCCACTTGAAATCCATGAATCCCTTATTGGAAAACTCTGGTTTCTTCCCTCTAGAGAGTTTGCATTAGCAATATTGGAAGAAGAAACTTGGGCGTACTTCAATTGTGCTATGGTTTCCATGGTCGAATGTTCGAGCACAGCACGCAAGATCAAGACAAATGCTCATATCTTCAAGAAATGCATATCAGACGTGGAGATCCTCAATATCCAGTTACTAAAAAGGATGACTTGGGTTGAGGAATAGTTTGTGGCATCCATTGTTGTTGTTTCCGCTGCTTCTACTGCTATTGCTACCTATGCATACCCCAGGATTGCATTGAATTAGACCATGGTGACAAATTAGCCGAACCAAATGTTGCAACCCACTTTGATAAATTGGAAATGCTCAATGTAGGAATGTTGTTATCCCTTTGGAGATCATCCTCAAACCATTCCTCTTCATCTCTCTCATGTTCTTCAAATGGAGTGGGCACTTGCTAGGATGTTCATCTATGTACATCTCTAGTACTTCCACCATCTAGGTTTACTACAATAGCTTCTATGGACAGTGCTACGGAAACGGCTCATGAAGAGGGATTCAAATGCAGTCACTTGTAGGAGATCCATCATATGCAATAGATTCCTTTGAGAGAGAAGATGATGAAGGTGACTCATGAAGAGAGCCCAATCTATTACTCTGTGGAAAAATAGACCTAATTAGGGGGGAAATCCTAGACCAAGATGATGGTACAGCAGGACGATGCAACTGTTGTTGACGATGGTGATTATGACTTGAACTAAAGCTGGAACAAACTTCTGCAGGAAAATCAGAATAAACCCATTGAGATTCTCCTCCATCATAGGGATCATAATGTCAGAGTTCAACAAAATCATCGTTACTGTCTCTTTCTGTGAGCATCTTTCTCCTGGTTGCCAAGTGTTGCTATTTTAACTGTTGACCCAGTGCTATCTCCTTGGACCTCTGGTTTCCAAGTGCTATGGCAATAATTATTTTCTCTTGATCATCATTACATTCTCCCTTTGTTAGTGTCTATGAGAAACACCCAAGTTGATGTGCCACTATCATCCCATGAAAACTGACAAAATTAGCATGTCTAAAATTCAAATGTACTAAACTATGTAGTAGTAGGGTAGAAAGACTTTTCTCAAAATTCACAAAAATACAGATGCACAAAACACTAATGCCTGTTATATACATTGAATAAAAATACACCTTAGAGTAAATATAAAATAGTAAAATTCTCAAGATCACTCACATTGTTTTAGACTTGACCACGTAGTCATGGTATCATTCTTCTCAGCCTACTTTTTGTTTTTGTCCCGTTCACTATAGCTTATCCATGATAGCTTCACTTTGTAGATAAAATAGGGAAGATGGCCTAATCCATAACTCACAGTAGTATACACGGGTAGGGCTGCTCCTGCTCTCTAAGATATCTCTTGCAACAAGTTTTTGTATACCCCCGTCTCATCCTATTCAAATCCACATGTAGTAACCATTAAAAGGAAATAGATCATCTAGAAAATAGGTGTGAAAACACTACCAAAGCAAATATCATGCCAAGATTCTTACAGCAAGAGATTGGGAAGGTCCTCTCTGAGAAAGAGAATTGAATTTCACCTTTGCAGCAGCATGTTCATCATGTCTCAATATGCTACAATATTTTGGGATCTCGAAGACTTCTCCATTGAAATTAACATAAGATTTAAATCTAGGTGCATGATTAGGCCCCTCTCTAATATAGCAGTATGATGGAAGATTGAAGGGGCTCCTTTGAGAAAACTCCTAGATTTGATTCTTATACATCTCTGTCAATGACCTTCAAAGCATACCACACCCAGTATTAATTCAGAGTCTTCCTCATAAGCAAAAAAACATATTTTTAAATACATGACAAGGTTTTAAATATTGGCCTTTTGGACTAACTTTCTATTGGACCTTAGCAAAAAAGACAAATATGAACCAAGAACCTATCAATCCCACATAAGTACAATTACATCCAATGTACCAAGTTTGGAAACAAATATTCTAAAAGGATACAGATACAAGAAATATTCAGGCATTTGATGATGCTAACAGGAAGTTAGCCTTACATAAGTATTTCAATCAAAAAAGAAATCTAGAAGTCAATCAGGACCAACCTAACCTAGTAAGACCTTTTAGAAGGGTAGACCTCTTAGTTGGGAGAAAGAGAGATGAAATATGTTCTGCAAAGTTATGGCTATCATCAAGTCAGAACCAACTGAGAAGGTAAGGCCTTTTGGGACCAACTCTCAAATTATATAAAATCGTACCCAAAAAATACCCAATTTCATTCAAGTCCCATGCAACATAAACCTCTCAAATAGAGATCCCTAAAAGATTCCCACAACTCCCTAGTTTCATTGAAACAAGATGATTTCGGAGCCAATGCTCAAATGGGTCACTGTATATTCATGAGAATATATCAATACCCAATGAAGCCTGATAACATGCCCACAAATAACTTGTGTTCATTAACCAAACCCACACATTATGACAAATGTCCATTCTTAATCTCAACATTTTCATAGACATTTATACACAAACAAATACAAGAAAAACCTTGAGCACCTTCCATAGACCTACCTTTTCTTCTACATCAGACACTTTCTACAACCATCTTTGTAAATGGTCATGTTCAGGTGACCACCACAATCATCTTCCTCCTCTTCATCAACCATCTACCACCCATCAAATGCTGCCCCCTCAAGATATAAAGCAGTAAATTGAATTTTTTGAAAAGTTCCAGAGGGTTCAAACTTGAACCTAAAGAAATTGTCTAACTTCTTGATCCAATTCCTAGGCATAATATAATTAGTTACCCCTTAAGTTGCATGATTCAAGGACATAGGTGTGTGTTTGACCATGTGGCGCTTTGGGTTGAGAAGTGTAATATGTTATACAACAGGAGTATAAATGTCTATTCGGGCATCTATTGAGAGATTGAGTAGGGTTTTCTTTCAAATCAAGACAAGAATGCCATGATGCAATGCATAAGTGCCACAAAGAGACTATGAGATCTGAGGATTCCATATCATTCCAAAGGGTAATAAAAGTCACTTTTAAGAGAGTTGTGAGATAAAATGCAAAGTCACAAAGAGGAAAATGAGGGTTTCCAAGGATTCCACATCATTCCAATAGGGACGAAAAGTCACTATTTTTAATTTTAAGATATTTTTGAGATCAAATGCATAGTCCCAAAGAGAAAAATGACAGTTTATTTTTCCTTTGAGCATATCATAATTCAATCAATGAGCAACTTGTCTAAAGTCTTCTAGACACAAAATCAATTACAATTTAGAGGTTTTGGGAGATAGATTTCATATAAGGAGCATGAATAGCATAGCATTTCCCCCGTTGATGATTCATACTCATCCTCTTCATTGTCGTCATCCTTTTACTCATCTCTAGCAAGACATTCCTTTTTCAAGAATAAGAGAAAGGTGCCAGACCTATGATGGTGAGTTTAGGAAGTTGAAGTGCAGATGTTAGGGATGAAAAAGTACTACGATTCCTTCACTTCTCAATAATATGAAAGCATTGATTGTTGGATCATTTTATTGAAAAAGGCTCCCCTGTGTAAGAAACATCTCTTTTAGATCAAGAGGACTAAAAATAGATAGTTAACATGGAAGATGTTTTGCGGGTATTTTCACCAATAGTTCTTATTGAAACATTGTTTCAAAGAAGAGGTAAATGAGTTCCATGAGAAAAGGATAGCGGGCCGTAGATGAATACTAAAAGATGCTTTTGAAACTCCCAATTCTTGTTCCACACATTAAAGATGAGATGATAAAGATGATTATCCTTGACTAGCCCACTCTAAAAAATGTGACTAAACTGCGGATTTATAGGGCCACGTAGTTTCTATAGGAAATTTATTAAAGTTTTTGGAGGCATCATGCCACCCCTCACTGATCTTACGAAGAAGGAAAAATTCAAATGGATGAATGCAGCAAAGGCTACCTTCCAACAAATGAAAAGGGTAACAATTTCCAACCCTGTACTTGCACTTTCATATTTTTCTCGGCCATTTTTAGTGGAATGTGATGCATCTTGAAATAGCATAGGGGAAGATATCATGCAAAATCAAAGACCAATCGCTTTTGAAAACAGAAACTTAAATGATGGAAAAGTCATTATGCATTTATGATAAAGAAATGTTGGCTTTCATACATGTTGTAGAAACATTCAATCAGTGTTTGTTGGGGCAGGAGTCTATCATCTAGACAAACCTCCAAGTCTGAAATATTTCTTATTACATAAGAGCTTGAGTAAACAAGAAGCAAAGTGGGTTAGCAAGATACAAGGCTTTGACTTTGAAATCCAAGAAAAGAAGGTGATAAATAATGTTCTTATAGAATATTTATCTGGACTTCTTCATAGGGATAATTTTAAGGGCGAATTTATAGGGGTCACAAAAAAAAGTTGGACGAATTTTTAATATGGAGAGGGGTTTTTTTAATTTAATATATTAGCCCCTTATTTATTAAACCCATAACTGTGCCAAATCAAATCGCCCACACCGCGAAAGAGGGGAAAATGGAATTTAGCCCAGTTAAATATGGCTCAAATCTTGACTTCGCCCCCATATTTTCACGAATGGAAGTGAATAACAGTCAGATCGCCTGGATATTTTAGTTTTGGAGGAGAAAAGCGAGTAGTTCACCTCGATTTATGGATGATAGGGTAAAGCTTTGGTACTTCGCCCCCTGATTGATCATAGGTTAATGCAAAGGTAGTTCGCCCCTGATTTATGGATCATTAGGTAAAATGAAGTTAGTTCATCCGAGATTTGGGTTTTTGGAGCAATTATTTTTTTATGCCAGTTATCATTACCTTTCCATCCTTGGCCAAATCATCCCACCTCTGTCAATTTGCAATAATGAAGGACTGGGGACAGAGGTTTCACTTTCAATAGTGGGAGTTCATTGTTTCATCCTCCAAGAGTCCAAATTATTCCAAAATGGTTCATATTTGAGAAAAACGTGGAAAGATTTTTGTCAACTGGGGATGTTTTGTACCAAATTACTCCAAAATGGTCTATATTTGAGAAAAATGTGGAAATATTTAGTCAACTGGGGATGTCTTTGTACCTATATACTGGCACAAGAGTCAGCATGAAGCTTGATTTCAATTGCAAATTGTGTCTTGACAATGGTTGAGTGGAAAGCAATTTCACAGTGGCTGAGTGGAAAATATTTTTATTTGTTCAAGGTTCCTTCTATCTGCAGACTTTATACAGGTTAGTTTCTTCACTTAACTTATTTCTTCTCTGGTTTCTAGTAGAAGTTGATATACAAAAAAATGGGCGTGTTTGAATTTGGGTAATATGAGAGTACATGGGAATTAAATAGTCGAAATTACATGTGTACGATCAGGCCCCATTTTGTGGATATGGCCTCTCTTAAAGGAGGCATCTCACATGCACTTGAGAATTTGATCCATTGAAATATTCGTGAAGATCTATTTTTCTGAAGTAAAGCAAATGTACTGCCACATTTTGATAGTCCTTTGTATATTTGTCTTCATAATGAGATAATCTCTGTCCATGCAAAGCACATCTCTAGCTCTATGTACAAACTCAGCTTTTCTAATGAATTTCTAGCACTTTATGCAATCTCATGTTTTCAAATTCATGTGAGATTCATCTTCAAAATTTTGTAATAAATTTGACTTTATGTTTTTTGTCTCAGGTATGATATCCATCATCACTTTCACAAAGAAAATGATGATGCGTCTGCCCCTAAATTAGACAATTTTTAATAACTCAAATATGCATCGATCTGGGTTGTAAGTATCATATCATATATAATAACATACACTTGTAAGTGTTTTTGAACTAAGGCTTATTTATCAAGTTTTTGTAGGTTGTTGA
Organism: Larix kaempferi; assembly: GCA_027924585.1. Classification (NCBI taxonomy): domain Eukaryota; kingdom Viridiplantae; phylum Streptophyta; class Pinopsida; order Pinales; family Pinaceae; genus Larix; species Larix kaempferi. The sequence goes on along the minus strand of BSBM01000579.1, from coordinate 3,409,486 downwards.
CATACATGGGCACATTACCTTGCTTGTGAAATTAGACCTAAACCCTTAGGGATTAAACTTAAACTTACATAACAACCATAACCTTGACTTTCTGAACAAATATTTAGGTATTAACCTAATGGTCTCATTAGCCTCCTTTGTGTTGTACTTGCAATACACACCATTAGCCAAGAAACTATAGGGAAGTTGGATTTTAATATATTTGTATATACTATACACCATCAAGAAGTTAAGAAAGACAACTTTTAGTTTTTCAATCCTTTATTACAATTAGTTCCTCTTCGTTGATGAGGTCAATCATCAACCTAAATCTCCCTCAATACTTTGCCAAGATTCTTTATCAATTCTGTCAAATACTATATTTATCTAAACGTGCATAGACATTTGTGAGTTGGATATTTATTGCAGAAATGCATCGTTTTGTTGAGGAAAATCATTAATGACATCAATCATAGCAGTACACTAATCCATCACAAAAGTTTAGAGACACGAGTATTGATTGAATTGAGAGGAGTTAGCTTAATGTCAGAGAAAATCTCCCAATCATCGGAAAATACAGAGAATGATCCAAACAAAAAGGCATTCTCAAGGTAATAATTTTGAACCAAAATGAGGGCCATATGGTTAAGGGTTGTTTCGAGTCTAAAATTAGGGTTTTCAAAAAAAATTGGGGCAGTGCATAGTTAGAACCATAATTGCAGTTTCCTCATTAAGTCATTTGGTGTCATCAAAATCAAAATGTATTATATAGATAGTGATATTGATTCATTGATAATATAGGTAGGTGGGAATGGCGATAGAAAATACAGAATAAGGTAGATGCTAGAACCATAAACTAAAGAATCTCGTAGCTCATCACTATCAGTGGTCCTCCTACATGTTAGGACCATCAAAATCAACACCATTTCCATCAATCTCTCCTCCATTCTCCTCTTCATCCTCTAAATCCAATCCAAGATCTACATCTATTGGTATGGAGGATGACCCCTTAAGAGGATCACCATCATAAAAAAATGACTAGGTTCATTAAGATCCAAGTTGGCTAAAGCCAATTCAACATCGTTATCCAAACCCATATCAACAGAAAACACTTTTTTCGCACCTTGGTGTCCAACACATCTAAGGAACATGTCTATTTTAGAACACACATTGAACACATGCCTAAATTTTTCAATGTCTAACATGCAAGACACTATAACACGATGCCCCTAATGGACATGTCTTGTTTCTTATCATATTAAAATAGGTAGGGAAATCCCCCTACCCTATACGGGAAACCCCCTTTCTCTACATTATTTGGGCCTATATTGATGAGCTCGAAGAGATTTTCAAGGATAACATGCATGTTGATGATGGTTATGTCCTACACCGTGTTCTAATTTCATCACCCCTATTTGTAGACAATGTGGTTCTACCAACATCATTGCCCTATCGCAGAGACATTACACTACATTCACGAACTTTTCTTATCATCTACAGCTTGAAGCTGAGTTTAACAAGACTAAAGTTATGGTCTTGAACACCTCGAAGAATTTCTTTATCCAAGCTCCATTTCTTCTACAAGAGGGGATCCAATTGGCATCATTGTATGATTTATACCTACTTGGGTGTATAGTTAATAGGCCCTTATTCAATATGAGGTCAACTTCTCAATCACATTTGTGTAAGGGATACCTGGCCTTATCAGTGCTTGAACATCAATGCTTCCAAACCATTTTCAATATCCTATCTCAAATGTCACCCTTTAATTCCATTATTAATCCCATTATTCTTTATGGCCATAACTTAGCGCCAATTGAGTGAGCACACCTACAAGGAGTCCAAACTATTATGCTCTAGTGGATGACCTAGTTTCAACCAAATTGTTCCTCAATGCATTATCCAAGTCAAGTTTGGTTCCCATCTACTATGTCTTGATATCATCTTCAGAACAATCCTTATCTTCATTTCATTTGGTCTTTGAGGGATTCAACTTTAGGTCCAAAGAGGTAACCCTACTTGTCCCTCTCCTCTTTAGAGAAGGTTTCTTCCTAGATCCACTCAGGATGGAGATGGAGTTGGTGCTCTAAATTTTCTTTGTTCCTACAATATGTTAATATCTCCATTGATCATATTCCCTTTGTTATGATGATCCAAGAACCATATTTCTACGACCCTTAGGGAAATGCCACTTACCAAACATCTCTAGATGAACTGCTAAAAAATTCAGATATGAAAAACCTAGTTGTGTAGTCCTTAGGGCAATGCAACTAGCCAAATAACTTTGGATTAGTTGCTGGAAAAAAAAAAGTCAGATATAGAAACCCTAGTTCTGCATCCAAGGCAAATGCCACTAACCAAAAATATTTGGATCGCCTGCTGAAAAAATCAGATCTAGAAACCCTAGTTCCGCACTCCATAAGGCAATGCCACTAGCCAAAACACTCTAGATCAGTGGCTGAAAAATAACAGATTCGGAAGCCCTATGCTTAGAACCACTTATACTATGAAACGAGAACTCGACACAGTTCTCATTTTTCTCTCTCCTAATTTTATTAGTTATTTTTAGCTCCGTTTCAAAAAGGGGTGATGCCAGTATCACACATTTTCATTTTGAGGCATTTTTTGGGACCTTTGAATTATCTTTATCGTAAAAAAAATTTAGTTTCTATTTTCAGGTGCATTTTTTAAAATTTAGTAAAATAGCATACATTTTTAAGCAATTTATAATGAAAAACATATACATTTTGCAATTTTTTCTATAAAATAAGACATTTTTATGGACAAAATAAGACACTTTTATTGACAAAATTGTAAAAAATTCCAGAAAATATAGACATTTAAAACCATTTTCAATCAATTTTCAGATATGTTTTGTATAAAAATGATACTATTTCATATTATTTTTCGAAAAGTGTTGATTCACATAAATTCAAGAAAAACTATACAAATTATTTGTAAAAAACATATTTCAAACATTATATATAGAAATTTTATTTCTAAAATTAAGTTTGAAAGTCAAAACTTTACTAATATATCTTATCAAAATATTGTCAAACTTAGCATTTTTTTCAAAACATGAAACTAATCAACAATATCATGCAGGCCAAATTCATGTCCTCTTCTGCTGCATGTTTCCCCCCTCTAACATTATAATAAAATAAATTAAAAAACAAATTAAACTAACCCCTAACAACATTATAATAAAAAATTTAAAGAAAAATTAAAAACAAATCAAACTAACCCCTAACAACATTATAATAAAAAATTTAAAAAAGAATTAAAAACAACTTAAACTAACCTAACAACATTATAAACTAACATTTAAAAAAAATTAAAAAAAATATAAACTAACATTAAAACTAATAGATTTAAACTAATGTTCTTATAATTAAAAATTAAAAATTAAAAATAAAAATAAAAACCCAATAAACTAACCTAACATTATAATTAAAAAATAAAACTAATTAACTATATACTAACATTACACAAAATTTAAAAAAACTTAAAAACAAAATAAAAATAACATTATAAAAAATTAAAAATTAAAAAAAACAAACTATACAAAATTTTAAAATAAATTAAAAACAAAAATAAAAACAGACTAAAACTAACATTATAAAAAATTAAAAATTAAAAAAAAACAAACTATATATAATAACAAATCAAACTATATAACATTTAAAAACAAATTAAAAAAAAAAAATTAAAAACAATCAAAACAATCAAAATATAAAACATTAAAACAAAATTTTAAAAACAATTAAAATCCAAACTATACAAAATCTAAAAAAAAAATAAAAACAAAATAATTAAAAAAAAATTATTCTATACAAAAAAATTAAACACAATTTAAAAAAAAAAAAAAACCATGCAATGGTCGGGGAGGTGGGTTGCGGCGAGGGAGGGGGGAGGTGGGCGACGGCGGTGGCGGGGGAAGGGGAGGGCGGTGGAGGGGGAAGGGGAGGAGGTGGTGGAGCTGGGCGGGGGAAGGGAGGAGGAGGTGGAAGGGAGGGGCGGGAATCGAGCCGCTCGCTTGGGTGCCAAAGGGCGGCCCTCACGGCCCCCGTCGATGCCCGGCATCGATGTCGATGCCGGGCATTGACGGGGGCCGTGAGGGCCGCCCTTTGGCACCCAAGCGAGGGAGGTTCCTCACTTGGGCACTAAAGGGAGGCCCTCACGGCCCCCTCGATGCTGGGCATCGACGGGGGCCGCCCTTTGTCACGCAAGCGGGCGGTGCCCTCCCCCTCCTTCCTCCTCCCCGATCCCCTCCACTTCCCCCTGCCCCCGCGCCCGCACCCTCCGACATCGAGGGGGTCGTGAGGGTCTCCCTTTGGCGCCCAAGCAGGCGGTGCCCTCCCCCTCCTTCCTCCTCCCCGCTCCCCTCCACTCCCCCCTCCCCCCGCGCCGTCGCCCTCCCTTCCACCTCCCCCCGTTGCCCTCCCTTCCACCGCCGCCACCCACCACCTCCTCCTCCTCCCTTATCCCTAAATCGCCCTCCCCTTCCCCCTCCTCGCTCCTCCCCCGCCGCCCTCCCTTCCACCGCCACCGCCCACCTTCCCGCCATTGCATTGTTTCAATTTTTTTAAAATTTTGTTAAAATTTTGTTTAATTTTGTATAGTTTGTGTTTTTTTAAATTTTGTTTAATTTTTTGTTTAAAGTTTGTTTAATTTTTTTAAAATTTTGTTTAAAGTTTGTTTAACTTTGTATAGTTTAATTTTTTTTAATTATTTTGTTTTTTAATTTATTTTAAAATTTTGGTATAGTTTGATTTTTTTATTGTTTTTAAATTTTTGTTTTAATTGTTTTTAAGTTTTTGTATAGTTTTTTTTGTTAAGATTCAATATGCTAAGACAGAAAATAGCAGCATTACATTCCATTTCACAATAATAGCATATACAGGATCACTGAAGAAACAACAAGCATAGCATAAACACAAGAGACAGAGATTTATCCTGGGAAACCCTCATGGGGTAGAAAACCCAGCAAAGCTTCCTCAATATAGATGACCAGCAATATACAAAGATGAAACCCTGAGACATGATCTCCTCCTCCACAATAGCAGACCTCTTCTCCACAAGTGCGCTATCCTCAAGTGAGTGAGTGTATCAAATGAGGAACACACCTCCTCTATTTATACACTACTCTGATATGTATTTTACACAAGTACATGTAGGCTCGTATTTAACCATTAGGTTAAATACCCCATTATAACTGACTGGGCCGACCCCCACATGGTGGGTCTAATAACCCTAGTTACCACAACCAACTTGGAGGAATAAACATCTCCGGATTTATAGTATAATCACATCGGAGGTATGGAACATCTCCGGAATAAATAATATACAAATATAATATTCTTTGAAGTTACAATATTTCAACACTCCCCCTTAACGAGAAGGATATTATAACAGTATCTGCACGAACAAGGAGTCATCAACATCATACATGATACATCTATAAATCATTGGAAGCTTTCTCAACATCATCAGTAACTCAACCAGTTACTGGAACATCAACATCTTCAGTTCTGAGTCTTTATCTTCTGCAGCACTCGAACAACTATAGTAACATCAATGTCTGGATCCTCACGATCATCAACATTGTCATCTAGACCATCACGATCAGCATCATCGTCATCATACGATCATCAACATTGTCATCACACGATCATCAACATCATCATCTAGACCGTCATGATCAGCAGCATCGTCATCATATGATCATCAGCATCGTCATCACACGATCATCAGCATCGTCATCTCACGATCATCAACATCATCATCGCACGATCAGCATCGTCATCACACGATCAGCAGCATCGTCATCATATGATCAACATCGTCATCACACGATCGACAGCATCATCATCACATGATCAGCATCGTCATCACACGATCGACAGCATCGTCATCATACGATCAGCATCGTCATCATACGATCAGCATCGTCATCACATGATCAACATCGTCATCATACGATCAACATCGTCATCACATGATCATCGTCATCACACGATCAGCATCGTCATCATATGATCAACATCGTCATCATACGATCAGCATCGTCATCACATGATCATCGTCATCACACGATCAGCATCATCATCATACGATCAGCATCATCATCACACGATCATATTACAGGATGATCAATCCTGCTCTCTTTAGGACATAGGTCCATGGATGATGCAATCCAGATCAAGTTCCAGGATGATCAATCCTTATCTCTTTAAGACAAGTCTCATGTCTAGGGACGATCCAATCCCAACCACAGTGCCAGTCCTTTTTCATACTGGATGTGACCTAGATCAGATCTAGGATTTACCGCCACAGAGCCAGTCCTTTTTCATACTGGATGTGTCACATCTATAGAGCCAACCCTATTTCATGCTGGATGTATCACATCTACAGAGCCAGCCCTGTTTCATGCTGGATGTATCACATCTACAGAGCCAGCCCTGTTTCATGCTGGATGTATCACATCTACAGAGCCAACCCTGTTTCATGCTGGATGTATCACAACTACAGAGCCAGCCCTGTTTCATGCTGGATGTATCATAACTACAGAGCCAGCCCTGTTTCATGCTGGATGTATCATAGCCAGCCCTGTTTCATGTTGAATGTATCACAACTACAGAGCCAACCCTGTTTCATGCTGGATGTATCACAACTACAGAGCCAGCCCTGTTTCATGCTGGATGTATCACAACTACAGAGCCAGCTTTGTTTCATGCTGGATGTATCACAACTACAGAGCCAGCCCTGTTTCATGCTGGATGTATCACAACTACAGAGCTAGCCCTGTTTCATGCTGGATGTATCACAACTACAGAGCCAGCCCTGTTTCATGCTGGATGTATCATAACTACAGAGCCAGCCCTATTTCATGCTGGATGTATCACAACTACAGAGCCACCCCTGTTTCATGCTGGATGTAACCTAGAGCAATTCTAGGATTTGTCACGTACATTTTGAACCGAGGTCCAGGGACGATCTAGTCCTATCATGTACCTTTTGAACCGAAGTCCAGGGACGATCCAGTCCTATCGTTCTGTTATCGGAGACCTCATGTCTACGGATCTTCTTTAGGACTGAAGTCCGGGAATGATCCAATCCCCTCACATGTTCACTAAGAACTTCATTTTCGAAGACATACGTCTACGGCTCTTCTTTCGGATTGAAGTCTAGGAATGATCCAATCCCTTCACATGTTCACCAAGAACTTCATTTTCGAAGACATACGTCTACGACTCTTCTTTCGGACTGAAGTCCAGGAATGAGCCAATCCCTTCACATGTTCACCAAGAACTTCATTTTCGAAGACATACGTCTACGGCTCTTCTTTCGGACTGAAGTCCAGGAATGATCCAATCCCTTCACATGTTCACCAAGAACTTCATTTTCGAAGACATACGTCTACGACTCTTCTTTCGGACTGAAGTCCAGGAATGATCCAATCCCTTCACATGTTGTATACCAAAAACATGTATCCTCATCACCAAAACATGTATCACCAAAACATGTATCATCATCATCAAAACATGTATCATCATCATCAAAACATGTATCATCAAAACATGTATCATCATCATCAAAACATGTATCATCATCATCAAAACATGTATAACCACAACATGTGTCATCATCATCAAAACATGTATATCAAAACATGTATATCATCATCAAAACATGTATATCAAAAATACATCTGTCATCAAAAGCATGTATTCTCACTAATACATCTATCATCAAAAGTAAAAAAAAAAAAAATATAAGAGTCCTAAATCTAAATAATTCTAGGTAACTAAGTGTAGTGAATAGGTAACCTCATCATTGATGAGGCAGACTTGTTATCAGATACTATGCTACTCCCCCTTTCGAGGAGAGTTCTTTTGAACTATACCAAGCTTGTCTCGAAAGTATTCAAACTTCACTTGAGATAGAGGTTTAGTCAAGATATCAGCAATCTGATCCTCAGTGCTTATATATTCGAGCTTGATAACTCCTCTTTGCACCATATCTCGTAAATAGAAGTATCGGATCTCTATGTGTTATTGACTTATCGTGGAATACAAGATTTTCTATCTTGATTCATTTCTAAGTCAAACACTCCATATAATAGCTTCTGAAGCCACACTGCTTCATAGCTGGCAGAGCAGACAGCTATATATATATTCTGCTTCAGCAGTACTGAGAGCCACACTAGATTGTTCCTTGCTGAACCATGAGATCATGGCAGATTCAAGACTATAACATCCACCTGATGTACTCTTTCTGTCTGAGGCACTTCCTGCCCAATCAAAATCTGAGTAACCATGTAAACGGAGTTCATGACCTCCAAGATAATATAGACCAAAATCTATTGTACCTTTTAGGTACCTCACTACATGCTTTGTAGTTATTAAGTGAACCTTTCTAGGTTCTACTAGACACTGACTTAGGGTATTTGCAGCAAAGCATATATCTGGCCTAGTATTTGTTAAATACATCAATGACCCAATGATTTGTCTATATAGGGTTAGGTCCACTAAATACGATGAGTCATTAACTAACAACTTCAAGTTGGAGTCCATGGGAGTGGCCATGGCTTTATACTCCAACATATCAAATCTTTTTAGAAACTTAACAGCATACTTACCTTGGTTGAGAAAGATTCCTTCTAAGCCTTTCCATACTTCCAGACTTAGGAAGTAATGCATCAATCTGAGATCTTTCATTTTTCATTTATGCAGCCATGTTCTTCTTTATTTTCATGATCTGTTTCTCATTCCCTATAAGAAGGATATCATAATAATAGTATGATCCATAGCCTTAATGTAAAGGTTAGGAACAACTTTAATTTTTGGTAAAGCCCAAGCTTATCAAAAAAACTGTCAATTCTCCCTTTGTGACTGAACATCATTCACACTCTGCATTGAATGATTTTCTGCATATCTATCTGTGCCATCTCTCGATAGATGGGTCTACTGATATGAGCCTCAATATTATTCAAATTTTGTGGTGAGTTCCTTCTTGCATCCATGTCATTTGTGTATAAAAACCATATTCAACCTTGTAGCAAAGGTTGATATCCACATCACCCGTGGTGATCATTAAGCTCATCAATTGATTATCGATCCTGGGTATCCATACAGAACCTGAATCACACTTCTTCTTTAATTACACCATTAAGAGAATGGTTTTATCTATCCTCTTGGAACAAATATCTCATCATGATTCTCTTTCTCTTTTCTAAGAGAATCTTCTAGCCACAAGCCTTCTATAATGTGTTCGATTTGTAACTCCTTTTGTTGAACATCCATCGCTTGTTCATCATTCATCATGATTTTTCCTACAAATCAAAATTAGGTACATGATTAGTAATACTTCATAATCATCAAATCATATTGACATGATAACCTATTATGCATACAGATATCATTTACATAGTTATGCAACTATCTTGACCAATACTTTGCCACAACACTTTCCCATATCCTGTATGCATACAGTGGCTATCTAGATGCCTTCCATCTCTACCAGAACATACTATCGAGAGTGTGCACAACTCTCAGCATGTCAACTAAAAAGTTTCATTCTAGACAAGCAACAATGGAATGTTTGTCCAACTTACCAATCATATGCATATTAGTAGTATACTGTTAAATGTTCTATGAATATTTACACTTAGCATGATATATTATAGGAATACAAATATGCATACAACCTATTACAGGCAATATCATTTACTATTTCAAATAACAACTCAAATACTTATCTTTTATGTTTGTGTGGTTGCCTCCCGCTTGATCTTCTGTATGTCTTTTGAACTTCTATTCATTATGTACCACTGTGCATGTTCAAGTGTCATCCTCATGATCTCATACAAAAACATACACCCATTAGTATGTTCTAAATGTTATCAAAACATTATAGTTCTAAATAATCTTGAGAATGTATAGTCATGATTATAGTTAATAAACATTAGTATTCAAGATTTTAGGGAAGTCTTCTTTTATTCATGCATATCATCAATCAAGATAAAAGACATAATATGCATAATCCCTTGATTACTAACTTTATGAATAAGCATAACCAATCATACCAAGTATACTTATATAAGGGATCCTAACACAAGGTAAGATTCATGGGAAACATACCTGGATTAGTATACCTACTTAGTTATGTACAACATACCTAAACAATCGCTTCAATGATTTAGAGATCCTGAGCTAGAACCTGCATGTCTCATAGGTTAAGCATAATATAACAAAGTCATACATACCTCGTAAGTAGAACAAAGATTATGGATGAGTCTTTGTCTTCATGTTTTCATGGTCATGGAACCTGATTTGTCTTTTATGATGTACCTGAGCCTTGTTAGCAGACACCATCAACCTCACACAACATCATAATGCATTAGTACAATCATATAGCCCTAATCAATGAATGTCTTTGATCATTCACATGCATTCATACTGTTACTAGGGTGATAAGACAATTCTAACATTAATCAAGATTGTACTAATAAATAATATGAAGACAAACACATCATGAACTTAATCAAGAATTAGATTTCAAGACATACCTGAGCCTCCTTAAGTCATACCTGTCAAGACTTCTTGTAGTCTTCTTATGTAAGGCCTTAGCCTCAACTCCCCCTGAAACTTGATCTGGAGCTTAATTAGGGTTTTCTAGAGAAACCCTAAAAATTCAATCTTTGACTTTCACACTTCTGAATGGATGAAAGAATATGTCTTGCTGAGCTGATCAAACTAGCATACTTCAATTTTGGAATTTCCAAACTTTGACCCCTCAAAATTGCCTTTGAAACTTCTGGATCTTCTAGACAGGATCCTGAACTAGCGCTTGATGAAGCCCACCCTTCTGCCCAAACAAAAGGTTCGATCCAAGGCTCTAAACTCTTATTTTTCTTAGGAGCTTCCAGCCGTGGTTACAGACTTCAAAAATTCCAACTTTTGTTGAAGCCCTAATTTTCCATCTTTCCTATGAAAATCCCGAACTGGGGTTTGATCAAGCCTGGTCTTCCACCCAACCAAAAAATTCGATCTTGGTCTCTAAATTTTGATTTTCCTGAGTAGCATTCAGCCGTGGACTCCGATTCCAAAAATTCTAACTTTCTCCAAAACCCTAAATTCCGGAAGCCATGAATAAAGGTGCTCCAAAAATAATTCTGTTTTGACAGAAATATGCACCTGATTGTTTCTGCTATAACTCTGAAATTTTTGTTCCACAGGGTCTGAAACCCTTTTTCTGTAGTAGCCTGACCTGTCATCTTTCCATCCTGACAGGTCTGACCTCAATTGGGTTTTCTGAGAAAAAAGTTATGCCAAGTGTCGCAACATGACCTGTTTATGGGATAAAACAGGAGAGCAAACTTGTACGGCATGCCACGTCTCACTGTTTGAACTTCGGCCTCTGAAAAATTTTCCTGAGATAGCTCGACCTGTTTTCTTTCCATCCTGATAGGTCTGACCTCAATTGGACTCTCTGAGAGAGAGTTATGCCAAGTGTCGCAACGTGACCTGTTTATGGGATAAAACAGGAGAGCAAACTTGTACGGCGTTCCACGTGTCACTGGTTCACCTTCGGCCTCTGAAAAAGTTTCCTGAGATAGTACCGTCTATGTACTACCTGTGACTTTTTACGAAATTTCATTTGGAGCTTCCTAGCCCAAGTTATGACCTTTTTTCCAAGGTCACCTGATTTTGACTGAGATCTGGAAGAGGCAGAAACCCTAACTTGTACTGATCATAACTCACAAAGTACAACGAATCTGAGGATACCCTTTGGGCACAAGGTACCTGGGGATGTTATATTCGACCTGTAAACTTTTCAGACCCTGAACCTTTGCCAAAATGGAGTTATAGCGAAAGTTACACGATGACTGGTTTTTGCTATGTAAAACCCTAACCTTCAAATTGTCGTAAGTAAAGCAAGTGTCGTAAGTGCCATACCTTGTCTTCCTTCAGGTTAGCTCTGATACCATGTTAAGATTCAATATGCTAAGACAGAAAATAGAAGCATTACATTCCATTTCACAATAATAGCATATATAAGATCACTGAAGAAACAACAAGCATAGCATAAACACAAGAGACAGAGATTTATCCTGGGAAACCCTCATGGGGTAGAAAACCCAGCAAAGCTTCCTCAATATAGATGACCAGCAATATACAAAGATGAAACCCTGAGACATGATCTCCTCCTCCACAGTAGCAGACCTCTTCTCCACAAGTGCGCTATCCTCAAGTGAGTGAGTGTATCAAATGAGGAACACACCTCCTTTATTTATACACTACTCTGATATGTATTTTACACAAGTACATGTAGGCTCGTATTTAACCATTAGGTTAAATACCCCATTATAACTGACTGGGCCGACCCCCACATGGTGGGTCTAATAACCCTAGTTACCACAACCAACTTGGAGGAATAAACATCTCCGGATTTATAGTATAATCACATCGGAGGTATGGAACATCTCCGGAATAAATAATATACAAATATAATATTCTTTGAAGTTACAATATTTCAACATTTTTTAAATTTTTTATAATGTTAGTTTGGTTAGTATATAGATACTTTTTTTTTTTTTAATGTATTTTTAATTTTTTAATTATAATGTTATCTTAGTTTAGTTTGTTTTTAATTTTTAAATTTTTTTTAATTATAACATTAGTTAAAATTTGTTAGTTTAATTTGTTTTTAATTTCTTTTTTAAAACCCAAAGCTAATATTTGTGGAATAGGGAGCATTCGTGCAAGATGGGAGTGTGTTAAACCAAGCCATAGATCCCTAGGGAATATGACATCTAAAATGATGGGTATAGATGTAGACTCAGATTGTGCGTCCATTGATAATAGAGAAGAGTATGGGTCATCTACATCTTCATCTGCAGAAAATGTAGATTCTGATGGGGTGTCAGAATCCATGGATGAATTTGAAGAAGCAGTGTAGATGCTTTTTATTAGTATGATTTTTGTAATTGAAACTCTAGAGGAGTTTTTGATGATGGGGTGTCAGAATCCATGGATGAATATGAAGAAGCAGTTTAGATGCTTTTTACTAGTATAATTTTTGTAATTGAAACTCTAGAGGAGTTTTTGAATATTTATATGAACCATTTGTTCTTGTATGGTCTAATACATTATCTCATTATGAATCGCATCATAGTTCCTTTTTTTATATATGGTTATAATGGTGAAATTATTAGAGAAATCTGTTTTTTTGTTTAATATGCAATTTTCCTGAAAGTTGTAATTTATCTCTTCAAGAATTTTTTTTTTTCCAATTTAAGGTTGATTTTAAAGTTTTTTTAAACAACAATATGGGATGTTTAGGCCATGGCTCTATTTTTTACCCTAAAAACAAATACGTGTATACTGGTATCAACACTTTTCTATTTGGGTGGTGTTTTTGGTGTTTTTTTTGCAAAAATCGTCGTTTTTATGGGTAGAGTTCTCGTTCATAGTATATAGTTCTCGTTTCATAGTATAAGTGGTTTTAGCAGTTAAGTATAAGGAATCATCTTGTAATAATTTCCATTTTTTATCATTCCTTGGAAATTTGGAAGGAACTTCCTACCATTTCAGACACCTATTCCCTCATTCCATATATTCATACAACATAGATTATCTTAAGATCCACATTATAATCTAGGTCCACTAAAAATTATCACAAACCATTAAAAAAAGCAGACACTAGAAGTCTTTGGGTACAAATTTAGGACCTGAAATTCAAACATCAGTATTAACAGCAGCCTCGACTGCTTTGTGCATAATCCTATCCCTTCATATTCTCCCAGCTAGCAGTTTACTTGAGCATAATCTCATCCCCTATCCCACCATTTGGAGCCCAACATTTGTATAGATATAATATGCTAATTTTGTGTAGCTTCTAAGAGAGGGTAAATCATCACAATCGACCACAGAAAGGAAACCTTCTTTATAGATTAAGCCAGTTAAAGGTATCTACATATTCTATATGATAATTTTCACTCAAAAATATATCTAAATATAGTATGAATTAGCCATGGGAGACATGCCATATATCAGAGCTTGTAATGTTTCTGATCTACCATTTGTACAGTAACTACAGTTGCCAAATTAACTTTTAAACTAGGTCTGAAAATTGAAACTTAATAGAAAGATACATGCCAACCTGCAAAACATCTCTAAACGAAATATAAAAGAAAACTTAAAAAATAGTATTTCAAAGGGTCAACTAGTTAGTACCTGACGTGCAGTTAAAATTTTTGCATAGTACCTTTATATTCTTGATAAGTCTGGCATCAACATCTGCAGTTTTAAATGTAACAGGGTGCCATCCCTTCATGTCAAGCTTGCTTGTAGACTGATTCCACAAAGTGTAGGTGATGGTTTAGCATTCAAGTTCTTCTTCAAGACCTCTCATCTAAATATGAAAAAACAAGTAAAGGAGTAAAAAAAATAGATTGAAGCCAAATAAGCAATAAAACACCAGGAACATGGCATTAAAACACCAGGAACACTTCTCAAACATTCAGGCCCAACTCCACTTGAATTTTCTTATGCCAAAAAACATAAAAGACTGTAATACATTCCTAATATTACATAGAGGGCTCTAATATATTTTAAATTCACTGAAATTTCCTTTCACTGTGAAACATAACTACATTATTTCCAAAAATATGGGAATATTAAACAAGTTTTCAAACTAATGCTAAGAAAGAAAGCTAACTGCAAAGAAGAAAATGATTCCTTGATGAAGGAAAAAATACTTACAGGTAGCAATGTTTGCACATAATGTTCATCTGGTATACAATCATGCTCTTTTTGGACCAATATAGGATGGATATTCAGCAAACATACAAGGTCATAAGCAATTATAACATGGATAACAATCTTAAAGGTTACAGCTTCCAACAAAAAATAAAGAGAAAAAAAACAGCATTTGGTTTACAGGAAAAAATAAAAATTTCTTTCAAGAAGTGCAATTTGATAGGAAAATCTATATTATTGAAATATTTTAGAAAAAGAAGGGCATCTAAATGCTGGAGAAAGGTTTAATGTCAAATGTGATGACCAGATGAAACAAATAAGTGAGATATTTTGCCACCTGTCAGTTAGAAGGATTTGACAGATGAGGGAAGATTAGTTCACATAATGCATAAGTGAGAATGCTGGAAATAATTGTCATTGTAAAACTCAAATTTATTGTAAATAAATAAATTGTGGATTTATGTGTGTCAATGTAGAAGTAAATAAATTAGTAACTTGACACATAGGTATGTGAGGTGTTAAGTGAAAAATTGAAGAAAAGATAACTGCACCTTTATATTCACATGTAATTGAAATCGATGTTGTAATTCTTCCAATTAATGCAAGTACCATTTTGATTGTGCTATTTCTTTATGCTTGCATGTTTCTATCACAAACTGGCACTTGGGCAGCATAGTAATAGAGCTGCAGATTCCGCATTGTAAAGAATCCCATTCATGGTAGCTTCCTATCAGTTTTCTAGGAAAATGAGCTTCGAAATCAATAATTCTTGTAAACTTTCTATTTTCATTTCCTCAACAATATGTTACCAAATCCACCCATGGACTCTAGATGATCCAAGATCCTCATTTTTGCATATTGGTCCTGGATCCATTAGGGATTTGTTTTTAGTTTGGAAAGTCCAGAAGACCTGCTTGGGATCCATTTCCAGAAAAGACACGCTTGTGGATCCTCCAAAAAGACAAATTTTCCCCAAAAAAAGACATAAAAAAATAACATAAAATGCAGAGTGTGGGGATCAAAAGCCCTCACTTTTTACTATAGAATAAATCATGCTCCCATTCTAAAACACACATTTCTAAGTGTTGTATAGCAGTGCACATTTCTGAGTTTGTGAGAGCACTTTGGGGCAAAATATATTTGGAGATATGAAATTTTTGTTCTTAGTTTTTTTGGCAATATATATATTAGGGAAGGTTAGCCTCTTTTTCTTGGTTGTTTTATATTAACATTGGGGAAGAGGCAGGGTACATGCGGGAGTTGATGATTTTGAAGGGGAGAAGAGGAACAAGTTCTCTGTGGTCATAATAAGAAGATGGTAATTGCGAAAGGAATATTTACATACTTCTAGATGCATATCCCAATTTCAACGAATCTCAGTGTGTGATGGATGACATTATTCTTCTAGTTCATTAGAGAGATTCTAAACTTTTTTTGTGGTTTTGAATTTTCAGGCTTCCAGGATCCACTGTATAAGAATTTGATATGATGGCTTCACCCTATGATTGTTGCTAGTGGATTGTCAACAATTCTTCCTCTTTGTTGGGGACAACAAGGGTAGATCTTCGAGTCCTCTTAGTGGTTTGGATTTGGATAAGAAAGTGAGATTTGAATACATCATAGGAAGGACCGTTGAATACCATAAAATGCAAAAGTGAATCACATCATGTAATAGTAATGGATACAATTGAAAGGGTATTTTCCAACTTGGGGGATTTATATACAAATGATCGCCTAGAGTAATTACTACTTAATGGAATACTTTGTGCCTTTCATGAAAATACCGGTGATGATGCCCACATGATTTTGAATGGATTTGGTGCCATGGTCAATGCTTTAAGTCAAAGAGTTGAGCCATATTTTCAACAAATTTCTGGAAAATTCAAATGGGGATTAAATAACAAGAGTACAAAGGTTAGATTCCAAGATACATATCATATTTCCAAGATATGTTGTAGTAATGGAGCAATGACAAGATGAGTAATGAAGCAATGCAATCAAGGTCCAAGGTCTTCCTAGAAGAGTAGTCCATTTTGTTGTACCAAAATATCTCCAATATGCCATGCAATTGTGCTGAGAAATATCCTAGATCATCGTTCAGTCTCAAGCTCTTTTGGTTGGTTCAAATGCCACATGATAAATTGAAATTAGTTTCAAATGGTTGTTGTCCATGAAAGCTGTCATTCTAAGGCTTCAACAACCACACACACTTCACCCATTATTTTTGGTTCATGAATATGATGTTAGTGCTGGTGTGTATGCTATTGACATAGGGTTTCAAGAAGGTTTCATTGCTATCACAGTCCACCAATGATCATCCCTATAAGCTACAACAAAATCACCATACTTGCTGCTACAGGATTCCATGTTCGCGGGTACAATATGTAGGAGAAAAGGCCGATCTCAATGCCCTCAGACATGACTAAACTTTAGTTCTTGACATTCCCCCCCCGGTTTAAACCTTTCATAAATATCGGTATTGTTGTAAAGAACATTCCCAAACTCGTTAGAAAGGCTACTGCTTAGGTCATTCCCCCTATCAAACACATACGACAAGCTATCCAACAATTATCCTAAGTCTTTGTGAAGCCCTAGGTTCTCAAAGTTAAAAAAATGCCAACATTTTGGTGGGAACAAGGCTACATGGCTAAAGAACTTGATTATCTCAGACCTATAAAGTTATCTATGAAATTTTGATATTTATTCCTCTATATAACAATTTTTTAGGGGTTAGGGCTTATTCTGAATATCTAATTTTATCTGAACTATTTTCCCATGTCTAATCAAGAACAATAATGCAATTCAAGGTCCTACAATAAAGGATTTCCTTCTATGTTTCTTTGTGTTGTAATTGATAGCATAAGAATCTAAGATAGACCTTGATGGAAAACTACCTTGTATATACCTTAAACTTTTTGTATTGAGCAAAACACTTGATTTCATTTTGAATTCTTGATCTAATTTCCTCTTACTCGAAGATCCTAATGGTATTACATTTCATATTGTCTTTATTTTCTGATCTCCTTCTACTATATTCATTGCTAGTTATCATTCCTAATATTTTGTCCAGAGTATATTTAGATGTGTTGTTGGTATATGCTTTGTATATTTATAGGAAATTTGAATTTTTAGATATGGATACTCACTTCATTTCTTGACTTGTGCAAACTTGTGTGTAGAGTGTTGAATATGCACAATTTTTTTTGAATCATGATCTATTCTTTTTCTGGTGAACTTCAGGTTTTGGTTATTGATGGCATATATAGAGTATGATATGTTGGTTGTATTAAGAGTGTACAACATGTATTTCAAGATTCTTGAGATAATTGTGCATGGTATAGTCATTTTTATTATATAATTATATTCTTTGGCACACTTTCTATGATCATACTTGCATCTTCCTATTGAACAATGTGTTGTTTTCTTCCGCATTTTAAGTATTGAACTTGAACATCTTACAAGCTTGATGTGTGTAGTGCATATGGAGGGCTTAACCATAGAATTAACATACCAAGATAGATAACTAGAACTTTGTGAAGGTTTGCAAACCTTTCAACTATTTATGGGAACTTGTTTACTAGGAATCTCTCAGTTATAAAATCTCAATGCATTTCCTTGAAGTGACAAATTTTTTCTTGTAATCTTCTCACATGCATTGAATAATTGTTGGCATTTTATTCTCTTTTATGCAAGAAAAAATGATATGCAATCTCACATCCTTTCAAAACATATGTATAGTTGGTAAACCATGCAATACGTATTTCATTTTAAAGATTTCAGTGTCACTATTGAACCAGTTTGCTTGCGTTGTGAGAATATTTATGACTTGTTAATTGGATTCATTATCTAGAAAGTAGTGATAGAACTTTAACTTAATGTACAGGCTACTATTAAAATCAGAGGAATATTGTAGTTGTAATCTTGGTGTATTTTGAAGCTCCATGAATCTAATACGATGGATTTTCAATTTGAGAAAAATCTTTGATGAAGATGATTAGGCCTTTCCAGAGTTGTCATTTTTGAAGTTGCGGGTTTGATCTCTGATTTATATGCTTTTGATCCTTGGATAAGTGTTACCAATACCTTGAATGAAATTATCTTATATATATATATATATATATATATATATATATATATATATATATATATATATATATATATAGGGGAAAGAATTTCCTCAAGAGAGGTTTCCAAGTCCACATTAGCATGAGAGGGGTGTATGTCCAAGCCAAGGTCTACCAAGATGTAATATGAGTGGTCCTCGATGCCTACAAGGTTGGGCGCTTCCCACATGTGGAGGACCATAGGTGTAAGATGAAAGGTTACACCCCACAACTATCATAGAATAATATCAACTGTAATGTTGGAAATGTAGAGTTCTCATAGAAATATGAAATGATGGAAATGCAATTTTTTTAAAGAAAATTCTAGTGCTAGAAATGCACATTTTATAGAAAATCAAGTGCTGGAAATCCACACTCTTTTATAAAAAATGCGTGCTAGAAAATCAGAGTGCTAGAAATGCATGTTTTTTTAAAGAAAAAATGGACATTTTTTTTATAAAATTGGATAATTTTGTAGGTTGTTGCTTGTAAAAACCTGTAGGTTGAGACTTTTGTAGTGTCATGCTGAACTATTTCTATGGTTCAAGAGTGACATGAATGAAGGTTAGGAAGTATGAGATAATATAAGTGGTGATGAAAATGATATTTTCCTTGCAAGGAAAAAAAAGCATCTTTTATTCAGTGAAGAAAAAAACTCTTTAGCTGTTGTATGCACATTACAAAAAGGAGGTCTTAAGTGCATCTCTAGCAATCCCGCAATCATCAATAGATCGAGAGATGTTCTTGCATAATCATCACAAAACTATTATATTACTACAGAGTATAAATTCAAATGGCCACTGACTGACATATTACAAAGTTCATCTTTGTAATCAACAACACTCACAATTATCTAAAAATAGAGGGAGACTCTCCCTTCATCATCAAAAAAATATTATTTTTCTACAATCTATAAATTCAAATCACCATTGACTGACATATTGCCCGAGTTCTTACTTATACATCTTTAGAATATGAAGTTCCTGGGGGCAAATTTGAAGTGTTTGGGGAAAATATTGAAGTGTATGGGGAGTTTTATCATCCTTAGGGAGAATTTAGAAATGCCTCGGAAAATATTGAAGTGCTTAGGGGCATTTTTATCATCTTTTGGAGAATTTTGAAGTGCCCAGGGCAAGTATTGAAGTGCCCTGCGGTGTTTTTCTTGTCAATGGGTGAATTTTGAAGTGCATGGGGCGTTTTTCTCTTCACTGGGTGAATTTAGAAGTATATGGGGTTGTTGTTTATCAATGTAAGGATCGTTTTATAATGTTGGGACATTTTAAAATAGTGATAGCCAAAGCTATCACATGTCGAGGCAAATTTGTGTGGATTGGGGCATTTTTGTGATTGCCTGGGTGATTATATCATTGTTGGGTGTTTTTCTCCCTTGCCTAGGGAAAGTATTGAAGTGCCTAGGGAATCTTTATCATCGTTGGGCGAATTTTGAAGTGTCTAGGGAAAGTAATGAAGTTCATGGGGAAATATGGAAGTGGATGGGGGCATTTTTATCTTTGTTGCGAGAATTTTGAAGTGTCTAGGGAAAATATTGAAGTGGCCTGGGCATTTTTATCATTGTTGGGAGAATTTTGAAGTGGCTGAGGCAAGTACTGAATTTCATGTGGTGTTTTCTATCATCATTGGGTCAATTTAGAAGTGCATGGGGCAAGTATTGAAGTGTCTTGGTGCAATTTTGAAGTGCGTGGGGAAAATATTGAAGTGTATCGGCATTTTTATCATCGATGGGAGAATTTTGAAGTGGTCGAGGCAAGTATTGAAGTGCATGGGGCATTTCTATCATCATTGGGTCAATTTAGAAGTGCATGGGGCATGTATTTAAGTGCCTGGGGAATTTTGAAGTGCTTTGAAAAATATTGAACTGCATGGGGAGTTTTTATCATCCTTGGGAGAATTTAGAAGTGCCTGGGAAAATATTGAATTTCTTAGGGCAATTTATCATCTTTCTGAAAATTTTGACGTGGGAAAGTATTGACGAGCCTGGGGCATTTTCCTCATCACTAGGTGAATTTAGAAGTTCATGGGGCATTTTCTCATCACCGGGTGAATTTAAAAGTGCATGGGTCATTTTTCTTCAATGCGTGAATTTAGAAGTGCTTGGGGTTGTTATTGATCAATGTATGAATGCTTTTATAGTGTTGGGACATTTTAAAACAACGATGGGAAAAGTTATCACTTTCCGGGGCAAATTTGTGTGGATTGAGGCATTTTTGTGATTTCTTGGGTGATTATATCATTGTCGGGTGTTTTTCTCCCTTACCTAGGGAAACTCTTGAAGTGCATAGGGCATCTTTATCATCATTGGACGAATTTTGAAGTTTCTGGGGCAAGTAATGAAGTGCCTGGGAAATCATGGAATTTCATGGGGGGAGTTTTATCTTTGCTAGGAGAATTTTGAAGTGCCTGGGGAAAATATTGAAGTGTATGGGCGTTTTTATCATCATTGGGAGAATTTTGAAGTGGTCAAGGAAAGTATTTAAGTGCATGGGACATTTCTATCATCATTGGGTCAATTTAGAAGAGCATGGGGCAAGTATTGAAGTGCCTGGGGACAACTTTGAAGTGCTTGGGGGAAATATTGAAGTGCATGGGGAGTTTTATCATCCTTGGGAGAATTTAGAAGTGCCTCAGAAAATATTGAAGTGCTTAGGGAATTTTTATCATCTTTGGAAGAATTTTGAAGTGCACGGGGAAAGTATTGAAGTGTCTGGGGCGTTTTTCTCATCACTGGGTGAATTTAGAAGTGCATGGGGCATTATTCTCATCATTGGGTAAATTTAGAAGTGCATTGATGGGTGAATTTATCACTTGCCGAGGAGAATTTGTGTGGATTGAGCCATTTTAAGTATCCACTGACAAATATGAAACTCTCCTACCATTCAACACCAAAGAGAAGAAATTTTGGTGAGAAGATTGGTTGGAAGCTTGGAATTGGTCCAAGAACTATATCTCTATATAAAGGAAGTGGCCCACTACTAAAATATTCACTTAATTCTATCCGTTTGTTGGCCTGTAAAGATTCATGACCACACATGTCCATTGGACCATTAAGGGACGAGATAAAAAGTAGAGTCCCTACTTGCCTTGAATCTAGTTAGTGTAGTCGTGTTTCATCAACACCTTCTAGTTGTGAGTGATCAAATACTGCTTGTGAAATGTATAAATAAATCTATCCTCTCCTCATTCATACACTTGTTCATTCGAGAGTCTAGGAGTCGAGAGAGTCTAGAGTTGAGCTCCGGTGTATGTTATTATGTTGCACTACCTTAGTAATCTACATAATCAAAAGCTCGAGTCTTATTGGCAAAAGATTCACCAAATGTTTACTATATTTTATAAATCAGTGAAAGACCCGCCAAGTTTTTACGATTTTTTATAATTAAGTGAAATATTCGCCAAGATTTTACAATATCTTATAATCTAGTGAAATATTCACCAAGATTTTATAGCATTATATAATGAAATGAAAGATTCACCAAAAAAATTATATATACATATTATATTATTGATAATATCGCCTTCAATTTTTCCTATATATCAGGGAGATTCGCCCATTTTTTATACATATAAATTTTGGGGGGGTTCTTAAAATCATCCCTTCTTCTTGAGTAGTTCTCAATATCTAAAGCTGAACCTAGATGGAAAGAGGAGATAACAGTTGAATATTGCAAGGTGGAGAATGTTTATACTTTGCTCATGATCCAGAAAAAGAACACACATTTTCAGGTGATCTGACTCTCTATAAGAATTGTATATATCATACACCTAAGTCTAGGTTCAAATAGAAGGTCATGGTTGATCACCATTCTTCGCCTCCGTCTAGTCATTCCGGCTTTTTTTAAATCACTACAGCATAAGGAGAAAATTCTTTTGTAAGAGGATTAGAAATGAAGTAAAGGACGTTGCTTCATCATGTGATGCTTGCCAAAGGAAAAAAACAAAAATATGTGATTGTTAGAAGTCCAGGTGTGCTTCAACCATTCCTTATTCCCAGTCAAAAGAGGGAGTCAATCAGCATGGATTTGAGATTTCATCACTACTCTGCCGCAGGTGGGAGAAGATATTTTAATTTGTGGTTGATACGGCAATTATGAAAGTTCATTTTATCGCAATGGATTTCACTGATAAGGATTCACAACTTCGATGAATTTTTCATGCAACATATATACAAGTTACATGGGCTTCCAAAGAGTATTGTTAGTGACCAAGGTCCAAAATTCTAAATTCATCAACAATTTCTAGAAATAATTAAATAAACTTGTCAGTACCACCTTGACCCCAAGTACCAAGTTATGACCCTTGAACAGATAGACAAACAAAAATAGTAAGTAGATACATATCTAGAGGGGTATTTGAGAAAATATGTCACAGACCAACAAGCTTCTTCACCCAGATGGTTGTATTTGGCAAAAAAATGGTTTAATACAACATACCATACCTCCCTTGGAATATCACCATTTTAGGCCCTTTACAATTATAACCCTCCTTCACTAATTGATTTGACAAATGAAGACCCTCAGGTGCCTGCTGTTACATATTTTCTAGGGAAAATCCAACGGATATTGAAGCAATGAAAGGAGAACCTCAATTTGGCCCAAGAAAGGATGATATCCCAACAAGACCAACAACACAGTAAATGGGAATTTCAGGTCAACAATGAAGTGTTTTTAAATTTACAACTTTACAATCCCCGAATGGGGTGCCTAGAAGTGGAGGCCCACCAGCAAGTGGTAGTAATAATGGCTGATGGCAAGTGGAGGCTCGAGGCGATGCCCACATGCCACAATGACAAGGGTAATAGTACCATGCATATTGGGTCTCTTCCACCACTCCAGGCATTATGACAAGTTGGAGGAAGGATGTAGTACAGGTCTGCTTGTGTAGAGATGATTATGGCTTGGAAGAAGGGTAAGGCTATATCACAGATGAGTCCTCTCTCCAAAGATGATGCCACTTGGGAAGAGGATCTCTACATACTATTCAAATTTATGTGTAAGTGTTGCAATTTGCTCGACAACTGTTCAAGTTAAATTCTGAGTATGGCCCTTCGGCAAGGTTCCAGACAACATGTGGAGTCCAGTTGCCCCCCTCATCGAAGCTCCAGAGGTCGTAAAGAATCCAATCGACCCCAGTATCGTCCTTGAGAAGAGACAAAGACCAGGAATTTGGGTTCTCAATACAGAAGACTCACTACCCTCGAAGTCCAAGATTGGATCAGTTGCATTGAGCGGGATGCTCAGGCCGAATGGGAGCGTCGAGAGGGACTTAACCCAGAAATTGAAGAGAGTTACTAGTGCCCAGATTTCACCACAGCAAGAACCCAACACACCGACTATCTTAGACAGATGGACGTCTATTGGAAATCACAATTCTTTGTTGGTCAGACGCTCCAAGAGGCAATGGAGATGAAGCAACGATTAGTGAAGGAGATGGTGGACATGAAGGCTCTGATGGAGGCCTTTGTTACTTGGAGCTCTATGATTGTTAGTAAACTGGGAGTGGATTCGCCGGTGCTGATGGCCAATATGGACAAAGGGACACCACCTCTGTAGGCTTCATTTTGTTCAAATACCTCCATAATAACCCAAAATTTGTCCTCATATTTATGCTGGTTTCAACATTATTTAAGTCTGACCCCTTCCTGACTGCTTCATAGGATGAAAATAGTACTTATTACAGGACTATCAGAGAACAAAGAATGGTCAAGTTGTCGGAATATATCACACAGGACCCTTTTTGCAAGTGTAGATCACCTACAGTAAAAATTCACCCTACAACTGGTTGATTTCGTGTAATAAAGTCCTCAACATAATTGTGGCAATGCTGATGATATCCTGATTTGAGGTTGCTGCAAAATTTTGCTTTGAAGATGTGCAAAGAGAGGCCTGGAATGACCCAGAATTAGCCTTGGGCGGTGCTAAAGATTGCCTCTGATGTATAACTTTTTCCAGACTTTGTATTAAGGTGAAAATCCATCCAAGGATACAAAATTAGGTTTGAGAAATGATGTTACTGCTACCAGAGAGATTTCTAATAGTCACGTAAAGGAATTAATTTCTTCCTTTTCCCTCATGAGTTTCAGTTAGCCATCTTTTTAGCTACCACATAGACATTTCATGAAATAACATACCTCACAGAATGTATCAGTATAGCATATGACATCAGTCATGTGCAAAAAGGAGAGCGCTACCAAACATCCATGGATATAAGGAATACCATGTGTAAAACACCATCAAGCCATCAATCTACACATCCATCAATGATCCAAAGCATCACCAACTGTCAACCCCAGATGAAGAACACAAGTGGACACCCATGCAATATGGGGGGTAACACCATCCATGATTCCAAACCATCAATATGTCATCCCTATTGAAAAATACAACTGGGTACCCAAGCAATATGGGGGATAGCAGATTCCATATGCCCAATGGAAAGACACTAGTCTTCAGTGCACTCATCCATCTAATATCTTAAAATTCATCAAAATGTTTTGCTAGAGCTAACTCTTCATTTCACTTGGGACTCCATTGCCTAAGCTCTAGTAATCCTATTCTAGGGATACTCCCTTGAGCCAGACTAAAGTGAGAATAGGTTTGTGAGGTGACATTGGCATCCCTCTTAGTTCCTCCAAGTGCAAGGTCTTACTTGACCTTTAGGAATTTATCTCAAGAAGGGTTTGAGTGGTAACACATCACAATATACTGCTTTGCATTTAACAGACTACAGGAAATGAAATTGTATTTTTAAGACTATTAAAATGAAGTTATAGATTTCAGTGAAGTTTATGTTCTATTCATGAACCAAACTAATTCTATATTTTCTTCTAATTTCGGGAAAGTGCATCTCATATTTCATTAATAAATAAAGGAAAGGAGATATAGCATGTGAGCTATGATTTGAATTTCAAGAGAATTTACGTCTTTCCTGAAAACGCCGATGCTGGATGAAATCAGTACAAAACTAAATTAATTCTTACAAATCATAGTCCAGTGTCTCTAAACTGTATACACATTTCCATGCTAGAACCTTGTACATGTCAATTACATGGCAATTATCGGTACATCATTCATTTTAAGATATATATTCAAAGAATTCTGTGAATGTAATTCTATGTAAAAGCAATATATATATATATAGCATCAAACCTGTTAATAACTTGAAACTTGAATTGTGCTACTAATGCACCATACCTTTGGCGACCTCTGCTTTGAAGCTTGGAGCATTTATAGATAGGTCCAGTTTCACAAATCGAGGATCCAAGGCACCTCTAGCATAACTAGAAGTAAATAAGAAATTTACTGCACTTGGGACAGGAACCTCCGACGTGAAAACACACCAATAGAGTAAGTTCATATAGGTACTGCATGAAATTTGAATACCAGATTCCAGAAGCAATAACTTGGTATCAAGGTCCAAAAAAATTATTTAAAGATCCAGGTAGCAAATTTAGTTCAACGAAATTTAACATTTACTGGATCAGACATCTCAACTTGGATCAGTAAGGCAGAAGTCAATAAATCAAGCATTGAATAGGAATTTAAAATTGGATCTAAATGCTAAAACGATTCCCCTAATCCCTGATTCCGACGAGATTCTGGTACGAAATCTTAGCAGGGGAGGCCGATTCCAGTAACTTTGAAAGGGCATGATCTGATGATACTAGATGATTCTCCAAATGAATACCAATATTAAATATATTATAATGCATTATTGCACGCATCTTGCAAACATATTTAGGAAAACATAAAAAATAGGCAAACTGGCATATAAATTGATAGTAGATACGGTATTTCAATATGATTTTATAGTAAGGAGAAAATGTTTGATATTGTAGCCAGTTGAGAAGGTGTTTTATAAATTGCATGTATGAAATAACAAGTGATATGAAATGAAGAGTAATAACAAATAATTCATGACTTTATTATGAAATCTATTGTAAGGTCACTGAAGAAGCAGTTTCTGACCCTAATAAGCATCCAACATCCTTAACTGATATAAAAGATCATAGAGCATTGAGAAAATTCATTGTAAATTAGTTTTAGCCAAGTCAATCATATCCTGTCTGTAATGTACCCACATGTCTGCTCTCAACCAGTGGCGTACCCCACCTATAAAAAATTCCCCTTCTCTTCCATTCCAACATTTGTAACAGGATTCCCGTGCAATATAGCATATTATTTTAAACGATCAGTGGAAATTATATGCATGAGAACTGAAACAGCCACAGTCTAGATAAGTGGATTGACACACAGCATGCATAGTTGGGATATTGATAGACACCTCTGCTCCATTCAACCCTCATATTCAGATTTTAGACAGAGATCATACAATATGAAAATAATTATATAAACTTAATCCTCATAACAATATTCACATATGCATCAACAGATTATCATAAAACATAAGCAGCATAAACTGAATCTACAAGTCCATATTAGAATATGTAGGAAACATTCCCTGGAATCCAATTCCTACCACATCGGTGGCAATTGTTTCCTAGGTAGCGGAGGCCTAGACAACAAGTGATTACAGCTAAGTGATTACATAGGTAGCTGAGGCCTAGACAACAAGTTATTACATAGGTATCTTGTTAGTTTTTTCAGAGTTTAATACATTCTGATCTAGGATCTTAACTAAAAGAAAAACATGTACAGCATATCAAGCATAAGTGACAAGAGACAAAAGACACAAAACATTTCACCGAGGAAAACCAAGAAGGTGAAAAACACCGCAACTTCCTCAGAGATAGAATAAGCATCAATACAATGATCACCATGATCAAACCCAAGAGATAGATATCTTCAGCAGCATGCTCCTCCTCCACTTGTGTGCACTCCTCTCTCTCACTAATACGAAGTGAGTGAACAATAGAATGTGTAAAATGAGAGAGACACACTCTCTGTTTATACACTAACTTGACTTGACATTTATACAACTAGGTCAGCCTCAACTTAACCACTTAACATAATGCTGACTGGGCCGACCCCCACTAGGGTGGTCTAATAACCCTTTGACCCACATGACTCATACAGGGTTGACCCCATCAAGGTGGTCTAATAACCCATCAAGTATAAGTTACGACACTTACAATATAATTGACGACACTTCCAATCAAAGGAATAATACATCTCCGTTGGGGATACAATAAAGTACGAATACAATATACAAGTGAATATCTTCCGAAGTTACAAATACATCAACACTCCCTCTTAACTAGGAAGGTATTCTCTTGACACAAGTCATCAATACATATAGGCACAAGTCTTTAATTCTGGAGCTGGATCATCGTCACTGGATCACGGAGCATCATCATCATCACTGCTGCTGTACTCGTCATCTCGATCACTAGTCTATCTCTGAATTCTTATTGTCATAGGAAGTTCGAGAGAGCCAACCCTTTTTTCATGCTAGATGTAGGCCCACCACCTGCAGGTCTTCATCATCACTGGCCATACTGTGGAATCCTCAAGACTTATTATGTGCATCAAAAAAACCTCGAAAGAGTGTCCCAAGATCCTTTATGTGCCTAATCACGACCGGCAAGATCTCCTAGGGTGCTATTACATATGACCCCACCAAAAAACCTCGAAAGAGAATCCTAGGACTGATTACGGGCACACAACCCAACCTATCGGATCTCCCAGGGAGCTATTATATGTGGTCACCACAAAACCTCGCAAGAGCATCCCAGGACTGATTACGGGCACACAACCCAACCTATCGGATCTCCCAGGGCGATATTATATGTGGTCATGGAAAAACCTCTAAAGATTATCCCAGGACTGATTACGAGCACACAGCTCAACCTATCGGATCTCCCAGGATCTTTTACATGCAATTGCACAACCTTTCCATGGCCACAGAGTATCATCCTGATACTCATGATCATACTGATCATGCCATCTCATCGTCCACGAAGCACAACCCAGATGCACATCACACAACACTTACATTCACTGGCATGGGAAGACACACTTCAACAATCCGTGAAAGGATCAACACTTATATCTACGCCATGGGAAGACACACTTCAACCATGCGAGAATGGCATCGCATTTATATCCATAGCCATGGGAAGACACACTTCAACCATGCTAGGAATGGCACAACACTTATATCGCAGCCATGGGAAGACACACTTCAACCATGCTCGAATGGCACATCACTTATATTGCAGCCATGGGAAGACACACTTCAACCATGCTCGAATGGCACATCACTTATATCACAGCCATGGGAAGACACACTTCAACCATGCTCGAATGGAACAACAATTATATCACAGCCATGGGAAGACACACTTCAACCATGCTCGAATGGCACAACACTTATATCGCAGCCATGGGAAGACACACTTCAACCATGCTCGAATGGAACAACTCTTACATCAATGACCATGGGAAGACACACTTCAACCATGTCGGAATGGCCACAGCCCTTATATATGCACCATGGGAGGACACACCTACCACCATGTGAGAATGGCTCATGTGCATCTGTGTCTTCGGAACTCATCACACATGATCCAACTGATCATGCAATGTATCCACCTGATACATATCATCACAGATGATCGTCCTGATTATCATCATAGCATCATCTTGATGCATATCATCCAGAGCATCATCCTAATACTCATCACACATGATCATCCTGATCATCGTCCTGATGCATATCATCCAGAGCATCGTCCTGATACTCATCACACATGATCATCATGATCATCGTCACTGCATCATCCCGATGCATATCATCCTGAGCATCGTCCTGATACTCATCACACATGATCATCATGATCATCGTCACTGCATCATCCTGATGCATATCATCCTGAGCATCGTCCTGATACTCATCACACATGATCATCATGATCATCGTCACTGCATTGTCCTGATGCATATCATCATGAGCATCGTCCTGATACTCATCACACATGATCATCATGATCATTGTCACTGCATCGTCCTGATGCATATCATCCTGAGCATCGTCCTGATACTCATCACACATTATCATCCTGATCATTGTCACTGCATCGTCCTGATGCATGTCATCACACAATGCTTACATCCACAGCCATGGTAAGGATCCTCCTATCACCATGCTTAGAATGGCTCCTGCAAATGTGTCCCATCACTTCTTCCTCGAAGTATCTTCAATGTGAAGAACACCAAGCCTCTCTCTGAAGTACTCAAACTTCACTCTGGCTAGTGGTTTGGTCAACACATCTTCAATCTACTCATCTGTCGCAACATGCAGGAGCTTCACTCCTCCTCTCTGCACCATAGCCCTGATATAGTGATATTTGATCTCAATGTGCTTCGACCTGTCATGGAACATCGAGTTCTTAGACAACTTCACACAACTCTGGTTGTCACAGAAGATACCATTAGCCTCCAACGGGAGATCAAATAACTCAGACAATAGCTTCCGGATCCATACTGCCTCACAACTAGCCGCACAAGCTGCAACATACTTTGCTTCAGTTGTACTCAGTGCTACGCAGGACTGCTTCCTACTAAACCAAGAGATCACACCTGATCCCATACTGAAGCAACACCCATAAGTGCTCTTCCTATCTGCAACACTGCCTGCCCAATCTGAATCAACATAACCCTGCAGGTTAAACTTTTGATTCGCATCATACTTGAGCCCATAATCAATTGTACCCTTCAAGTACCTCAGAATGTGCTCTACAGCAACCAGGTGAACACCTCTGGGATCTGTCAAGAACTGGCTCAATGTTTTCACCGCAAAGCAAATATCTGGTCTCATGTTCGTCAGGTACATCAAGGACCCAATCATCTGACGATACACAGTAACATCAACCGGATCAGATGAAGCATCACACGGAAGCTTCAGGTTTGATGCCATAGGTGTGGCCATGGCCTTGCAGTCCATCATCCCGAACCTCTTCAAGATCTCTACTACATACTTTCATTGTCCAAGGAAGATTCCATCTGCACTCTGCCACACCTCCATGCCTAGAAAGTAGTGCATCATCCCAAGTGCTTCATCTCGAACTCGGCAGCAAGCTTGATCTTGTAGATCCACTTGGAAGTCACAACATACTTCCCTTCTTGTCTCGGGACCACATCCCAGACATCATTCTTCATGATCGACCAGTACTCCTCGATCATGGCATTCTTCCATTACTGCATCCCGAATCCTGGGAACTTCAAATTCTTCAATATCTTCTATAGATAGTTTTTATTTGATCTTCATTGCTGGAACAAATGTTGTAGTCATTTTGGTAGGTGATGGTACACAGTATTTCCTATAAGACAAGTCCAATTGCATGATTAGAAACTTCTCATAGTTTTTCAAAAACACATTCTTATGCATAAATACATATGTCATATAGTCATGCAATTATGTTGGCCAATGTTTCCATACAAAATTTATCCATATTCCGTAACTTTCTAGATTCCTTCCATCTCTACCAGAACATTGTTAAGAGTGTGCACAACTCCCAACATGTCAGCAAAGAGGTTTCATTCTAGATAAGTAGCAATGGAATGTTGTACAGTACCATAGGCCACTTACCCATTATTTGCATATTTAGTAGTATCTTGTTCATTAATGCAACTTTTCTAATATGCATGATACATATCCTAAATCTAGGAACATAAATATGTATATGACTGGACAACATCATTTAAGTAATCATATATACAAGAATTGATGATTCAAATACTTATCTTTGTTTGGTTGTGGGTGGACTCCCTCTCAATCTTTGCTTCCTTGCAGGAACTACTGGAGTGTGCTCCCTCTTGATCTTTTCTTCCTTGATTATCTGTCCTTGAACTTATATCCATCCTGGACCACTATGCATGCTTAAGTGTGCACTAGTGTCATCCTTAAGATCATACATAATCATACATTCATTAGTATAATCTCAATACTATCAAAACATTATGATTCTTAAATATGTATTTCACACATAGGTAATAAGCGTTAGTATTCAAGGTTTTAGGGAAGACTTCTTTTACTCATGCATATTCTTATTTGACCATAAGACTGTTCTGGTTAGTCATATCATCAATCAAAGTAATAAACATAATATGCATAAGCCCTTAATTACTTAAACTTCTAACTTCAATAGTAACCATTATCATTCATACAAAAGTATAAGATCCTAACACAAGGTAGGATTCTAACTTGATATAGGAAAAACATACCTGGATTATCATGCTTTCTAGTCATGTCTAACATACTCACATAATGTCTTCTTGTTCTCTTCAATGACTTGTTCTAGTAACCTACATAACTCATAAGTTAACCATTGTAGAACCAAATTATAAATACCTCATACGTAGAGCTTCTATGTGATCCATGACTATGGATGAGTCTTTCTCTTCATGTCACCATGGTCATATGTTCTTGATCTAGAACTTTCTTGATGTACCTTTCATGTTAGCGGACAACAACATCTTCATACAATACCATAGTGCATTAGTACAATCATATAACCCTAATCAATGAATGTCTTCTAACATTCACATGCATTCATACTTTTACTAGGGTGATAAGACAATTCTAAGATTAATCAAGTTTGTACTAACCTCAATAATATGAAGACAAACCTATCGTAAGCTTAATCATGAACAGATTTCAACACATACGTGTATCTCCTCAAGTCATACCTGTCAAGATTTCTTGTAGTCTTCTTATGTAAGGCCTTAGCCTCATCTCCCTCTGAAACTGCAACTTCTTCACTTATGTAGGTGTCCAATTCAGTCTCTTCTAGGATTAACCCAATCCACTTTGATTTGTTGAAATTGGATCTAGAGCTGGATTAGGGTTTGTCAAAGAAACCCTAAAAATTCAAACTTTGAATTTCAAACTTCTGAATGGATGGAAAGATGTGGCTTGTTGAGATGATCAAGCTGGTATACTTCAATTTTGAAAACTACAAAATTTGACCCCTCAAAATTGCCTTTTAAACTTTTGGATTCACTAGACAGGACCCCGAACTAGGGTTTGATAGAGCCCACCCTTATGCCCAACCAAAAGGTTCGATCTTGTGTTCTAAACTTCTATTTTTCTGAGGGGCTTCCAGCCGTGGTCGCAGATTTAAAAAATTCCAACTTTTGCAAAATCCCTAATTTTCCATCTTTCCGATCAAAATCTCGAACTAGGGTATGATCAAGCGTGGCCTTCTGCCCAACCAAAAAATTCGATCTTGGTCTCTAAATTTTGATTTTGATGAGGAGCATCTTGCGGTGGTCTCTGATATCAAGAATTTCAACTTTCTCTGAAACCCTAATTTCCCACAGCAGTGATGATCCAAGAATGAAGGTGCTCAAAATCCAAATTTGTTTTGACAGAAATATGCACCTGATTGTTTTTGTTGTAACTCAGAAATTACCTGAAACTTTGTCCTATGGTATCCTGACCTGTCATCTTTCCAACCCCACAGGTATGACCTCAATTGGATTCTCTCAGAGAGATTTATGCCAAGTGTCGCAACATGACCTGTTTATGGGATAAAATAGGAGAGAAAACTTGTACGGCATGCCACGTGTCATTGATTCCGTTTAGGCCTCTAAAAAACTTACCTGAGAAAGTACAGTCCGTTTCCTACCTGTCACATTTTACGAAATTTCATTTGGAGCTTCCTAGCCCAAGTTGTGACCTTTTTTCCTAGGTCACTTGTTTGTGATTGAGATATGGAAGAGGCAGAAACCCTAGATTGTATTGATCATAAATCACAAAGTAAAGCGAATTAGAAGTTTTGCTTCAGACACAAGGTACATGGGGATGTTATATACAACTTGTGAAGGTTTCAGATCTTGAAACTTCTCTAAAATGTATATATAGCAAAAGTTTTACGATGACTGGTTTTTTCTATATCAAGCCCTAGCTTCCGATTTGTCGCAAATGCAACAAGTCTCATAAATGCCATAGCATGCCTTCCTTCAAGATAGCTCTGATACCATGTTAGTTTTTTAGATTTTAATACATTCTGATCAAGGATTTTAACCGAAAGAACAACATGTACAACATATCAAGCATAAGCGACAAAAGACAAGAGACACAAAACATTTCACCGGGGAAAACCAAGAAGGTGAAAAACCCCGCAACTTCCTCAGAGATAGAATAAGCATCAATACAAGGATCATCATGATCAAACCCAAGAGATAGATATCTTCAGCAGCATGCTCCTCCTCCACTTGTGTGCACTCCTCCTCTCTCTCACTAATATGAAGTGAGTGAACAATAGAATGTGTAAAATGAGAGAGACACACTCTCTATTTATACACTAACTTGACTTGACCTTTACTCAACTAGGTCGGCCTCAACTTAACCACTTAACATAATGCTGACTGGGCCGAACCCCACTAGGGTGGTTTAATAACCCTTTGACCCACATGACTCATACAGGGATGACCCCATCAAGGTGGTCTAATAACCCATCAAGTATAAGTTCTGACACTTATAATATAACTGACGACACTTGCAATCGGAGGAATAATACATCTTCGTTGGGGATACAATAAAGTACAAATACAATATACAAGTGAATATCTTCTGAAGTTACAAATACATCAACATAGCTGAGGCCTAGACAACAAGTGATCAGTTGTTGTCTAGGCCTCATCCTCACAAAATACTTTCAGATCACAAAACTCTCATGATGAAGTAGACACCATAACAAAAGCCAAAGACAGAAAAAACAAAAGAAAAACAACAATTGTTACAACATAAGTTGAACCCATATGTATATCCTGGGTGAGGTGGTTATAGAAGATTATATATGAATCTAGAATTGAAACCTATATTTCACTATTACAAAAGGCCTCTGCTCATTTCATCTTAATGCATAAAGGCTTCTGGGTCGGTGGGACTATGGTTGATCCAACGGTTTCCCTTACTGTCCACATACTTAGGCTGTGATCGTTCATTGTCTTTCTTTCTCCATTGCATTCCTCTATTTAGATTCCTCTGCAGTCTCTAAATATTGTATCCTCTGAATGAATCCACTACTTGAAAGTTGATGCAACACAGTAGTGACTTTGGTGACCAAGTTGCATGGCTTCTTGGCCACTTCAAATGCTTATGGGAGGAACGATAATACTTCATCAAAACTGCCAGTCAACTCCCATTCCACCTTGGTATCCTTATCATGGACTACAGCCTTTCCATCCTAGGAATGCCACACCTACTTTCTCAATTGTTCTTTCCCTACAAGGCATTGGTCATCTTGCGCTTTCCATTGGGTTTTTTGCTTGAGAGATTGTTCCACCGATATGGATAACACTAGTGACATATAACCCATTTAATTAAAGAAAGTAATAGGTAGCATAGGTATACACAATAAGTGATTACAACTAAGCATGGACAACAAGCAACAAATGACTTGTTCATTGCACTTAACGTGTGATCTATTGATGTTCATTGACCACAATTTAAGTGGCTGTGCTAATTTATAGGGACTCACTTTCTACAATATGCTTCTCCATTGTTTATTTCAATTGTTAATTTTGGGCTAAATATTGCTCATTGTTTCCCAGCCTTGAGTAAAAATACCCTCTTGAGTTAATCACAATTACATCCAATTCAATTATTTCCCACTACTTCACTTCCTTGAACTCTATAGAGGCATATTGATACAACGATATCTGGAAATGCTTAGCCCTTCCCCAGTCTGTCCAGCTGAGTCTATCATGGATTACTCTTAGCCGATGGTAAATCCAAACTCAAATCCAGACCCTGTTCCATGAAATATTGTGGTGAGATTGCAGACTCATCCTGGCATTGATTTATGGATTACCGCTATCAAAACTAAGTTTACCTAATTTATGATAGGCATAGCTCCAGGATGAGCCCACATATATTCATTTATGACGGCCTCTTGATTTGACAAATTAATGACTACATACTAGCCAAACTTCTTCCCTCTCAAGTAAATAAGGTTATGGGTCTCCTCCACATTTGTATCCTGCGCCCAAACTTGAGATCTGATCGGTTGGCTGAGCTCAGTAAATTAGGGGTAATCATAATCGTCTCCCTGTGTATTCAATTCAAGGACAGTATATGCATCCTTGTGAGGCTGTGTGGAGGCCTCGTAAATGTTGTTCAGTGATACCGACTTTTCTGCCATTTTCAAACAT
Organism: Larix kaempferi; assembly: GCA_027924585.1. Lineage (NCBI taxonomy): Eukaryota > Viridiplantae > Streptophyta > Pinopsida > Pinales > Pinaceae > Larix > Larix kaempferi. The sequence goes on along the minus strand of BSBM01000579.1, from coordinate 3,373,504 downwards.
AAAAACCCTAGAAACCATCGTTTTCCCACCAAAATTAACCACTCGAAAAAATCCCCAGATAGTGCAAAAGCAAGGTTTTTATTGAAAAACGGAATACCCAAAAACGATTTCAAAGACTGAAACACCTTTAATGGAGAAGGAAAAAAAGGTTTTGAACTGTTGAGTTGAAAAAAGAATTTAAGATATTTTAATGGCGGACTGAGGGTTCTGACTACCTGAAACATCGTTTACGCATGGATATTTCGCTTTGAATCTGGAAAAAATAATGGCACGGATAGATCTTGCCTGGATATGAAGCTTAATCGATCGATACTCACTTACAGGGTTGATGCTACAGCTACAGGACATGCAGATGCCGAATAACAGATGTCGACTGCATTGCAGTTACTCCGTCGAAAACGGCATGCCAGGTCCTCCATCGAAAAGGTAAATACTGCACCTGGATTGCAGCTACACCAGAGAAAAGGTAAATCCCTGTCACGGCAGCAGGTGTGGATTTCCAAAGCAAAATGAAAGGGAAATCGCGTAACAAGAAGCTAAGCGGATAATGTGTATAAGGTAAAAAACTATAGTTTAAAAAAGCCTTACTGAATACTAAGCATATAAGGTTGAAGGCATGAAACATGACATTGAATAAATAAGTCTGCATTTGGAATGGTTAGATTTATGTTGACTAAATTAGATGACCATGTTAGTAAATTCGAAAAAAAAAACTAGTGACATAGATATGCACTGTAATATAATTTTTGTTTTTTCTCATGGGTCATAACATGGTACAGGACAACCCTTAGCATCCATTGAGTTTGTTAAAGAGTGACCAAAGGTGGTAGAAACAGTCAAACAAACTAGCCTTATTAGGATAACACAAGAACACCTACCAAATTTTATTGATTTGGAGCAAGAAGACTTCCTGATATAGGAAGCCCATAGTGGGCATCAATTTGGCTAACTCTATTTTTTTTATGGTTCATACTTGTATCTTTCTTCACAGTCTATATGCAAGACAATACATTTTAGATTTTATAAGGGGTCAGTATGTACTAGTCAATTCAGAGGCTTACCAAAATTTTATTGTGTGAAGGCCCAACTCTTTAGAACAATTTCCAAATTTTGCTTATTATGGTATTTATCTATTTTTCTTGATTGTTTGAATCCTCAACAACATCATTCGACTATAAATAATACTCAATTTAATTTTTAAAAAATAACCTACATACTTGTAAATAAATCATTATGTAAGTTCCTAAACAACACTAACAAGGAACCTAATACTAATTTTCCAAATAAAAGCATCCATCCAGAAATCCAATGGACATTCGTTTAATATCTTTAGGTTAAGGACTGCAAAACTGAAGCTCATACTTCATTCAAGTCATCATTTGTTTTTGTTTTTTTAAGTAAAAAATGGAACCCATAACAACAAACTAAATATCCATAATTATTTATCTTAAAATTTAGAAGGTTTATAACTACAAAAATAGCCAATATAAAACCAAAATATGGAGTTTGATGGTAAGGGAAAAACAAAACCAATGATAGAAACTTGTTTTTCATGTGCAACGAACCAAGCAAAAAAGACTCTAGGGATGATGAACCACCCTTCGTTATCATACTTCATTTGATTTTCATTTACATTCCAAATAAAAAACCAATTCCTTTCCCAACTTCATTGATTCCTTAATACCACGAATGATATTATTGGATAAAAGTCTAACTGTAGCATGAATGATATTATTAGATAAAAGTCTAACCGTAGGATTCTATTGTACAAAGGAATTCTTAAGAGATTGATGATATCTCTACTAAATTTTTCACTTAGGTTGCTCGTGCTTATGAAGCTTAAGGTTTGGAAATTTAAATTATCATACTATTCATGCATAAATGAAATTCTAAAAGAAATCATACTTAGCTATTTTATGAGTTTTAATAATAGAATATATCCATGGAAGAAAAGAGTACCTTTCACAGTCTTGGTTATGAAATAGGCTGCTATAATAGTGACCATAGAAGAAATGCTTGATTATATAAGAGATAACAACAATACACTGGTCCAAATTTGGGAATCATTCTTCCTATCAATGTACATCTAGTGGTATGGTATATTCATTAGCAACTTATTTCCCTTGAACAAGAAACAAAGACAAACATCACTTTTATAAAAGTAGTGGATAACACACCCAAGAATGTAAATGAGGTAGACATAACTTAGCAGTAAAACTATGTTTAAAGTAAAAAATTAATGTTGCTAAGAAAATCATGGTGAATATGTAACAATATCACTACAACACTTGTAATAATCTTGAAGTCAAACCAATGGTAGTTGAATAGTTGGAATTGTTTAGCTTCCAAGTGTATAAAACTGTCTACCTGTACTAAATAGAGGAAAGACATTTCTGGCATCCGAGGAAAGCTCTAGTTAGTGGTTGTGGATGTGGGTATAGGTGGCGGTTAGTTTTGTGTAGTAGTCTAGGGTTGAGCTTTCAAGGGGTAGTCGCCAAAATATTTTCTTAGCGAATTGTAGCCACATGAAGAGTAGCGAATTGTTATTGGAGGTGAACCTAAACTTGATTCTCATGTCTATTCTAAAAATTGTAACCCAAAATAATTGATAGATTGCACATGTTCTCATGTCACATCCATGAACCAAGGTTCCAAAATTAAGACATCAATTTCGAAATCCCCAGGATCCAATTAATAATTGCTTGAGAATCACCATAAATAGAAAGTTGTAACCCCTCATAGAGGCAAACCAAAGGACACAACGCACCGCCATGACTTCTGCCTTGATGCAATCCCCCTTCCCAATACCCATTCTGATGCGGATAGTGTGATTCCAGCGAAGGTAGTAATGGCCCCTACTCCACAAAATCCCAACCTCGATGCATCGTCAAAGAGTCGACAAATGCCACCACAATCGATGTTGGGAAAGTTGATATTCCGACGCTTGGGAGGCATAATAGAGTCCAGGTATCCACTACAGAGATTCCATATTCTGTTGCATGTCCCAAACACCGAAGGAGTCTGATTTTCAAAAATTGCTACATTACAAACCCTCTAGATGCAGTCGGTCATGAAACAAGGAAGAGCCTTAAGAGATGGAGCACCCCGCAAGCACTTAGAAATGCACTCGTTGAGAGAAACCCCACTCCAAGGTATACAATAACGAACCCAACGTAATAAAATGGACCAAACTTCCTGTACAAAGCTGCAATTAACAAATAAATGCAGTGTGTTTTCCGTGACAGATCTGCACAGGGAATAGTAACCGGGTCCATGAAAACCCCTACACTACAAATTCTCCTAGGTAAGAATTTTGTCCTCAAAGCACTGCCACAAAAAAACGTAGTTTTGGTGGAATCCTCCATTCCCACAGCTGAGAATGCCACCATTGATGCAACGGTGCAATACCCCGGTCCTGTGAGATCACCTTATACACTTGAGCCATCGTCAGAAGACCATTCGAACCAGGACAATCCCATGGAAGCCTATCCACAGAGTGGGTAAGACGAATACCAACAAAATTGAGCTGAGCAACATAATTATCCCAAACAGGAGCCCAGCGATCAGGTATGTCCAAATCCTTAGCTGACAACCATCGAGAATCGGAACACGGAGATCCTTGATAAACTTGGGCGAGGATCACCAATTTACGATCATGTAACTCCTTAATCAATCCACAAGGAAGTCTATACAGATCATCATCGCCCACGTACGAGTCAATTCCAATGAACAATTCCTTACCACTCCCAACCTTCCACTTCAGCCAAAGCCCAATGTACTTGAAAGTGCTAATCAGACTATGCCACACAACAGATGCTTGATGAGAGGAAACCACAGGCCTGTGAATCCATTGAACCACCGAGGACAACTTTAAATATTTAGAGCGGATGACCCTGCTCCATAAGCCACCATCAACCAAATCCCTCCACAAGCTCTTAGTTGGCATGTCCAGGTTGAACCATTCCAGGTTCTTCAAACCCCAACCCCCACTGGACTTAGGCCACAACAGTCTCTGCCTGGAAGTGAGATGGTGCTTATTGATGAGGGGTTTCCCCGCCCAAATGAAATGAAATAACTTGCCCTGAATACAGTTGAGAATAGACACATGCAACTTCCTCAGACCAAACCAATACACCGGAAGACTTTGCGAAACCGATTGGGCTAGGATGACCCTGCCCCCAATGGAGAGCCACCTGTGTGCCCAACAATTTATCCAGCGATCAACCCTCGGTAGTAACCATTTCGAATCCACCAGCCTGTAATCATTAGCTTTAATAAAGTAACCAAGATACTTGAACCCACAGTCTAGTGGCTAGTAACAAGGATACTTGAACCCTGAAGCTGTACTGGATTTTCACCTTTTTCTATTATATGCACAAGTTCTTTTGTTACAGCTTCTGGCTCTTTTTCCCCTACAAGAATCAGATTCTTCTTCTTAACCTTTAGAAGGATTTCTATGAGTCAACGTTGCTCATAATCCAGTGACCAAAGAGAATAGTAGCACCGAATAAAGAGCAAAATTTCGAGCCAAAATTTTCTCACGAAGCCATGGTTCTGGTCCTGAAACCCTTGTTAAAATTTCTGTTGTTGAATATAAAGAAGCTTGTTATAACTTTTGACTGTAGTCAACATGCCCTCATAGGTCATTTTGAGAGTGAAATTCCAAAGAGTCTATTTGGTAGACAAAGACTTGTACTACAATAGATACCTCCTTCATTACAGATTTCGTTAAAGAGATGCATGCAGTAAAAATAACAATACAGATTTTGTTCTAGATAACAATATTATGAAAAGTAATTAAAAAATCGATGTTCATCTATAAAATAAAAACTTAAAACTTAAACCTGGATCTATCAATCAAGAGAGAGAAAATTTCTTGAGTTTAAATTGCAAGTAGAGTACTAAAATGGAGAGACAACGTGATGAAAGAAATGATAGAGACAGAAATGATGGATATATCGCCCACAAAGCTCCAAACTTGCACATAAGTACACATATCACCTATGAACCTAACTCATGTGCTAAAAAACTCCTAATGGCATGCATATCTCAATTTTAGGGAAAACATACCTTTGAATGTTTTATGAAAGGAGTTTGTATTGTTATTTCATTTTATTCCTTCAAACACTGTATAAAACATTTCATATCCTTACAAAATCCTTTCGTTATTTCTAGTTTGTATTGAGACTTGTAATCTAAGGATTCTTTGTGTGGTACTCATGTGATGGTTAGGTGCCCTATGCTTGGCCCATGATCCATAAAGGAAAATATTAAGTGTAAAACTTTGTATTTTGACCCTTGATCATGGCTTGGACTGTCCTAATAACCTAGATAATTTCCTTTTCTAATAACCTATATTTTGATCTAACACCATGGATTAGGCTCCAAGAACCATCCTTAATGTTGTAAATATAAAAATGGCTATCATGCCCCACTTGTAATCTAAGGATTCTTTACTCAGGAATCATGTGATGTTTAGGGGCCCTATGGATGGCCCATGATCCATAAACAAAATTGTTATGGTGTATGACTCTATATTTTGACCCTGGATCGTGGCTTGGACTGTGGAAGCCAACTTAATTGGTTTGAAAAACCTCAACAACGATGATTATGATGATGAAAATGATGATGACAATGATGATGATGGTAAGGATGATGGTACCAATGATGAGGATGATGATGATGATAAGGAATGGTGAGGAAGTGGATGAGAATGATGAGGATTGAGCATCCATGTCTTGGACACTTAAAAGAGTCCCTATGTAGGGCCTATATAGTGTTTTAGGGTGTTGTAATGGCCCATGGTCCCCTTAGGAAATTCATATGGCCTTAGCCCCTATGTTTCCTTAAACTCCATGGTCCAATATCACCACACATACCTCTAAAGAAAATATTTGTCCTACAAGTGATGCATGGTTGCCATTACAATTTTTTTAGCATCAAGGATGGTTCTCGATGTATTGGGAATGGTTCAAGGGGGGACATTGATTTCTTAGGGCCTAGAAGAGACTTTTAATGCTCATGGACCATGCACACTGTATGTTTTAAGTGAGCTGGAAGAGGATTGGGCCAATTATGTTTATTTGCTCAATCATACTACACTAAACTTTCAAAGGAGGAGGACTACCTCAATGGTCAAGGAACAAAGGTCACTACATGGTTTTGTACATCGGCGATGGTTTTAAGGGTCATGAACATTGTTCAAGGAGGAAAAAAATGTCTTAGGACCTAAAAGAGGCTTTTATCGTTCACAGATCATGACCATAATAAAAAACCACCACACATTGCATATAGAGTGAATAATTGTCCTACATGGATCATACGATTGTTGTTGAAATATTTCAAATGCCATGGATGGTTCTTAGGGCCTTTTGCAGGGTTTAGGAATACAAACTAAGGTTGCAGGCCCTAAAATATTCATCTTTATGTGTGATGGATATTTCCATCCTTTGGAAATATGGGAACTCCCTTGGATCACTTTCCCAAGACCTAAGAAAGACAGGGGAGGTATACCAATATGTTTCCATCACCAGATCTAATCAATCACATACAACACATGAAAAAATAAGGAAGAAAGATTAACTCACCTTAGCTTATAAGCGCTCCTTTGATGATGGCCATGATTGATGTAGATCAGGTTGAATTGGCTCTAGCTCCACTTGATGATCAACCTACACACATATAGACAAAGAAAAACCTTCCTCAAACCTTTCTATAAACATGTATAAAATATGCATGTAATAGACATAAAATACTATATCTATACTAGATATAAGCTAGATCTATCAAGTGACTATTCATTATTGCAGTGATACTTGATGTGTGGTCAATCACACTAGCATTGTTTCATGAAATACTTTATTGGTTTAACCTCAAATAAAAATTTGGAATCTAGGTGCTACTTATGTCAGCATGCCTGGTGCTTTCCTTGGCGCAACATTAGAGTTTTCCTGGTGCAATTCCTTTCAAAATTCTTGGCGCAATTCCTAGTGCTATACTTGGCTCTATACCTGGCGCTATGTCAGATGATTTTCCTGGCGCAATTCTTGGCGTAATCCTTGGCTCTAGACCTGGTGCTATGCCTGGTGCTATTCTAGAATCTATGCCTGGCACTATTCTATGTTAAAATTCAATATGCTAAGACAGAAAATAGAAGCATTACATTCCATTTCACAATAATGGCATATACAGGATCACTGAAGAAACAACAAGCATAGCATAAACACAAGAGACACAGATTTATCCTGGGAAACCCTCATGGGGTAGAAAACCCAGTAAAGCTTCCTCAATATAGATGACCAGCAATATACAAAGATGCAAACCAAAGACATGATCTCCTCCTCCACCATAGCATACCTCTCCTCCACAAGTGCGCCTCTCTTAAGTGAGTGAGTGTGTCAAATGAGGAACAGACCTCCTCTATTTATACACTACACTGACATGTATTTTACACAAGTACATGTAGGCTCGTATTTAACCATTAGGTTAAATACCCTATTATAACTGACTCGGCCGACCCCCACATGGTGGGTCTAACAACCCTAGTTACCACAACCAATTCGGAGGAATAAACATCTCCGGATTCATAGTATAATCACATCGGAGGTATGGAACATCTCCGGAATAAATAATATACAAATATAATATTCTTAGAAGTTACAATATTCAACACTCCCCCTTAACGAGAAGGATATTATAACAACATCCGCAGGAGCAACGAGTCATACATCATACATGATACATCTATAAATCATTGGAAGCTTTCTCAACATCATCAGTAACTCAACCAGTTACTGGAACATCTTCAATACTGGAACATCAACATCTTCAGTACTAAGTCTTTATCTTCTGCAGTACTCAAACAGCTACAACAACATCAATATCTGAATCCTCACGATCGTCAGCATCGTCATCACACGATCATCAGCATCGTCATCACATGATCATCATCATCGTCATCACACGATCATCAGCATCGTCATCATATGAATATCAGCATCGTCATCATACGATCAACAGCATCGTCATCAGCATCATCATCACACGATCATCAGCATCGTCATCACACGATCATCAGCATCGTCATCACACGATCATCAGCATCGCCATCACATGATCAGCATCGTCATCACATGATCATCAGCATCGACATCACACGATCAGCATCGTCATCACACGATCATCAGCATCATCATCACACGATCATATTACAGGATGATCAATCCTACTCTCTTTAGGACATAGGTCCATGGATGATACAACCCAGATCAAGTTCCAGGATGATCAATCCTTATCTCTTTAAGACAAGTCTCATGTGTAGGGACGATCTAATCCCAACCACAGTGCCAGTCCTTTTTCATACTGGATGTGACCTAGATCATATCTAGGATTTACCGACACAGAGCTAGTCCTCTTTCATACTGGATGTGTCACGTCTACAGAGCCAGCCCTGTTTCATGCTGGATGTATCACGTCTACAGAGCCAGCCCTGTTTCATGCTGGATGTATCACATCTACAGAGCCAGCCCTGTTTCATGCTGGATGTATCACATCTACAGAGCCAACCCTGTTTCATGCTGGATGTATCACATCTACAGAGCCAGCCCTGTTTCATGTTCGATGTATCACATCTACAGAGCCAGCCCTATTTCATGCTGGATGTATTACATATACAGAGCCAGCCCTGTTTCATGCTGGATGTATCACATCTACATAGCCAGCCTTGTTTCATGCTGGATGTAACCTAGAACAATTCTAGGATTTGTCACGTACATTTTAAACCGAGGTCCAGGGACGATCCAGTCCTATCATGTACCTTTTGAATCGAAGTCCAGGGACGATCCAGTCCTATCATGTACCTTTTGAACCGAAGTCCAGGGACGATCTAGTCCTATCATTCAATTCTCGGAGACCTCATGTCTACAGCTCAAGTCAAAGGACCATAGTCCGAGTACGATCCAATCCCCTTACCTGTTCATTCAGGATTTAGTTCTCAGAGACATCATGTCTACGGCTCAATTCAAAGGACTAAAGTCCGAGGATGATCCAATCCCCTTACCTGTTCATTCAGGATTTTGTTCTCGGAGACATCATGTCTACGGCTCAATTCAAAGGACTAAATTCCGAGGACGATCCAATCCCCTTACCTATTCATTCAGGATTTTGTTCTCGGAGACATACGTCTACGACTCTCTTTAGGACTGAAGTCCAGGGATGATCCAATCCCCTCAAGTCCACCAAGGACTTCATTCTCAAAGACATACGTCTACGGCTCTCTTTAGGACTGAAGTCTAGGGATGATCCAATCCCCTCAAGTCCACCAAGGAATTCATTCTCGAAGACATACGTCTACGGCTCTCTTTAGGACTGAAGTCCAGGGATGGTCCAATCCCCTCAATTCCACCAAGGACTTCATTCTCGAAGACATACGCCTACGGCTCTCTTTAGGACTTATGTCCAGGGATGATCCAATCCCCTCAAGTCCACCAAGGACTTCATTCTCGAAGACATACGTCTACGGCTCTCTTTAGGACTGAAGTCCAGGGATGATCCAATCCCCTCAAGTCCACCAAGGACTTCATTCTCGAAGACATACGTCTACGGCTCTCTTTAGGACTGAAGTCCAAGGATGATCCAATCCCCTCGTATGTCAATCATGGGTACAAGTATCTTCATCCATACAAGTACATCAAGGCATCATGTATCCTCATCATCAAAACATGTATATCAAAACATGTATCCTCATCATCAAAACATGTATATCAAAACATGTATCGTCATCAATACCATCAAATACATATATCATTAAAGGCATGTATACATCTATCATCAAAAGCATGTATTCTCACTAATACATCTATCATCAAAAGCATGTATACTCACTAATACATCTATCATCAAAAGCATGCATACATCTATCATCAAAAGAATGTATTCTTACTAATACATCTATCATCAAAAGTAAAAATATAAGGGTCCTAAAAAATAATTCTAAGTAACTAAGTGTAGTAAATAGGTAACCTCATCATTGATGAGACAGACTTGTTATCAGATACTATGCTACTCCCCCTTTCGAGGAGAGTTCTTTTGAACTATACCAAGCTTGTCTCGAAAGTATTCAAACTTCACTCGAGACAGAGGTTTAGTAAAGATATCAGGAATCTGATCCTCAGTGCTTATATATTCGAGCTTGATAACTCCTCTTTGCACCATATCTCATATATAGAAGTATTGGATCTCTATGTGTTTTGACTTATCGTGGAACACAGGATTTTCAGTCATCTTAATGCAGCTTTGATTGTCACACATAATCACAGTGGGATCCATTTCTAAGTCAAACACTCCTTATAAAAGCTTCTGAAGCCATACTGCTTCACAGCTAGCAGAGCAGATAGCCATAAATTCTGCTTCAGCAGTACTGAGAGCCACACTAGATTGTTTCTTGCTGAACCATGAGATCGTGGCAGATTCAAGACTATAACATCCACCTGATGTACTCTTTCTGTCTGATAAACTTCCTGCCCAATCAGAATCTGAGTAACCATGTAAACGGAGTTCATGACCTCCAAGATAATATAGACCAAAAATCTAATGTACCTTTTAGGTACCTCACTACATGCTTTGTAGCTATTAAGTGCACCTTTCTAGGTTCTACTAGATACTGACTTAGGGTATTTACAACAAAGCATATATCTGGCCTAGTATTTGTTAAATACATCAATGACCCAATGATTTGTCTATATAGAGGGTTAGGTCCACTAAATACGATGAGTCATTAACTAACAACTTCAAGTTGGAGTCCATGGGAATGGCCATGGCTTTATACTCCAACATATCAAATCTTTTTAGAAACTTCACAGCATACTTACCTTTATTTAAAAGATTCCTTTTGGATATTGCCATACTTCTAGACCTAAGAAGTAGTGCATTAATCCGAGATCTTTCATTTTCATTTCTGCAGCCATTTTCATGACCTGTTTCTCATTCCTTGTCAGAAAGATATCATCGTCATACAATAATGGTATGATAGGTTCATCATCCACAACCTTAAGGTAAAGGTTAGGAACAGCTTTACTTCTGGTAAAGCCCAAGCTTTGTCATGAAGCTGTCAATTGTCCATTATTCACACTCAGCATTGAGTGATCTTCTACATATCTATCTGTGCCATCTCTCGTCAGATGGGTCTACTAATATGAGCCTCAAAATCATTCGAACTCTGTGGTGAGTTCCTTCTTGCATCCATGTCATATGTGTTTAGAACCCATATTCAACCTTGTAGCAAAGGTTGAGATCCACATCACCCATGATGATCATTAAGCTCATCAATTGACTACCAATCCTAGGAACCCATACAGAACCTGATTACATTACTAAGAGAATGGTCTTATCTAGTCCCTTGGAGAAAAACATCTCATCATGATTCTCTTCCTCTTTCTAAGAGAATCTCTTAACCACAAGCTTTCTATAGTGTGTTTGATTTGTAAATCTTTTGTTGAACATCCATCGCTTGTTCAGAGTTCATCATTCATGATGATCTTTCCTACAAATCAAAATTAAGTACATGATTAGTAATACTTCATAATCATCAAATCATATTGATATGATAACCTATTATGCATACAGATATCATTTACATAGTTATGCAACTATTTTGACCAATACTTTGGCACAACACTTTCCCATATCCTGTATGCATACAGTGGCTATCTAGATGCCTTCCATCTCTACCAGAACATACTATCGAGAGTGTGCACAACTCTCAGCATGTCAGCAAAGAGGTTTCATTCTAGACAAGCAACAATGGAATGTTTGTCCAATTTACCAATCATATGCATATTAGTAGTATAGTGTTCAATGCTTTATGAATGTTTACACTCAGCATGATATATTCTAGGAATACAAATATGCATACAAGCAATATCATTTACTATTTCTAATAAAAACCCAAATACTTATCTTTTATGTTTGTGTGGTTTCCTCCCGCTTGATCTTCTGTATGTCTTCTGAACTTCTATTCATTCTGTACCACTGTGCATACTCAAGTGTACACTAGTGTCATCCTCATGATCTCATACACAAACATACATTCATTAGTATATTCTCAATATTATCAAAACATTCTAATTGTAAATAATCTTGAATATGTACAGTCATGATCATTAGTATTCAGGGTTTCAAGGAAGTCTTCTTTTACTCATGCATATTCTTGTTTGATCTAGTTAGTTAAATCATCAACCAAGATAAGAGACATAATATGCATAAACCCTTGATTACTAACCAATCATACCAGGTATACTTACACAAGGTAAGATTCTAACATGACATAGGAAAACATACCTGGATTAGTATACCTGCTAGTTATGTACAACATACCTAAACAATCTCTTCAATGATTTAGAGATCCTGAGCTAGAACCTGCATGTCTCGTAGGTTAAACATGATATAACAAAGTCATACATACCTCGTGAGTCTTTGTCTTCATGTTGTCATGGTCATGGAACTTGATTTGTCTTTTGTGATGTACCTGTGTCTTGTTAGCAGACAACATCAACCTCACACAACACCATAATGCATAAGTACAATCATATAGCCCTAATCAATGAATGTCTTCGATCATTCACATGCATTCATATTGTGACTAGGGTGATAAGACAATTAATAACATTAATCAAGATTGTACTAATAAATAACATCAAGACAAACACATTATGAACTTTAATCAAGAATCAGATTTCAAGGCATACCTGAACCTCCTTAAGTCATACCTGTCGAGACTTTTTGTAGTCTTCTTATGTAAGGCCTTAGCCTCAACTCCCCCTGAAACTTGATCTGGAGCTTGATTAGGGTTTGCTAGAGAAACCCTAAAAATTCAATCTTTGACTTTCACACTTCTGAATGGATGGAAGAATGTGTCTTGCTAAGCTGATCAACCTAGCATTCTTCAATTTTGAAATCTCCAAAATTTGACCCCTCAAAATTGCCTTCAAAACTTCTGGATCTTCTCGACAGGAACCCGAACTAGGGTTTGATGAAGCCCACCCTTCTGTCCAATCAAAAGGTTCGATCCAAGGCTCTAAACTCTTATTTTTCTGAGGAGCTTCCAGCCGTGGACTCCGATTCAAAAAATTCTAACTTTCTCTGAAACCCTAAATTCTGGAAGCCATGAATAAAGGTGCTCCAAAAATAATTCTGTTTTGACAGAAATATGCACCTGATTGTTTCTGCTATAACTCTAAAATTTCTGCTCCACAGGGTCTGAAATTTTTTTATGCAGTAGCCTGACCTATCATCTTTCCATCCTGACAGGTCTGACCTCAATTGGATTTTTTGAGAAGAGTTATGCCAAGTGTCGCAACGTGACCTGTTTATGGGATAAAACAGGAGAGCGAACTTGTACGGCGTGCCACGTGTCACTGTTTGAACTTCGGCCTTTGAAAACTTTTCTTGAGATAGCTCGCCCTATTATCTTTCCATCCTGATAGGTCTGACCTCAATTGGACTCTCTGAGAGAGAGTCATGCCAAGTGTTGCAACGTGACCTATTTATGGGATAAAACCGGAGAGCAAACTTGTACGGCGTGCCACGTGTCACTGGTTCCCCTTTGGCCTTTGCAAAAGTTTCCTGAGATAGTACAGTCTGTGTACTACCTGTTACTTTTTACTAAATTTCATTTGGAGCTTCCTAGCCCAAGTTATGACCTTTTTTCCAAGGTCACCTGATTTTGACTGAGATCTGGAAGAGGCAGAAACCCTAACTTGTACTGATCATAACTCATAAAATACAACGAATATGAGGGTTCCCTTTGGACACAAGGTACCTGGGGATGTTATATACGACTTGTAAACTTTTCAGATCCTGAAACTTCGCATAAATGGATTTATAGCGAAAGTTCCACGATGACTGGTTTTTGCTATATAAAACCCTAACCTTCAAATTGTCGCAAGAGAAGCAAGTGTCGTAAGTGCCATACATTGCCTTCCTTCAGGTTAGCTTTGATACCATGTTAAAATTCAGTATGCTAAGACATAAAATAGCAGCATTACATTCCATTTCACAATAATGGCATATACAGGATAACTGAAGAAACACAAGCATAGCATAAACACAAGAGACACAGATTTATCCTGGGAAACCCTCATGGGGTAGAAAACCCAGTAAAGCTTCCTCAATATAGATGACCAGCAATATACAAAGATGCAAACCAAAGACATGATCTCCTCCTCCACCATAGCAGACCTCTCCTCCACAAGTGCGCCTCTCTTAAGTGAGTGAGTGTGTCAAATGAGGAACATACCTCCTCTATTTATACACTACACTGACATGTATTTTACACAAGTACATGTAGGCTCGTATTTAACCATTAGGTTAAATACCCTATTATAACTGACTGGGCTGACCCCCACATGGTGGGTCTAATAACCCTAGTTACCACAACCAATTCGGAGGAATAAACATCTCCGGATTCATAGTATAATCACATCGGAGGTATGGAACATCTCCGGAATAAATAATATACAAATATAATATTCTTAGAAGTTACAATATTCAACATTCTAGAAGCTATGTTGGACGTTATTCTGGAAGCTATTATGGACGCTATTCTGGATGTTATTATGGAATCTATGATGGATGCTATTTTGGACGTTAATTGGGATGCTAATTAGCATCTAAAATAGCATCTACTTTTAAAAAAAGATGCAAAAAATGCCATTAAAAGTGCCATCCTATGGAAAAGCGCCAATTTTGTCCAAAAAATGATGAAAAATACACTAAAAGTGTTAGTGGATGCAAAAAAGGGAGCTAAAAGAGACGCTAAACACATGTTTTGTTGTAGTGTATGGATCTAGAATTCTATCATCATCACCATCTTCTAAATCCACAATATAGTGTGAAGATGCATCATCACATCTAAACTCTAAATCTAAAATCTAATGAGTAGGAGCAAGTAAAACTGGATCATCATATGCAAAATCTGAAATATCAAGAGGAGAAGTAAGTAAAACTGGCTCACCATTACTCGAAGGAGGAACATAAGAGTTGATGTCATGAAACTGCTCCAGCATATGCCTGTAGTCCTCATCTGAACCAATGTGACTATAATCAATAGAAGAACAAAGACTAGATGATGATGTATCTTCATTAAGATCAAAAGAGGTTGTAGTAGTGGAGGCCCACTTTGAAGTAGGAGTTGGACAAACATGTGTTGGATCTTGCATTCGCACTTCTTCAAGAGTGCTCTTTTTCTCAATCTCCTCTGATGTATTTTTTCCCTTTAGACAACCTTTGAAGGTGCCATGAGAAAACTTGCTACTTAGAAGACCATCAACCACATTTTGGTCTAGCTTGTGGTTGAGATGAGATAGTCTACTCTCTTCATGAGTATGAGAGTGAAGAGAAGACTCCTTTGAGAGAGGCAAGAAGTGTGAAAACTCATAGAGTCTTGTCCCATGATTTGCAACTCCTTTTGCAATCATTTCCCTTGAAACCATGTCTTGTACCTCGACTTCATATGGAGTAAAGATCACTCTTTTGGGCTCTCCAGTATGATTCATTTGATACACTGAAAGGACATTCGGTGTAAGAGAAGGAACATAAAGCACATCAGAAAAGTGACCATGATCAAGATCGATTCTTCCAATTCCATGAGCGGAGACTTCTGCATCATTTCCCAAAATGACGGAAGGACCAATAGAGCTTTCGAAACTAGTGAAGAGATCTTTGGAGGAAGCCATGTGGCATGATGCTCCTAAATCTATGATGAAAGAAGAATCAGTTGATGCACTTGCTATGAGAGCATTACATCTTTCTTTTCCCTCGGATCTGGAAGATTTAGTATCATGATCTTTCTTCCTTGCACATGCTAGTATAGGAAGAATGTTCTTCTCAAGTAATTGAGCCATCAAATCTATAGTCTTCTGCATGCAAGTACTCTCGGGATGAAACCCCTTCAGACAATAAGTGCACTTGGTCTTTCCCTTGTGAGAATGCTTGGTCGTCCTTGAGTTCGAAACCCCATCTGACTGGTATGAACTATCTGTAGGCCTTGTATCATTCGATCTCTTGTCATAAATCTTTTGCTTTCCTTTACCATTCGCTCTCTCTGCAACTGTGAGGGATGAATCCAATTTGGGTTTGATCATTCCCATAGAAATCAACTTCTCTTCCTCTTGAGTAAGAGATTGGATGAAATAATCAAATGAGGGGAACTTACATCTTGGAATGGACAACCTAGCTGACTGGAAAGTAGAGACAAAAACTGAGAAGTTTGCCCCTAACTTTGAGACAATGACAAGTATAATTTGTTTGTCTTCTTTCACTATCTCATATCTTTTCAACTGTGATATCAAGCTTTTGAACTTTGGTGAGGAAGGCATTGATAGATTTGAAGCTATCTGGACTCAAACATATGAGCTCATTCTCCAATTTGTGTCCTTGCATATCATCTTTCCGTTCAAAAAGAGATTCGAGCTTGTCCCAAACCTCTTTAGGAGATGTAAGATCGATGGTATGGATGTGAAGATCTTCAGAAATTGAGAGAAGGAGCAGGCTAATTGCTTCATCAAGCCTATCCAAGTACTTGGACTTTTCAACTGCATTGAGAGGTTCTACCATCGTTCTGTTGAGTATTCAGGTGAAGCTCTTTGATCTCATGAAGAGAGTCATCTTGGATTTCCACTCAACATAGTTGGAAGATGTAAGATTTCGATCCATCTGAAACAGAGAAAGTCGAATAGTTGAAGAAGATTCCAAATGGGCGAATAAACCTGCAAAACGAGAGAATTTTTGCTGATGGAGAATGCTACACTTCGACTGAACACTACCTTAAGGACAATTGGCAAATAGACTAAGTCCTTCACACTTGGCTAGACCTCACTGGATTTCTCCAATGAATTCAAGTACTAGGACTAGGATTTGCTGTGGAAACTCAAAGGCTTCTGGTGCACAAATGAAAAGATAGCTACTCAAAGAAATGCTGCAACTGCTACAATGGCTGCAATTCGAATAGCTACTTATTGCTTTGATACCATGTGATAATATATAGGGATCTAGCAACTATAACAAAATCACAATCTAACTCTCAAGATTATTTGCAAAGAAGAAGAGGCATGCATTCAATAATCAATCATAAACACATAATAATGGACAATGTCAATATCATCCAATGAATAATGAATGTAGACAATGTTGTACAATAATCAATGATGAGGCATCATATAGGATTCAAATTAGCCAAGTAGGGAATTCGAATTTTGAGCTCAAAGTCTATCATGAATAACTATGGAGACATCAACCAGCCGGTAGTATCAGTCATGAGTGGTAAGAGTCAGTCAAGTGTGTCTAACTGAGCCTAACAAAACTATCTAGCCATAAATCAAGGAATGGAGACTCTAAGTGGGGTTCATGAGGCTGTCTAACTCAAAGTCTAGCTTGGATAACAATGGAGACATCATCTAGTCAATAGTATAAGTCATAAATGGTAATAGTCAGTCAAGTGTGTCTAACTGAGACTAACAAAACCATCAAGGAATAAATCAAGGAATGGAGACTCCAAGGAGGGCGCATGAGGCTATCAAATAGTCAAGTGGAACTCCAGAACTAGCTAACTAGAAGCTGCAAGCAATCAGTATGAGCAATCAATGGAAGAACTACTCAATCAATGTAATAACTAAATGATAACTCCCGGTAGGTGAGATAAGGCACCCTAACCGAGTTATAACTGGTGGTAGGTGAGAAAAAGCGCTCTAATTGATAATGGTAGGTGAGAAGGGTGCACTTACTAAGCAGATAAGTCAAGGAGGGTGCATTAGGTGGGTAGGAGGCCAAATGAGGGCTAAAGACAGGCTCTAGAGAGCTAGAAGTAAGCTCCAGGTGCTGGGGAGACAACCATGATGATGACTGGATGCATACAATGGCATGCAAATGCATGCATCATGCAGATTTGCATGCAAGCATGCAAAATACAAAAATGATGATGTGAATATTCCAATAATCCCTTCCCTGCATACAATGTGTCCCAACAAAATCCCAAATGGAGCATAGAAGATGCACTTCTTCAGGTTTAGCAAAATTTGGTGTTGTCAACATCACTTCAGCATCAACCTCAGATTCACAATGTGATCCTTAACCAATCCATATACTGTCCAATCATCCATGTACACTACAAGCAATTTATGAATGAAATCCTTGAATGCGGTGACAACCAGTCTTGAAAAGATCGCTGATGCATTTTTCAGGACAAACGACATCAATGAATATTGAAAACAACCCCATTCTATTAAAAATGTTGTTTTGTGTCGATCCTCCTTCGCAATTTTTATCTGATGGTACCTTGAGAATCCATATGTAAATGAGGAGATCTCCTGACCTCCGACGCATTCTAGTACCTCATCTGTGAATGGTGTAGGGAATGCATCATATAGACATGCATCGTTCTGTTTTCTTAGATCGACATTAATCCTGATTTCACCGGTTTTCTTATCTTCTACCACCATTGGGATGATCCACTCAGTTTCCTCCACCGGTTCTATGATTCCTGCGTCCAACATTTGCTCTATTTCGGCTTTCACACGCCCCTTGTACCTCAGATTCAATCTATAAGGTCTCTACTTTACTAGATTCACATCAGGTTTTAGTGGAATCTTCATCTCACCCAAGTCCCCAAAAATTCCTTTCATGTCCGAAAATCTTGTTGGGAACAGGTCCTGAAACTTGTGTAATAGTTCAGTCATCTTGGCGATGATCGAGTCATGCCAATAATCTCCGATGCTTGTGAACTTGGGATTTTCCTTCAACCTAATATTCACTTTCTTGATTCGCAATGGTTGTTGGAATTTGTTGAATGGCATGTCTAGCGCTTCAAAATTCTGACTTACTTCTGACTCTGGTAAATAAGTAGCTCATGGATCATCCTCTCATCAGGTTCTCCTGTCATGTTGTAGCATTCGATAAGAATTTCTGGTGTCACAGTCCACTATAGTCCCATTGGTTTTTCTATCAGAACTGCTTCGAGTACTTTCTCATGGATCTCCTATAGTGCACTATGGATGAAGGGGTTTTCATCCAAGAAGTTGAAGGTCTGTATAAAGTTAATAGTCAGCTCTTCCCATGTGGTTGTTCCATGTCGCGGTTTTCCTGCGATATACCAGCTTTGCGGTACCACATCCAATGTGTGAATGAATGCGTGGAGCCATTCCTATTTTGGTCTTGTTCCCCATTTTCTATGGCATTTGTTCAATTGCTCCTTTGGGTCTCCTATGCCGT
The DNA here is from genome assembly GCA_027924585.1 of Larix kaempferi. Classification (NCBI taxonomy): domain Eukaryota; kingdom Viridiplantae; phylum Streptophyta; class Pinopsida; order Pinales; family Pinaceae; genus Larix; species Larix kaempferi. The sequence continues at coordinate 3,354,244 of BSBM01000579.1, read as the reverse complement.
TGTACTTCCTTCCGCAGTATCCTTTAGTGTCACTGAACCTAACCTCCATTAGATTTCGACATAATGGTCAGTTCTTTATTTTTGACTTGTGTACTACCCACCATCATGCTGGTGTAGCTTTTAATGCTTCCTCCAAGGCCAACAGTCAATGTGGTTTTGCTACTTTTTCTTCGAACTCAGTGATAAACATAGTCAAATTGGGAAACCCATCATATGCTGGTAGTTCACGCAATTTTGTTGCTACCCTTCTCAACGACTAGGTGATTCATGCACACCTTCTGAGTGATAATTCATGTAGCCGATTCTACCAATTTTCAAGCACTTCATTTGAATCTGACGATGCCGAACTGACACTCCGCCATCCCAACTCTCCATATGCAGTAGGATTGATGTAGTCTTATGATATGTTGTAGACACTGTCCCACCCTTTAGTGAATTCATCCCTCATCGACTCGACATACCTATGCCCTTTTGATGGATCGAGAGGTGAGACTACCCTCATATCGTGATTCTCAAACGACATAGTTCTTTTCTTAAAATTGATGATGGCCTAATTCTCCATCGCCTAGTCTATCCCTAACAGCACTGGGTAGGGGCTTGTGATGTCTATGATCCCTATCACATCAAAGTTTTCATATGTTCGTAGTCCTTCTATTTCAACTAGGATCTGGCATAATCAACCAATCAGGTTAACCTTACTTTGGTTGATAGTCGCAGTTGTACCGAGGACCTTGCCAACTTTGGTTTCCCCATTGTATCCCATGTCTATTTCGTCAAAATATTTATATCTCATCCCAAGTCTAGAATAATGGAGTGGACGTCAAATGCTCTGGTTTGCGTAGTCATCCTCATTTCTCTTCTTGTCTTCCTCTTATGTACTCAATTGACTGTTTGATCCTATCGTGCACCCTCTTGTCGATGTAAAAGGCTGGATATTTCTACTAGTGCATCCCCATCTCTTACTAGCACCAAACAACTTTCCAGGAAATCCCTCAATGTGTTGATCCTTCCTGATGGCCTCTATGGGTTCATCATGTCGAATATTGATGGCATCTCGTAGATAGGTTCTCTCTGGCCGATTGGTGGAAGCTTAGTTCTTCTCAAGGTGTCTTGTGCTTCTAAAAAGGTTTCCTTCTCCACTTCTACATTGAATCTAACCTATTTTCTTGTTGTAGGACGAATGCTAGGATGTGGCCCATCTTCTCCTGTCGAAGCTCCTCCTTGGGTTACTAATCCAACATTCACAGGTTGACTTCTTACCTTCGATGATATCTTCTGTATAGCCAGTGACGGATTCTGGTTCTAATTCTGATTTGGTGGAGGTGGGGATAGGTTTTTAGTTTTCCACTTCGCAATTAGCTGGGGACAGTCCTTGACACCATGGTCTGCTGCACTGCAGTAAGTGCACTGCAGAGGTGGATTCGGGAAATCCCTTTGATAATGACCAGGGTAACCAAAATTGTAGCATATGATTGGCTCTCAACCTCATCCAAAATATCCTCCTTGGAAAGCAACTGCACATCGACCTCCACGGAACCCCCCTCTGAAACCTCCTCGTGGTTGACCATATGGATGGTATTGCAGTTAACCATACTGCAGTTGTTGATATTGCCGCTGACCATACTATGATTGACCATACTACGGTTGATCATACTGCGGTTGATCATACTACAGTTGCTGATTATAGTGAGGTTGATACTAATTGTACTGTTGTTGATGTTGTACCGGCCGTTTCTCCTCTCCCTTCATGAAAAACATATCCACAGTCCTTTCTTGGAGTAGGTAATACGCCCTACAATATTTTTCTTCATGGCTAATCGATCGATAGAATTTGCAGTATAGATTGACTAGCTTTGACACCATCTTCTATAGGTACACACATTCTTCTGGTCGATGTCCTCTTGTATGACAGATGTGACACCATGGCATTCCTCCCTGGATGAGTGGATTAAGTGCACCTAACTGTAATTATTCTATGAATTCTACGCATTGATCCTTGTAATGTCCTTTTGTTTTGCATCTACTACACCATATTTTTTCGTGGACTTCTTTTCCCTTCTTAATATCTTGTAGCTGGATCATTAGGTTTGCTAGTTGCACTTGTATCTAGTTCATGCCTATGCTACTTTCGTCAACTAGTGAAGTCTCCAGATTAATTGCAATCTCCATTGTCTCATCCTGGGATGTTGTTTTATGTTGCATCAGCGGCCCATGAATGTGTGGTACCAATCCTGCAATGAACCACTCTTTATGCTACATGTTGCTCATTTTGAAACTCACTTTTTCCATTAAATTTTTATATCTCTGGTCAAATTCCCATACCGACTCACTTGGAAACTGCTTGATTCCTTTCAGCTCTATGTTGTACTATGACTCAGATTTCAGTTTTCTAAATTCATCAATCAATCCTACCTTGATTTGTGGTAGTGTTTTATCTGGACTCCCTGTTGGTACCTATATAAATTTTATAAACCCGTCTAGCGCATGACCTCTGAAGGTCGTCGCCAATTGTCCCTTTTTGATGTCATCGTCTTGGACCTGTTTGATAGTCCATACTGCCTTGCATAAGAACTAGCACTATTTGGGATCCTCGACCCCCTTCCCCTGAAAAATCAACATTTTTGCGTCGTCACCTGCCATTCTTGGTCTCCTGTTAGTATTTATCGATTCGCTACTCTTTCCGTTGTTCTGGAACGTAGGACAACCCAACGAATAACTTGTATTTCTTCCTACAAAGTTCAGAGTAGTGGACAGAGTTGAGGGTACGTTGTAGCTTTGGGTTCGTCCCTTTTCGGCTTCAAGGGTATCCTGGTTACTTTCTTCGTTGCAATAAGGTCACTTCGTCCCTTGTAGTCCCATTTCATCATTCTTCATTCTGGTTGCCTCAGGAGAGTCTCTCTCAATCTCAATCCTCCTCTTCTTCTCTGGTCGTCGAGATCTCACTCCACTTCGCATGGTACCACAATATTCCTAAGCCTCCCTTAGAAATTCGTTGTCACTCATGTCCATCTACCCCGCATCTTTCTATCAGACCCACATTCACGCAGTACCCACAACCTCCGTACACCGATCTCTACTTTTTGGAATTCATCTTCAGTATACCCTTTTTGCAAATGAGAATCTTAATCCACAACTTCAACGATAGTAGAAATATCCCTCTGGGTCCTTTGAAAAACTTTCTTTCTGCGTCATTGTATGACTTGATTGTGTCAACGACAAACTCAGTGATATATCCCTCTAGAAAATTGTCTACCCAGAAGTCGACAGCCCTCGATGCCTTATTGTCAACCCGTTTTAGATGCTAGATCAATGCTGGGGTCCAATGGTCAGGTTCACCTCCCTGGATATTTTTCTTTTCAAAAGTCAGCTGCGCCAACTACTCGTGCAACAATATCAAAAATTGGCAAAAGAATACCTCATGGATATCAGAATAAATATACTTTTGTAACCAAACGCTTGTCGTCTACCCAGGGTTTCGATTTTCTCCTTCCGTGAACTCTTGTGTCTTTTATCGAACTAGTCCTGAATATCTGGTTTCGTCGGATGCCACAACATATCCTCTTCTTTCTTCTTCAGGGTCCCGACAACAAAACCATTTTTTGACACAGTTCTGTCGACAGGGGTTCAGTTCGCATTCCTATCAACAAAGATCAACCAAACACCCTTAAGCATCGGCCCAGAAAGGTTTTACCCTTTCTAGCAACACTTGCAGAGTGAGTGAAGTCTAACCCAAGATGATTAAGGGGGCTGCAGGAACCATGTTTCCGTAGTAGGGGGAGGACATGCATATACTCTCACTCAGTCGCTATAGAAACCAGATATTTATCTTTGCATCATGCTTAACAGTTCAAATACATATTCGACATCTGCATTACCAAAATATAATCAACATTCGCATTAGCATTATACAGTTGACAGTTGCATCAATGAGCATTACAGATTAATCGACAGAACAATAAAACCTTAAATGCATCGCATCATTGAGATAATATTCTTCATTGAACACAAATAAAAACACAAAAGAGAGAGAGACATAACCGAACATCCTCATGCATCAAATCATCCGAAAATATGCGGTACAACCTTTGCAGAAAACAGTTCCAAGCGACTTATCGTGAATCCATACAAACAGAACAAAACTTGCCAAAGGCATAGCAAAACATAGATGTGAGATATCAAAGTCCACAATCGACGCCCTTAGGCTTACAATCATGGTTCTATTTATATACAACTAAGGTTGTTACAAAACGGTCCAAATGACCCATTCTAAATAACTAAACCATAACTTGCACTTTTGTTTCCTCCTTGTTCTTCGGAATGGTCCTTTCTTCCACAAATGCTCCTTTTTGTCGTTGTTGGATTCCACACTTCATGCCCTCTAACCCCGTTCCAACAAACTTCAATCCCAAATTCTGCCAACCCACAATAATTTGTTGTAGGAGAGGGTCAAATTCAAATAGAAACCCTTCTCTTAGAGAATGACCTATTGAAACAGGTGGTACAAGTGCTCAAGGAGCAACTGCAAGGATTGAAGGAAGTCTTAAGGAATTAGGCATTTCAAAGATTAAGCACACTAGCTGAAGTAGCTAACCAAGTGGAAAATATGCCCATTGTTTCAGAAGATATGGAGCATGATGAATTTGTGTGCCCAGAACGTGGGGACATCTTCAAAAATTCAGGATATAATGTCACAATCACGGGACTTTCAGCTGTGCCATTAGCTTGCAGGTGATATGGGGTTCTTTTCTAATGTTTTATTTGAAATTCCTCTGTCATATATTTGATCATTTGATTAACAAAATGAGAACCTTGGTTGCTCATCAGTATCTTGGGGCACCCAAACCTGGTGACCACATTTTCGAAGAGAAATCTTGCTGCAGTCACAGCCGTGCAATCCTTTACTGGTGCAGCTCATGCCCATCTCATCAAATAATCAATCGCAGTAATTATGTATCGTGACCCTATTCTTTTTCCTCGTGGGTTGATAGGTCCTACAAAGTCGACCACCCATTTGTCAAAATCCTGCAGTGTTAATTGAGGTACTAGCGGCATTTCATCCCTTCACGCTGGTTTCCCTATTCCTTGACATACGTTGTAGCTTTTTGCATAGTCAGCAGCATCTCCAGGCATCATCTATCACCATAGTGTCCTCCTATGATCCCATCGTGATATTTTTCCAATATTCTTTCATGTTCATGCGGAAGAACGTATTGTCGAAGTATTTCATCTGGGCCAATTTTGTATAGTTGTCCTGCGATCAGTTGGAAATCCACAGCTCTGACAAATAGCTATTTCTTTTGGTTAGTATTAAATTACTCCCGTGCCTTCCCCGTCGCCAAGAATTGAACAATTTTCTCATAGGTGTTGTGGAAACCATTCCAATCCTGAACAACTAAGCGTTGGGTAGTTATTCGTCAATATTCCTTGGTTCTTCTCCTGATTCTATCCGCGATAGATGATATGGTCCCACATTCAGTCGCCCAGGCTTCACAATTATCTCAAAGTCAAATTCTTGAAAGAGTAATAGCCATCGACATATTCCCCCCCCCAACACAGGCTTATTCACTAGGTATTTGAGTGTTGAATGATCATTGAACATTTTGAAATGGCCTCCTAAAGATAATGTCAAAATGTTTGTAATGTGTATATCATCACCAAACCTTCCCTTTCCTTCGTCGTGTAGTTCTTCTCTACAGTTGACAACTTCCTACTTGCAAATGCGATCGGATGGTTGATTTCTCCTTCTCCTGGCTGTGCCAATATTACTCCTAGTGCGACTGATGACACATCGACATGAACATGGAATTCTTTCGTCCAATCAGGAAACACTAGTATTGGTGTTGTGACCATCTTTTCTTTCAATATATCAAGGTTCTTCTGGCATTCTTCTTTCCATTCGAACTTGGCACCCTTTTTCAACAACTTTTCCATTGGTGTTGTGATCGCTGCATATCCTTTGATATACTTTATGTAGTATCCAGTATGTCCCAACGTTGCCCTTTGTTTCTTTACTATCGTCAGTGGTGGTCAGTCAACAATGATCATGATTTTCGCAGGGTCAACCAGCATCCCTTCCTTGCATACAATGTTTCCCAGAAAAATCCCAAATGGAGCACAGAAGATGCACTTCTTCAGGTTTAGTGAAATTTGGTGTTGTCAAAATCTCTCCAGTATCAACCTCAGATTCACAATGTGATCCCTAACCAATCCATATACTATCCAATAATCCATGTACACTGCGATGAATTTATGAATGAAATCCTTGAATCCAGAGACAACCAGTCTTGAAAAGATCGCTGGCGCATTTTTCAGGTCGAACAACATCAATGAATATTGAAAACAACCCCATTCTGTTACGACGTTGTTTTGTGTCGATCCTCCTTCGCAATTTTTATCTGATGGTACCTTGAGAATCCATATGTAAATGAGTAGATCTCCTGACCTCCAATGCCTTATAGTACCTCGTATGTGAATGGTGTAGGGAATGGATCATATATACATGCATCATTGAGTTTTCTTAGATCGACATAAATCTCGATTTCACTGGTTTTCTTATCTTGTACCATCATTGGGCTGATCCACTCATATTCATCCACTGGTTCTATGACTCTTGCATCCAGCATTCGCTCTATTTCAGCTTTCACACTCTCCTTGTACCTCGGATTCAATTTGTAAGGTCATTGCTTTATTGGATTCGCATCAGGTTTCAGTGGAATCTTCATCTCACCCAAGTCCCTAGAAATTCCTTTCATCTCTGAAAATTTTGTTGGGAACACGTCCTGAAACTCGTGTAACAAGTCAGTCATCTTGGCGATGGTCGAGTCATCCCTATAAGCTCTGATGCTTGCGAACTTGTTATTTTCCTCTGACCTAATATTCACTTTCTTGATTTGCAATGGTTGTTGGAATTTGTTGAAGGGAATGTCTAGCGCTTCAACATTCCGACTTACTTCTAACTCTGGTATATAAGTAGCTCATGGATCATCCTCATCATCAAGTTCTCTTGTCATGTTGTACCATTCGATAAGAATTTCCAGTGTCGCAGTCCACTGTAGTCCCATTGGCTTTTCTGTCAGAATTGCTTCGAGTACTTTCTGACAGATCTCCTATAGCGCACTGTGGATGAAGGGGTTTTAATCTGAGAAGTTGAAGGTCTGGCTAAAGCTAATAGTCATCTCTTCCCATGTGGTTTTTTTGTGTTGCAGTTTTGCTGCGATATACCAGCTTCGCGGTACCTCATCCAATGTGTGAATGAATGCATGGACCCATTCCTATTTTGGTCTTGTTCCCCATTTTCTTTGACATTTGTTCAAGTGCACCATTGGGTCTCCTATGCCATTGTACTTCCTTCTGCAGTATCCTTTAGTGTTGCCTAACCTAACCTACATTAGATTTCGACATAATGGTCAGTTCGTTATTTTCGACTTGTGAGCTGCCCACCACTGCGCTGGTGTAGCTTTCAGTGCTTCCTCCAAGGCCAACAGTCGATGTGGTTCTACTACTTTTTCTTTGAACTCAACGACAAACATAGTCAAATTGGGAAACCCCTCATATGTTGGCAGTTCGCACACTTCTGTTGCTCCCCAGCTCAACGACTGGGTGAATCATGCGCACCTTATGAATGATACTCCGTGTAGCCGATTCTGCTAATTTTCAAGCACTTCATCTGAATTCGACGACACCGAACTGATGCTTTGCCATCCCAACTCTCCATATGTGGTAGGATTGATGTAGTCTTACGATATGTTGTAGACACTATCCCACCCTTTAGTGAATTAATCCCTCATCGGCTCGAAATACCTCTTCCCTTCTGATGGATCGAGAGGTGCGACTACCCTCATATCATGATTCTGAAACGACATAGTTCTTTTCTTAAAATTGATGATGGCCTAATTCTCCATTTCCCAGTCTATCCCTAACAACACTAGGTAGGGGCTTGTGATGTCGACAATCTCTATCACATCAAAGTTTGTGTATGTTTCTAGTCCTTCTATTTCGATTGGGATTTGGTATAATCGACCAATCGGGGAAACCTTACTTTTATTTGATAGTCGCAGTTGTATCAGGGACCTTGCCAACTGTGGTTTCCCCATTGTATCCCATGTATGTTTCGTCATAATATTATATCTGATACCAAGTCTAGAATAATTGAGTCAACATCAAATGCTTTTGTTTTCTCAGTCATCCTCATTTCTCTTCTTGTCTTCCTCTTATGTACTCGATTGACCGTTCGATCCTATCGTGCACCCTCCTTTCGATGTAAAAGGATGGATATTTATGATAGTGCATCCCCATATCTTACTAGTGCCAAACAAATTTCCAAAAAATGCCTCAATGTGTTGACCCTTCCTGATGGCCTCTGTGGGTTTGTCATGTCGAATATTGGTGGCATCTTGTAGACAGGTTCTCTCTGCTAATCCATGGAAGCTTAGTTCTTCTCAAGGTGTCTTGTGCTTCTAAAAATGTTTCCTTCTCCGCTTCTACATCGAATCTAACCTGTTTTCTTGTTGTAGGTCGAATGATAGGATGTGGCCCGTCTTATCCTGTCGAAGCTCCTCCTCAGGTTACTACTCCAACATTCACAGGTCGAATTCTTACCTCCGATGATATCTTCTGTACAACCAGTGGCGGATTCTGATTTTGATTTTGATTTGGTGGAGGTGGGGGTAGGTTTTTAGTTTTCCACTTCGCAATTAGTTGGGGACAGTCCTCGACACCATGGTCCGCTGCACTGCAGTAAGTACACTGCAGAGGTGGATTTGGGAAATCCCTCTGATAATGCCCAGGTTGACCACAATTATAGCATATGATTGGCTCTCGAGCCCGTCCAAAATATCCTCCTTGGACAGCACCTGCACCTCAACCTCCGCGAAACTCCCCTCTGAAACCTCGTCATGGTTGACCATATGGATAGTACTGTGGTTAACCATACTGCGGTTGTTGATATTGTGTCTGACCATACTGCGGTTGATCATACTGCAGTTTCTGATTATAGTGAGGATGTTGCTAATTGTATTGTTGTTGATGTTGTACCGACGGTTTCTCCTCTCCTTCCTGAAAAACGTATCCACATTCCTTTCTTGGAGTAGGTCATACGCCCTACAATATTTTTCTTCATGGCCAACCGATCGATAGAATTTGCAGTATAGATTGACTAGCTTTGACACCATCTTCTATAGGTACACCCATTCTTCTGGTCGATGTGCTCTTGTATGACATATGTGACACCATGGCATTCCTCTCTGACTGAGTGGATTCGGTGCACCTGACTGTAAATATTCTCTGCATTCTAAGCATTGATCCTTGTGATGTCCCTTTCTTTTGCATCTATTACACCATATTTCTTCATGGACTTCTTTTCCCTTCTTAATGTCTTGTAGCTAGATCGTCCGGTTTGCCAGTTGCTCTTGTATCTGGTTCATGCCTATGCCAGTTTCGCCAACTGGTGAAGCCTCTAGCTTCATTGCAATCTTCAGTGCATCAGCCTGGGATGTTGTTTTCTATTGCATCAACGACCCATGAATGTGTGGTACCAATCCTGAAATGAACCACTCTTTATGCTGCATCTCGCTCATTCTGAAACTCACTTTTTCCGTTAGAGTTTTATATCTCTGGTAGAATTCCCATACTGATTCATTTGGAAAATGCTTTATTTCTTTCAGCATTGTGATGTACTACGACTCATATTTTAGTTTTCTAAATTCATCAATCAATCCCTCCTGGATCTGTGGTAGTGTTTTATCTGGACTCCCTATCGGTACCTGTATCAATTTCATTAACCAGTCTAGCACATGACCCCTGAAGGTTGTTGCCAGTTGTCCCTTTTTGATGTCATCGTCTTTGACCTGTTGGATAGTCCATACCACTTCTCATAAGAACCAGTACTGTTCAGGATCCTCGGTCCCGTTCCCCTGAAAATCAGCATTTTTACGTCGTCACCTGCCATTATTGGTCTCCTGTTAGTATTTATCGATCCGCTACTCTTGTCGTTGTTCTGGAATGTAGGACAACCTTGTGAATAACTTGTATTTCTTCCTACAAAGTTCAGAGTAGTGCACATAGTTGAGGGTACGTTGTAGTTTTGGGTCCATCCCTTTTCGGATTTGGGGGTATCCTGGTAACTTTCTTCATTGCAATAAGGTCACTTCATCCCTTGTGGTCCCATTTCACAGATCTCCATTCTGGTCGCCTCAAGAGACTCTCTCTCAATCTCAGTCCTCCTCTTCTTCTCTGTCCTCCGGAACCTCACCCCACTTTGCATGGTACCACAATATTCCTCAACCTCCCTTATAAATTCGTCGTCGCTCATGTCCATCTACCCCACATATTTATATCAGACCTGCATTCACGCGGTACCCACAACCTCCGCACACCGATATTTATTTGTCAGAATTCATCTTCAGTATACTCTTTTCACAGATGAGCATCTTAATCCACAACTTCAACGATAGTAGAAATTTCCCTCTGGGTCCTTTGAGAAACTTTCTTTCTACATCACTGTATGACTTGATCTTGTCAATGGTGAAATCAGTGATGTATCCCTCTAGAATACTGTCTACCCAGAAGTTGACACCCCTCGATGCCTTATTGTCGACCCGTTTTAGCTACTGGATCAATGCTGGGGTCCAATGGTCATGTTCACTTGCCCGGATTTTTTTTTTTTGAAAAGTCAGCTGCACCAACCACTTGTGCAACAATATCAGAAATTCATAGAAAAATACCTCATGGATATCAGAATAAATATACTTTTGCAGCCAGTCGCTTGTCATCTTCCTAGGATTTCGATTTTCTCCTTCCGTGAACTCTTATATCTTTTATCGAACCATTCCTGAATATCCGGTTTCGTAGGATGCCACAACATGTCCTCTTCTTTCTTATTCGGGGTCCCGACAATGGAACCATTTGTTGAGACAGTTTTGTTGACAGGGGTTCACTTCGTATTGCTCTCAACAAACATCAACCAAACACCCTTAAGCATCGGCTCAGAAAGGTTTTACCCTTTCCCGCAACACTCACAGAGCGAGTGAAGTCTCACCCGAGATGATTAAGGGGGTTGCAGGAACCAAGTTTCCATAGTAGGGGGAGGACATGCATATACTCTCACTCAGTCACTATAGAAACCAGATATTTATCTTTGCATCATGCTTAACAGTTCAAATACATATTCGACATCAGCATTACCAACATATAATCAACATTCACATTAACATTATATAGTTGATAGTCGAATTGATGAGCATTACAGATTAATCGTCAGTACAATAAAAACTTAAACACATCGCATCATTAAGATAACATTCATCATTGAACAAAAATAAAAACACAAAAGAGAGAGACATAACCAAACATCTTCCTGCATTCAATCATCCCAAAATATGCTGTACAACCTTCGCAGAAAACAGTTCCAAGGGACTTATCATGAATCCATACAAACAGAACAAAACTTGCCGAAGGCAGAGCAAAACATAGATGCAAGATATCAAAGTCTACAATTGATGCCCTTAGGCTTACAATCATGTTTCTATTTATATAAAACTAAGGTTGTTACAAAATGGTCCAAATGACCCATTCTAACTAACTAAACCATAACTTGCGCTTTCTTCGGCTCCTTGTTCTTCACAAATGGTCCTTTCTTCCATGAATGCTCCCTTTTGTCGTTGTTGGCTTCCGCACTTCATGCAATCTAACCCCGTGCCAACAAACTTCAATCCCAAAGTCTACCAACCCACAATAACTTGTTGCAGGAGAGGGTCAAATTCAAATAGAAAACCTGCTCCTAGAGAATGACCTATTGAAACAGGAGGTACAAGTGCTCAGGGAGGAACTGCAAGGATTGAAGGAAGTCTTAAGGAATCAGGTAGTTCAAATATCAAGCACACTAGCTGAAGTAGCTAACAAAGTGTAAAATCTACCCTCTATTTCAGAATATATGGAGCATGATGAATTTGTGTGCCCAGAATGTGGGGACATCTTCAAAAATTCAGGATATAATGTCACAATCATGGGACTTTCATCTTGGAGACTTGGAAAATTAAGACAAGAAGAGAATGGGACAGTAGAAGCAGAACCAATGGTGGAGGATGAGTTGAATCAGAACATGGAAACAAGTCCTCCAACCTTGTATAATCAAGGATCACTGGGTAAAGAACCTGAGGATGTTATTACATAGAAATTGTTGACCCCTGATCAAGGATTGCAAGAATTAGAAGAAACATTGCCTCAACAATTGGAGGATGTTGAAACACTCCAAGAAAAATTTGTTGAAACACAAGAACCAACGACACAAGAAAAAGTTTTCGAGGCCTCGGAACCATTGATTCGAAAAGAGGATGGTCAAACACAAGAAACAACAATCCAAAAATAAGTTGTTGAAACACAAGAACCAGTGGCACATGAAGAAATTACTGCGGTCCCTGAACCGGTGGGTTAAGAAGAAGCTGCTGAAACAGTGGCACAAGAAGGAATTGTTGAGGTCCCTGAACCAGTGGGTCAAGAAGAAGTTGTTGAAACAGTGGCACAAGAAGAAACTGCTGAGATCCCTGAATTAGTTGGACAAGAAGAAGCTGCTGAAACTCAGAACCTACCTTCACCTAGGAAAATTGAGGATAAAGCAAGGGCTCAGGAACCTCTAGATATTATTGAGCTAGACATAGAAGATGAAGAGGACACAAAATATGGAAGAAATCAGGAGATGCCAAAGGAAATTTTGTTGATGAATCTTGAAATATGAAAATGGAGATATCACGCTGCCCTATGCGAGGAAGGAATGGTTCCCCTGCATGAACATAGGAAATCCATTAAAGAACTCAGAGAGAGGTGGGATGAATCATTAATCTTCCATAAATTCTGCTGGGAAAGTCTGCAGAAAGAGCTAAAATAACTAAGGAAGTTTATGCCCATACAACAGGAGAAGGAGTAAATGTATAATTTAATTCAAGAACTATTAAGCTGCAGAGCTCCATCACCATCCTATTCAGTATTCCTTTATGAAAAATTGACTATGTTCAAGATTAAAGCTCTAAAGGAATGGAAGCCCTATCAAATTGTGACAACTCCTCAGTTTTTGGATGCCTTTACTCGAAGCAATTTTCCTGGGCAAAATTTATTATGTGAGATATATCTACATGAATTGGCATGCTTCATGGAACTTCGGTCTAACCCTTTTCCTCACATAGGAGACATTCATCTAAGGGCATTCACTTCTTTCGTCACCAATCAGATGAACTGGTGGAATGCTTCTCAGACTATTCAAAAGAATGAGGACAATTATACTCTTTGGATTCGAGGTGAACCTCAATCCCCTGTGTCCCTTGTTGCAAGAAAAAAAGACACCTTTCATCTACTCAAAAGGTTAATCAGTTGACAACATTTCAGCAAGAGGTTATATATATCCATGTCATAATGATCTCCTGGCAGGAGCCCTATGCATTGGAAGGCAGCAAGCACAGGTGGGAAGCTTCTTCCAAATCCTTACGAACAAAAGAACCCTACTGTTTTGAAAATTTTAAATATGCTTTGTCTCAAGTTCCAGACTATGTCAAGTGTATGGAGACATGTGGGCCGAGATGGTTAGGATTAAGATTTATATTTGCACTTATATGGCTGCCTGAGAAGCAATAAAGGAGTATATACAAGCTGACCAAGAAAGCATAAAAGAAATGTTGGGTTGATTTAGTTGCATGTAATGGGTTTTTGAACGTGGGAGAGAAACCTGAATCTTCCTTTAACTTCACCAACTTCCACAGGAGAATTTTTGAGTCAGACTCAGATTCAAATTAGCTGGAGGTTGTTGCATGAGGACATGCAATTGGACAGTTGGGGGGAGATGTTGTGTGCCATAAATGGCCCTTTTTGCTCACTTCTATTAAGATCCTTTTCCCCTGTTTTTCCCTTTTATTTGTAACCAAGTCATTATCTTTCCCAAGGAAAAGCATGGATTTGAACATGTAGAATTCATTATTTATTTGTTATATTAATGCTTAAGATTGCATGTGTTTATGGATTTTATTCCTAATTGTGTTGACTTGTGATGAATTGATGAGAAGTGATTTGATACCTCGAGGGATTCGAGTATATCAGCTTGTTGATACACGTGTATGAAGAAGTACTTGGCGACAGCTACACATCTTCAGGGCTTGGTTCAGGTTGTTGCTGAAACAACTCAGGTTATCCTCCCATGCATCTAGTTGAAACTCGTTTGGCGTTGGATCAGTTCGAGCTATGAGAGCGTAAATGATTATGAAACAAATTTCATTGCAATGTAATAATTAATGTAACTGTTTCTATTTTTGAAATGGGTATTCGACAACCTGAAGATATTTGATCTTCATGGCTGCCCAAACTAAGAGGACCTGAACTGTCTTGTATAAGTATTTATAGGAAGACAAGATCATTCAAAAGGTTAGGCTTATTTTGGAGAGAATTTGTAACAGGAGTGAAGAACCTTGTAATTGGATTTCATTATATCAATGAAAGAAGCAACATTTTCTTGATCCATTGTGTATTGAGTTCTTGTAGCCTTTAGCGGTATCTCTGTTAGAAGGCAAGGGCCCACCTTCTCAGAGAGTTGTCGAGTTAAGTATTTGTTATTTCCTTTGCTTTGTTTGGTGTGGAATTGCAATTAGATTTAGTTTTGATTGCTACAATAGTTTTATTATTAGGCGCAGGATTCCTTGATTATAATTTCGCTTGGTTTGTTGAATGGTGTGAGCATTGAGTATAGATTTTCCTTTTTATAGCTGATTGTTGAAACAATCGACTGAGTAGTGGATAGTTTTTTTTGCAAGTGTGTTATTTTCTATTGTTACAACTATGCTCCGCTCTTGCATATTACTGTTGTTTAAATCCCTTTCATGAATTGCTGAAACAAGTAGATCACATATAGAATTGCAAAGTAGAAGGAGGACCGATTTCTTTTATGGTTGCATATTGCAATGATGGTTTGAATCTCTTTTATGCTGATGTTTTAGGATTTAACTTCTTGCAAAAGCAATTTAGCTAATTTATTCTTGAAGCAGTTAATCCCAGAATTGATACTGTAGAAGGAGTGTGAACCCTCTTAATCTTTAAATTGGTGATTGAAGTTGGATTGAGCAGTAAGCAGAGCATAGACTTGGCAACTAGGTAGATTGGGTGACTTCCATTTAGTTGATCAGTTACTAAAATATTTACACATATATTTTGCTTGATTACCTTTGAAATAACCAGAATTCCCTGGATTGAAAATTTATATTAAGCACTATGTTTATTAACTTAAATTAATATACCAAGACAGAGAGAATGCAGAGCTCTACAAAAACCCTAACGCGTGCCCTAGCCACCGCAGGGCCTCATGGAAGCCTGGCTGCAAATGGGAAGACCTCATATTATCCTGAGGAGCCACTCCTAGCTTCAGATCCCCATCGAGTCTTGCTGCATAGTCAAGACGGCTCCGTTTTTCAAGAGAACAATCGCCCTGTCCCCAAGCCTGTTGCGTCCGTGCCCTTTCTTCTTCTCGGCAAACGACAGAGAGACTTTCTTCTGGTGGCGACAGAGTCCAAGGGTGTCATAGGCTTTCCTCTTTTCGTGATGATCCTTGATGGCTCTTCAATCTTCTTGCACGCTCATCCCCTCGATAGTGCAAGCATTCTTAAAATCTATATCTATCAAGTAACAGGGATTCCGCCCTACTTTCAAATGATGATCTATGGGAGATGCCAGATTGAGGACAGAGTTCAGCTTCAGAGCTTAGGGAATATGACGAATGCAACACTGTCGCTTGTATCAAGGCTGAGGGGAGGGGATCCTTCTCCCACCCCCCTCCCCACTCTTACAAACATGTAGTGAAAACTGGGCTTGAGGCTCCATCGGGATCTAAGGCAGCAGGTCCCAGAGCAAAGGCACTATTTGGATCTGCTTTCATTGTGGAACAATCAACAGAACCTCCAACGACCGAGGTAGAAGACCCCCACGTTTTTTCCTATTCTACCATCTATGAGCAGAGGGCTCTCATCTGTTGCTTCAATGGATCGTGGCCTTCCGATTTGGCACTAAGAGAATGGATCAACAAGACATGGGATCCATATCTAGAGGTGTTCCTATGCTCCAAAGGCTTCTTCATTGTCAACTTCACCAAAAATGAGGGTCACCAACGAGTGTTAGAGCAAGGATCGTGGTTCTGGGGCAGATTTGGTCTTTCCATGTAGCCATGGTTCCCCTCTTTTAACCCTATGACTATGAATGCCATGCGGACTCCGATCTGGGTAAGACTCCCTAACTTACCTCTACATTTTTATTCTCCAGATTTTTTACCCACCATTGGCAATGTGCTGGGAATGTTTATCAAGCTTGATAAAGATCATCTTATGAAGGGCTTCTTCACTTATGCTCGCATCTGTGCTGAAATCGACCTCAGTCAAGGGCTTCCAGATAGGATTTTTATCGATTGGACTGAAGAGGACCCTTACGTGCAGGTGGTTGTTTATGAGAATACTTCCTTCAGGTGCCGCTCATGTTAACAGATAGGGAATCTCTAGGAATCTTGTCCTGTTCCCCCACCTTTCCCTCGTCCTTTCAGCCACGGAAGAAGACCAATGGGTGGCAAGACCCCAAACCTCGCGAAAGTCGAGTGACTCCCTCTATGGACGAAAATCAACATCATAATGAGTCTTCTGAACCTCCATCTTCAAAAAATCCAGTACAGCCCCTGACAGTTGAGAAACAACCAACTAATAAGGAATTAATTCTCAAGCCCTCGGCCTCAGTTCATTGTTCGGCTGCAACAGATATTCCGGCTTCAGACCCCACATCTTAGTCTGGGTATTCCCCCCAAGTACATGCTGAACCAAATGATATTATCATGGCCATAGATCCGCTTTTAGGGGCTCAGAAACATCCTCACGAATCAGACCATTCAGACAGTGATAAGGAAGCACCTGCAGTACATCCAGGTCACAACGATGGAATTGCCACAAATCAGTTGGTCTTGATGGAGAAATCTGCTGCCCCTACTAGTTCCACAGGGTGGATTGATGTTCGTAAGAGAAAGGGGAGATGGGGTTTGCTCGGTCCAATAAATGAACCGATCCTCTCTCCCGGTCGTAGTCTTGTGTCTTAGTCTTGTGTCATGTTGTTTTCCTGTACATTCCCTTCGAGCACATGGAAGTTTTCAGCGATTCCCTCGTTTCCTTTTGGGGGGTTTGATGCCCATCGCTTGTCCTTCAAGGGCAAGGATGGTAGCTTTTTTGTAACACTATGTATTATTTGCTTAGTTGAATAGAAGGATCTACCTCTTTTATTTACAAAAAAAAAACTTAAATTAATAGACAATTATAGGGACCAACACACGTTCAGATCCATGCTGCTGCGACAATCTTGAGACATGGGAAGCCTTCAAAAAAGAATAGGAATGCAATGCTTCAAACTACTACTGATATTCAATGTTACAAACTTCAAACTAACTTTCCATTCAAAATATTTGATATATTTGAATATTTATATCTCACATTAAGTATCTCAAATTCTCTACATAAGACTTAATTCGATAGTTTCAAAAGAATTAGGTTTGCAATATAATACAATATGTACATGACTTGTTCGAATGCATGTAAGTAGAAGACTTAACAAACAGGAGAAATTGAAGCAAAGCTTCAAGTCCCTGCCAAGTAATTATAGTCATAAATAATTTAACAAGTTAGTATAATCATAAATAATTTAAGAGTATGTTTCAATATTATTCATTGAGATGATTTATATCTCCTTTCTACATAATCCAGTCGGTGCAGTTTAAAGATTTAAATATTATTCATTGGATGAAGCTTATGTAATATGAGTATACATTCTTTGAGTTTGTGGGTGCTCCATTATCTGTTCTCTCGAGTAGTAGTGCGGTAGTATTGCAGTAAGCATGACCATTTCATTTACATATCCAAGCCTTGTCCTTTTGAATAAGTTGAGAATCTATCACTGCACACATTTAACAAGTTAATTAATACATATTGAATAAGCAATCTGAGAAGAAAGAGATAAATAACAGTATTGAGATAAAAACCTTTACCAGTGCTTTGTAAGCATGCATTTAGCTTTGCCGATAGTGAATTTTCTAATTAAATGGAATTAGAACTATTTAAACAATAAAGTTGTGGAGTAACCTCTGTAAATCAAGATGACCAAAGACTATGGTGGCCTTTAATTTAGAGAGGTTGTTCGAGTCTTTTGCCTCTAATTTATAGAGGTTACTCCGACAACTGTATTGTTTAGATGAGTTCTCTTCAAGTGGTAGTAGTCCATCCGAGAGGCCAGTGGAAATCTGGTTGATTGCAAAGCTTAGGCTTCTTCCTTGGTCCATTCTAAGAAATGCCTCCCTTTGTCCACCAACAAGACCTACACAGAATATACAATTCTCAATTTATAGGAAAACCAATAACATAAATTAGAGAAAAGTGGTGCTTACGCTAAGGAATGTCTCCCTTTGTCCACCAACAAGACCTACAACCAATAACATAAATTAGAGAAAAGTGGTGCTTACGCTTGATTATCTATTTTTTCTTGATTATCTAAGCTTGATCCTACTTCTGCATACATATTAATTTTCAAGAGCATGTTAGAAGTATTATAATGATATTTAAAAAATCAACAAAGAATACATCAGTATAGTGGGTTGAGCAGGAAGTTGTGGTCTTGGTGGAGGGTTATTAGGAGGCAGCTTTGAATCCATAAAGCCACCATGGAAGGATAGATATTCTGGACATT
Organism: Larix kaempferi; assembly: GCA_027924585.1. NCBI lineage: Eukaryota > Viridiplantae > Streptophyta > Pinopsida > Pinales > Pinaceae > Larix > Larix kaempferi. The sequence continues at coordinate 3,335,515 of BSBM01000579.1, read as the reverse complement.
AGTTTCCCTCCTGGGGTTTCCTAATAAAATAGAGTGTTTTACTATTATCAGTGAATGTTATTTTTAATCTTAATCCGAATGAAGAGTGGGTAAAAAGCGCAAGCAGTCCTCTCCAATTTGGCTAAATAACCCTCCAGTTAACACCTACGATACTAGTTTAACCCTTATCGACTGAGTTATAGTCTTTGAAATTTACTACCTTGTTGCTTATCATGACTACACTTTTATCTGGTTTTATTGTATACCATTTGGGTTGTAAAGTATATGGGTGCTTGGATTAAACAAATTATAAGGTTTCCTATGAACACCAAGCATACATCTAACCTAATTTATCAAAATTATATTATAGGCATATGTATCCATTACTATGCATCTTAGAGCCATTGGATTAAATATCCTTCTTAGTTACAAAATAAGTGAGCACACGCAATGTCTGAAAATTAATTAATCAAAACTAAATTGCATTGATCATTGAAAGACATTACATGTGTGTATAACTCAAACCAAATCCATCAAATAAGTGGACGAATAAATTAAATGAAATTCAATCGATATTAGCTTAATTTAAAAAAAAATCCATCATATATTGGGAAGAATAAATAAAGCGAAACTACTATTCAAAAAATACTGGTTAAATATTCAAAGATGCTCGGATGAAGACCTAGCCCATAAAATGAATAAGAGTCCCATAAAATTTATAAGAGTTAAAATGACTGTTTAATTCAAAGCCAAGCTTACTCAAAGAAAAAATAATTTCCAACTTAAAAACAAATGGAGAAACGACCTTAAGTATTCATAAAACTGAGGGAGAATTTCCAACTTAAGAACGGAGGGAGAAACGACTTTAAGTATTCATGAAACGGAGGGAGAAACGACTTTAAGTATTCATGAAACGGAGGGAGAAACAACCTACTACATGCAGCGTTAGAGTTGTCCCTTTTCTGTGGTAATCGAATATCTTGATAGGCCAGCCCCTATATTACAACTAAACATAAATTTATGATGGTTTTAAAAAATAATCCAACGTCAAAAATACGTACAGACTATTTGTTTTAATATGGTATGGTCCTCACCCCACCATTGCTGCTTTCCCCCCTCTCTACCCCAAATTATTTATCATTCATTACCTGACCGCATTAAGAGTGTTATCCCTATAGGTAACCATTGTTACTTCTTACTGAAACATCAGTGGTATGGGCTATGGCTAACGGATAGCCTGTCCGTCTCTCTATCAGCAGAAGCTCTATCATCCTTGGGTTGAATAAGAAATGTGCCACTGAAAAATAAAAAGAATAAAAGTTGTTTCATTCAAACAGTCCCTGCTAAGAGGAAGGAGAAGAGAAGTTGCCCATCTAAACTAGAAGACACGTTTTTTTCATGCACATTCCAAAGTTCACGTTCTGCTTTCCATGTAAAAGGTGTCCAGTGGTTTCTTTTCACTAAGTAGACTAGCAACAACTACATTTAAATTGAATGTGGTTGATATTCGCCAATCGGCCTATATCAACCATGGCCACACATTTAAAAACTGGTTAATATAGGTCGATCGGCAAATATCAACCACATTCAATTTAAATGTAGTTGTTGCTAGTAACGAGCCAACCCACCCAAGAAATAACTAAATTAAAAACAATAATAATAATAAAAATATTATTTCGAAATTAAAATAAATAAAAAAATACATAGAGTTAAAAAAAGTAAATATTTATTTAATTTAATGTAACTTAATTTAATTTAATTTAAATTTAATTTTTAATATGGTTTAATATGTTTTATTTAATTTAATATTTAATATGTTTTAAATATTTAATTTAATTAATGTAATTTAACTTAACTTAATTTAATGTAATTTAATTTTATTGTATTTTATTAAATAAAATTAAACAAAATAAAATAAATTTAATATAATTTAAAAAATAAAATTAAAGAAAAGAAATAAAATTAGATTAAATAATTGAAACATATTAAAAATTAAATTAAATAAAACATATTAAACCATATTAAAAATTAAATTAAAATTAAATTAACTTAACTTAAATTAAATTAAAGTAATTAAATTAAATTAAATTAAGTTACGTTAAGTTAAATTAAAATAATTACATTAAATTAAATTAAAAAATAGATAGATAAATAAAAGCACAAAAAAGTTGAAATTAAATAAATGAAAAAATAAATGAAAAAATAAATGAAAAATAAATAAATATAAGTAAAAATAAGCGAATATAAGTAAAAATGGCAATGGAAAGTAAAGTGAAGTAAATTAAATAAAAGGAAAGTAAATTAAACAAAGTAAAAAAAATAAAATAATGTCAAATAAAGAATTAAAAAAAAATTGGAAATAAATAAAGTCAAATAAAGAAGTAAAATAGAATAAACAATTAAAAAATAAACAAGTGGAGACAAAATAAAATAAAAATATACGCTTTTTTCTTTTGGAAAAAAAATAAAAATAAAATAAAAATAATGAAATACAAATAAAGGAAATTAAAAACAAAAAGTAAATTAAAAAAACAAAGAAAATAAAAAGAGTAAAATAAAGAAGTAAAACAAAAACAATAAATAAATATAAATGAAAAAAATTAAATTAAAAAAAAAAGTAAAATATAAAATAAAATAGTAAAATACGGTAAATAAAAATATAAAATAAATTAAATAAATGTAAAAAATTAAAGAAAAGCAGAATAAAATAGAAGGTAAGTTGAGAATAAAATATTTCATTGATATTAAAGAAAATTTAAATAATGGTTAATAAAAAAGAAAAGTAAATAAAAAGATTAAATGTAAATAAAAAATAAAAGCAATGATATTAAAAACATTTGAAAAAAAATTAATATATAAATCAAGAACAAAATAATTGATATTAAAATTAATGAAATAAAAATAAGTAAATAAAATGTAGTTTATATTAAATTATAAAATGTGAAATATGGAAGAGAGTGGCCTTTAAATGCTATTATCCTTAAGGGTTTTTTTCGCAATGTAGGTTATCGTACCCTAAATGTTTTATGAATTAATTTTTTTTAGAGTAGTAAGGATAAATTTTTTTATAGTAGTAAGGAAAATAACTATTATTTAACTTTTTATAAAATAGTTTTGTATAGACCGTTCATAAAAGTATGGGAACTTACCATTTTTGAATTAAACAATTACTTTGAATTTAATGAAATTGTAAATATGCATAATAACAATGCAAAATTAAATTATATAATATTAAAAAAAATTATATTCTTGTAGTATTAAATATACTTAAATTAAAAAAAAAAGTAAAATAAATGTAAAATAAATAAATATTATTTTGAAAAACATTATAATCATGGAATAATTAATAATAATAAATACTACTATTTATGGAAAATATGGGGAGGTATCCATGGATGTAAGATGTGAAATAACATTTGTAAATGTATTTGATATTGTGAAAGCAAGGAAGTAAAAAACATATAGTGTATACAATGAAGAAAAATAATATAAGCAAAAGTTAAATACTTTGAAATTGGAATTTCTATTGAACACATACAAAAACAACATATAGGAATAAATTTGATTTGGAAGGAAATGTACAATGCAAAAACATTATTAAACACCGCATAGAAGTTTTTATTCATAAAATTATTTTTACAGGGAGAGCAAGTTAAACCTCAGTAACCACATCATCCATTGAATTCATATTAGGATAAACTGGGAAGAGCGAAATATCTTGAATGAGGTCATGCACATTTGTAGGTGTTGGAATATTAAGTCCAAAATGACTCGATTGTAATACTTCACCATCAGGAACATCATCAGAAATAGTCGTGCTCAAGTCATAGAAGGAAAAGTGAAGTCCATTGTACTTGCACATAAACAAGTGCTTATGAATTGAAGAAACAAAAAAATATCCAGGGTAGTTCATATTCATGGCCGAGCTCAACCAAGATAAAAACTTCCATCACAAACCATGTCCATGCTTCAAAGAGATGGCTTAAAAATTACCTGGCACTAGTGGAGTAGCTGCATAGGTAGTATCTTCTAATAACCATACTGTAGTCGAGCCTTGATTCATGAAACAAAGCAATTGATTGGAATGAGTCGCTAAGCAAATAGACCATGTAGCAGGTGATTGTTGAATAAAATCGAAGTCCCATTTGTTGTTGGCAACATCTATCCAATATATCTTGTGTGAACATATGGGGCCGACTAAAGAAACAACATGAGTATGCACCCAATACATTTTTCCATTATACATAATGGGATTTTTTGGAGGAAAAACATCACCATCTGGAGGAATTGTCAGTCTCCAATGCATGTGGAGGCTGCTAAAAATGAAATATTTGGATTGAAATGTGCTATAAACATGTTTGAGAGCCACCCAATCATATTTTGGCTACTGCACATTTCCTTCTACATTTTTCAGCAGTATAAAAAAACCAAAATCACCAAGATCTTGGCACCCTATATAAGTAGAGTTCATTCTGAAAGGATTAATTATGTAGTACTTCCTTCTTCTATATGAGGTCGTGGGTAAGGAAACCAAAACAAGTGAACCACATGTAGATTCAACTTTATATCTATTACTAAAACAAGGCATAGATACAGTTGAAAACTTTCCCACTTCCTTTATGTAATCTGCTTGGAAATGACTATCATATTCAGAAGGAAAGTGAACCAAAACTCCAAGTTCTTTCCATCCACATTGTTTCCATGACAACCTAAACTTGTCATCTGATAATATTTGATTCCAATCCTTGCAAATGCTTTTAAAATGGAAAATAGCGGATAAAGGCAACCATAAAAATATCATTTCAAGTATTTATGTTGGTAAGGAGCTCCATATGGCTGGAAACAAATCCATTTCTATAACATAACAGAAGAAAATACATTAGTATAGACGATAACATAGAAAAAAAATTGCTTTAGAAATCAGAAGAAATTTTGTAAATGAGGGAATGAAAAAAAAAACATGATATATAAATTTGTGCTATAAAAAATGTATGATGAAATGGTATACAAAAGTAGATCACAATATTGATTAATATTATTATTTATTAAAGGGAAAAATCTACTATCTCATTGTACCGAGTGTAAACGAGGTGCTTACAACCCAGTATGAGGGAGATCCTGTAACGGATGTCACATGTAACGTTTTCAAAAGTAATAAAATGTAAATAGTAATAGTATGGGGAAGATCCTGTAACGGATGTCACATGTCACATGTCACATTTGTCACCTTTGTCACGTTACGTTACAACCCAGTATGGGGGAGATGTAACGTTTGTCACATTTGTCACATTTGTCACGTTACGTTTCCATGTCGGCTCATAACTTATAAAAACTCAAAAGTAATTAAAAATTTCATGTTCGCTCATAACTTATCAAAAATAATAAAATTAAAAGAGAGGGATCCAATTTCTTGAGGGGTAATTTTTTTCTTAATGTGTAAAAAAATTAAGATAAAACAAAAAAAATTACAAATCAAGAAATTGGATCCCTCTCGGTGCTTGATAGATCCAGGTTTGAGATGGATCTATGGTGGTATATATTCAAACACAAGATGTTTATTTCAAAGTCAATATCGAACCAACATAGGTGAAAAAATCAGTGCTAGAAAAAGAAATACAATCTAGTGTAAAATAAAACTATGTAGAACATAAATATATTGGAAAAAGTAGAATGTGTTATGCACATTAAAAATATGAATATATGAAGTCTTTAAATCTATAAAAGTGTATATTAAAAAGTAGTATAAAACTTTAAAAAAACATACAAAAATTATTCGAATGCAAAAATGAAAGAAATATTTAAATACTATATCCATGACAAATGCATGACCAATAGATGTTAACACCAAGACTTAGACATGTATGTTCAAGATGGATGATCAATGACTTAAGACTAGAAAAAAAATAAAGTGTATAGTCAAAAAGATGTGCTCGAGTAGCAAGCACGCTAGAGATTGTATTGTGTATATGATTGAAAAATTGTTCTTGTTTGGAAATCTCTAAAGAAATCCAAGTAAATTTAGAAAATACTATGTTTTCAGGAACTCTGCATCAAGAGAAAGACAGGAAATAAATATACTTGTTGTTATATAAATAATAGAGGAAAAAAAGAAATATTAAAAATATAATAAAAAGTAAAATACATACCTAGAAGAAGAAACAGTGCTTCTATAAGAAAAATTTGTTAATATCTCGCCATTTTCGAATCTACAACCACATTCATGACATGTGCAACACCAATACAGATCGAATTTGACATCTCGACCTCGTTGCCTATACAACCATTCTTTTCTAACCTTTCTGCAGCCTCTCTTTGACATATATGTTTAAATTGTTGACGTATTGATTTAATCTTAGATAAAATATAAAGGGTATCATTGAACAAGTTGCATGGAGAACCATTTTTTATACTGATCTTATTTCGGAAATAGGAAAGAAAATCCTCTTGCAAAGTTGTCTCATGGATCGCAAAGACAAATCTAGAAAGAAGAACATTGTCCATAACTGTGGAGAAACAAAACAAACAATATATTCTGTAATAAAATAAAATAAAAACGTTATGTGAAATTATGAAAGAAATCTAAAATAAAGTAAATTTTAATAAAATGTAAAAAAAAGTAGTGGGGAATTATGAAAGTAAAAATAATGTTTAACCGAAACAACGTAAGAAAATGTAAATTGCAATAATTCCAGCGGATAGAAAACGTAAAATCAAAACTCCATTTCATTCAATCAAATGAAAGCAATGCATAAGTATGTAGATGAATATGCAACTAAAAATATGAAAAGTTGGGATACATAGCAATGAGATGTTTTTTTTCGAGAGGAATGAAGTATGTACATAATGATCATGGTTGTGCATGGTGTGAATTTTTATGTCGTATAGGTTTATTTGGAACAAAATTTTGTTAAGTTGCAAAATGTTCAGGATTGTCGATGCTATGTACATGAAGATGGAATGCCTTATATAAAATGTTGCCATAGTTATGAAGAAATAGTTGTCATATTTTATAACGGAAATACTCAGTATATGCATATTCTTCATAGATCTTCATCATTGATTTATTTGCATGAAAATGTGTATGTTATATAGATTTACTTGAATGTGAATGTTTATGTCATATAGATTCATACGGATCTGAATGTAGTCTAGTTGCATAATATGAGGGGTTGTTAATGGTTTTTGATAAATATATTGGAATGGTATTTTCTTGGGAATAGTTTTTGATAAATTTGATTTGTGTAAAAAGCATAAATTGGAATTTAAGTCATGTAAAACATGTCGTGGAAGAGATGTTGTAGCAAGAATGGATGGAATACAACATATTGAATAAAAAATGTGAGAACAATATTACAAGTTTATAGAAAACAATGAAAATAAATGAACGTCATGGAAAACCACATGAAATGAGAAATGGTTGTCCTTAGTTACAATGTTAGCCCTTTCAAACGTTCTTCTTCTTTTTTGCGCAATGTCACATAAGCAGATTTTTCCATCTTCAGATATCATTCAAAAGAAAAAGGTGGAGATATGCGCAATCCATCAATGGATTTAACACGTGAAATGGCAGTGAAAGTCATTCCTTGTCATTTGGTATTGCCAATATCAATAGTTGCTCGTTCTAATGTGAGGCCCTATGACTTGTGGATAGTTAAAGCCCAGGCCATCTTTAGAGGAATCTGTTTTCGGTTGCCTCTAACAACAGGAGGTATAGGCACAATATTAGGGTTGCTTATGTCAAATGGAACACCAATGTACTTGTCAAAGAGAACATTTGTGTACATTGGGAGTTGAGGAGGTTTTGTTCTAGGCATATAACAAACATTTTGAATGTAACCCAATGCACCATTTACCAAACCTGCCTCAACCCACAAGTTGCAAGTCAACATAACACATTGTTGAGGGCATAGCAGAACCTCATGATCAAGTTGGTCATCATCAGATCCAAGAAATTCTGTACAACGGCCACGCTCTGCAATACACCTTGGAATAGGAGAATTCAAATATTTCAACATCTTCCTATTATGCAAGGAGACAAGATTGTTTGAAGGGAAAATATGCACAGCTGCATCAAACAATTTCCTTTCTGGAAAGGCAAAGAACTGTCGGATCGAGACATCAAAACATCCCAATCATCTATGGAAGGTTTTGCTTTATGTATGTTACCCAATAATGGTTGAAAGGAAGCTTGACGGGGATTATCACCCTATTGACGAAATATTGTTTCTAGGGTGACAACAATGCCGAAGTTGTGCCATAACACTTGTGTTGTTGTTTTTCCTGCATACATTGGCTTATCTTTGACAGGTGGAAATTGACCCAAGTCACCAACAAGAATTACAGACCTACCACCGAAAAGAGAATTTCTTTTATCTGGAAATGATTCCCGCAGTCGAGAATCAAGTTGCATCAATGACCTTGTCCCTATAAAACTCATCTCATTAATCAATACATAATATATATGTTTCATTTCCTCTTGAAACATAGAAAGAGCTCGACCTTGCAGGGGTCGCATGTCTCGAATAGGAATTCTCAGGGCCGAATGGATTGTGTGGCCACATATATTAAATGTAGCTATCCCTGTTGGAGCAAGTAAAAGCAAAGGATTTTTTCCATCTCCACTTGAAGCACCAAGCGCATGATAAATACAATTAATTAGATAGGACTTTCCAGTTCCAGTTGTACCTTGAATAATCATTTTGAATGGTTCTTTCTGTTCAACCTCCATAGAATGACACAGAACCATGTCAAAAGCAAGTCGTTGCTTCGAAGACAACAAAGATGGATTTGGAATATTATCATTTGCAACTTGTATTAGTTCACCACCTGAATGAGCACTTGTTATAAAAGTGGTTTCCTTTTCCACAATAGCAGCATCTATCGTTATGTCCTCCCAATTGAAACTTAAATCAAAGCCTCTTCGTCCAAGAGTGCAAAGATCTGAAATATTAATATTATGTGGAGGAACCAAACGAGACAACAACTCCCATTCATCCAAATCTTCATCCACATGGACACCTTCATCATCTACATCCATATTTTCATCAATAGCATCCTCCACCATTGGTGCATGATTGACATGCCAAGGACGGTAACGAATATGCCTTCAATTTTCAATAATTGTTTCCCTCGAAAGTCCTATATCTTGCTCTATGTCTCTTAAAGGTTTGTACAAAAGCAATTCACTCCAACAAAAAGTCTCAAAATCATTAGAATCCTCTGGAGGAATGGACAAAAAACGTGGCCATACACGAACAACAGCAAAGGATTTTCTAGCTTTCCAAGGCTCCTTCTTACGCTTTGCATTATAGTTCCAAGATTGTGCAGTGTCAATCATGCACAAATGGGCAAAGAATGCAGGACACATTCGATATAAATCTATGAAATTGGAGGACTTAGAAATATCATTCGGGTCAGTAGACACTTTTTGTAATATCTTCCTGCCGACATTCAATGAGAATATGTGTCAACTACAAATCACAAGTGGAATTTTCAATAGAATATGGCATGTTTCCTGTGCTCCAATGTCTCGATCAACTATAGTTTCAGCAAAAAAATGTTTATAAGCCAACAGACAAGGATCTATACAGTCGAAAGTGTCTGCAATTCTTGTTAGCATATCATGATAACTTTCAGACCTTTTTTTGTTTTAGCTGCATACTTTCCGATATACTACGAGACAACATGGGTCGAGACAACTGGTTGGAAATCCACATTTGCACACCATATTGCAAGAATAGAAGCATTATGAACATTGAGCCTATCATCATTCCTTGTAAGCTCATATTTTTTCTCCCCTTTATCATTTTTTTTTAGGATAGATTCATCGTGAACCTCCCATGGAGTGTTGTAAAGACATTTAAGCACAGAACCCTTTTTTCGTAAACAAGAATAGGGATTGCACTTTGAATGTCTCTGAACACGATTCACTAAATGCTCATAATATTCAAGTGGGTTGCATTCAAAGATCTAACTAGTGTTCAAGAGACAAGGATCATCATTCAAAGATTGAGGGATAATGGTATTTATTCTGTGAAAATCATGAGGGTTCCAAGCATTCACATATCTATCAAAATAATTTTTTGCATCTTGCATGGCATATGCATTAGACCAATCCAACACGTCCATGTTAGGAGCATCTTCAAGCCACAAAAATCCATGTATATGTGTAGATCCTCGATATTGCCACTCATACCTACAACAAACCCATATACTATAAGAATATAACTATATATGAAGAAAAAATGAAGAAAAAAACTTTCTAATAGAAGTAGGCACATAGAATATTGCAAACCTGTACCACATGTCTTTTGCTCCAAGATACTTTTCGAGTATTTCCTCACGGAAAATTGTAAAACTGTGGTGCATATACAATGCAACAATATGTGGGTAATCTATAACATGTTCAATCTTTGTAACATGTTCGTTAAAAGATTTATGAGGTCGCTTGTACAGCATCAACGAATGCAAGTCGGGCCACTTTATATCAGCTGCAGACAAGGTAAATAAAAATGTGGGGCATCCCAACTGAGTGACCATGTCCATCAAATCACCATGACACTTATTACAATACGATTGTGTACCTCTAAGAGAAGAACCAAACCTCGTTAAACTCTCAACCAACTTACTATCAGGAAGTTCAGTCAATTGTCGATGCAAATCTTGTATTGTCGTGGGAGAATCATCATGCATATTCTTTTGAACAAACACAAAAGCTAAATCTTGGCTCCGATGACGCATAATCATGTTCAACAACAAATAATGGAATCGAGGGTGTCTCCCAAAGCGGTGGTCAGAGTACCTGAGAAGATGCAGTCCATATTCATGAAATGCAATAGTACATATTCTTGGTTGAAACCAATCAGCAGCACCTGTTGGGAACAACGTGGGGAATGCCATATCAAACAACCATTCTATATTATATTCATTTATAGGACCAAGACCAATATCTGGCCATTGCATTTGTTGTATATCTGAACCATCTCCATTTTCAATAAAATTTCTAATCTCTTCCATCTATGTACATGCATTTGGTTGGCAAGCGGCAAAATATGAAGGATGAGCATGTACGCAATGACTTTCGATGCCTTCCTCTTCCCCATATGCAGCATCAGCATGTTGTTCTTGAATATCATAATCAATGAACTTTAGCCTATTTGAAACATCTGTTGCAACTTTAGGCAAAGAAGCTAGAGATTCAAGGTCAATTTCAACATCGCTATAATATTTATCCATTTGGAGCTTGTAGTGCAATGCATTTAACACTTGTGATCTCTTAACATAACAATCATAAGATCTAGCTTGTGCACCTTGTCTCCGAACAATGATGATGTCAAGGTCTTCTACGCAACGTGGAAGGGATTTCACAACCATAGATACATCCTATGGAAAACAAATAGTATGGCCACTATATTTATATTGGCCACCACAAGCATGTGAGACTTGCAATATAGGGTTTACACGAGCTATCAACATCTCCTCCACTTGTGTAAGGACCCTCAAAACATTAGGTTGTTCACCAAGATCCATTTCATTCCAATGAGAAAATCGATGGGACCCTCGATCATTCTTACATCGTGCACAAGTAGGTCCATCCGACATTCTTTGCACTTTCATCCCAACATAGGATTCATGGCAGACATGACACATTTGCACAACTAAGAGGCTGTCAATCCTAGAACGAAACTTTTGATGGCATGCCAACATTGCATCATCAAAATGGGGAGAAAAACGATTATAGTGACCAACATTATGGGAATTTGGTGCACACTGTCACTGGTGAACTACATGATTTCCAAAACATTGCCTAGCGTTGATACCATTGCCATATGTAGCAGGGACAAACAAATTTTCTGCAGGTCCTTCAAGAGGAGTGCTTTAAAGGATGGTTTCTTTATGGACGCCCAACTGATTGCATTGGATAGTGTGCTGCATGGGCATGTGAAGTGAATAAAATATCAAGAATGGAGATATTTTACTATTGTTGCAGGCATGTAAGAAAAGAAGAACTCCTACATCTATTACTGAAAATAAATCTTAGATATGGATCTCTTACTGGTAGAGAAAGAGGCCAACAGAATGGGAAATCATCAAAAACACTTATAGAATCTTTAAAATGTGAAGGTTCTACTTCAAAATCATCTGTACCCTGCATCTGAGCAAATTGAATCATCTCAATATTGTCCTATGCAATAGAAGCATAAAAGTACAACATAGCGATGCTTGTCAAAGAAGTAGATAAAAGAAAGGATGTTTGCAAGTCAGAAGAAGAGAATAGATATTCATATATGGGCAACTCACAACATGGATATTATTTGATGCAGTTGATTTATGTCTAACATGTGATTCCATACAAATGGCATCGGAATGTATTTCAGCAACATTTCGATGAAGTAGTCCTTTAGATCGAGGAGTGTCTCGTGATTACAAAAAGAAGCAAAAAAGAATGAAGGCGATAAGGAAAAGCAAAAGCATATGTAGAAGAGAAATAATTAGACAAATGGGTAAAATGGAGTTGTTCAATACCTTCATTGTGCCAAGGGAAATAGTATGTGGCACAACAGACTCAACCGGTGTTGGAATATTGTGTTGACATGGTTCAACTACATTATGGCAAATACTTGCATTGTTGTCTTCTGTTTGGTTAACTTCATGAAACATTTGACGAACCACATTCGAGCCAGACAGAAGAGAAGATTGTTTTTATTCTCTTTTCAAACAACGTGGATTGAGATTAAGTATGTGCACATTTTCCCCATGTTGCAATGTTTGAGAAAGGTGCGGAGATGATTCAACGTTTTCGTTGATAACAACATTTCCAGGTGCAGGACCTTATGAACAAAAAAACATCAAGGCAAAGAAAAAGAGAAAGTCTTTACTAATATCTTCTTAAACACAATATGGGAAAAGGACAAGGGAGTGAAAGAATGTTTGCATAAGAATAGTGTATGTTTTTATACATACCATTGAAAGAAATATGAGAGGGTACTGAAGTTGTTGAACTTCTTAAACGATACAACTCTCGACGTCGTGCATTGCGCACTTCCTTAGTTTCAACAAACCTTAATCGAGCAGCTGCATTTCTTTTCATTCGTGATGCTACAGAACTTGAACGTTCCGGTTTATGAACCAACGAAGGGTTTTTCTGAAGACCATGTTTGTATTCTCTACGGTGAACAATTCCGGTGTTCTCCTCTGAATGCTTAACTTCATCCAAAAATTGATGAAGCACATTGCTGGGAGATAAGATAGGAGATTGTTGTATTTCTCTTTGTAAATGAGATTTTCTAACAGTAGGTATCTGCAAGTTTTCCCATGCTGCATAGTTGGAGAAAGAGGCAATGTATGCAAAGTGGGTTGGTTCATAGTAGGATTATCTCAAGAATCATGTTCAGCATCATGGCTATTCTTTACCTCAACATTATTTGAATATGTATGCACTTTTCGTTTAATATCTATTTTCATTGTTTGATGTAGATGATTATTGGTATTTGAAGGCCCTCCTTCCCCTCTACCACGGTGGTGTTCGAAGGGAAGTGTGGTTCGCATGATATCGGCCAAACTCTTATGCTTTCGATACTTCGTTCGTAAAGGGGCCAATTCCATGTCTTGTGCAATATTTTCATAACTCGTATCTCCCAAGTTTGACTGCTCAAGTCTGGTAAATTTCCCATGTGAAAACGGAGAACCATGTCGTTTGTTTGTCGCTTTAAATAATCTATCAGATTCCATTAGCAACAACTGTGGAAAGTTGAAAGATATTTTTAGTAAGTGTAAAAGAAAGCGTGTTAAACAGAAGGTAAAAACAATGTGAAGGAATGCAATTGACGACAGAAACAAAGAAAATTGGGGATGTAGAAGAAAATAACATAAATGCGGACAATGAAATCTATTGGACAAATAAAAATGTGAAAAGTATTTTATGAATGTTGATTTAATAATGTTTAAACTCATTTAATGTGGTAATTTAAAAAAAAATGTGTTAATGTATAATGGTAGAATAATCAAATGACTAAAGTTAAATATGGTTAAATTGTGAACATGAATTAAAATATGCAAATAACAACTTAATAAGTGCAATATGCAATTAGTAAAAAATAATAAGTGGATCATTTATTGGTAGCTTCGTAAGTAATGTTCAACCATATTATTGGACCAATAGATGTATTTCTAATGCCAATGTGCAATGTTTAATAATGTCAATGTGCAATGTGCTAAGTTTAATTATGGTAACAATGCTAATGTGTAATGTGTAATGCTAAACTATTGATGTATAATGTCTTTCTAAGTTGTAATGGCAACTTAATGTTTTATAATGTTTACCAATGTTTTATTAATGATTTTATAAACATTTAATTTATGTAAAGATTATTTTTTAATAATCTTAATGTTTAATAATGTTATTCAATGTTTAACAATGTTTAATAATGTTATTCAATGTTTAACAATGTTATTCAATGTTTAACAATGTTTATTAATGTTATTTAAGTTATTTGTAATTTAGTTATTAATGTTATATAATGTTTAAGCATGTTTATTAATGTTTAATAATTGGTTTACTAATGTTGTATTAATGTTTAGGAATAATTTTCTATGTTATTTAATGTTTAATAATTTTTAACGATGGTATTTAATGTATTTAAAATGTATAATGACATTTTTAATTTCTAATGACTTTTAATGTTTTTCTAATGGAATCTTTAATAATGTTATTTAAAATATTCTTTAATGTTTAATAATGTTTAATTATTTTAATAATCTTATTTAATGTTTAATGTCTTTCTAATTTGAAATGTTTTATGTGACGTCTTTGTATTGTTATTTAATTTAATTAATTTAATGTAATCTAAGTAAGAAACAAATTAAAATAATAATAATAATAAAAATATTATTTGGAAATTAAAATAAAAGAAATACACAAAGTTAAAAAAATTAAATAAAAATATTAAAACATAGTAAATATTAAATAAAATAAAATAAATAGTTTAATATGATTTAACTTAACATAATTTAATTTAATTTAATTACTTTAATTTAATTTAATTTAACTTAATTTAATTTAATTTAAATTTAATTTTTAATATGGTTTAATATGTTTTATTTAATTTAATTTTTAATAAGTTTTAATTATTTAATTTAATTAATTTAATTTAACTTAACTTAACTTAACTACATTTAATTTAATTTAATTTTATTAAATTAAATAAAATAAATTTAATTTAATTTAAAAAATAAAATTAAATAATTAAAAACAAATTAAAAATTAAATTAAATAAAACATATTAAACCATATTAAAAATTTAAATTAAATTAAATTAAATTAAGTTAAATTAAATTAAAATACTAAAACATATTAAGAAAAAATAAATTTAAAGTAAATTAAATTAAATTAAATTAGATTGAGTTAAATTAAATTAATTTAAATTAAATTAAATTAAATTAATTTAAATTAAATTAAATTAAATTAAATTAAATATAGTAAAACATATTAAAAATTAAATTAAATTAAATAAAAATACTAAAACATATTAAATTTTTTAATTTAATTTAAATTTAATTAAATTAAATTAATTAAATAAATTATATCAATTAAATTAAATTAAAAATAAATAAAATAAATTATTTAATTAATTTAATGTAATCTAAGTAACAAACAAATGTTAATATTAATATTTGAGATTCCATTAGCAATTCATAGCTTAACAAAAGGTGTAAACACATATGAAAAGAATAAAATATTAATATTTCAAATTCAATTATCAATTCACAACTTAATAAAAAGTGTTTAACCATATCATTTGATAAATAATAAAGAGATGAAAAAAGCTCAATCAAAAACATATTAGTAAAAAACTTTTGCGATATTTTCAAACACCAATCCACAAAAAGTAAGAGAGGAAGATGTTCCATCAATATTAAAAAAAGTATTTATTTACTTACATGGTTCAAAGTTGAAAAAACTTTGAACAATCATTCAACTGAAGCAAGGAAGGCAATGTCAGATGTAGAGTCAAGACCTGGGGATAGAGGGTTCAAAAAATTCCCACCAAGAATGAAATCAGTACAGGTATGGTCTTTGTCTATGGGAAGATGAATATGTCTAGATAGTGATAAGGGATCAACCCCAACATATTTTGTTGTCCGACTTGTCAAATCATAATACAGCAAAGATCTTTGAGAAAAATTGCACATAAGTATCATGTTTCCAATTGCACGGAAAGGAAGATATCCACTGCATTTGTTGTTAATATCAGATGTGATATCTTCCACAACATTCCAACTCAATCCGGTACCATCTTCCCAATATCCATTTCTGCGTTTTGGAGGGCACTTAAGACGATCAGAATCTGGTATGATAGTACAAGACCAAACAACTGCGTAACGGTTATGTACAATCCATAACAATCAATTTTCATGAAGTGTTAGGCACATAGATCCCCTACTAAATGCACGATGTACAAAATGAATACTCCATTTGTTATTCTTGATATCAAGAGAAAATAACCTGTGCTTGATTCTTGGGTATCCACCAGAGAACATCTCAGCATGTAACCAATATATTTTTCCCTCATAGAATACCACATCCCCAAGAGTTGCGGGTTCTGCATCATAGAAGTCTATAGCTGTCCATGTCGTATTAATACTGCTACAAACACTATATCTTGACACAAGATCTTCATCAAAAGTGTGTTTGAGTTGTATCCAATCATATTTGTGTTCACTAATATTACTCAAGATGGTGAAGAAACCAAAATACGTTGTTTCAATACAACCTATGAATGTGTAGACTTTGGCAAAAGGGTTCAAGACATAATATTCTAGACATGATGGATTTGGACCAGGGACAGATAAAAACATAAGGCAACCACAGGAACGTTCAATGGTATACATTGGGTATGGGAAAGGGATACAAAGATCCGATAGCACACCTTTGCTATTAATGTATGAACATATGGAATGATTCGGATATGGATTCCATTCATCAATAAAGAAACCAATTTCTTCTCTGCAATTTATGTGACATCTTTGAATGAGATGATGGTTGCGTATTATTAGATTCCACATCTTTGACAAAGTTTGAAACCGAAACAAAGTCGAGAGAGGGAGCCACATAAATATCAATTCAAGCAACTCAACCGGCAAGAAACTCCATATAGCAGGATCCATATCGAATGTACTATACATTGCAAAAAAAAAAAAGAGTTAATAATAGAAAAATATTTGTGTATGGCAAAGAAAAGAAAGTGTATTTAAGAAGGAAGTATGTAATAATGCTTAGAAAACAACCACAAATGTATATAGTTATAGAAATAAAAATTAAACATTGTGCGAATTTCGGAAGTAAATTCACATGTTTTAAGGCTAAGCATAAGGTTTCATTTTTTAGCCCACCCCTTGTAACAATAATCTTTAACCATATTATTGGACTAATAGTCGTATTTCTAATGCAAATGTGCAATGTTTAATAATTGCATTGTGTAATCTGTTAAGTTTAATGAAGCTAATAATGCTAATGTGTAATGTGCAATGCTAAACTATTCATGTGTAATGTATCTCTAAGTTGTAATGGAAACTGTTTGTATTAAAAATGCCACAAATAGTATTACTATATCACTTAAATAATAACAATGTTCTTTTTCTTTTATACTAATATGCCTAAAGGGCTAACAATCTCCTATAGATTTTATTTAAAATATTAATGTTTCCAATTTTATAAGACAGTAATAAGATCAATCATTATAGAAATATTACAAACCACCCTAGTGTTCTTTACCATAAAACATTAAGCTTCTAGTTATAAAAACAAGTAAGATTCCATGGCATAAATTTTAAAAATTACCTATTACAAAGCTTTATATAAGAATATAAAACAAATTCTTTGAATTTACAACACCAATAAACATATGATCTGATTTCTTTCTACCATTGATAAATATCATAATCCATTAAACAAACTAATTCATTGACTACTTTAACATTCATAGTATGCAAAATCTATTTGCGGGTTCAGCTTCAACAATTCTTGAACATAGTTATGTTCCTCATTGTTAAAAACATTTTGCTTTCTATGCCTCTTTAACCAGATAATTCAGACTTATTTTATATTTTCTTTATTTGAAAATTCTAAATCCTTAACTATAACTATTTCACAAAATTAAACACACTTACTAGGCCTTCCTCATTTTTCAATCTTAACACCAACTATCCTCATTTCAAGATTGTGCAGTAATCAAGACCATTTCCTCCTCTCATATCTATTTTGTAATGCATGTCTTTCATAACTAACACAAATATATATGTCATTTATATAAAGCCCATCTTTGAAAACTAACATCAATCATGATCCCACTATGACTTTAAAATCATATGGTTGATTAAAATTTGGCTATTGTTTTACTATACTTGACTTTGACTATAATCCCACTATTGTTTGATTATAATTCCACTACTCTTTAACTATAAAATAAATATTAACTTTGTAAAACACATCTATAATAATATGTTTAAAATTTGATATTATTATTTCATAATAATAATGTTAACACTCTATAATAACATTATTAATATTGATGTTATTGTTTTTTAAATGTCATTATTAATATTTTTATTAATAATAATGATGTTATTATAATAATAATAATAATAATATTTTTATTAATATCTTATTTGTTAAAAACAATTTAAGTATCAAGAAATCTAGAATTTAGACATAATTATTAATATTAATATTAATATTACATAATTATTTATAAAAAATAAATTTTGCAATATAATGTTATTTAAACAAAATGTTCTTTATGGAGCTTAAACATGGGGGCTTCACTCAATAAACAACTATCATAGCACGTTCGATTGTGGCATATGAAACAATACCCCTAATTTCACTAAATATTGGAAAATACCTTCCAAAATCATTTTTTTTAACCCCCTCCCAATATGCCTTCCCAATTTAAAAAAAACCCTATTTTCACTAGATATTGAATGTATCAATTTTTTCATTAACATTTTTTATACCCCTTTATATTTCTACTTAGTATATTGATATGATACCCCTCTTATGACCCCACATGCATTCTACAATGCACCTTTCTTCTTTTGATGTATATCATGAATGCACATTACTTCACCCACAATGCAATTACTCAACCACATATCATTATGATTTGCAACATCTAATGGTCTAATGAAGAGATAGAAGATCACTTCTTGTATGTCAGTAGAGCCAATGCACATAGTACAACATTTAGATTGCATGTTGCGGTTCCCCAATCACTGACTAAGCCTGTTGTGGGCTAGGTATCCAAGGCCCCAGGGACTGTAACAAGCTCTAGGAGGCTGACTAAACCTACCAAGGCCTGTAATAGGCATGAGTGGTTGGGTATTCAAGCCCCTAAGGCCTATGGAGGGCCTATAACAGGCCCTGGAGGCTTAGAGACTCCCAAGGCTATTGGTAATAACTGGCTGAGTGCTATTGGTAACAATTAGCTGTCAATGACCACTGTCTCTCGACGATGATCGACTGGAAACACACTTCACCATGAAAACCCTGGCCTCAAGCATGCCTCAAGACATGATTTCCCTGCGTGCTGGTAAGCCCGAGCCTTGCCTCAACCCGATTTCTCATCCAGCCGTGATCCCACGATCTCAATTTGGTGGATATTTGTCAGCTCGCCCATATAAAAAAGACCCCAAATTATTTTTATATTGTTACATTAAATAAAAAACCCTTTCCCCCTTAATATATAAGAAATATAATTTTTAGGTTTTCATGAATATCTAATACCGCAATATGAATGAACGTGATATTATATTGCCTTCTAGTGAAGCCCCCGTGAGCTTAAATCCCTAACATAGTAATATAAAACTTAGTAATATATGAGAATCCATAGCTCTTAGGTATCTCTAACAATTTGATATGTATTGATTTTAATATGAAAGTAATGGTGTTATTGTAATAGTATAATGGTGTTAGAATCTATGTGTTGTTGAATGGTATAATGGTATTAGAATCTATGTATTATGCAATCTTTAGATTGATTTTATTATTGACATATATTAATATTTTTTATAAATTTATATTGAATTTGAAATTACTATTAAGTCATCATTGATTTTTATAATTAATTTTAGTAATTATACAGTTGAAATTTTTTTTATTTAATTTTATAAATAATAAAAATTTACAATTTTTTTTATAAAATTATTTTAATTTTTAATAAAAATAAATTTATTTATATGAAAACAACATATATTTTATTTTTTTAATAAATATATATACTTTATATTTTAATTTTAGAATGATAACACGATAGGAATAACATTATTATAATTTTAAAATATATTAAATAAGTTATGACGCCCTCAGTAAAGAAGAACAACAGATATTTTTGGACATTGCATGTTTTCTAGAAGGACAACACAGGGATACGGCCATCAACATATGGAATGGATCAGGGTGGAACGAAAGGCGGGGGTTACAAAATCTACAGGACAAATGTGGTGTGGAAGTCGATAGTAGAAATGTAATACATATGCATGAGAAGCTCAGAGTTTTGGGAGGAGATGTCGCTGAGAAATTGTCACCGTTTCAACTTTGGAGTTGGACAAAGAACGTCATCGATGATTTGTCAGAGCAATCAGCTGTAAGTGTTCAGTGATTCATTTCTTTATAGATTGTTAAATAAAACAATCAATTGTTTAAATAATCATAATTTTCAAAAAATAAGGACTAATAACGATCGTTTTTTGAAGAATGTTTAGGAAATACCTGTGCAGGGAATTAGTCTAGATCTTAGTGAATATAATGACAGCAATATTATAAAATATGATTAAACAAGGTAATCCGGACAAAGCTACAAAATACTGATTATAAAAGTAATGGTCACCACGCAAGGCAGTTTCGCATTGCCATTTCAGCGGTTTGCAATACCATTTTTCCCGATGCGGATGTATTAAAAAATGACACATGTGAAAGTGGTTTCATACCACAACCACCCATCGTTCTTATCTTTATTGCATGTTTACGATGTGGGATGAATCGAGAACTGTCGATCCCTTCTTTATGGCTCTTGCAACGGCGGAGATGATAGACAAAACAATCAATGACAATCGTGGAGCACTGCACCATGGTCCATGGCACGTGGCAGATGTAGAGGCAGGTGGGAAATGCATCCACTTATTTGATAATGATCGGATGGTAGAGGGATGTAATATGGGAGATCAAAGGATGAGATCGTCTCTGCATCGTGGAAAGTGCACACTCGGTAAAGGGGAAGGTGGTCACGGAGGTGAAACCACCCTAACAGGTGTCAATTGATAGTTGATCTGCATGGACTTGTGAGCGGGAAAGAAAACCACTGTTAAACGTCGCAGATACTGCCAAAGAGGTAAAGGACACATGATCTGATGGCCTCAATTTCAACACGTGCAATCAATGGCTGAAAAAAGGGCACGTTTGGAAAGTTGCAAGAAAGATAAGGAAAAAATTCTATATAAAAAAAGGGCATTCAAAATCGACATATTATCTATGTGTCGTTGTTCTCAGAAGCTTCGAAGACTGGTGGAAACTTCCAGTTGCAGCAG
Source organism: Larix kaempferi (assembly GCA_027924585.1). Lineage (NCBI taxonomy): Eukaryota > Viridiplantae > Streptophyta > Pinopsida > Pinales > Pinaceae > Larix > Larix kaempferi. The sequence continues at coordinate 3,313,954 of BSBM01000579.1, read as the reverse complement.
AAGAATAAAGGACATGTCTACAACAGGTAGGGTCTGGTGACCTGGCTTGTATATTTCAAAGAAATTTGTTTTTAAAAGGAGTTTAAATGGAAATTGTGCACGATGTAGACCCCTTTAAAGCTAGAGACGCCCTAGAAGACAGGGATGTAGATGTTTATGATACCCTAATTAGGTTGTCTGTCACTGAAATTAAACTTAAACTGGCGAAATTACTTGAAGAAGGCTTAAACGTTCATAGAATTCACCAGTCCTCCCTATTGTCTTTTTGCCCAGACCAAACCGTGTCTTTTCCAGAGTTTGTATCGTGGTGTTTTGTTAATTACTCCAGAGACGAGAGGACTATCTTAAATGGTCAGAAAACCAGAGTTGTATGCAAAATAGAACCCTCGATTGTAATGGAATCTCTAGACATTAATTTATCGCAAACCCTTCAACCTGAAAGTTTTTCTGAGACCTCCATTATCGATTATTACTGTCAAGCCCTTTTAGAGAGTATAGAAAAATTTCTGTCCACCTGCCTTAAACCAAAATTGAGCATTTCCGATGTCCCTTACCCTATAGATGTTTCTTTATTTGACGAGAACACCCAACTGGTTTTGTCATTGTTGACTTTAGTTTTAGGGTTTGATACAGACATGTATGTGAGCGAATTTCAATTGAGCCTTTTGTAAAGAATGAGTACGAGTCCGCTGGGAATTGATGAAAGTCAAATTCCCCGACTAAACTTTGAAGAGTTCCTGGCTAAAAAAATCCACTGGCAGATGGCCAATTTTCCTGCCCTCAGACATTTCAGGTTTCAGTCACATTTGATGAAAACGGTCATGATGGCCAGTCATGAAGAGTTACATTTTCTAGAGATAATTTTCACGAGTCCATTAGAAAATAATATGTTCAATTATATAAATTATATGCTCTCCGAAGTTTATAGGATGATTTTTGGAGAAAAGATGCCCAGAGTATTGCTAGAGATGCAGACCTCTATGCAGTTAAGTGCAGAATTTGCTGTAGGGGATTGGCTCTTGTTGAAAGATAGTACAGTGATTAGGTTATATGGTTTCAAACATAAACCTTATATTCTACCGGCGTTTCTTACTGTGAGGGTTTTCTCCCTTGAATTTCTCAGTCAGAAATTGATTGTGGAAGACAATAATTTCTTTCACTTCAAACAAGCTACAGACATTAAATATCCATTTATAGTTGGCCCTTTCACTGTAAAGAACAAAAATGCTATTATCTATATAGAAAAATTATTGAAAGAAATGGAGTTCGAAACGGATGTAGCTATTGAATATGATCCTTTACACATCATATCAAAACGAAGAGTAAGACATCGCATCAAAGCACTGGATCATCAAGAGATTGATGGAATGTCTGACAGAGCGAACTAGTTAGAATACGAGGAAAATAAAGAAATAATCCCCATTTCTAAAGGGAAGGAAATGGTACTGACAAATGCAATGGCAGAAACTGAAAGCATGATGGATACTGAGGTGGTTGGGTCTAAAAGAACTCTCCGGGACATAGTCGAACTTGAAAGTGAAGGAGGAAAAGTAAAATAGTCAAAGGTGGACGGGCAATAGGAACTGATGGCATTTATGGAGGATGAAAGAAAACCTGAAATCAAAATACCAGAAGTCACAGTGAATGAATATACTCTTCAAGAAGCCCAAATGGAAGAAGATGTAAAAAGACCCCACAATATAATGGATATTTTTAAGGAACATAGTCAAAATAAGCAAGAATCATCCTAGCACACTAGTCAATTATTTCCAAAAGTTAGAGCTTTATCCAGTACAAAAGTTAATTTATTTACAAGCAGAAATGTCAAAGAGAATTCTCTAAAATTATCAGTTGTTACCAAGGATAAAATTTTAGAAATGAAATTTGATTTGACAAATATTAATGCTCCAGATAAGATTCTGCTACATAGACAAACTGCAAAAGTTATATATGCAGAGTATTTGGAAGCAATCATGAAAGTTGAAAAGTTAAGGGATATAGCAGACAAATTAAATAATCAGCTGAGACAAGAAAAGATAGAGAATAAATCATGACAACAACAAATCAAAAAATTACAGTTAGATTTGGTAAATAAAGAGGGAGGCGGAGCAACAAATTTACTTAAGGAAAAAGATAGCATGATTAAAACGTTAAAAAATAAATTGAAGATCCAAGAAACTCAACTTATTCAAGGAGCCGAACTGACCATACTAGAGAAAGAAAAAGAAGAGTTGTCAGATGAAGTAAAAAATGTCACTGCAAAAATGTTGAAACTAACTGAGGAAAACAATTATTGGGATAAAGAGAAGATTTCTCTGGGAGAGAAATTGGAAGATGTAAAGAGAAAGTTATCACACTTAGGTCAACAACATGCACATACAGGTCCAGTTGGAGAAGAAAATGGAGCAGACAGTCTCTTACAAGCTATGTCACAGATAAGTCTAAAGGACGTTGAAATTAAAGAGCTGAAAAACGAAACACAGAGGCTGAAGGAACAAAATGAAATGAAATATACATAAATTAAAACTTTACAAGGAAAAAATCAATAATTATTTGATAATAATAAAAGGTTGACAGCTCATGTAACAGGATAAGCTGCGATGCAAGGGTGTAAGCATTTGGTATGGGACCAAATTATAAAAGAAGTTGAAAAATTGAGGCCATATCTTGATTATATGAGAGTTAAAGAGAAGGTGGTGGAATATTCTTTTGAAAGTTGCGAAGCAATAAGGGAAAATCTGAATAGAAAACCAAAGGAAACTGCACAGAATGCAATTACATTCCTAAATGGTCTAACAGACGTAGATTTAACAGTCATGAACATAAATAACAGGATTGCAGTTATCACATGGGCTAGAAGGATCGTTGGGAAATATACACATGTTGAAAATGTTGAAGCCAGAGCTGGAGAAATAAGAAAGCAAGTGGTCAAATTTAAAAGGTTATTTGAAAAATTGATTATCAAAGGATTGCCTACTTTCTGGGATGCAAAGCGGGAATTGATTCCTCAGAATGATTATAAAAGGTTATTATTTGACATTCGGATGAATCATGAAAAATTTCAACATCTAGATCATTTCCCTCACAGGAAAGATTTTAATGGATAAAATGGCAGAAGATTTTGAAATTTTAAATCACATAGATTCAATTGGCGAAAAATTCCCTCATGTATCTTACACAGATCACATCGAGATGCAGGTCCTGGTGAAGGAAATGACCAGCTATGATCTACCCACGGCCGACCAATGGAGTTACGTAGACAAGTATGGAAGACTAAAGTACTCAACTCATTCCTGAAGATGCATTTAGAATTGTTCCCAAGTGGCAAACAATGATGTTTTTATTTTTGAAAATTTGTAATATTGTTTAAAGACTTTTTAGTTAAGACATTTCCAGTTATTAGTTAAAAGAAGCAGTTATGTTATGCTTCTTCCCAATTTTGTATAAAAGACAATGCGAAACATTTTCGAAGGGGTTGGAAACCTTTTGAGAGACAATAACTTTTTGAGGTCAAGTTTTTGATGAAGTGAATACAACGGCCGTATAGTGGAAATACCTATGTTTTGAGACAAAAGATTCATGTGTTAATAATTTATACAGTCTGTCTTTTCCTTATCTTTATATGTGCATGTTTATCTTCTTTGTCACATCTTCCATTATGTTTTTCTTCCATGCCTAAATGAACGTCTGAAATAAATTGGGATTCATACTAGTTATGCCTCAAATTATCGCATTTAAGTATTCATTTATTTCCCCAAAGTTAACAATGGATTCATCCTAGTTCGATGCCCGTTGTTGATGGATTGTCATTATCTCTTTCTACAACACTTGCAAAATTAAATTGACTATGATATGATAACTATCTTGGCTCTTTGAAAATATATTTGGTATAAATCACTTAGTGGCACATTAAATCTGAAATATTGACTCCATGCCCACTGTTTCTTGTTTCCTTTTCAACAAAGTAAATCATTTTGAGAATTTTAGTTGTTTCATATATCTTTAGCCTTTTATATATTTTCCATAAGTTAACATTACAGATATATATGCATTGAGTTATTGTTATCGAACAAGACATTCATATAAGTATTGGACTATATTTTGCTGCTATATTTCAAATAAAAAGTAAATATAAATAGTGAACTGTAGCAGGAATTTCTTGAAGGAACCTATGAAGGATACTTTCGCTCAGCGGGCATAGATTGTGACCAAAAATTTGCAGACAAACACATTTTGAAGGTAGGAAAACGTATATACAAATTCTAACCTAAATAGGGAAAACATAGGCCGAATACTGGACATCTTTTCATATACATCAAAAGGCACTGAAGATCTGGACCATCCAGGATAAATAAAAAGATAGTCAATATAAAAAAGTTTTCCATACAGGGAAATCCATATGTGATCAATTTTCATATAAATGAAAAGACAGTCAAGATCTCGACTATCCATGACTACAGGATTTTAAAGTTCAGAAAGGATTAGAAATGATGCACCTGCTAATGCTACTGCACTGCTGATGCTGTTTGGTCATTGATGCTGCTGTTGCTAGTGATGTTGCTGCTGTTGGTGAGGCTGCTGTGCTGGTGTGCCACGGTTTTAAAGGAGAGTGTGCGAACAACAAAGGGAAGGGAGGCATTACAAAGAATGGATGGACCGGTTTGAATGCAATGCGTCCATCCATCCATAATGTATAGTAATGCCTACTTCAAGATGGTGTTTTCATATGGAAGTATTCTATGTTGCAACAGAGTCGTTGTCATATTGCAATAGAGTCGTTTTCTATGTTGATACATTTACTTGTTCATTCACTATCTTATTAATCACTATCAACAGAGCCGTTACTTGTTCTATGTTCAATCACTATCTTATTAATCACTATGCATTAAACATTACATTTTACTGTACATTATCATTAAAACTGTATCCCTAAGGGAAGGGTTGGCTATCTCTTGTTCTTCATTTTTCAAATCGAGACTGTATCCCTGAGGGAAGTGACCCGCCCACCCCCAAAATTTGGTCTTCGTGTATCCCTGAGGGAAGTGACCATACATAACCATGAAAAGTCCATTGAAATTGCAATGAAACCGGTACTGCTAGTTTTACAACATATATTCAAATGGGAAATGAGAATCATTCATTTGCTTCTATTGCATTACTTCTTGTCAATGGGAAATGAGAATCAATCATTCATCTGCATGTGGGTATTAGGATTATGGTTATCTGCCTTAGCAGCAAGAATTTCCATGGTCGTATTTCTAGCAGGAATGCCCGGTTATCCACATCGAATTCCTGGAGCTAACCTACTCCCGCTACCCAATACAGAGAGTGAAATCAGTGAAGGATTGAGGTATGTATATGCACAACCTTAATATGCATCTAAGTACCCTTTCTGGTAGTCTCAATATTCATTGTACTGTATGTTGTTTTTTTTGGTCTTATTTGGATACTGATAGATTATATTGATTTTGTATTGGTTTTTAACAGATAAGGACGCAGTTGAAGTTGAAGGAAAACTGGAAAGTCCATGGAGACTTTGCACGGTGAATGAAGTGGAAGAAGTAAAATGCATGCCCAGGTTGCTTCCCATCTGGTTGTGCATAATCAGGTTGCTTCAATGTCCCAGTTGCTTCAATGTCCCAGTTGCTGCAATGTCCATGTTTGACTTTTTCCATGTAGTAAACAATTTTTTAATAATATTAATACCCTTCAGATATCACGCCTATTTGTTATTAAGATAATACCATATTGACAATCAAAGTAGTGCCAGAGTAATGAAGAGATTTATCTTTATTTGAGATTTATCTTGCATTCTGCATTTTGCAGCTGTCATTATGCAGTTGTAGGTTAACACTCTGTATCTTTAGATTGCATATTTTTATGAGCATTATGGAGTGAACCTCTATTGAAATTTGATGCATGTATGTGAGTATTTCAGCAAGCAAGTTTAAGTCATTCTTAGGACTCTCCAACAAACATGTTTGTAAATTTGTAAATTTTTTTATATTTCTATAGTTAGTATATTTATTTTAGGATTAGTTTAGTCTTTAGTTTATTTAGATTACTTCTAGTATTTTACTTACTTAGATTATTTTAAACCATTAGTTGTAGGTTAAACAATCAAAATACAGGAGAAAATTCATCGCTACTCTATGTGCTATAAATTGTAGCAAGAGAAATATATCACCATTAACATGCACCAATCATATTAAAAAAATAAGCATTGTTTACAATTCCACTAATACCAAAAAATTTAAGGTAATAGACTAATAGAAAATAATTTCAATTTCAAGTTGGACAAACTTTGGCACCCATACTTCTAAACTTAGTTGATATCATAGGTTTGTATTTAGGCTCCTTGTATGACTAATGTGCATTCCAAACTTCATCTTGTTACCGAATGATTGTTGAACAAAACCTGTCAAGAAACGCATCGTGTTGGTAAGAAGCTGAATCAATATTCTCAATAGTGCATTTGCAAAGATATATCAAATTTGATCAAATGTGTTAAAACAACAATGATTAAGTCCACTACTGTGCCAAATTCAACCTAATTAGGGTATGATAAACATCTCCATCCCTGTCTTATAGGGTGTCTTTAGCTTTAAAATGGTTTACATCATGCACAGTTTCCATTTAAACTCCTTTTAAAAACAAATTTCTTTAAAATATACAAGCCAGGTCACCAGACCCTACCTGTTGTAGACACGTCCTTTATTCTTTTGGCATGACTAGAAATTTCCACCGATCTTCGAAGCTTCTGAGAACAACGACACATAGACAATATGTCGATTTTGAATGCCCTTTTTATTTTATATAGACTTTTTTCCTTATCTTTTTTGCAACTTTCCAAACGTACCCTATTTTCATCCATTGATCGCAAATGTTGAAATTCAGGCCATCAGATCACCTATCCTTTACCTCTATGGCGGTATCTGTGACATTTAACACTGGTTTTCTTTCCCGGTCACAATTCCATGCGGATCAACTATCAATTGACACCTGTTAAGGTGGTTTCACCTCCGCGACCACCTTCCCCTTTACCGAGTGTGCACTATCCACGATGCGGAGATGATCTCGTCCTTTGATCTCCCATATTACATCCCTCTACTATCCGTTCATCGTCAAATATGTGGGTGCATTTCCCACCTGCCTCTACATCTGCCACATGCCATGGCCCATGCATCTCCCATAGTTAAGCTCCTTGGCGGTTTTCGCATGGCACATAGTGGGTTGTGATACCACCATTGTGTTGATGCGATGCAATACAAGTGCGCCACGTATGCTGATGGTTTCTTTACCGCAACAACTTACAACATATTGCAAATGTGCTTTTTGGCGGTGCGACGCTCCATGATCGCCGTTGATTCTTTTGTCTAACATCTTTGCCATTAGATTTTTCCGAGCGTTAACCATTCCAAACTATTGCGCCTTTGGGATTCAGATTTAGATCTGTTTCTAGATCGATTACTTCTCGACCGAGAGAGACAATTAATAATCAGTTCTAGTTCTAGTTCTATCTCTCGATCGATTACTTCAAACTGACATAGATAAATAATTAATTACAATAATGCAATTTAGCTAAATAAAATATTTGCGTGCACCTGCACGGAAATGCCACAGAGCCACATGAATGAGTGAGTGCTGAGTTCAGAAAATCTTTGGATTTTATTTTTAACGCGCTTACAGTTTTAAAGCATTTCTCTTCAGCTGACGAATGCTTTACATTTTGTTGCATGTCAATGTCGATCCAGAAGAAAGTACACATTGATAGAGCTGATTCAATTTGCTTGCTGAGCAAAATTTGAAAAGTATATATTGCAAATTGACAGACTAAATTGACAGATTAATACAATAATTGTGGTTAGATTTGGTAGATTTAGGAGGCCCTCCTCATGTCATTTTCAATTTATTTTATTAGTTGCAAGACTCAGAGTCATGCCTATACCTATGGATTCAATCATGTATCTGAGTCTGATCATATTATTTGCCGGATTTGCTCATAATCAATAAGCCATATATGACAGAGTCCTTGATGCATTGACGTTATAAAACTTCTATGCCATTACCGCCCTCATGAGCCTGCAATATATAAACAAAACAATATAAGGGAAAGAATATAAAGTGCAAACAATCCATATAGTCTGAACTTCCAGAGGCCGCATAGAATGACAAAAACTGATTATCTTTATCAGAGGCCGCATAGAATGAGAGCTTCAGCCAAGGATTGAAATCTTCGAGAACCCGTTGGATGACTCCCGATTCCACCAACTTCCCCTTTATCTCTTCCAATGTGATGGTCATTCTTTCTGATGGCGATGCGATCATAAATATCTGAAGCTATATTTTATGAAAGAATTGGATCAGAAATCTCTGAAGCTAGATCATAAATCAATGAAATCTATGAAACTATATTTTATGAAAGAATTGGATGGCGATTCAGAAATGATTCACCCTTTCATTTAAACAAACGGACTCCCACGTGGCAGGATCAACCTTTAGTTCTCCCACATGCTCAACCTTTCGTTCTCCCATTCGATTAAACAAAACAAACCGCTGATTATTGCTAATCCGATAAAACCTTTGGGTTACCTTTCAGCAAACTGCAAATCTGTGTCGTTGGATATATGTGCTCGACGAAGAATATACCTAGATTTCCCATCTTAGCCATCCATCCTTAATCTCGATTGAAAAGATGCGATCTCCCTCCATATACACACAAAATCTCATTGAAGCGCTTATCGACGAAAAACTAATTGACTTAAAAGTGGGTATGATTCACACATACCCAGATTAGATCCAACGGTAGAGGCAGTGCCCATGTTGCACTTGTAGTTGAACAAAGTGCCAATCTCATGTTTGGCCTTTTCTATATATAGGTTCATATGTTTCATATACTTGCACTGTCTCAACTTCTCATCCATGCATAATGGCCAAGGTTTTTTATACTGTCTTGTGTAAGTTAGTTTTCATTCAACTTTGTATATGTCAAGCTACTGATCAAGAAGATCAATGGAAAGGCAAGAGGGGTGGCCATGAGCATCCTCACCAAAAATTTAATTGGCCAGGCTCTTACTATCTTCATAAAGGTGATCTGTATATAAATGTCACCAACTGGGGAGCTACACTAGTTTCCCTCATTCTTCCTGATGCTAAAGCTAATATTATCTCTAAACTGTAAGCTACTTTGCAACTTATTTTACCATACTTCCATTAATCTCATCACATGAAACATTATAATGCTTGCAGGTCATCTAGCAGATGTTGCTCTTGGATATGAGTCTTTTTCCTCATACATGGTATTAAATTAGATGTCTCTATATGTATTTGCATTTCCCTTTGATATTGCCTTTGCATTTCCCTTTGACACTCCCATCCAGTGGCAGGTTTTTTCCCTCCTGTTAAATTTCACAATTCTTGCTACCACATAGGCTTGCACAGTTCTCGCTACCACATGGGCTTGGATTTCTAGTTTTAGATTAAGTTTGTTGTATATACATTACAATGTGGCCCTATGGTATACTGTCTTGTGATGATATGAGATTGATTATCAATGCAGAATGTGAGCTCCACTAGGCCTTATCTTGGTGTCAAGAATGCACAGTTTATGCTAAATGGGAAAACATACCATTTTCCCAAGAACGATGGCAATAACACTCTCCATGGTGAATGCATGGCTGCCTTTCTTTTCTAGTTTTACATTTATGTGGCTAACCAAAGCCCTATAACAAAATCTTTAGGTATGTGAACAAATCATGTTGGGTTACATATATGTATGTATTGTTGATAGTTTGGTGGTATGTATGAATACACGAGGGTTGAGAGGCTTTGACAATGTGCTATGGAAAGTGAAGTACTATAGAGGCGGAAGGAAACCTTCTATTAGATTCACTTACCACAACTTCGAGGGGGAACAAGGTAAATGCCATCATCTCATACAACAATAATGATCCAAGTGTAAAACAAGTGCAGTTTTGGTCAGTTGGCCTGTGATTTAGCTTTAAAAAGGGGTGGAGTTTATTATAACTTGCATCTGATTCTTATTCTTGTATAGATTTACATCTCAAAAAATGTCATTCTACTTCTGTCAAAAATTGATTCGTTTCTAAACTCTGCAGACATAGAACCCTAGAAATTTTGTGGTTGACTTTCCATATGCAGCATTCATGAAAGACAAATGGATGGTACAGACACATTTTTCCAATGGGGTTTGATATTTAGATCATATCTATTTTCAATTCAACAAATAGAAAACAAATCAAACTAATAGGTGCCAGCCTAATCTGATATGTCTTTTCATGTTGGGATATTGGGATATTCTTACTCATAAACTTACCGGTGCGCCTCTTCAATCCTCTTCTTTTGCATTTTATTCTTTCATTCCCCACCCCTCCCAATTTGATATGTCATCGTATCTTTTATATATTGTATGTGCAAACAATGAATTCAGAGGAATGAGCTGGTCCTGGAGCCCAGCAGAGTCTCATGTACAGGTTTATTTTCAGGATTTATGGAAACACAGGTATAAAAGGCATTTATCCCAGATTTATAATAATTTCCTGTCTATAATAATTTCCTGTCTCAGTTGGCTACCTCACGCCTTAATGGCTACACCATTATAATTTTATGTCTCCCTTCTCTCCAGGCACCCATACCCACTCTTATCTTCGCTCATAATTCGGCAGGTGGAAATCATTTATACCTTTTTCCCGGAGAACGATGCAGGCATTTTCCCCGACCATGTCCTCACCTATGGATTACATCTGTTGAATTTATAATATTTAAATTTAAACATAAAATGTGTTAATCGCATGCTCATGCATATGAAATAGATTTGACACGACTATTGCAAAAGTCCATATGTCCAAACTACAAACCCTAAGCAAAACTAAGCTCACAAATTAATCGCACACATACCCTTGTGCTTTTTTGTTTTTTAATATATCTATCTAAATTATAATTTCAGATTATAGATTTTCTATAAAATAGTTCCAACCAAAGTTGTTGCTGGGCTGAATCTATAGGCAATAAATAAATTACTTTCTGGGCATAACCCACCCTGCTTACTGGTACCTAGATAGCCTGAATTCTCATTATTCTCAAATATTTCATTTCATATGCCCCAGAGAATCATTTGATCTTCCTTCTATGTTTTTTCTCCAACCAATCAGGCCGCCATTTCTAGAGCCTCTCTCTCTTAGAATGCATATAACTTTCGACAAAATATTCAGAGGCAGCCGAGTGGTATGATCAAAGATAGAATTTGCTCCATGTATTAAAGAGAAAAGAATCTCATGCAGATTGAACTGGCAACCATATTAACTGTATCAAGGCACTACCAAGTGAGTTGCAAGTGCATCTTCTGCTCCAACGGTAGATTCTGCACAACTCTATACTCCAGGGGAAAAAGTTTACTCTGGTCATGTATGGATGAAATTTTTTTCGCAGTAACATTAATTCTTATTACCTATTTATTTTTATAATTTATATTTTTACATCATCGCTACCTATTTAGTTTTATAATTTATATTAGCACAACATCACATGAATCTGTACTTGGTGAATTGGATAGGACATTATGTTTTGAATAAGATGTATGACACTACTTACTTATCGTACCACCATACAGCCCCTTACTTTGGGGAGAGAGTGGTTCAGCCTAACAATGAATGGAAGTATTTGACACAGGAAAAACAACCAGTAGTTGGATAGTGTCAGACTGAGGAGCATTAATAATGAGATACAACAATCCTGACCGAGACCAAGTTGAGTTGCTATACTTTCAAAATGACCTGCTGTTCAGGAATAGCACCCAACAGAGCAATGTTTGGACAGCGGAGAACTGGCTACTCGTAATTGAGAATTGCAAGGGATACGGGCCTTTCCTGTTTTCATTGCGCCTCTGCCTTAGATGTTATAGTATATGTCCCAACCATAAATTCCCTATTAGAGGAATCGAATAACAGTATAGGTATTGAGTTCTAGGGTTGGCACAAGAGTTTTATTTCATGCAGCAGGCTAAAAAAATCCCTCTTATTTGGTGACCTAAGACGTCTATATAATCCCTGTCCATTCTGCCTATTGGCCATTTCCTTGCCTAACCTAAAAACCATTTATTCCATCCTACGGCTAAGCGTATTATTCCATCCTAGTTAGTAGCTATAAGAAATATCTTAAAAATACTTTGTACCAGGCACTTAGTCTAGTAACCATTGATTAATATGGGCTCAACATTTTATCCGGTTATGAGCTTATACTCCAGGGATAATTACATGTTTTACCAAGCAGCTGGTGATTACAGCAACAATATGGTAATACAAAACCTGGTGAATATGAGCCATCATAATTAGATTAAATTCATAAATTACTCCAATGTTTAAATTACACAAGCATATGCGTCCAGGGAAAAATCAAATAACCGTTTCCTGTAATCTCTTACAGGCTAGTATGTTCAGAGTGTTAGTCAACTCGTGCATCAGGAATTCTAATATTGAAAAGCTGTAGTGCTAGACGCTAATGGATAACCCGCATAAAGGCAAGTTCTAGCTCCTTCACGCATATATGCACGTATATATGGCTCAACCGTTACATCGGATTGTATGAGGCATTGGAGTGTTGGGCAGAGAATTCCCCTCAATGACTCACACAATTTGATGCAGCCTTGTCTAGTGCCCAGAAAACACCCAATCTCTCACACAGTCATTGATGCCCAGCAATTTGTTGTCTTTCTGTCAACCCATAGAGCTATGCTCATACCGAGTGGAAATAAAAAAAAATATAAAACAAATTGAAAATAAATAAGGTCACAGAAATAACATTTCTTTGACTTAATGTAGAAACTTGAAATAACAGTTATTTGACTCACTGTAAAAACTTGATTAGCATAACTAGTTATAGAAAATACGAGAAGAACTGGCTGCAAGAGCCAAGATGACATCGATTCCCCACTAACTGATTAGAAACTTGATTAGCGCAACAATAAAAATCGTATAAACAATAAAAATAAAAAAAACAATTATTTAGAAATTCTGATAACACAACCAGTTACATAATACAGTTACGAGAAGAACTGGCTGCAAGAGTCAATATGACACCAAGAGTCAATATGACACCGATTCCCCACTAGCTGGTTGGAAATCGTAGAAACAATAATAATAAAAAACAATTCTTTAGAAATTCTGGTAACATTGAATAGAAGCAGCATACCTACAACATTGTAAGTTTCAACAGCTTCCACCAATTCAACTAACATGAAGATAAAACAACTTAGAAAACGAAGGCATTATATAGATTTTTTTTTAAAAACATTTTGCCAAGTTGCATTCTTACAACACACAAGTGGCAAGAGGAAAATACATAAAGGTTGTGGTAGCTGCAGAGCATAAGCACAAATGGCAAAATAGATTAATTCTAGGTCAGGTTGTGAATGCAAAGTGTTACTCGAGATAGGAGCAGCACGGTATAGTAGGGTATGCATGGAAAAAAAGGCCAAATAAGACAATTATCTGATTGGCTATAAAAAAATATCATGAAAAAAAAATTGGATAAAACATATTAGAAAAGGTGCAGGAACTAATACAATAGCACAAAGCAATTTATATAGTCCCTGCTGCTTGGCAGGCCGGCAGGGACTAATAAGTTTGTAGTTATTTTTTCCATAATGTGCATGATGTGTACTTGTATAATTGCCAGACTTGGTCATTTATTTTGCATATCATTTAAAAAGGAGAACAAGAATATATCTCACTTTGCACTTCCATCGAGGTTCAGTAGAGAGCAACATGCACTTGTTAGGTTAAGTGCTCATAACTAAGACAAAAGCTCTGGTCCAAGACAAGTTTCACATCAGCAACTATTTGACTATCTCTACTATTGGGACATGTATTTGCCAAGTAGCCTTTTTAATACAAGCCATGGAAAAGAGAAGCAAATACAAAATTTAAGAAAGTGTGAATCACTGTGCGATGTGATACATGTAAAAATAGAAAAATTAAGAAATAAAAAAGGCAATTTTTATTTTATTGTTATTATACCTTCTGTGGCATGGTATATTGTATTCAGTTTTCCTCTAACTGCATATTAATTTAATTTGGCCAATGACTATGTAAGTTTATTTATGTTTTCCATAGTATTACATGACATCTAATTATTTTTATTATTTTTAATTATTCCAATTTATTTAACTATTATTTCATTTTCAAATAGATTATGGAGTTGGCGGCAACCTTATTTGGGTTAGGAAGTATGGATTTCTACATTAATTTTCTTTTGTTATGTCTTTGTGAAGACATATAGTATCTATGCATGTATATTAATCTACATGTACATTATGTTAATTTTTCCAAATCTTTAAATTGAACATTTCACAAGCTCATTTTATTTATAAGATTTTTATTTTTTTTTAATTCTTTTTGGGTTAGAATAGATTACATCAGCCTCTTAAAATGGCATGGGGTTCCATTCACAAATGTCCATCTTGATTTCATTCACAAGTGAAGTCATCCATTTCATGATGTTAATTGTACAAAGTCTGTCAACTGTATTTGAATTTTGGGTATTAAAATGAATTTTATTCAGAGCTTTGGAATCTAGTAAGTGGAGCTAACTGAATTTTATTTTTCATCTTTCTCTTCCTAGATTAACTCGAAGAGTCACTGTGCTGAGTGTAATCTAAATATTCTGCGTTTTTAATTTTTTTCGAGTATATGTTACATCTTATTTATTCCTATTGGAGAGTGATGAAACTATTTATAGATTCAAAAACATAATTTAAACAAGTATGGATTAGAAAACACAATTTAAACAAGTAGAAATTTGGATTTTACCAAAAGAAAATTATCGGATTCCTAATAAAACCCACCGTAAAGTCCAAAACGTAGAATAAATAGATTGCTCCATTTCTCGCCATTATCTTGTATTGAGGTCATATTTGTTGTGCACCATCAATCCTTTTGTGTGTGTTTTAGACTTTACCATGGGGTTTGGTCAGAATGGGATAAATTTGTTTTGATAAAATCTAAATTTAGAAACATTTAAATTACATTTTTTAATTTATAAATAGATTTAACACCCTCAAATATCCCATAACACCCAAATTATACAATTTCATAATTAATATATGATTATAAAATATTTAAACTAATCATTCCAAATATTTTATAGCAAAAAATAATCTAAAATTATCAACATATTCTATTATTATTCGCAATAATATTTTAATCGTATAATTATTAGAAGATTCCGTGGTATGCAGACTTTTTTATTTGTTATTACCTTTTTATTATTTTTATATTGATTTAAATTATATAATCCGATAAAACTATAAAAGATGCCGATCGCTCATAATTTCTATTTTAGAGGCATGAAACCTTAAGTTAAGTTGGTCCATTCTAGACATCCCATAATTAAATAAACCATTTATTCATTCCCAACTATATCCGTTCCATAATTAAATAAACCATTTATTCATTCCCGAATCCCAACTATATCCGTTGAACGGTTATAAAATTAGAGTGAGGGTGATTTGTCACATGCAGTAAATCTTTACGTGTGGGTCAATATCGTTATATATACTATTTACATTTTTTATTAAAACAATTTTTTTATTAAAACATATTATATTTTTAAGGGGCTTTGCATAATCCATGTTATACTTGTTTTTTAAGAATTAAAATAAAATAAAAACATTTTTTATTTAGATATTTTTATTAAAATATTAAAAACATTATATGATTTTTAAAACTTATATGACTTTTCTCTAAATTTTAATAAATCATGATTTATGAGGACCAAAGTTATTAAAGCTTTTTTTTCAAGTTCTTTGACATATGGAGATAACTTTCTAAAAAGACATCCAAATTGTTATAGGTGTATTACATATTTGTTACAACTTTTTCACAAGTTGAGTAGGTAGAGCCCTTTGACTACTATCTTGGATCAAGTGCCAAACTATTATGGCATAAGACCAAAGTTGTTGAACCTTTTTTCCATAAGATATTTGGCCTATGTTGATGGCTTTCTAGAGAAGATATCCAAAGTGATATAGGTGTATTAGTTCCTTGTTACACCTTTCTCAAAATTTGAGTAAGAAGAGACCTTTTGACTACCACCATCTTGGTTAAAGTGGTAGGCTTCTGAGACATCATAGACCCAAGGATATTATTGAATTCACTTTCATCATGTAATTTTTACAACCTTGAATGTTGGAGATCCATCTTTAACTTTGGATTTGTTATGTGCCATCAAGTATCAAATTGCAATCACTTTAACCTTTGCTTTGTTATCCATTAATTATTATCAATTCCTTGAGATAGCAAGCATTAATGTTACTATTTTTTAGTAACTCCACTCCCTCTCTATAACAATATATTTATTTGAAAGATTTCAATTTTTTAAGACACAGGGACATTTCCACTTTGTGGCTCTTGTTTACATTTGGCACCATTATCAAAACTCGAAGAGTTCACCCCTGAACCTCATCTACTTTTCATCAAGCACCATCCTTCATCTTCCTCCCTGGCCTTGCCTTCCTTCATCGAAGCTTTCAATCTGACACCATCTTCCATTTGTCATCCTAGATTTCTATGTGGCTATGGGATCAACGAAAAGCAGGGCATGGAAGAATCACGAAAAACTACACATGAAAGGAGCTCCCATCCCCGGGAAAAGGTGAGAGTCACCCTCTTTGATTTCCCGGGCCATTACTATAGTTCTTTTGCATTTACAGGTCGGTAGTTCCCATTACAGTGACAGGCATTTATATATTAGAATTTGGGGAGGATCACCATCTATGCTTTTCCTAGATTGCATGAGAATGGGACAAGTGTATTGTCCAAATTGATGTCGTTCAAAATTTGAAATAAACAACTATAAAAAAAAGAAATATAAAAAAGAATTGGTAGTTGATGCATAGATGCATGGATAACTGGTAGCTTATGCATGGATGACCGACAGTTTGTGGTAGATAACAAGAAGAATGTGAGTAATAACATGTAGATGAAGCATAGATAATTGATAGTTGAAGCAATTTAACTAGAATAATGTGAGAGATTACACTTGATAACATATAGTTAAAGCATGGATAACTGGTAGATGAAATAGTTTAATTAGAAGAATGTGAGATATTTTAGTTAGGTTTGTGTTAGTTAGGTTGCGAATTCAAGATGTAATAGTTGAAAATACTTAGTTTGGCGGCATGACCTAACAAAACCTAGATTCTCATGAGGGTTGCAAGTGGAGACCCAGAGAGGGTTCTCTACAAGGTTGCCATCCTTTTGTTTATATAATATAGATTTCCATTTGCAATGGGTGGGATTTTCTCATACAAACAAAGAATGATGTAATGCTCCATATTTTGACATTTAGTAATTAGAATTCTATTATGAATCAATATGAATGGGACCAATGATGGATTGGATGGTGTTCTTCGTTGTTATAAACAATTATGATTATATGCTTGATTGCTTCATTATGTTTAGCCAATTCTAGTTTATTATTTTTGTATGAATGATTATGAATGATGAATGATGCATTGTTTAAGTTGTTCTTTTGTATGTTGTTTACAAGCATATAATAATCATACATTAGGAGCATTAAAACTGATTATTAGTACCCATGCATAAGATGTGTGCATTGGCCACATATACGTCATTTCATGAGTACATTGGTATCATTGATTGGTTGATGAATACATTAGCATGAGTAAATTAGTATAATGAGTTGGCTGACGAATTATCACGAACTATTAACCAAGTATTGAAATTTAAATTATTGTTGAAATATTATATATATGTCAAATAGATTAATCAAGTGTTACATAGTAGGTGTATAAGAGTTATATATATAGTATGACTTAGATTAATGAAGTGTTACATAGTAGGAGTATAAGAGTTATATATATAGTATGACTTTGTTGATTGTTGAATATATTTAAAAATTAAATGAATTGTTTTAATATATATATATAATTGAGATATTATATACATATGTACATAATATGATATGATATATATTAAATATCTTCATTGACCTTGTGGGTGGGAGGATATTAAATTGTTATTTTTTTGGAGAAAATAATTTTATTGATGGTTGAATATTATTCTATTGGAATTTAATCCAAAGAAAATTTGGATGAGGACAAGGATGAGGATTTTTTTATATAAATAGGAGACTTGAGATTGGAAGAGAAAGGTTCTTTTTTTTCTTGGAGGATATTTTAGGAGGGGAATTTTTGAGGAGTTAGGAGAGTTTTATGCCTCTTCAAATATTTGATACATAACATACTCGTGCATCATTGTTATGTTCTTTTGGGGTCTCGGTCACGGAGGGCCAGGAGGCCATTTGGATGGCCTCCTGGTGCTAGGGATCTGGATAGGCTCCTAGTTGGCTAGGAGGTAAAATCGTGGTTCTGCTTTGGGCAATGAGGAAGAAAGCAACTCGAGGGGAAGATCATGAATTGCTTCAATTTGGAACTCTTCACCATTCTTATATCGAGGTATTCTTCTTGTGATTTTAAATTACTAATATATTGTTGTAAAATTCTTATATATTATTGTAAAATGCTTATATGTTGCTATAGCTACACAATTCATTGTCATATTTCATGCTATGTGAATCATTAATGAAGTATTAGTATTTCTAAAATATTCGATCAAGAAGTAGCCACCCTTGATGGGTGTTACAAATGATAAGGTTTCTTTTATAGATTTCCATTTACAATGGGTGGGGTTTTCTGATATAAATAACGGAGAATGGTAAGGTTTCTGTTATTTAATGCTTTGATGTTGCTATCCTTTGTCCATGGTTATTTAGCTATAACAAGTTGTGATGTGCCTCGAGGTGCCGATGGCTATGTCTATTGTGTCTACTTGTAGGTATCGGTGGTTGTGGAAAAGAAGAAACAACTTAAACTGTAATGAAAAACCGTTCTTTTGCTTGGAGTTGCTTGCGACTATGGCTAAGAAAGCACCAAATGGAAACCCACCACTTATTTTGTTTGTAGGTAGCTAGGGACAAGAAGCTTCAACCAACAAGACTATGGAAAAAAATAAAATTTCTTGGAAGCTACAACCAACCTTGCTATGGAAACTGCTTCTTTTGCCCCATGTTGGTAAGTATTAACTATTAACTATTTCTTTCAAATTAAATATGGTATTTAGCATATAGGGTTTTTGTTTTCATGGATGCGACAACCAACACTGCTATGGAAACCCCTTCTTTTTCCCTCACATTGGTAAGTATTAACTATTAACTATTTCTTTCAGATTAAATATGGTATTTAGCATATAGGGTTTTCTCAAGGTCGCAACCTACCCAGAAGTGGTTAATATGATGCAAGGGTTTTCAAATACACATTTTTTTATGGTCGTGATGTGAATTCACAGGTATGTAGTGTTTGGTATCATATGCTAAGGCAATGCCTAGATAGATGCTTGCTACAGATTTCCATTCGAGATACCAAGGTTGCCAGCTTCCCAACCGCCCACGATTTTATCACTAGAAATTTGCATTATTTAATAGGAAATTGTTGTACAAATGTATGTTACATTTTTTATATAGAGGGATGTTACAATATTTGTGTTCTTCTTGTGCCCAAACAATGGAAGCAATATTTTATTCTTTGCTTGGTGCTACATCTTGTCATGACTTCAGTCTTTAGTTTTGTTCTCTGTAGATGAATTGCAACAAAATTGCAGTCTTTCTAGGCGATTATAAAACCAGGTGGCACAGCTCCCATGCGATGCTATCATATATTTGTGCTTGTATATTTTATGTTGTGCCATATAAAGAGTAATTAAAACTGCTTGGAGGGGTGGCTATAATATCTTGTTCAAAATGAGGGAGCGCTCTAGACATTGGGTAAAGCCAGAAATGCAATCCAAATTCAAGAAGACTATATTCAAGCATAAAATTCTGTGGGACAAAATATCTCAAAATATGAAAGGTGGAGGATATGAGAGAATCCCATAGGACCTTGTAAAAGCATGCAAGAAACCAGGTGAAATCTGGTAGTGCACTTGCCATTATTTAATACAAATAAAAAATGGTATCCTTGCATTGAGTATTGCTAGAATGATCCTTTGTCTAGTGCTGGAAATATTGATGTAGCATTGATAATACAAACAATTAATGCCATGTCACAAATCTACAATTCAATTCACCAAATGAGCATGAACATTTCAAAATTATCATCAAAGCGATATTCACACATTTATGTTGCTCCATTGTCTTAACATGTGAGTATGATAGAACCCTATGGTAGATAGAGTCTAAGCTCTGATAACATTTGTTGTCCTCGTCTTCGTGGCTGAGTGACCTCTCTCTAGGGTTTCTAGCAACCTTCAAATCCCGTCCCTCTGGTTCTGTACCTCCCCTGCTACTTCTGATCCCCCTGCTCTGAATGGTGCCCATGTCCTCTGCTCAGGGATGGGAAGAATGCCCCTCCCACATGGCCGCACTCACTCCACCTGTCTCACAACATTTGGTTGGCCACACCTCCTCTCTATGGATCGACAAAGAGGCCATTCCCATCCCTGATGTAGAAATACCCAGGACCAATCTAGATATCAACCAGAATACATCACCAACAGGTGGTGTTCAGGGAACTAGTACATGCTTATCCCTATCTGCAGCCCGACCAAATTTGATTCCACCACCAGAAAGGATAAATTCCAGATCCCAATATCTAAAAGATCACGGTCTCATCTGTAAATTCATGGGAATCTGGCCTACTGAACAAGCCTTCAGAAGCTGGATCGCCATGAAATGGAATCCAAAATCCCACTATGACCTCCAGCTTGGCTCCAAGGGTTTCTCAACCATCATCTTCCACCACCTGGAATAAAAAGCAAGGGTGGAAAATGATGGCCCCTATTTTTTCAATTCCGCTGGTCTATACATGAAAAATTGGATTGAAAGGTTCTGCCCAGAAAAAGAGGATTTCACCTGGGCTCCAGTTTGGATCAGAATGTATTCCATCCCATGGGAATATTGGGACGAGGAGACCTTGAAAGACATTAGGAACACCCTAGGAGCATATGTCTGATCCACGGATCAAACAAAGCTCCAAAAATAAACCTCTTACACCAAGATATGCATTTACATGCACATTGCTAAAGCCCTACTGGACGCGATCAGTCTTTCCCTCGAAGATTCGGAATGGACCCATCCTTTGGATTATGATCACATTTCATTCAGGTGTCACAAATTCCATGAGTATGGGCACCTCTTCATATATTTCCCTCTAAACAAAACTATGAAAGATGACCTCAAGAAATACACCACAGATGCGAATGGCTTCCAAAGATTTGGATGGGTTAAACGTCATGGCTGCAAAGCTGCCCCCGGAAAAAAAAAAGCTGAAGCCCCCTCCAAAAGCAATAGCTCCGAGACCCTGTGAAAACAACTGGTGGACCACGAAGCGAACCTCAAGAAGCAGCCAGCAGCTAAGGAATCTTGCCCAACCATGCCTAAGAATCCTGAGCATCCAAGCAATCGGGAATTCCTTCTTTCTCAAGGAAAACCTATCGGCCCCGTCGATCCTCAAGGTACTTCTTCTAATCCTCAAGAACCTCTCCTTAAGAATTTTGTGGTTCCCTCTCCGGACATCACCATGGATGAAGAAATGATAGAGCTCGATTTAAGAGATCTTGACCTTCTTGGGTTGGAGGATGCATGCACAAAAAAATATTTCGGATCCATCCCACCCAGCCAGATACGGCTCCTTAAAGAATCCCTTGCCAAAGTTAAAGCCCATGACAAACTTGGAATTCACAACCTCCCCCAGAAAGACAGGCAGAAACTCTTGAGGGAGCTTGGGAAAAGAGGAAGGAAATCTGACTTGCAAAGAATCAACCTGCTGGGAACACTACTGGTGGAATCAGGGCAATACACCTAGCTAACAGAATTCTTTCCCTCCCTTACCCCCAACTCTCAATGAAGCTCATATTTTGGAATATACGCGGAATCAATGGTCCCTCCAAACGTCGTATGTTAAAAAGAAAAATCCTTTCTGACTTGCCCTCCGTCCTTTTCTTACAAGAAACCAAATTCTCTTCAGAAACCCTCAGCCTCCTCATGTCCAAAATCTGGAAAGGCTGGCACTGTTATGCCATTGATGCCATTGGATCTACCAATGGCATTGCCATCGCCTGGAACCCTTCTATTATAGCCTTGTACAATTATGCTACTACTTCTCATGCCATCTCTTCCTCCTTCCATATCCTTGGCTCAGGCCAGCATGGCCACCTCCTCAATGTTTACAGCCCTCATCCCCCCGTCCTCAAATCTCAACTTCTCAACTTTCTTGGATGGTTCACATTGGCTCACATTGAATCCCCCCTTATCATCGGGGGAGACTTCAACATGATCACTGCTCTTGAAGAGAAAAAAGGAGGGCTCCGTATTCTTTCCAACGAAGACCTTCTTTTCAAAGCATTCATAACTAGCAACAATCTTATGGACCTACAACCTTCGTCAGGATTCTTCACTTGGAACAATAGAAGGGGTGGAGCACATTAGATTTCCAAACAACTCGATAGTTTTCTGATCTCAGAAAGCCTCACTCTTGCAGGCAGTATCCTCGCCTCCTCTCTCATCCCTGCTGCAGGCTCAGATCACTAGTCCATCGAATTAACATGGCAAAGTCTTGGTACCCACCTCCACAGGCCCTTCAGATTTGAAAAATTATGGTTTTCCCATCCCGATTTCCAGGAAACAGTTAGTACTTGGTGGTCTTAGATGCGCTTGGTTGGAAGACCCAAAATGGAATTCCTCCAGTAGAAGCTCAAACTTCTCCGCTCCAACCTCAAAAATTGGAACCATGCAAGCTTTGGTGATATCTTCAGAGAAAATAAGCAGATCGAAGAAGAACTCGATTCCCTCCAGCGCAATATCATGGATGAGGGCCTCTCTCACGATCTCA
Organism: Larix kaempferi; assembly: GCA_027924585.1. Taxonomy (NCBI): domain Eukaryota; kingdom Viridiplantae; phylum Streptophyta; class Pinopsida; order Pinales; family Pinaceae; genus Larix; species Larix kaempferi. Next base: position 3,291,033 of record BSBM01000579.1, on the reverse strand, counting down.
AACTAAAGGAGAAGCGTCTGTTGGAAAAACTCAACCAGCGTTTCCTTCAAGAAGAAATCCCATGGAAACAAACGTCAAGAGTCGCATGGCTTAAAGAAGGAGATCACAATACCTCTTTCTTCCATCTCTCTACCCTTCAGCATAGAATGCATAATCCTATCAGCAATCTCAAAGCAGAGTTCGGAGAGGTCTCGAAGGAGCAGACTGACATTGAATGGGAACTCAAAAGATTCTTCCAATATCTCCTCACGAAACCCCCTGGTTCTAGATCCACTTCCAGTGCTCAGGTCACCCACCATATCCCTTCTATCATCACTAAGGAGCACAATGCCTCTTTAATGCAGCCCATCTCCTTACAGGAAGTTGAAATTGCAGTCAATCAAATGGCAGATGATAAAGCGCCTGGCCCGGATGGCTTCACTACCAACTTCTTTCATCACTGCTGGGACCTTATCAAAACCGAATTTTGGAAGGTAGTGGAAGAATCTAGACAAAAGCAATGGGTGCTGTCAGCTCTCAATGCCACTCACCTATCCCTTATCCCCAAATAAAAAAAAGCCTCTCACCTTGGTAAATTTCGGCTGATCTCTCTTTGCAATGTCATCTACAAGATCATCTCCAAAGTTGTCGTTAATCATCTTAAACCCCTTTTACCTCTGCTCATCTCACCTGAGAAAACTGGCTATGTAGAGGGAAGACAGATCCTTGATGGCATCATCCTTGCTCATGAGGTCACTCACTCCCTTAAAGCCCATCGCATCCCTGGAATGCTTTTTAAGTTGGATCTCTCCAAATCCTTTGACAAACTTAGCTGGTATTTTATCCGGCAAATGTTGCTTGCCTACGGCTTCAGCCCTGATTGGACCAATTGGATCTCCTCCCTCTTCTCATCTGCTTTTTTCTCCATCCTGATCAAGGGCTCCCCCTCCTCCACCTTTACCCCCACCCATGGCATCCGTCAAGGCCACCCCCTCTCTCCATTCCTCTTCATCCTAATGGTTGAAGGACTTGGAAGAATGATTCAAGCAGCTATGGCTTCTGGCTCCTTGCGTGGCCTCTCTCTCCATGGAGGAGTCCCCATTTCCTACCAACTGTTTGTAGATGAAAATCTCATATTCATCCACCCCTCCATCCAAGAAGCTCACACCTTTCAAAAGATCCTCAAGATCTTCTCAGCAGCTTCCGACACCTCCATTAACCTAGACAAGTCTTAAATCTTCTGCTTCAATACTGATGCTATCTCCAAACACAACATTGCCCACATTCTGGGCTTCTCCACCTCCACATTACCCACCAAATACCTTGGAGACCCCCTCTTTGATTCTGCTGTCAAACATTCCTCCTGGAGGGAGCTTCTCGATAAAGTTGAAAACTGCATCTCCTCCTGGACTTTCCGCTCTCTCAACCTCCCCTACCACCTCATTCTCCTCAAATATGTTCTCCAGTCCATGCCCCTTTATCTGTTTTCCGTCCTAGTAGCGCCCAAGTGGGTTTTGAAATCTCTCTGCAAGATTCAACGGTCCTTCCTTTGGGGGAAGAGTCAGCAAAACAACAGGTGAGCCTTGGTGAATTGACAGATGGTCTGCCTTCCTAAGCGTGAGGGAGGCCTTGGCTTAAGGGATCTGGACATCAACAATGAAGCTCTTTCATCCAAAATCTAGTGGAGGTGGATATCCAATAATGACTCACCCTGGGCTCAGTTGTGGAATAAGAAATACGCTTTTAACCGGGACCCCTCCCAGCTAATCTGTACGGCTCGGACCCCCATGGATCTTCGATCTAGAGGGCGGCTAATTCTCAAAGGGATCTCATTCAACATCACAGCTTCTGGGAAGTCAAAGATGGAATGCTTGCATTGTTTTGGAAGGACTCCTGGCAGCAAATGCCTAAACTTAGAGGCTTCCCCATCTGCAGAGAAATGCCCAATATATGGAAAGCAACCTCCAGCTCACGGTTAGTGACTTATGGGACCCAGTGGATTCCTCCTCGATCGGAACCTGGAAGGATCCTAGGCTCTAGCAGCCAGTATTAGCACCTGACATCATTGAGGTTGTCTAGACTGTTCTCCAAACAAGGAAAACACGTAGCTCTCCTGACAAGGACACCATTCGGTGGGGGCACCTCCCCAAGGGAACCTTCACTGTCAAAGAGGCATATTCCATTTTGGCTCTTAAAGCCGTTGAAACTCTTTTTCCACTCTGGAAAAAGATCTGGAATCCTTTTCTTTGGCCCAAAATATCAACTTTCCTTTGGTTTCTCACTCACAGACGCATTCTCACATGGGATAATCTACAGAAAAAGGGATTTGTTGGACCCTCCCATTGTGTCATGTGCCGCCACAATGTTGAGAATATTGATAACCTGCTAGATACCTATGATATAGCCTCCAAGATCTGGGACAAAGTGGCAGAAATATTCAGAAAATCCAATAGAGCTAGAGGAGATGTAATCAACACCTTTCATCAATGGGAACTTGACCCCTTTCAAAGCTATCAAATCAACAAACTCTGGGATATCAATCCAGGATTTGTGGTCTGGAGCATCTGGAAAGAAAGAAACGGCTGCATCTTTGAAGGGAAATGCAAATCCACTGAAAATATCTGGGACTCTCTAAAATACAACATTTAAGAAACCCTTTTCGCCACTGCGTGGCACACCTCTGATCTCCCCACCACCGACTTGGAGAAAAGAATTCTTCACAATTGGAACTTCAAGCCTCAAATCTTCCCCTCTCTCACCAAGAACATTGTCTTATGCACTTCAAGCCCTACCCACTGGTTCCTCCCTGCCGAGGATCTCTTCAAATGCAAATTTTATGGAGCCTCCAAAGGCAATCTGGGCATGGCTGGCTTTGGTGGAGTCTTCTATAATCATGAAGGTCGAATCATCATAATCTTCTTCGGAAACATTGGTCATGATAGCAACAATGCATCTGAACTGGAAGGTATCCTACAAGGCATTTTCATCGCCACTAAATAGAACCTCAACCCTCTCATAGCGGAAAGAGATTCCCAGCTAATTCTCGGTTTGGCCTCCAAAATTCAAAATGGCTCTAACATCTCCAAACTCTCTTCAAGATGGATACTCGAACACAAGCTTCACCATCTTGCCTTTACCATGAAGGCTCACAGAGATTCACTTTCCATCATGTGAAACGCAAAGCCAATGCTTTAGTTGATAGCCTATCCAATGAAGGAGTCTCCTGCAACCTCCCCCTATGGGATGGCATTCTAACCGACTCCCCCTCAAACCAGCTCTCGCAAATATGCCTTGCTCAAGCTAGGAAGGACCTCGCCCCCTGGATGTGGGTGCTCGAAACGACACCATCGAGGATAGGGGTGCCACCTGCCTTCCTGGCGGCATGGCTCCCACACCTGGCCACCTCCCTCCATCGTCATTGTTCCATATCCCGCCAATTTAATGTTGCATCCTACTCCAACACATCTGGCCTCCCCGTGCGAGTTGATCTTCATTCTCACCATGGCGCAGCTGCTCGCATTCACTCCGACTCGGTTCTTCTTGTAACATCCCGTTAACTGGTTCAGGTGCGCCATTATTATGTCCTGTTTGAGTTCTGGAATCTCCCTCCTGGAATTTCTCGATATGAGGCTCCCCCCTCACACCCTATCTATCATTGCTCTCCTCTGCCATCGTCTGTCTGCTGCCTTTGCTGAGAGCTTCGCCCATTCTTCATTCTCCGTCGATTTTGTTGACAGTGCCATGACCCGAATGTGAGGCACCTCCAAGCGAGGTTCTAGTCACAGTGCTGGAAAAACTACCACTTCTGTTGAGAAGGAAAAAATGGCCAATAGAGGCTACGAAGACAATGTTTCTGTCCCTATCTGTAGGCTGGTGGATGATTGGGAATCTAGTAGTGTTGTTGAAATTTTGGCATTTGGAAACCAGGTAAACCATTGCTGGTTAATGAAGAACATGCTGGGAACTCTGGTGGAAGAAATGCTCACTAATTGGAATTTATCCAAGGTGGCAATTACAGACACCAGGGCTCATATGGCTCACTTGGACTGTATGTTGGCTGCCCTGGAAGCCATTTTGACAAGTAGAAGGTACTCTCTGTTCCACCATCCTACTCCTACACGTGATTCTGGTCCCGTGGCTCATTATGAAGGTTCGGCCATCAATCATATTGTCAGGCCCGAGCTCTCCTGCTAATGTGGTTGTGCAGGGGGTCTCTCCCCTTGAGACTTCCTTCCCGACGCCCTTGACAATTGACGCCCTACACTACCAATAGGTTAGGAAGGATGAGGATGACGCCACCATACATCACAAAACTGAACCCCATCCCATCAAGCTCCCACTTCATAATTGGGAAGAGGACTTCTTTGGTAGCTGTCCAATTATGGAAGACAATCCTCGTTCTCAAAATGCAGAATCTAGTCCATAGTTCTGCTTTGTGTGAGCCTAGCTCTGGTTCTTTTTTTGCAGTTAGCGATTTCTTTCTTCCTCTATTTTAGCTCTATGGACTACTGTCAGACTCTAGTTTTTCCTACCAGTCTAGTTTGGTCTATGTTTTTAATGATCGACTGTATTTATGCTAATATTTCTCAGCCCACTTATGGGCAAGACTTTGGATGTTCCTTCTTTCCTTTCATGCTCCATGAGAAGTTTCTGAAAGCTCATGAATCTATAGATTCTTATGTGATTGTAACCTTTTTTGTACTTTAATATATTTATCTTCCGCTGCTTACAAAAAAAAAAAACATGTGAGTATGATATATTATTTAATGTATGCGTAGAGGACTATGGTTCTAGTAAAAAATGGTATGCACAGGGACAAATTGAACTATGGTTTTTCAAGAACTTCGGATTGCTTTGTATTATTCTTCAACTCCAATTTATGAATCTCTCCATACTACCAAGCCACTCTAAAATTTATGCAACATGTTTTGTTTGGTTTTTTTTGTTTAAATAAGCACTTTAAACAATTACGAAGTGTGATTAGGATAGTATAACCATATACTAAATTAATATTTCAAAATTATATAACGTCGAACAGACCATCTCAATACAAAAAATTCAGGTCGATATGAGTGCCAAGTCAAGCTGTATAAGCACTGAGGGAGTGCAGTGGCACACAATTAGGAAAATGAGGACATCGAACTAGTAATTAGTGGCCATCAAAAGAATAATATAAATAAGTAATTTCTAGATTTTAACCTAATTTTGGATCATATTTTACATATAAGTTAATATTTTTTTTTTATGCAAAAGGGTGAAACCATTCTATTCCATAAAGAGAAAAATTACATTCACTGTTTGTACTGCATAATCTGCAACAACACAGCTATCTCTAAGAGTGAAACCCCGACCGACATATCAACTAGAATTCCCCAACTTATTATAGTGCATAAAACCATTCTTCTGCTAACCAGTCATAGGCTTAACCAGGTTATCCCTAATAGTCCAAAAACTCACCTTACATCCCATATAACCCATACAGACATCATCTTGACAAAACATATACATAGTACTACTGTAAAAGGGAGGAAAAAGACTTAGAAGAGATACAAAACATAAAAAGACACAGTGACAACCCGTCACAGACAGAAGAAACAAAAGAAATTAACCCATGGGCCCATACCCAAAAGCTTTTTTGTAGACCGGTAGAGCCTCCTTCGCTAAAGATGGATCGTTGAGCGTAATAAATTTTGGGTTGGCGATCTTCTTAGGTTTTTTCAGGAAGGATATGCCCATGTGTGCAGCCATAGTGTCTAGTTTCATGTGCATGAAACTTGCATCCTCAGCGTGGTCATGGCACCGTTCTTCAATATTTTTAAACCACTGTGATCTCGACAATACATCCACCCGAGCCTCAATGGTCTACGCAATCAGCATCTTGGTCACCTAGAACATCACAACCGATCGGTTATATAGGGCCATCCTTCCCTGAGTATTCCTCGGGTCCTGAATCCAGTCAGCCATAGCCAAGACCTCCGACGATGGCTCTCCCTCCCCGACGTTGAGCCATAGATTTTCCTCAAGCTCCTCCAAGTCTCTCTGTAACTCCTGAGGAAACATACGGCGGAAGAAAACCACAGTGGCTACAACACTCCACTGGTCTCTACTCGGACCCCCTGGGTCGGATTCCCCCTTCTCTCTCTGCTCAGTCCCCCTTGGGATGGACGACCCCTCCTAGAAGGTCTCCCACGCAGCGACATTATCACTTCTTCCTCTATACCGTTACCCACCCAGAGACTTAAATCAAATAGCACCAGGTAGGAAAGAGCACCAACAGAACTGCAGCAAGGATGCTTGATTTCGAACAGGGTAGATGAATTTAAAGGGATAATCCCACTATTCGCCATTAAACCTACCATTATGTTCCAAGCGCAATTATAATCATCTTTGTCCTTGTCCTTCGTCATCCTTTCTAAAACCTTACTGATCTTACGCAGCAAGAGCGTGAGAGGCCAAGAGATTGTCATATTCGCACACTCCATATCTCCAGAAATAATTATCATTAACAATGAGTGAGGGATAAAGGATCAGGCTAATTAACTATTCCTTTAATTAACAGTGAGACAACTGTCCACTCCACAATGTGGCGGAATCCTATTGATTTATCACATCATCCTGCTTGACAGGTTTAACACCAGAGGAGGGATCCCCAGTACATCGCTCTACATCAGCTATCTGAAGACACTTACTACGGCACGTTCTTGTTTGCATGTCAAGGGCCGATCCTTCCCATCCAACTCGCTAACAAGTGGCACCTTGATTTGATAGGAAATCAGCTAGGGAGTTAGCACTCCGACGGACATGGTGGAAGGTGACTATGTTCATCATAGCAAGGATGCCTCCTAGACAGTGTAGACTCCAAGAAAACAGTCGCGAGGATGCCACCTTGGCTGCACGGGACCCATTGCGCAGATTAGTCACGAGCTGGAGTATAAGCTTTGAGTCACCCTCCATGTGCAGTCATGTATAACCATGTCGCCTAGCCATGTAAAGTCCTTGTAACATTGCTTTGCACTCCGCCACATTGTTTGTCTCCCTTCCCAGAGATCCATAGTAGATGTCCATCCCCCTTCCCTGGTCCACGGGGGCTTCACTCAATAAACTGCTATCATAGCACGTTCGATCATGGCATATGAAACAATACCCCTAATTTCACTAAATATTGGAAAATACCTTCCAAAATCATTTTCTTTAACCCCCTCCCAATATGCCTTCCCAATTTAAAAAAACCCCTATTTTCACTAGTTATTGTATGTATCAATTTTTTCATTAACATTTTTTATACCCCTTTATATTTCTACCTAGTATATTGATATGCTACCCCTATTATGACCCCACATGCATTCTACAATGCACCTTGCTTCTTTCGATGTATATTGTGGATGCAAATTACTTCACCCACAATGCAATTACTCAACCACATATCATTATGATTTGCAACATCTAATGGTCTAATGAAGAGATAGGAGGTATGTCACTAGAGCCAATGCACATAGTACAACATTTAGATTGCATGTTGCAGTTCCCCAATCGCTGACTAAGCCTATTGTGGGCTAGGTATCCAAGCCCCAGGGCTTGTAACAAGCTCTAAGAGGCTAACTAAACCTCCCAAGGCCTGTAATAGGCACAAGTGGTTGAGTATTCAAGCCCCCAAGGCCTATCGAGGGCATGTAACAGGCCCTGGAGGCTTAGAGCCTCCCAATCCTATTGGTAACAACTAGCTGAGTGCTATTGGTAATAATTAGCTGTCAATGACCATTGTCCGTCGACTATGATCGACTAGAAACCCACTTCACCATGAAACCCCTGGCCTCAAGCATGCCTTAAGAAATGATTTCCCTGTGTAAGCCCGAGCCTTGCCTCAACAAGTTTTCTCATACAGTTGTGATCCCGCCATCTCCCTTTGGTGGATATTTGTCATCCTACCCATATAAAAAAGACCCCAAAGTATTTTTGTATTGTTACATTAAATTTAAAAAACCCTTTGCCCCTTAATATATAAGCAATATAATTTTTAGGTTTTCATGAATATTTAATACCACAATATGAATGAACGTGGTATTATATTGCCTTCTAGTGAAGCCCCCGTGCCTTGGTCATCGTGAAAGACTCCTCCATACCCTGCTATACTCAGGTTCCCTTTAGACGCCGCATCAAAGCTCAACTTGAGCCAGCCCAACATGGGAGGAGACCAAACCAAAGGAATTTCTGGAGTACTTGGACAATGATGAAGGCTTCCGATATGAATTGGAAGCGTCTGAATTCCCTAGGTATGCAAAATTCTCCTCTCAGTAGCAGGAATTACCATGTCCTTTTCTGTCCAAGGTGTTAACTTAAGAGTCTCAATGATCCCTCTTTGAATTTGAGTCCACACCAACCTACTAGTTTGTTGTTTACCCATGAAGATACATCTATTGCGCTCTTTCCAAATATCCCATAGGAGAAACCCAGGGAATAACTGCCATATCCGGTTCGGAAGTCTACCATGGAAGGGATCATCCCTCCACCGTTTGATAGAAGCGATCGGGTTAGTATTGACTCTATCCGTCAAACGAAATACCATATCCCCTTCATCCCATAAGGTCGAGGTGAAGGTACAACCATCAAGGAGATGAGCGACTGTTTCGCCATTAAACCCACACAGAACACAATAAGATGGTCCCTCAAAACCCCACTTTATGATATTATCCCAGGTTAGAATTCTTCCTTTCAACACTAGCCACAGGAACAAAGTAATTTTAGGCCATAATTTTGCATTCTAGAGACACTTCCATTCCTGTTCCGCTGGCTAACCCTCAGAGATCGTCTGTAGTGAATAAGCTTCCTTGATGTTGAACATACCTTTTAGGAGAGTAACCCCAATGGAGTAAATCCGTTCCCTCCTGGATTTTTATCTGTCTGTTATTTAGAAGTTCGAATATCTAATTCCCAGCCTCTGCCCCATAGTTTGTCGTCCACCAATTTAATGGTTTCCAAATTCGGAAGCCTCAGCCATCCTGTTCCTCTTGCCAATAATGACTCACAGTCTACCAATTATGGTTGTTTGTTTGACGGACAATCTACCAAGAGTGGACTCAAGTCCTTATCTCCCTAGCTTAACGTAAGTCTAGAACAAATAGGACAGAACACAAAATACTTCCCTAGATCTAATAGAAGTGCAAATGGAAAGATAGATCGTTTACCTTAGATTTGCAGATCCCTTTCTCCTTCATTGATCCAATGCTCGAGCACTGCCAGATCTCAGGAAACTAGATCCTGTTGAACATATAACAGACCAAGAATAGTAAAAGCATATAATTCATATGATAGATCTAAGTTAACAATTAAGGAGGAAAACTCTAAACATCATCAATGCGACAACATTTGTGGAAAGCAATTGTATTAACTATATTGAAAAGTGGAGAGTACAATAGAAAAGAGGATTACAACAATTTCCTTAACATTGCAAGCTCCTTCTGACAAGCCATGCCAAAGCTCCTAGAGAGAAGTGGATGTCTCCCAACCTAGAGTTGTTAAAACGTATTTTTCCACCTTGTGAGCATCAACATTCTTTCCTGCAGGATCCATTTTACTGACTCGGATCCACTTTATATTCTTCAAACACTATTTTCCCCCATTTTTTCCCTTGTACACTTGTTGCATCATTACCGTGGGCGTGCCCGCGAGTTGCATCACTATAGCTTGCGGGTAGCATGTAAAATGGTAAAAATCACTAGTTTATCACTTTTTACTCCGAAAAAGCAGTCATAGGGTGACCTTTGGCCCTCCATTTGCCCCAAAATGCATGGATGTGTCCTTTCACTTACCTTTGGGAGAACTATATATTGAGCACATATGGCTTATGGACGAGAGGAGAAAGAAGAGCAAGAGAACTCTAGTGGAATTTTTCCCTATCTTGAGTCTACACTCATTGATCCTTGTAGTTGTGAATCCTTTATGTTCACCTTCCAAACTCCTATCATAGTTTCAGTTTGCCATTCCATGGAGGATTGTAGTGGTGGAGGCACAAGTGGATTGACCTAGATCTTGGTTCAGATTGGTTGTCGACAAGAGGTCGTATCACATTGTACTTCTTGTTGTTTCTTAATAGAAATACTCATATTCTCGTCCATTAATGTTGTGAATATTGTTTATACTACATTGGGTTGTATTTGCTTAGAATATCATGGACCATTGCTATTGATGATGTTAATGTCGTTTATATATTATATATACTTGTTATTTATTGGTTGTCAAGACTAATTTGCAGATTCAAGTGCATGGATTGAAAGCTCCAACGGGGATCTACATCAAACGTTTCGATCGAGTTTGGTTATATTCTTCATGATCTTAGCATTGTCATTTATATAGCATAGTACTGAGAATTGAGTTAATTTCTGGTAGTCAGCTGTTTGTTGTGGTCTACCCCAAGACATAGAGAGTTTTCTCCAACACAGAAATGGCGACTCCACTTGGGGAAAACATCCATTTTTAGGGATTTTTTAGCATTAGTCCTTAATTAGAGTTGTTGTTTGTCGAAGTTCTGTGTCACTGATTGGCCATTGAGATACACTATAGAAAACTGTTTTTTTCCTGAGCCATTGGACTCTTTGTTTGCCCATTTGCCTTTCCTTACCCGTGGGTGAGTTTAGCTCTACCCGCGCACACCCGCCTCTATTTACTCTACTGCTCGTGGGTACCCGCAGGTATTCCTTCGACAGTAGCGTACAACTCCGGCTTTGGTTGATTTATGACTTTTGGTTCTTGTTGGGTTGGCTTTGGATGATCTTGAGTCTTTGTTGGCTTGTTTCTTGACTGTTCCATACCTTGGTTGTGACCAGAACTCTTCTTTTCTCTTGGTTGAGCCTTGTTGGTTTTTTACCCATATGTGGATTTAGCCTTGTTTGTTTTTTCCTTTTGAGCTCATTCCGTTGGCTGAGTCTCATTGTTTGGCATTTGCTGGGTTGTCTTAGTGATCTCCTTGGCATATCAGTGACTAGATAGTAGGATTTTGCATGCATTTTTCAATTCCTCATATTGAAAAATACAAAAAAAATATACATATAGTTTTGCATTTTTCTTTTGTTTATAAGTGAAAATACAAAAAAAAATTCTTTTATGTACTACATCTTGCATTGAGTGCTTGCTGCCTTCATTTAGGTTTTGCTTGTGCATCGAAAATATAAAAGGATTGCATTTTTATTTTGAAACCGTTGGATTGATTTTGCATGCTAGTGGCATTGTTTTTATTGGATAGATGAGTCTAGGATTTGACAATTTTGCATACTATTGAGTCATACACATCACTAGTTTCACGACTATATCCCTTGAGTAACCACAGCCATTAAAATTAACGCTTAATCTTAAAATTGATTAGACCAATTTTATTTATAAGGTACACCAACTAGCATAGGTTTAGAGTCTTGGAATAGATCATTGTGAGTTAACAATCCAAGACTACTAGACGAAACATTAGGTGTTTGACCAGGGAGTGGAGGAATCCATGGTATACATCGGTGTTCTCAAGAAGCTCTACTCAAACCAGAGTTAAGCACAAGCTCACGGGAGGTTGGTTGAGGAGATATCCCTCTGATACCGGATGAATGTGGGAGATATTTCTAAGATTCATTTGTATCTGGGGACTCTTGGGGGATTTGACCCTCATTGAGTTTCGGGCTCAGCTACCCTTCCCATACGACCGATCCCACCTGCGACTGTCCCCTTGAGCATTGGTTATATTGCGGTGACCATAGTTGCCTTACCTAGGTATCGCATAGGGTACTTGCAGCGGTTATGCTGTTTGTGTCCTGAGTCAGATAGGGATTGGACAACACAGTTGTTTGTTGCCAAGGGTTATGGCCCTTTGCACGCAGTGAAGCCTAGGTGTCTCTATAACTGATTATGTTACCTCCTTCTATAGTTTTGGAGTCTCAAGCCTCTCCTAGGCGAGACATACTAGCTCTAGTGTCGAGAGCTCATTTACCCACTCTGTTTGTCTGCTTTTGGCTGTAGTTCTCTAGGTGTGTGATTTTGATTTACTGTTTTTGATCAATAGTTGGCCTTTTGGGGACATTTTGATTTTATATTCTCTCCAAATATATTGTGGTGCGGAGTCCTACTCTCCTTCGATCCCGTCGGTTGGCTGGTTTACAATCTGCTAATCTTTCACGCTGAGTTGCTAAGGGACGCCGGTGGGCTCCCTCTGAGTCTTCGGATTCTTACGAGACATACGTCCTAGATGTCATGATTGTTGCACACTCTGATACTGAAGAAATACCTACAAATCCATCGAGTAGAGTCGAACACACTTTAGACACCCCTACTCCTCGTGAGGCATGGGGGGGTGATCCACCTGAGACTCAACGTAATTTGTTTGGTCCAGATTCACCCAAGGACGACCCTTTCGATCCTTCGTTTCCACATAATTATATACACAGGATGCCATAGTTACATGATGACACTGGTCCTACGGTCAACCCTACCGCATTCTCTTTTGGTATGCCTAATTATAACACAGTTGATCCTTCCACTACGTTTGGTAGTCATGCTGGCACTAGCCATAGTGTTAGCCACACTGCACCCACTGGGGGAAATACCCTCACCGGGGGCACCATGTTGTCCACTCACACACCTAGTATGGGGACCAGTTGTATTCCTCCTAACAATGCTAATGTTGGAAGACGACCGCCTCCTAGGGCTACCCAACCTAATAGGAACACTGTCTGCAACACGATTCACCATCCACCACCTAATACACATGCCACTACCCGTCAACCTAGGACCACTTTCGCAAATGTTAATGCTCCTCCTAACCATGGGGGTGGACATATACCGCATACTTTTGCTTCCACTACTGCCACTAGTAATGCCAATGTAGGAGGTGGGAACATACTCTATCCACATGGATGTAACGCCACCATTCCTGCTACTAGTAACACCAATGTTGGGGTTTGGAATATATCTCAAGCTTATGGTCACCACACGACTGCTCATGTTGATCCTAATGCTGGTGGTGGGAACATACCTCACCATTATAGTCATTACAACTCAGTTCCCGCTACAGATAGTACGTATATGCCCCATACTTATGGTGGCAACCCTTACTACAACACAATCGATGCTGGCCACCAGTACAACCCACCTCAATATGGTACCCAAAACACTTATATACCTGCTTACTCTCATATGGGTCAGGTTGGAGGAGATTATCAACCCTATGGCCATGGTCAAGCTTATGGACCGTCAGGTCCTCATTATCAGCAGTTTAACGCTCATGGTCAAGCTTTCGATCCACCATATAATTCGGTTCCATTCAACCAACCTTTTATGGGGGCTTATAATCAAGTTTTCCAGGCGCATCTCCCGTTCCTTGCACGTTTGAATCATCCATATCTTTTGAAGCTCACGAATGATACGGTGTGTCACGACCCTAATTGGCATCCGGTTCCTACCAAGCTCCCTTCGGACATTCCTAAGTTTGAGGGGAAAGGTGGTGAGGATCCGGGTGATCATGTCACAACGTTTCACCTTTGGTGCTCCTCCAACTCGTTGAATCACAATTCCATTAGATTATGACTATTTCAACGTACCCTCATGGGGGAAGCTGTGAAGTGGTATAATGAGTTGCCTAGAAACACTTATAGGGGATTCAATGAGATCACTTTAGTTTTCTTGGACCATTTCCAGTTGTCGGTTCGCTATGATACTGGTACTGAAATTTTTTCTACCTTCCGTCAGAATAAGGCCGCACATATTTATGACCACGTTCAAGAGTGGCGTCAACGGAAGAGGTTAGTGAAAGCCAACATTCCTCTAGAGTTTTTGTTGGAATGGTTCCTCAAGTCTCTACTCCCATACATTGCTAAGGATGTTTCGATGTTCGGCATTGTGACTAAGGAACAAGCCATCTTGAAAGTCCAACAGTTAGACTTACTATACTCTCAGTATGCCATTTTGTATGACATTATTCCTGACGCACCGCGAACACGCCATGAGCCTCAGTCAGTTCCTGGACCACATGCCGATGGCATTGTGGGATCCTCAAGCACTCACCCTATAGATTTGGTGGCTAATCAAATGCAAAATTTGTCACTAAACCAGTCTACTCCCGGATAGGTTCACACCTTGTCCACTTCCACCTCGTCGTCCGATGTATACAGTGTGCAATTGACGAACCAATTAGGTAACCAGCAACCTGGTGGTAAGAAAAAGGGGAGAAACAACCATAAGGGTGGAAACAATGGGAACAACAATAGCAATCGCAATACCCCTCGTAAGGACAATGCCAACCCTCCTCGGGAAGGAGAATATGCTGGTGAGGACTGTAAACCTAGGCGTAAGGTGAAGTTTCCTTGTAAGCTTTGCGGAGAAGATCATCTTACTCACTTATGTCCTCGAATCGAAGAAGCATCGACACATTTGGCACAGAGCCTAGCTGTGTTAAAGGATCCCCTTCCTCATCATCAAAACATGGCTTCGCATGCTCCCACCACTGGTTACAGACCTACTGAGATGGCAACATCTTCTTCCAATATTGGTGGTTATGGATGTGTGAATATGGTTCAATCAGAGGTTAGTGTTGCCACTTGTCAACGCGATTATGGTGCACCACAACCTAATATGGGGAGTGAGCCTCCCCCTCCTCCTGACAATTCCTTACATATCGAGAAGCCCTCTAATATGCCATGGATACCAAAAAGTTTCTTAAGCGCTCTACGCATAATCCTAATGCTCGAGCAACCCATAGCTACTCCATCGTGGAAGATTTAGGCCAAACTCCATGTGCCATGTCGGCTCTTGAAGTTTTGCAGGCCTGTCCTTCTCAAAAGCATGCCCTTTTGGGTGCGTTAGGAGTTCAGGATGGGGGAAGTCCCAGTGTTATCAAGTTTGACACTACTGATGTTCAACCTCGCTTACCTTACCATCTGGATTTTCAAATATAGGTGGCGTGCCTTCAGAATTTTGTCAAATGTACGATGGTTGACGAAGGTGCTTCCGCATCAGTAATGTCGTTAACTTGTTGGAAAGCTCTCGGCTCTCCTCCTCTACTCACGTCTAGAACCACGCTCACTGCATTCGACGGTTGGTCATTTAAGCCACATGGAATTATCCCTTCCCTTGTTATCTGCTTAGGAGGTAAATCTGTGCCTATTTAAGTCGAGGTGGTTGATGTGCCCATCGACTACAACCTTTCACTGGTTTGGAATTGGATGTACACTATGAAGGCTGTCGCGTCTACTGTATTCAGAGTTATCGGCTTTCCTCATGAAGGCAAGATTGTGACCATCGATCAGCTGGATTTCATTAATCCCACTTCCACAGCATCCACGGGATCCGTAGTGCCGCAGGTTACTCATTCTCAGTCGGCAACTGAGAACATGGGTGTTGGTATGTACCCTTCATTGATGGGAACTTATAATTTTCCTGCACCTGTGAATTTTATTGGAACCATTTCCAATGATGCGTCTCCTCCTTTGCATAATATGTCGTTCTGGACTTCCTATTTTAATGATCCATGGACTTTACCATCCACGAGTTCCATGTCTGGGGACATTACGCACATCAGGATGTCTATGCCACTGTCTGTAGCTGAGCTTGCTTTACAGCATATTCAAAAAGCCACTATAGAGCCGGATCTCCCTTCTTCTCAGACATTCAAGGAAGATCCCGTTATGCTTCCAGTTTGGGCAGCCAACTCGTCTTGTTCACGCGACTACCTTGATGATACTTTGCCTTCAGATGAAGCTATTATGGAGGCCATGTGTGGTAGTGAGAGGCCTTGGGAGGATATACACCATCGCTCTTATTTCCTTCCCAACCTCGAGCTCGCCGAACAAGAAGAGTTTCAGATGACTCTAGCAGAGATGGTTGTTCACCCTGTGGCTCTTTTAGGGTCGCATGATATTTTTGTAGAGGGGAATATGGCTAGTATTTCCCCGACTACGTCGATCAACATCTCTTGTACTCCTAGAAAGGTCAAGAATATTTACATCGGTGACGATTACACTCCTGAGGAGGTTTCTATTTACACTGAATTGTTTAGAGAACTCCCGGAAGCTTTCGCCTGGTCATATTAGGAGATGCCAAAAATAGACCTCCGCATTGTTGAACATGAGATTAGAATGTATCCTGACACTAAACCAGTTCAACAATGCTTACGTGCCGTGAACCCTAGGAAAGAAGCCGCTATCAAGGCAGAGGTAGAGAAACTGCTCATAGCTGGTTTTATCTACCTCGTTCCCCTTACCGAATGGGTGTCAAACCCCGTTCCTGTGGATAAGAAGTAGGGAACAATTCGAGTATGCACTGATTTTAGAGATTTGAACCATGCATGTTCGAAAGACAACTTCCCCATGCCATTCATCGATCAAATCTTGGATGCTTGTGTGGGAAGTGAGAATTTTTCATTCATGGATGACTTTTCAGGGTATAACCAGATTCAAATCAAACCCAAGGACCAACATAAGATAGCTTTCATTTGTCCTTGGGGAACGTTTGCATATCGGAAAATTCCCTTCGGCCTTAAAAATGTCGGAGCTACGTTTTAGCGTGCCATGACCTATGCCTTTCACGATCTTAAAAAGATTATGGAGGTTTTCTTGGATGATCTTGCCGGCCATTCTCGCAAGAGAATGGACCACCCTAAGCACCTCCGCATGATTCGCGAATGATGTATACGCTACAAGATTCGATTGAATCCCAACAAATGCATCTTTGCTGTAAGGACTTGTCGCCTTCTGGGCTTCATAGTTTCGAAAGAGGGTATTAGACTCGATCCTCTTAAAGTTGAGGCAATACTTCGGTTTCCTCCTCCGTGCAACTTGTTACAACTTCAGAGCCTCCAAGGGAGAGCCACTTTTCTATGTTGTTTCGTAGTCAATTATGCTAATCTTACCAAAGGTTTCGCGTGCTTATTGAAGAAAGACACACCCTTTATCTAGGATGAGCGAGCCTAGTAGTCTTTCGATGCGCTTAAGAAAGCTTTGGTATTGGCCCCTATGCTTAGTCCACTAGACTTCGCACGAGATTTTATCCTTTATGTGGCTACGTCTCAAGAGATGATTGGCATGGTCTTGGTTCAGGTTGATGACGTGCTTGTCGAGCATGTCATCTATTACCTCAGTCGAAATCTAGTAGGCATTGAGCTAAGATATACTCATGTGGAAAAGTTGGCACTTGCGACTGTTCATTCAGTCCAGTGGTTACGACATTACATTTTGCTTAGAACAACCATAGTTGTAGCACATATCAATCTGTTTTAGTTCGTGCTATCACAACGCCTTATAGGGGGGAAGTACAATAAATGGATTGTGATCCTTCAGGAGTTCGATCTCGATTTTGCTTCGACAAAATAGGTGAAATCATTGGTGTTTGCTGAGATTATGTCGGACCTCCCAAGACTTGATGAGGATGTCATTCATGAAGATTCCTTTGTGGATGAGCACTTATTTCTTATCTCATCCGAGGACCCTTGGTATGGGGATGTCATTATATATCTCCAAACTTTGAAGTTTCCTCTGCATTATTCACGAGACAAGCGATGACATGTGAAACATCAAGCTAAATATTATACTATCATCGTTGACACTTTGTATCGCCGAGGAAAGGATTCTATTCACCGTCATTGCTTAACTCACGAAGAAGCGGAGCAGGTGCTTAATGATTTCCATGCAGGGGTGTGTGGCGGGCTTGCTACAGCCCAACGTATTATGCGAGCTGGTTACTTTTGGCCTTCAATCTTTAAAGATTGTGTTAACACTGTGAAGAGATGCCACCCTTGCCAGGTGTTTTCTTGGAATATACGCTCGCATCCAACACCCCTTCATCCAGTCGTCACAGTCGGTCCCTTCACCAAATGGGGGCTAGATTTCATGGATTGCAAACCAACTTCAGCTGGGGGGCATCGCCATATTATAGTGTCCGTGGACTACTTTTCCAAATGGGCTGAGGCCATGCCTACCATAAAATCCAATGGTGTTATAATATCCCATATCGTGTTCAATCAAATTATCACTCGGTTCGGTATTCTGAAAGAGATTGTCACTGACCATAGCAGTCACTTTCAGAACAAGATGATGGAGGATTTGTCTCTCAAGTTTGGGTTTCGTCAAGAACACTCATCTTCTTATTATCCCCAAGTGAATGGTCAAGTTGAAGCAGTTAATAAGTCTTTGAACAACATTCTCTAGCATACCATCCAACAAAGCAAGAATAACTGGCACATCATGTTATATCCTTCTTTGTGGGCGTATCGAACCACAGTCAATACTACCACTGGGTTCTCACCGTTTCAGCTAGTTCACTATGTGGAGTCACTTTCACCGATTGAATGCGAAATCCCTTCGCTTAAACTGGACATAGAGCTCCTCCCTGATACGACGAGTCTTGAGCAACATTTAATCCACCTTGAGCAGCTTGACGAGCAGCGTCGAGATACCGCCGTGGCTATAGATGCCAACAAATGTCGTGTTAAGGTTCACTAAGATAGGTCTATCCATCCCTGGCAATATGCTGAAGGTGACTTGGTCCTCTTATATGGCCAATCTAAAGAACCCCTTGGGGCAGGCAAGTTCAACCCCATGTGGCACGGTCCTTACATCGTGAGGCGTGTCTTGAAAAAGGAGCCTATGAATTAGAAGACTATGAGAGGACTGTCTTGAAGGGGCCTAGAAATGGGCTCTACCTCAAGCGGTATTACTCTTGAACCTCTGGTTCAGGCTAATACTTTTGTAGACTACTGTATAGTTACTTATGTACATAGTTTAGCTTTCTCTTGGTTTTCAGGTCTGCTTATTAGCTTCCGTTTGATTGACAGATGTCAGCAGAGTTTCCTACGTTCTTAGGATTTGCGGATGGTGTTAGCCGTCATACGCAATAGCTTGCTTTTGCTTCCTGGGTTATTTTCTCACCTGACCACCTAGTTGTGTCCTCAAGAGATGCTTGTCTCGGTCCTACATTTAATAATGTGGCTGAGTATAGTGCTGTGATTGAGCTACTTTAGGATTCTATTTCACATGGTATCCAGTCTTTAGAAGTCCGCCTGGATTCAAACCTAGTTGTGTCTCAGCTGAATGGGCAGTACCGTGTGCGAGATCCTACGCTACTATGGAAATTCCTAAGGGTAAGACTATTGGAATGACATTTTGTTTCAATTATGTACATTCATGTTCCAAGAAGTGTTAATCATATATCTGATGCATACGCTAACTATGTATTAGATTGGAATTTGTCACATTCACATTGAAGCACACAAATAAAAGAAGACATTCATATATTTGTATATACACACATATAGTAGAACCGAAGAACCAAAGTTTTTATATAAATAATATGTCCAAAAATGGTAGTGTCATGATACAAAACTGGAGCCCATAGCCCTCAAAAATATACATATCGATACAAAAATGAGATCCTAAGATATCTACTTTCTACGAGGTGGCCTAGCTGCTGCCCCAACAGGATGTGTTTGATAAAAATAATGCATTGCATTCACAACACGCTGCAATAGTCGCACCCAGTTACTCGGCACCCCGACTACCTGGCGTTGCATATCCTCTGGAAGTTGCGCCACCTCTACCTGTGGTACCTTGGAAGTCATCTATGATATGTTGGACCACAGAGTCTGTAGTGTCCGCTCTGCTGCAGCACCTACCATCTCATCACCCCTTCCCCGGTGATGATGTCTCAGAAAACCATCGGGTCTCACTAGAACCTTGTCTACGAGCAAACAGTCAAACATTAATACATGATACTACCCCCAAAACAATTTTTTCATTTACATCTACAATAAAAAATCCATAAAATTTTAATATACCAAAAAACCTAAAAAGAGTACTCACCAATGTCTCCGAACGCCCCATCTAGTGGGAGCGGCATGTCTTGATCCTTCCGGAAGTCTATCCCTGCATAGGGGTAGTCGTCTATCGCTATGATCTACCGGTCCCACCAGTAAAAGAACTCCTCTGTATATGGTGATGCTTGACGGCCACAGGGACTTGCGGCAGGAAATATTCTGAATGAATATGTCGGTGCGTCTTACTTGACCCTCCTCTGAAATCACACCAGACTATTTTCCAAGAAAATTGTCACACACAATCCACTCAAAAGGAAAGAAGAAAAGAAATCACAACTGGAACAAAAATAATCAATCAAGCTACAATGTCCTTGGCGGCTCCCCAGCAACGGCGCCAAAATGACGAGCTCTTTTATTTCCTTTTTAATTAAATTGAAATGAAAAGTTGTTCATAAATTATCAACCCAGGGCCATAAAGGCTTATGAGATACCAAGCAAAATATATGCCAGACACTGCAACTTGAAAGATCTTAACACAGAGAATATTAATGAATTACTGAACCAAAATTAGGATGCAATCTTTCGGTGAATGGACTCCTAAGAAATTGCCAACTACAGAAAGGATCTTGCAATCAATCAACACACAAATTCTGAATATCAGATAATTGAACCAATCAACACTGCATCAATAATTAATCTATCAATCTGAATACACATGCATAAAGGAAATAAATCCTACTTATAACAACATCTGTTATAGAAGGGGGCCCTGCCTTCAGCAACAAGAGCTGAACAGCCTCTCAATCACATGAAATTGATCAACGCATTTAAATCAGATAATACAGGAACCTATTATATAAAAGCTTGATACAGTGTTCAATAGATCTTATGTAATTGAGGCTAACCCTTATGAAGAGTCCCCATGTCTTTTATACATCAAAGCTTATGACAAAATAGGAGAAATCGCATAGTTACAACAGGTTTCCAAAGAAAGCCTATCTTCAGATATTTCAAGAGATATTTTAGGGATATACATCGTGGAAAGTGGAGATGATCCCAGGGATATCGGAGTGGTCAACTATGAGTCATCATGCACTCAAAATACCAGATTAAGTACGAAACCTGCAATTCCTGGATCGACTGCATTAGCATCTGGACGCTAGATAGGTAACCAAAACAATGTAAGAAATACATTGATCTTGATGCCTTAGTGTGGTAGCTAGAGACTGAAATGCCTATCCTCCAGCTCCCATAATCCTTCATCCTGTAACCTGTAGGGAGACTGTTACTGAACCTAAAAACATCACTTCTTTAGTAGGCAATAATGGAAGCATAACTCTATCCAATCATAAGCAATTGACAAATAGAAAAGACGACAAGATCGATCCTTACGAAGGCCGAAATGGACAAAATGTAAGCAAGAGAGCCAATTATAATACAGGATTGTGTCAAAAGAGTCATAATTAGGGTAAAATAAGGGAACAAAAAGGGTCATATACACAGCCCATCATCTCCCCCCAACCAAAGGGTTTGCATGTCCCTATGCAAACTACGACTGTGATCCACTAATAGGGGTTCTTGGAGAGTTGCTTAGGCATTCATCACTCCACTTATAGGAAGAGTGGCCACTTTCTGTTATGCCGAAAAAACCTTTATGTTTTCCAACAATCTTGAAAAATTCACTGTCTTCCCCATCCACCACAGGGCACCAAAGTATAGGGAATTGAAATCGGAGCCCAATCCAGTTGGCCCTCTGTGTACTCAGGCAGTCAAAATACACATGTATTCTGTCTAGAGCTTGCTCAAACATTCTGACAGTGAAGAGGTCTTTTCTTTTCAAATCTAGGATCAAGGCATTAACCCTCCTTCATAAACAAAGCATAACCTCTAACCTATGAAAGGGAATCCAACTCCTGCATTCATGAACAACCTTAGATTGGGCAATCTCTAGGAGGGTAACAAATGATTGATCTTTCATCACCTGGTTCCTGGCCAAAAATAACTTCTCAACTAAGGGAGAGCCTCTTACCCAAAGGGTATCTTCCCATTCAATATTTTCTACATCAGTAGCAGCATTGTTCCATCTCAAATGATTTCTCATGAAGGACATAAGTGCCCTCAATTGTACTTTCCCTACATGAGGGTTTGGATCCCAATCTTCATAATCTGTCATAACCAAGTTGTGCATGTATAATTCACATAAGAAATCCTACTCTTTGTCATTACCCCTAGAAAAGGCAACAACAAACTGATCTACTGTCTCAATATGATCATTATACCCCATAGCTACCATTGACAGCCTTAAAGATATCAGTTGTTCTTTTAAAAATATAGAATACAAATTTGGAGGCCTCAAATTCTGCATGGAATGGGCCAGATAATTCATATATTATTTTCCAAATTTTATTTTTTCCACTTCTTGACCCAGCCTTCTCATGGCCATGGCATAATCTTGTCTCTACAGCTGCTCTGTAATTGTCTCCTATTCTTTCCCTTTTTCCTGATTTCTGGCCAATTTTAATTGTCTCTCCAGGTCTTCTGCTGTCGCCTGTAGCTGAGCTATCCATTCCTCCATGCACTTGATTCAGAATTCATCTAAAGGGTTCTCTTCATGAAACTCTTGATCCTTTGGTCCTTTTTCTTCAAACCCTTCTGGTACTTTTGTTTCGCACCCCTCCTTAAACTCCACACTTTCTGCTTGCGTGCTATCCTCTGTTCCTTCTTCGCCAAGTGTCTCTCTGTAATCTTCCTTCTGTTCCTCTTCCCATGCTATGGCCTCCAATAGGGAATCCATCCTATGTCTCTCCATCCTCTGAACTTGTTCTTGCAGGGCTGCCACTTCTTCTATTTTATTCTGATAAGAATCCTTCAAATCCCCATAATCTTTTTTCAACTTAGCATAAGCCCTATGGTATTTTCATAACAGGAAATACTGGAATCTCTTTATCCTGCTACCTCGTGTCCTCCAGAACAAAGTCATCCATCGTTTTCCTTTCTTTTGCGGTTCTTCTGTATTTTGCAACCCCCGTTGATTCTCCGGGTGTGTACTGGTACTTTCAGACATGATAAATACCTCCCGTTCTTCCTCCAATTCCTTGTTCTGGCCAGTCAATTTCTTTCGGTCTTGTCGCTCTCCCTTAGCCTTTGATCTTGTCCAGGTATGGGGTCCTTCTATCAAACAAGTTGGGGTTTCAGCTTGAATGCTTCTCATTGGGACCGCATGAACTGGTTTCTCCCATTGGCTCCCTGGGGTAATTTCCACTGCTTTCCTCTTCTTCTTTCATGTCTTCCCAGTGCTCGAGGGTATGCCCATGAATGATTCCCATGTCTAGTTTTGTTTCTGTAGGGAATCCTCCACCAATAATCTAATCGACCCATGATATGCTAGACTTGTCTCTGGATTATTACTGCCCCTAACCATTTTTCTCATCAATTCCAGGGATTTCCACAGAAAATATGGCATATTGATGTATTTCTGGTGTCTTAAGTGGTTCAAAATTTTAAAATGATAAGCAAAAATAAGACTGAACTGACTTTCACATGTGATGAATTTGATTACGCAGAGTGCTACCTCGCCCCATCAGAATGGTAATGAAGCCCGCTTCGTCCCTTTTTCTATTCCTTGCAGCAATTCGCCAGGTTTCAAGAATGTGTCGATAAGAGGCTTTATTGACACACGCCTTTCAAACCATTTTTCACCTGTCTGAGGTAATCCGAATGCCCTTTCGATTGTGAGCTCATCCGCTGGGATTTTCAATCCTCGTACTTCTACAATTTTCTTGTCATAACTGAGCGCAAATTCCATTGCGATCCCAGCATCTCCTTTCTTCATTTTGTCGAAATACTCCAGCCAACCTGCCTGCTGAAAAATGGTTTTGACCTCTTTGTTTCCATAGACCATCTCCGTGCTTTCAGGTTCACTCCGGATTGCCCCCTTCATTGTGTTTCGACTCTTGTTTCTCCCCAAATGCTTACAGTGTTCAAGTTCCTGTCGGTTTTCCGGAGAAAAAATGGACTTAAGTTATACGAAGGTGGGTTATCAATACTGGTCTGGATGAGAGCTCGTAGGCAGTGGGGTTATCGGACAATAGTTGGTTTGACAAAAATTTCAAGGAAACCCAATTTCTCCCCCCCCCCCCAACTAACTCGACACATGACCCTGTGTGGAACAACTAGCATGATAGATCATGATCCATCCTTCTGTACTTATCAAAAGCGAATGAAGGATGGTTACGTACCTGCCTTACTTGAGAAGGGATGCATGGAGTTCAATATCTAACTGCTGCCGAATTTAATTATATTGTGACTGAGAAAGAGTTACCGGCTGTCATTTATGCCATTAATAAATTTTTCCATTATATTACAGGATACCCAGTAATTGTCCACATCGACCACTCTGCTATTAAATATCTCATGAATAAATCCATCACAAATGGTAGAGTCACTACGTGGCTTTTGCTGCTACACGAATTTGACATTTCAATAATAGACAGACTTGGTAAAACTAATGTGGTTGTTGATTTTCTTTCAAGAATAACTACTAGTGAAGAATCTCAACCGGTGGATGATTCTTTTCCAGACAAACATTTGTTTGCTATTTCTACTAATGCTCCTTGGTTTGCGGATGTAGCAAATTATTTGGTTGCAGGAAGACTTTCGGGGCATATGACATCAAAAGAGAAGAAACAGATTGTGCAGCGTAGCAGCAGATTTTCATAAATTGATGGCTATTTGTTTTATACAGGACCAGACTTGGTGATCCGTCAATGTGTTCGTGAAGATGAAATCTATCCAATCCTGAGAACCTGTCATGATGGTCCATGTGGAGGACACTTTGCCGATAAACGAATAGCCCATAAGATTTTACAACTAGGATATTACTAGCCCACAATATTCAAAGATGCCCGAGAATATGTCCAGAGTTGTGATAGTTACCAAAGGATGGGGCAGCCACTTCAGTCCGATGAAATTCCACTTCAAACTCAACTTGTGGTAGAACCATTTGAGAAGTGGGAATTAGATTTTGTTTCCCCTATCAAACCTCCATCTAGGAAGAATTCATACATTTTAGTATGCACAGATTATGTAACTAAATAGGTAGAGGCAAAGGCACTTCCAAGGGAAACAGAGCAGGAAGTCTCAAACTTTCTATATGCAGAGATTTTCACAAGGTTTGGAGTTCTGAGGGAGATTGTTACTGATAGAGGCCCTCAATTCACATCTAAACTTATCAAATCTCTCACAACAAAATATCATATCAAGCATAGAGTAACCTCACTGTATCACCCTCAGGCCAATGGGCAAGCGGCACAAACAGAATTTTGGAATCTGTGCTCACAAAGACTGTCCAACTTCATCAAAGGGACTGGGATGATAGGCTTCTTCAAGCCTTATGGGCCTACAGAACAGCATGGAGAAGCACAACTGGTTTGAGTCCTTATTAATTAGTTTATGGCAAGCAAGTCACCCTACCAATAGAAGTTGAGATTAAGACATTAAGAACTGCATTTCAATTAGGCATGGATTTATCAAAGGCCCAACATACTCGCCTACAACAGCTTAATGAGCTTGATGAATTGCGACTAGCTTCCATAGAATGTATAGCCATTGTGCAACAACAAAGAACTAAGTGGCATGATGAATTCATCAAAACTAAGTATTTTCAAGAGGGTGACTGGGCTCTTCTCTATGACTCCAGATTCAATAAGTTCAAAGGGAAACTTCACACTTGCTGGCTAGGACCATATGAGATTGAAACAGTTTTTGATAATGGTACAGTACGACTCAGAACCATTGATGGTGAAGGTACATTTCTTATGGCCAATGGTCACAGACTAAGGCCATATAAGAAACCATTGTCCAAAGAGTCATTCACCTACAATATTGCTGCTTGTTGGTGTACCAATGATTTCCAGATCACTATCTCCATCTCTGAAGAATAAAAATAAATAAATAAAAAAGAAGAAGAAGAAGAAAATGGACTATGAAAATCCTTCTGGGACGCAGCCCTAAAAAAAACAAAAAAAAAAAGAGAAAAAAGAAGAAGAAAATGGAGCTCTTTCATTCCTTTTTTAATTAAATTGAAATGAAAACTTGTTCATAAATTATCAACCCAGGGCCACAAAGGCTTATGAGCTACCAAGCAAAATATATGCTAGACACTGCAACTTGAAAGATCTTAACATAGATAATATTAATGAATTAGTCAACCAAAATTAGGATGCAATCTTTCGGTGAATGGACTCCTAAGAAATTTCCAACTACAGAAAGGATCTTGTAGTCTAATGAAAGCATCTAACTATCAATGAGATTCTGCTATACTACATAAAGCAATTACTACCAATAACACTGTCAAATTACAGAAAGAAAATTAATTTCCAATTCTAAATTAACCAACTAAGAAATCCCTAATGAAAATAATTCAATGAATCACAACTGTAATGAAGAAATTGAATAACTAATCGAATTACACAATATGCCTATATCCTTACACACTCACAACAGAATTCTAAGATAACCTAATGCATCCATTCACTGCAGAAATAATACTAACTTGGCATTCATCATTCATATGCACCTCTGTAAATTATAATAAGAATAAC
Organism: Larix kaempferi; assembly: GCA_027924585.1. Taxonomy (NCBI): domain Eukaryota; kingdom Viridiplantae; phylum Streptophyta; class Pinopsida; order Pinales; family Pinaceae; genus Larix; species Larix kaempferi. Next base: position 3,264,681 of record BSBM01000579.1, on the reverse strand, counting down.
TTTGTAATCCAATCACACCACTCATTAAAGGATTCACACTCAGCTATGATCAACACACAAATTCTGAATATCAGATAATTGAACCAATCAACACTGCATCAATAATTAATCTATCAATCTGAACACACATGCATAAAGGAAATAAATCCTACTTATAACAACACCTGTTACAGAAGGGGACCCTGCCTTCAGCAATAGGAGCTGAACAGCCTCTCAATCACACGAAATTGATCAACACATTTAAATCAGATAATCCAGGAACCTCTTATATAAAATCTTGATACAATGTTCAATAGATCTTATGTAATTGAGGCTAACCCTTCTGAAGAGTCTCCATGTCTTTTATACATCAACGCTTATGACAAAATAGGATAAATCGCATAGTTACAACAGGTTTCCAAAGAAAGCCTATCTTCATATCTTTCAAGAGATATTTTAGGGATATACATCATGGAAAGTGGAGAAGATCCCAGGGATATCGGAGTGGTCAACTATGAGTCATCATGCACTCAAAATACCAAATTAAGTACAAAACCTCCAATTCTTGGATCGACTGCATCAGCATTTGGACGCTAGATAGGTAACCAAAACAATGTAAGAAATACATCGATCTTGGTTCCTTAGCGTGGTAGCTCGAGACTGAAATGCCTATCCTCTAGCTCCCATAATCCTTCATCCTGTAACCTGTAGGGAGACTGTTACTGAACCTAAAAACATCACTTCTTTAGTAGGCAATAATGGCAGCATAACTCTATCCAGTCATAAGCAATTGACAAATAGAAAAGAGGACAAGATCAATCCTTACCAAGGCCGAAATGTACAAAATGTAAGCAAGAGAGCCAATGATAATACAAGATTGTTTCAAAAGAGTCATAATCAGGGTAAAATAAGGGAACAAAAAGTGTCATATACACAGCCCATCATCCCCAAGTGAATTTCTCATCACAATTATAACAAAGCTCGTTTCTCTACATTCTTGCATCTCTGTTTCAGACAAATGCTTGATAGGAGTTAATCGAGGAGCTGGCAGGATGGGAGGTCGTTGAGAACCCATATTTCGGAAGGGAACAAAAGTGGATTTGGAGCGCTATTGGGCTGCCATCTTGTCTTCTACCAACTTAGCCAACCCTATGTCTTCCATCATTGTGTTGGGACAAAAAATTTTGACCTCAGAGTGGATTGCATCCTTTAAACCACTGATAAAACAACTCTGGTAGAAGTCATCAGGCAATCCTTCGGTGTGGTTGACTAGTTTCTCAAATTTGGTTTGATACTCTCTTATCGTGCCAATTTGGCGAAGTTTAGTGAGGGCTCTTGTGAAGTCATCAAAAGAACTAGGACCATATCGTTGCAAAAGGAGCTGGCAGAAATCTGGCCATTTTGGCTCTTCATGAGCCTTGATGTGAAGGAGATATAGAGGTCATGGATTTATGGTTACAGGGATGAAAATTTATATGTACATGAGGATAATGCGAGTTAGTGATTTTGTGTAATAATATATCTCCTAACCCTTGCGGTGAAGGAGAGAAGAGAGGGGTGAGGGATGGAGGAGGGATTAGGTAGAGTGGAAGAGAGGGGGGGGGGGGGGGATTGGGTGGATAGGAAGAGAGGGGGGGTGGGTTTATAGAGAGGGAGGGGGGGTTTAGGGAGATATAGATAAAAACTAAGGTGTAAAACATAACGCGTGCGCGCCTCTGCGCGTGCTCGCCTCTGGGCGTGCGTGCATCTACGCGTGCGCACAAATGCGTGCACGCGTGATTAGATTCAAATTGTTTTTGGTGCCCTTGCAGGTTTGGTATTAGCTTCGGATTGCCAGACCTTAAGGCTCAGTTTGATTTATGGCAGAACACACCAATTTCTGCAACTTCATGATTTTCACGCTTAGTTCCACATATGCTCCACTTGTGCAGTATTGATGAAATTGGACAAACTTGTCGAGCTCTGTGTGCAGATTCTAAATCTATATTTTTGAGTAGATTTGTTATTGTTTTTTATTTTTAAATCATTTTTAATTGCACTCATGTCAAATTTGTAAAAAACATAGGTTGTTTATTTGGCCTATAAATTTTGATTGGCTTACATATTTCGAAAATGGAAAACAACCCGCACAAGAGTACACGAATACATACAAGATTAAAAAAAAACTTGATTGATTATGTTCAGACCATGATATGGTGGACCAACACTCGACCATGTTGTTTAAAGGATTCACTGAATTTCATAATTTAAAAAATATATAAAATTAAGTTTTAAAATTTTGGAAAAATATCCTTGCACAAGATTGTTCTATTGCCTACGCCTCTACACTTTTGTTTCCTCATAAATTTACAATTTACATAACAAACCGGTGGACCAGCACAAACATGCACATTATGTTTTAGATAAAAAATAACATACCAATCTTAAAATAATGACATTTTGGGGTGGTTATACCACTTTTCCATAAATAAAAGTTATATATTCCGGAAGGTGACCCGTTTTTCTACGTTTCATCTTTTTACACCTAATTCTAAAAATTTTTGTAGGTACCTCTAATAATTCATTTCAATGATAAGATTTATGTTTTTCCAGCATGTCATTGCAACTAACGTGTCATAAGTGGGTGTCATAACCTTGCACCATCCCTATTGGATGAGGATCAATGAAAGAAAGTCGACGAGCTTGAAGTTCAAACATCTAACATTTTACTTGACAAGGAGGAAGAATGATGCATTAAAAGAAGTGCCATTTGGATTGAAAGTGGGGATCAAAATACAAAACAAAATTCAGTACTTTGTAGATTATAGGAAGAAAAGGAATACTATATGGGAGCTCAAAGATGAAGATGGAAATGAGGTGAGGTCCTTTTAAGGATCTAATAGACTTGAGTGTTCAACATTTGACAAGATCTTAAAAGAACAAGACCACTAACGTCTAATCGTGGAAAATGATGAATCTAATTGGTAAATATTTGAGAATGATTGAGGAGAATGTAGATTAGGAAATTTAGAAAGAAGTGAGAAAAGAAGAACTCATTAAGGTAATGAGCACTTTCAAGAAAGACAAAATTCTGGGTCCAGATGGTTGGACCATAGAGTTCTACATCTCTTTCTTTGATTTGTTAGGAGAAGATTTGCTTAGAGTAGTTAAGGAAACTTGTATGTTCAGAAGAGTCCCAAGTAATCTCAATGCAACATTTCTTGCCCTAATTACAAAGTCTGACCATCCTGATAGTTTCAATGACTTCAATCCAATCTCTTTATATGTAATATGGTCTACAAAATAATATCAAAGGTGATTGCATTGAGAATTAAGTCATTTCTATCTATATCCATTTCAATTGAATAGTTTGGCTTTCTAAAAGGCAGGAATATTCACGAGGTTATAGGAGTGGCTCAAGAATCCCTACACAGAAAGAAGATACATGCCATTCCTTCTCTCATTATCAAATTAGATCTATCCAAGGCATACAACAAAGTTTCTTGGACCTTTCTTCATCTCATGCTACTGCAGATAGGTTTCTCTTTAAGGGTTGTTAAGTGGATAATAGGTTGCATTACATTCACTCATATGTATGTTCATGTTAATGGGTCGGCTGCCCCTTTTTTTAAGGGGCTGCGCGGTTTGTAGCAAGTCTATGCACTATACTCTTTTTTATTCCTTTTAGTTGTTGAAGGTTTGAGAAAATGTATGTTAGAGGAAAAGTCCGGAAGGATCGTGAAAGGTATTTTGGTTGGAAGAAGGGTGTCCATAACCCACTTATTATTTGTCGATAATATTATGTTGTTATGTTTAGGAAGTGAGTAGAAAATAAGGAAGATGATGGAAATTTTCAATTTATATTGTGCCGCAACATGAATGGAAGTGAATAGAGATAAATCAGTTTTTTATGCATGTGAATTAGATAGAGATCTCCAATCTCAATAGCCACTATTGATTCCTTATGTGCAAGGGAATTTTGAAGATGGTATTAAATATCTTGGTTTCATCATAAAACCTAACAATTACAAGAAGGCGAACTGGCAAAGGTTAGTTGAAACGCTTGAAAAGAGAATTCATTTATGGTGCAATAGGTTTTTATCCAAGGCTGAGAGGCTTGTTCTCACAAAGTCCGTTCTTGAAGCAATACCAATGTATTTGCACATTCTGGCTTATACACCGAAAGGAATTTTAGAGATAATTCATGTGTTCTAATTATGTATGGAGGGGACGTGAGATTATCAGGGCTTACATTTCGTAAAAGTGTTCTAATTATTTACGGAAGGGAAGTGAGATTATCTGGGCTTACATTTGATTGGATGGAAGAAGATTGCTCTCCCCCAAAAATGGGGATGTTGAGTACTACAAGATATTCGTATTTTTAGTAAATCTCTTGTAGCAAGATCTCAATGGAATCTTATTTCAAATTCAAGCATGTGGAAGGATACCATTATAGACAAATACATTCCATCGGGCAACTTGTTGGATTGAGTTTGTAAAGAAAACAAATCAATTCAAGGGGTCTCCAATCAATGGAAGGCTCTAACCCTTTCATTTCCTACGGTTAGTCGTTTCATGGCTTGGAAGGTTGGCTCAGGTTTGGAGGTAAGGGCAGGAGTCGATGGACTGATGGGGTGCAATATGGATGTTTTTCTACTAGCAAAGATAATTCGGTGTAATACCCCAATTTTGACCCTTGTGATTTATTGGTTTTTATGTAAATATTGTATACATGCGATGTATGTTTCCCTAGCGTGGAGCTCAAGGCCAAGGCCCTGCTAATGTATGTTCGTATTTTATTTAAAATGGACAAGCATTTGACATTTTGTTACCCATGTGCTATTATGCCATGGGATATTGTAAATTGATGTAAATATTTAATATTGCAATCAAATACCAAAAACTGGCTATGGGAGCAACGAATGAGAAGGGGCCATGTGTATCCACTAGGGAGTGGTGAGGGGGATGTGGGGATGAACCATATGCTGCCAAATGTCATTGTGAGAACCCATTTGACTTTCCTTGATGACATTTATTCCTGTTGTAAGGAAGTAGTTGAAGATTTCAGTCCATGGCTTCAATGCAACATGGGCAGCCCAGAAATTCGTATTTGCAAGTATGGGCTCTGTTTTCTTGTACCACAAGTCACTCTACCTCATGGGAGTTGCTTCTTCCTCATCCCAATTCCATGGTGGAAGGAACCAACATCAATTTTCATCCAAAAATGAATTGCTAGCAGTGAGAAAAACCAGAAATCGCAACTTTGAAAGAACCCACATTTTGAAGAGCCAAAAATGCCCAGATTTGGTATTTAACAGTAAAATCCAATGGGGGATCCATAGATATGAACCTTGGGGCGAATTTGAGAGGATTAGACACCACGAAATCCATTGAAAAACCTATTTTTTATAGCCCAGAAAACCAACAACGGGATTGAGTTATTCGATGAACAGAATTGTGAGAAATCCAATTCTGAATGACTGAGCAGAGGTTGGGTTTGCTTGATAAACCCAGTGAAGGCTAGAATCTCAAGGATTAGCAGCTGGACCTTTATATGCCCACCCTGAAGAGCACTGGAGGGAAGGGATTCCTGAGGGACTGTGCAGCAGAGAAGGGGACCTTCCTTGTGTTGGGTGCAGTAGGTAATGTGGGTGCCTTGACTGTTGAATTCATTTGAGATGCCTGTAGCTCTGTGGTTGAGCTCACTGGCTTAGCATTGCCCTCCTTTGTCTTTCATATGCTTGACAAACCCAACTGTGTGTTGGCTTAACATAGTTGTTGAGTGAAACCATGGTTGTGAGTGAGCCCAGCTAGTTCCTCCTTAGTGGATACACAACACAACTCGGGGGTGATCTCTCAACTGAAAGAATACAAGCTGGATAGAGATCTATGGTTGGGTGGAACATTGCTCTCACATAGCCAGTTGTTTGGACAGCTTCATCTTCAAGATAAGTGTTATCTGTGTTATAAATTATGTGCATTTTATGTTCTGTAATGTGTTAATTCAGAATGGTAATTATTCATGTTAATGGAATTGATATGAAGTCTGTGCATAGCCTAGGAATGGAATTGAAATCCCTGGGTGTTGAATCATCATATGGCTATGTTAGATATGAGGAGGCATTACTGTTTGTGTGCTTACTAGTATGTTTATTTCCGTTGTGTTTATTTGAAGTATGAGTCTGCACACATGAAGTTCTTATTTATTTTTGAAATTATGAGTCATGTATGGGGCTGAGTTTACCAATTAAGACCGGTAAGTTTGGTTCACGTTTCCTTCCTTGCATCGGATTGATGGAAGGGGATGCTACATTCAGGCTCTCCAACGGCAAGGTAAAGAAACTCTCACCACGCTTGCAGATCCTAATTCTATGACCCTTTGGCATTTGGGTTGGATTTCTTTTGATCACTTTTGAATGCTAGAGGTTTGGAGGCCATTTTAGGATAGATTTATTCAGGCCTTGTCCTTTGCACAAATTAGAATTCTAGACCAACAAGATGATTTTGTTTGGATTTATAATACATTAAAAGGCACATATAGCGCAAGAGAAGGATACTAGCCATTGGTTGAGGACAAGATTCCAAATGTTGTTTGGTAGTGGAATCCTCTTTGGAAACTGAAGGCTCCTCCTAAATGTGTTATTTTAATGTGGTTAATTTTAAATAACAAAATTTTAACATGGGAAATACTCCAAGGGAGAAGTTGGAATAGTCCAAGTATGTGTTATTTATGCAAGGAGGGCTCAGAAGACATTGCTCATCTTTTTATCTAATGCAAATTCTCAAAGGTTGTCTTATGTGAGGTTTTTAAAGCTCTCAAAATTCAATTCTGTTAGGATAAAGTGAATGTTACCCTTTGTTTGCAAGATTGGTTTGGTAGGAGAGAGCTTTAACAGTATTGTGTTGTTCCCTTAACTATTGTTTAGAGCATAAGGATAGAGCACATAATTCTACGATTTTTTTATTGTGGCTTTAAGGGTAGTTAATTTATATAATCTCTATGCAAAACCTTCTAAATCTCCAATTTGCAAGTTGGCCATTTGAGTATTGACAAGTATAGTCTGTGGGATTTTTTCAATGATGCATGTCAAAGCAATCTGTGCAGACAAGGTTTAATTTGATTTATCTCATATCAATCCTATTTATCTTTTAAAGAGAATGCAAGGCCATGCATAAACAACAATAAATAACTCCTTTCTCTGATCTACTTATTAATTTTTGCATTCACAAAGAACGTTCATATGACTACAGAAATGGGGGACACTTCTAGTTATAACTTGTTTGAAAAATGCCACTTCGATTCATAACATACATCTCATTCCTTTGGCCCAGCAACAAATCAAAGATATTTCTACATCCCTCTTTGATATTGAATACACGCATATATTAATAGAATTAAATTCTAAGGTTGATGCACCCTCAAAAGAGGGTATAAGCAGGTTCTTATCAAATTTTTTAAGTACTCAAGGATAGCAGAGAAGAGGTGCCATTTGGTCTTTTGGAAAACTTCTTGTTGCATGAGAAATTTTTTGTTTTGGAAATAATAGTTATGTATGAGAAATTTGTGATTAATCTAGACAATCTTTTTAGACGGTAAGAAGATGATATGTAAGAGCATTAAAGCAAATTTTTTTCTTTTGGAAATATTAGTTATGTATGAGAAATTTGTGATTAATCTAGATAATCTTTTTAGATGGTAAGAAGATGATATGTAAGAGCATTATAACAAAATTGCTTGATTGTGCTATGAGCACCTTTGAATTCTACTACTGAATTCAACTCGAATATAAAAGTACATTTTTTAGTGGAAAAAAATACATGTACCATGACGAAACTAATCCACTTAAATCAAAATAGTAACAAACCAACACCATCAATAATTGCAAAGCTTCTTATCCAAAAAATTTACTTCCATAATCTAGACAAAACTTTTAAAACTATATAATGTAAAATCTCACTCAATCAAATATAACACAAGCCAATGAACTAAATCTTGAAACAACAATATTCTAGACAAAATTTCTAAAAATGCATAATATGGAATCTTAAAATGGATGAACATGATAGGCTCTATGAAGATATCCATCACATCACACATAAATAAGAATTCATATTAATAATGTCATATTTAGGGTGTAAAATCCAAACAAATTATCATGTCTCATAATATTATTTACAAAACATCATAATCCGTCCCAATATTTATTTATTTACCACATAGGAAAGAACACACTTCACAAAATCTGAATCTCTCCTTCATCCATCTGCTACTATGTGTTGAGGCCAGAAAAGCGATTGTCCAACATAGCATGCTTTTCCACAACAGTCCTTTTTTTCACAACAGAATCTTTGCCTTGCCTGCTGTGAACAGTTTTCTTTTCTACAATTTTTAGCTGCGTGGTCTGAAGTTTGAACGGTAACCTTTTCCATGGCACATTTGACATGCCAAACCTGAACAACACCTTTTCCCTATCTGGCCAGAGTAGAATGTACGGCATATTTTCCCTGGTCGGGCTGAATACTATGTTTCTCCGCAGCTCTCATACCATGCCGGGGCTTAACACGAGGCTTCTCTGTAACTATCAAACCCTCCCCGGTGTTGGATATATCATAATTTATGAGCTGATCATGTATTTATTGCACCGGATCTGTCAGTCACCCTGTCAGTTGTTGCTTGTGTCAGCGCGATGTCCGCGATATCAGTCTGTCAGCAAGCTCATAACAAATCCGTTGGATGTCTTGTTTGCAGTTATGTAACCAGGTTAATAGTTCACAAGTCAAGAAAAATTAGGATAGAATTTATTACAGTGCTTAAATGCAATCATGTAGCTTCCAAGAGAAGCGATCCTAAGTCGGTTGTTGGAAATATCTATAAGTAGAAGTTCATTGTTAAAAACTAAGATAGAGATGATAGAGATAAAAAAGATGAAAAGAGAAATAGAAGATAGGAGAAGAAGAAGTTGATCGTGAAATGTATGAAGAGCCCAAGCTCTGCGTAAAATGGTGAAAGATTGAAGTATTTACCATCTCTCTGTATTGCGGCAATGATCCTTGTTTTACTGCGGTAATATATAAGTCAATAGTTATTTTGTGTTCATTCTCAAGAATGGTGGTTAATGAATGTCGCACATCTCCTTCTTATTCATCTACGTAAATGTTGTTTACATTTACTGTCAGTAAAAGAATTCCAAGTATTTCACGGTGGTAAAGTTTCAGTTTAGCGCGAAGTAACTTCGACATAATCTTCATTCTTCCGTTCATATTTTTTAATAAGAAATATCTCATTATATAGTTTGCTTAAGAGTGTATTTATCAAATTCAAGCTGTTGGTGAAGTTACGAAGTTACGCGGAGTAAAAAAATAAATTCAAGTTCATAATTTCCGCAAGTTTTGCATATCGCATATCGCATATCACATATCGCAATGTTATTGCATATCGCATATCGCATGAGGTGCGAATTTAATTTACTGCAAAATAAATTTGGTGCGATATCAAATGTTGCGGCAAAGTAAAATTCCGCAAAGTTAATCCACACGAAGTAAATGCTCGTGAAAGTGAAAGTCATTCACGAAGTCAAAATTGAAGTTTCCATCAGAGTCCGCAGCAAAAGAAAAGATTTGTTTATGGCACAGTTAATTTTAAAAATTGACTGTTGCGTTGTTGCGGTGCTGCGGTGCCTCTCTTCCTTCATCTGGTATCAGAGCATGGTTTACGACAAAGAAGAATTTTATTTACATAAGGGAAGAGTGATTAAAATATGGCTTCCACTTCTGGTAATTTGCAAACTCCAATATTTTCTGGTAAAAATTATGAATCTTGGTCGCTAACTATGAAAGCTTTGTTCAGAGGTCAAGATGTATGGGACATAGTCCAGACTGGTTATGCATAACCAACAAATGCAGCAGCATACAACAATCTCACTCAAGCTGAGAAGGATGTTCTAAGGGAACAAAGGAAGAAAGACGGAAAGGTGTTGTTCCACATACATCAAGTGACACATGAATCAATACTCCCAACAGTAGCAGTAGTGTAGTTAGCCAAGGAAGCGTGGGACATGCTGGAAATAGCATACCAAGGTTTGAACAAGATAAAAACTGCCAAACTTCAAATTCTTAGAAGAGATTTCAAATCTCTGTCAATGAAAAATACAGAGTTAGTAGATGCATTCTATACTCGTGTCATTGGTCTGGTTAATCAAATAAAGTCTCATGGAGAAACACTAACTGAACAAAGAGTTGTTGAAAAAGTTCTTAGAGTTATGCCAAAGAAATTTGAATCTTTAGTTGTGACCCTAGAGGAAAACAAAGATCTGTCCACATTCACTATTGATGAGTTGCAAGCCTCATTACTCAATCATGAACATAGAATAAACGGTTCAGATACATCGCTGGAAGGTGCATTCACAGCACAGTCATCCATAAGTCACGGAAGAGGCAGAGGAATATCAAGCTCTAGAGGCAGAGGACGAAGTTCTTTCAGAGGAGGTCGCAGCAGCAGTCCTGTACATGTCGCTGGTAGAGGCCAGAATCAGACTCCCAATCATCCAAGTGGACAAAGGTACGATAAATCAAAAATTCAATGTCATTACTGCAAGAAGTATGGACACTTCGCATATGAATGTAGGAAGAAGCAGTATGACCAAGGAAAGCAAGGTGAAGCGCAGTCAGGCAACAACAGCGCACCAAACAGTTCACTATTCTTAGCATGCATATCTCCACTGGAATGCAATGTTGTCCAAGAAAATCCAAATGACATATGGTATTTAGACTCAAGCTGTAGCAATCATATGATTGGTAATTTAAGTTTATTTTCCAGTCTAGATAAATCAGTTCAAACTGATGTAACACTTGGAAACAATATCCAAGTCACTGTTTTGGGTAAGGGTACTGTTGATACTCTAACAAAACAGGGGGAGCAGAAATATATGTTTGATGTGTATTGTGTTCAAGGATTGAAGCACAACCTGATGAGCATTGGTCAGCTGATGGAAAAAGGTTACAGAGTTCACATGGTAGGTAAGTGTTGTGTGATTAAGGACATATACCCCAGCAATCAATTAAATGCTGAAGTGTAGATGACAAGCAATCGCTTGTTTCCTTTTGAGGATAACACCGATCATCAGAGTTAAAAATACTCATGTTGTTCATGAAAGTCAAAAAGAAAATTCTAAAGCTGCGTTCAAGACGGAAAGCAAATGAGCAGAAGTTCACAGCGACAAGGAAGAAAAAGGCAGCGCAATGCAAGCTGCGTTTCAAACAGAAATGAAGGATGAATCCTGGTTATGGAATTTTAGATTTGGACATCTTAACTTTGGTGGGCTGAAGCTACTGCATATGAAGAACATGGTAAAAGGATTGCCATTGATTGAAAAACCAGAGAAAATTTGTGAAGGATGTATCTTTGGAAAGCAGCATAGAGAGACTTTTCTAGTCGGAAAGTCATAGAGAGGGAGCACACCACTTGAAATCATGCACTCCGATATTTGTGGACCGATGCAAACACCGTCCATGGGAGGATGCACTTATCTTCTCACATTTATTGACAATTTCAAAAGAAAAACATGGTTTTTATTTTCTAAAGCATAAATCTGATGCATTTGATTGTTTTCAGCAATTCAAGGCAGTCGTGGAAAAGCAGAGTGGTTACAGCATCAAGATATTGAGAACAGACAGAGGTGGTGAGTATGTCTCAAATGATTTCTTAAACTTTTGCAAGAATCATGGCATACAGAAGCAGTTCACTGCGCAGTATACACCGCAGCAGAATGGTATTGCAAAGAGAAAGAATAGAACCATCATGGAGATGGCACGCAATATGTTGGCAGCCGCGCATCTGTCAAACGAATACTGGGCTGAAGCAGTGGCAATTGCAGTATACATCATGAATCAATGTCCGACGAAGAGCGTGAAGAACAAGGTTCCGCAAGAAGCATGGACAGGTATGAAACATAGTGTTTCACATTTAAAAGTCTTTGGTTGTGTAACATATGCACATGTTCCAGATGATCTAAGAAGAAAATTAGACAATAAATGACAAAAATGCATCTTTATTGGATATTCTGAAGACACAAAAGCATACAAGCTGTATGATCCTGTTGCACAAAAATTTATCATCAGTCACGATGTTCAGTTTGTGGAAAATGAAGCACGGGATGGAATTATTGAGAAAAATGTGAAAATCGTGTCACATGTTGAGCATGATAACATCGCAGAAGATGTGGTTGAGACTCCGCATATAAATCAAAATGTTGCAGCACCGTCTACTCCCAGGACAACGCAACATGTTTCAGCATAAGGTACTGCAACATCAGTCCCAACTCAAGTAACTCTGACAAGCACAGCAAGTGCTCAACAAACTCCATCAAGCAGTTCGCACAGTTCGACACTAGCAACTCCGCCAAAGAGAAGAAGTCTGCGTGAGATATATGAGGCTGGTACACCTAATTCATTCTCTTGTTTTGCATTATTTTCTCAAATTAATGATCCGCTAACATTTGAAGAAGCTATAGAAGATAAAGTCTGGGCACAAGCTATGGATGAAGAAATTGAATACATTGAGAAAAATCAAACATGGGAATTAGTCGATGTCCCTATCGATAAGGATGTACTAAGCGTCAAATGGATTTATAAGACCAAGCAAGATGATGAAGGAAATGTGCAAAAGCACAAGGCGAGATTGGTAGCAAGAGGGTTCACTCAGCAACCTGGCATAGACTTCAATGAAACTTTTGCACCTGTAGCTCGCATGGACACTACCAGAACAATTTTGGCCATCGCAGCACAAAAGAAATGGCCTGTCTATCAAATGGATGTCAAGTCTGCATTCTTAAATGGTTATTTGGAGGAATAAGTATACATGGAGCAGCCACAAGGCTATGAAGTTCCAGGACAAGGACATAGAGTATACAGATTGAAAATAGCTCTCTATGGTTTGAAGCAAGCTCCCAAAGCTTGGTACAGTCACATCGACTCATACCTAATTCAGAATGGATTTCACAGAAGTGAATGTGAGCCAACGCTGTACACAAAAATCAACAAGCAAGGTAATAAGCTAATCATCTGTTTGTATGTAGATGATTTAATATTTACTGGTGATTTTGGCATAAAAAAATTCAGAACAGTCATGGAGAGTGAATTTGAAATGACAAATTTGGGGCATATGAAGTATTTTCTGGGTATTGAAGTCCAACAGACTAAAAACGGGATATTTATATCTCAGTCAAAATATGCAAGTGATGTCTTGAACAAATTTAAGATGTTAAATTGCAAGACAACACCAACACCAGTGATAACAGGTTTGAAATTGAGCAAGGATGATGGCGGATTCAATGTAGATCCTACGCTGTTTAAAAGACTTGTTGGCAGTCTTATGTATCTTACAACGACAAGGCCAGACATCATGTATGGAGTCAATTTAATCTCAAAATTCATGGAGACACCAAAAGAAACGCATTGGCAAGCAGGAAAAATAATTCTGAGCTATGTAAGTGGAACAAAAAACTTCGGTATTTTGTATTCAACCACAGAAAATTTCAAACTCATTGGGTACACAGACAACGATAATAGAGGCAGCATAGACGACAGAAAAAGCACATCTGGCAATACATTTCATGTAGGAATAGGTGTTGTATCATGGGCTTCAAAAAAGCAATAGATCGTAACTCTTTCTTCAGCATAAGCAGAGTATGTCGCAGCTACAAGTGTTGCATGTCAAGCCGTTTGGATGCGGAGGATGTTAAGTGATCTGTCACAGCAACAACAAGAACCCACAGTCATTTACTGTGACAACAATTTAGCTATCGCACCGTCAAAGAATCATGTCTACCACAAGAGAACCAAGCACATCGACACAAGGTATCACTTCATTAGAGAATAATAACTAATAAGGAAATCTATTTAGAATTTTGCACGTCTAAAGATTAGGTAGCAGACATCTTTACCAAACCATTGGCAAAAGACCCATTTCAGTATCTGCGAAGTTGTTTGGGAATGACATGTTCAGCACAGTGAAATTCGTCTTGCATAGAGCATGTTTCTGCTCTGAAATATTTTGTAATATTTTACTTTTTTTTTTTTTTTTTAAATCCTCATATGCTCATAATTAAGCTGGAGTGTTGGATATATCATAATTGATGAGTTGATCGTGTATTTATTGCGCCGGCTCTGTCAGTCACCCTGTCAGCCATTGCTTGTGTCAGCACAATGTTCGTGATATCAGTCTGTCAGCAAGCTCACAACAAATCCGGTGGATGTCTTGTTTGCAGTTAGCGTTAATAGTTCACAAGTCAAGAAAACTTAGGATAGAATTTATTATAGTGTTTAAATGCAATCGTGTAGCTTCCAAGAGAAGCAATCCTAAGTCGGTTGTTGGAAATATCTATAAGTAGAAGTCCATTGTTAAAAACTAAGATAGAGATGATAGAGATAAAAGAGATGAAAAGAGAGATAGAAGATAGGAGAAGAAGAACTTGATCGTGAAATGTATAAAGAGCCCAAGCTCTGCGTAAAATGGTGAAAGATTGAAGTATTTACCATCTCTCTGTATTGCCGTAATATATAAGTCAATAGTTATTTTGCATTCATTCTCAAGAATGATGGTTAATGCATGTCACACATCTCCTTTTTATTCATCTACATAAATGTTGTTTACATTTACTGTCAGTAAAAGAATTCCAAGTATTTCACGGCAGTGAAGTTTCAATTTAGCGCAAAGTAACTTCGGCATAATCTTCATTCTTCCGTTCATATGTTTTAACAAGAAATATCTCATTATATAGTTTGCTTAAGAGTGTATTTATCAAAGTCAAGTTGTCGACGAAGTTATGAAATTCAAGTTCATAATTTCGGCAAGTTTTGCATATCGCATATTGCAAGGTTATTGCATATCGCATATAGCATATCACATGAGATGCGAAGGTAAATGCTCGCGGAAGTGAAAGTCATTCCCCAAGTCAAAATTGAAGTTTCCATCAGCAGCGAAAAGAAGAAGATTTGTTTACTGCGCGGTTAATTTTAAAAATTGACTGTTGCGTTGTTGCGGTGCTGCGGTGCCTCTCTTCCCTTCACCCGGGCTTAGCACGAGGCTTCTCAAGAGGCTTCTCCCCAACTCTCAAACCCTCCCCGGGTTTAGCACGAGGCTTCTCAGGAGGCTTCTCCGCAACTCTCGAACCCTCCCCGGGCTTAGCACCTCCAAATCGGATTTAGACCGTGTGATCGAAGGATTGCGTGGCGTGAGAAAGGGATGGCTGATTTCTGAGCTGAAGAAGGTTTTCCAGAGTCATCCAAATCCATCAAAGACGGTTCCGAATATCAGGAGATTCAGCATAGAACTTCTGATCAGTGTTATGAAGATCGACAGAAGATCGAGAAAGGCTTTGGAGGAAGTGGTGGAGACGACAACGGAATCAGAGAATTACAGCACCTTCTCAGGCAGTGTGGGGTGTAGCGAACACAGCCAGTCAATTCGATCCTTGGTAAAGGATGCCATGTCATTACTTCGTAATCAATAGATAGGTGTAGAAGCTTGTGATTCTTATTGTTTAGTAAAGAGGCAGAAACATGTTTGGTATTGTTATGTCCGTGACATCTTGTAACGGATGTCCATATATTAGCTGTTATTTATAAGGTTTTTAAAAGTTCTAGGAATAGAATTGCCTCGTAGTTTGGTACGGGGTTGAGCACAGCCAGTCAACTCGATCCTTGGCAAAGGATGCCATACAGAGTAATGAATGGATACATACATTCGATCCTTGGCAAAGGAGGCCATACAGAGTAATGAATGGATACATACATTTTGTTTTGTCTGATCAATTGTTTCCATGTCTCGATGGGTACATATAAAATGACCTCATTCATAACATGTATGCCTGAATCTATGCTTGCTATGCAATTTCCTGTAGCAGAGCACAAGAGAAAACGCCTTTTTTTCATCTATACACAGTGCGCTCAGTGTCGATTAGCCGGCTGCCGAGCCCTTCAGCAACTAGTTTCTTGCCCAGCAACTTTCAAGGTTAGTACATTCTGGGCTATAGATTTCTGAGTATGTATTTATTTAAAATAGCTATGGAATAATTGTCCTGTTTAAATGAGCTAATGGAATATTAACCTTCTCTGCAAATTACAATATTGAACCTGAACAAATTTCCACTGTATTGAACCTGTACAAATTTCCACTATAGTAGTTCTCACTTGTATTATGAAGACGGCTCTTAAAATTGTTCTCCATGTTTATAATTTCTGAACTAGAAATGTGAGGTTGGGGATTGGAAATTGAAATATCAAAATATTTTGTACAAAAATATGAAAATAAGAATATACATGGTCTGTATTTTAATTTTTAATTTTTTTGAAAATTTATAATACTTGTTTTTTAATTTTTAATTTTTTTGAAAATTTATAATACTTGTTTACTGATTGTACAAGTTAATCAATCTATATCCCCAATTGGTTTTCAAAATTTGAGTTACGAATCCCCATCCCTTTACCTAAAACTCTCTAGATAAAAACCTACAGCACAGTTTTATCTAGCTCGTTGCCGCTCGATAAAATAGTGAAAAACTCAAAGTGACAAACATTTTCAGCAATGTCTAAAACATTATACATTCTGGCATTTATGAAGAAAGTCTAAAACATTATATTTTTTAAAATAGTTTGTATATACAAACAACGTAAATGTCAAACCAAAAAAACCTAAATTATGAGACCAATAGAGTCGTCCTAAGCCACTCATAGCCGGCAGCCGCCAACATAGACAGAATTTAAGAAGAAATCAAAATAAAATAAAATTACAGCCACTATTCAGATCTCTTCTGCTCAGTTTTAGTATATATTACAAACATTAAATTACATGCCAAGTCTTTCCTTATGTATTGATTATTCAATTCCTCTTTCCATATTACCAATATGTTTCAGAAAATTGTTGTGAGACAATTTATATGGCTGAATTTCGTGCGACCGCCTTATTTATAATAAAACAAAATGTAAAACATATGAAATTTAAAACTTTGGACATGAAGCCGTTAAAATAGAAGCAAATAGTTGTAATTAGCATTGGAACTCAATTTTAGGAAAGGGTCGGTCTGGCCTGGCAGGTTGGGAGCGTTGAGAAACAAAGAGGCCCGGCCCGGTCCCAACGACGAAGTTGGCGCCGGTGGGCCACTGCAATATCTTATGAATTCCTCATCCATTTCCTATGAATTTAATTTCACACCCAAAACTCGTTATTCTCGGAGAAGTTTGAATCCGTTCCGGTCGGATATTGATCGGTCTTGGTTTTGGTTTTTGGTTCTGTTAAATAATGTAATGGTGAAGTGCATTAATAGTACATAGAAATCTGTTTTCATTATACAGTTAATAAATTAAAAAAATGAATCATAATAATTAGTTTTTTTTAATTTATTATAATAATAATAAAAAATTATAATACTTTGAAAAATAAAATTAATAAATTGAGAATTGAAAAAAGTTAATTATAATAATTATTTAAAGTATTTTTAAGGAGTAATATTCTTTCATTTTTTAATTAAAATTGAAGATTTAAAATTTACAAACAGTTTTTTCATTAATTCATATTACAACTCAAATATCACATCAATTCATAAAATGGTAAAATGGTTTTATGTTAATGTAATTTAATTTTGCAAAGCATGGTAATGAAACAAAGCATGATGTGTTTTTCTTATTTTCAGAAATTATATTAATTTTATTTATTAACATATAATTGAATAATAGTTTTTATAATATATTATTATATTATAAATAATTAAATTATTTTATTTTATTAAAAATTATTATAAAAAAATATTATTAACATGTTAAATATATCATAAAGTTAATAAATATCTCCAAAATATATCATAATATTACACATATCATCAATATTAATAAATCGACAATGTTAATTAATTATAATATAATAATTAATTATTTAAATAACAAATAATTATTTAATATATTATTAATTATTTAATTAATTAATATTAATATTAACTAAAAAAATATTAATTAATTAATTAATTAATAATTATCATTCACTAAATTATTTTATAATTATTTTGTTTAATTACTTAGTATAAAATAATAGTAGTGTTTAATTAATAACATTGTTTAATTGAACAATATTATTAATCAAACAATTAAAATAAGGATTTCATTAAAATCATTAAATAATATTAATCTATTAATATTTTAATTACATAATCATTAATTAACTAATATTATTATTAACTAAATAACTATAATATGAATTAAATTATTTTATAATTATTATGTTTAATTAATTATTATAAAATAATAATTTTGTTTAATTAAAAAATGTTATTAATCAAACAATTAAACTATGTGTTTCATTAAAATTAGTAAACAATATTATTCTATTAATATTTCGGAGATATGTGTATGCGCGCACACCCATTACTAGCAACAACAACATTAATAATATTAATGTGTTCGAATACGCATGTTTTTTCTTATAGTATGTGTCCCATTTACGCCTATCAGCGTATTCAGACACATTAATATTATTAATGTTGTTGTTGCTAGTCATAAACAAAGCCTAGTTGTTTTGCTATTATCTCGCTCTAATTTTGGTTTATACTCATCTTTTTGTCATTAGTAAAAATAGTTTTTAAACATTATGTGATGGGCACTTTCATAAATAAAACCGTCATTGATGGGTAAGGGCGCTCGTCAAATTTAACCCCTGCCAGTCATGGACCATTTTGCCCGTTTTTTACAGCTGATAATTTTATTAACAATCTAGACTTGCATGTGCAAAGCCTAAGCGTTACCTCAAATACCTCGTATTTATCTGGAAGAAAAAAATTATTCCGTGTATACTTTCTGTCATTTTTGTTTGAGCGCGACGTCTAATTGCATATGGTCCAGACAACATGCATTAGACTATTCGCTTCGCTTGTGCATGGGCTCCACATGGACCACACAACATGCATTAGACTATTCTCTTCGCTTGTGCATGGGCTCCACATGGATTGGATTGTACGCTCATCTGCATATGGTCTACACGACACTAGGTACGTATACTCTCCAGTCTCCACTTATGCGTATAGTCCAATCCCGACCTGCAAGTTGGGTATGCTTACTACGACTATATGACAATCCCGACCTGCAAGTTGGAGTGCGCCTCTACAGACTGCCATCCATTGCTTCTCATAAAGCGTGGAGAGAGGGAGAAAGAGTGTGTTGCAATTTTATTTATAGATTGCCATCCATTGCTTCTCGTAAAGCGTGGCGAGAGGGAAAAAGAGTGTGTTGCAAGTTTGACAGGAGATTTACAACACGTCAGAATTTGAAAAAGTCATTAAATGAGGGACGATATTGTATCATTTTTTAATTTATTTGCCCGCACATGAAGACTGAAAACCTTGCATCTAGTTGGCACTGAACTTGCTACTGCCTCATTCACATTTTTTATTATCGAGAGGAGGGAATCGGCTCAACGTCTCACGTAAAAGCCACCATTATGCCAACATCTCGATGACCATTAATTTTCAGATTGTATGGGATCAATTCATATTGTAAACAAGAGTTAAGAGGTGGCAATGCCCCCTACATTGTCATCTGATTTTGGGAGACTGCTCTGACAAGCCATGTAAGTAAGATTAACCTTTGATTACACACATCTTTTAGGGGTTGATTTCAAGGTGAGGGCTTGTGTAGGATGAAGTGGATAAATTCACCAAGTAATATTGAAAATTATAATAATCGTAAAGTAAACTCACAAAACAATATTATTATTAAAAATTATAGTAATGTTATCAAATACAAGCTGAAGAGTCTTATACAATCTAAGCAAGTTCTGTGATAAAATAGTTGAACAAAGTCAACTGACATTCAGTGAAATCTATATAAAAGCTTAGAACAAGAATTTTTAAAACAGATCTAATACCTTATTAATTAAAATAATAATAATAATTTTAAGTTACATTATTCTATAAACTCGAGTTCCAACAGCCTGAAATTTCTTGCAGTTTTCATAATTTTTTTCAATTTTTTATACTACTATGGTACTTAAGTAAATGGACTGAGCACTCTACATGGCACCATAAATTTGACTTAATTAAATGGATTGAGCACTCTACATGGCACCGTAACTTGAAAAAGTTTGAGATATATGAAGCTAAAAGGGATTTATTATTCAACAAAAACAAAACCTGTGAGGACCTAACAATCTTGTTCTTGTTCCTTTTTAGTTTAGGGGACAATGAACGATATATCCCATGACTGAATATAAAACCAATTTGCTATCCCATGATCAAATAGGCAATCAATTTGTTAAAGAGGTTCCGAAAAAGAAAATAGAACTAAAACATAGAAATATTAGAACATTCCCAGAAAAACAATACAAACACCGTTTAATATGTTTTTTTAAAGTTATAATTTACTATAACACTATATATTACAATGGATTGAAAAGCTTCAGAACTTCGAATATACTGCATTTATTGATATGCATTTTACGCAGTAGAGATTTTGGGCCTAAAGAGTCTTCATTGAATATATATTTTTTCTTTCTTTGTGTCTCTAGAAGTTAAGTGCTCTCTGGTTTAGGCTGGGAGATGGGCTTGTTACCTTCCTTTTTATGTTTACCTACATTTAGAAATCCGTTTCTATATATTAATCATTACATAATCATATAAATTACAAGACAATATATATAAACATTACATAATAAAACCAAATATCTTTATCTACTTCTAGGTGCAACCATCAACCAATCATGTGTTCTTTCTTATGTAGTCCATGCACTCTGTCCTTCACTTTGATATGGAAGATTGTCAACTCATTGTTTGGATTAATGGTGATTTTTCATTCCATATGGTTGTTGTCTGCTGGTTCGTTCACGTTCCCTCCCACTCCACCTCATTTCCCCCCTACACCCACAAACGAAAACCACTTGTTGATTTTTATGGATCAAACTAGTGCATCTGATAAATGGATTCGATCATGGTGATTCTTTCTGAGTTTGTCTATAAAAATTAAAATGGTCACGGTAACTTTAACCTCGATGTTCGCAAAAAAATGCTTTTGTTTTTAGCTATATTTTTTTAAAACATTTTTACTGACTATTTATAATTGCACTCGCAGTGTTTAGTCTACGAACCAGAAATCCAATTGATAAATGCTCGGAAACTCTTTCCCAGTGGAGGGAAAAAGTTTCATATTTGTTATGTGAAGTAAAAAAAAGGCAAGAAACTCCATTCTTATGAAATTAAAGGCAAAGGCAGAAGAAATCTCCCACGAACGGAGCAAGAAACCTAAAACAGAATCTCCCGTGCTCGATTCATTGCACACGAAGGCTCATTCTTCATACCATAGTCAGCCTTCCATGTCGCCCCTGGTTCAATCCCAACCTCCGCCTCGAGTTCACAAAGAGCCCGGGTTGGATTGCTCAAAGTATCCCCCAACTATGCCGATTGAAGAGATTGTGAGGAGGATTCTGAAGAATCTTCCCAGAATGGCTGTTGAAAGCACATTGAAAGAATTCGGGATTGTGGTTTCAGTATAGTTTCTAGAGGATGTGCTCAAATTTTCATACATTGCTGGTGTTGGAAAAACGTAATTAAGAGTTGATTGCATATCTAGTCTGCACTGACTCTGTCAGTCACTCAGTCAATCTTTTGTGAGTCTGCAATGTCAGTCAGTCAATAAGTTTGCATCCAATCTGACGCATGTCAATTTTGTATTTATGTAACCGCGTTTGTATTCCGCATGTCAAGAATTCATAGGTAGAAATTTATTGCAGTCTTTAATGTATCACAGTAGATTCCAAGTGAAGCGATCTTAAGTCAGTGGTGATGAAATTCCTATATATATAAGAAGACAGTTGAAACACAAAGAGATATGTGTGAGGGAAGAAGAGAAGAAGTGAAGAGTCGTGAAGTGTATTAAGAGCCCAAGCTCTGTAAGAAGTGTCATCTCCATGTATTGTGGTCAAGTTGCTCTATTTTCCTATGGTGATATATATAAGTTCATAGTTTTGTGTATTCATTCTCAAGAATGTTGAATGTTGCATGTCACACATCTTCTCCAGACTTGCTTGGGTGAATGTTATTTACATTTACTGTTTGTAAAAGAAATCAAGATTTCCAAATAGTTCATAGTGGTAAAAGTTCTATTTTAACAAGGAGTAACTTCGCGTAAGCTTCATTTAAATGTTTTTTTTCTTATGTCTTAGCAAGAAATATTTTAAGATAAAGTTTGTTTAAGAGTCCCACGAAGTTAATAGGTAACGCGGACTAAAAAGGAATTGCGAAGTCAAGCTCCACGAAGTTAAGAACTGCACATAAATGAGAAGTAAATTAATGAAATGAGCAGTTGTGAAGTTGCGAAGTTAATTTATGAAATGTGTAGTTAATTTTCGCGCAGTTAATCTGTGAAGTAAAGTGTTCGAAAAAAATTAGAAGTTTACTTTGCAAAATTATATGCTAGAAGAAGCGAAGTTCTAAAGCAAATAAAAAGAAACATATTAATTTACTGTGCAGTTCAATCTTCTTGACTGCACGGTGTGCTTTTCCCTTGATATGGTATCAGAGCCTGGTTTATGAAAAGTAGGAATTCTATTTACAAAAGGGGAAAGCATTTAAGAATGGCTTCAACTTCTGGTAATTTGCAAACTCCAATCTTTTCTGGTAAAAATTATGAATATTGGTCTCTAACTATGAAAGCTTTGTTTAGAGGTCAAGATGTATGGGAAATATTCTAGAATGGCTATGTAGAACTAGCAAATCTGACAGCATACAACAATCTCACACAAGCTAAGAAGGATGTCTTGAGGGAACAGAGGAAGAAAGATGGAAATGAATTGTTCCACATACATCAAGCAACACATGAATCCATACTCCCAAGAGTAGCACCAACAACGTCAGCTAAGGAAGTATGGGACACACTGGAAACTTCCTATCAAGGCTTAAACAAGGTAAAGACTGCGAAACTACAAATTCTTAGAAGAGATTTTGAATCTCTATCAATGAAAGATACAAAGTCAGTAGAATCATTTTATACTTGTGTTATTGGTTTGGTTAATCAAATAAAGTATCATGGAGAAAATATAGGTGACCAAAGAATTGTTGAAAAAGGTCTTAGAGTTATTCCAAAGAAATTTGAATCTTTAGTTGTCACCCTGGAGGAAAACAAACATCTATCACAATTTACTATTGATGAGTTGCAATTCTCATTACTCAATCATGAACATAGAATCAGTAGTTCATGTAAATCACTGGAAGGTGCATTCGCAGCACAGTCATCCATAATTCATGGAAGAGGCAGGGGAAGATCAAACACGAGAGAAAGAGGAAGAAGTTCTTTTAGAGTAGGTCACAGCAGCAGTCCTGCACATGTCGATGGAAGAGGTCAGAATCAGATCATCGGTCATCCATGTGGACACAGGTATGATAAATAAAAATTTCAATGTCATTACTATAAGAAGTTTGGACACTTTGCATATGAATGTTGGAAGAAGCAGTATAACCAAGGAAAGAAAGGCCAAACACAGTCAAGCAACAACAGCACTCCGAACAACTCAATGTTCTTAACATGTGCATCTCCACTTGAATGCAATGTTGTCCAAGAAAGTCCAAATGACATATGGTATTTAGAATCAGGCCATAGAAATCATATGACTGGTAATTTAAATCTATTTTCCAGTCTAGATAAATCAATTCAAAGTGATGTCACACTTGGAAACAATATTCAAGTTACTGTTTTGGGTAAAGGTATTGTTGATATTCTAACCAAACAGGGGGAGTAGAAAAAGGTTACAGAGTTCATATGACAGGAAAGCATTGTCTGATCAAGGACATATATCCAAGCAATATTCAATTAATAGTCGAAGTGCAGATGACAAGAAATCACTTGTTTCCTTTGAGGATAAGGCCAAACATAAGTAGAAATTCACTGCGACAAAGAATAAAAAGACAACAAAGAAATGGAAGTAGCATTTAAAAACATAAATAAATGATGAATCCTGGTTGTGGCGCTTCAGATTTGGACATCTGAATTTTGGTGGGCTGAAGCTACTACATATGAAGGACATGGTAAAAGGATTTCCATTGATTGAAAATCCAGAGAGAATTTGTGAAGGCTATATTTTTGGAAAACAACACAGAGAGACTTTTCCAGTTGGAAAGTCATACAGAGCTTGCACACCACTTGAAATGGTGCACTCTGATATTTGTGGATTGATGCGAACACCGTCCATGGGAGGATGCACTTAACTTCTCACATTTATTGATTATTTCACAAGAAAAACCTAGGCATATTTTCTAAAACACAAATATGATGCATTTGTTTTTTTTAGCAATTCAAGGCACTTGCGGAGAAGCAGAGTGGTTACAGCATCAAGATCTTAAGAACAGATAGCGGTGGTGAGTATTTTTCAAATGGTTTCTTAAAATTTTGTAAAAATCATGGAATACAGAAGCAATTCACTGCGCGGTATAAAACCGCTGCAGAATGGTATCGTAGAGAGGAAGAGCAAAACCATTATGGAGATGGTGCGCAGTATGTTGGCAGCCATGCATCTGTCAAATGAATACTGGGATGAGGCAGTGGAAATTGCTGTATACATCTTGAATTGATGTCCGCCAAAGAGTGCGAAGAAAAAAGTTCTATGGGAATCTTGGACAGGTATGAAACATAATGTTTCGCATTTAAATTTTTTTGGTTGTGTAGCATACGCACATGTTCTAGATCATCTAAGAAAGAAATTAGACAATAAAGGACAGAAATGCATTTTTATGGTGTATTCTGAAGATACAAAAGCATACAAGTTGTATGATCCTGTTGCAAGAAAAGTTATTATCAGTCGAGATGTTCAGTTTGTAGAAAATGAAGCAGGGGATGGAACTGTAGAGAAGAATGTTAAAATTGTGTCACATGTCGAACATGATGGCATCGCAGAAGATGTGGTTGAGACTCCACATGTGAATTAGAATGTCGCAACTCCACCTACTCCCAGGATAGCGTAGAATGTTTCAGCACAAGGAACTCCGACACATGGTGCAGTTCAAGCAACTCTACAAGTACACCAACTACGCAACAAACTCCATCAGGAAGTTCGCGCAGTTGGACACCAGCAACTCTGACAAAGACAAGAAATCTGCGTGAGATATATGAAACTGGTACACCCAATTCATTCTTAGTTTTCGCATTATTTTCTCAAGTTAATGATCCTCTAACATTTGAAGAATTTGTTGAAGATAAAGTTTGGGCACAAGCGATGGATGAAGAAATAGAATGTGTTGAGAAGAATCAAACATGGGAATTAGTTGAAGTTCCCCAGGAAAAGGATGTGATAAGCATCAAATGGATTTATAAGACCAAGCAAGATGCGGATGGAAATGTGTAGAAGCACAAGGCAAGATTGGTAGCAAGAGGGCTTACACAACATCCTGGCATAGACTTCAATGAAACCTTTTCACCTGTAGCACAAATGGACACTATCAGAATAGTTTTGGCAATCACAACACATAAGACATGGCTTGTTTATCAAATTGATGTTAAGTTTGCATTTTTAAATGGTTATTTGGAGGAGGAAGTATATGTGGAGCAGCCACAAGGCTACGAAGTCCCAAGACAAGGACACAAAGTATACAAGTTGAAAAAGACAGTCTATGGTTTGAAGCAACCTCCTAGAGATTGGTATGGTCGCATTGACACTTGCCTCATTCATAATGGATTTCATAGAAGTGAATGTGAGCCAACCCTGTACACAAAAGTCAACAAGCAGGGTAATAAGCTAATTGTCTGCCTGTATGTATATGATTTAATATTTACTGGTGATTTTGGCATAGAAGAATTTAGATCAGTCATCGAAAGTGAATTTGAAATGACTAATTTGGGGCTTATGAAGTATTTTCTGGGCATTGACGTCTAATACACTAAAAAGGGTATATTTATATCTCAATTGAAGTATGCAAGTGGTGTCTTGAACAGATTTAAGATGTTAAAATTTAAGACAGCTCCAACACAAGTGATAACAGGTTTGAAATTAGGCAAGGATGATGATGGATCCAATGTAGATCCTACGCGGTTTAAAAGGCTCGTTGGCAGCCTTATGTATCATACCGCGATAAGGCCAGATATCATGTATGCAGTCAGTTTAATCTCAAGATTCATGGAGTCACCAGAAGAATCTCATTGGCAAGTACGTAAAAGGATTCTGAGGTATGTAAGTGGAACAAAAGACTTTGGTATTTTGTATTCAACCTCAAAAAATTTCAAACTCATTGGATACACTGACAGTGACAATAGAGGCAGCATAGATGACAGAAAAAGCATGTATGGGAATACATTTCATGTAGGAATAGGTGTTGTATCATGGGATTCAAAGAAATGGCCCATCGTAACTCTTTCTTCAGTAGAAGCAAAGTATGTTGCAACTCAAAGTGACAAACATTTTCAGCAATGTCTAAAACATTATACATTCTGGCATTTATGAAGAAAGTCTAAAACATTATGTTTTTTAAAATAGTTTGTATATACAAACAACGTAAATGTCAAACCAAAAAAACCTAAATTATGAGACCAATAGAGTCGTCCTAAGCCACTCATGGCCGGCGGCCGCCAACATAGACAGAATTTAAGAAGAAATCAAAATAAAATAAAATTACAGCCACTATTCAGATCTCTTTTGCTAAGTTTTAGTATATATTACAAACATTAAATTACATGCCAAGTCTTTCCTTATGTATTGATTATTCAATTCCTCTTTCCATATTACAAATATGTTTCAGAAAATTGTCGTGAGACAATTTATATGGGTGAATTTCATGCGATGGGCACATTCATAAATAAAACCGTCATTGATGGGCACATTTATTATGTTTAATTAATTATTATAAATAATAATTTTGTTTAATTAATCAATGTTATTAATCAAACAACTAAACCATGTATTTCATTAAAATTATTAAACAATATTATTCTATTAATATTCGGAGATATGTGTATGCGCGCACACTCATTACTAGCAACAACAACATTAATAATATTAATGTGTTCGAATACGCATGTTTTTGCCTATAGTATGTGTCTCATTTACGCCTATCGGTGTATTCAGACACATTAATATTATTAATGTTGTTGTTGCTAGTCATAAACAAAGTGTAGTTGTTTTTCTATTATCTCGCTCTAATTTTGGTTTATAATCATTTTTTTGTCACTAGTAAAAATAGTTTTTAAACATTATGTGATGGGCACTTTCATAAATAAAACCGTCATTGATGGGTAAGGGTGCCCGTCAAATTTAACCCCTGCTAGTCATGGACCATTTTGCCTGTTTTTTACGGCTGATAATTTTATTAACAATCTCGACTTGCATGTTGGAGCTATGCCATGATGCGATCCATTGCTTCATGCATGCATGTGCAAAGCCTAAGCGTTACCTCGAATACCTCGTATTTATCTGGAAGAAAAAAATTATTCCGTGTATACTTTCTTCCATTTTTGTTTGAGCACGATGTCTAATTGCATATGGTACACACAACATGCATTAGACTATTCGCTTCGATTGTGCATGGGCTCCACACGTACCCCACAACATGCATCAAACTATTCTCTTTGCTTGTGCATGGGCTCCACATGGATTGGATTGTACGCTCATCTGCATATGGTCTACACGACACTAGGTACGTATACTCCCCAGTCTCTACTTATGCATATAGTCCAATCCCAACCTACAAGTTGGGTATGCTTACTAAGACTGTACGATAATCCCGACATGCAAGGTTGAGCGCGCCTCTGCAGACTGCCATCCATTGCTTCTCATAAAGCTTGGAGAGAGGGAGAAAGAGTGTGTTGCAATTTTATTTACAGATTTCCATCCATTGCTTCTCGTAAAGCATGACGAGAGGGAAAAAGAGTGTGTTGCAAGTTTGACTAGAGATTTACAACACGTCGAAATTTGAAAAATTCATTAAATGAGGGACGATATTGTATCATTTTTGAATTTATTTGCCCGCACATGAAGACTGACAACCTTGCATCTAGTTGGCACTGAACTTGCTACTACCTCATTCACATTTTTTATTATCGAGAGGAGGGAATCGGCTCAACGTCTCACGTAAAAGCCACCATTATGCCAACATATCGATGACCATTAATTTTCAGATTGTATGGGATCAATTCATATCATAAACAAGAGTTAAGAGGTGGCAATGCCCCATACATTGTCATCTTATTTTGGGAGACTGCTTTGACAAGCCATGTAAGTAAGATTAACCTTTGATTACACACATCTTTTAGGGGTTTATTTCAAGGTGAGGGCTTGTGTAGGATGAAGGGGATAAATTCACCAAGTAATATTGAAATTTATAATAATCGTAAAGTAAAATCACAAAACAATATTATTATTAAAAATTATAGTGATGTTATCAAATACAAGCTGAAGAGTCTTGTACAATCTAAACAAGTTCTGTGATAAAATAGTTGAACAAAGTCAACTAACATTCAGTGAAATCTATATAAAAGCTTAGAACAAGAATTTTTAAAACAGATCTAATACCTTATTAATTAAAATAATAATAATTTTAAGTTACATTATTCTATAAACTCGGGTTCCAACAGCCTGAAATTTCTTGTAGTTTTCATAATTTTTTTCATTTTTTTATACTAATATGGTACTTAAGTAAAAGGATTGAGCACTCTACATGGCACCATAAATTTGACTTAATTAAATGGATTGAGCACTCTACATGGCACCGTAAATTGAAAAAGTTTGAGATAGATGAAGCTAAAAGGGATTTATTATTCAACAAAAACAAAAGCTATGAGGACCTAACAATCTTGTTCCTATTCCATTTTAGTTTAGGGGACAATGAACGATATATCCCATGACTGAATATAAAACCAATTTGCTATCCCATGATCAAATAGGCAATCAATTTGTTAAAGAGGTTCTGAAAAAGAAAATAGAACTAAAACATAGAAATATTAGAACATTCCCAGAAAAAAATCCAAACACCATTTAATATGTTTTTTTAAAGTTATAATTTACTATAACACTATATATTACAATGGATTGAATAGCTTCAGAACTTCGAATATACTGCATTTATTGATATGCATTTTACGCAGTAGAGATTTTGGGCCTAAAGAGTCTTCATTGAATATATCTTTTTTCTTTCTGTCTGTCTCTAGAAGTTAAGTGCTCTCTGGTTTATGCTGGGAGATGGGCTTGTTACCTTCCTTTTTATGTTTACCTACATTTAAAAATCCATTTCTATATATTAATCATTACATAATCATATAAATTACAAGACAATATATATAAACATTACATAATAAAACCAAATATCTTTATCTACTTCTGGGTGCAACCATCAACCAATCATGTGTTCTTTCTTATGCAGTCCATGCACTCTGTCCTTAACTTTGATATGGAAGATTGTCAACTCATTGTTTGGATTAATGGTGATTTTTCATTCCATATGGTTGTTGATTTGCTGTTTCGTTCACGTTCCCTCCCACTCCACCTCATTTCCCCCCTACACCCACAAACGAAAACCACTTGTTGATTTTTATGGATCCAACTAGCGCATCTGATAAATGGATTCGATCATGGTGATTCTTTCTAAGTTTTATCTATAAAAGTTAAAATGGTCACGGTAACTTCAACCTCCATGTTCACAAAAAAATGCTTTTGTTTTTAGCTATATTTTTTTAAAACATTTTTACTGACTATTTATAATTGCACTCATAGTTTTTAGTCTATGAACCAGAAATCCAATTGATAAATGCTTGGAAACTCTTTCCCAGTGGAGGGAAAAAGTTTCATATTCGTTATGTGAAGTAAGCACAAGGCAAGAAACTCCATTCTTATGAAATTAAAGGTAAAGGCAGAAGAAATCTCCCACGAATGGAGCAAGAAACCTAAAACGGAATCTCCCATGCTCGATTCATTACACACGAAGGCTCATTCTTCACACCATAGTTGGCCTTCCATGTCGCCCCTGGTTCAATCCCAACCGTTGCCTCGAGTTCACAAAGAGCCCAGGTTGGATTGATAAAAGTATCCCCCAACTATGCCGATTGAAGATATTGTGAGGAGGATTCTGAAGAATTTTCCCAAAACGGATGTTGAAAGCACATTGAAAGAATTCGGGGTTGCGGTCTCAGTATAGTTTCTAGAGGATGTGCTCAAATTTTCATACACTGCCGGTGTTGGAAAAATGTAATTAAGAGATGGTTGCATATCTAGTATGTGCCGGCTCTGTCAGTCACTCAGTCAGTCTTTTGTCAGTCTGCAATGCCAGTTAGTCAGTAAGTTTGCATCCAATCTGTTGCACTTCAATTTTGTATTTATGTAACCGCATTTGTATTCCACATGTCAAGAATTCATAGGTGGAAATTTATTGCAGTCTTTAATGTATCACAATAGATTCCAGGTGAAGCGATCTTAAGTTAGTGGTAATGAAATTCCTATATATATAAGAAGATAGTTGAAACACAAAGAGATATGTGTGAGGGAAGAAGAGAAGAAGTGAAGAGTTGTGAAGTGTATTAAGAGCCCAAGCTCTGTAAGAAGTGAAAGATCATAGTAAATCTCATCTCCATGTATTGCAGTCAAGTTGCTCTATTTTACTACGGTAATATATATAAGTTCATAGTTTTGTGTATTCATTCTCAAGAATGTTGAATGTTGCATGTCTCACATCTTCTCCAGATTTGCTTGGGTGAATGTTATTTACATTTACTGTTTGTAAAAGAAATCAAGATTACCAAATAGTTCATAGTGGTAAAAGTTCTATTTTAACAAGGAGTAACTTCGCATAAGCTTCATTTAAATGTTTTGGTTCTTATGTCTTAGCAAGAAATATTTTAAGATAAAGTTTGTTTAAGACTCCCACGAAGTTAATAAGTAACATGGAGTAAAAAGGATCTGCGAAGTCAAGCTTCGCGAAGTTAAGAACTGTGCATAAATGAGAAGTAAATTAATGAAATGCGCAGCTGTGAGTTACAAAGTTAATTTATGAAATGTGTAGATAATTTCTGTGTAGTTAATCTGTGAAGTAAAGTGTTCGGAAAAAATTAGAAGTTTACTTCGCAAAATTATATGCTAGAAGAAGCGAAGTTCTAAAGGATATAAAAAGAAACATATTAATTTACTGTGCAGTTCAATCTTCTTGACTGCGCGGTGTGCTTTTCGCTTGATCTGGTATCAGAGCCTGGTTTATGAAAGTAGGAATTCTATTTACAAAAGGGAAAAGCGTTTAAGAATGGCTTCCACTTCTGGTAATTTGCAAACTCCAATCTTTTCTGGTAAAAATTATGAATATTGGTCTCTAACTATGAAAGCTTTGTTTAGAGGTCAAGATGTATGGAAAATATTCTAGAATGGCTATGTAGAACTAGCAGATCTAACAGCATACAACAATCTCACACAAGCTGAGAAGTATGTCTTGAGGGAACAGGGGAAGAAAGATGGAAAGACATTGTTCCACATACATCAAGCAACACATGAATCCATACTCCCAAGAGTATCAGCAACAACGTCAACTAAGGAAGTATGGGACACACTGGAAACTTCCTATCAAGGCTTCAACAAGGTAAAGACTGCAAAACTACAAATTCTTAGAAGAGATTTTGAATCTCTGTCAATGAAAGATACAAAGTCAGTAGAATCATTCTATACTCGTGTTATTGGTTTGGTTAATCAAATAAAGTATCATGGAGAAAATATAGGTGACCAAAGAATTGTTGAAAAAGATCTTAGAGTTATTCCAAAGAATTTTGAATCTTTAGTTGTGACCCTGGAGGAAAACAAACATCTATCACAATTTACTATTGATGAGTTGCAATCCTCATTACTTAATCATGAACATAGAATCAGTAGTTCACATACATCACTGGAAGGTGCATTCGCAGCACAGTCATCCATAATTCATGGAAGAGGCAGGGGAAGATCAAACACGAGAGGAAGAGGAAGAAGTTCTTTCAGAGGAGGTCACAGCAGCAGTCCTGCACATGTCGATGGAAGAGGTCAGAATCAGATCGTCGGTCATCCAAGTGGACACAGGTATGATAAATGAAAATTTCAATGTCATTACTGTAAGAAGTTTGGACACTTTGCATATGAATGTTGGAAGAAGCAGTATGACCAAGGAAAGAAAGGCCAAACACAGTCAAGCAACAACAACACTCCGAACAACTCATTGTTCTTGGCATGTGCATCTCCACTTGAATGCAATGTTGTCCAAGAAAGTCCAAATGACATATGGTATTTAGAATCAGGACGTAGAAATCATATGACTGGTAATTTAAATCTATTTTCCAGTCTAGATAAATAAGTTCAAAGTGATGTCACACTTGGAAACAATATTCAAGTTACTGTTTTGGGTAAAGGTATTGTTGATATTCTCACCAAACAGGGGGAGCAGAAAAAGGTTACAGAGTTCATATGATAGGAAAGCATTGTCTGATCAAGGACATATATCCAAGCAATATTCAATTAATAGTCTAAGTGCAGGTTTTTAAGAAATCTCTTGTTTCCTTTGAGGATAAGGCCAAACATAAGTAGAAATTCACTGCGACAAAGAAGAAAAAGACAACAAAGAAATCTAAGTAGCATTTAAAAACAGAAATAACGAATGAATCCTAGTTGTGGCACTTCAGATTTGGACATCTGAATTTTGGTGGGCTAAAGCTACTGCATATGAAGGACATGGTCAAAGGATTTCCATTGATTGAAAATCCAGAGAGAATTTGTGAAGGCTATATTTTTGGAAAACAACATAGAGAGACTTTTTCAGTTGGAAACTCATACAGAGCTCGCACACCACTTGAAATTGTGCACTCTGATACTTGTGGGATAATGCAAACATCGTCCATGGGAGGATGCACTTACCTTCTCACATTTATTGATGATTTCACAAGAAAAACCTAAGCATATTTTCTAAAACACAAATCTGATGCGTTTGTTTTTTTTCAGCAGTTCAAGGCACTTGTGGAGAAGCAAAGTAAAACTGCTGTATACATCATGAATCGATGTCCGACAAAGAGTGTAAAGAAAAACGTTCTGCGGGAATCTTGGACAGGTATGAAACATAATGTTTCGCATTTTAAATTTTTTGGTTGTGTAGCATACGCACATGTTCTATATCAGCTAAGAAGGAAATTAGACAATAAAGGACAGAAATGCATTTTTATTGTGTATTCTAAAGATACAAAAGCATACAAGCTGTATGATCCTGTTGCAAGAAAAGTTATTATCAGTCGAGATGTTCAGTTTGTAGAAAATGAAGCAGGGGATGGAACTGTAGAGAAGAATGTTAAAATCGTGTCACATGTCGAACATGATGGCATCGCAGAAGATGTGGTTGAGACTCCGCATGTGCATTACAATGTCGCAGCTCCACCTACTCCCAGGATAGCGCAGCATGTTTCAGCACAAGGAACTCCGACACATGGTGTAGTTCAAGCAACTCTACAAGTACACCAAATGCGCAACAAACTCCATCAGGAAGTTCGCGCAGTTGGACACCAGCAACTCTGACAAAGACAAGAAATTTGCATGAGATATATGAAACTGGTACACCCAATTCATTCTCAGTTTTTGCATTATTTTCTCATGTTAATGATCCTCTAAAATTTGAAGAATTTGTTGAAGATAAAGTTTGGGCTCAAGCCATGGATGAAGAAATGGAATGTATTGAGAAGAATCAAACATGGGAATTAGTTGATGTTCCTAAGGAAAAGGATGTGATAAGCGTCAAATGGATTTATAAGACCAAGCAAGATGCCGATGGAAATGTGTAGAAGCACAAGGCAAGATTGGTAGCAAGAGGGTTCACACAGCAGCCTGGCATAGACTTCAATGAAACCTTTGCACCTATAGCACGAATGGACACTATCATAATAGTTTTGTCCATCACAACACATAAGACATGGCCTGTTTATCAAATGGATGTTAAGTTTGCATTTTTAAATGGTTATTTGGAGGAGGAAGTATATGTGGAGCAGCCACAAGGCTACAAAGTCCCAGGACAAGGACGCAAAGTATACAAGTTGAAAAAGACAGTCTATGGTTTGAAGCAACCTCCTAGATCTTGGTACGGTCGCATTGACACTTACCTCATTCATAATGAATTTCACAGAAGTGAATGTGAGCCAAACCTGTACACAAAAATCAACAAGCAAGGTAATAAGCTAATTGTCTGCCTATATGTAGATGATTTAATATTTACTGGTGATTTTGGCATAGAAGAATTTAGATTAGTCATCGAAAGTGAATTTGAAATGACTACTTTGGGGCTTATGAAGTATTTTCTGGGAATTGAAGTCTAATAGACTGAAAAGGGTATATTTATATCTCAATCGAAGTATGCAAGTGATGTCTTGAACAGATTTAAGATGTTAAACTGTAAGATAGCTCCAACACTAGTGATAACAGGTTTGAAATTAAGCAAAGATGATGATGGATCCAATGTAGATCCTACGCGGTTTAAAAGGCTCATTGGCAGCCTTATGTATCGTACCGCAACAAGGCCAGATATCATGTATGTAGTCAGTTTAATCTCAAGATTCATGGAGTCACCAAAAGAATCTCATTGGCAGGTAGGTAAAAGAATTCTAAGGTATGTAAGTGGAACAAAAGACTTTGGTATTTTGTATTCAACCTCAGAAAATTTCAAACTCATTGGATACACTGACAGTGACAATGGAGGCAACTTAGATGACCGAAAAAGCACATATGGGAATACATTTCATGTAGGAACAGGTGTTGTATCATGGGCTTCAAAAAACGACCCATAGTAACTCTTTCTTCAGTAGAAGCAAAGTATGTTGCAACTCAAAGTGACAAGCATTTTCGGCAATGTCTAAAACATTATACCTTCTAGCATTTATGAAGAAAGTCTAAAACATTATATTTTTTAAAATAGTTTGTATATACAAACAACGTCAAAGTCAAACAAAAAAAACCTAAATTATGAGACCAATAGAGTTGTCCTAAGCCACTCATGGCCGGCGGTAGCCATCATAGACAGAATTTAAGAAGAAATCAAAATAAAATAAAATTACAGCCACTATTCAGATCTCTTCTGCTCAGTTTTAGTATATATTACAAACATTAAATTACATGCCAAGTCTTCCCTTATGTATTGATTATTCAATTCCTCTTTCCATATTACCAATATGTTTCGTAAAATTGTTGTGAGACAATTTATATGGGTGAATTTCGTGCGATGGGCACATTCATAAATAAAACCGTCATTGATGGGCACATTTATTATGTTTAATTAATTATTATAAAATAATAATTTTGTTTAATTAAACAATGTTATTAATCAAACAATTAAAGTATGTATTTCATTAAAATTATTAAACAATATTATTCTATTAATATTTCGAAGATATGTGTATGCGCGCACACTCATTACTAGCAACAACAACATTAATAATATTAATGTGTTCGAATAGGCATGTTTTTTCCTATAGTATGTGTCCCATTTACGCCTATCGGCGTATTCAGACACATTAATATTATTAATGTTGTTGTTGCTAGTCATAAACAAAGCCTAGTTGTTTTTCTATTATCTCGCTCTAATTTTGGTTTATAATCATTTTTTTTGTCACTAGTAAAAATAGTTTTTAAACATTATGTGATGGGCAATTTCATAAATAAAACCGTCATTGACGGGTAAGTGCGCCCGTCAAATTTAACCCCTTCCAGTCATGGACCATTTTGCCCGTTTTTTACGGCTGATAATTGTATTAGCAATCTGGACTTGCATGCTGGAGCTGTGCCATGATGCGATCCATTGCTTCATGCATGCATGTGCAAAGCCTAAGTGTTACCTCGAATACCTCGTATTTATCTGGAAGAAAAAAATTATTCCGTGTATACTTTCTTCCATTTTTGTTTGAGCGCGATGTCTAATTGCATATGGTCCACACAACATGCATTAGACTATTCGCTTCGCTTGTGCATGGGCTCCACACGGACCACACAACATGCATTAGACTATTCTCTTCGCTTGTGCATGGACTCCACACGGATTGGATTGTACGTTCATCTGCATATGGTCTACACGACACTAGGTACGTATACTCTCCAGTCTCCACTTATGCGTATAGTCCAATCCCAACCTGCAAGTTGGGTGTGCTTACTATGACTGTACGATTATCCCGACGTGCAAGTTGGAGCACGCCTCTGCAAACTACCATCCATTGCTTCTCATAAAGCGTGGAGAGAGGGAGAAAGAGTGTGTTGCAATTCTATTTACAGATTGCCATCCATTGCTTATCGTAAAGCGTGGCGAGAGGGAAAAGAGTGTGTTGCAAGTTTGACTAGAGATTTACAACACGTCGGAATTTGAAAAAGTCATTAAATGAGGAACGATATCATATCATTTTTGAATTTATTTGCCCGCACATGAAGACTGAAAACCCTGCATCTAGTTGGCACTGAACTTGCTACTACCTCATTCACATTTTTTATTATCGAGAGGAGGGAATCGGCTCAACGTCTCACGTAAAAGCCACTATTATGCCAACATACCGATGACCATTAATTTTCAGATTGTATGGGATCAATTCATATCGTAAACAAGAGTTAAGAGGTGGCAATGCAACCTACATTGTCATCTGATTTTGGGAGACTGCTTTGACAAGCCATGTAAGTAAGATTAACCTTTGGTTACACACATATTTTAGGGGTTGATTTCAAGGTGAGGGCTTGTGTAGGATGAAGGGGATAAATTTACCAAGTAATATTGAAATTTATAATCATCGTAAAGTAAACTCACAAAACAATATTATTATTAAAAATTATAGTAATGTTATGAAATACAAGCTGAAGACTCTTGTACAATCTAAGCAAGTTCTGTGATAAAATAGTTGAACAAAGTCAACTAACGTTCAGTGAAATCTATATAAAATCTTAGAACAAGAATTTTTAAAACAGATCTGATACCTTATTAATTAAAATAATAATAATTTTAAGTTACATTATTCTATAAACTCGGGTTCCAACAACCTGAAATTTCTTGCAATTTTCATGATTTTTTTCATTTTTTTATACTACTATGGTACTTAAGTAAATGGACTGAGCACTCTACATGGCACCATAAATTTGACTTAATTAAATGGATTGAGCACTCTGCATGGCACCTTAACTTGAAAAAGTTTGAGATATATGAAGCTAAAAGGGATTTATTATTCAACAAAAACAAAACCTATGAGGACCTAACAATCTTGTTCTTATTCCTTTTTAGTTTAG
This sequence comes from Larix kaempferi, assembly GCA_027924585.1. NCBI lineage: Eukaryota > Viridiplantae > Streptophyta > Pinopsida > Pinales > Pinaceae > Larix > Larix kaempferi. The sequence continues at coordinate 3,227,486 of BSBM01000579.1, read as the reverse complement.
GGGACGATGAACGATATATCCCATGACTGAATATAAAACCAATTTGCTATCCCATGATCAAATAGGAAATCAATTTGTTAAAGAGGTTCCGAAAAAGAAAATAGAACTAAAACATAGAAATATTAGAACATTCCCAGAAAAAACAATTCAAACACCGTTTAATATGTTTTTTTAAAGTTATAATTTACTATAACACTATATATTACAATGGATTGAATAGCTTCAAAACTTGGAATATATTGCATTTATTGATATGCATTTTACGTAGTATAGCTTTTGGGCCTGAAGAGTCTTCATTGAATATATCTTTTTTCTTTCTTTGTGTCTCTAGAAGTTAAGTGCTCTCTGGTTTAGGCTGGGAGATGGGCTTGTTACCTTCCTTTTTATGTTTACCTACATTTAAAAATCTGTTTCTATCTATTAATCATTACATAATCATATAAATTACAAGACAATATATATAAACATTACATAATATAACCAAATATCTTTATCTACTTCTGGGTGCAACCATCAACCAATAATGTGTTCTTTCTTATGCAGTCCATGCACTCTGTCCTTAACTTTGATATGGAAGATTGTCAACTCATTGTTTGGATTAATGGTGATTTTTCATTCCATATGGTTGTTGATTTGCTGGTTCGTTCACGTTCCCTCCCACTCCACCTCATTTCCCCCCTACACCCACAAACGAAAACCACTTGTTGATTTTTATGGATCCAACTAGCGCATCTAATAAATGGATTCGATCATGGTGATTATTTCTGAGTTTTATCTATAAAAGTTAAAATGGTCACGGTAACTTCAACCTCCATGTTCGCAAAAAACTACTTTTTTTTTTAGTTATTTTTTTTTTAAACATTTTTACTGACTATTTATAATTGCACTCACGGTGTTTAATCTACGAACCAGAAATCCAATTGATAAATGCTTGGAAACTCTTTCCCGGTGGAGGGAAAAAGTTTCATATTCATTATGTGAAGTAAACACAAGGCAAGAAACTCCATTCTTATGAAATTAATGGCAAAGGCAAAAGAAATCTCCCACGAATGGAGTAAGAAACCTAAAATGGAATCTCCCATGCTCGATTCATTGCACACAAAGGCTCATTCTTCACACCATAGTCGGCCTTCCATGTCACCCCTGGTTCAATCCCAACCGCCGCCTAGAGTTCACAGAGAGCCCGGGTTGGCTTGCTCAAAGTATCCCCCAACTATGCCGATTGAAGAGATTGTGAGGAGGATTCTGAAGAATCTTCCCAGAACGGATGTTGAAAGCACATTGAAAGAATTCAGGATTGCGGTTTCAGTATAGTTTCTAGACGATGTGGTCAAATTTTCATACACTGCCGATGTTGGAAAAACGTAATTAAGAGTTGATTGCGTATCTAGTCCGCGCCGGCTCTGTCATTCACTCAATCAGTCTTTTGTCAGTCTGCAATGTTAGTCAATCAGTAAGTTTGCATCCAATCCGATGCACATCAATTTTGTATTTATGTAACCGCGTTTGTATTTCGCATGTCAAGAATTCATAGGTAGAAATTTATTGCAGTCTTTAATGTTTCACAGTAGATTCCAGGTGAAGCGATCTTAAGTCAGTGGTGATGAAATTCCTATATATATAAGAAGATAGTTGAAACACAAAGAGATATGTGTGAGGGAAGAAGAGAAGAAGTGAAGAGTCGTGAAGTGTATTAAGAGCCCAAGCTCTGTAAGAAGTGAAAGATCATAGTAAATCTCATCTCCATGTATTGCGCTCAAGTTGCTCTATTTTACTACGGTAATATCTATAAGTTCATAGTTTTGTGTATTCATTCTTAAGAATGTTGAATGTTCATGTCGCACATCTTCTCCATATTTACTTGGGTGAATGTTATTTACATTTACTGTTTGTAAAAGGAATCAAGATTTCCAAATAGTTCACAGTGGTAAAAGTTCTATTTTAACCAGGAGTAACTTCGCGTAAGCTTCATTTAAATGTTTTTTTTCTTATGTCTTAGCAAGAAATATTTTAAGATAAAGTTTGTTAAAGAGTCCCGCGAAGTTAACAAGTAACGTGGAGTAAAAAGGATCTGCGAAGTCAAGTTCCGCGAAGTTAAGAATTGCGCATAAATGCGAAGTAAATTTATGAAATGCATAGTTGTGAAGTTGCGAAGTTAATTTATGAAATGCACAGTTAATCTATGAAGTAAAATGCTCGGCAAAAATTAGAAGTTTACTTCACAAAATTATATGCTAGAAGAAGCGAAGTTCTAAAGGAAATAGAAAGAAACATATTAATTTACTGTGTAGTTCAATCTTCTTGACTGCGTGGTGTGCTTTTCCCTTGATCTGGTATCAGAGCCTTGTTTACGGAAAGTAAGATTTCTATTTACAAAAGGGAAAAGCGTTTAAGAATGGCTTCCACTTCTGGTAATTTGCAAACTCCAATCTTTTCTGGTAAAAATTATGAATATTGGTCTCTAACTATGAAAGCTTTGTTTAGAGGTCAAGATGTATGGGAAATAGTCTAAAATGGCTGTGTAGAACTAGCAAATCTGACAGCATACAACAATCTCACACAAGCTGATAAGGATGTCTTGATAGAACAGAGGAATAAAGATGGAAAGGCATTGTTCCACATACATCAAGAAACACATGAATCCATACTCCCAAGAATAGCACCAGCAACGTCAGCTAAGGAAGTATGGGACACACTGGAAACTTCCTATAAAGGCTTAAACAAGGTAAAGACCGTGAAACTACAAATTTTTAGAAGAGATTTTGAATCTTTGTCAATGAAAGATACAAAGTCAGTAGAATCATTCTATACTCGAGTTATTGGTTTGGTTAATCAAATAAAGTATCATGGAGAAAATATAGGTGACCAAAGAATTGTTGAAAAAGGTCTTAGAGTTATTCCAAAGAAAATTGAATCTTTAGTTGTGACCTTAGAGGAAAACAAACATCTATCACAATTTACTATTGATGAGTTGCAATCCTCATTACTCAATCATGAACATAGAATCAGTAGTTCACATACATCATTGGAAGGTGCATTCGCAGCACAGTCATCCATAATTCATGGAAGAGGCAGGGGAATATCAAACACGAGAGGAAGAGGAAGAAGTTCTTTCAGAGGAGGTCACAGCAGCAGTCCTGCACATGTTGATGGAAGAGGTCAGAATCAGATCGTCGGTCATCCAAGTGGACACAGATATGATAAATAAAATTTTCAGTGTCATTGTTGTAAGAAGTTTGGACACTTTGAATATGAATGTTGGAAGAAGTGGGTATGACCAAGGAAAGAAAGGCCAAACACAATCAAGCAACAACATCACTCCGAACAACTCGTTGTTCTTAGCATATGCATCTCCACTTGAATGCAATGTTGTCCAAGAAAGTCCAAATGACATATGGTATTTAGAATCAGGCCGTAGCAATCATATGACTGGTAATATAAATCTATTTTTCAGTCTAGATAAATAAGTTCAAAGTGATGTCACACTTGGAAACAATATTCAAGTTACTGTTTTGGGTAAAGGTATTGTTGATATTCTAACCAAACAGGGGGAGCAGAAATTTATGCCTGATGTTTATTATGTTCAAGGTTTGAAGCATAATTTGATGAGTATTGAACAGTTGATGGAAAAATGTTACAGAGTTCATATGACAGGAAAGCATTGTTTGATCAAGGACATATTTCCAAGCAATATTCAATTAATAGTCGAAGTGCAGATTGCAAGAAATCACTTGTTTCCTTTGAGGATAAGGCCAAACATAAGTAGAAATTCAGTACGACAAGGAAGAAAAAGCCAACAAAGAAATGTAAGTAGCATTTAAAAACAGAAATAAAGGATGAATCCTGGTTGTGGCACTTCAGATTTGGACGTCTGAATTTTGGTGGGCTGAAGCTACTGCATATGAAGGACATGGTAAAAGGATTTCCATTGATTGAAAAGCCAGAGAGAATTTGTGAAGGCTGTATTTTTGGAAAACAACACAGAGAGACTTTTCCAGTTGGAAAGTCATATAGAGCTCGCACACCACTTGAAATTGTGCACTCTGATATTTGTGGACCGATGCAAACACCGTCCATGGGAGGATGCACTTACCTTCTCACATTTATTGATGATTTCACAAGAAAAACCTAGGCATATTTTCTGAAACACAAATCTAATGCGTTTGTTTTTTTTCAGCAGTTCAAGGCACTTGTGGAGAAGCAAAGTGGTTACAGCATCAAGATCTTAAGAACAGATAGAGGTGGTGAGTATTTTTCAAATGGTTTCTTAAAATTTTGTAGAAATCATGGAATACAGAAGCAATTCACTACACGGCATACACCGTTGCAAAATGGTATCGTAGAGAGGAAGAACAAAACCACTATGGATATGGTGTGTAGTATGTTGGCAGCCATGCATCTGTCAAATGAATACTGGGATGAGGCAGTGGAAACTGCTGTATACATCATGAATTGATGTCTGACAAAGAGTGTGAAGAAAAACGTTCTGCGGGAATCTTGGACAGGTATGAAACATAATGTTTCGCATTTAAAATATTTTGGTTGCGTAGCATACACACATGTTCTAGATCAGCTAAGAAGGAAATTAGACAATAAAGGACAGAAATGCATTTTTATTGGGTATTCTGAAGATACAAAAGCATACAAGTTTTATGATCCTGTTGCAAGAAAAGTTATTATCAGTTGAGAGGTTCAGTTTGTAGAAAATGAAGCAGGGGATGGAACTGTAGAGAAGAATGTTAAAATCGTGTCACATGTCGAACATGATGGTATCACAGAAGATGTGGTTGAGACTCCGCATGTGAATTAGAATGTCGCATCTCCACCTACTCCCAGGACATCGCAACATGTTTCATCACAAGGAACTCCCACACATGGTGCAGTTCAAGCAACTCCAACAAGTACACCAAGTGCGCAGCAAATTCCATCAGCAAGTTTGCACAGTTGGACATCAGCAACTCTGACAAAGACAAGAAATATGTGTGAGATATATGAGACTGGTACACCCAATTCATTCTCAGTTTTTGCATCATTTTCTCAAGTTAATGATCCTCTAACATTTGAAGAAGCTGTTGAAGATCAAGTTTGGGCACAAACCATGGATAAAGAAATAGAATGTATTGAGAAGAATCAAACATGGAAATTAGTTGAAGTTCCTAAGGACAAGGATGTGATAAGCATCAAATGGATTTATAAGACCAAGCAAGATGCTGATGGAAATGTGTAGAAGCACAAGACAAGATTGGTAGAAAGAGGGTTCACACAGTAGCTTGGCATAGACTTCAATGAAACCTTTGCACCTGTAGCATGAATGGACACTATCGGAATAGTTTTGGCCATCACAACACATAAGACATGGCCTGTTTATCAAATGGATGTTAAGTTTGCATTTTTAAATGGTTATTTGGAGGAGGAAGTATATGTGGAGCAGCCACAAGGCTACAAAGTCCCAGGACAAGGACACAAAGTATACAAGTCGAAAAATGCAGTCTATGGTTTGAAGCAACCCCCTAGATCTTGGTACGGTCGTATTGACACTTACCTCATTCATAATGGATTTCATAGAAGTGAATGTGAGCCAACACTGTACACAAAAATCAACAAGCAAGGTAATAAGCTAATTGTCTGCCTGTATGTAGATGATTTAATATTTACTGGTGATTTTGGCATAGAAGAATTTAGATTAGTCATGGAAAGCAAATTTGAAATGACTAATTTGGGGCTTATGAAGTATTTTCTCAGCATTGATGTCTAATAGACTAAAAAAGGTATATTTATATCTCAATCGAAGTATGCAAGTGATGTCTTGAATAGATTTAAGATGTAAAATTGTAAGACGGCTCCAACACTAGTGATAACATGTTTGAAATTAAGCAAGGATGATGATGGATCCATTGTAGATCCTACTCTGTTTAAAAGGCTCATTGGCAGCCTTATGTATTGTACCGTGACAAGGCCAAATATCATGTATGCAGTCAGTTTAATCTCAAGATTCATGGAGTCACCAAAAGAATCTCATTGGCAATTAGGTAAAAGAATTCTGAGGTATATAAGTGGAACAAAAGACTTTGGTATTTTGTATTCAACCTCAGAAAATTTCAAACTCATTGGATTCACTGACAGTGACAATGGAGGCAACATAGATGACAGAAAAAGCACGTTTGGGAATACATTTCATATAGGAACAGGTGTTGTATCATGGGCTTCAAAGAAACGACCCATAGTAACTCTTTCTTCAGTAGAAGCAAAGTATGTTGCAACTACAAGCACTGCATGTCAATCCGTTCAGATGCGGAGGATGTTAAGTGATATGCCGTAGAACCAGCAAGAACCCACAGTCATTCACTGCGACAACAATTCAGCTATCGCACTATCAAAGAATCATGTGTTCCACAAGAGAACCAAGCACATCGACACAAGGTATCATTTTATCAAAGAATTGATAAATAATAAAGAAATCTATTTAGAATTTTGCAGATGTGAAGAACAGGTAGAAGACATCTTTACCAAACCATTGGCAAAGGACCCATTTCAGTATCTATGAAGTTGTTTGGGAGTGACAAGTTCTTCACAGTGAACTTTGCCATTCACAGAGCATTTTTCAACTCTGAAACATTTTGTAAAATTTTATTTTTGTTTAATGGTCCCCATCTACTCATAATTAAGGGGGAGTGTTGGAAAAACGTAATTAAGAGTTGATTGCATATCTAATTTGCACCGGCTTTGTCAGTCACTCAGTCAGTATTTTGTCAGTCTGCAATGTCAGTCAGTCAGTAAGTTTGTAGCCAATCTAGTGCACATCAATTTTGTATTTATGTAACAGTTTTTGTATTCTGCATGTCAATAATTCTTAGCTAGACAATTATTGCAGCATTTAATGTATCACAGTAGCTTCTATGTGAAGCGATCTTAAGTCGATGGTGATGAAATTCCTATATAGAAGAAGATAGTTGAAACATAGAGAGAGATGTGTGAGGGAAGAAGAGAAGAAGTGAAGAGCCGTGAAGTGTATTAAGATCCCAAGCTCTGTAAGAAGTGAAAGATCATAGTAAATCTCATCTCCAAGTATTGCGGTCAATTTTCTCTATTTTACTACAGTGATATATATAAGTTCATAGATTTGTGTATTCATTCTCAAGAATATTGAATGTTGCATGTTGCACATCTTCTCGAGATTTACTTGGGTGAATGTTATTTACATTTACTGTTTGTAAAATAAATCAATATTTCCAAATAGTTCACAGTGATAAATTTCTATTTTAACAAGGAGCAACTTCGTGTAAGCTTCATTTAAATGTTTTGGTTCTTATGTATTAGCAAGAAATATTTTAAGATAAAGTTTGTTTAAGTTAATTTACGGAATGCGCACTTAATTTACGGGGAGTTAATCTGTGAAGTAAAGTGTTCGGCAAAAAATAGAAGTTTACTTCGCAAAATTATATGCTAGAAGAAGCGAAGTTCTAAAGTGAAGAAAAAGAAACATATTTATTTACTGCGCAGTTCAATCTTCTTGACTGCGTGGTGTGCTTTTCCCTTGAGCCGGCATGGAAGCCTTGAATTTTTTCCGTTGGGACATCTGTAAGTTTGACAGGAAGCACCACCCCCTCTCATGGAATTTGCTTGGCGAAGAGAAATTGTTTAACGTGATGTGGTACTGCATTAAGGTAATGAAGGCTGAGGGGATCGTGTCCATAGAAACATTTTCCTTTATGTTAAATTGCAATTATGTGCAGGATAATAAGGTCGATTTGGTGAAGGGTACGTTCGACATGATGGATATATATGGATGCTAGCAGGATGTTGTCGCAATAAATTTTCTCAGTGCATTGTGCACGTACATTAAGGTGAAAACTTCCATGAAATTCTTCAGTTGTTTGAAGGAGAAGGTCACCCCGGATGTCGACATGTATGCATTGCTTCTAGAGGGATGGGAGAATAAATTAGGCTAGGACTACCTTTGGGGAAATTATCTTCTGCATCGGATGGCTTCCGAGCAACACATTGGATTATAATTCCTTCTTGATCACTCTCATCAATGGCTTAAAATGGAAGAGGCATTGGGTGTTCTGGTCGCGATGAAGACTAATAAGGGTTTTCCTGGTCTGGGTTTCTTCCGGAAAACACTTAAAATCCTTTAACAACGGAAGAATGAGAAGGATGCTTATGATATTTGGGAGTTGATGATGCAAAGTGGTATTGTCCCTTATATGCCCACTTATAAGTTATAATACAATGATTGATGTGTGTTGCAGTGCTAACCCGAGCCAGGTAGATCTTCCCTACCATCCGCTGGATGAGATGGTTTTTAGTAGTGCCTTTCTTGATTCTAAGACTTACAATACTATGTTTGAGGCTCTCATCACTACCCACTAGGTGGAGAAGGCCTCGAGCATTTATGGAGAAGCACGAAAGTATTCTCCGGAGGCAATTAACAGAGGAGTGCATGTACCAGCTAGAACAATGAGAAATTTGAAAAACACTTTGACACAATTAGGTAAGCAAGGTGCATATGAATAACTTGAAAATATAATAAAAAACATTTCAAGTCAACCCAAGTAATCGCCAAGGTTTAGATTTTTTAAGTCAATTCCCTCAAGTGAGGGAGTTGCTTGATTTCGAGCTAAGCTAGTGTTTACAGTGTCAACCTTGGTTTTCATTTATGTGGCTATTAGGGAATTTAAAAATCCTCAAAAGGATGTTGATACTGATAGGGTCAGTACAGATAAAGCTCAGCAATGAGATACACGGCTGTCATCTTTCCTTGAAGATTGGTTTCTTTTTTGGTAGTTATTTTATACTATACAAAGTTTAACTCTATGTTTCAAGCCATCATTTATCTTCGTGAAAAAAATTCCCAAAACATTTTTGAAAATTATTTTCTCTTTTTACTTGCTTTGCATAAATAGCATTTTACTTCACATTATGAATATTAATCTGTTTAATTTATTCCATATAGATATTTCTTTGCACTTGCACTTGTTTTGCTTCTATACATACTTTACATTTTTGGCTGGTACATGTTGAATCTCTGTACCTTCTGGGTATCATATTTTCCTTTTAAGATGGACTATCTTATGTAACTTCTATTTTCATTCCTTTTATCATATATAACATCATTTCTTTTGAAATTAATATATTATAATATTTTTTTATTTAGTTCTTGGGTCCTTGTAGTGTTTTTGAGGTAGAATCTGATGTCGTCTCATGATGCTTTATAGTTTATTTATTGCTAGGGTACAATATCAAAATGTTTGTAACTATCAACATTATTACCCTAATTATAGTCTACAAATTTTCACCAAGGTTTTAGTTGCCAACCTACAATTTCATATTTCTGCTCTAAAATATTCCATGATCCGTGTGAAATAAAAAAAACATGTGTCAACATTGAATTATATAATTTGGTCCCAGCGTGTCGATTTTCCAATACTCATAACTATTTTATTTGGCTTATTGTCATAAAGGTTTAAAATTAAAACAAAGTAGGATCTAGATTTACTCCATATATGGAAATGGTCATCTTATTAAAGGAGGATAGGTGTGCTCTTAGAAGAAGGTTTATTCTATTTGGTTTAGTATTTTATTATGAACAAGATCGTTATATTCATAAAAGGTGTGATAGGGTTACAGGTTTTGTAGCTAGAATTATTAAAGAAACCTAGCATGGGAGGTCATTTGCAAATACATTTGTTTATAAAGAAGGTAGAAAATTTTCTATAAAGATATGGTGAGCCAAATGTTTTTTACCTTTACCAAATTAATGCCTGAAAGGTAAAGATATGAGTAGAAATGAAAGAGGGAGGGATGACGGGACCATCGTCTACTTCCAAGTCCTTAGAAACATTTAAAGTTAAGGATTTTAAGCAATATCTTTTGTAGTGCACATTCTCTTTTGTATTTCATTGGGTTTGAACTATAAGGTTCTATCTTTGCTCGATAATGGATTCTTTATTGTGATTTTCAGGTGTGACTTAGCTTACTACTCTTGAATTATATTACACTGAAGCTCGTCAATTTACTGAAATTTTGTGTAATATGTTTAACAGAAAGGATATACTGACATTTAACAAGGCATGCATATTTATCTCTCTAGTGGACAATAATTTATGGCAATAATGTTGTTGAGAAGGGAACAATCTTTTCCATCTTATATATATGTGTTGCATCATTGTTTTTGTTGTAGTTTAGGGCATACTAGTATAATTTGGCTATATTGGAATTTCTTATATAGAAATTTGGAGTAATTTAAGTTCGTGGAATATTTGGTATAGATATAATATAAAAAGTTTACTTCTGTATTTTATCCGTATTGAGATTTTTTATTAAGTATTTTTTACGTATCAAATCGTATTCGTGTCCGTAGTCATACTCGAATTATGCTACTATGATTCACAGGTATTTTGGTTCTTCATGCTTTTGTAGTAGCAGAAGCTCATAAGTAATATTGCTAAATATACTAAAATAAATTAGTTGATGTGGTTCTCTAACAGACCAATTGGGTTTGACAGGCAATTACTTTTAGAAATTTATTCCTTGCGTCATTTTAGAAATATCTGCCTTATGTCATGGATCTAGTGTATTGATAGAGCAAAGCAGCGCAGGACTTTAATGCGATATGGTAAACAGGTTTTTAGTATGGATCTTTTTTCCTTTGAGAGAGTCTGTCAAAGGTCATGAACTTGTGTGGGTTATTGTCTGGAGATCTAACGCTCAGGAGAGACTTTGCATGTAAGAATTCTATCTGGTTGTATTTTCTTTTTCCAGGACCCACATCGATTCTTTATCGCCATCATTGGCTCCGCAATTATTGTCGTTACATAAAACTTTAAAAATCCTCACCAGGAAACTTAAGAAGACAATAAATGCTAGGGTTACAACACAGCACCTGCTCTGCTTTAAAGTAATGAGCTTACTCCATTAGATGTGATAATGAATAATTGGAAGACGGATGTTTCATTGTTTCTGTGCAAATGGCGTAATCTGATTTTATATAAAAAAATCGTTGATTTGTACCAGCCTCTATTCACATCAAAGGCAGAGGAAGATCTTATTTACTCTCACCCTGGATTCAAGAATAACAACGGAACCGTTATGCATTAACGTTAATATCAAGTTTATAGCGATGTATTTCAGCGAAAATGACATGAGCATCAACAATGCAAACAACACAATTTTTTAGCCCAGAGTGTTTCTTAGCTTGTAAGGTTTCGAATTAATGTCAGCTCACGAGTTTGGTTTCTAATTAATGGAAATAAATAATATGTTACTTTCATATGAACGCTTCGTTTCCTATATTTTGTAACCATGGGATATGAGCTATGAAGGTTTTATTTTCTACATTTGGTAACCATGGGATATGTGGAGATAATGGTATTGGTGTGATAATGAATAATGGTAGATATAAGAGTTGTATTTTTTATATTTACTAAATTTGGGATATGTGGAGATAATGGCATTGGTGTGATAATGAATAATTGTGGAGATAATGGCATTGGTGTGATAATGAATAATTGTGAAGATAATGGCATTGGTGTGATAATGAATAATTATGTATATAAGAGTTATGATAGAACTGGATTTTGTATTTTTTTTATTTTTGTTTTTCTTAATCTTGTATACATAAATGGATTATGATGTATACTTTATTTTTGTTTTTCTTAATCGTATATATAAATAAGTGAATCTTGATGTATTTAATAAAATAAAGGATTATGTTGACATTCATTAATAAAGTAAAATATTTCACATATAAATAAGTTAAAATTAAAACTTACTATAGTATATAGAAGATAATGAAAACTAAATTTCATTCTAAATAATAACATATTCAAAAATTAATTATTAAAATTAAATCTCATTTTATTTTAAAGTGGGTATTTTTATCATATATAGAAGATAATGAAAACTAAATTTCATTCTAAATAATAACATATTCAAAAATTAATTATTAAAATTAAATCTCATTTTATTTTAAAGTGGGTATTTTTATCATAAACATCTACATATGTTTGTGTTTGAGAAAGTATTATGAGATACATAAATCAAAACGAAATTCTATCTATATCAAATGAATTGTTTGTTGCTAATTGCAAGAGTGTTTCCTTATGTAGTATGAAAATTGAGAACAATGCTCACATGGAATGGAGTATTATTGATTTCATGGCATATACATATAGCAATTAAGGAAATATTTTAGTATGATTTGTGTTTCCAAGTATATATTGAAGTATACTAGGTCACTTGTGTGATGTGAGGTATGATGTGAGGTATACCTTTTTAAGATAATTTACTTTGGTTCAATTTTTTTTTTCATTGGATGTGAAAGGTTGTATTATTCAATTCATATGATAGAAAGAGTTGGGCTACATGATCGACCTTGATAGACTTGCAACTAACAAATCTTGTTTTTTTGTATGCATTATGGTGGTTGCTATAATTTGCAGTGAAAGTTCAAAAACGAATCTAAATAGTGGTCATGGATTTCTACAAATATATTTTTTAATGGAGGTTGCTATGTTTAAGTTACATTAATTAGAGTACATTATCATAAACAAAGGGAGTTTTGAATTCTAGTACTTATTTGCGTGCTCTCTAACTGGTTAAGGGGAAGAGAAATCCAAATAAAAAAATTAATTATCATTTATGTATATGTATGTTTTACTAAAGGCTACTTATCGGTTAGAGATGGAAAAGGAAAAGAGATTTTGAGTTCAACTTATTTTGACATTATTGTAGTCATTATCTTATTAATATAAGGATGATTTGTTCTACTATATTATTTTATTAAAGCTAGATTATTTGTTGCAATATATTTTTCTTTCTTTTCTCTTTTTAATATTAAAATATTTAAAAAAAAACTAATGTAGAAGTTTAACTCCAACAAAACAATAAATTCAGATTTGTTTGTATATATTCATAAGTAACTTTATATTTAGAAGTAATTAGCTATCTTCTACTTTCTAGTGTTGATTCTGAACTTTCTTATTGAGCTACCTCTCCTCAAGTAAGGCCTTGAAAGGTTAAGTGGAACAAACTTAATTCTTATTGAGCTAGCTCTCCTCAAGTAACGCCTTGTTGAAAGGTTACACAATGTGGAACACAACCTTTCTTATTGAGCTAGCTCTGGCCTTGAAAGGTCATGCAATGTGGAACAACCTTAAAATCTCTGTACTAGATCCTATTTGTAAACAAAATCATGCTACCGTTAACGACAATTTGAATGATGAACTTTGAACTTTTATTGATGAACTTTGAATGAACAATTACAAAAGAAACCCTGCTTCCAGTGATCAATGGAAGAAATGAGGTACCCTCTTTTTCTTTTGAGTCTACTTGCATGTCATAGGAAGTATAAATGCATCCATTTCCAAATTCAATATGTTTATTCCACATGTAGTTTTTACGCTTTGTCCTCTATTATTTTCTATTTTGCATGCTATAGTCCAAAAACAAGGAAACAAATTGTAAAAACACATCCATTTGTACATGTACAAGGTTTCCTAAAAGTGAATAATTCCTTCACACGTCCATTCCAATGTACATGTTCTAAATGTAATCAACCAATAGTTCACAGTTCAAAAACCGATATAGTTTGCAAAGAAACAACCGAGTCAAGATATGAGCACAATATCGAATTCATCTTGGAAATAGATGACAGGCCCATTGACTATGCCTTACCCAGCCCAACACTTGAACCATGTTGCCTAGAAATCACCAGAATTTCCTTTGAGGATTATTTAAAAAGGATTTTTTCAATTGTGCAGTACTATTTGCATATAATTTTCCATGCAAACTTCTTTACTCTTACAGTAGAAAACATAATCATTGAATTTAGGAGGTTGTGATCATTGTCCTTTGCTTTGCATCAATGCTTGATTTTGTTTCAGAACTTGTATTTTTTTTCCTCCCCCCCACACACATACATATGAAGTGAGAGAAATATACTAGAATTGCTTACTAGAAAATTCTTCTTTTTTATTGCGACTAGACTATTCTCAATAGTTTACATGCTAATATAGTTACAATTTGTATTAAATCTCCTTCAGTTGCACAAGGAGATTTTGGACATATCTCTTAAGGATTCCTTGCTTTTTTTTTTCTTTTTCTTTTTGGACTACAACTATAATATATATATTGTTGTCTTTGTGGGCACATCTATTTCAATTATGTGCTACTTTCTATGCACAAATTGGAAACTTTTTTTTGTTTAAAGTCTTCAATAGTTGACATAATACTATGCACTTTGCCAATATCAATGTTCAAGAATAGCTATATATTTCCCAATAGAAATTGTGCTTTGTACATGATTTATAATCATTTTGCTTGTACACAATTTGCTATGGTACACATGCCATTTTTTTTTCCATATATTCCTTCTCTACAATGTGCTGCTAATTATGATAAATTGCAATTTGACTACAATTGGATATATGGGATACTAGTTATTTTCCTCCCCCTATCTTCATATATGGGATACAGCCAGTACAATATTTTCCTATTGTGCTCAATGCAGCAAGCAACCCAGGTGACCTTAATCCTTTCCCGTATTGACATAGAATCTGAGTAGTTGCTAGATTATATATTATTTTAGCTTTAAGAATTTTGTTAAAGAAAAATATCCTCCTCCTTGCATAGCAAATTCCACTTATTGCACCTTCTGTCATCTATTATCTCCATCTATCATAGTATAATATGAAGGTATTGATGGCATTAAGATATATTCTTGTTTAACAACATACATTGCATTGGTTTTTTCCTAATTGTTTCTCATTGCATCTAGTGCAAGGATTTGTTCCTCTCCCATTGCATCTAGTGCAAGTTTCCTTAATAGAAATATGGTAATGCAATGGCATTTATTTCTGGCAAAGAAATCCATCTTTTCAAACATTTTCTCTAATTGATGAACTGGAATTTTAGTAGCAATAATTGAAAACACTCTTTGGTTTAATGTACCTTGCTTCTTTGGTGATCTAATTACGGTTGTTTTCTTTGGCGTGTGATCACACCAAGTTCTACAATAATTGCACTAAATATCAATTTGATGCTCTTGTTTTCCTTTGCATTTTCCTCCTAGATATACAACTTACTGTTTCAACTGTAAATTAACCATGCGATTATGATACAATTATTGGTATAAGGATTATCATGTTACAATGTTATGATATTGAACCTACCGATAGACAACTAATCCATGCCATTTTGTTAAGAGATTTAATGCAATTTTCCTACAATTTGGCTTATCTATCCATTTGTTAGATCAATTTTGCATACTGGCATTTTGAACTATGGATTTATGCACTTCCAAATCTATAAGAAGTTCAGACCCATCCATTACTCATAGGTGCTTTGTACCTTTTGTATTTGCTTTCGTTACCGAAAAATTTGGCTTGTTACTTGAAGCTCTGCCCAAAGCATATTATAGTTCAATTAAATTATGTTTCCTCAAACATAGGACTCCAACAACGAACCCCATTACAGAATGTCCTTAGTTGTCCCCATTCAAACATCCCAAAGCTTCCTACTAAACATTATATGAATAATTGCTTTAAAGTATCCAATATGTTTGGAAAAAATAGCCCTTTTCAAAAACTCAGTTTTGTTCAATGTCTAAGAAATCCATTTCCTACTTGGCATATATCTTTGGCACTGTTGAAAATGTTGTTTTGTATTTGCTGCACAAAATAGACAATAATGTTGGTAAAAAATTGGCATTCTTATATATTAGTTTTAAATTGTAATATCTATAGTCGTGTTATGAGTGTGAAAAGATAGATTGTTTCCTTGGAAGATGGTCTTTGAAAATTAGCGATCAAAATTTGGTTGCTTTGAGTTTATTCAATGGATGAATGGCTAAATATGTTGGTTCTTTGGGAGGTTGACACACTGAATTCCACTAGCGTTTCATTTTCGATATGATCTATTTATGGCACTCACAGGGACAAGGTTGTTTTGCAAAATATGTACCCTACAATCTTTGGAGAACGTTCTTTGCAAAGCAACTCATTGAAACATAATCTTTGTCACATATACCAAGAATATGTACCCTACAAACTTTGGAGATTGTGATTTGCAAAGTAGTGCATTGGAACATATTCTTTGTCAGATATACCAAACATAAATGCCTTTATTGGGTAACTATTTTGATAGACTTGTACATCAATCTTTTACTTCCTCAAATGCATCATATCTATTAGCATTGGTCCAATCTAACTTGGATCTGTTAAATGTTCAAATAAACCTATTTCTTGATTGTAAAAAATAACTTGAGACTTAAGAAGCATTTATGTAATTTGACCTCTATATTAGTCTATTTATTTATTAAATAGCCTTTTCCCTTTTTTATAAGCAATAATTTGTTTAATGTGCTAATTTAATTATGTTAATGCAATAAAATACATGGCACTCTACTTTGCTTGAATTAGAAATGATGTATATTCATAAAGATGAACTGCAAGTGATGTATATTCATAAAGAGTTGACATACAACATCTATTTTGTCCTACCTCGTCATTAATTTTTACAATTCTTTATGCATTGAGAAAAAAAATGTTCTTCCACGAAATGAATCTAAGCTAGATTGCCAAGCATCTACATTAATGCATTATTATTATTTTTTTTATTTTGTTAATAAAAATGCATTCTTATTTTTCTTCTTTGAAGAATGTTTATTGCTCTATATGTTATGGTGCCATGTTAATGGCTAAGGTTCAAAAGAATCATGTTCAAACCTTAATAGGCATAGAGCTTAAATTATAAATTAGAATTAATAGTTAGCTAAGTATGATGACATATATGTTAGCGAGGTTTGATGAATCTCATATATAACATAGTAATATAATTCGAGTACGAATATGGATACGAATACGATTAGATACAGAAAAAATATATAATGAAAAAATTTAGTACAAATAAAATAGGGAAGTAGAGTGCTTATATATAATATTTTTTAATCGAATATTTAAAAATATACGATAAATGTACATAGACATTTATATAATAAAATCAAATATATTTAAAAAACAAAAAATATAATTTCAACAACCTACCATATGGCAATTGTGAGTGACACCAACTAGTTACTAATAATTATTTTAATAAGAAAGTATAAATTGAATGGTGTTTATGTTTTTTTTTTTGACGTTTTGGGTGTATATATCACCAGTTGTGAAACATTTTGTTTAAATTTTTACCCTTCAACAATGAAGTCTTCCCAAAAAATTTACCCTTCGATAATTAAATTTTGTTATTTATTTTCTTCAAAACAATAATTATTTTATTGACATTTTTACATTAAAATTAAAATGATAATTATTAATATCTATCATAAACAGTTAAATAATATATCTCTAATAAAAGTTCTGGCAAAATATAAAATATAACGCTGTACCAAGTGAACATATTCAAGGCAAGAGTGTGATAAAAATAGACATATCCTCTCAATTTCTGAAGTCCATACCCACCCTGTTATATAATTAGGTTTCTCTGATGATGGACCATAATTAAGGTTATCCGTTCAATGATCTATGCTTAAAGGATTCGACATAGTGATGGAATTTATAATTTATAAGGTTAGCCGTTCAATTGACCAATGATGGAATTTGTCCGGATTCGACGCAGCTAAACACTATAAATAAAATAGCAAACACTATAAATAAAAGACCAGAAGACCTTAAAAAGAAAAAAATATAAACAAGAGTGTTATCGTGATAAGTAAATGAGCAGAGGTTAAAAGATGGACTGCTTTTTAGCTGCATATGGGTCACCTTTAGTGCCATGAGCTTACCAAAGTTTGAAAGAGCTGCTTTCAAATGGAAAGTCGAGTGCCTAAAGGCCAGTTCACCAGTTCATAGACTAAACGGGAACGGGAATACTTCGCTAGAGCTCTTAGAAAATACCTCTTTCTTTATAATAATGGACCTGGAAGCGCTGGGGTTTTTCCATGAGTGCCATATGACCAAACGTAGCTCCACTCATGTCAAAATGTGTTCTACCGAAGGAACAGTATCCTCCTGGGCATTCGTTAGTTATAACGATAGTTACAGGTTTCCCAGAGCATAATCCTTTCTCCATGCACTTAACCTGCACTTTCTAATTTAGTAAATAATAACCAAAACACATTGTCTAAGTCTTTGCAGTCATCAGTTACCTTGTAGCATGCCCCACAGCGCTCTCCGCCTTTGAATAAAACTGGACTTACAGCACCTACTCTGGCTCTCAGAGGCTTCTGATCCATAAGGCCGCCATACCCGCAGGCGCCACCTGCAATATTGCAACAAGAGTTACTAGAATTGAATCAAAACCAATGAACACAATTGAAGTATATGGAGTGGCAGAGGGAAGAATGCACAATATACCATCGCTTGCATCGCCATCTAGACTTCCATACCAAGTGGCTGTAGCAGGCACCATTCCATATAATTTCCAGTAAGCTCAGTGGGATCCAAACCCAACACTGCCTCCTGGCACGAAAACAACAATAACAACACAAAACAAGTTGACACAAGTGGCCATTGAAGGCTAACTAAAAAAATGACCCAAAAATGGCAAAACAATGCAGCTCAAAGGAACTAGAAACCCATATTTATTATTGCAGAGGCCGGAGCTTTTGGAGAGAATTAGAATATCATATCCCATCCATCCAGAGTAACTATCAACTGCTTTTCACTTTTCTTTGCTTGAAATATCGGGGACAGAGGGGCCCAAATCAACAACCATAACGACTGGTACACGAATGGTCCTCAACCAGCTACAGTAAACCTTTCTCTTTACCCAGCAAAGTAAGCAAAGAAGTACAAGCTAAGGTACGGTAGATATGAGTGGAGCTGTGTTTGGTCATATGGCTGGCCTGCGTTTGGTCATATGGCTGGCCTACTTGTGATTTTGCTACTTATACTAAAAGGTCGATCTAGCTGTTTAAAATGCACCAATCCAATAAAATAAGAGATAATCGAAGAAGGATGAACCTAGTGACAGTAATGAGTCCGTCTCTAAACTCCATGGAATGCCAGGCATAAAAGGCCCTATGGGAAAGCAGCACATAATAAACCTCTCTCAATCGATGTACCTTTGCATACAACATATATGGACCCTTCTGGTGACATATACATACATACCTACCAGCAGCATCAGAAGAAGATTAAGTTATCAATCTGTGGAACTAACTCAATCGTTTCCCTTCCAGAATCCATACTTGAGGGTAATAAAATAGCAGAATCATTCCAGAATCGAATCTAGACGTGACCAAACAGGTACTACTTCCTGGTTCCATTGGGAAAACGGTTATGTCTCCAAGACTTTAGATGTAGCCACACTAGTCCGGAATCTCCAGTCCCAACTTCCAACGAGTCTGGAATCTCCAGTCCCAACTTCCAACTTCAAGTCATTTAGTTGATGTTCATGTAGCATGTAGGCTTGTAGCATATTCTGCTATTAGAATGTTAATATGTTATTGTAAATTTGTAATCAATGGACAAAGACGATTCAGCATTGAAATTTGTAGTATGTAGATTTTCATTGTAATAATAGAAAAATAGAAAAATAATGGAAACATCATTGAGTTAAATGAGCTTTTCTTTTTCTATGAAAAATCAATGCAACTTGCAATAAAAAGGAATAGAAATAACACTAATTTAATATATTTTTTTATTTATTAAGTGAAAGTATGGTTGGAATTTGGAAATTCTATTTTGGAAAATATAGTTTTAAATAAGATCAAAAATAGTAATATGATACTAGTAAAATAATGACGTCTTAAAATTTGTATTACCTTTCAAAAAAATGTTTAAATGATAAATTTACCCTTCACACAAGACGGTTAACTAAAATTTTTAACCGTATTTGACGGTCAAAATGCCTCATCATGGTCATTTTGCCCGTCAAATTCCATCACTGCTTACATCGAATATTTGGTGAATTCGAATTTGTTCCAAATTTTTGTACGTGAAATGCCAATACGACTGAATTATGCTACTATGATATACAACATATAATGTTGTATCGATTTTTCTAAATCCTCATAGTCATAGAGTGGAAGTTAAAAGTAAGCTAAGTTTGATATGCTTCATGTTTCTTTGTTTAGCAATTGATTTATGGGATTGACTTTTACAAGAAAACAACTAAGGAAGAGGCATTGTTTCTCTACTTTAACAACAAATTATACATTATCTTATAGTTAATGTTAATATTAGCTTAGTTTTATGATATTTACGTAATTAGTTAATCATATTTAAAACATTTTTTTTTAAGTTATTTGTGTACTTTGTTCTTCCATATGGTTGGCTAGTGTCAATTATTTATAACTATGATATTGTATTTGTATTCTTATCATGTTTCTGATCCATATAATGTATATTCATATCTTAACATAAAATGTCAACTCTAAACATGCTGTCGTTGTCGTTGTGAATAAATACAAATTCTACAAGTTTTTCATGTATTATGCACTTATATTTTATTTTATCTATATTTTTAGAAATGCCAAAAATGTTTGGAACTTACGGCGAACGCTTTTTAAAAAACATTTCCAAATCGTATCTCTTTTCTTATCCTATAATCTGATTGTGATGTCTTACGTCAGTAATTCGATCTGATCACGAATTCCTTATGAGACCTGTTTTTATTAACATTTTACGCGTCCTTTGATGCTGGATTACGAAAGGGAAGACCATCTGCGGATTGTGAGAGCCTTCTGGTAGCAGACTGCAATGATTATCATTCTACATAAATACGTTGTTTTGCTGGAAGATCAGCAAGGGTGAAGACGTCTTGTTTTCTTCCTTCACCTGGCGAATATGGCGACGGAACAAACAGAGATGTCAACTCTGGAAAAACGAGATGGAGAAAAGATGCAGAACCGGATACCACATAATTTGGAAGAAGGAGATGGAGAAAAGATGCAGAGCCGCATACTCGATCGTGTGAAAAGCAACACCGACAGCACGGCTGTTCGTCGGAATGACACAAATATCTCAATATGGAAACTTTTTAAGTATGCCGATTCATTTGATCTGTGGCTTATGGCATTCGGCACTGTAGGAACCTTTGCAGATGGAATCACCGTGCCTATGATGCTGCTTGTATTAAGCAGTATGATAGATACAATAGGAAATTTTGGACCTGCATCCACTGCTCCAGATTTCCATCATACTATCAACACGGTGAGAATCGAATCATTTCCTTTACACAACGAAACTTGGTATAATACCCTTCTCACATATTCATGGATGTCTCGCTGTTGTTTAATTGTGCGGTATACTTTACGACTGGTGTATTTTTCCTTCGCTGCGTTTATAGCTGGGTTTCTAGGTGGGTATGACCTTTTTTCTCTATTTTCACCCTTTCCACAGTGATTATGAGAAGAGGTTTTGATTATCTTATCTATGTTTGAATGTAGGTCTTCACAGTTAATTTAATTAAAATCATGGTGAACTTCTGGAGTGGAGTAAACTGTGTTAAGAATCGAAGAGCTTCAGCTTGTTTTGATTCTTAACACAGTTTACTCCAGAAGCTCACCATGAATCTTATCTATGATCTATGAATAATGCTTTGCGCCTTTGTTTGATCAGAGGCGTTCTGTTGGGCGAGGACCGGCGAAAGGCAGGCATCCCGGATGCGTATAAAATATTTGAAAGCGGTATTGAGGCAGGACGAGGGATTCTTCGACACCCAAGGCACCACCACATCAGAAGTGGTTACCAGCGTTACAAAGGATACTCTCATTATACAGGACGTTTTCTCTGAAAAGGTATGATGATCTTAATTACTCTGGTGGTCTCTCGTATAATTTATCAGTGTTCGGACACTTCATTGAAATTTATAATTCCTGCAATGCTAATTCTCTTGGGAGTTGTCCATCCTCAGCTACCCAACTTCGTCATGAATACTTCCTTTTTCTTCAGTAGTTATTTTGTGGCATTCTACTTGACATGGAGACTGGCAATAGTGTCATTTCCTTTCGTGAGCTTGCTGATAATTCCCGGGGTAATGTATAAACGGATTCTGGTGGGTACCTCTCGCAAATTGAATGAAGCTTATAATATAGCCGGCAATATTGCAGAGCAAGCTCTTTCATCGATTAGAACAGTCTTTGCTTTCGTTGGAGAGGAGAGGACACTGGCCAAGTTCTCGGATGCGCTTGATGTAACTGTAAAGGTTGGGCTTATACAAGGTCTTGTCAAAGGCTTGGCAGTAGGAAGCAGAGGAGTGGCCTTCTGTATTTGGGCGTTCAACGCTTGGTATGGTAGCACATTGGTTATGTATCATGGCGCAAGCGCAGGAAGGATTTTCGTGACTTCGAGTTGCATACTTATGGGTGGCTTGTAAGCTTTCTACCTATCCATTTCTCTACTTCTCATGTATTTATATAATTGATCGCAAATTTACCCCATTTTCGGAAGTTCAACCAAAATTTCTGGAATCAACGATATGTTTGCAGATGTCTAGGGACTGCGATTCCAAATCTCAAATACTTTTCAGAAGCACGTGTTGCCGGTATACGCATCTTTGAAATGATTGACCGAGAACCGATAATTGATTCGGAAGATCAAAGAGGAGAAATATTGCAGGAGGTCAGCGGTAAAGTTGAATTTAGAAATGTTGAGTTCGCATATCCATCTCGACCAGAGTCCAAGATATTTCACAAGTTCTGTCTGACCATTCCCGCAAGCAAGACCGTTGCGTTAGTTGGTGCAAGCGGGTCAGGCAAGTCTACGACAGTGGCGTTGATAGAGAGGTTCTATGATCCCCTTTCTGGAGAGATACTGCTTATGGAGTGAACACTAAAGCGCTACAATTAAAATGGCTGCGCTCACAAATTGGATTAGTAAGTCAAGAACCTGCACTCTTTGCTACATCGATCAAGGAGAACATCTTGTTCGGAAAGGAGGGAGCCAGCATGGATGAGGTTATTGCTGCCGCCAAGTCTTCCAATGCTCACAATTTCATCAGTCAACTACCAGATGGATATGACACACAGGTAAGATTAAGCTTTTTCCTCAACCTCCATCTCTATAAGTGCAGTCGATTTGAGTTTTTCTTTCATTTGGGGAATACAGGTGGGCGAGCGTGGAGTTCAGATGTCCGGAGGGCAAAAGCAACGTATAGCTATTGCAAGAGCTATGCTGAAAGATCCTCGTCTACTTCTTCTCGACGAGGCCACAAGTGCTCTAGATGCACAGTCGGAGAAGATCGTTCAAGATGCTTTAGACCAAGCTTCAGTTGGACGCACAACTATTATAATCGCTCATCGCCTCTCCACCATCCGCAATGCGGACATGATTACGGTGGTTCAAGGTGGTCATGTGATCGAGACAGGTGCACATGAAGATCTGATTTATAAACCCGACGGAGCATACGCTACTTTGGTGCAACTGCAACATGCCGCGGCAGATAAGTCGGATAAGAGATTGGAAGCCGCCCCCAATATGGGGGGGCAGTTTTTGAGATCAAGGAGTTCGAGCATATACAGTAGATCGAGTTCAAACGCTTCCGTATCAGTCCATGAAGGACTAGTACATGAAGATAAGCTTCCTTCCGCCCCTTCATTCGGTCGACTGTTTCTTTTAAATGCTCCGGAATGGAAGCATGCTCTATTAGGCTGTTCAGGAGCTTTAGGATTTGGAGCAATTGAACCTGTTTATGCCTTCTTTCTTGGGGCAGTTGTATCTGTATTTTTCAGCCAAGACCATGACCAAATCAAAACCAAAACCAAATATTACTGCTTTATTTTTGTGGGGTTGGGAGTAATCTCCTTCTTAGTAAATGTTTTGGAGCATTCTAATTTTGCAGCTATGGGGGAATATCTCACCAAAAGGGTTCGAGAGAGGATGCTGTCCAATATCCTTACATTTGAGGTTGGCTGGTTCGATAAGGAGGAGAATTCTAGTGGAGCTGTTTGCTCCAGACTTGCAACAGAGGCTAATGTGGCAAGTATCTGACCTCAAAGATTTAATATGTCTAGTAAAGTTGTGAATTGTAGTACAGTTTTCTAATTTTTCGAATATGTTATTATTATTACAGGTGAGATCTCTGGTCGGAGATCGAATATCATTACTTGTACAAACCTTCTCCGCTGTGACAATACCATGCTCAATGGCTTTGATTATAGCATGGCGTCTTGCAGTTGTAATAATTGCAGTGCAACCCGTCATAGTATTTTGTTTCTACAATAAAAAGGTTTTCCTCACGTCCATGTCTCAAAAGGCCGTCAAAGCTCAAGATCAAGGCAGTCAACTCGCAGCAGAGGCTGTCTCTAACCATCGTACTATTAGTGCTTTCTCTTCACAGGAAAAGATACTCCGTCTCTTCCAAAAGTCTCAAGAAGGCCCTCGCAGAGAGAGTATAAAAAAATCTTTGTTAGCAGGATTTGCTCTCGGAGTATCACAATGCATCATTCTATGCAATACGACTCTGGACTTTTGGTATGGAGCACAGCTTGTTTCGAAAGGAGAAATCACCTTCAAATCTTTTTTTCAAGTTTTCTTCATTCTTATGAGCACGGGAAAAGTGATAGCAGATGCAGGAAGTATGAGTAACGACATAGCTAAAGGCTCTGATGCAGTCAAATCTGTATTTGCCATCCTGGACAGAGAGAGCCTCATAAAACCAGACGATGAGAGGGGCGAGAAAGTGGATGTTATAGATGGAAACGTGGACGCGAGACACGTAGACTTCGCTTACCCAGCTCGTCCAGATGTTATGATCTTGAAGAACTTCTCCTTAAGGATTAAAGCAGGCAAAAGCATGGCTCTGGTAGGACAAAGCGGATCCGGAAAATCGACCATCGTTGGATTAATTGAAAGATTCTACGACCCCCTAGAGGGATCAGTGAGAATCAATGGCAGTGACATCAGGAAGTTCAATCTGAAGAGTCTGAGAAACCACATAGCTCTGGTAGGTCAAGAGCCCACTCTGTTTGGTGGAAGCATTCGAGACAACATTCTATATGGAAAAGAGGATGCAACTGAGGTGGAGATGATCGAAGCTGCAAAGGCTGCCAACGCTCACGACTTCATCAGGTAAACACTGCATTTGAAACAGATTGTTCGTACAATAAGATATGCTCAATCAGCTGCAATTGAAAATTTGAAACAGACTATTTCTGCAATAAAATAGGACACATTGAATCTGGGCAGTGAAATTAACTTGGATTTCATGTGCAGCTCTTTGGAGAAGGGATACGAAACAAATTGCGGAGATAGAGGAGTGCAATTATCAGGAGGGCAAAAGCAGCGGATTGCGATAGCGAGGGCAATCATAAAGAATCCGAGCATATTACTCCTGGACGAGGCAACGAGCGCATTGGACAGCCAGTCGGAGGAGATTGTTCAAGAAGCGCTAGACAGAATCATGGTGGGGAGGACGAGTATTGTGATAGCTCATCGACTGAATACCATTCAAAATGCAGATTCAATTGCCGTGATTCAAGATGGAAAAGTGATTGAGCAGGGAAGTCATTCGTATCTGATGAATAAAGGAGAAGGCAATCCATACTACTCTCTTGTCAACATGCAGCGAAGCCACCACTAAATTCTCATCTCGCTCACTCAGAAGTGTTCCCCGTGATCCACTCCCAAGATCCTTCTTTGCCTTCCAAGTAGATAGCCAAGTCAATCAAATCTCATTTTTAGATCGATGTTCTGTAGAGAGCAACATGCACTTGTTATGTTTAAGTGTTCATAACTAAGACAAGCTTCTTCCCATATGATGTACTTGTTATGCCAAAGTGCTCCGATCCAAGACATGAATGATGAGACATGTGTCACATCAGCAACTATTTGACTATCTCTACTACATGTATTTGCCAAGTAGCCTTTTTAATACGAGCCATTTAAGAGAGAAGCAAATACAAAATTTTAGAAAATGTGAATTACTATGCTAAGAATACATCTAAAAATAGAAAAATAAATAAAACCACTGGCAATCACTTTATCTTTTATTGTTATTATACCTTCGGCGGTATGGTATATTGTATTCAGTTTTCCTCTAAGTGCATGTTGATTTAATTTGGCCAATCACTATAAGTTTATTCATGTTTTCCATGGTATGACATGAGATTTAATTTTATTATTATTTTTAAATATTCAAATTCATTTAACTATTATTTCATTGCCAAATAGACTTGGAGCATAGCCGGCCGCAGCCTTCTTTGAGTTAAGGAAGTACAAGTTACTTGGATTAACACATCAAAGGCAAATCTATGGAGTGAGCAAAGGCTCTCGTACACGCGGAGATGGTACAAAACCAATCTAAATATTATGAAAGTATATGTATAATATATAGAAGAGGTAAAGTGCAACAAACCAATGACTGAGATCTTATGAACTTGGATCTTCAAACTACTCATACTAATTTAGGAAGATGCTTAATAATCTAATTTATAGAATTTCGACATTACTTCTAACATTCCTTTTTAATGGAGAAATGGATTTTCTACTTAAGGACTTCAAAATGAATCCTACCAAGAGGTTTGGTAACTATATCTGCAACAATGGATTTTTGTAGATTCTTCTTGCTTTGCACCAACATCTTCAAGAATTCGCCTCAACTAGAGAGCTTCACAAGTAGCATTGGTCATTGCTTTATATTCAACTTATTTGGATGATAAAGAGACAGTGGGTTGTTTCTTACTGCTCCATGATGTTGGATTTTGTGCAACTTCGAAAGATATTCTTATTATATTTTATTGTAATTATTTGTACCTCCTACGGGAGTTGATCTTGATGTAATTAATCATGTAAACCCTAGAAAGAATAATGTAAACCTTTGGGAGAAAATTAAGTAAAGAAAATTATTATTAAATGTATTTTTATATTCCCCCAAGACAAGTCCACCCTGTCAGTTAGACAAGCCCGCCCAGTCGGTAAACTGCCCCAAAACAGTGAGCATTCTGCCCCAAACAATGGGCAGAACTGTGCCAGTCAGGTCGGCCCAGTTTGGGAAAAATCAAGTCGGCCCAGAAAGGGAAAAAGTCATTTTTTGCATGTGTATAAATAGATAGGTCGTATGCCTCATTTCACACACTCGCTCAACTAAGCAAGTTTGTACCACTTGAAGAGAGGCTCGCCTCTGCAGCTTTAAAAGAAGTCGATTTTGGGGTTTCTACTTCGAAATTTCTTCCACTTTTTTCTCTCTCATCATTGTATTATGTTCTTAGAATTGTTCATCTCTATACGAAGGTTGTTGGGTTTTCTCCCGATTGGGTTTCCCAGGATAAATTATCGTGTTCTTTGTTTCTATGCTTTGTCTTTCTTCTAGTGATCCTAATGACCTTATGCAATTGAATTATAATGTTATAATTGTATGAAAAACTAATATGGTATTAGAGCAGTACTAGAAGAAGCCATTGCCAGAACTAGGGTTTCATCTTTCAAGGCCTTCACTCATCATTTTGGCAGGAAAAGTGCCTTGGGAATTCGCTCTAGGAAGGGCACACCTTTTGGTGAAGGAAGAATCCGATTATGATAAGTTTCATTTTTGACCAAATTCTGCAGCTGTAGTTACCGCAGAAATTAGGGTTTCAGTTTTTGACCTACTCCCTCCACAGATTTGGCTCGACCCCACCTTTTCTAAACTCGCCTTGCTAGGGCACATCTCCCTGTGGAGTCTGTTTTCCAAGAATCCAACTTTAATTTTTGACCTAGCTCCTGTTAGGGTTTCTACTTCTAAACTACAGTCAGGATGATTGGAATGAATGTTGAAGATCGTATGCATGGGGGATTCACTCAATAAACCACTATCATGGCACGTTCGTTCGTGACATATGAAACAATACCCCTAATTTCACTAAATATTGGAAAATACCTTCCAAAATATTTTTTTTACCCCCTCCCAATATGCCTTCCCAATTTAAAAAAACCCTTATTTTCACTAGATATTGTATGTATCAATTTTTTCATTAACATTTTTTATACCCCTTTATATTTCTACCTAGTATATTGATATGATACCCCTCTTATGACCCCACATCCATTCTATAATGCACCTTGCTTCTTTCAATGTATATTATGGATGCACATTACTTCACCCACAATGCAATTACTCAACTACATATCATTATGATTTGCAACATATAATGGTCTAATGAAGAGATAGGAGATCACATATTGTATGTCACTAGAGCCAATGCACATAGCACAACATTTAGATTGTATGTTGTAGTTCCCCAATCGCTGACTAAGCCTGTTGTGGGCTAGGTATCCAAGCCCCCAGGGCCTGTAACAAGCTATAGGAGGCGAACTAAACCTCCCAAGGCCTGTAATAGGCACGAGTGGTTGGGTATTCAAGCCCCCAAGGCCTATCGAGGGCCTATAACAGGCCCTGGAGTCTTAGAGCCTGCCAAGGCTATTGGTAACAATTGGCTATCAATGACCATTGTCTCTCGACTACAATCAATTGGAAACCCACTTCACCATGAAACCCCTGGCCTCAAGCATGTCTCAAGACGCGATTTCCTTGCGTACTAGTAAGCCCGAGCCTTGCTTCAACCTGATTTCTCATCCGACCGTGATCCCGCCATCTCCATTTGGCAGATATTTGTCAACTCGCCCATATAAAAAAGACACCAAAGTATTTTTGTATTGTTACATTAAATAAAAAACCCTTTGCCCCTTAATATATAAGTAATATAATTTTTAGGTTTTCATGAATATTTAATACCGCAATATGAATGAACGTGATATTATATTGCCTTCTAGTGAAGCCCCTGTGATCGTATGGAAGGGGCTTCCAAATTCATCTCTTGGAAGTCTAGGGTTCTTCTCTTGCTAGAAGAAAATGATCTCTTGCAGTTTTTCAATGAGAAGGTTCCATAACGAAAAGCCGAAGAAGATAAATCTCGCTAGAGGAAGAATGATGCCAGAGCAAGAAGGATTTTGGTGGACTCAGTTAGAGGCCACTTGGTTCCTCAAATCTCAGGAAAGAAGACTGCTAGAAATATCTTCAAAACCAAAAAGAAGTTGTTTGAACATAATAGTATCAATGCAACCCTTACATTGAGGAATCAGCTATCAAACATGAAGATGTCCAAATCAAAATCCATTGCCTCATACTTCATGAGGATCACATAACTAAGGGACAAGCTAAGTACCAGTGGGGATCCCATTGATGATAAGGAGCTTGTCATCACTACTCTAAATGGTCTCCCACCATCTTGGGATTCAGTCATTCAAAGTATAAGCAGTCAAACCAAGATACCCAAATTTGACAAGTTATGGGTAGATTGCACTCAGGAAGAGACAAGGATAGCAGCAAGGTAGATACTTCATGGCACTCAACCTGAGGAGAATCAAACATTCATGTCCCATGCCAAGAAAGGAAAGGGAAGGAGAAGAAGTTTTACAATAACAAGCACGAAGGTAGGAGATCAAGTCCTCCTTCACATCAAAAGAAGAAGGATGTATCTCATATACAATGCTACAGGTGCAAGGCATATGGTCATTGGGCCAGTAATTGTCGAAGTTCAAACAAAAGAAAGCATGAAGCCTCAACTGTTGATGTTGATGAAGAAACTCCTCACAAAAAGTCAAGGAATGGTGATCGTTTAGAGTTCTTCTTCTAGTTCTCCCTATGTTGAGGTGATATGAAGATCCAGACTGAAAGAATAGAGGTCTCTCATGGTTGTTCCCACAAGAAGGCGGTGGGATCCCACCCACAAAACAATAAAAGAAAAGTATTTGGTTTTCTTTCTTACATAGATCTGTTTTGTCTTATACATATCAAATTATATGTAGATCTATCAAGAATTGTGTTGAGCATTTGATATAGCTTACTTATTGATGTACCGTAGGCTCTTGTTGTATTTGTTATATCAGTTGCACAACATTCCATGAACACATGATGGAGATAGTCTAGATGATATCTCCTGCCTTCATGCTTAGAGTAGTGCACACTCTTGACAACATGCTCTAGTGGAGATAGAAGACATCTAGATAGTTACCATATGTGTTTGGGAGACATGTTTATGATTGTTGTGCCGAAGCATTAGCCAAGATGCCTAGTGTAAACTATTGTCATTGCATAGAAATAGAAATTGCTTAAATTTGATTATGCAATGCCACTAATCATTAGGCGATATTTGACTTGTAGGGAAAAGACCATATGATATGGCCTACAAGAGAAGGATGATGAGACTTGTTTCGATGAACAAGTGGTTGACACATGAATCCCGTTAATATTCAGATTATGACTCTCAGCATAGAAGGATGACCTCGGAAGAATATTTCACAAGAGTGAAACCAAAAGTGGGCCACCATCGAATATTTGACTATCCAGTCTACATACATGTGCCCAAGGAGAAGAGGACGAAGTTAGAACCTTCAGGTAAGAAGGGAACTTTTTTGGGATATAGTGAATCTTCAAAGGGTTACAAGATTTATATTCTAGGATCCAGATAGATCGAAGTCAGCAGGGATGTGTCCTTTGAAGAAGAGATGGATATTAGGAAAGACATAGGATTAGACATGGAGATCAATGGTGAAGAGATGCTAGAACCAAAGGAGATGAGATCATCTCCCCCTCCATTTTAGAGGGATTTGGTAGAGAAGGATGAACCCATTGATCCTATTGATCCACTTGAACCAGTTGATGTTCCCAAAGATATTGTAGTATGTCGGAAAAGGCCTAGATGGGCACAACAGACATTGTAGGATGTAGAGGGGCATGAAGCTCCACATGTTACTTTACGATAAATTAAATGACCTCGGAGGATCTCCCTTTATGTAGCATTGATGAGTCACATCATTGACTCAAAACCTACCACTTATGAAGAAGCATTTGTACACCAAGTTTGGGAGGATGCCATGGTGGAAGAGTACCAATCCATCATGAAGAATGATGTGTGGGAGGTTGTGCATAGACTTGAGGGGAAGTCAGTAGTGACTTCCAAGTGGTTATACAAAATCAAGCATGGAGCATATGGAAGTGTGGAAAAACACAAGGCTAGATTTGTTGCTAGAGGGTTCTCTCAGAAAGAGGGAGTCGATTATGATGAGACATTTGCTCCTGTGTCCCGATATACTTCCATCCGATCGATAATTTCTATTACTTCAGCTATGGGATGGAAGTTGCATTAGATGGATGTTAAGACATCCTTTCTCAGTGGTGTTATTGAGGAAGAAGTATATATTGAACAACCAGAAGGGTTTATTGTCCATGGAAAGGAGTCTCAAATATGCATATTGGAAAAGGCCCTGTATGGACTCAAGCAAGCGTCCTGCGCTTGGTATGGAAAGATAGACTGATTCCTAGTGAGTTTGGGATTCATCAAGAGTGATGCAGACCCCAACCTTTACTACAAGGTTGTGGATGATGAGCCATTGATTTTGGTCCTTTATGTTGATGACCTGTTTCTCACTAGAAATGAGAAACTTATCGTATGGTGTAAGAATAAACTTGCCTCTGAGTTCGAAATGAAGGATATTGGATTGATGCACTACTTATTGGGATTAGAAGTATGGCAGAGGAAGAAGGAGATTTTACTAGGCCAAGTGAAATACACCATAGATATTTTGAAGAGATTCAGGATCTTGGACTGCAAGTCCATGGCCACTCCGATGAATAAAAATTTGAAGAAGCTGAGGGATTCTGTGTAATATCCTTGGTAATATTCGACCAAGATATTAACTCCAATTTAATTTTTTTACCAAAATTACTAGTGATTTTTCTTGACAATTTTATGAGCAGGGTGGGTAGTTAGTGACGGAGACTGAGGCTCAAGGTGAGTTTGGTAGGATGAACTTTTAATTCTGGAAAATATATGGCATTAGGTGTAGAAACAAGTCTGAAGGTCAGAACAGATGTGTCCTTTTCACTAAGTACCAGAACCATTCACTTTTCAGCAACAGTGATGCACTGTTACCTACTTTGAAGCTCCCTGGGCAGGTGGCATATGCAAACTAGACAGGTAGGGTGATACTGGGGTAGAGGGAAGAGATATTATCAGTCATAGAATGTATAGGAAGATGCTTGAGCAGATTTGGGAAGGTCTGGGAAGTATTGGATGACAGAGGCTCAAGCATGATTGTGGAGCTAGGAGATTTGTTGGCTTCCCAAAAGCAAGGGAAAGGCTTCCAAATTTTGGTTTTGTGGGATGATATGGTTAATATATAAATTCATTGACCTAATGCAAAAGACGGGAGGTCAAATGGGTGCTCATATTGCATTTTACAAAGCAATCACTAAAACTAGTCTAGGAAAACCATCCAAAGAGCTAGTCTTGCCTTTTAACTGAAAAAATGACTTTAATGAATTAAAATATCTGTACTGAAATATTATTGAGCTCTGATATACTCATATGAATAGTGACACATTGATTTTATCATAATAGAACCATCATTTTATTCCAGTGGGTTTCTTCTCTAAACAATTTTCCTTACAGGTTAGAAATTACAGTACATTGGATGGAGAACATGAAAAGAGAAGAGATTTGTTACAGGGGATCTGTTATGATGTAGTGACTAGACTCTCTGTAGATCAGAGGATTATTTTGGCTGAAACCACTGCTACACCCTCCTTCAACTGATTGTATCCACCAGTCGAAACACCTCTAGATTTGGTTGAACAACTAGATAAAATGGGAGAGGGATGAGAGATCGGGTCTGAAGTTGACCTATGAACATGGAAACCTCTGATAACTGCTGATAATAACTTCTGGATATCACTAGAAATCCTAGGAACTCTCCTCCTTAGCTATCTTCATCCACTAGTGAACCTTCTCCAAAACTAGCTAGTAAACTGCTGCTCTGGCAATCTCCTCTCCAAACTGGCACTGAATCTTCAATGGTGACCTGAACTGAATATCAATGGCTGCAATACTGAATGCTAGACTTGAATAACACTCACAGGAAAACTCACATGGCCTTGGGGCACATCACCCAAGAAAACTAGCTGAGGCACATCACTCAACTGGAGGGCTTAGAGCTCTCATGCAAAATTCTAACAATGATCAAAAGTATGAGATGGAGTTGGAAACTTAGTTAAATAGAAGAGACGACTTCTTCCTCAAGCCAGCCACACATGTGGATGAAGGAAGGCGCCTTCCTCGCTAGGATTATAAACTTCTGACTAGAAAAACTTGCCATCTTTTGTCTTTCTTCACCCCAATTAGCAAGTGCGCCTTAGGAAGCTTTCTGGATGTTGCTAATTCTTTTCTTACAAATTTTCTTGTTTTTTCCACTTTCATTAATTTCTCCTTTTCTTCTTTTGTTTGATTTTTCCATCTTTTGTCAGTTTCCTTCTTTGTTCATCTTGCCAACTTGTCTTCCACTAGATTCCTTGGATTTTTCTGAGATTTATCACTTAGCAAGATTGGCCTACTTGACCAATTCAAATTGCCTATCGAAGTCATCAACCACTTGGCACATTTATTAGTAATAAACATTTAAATAACAAAATACAACTCATAAATAATTTAGCTAGGCAAATAATTAATTATCCAATAATTAATTAACTACTATGGTGTAGTTGCCTTAAAATTTCCCCAATTAATTAATTTCTCAATTAATTATGAACTTAGACCCCTAGGGATAGGAGGATCCAAGTGGTGACCAAGGTCACTAGGGAGGAGATATGATAGTCCTCCCTTTCCGAGACTGCTTGTCCTCAAGCAGTTTCAAACCAGGATGCTGCAGAATCTTTTCATCTTCCCAGGTGGCATCTTCAGTAGGCATCCCTTTCCACTGTACTAGGTATTCTTTAATAATTCTACTTCTCAGCTTTCTTTATCTAACCTGCAAGATGTCTTCAGGTTCTAGGACCAAATGTCCTTCATCATCAAGGGGGGCATAATTTCTGAAACCTTAACTTGCTATCCCATTTCTTTCTTCAAACATGACACATGGAATACATTGTGTATCTTACTCTCTACTGGAAGATCCAACTCATAAGCTACTTCACCCACTTTCCTTGCTATTTTGTAGGGCCCATAAAACCTTGGCAATAATTTTTTAGCCCCCTTTGTCTTAAGAGTGGTTTTCCTGTATGGCTGCAATCTCAGATAAACCAAGTCTCCTTCCTGGAAAGTTCGATCTGTTCTGTTCTTATCTGCATTGATTTTCTATTGATTTTGTGCAACCTGCAAATTTTCATTTAGTTCTTTGAGGATATCTTGGCCTTCTTGCAGCTAATCCTTTGCCTTTTGTGCTTTACAGTTTCCAAAAACCAGATCCGCAAAAGTGGCAGACTCATACCCATACAAGGCTTTGAATGGGGTCATTCCAATGGACATGTGGAATGTGGTGTTATAGTAGAACTCCCCCAGATGTAACCAGCTGACCCATGGCTTCTGCTGCCCTGTAACATAGTTCTTGAGATAACCTTCCATCCATTGGTTAACTCTTTCAGTTTTCTCGTCTATCTGGGGATGATAGCTGGTACTGAGGTTTAAACTAGTATTTACCAGTTCGAACAAAGATTGCCAGAAGGCACTGGTAAACTTACTATCCCTGTCACTGATTATGATTTTTGGCAGCCCATGCAATCTAAATACTTCCCTAAAAAAAAGTGCAGCAACTTGACTAGCAAAAATAGTAGGTGTGACAGCAAAAAAGTGAGCAAATTTGGTTAATCTATCAACTACTACAAAAATACTGTCTTTACCCTGGGATTTGGGAAAACCTGTGATGAAGTCCATTGATATGCTTTCCCATTTCTGTCTAGGAATTGACAAAGGTTGTAGGAGACCAGCAAGATAAGTGTGATCAACCTTGTTCTGCTGACATGCAGTACACTCACTCACATGCCTTAGAACATCCTCCTTGAGGCCCTTCCAGGTGAACCTTTCTCTTAACTTCCGGTAAGCTTTGAAAATACCGGGATGGCCTGCTACTGGTGAATTGTGGGCAGCCATCAAAATTTGTTCCTTCAACTTGGATTCAGGAGTTAAAAAAATTATGTTCTTATAATAGATGACATCATTGATAACCTGGTAATGATATTCCTGATTTACTTTATCTAGCGATTCACAAGCAAACTGATTTTCTGCATATTCCTTAATTAGTTGTGCCTTCCAGTCAATAGGCACTTGCACCAAAGAAAAAATAGGCTTCATAGAGAGGGCATCAACAACTACATTCATCTTACCCTTCTTATATTCAATATCAAAATCATAAGATTGAATTTTGCTTACCCATTTTTGTTGCCTGTCATTGAGCTCCTTTTCGGTTAGGAAATGCCTCAAACTGTTGTGGTCTGTTTTAACTATGAATTTACCTCACACCAGGTATTGCCTGAATTTAGCCAATGCATGCATGATGGCTAACATTTCTCTATCATAGATATTGTACAGCTTCTCATGGGGCTGCAACTTTCTGCTCTCATAAGCAATCGGGTGTCTATTCTGCATTAAAACTGCTCCTATGCCTTCACCCGAAGCATCACACTCCAATATAAAAGGTTGGCTGAAATCTGGGAGTGCCAGTACTGGGAAGCTGCTCATAACTTCTTTCATTTTATTGAAAGCTTTTTTAGCCTCCTTATTCCAGCAGAAAGCTCCCATCTTGGTAAGGTCTGTCAAGGGAGAAGTGAGTTTGGAAAATCCCTTCACAAATTTCCTGTAGTATGTGCATAATCCTATGAATCCTCTTAAAGCAGTTATATTCTTTGGGCTGGGCCAATCTAGGATGGCTTGGATCTTCTCCATGTGTACCTTGACTCCTTCTTTCCCAATGATGTTTCCAAGATAGAGGAGCTCCTTCATACCAAACTCACACTTTGACAGTTTGGCATAAAAGGATTGTTCTGGAAGTAGAGTTAGTACACTATCCAAGTGCTACAAATGTTCTTCCCATGTCTTACTATAAATCATAATGTCATCAAAAAATACAAGTACAAACTTACAGAGTTGTTTGCTGAAAATTCTATTCATGTAAGACTGAAAAGTTGCTGGTGCATTTTTCAAGCCAAAAGGCATGACCATAAATTCAAAGTGCCCAAAATGGCACCGAAAGGTAGTTTTCTGCACATCTTCACTTTTCATTCTGATTTGGTGATAACCAGAATGAAGATCAATCTTGGAAAAATATTTGGTTCCATGCAACTCATACATCATCTCATCAATCCTTGGAATAAGATATCTGTTCTTGATGGTTTTCTTATTTAAAGCTATGTAATCAATGCACATGCGCATTGTTCTATCTTTCTTTTTGACCAAAACCACCAATGAAGCAAAGGGACTTAAGCTTGGTCTTATCAACCCAATCTCAAGCAGCCCTTTGATGGTCTTCTCTATTTCATCCTTGAATCTCTTGGGATGCTTGTAGGGGTCGATTTTTATGGGAAAAGTTCCAGGTTCCAGCTCTATCCAATGTTCGGTACCCCTATCAGGAGGCCTTCCATGTGGTAGGTCTTCAAACACCTTTTTTTGTTTTTGGAGAAATTTTTGGATATCTTCAGGATGTTGTGACACATCAATGGTGGTTCCTTTGGTGGATATAAAACATTCAGCAACCCACTCTATGTCTCCATGCCTCAAAACAAATCTCATACTATGTGCAGAAATCACTTGTTTTGGGTAGGTGATAACCCCTCTCAAAACCACTTGCTTACCTTCAGTATCTTTAAAGCACATTTGGGGAATCCTATAATTTACCACATGCTCACCAAGTGAGAACAGTCATTGTACTCCCAACACAACATTAGTATCAACAACATCAACAATGTAAAAACTATCAGTTACAGTATGGTCTCCAATAGTTACCTGCATCTTGGGAATCCATTTGTTGCACTGTATAGTGTTGTTCTTTCCAGGAATAATAACTGTGAAACCTCCAAATTTTTATGATGGGATTTTTCTTCTCTCCACCATGGCTGCATCAATGAAATTATGTGCCCCCCCCATCGACCAACACTGAAACTTTCTTCCCTTGCATTACTCCCTTAAATCTCATAGTGTGGTAGTGGGGAAATCCACTCAAAACTACAAATTTTGCTTCTGTTTGTGTTGGTTATTCTTCTTCTACTGTATTGTACCCTTCTTCTACTAGTTCTTCCACTTGTACTTCTGCATTCATTTCCTCCTCATCACTATCAGAAAATAATTCTATGTAGTGAGCTTTACCTTTTGCACATTGGTGCCCCGAAACCCATGGTTCTTGGCAGGAAAACACAGCTTTTTCCTTCTTAACTCATCCCAATCTCGGAATGAATATTCTTTCCTATTTGGGGCTGCATTATTTCTGAATGGTGGCTTTGAATTCTGAAATTTCGCAGGTGGTTTAAACTTAGGTGGGTATCAGGTTCTTGGGATTGCATCTTACAGATCCCTTGTTTTGCTCAAAGCTTCTTGTAAGGTAGTTGGTCGGTAGGCTTTAATGAGCCCTTTCAAAGATTCTATTAATCCTTCTGTGAATAGTAGGATCAACCTAGGTTCTGATATATCAATGATCATCAATGCCAACTTTTGAAATTATGATATATATGCTTTTGGAGTGCTGGTTTATTTCAAATGTGCCAACTCACAGAAAGACAACTTAAGATCCCTCCTATCAAATCTTTCCACCAACCTCCTGGTGAAATATTCATAAGACTCAACTAAATCATGTCCCAAGGTTCTCATGCCACGGAACCACCAATAACTAGCCTCTCCTTCCAAATGCAAGACTGCCATCTTGATGGCATCCTTTTCTGCCATGGGATGCAGCTAAAAATATATGTCTAGTTTCTGCACTCGGGAACTAGCATTACATTTTGCAGTCCCATCAAAGTAAGGTATCTGGACCTTACCTGCAGCATTCCTCAACTCAAAATTGTTTGTTGGCTGCATATTATATCCCCTTAGCTTATTTTTTAGGTAAATCTCAGAAAAATATTTGAAAGTGAGATCTCTTCTGCACTCATCACTCAAGGTCAGATATACTGCATGCCTTTCCACACAGGTAGCTACAGGTGCACCAGGTGCTTCTTTATTTTCCTTAAAGAATGTAGGCATGGTTTGTCAAGGTTGATCTTTCAAATCCATTTTAAAGTCTCTATGCCTATTGTGTGGACCAGTCTTTAGGAAAATAGTTTATGCAAATGTCTTTCTTTCACCCTGGTGGGAACCACTAACACTCCCTTCGGCCTCTTTGTGTGCAAACTATCTACTAAGGATTTCTTTAGTTTCTTGACCATTCTGTGCCACAGTATGAGTTAGATTTTCTATCCCTCTAACCATTTTAATAAGCAGTTGTCTAAACTCATGATTGGCTTCCTGTTCAGACATGTCTCTATTCCCTTGTATTTCTCCTTTTGTAGAATCTACCTCTTCTTCCCTAGTGTTTTTGGGGTCTTTTCCTTTAGTGCTAGGTGTTTTTCTTGAGCTCATCACCAAAACAAGAGCAGGTTCAGAGGAACATGCTCCGATACCACTGTAATATCCTTGGTAATATTCGACCAAGATATTAACTCCAATTTAATTTTTTTACCAAAATTACTAGTGATTTTTCTTGACAATTTTCTGAGTAGGGTGGGTAGTTAGTGACAGGGACCGGGGCTCAATGTGATTTTGGTAGGATGAAATTTTAATTCTGGAAAATATATGACATTAGGTGCAGCAGCAAGTCTGAAGGTCAGAACAGATGTGTCCTTTGCACTAATTACCAGAACCATTCACTTTTCAGCAACAGTGATGCACTGTTGCCTACTTTGAGGCTCCCTGGGCAGGTGGCATATGCAAAATAGACAGGTAGGGTGATACTGGGGTAAAGGGTAGAGATATTATCAGTAAGAATGTATAGGAATATTCTTGAGCAGATTTGGGGAGGCCTGGGAAGTATTGGATGACAGAGGCTCAAGCAGGATTGTGGAGCTAGGAGATTTGCTGGCTTCCCAAATGCAAGGGAAAGGCTTCCAAATTCTGGTTTTATGGGATGATATGGTTAATATATCAAGTTACTGACCTACTGCAAAATATGGGAGGTCAAATGGGTGCTCAGATTGCATTTTACAAAGAAATAACTAAAACTAGTCTAGGAAAACCATCCAAAGAGCTAGTCTTGCCTTTTAACTAAAAAAATGACTTTAATGAATTAAAATATCTGTGCTGAAATATTATGCAGCTCTGATATACTCATATGAATAGTGACACATTGATTTTATCATAACAAAACCATCATTTTATTTCAGTGGCTTTCTTTTCTAAACAATTTGCCTTACAGGCTAGAAATTATAGTACATTGGATGGAGAACATGAAAAGAGAAGAGATTTGTTACAGGGGATCTGTTCTGATGTAGTGATCAAACTCTCTTCAAATCAGAGGACTGATTTGGCTGAAACCACTACTGCAAAACTCAATTGCTGCGCCCTCCTTCAACTGATTATCTCCACCAGTGGAAACACCTCTAGATTTGGCTGAACAATTGGAGAAAATGGGAGAGGGATGAGAGATCAGGTCTGAAGTCGACCTATGAACATGGAAGCCTCTGATAACTACTGATAATAACTTCTGGAGCTCATTGGAAGTCCTAGGCATTCTCCTCCTTAGCTATCTTCATCTGCTGGTGAACCTTCTCCAAAACTAGCTAGTAAACTGCTGCTCTGGCAATCTCCTCTCCAAACTTGCAGTGAATCTTCAATGGTGACCTGAACTGAATATCAATGTTTGCAATACTGAATGCTAGACTTGAATAACACTCAGGGGAAAAATCACATGGCCTTGGGACACATCACCCAAGAAAAGTAGCTGAGGCACATCACTCAATTGAAGGGCTTAGAGCTCTCATGCAAAATTCTAACAATGATCAAAAGTATGAGATGGAGTTGGAAACTTAGTTAAATAGAAGAGATGACTTCTTCCTCAAGCCAGCCACATGTGTGGATGAAGGAAGGCGCCTTCCTCGCTAGGATTAGAAACTTC
This sequence comes from Larix kaempferi, assembly GCA_027924585.1. Taxonomy (NCBI): domain Eukaryota; kingdom Viridiplantae; phylum Streptophyta; class Pinopsida; order Pinales; family Pinaceae; genus Larix; species Larix kaempferi. The sequence continues at coordinate 3,187,662 of BSBM01000579.1, read as the reverse complement.
TGACTAGAAAAACTTGCCATCTTTTGTCTTTCTTCACCCCAATTAGCAAGTGCGCCTTAGGAAGCTTTCTGGATGATGCTAATTCTTTTCTTACAGATTTTCTTTTTTTTTGCACTTTCATTACTTTCTCCTTTTCTGCTTTTGTCTGATTTTTCTAGCTTTTGTCAGTTTCCTTCTTTGTTCATCTTATCAACTTGTCTTCCACTACATTCCTTGGCTTTTTTTGAGATTTCACTTAGCAAGATTGGCCTACTTGACCATTTCGAATTGCCTATCCAAGTCATCAACCACTTGGCACCTTTATTAGTAATAAACATTTAAATAACAAAATACAACTCAGAAATAATTTAGCTAAGCAAATAATTAATTATCCAGTAATTAATTAACTACTATGGTGTAATTGCCTCAAAATTTCCCCAATTAATTAATTTCTCAATTAATTATGAACTTAGACCCCTAGGGATAGGAGGCTCCAAGTGGTGACCAAGGTCACTAGGGAGGGGATATGACATTCTAGTTCAAATTCAAATTTGATTGATCCCACTATGAATCGCTAACTGATTGGGTCCTTGATGTATCTGATGAACACCAGAACAGATATATGCTTTGCTATGAATGCTCTCAGTCAGTTCATGTGTGAACCAAGGAAGATTCACTAGATTGTTGCAAAACATGTGCTCAGATACTTGGTTGGAAATGTGGGATATGGCCTAAGATATGCTTTAGAGTGTGACTTGAGATAGCAAGGGTTTACAGACTCAGATTGGGCTGGGTGTGCTACATATAAGAAGATTACTTTTGGATGTTGCTTCACTTTGGGTTCTGTAGTGATTTCCTCGTGCATCAAGAAGCAGAACTCAGTAGCACTCAGTACTGCAGAGGGCGAGTATATGGATACTAGTACAGTAGCCCAAGAAGCAGTATGGATTCATAAACCCCTTGCAGGATTGTTTGGCAAGATTCCAGAATCCACAGCCAACTGTGATTCACTGTGATAACCAAAGCTATGTGCAGATGTCAGTGTATCCTATATTTCACGATAGGTCGAAGCATATAGAGAATCAGTATCACTTCATTCGTGATATGGTGCATAAAGGTGTAGTCGAGTTATAGTATGTTCTGAAAGATGACCTAACTGCATATGTTTTGACCAAGCCTCTTCCCAGGATAATGTTTGAATACTTTCGTGGAAGACTTGGAGTGGAGAGAACGTGTCCCTCCTTGAGAGGGAGATATGACATAGAGATGTTTACCCTGCTTTCATCGAGGTTCCTCTACTTGTCCAGGTTCTCATCCAAGTATGGGAGAAATCCCATCGGCAGATGAGACAGACATGAAGCAGATGTTTGGGATTTACCCAGGTGCCTCTACTAGTCCAGTTTCTCATCCAGGTATGAGAGAAATCTCATCGGAAGATGAGATGGACAAGTAGTAGATGGTTGGGTTACACACAAGTGCCTCTGCTCATCCAAGTATGGGAGAAATGCCATCGAGAGATAAGAAAGACAGGTAGTAGATGGGTGTGTGATGATCGCATAGGTACCTCTACTTGTTCAGCTTCTCATCTAGGTATGGCAGTATCCCATCGGTAGATGAGACGAACAGGTAGTAGATGGTCGTGCACCACTACTCATCCAGTTTCTAAGCCAGGTATGGGAGGATCCCATCAGCAGATGAGACAGACAGGTAGAAGATGGTAAAGTAGATGGTAAAGCCTATTTCTCGGACATCCACGAAGGATGGAGAGACTACTCTTGGACTCACCAAAGGACTAGTGGAGTTTATGCATGATGATACTTCTCAAAGGACTAAGACTATGTTGACAACCTTCGGTATGTATAGAGATGATCGAGATAGTATATTTGTACAGATGAATCCTAGATGATCTTAATGTTGATGATGACTAAATAATACCTTCCTTGTTAAGAGGGAGTGTTGGATTTTGTGCAACGTCGGAAGATATTCTTATTATATTTTATTTTAATTATTTGTACCCCCTACAGGAATTTATCTTGATGTAATTAATCATGTAAACCCTAGAAATAATAATGTAAACCTTGGGGAGAAAATTAAGTAAAGAAAATGATTATTAAATTTATTTTTATATTCCCCCAAGACAAGTTGGCCTTGTCAGTTAGACAAGTCATCCCACTGGGTAAAATGCCCCCAAAAAATGGGCATTCTGCCCCAAACAATGGGAAGAACTACCCCAATCAGGATGGCCACATTTGGGAAAAGTCAGGTTGGCCCATAAAGGGAAAAGGTCATTTTTGCATGTGTATAAATAGAGAGGTCGTATGCCTCATTTCACACACTCACTCAACTAAGCAAGTTCACACCACTTGAAGAGAGGCTCGCATCTGCATTTAGGAGAAGCTGATTTTGGGGTTTCTACTTGGAAAGTTGTTCCACTTTTTTCTCTCTCATCATTGTACTATGTTCTCAGAATTGTTCATCTCTACATGAAGGTTGTTGGGTTTTCTCCCGATTGGGTTTCCCAAGATAAATTCTCTTGTTCTTTGTTTCTATGCTTTGTCTTTCTTCTAGTGATCCTTGATTAGTCCAATTTTCAGGTATTTGATAAACCTTTTTCCCGTAGTCAAGCTCAAGCAATGGCGAAGAAACCCACTCATTTGTAGGAAAAATGTTTTACTTTAATTATTTAATGAAGTTGTTTTTGGCGATTATTCTTGTATGTTTAAAATGCGTATTCAATAAACTAATTTTGTGGAAATCAAGCGTGATTGAGTAGGTTCAGGGGCATTAAAGGACGAATGCGTAGAAGACTGAGGGATCATGTAGCTCGACGCCCTGTTTCCTGATTTATAGAGAATGCACTCCTGTTCAAGGAGAATCGGCATTTAGACATTTAGTTAAGTTCAACATTAAGAATTATATAAATATGGACCTCTCAAGTAGCGAGAGGTCTCTGTTGACATTTTGGAGAAACATTGTTTTATGTTTTTGCACTCTTGAGATACTTTTGAGTTACATACCTTTGTGAAGACATGGAGTTTATATTTTAATGGAAGATTGATGTTAATTCCCAGTTAGCGTCTATAAGTTTCTTTTCCTCCTGTGTAACAACCCTCATAGACAAATATAGAGAATATTTAATATAATAAATATAATATAGTATAAAATAATGTAAGATAATAAATAAAAGGGGGTAACTAATATAATTGGGAATATGAAAGAAAATAAGGGAAAACAAATTTCATTAAATAAGAAATTAAGAAATTGGAAGGGGGAAGAGATTAAAGGAGGAGAAGAAGTGAAGAGAAGGGTCTCTTTTTGTCTTTGGGAATCTTGGAAGAGGAGCTTTGGAGGAGAGGAAAGCAAGATAGCACTGGCATAGGGTTAATTGTTGGGGGCTCGGGGGCCTCAGCCTTTGGCTGGGGGTTGGTTGGGTGGAGAGTCGTCCCCCCACCTTCAGTTGCACTACTGGAGCTGTCAAGTAATGGTATGTGCTAGGTCATCTAACCAGGTATGGTTCCTTCATTTTCATAGCATATTTTCTGTTATATTGTTGATTAGATACACTTTGTTGTTATAGATCTTTCATTACATGATGCTTCTTGTTGGTATACTGGTCATTATAGATTTACAGGATATCAGATCCATTGTATTTATCAGATTCTTGTGTTGGTTCATGGATCTGTATGCATATTTAATATTATAATGTTATTTAGTAGGTTTTATTAGTTTTAGGGCTCTTACATTTTGTATCAGAGCATATTGTTGCTTAGAATATTTTGAAGAGCATGATAGCCTCCTTTTCCAGATTATTAAATCACTCACTGGCCTATTATCTTGGAGGTTTTTGATCTTAATAGGGTTCCACATCCATCAAAGCTAAACACTACGATTGAAGGAGAGGACTTTCACAACAAATTTTAGACACAACCCTTATGTTGGTACGCCATCATTGACAAGTATGTGATCAGGGTTAGCACATTTTAGATTTGATTGATAATTATTAAATTAACCAATGAAGGAGTAGCCAGAGATGGCATAGCCAAGCTCATAGTATTAGACTTTCAATTAAATTTTACTAATGAATAGTCTATAGTTGCAAAGTTTGATGGAGAGGGTGCAGCCATCTGAACATGCACAACCCTGTGATCCATGTAGTATACCTGTGAATTTTCTTTTTATATAAACGCAATTCAAGTTAGGCATAGTCCTCTTCTGTTAAGGCGTTGTCCCTATGGGAGAGAGAAGAATATGTCGATTGTAATGATTTCGTTCTGATGTATGGTGTTTGAAATTTAGTGGAGGCATGATCCATGTAGAAAGGTATGAACTCTTGTAGCTTTGACATTTGTTAAACCTTAAATTCAAAATGGATAGGCAATCGTTGCATGCATCTGGAAACTAGTTTTGAAACTCGAAATTAATGTTTCAACTTTGTTGCTTGGAAGATGTGAGGAGAGAAGTGATCATGCAAGTATGGATAAAAGAAGAATGATCAATTACATAGATGTGTGAATTTTTGTTACCTATTTATCACTTTATACACTTGTAATTGAGATGTAGGACACACTCCTGTGTGAAATATATATGATGTATTTTTTCTCAATATAATAATATCATTACAATTATAATAAACTAGAGGATGAAGCTATCGCTTGAATATCAGTCCAGATTTGACTTATACTGTCTTTCCACCTAACACAATAGAAGTGAAATCCTAGGTTTATAATATATTTTGAAGGGAAAATTACAAATTAATTGACAGGTATGTGCGTTACAAATTATATTATATTTCTAATCTTCCTTGACAGGTATGTGCAAGTAACATTTGGTTTACCTGCATTGTGTTTGATATTCATTGATTGTTAGTGCTGTGTAATTACATTTCGTGTCGTTCCTTGGTTCATGCCTGTAACCTGTCGAAATTCTAGTAACTTGCCCCGCTTAGCCAGTATGGGCGATTTTGTGTTGGATTTTTATCTTGTTACCTAGACCTTATGAAGTCCCAAATTATCAAACCCCAACCATACCTTTGCTTCTAGTCATCCCTTATCCTTGAAGGGCATGAATAATGGGTTAATAAGTATTTAAATGCAAGTGGATATGATTGAAAAATAGTCCAGTGAATGATATCGTTTCAGGGACAAGGTTGAATAAATTTCTATATTTTGGGAACAAGCTCAGGGTTTATTAATTAATGAGATGATTATTACAATTGGACGAATTGTTTGTGTAAACCCTGCACTTAGTCAAATGTGACAGGCCCTAACTCCAAAACCCTAAGTGTTGAATATTTGATCGATGGAATTTAGTTTTCCTCATAAAGAAATGCTATCAGTCATGATGATAGTCTTGAAGTTTGCATGAGGGAATTCTTAATTTGTTGGTGCGATAGGGGTTTGGTTTAATAAGAGGGTTTTGATTTCACTTTTCTAAGTCATGGAAAACCTCAGAGGCAAGCTCGCATTGATATGAAGATCTTTAAATTGGTCCAAAGCATGGTTGCATAGATCAATCTCTTCCATAGCCCTCACGTGACCAACTTCCTTTTGACTCATTTGAATCTCGGAATTCATCCTCCAATTTCCTTAACCATGTGTAAGTATCTATTTCAGATTCTAGATTAGTAGAAGGACCAAAACCAAATAACAACAAAATGGTGTAATCCCTGGACAATGAGGTAGAGATTGACCCTAATGTACATCAAAATTGGAAGACTTGGTTATCACATCAACCACCCTGACCACACCTGTTAACACTTGGATTGGTTCTATTAATTCATGTTGATATCCAGTCACTATTTTACAAGATCTAGACTTGGGAGACATATGATACATATTTCATGTTCACACTGAGATAGTATTTTATAGTTTCTTATGGTTTTTGAAGTTAGAGGAAATATGTTGCATATTTCATGCCTATACTCAGTTCTTCATGTCGCTACTTAGTTTTCATGAGGCATATTTCACGTTGATACTCAGCTTATTATGGTTTCTAGATGTATAGGACATGAGGTACATGATGCATTGATTGTTGATACTCAATTGGTAATTTATAGTTTTATTTTGGCATCTTAAAATGAAAGTTATGTGGTACATGATATGGTGTTTAAACATGTTGTTCTTAGAATGATTCCCTCATGTTCCGGCATTATTCATGTGAAATTTGATGATTGTTAATTCTAGCCATGAAAGTTTTGGCCATGGGTTGTTCATGTGATACTTCTTGAGGTTATTTAATGATGTTATGGTCCTAAATAAGATAGATGATGTGTAGAACATAAAATGACATTACTTCGTGATGTATTACTTTAGCATTTTAATAGCTATCATTGCATCTAGAGATAAATGGCATTTGGCACATAAATGGTATGAAAGCATGTTGTGGTTAATTTGGGTATTTTACAACTATGTGTTAGTGAAAAATAAGAGATTATATGAGATATTGGTATGACATGTTATCGTTTCATGCTTTCCCTTATTGCACCCATAGAATGCATATTTGATATGATGATGGATTATGTGAGTTGTTACTCCATGTGGATAGTACTAATGTTGAAATACGGTAGCTTATCATGGCATATTAATGAGATTCTTAGTGAAATTATGAAAGTATCATGACCAGTTATGTTATAATGGTAGCACCTAAATGCATTAGATGTTAAACTCAGTATGACTTATCGTGACAATGGCCTATGATGCAATGTAATGCAATATGAAATGGTGGCTAGACATTCTTGTTAGCACTTGATTCAAGGTTGATCCATGATATATTATTATATTGAGAAATGGTTTCTAATGGTTATTCATTATGGCAAGTGCCAATTGTTCCAGGTGATCCACTCACAGAGCCTGATGAGGCTAAGTATTCTATGATTTCGTGGGAGCCCATAACCACGAATTAGAATGGATACTATAAATATATTATGGGCTGGGGGACAAGCCCAACAATTAGCTCTATGCCAATAGCGCTTGACTTTAGTACCAGAAGTTGGGAAGGTGGCAGTGCCACATATACTTCCCAGAGAACTTCTGATGTGACTAGAGTCCACGGTTGGAGACATACTCATTGGGAGGGAGGTTTATGGAGAAGGACTTTTGATGCCTAGGGCTAGTGCCTTGAGGGTGTTGTGGAGGATGTTTAGGCTAGCCTTCAGAGATGCCTAGGGTATAATGATCCTGATATCAGGATCGGGGGGTACCAGGAGTATCAGGATCGGGGTACTGGGAACCAGATGCTGGCTAGTATCGATGAGGCCCAGATTCTATTAGAATCCAATGAGGCCGTATTATTACCAGAAGTTGGGAAGGTGGAAATGTTGTGGTAACTTCCTGGGGAACTTCTGATGCCTACTGTATGATCCGCGGATAGGTTACAGTAGAGGGCCCGTGCCATGGCGAGCAGGACCATCCGGGGTTGGAGGGGAGGTGTAGGGAGGTTGATCGGATGGTATGATTCTTAGGGAGAGGGTAAGTAAGGAAAGAGGAAGTAAAAAAATACAAAACTATTAATTATTAATTAATTATCTAATTCTTTTGTATGTATGATGCATAATTGTTGCTATGGTTGCATACTAGACTCATAGGGAATTACTTAAGAGCATGTTGTAACTTAGGGCATTTGATTGTATTAGTGTGGTTTGGAGACTTCTATGTGGTGGCCACACATATAAATCTCTTAGCTTCACAATAGTACTAGCTACCTATATTATTCTAGTATTTACTTGATTGATTGATTGAATAAGTATTGTATTTATTGCTTGAATATTATAACTTCGGGACGAAGTTTCTTGAAGGGGGAGAGTATGTAACAACCCTCATATACAAATATAGAGAATATTTAATATAATAAATATAATGTAATATAAAATAATGTAAGATAATAAATAAAAGGGGGTAACTAATATAATTGGGAATATGAAAGAAAATAAGGAAAAACAAATTTCATTAAATAAGAAATTAAGAAATTGGAAGGGGGAGGAGATAAAAGGAGGAGAAGAAGTGAAGAGAAGGGTCTCTTTTTGTCTTTGGGCATCTTGGAAGAGGAGCTCTGGAGGAGAGGAAATTAAGATAGCACTGGCATAGGGTTAATTGTTGGGGGCTCGGGGGCCTCAGCCTTTGGCTGGGGGTTGGTTGGGTGGAGAGTCGTCCCCCCACCTTCAGTTGCACTACTGGAGCTATCAGGTAATGGTATGTACTAGGTCATCTAACCAGGTATGGTTCCTTCATTTTCATAGCATATGTTTTGTTATATTGTTGATTAGATACACTCTGTTGTAATAGATCTTTCATTGCATGATTCTTCTTGTTGTATACTGGTCATTATAGATTTACAGGATATCAGATCCATTGTATTTATCAGATTCTTATATTGGTTCATGGATCTGTATGCATATTTAATATTATAATGTTATTTAGTAGGTTTTATGAGTTTTAGGGTTCTTACATCCTGAGTATGGGTTGGAGAGGGCCCCTCCAACACATAAGTTAGGGGATTTTCATTTTTCAGGTATTTCTGATTATGTGTTTTACAATGATGAAAATTTATATCACATATGGAAGCATTTGAATGATGTCTTTATTCTGTAGTAATTTATAACACGTTCTGTAGTTCAACAATACGATTTCAGTAGTCCTGTAGCTGTTTTCTTCCAATGCACATTTTAACCAATGATTGCATATGTACTAGCACTGCTTTCAAAAGTCATGGTTTAGATCTAAGGTTTATGAATATTGCCCATCATGATTAATTGCTTTGATTTCTTAATAATGGATGTGTAGCATGACATGATTGCACTACAAATTTAGTTTTGATATTTAAAAGATTTAGATCAGAATTCTAGTTTTACGCATAAGTAATTACAGACCTTTCTTTCTTTAATTTAGAATAGATCTGTTATGGCATTTCACTTTCATAGTCTAAGATTCACCATTCTGCATTAGGTAAATTCATAGGATTATCTCTTTCACTTTCAACATTTTATTTCTTTAAAAAAGATTTACTGCTTTTAGTATTTTAATTCTTTAAAACAAATTTACTGCTTTTTGTATTTTAATTCTTTAAAATAGGTTTACTGTTTTCCAGTATTTGATTCCCTAGTATAAACAGTTTTACATATTGAGTAGGCAACCCTTAAAACATTGATACTGACACCCAACCGCGATAAAGATTATCCTATAAGAGCAGAGATAGTGCCTGCACCTCTAAAGTTTGTATGTCCCCCGGGTTGATAATTAAAGTAGGCTCTTAGTACAGCTGCCCTCATTAGGCATCCATATTGGGAGCTCACCAATCCTATTGATCTTATGCAATTCAATTATAATGCTATAATTGAATGAAAAAATAACACATGACACGACCCTTGAACCCATGTTGAAGGAATATCCAGAGGTAGACCTTCTATCATTAGGATTTCCTGCCCAGTCAAAATCAAAATAACCCACCAACTGAACATAAAAAAAACAGTATACAAAAGACCAATATTAATGGTTCCTTCCAGATATCTCGGGACTTGCTTTGCATCTTTCCAATGAGTTTCACAAGGCTTAGCCAAAAATTGTCTAAGAACATTGATTGAGTATGGTATGTCTGGCTTGGTAGTTGTGAGATAATTAAAACTTCCCACAAGTTGACGATACAAAGTACTATTTGTTTCTTTAGATCCATTATCACTATACAACTTCACATTATGATCTAAAGGAATTGAAACTGCTTTGGATTCACTCATATTAAACCTGTTGAGAATTTCCCTTACATATTTGCTTTGAGTGATTGATGTCTTACCATACTCTCTCCAAAATTCAAGTCTTAAACGGTAATGTAAGTCACCCAGATCTTTCATTTCAAACTCCTGTGACAGATGAATTTTAATTTCTGCAATCAAATTATTTGCACTACCGGTGATAATGAGATCATCAACATACAGAGATATAAAGCAAACTTTTCCTTCTTTGTCTTTCTTAATATAAAGGTTAGGATCACTTTTACTTTTCACAAAACCTTTCTGGCTAAATAAGGAATCAATATTTATATACCATGATCTAGGGGCCTGTTTCAAACCATAGATAACTTTCCTCAACCTACAAACAAGATGCTCCTGCCCTTTCCTAACAAAACCTTCAGGCTGAACCAAATACACTTCCTCCTTTAAATCACCATTCAAGAAAGCAAATTTAACATCTAATTGATGTATTTTCCAGTTGTGTTTTGTATCTAATGCAACAAGAACTCTGATTGTATTCAACTTAACTACTGGTGCAAATGTTTCTTCAAAATATACTCCCTCTTTTTTAGAATATCCTTTTGCAACTAGTCTTGCCTTAAATTTGTCAATACTACAATATGCTTTAAACATAGATTTGAACAGCAATTTAGATCCCATGGGAACTTTATTCTTAGGTAATTCAATTAATTCTCATGTATCATTTTTTATAATTGAATTATATTCTTCATTCATTGCATTCATCCACTCTTCTTTATCTTTGGCTTGTTCATAATTCAATGGTTCTATGACATTCATTACATTAGTCATCAAGGCATAATCTCTAAATCTTACAGGAGTATGAATTTATCGAGTTGAACTTCTCGGTACAACAGTACCCGTTGGAGTTCCATTCATAATTCTTTTACTTTCTTCTATATCTTCATTAGATGATTATTCACTCATGCTACTTTCACCCTATTCTTTAACCTGATCCCGTGCCTGTTCCTGTACCTGTACCTACACCTGCTGAATAATTTTATCGATTCTGACATTATCATTAAAGATATTAGAATCATTCACTTTGGCATTCTTATATTCATTCTCATGGAACACCACATCTCTACTTGCAATTAATTTGTGTGAACTAGGATGAAATAACTTATATGCTTTATGAACATCACAATAGCCAACAAATATACATTCAATTGATTTTGCATCAAGTTTCCTTCTGTCATATTTTGGAATATGTGCAAAATCCTTACAACCAAATACTCTTAAATGATTGACTTCTGGTATATAGCCATAAAAAAATTCAAAAGGTGTTTGAAGATCTAATTTCAGTATTAATGGCTTCGTCCCAAAAACCATTTGAAATGTTTTTACCTCAAAGCATGTTGCGTGTACATTCCACCAATGTTTTGTTCTTCCTCTCAGCAATGCCATTTTGTTGAGATGTATGAGGCACTGTAAATTGCTGTTGAATTACATGATCCTTACAATACCTATTGAATGTTGTATAATTATATTCACCCCCTTGATCAGATCTAAGAAACTTAATGCATTTGCCTTTCTGGTTTTCCACCATGTTTTTGAATTCCTTAAAATATTCAAAGACATCAACTTTCCTTATAATGAAATAAACCCATGTATATCTAGATCTATCATCAACAAAAATGAGAAAATACGATGCACCACCAAGAGATATGGTCTGCATTGGTCCACACACATCAGTATGAATTAATTCAAGCAATTCAATTTGTCTTTTATCCTCATGTATAGGAAATTCCTCCCTGTGTTGTTTTCCTAGCACACATGATTTACATTCGATCTAATCATTCTTCATAACAGGAAGACCTTCAACCATTGACTTATTTTGCAACAATATGAGATCATTGTGTTTTAGGTGCTCATACCTTTGATGCCACAATATTTCATTTGACATAGCAGAAGATGCCAAAGCTTGATGACTACCCTTGGTCACATCCAACTTATATAAACCTCAAATTCTGGATCCTGTAGCAACAATCCTATAATGATCTCGAACATTTTTAACAATTCATATATACTTACCAAATTCAACCCTTAAGTTATTATCAGTGATAGTAGAAACACATATCAAATTATTTATGATACCATGAACATACATCACTTGTGAATCTGTTTCACTACCACCAAGTAATTTCACACTTATTACTCCATAGCCTTACACTTTATGAGATCTATTATCGCCTAAGTAAATATGTGTGCCATCATTCATTTCAAAGTATTCATAATACCATTCTCTATTACAGGACATATGGGTCGAGGCACCCGAATCAATGAACCAATCATATTCATCATCTATCTCAACAGACAAAGTAGCCTAAAAAATTAACAATCTGATATTTTTAAAACCATGAGTATCAGGAGTGTCCTTGTGTAATTTCCATTGTGCTTTCTATACTTTTGTGCAGATTCATGACTCTTCTTTCTAAAACAGTTCTTAGCAAGATGGCCAGATTTGCCACAATAATCACATTCAATACTTCTACTAGCATAAGAATTAGAATGTGTCATACCTCTCTGCCTTGTGTGAAATTTTCCTCTTTTTCTATTCTATTGATTTCCTCTATGTGCAAAGTGTCTCCTTCTTGCAATCATCGCTAGATATGAACTTATGAATCATGATCATAATGCTCCATCCTTTATTCCTCTTGTATCCAAATACCACTAAGCTCTGCAAAAGTAGGGGTATCTTGTCTTGTTGCAAGTGCTGAAATAAAAAATTTATAATCTGGGACTAAACCCTTCAAAGTAATGGTAACTAAATCAGTAATAGACACCTTTTACCCAATGTCCCCCAATTTATCACTTAAATCTTTGATGCGAAAAATAAACTTAATAATAGATTCATTTGCTTCCATTTTAATGGACAACAACTTAGTCTTCATAAATAAAATTTGCTTTGAATCTGTGGTCTCATACAAACCCTTGATTTTGTCCCATGTCTCTTTGGACGACTTGCAATCTATGATATGAGGAATTATGTTTTCTTTAACAGACAAACGAAGCAATACCTTAGCTTGCACTTAACGCATCTCCCAATCTGGAATATCTGTAGAAGTAGCGGGCTTGAACTCTTTTCCATTTTCTATCGACCACAAATTGTAGCCTTCAAATTTCCAATTAACATAATTATCTCCATTCAATTTAGAGGATTCATTTATATATGAATCGGGCAAGAGAAGAAGCATGATTCACCATATTTGACTCAGAAACAGAGCAATCAAATAGATCTGAAAAAAATTCAATACAAGAATATCAGTGACTTTGATAATGAAGAATCTGCGTCGGGGGTTCGCACCAATCCAAATCGGTGTGAGGGGAGGCAAATCGATGCGATCTATGCACAGGAGAACTGCGTCACTGATGCAATCTCATTTCACAGGACCTGAGTTTTTTATTTTCTGAAATCAGCGCGACTAAGCTTTACGGGAACAACGTCAACCCAAGCACCGACACACTTTGCTTATGTGAATACTGTGTCGATCCCTTCTTCATTCGAACTTCAATTCTCCACATAGGCAGTAATTTGACAGCAATTAAAATTTCACAGACTTTTACACAGCGACTCCCTTCACGGCAATTCTGGCAGTGATCAACGATTGGAACTTAGTGATCCACGACGGACAGATCTGCAGGAACAGATCACAATATATTATCTCCAGGAGAAATATCCCCACAGGCAACTGATTCTTTAGATCATAGACAGATCACATGTCCTTCTCCAGCAACGTGACATGTTTTCTCAAAATCTTCTCTCCTTTAGCAGCGCGGGATCTTCCTCTACACGAAGCAACTATGTCTTTCAAATAAAATTTGAAGCTCGACTCAGACAACTGTGAATTCAATTCCACTAGAAGCGGCTCCCTAATTCACGTCACGGCTTGCTTCACCCACGCACAACAACCTCTCTCTAGCGAAATCGTTTGATGACTATAACGCTACAATTTCTGCCAAATACTGGCCAACACACAAAGAAGGATTCCAATACGTTGCCTCAACACTCATCAGTTAACAAATAACTGGGCTCCGATACCAACTTAGATTAACACATCAAAGGTAAATCAATGGAGTGAGCAAAGGCTCACGTACACAAGGAGATGGTACAAAACTAATCTAAATATTATGAAAGCATATCTACAATATATAGAAGAGGTAAACAACAACAAACCAATAACTTAGATCCTATAAACTTGGATCTCCAAACCACTCATACTAACTTAGGAAGATGATCAACAACCTAATCTCTAGAATTTCGACATTACTTCTAACAAGGTTTGCATATTAATTTCCCTTTGTTATGTCCCATATTAATTTCCCTTAGAACATATAGTATATCCATTTTGGTATATCAATTTGCAGGTTTAATTTTTCCAAACTTGTTGAATATTACATATGTTGATTCTATTTGTGATATTTTTATTTTTTTTATTTTTACATCGATATGTTTTTATATCTTAGAATTTGGTGTGGACTACCATTTATGCTTTTCCTAGATTGAAGGAGGATGGGACAAGTGTACTCTCTAGATTGATTCTATGGTTGTTTTCAAAATTCTAAATAAACAATTATAAAAAAATTGTAAAAAATAACTAGTAGGAGTAGCTCATGCATGGAATAGCACAACCACTTAACTTTTGGCTGGTGAACACCAATAGGTCATAAGTTAAGTTCCAAGAACAAATTATATGTTACTTGTTCTCCATGTTTAGTTGTAATCATCTTCCTTAGTTAAATGGATTGTCTATCACTACCTATTACCCATGCATGAGCTACTTGTTATCCATGCATGAATTAGGAGTTATCCATGCATCAACTAACAATTATTATAATTGTTTATTTTGAATTTTGAATGACGACCATAAAATCAATCTGGATAGTACACTTGTCTCATCCCCCTTCAATCTAGGAAAGGCTTAGATGGTAGTCCACCCCAAATTCTAAGATATAAACACCTATCAAAGGGTAGTGACGACCCATTTAGCTAAAGAAGGTAACAGGTAGTTGAGGCATATATAACAGATGATTACAACTAAGCATGTAGAACAAGTAACATATAACTTATTTGTAGCACTTAACTTGTGACCTAACGGTGTTCACTAGCCACAAGTTAAGTGGTTGTGCTAGTTTCTTATCGGTTTAAAATAGATGATGTCATGATTGGGAAATGGCGTGGGGTTCCATTCACCAAGAGTCCATCCCAACATCATCCATCTCATGATGTCAATTGTACAAATTCTGCCACTTGTATTTGAATTTTGGGTATTAAAGTGAATTTTATTCATGGCCTTTGAAGGAGCTAATTGAATTTTATTCTCTATATCTCTCGCAATTAACTCGAAGTCATGCCGTCACCACTAGTAGCTCGAAAATCATTAATTTCTCGCCACCTTCACGTATCTTTAAAATGTGTGGTCAATATATTGGGATCGAAATATCATCCACATGGCATCAATCGAGGGTTCGTATCTGAGGTCATAGTTGATCTGTACCACCGACATGTTCATTGTACACTATTTGAGATGTGTGGTGATTTTTGGAGTAGTCTATTTATTCTACATTTTGGACTTTATGGTGGGTTTTAGTCAGAATGTAGTAAATTTGATTTGGTAAAATCCAAATTTGGAAGTGTTTAAATTTTTGAAAATATAAATAGATTCAGCACCCTCAAATACCCCCATGGCACCCAAATTATGCAATTTCCATAGCTAATATATGTGATACATATTCAGCTTAACCTATGTTTAGAAAAGTTTGAGAACATAGAATATTTAAACTATACCATGAATTTTTTGCTTTTTCAACCTAACCTAAGTGGTTGTCATTAGTCCATCAAATAGGTGGTCATCATCATTCCAAAAAAAAATAATCAACATATTCTATTATTATTATTATTATCAACAATAAATATTTTAATCGTATAATAATTATTAGAAGATTCGGTGGTAAGCAGAATTTTCTATTTGTCATTACCCTTTTATTATTGTTTTATTAATTCAAATTATTATAAAATTCGATAAAACTATAAGAGATGCCGACCATCATTTCTATTTTACATGCATGATACTTGATCCTAAGTTGGTCCACTCTATCCATCCTATAATTAAACAAACCATTTATTCATTCCTAACTTCATCCTTGAACGGTTATAAAATTAGAGTGAGCGTGATTTGTTGGTCAATATCGTTATATATACTAATTTACTCTGGCCTTAGTTTGACACCAGCAACGACAAAGTCCATATTTTTACTCTCATGGCTTACTTTGTAACGACAGAGTCCACATTTTTTACATGCCTTACTTTGTAATGACAAAGTCTAGATTGAGCAAAGGGTTACTTGGCTATGGTACTCACCCCACTCATTACTTTGTAATGACAAAGTCTAGATTGAACAAAGGGTTACTTGGCTATGGTAGTCACCTCACTCGTTGCTTTGGTGATATTCTAGGGGTTACTCACCCCACTCATTGCTGTGGTGATAGTCTCCGTGTTAGGTGATTCACATTTTTTTTCTTCTTAACATTATACTCCATGAGTTTTGTACGGTGATATGCTACTATATTTTATGGGCATTGTTCAAAATTCAAAATAAACAATTATAGAAATAAAGAAATATAAAATATAACTGGTAGTTGATGTTGTGGATGCATGGATAATTAGTAGTTGGTGCATGGATGACCCAAATTTTGTGGAAAATAACAAGAACAATGCAAGTGATAACATGTAGTTGAAGCATGGATAACTAATAATTGAACTAGTTTAACTAGAAGAATGTCAAAGATTACACTTGATAACATGTAGTTGAAGCATAGATAACTAGTATTTGAACTAGCTTAATTAGAAGAATGTGAGAGATTACAGTTAGGTTTTGTGTTAGTTAGGCCATGGCTTGAAGGTGTAACAGTTAAAAATACTCAGTTTGACAACATGAGCTAACAAAACCTAGATTCTCATTAGGGTTGAAATTGGAGACTCAGAGAGGGTTCTCTACAAGGCCACCATCCTTTTCTTTATATAATATAGATTTCCATTTGCAATGGGTGGGGTTTTCTTATACAAATGGGGAATGATGTAACACCCCATATTTTGGCATTTAGTAATTAAAACTCTAATATGAATCAATTTAGCCTTTTAAATTCTTATTATTTGATTGGACTCAATTAGATTGTTTAAAATTGTTGTTACATAAACATATGGACTCTCTATGTATGAATAGTAATGAAATTTATCGTTTCAATTTATTAATGGTGTTGAATATGTTACTTTATTTTCAACATGCAAATTGAATGCGAGATATTGATATGTGGACGCCAATTTAACTTCTACTTTGGATATATATTGAAATTACATTATTATAATTTAAATGTTATTTAGTGATTTGAATTATCACTTAAAAGAGTCAGATATGTTCATATATGAGTTTTATGTTAATGATGAACTAATCCACATGTTGATTAGCTACGATATATCTGGATTCCTATAGTGCTAAGGGGCACGAGATGTCTTGGACATCAAGAGGATAAGGATGCTATATCATTTTTTGTGTTATTTAATTGTGAAATGCAATATTGCTATGACTTGTGGGTGAGTGTGAGTTTTGACAGGAACCGTGACTTTCCCAAATTGGTTTTTGGATGAAGAGATCCCATAGAACAGTGATGGCATAATATGGTTGGTGTTGGGTATTGACCCTAGTACTATCATGGGGGGTGGAGGCATTTCCCACCATTTAACCTCCAAAACCTAGAGTTGTGGGAGGGATGTGTTGAGCATGATCACTTCGATCTCTTGAGCATGCTCACTTGGATGTGTGATGGCGACTAGTGGGTTCCTATTGGGGAAGCTTGGTCAATGTAGTTGACACTTCCACTTATGATTTCTATATGTGGCTAGGTTGGTATAGCCAACGCTACAACATATTACAATAGAGGATGGGATGATGAGGTCAGGTGATGGAAGTAGCGCTGATTAGGTGGTTGGATTACTAATAGGGATGGATGGGACCAACAATGGATTGTATGGTGTTCTTCATTGTTATAAATCCTTATGATTATATGCTTGATTGCTTCATTATGTTTATCTTATTCTCTTTTATTTCTTTTGTATGAATGGCGAACAATGCATTGTTTATGTTCTTCAGTATGTTGTTTGCAAGCATATAATAATGATACATTACGATCATTAAAAGTGATTATTATTACCCATGCTTAATACGTGTTTTTTGGCCACATATACGTCATTTCATGAGCACATTAGTATGATTGGTTGGTTGATGAATACATTAGTATGATTACTTTAGTACAATGAGTTGGTTGATGAATTGTTGAACTATTAACCACGCGTTGAAATTTAAATTATTGTTGAAGTATATATGTATGTCAAATAGATTAATCAAGTGTTAAACATAGTAGATGTATAAGGGTTGCATATATAGTATGATTTTTTTTTAATTGTTGAATATATTTAAGAATTAAATGAATTGCATGAATTGTTAATATATATATATATATATATATATATATATAATATGATATGATATATATTAAATATCTTCATTGACCTTGTGGGTGGGAGGATAATATAAATAAATGGATAGATAGAGTTGCACACTTTTTTTTAGAAAAAAATTGTCATAGTTGCATTTAATATGGTAGCATGAAAACTCAGACTTTGCAACTATGTTTATTATTTTTATTTTTATTTAAATCAAATTGGTATTTTTTGGAGAAAATAAATTTATTGATTGTTGAATATTATTCTATTGGAATTTAATTTAAAGAAAACTTGGATGAGGAGGAGGAGGGTGATTTTTTCTGATATAAATATGAGACTTGAGATTGGAAGATAGAGGCTTCTTTTTTTTTTTTTTTTTTCTTTATCTGAGAGGATATTTTGGGAGGAGAAGTTTTGAAGAATTGGGAGAGTTTGAAAACCCTTGGAAGATTTGATACATAACATACTAGTGCATCCCTATTCTATTCACTTTGGGGGTCTCAAATACGGAAGGCCAAGAGTCCATTTCGATGGATTCCTGGGGATATGATGCTGAGGTAAAACTATAGTTCTTCTTTGGGAAATGAAGGGGGAAGAAACTAAAGAGGAAGATTAAGGCTTGATTTAGTTTGGACTTCCTCACCATTCTTATATCGAGGTATTCTTAGATTGTGATTTTAAATTACTTATATATTGTTGTAAACTTCTATTATGCTATTGTAAAATGCTTACATGTTGCTTATATGCCCCTACAGTTACATGATTCATTATGATATTTCATGCTATGAAGTAGTATTAGTATTTTTGAAATAATTGATCAAGAAGTAACCAACCTCGATGGGTGTTACAAATGATAAGTTTTTTTTTATGGATTTCCATTTAAAATGAGTGGGGTGATAGAAATGGTGGGGAATGATAAGATTTCTATTATTTAATACTTGATGTTATTTAATAGTTTGATGCTGCTCTCCTATGTCTAGAGTTCTTTAGCTATAAAAAGTTGTGATGTGCTTGCAGATGACAATGACTATGGCTACTTGCAGGTGCCAACGACTGTGACAAATAAGCAACAACGCAAACTGCAATGGAAACCCCCTCTTTTGGTTGGAGGTGCTAGCGATTATGGCCAAGAAAGCACCAACTAGAAACCCACCCCTTCTTTTGTTTGCAAAAAGCATGACTATGGAAACCTTTTTTTTGCTTGTAGGTGGTTGCGGCTATGTCCAAGAAGCGAAAAACAACACTACTATGGAAACCCCTTCTTCATCCCCACATTCGTAAGTATTAACTATTAATTGTTTCTTTCAAATTAAATATGGTGTTTAGCATAGAGCGTTTTCTTAAGGTTGCAACTTACCCAGACACTCATGGATTTGTTTATATAATTTAGATTTATTTGCAAGCTATGGGGTTTTAAAATGCACATAACTGAGGATGATCATTGTGGTTAATATGATGCAGTGGTTTTCAAATAGAAATTTGTTATGGTAGCGAAGTGAATTCACAGTTGTGTGGTGTTTGGGATCGTATGCTAAGGAAAAGCCTAGAAATATGCTTGCTCCATATTTCCATTAGAGCTACCAAGGTTGCCAGCATCTCATCCGTCCACGATTTTATCACCAAAACTTTGCATTATTTTATAGGAAATTGTTTTACAAAGCTATGTTACATTTTTATATAGAGGAATATTGCAATATTTGTGTTCTTCTTGTGCCCCAAGAATGGCAGCAAGGTTTTACACTTTGCTCGGTGCTACATCTTGTCACGACTTTAGTCTTTAGTTTTGTTCTCCATAGATGAATTGCAACAAACCTGCAGTCTTTCTAGGCAATTATTAAAACCAAGAGACAAATCTCCCACGCAATGATCATATATTTGTGCTTATATATTTTATGTTGTGTCATATAAAAGAGTAAACTACTTGCAGGGGTGGCTATAATATCTTGTTCAAAATGAGGGAGCGCTCCATACATTGGGTAAAGCCAAAAATGCAATCTCAATACAAGAAGATTACATTCAAGCATAAAAAATTTTCATTATCATTTCATTTTGTCATTTTGTCATTATCATTTAATGCAATTTCAGCTTGTAAATCTTTAACAGTTCGAAGAAGTTCAGATGAATTATCATTTAATTCAACATATATATTTTATTCATTAACATTTTCAAGTTCATGACTATTTTGTTCATTATGATGGGATCCATCCTTGGCAGATGCCTCTGCTCCGTCCATTACCTACAAATTAGACATCGAATGTTCTGTACAGAAACAATTTAAAACAAAAATCAGTAACTGTGTGTTTTTTGTTTCATTGGAATGCGCGAGTTGAGCCACTTTCCGACTTACTGTTTGAACTTGCTCTTTGATACCACATATAACATCTCCAAAATTTCATTAAAATTTTAAATTTTTCTAATCAATATAATTGCTATTAATTATTTACGCGGAAAGTATACTTGTGAACATTTATCTCTTTATTAACTGCCTAACTATCATTTTAATTGTGACACTTATTTGTTTACAAACAGTTGTTAATTATTAAATGTGTCTTAACGACATTAACATGATTATGTGATCCTATGTCCATAGTTAATATGATAACTGTCCATAAACACCAGTATTATACTTGCGGAATTCCTATAATCTTGTTATTTGTATAAAAATATCTTGCATTCAATTATACTATCTCATAAAATCGACATTTATTTAACTTGTCCTTAGAACATTGAAGTAGGACTATTTTGAAAATATTTATGTTTTCAATTGTATTGTCGTCTATATTGCATTGATTGTTTGTTATTTCGTATGATCCTTTAATTCATGGATTAAGTGACTATAAAAATTCTTAATATATTTATATCGTCATTTAGAAAACAACGCTATTTTTCTTAAGTCATAGTCTATCTCTTTGTCGTTATTCTCATCATGGTATAATCTATAAATTATGTGATGTTTGTACTGTTGAATGTCTTCTTTTACTTGAAAGGGGTTCTAGTGATGCCTCGAGGCTTACTTAGCTATATCAAGCTAATGCATGTGGCTTCCTCTGTTCAGGGTTACAGGTGAGGTATCTCAGGTAAAATCAATTAATGTTTTTATAATTGAAAAGAGATAAGGTTATATGATAACCTAGCTATATGGCTTAAAGTATTACCAAGGTGTAAGGCGACCTTGACCCTACTAAGGGATGGGGTCATTCTAGCCTATGTGGTTATTAAATGAGATTTTGGCATTTGTTATGTATTAGAGAACAAAGCATAAACTATGAACATGGTACATTACTTTATGGAACTCGATGGTAATAAAAGAGAGGACCCTAACTATATGGAAGTGGGTATAAATTTAAAACTAACTGGAGGACAGATAGGAAAACTTAATGCGACCACATGAAGTTGGTGAAAGAACTCCATGTAAGGGTATAACCCTATCTCCACACTGAGGGTTTGGCATTAACACTTGTTGTTTGTTTTTCGAAGGTGGGAGAGCCGAGTTCTCATGGACGAGATGGCCATAGGGCACACCATGCTCAGTTTTAATGTGAAACTTAGACGTAGAGGGGTCTTCTGGGTTCCATCGTTGTTGTTTGTGTTATTCTTTTGAATTTGTGGAGAGCCTAGCTCTTAGAGCTCTCAACCTCCAAGTCTGTGGAGAACTCTTCTCTGCACACATCGGTAGGGTTTACAGTGGTTTAAGAATGCGTAGGGGGATTACTGGGTAGAATGCGTGGCTAAGGAAAGGTTTCACGTAGGGACAGTTTGTATGGTGCCAACATTTTCGCAAAGGTAAGAGTTGGTACTAAGCTTCCCAACCTTTCATGCATTTTCATTTTTATTTATACATCTTCCATATTATAATGAAATCTATCCACTATTGTGATGGTAGGGTTTGAACTTTAGCTACGTCTTGTATTGATGAGCTTTAGGGTTTGACATAGATTGATGAAGCTTTCGCCAAGGTTGATGCTTCCTTGTTAAGCCTCGGGTTATCCTAGAATATACTTGTTCGTTGCGTGAATGATATGGAAAGTTCTTACAGTTTAAATGTATTTTGGCTATGCACCCAAATCTGGGGATTTCTCCCATACTTATAAATAAAAAACATTACAAGGTTCAGCGATAAAGGTATTATGTGTGTTTATCAATTTTCAGGGTCATACTGTGTAAAGCTCATCTTAGACTTCGGATGAATTTGGTTCTGTTATTTTGATATATGCGTTAATTTGTGTTTCATGGCAGTACTGGGAAGAGCCTAAATGTTCACTTTGTTTTGTTTATTTAATTTTATAAAGGAAATTTAAGCCACAATGGCCTTGTCGAATACTTATCTTGTTTACAGTGTTTAATGCATCAGCACTTGGTTATTTAGGCTAAGCTCTTCCAATTTGATTGTATAACAATGCATATTGTGTTGGTAATACTTAGGCAAGGCCCTTCTTATGAATATGTTGTAGGTTCATTGTTATTCTTTAACGTTATGAGTAAAACGTGGATGGAAATGTAACTAGGTTATAAGAATTTAAATTCTTTTTAGTTTCAACTCTATTTAGCTTAGCACTACCTCCAAAATCTTAGGGTTTTGATTCAAGCATTTGGATGATATGTAAGTGGTTTCGATATTGAGCCTGCTCATGTTCATTTTAATGGAATAAGAGATGTAGGGTGAACCATATGGGGGCTTGTATAATTTTAAGATTTAAATTTGGAATTGGAAGAAAGTGCTATAAAAGAAGTTATTACATTGTTCAGGGAAAATCCCTTGCTTCTTTTCTATATTTATTTATTGCATACTATGGTTATGATAATGTTTAAACTAGTACAATTATTAAGTTAAAGGCTGGGAAAATCCCTGATAATCGGTAACTCGTTCTTTTTTATGTATAGTCAAAAGAGAAAGATCATTAGTTATTCGGGCCAAACCCTAACTTTGTAAATGTAATTTCTTAAATATGGTTTTGAATGGATTCGCATACTACCAGAATGTCTTCTTGTATTTTCTTATCAATTGCTTGATTTCTAAAATGAAATGGTTAAGTTTGAAAAACTAGCTTAGTTACTAATTGATATTACTTGTGTATTCATAAAGCCAAGGATAATTTGGCTGGTATTATTTTCTAATTAGTGCTTTACTATATACATAGAATGATTCTTTAATAGATATATTATTGATATGATGATGATTATTGATGTAAACTACTGCTATGAATTTATTACTTAATTCTATTATTGACTGAGAAACAATGGTATTTCTATCAGCATGTATATTTAATTATTAATTAATCTAGCTTCTGTTCTATTTTTGTATGAAATGTAAAGAAGAATTGTAACCTGTATCTGTTAACTTTTCTTTATAGTATTCAACATACATTTTATAGTTGTATCTACATCTATTGTAAAATAAGGATCAACATTCTATTCGTAATATTGAAATCATTCTAATCTTTTACTTAAACAAACTTCTTTGTACTAGAGTACATCACAAGTATGAAAGGAAAAATATAGAGAAGGATTATACTCATCATTCTATATTTTTAGATCTCAATTATTCAATCATTTATGCAGAAAGAAATTATCAATTCAGTAATTTTAATCTTGCAGCCTAGTAAACATTCAAAACAACATCTGTTTCTTGATAGCAGTAAAAAGTAGTATTCTTCATAAAATAAACAGAGAACGTCTAGAAATAATAAAACAAACAATGCAGAAACTGTTTAGAATGTAGAGGTGGACAAACACCCAAAGAAGACTGTTCCTCCCAACCGTCTCCTGAAAGCAGCCAATATCACTTGCTTTAGAACCCCCGAGCCTGTTCATTGAACCACCAGGACGAAGATACTGTGTAGAATCATATGACAAGCACTTTGTATCTCATCAATCATGAAGACTTGCATACAAATCACTCTCTGCAAACTCAACAGATTAATCTGTCAGTCTTACTCTACAACTCATTCTAGCATCCCCTCATTGAATTCCTCTTGTGTGCTCAACATAAGATTTTCCATTAAATCACAAGGAAAAGTAAGTGAGCCTCTTGCTCCATTCGATGGTTATATGTCTGCCTAGGTCTTTGGGTCAGTTAAAAAATCATTTAATGAGCCACCTGCTCAGTTCCACCTTCCTTGGGGAACATGACCACAATTTTAGGGATCTTTCCTCCTGCAACAGCTAGTAAGCGAGGGCAGATGCAGCCACTTGTCAATTTCCTTCTACAACAGTTTCATTTCCCCTAGTGGGTCAGTGAACACTCTTCAACAGTCCTCTTTGGATGAGTGTCTCCTATTTTAATCTATTAAATAATAATAATATTCAATTGCAGTCATCCTTTACCATCATTGGTCAATAAAATAAAACTTTACAATAAAATTTAGAGTAATGTTTTTCCACAAACATAAAATGTTTCAAGTTCTAGGTAGGTTACAAACAAATTGTAAAATAAAAGTAGCTAGAATGGTGGTAGCCATATATCTGAGAAGAGATGTGGCGTCTACGCTCATTCGTGACAAGTTAAATCCAGGCAGAGGTCGAAAGAGCCTATTTATCATAAGCATGAGGGAAAGAACCCTAAACATCCAAAAACCTAACTCTAGAATATGAATCATCATAAAATTTGCGGCCCCAAGGTGGTTAGTTGAACAATCAACTTCTTGGGGTCATAACTTTTGCATACGATCTTCAATTGGGGCGTTTAATAGCCCGTTGGAAAGTTTTATCTAATCTCTACAACTTTCGGTTGGGGTTAATTGATGCCCTTGGATCTCCAAAAAACATTGGTTAGGGCCTCAAAACGGCCTCGGAAGTTTGAGACTCGAAAAACTGTAGAAAAATACTAGAAAACTACCAAAATGGAAAACTATTTTGAGCTAGTGGAATAGGTGGGTGGCCACCTATATCTATCTGGATTAGTCCTCCCCCATTAGGAATAAATGGTCTCCATTGCATTGAGTTCCCCCATCAATTGGGGAAACTTATGTTGAACTTGAATCCTAGTGAGCCACTTGCCTTAATGGAGTAGTTGCCCTACTTTGACAATCCGATATAGTTGGATCTTCTGTTGGTGGATGCCCTTAAACTGTGTATCCATGATCTGATCAATAGTTTCTTGTTCCATGCATTCTGGATTAAGCTCTGTAGGTTTCAATTTCTCTGTCACCTTTGAGGTGTCCAACAATGGTGGAAAATATGAGCGAAGGAGTTCCACATTGAATACTGGGTGTAGGCCAAGGAATGGAGGAATGATTAGATCGAAGGCATTATCACCAAATTCCTTGGTGATGGTGTATGTCCCATATCGAAGTGGACGAATATTGTGATGGGGTCTTGTGGGCCTCTCTTTATAGAAATGAAACCAAACCTTATCGCCCACCTAGAATTTGTGTGGAATGCGATGCTGGTCATGTCACTACTTGTACTTAGTGTTGGCCTTTTCCAAAATGTCATGGACCTATTGGTGGATGTGCTGGATTCGTTCAACAAATCTAGTGGCCTTATCAGCCTTAGTTTGAGCATGGGAATATTCCTCCCATGTGGATGTAATGGGAAGAGCTACATCAATTGGGGCCAATGGTTGGAACCCTAGGAACACTTGAAAAGGGTTATGGCTGGTAGAGTTGTGAATGGATATTTTATAGTGATGTTGAACATAAGGAAGGATTGCATACCATGTGTGAGGATGTTTAGAATTATACATTCTCAGAATATGCACAATCATCATGTTGACTACCTCTATTTTTCCATAGGTCTGGGGGTGCAAGGAAGCCGATTTAGTGAGCTTGGTATCCATCAATGACCATAGGTTGGACCAGAAAGTGCTTAGGAACCTGATGTCCCGATCTGAAATGATAGTCTGTGGTAGCCCAAAATGAACCCAAACATGCTCGAAGAAGAGCTTAGCAGTGGCTTCAGCAAATATGTTCTTCTTGCAAGCTATCATAATGGCCATCTTAGAGAAGCGATCCATGAACACAAACACACAATCATTACCATGCTTGGTTGAAGGTAGTCCATACATGTAATCCATATAGATGGATTCCCATGGCCCATTAGGAGTGGGAAGAGTGGTGTACAAACCCTTCTTTTTTATCACAGGTTTCATGATGGCGTGGACAGTGCAGGATTTGATGTATCGGCTAACATCTTGTCGAAGCTTGGGCTAGTAAAAATGCTTCTGCAATATGGCCACCATCTTTTCGGTGTCGAAGTTCCCTACCACCTAACTATAATGCACTTCCCAAATCATCTTTGCACGCTCACTTGAAGGAATACGGAGATAGACCAGGTGGCATAGAAATCCTTCCTAGAAATGAAAGTCTACAACATATGTTCCTACACATAGGCCTTGATAGATGGGAGAAAACTCAAGAATATTTTTATATAGTTAAGGCCACCTGGAGGTCTCGTGGCCACAGGATTTGAGCACCGTGGTCAGTGATGCTACTGGAGGTAGATTGAGGCAATCAACGACTCGATTGGTGCTTCCCTTCTTATATTTAATGTTCAAGCGGAATTGTTGCAAGTAAGTGGACCACTTCTGGTGGTGGTCATTCTGTAACCTTCCTTGGGCTTGCATGAACTATAGAGGCTTGTGATCAGTGTGGATGATCGTTTATTTTCCAAGGATGTAATGCTTCCATTGGCGGCAGGATTGTACAATGGAAGACATTTCCTTTTCATAGGTGGGGTACTTGCGGACAATATCTGAAAGTTTATCACCGTGATATGCCACTAGATGGCCATGCTAAGTGAGGACTGCATAAACAACATAGTCTTAAACATCAGTCTCAATTTCAAAGGGTTGTTGAAGATCTGGAAAGGAAAGGGCATGCACTGAACATAAGCATTGATTCAGCTCCTCAAATGATTGTTGCTATGACTTGGACCAGATTAACTTGGCCTTAGATCCCCCTTTTGTCACCTAGCTAAGGGACTAAGCAATATTAGAGAAGCCCAACACAAATCTGCAATAGAAGTTAGCAAGGCCTAGGAAGCTGAGAAGTTCTGTGAGAATTTTCGGGGATGGCCAATCGCAAATCTTGTCCAGATCCACATGAACACCATGTTCATCCATGATGTATCCCAAATATTGAACCCTCTCCATGTCAAATGAGCACTTCTCTAGATTGGCGTATAGCTTGTGTTGTCGTAGGGTGCTGAGGGGCTTGTGGATATGCTGCAAATGTTATGCCCATGTTCTGTTGTAGATGAGTATATCATCTAGATATATGACCAAATAAGAATTGGTGATTGATCGTAGGATACCGTCCATCATCCTCATGAAGTTTTCTGGAGTATTATTCAATCCAACAGGCATGACCAACCACTCAAAAAGGCCTTCCTGATATTTGAAGGCAATCTTCCAAACATCGGTCTACTCAATCGACACTTGTTGATAGCGAGAATTCATATCAGTCTTGCTGAAATATTTGGCACCCTTGAGCTGGTCAAGAAGGTTGTTGATCTAGGGAATGGGATACCAATTTCGAACTGTGATCTTGTTTAGAGCTCGGTAGTCAACACAGAGTCACCATGTCCCATCTTTCTTCTGTACCAATACAATTGGGATCCCACAAGGTGAGGAGCTATGTCAAATGTTCCCCTTTTGCATTAAAGCTTGAATTTGGTGTTTGAATTCTTCATTTTCCATGAGGGAAGGCCGGTATACTGGCATGTTAGGTAAAGGCGTGCTGGGTATCAAATCAATGGAATGCTTGACCTGGCAATGCACTGTCACCCTGACATGTGTGGTGAAGATGTCATTTTATGCTTCCACGACCTTGTCCACTTGTTTATGCTACGTACATGGATTTTGTGTGGAGGTGGTGGATGTCACTGCGATCTTCCGTTCACCTTCAAAATGAACCACGAAGAGGATGAATTTCCCTATCTGGAAGATTACCTTCCTGCATTGCTTGGCTGTGATGAGGGACACTACAATAGTGGGAAGTGTCTCTGGTATCCTATATAGTTTCTTTCCCAAAGTAATAATGACACTACGAGGTCTAGACTCATACACAACATGACATTTCCACATATATGGTTTTCCTAAAAGAACATCGCAAATTTCAAGCAGGGAAACATCACACATTACCTCATCTTTGAAGGGCTTGATGTCGTAGGAAAGGAGACATTGTTAACTGACACAAATGTCTCATCCTTGGATCAGACAACCGATGTTGTATGGTTGGGGATGTGGAACCATCGAAAGCTTCAATATTTTGACAACCTCAAACGAGATGAGGTTCTTCTGGCTACCACTATCAACAATGAAATGTATTGGAGTCCCCTGCACCCACAATTGTGAATGGAAGAGGCTCTCCCCTTCCTATTTCTCCAATGACTCTTCTAGTTGGATCTTTGGGGTTGTGATGGTGGCACTAGGTTCCAAGTCAATGATCTTCTTTCCCCTTTTTTTGTTTGCATCAGAGTCTGAGCCAGAGTCCGGATCTGGGGATTTAGTCTCTGCTAACAAGGATTGTTTTGAGTAGCATTCATCAATGTTGTTCCATGGGCTCTTATGGAATTCACACCACTTGCTAGTTTCCTTATTCGATTTCCCATTACTCTTATTTGCCTATGGCTTAATCTAGTTTCCTGGGATTTGTCCATCCTTGCTCTATCCTTTGATTTGCGAATTAGGAACACCTTTTCTAGGCTTTTGTTTCTAATTTGCAAACCCAAAATCCCGCTTATTATTTTCCTTAAGCTTATGCTCAATCTTGACGGCATACATATAAGATGCTCCTAGTGAGGATATGTCTAGGAAATCCACCTCCATCTAAATGTACTTGTGTAAGACACTGTGGTACTTTAGGACCAAGTGTCGTTTAGAGTCTCTAATACCTAGTTTGGAGCGCAAGGTATGGAACATGTTGGTAAAGTTTGGCACTGTCTGGTCTCTCTCCTAGTGCAAAGTTTTCCACCTAGTGTACTAGTCATCATAGTTTCTAACTGGGTAGAACTCCTCCTTGATGGCATCGACAAAATTTTCCCAAGTGGAGTTTGTCCTGAATAGTTCAAACTCATCTCTTGCATTCCTCTTGCAGTACCTGTCCCACTAGTCTTTGATATGGGGAAGGGACTTAAGGAGCGTGAAGGTGATTCTTTCGCTATCGAAAAAATTTTGAATAGAGAAGTAACCCTCTAACATATTTAAGTATTTCTCCAAATAATCTACATCTATGTTTCCTTCATGTAAGGGAATTTCAAATTTAACATGTACCTTGAAGGAAGTCGCACCGTGAAACAACTGCTCGTTGAAGGTGCATCTGCTGCCATTGGCATTCTTCGAAGGATCTAGGTGAAGTTATCCATTATCTCATTCCTCTATCACGTGAGGGCTTGCTCGAACAATATATTAATAGGTGTTCGGATATCCACATCATCTTTTTTAGGATCTTGCATGCAATTAGGGTTTGCATGCCCTTTGCATGCATCCCAGTCACCAGGCTGATGCCTCCAGCACCTTAGCCACCTTATTCTAGCACCCAGGAGCTTATTACATCAGTTCGTTAGCCCTCCTAGTCAGGAAGGCGCCCACTTCTCACCTACTGCTAGAGAAGGGCGCACTTCTTCACCTACCACTGCAGTTCCACTTCAATTACACTCAGTTAGCTCCGATTCTCCCTGATTTGAGGCTAGTTTCACTCTCGACTGACTGTTTCACTCCGTTGTACCTCCAGATTGACTAGATGACTTGTTCTGACTTCAGTTAGCCTCCCATGTGCCCTCCACTGAGCCCACTTCCCCATATCAGTGCTACACACTTCAGTTACACATGTTACACTCAGTTAGACTCAGATTGACACCTAGATGACTGGTTCTTGTGCATTGATAACCACCACTGATTGATGATGGACTCCTAGTTGGAGTCAAGCTACTCCATTTAGTGATTCGAATGACCTCCTTAGTCAATTCGAATTGCTCAGTCATTGTTAACTGTATTCTATTGTAATCATTCACCCTTATTGGGATATTCAGCACTGCTGCATGTTTTGCACAGTTTTACACCATATTTTCTATGTTCATCTGTTGTGATTGATTTACTTGTTCATTAGATCTACTGTGACTAATTTTACATGGTATCAGAGCCATTGCAGGGACAAGATCTCTTTTCTACAGGTGTTTCTACAAGAGGATTTGAGTGAATTTTGCTCCAAAAAAAAATTACAAAATGTTTTGGCATGAAAGATCTCAAGGGCATTCGCTCCTGTGCATGCAAAGCTTGAAAATACTTCCAATACCATCCAGAAGCTTGAGTTTCCACATAAATCCTGGATCTGATACATTGGACCCATTCAACATTGTTTGATCTGCAATCCCAGGTGTGATGCAACTCTAAAAGGGTGGATTGTTTGACCTCATTGTTCTTGGTCTTATTGTGATTTGCAGGTTATTGTCTCCATCAATTGCATTCGCTACTCTGCCCTTGCAAGCTTCTCTACATCAATGTGCACTCGCTCCTAGCAATGGAATACTCTTCTTCAAAGCCTATCCTCACCCCATTTAATTATTTTGATTGGAAAGATGATATGGAGATCATATTACGTTCAAAAGGTTACTACCGAGTCACTCTTGGTCTTGAATTGGAGCCAAACACCTTGTCAGATAGAACCAAACACTACAACAAGCTTGATGAAGCTTATGGTCTTCTTTGTCTCTCCATCTCCAAAGATCTTCACTTCCATCTCAGCGGATTGAAGACTCCAAAATCTATATGGGAGCAACTTGAAACACTATTTGGCAAGCAGGACAAGCTTAGGGCTTTTCAATTAGAGAATGAATTGATTGCCCTTAGTCCTGAGAATTTCGAGACCATTAATGAATTTTTCACAAAATTCAAGAACTTGAACATGCAGTTGAAGAATAGTGGAGTTATCAAAGAGGATAAGCAATTGATCCTCTCCATTCTCAGCAAGCTTGGTAAAGATTATTCGGTATTTGTCTCTACTTTCAATTCCGGTCGGCTAACTACCCCGAATTGGAAGATGCCTACCTTGAATGCCTTCATTGAGTCCGTCACAAAAGAGCATGACAACTTGATTCAAATGGGGTCCATAAGCTCCAAAGATTCATCCCTATATGTTCAAGGACCCAAGATCTCGAATGGTAAAGGAAAGCAAAAGAAGGAGAAGCCCAAATTCGAACCTCACAAGCAAAGAGAGAAAGGCAAACAGACGGATGCACCATCCAGTTCAAAGTTCAAGCAAAAGGGCAAAGAAGGTAACCAAAAATCTAAATGTACTTATTGCAACCGTGGCTTTCATCCCGAAAGTTCATGTATGAAGAAGACTATAGATCAAATGGCCCTCCTTTTGGAAAAGAACAACATAACTCTTCCTGACGGTGCAAGGAAGAAGGATAGGAATGATGATCATGAAAGAGGACAAGCACTCATGGCAACTGTTTCGAAGCCCACTACTCTCTTGATAGATTAAGGTGCATCAAATCATATCGCTGCAAATATTGATTCTTTTTCTTCATTCGATCCAAACAGCTCCATCCCCATCCATTTGGGAGATGACTAAAAAATTTCTTCAAAGGGAAAAGGTACGATTCATGTAGATCATGGAAGCTTTCAAAATGTTCTCTATGTGCCTTCCTTGGCTTCAAATATTCTTTCTGTGTATCAAATGAAACACACTGGTGAACCGAAGCAAGTTACATTCATCCCTAATACAGTTGAAATTTCTGATATCAAAAGTGGAAGACTTGTTGCAGTCGGAAAGGCAAACCACACTGCAAAATGCTATGAGTTTTCACACTTTATTCCACTTGCAAAGCCCACTGCTCTTCGCACACATGGTAATGAGGTTAGTAGGATTTGGCATGAAATATTTGGACATCTTAATTATAAGTATTTTCTGCTGCTGTCAAACAATTCCATGGTAGATGGTCTTCCACAACTTCGTTCCTCGAAGGGAATATGCACTGGTTGCATTAATGGGAAGCACCCCGAGCACAGATTCGACCGCAACAAAGCTAGCAGAGCTTCTACAGTTTTGGGGTTGATACATTCTGATATTAGTGGTCCGCTGCCCCATATGTCATTAAATGGTTCAAGGTATGTTTTGACATTTATTGATGATTTTTCCCGCTTTACATGGGTATTTTTTCTCAAAAACAAGTCAGAAGTGCTTGAAAAATTCAAGGATTTTAAGGCTTCTGTTGAGACCGCCACTGAGAGAAAGATCAAAGCTCTTAGATATGATAATGGTGGAGAATATATCAAGGCTGAGTTGCTGCAACTTTGTGCCCAAAGCGGAATTCAAATCCAACATACAGTTCCCTACACACCCTAGCAGAACGGTGTAGCGAAAAGGAAAAATCGGTCACTGAAAGAGATGGCTATATGCATGCTTGAATCAAAAGGTTTGGCTACAAATATTTGGGCTGAAGCAATCAATGTTGCTGCATATATACAGAACCATGTTCCACATTCATCCGTGAAAGGTATGACTCCTTTCGAAGCATTCTTTGGTCACAAACCGGATGTGTCAAATTTCAGAGTTTTTGGTTCTACTGCATGGGCTAGAATTCCTTTCAAGAAGAGACGAGCTTTGGATCCACAAAGTATTGAGTGCATACTGATAGGATATGGGGAAGAATCAAAAGCATACAAACTCATGGATATCAGATCTAAAAATATATTCATAGAGCGCAGTGTGCAATTTGAAGAACCGCTTCAAGAATTGCAACTAGTCGAGGGAGAAATTGTCGTTTCACCGCCTTCACCAGAAGAAGATCCGTGCAGCGATAATGAAGGTATGAGTTATGATATTTCTGATATTTTAGCAGCACATGATGATCATGACATATCAGGTTTGGAATCTGACCATTATGATCCTCCTCAGTTACCAAAGTGGGCCCAAAACACTCTTCAATCTGCTGGTTCGAACCTTGGAAATCCTGCTGATCCGAGACGAACAAGAGCAAACTTTCAAAGAGTAGGTATGGCTCTTTCTATTTCTGATCCATTACTTCGTGAGATTTGTTATTTTATGGTTGGTTCAGATCCCACATCATACTATTCTTTCCACCGAGATCTGAGATGGCAAACTGCCATGGATGAAGAGTACAGTTCTCTTCAAAAGAACAATACATGGGAGCTAGTTTCACTTCCACCTGGAAGAAAATTATGAAGTGTAAATCGGTCTACCGCATGAAAGTTGATGCTGATGGCTCTATCAACAAATACAAATCAAGGTTGGTGGCAAAAAGTTTCTCCCAAGTCCAAGGAGTGGACTACACTGAGACCTTTGCACCGGTTGCAAAGATGGATTCCATCCGCCTTGTTTTGGCTATTTCCGCATCCAAGCACTGGGAAGTGCACCACATGGATGTGAAGAGTGCATCTCTACATGGAGACCTTGTTGAAGAGGTATATATGCAGCAGCCAGAGGGCTACACATAAGATCCATCATTATTTTGCAGATTGAAGAAATCTTTGTATGGGTTAAAACAGGCCCCAAGAGCTCGGTACGCAAAGATGGACTCCTTCCTTCTTTCTCAGAATTTCCAAAGATGAAAATCTGATTTGAATGTGTATCTTTAGCGAGTTAAAGGTAATTTGTTGGTTATTGTACTTTATGTTGATGATCTTCTCATTACTGGTAGCACTCTTACTTCAATAAACAAGCTAAAAACTAGCTTAAATCTAGCTTTTGACATGAGCGATTTGGGCTTGCTGAGTCACTTTTTGGGCTTGGAGATAGCTCAAAATTTTGATGGGATCACTATATCTCAGCAAAAATATGCTTTTGACCTGTTATTGATGTTTAATATGGCTGAATGTAAGGCAGCCCCATTCCCATTCCTCTCAGGAATCAGTCTTGAGGAGGGAGATTTTACATCGCTTGCAGATTGCAGTATGTATCAACAGTTGATTAGTTCAATACTTTATTTGACACACTCAAGGACTGATATTTCATATGCCATGAGTGCCGTGTCAAGGTATATGCAGTAGCCCCATGGGCTTCAATGGCGAGCAGCCAAGCGGATCTTGCAGTATGTGCAAGGTACGAAACATTTTGGCATACATTATGCTGCAGATTCTGAGCTTCATTTCATTGGTTTTACCGATTCAGAATGGGTAGGTGATAGCATTGATCGGAAGTCCACTTCTGGTTATGTTTTCATGATTGGTCATGGTGCTATTTGCTGGTCCAGCAAAAAGTAGGCAGCCATTACACTTTCTTCAGCAGAGGCAGAGTATCGAGGGGTAGTCAATGCCTGCATTCAGGCAGTTTGGTTACAGGGTATTCTTTCTGAGTTTGGTTTTGGTGGCACTACTTCGACTGTCCTATTTTGTGACAATCAAAGTGCTATCAAGATCTCCACAGATCCATTTTAGTGGCAGAGGACCAAACACATTGAGATTCATATGCATTACATTCGACAGTTGGTGCATGATCGCACCATCATTCTGCAATATTGCCCTACTAATGAGCAAATTGCAGACATCTTCACCAAGAGCTTCACTGAGAAGAAGTTCTCTTACCTCCGTTCACTGTTGAGGGTGATTTCCATCATGGTGGAGACAGATTGATCCATTATTATGCTTTAGCTTGAGGGGGGGCTTTCTTCCCACTGGGTTTTCCCTCTTTCCTCACTTAGTTTATTTTCAGCATTTTTTGGATTATTGTATTGGGGTGACCTTTGGTCTTAGTTACCAGGGCCCCACATTATTTTTTTTTCACATCATAGTCTAGCTTGAGGGGGGGTGTTCGGATATCCACATCATATTTTTCAGGATCTTGCATGCAATTAGGGTTTGCATGAAAATTCTAGGGTTTGCATGCACTTTGCATGCATCCCAGTCACCAGGTTGATGCCTCCAGCACCTTAGCCACCTTATTCTAGCACCTGGGAGCTTATTACATCAGTTCATTAGCCCTCCTAGTCAGGAAGGCGCCCACTTCTCACCTACTGCCAAAGAAGGGCACACTTCTTCACCTACGACTGCAGTTCCACTTCAGTTACACTCAGTTAGCTCCAATTCTCCCTGATTTGAGGCTAGTTTCACTCTCGACTGACTGTTTCACTCTGTTGGACCTCCAGATTGACTAGATGACTTGTTCTAACTTCAGTTAGGCTCCCATGCGCCCTCCACTGATCCCACTTCCCTATATCAGTGCTACACACTTCAGTTACACATGTTACACTCAGTTAGACTCAGATTGACACCTAGATGACTGGTTCTTGTGCATTGACGACCACCACTGATTGATGATGAGGACTCCTAGTTGGAGTCAACCTACTCCATTTAGTGATTCGAATGACCTCCTTAGTCAATTCGAATTGCTTAGTCATTGTTAACTGTATTCTATTGTAATCATTCACCCTTATTGGGATATTCAGCATTGCTGCATGTTTTGCACAGTTTTACACCATATTTTCTATGTTCATCTATTGTGATTGATTTACTTGTTCATTAGATCTGTTGTGACTAATTTTACATGGTATCAGATCCATTGCAGGGACAAGATCTCTTTTCTACAGGTGTTTCTACAAGAGGATTTGAGTGAATTTTGCTCAAAAAAAAAATTACAAAAAGTTTTGGCATGAAAGATCTCAAGGGCATTCGCTCCTATGCATGCAAAGCTTGAAAATACTTCCAATACCACTCCAGAAGCTTGAGTTTCCACATAAATCCTGGATCTAATACATTGGACCCATTCAACATTGTTTGATCTCCAATCCCAGGTGTGATGCAACTCTAAAAGGGTGGATTGTTCGACCTCATTGTTCCTGGTTTTATTGTGATTTGCAGGTTATTGTCTCCATCAATTGCATTCGCTACTCTGCCCTCGCAAGCTTCTCTACATCAGTGTGCACTCGCTCCTAGCAATGGAATACTCTTCTTCAAAGCCTATCCTCACCCCATTCAATTATTTTGATTGGAAAGATGATATGGAGATCATATTACGTTCAAAAGGTTACTACCGAGTCACTCTTGGTCATGAATTGGAGCCAAACACCTTGTCAGATAGAACCAAACACTACAACAAGCTTGATGAAGCTTATGGTCTTCTTTGTCTCTCCATATCCAAAGATCTTCACTTCCATCTCAGTGGATTGAAGACTCCAAAAGATATATGGGAGCAACTTGAAACACTATTTGGCATGCAGGACGAGCTTAGGGCTTTTCAATTAGAGAATGAATTGATTGCCCTCAGTCCTGAGAGTTTCGAGACCATTAATGAATTCTTCACAAAATTCAAGAACTTGAACATGCAGTTGAAGAACAGTGGAGTTATCAAAGAGGATAAGAAATTGATCCTCTCCATTCTCAGGAAGCTTGGTAAATATTATTCGGGATTTGTCTCTACTTTCAATTCCAGTCAGCTAACTACCCCGAATTGGAAGATGCCTACCTTGAATGCCTTCATTGAGTCCATCACAAAAGAGCATGACAAGTTGATTCAAATGGGGTCCATAAGCTCCAAAGATTCAGCCCTATATGTTCAAGGACCCAAGATCTCGAATGGTAAAGAAAAGCAAAAGAAGGAGAAGCCCAAATTCGAATCTCACAAGCAAAGAGAGAAAGGCAAACAGATGGATGCACCATCCAGTTCAAAGTTCAAGCAAAAAGGCAAAGAAGGTAACCAAAAATCTAAATGTACTTATTGAAACCGTGCCTTTCATCCCGAAATTTCATGTATGAAGAAGACTATAGATCAAATGGCCCTCCTTTTGGAAAAGAACAACATAACTCTTCCTGACGGTGCAAGGAAGAAGGATAGGAACGATGATCATGAAAGAGGACAAGCACTCATGGTAACTGTTTCGAAGCCCACTACTCTCTTGATAGATTCGGGTGCATCGAATCATATGGCTGAAAATATTGATTCCTTTTCTTCATTCGATCCAAACAGCTCCATCCCCATCCATTTGGGAGATTACTAAAAATTTTCTTTAAAGGGCAAAGGTACGATTCATGTAGATCATGGAAGCTTTCAAAATGTTCTCTATGTGCCTTCCTTGGCTTCAAATCTTCTTTCTGTGTATCAAATGACACACAATGGTGAACCGAAGCAAGTTACATTCATCCCTAATACAGTTGAAATTTCTGATATCAAAAGTGGAAGACTTGTTGCAGTCGGAAAGGCAAACCACACTGCAAAATGCTATGAGTTTTCACACTTTATTCTACTTGCAAAGCCCACGGATCTTCGCACACATGGTAATGAGGTTAGTAGGATTTGGCATGAAATATTTGGAGATATTAATTATAAGTATTTGCTGCTGCTATCAAACAATCCCATGGTAGATGGTCTTCCACAACTCCGTTCCTCGAAGGGAATATGCACTGGTTGCATTATTGGGAAGCACCACGAGCACATATTCGACCGCGGCAAAGCTAGCCGAGCTTCTACAGTTTTGGGGTTGATACATTTTGATATCAGTGGTCTGCTGCCCCATACGTCATTAAATGATTCAGGGTATGTTTTGACATTTATTGATGATTTTTCCCGCGTTACATGGGTATTTTTTCTCAAAAACAAGTCAGAAGTGCTTGGAAAATTCAAGGATTTTAAGGCTTCTGTTGAGACCGCCACTGAGAGCAAGTTCAAAGCTCGTAGATCTGATAATGGTGGAGAATATATCAAGGCTGAGTTGCTGCAACTTTGTGCCCAAAGCGGAATTCAGATCCAACATACAGTTCCCTACACACCCCAGCAGAATGGTGTAGTGGAAAGGAAAAATCGGTCACTGAAAGAGATGGCTACATGCATGCTTGAATCAAAAGGTTTGGTTGCAAATATTTGGGTTGAAGCAATCAATGTTGCGTCATATATACAGAACCGTGTTCCACATTCATCCGTGAAAGGTATGACTCCTTTTGAAGCATTCTTTGGTCACAAACCGGATGTGTCAAATTTGAGAGTTTTTGGTTCTACTGCATGGGCTAGAATTCCTTCCAAGAAGAGACGAGCTTTGGATCCACAAAGTATTGAGTGCATACTGATAGGATATGGGGAAGAATCAAAAGCATACAAACTCATGGATATCAGATCTAAAAAGATATTCATAGAGCGCAGTGTGCAATTTGAAGAACCGCTTCAAGAATTGCAACTAGTCGAGGAAGAAACTGTCGTTTCACCGCCTTCACCAGAAGAAGATCCATGCAGTGATAATGAAGGTATGAGTTATGATATTTCTGATATTTTAGCAACACATGATGATCATGACATATCAGGTTCGGAATCCGACCATTATGATCCTCCTCAGTTACCAAAGTGGGCCCAAAACACTCTTCAATCTGCTGGTTCGAACCTTGGAAATCCTGCTGATCCGAGACGAACAAGAGCAGACTTTCAAAGAGTAGGTATGGCTCTTTCTATTTCTGATCCATTACTTCCTAAGATTTGTTATTTGATGGTTGGTTCAAATCCCACATCATACTATTCTGTCCACTGAGATCCGAGATGGCAAAGTGCCATGGATGAAGAGTACAGTTCTCTTCAAAAGAACAATACATGGGAGCTAGTTTCTCTTCCACCTGGAAGAAAATTAGTGAAGTGTAAATGGGTCTACCGCACGAAAGTTGCTGTTGATGGCTCTATCAGAAAATACAAATCAAGGTTGGTGGCAAAAAGTTTCTCCCAAGTCCAAGGAGTGGACTACACTGAGACCTTTGCACCGGTTGCAAAGATGGATTCCATCCGCCTTGTTTTCGCTATTTCCGCATCCAAGCACTGGGAAGTGCACCACATGGATGTGAAGAGTGCATCTCTACATGGAGACCTTGCTGAATAGGTATGTATGCAGCAGCCATAGGGCTACACATCAGATCCATCATTATTTTGTAGATTGAAGAAATCTTTGTATGGGTTAAAACAGGCCCCAAGAGCTTGGTATGCAAAGATGGACTCCTTCCTTCTTTCTCAGAATTTCCAAAGATGTAAATCTGATCTGAATGTGTATCTTCAACGAGTTAAAGGTAATTTGTTGGTTATTGTACTTTATGTTGACGATCTTCTCATTACTGGTAGCACTCTTACTTCAATAAACAAGCTAAAAACTAGCTTAAATCTAGCTTTTGACATGAGCGATTTGGGCTTGTTGAGTCACTTTTTGGGCTTGGAGATAGCTCAAAATTTTGATGGGATCACTATATCTCAGCAAAAATATGCTTCCGACCTGTTATTGAAGTTTAATATGGCTGAATGTAAGGAAGCACCATTCCCATTCCTCTCAGGAATCAATCTTGAGGAGGGAGGTTTTACACCGCTTGCTGATTGCAGTATGTATCAACAGTTGATTGGTTCACTACTTTATTTGACACACTCAAGGCCAGATGTTTCATATGCCATGAGTGCCATGTCAAGGTATATGAAGCAGCCCCATGAGCTTCATTGGCGAGCAGCCAAGCGGATCTTGCAGTATGTGCAAGGTATGAAACATTTTGGCATACATTATGCTGTAGATTCTGAGCTTGATTTCATTGGTTTTACTGATTCAGAATGGGCAGGTGATAGCATTGATCGGAAGTCCACTTTCAGTTATGTTTTCATGATTGGTCATGGTGCTAGTTGCTAGTCCAGCAAAAAGCAGGCAGCCATTGCACTTTCTTCAGCAGAGGCAGAGTATCGAGGGGCAGTCAATGCCTGCATTCAGGCAGTTTGGTTACAGGGAATTCTTACCGAGTTTGGTTTTGGTGGCACTACTTCAACTGTCCTATTTTGTGACAATCAAAGTGCTATCAAGATCTCCGCAGATCCAGTTCAGTGGCAGAGGACCAAACACATTGAGATTCATATGCATTACATTCGACAGTTGGTGCATGATCGCACCATCATTCTGCAATATTTCCCTACTAATGAGCAAATTGCAGACATCTTCACCAAGAGCTTCACTGAGAAGAAGTTCTCTTACCTCCATTCACTGTTGGTGCTGAGTTCCATCATGGTGGAGATAGATTGATCCATTATTATGCTTCAGCTTGAGGGGGGGCTTTCTTCCCACTGGGTTTTCCCTCTTTCCTCACTTAGTTTATTTTCAGCATTTTTTGGATTATTGTATTGTGGTGACCTTTGGTCTTAGTTACCAGGGCCCCATGTTATTTTTTTTGCACATCATAGTCTAGCTTGAGGGGGGGTGTTCGGATATCCACATCATCTTTTTCAGGATCTTGCATGGAATTAGGGTTTGCATGCACTTTGCATGCATCCCAGTCACCAGGTTGATGCCTCCAGCACCTTAGCCACCTTATTATAGCACCCGAGAGCTTATTACATCAGTTCATTAGCCCTCCTAGTCAGGAAGGTGCCCACTTCTCACCTACTGCCAGAGAAGGGTGCACCTCTTCACCTACCACTGCAGTTCCACTTCAGTTACACTCAGTTAGCTCTGATTCTCCCTGATTTGAGGCTGGTTTCACTCCCAATTGACTGTTTCACTCTGTTGGACCTCCAGATTGACTAGATGACTTTTTCTAACTTCAGTTAGCCTCCCATGCACCCTCCACTAAGCCCACTTCCCTATATCAGTGCCACACACTTCAGTTACACATGTTACACTCAGTTAGACTCAGACTGACACCTGGATGACTGATTCTTGTGCATTGATGACCACCACTGATTGATGATGAGGACTCCTAGTTGGAGTCAAGCTACTCCATTCAATGATTCAAATAACCTCCTTAGTCAATTCGAATTGCTCAGTCATTGTTAACTGTATTCTATTGTAATCATTCACCCTTATTGGGATATTCAACACTGCTGCATGTTTTGCACAATTTTACACCATATTTTCTATGTTCATTTGTTGTGATTGATTTACTTGTTCATTAGATATGTTGTGACTAATTTTACAATAGGATCTCCTGCTCCATCATATCTCTTTTCTTCCCCCGTTGTGTGAGCCTGCTTGGGCTAATGAGAGGGCTTTTCCCTAAGCTCAACTAGTTCAAGACCCAACTCTCGATATTCATATTTCGTTGGGGACATGCACTAAGAAACAACAAGAGCATATGGATTTGATACCACTG
This sequence comes from Larix kaempferi, assembly GCA_027924585.1. Lineage (NCBI taxonomy): Eukaryota > Viridiplantae > Streptophyta > Pinopsida > Pinales > Pinaceae > Larix > Larix kaempferi. The sequence goes on along the minus strand of BSBM01000579.1, from coordinate 3,146,463 downwards.
ATCTAGATTTATGTGAAAGCGAAATGAAAGAGCATATATATATATTCACATACACAGATGTATGTCAAGAAACACAATGATACAGTAAACTCAAATTCTATTAAATGAATGAAATAGAACAAACTATAAAATAAAAGTAGCTAGAGTGGTGGTAGATATATCTCTGAGAAGTGATGTGGCGGCTACCGTCATTCATGACAAGATGAATATAAGAAGAGGTTAAAAGAGCCTATTTATCATAAGCATGCTGGAAAGAACCCTAAACATCCAAAAACCTAACTCTAGAAGATGAACCATCAAAAATTTTGCAGCTCCAAAGTGGTTAGTTGAACAATCAACTTCCCGAGTTCATAACTTTTGCATATGATCTTCGTTTGGGGCACTCAATAATCCATTGGAAAGGTTTGTTCGAGATATACAACATTTGATTGGGAGCCAATGAGTTACATTGGAAACCATTGCCCCCCTGAATATCCAAAAAACGTCATTTAGGGCCTCAAAACAGCCCTGGAAGTTCAGGACCCTAAAAACTGTAGAAACATTACTAGAAAACTACCAAAATTGAAAACTATTTTGAACTAGTGGAATAGGTGGGTGGCCACCTATGTCCGTTTGGATCAAATATCCTCATCTACAATAAAACTTGGGAAGAACATTTGCAGCATATCCACTAGGTCCTCAACACCCTGCGATAACACAAGTTATACACCAATCTAGAGAAATGCTCATTTGGCATGAAGAGGGTTTAGTATCTAGGTTACATCGTGGAAGAACATGGTGTGCATGTGGATGCATCCAAGATACAAGCCATTTGTGATAGATCAACCCTGACAACTCTCACAGAGATTCTCAACTTCCTAGGCCTTGCCAACATCTATCGCATATTTGTGTTGGGCTTCTCTAATATTACTTGTTCCCTTATCCAGGTGACCAAAGGGGGATTTAAGGCCAAGTTTATTTGGTCCAAGACATAACAATAAGAATTTGAGGAGTTGAAGTAGCGCTTATTTTCTGCACCCGTCCTTACCCTACCAGATCGGCAACAACCCTTTGAGATTGAGACAGATGCTTTGGACTATGTTGTTGGTACAGTCCTCACTTAGCATGGCCATCCAATAGTGTATCACAGTGAGACTCTTTTAGATACAATCTGCAAGTACCCCATTTATGACAAGGAAATGTATTCCATTTCCCAATCCTACCACCAATGGAAGCATTACATCCTAGGAAAAGATACAGTCGTCCACACTGACCACAAGGCCCTACAATTCATGCAAACCCAAGGAAAGTTACAAAATGAATTCCACCAAAAAGTGGTCCACCTACTTGTAGAAAATCCACCTGAACATTAAATATAAGAATGGTAGCACGAATTGAGTCATTGATTTCCTTAGTCGACCTATAGTAGTGGCATTGACCATGGTGCTCAACTCTTGCGGCCACAAGACCTATGGGTGGCCTCAACTATATGGAAGTGATCCTGAATTTGCTCCCATCTATCAGGAACTATGTGCAGGCACACCAGTGGTAGACTTTCATCTCTAGGAATGATTTCTATGCCATCTGGGCCATATCTATGTTCCTTCAAGTTAGCATGCAAAGCTGATTTGGGAAGTGCATTACAGCCAGGTAGCAGGGAACTTTGGCACCAAAAAGACAGTGGTGGTATTGAAGAATTATTTTTATTGGACCAATCTCTAACAAGATGTCGACTGATATATCATATCTTGCATTGATTGTGCCATCACAAAACTTGCCATCAAGAAAAAAGGGTTGTACACCCCTCTTCCTACTCCCAATGCACCATGGGAATCCATCTCCATGGATTACATTTCATATAGTACCTTCAACCAAGCATGGTAATGATTGTGTGTTTATGGTCATGGATCGCTTCTCTAAGATGTCCATTCTGATATATTGCAAGAACAACATCTCCACCGAAGCCACTGCTAATCTCTTCTTCGAGCGTGTTTGGGTTGATTTAGGGCTTCCACAAACTATCATTTTAGATTGGGACAGTAGGTTCCTAAGCACCTTCTGGTCCATCCTATGGTCATTGATGGATACAAAGCTCACCAAATCGACTTCCTTCCACTCCTAGACTAATGGACAAACAGAGGTAGTCAACCAGATGATTGTGCATATTCTGGGAATGTACAATTCTAAACATCCCTGCACATGGGATGAGATCCTTCCATATGATAAACATATTTATAACATAGTCCTTCATAGCTCTACCAGTCATAGTCCTTTTCAGGTGTGCCTCGGGTTCCAACCATTAGCCATAATTGATGTAGCTCTACCCATTGCATCCACACGGGATGAATCTACCCATGCCCAAAATGAGGATGATAAAGCCACCATATTTTTTGAATGAATCCAGAACATCTACCAACAGTTCCATGACATTTTGGAATAATTCATTACCAAGTACAAGCAGTGACATGACTAGCATCGGGCTCCACACAAGTTCTAGGTGGGTGATAAGGTTTTGTTGCATTTGCAGAAAGAGAGGCTCATAGGACCCCATCGCAAGATTTTTCCACTTTGATATAGGTCATACACCATCACCAAGATAGTCAGTGAGAATTCCTTAAAATTAAGCATTCCTCCATTCCTTGGCCTGCACCTAGTATTTAATTGGATCTCCTTCACTGATATTTTCCACCATTTCTAAACACATTGGAGGTGGTAGAGTAGTTGAAACATACAAAGATTAACTCTAACTGCATGGAACATGTAACCACTGATTAGATCATGGACACATAGGTTAAGGGCACCTTCTAGAATAAGATCCAACTATATTGGGTTGTCAAAGCAGGGAAACTACTCCACCATGGAAAGTGGCTCACCAGGACTCAAGTTCAGGAAAAGTTTCCCCATTTGATGGAGGCACTTAATGAAATGGAGACCATTGGTTCCTTAGCGGGGAGGACTGATCTAGATGGATATAGGTGGCCACCCACATATTCCACTAGCTCAAAACAATTTTCCATTTTGACAATTTTCTAGTAATTTTTCTAAGGTTTTTCGGGTCCTGAACTTCAAGGGACATTTTGAGGCACTAAAAGATGTTTTTGGGTCCGCAGTGGCCCAAACGATACCCATAGGATCCCTTATGGTCCTAATCCACTATTGTACTCCTTGGATATATCTTTTCAATGGTCTACCAAGTGCCTCAAACGAAGATCGTATCCAAAAGTTATGACCCTGGGAAGTTGATTTCTCAACTAACCACCTTGGGGTCACAAACTTTATGATGGTTCATCTCCTAGGGTTAAGATTTTGGATTTTTAGGATTCTTTCCCTTGTGCTTATGATAAATACACCCTTTTGGCCTCCTTTTGTATTCAACTTGTAATGAATGAGTATAGCTACGACATCTCTTCTCAGAGATATATCTACCACCATTCTAGCTTCTTTTATTTTACAGCCTGTTATGTTTCATCCATTTTAATAGAATATGAGTTTACTGTATCAATGATTCTTGTAGTATATCTATGCATGTGAATATATATATATATATTCTCTTTCATTTCATTCTCACATAAATCTGGATGAACGTCCCGTTTTCTTCCTGCACCTAAAGAATATAGCAATGAACCAAACAAAGATGTCAAGTCTAGAATAATGAGACAGAGAAAAGATGCAGAACTAGATAGCAAATTTTCCTAAACCATGTGATCGTGATGTTCATCTGAATGATACAAATGTCTCAATATTGAAACTTTTTAAGTATGCCAATTCATTTGATCTGTGTCTTATGGCATTCAACACTATAGGTACCATTGTAGATGGAGTCACCTTGCACACGTTGTTTCTTGTATTAAGTAGTATGATAAATACAGTAGGAAATTAATTCACTCCACATCTACTAATAGAATTTTCATATCTACTGCAGGTGTTAGTGAATGGAACGTACAAAGATTTGATGGAACATATACAAGAACAACTTACAAGTGACATTGAACCCAATCATTCCAGTTTTCTGCAACAACTTTTGTTGATGTTTTGAATGATCAATTACAATAGAAACCCTGCTTGCAGTAATCAATGGAAAAAACGAGGTACCCTCTTTTTCTTTTTTCTACTTTCATGTCATAGGATTCATTTGCATCCATTGCCAAATTCAATAGGTTTATTCCACATGTATTTTTTACGCTTTTTCCTCTATTATTCTCTCTTTTGCATGCTATACTCCAAGAAAAATAAAACAAATTGTAAAAACACATCCATTTGTACATGTACATGGTTTACTAAAAGCGAAGAATACCTTCACACCGCCATTCCAATGTACCTGTGCCAAATGTAACCAACCAATAGTAGATAGTTAAAAAACCTATACAGTTTGCAAAGCAACAACCGAATCAAGATATGAGCACAATTCGAATGCATCTTGGAAATAGATGATAGGCCCATTGACTGTGACTTATGCAACCCAACATTTGAACAATGTTGCCAAGAATTCACCAGAATTTCCTTTGAGTATTATTCAAAAAAGATTTTATCAATTGTGCAGTACTATCTGCATAGAATTTTCCATGCAAGCTTATTTACTCTTACAATATAGACAACATAATCATTGAAGTTATGAGGTTGTGATCATTGTCCTTCGCTTTGCATCAATGCTTGGTACTGTTTCAGAACTTGTATTTTTTGTTTTCCTCCCGCCTCTCCCCCCCCACAACACACATACACATATGAAGTGAGATAAATCTACTGGAATTGCTTCCTGGAAAATTCTTATTTTTTATTGCGACTAGACTATTCTCAATAGTTTACATGATAATATCATGATAATATAGCTACAATTTGTATTAAAGCTCCTTCAGTTGCAGAAGGATATTTTGGACTATATCTCTTAAGGATTCCGTTTTTTTTCTTTTTCTTTTTGGACTACAACTACAACATATATATTGTTGTCTATGTGGGAACATCTATTTCAATTATGTGCTACTTTCTATGCACAAATTGGAAACTTTTTTGTGCTTACAGTCTTCAATAGTTGACATAGTACTATGCACTGTGCCAATATCACTGTTCAAGAATAGCTATATATGTCCCAATAGCAATTGTGCTTTGTACATGACTAATAATCCTTTTTCTTGTACACAATTTTCCATGGTACACATGCCACTTTTTTTTTCCATATATTCCTTCTTTACAATGTGCTGCTAATTATGAAAAGTTGCAATTTGACTACAGTTGGATATATAGGATACTAGTTATTTTCATCCTCCTATCCTCATATATGGTATATAGCCAGTACAATATTTTCCTATTGTGCTCAATGCAACAAGCATCCCCAGTGACCTTAATCCATTCCTGTATTGACATAGAATTTGAGCAATTTCTAGATTATATATCATTTTAGCTTTAATCATTTTGTTGTTTGTGTAGTTTGCTCAAATAGTGTTACTACTGTCAATTATTTCTAGATCTTCCATAGTGTTACTACTGTCAATTATATATAACCATGATATTGTATGTTGCTTGTCAATTATATATAACCATGATATTTTATGTTGCTGATCCAACCAATTGATTATGCTGATGACCATTCTCTTCATCCAATAAAGGAAACAATCAACAATGCATTGCTCCTAATTTAGGGGATAAGGTCTTTCAAAAGCTTTTGACAAATATGTTTTACTAATTTTGGTCTTAGCTTCTATGATTATGTTTGTTTTTTCAACAATTTACATTGCTATAGAATATTAGTAAGGATATTGTCATCTAATAGCTCTTAAATTTGTGGTGGACTACCATCTATGCTTTTTCTAGATTAAAGGAGGATGGGACAAGTGTAATGTCTAGAATGATTTTATGGATATCGTTCAAAATTTTAAATAAACAATTATAAAAATAATAAATATAAAAAATAAATGGTAGCTAATACATAAATACCCATTTAAATAAAGAACTAAAACATAAACCAATGTACATTGATATCTTACATAAAACGTCAAACTTCAATGCTTGTGAATAAATATAAATTCTACTTTTTCATGTATTATGCACTTATATTTTATCATTTAGAGAAATGGCAAATGTGTTCGGAGCTTACGGCGAACGCTTTTTAAAAAGCATTTCCAAATCGCATCTCTTTTCTTACCCTTAATATGATTGTGATGTGTTACAGTAATACAATCTGATCACGAATTCCTTATGAGACCTGTTTTTATTAATATTTTACGCTGGATTACGAAAGGGAAGACCATCTGCCGGGATTGTGACATACGCGTCCTTGGACTGCAATGATTATCATTGTACATAAATACGTTGTTTTGCTAGAAGATCCGCAAGGGTGAAGACGTCCTGTTTTCTTCCTTTCACCTGGCGAATATGACGATGGGACAAACAAAGATGTCAACTCTGGAAAAACAAGATGGAGAAAAGATGCAGAACCGGATACCACATAATTTGGAAGAACGAGATGGAGAAAAGATGCACACCCGGATTGCAAATTTGCCTAAACCGCGTGATCGTGTGAAAAACAACACCGACAGCACTACTGTTCGTCCGAATGATACAAATATCTCAATATGGAAACTTTTTAAGTATGCCGATTCATTTGATCTGTGGCTTATAGTTGGAAAATGGAGAGCGGCCATTACACAAGATTAACACACAAAACATAAACTGTATTACATTATTATTGAACAGAGATACAGGGTACATATAGTTGGAGAAGATCCAAGTGACTACAGACGTGGAGATAACCATCTCCTATAAAATCTAAACTAATCTAAACGGATTCCACATTATTCGGCATTATCTCCTGATTCCACATTATTCGGCATTATCTCTAACACCCCCTGTTAATGCCTACATTACATAACAAAAGGTTACAACACAAATTTTTCCATGTCTGTCTCACTGGTCCTCATACGCAGTTACACCCATCTCTGAACTTCATAGACACGCTCTTTCTCTCCCATCATCTTCGAGCTACCACTTCATACAGCACAAATACAACCGCTTCCGACCATCTTTGAAGTATCTATAGGATCGACAATTCTAAACTACCCCGAAGAATAGTCTCGATACTGAAACATTCAGTAATCGATCTTACAAAATGACCTTTACACACACTCACCAACACAATGATAACCGGTATCTTGGAGCACCAAAGTACAACAAGAACTTCCAGCATTTAACAGACTTTCCCACATACTCAAACCAGTAATGCATTCTTATAGCACCGAAGCACTCAAGAACTACAAGCTTGAATTACATCACTATGTTCTATATTTGGTTCTGCAGTACTGAATTTTTACACTTGAACAATAGCACACTAAAACACACATGCATATAAATAAAAATATATATATCACTAAGAAACAGTAGAAGAAACAGGCAGTCCGTCTGGTGGCTCCTCCTTTATATCGATCCGCAGAGAGATATCAAATGTCGATCTGATGGCCATTTTCTCTGGAGATACAGGCAAGATTTTGATGTGCTCCATGATTGTTCTCATAAATGTTAATTCGCCGACATTAAATGCACAACAGCAGTGGATCATTTGGTACATTGTATACCAAACCAATGTCAAATGGAATTGCACAGCAGATCATTGGGATACACAGACCATTCCTTGGCAGCACTTAGATCGAATGATTCCTTTTCCTTCTTCAAGGCTTAGATATAATTTGCGTGCACAGTCAAGAGCTTTCAACAACATGTGAAATTGACGGCACCTCATTCAGTAATAACTAAGGTATGAGTACCATAACCGTTGTAAGTTCCTGGCATATCCACAGCGATCCCTCTTCAGCTCACAGTTAGCGATACATCTCAACTGGCGTCTCAAACGGCTCCCTCTCGTTCTTCAGGCTCGTGGCTCTCAGTTGATACGGCCTGGCTTTTTATCCGATTTCTCAGCGCTCAGTCAGCCATTGCTGATCCCTCAGCTCTGATACCAAGTTGGAAAATGGAGAGCGGCCATTACACAAGATTAACACACAAAACATAAACTGTATTACATTATTATTGAACAGAGATACAGGGTACATATAGTTGGAGAAGATCCAACTGACTACAGACGTGGAGATAACCATCTCCTATAAAATCTAAACTAATCTAAACGGATTCCACATTATTCGGCATTATCTCCTGATTCCACATTATTCGGCATTATCTCTAACACTTATGGCATTCGGCACTGTAGGAACCATTGCTGATGGAATCACAGTGCCTATGATGTTGCTTGTATTAAGCAGGATGATAGATACAATAGGAAATTGTGGACCTGCATCCACTGGTCCAGATTTCCATCATACTATCAACACGGTGAGAATCGAATCATTTCCCTTACACAACGAAACTTTGTATAATACCGTTCTCGCATATTGATGGATGTTTGGCTGTTGGTTAATTGTGCAGTATACTTTACGAATGGTGTATGTTTCCATCGCTGCGTTTATAGCTGCGTTTCTAGGTGGGTATGACCTTTTTCTCTTTTTTTCACCCTTTCCACTGTTTATGAGAATGATTTTTTATTATCTTATCTATGTAGGTCTTCACAGTTAATTTAATCAAATTCACGGTGAACTTCTGCAGTGGAGTAAACTGTGTTAAGAATCAAAGAGCTTCGGCTTGTTTTGATTCTTAGCGCAGTTTACGTTTGATTCTTAACACAGTTTACTCTATGATTTATGAATAATGCTTTGGTTTGCTTGATCGGAGGGGCTCTGTTGGGCTAGGACCCTCGAAAGGTAGGCATCCTGGATGCGTATGAATTAGCAACAGCAACATTAATAATATTAATGTATCTGAATATGCCAATAGACTTAAATGAGATACATACTATAGGAAAAAACATTAAAACAGAACGAGGGATCCTTCGACACCCAAGGCACCTAAGTGGTTACCAGCGTTACAAAGGATACTCTCATTATACAGGATGTTTTCTCTGAAAAGGTATGATGATCTTAATTACTCTGGTCTCTCGGATGATTTATCAGTGTTAGGACTTAGGACTCTTCATTAAAATTTATAATTCCAATGCTAATTCTCTTGGGAGTTGTCCATCCTCAGCTACCCAACTTCATCATGAGTACTTCCTTTTTCTTCAGTAGTTATTTTGTGGCATTCTACTTGACATGGAGACTGGCAATAGTGTCATTTCCTTTCGTGAGCTTGTTGATAATTCCTAGGGTAATGTATAAACGGATTCTGGTGGGTACCTCTCGCAAGTTGAATGAAGCTTTATAATATAGCCGGCAATATTGCAGAGCAAGCTCTTTCATCGATTAGAACAGTCTTTGCTTTCGTTGGAGAGGAGAGCACAATGGCCAAGTTCTCGGATGCGCTTGATGTAACTGTAAAGGTTGGGCTTATACAAGGTCTTCTCAAAGGCTTGGCAGTTGGAAGCAGAGGAGTGACCTTCTGTATCTGGGCGTTCAACGCTTGGTCTGGTAGCACATTGGTCATGTATCATGGCGCAAGCGCAGGAAGGATTTTCGTGACTTCAAGTTGCATACTTATGGGTGGCTTGTAACCTTTCTACCTATCCATTTCTCTATTTCTCAATTATTTCTATAATTGATAGCAAATTTACCCCATTTTCGGAAGTTCAACCAAAATTTCTGGAATCAATGATGTGTTTGCAAATCTCTAGGGAATGCGATTCCGAATCTCAGATACTTTTCAGAAACACATGTTGCCGGTATACGCATCTTTGAGATGATTGACCGAGAACCGATAATTGATTCGGAAGATCAAAGAGGAGAAATATTGCAGGAGGTCAGTGGTGAAGTTGAATTTAGAAATGTTGAGTTTGCATATCCATCTAGACCAGAGTCCAAGATATTTCACAAGTTCTGTCTAACCATTCCCGCAAGAAAGACCGTTGCGTTGGTTGGTGCAAGCGGGTCAGGCAAGTCTACGACGGTGGCGTTGATAGAGAGGTTCTATGATCCCCTGTCTGGAGAGATACTGCTCGATGGAGTGAACAACGACATAGCTAAAGGCTCTGATGTAGTCAAATCTGTATTTGCCATCCTGGACAGAGAGAGCTTCATAAAACCAGACGATGAGAGGGGCGAGAAAGCGGATAGTATAGATGGAGACGTGGACGTGAGACACGTAGACTTCGCTTACCCAGCTCGTCCAGATGTTATGATATTGAAGAACTTCTCCTTAAGGATTAAAGCAGGCAAACGCATGGCTCTGGTAGGACAAAGCAGATCAGGAAAATCGACCATCATTGGATTAATTGAAAGATTCTACGACCCACTAAAGGGATCAGTGAGAATCGATGGCAGTGACATCAGGAAGTTGAATCTGAAGAGTCTGAGAAAGCACATAGCTCTGGTAGGTCAAGAGCCCACTCTGTTTGGAGGAAGCATTCGAGACAACATTCTATATGGAAAAGAGGATGCAACTGAGGTGGAGATGATCGAAGCTGCAAAGGCCGCCAACGCTCACGACTTCATCAGGTAAACACTTCATTTGAAACAGATTGTTTCGTAGAATAAGACATGTTCAATCAGCTGCAATTGAAAATTTGAAACAGACTGTTTCTGCAATAAAATAGGACCCATTGAATCTGGGCAGTGAAATTAACTAAGATTTCACGTGCAGCTCTTTGGAGGAGGGATACGAAACAAATTGCGGAGACAGAGGAGTGCAATTATCAGGAGGGCAAAAGCAGCGGATTGCGATAGCGAGGGCGATCATAAAGAATCCGAGCATATTACTCCTGGACGAGGCAACCAGCGCATTGGACAGCCAGTCGGAGGAGATTGTTCAAGAAGCGATGGAAAGAATCATGGTGGGGAGAACGAGTATTGTGATAGCTCATCGACTGAATACCATTCAAAATGCAGATTCAATTGCTGTGATTCAAGATAGAAAAGTGATTGAGTAGGGAAGTCATTCGTATCTGATGAAGAAAGGAGAAGGCAATCCATACTACTCTCTTGTCAACATGTAGCGGAGCCACCACTAAATTCTCATCTCGCTCACTCAGAAGTGTTCCCCGTGATCCACGCCCAAAATCCTTCTCTGCCTTCCAAGTAGATAGCCAAGTCAATCAAATCTCATTTTAGATCGATGTTCAGTAGAGAGCAACATGCACTTGTTATGTTAAGTGTTCACAACTAACAACCTTCTTCCCTTCCCATATTCATGTACTTGTTATGCCAAAGTGCTCTGATCCAAGACATGAATGATGAGACATGTTTCACATAAGCAACTGTTTGATTTAATTTGGCCAATGACTATAAGTTTATATATATCGTATCATAGTATGTACAGATATACATAATATCTCAATGATATATATAGAGAGAGATATTAAAAATTCATGTAATTCATTTAATTCTGAAATATATTCAAGAATAACAAAAAATATACTATATATGCAACCCTTATACAAATACTATGTAACACTTGATTAATCTATTTGACATACATCTATATAATTCAAGAATAATTTAAATTTCAACACATGGTTAATAGTTCAACAATTCATCAACCAACCAAACATATTAATGTACTTATGAAATGACATATACATGGCGAGCACACACGTCTTAAGCATGGATACTAATAATCACTTTTAATGCTAGTAATGTATCATTATTATATGCTTGCAAACAACATACCAAGAACATATAAACAATGCATCATTCGTCATTTGTAATCATTCATACAAAAGCAATAAAACAAAATAAGGTAAACATAATGAAGCAATCGAGCATATAATCATAATGGTTTATAACAATGAATAACACCATCCAATCCATTGTTGGTCCCATCCATCCCCATTAGTACTCCAACCACCTAATCACCACTACTTGCATCACCTGACCTAACCATCCCGTCCTCTGCTATAATATACTATGGCATTGGCTATACCGTCCTAACTGCATATAAAACCCGTAAGTGGAAGTGTCAACTAAATCGACCAAGCTTCCATAGCAGGCACCCACTAGTCATCATCACACACCCAAGTGAGCGTGCTCAACACAACCTTCCCATGACTCTAGGTTTTGGAGGTTAAACGGTGGGAAATTCCTCCATCCCTTCTGATAGTACCAGGGTCAACACCTTACATCAACCATATTGTGCCATCAATGTTCTAAAGGGTCTCGTCATCAAAAAACCACTTTGGGAAAGTCACGGTTCCCGTCAAAATTCACACTCACCCACAAGCCATAGAAATATTGCAATTCACAATTACATAACATGAAAAATGATATAACATCCTTATCCTCTTGATGTCCAAGACATCTCGTGCCCCTTAGCACGGTAGGAATCTAGCTATATTGTAGCTAATCAACATGTGGGTTAGTTCATCATTAGCATAAAACTCATATTGGAACATATCTGACTCTTTTAAGGGATAACTAAAATCACTAAATAACATTTAAATTATAATCATGTAATTTCATTCTATATCCAAAGTACAAGCTAAATTGGGGTCCACACATCAATATCGTTGATTCAATTTGCAAGTTCAAAATGAAGTAACATATTCATCACCATTAATAAATTAAAATGACAAATTCCATTACTATTCATACATAGAGAGTCCATATGTTCATGTAACAACAATTTTAAACTATTCATACATAGAGAATCCATATGTTCATGTAACAACAATTTTAAATCATCTAACTGAGCCCAATCAAATAATAAGAATTTAAATGCTAAATTGATTCATATTAGAGTTTTAATTACTAAATGTCAAAATATGGGGTGAATTACGTCATTCTCCGCTTGTATAAGAAAACCCCACCCATTGCAAATGGAAATCTATATTATATAAAGAAAAGGATGATGACCTTGTAGAGAACCCTCTCTCAGTCTCCACTTGCAACCCTAATGAGAATCTACGTTTTGTTAGCTCATGAACTACCAAATTGAGTATTTTTAAATGTTACACCTTCAAGCCATGGCCTAACTAACACAAAACCTAACTGTAAACTCTCACATTCTTCTAATTAAACTGGTTCAACTACCAGTTATACATGCTTCAACTACATGCTATCTAGTGTAATCTCTCACATTCTTCTAGTTAATATGGTTAAATTATTAGTTATCCATGCTTCAGCTACATGTTATCACTCACATTCTTCTTGTTTTTTTCCACAAACTTTGGGTCATCCATGCACCAGCTACTAATTATCCATGCATCCATGCATCAACTACCAATTATTTTTTATATTTCTTTATTTTTAGAATTGTTTATTTTGAATTTTGAACAATGCCCATAAAATCAATATGGACAATACATTTATCCCATCCTCATGCAATCTAGGAAAAGTGTAGATGGTAGTCCACCCCCAAATTCTAATATATGTAAACACCTAGATCGACGTAATGAGAATTACTGACTTTTAAAATAAAAAAAACTATAGTAATGGCCCAGGAAATCGAAGATGGCGACTCTCACCTTTTCCCTAGGATGGGAGCTCCTTTCATGTGTATATTTTCGTGATTCTACCACACCCGATTTTTCGTTGATCCCATAGCTGCATATACATCTAGGATGACAAATGGAAGATGGTGTTAGATGGAAAGTTTCGACGAAGGAAGGCAAGGCCAGGGAGGAAGATGAATGATGGTGCTTGATGAAAAGTAGATGAGGTTGAGGGATGAAGTTTTCCATTTTTTATAATGATGCCAAATGTAAACAAGAGAGAGAAAGTGGCAATGTCCCTATGTCTTGAAAAATCTGTGTCTTGAAAAATCGAAATATTGTAAATAAATATATTATTACGGGGACAGAGCGGAGTTACTAAAAAAATAGTAACATTAGTGCTTGCTATCTCATGGAATTTGATACTAATTAGCACATAATGAAACAAAGGTTAAAGTGATCGCAATTTGATACTATGTGGCACATAACAATTCCAAGCTTAAAGATGGATCTCCAACATTCAAGGTTGTAAAAAGTGCATGATGAACATGAGGTCAATGATATCCGTGGGTCTATAACGCCTCACAAGACTACCACTTGAACCAAGATGGTAGTCAAAGGGTCTTTTCTTACTCAAATTTTGACAAAGGTGTAACAAGGAACTAATACACCTATACCACTTTGGATGTCTTCTCTAGAAAATCATCAACATAGGTCAAATATCTTGTGAAAAAAAGATTAAACAACTTTGGTCTTCGTATGCCATGACAGTTTGGCACTTGAACCAAGATGGTAGTCAAAGGGTCTCTCTCAACTTATGAAAAAGTTGTAATAAGGAGGTAATACACCTATACCACTTTGGATGTCTGGTCTTCTCTAGAAAGTTATCAACACGTGTGTCAAATAACTTGTGAAAAAGATTCAATAACTTTGGTTTGGTCCTCATCAGCGAAGAAAATTTAAAGAAAAATCATATACATTTTTAAATAAACAATAATAATTCTTCTAATATTTTGATAAAAGATTTATAAACACAAAATCTTTTTTCACTCTAAATTCTTAAGAAACAAGTATAACCTAGATTATGCACAACGCCTTAAAAATATAGTTACATGTTTAAATCTAGACTTTGTCATTACAAAGTAATGAGTGGGGTGAGTACCATAGTCAAGTAACCCTTTGCTCAATCTAGACTTTGTCATTACAATGTAAGGCATGTGAAAAACGTGGACTTTGTCGTTACAAAGTAACTCGTGAGAGTATAAATGTGGACTTTGTTGTTTGCTAGTGTCAAACTAAGGCCAAGTAAATAGTATATATAAGGATATTGATCAACAAATCAGGCTCACTCTAATTCGTTCAACGGATGTAGTTGGGAAAGAAATGGTTTATTTAATTATAGGATGGATAGAGTGGACCAACTTAAGTTCGAGTTTCATGCATCTAAAATAGGAATGATGGGCGATCGGCATCTTTTATAGTTTTATGGAATTTTATAATAATTTGAATTAATAAAACAATAATGAAGGGGAAATCACAAATAGAAAAGTTTATCATCAATAATAATAATATGTTTATTATTTTATTTTAAGTTGAAAAATTTAAAAGTTTATGATGTAGTTTAAATATTTTATGTTTTCAATCTTTTTGCAGCATATTTTCTGTATTATATATATTAGTTATGAAAATTATATAATTTAGGTGTTATGTAGATATTTGAGGATGTTGAACTATTTATTTTTTCAAAAATTTAAACACTTCTAAATTTAGATTTTACCAAAATAAATTTACCACATTCCGACCAAAACCCACCATAAAATCCAAAATATAGAATAATAAAACAATGTAGAACGAAAATATCAATGATACACAGATAGAGAATAAAATGGAATTAGCTCCTTCAAAGCACACTAATAAAATTTACTTTAATACCCAAAATTCAAATAGCCTATTTCTTAAGTCTGACATCATCTATTTTAAACCAATAAGAAATTAGCATAACCACTTAACATGTGGCAGTGTTTGCAAGTGAACACGGTTAGGTCACAACTCAGAAGTAAAGTGCTATGAACAAGTTATATGTTACTTGTTCTACATGTTTAGTTGTAATCATATATTGTTTATGCCTCAACGACCTGTTACCTTCTTTAATTAAATGAGTTATCACTACCCTTTGATAAGTGTTTTTATCTAGATTGAAGGTGGGTGAGACAAGTGTACTACTATCTAGATTGATTTTATGGTCGTCGTCATGGATAACTCCTAACTCATGCATGGATAACAAGTAGCTCATGCATGGGTAATAGGTAGTGATAGACCTATCACTGTTAACGGACCACAAGTTAAGTGGTTGTGCTAGTCCATGCATGAGCTACTCCTACTAGTTATTTTTTACAATTTTTTTATAATTGTTTATTTAGAATTTTGAAAACGACCATAGAATCAATTTAGAGAGTACACTTGTCCCATCCTCCTTCAATCTATCCTCAATATAGAAAAAACATAAATAATAATCCACACCAAATTTTAAAATATAAACATATATAAATATAAAAATAAAAAATAAAAAATCAACCTATGTAATATTCAACACGTTTGGAAAAATCAAACATACAAATTAATATACCAACATGGATATACTATATGTTCTGGGGTAAATTAATATGGGACATAACAAAGGGAAATTAATATGGAAACCTGTACTTCCTTAACTCAAAGAAGGCTGCGGCCGGCTATGCTCCGAGTCTATTTGGCAATGAAATAATAGTTAAATGAATTTGAATATTTAAAAATAATAATAAAGATAAATCTCAAGTCATACTATGGAAAACAAGAATTTATTAAATATTTTCATTGACCTTCTGGGTGGGAGGATAATATAAATAAATGGATAGATAGGTTTGCACAATTTTTTGTAGAAAATAATTGTCATAGTTGTATTTAATATGGTAGCATGAAAATTGAGACTTTGTAACTACATTTATTATTATTTTTATTTTTATTTAAATCAAATTGGTATTTTTTGGAGAAAATAAATTTATTGATTGTTGAATATTATTTTATTGGAATTTAATCTAAAGAAAACTTGGAGACTTGAGATTGGAAGATAGAGGTTTTTTTTTTCTTTTTCTTGGAGGATATTTTGGGAGGAGAATTTTTGAAGAATTGGGAGAGTTTGAGAACCCTTCGAGTATTTGATACATAACATACTGGTGCATCACTATTCTGTTCTTTGGGGGTCTCAGATATGGAGGACCAAGAGGCCATTTGGATGGATTCCTAGGGCTACGGAGCTGGCTAGGCCCCTAGTTGGATGGGAGGTAAAACCATGGTTTTCCTTTGGGAAATGAAGGGGGAAGCAACTCAAGGGAAATATTAAGGCTTGATTTAGTTTGGACTTCCTCACCATTCTTATATTGAGGTATTCTTCTTGTGATTTTAAATTACTTATATATTATTGTAAAATTCTATTATACCATTGTAAAATGCTTATATGTTGCTTATATGCTACTATAGTTACATGATTCATTATGATATTTCATACTAAGTGAATCATTAATGGATTATTAGTATTTCTGAAATATTCGATCAAGAAGTAACAAACCTCAATGGGTGTTACAAATGATAAGGTTTCTGTTATAAATTTCCATTTAAAATGGGTGCGGTTTTTTTTATAGAAATGTGGGGAATGATAAGGTTTCTATTATGTAATACGTTGAGGTTATTTAATAGTTTGATGCTGATCTCCTTTTTCTAGCATTCTTTAGCTATAAAAAGTTGTGATGTGCTTGTAGGTGACAACGACTATGGCTATTTGCAGCTGCAGACAGCTCTGACAAAGAAGCAGCAACGCAAACTACAATGGAAACCCCTATTTTGGTTGGAGGTGCTGGCGACTATGGCCAATAAAGCACCAACTGGAAACCCACCCCTTCTTTTGTTTACAGGTGGCTAGAGAAAAGAAGTGGCAAACAACATGGCTATGGAAACCTTTTTCTTGCTTGTAGGTGGTTGGGGCTATGTCCAAGACGCAAAAACCAACACTTCTATGGTACCCCTTTTTCTGCCCCACATTGGTAAGTATTAACTATTAATTATTTCTTTCAAATTAAATATGGTGTTTAGCACATAGCGTTTTCTCAAGGTTGCAACTTGCCAAGACGCTCATGGCTTTCTTTATATAATTAAATCATTTAGATTTCTTTACAAGCTATGAGGTTTTAAAATGCACATCACTGAGAATGATCATTATGGTTAATACATGATGCAGGGGTTTTCAAATACACATTTGTTAGGTAGCGATGCGAATTCACAGTTGTGTGGTGTTTGGCATTGTACGTTAAGGAAAAACCTAGAAATATGCTTGCTCCATATTTCCATTAGAGCTATCGAGGTTGCCAGCCTCCCATCTGTCCACGATTTTATCACCAAAACTTTGCATTATTTAATAGGAAATTGTTGTACAAAGGTATGCTACTTTTTTATACAGAGGAATATTACAATATTTGTGTTCTTCTTGTGCCCCAAGAATGGCATCAAGGTTTTACACTTTGCTCGGTGCTACATCTTGTCACGACTTTAGTCTTTAGTTTTGTTCTCCGTGGATGAATTGCAACAAACCTGCAGTCTTTTTAGGCGATTATTAAAACCAAGCGACAAAGCTCCCATGCCATGATCATATATTTGTGCTTATATATTTTATGTTGTGCCATATAAAAGAGTAAACTACTTGCAGGGGTGGCTATAATATCTTGTTCAAAATGAGGGAGCGCTCCATACATTGGGTAAAGCCAAAAATGCAATCCCAATACAAGAAGACTATATTCAAGCATACAATTTTGTGGGATGAAATATCTCAAAATATGAAACGTTGAGGATAAGAGATAATCCCATAGGATCATGTATAAGCATGCAAGAAACCAGGTGAAATCTGGTAGTGCATTTGCGATTATCTCACAAAAATAAAAAATAGTATCCTCTCCTTGAGTATTGCTAGAATGATCCTGTGTCCAGTGCCGGAAATATTGATGTAGCATTGATAATACAAACAGTTACCATATGTCATAAATCTACAATTCAATTCACCAAATGAACATGCACATTTCAAAATTCTCATCAAACCGATCTTAACACCTTTATGTTGGTCCATTATTTTAACATGTTAGAATGATATATTACGAACTGTGGTTTTGATAAACAAGATCCATGAGGTGGTAGTGTCCCGACATTGTCACCTGCTATTGCAAGGGAACATATGATGTAGAAGGAACCAGAAGAGTGGGTGTCCAGCAAAACAGGAGAACAAATTGTGTTGATCTTAAACTAATTTAAGTTCTAAACATTATTATGAGTTGTAACTTGTTTGATAGTTTAGTCTACTTTGTTTAACATAATATTATTCAATAGTTAATTATCCTCATTATATTAATTTTAATTTTCAATCAACCAATAGTTTGTATATCAAAACTAATAGCTCAATAATTTATTGAATATCATTTTAGAGAGTCTTTGCTGAAGTTTATGTAATTGTTAGCTAAAATATTTTAACTAACATATCAATATTTTTACAAAACAGATAAAAAATATTTAACTAATAATAAAGTTTTTTAGTGATTAAAAATTTACAAAACAATTTTACTTTAATTCATGTACCCAAATTCTTTTAATAATGTAATGTCATTGTACTTACTATAAAATGTGAGCCATATTACCTTATTTAAAAAAAATACAAAATACTATTTCCAATGAATAGCCTGAAGAATTATTTGATGGATCATAAATATAAATAATTTAATTATTTTTCATTTAATAGGATATTAAGATTTTGTTATCTTTATATATTTAGATGGCCCTATTTCCAATGAATGACATGAAGAATTATTTGATGGATCATAAATATAAATGATTTAATTATTTTTCAAGGTATCAAGATTTTGTTAAATCTCTATATATTTAGATGGCATTTGTATTGTTTCTTATTTTAAATATTTAGATGGCATTTGTATTGTTTCTTATTTTAAATATGAGATGTTCGATGGTATTTGTATTGTTTCTTATTTTAAATATAAGATGTTTGAGTAATAGTAAAATTTTGAAATAACATTAATCAAACTTTTATAACTCTTAATAAGTAGAATATTGAAATGAATATTTATATTTTAATAATTAATATATATATTTTTATTTTTAATATAAAATTTATCATTTTTTAAGGAGTTTTTAATTATTAATCTAATATAAAGAGTGGCTTGACAATACATCCATTCAATACATACAAGTAGCATAAAATTTGTGATATAAATTTATATTTATTTTGAAAATATTAGTAAATTGATTTTATTTTCATATATTTTTTAATATTTTATAAAAAGTTTTATTTAATAAAATTTTAAGATAAAATTTATATTATACTTATAAAATTTAAATCCTTATAGAATTATATAGGAA
Source organism: Larix kaempferi (assembly GCA_027924585.1). Lineage (NCBI taxonomy): Eukaryota > Viridiplantae > Streptophyta > Pinopsida > Pinales > Pinaceae > Larix > Larix kaempferi. Next base: position 3,126,644 of record BSBM01000579.1, on the reverse strand, counting down.
AGATATAGCCGAATCTCAAGAGCCGAGTAAAAACATTCCCATCGAACGGAGAGAGCATAATACCCCAGTGCACCTAGGTAGAATCTTTTTTTGTAATTAACAGTAAAGAAGTTAATACCTTGTCGTGACCAAATTAGATACAAATTCATTACATAAAAACTGGGTTGTATGTTACGAACCAAGAGTTGGTTGTGTTGGCTCCAAGTTGACATGTCAATGGAACCCATGATTATGATTGAGTGCTGGTTATGTTGATTCTACGATGGCCATCGAAGGGAGCCATGGATACAACCATGGTCAGCTTCAAAACCCCAACAAACAGTGCATCAAAATTAGATGCTTATGAGTTAACTCGACGAGATAACATGTAAACCATGAGTAATTAATATACCTGAAGAAGCAAAGCTTAATACAAAATTGTTACCTTAGAGAGTATTCATTAATCCAGTGCATTAGGAGATTGAACCTTCCCCTTTTTCCATCATAAAATATGCGCAGAGGAAGATAAGAGCATCTTAAAAATTAACAACACAATACAATATAAAATGAACATCATGAAAGAAACATATATATATATATGAGAGAAGTGTGATAACAAGTAATGATTTGGAAATGTGTGAATTATAATGTAATATAAACATTATGAATATTGTATAGATAAAATTTATATCTATATAAAATAGTGAAATAGAAGGTACTACAAAGGCAAAAAAGTGAAACAAAGAATATTTGCATTGGATATAAATAAGGTATGGGATTTTTAAAAATAATATCAATATGCACACAAAAAAGTGAAAAAATAAAGCTTGCATGAGATATGGTGGAATATATCAAATATTAAAAAATAGTTTTCTCCAATTTACTCATAATAATGTGATTTACATTACCATTATGGCATCGTACTAAAAAATTAATAAAAATTATTAAAATGAAAAAAAATATATGAGAAATTAAAAACCTGACTCCATAACACATGACTTCTTGAAATTCCAAGATCATGTTATAATTGAGCCTTCAAAGGAAAAGATAGAACCTGCAACCAAGATAAACACAACATCCCACCAAAATGTAGAAACAAATATACAGTGACCAAACAAATAAAATGTTCAGACTCAGACATCATAATTTAGAAAGTCATGGCCATCTCAAGCATCTCTCGTAATAAGAGAATCTTAAACATATGCAGTACTACAACAAAGGAAAAAAACAAAAAACAAAAAATCCTAAGCCATCTATATATTTAGATGGCATTACTCTGTAAATTATATGAAAGCAAGCATATACCTACTCTGCTCTATGCCCTTTCCTACCTTTCCACCTAAAAGCGTTGAACCTGAAATCACAATGAAAATAAATTACCCCAAAAATCAAATGACACTACATTACCTAGTATCCCCAGATCCAAATTCTTTCTCACACACTCACACACCAACCAACCCTTAAACTAAGCACAAATACAAAGTGATCCACTTAACATACAAAACCCATGAATGGCATGTGGAGATTGGCCAGAAATCAGGAAGAGTACCAACACTTACTACAAGTTGAAACCCATGCTTTTGAACCGTATCCTATCCTACAATGAGTATTGTTTGACATAATTTTAGAAATGAATTCATATTCTTTTAAGAAATATTTCCATAAAATTGAAGCCAAATTTTTTTCAATGCCCTCACAACCAATGTAAATAAATGACCAATAAAAAAAAGAGTTGGTACCATTGGAAAATAAGTAACCTCATTGCTCGTAACTAAAGCAGTAAATGATGATATGACGTGGGATTTTCAAATAATATTTTCAATACAAACAATGACTATGACTCCACACAACTTGATCTAGAGACCTATCTAGTGCCTTAGACCCGTCAATCTGATTGCTCAGATCAAAACAAATGAGAAGAATGATAAAGATGAAAACAATTACCAATTCAGAGAGAATGTATGTGTCAAAATCGTGATTAGCCAATACAAGACCATTTCTAATGCTTGTTCAACCATCTCCACCCCCACCTCCAAATATTAAATAATGAATTGTCTTATTATGTTGCTTATCCTCCTCTCTTTTCAATGTCAATGTGTTGTGAAGTTCTACCCATGAGGCGCAAAACAAGGGGAAACTGTAGTGCTTAACACATGCCAGTAGACGATATTTTGGAGGGATTGAATAAAAATGATATAAGCATGGAAATTCTCATTAACACATTCTGTCAAACACTTTTAACATCAGGGTTTTAATTAAAGATTTACTCATAATACTTTGAAATTAAAACCACCAATTCAAAAGCCCTTCAATACTGAAAATTAAGCAAGCACATAGAACACAAGTGTTTTTGGTCAATCTAGACCAAGAAAAACCTCAATTTGGGTAAAACCCTAAGAGGAATATTTTTCATGAAGAAGAGTATACTAAGAAAATTCTTTACAATGAATTTTTCTTCTAACCCTTACTGACAAAATTTTACAATAAAATATTATAGCAGTTGTCTACCTCAAAATATATGCCAAACAGTAGCTGTATGACCTTTGGTATGACTTTCCACATGTGGTGTACGGTATATTACACTCTTCACACTTTCTTCCTCAATTTCTGAGCCCACACATGCCTGGAATTAATGTTGTATGGTCTGCATTTAATGTATAGTCAACCTTCTTGGGATTCGAGCCATATTTCTTGGGATTCGATCCCACACATGTGACTGTAATTATTGATGTACAGTCTTCTATAGGCATCCTTGGGACGCATGCTGCTACTTTTCCTTGGAAATTGTGCCTTTTCTTCCTTGGGAAGTCTTCTAGGTCTTCAACCTCTCCTCTTTCTTTCTTTTGATGGCGAGTGTATCTTTTCTTTTGTCCCTTTCTCTTCTTTTATACTTTACTTTTCATTAACTAACCCTAACTACCAAAGAAACTACATAATCAATGGCTAGGATTAGATATAGAGATCTAGGGTCTACAGAAGATGTACTTTTAATAAAAAATAATTATTAAATACATCACTTAAGTGAGACCCACTTTTATAAAGTACAAAAGGTCTTTATTTACATAAAATTCACTTTTTACATAAATACACAAGGAACAAAGCCTTTAAGTCCCCCTCATCACACCCACACCAAAAACATGAGGGAGGACCTTCAGAGTTATCTTTTCAACACTCCCTCCTAACGAGGGTGTTCCTTCTAGTGCCATCAAAATCTCCACCTCCCATTCCTGACGCAAATCCCTCTTGCTCTGGAATGCCTCTCGGAGACAAGTGCCCGACCCTGAACTGGAACTCTGACTCTTGAGACTCTATCTGAGCCTCATCAACCTACTCATCACCATCACCGCTAGAATGTACAAGTCTTATGCTAGTGCTACAAATAGATCCACTTTCCTCATTCGAAGAAATGTAAATAACATGCCGATCAGATGTATCTCCTACCCCATCCTATGAATTTGAATCAGATAGCCATCCACCTGTCCTTGGACATATAAAATGTCCTCTCATAACATATAATATGTCCCTGTTGGTCCTAACTAGTTCCTCCATCCGATAAAGGAAAACATGACTAGACCTAATCAACAAACCATCACCATCATCCTAAAAATATTATGCCGAGAGTTTACTAACCCTCATCTCAGGAACAAAAAGAACTCCATGTATCTCTAGGACCTCACCAAGGTCCAGTTGGAACCTAATTGTTCCAACTCATCGGATAACTATGTGTGGAATGTCAATATCCGTATGAATATAATATCTTGGTTCCAACTCTACGATGATCTGGAATGCATCATATAATCCAGCCATATGTCTATTTGACCCACTTTCAACAATCCAGACATGCTCAAAAATTGAGTTCCCCACATTAGGTCAATAGAAAACTAGAGAAAACTCATGTTCAAACTGTACTACAAACTCATCTACTACAGTATCTTTCTTTGTATGTCCCTTCTTCTTCTCAGGACATTTATAGGAAAAGTGTCCCAACTAGACACAATGAAAGCATATGATCTGACAAATATATCTCTTCTTCTTGTTCTTGGAATTGGTTGCAAGTGCCACGTCGTGCTCAACATCTTCACTAAGCTGACCAACTTGAGACCCCTCACGGATCTCCTCCTGGGTAAAGTCATCCCATAATCTGGACCAACTAGGAAGCTTCTCTCTGCCCACAATTCACTTTACAAAGATGTCCCACTTCTTGGTGAAGCCCTTTAGGGATATCCTCACCAACTCAGAGTGAGGGACAGTATCTCCTATTGCTTCCAACTCATCCTTCACCTGTGCAAAACGAGTCAAGAAGGATTCTACACTTTCATCTTTAGTCATTTTTATACTATGTAGCTTATCTCTAAGTGCCATCTTGTTGTTCTCATTTTCAGCTTTGAACAAATGGTTCAAAGTGTCTCACATCTCCTTAGATATTTTCTTCTCTACTAAATGTGGAATGAGATGGTCTTTAACCCCATCTAGGATGACTCTTTGATCCCTAGCTTCAAGAGCTTCATGCTCATCAAGATCATCCTTATCTGTTGGCTTGGTCACGGTACTATTTGTAAACCTCCAAATTTCACAATAAATATTGTAGCAGTTGTCTACCTCAAAATCTATGGAAAACATTAGCTGTATGACCTGATGTACGATTGTCCACACATTATGTATGGTACAGTACGGTCTGCACATTTTCTACCTCGATTTATGAGACCACATGTGCCTACAATTAATGTTGTACGGTCTGCATTTAATGTACATCTAGCCTTCTTGGGATTTGAGCCCACACATGTGACTATAATTATTGTTGTATGGTCTACTACAGGAAGCCTTGGGATGCGTGCTGCTACTTTTCCTTGGAAATTGTGCATTTTCTTCCTTGGGAAGTCTTCTTGGTCTTCAACCTCTCCTCTTTCTCTCTTTTGATGGTGAGTGCGTCTTTTCTTTTGTCCCTAACTACCTGATCAATGGCTAGGATTAGATCTAGAGATCTGGGGTCTACAATATATATACTTTTAATAAAAAATAATTATTAAATACGTCACTTAAGTGAGATCGACTTTTATAAAGTACAAAAATGTCTTTATTTACATAAAAGTGACTTTTTACATAAATACACAATGAACAAAGCCTTTAAGTCCCCCTCATCACACCCACACCAAAAAAATGAGGGAGGACCTCCAGAGTGATCTTTTTAATAGGGATATGATGCGATGTCAATGTTGTGAACAAATGCTAGTAATTGGCAACTTGAAAAACCTCTTGGATCCGAACAAGAGGGTTTAGATTGACGGCTGGCTAGTCCTCCACTAGAAAAAAATTGTCATGCCAACTTCTGGTTAAACTAAACTTCTTCTCTATTCTCACTACCATATTAGCTTCAACATTTCAAATGCAACAAAGACACCATATCCTTTCCGCAATGAGTCCTCACAAAGGAGGAAACCCAAAAATCAAATGGCGTATGTTTAAATGAAGAGAACGAAACTTACAATACTTTCTGAACATCAAGAACAAGGCCTTTAGGGCTCATGGTACCTTAGTATAGAGATGGTGAGCCATGGGGTTTGCACAAGTTCGAAGACCAAGACTTCAATTAAAACTATGTATGTCCACCTGAACCCTGTACTGGATGAGACCAACGAAGTGATGGGGCATTAAGAGTTGTGCAGGACCTGATGTTAGCCTGCTGCCCCCTCTTGGGCACCAAAAATCAAGGATGACGTCAGCGTTTTGCAGCCAATAAATTAAAAAAAAAAAATCATTTTTAAAATTCGATTTTTATAAAAAAAATTCAAACCTTTGTCCAAACTATAGGCACAAGAAAACATTTATAGATTAGTATAGGTTCTAGGAAGGATTAATAAGCATTCAACGACCCGTATGTATCCTCTGTCGAGGACATAATAAATTGTATTGTATTAGATATGGAAGCAAGGTATATTGCTGCTTATGCTAGCATTTCGATTTCACAAAGTATAGGTGAAAGATTGCATTTATGTTTTTTTTTTTTATCTTCTTATTAAAGTAAAATATATTAGTAAATAATATGCATTTTGGATATTTATTTTTAAATATAAAAATGTTTTAAATTTAATAATATATATATATATATTTTTATATAATATATTTATTATTTTATTAAAAATCATATATTGGTTATCCATATTCTTGGATTTCAACTATTAACAATATTTAATTTAAAGTTTTCAATTTTTTTTAATTTAATAATATAAAAATCACACAATAAACCAAAAATTCTAATGTGTATTTAAAAAAAAAAATATTTTTCAATTAATAATATAAAATCATATAACAAATCAAAATTTCTAATATATATTTTTCAATTTTTTCTATTATTTAACTAATAATATAAAAAACACAACAAACCAAAAATTCTAATATACATTTTCAATTTTTTCTACTATTTAACTAATAATATAAAAAACACAACAAACCAAAAATTCTAATATACATTTATTATTTTACTAGAAAACACATATTGTTATCAAACATCGTTGGATGCCAACACTATTTGATTTGAATTTTTCATCTTTGCTTACCTATTACTATAGAAATCACACAACAAACCAAAAGTTCACAATTTTGGAAAGCCATCTGAGTCACTCTCCATAGGTCATAGTTATGACCTTACTTACTTACACTTTGGCCAATTTCATTTTAGATACTTTCTTAACGTTTTTAAGCCAAATTCTCCACGCAAAACAGTCAAATGTTGATGAATTTTGGAAAGCCATCTTAACCTACTCCACAGAGAAACTTCACTTAACAGCCTTGGTTCATTATCCTTGGCCAATTTTATTTTGTAACAAGAACATTGTGAACCGATATTCACATTATTACATTTTGTTTAGGCAAGGCGTATTGCCACCACTCCCTATATAACTTGAAATATAGATCACTCCCTTATAAGTCAAACCATGGACATATTTGGAAAATTACTTGGACCAACAGTAATCTTTTTAATCACGCAGGAACGGAAAACCTCACTGACTTCATTTATCATTGATGACCAAAATGGAGCTACATTTTTTTACCAGTCTGTAGTTTTGATATTTTGTTGGAAAAAGCTACAATCAATTCGAGTTGTACTGAACGCAGTCTATTTCATTGTCAACTTTAATAATTTACTTGTTTCACAGTAAAAGTATGACTTCACCTAGAGTGACAAAGCTTGTGCCATCTTCACATAGTCAGCAGTGGAACACCAAGAAGGAAGGCAACATGCACGACTAATCTTGTCCAAGAGTTCTTGATGTTAATTCGATAGCAAATGTTAGAGCACAACACTTACAGTCTTAAAAATTGAAGCCAGAATTTTTTCAATGCCCACAACTAGTGTAAATAAACGACCAACAAAAAAATAGAGTTGGTACCATTGGAAAATAAGTAACCTCATTGCTGGTAAGTACAGCAAGCAGTGAATGATGATATGACATAGGATTTTAAAACAATATTTTCGGTACAAACAATGAATATGACTCTATGCGATTTGATCTAGAGACCTATCTAGCTCCCCAGACTGGTTGATTTAAATAATAAATCTTTGGAGCCCTCTTTGACATCTCTAAATCATGTGAAGCAAGGTAAGTATCATTGGGTTGCATAGATTCCGTTAGAAATTATAAATTAGACAAAATTTAAAAGCATTCGAGAAATAGATGCAAAAATAATTCAATGAACAAAACTATTAAAGGTGTGAATATGTGATCTCCTGTCATTATAAACAATGTTAGATCCCTCCTCAAGATGATTGTGAAATCAAAATCCCTTTACAAGAAACACAAACAGTGTGCGTTCTATGAAATTAGGGATTTAGGTGCATAAGATAACAAAACCGACACTAGGGTTTATGTGTTTCCTCCTCACAGTGCTTCAACACAAGTATTAGGGATTTTCAAGAAACACATGCATAAATGGAAGACTTAAAACCCTCATGTTCGTTGCTCTCATTCTCGAATCAGCTTCAGCGTAGATTTCAAATGAAACAGAGAGACCACATCCATTCTGCAATGAGTCCTCGCAGAGGAGAAAACCCAACAATCAAATGGAATATGTTTAAATGAAGAGAAATAAACTTACAATAATTTATGAACGCTAAGACCAAGGCCTTTAGGGTTCATGGTACCTTAATATATAGATGGGAAGCCACGGGGTTTGCATGGGTTCAAAGACCAAGACTTCCAATAAAAATATGTCCATCCACCTGAACCATGTATTGGATTATTCAATATCCAATTGTAATGTTTCACAGCATAAACACACTTAACCAGAACATTAAATAAGTTTGCAACTCCACAGAGAAGTCTATAAGGTCATGCACATTAAAATGACCCTCTCTTAACTCGTAATTATTAATTATTACTACATTCGTATAAGCTCCTTCCATGCAGAGACCAACGAAGTGATAGGGCATTAAGAGTTGTTTAGGACCTGACATCAGTATTTTGTAGCCAATAAAATTTTAAAAAAATCATTTTTAAAATTCGATTTTTATAAAAAAAATTCAAACCTTTGTCCAAACTATAGGGAAAGGAAAAATATTTATAGCTATAGGTGTGGAGGACATAATAAATTGTATTGTATTAGATATGGAAGCAAGGTATATTGCTTCTTATGCTAGCATTGCCATTGCACAAAGTATAGGTGAAAGATTGCATTTGTGGTTTTTATTTTTTATTTTTTATCTTCTTATTGAAGTAAAAGAAAGAAAATTTCACGTAGAAAAGCTCACATGCACGAGAAATCTCAACAAACTTCCCCACTAGGTCGAGCAATCCATCTAACCCCACCATCGGGCCATATATCCTTGAAAAGTTGAAGTAAAATATATTAGTAAATAATATCCATTTTAGATATTTATTTTTAAATATAAAAATGTTTTAAAGTTAATAATGTATAAATTTTTTTATAATATTTATTATTTGATTAAAAAGCATATATGGCTGATCAAATATTGTTGGATTCCCACTATTAACAATATTTAATTTAAAGTTTTATTTATTTTTAATTTAATAATATAAAAATCACACAATAAACCAAAAATTCCAATGTATATTTTTCAAATTTTTCATTTTTTAATTAATAATATAGAAATTACACAACAAACCAAATTTTGTAATATATATTTTTCATTTTTTAACTAATAATACAAAAATTACACAACAAACCAAAAATTGTAATGTATATTTCTCTATACAACATTCATTATTTTACTAGAAAACACATGCTTGTCAATCACACAACAATATTTGATTTGATTTTTTCATTTTTTCTTACCTAATAATAGAAATCACACAACAAACCAAAAGTTCACTATTTTGAAAGCCATCTCACACTTATGAAATTAGTTTCTTACACTTTGGCCAATTTCATTTTAGATACTTTCTAAACCTTTTTAAGCCAAATTCTCCACGCAAAACAGTCAAATGTTCATGAATTTTGGAGAGCCATCTTAAACTACTCTAGAGAGAAAGTACACTTAACAGCCTTGGTCCATTATCCTTGGCCAATTTTATTTTGTAACAAGAACATTGTGAATCGATATTCACATTATTACATTCTGTTCAGGCAAGGCGTATTGCCACCACTGCATGTATAACTTGAAATATAGATGACTCCCTTTTAAGTCAAACCATGGACATATTTGGAAAATTACTTCCAACACTAATGTTTTCTAAAGAAAGAGTTTTATATAATTAAATGCACAATTGGAATAGATTTATTTTTCTTTCACGCAGGAGGTTTCTAAGCACTACGGCACTTGCAGAATGTACCATTTCTTTTGAGCGGGAAGTCACGATTTTTTCATGGAAAAAACAAAAAAAATTTCTGAACAGTGATAACTGCATAGATTCATTTTGCAGTTGCTTCATGCAGGTTTCTTACCAGTAATAACTACATATTTGACTAGCTTTTGCTTGAATTCGTCCAGCCATAGAGGAAGAGGAGATGCACCTTTCGTAGCCTTCGATCTTGTGGAGAGAAATGATCAGGTGTGAACTACAGGGGATCTAATTATGGATTTCTATTATTATTAATTACCAAAAAAAGTAATAATAATATTTCTATTAGTAATAAGGGGCGAATGAATGATTTCACAGGAATTTTTCTAGAAATAAGGGGCAAAATATAGATTGGAGGGAGATTTTGTTAAGAAATCAGGGGTCACAAAATATAGATTGGAAAGAGATTTTGCTAGGTTGAAAATAATTTTTTTCATTTTTCTCTATTAATATATGGGAAGCTATTTGTTTGGATTTAGTTTTCTTGTAATAAATATTGGATGTATATATTTTAGTTGAAAAAACCTTTCCATATAAGAAAATAGCCCCCTAAATTTTTGTAACCCAAGAACTAAATTTAGACCCTAAAATTATCCACATTTCTAATTAATCAAAAATATTTTTTCCGACTTTCTTGCTTCAAAGACATTTAATCTCTTATTTTATTTATTAAAAAAAATCCCCTATCCTCTTATTTTTACATATTTATCAATATTATTAATTAATTTAATATTTGATTATTTTATGGTTACTTCTATTATTTAATGTATAAAAATTTAAGAATTTTTTAAGTTTTTATTAATATAAAATATTTTCCCCTCTTTCTTCAATTAATGTTTTATTAAATAACCTTTTTTTAATAACTTTTTGCAATTAATATTTATTTATTTAACTTTTTTATACATTTTTCCATAATTTTTTTATGATGATGATGATTAACGTCCACTGAGACCCTTTGGTCTATCGGACCTTAAGAGAAGATAAATGAATTACTTGTATTTTTGTAAAATTTGATTCCTATGAAGGAACAGCTGAGAAAGAAGCGTTCGTATGTTCTCATAATTTTGACAAGTTAGAAGATCATGGAGATTGGATTTGTAGCAAAGATTAGGAAACTATGATCGAATGTGGGTGTATGCAGGGCACTCTAAAAGAAAGTGAGATTCGTCCCCAACGCTCATGGAGTGTACCCAAGGCACTCTAAAAGAAAGTGAGATTTGTCCCCAACGCTCATGGACTCACAGAGCTGGCAGATCCTTTCTTTCCATGGTGTTTTAGGTCCTTTCCTCCCATAGTGTTTTAGGAATTGTCCATGATCCTGTTTCGCCATGAAGCTCATAAGAGTTCTTACCTTTAATTTAATTCAATTTCTTCTATTTAGCTTCTATTCTCTTATACTTCATTATGATCATCAAGATGGAATGAAACTTCAAAATATTTAACCCAATAATTCAACATCCTAAACACTAACATAATGATTCAACACTATAAAAACATCCATCCATTTTCAAATTCCATTCCATTTAATTTTTATTTTAAAATACATCACTTTCTCAATGTAATATTTTATTTCATCCACTTAAATATCCTTCATAACCATTTTACAAACCAAGAAATTTAAGTATGTTTTAGAAAGAAATTCGGAATAGGGAGAAAAGAAGAACACTGTACAAGTATGTTTTATATTTTCATAACTTTAACATTACGAAACAACTGTTTAGAAATAACATAAGGCAAATTTAAGAAAGACACACAGTGCAACTGTACATCTTCTTGGGCAAGAATATTCCTCCTCCCATTTGGCATTTCGATAATAGAAAATGGTACCCAGCAAAGTAATCAACAATCTGTTTGTCCAACAAGAAAATCACACTTGAAAGATGATTGCAAAATTACATTAGCAATTTTAATATTGAATCCGATGACAACATGTAGTTTTACGAAATGACAGAAATCACATTTTCAGAATATATTTAAATAAAATATATTTACAATTAAAAAATATAAGTTCATGCATCATTTTTTAAAAACAAACTTACTTAAAATTCAGAACATAAAAATAAATATATTTAAAATAAAAATGTTTTGTTTCTATTAAAAGAAATTGAATAAATTAAATAGTTACAGGTTAGCAAAGTTGAGTCTCCATTCGGTTGAAAAAAAGTTGAGTCTCCATCCAAACTATATTGAATAGCTATAGATTAGCAAAATTGATTCTCCACCCAAACTACATCCAAAAAATCATCATAATTACGTTAATAATTTTAAAATTGAATTTGATAACAAGTTGGTAATCACATTTTCAGAATATTAAAGTAAATATATTTATAATAAAAAATATTTTGAAAAGAAATTATTTTCAGGTAATCTACCTAAGCAGACTTAAAAGCCAGATCTCCCTAGTCCAAGTGGATCTAGAACAAATAAACACATAATAGAATCAACTTCCCTAGAACAATAAAATTGCATATAGATAAATGGGTCTCTTACCTGGGATTCACAAATCCTCTTGCTCTTTTCTTGATCCAATGCTCCAACACCTTTAGATCTACAACTGCAAAGTCCTGTTGAACAAGTGGAAACAATCAAATAGTAAAAGCATATATCACATATGATTGATCTAAGCTAACAGTTAAGGAAGTAAGCTCTAAACATCAACAACAGGATAATGTATATGGGAAGATATTGTATTAACTGCATAAAGGAGAGTACAATAAAAGAGAACGTTACAGCCTATGCCTTAACGTTGTAACCTTCCTTCCCTCAAGCCAAGCCAAGCCAAGCAAAGCTTCCAAAGATGAAGCAAATCTCTCAAGGATGAGTGAGAGTCACCTAGGATAATTTCACCAGCATGAGAGTACTATAGAATTTTCTCCCTTTGGAATGGAGAGGGGTTTCATATTTATAATACCAAGTGGATAGAGTAAGTTGAATATTATGGGGACAATGATAAGGGATCATCCGTGAGGTTAGGGAACCAAAAGACAACTCACCTATGAATTAGGGATAACCATCCACCTCATCATGTTTCGAGAAGTGGCTCGCAGGCTTCATTTATCCATTTTAACCAACACCGGTGCATGCTGAATGAGAGCAGTTTGCGCCAGGAAGGGGAAAGCGCACGTTGAATGAAGGAAACCTGTGCCATCGGTGCAAACTTCCAAATAACACTTTGCACCGAGTTTAGTTAGGCGCTTCTTGCTAGAAGACAAGTTGCGCCGACCCAACTAGAAATTGTGGATAAATGATCAGCAACTTGCTCTAGATAACTTCTGGTGAGGGAAACTTCAGAGATCAAGGCATTGAGTTGACATAGGACTCATGATGTTGAGATTTAGGTGTAACAAAAATATAAGTTCACTCATCATGTTCTAAAAACACACATACTTAGAATATAAAAATAAATATATTTATAATAAAAACACTTCTATTAATTAAATTACGAGTGTACACTTGTCTTAATTGTCCTTCAATCTAGTAAAATAACTACACTTTTTTTTCAATGGAAATATGCCAACATCTGCTACTATTCAGAAGAATCAAGATACAGACAGATTTTCATTCATTATAACATAGGGGTTCATCAAGAGCATCATGTCACTTACAAGAATTAAACCTGGGTAGGGGGTAGTAATCATTCTTCCCAAACACCCAAGCTACATCCAATGGACTAATAAAATAACTATTTATAAACATCCATAGAGAAAATATTTAAAATCTAATTTAAAATAAAATAAATTAATATCATCTATGTAACGTGACAATATTTACTAGCTCAAGCATTCAAAAAGATCCAAATTTAGTCTTGTTAATATGCAGGATGTGGAGTTTGGCTCCGTTTCAAAGCATATTGCAAGAAGTTATACCACAGCATCAAGACTTATGTGCATATTTGATGTCAAAAAGCCAGTGTCATGTACGTTCTCAATGCACCGAGGGGCCAGCATTATTTTACTTCTTCGTTAATTATCAGAATACAGGGACTGGCATGCCATTCCGGAATGTAAAATGAATAAACAATCGAAAACCTTCTCCTTAAATCAAAATCTATTGTATTTGTGAACTAGAAACTTCTTCTTGTAAATCTATATCGGCAGGTAATGCTACTCGTAGCCGCTTGTTTGAAAAGGCGTTCCAACGGATATATACGTTAACAAGATATATACGTTAATGCTACCAGAGTAACGACCAATATTCGAAGTTGGTCTTGACATGATTTGAAAAAGTTTACAGAGCTGTTGATAGAGTAAAGATAACTGGCTTTCTAACACGGAAAGAAAGCCGCTGGAGAATTCATACTGAATCTTGTTAAAAGCAATTAATCATTTTATCTTTTTAGTGGGAATTCCTTTTTTCGATCATTCAATCTAAGATTTTAAATTAGATTTTCATTGTTACATCAGTGTTATTTGCTTGGAGAATTAAGGAATAGTCAGAATTACATAATTCATTATAGTAACTCAGTAACTCAATAAAAGCATCATATCATTTACAAGAATTGAATTTGAGTGGGAAGAGTAACAATCATTCCTCCCAACTAACCAAACTATATTCAATGGACAAACAAATGTATTATTTAATAAATATTGTATAGTAACATTTTTTCTATTAAAGATACCATTAATATAGATGTCTCCATACTTGATTGTTTTGGGATTGTTTTGGGATTGGAGACAAACACCAACATAATGTAGCATGTGACGTTTTTGGGAGCATTCACCTTTTTAAAGAAGCCATCTACCTTATGGACCATTTCTAATGGAACATCCCCTTGTGTTGGACTTATTATTGGTTTATGAAAGTTGTTTATCATTTTTAATTATGTCTATAGGTTTTTTTTATTTCCCTAAAATAAATCTAAGGTTTTGGTAGATCTATTATTATTTTATTACTGTGTTACCGCATCTGCAAACGCTAAGGTTTTGGTAGATTTATTATTATTTTATTACTGTGTTACCGCATCTACAAACGTTAAGGGAATGGATTCACTGAATCCAAAATAGATACGAATATAAATCACGTCCACTTCTCTCTAATAGTGACAATGTTCACCGAGTCACCGTGCATAAATGTCTTCCCCTATACACCATGTCAAGCTTGATAATGAATCTCAAGTACCCCGACTTCTATGCAACCCCTAGCACTAGAGTATTACAACCCACATACCTCCCTCCTATTTTTGTTATGGATAAATTTATCCATTTGGTTCCCAAAGCCCCTCTCCCCAACACACCTAAGCAATGTCAAATAGTTTAGCGGTGTCAAATACCATGAATTGATGACTCGCTAGACCATCTAAGCGGTGTCAAATAGTTTAGTAAGATAGATTTAGTAACATGTTATCGTAATATTTGCATGGCCTCTTGGGATGCATGGCTTCTCGGGATACATGGAAGATTTCTTTCGAAATTAAAATTTTCTTGTATGAGTGGTTGGTGATGCATTTTGTCTTCAACAATGCATCTACTACATTTACCCTTGCCTTCATCTAGGTCATTTTGTTGTTATATATAAGTATCCAATTTTTATTTTTAGTAACATCTCAGAGGAACATATACAACATGTGTGCAAAGTGTTGAAACTATTGTGCATCCAAATATTGTATATCAAATATAAGAAGTCCTTTGACAGAACTTCATGTTGGTTTCTAGGGCTTTTGATTAAATACAAAAGGGTATTCACCTTCACCCTACTATGCATGAGGCACATTATTCTCGGCCAATCCTTTCTATAAGAATAACATTGTAGAGTTTTCTTAGAGCGCTTAACGATTATAGATGCTTCATTTCCCACTTCCCACACATTGGATGACCATTACACTGAAAGCATATGATTTGACTAAAATATTTCATCTTCTTGTTCTTGGAGTTGGTTGCAAGTGCCACATCCTGCTTAACATCTTCACTAACCTGACCAACATGAGACCCCTCACGGATCTCCTCTTGGGTAAAGTCATCCCATAATCTGGACCAACTAGGAAGCTTCTCTCTGCCCACAATTCACTTTACAAAGATGTCCCACTTCTTGATGAATCCCTTCAGGGCTATCCTCACTAACTCAGAGTAAGGGACCATATCTCCTATTGCTTCCAACTCGTCCTTCACCTGTGCAAAACGAGTCAAGAAGGAGGCTACACTTTCATCTTTAGTCATTTTTATACTGTGTAGCTTATCTCTAACCGCCATCTTGTTGTTCTCATTTTTAGCTTCAAACAAATGATTCAAAGTGTCCCACATCTCCTTAGATATTTTCTTCTCTACTAAATGTGGAATGAGATGGTCTTTAACCCCATCTAGGAAGACTCTCTGATCCCTAGCTTCAAGAGCTTCATGCTCATCCTTATCTGTTGGCTTGGTCACGATACTGTTCGCAAACCTCCAAATTTCACAATAAAATATTGTAGCAGTTGTATACCTCGAAATCTATGACAAACATTAGTTGTATGACCTGATGTACGATTGTCCACACATTATGTATGGTACAGTACGGTCTGCACACTTTCTACCTCGATTTCTGAGACCAAATGTGTCTGCAATTAATGTTGTACAATCTACATTTAATGTACAACCAACCTTCTTGGCATTCGACCCCACACATGAGAATGTAATTATTGTTGTATGGTCTGCTACAGGAAGCCTTGGGATGCGTGCTGCTACTTTTCCTTGGAAATTGTGCATTTTCTTCCTTGGGAACTCTTCTTGGTCTTCAACCTCTCCTCTTTCTCTCTTTTGATGGTGAGTGTATCTTTTCTTTACTTTTCATTAACTAACCCTAACTACCAAATAAACTACTTAAGGAATGGCTAGGATTAGATCTAGAGATCCGAGGTCTACAATATATGTACTTTTAATAAATAAAAAAATTATTAAATACATCACTTAAGTGAGATCCACTTTTATAAAGTACAAAAATGTCTTATTTACATAAACGTCACTTTTTACATAAATACACAAGGAACAAAGCCTTTAAGTCCCCCTCATCACACCCACACCAAAAACATGAGGGAGGACCTTCATAGTTATCTTTTTAATAGGGATATGATGCGATGTCAATGTTGTGAACAAATGCTAGTAATTGGAAACTTGAAAAACCTCGTGGATCCAAACAAGAGCGTTTAGATCGATGGCTGGCTAGTCCTCCACTAGAAAAAAATTGTCATGGAAACTTCTGGTTCAACTAAACTTCTTCTCTATTCTCACTCCCATATCAGCTTCCACATAGATTTCAAATGCAATAGAGACACCACATCCTTTCTGCAATGAGTCCTCACAGAGGAGGAAACCCAACAATCAAATGGAGTATGTTTAAATGAAGAGCAAGAAACTTACAATACTTTCTGAACACCAAGAACAAGGCCTTTAGCGCTCATGGTACCTTAGTATAGAGATGGCGAGCCATGGGGTTTACACAATTTCGAAGACCAAGACTGCCATTAAAACTATGTATGTCCACCTAAACCATGTATTGGATTATTCAATGCTCCAGTTGCAATGTTTCACTGCATAAACACACTTAACAAGAACATTAAATAAGTTTGCAAACCTGAATAGAAGTTTGAAAGTTCATCCACATTAAAATGACCCTTGCTTAACTCGTAATTATTAATTATTACTACATTTGTATAAGGCCCTGCCATGTAGAGACCAACAAAGTGACGAGGCATTAAGAGCTGTGCAGGACCCGACATCAGCCTGCTGCCCCCTCTTGGGCACCAAAAAATGAGGATGACGTCAGCATTTTGAAGCCAATAAAATTATAAAAGAATCATTTTTAAAATTCGATTTTTATAAAAAAATATTCAAACCTTTGTCCAAACTATAGGCAAAAGAAAAAAATTATAGGCTAGTATAGGTTCTAGCAAGGATTAATAGAAATTCAATGATCTGTATATATCCTCTGTCGAGGACATAATAAATTGTATTGTATTAGATATGGAAGCAAGGTATATTGCTTCTTCTTATGCTAGCATTGCCATTTCATAAATTATAGGTCAAAGATTGCATTTGTGTTTTTTGTTTGTTTTATCTTCTTATTAAAGTAAAATATATTAGTAAATAATATACATTTTGTATATTTATTTTTAAATATAAAAATGTTTTAAATTTAATAATATATATATATATATATATTATTTTATTAAAAAGCATATATTGTTGATCAATATCCTTGGCTTCCAACTATTAATATTTAATTTAAACCAAAAATTATAATGTATATTTTTCAATTTTTTTTTTTTTAATTACCAATATAAAAATCATATAACAAACGAAAAATTCTAATATATATTTCTTTATACAACATTTATTATTTTACTATAAAACACATATTGTTATCAAACATCCTTGGATGCCAACATTAAGACTATTTGATTTGAATTTTTCATATTTTCTTACCTAATACTATAGAAATCACACAACAAACCAAAAGTTCACAATTTTGGAAAGCCATCTAAGTCACTCTCCATAGAGCATAGTTATGACCTTACTTACACTTTGGCCAATTTCATTTTAGATACTTTCTTAACCTTTTTAATGCAAATTCTCCATGCAAAATAGTCAAATTTTCATGAATTTTGGAAAGCCATCTTAACCTACTCCAGAGAGAAAGTACACTTAATAGCCTTGGTCCATTATCCTTGGCCAATTTTATTTTGTAGCAAGAACATTGTGAACCGATATTCACATTATTACATTCTGTTCAGGAAAGGATTATTGCCAACACTCCCTATATAACTTGAAATATAGATCACTCCCTTATAAGTCAAACCATGGACATATTTGGAAAATTACTTGGACCAACAATAATGTTTTTAACCATGCCTTGGAACTCTAAAGAAAGTGTTTTATATAATTAAATGCACAATTGGAATAGATTTACTTTTGTTTCACGTACGAGGTTTCTAAGCACTACGACACTTGCAGAATGTACCATTTCTTTTGAAAGGGAAGTCACGTTTTTTTCATGGAAAAAACAAATAACGTTTCTGAGCAATGATAACTGCATAGATTCATTTTGCAGTTGCTTCATGCACTTTTGCAGTGATAACTGCATATTTGACTAGTTTTTGCTTGAATCTGTCCAGCCATAGAGGAAGAGGAGATGCACCTTTCCTGGCCTTTGATGTCGTGGAGAACAATGGTAAGGTGTGAAATATAGGGTGATCTAATTACCAATAGAAAATTAATTTATATTTCTATTATTAATTACCAATAGAAAAGTAATCTAGATTTCTATTTTTATGTCGATAGGTGTTTATATAATAGAATTTTAGGGTGGACTAGTACCTATGTTTTTCCTAGATTGTACAAATAGAATACCAAGAGAATACAAAACAGAACACCGCTTGATTATTATGAATAAAAGTTACAAATATATAATCTTTTGAGAGCCTTCAACAAACTCCTAAGAAAGTGTATCTAAAACTACACGTATACTAACAATATAACTATATACTAATTTAAGCATTTCTCCATTATTATTCCAACACTTCCCCTTAATGGAGAAATGGATTCTCTACCACACCTAACTGTTTTCTACATTCTTCAAAACACATCTTTCCAAGAGGCTTGGTAAAGATGTTAGCCACATTCTCAGTGGTATTACAGTAGGTCAAGTCAATTTCCTTCTCTTGTATCTTTTCTCTTACAAAATGATGTTGAATTTCAATATGCTTGGTTCTGGCATGATAAATTGGATTGAATGCCATTTTAATAGAGCTTTGATTGTCACATTTGAGAACAGTTGGCGTCATTTGCTTGTTGCCAATATCTTCAAGAATTCTCCTTAACCAAACAACTTCACAAGTAGCATTGCATAGAGCTTTGTATTCAGCTTCTGTTGATGATAAAGAAACAGTTGGTTGTTTCTTACTGCTCCATGATACGACCCCTGTTCCTATGTTGAATGCATATCCTGAGGTTGATTTCCTATCATCAGGATTTCCAACACAATCTGAATCAGAGTAACCTATCAACTCAACATCACAATCCTCAGTATACATAATACCAAAATTAATAGTTCCTTTAAGATATTGAAGGAATTTCTTTGCAGCTATCCAGTGGCTTTCTAGTGGTTTAGCCATGAACTGACTCAGGATGCTGACAGAATATGCCATGTCTGGTCTGGTAGTGGTAAGATAGTTTAAACTTCCGACCAACTGGCGATACAGAACACCATTTTCCTCTTTAGTTTCATCAAGACTAGATAACTTAGCATTATGTTCTAAAGGTGTTGATACACCTCATTACGACTCTTCCTGAAGCAATGTAGCCAGCTGATACACCTCCTTATAGCTCTTAGCCGGCATAAGCAGAATGGGCAGCTAGCGATCATCCTCTTCACACAGCAACTCGACCACGCTTTACTCTTACCTCTCACCAGGCTCTGATACCAAAATAGAATACCAAGAGAATACAAACAAAACACCGCTTGATTATTATGAATAAAAGTTACAAATATATAAGCTTCTGAGAGCCTTCAACAAACTCCTGAGAAATTGGATCTCAAACTACACGTATACTAACAATATAACTATATACCAATTTAAGCATTTCGCCATTATTAATCCAACATGTACGAGGATGAGACAAGTGTACTGTCTAGATCTATTCTATGGCATTCCTTCCAAATTTGAAATAAACAATTAAAAAATATATATATAAAATAATGGGTAGCTTATGCATGGATAATTCTTAGCTGATCTATGGATAACTTATTGGTGACACTCAACTTTTGGCCACCGGCCACAAGTTAATTGTCTGTGCTAGTTAAATATATCAACCAACATCAAACTGAGTTCTTTAGTAACTCAATCGTCCTTATCTTATTATTCACAAACAAGCAATTGTTTAATTTATAGGTTTTGAATTTTTTCTTGTTTTAATTAGAAAATTTGTTGGAATTGTATTTACAAGTTGTTGAGATTTTACAATTAGAGTGCTATAAATTATTTCTCAAATATATAATTTAAATAATAAAAAAATTTCTTTTGACTAAATATTTTAGTAATAATGGAAAAAAATTCCAAATACTATACTAGTTAGAATAATTCATTAAAAATATTACAAAACAAAAACTCAAACTTTTAACATGAATGACAATACATTGGAGTCAAAATAACCTTACCAGCATCACGGAAAACCTGACTTACTTCATTTATCATTGATGACCAAAATGGAGCTAAATTTTTTGACCAGTCTGCAGTTTTGATATTCTGTTGGAAAAAGCTGCAATCAATCCGAGCTGTACTGGCCACAGTCTATTTCACTGTCAACTGTAATAATTGACTTGTTTCACAGTAAAAGTATGACTTCACCTAGATTGACAAAGCTCATGCCATCTTCACATAGTTAGCAGTGGAACACCAAGAAGGAGGGCAACATGCACGACTAATCTTGTCCAAGAGTTCCTGATGTTAATTCAATAGAAAATGTTAGAGTGAAACACTTACAGTCTTAAACATGCCTCTACCTGTGCCTCTTCCTTAACTTGGAAAAGGTTATGCAGCTTCCCCTAGATGCACATTCAATGGTGTCCATCCTTCCTAAATTGTTGGAGAGTGTTTTTCAATATATTTGCGTCCAGTGCAGGCACCATAATGTCTTTTGGATATTCATATTCATATGGGTTTTAATTGATTCTTTGGCCAAAGTAAACCCATAACCTAGTTGCAAGTCACATGGCTTAGCCGCAACCATGTATATTGCCATTAAACTCATGGACCCCCTCCCGTAATTGGCCTTTAACATTTTCAATTATTTAGTTATGCTAAAAAGAATTGCAATAGTTTCTTTAGTCCTAATGCAATTCACAGGATCTTATTGATATAAATGCTCACTAGGCTGCAAAGAGGTCTCCCCTGTCAAGACGTCTCTATGGAACTAGGTCACTATTATTATAGAAGCACTAGGAGCGACTACTCAAACCGACTCTTGCATAAACTGTAAACGAATCAGAACATAAATATTACTTCCTATGTCTGGTATTGCATAATAATACAATACATGCTTTAGGTATTGTGTTGAATAGTAGACTCATGTCAAATTTTTACAAAAAAAAAAAAAAAACAAAGCTACCCCACCTTTTTTTATCTGGCATGTGCTCCCCACTCTCCATTGCCCATATGAGATCAAAATCCCCATCTGGAAAGGCTTGGTCTAATGCAACTTCCAATTGAAAAGAAACCTGTGCAAACATGGAGAAATTAAACTCAAGTTTCAGTGAAAGCCAAAGTGATCCACTTAACATACATAACCCATGAATGGCATGTGGAGATTGGCCAGAACTCAGGAAAGAGTTCCAACACTTACTACAAGTTGAAACCCATGCTTTTGAACCATATCCAATCCTACAATGAGTATTGCCTGACAGAATTTTATACCGGAATTCATATTTTGTTAGAAATATTTCCATAAAATTGAAGCCGGAATTTTTTCAATGCCCTCACAACTAGTGTAAATAAACGACCAACAAAAAAACAGAGTTGGTACCATTGGATAATAAGTAACCTCATTGTTGGTAAGTACAACAACCAGTAAATGATGATATGACACGGGATTTTAAAACAATATTTTCAGTACAAACAATGAATATGACTCTATGCGACTTGATCTAGATACCTATCCAGTTCCCGAGACTCGTTGATTTTCCAATCTGATTGCTCAGATCAAAATGAATGAGAATAATGATAAAGATGAAAACACTTACCGATTTAGAGAGAATGTCTGTGTCGAAATCATGATGAACCAATACAAGACCATTTCTAATTCTTGTTCGACCCTCTCCACCCCCACATCCAAAAATTAAATAACATCTTGTTGTTAAATGGGGCGGCTCAGTGATTAGTGACCGTTAGATCTGGAGAATCTCCAGATCTAACTGTCACTAATCACTGAGCCGCCGCATTTAATGCTCCGTGGCTCACTGGTTAGTCTTCGTGGTCGTATTATGCTTCACACATTCCAGTGGGGGATATTTTGGAGGGATATGATGCGATGTCTATTTTGTCAACAAATGTTGGTAATTGACAACTTGAAAAACTTGTTGGATCTAGACAAGATGGTTTAGATCAACGGATATTTATTCCTCTGCTAGAACAAAATTGTCATGCTGGATTCTGGTTAAACTAAAATTCTTCGTCGTTCTCACTCCTAGATAAGGTTCAACATAGTTTTCAAACACAACAGAGAGACGACATCCTTTCTGCAATGAGTCCTCACATAGGAGGAAACCCAACGATCTAATAGCATATGTTTAAATGAAAGCAAGAAACTTAGAATACTTTCTGAACACCAATAAAAAGTCCTTTAGGATTCCTGGTACCTTAGTATATAGATGACGAGCCATGGGTTTGCACGATTCAAATACCAAGACTTCCATTAAAAATATGTTTGTCCACCTGAACCCTGTATTGGATTATTCAACGCTCTAGTTGTAATGTTTCACAACATAAATGGACTAATTAATGTCATTAAATAAGTCTGCAACCCCACAGGGAAGTCTGAAAGGTCGTGCACATTAAAACGACCCTAGCTTAATTTATAATTATTAATTATTACTACATTCCTATAAGGGAATTCCATGCATAGACCAATGAAATGACTGGGCATTAAGAGTTGTGCAAGACCTAATGTTATCCTGCCGCCCCCTCCTAGGCACCAAAAAACGAGGATGCTGTCAGTGTCCTACAACCAATAAAATTTAAAAAAAATCATTTTAAAAATTCAATTTTTATAAAAAAAAAATTCTAATATTTGTTCAAACTATAGGTAGTAACAGAATTACAGGTAATCCTCCAATTTTTCTAACATATGATCTTGTGTATCTCCTGAAGTTATTAACTTCTTGGTGTGGTACATCATATAAAGTTTCAATGTGTTCAGTTGCAGGGTTAGTACTTTAGTGATAACTAGTTTTGTGTTCGAATTCTGGTATTGAACCTTCAAGTTGAGATGTTTCAAGTGGATACCCAGAGAAAAATACTCGAGGGAATGGACTTCTGCTACCAGCCATACAATGGCATCCCTCCTTCTAGTGCCAAATCTGTTGATGCCTGGAAAAATCCTTGTGTCGGCAATAGGGGTTCTCCCCAATGAAAAGTCCCAATTAGACTCTTCACTATTTGGAATAGGGAACCCATCCAGTTTACGGTCCAACTACCGTATAAAATGATCTTGTGATAGTTTTATTGGATGCATCACAATCCACCATTTAGAGTTTTAAGATCTTGTATGCAATGCAGATTACTAGATCTAAATGCACATGATTCTACCTATGCTTGCTTGACGGGTAGAAAGAGGCCTCACTACTAGGTGTTGCATAGGTTCTTACCTCTCATCTTATCACCTCCTCACTATTAGTCAACCAAGAGTATGTCCTAATTAAATGCAATGTTCTAACCTATCTAGCATATCCTTGCAATGAGACAATTTTAAGGAGCAATGATAGTAAACTATATCATACAATTCCAGAAGCTAACTATTGAAAATATTGTATTTAACAACCACAGAATAAAGTCAACACATAGATAGCTTGAGTATTAACACTTATTACATTCATTACTCACAAATAGCACAAAAAATTGTATTTTTGCATTCATATACAACAAGATTATTCTAATCTATTAGAATAGTCCAACATAATAGGAAAGATCTTACCGGATATCGATGAACAAAAAAAAGAAAGTAGTTATGCAGATTTGTTCACATGCTTCAACACAATATTCCATGTATGCTTTCACCCAAAAAACCATCTTTCTCATTAGCAGAAAATAGTTTCTTACACATGACTCTGGTACCAACTTTCACAAGCCAAAAGCCCCCTCATCTAATTTCTCCTAGTTATTTTTACAAACCCAGCCTTTGGGTGACTTATCACTTCACATTCCATAGACCTTTTGCTTTCCAAAACTTTTGTCTCTTTGCGATTACAAAATAAGTGATCAAAATATCAAAATACAATAAAATATCATACTAAGATGATGGAGCGCTCTCTATAGTTTGGATACAATCATTTCAAAGACCAATTTCATCAGATATTACATTTAATTTTTTAGGTTCTAATAACTTTAAATCTACTTAATTAAATAGTAAATCTTTGACCATGGCATTCAATCCTTTAGTTGTTGCATTTTGACCATTTGCTAAGTAATGTGTCTTCATTGTAGCTTGTCCATTGCGCTCTTCTATATCCTCTGGAGTGATGGTCACTAGACATTGATAACAATTATGTATTCTTCTTTGATAGTCCTTAATTTAGCCAAGCGTTGCTCTTTTAGTATTAGATTTTCAAATGATCCAGGAGGAGGTAGATAACACTTTTCGAAAGATCTGGAAATACTCTGGAGAATATCCTCACATTTTGGAATCTATCACTTCATTCTACAATTTCTTTTATGATTTTTGGCAACTATTCAAAATTGAAAAATCTAGCTTGATTTCAACTATAGATCTCTTAGGCAAATGTGGAGGGATTTCTTTGGCTGTTTTCCTCCAAGCAGTAAGCTTATTCATCCTATCATAAATTTATGTAAGCTTTTTCCTCGTAAAAGTGGCTTCCTCGAAAATTTTCCTGGGCCTAGTTACCATCCCTTCCACTTCATAAGTATGTTTGGTGAGCAATTCTTGGGAATGGGACAATTTTTCTTGTAAGGAAGAATCATATTCATAAAACAATGTCAAATCTTGCTTTTGTTCTTGTGTAGTATTTAATTGATCCACCAATGATTCCTTTTCTTTGTTAAGATATTCCATTTGTGCTTGCAGAGCTCCTTTCTCTATAGTAAGAGATTCTACCTGTTGATCCAACTGGTTTTCTTTTTGTTGCATTTCTCTTAGTTGAGATTGTAGATCTTATTTATGTTCTTCTAATATTACTACCTGTACATTAAGGGAGTCCTTTTCATCCTCTAGACTTTGAATAGTTTGCATGGCTTCTTCTTTCTATTGCTCTAGGGCATCTCACTGGTGTTTGATTTCAATTCCTTTGCTCCTAGCCTGCACCGGGTTATCTTTCAATTTGACCACTTTGGCCTTGCTACTCTCTACATTCTCCATTAGCTTGTGTATGCTATCTTCATTAGCGAATGCCGAAGGAACATTAGTAGATGCCATGAATTTTGGATCTTTATTTGTGCCCTCAACCACTGGGACTTCCTATATAGTGAGAATATTTGGTTCTGAATCAACTTTGGGTCTCTTCTATGTCATATTCATAATAGTATTTCTTTTTGGATCGTAGGCTATTGTTTCCAATTTAGCAAGTGCATGTTTCTTGGAAGGTGTGAATGGTGTAAGTCCTAGCTCAACCAAAGGAAGATTACCTTTAGTAAGAGGAACTTATATGTTGATATCTGTTGTCTCATCAATGTCCATATCTTGATTATCATTACCTTCTTGTAGGTCTTTGGATTCCACATATTTCTTGAGCAACTCCACCTCTTCATTCTTGTTCTTTAATTCTTCTTTTCTCTTCTTGTTCAGCATCCAAATTTTCATCTTTCTCTTGTTCAACCTTCTTTTTCGTTTCTTGAGCTCTTTCTTTCTCTTGTATCTCTTCTTTTGCCTTCTTGGCCATTTCTTCTTCCTACAGCCTCTTTCCATTTTCGGCTAAGAGAGATTCTTCCTCTGCCTTTTTTCTTGTAGCTTCTTCTAGTTATTCTTGTGTTGATGTATCAGAAGGCTTGCTGGAACTAGCTCCTTTCCTTTTGCCAAACCTTCTGTCTAATTCTGCAAGATTCTTGACTCTTCTGTACACTTCCTTTTCTCGTAAGTGTTGATCTGCATATTCATAATTAATTTGAACTGATTGGAAATGTAAAGCCACTTTCATAAGACTATCATTTCTAACAAAAATATTCTCAGTGAAATGATAAGAATCTAATTCTTTTACAAATTCTTCATCCTCTTTGAATTTATATGCTCCAACTATGAGTGGGAGTGGTGTCCAAGAAGATTTCTTATTTTCATGTAAGAAATGTCCTACACCATTTACAAATACCTATTTCACTATCTCCTAGCAAAATGATGTAATCAATGACATATTTTGGCACTATTAGTGGACCTTTTGAACCTCCATACATGTGCAAATAAGTACCTTTAGGAGTGAAAAAATAATCCCCTAACTGTGTGACTACAGTAAGGGATTCATCGGACATAGAATTTGGTTCTTTTTCAAAAATCAACTTGTATAATGGGTCTAAAAACTCTTCACAAATTTGCTTGTAAAAACTTGCATGTTTGTGAATCCATAGAATATGATATGTCATGTACAATGGAGTTTCATTAGGATTCCATTTGCACCCAATCTTTAGAAAATGATTCATGATTAGAATACAATCTATAAGATAGGATTACATATGAAATTTAGCCTTATTTTGTTTCAGTCCTTTCTTTGCATCGTCAATGGATTGCATCATGTTCTCTGAGATAATATCAACCCAGTTGAACGTTGTACCACGCATTGTTATGTGATACAACAAAGGTATCCAACTAAGTTTGTAGTTGGCTGCTATGGATCTTCCATACAACCTACAAAGGATATTGGTAGCAACCTTGAAAGGGGTTTTCAAGAACTTAGTCTCATACTCTCCACTGAAGCTTTGAAGCAATTGTTTTCCATGAAACAACATCTTCTTTGCACACTCTGCATGATCTAACTTCAAGTTATGAATCCAATATTTTGTCAAGAGGACTTTGGGTGCTAGGAGTCTGTAATCCTTTCCTATGTCGGTAGGATGGAAGGAAGCAAAGCCTTTTCTTGCAGCACTTGCAATGATCTAGGATTTAACAACAACAAAGGGGAGAATCCACCCTACAATGATCTAGGATTTAACAACAACAAAGGGGAGAATCCACCCTATCACTTCAGGACATGGAAACAATTCTAGGCATGCAACATCCTTATTAATACCAAACTTCTTGATATTTTGGTAAATTATATCTTCTTCAATTTTTGTCTCTGGTATTTTTTGATACCTGATCAATTGATAGAGTTCACCCCAGTTGAACTAAAGGGCCACTCCTGTGGTAGATTAAGTATCATCAAACATGATTTCTAGAGAAATTTATGGGGAAACTTCATCGTTTGAATCCAATACCACCTTAGTAGTATGCTTCAGAGAACTCTTCGACATTTCTGGATCCTGTGAAGCAAGGGAAGCATCATTTTGTGGCATATATTCGATTAAAACATTAAAACTAAATTTAATGAAAGCAACAAGGAATTTCTAAAAAAACTTAGTGAATGAAGAAAAAATTTAGGTTAAAAAAGGAGGGGCCTCGGTCTTTCAAGAAAACTGGGGAGGGTGGTTGCAGCTGCAACACTTCCTCGGACCTTTTTCCTTCCAAAAATTTTGTCTCTTTTTTATTACAAAATACGTGATCGAAATATTAAAATACAATAAAATATTACACTAAGATGGTGGAGCACTTTCTTGAGTTTGGATGTAATCATTCCAAAGACTACTTTCATAAGATATAACATTTAATTGTTGGGGTTCTAATAACTTCAAACCTACTTTATGAAAAGGTAAATCTTTGACCATGACATGTAATCATTTAATTGTTGAGTTATGACCATTGGATTGTTGATGTATATGTAACTTCAGAATGTATTTCACCCATGTATTTCATATATGTATTTTGTACTCCTATAGAGATGGTATTATTCCTCTATACGGAAGTGTTTGTATTCCTATAGAGATGTTATTATTCCTCTATACGGAAGTGTTTGTATTCCTATAGAGATGTTATTATTCCTCTATATGGAAGTGTCGTCATTTATATTGTAAGTGTCGTAACTTATACTTGATGGGTTATTAGACCACCTTGTTGGGGTCGGCCCTGTATAAGTCATGTGGGTCAAAGGGTTATTAGACCACCCTAGTGGGGGTCGGCCCAGTCAGCATTATGTTAATTGGTTAAGTTGAGTCCGACCTAGTTGAGTAAAGGTCAAGTCAAGTTAGTGTATAAATAGAGAGTGTGTCTCTCTCATTTTACACATTCTATTCTCTTACTCACACTTGGGAGAGTGGTGCACTTGTGGAGGAGGAGACTTTGTTGCTAGGAGAAGACTATCTATTGTATTCTGGTTGTATCATTGCTCTATCTATCTCTGAGGAAGTTATTGGGGTTTTTCACCTTTATGGTTTTCCCCAAGTAAACTCTGTGTCTCTTGTGTGCTTGCATTATTGTGTCCATGATTGATATGCTGTAGATTTGATGTACATGTTGTTCTCTCAGTTAAGACCCTAGATCAGATTGAAGTAAATTCTGAAAATTTAACATGGATAAGTAATGTGCCTTAATCGTAGCTTTCCCAATGCGTTCATGTAGATCTTCTAGAGTGATGGTCTCTAAAATTTTGATAGCAACAATGTCTTCTTCCTTGATGGTCCTTAATTCAACTATCCATTGTTCTTTTGGTACTAGACTTTCGAATGAGCTAGGAGGAGGTAGATGACACTTTTTAAAAGCTCTGGTAATGCTTTGGTGAATTTCTTCGCATTTGGAAATGGAATCTTCTACTTTATTCTGCAATTTCTTTTATGCTTTCTAACAACTGTCCAGAATTGCAAAATCTAGCTTGAGTTCATCCATGGATCTCTTGGGAAAATGTGAAGGGATTTTTTTGGCTGTTTTCCTCCAAGAATTTAGTTTATTCATCCTGCCATAAATATCTGTAAGCTTTTTCCTAGTAGAAGTGCCTTCCTCGGATATTTCCCTGAGTTGAGTTACCATTCCTTGCACTTCATAAGTCTGTTCAGTGAGCAATTCTTGATAATGAAACCCTTTTTCTTGCAGGGCAGAAGCACAGTCATAAAATGGTGTCAAGTCTTGCTTCTGTTCTTGTACAATGTTTAATTGAATCATCAATGATTCCTTTTCTCTGTTAAGCTCCACTATTTTTTTCTTGCAGAGCTCCTTTCTCTGTAGTAAGGGATTCTACTTGCTAATCCAACTGGTTTTCCTGATCTTGTAGTCCTCTCAGTTGAAATTGGAAATCTTCTTTTTCACCTTCTAATATTACTACCTGTACATTAATTGAGTCCTTCTCATCTTCTAGAATTTGAATAGTCTGCATGGCTTCTTCTTTCTGTAGCTCTAGGGTATCTCGTTGGTGTCTTATTTCAATCCTTTCTCTTCTAGCATGCACTAAGTTATCTTTCAACTTGACCTCTTTGGATTTGTTTCTTTCTATGTTTTCCATTAGCTTGTGTATGTTATCTTTGTTCGCTAATGCTACAACAACATTTACAGATGCCATGAATTTTCGATCTTTGTTGGTGCCTTCAACAACTGGGACTTCTTCTATAGTGACAATATCCGATTGTGAAGTAACTTTGAGTCTCCTCTCTAGATTCTACAACCATCTTTTCAGCTTTCTCTTGTTCATCCTTCTTCTGTGATTCTTTAGCTCTTTCATTCTCTATCCTCTCTTCTTCTTCCTTCTTTTTTATTTCTTCTTCTTGTATTCTCTTAGTATTTTCGGCTAAGAGAGATTCTTCTACTACCTTTTTTCTTGCAGCTTCTTCCAGGTCTCCTTGTGTTGATGTATCAGATGGCTTGCTAGAACTTGCCTCTTTCATTTTTCTGAGCCTTTTGTTTAGTCCTACAAGATTCTTTACTCTTATGCACACTTACTCCTCTCGTAAGAATTGATTTTCATATTCATAATTAATTCGAATTGATAGGAAATGTAAAGACACTTTCTGAAGGCCATCATTTCTGAAAAAAATATTTTCACCGAAATGGTAAGAATCCAACTCTCACAAATTCTTTGAATTCCTTGAATTTATTGAAATTATATGCTCCAACCATGATTGGGAGTGGGGTCCATGAATCTTCCTTATTTTCATGTAAAAAATACCCAACACCATTTATAAATACTTGTCTCACTATCTCCTTTAAAATGATATAATCAGTGACATATTTAGGCATCAATAGTGGACCCTTTGAACCTCCATATACACGTAAATAAGTACCTTCAGAAATAAAGTAATAATATCCTAGCTACGTGGCCATTGTAAGGGCCTCATCGAACATGCAATTTGGTTCTTTCTCAAAAATCAACTTGTATAATGGAACCGAGAAATCTTTGCAAATTTGTTTGTAAAAACTTGCATGTTTCTGAATCCATAGAATCTGATATGCCATGTACACTAGAGTTCCGCTAGGATTCCATTTGCACCCAAGCTTTGTAAAAGGATTCAAGGTCAGAATATAATCTATAAGGTAGGATGACATATGAAACTCATCCTTCTTTTGTTTAAGTCCTTTCTGTGCATCACGGATGGCTTGCATTATGTTCTCAGATATAATATCATCCCAATTGAACACTGTACCATGCATTGTGATGTGATATACCAAAGGTATCCAGCTGACTTTGTATTTGGCTAAGTTGTATCTTCCATACAATCTACATAGGAGAGTGGCAACAATCTTGAAAGGAGTCTTTAGGAAATTAGTCTCATACTCTCCACTTGTTCTTTGAAACAACTGTTTTCCAAGTAGTAACATCTTCTTTGCACACTCTGAGTGGTCTATCTTCAAGCTTTTAATCCAATCCCATGTCAAGAAAACTTTGAGTGTTGTGAGTTTATAAGACTTTCCTATGTTGGCAGGCTGGAATGAAACAAAGCATTTTCTTGTAGCACTTGCAATGATCCAAGCCTTAATGTCAACGTAGGGGAGAATCCACCCTATCACTTTTGCGCATGTAAACAATTCTGGTCATTCAACTGCTTTATGAATACCTGACTTCTTAATATTTTGGTAGATCAAATGTCCTTCAATGGTTTATTCTGGTATATTTTGATCTCTATGATGAATTTTAAGGAACAAGTTGCGGCTTTCTATTCACATAAAAGTTCATACATACAATGGACCCGAAAGTCTCTATTTAAACACTTCTACATGCTAAAACCCTAACCTAGCTTTATGCCCTAAGCTTTATGCTTTACAAAGGCTTTAACTCAACTTAGCTTTACTTCTAATAATACAACTCACAAAAGCGGGAGGTAATTACTTTTTCCAACACTCTAATCAAATGATATAGTTCACCCCACTAGAACTTAGGGTCCACTCTCGTGATAGACTGTGTATCATCAAACTAGATTTCTATGGCCATTTCTGGGGCATCTTCATCATCTGAATCCAATACTACCTTGGCAGTACGCTTTGGAGCCCTCTTTGACATAGCTAAATCATGTGAAGCAAGGTAAGTATCATTGGGTTGCATAAA
Source organism: Larix kaempferi (assembly GCA_027924585.1). Classification (NCBI taxonomy): domain Eukaryota; kingdom Viridiplantae; phylum Streptophyta; class Pinopsida; order Pinales; family Pinaceae; genus Larix; species Larix kaempferi. The sequence goes on along the minus strand of BSBM01000579.1, from coordinate 3,094,629 downwards.
TTCCATTGAAATTATAAATTAGACAAAATTTAAGCATACGAGAAATAGATGCAAAAATAATTCAATGAACAAAACTATTAAAGGTGTGAATATGTGATCTCTTGTCATTATAAACAATGTTAGATCCCTCCTCATGATGATTGTGAAATCAAAATCCCTTTACAAGAAACACAAACAGTGTGCGTTCTATGAAATTAGGGATTTAGGTGCATATGATAACAAAACCGACACTAGGGTTTATGTGTTTCCTCCTCACAGTGCTTCAACACAAGTATTAGGGATTTTCAAGAAACACATGCATAAATGGAAGACTTAAAACCCTCATGTTCGTTGCTCTCATTCTCGAATCAGCTTCAGCGTAGATTTCAAATGAAACAGAGAGACCACATCCTTTCTGCAATGAGTCCTCGCAGAGGAGAAAACCCAACAATCAAATGGAGTATGTTTAAATGAAGAGAAATAAACTTACAATAATTTCTGAACACCAAGACCAAGGCCTTGAGGGTTCATGGTACCTTAGTATATAGATGGGAAGCCATGGGGTTTGCATGGGTTCAAAGACCAAGACTTCCAATAAAAATATGTCCATCCACCTGAACCATGTATTGGATTATTCAATGATCCAATTGTAATGTTTCACAGCATAAACACACTTAACCAGAACATTAAATAAGTTTGCAACTCCACAGAGAAGTTTGTAAGGTCATGCACATTAAAATGACCCTCTCTTAACTCATAATTATTAATTATTACTACATTCGTATAAGGTCCTTCCATGCAGAGACCAACGAAGTGATAGGGCATTAAGAGTTGTTTAGGACATAACATCAGCATGCCACCCCCTCTTGGGCACCAAAAAATGAGGATTACATTAGCATTTTGCAGCCAATAAAATTTGAAAAAAATCATTTTTAAAATTCAATTTTTATAAAAAAAATTCAAACCTTTGTCCAATCTATAGGGAAAGGAAAAATATTTATAGGCTAGTATAGGTGTGGAGGACATAATAAATTGTATTGTATTGGATATGGAAGCAAGGTATATTGCTTCTTATGCTAGCATTGCCATTGCACAAAGTATAGGTGAAAGATTGCATTTGTGGTTTTTATTTTTTATTTTTTATCTTCTTATTGAAGTAAACCAAAGAAAATTTCACGTAGAAAAGCTCACATGCACGAGAAACAAGCAATCCATCTAACCCCACCATCGAACCATGTATCCTTGAAAAGTTGAAATAAAATATATTAATAAATAATATCCATTTTGGATTTTTATTTTTAAATATAAAAATGTTTTAAAGTTAATAATGTATAATTTTTTATGTAATATTTATTATTTAATTAAAAAGCATATATGGCTGATCAAATATTGTTGGATTCCCACTATTAACAATATTTAATTTAAAGTTTTATTTATTTTTAATTTAATAATATAAAAATCACACAATAAAACAAAAATTCTAATATATATTTTTCAAATTTTTCATTTTTTAATTAATAATATAGAAATTACACAACAAACCAAATTTTGTAATATATATTTTTCATTTTTTAACTAATAATACAAAAATCACACAACAAACCAAAAATTCTAATGTATATTTCTCTATACAACATTTATTATTTTACTAGAAAACACATGGTTATCAAACATCCTTGGATTTCGAGGATTAACAATATTTGATTTGATTTTTTCAGTTTTTCTTACCTAATAATAGAAATCACACAACAAACCAAAAGTTCACTATTTTGGAAAGCCATCTCACACTTATGACCTTAGTTACTTACACTTTGGCCAATTTCATTTTAGATACTTTCTAAACCTTTTTAAGCCAAATTCTCCACGCAAAACAGTCAAATGTTCAAGAATTTTGGAGAGCCATCTTAAACTACTCTAGAGAGAAAGTACACTTAACAGCCTTGGTCCATTATCCTTGGCCAATTTTATTTTGTAAGAAGAACATTGTGAATCGATATTCACATTATTACATTCTGTTCAGGCAAGGCGTATTGCCACCACTCCCTGTATAACTTGAAATATAGATGACTCCCTTATAAGTCAAACCATGGACATATTTGGAAAATTACTTCCAACACTAATGTTTTTAATCAGTGCCTTGGAAAAAACAAAAAATCGTTTCTGAGCAGTGATAACTGCATAGATTCATTTTGCAGTTGCTTCATGCAGGTTTCTTACCAGTAATAACTACATATTTGACTAGCTTTTGCTTGAATTCGTCCAGCCATAGAGGAAGAGGAGATGCACCTTTCGTAGCCTTCGATCTTGTGGAAAGAAATGATCAGGTGTGAACTACAGGGGATCTAATTTTGGATTTCTATTATTAATTACCAAAAAAAGTAATCTAGATGTTTATTATTAATTATTAATAATATTTCTATTAGTAATAAGGGGCGAATGAATGATTTCACTGGAATTTTTCTAGAAATAAGGGGCAAAATATAGATTGGAGGGAGATTTTGTTAGGAAATCAAGGGTCACAAAATATAGATTGGAAAGAGATTTTGCTAGATTGAAGATAATTTTTTTCATTTTTTTCTATTAATATACGGGAGGCTATTTGTTTGGATTTAGTTTTCTTCTAATAAATATTGGATGTATATATTTTAGTTGAAAAAACCTTTCCATATAAGAAAATAGTCCCTAAATTTTTGTAACCCAATAACTAAATTTAGACCCAAAAATTATCCACATTTCTAATTAATCAAAAATATTTTCTGACTTTCTTGCTTCAAAGACATTTAATCTCTTATTTTATTTATTAAATAAAATCCCATATCCTCTTAGTTTTACATATTTATCAATATTATTAATTAATTTAATATTTGATTATTTTATGGTTACTTCTATTATTTAATGTATAAAAATTTAAGAATTTTTTAAGTTTTTATTAATAGAAAATATTTTCGCCTCTTTCCTTCAATTAATATTTTATTAAATAACTTTTTTTTAATAACTTATTGCAATTAATATTTATTTATTTAACTTTTTTATACATTTTTTCATTTTTTTTTATGATGATGATGATGATTAATGTCCACTGAGATCCTTTGGTCTATCGGACCTTAAGAGAAGATAAATGAATTACTTGTATTTTTGTAAAATTTGATTCCTATGAAGGAACCGCTGAGAAAGAAGTGTTCATAGGTTCTCATAATTTTGACAAGTTAGAAGATCAGGGAGATTAGATTTGTAGCAAAGATTAGGAAACTACGATTGAATGTGGGTGTAAGCAGGGCACTCTAAAAGAAAGTGAGATTCGTCCCCAACACTCATGGACTCACAGAGCTGGCAGATCCTTTCTTTCCATGGTGTTTTAGGTCATTTCCTCCCATAGTGTTTTAGAAATTGTCCATGATCCTGTTTCGCTGTGAAGCCCATAAGAGTTCATTCTTACCTTTAATTTAATTCAATTCAATTTCTTTTATTTAACTTCTATTCTCTTATGCTTCATTATGATCATCTAGATGAAATGAAACTTCAAAATATTTAACCCAATAATTCAACATCCTAAACACTAACACAATGATTCAACACTATAAAAACATCCATCCTTTTTCAAATTCCATTCCATTTAATTTTTATTTTAAAATACATCACTTTCTCAATGTAATATTTTATTTCATCCACTTAAATATCCTTCATAACCATTTTACAAACCAAGAAATTTAAGTATGTTTTAGAAAGAAATTCGGAATAGGGAGAAAAGAAGAACACTGTACAAGTATGTTCTATATTTTCAGAACTTTAACAATACGAAACAACCTTTAGAAATAACATAAGGCAAATTTAAGAAAGACACACAGTGCAACTGTACATCTTCCTGGGCAAGAATATCCCTCCTCCCATTTGGCATTTCGATAATAGAAAATGGTACCCAGCAAAGTGATCAACAATCTGTTTGTCCAACAAGAAAATCACACTTGAAAGATGATTGCAAAATTACATTAGCAATTTTAATATTGAATCCGATGACAACATGTAGTTTTATGAAATGACAGAAATCACATTTTCAGAATATATTTAAATAAAATATATTTACAATTAAAAAATATAAGTTCATGGATCATTTTTTAAAAACAAACTTACTTAAAATTCAGAACATAAAATAAATATATTTAAAATAAACATGTTTTGTTTCTATTAAAAAAAATAGAATAAATTAAATAGCTACAGGTTAGCAAAGTTGAGTCTCTATCCAGACTACATTGAATAGCTACAGATGAGCAAAATTGATTCTCCAACGAAGCTACATCCAAAAAATCACCATAATTACATTAACAATTTTAAAATTGAATCCGATAACAAGTTGACCGTAATCACATTTTCAGAATACTAAAGTAAATATATTTATAATAAAAAATACTTTGAAAAGAAATTGTTTTAGGATAATCTACCTAAGCAGACTTAAAGGCCAGATCTCCCTAGTCCAAGTGGATCACATAATAGAATCAACTTCCCTAAATCAATATAATTGCAAATAGATAAATGGATCTCTTACCTGGGATTCACAAATCCTCTTGCTCTTTTCTTGATCCAATACTCCAGCACCTTTAGATCTACAACTGCAAAGTCCTCTTGAACAAGTAGAAACAATCAAACAATAAAATCATATATCGCATATGATTGATCTAAGCTAATAGTTAAGGAAGTAAGCTTTAAACATCAACAACACGATAATGTATATGGGAAGATATTGTATTAACTGTATAAAGGAGAGTACAATAAGAGAGAACATTACAGCCTATGCCTTAACGTTACAACCTTCCTTCCCTAAAGCCAAGCCAAGCCAAGCCAAGCCTCCAAAGATGAAGCAAATCTCTCAAGGATGAGTGAGAGTCACCTAGGATAATTTCACCAACATGAGAGTACTATAGAGTTTCCTCCCTTTGGAATGGAGAGGAGTTTCATATTTATAATACCAAGTGGATAGAGTAAGTTGAATATTATGGGGACAATGATAAGGGATCATCCCTTGAGGTTAGGGAACCGAAGGACAACTCACCTATGAACTAGGGATAACCATCCATCACATCATGCTTCGAGAAGTGGCTCGCAGGCTTCATTTATCCATTTTAACCAACACCGGTGCATGCTACATGAGAGTAGTTTGCGCCAGGAAGGGGCAAGCACACGTTGAATGAAGGAAACCTATGCCATTGGTACAAGCTTCCAAATAAAACTCTGCACCGATTCTAGTCAAGCGCTTATTGCTAGAAGACAACTTGCGCCGGCCCAACTAGAAACTATGGATAAAGGATCAGCAACTTGCTCTATATAACTTCCGGTGAGGGAAACTTCAGGGATCAAGGCACTAAGTTGACATAGGACTCATGATGATGAGATTTAGGTGTAACAAAAATATAAGTTCACTCATCATGTTCTAAAAACACACATACTTAGAATATAAAAATAAATATATTTATAATAAAAACACTTCTATTAATTAAATTATGAGTGTACACTTGTCTTAATTGTCCTTCAATCTAGTAAAATAACTACTTTTTTTTTTCAATGGAAATATGCCAACACCTGCTACTATTCAGAAGGATCAAGATACAGACAGATTTGCATTCATTATAACATAGGGGTTCATCAAGAGCATCATGTCACTTACAAGAATTAAACCTAGGTAGGGGATAGCAATCATTCCTCCCAAACACCCAAGCTACATCCAATGAACTAATAAAATAACTATTTATAAACATCCATAGACATAAATATTTAAAATCTAATTTAAAATAAAATAAATTAATGTCATCTATGTAACGTGACAATATTTACTAGCTCAAGCATTCAAAAAGATCCAAATTTAGTCTTGTTAATATGCAGGATGTGGAGTTTGGCTCCGTTTCAAAGCATATTGCAAGAAGTTATACCACAGCATCAAGATTTATGTGCATATTTGATGTCAAAAAGCCAGTGTCATGTAGGTTCTCAATGCACCGAGGAGCCAGCATTATTTTACTTCTTCGTTAATTAATAAACAATCGAAAACCTTCTCCTTAAATCAAAATCTTTTGCATTTGTGAACTACAAACTTCTTCTTGTAAATCTATATCGGCAGGTAATGCTACTCGTAGCCGCTTGTTTGAAAAGGCGTTCCAACGGATATATACGTTAACAAGATATATACGTTAATGCTACCAGAGTAACGACCAATATTCGAAGTTGGTCTTGACATGATTTGAAAAAGTTTACAGAGCTGTTGATAGAGTAAAGATAACTGGCTTTCTAACACTGAAAGAAAGCCGTTGGAGAATTCATACTGAATCTTGTTAAAAGCAATTAATCATTTTATCTTTCTAGTGGGATTTCTACTTTTTCGATCATTCAATCTAAGATTCTAAATTAGATTTTTATTGTTACGTCAGTGTTATTTGCTTGGAGAATTAAGGTATGGTCAGAATTACATAATTCATTATAGTAATTCAGTAACTCAATAAGAGCATCATATCATTTACAAGAATTGAATTTGGATGGGAAGAGTAACAATCATTCCTCCCAACTAATTAAGCTATATTCAATGGACAAACAAATGTATTATTTAATAAATATTGTATAGGAACATTTTTTTTCTATTAAAGATACGATTAATTTAGATGTTTCCATACTTTATTGTTTTGGGATTGGAGACAAACACCAACATAATGTAGCATGTGATGTTTTTGGGAGCATTTACCTTTTTAAAGAAGCCATCTACCTTATGGACCATTTCTAATGGAACATCCCCTTGTGTTGGACTTATTATTGGTTTATGAAAGTTGTTTATCATTTTTAATTATGTCTTTAGGCTTTTTTTTTATTTCCCTAAAATAAATCTAAGGTTTTGGTAGATCTATTATTATTTTATTACTGTGTTACCGCATCTGCAAACGCTAAGGTTTTGGTAGATCTATTATTATTTTATTACTGTGTTACGGCATCTGCAAACGTTAAGGGAATGGATTCACTGAATCCAAAACGGATACGAATATAAATCTGGTCCACTTCTCTCTAATAGTGACAATGTTCACCGAGTCACCGTGCACAAATGTCTTCCCCTATACACCATGTCAAGCTTGATAATGAATCTCAACTACCCCGACTTCTATGCAACCCCTAGTACTAGAGGATTACAACCCACATACCTCCTATTTTTGTTATGGATAAATTTATCGATTTGGTTCCCAAAGCCCCTCTCCCCAACACACCTAAGCGGTGTCAAATACTATGAATTGATGACTCGCTAGACCGTTTAAGCGGTGTCAAATAGTTTAGTAAGCTAGATTTAGTAACATGTTATCGTAATATTTGCATGGCCTCTTGGGATGCATGGCTTCTCGGGATACATGGAAGATTTCTTTCGAAATTAAAATCCATGGAAGATTTCTTTCGAAATTAAAATTTTATTGTATGAGTGGTTGGCGATGCATTTTGTCTTCAACAATGTATCTACTACATTTACCCTTGCCTTCATTTAGGTCATTTTGTTGTTATATATAAGTATCGAATTTTTATTTTTAGTAACATCTCGGAGGAACATATACAACATGTGTGCAAAGAGTTGAAATTATTATGCATCCAAAAATTGTCTATCAAATGTAAGAAGTCCTTTGACAAAACTTCATGTTGGTTTCTAGGGCGTTTGATTAATACAAAAGGGTATTCACCTTCACCCTACTATGCATGAGGCACATTATTCTCGGCCAATCCTTTCTATAACAATAACATTGCAGAGTTTTCTTAGAGCACTTAACGATTATAGATGCTTCATTTCCCACTTACCACACATTGGATGACCATTACACTAGTTCTTTGATAATCCTACCTTCACATGGCCATGCCTACTAAGGAGACTTTTTATAAATTAAAGACAACCCTATGTTCAGATCTAGTGTTGCACCTTCCAAATTTGTATCAACCTTTTAAAATTGAGACCAGTGCTTCTCAATATGCCATTGGTGGGGTACTTAAATATGGAGGTCACCGTGTGGCTTAACATTATGGAATAATGACTTAACTAAAGTTGGAATACGACACCTATGAAAAAGAATTTTAATATTCCCTAGTGTAGGCCCTGGAATAATGGAACCATTATATCATGGGTAAGGAAATTATTTTGAATAGTGATCATAACACATTAATTTTTGTAATCCTTACTCCCAAATGTAGGAGCAATGTCATATTAAATGGGCTTGATCTATCTAGTAGTTCCATTTAGTTATTGAGTATAAGAAAGAAACCTCAAACCACGTGGAAGATATGTTGTGTCACCCCAAACTTAGGTTTTCCACAATTAGAATGTGCATTGTGATGGTTATGAAGACTAGAAGAATTTTTTTGAGATAGGCATAGTTTCTAGGCCAAGATGATAGGCCATCCTCTACCCTACAATGATTGACTAAACATGTCTTTTAAAATATTTAGTTTGTGAGTGTTGGCTACACAAGATTCACTAGCTATGTACATCCAACACTCCATATTGTATTATCTTTCTTTGAGAGGCATATGCTTCTTCCTATGGTCTCCACTTTGACAAGGTAAAGACCTTTCAACACCTACAACATCGTTTATTTTAGCCCTCTATGCACCACTAGTTGGAATATTTAATCTATAAATGCTCTATTTGTAGCGAGAGAAAGCCTAAAAACCTTAAGGGAAACTTATACTATCCATTTCTAGTCCCTTCATGGACTTGGGAATCATTAGCTATGGATTTTTAAGTGGTTTACCTTTGAATGTTGGCAATCATGGATGTATTATTATTATTTATTTAATTTCTCCTAAAAGGTCAATTTTATTCCATGTATTAAAGCTACTTTTGCATAGTCTGTAGTTGCACTATTCTTCCAACTTGTTTGGTCTTATTTTGGGATTCCTTTCTAAATTTTCTCTAATCACAAAATTCTTGCTTTCTCAACACTTCCTAGAAAACACGTTGGCAATTGTTGGGGTGCTAATTACATTTATATGTACAACCTTTTGTCCTCAAATAGATATGTAGATTGAAATTGTGAACCTTAACTTAGTTCATGATTTCCATATCTATTACACCCACGATAATTGGTTGGATGCATATTTACATGTGTTAAAACATAGTTATAAATAGGTAGCTATCCTAGTGGGTTAACTTGAGTGGTTGAGTGTTGTGAATTGAAAGTAGGAGGTCATAGGGCCAAGTCCTTGGGCTTGCTATGTCTTTGAATATTGTGGGACCCACTCGATGTCCCTACCAAGTTATGTTTCCAAAACTAAAATTGATGATTTACCTCAAGTACCATCCTTCGAATGTGCAAAAGTGACTACAGGTTTTCCTATGTTGTTCATTTTATTGAAAAAGGAAGCTATAATTAGGTAGTTAATAGATATATTGGTTGCTCTCCATTTAAAGTATGGTATGGTTATCAACCCCTCACCCATTGTGAGGCACCAAAAAATATTCAATTCAATTCATGCCCACACCATCAATGTGAGAAACACCATGTGGATTCCCTTATCAAGAAAAATGGTGCACATTCATTCATAGGTCATGATAGCACTATTAGCTTCCCGAGCTTAATATAAGACCTTACAATATTGTGACTTAGTTCCACCACAAATTTATATTAGAGATAGAGTCCATTTATATATTAACAAGTAGTGTTTCAAATCCTAATGCCATCATGAGCTGAAACCAACATGTTATGGGTCATACATCATCTTGCAGAAAATCAATGAAAATGCAAATCATATAAATTTTCCTTCCCATTTGGGCATTCATGATGTGGTTAATGTCAATAAACAAAAATTTTTGAGCCATCTATAACACTGCAGTTTGACACCACAATGTAAATATGTAAATATTGATGTAAAAAGGCTAAAAGTTGGAGACAAATGGTCAAGATGACAAAGATTATGCAAATCTGTATATTTCTTATATATAAATATAAAAATATCTAAATGGTTGCATAGGAAGAAGGATGAAGAGATGGGGGGCCTATGAATCCATAAGTGGGGAAGTGATAATGGTTTTCATCTTATATCCTTATCCTTATCCATTTAAACCAAGCCATTAAACCATGATCAAGATCTATCCTTGATTAAGCTTAACTATCCTACGATGAGATCGGGAGGGGAAAAGTGGTTCCATGTGGAGGAGCCAGATGGAAATCTAAATTATGCCTATAAAAGGGAGTTTTCAATCTAGAGAGGGGTTCCATTCCTCATTATTCTACAACCATTCGAATTCCATTCCACTCATTTTCCATTAACTTTGAAGGCCATAGCGTGGAACTATAATAGAGAATGAAGATGCTAGTGCTGAACATGAAATTTGCATCCCATGGCTCGTAGCTTGTGCCCTAGAGTGCCAATTTGAAGACATCCTATCAAACCTGTGTTGAAGCATTAGAAGGGAACTGGAGGTTTCCCAAGGGACTGATAACTCAGAGAAGGGAGCTTGTTCCTGGCATTGTGTAGGTTGTTCGGGAAGGAGAATTGAGGATTGGGACTATTGTGGAGGGGTTTAGGCACCAGTGGGTTGCATGATAGATTCAACTAAGTAGAGTGGAATTAAGGGAAATCTTTTCCCTTGTGTATTGACAGCCTCAGCTCGAGGGTGTCCTGTCAAAGTAGGATTTGGATTGACAATGCCTACGGCTGGGAGGAATGTCGTTCACATGCAACCAATTGGAGAACACTTGATTTAAAATATAAGCTTCTAACTATTATGAATTCCATGATTAATTTTGTGTTTTCATACTATTTATTTCCTATTGTTATGAATTTCTAAATGTATGGTACTGCATGGCATGGAGTGTGTGTTCATGGTTGAATTGTCTGTAAATTAAATGAATGCATAAAATTGTTTTGGGTGGCCATGATTATTTATTTCCACTGTTGAATTGATTGCAATTCAATAAAAATGAAATTGGGTATAATTTATTTATTTACACAAGGAAATTGAGTACCCCCTGGCCTCACTGGTTAAAAGAGGCAGCAAGGTACATTACATATTCCCTTCTAGAAGATGAAGTGTAAAAATATCACCTAGTGGATACCATTCCATATTTAAATATACTTTCACAAAATATACATTGTTGTATATGTGCACCCACTCTAGACATTAGCAACAAATTTACTCCTATATGGTTAGATGTAAAATCCAACTCTAAACTCAATGTTAATGGTTCTCCTAGTATGTATTTAAAGACACCTTCCTCCAACTCATTGAGAAAGTGGGGACATTTTTTCTAGACAAGGAGAAAATATGTGGGGCATGAGGGTAAACCTCACAATGAGAACCCCTCTACTGAGGGCTCATCTCGTGGATATTAGACATAGTTTATTTTTCTTTGACTCTTCAAGTTGAATGCATATACATAGTTTATTAAACATTCAACATTTGCACTGCATGCATGTAGTCGTGTAGTTAAGTCTATGCATAGTTTAAGTATTGACTCCATCATATAATATAATCTTATATGGATCCTTTTTTAACTACAAAAAGTTGTTGTAAATTGAATAAAGAACAAAGAATAATTATAATCTATATTTAATTATGGTTTTAGCTTATTTATGGGTTTGCACACAAAGATGGTCCCCAAAATCATTGCAACAGGACTGTGCTAGAAGAAAAAAACAAAAACACACATGCATTCTTGGAAGCACACACATGCTTCTAGTTCGACATTGATGAACCTCCACATTTGAAAACACAATAGGAGTGCATGCCCATTTCTAGTGCATGCACATTGCTATAGCATGCACATTAGAAATGTACACGCATTCATGATAAACATTAAAAAAGTTTCATGGGTTTGTTCATTGTTAAACAACCCCACGATTAAAAAGGAGAACACATGCACCCTTACTAAACACATATGTGAGGGAGGGGGGGGGGAATCAACCATCCAACATAAGAGGGGGGCCAATTTAACTATCCATCCCAGGTAAGTAACATTCTTTTATTTTTTTATTGTTTATTCAATTTTTATAATTTCAAAATTGTAAAACAATGATTTTTTTAAAAATTGCAGGCTATATAATCTACCTGCAATGGAATCCAATGAGAAAAAACAACCATAAAAAACATTACCCTAGAATCCAATGAGAACCAAAAAGCACAAGACAATGCTAATCTAGAACCAAATCAAAACCCACAACAAGAACTCAACCAAGCAGGGATAATTTTAAGGACCCATACTTATTTAAAAGTGTATAAACCTTGGCGAATCTTACCAATTCCTAAAATATCAACTGTAAAATATTTGGCGATATTTTTCTAAAATTATTTCAATTTATAAGGATTTTATATAGTTTATATAATAATCTGGCAATTTTTAGAGTGAAAAAAGTTTACCCCATCAAAATTGGGCGAAACGAGGCTTCAAAAAATGCAAATTGGAGAATCATTTTTTGGCAAAAAACATGGAAAAATAGCCCATGGTCTAAATTTCGGCCCTAAAATTATCCTTGCAACCAAGACTTAGATCAATTAAGGAATTGGATTCAAGAATTAAGAAGCATAGGGGAACCATCCGAGTTGTCCCTTGCCACCTCATTGGACAATATCCTTGATTCCTTTCACCATGTCCATTTTGAGTTAACTGATATGACTGAATATTGGGCTAGAATGAGAGAGTTTTATTCCATTCAAATGAGTAAGGAGAAAATTAAATATTTTAATATTATCAAAGTCGATATTTATAGTATGTTCATTGATCCCAGAATAAACAAACCACTTGATGCCAGGAAGAGACGTGTGTGCATGTATTGGTGCCATTTCTAGCCATGTAAAAAGAATTGGATGAATAGGTTGTTCATGGTGTTTTATAAACCTCCCTATAACAATAGGGAGGTTACACTATATTTCCTTAGAAGACTATGGCTTGAGTTTGTGCTTGGTTTACATGTCAACTACTTTGAAATTAGTGAGTTCTAGGGTGTTTGTCTTGGCTCTCAAGTAGATAGATAGGATGATTATGGGAGAGACATAGGTGCATGGTATCTAGGGAAGACTAAGGAGATACCAGTGAATTTTTGTAGCTAGGATGGGCTATTCACTTCAATGAGAACAACACCACATATTTTTTCTCATTGTGGGCATACTTACCATGGCCGAGCATAGGATCCCATCCATGGAAGTTATATGGAGCCGGTTAGCACTTTTTTAAATTTATGTACAATCATTGAGTATACATTTGCCTATGCAATATATAATTTTTCATTATAGATAAATTTAAAGTATTTGTTTCTAACTTTTGTTATTTGAATTTACATTTGTTTACACCTAAGATGTCGTTTTTGACGTGGGAGGACATGGCTTCTCCCAATCTGGATCGTGCGATGGAAATAATGATGGAAACTACGACACCTTACGCACATGTATTTTCATTACTTGGAACAATTTAAATGCATTCATAAGTAAATGATGACATAAACAATGCACACACACACACATTAACATTATTAAGGAAAGAATATACATATTAACTTTCATGAATTGTTTAGTTTATTTCAAATTGTAAATTACTATAGTAAATAACCTAGACAAATTCCCAACAACAATACATGGCCAAATTCAACTAGATAGAGCCCAAGTGTATTTCATAATGAGAACTCTCAATGCTGAGAAATGATCACCACATAATGATAGGATATAGGTACTTCAAATTTGATCAATATGGTGGAGGGGTAGGTGGAGGTACAATTAATTTCCCCTCCTTTTTTCACAAGTATTTTTTCCCCAATCCAACTCCAACATTTTCTTGAACTAGAGGGAATGATTATAGAACTATGGGATAGGAAATTTTTGCATCACTATGTTCAAACTTCTTGTGTTGGTCATGAAGTCACCCACCCATTTACTCTTTGGAGGGCACAAAACTTGCCACTCTTTCTGGGTATTGAATCCTGGGTGGGGATTATCACCAAACCCACTTGAAATACAAGTTAAGCCCTCATTGACAAGTTAAATAAGTGTTTTTCCAAATATAATAAATTGATCTTCTTTCATAAAGAAATGGTTTTATAAATATGTTGTCCACTCCATGTAAATATTTCAATTCATATTGCATTGTATTGATATACTCTAAAGTGAAGGAAAGCATAAATGTACATCTTTTGTTTACAATGGTCTCATGTCATGCTAATCACTTAATAGAATAAGATTCCAATTGGGGCCTCATGGGAAGCTTTAGTTCCTTGATGGGATATGTTCTTATTGTTGAAACAATAGTGCCCATATTAAAATATCAAACAAGGAAGGAGAAACCAGATAATCATTTATGTGTTAATTTGTTAAATTTATTTTTCACACAAAATACATATGCATACAAATTTCTATAAAACCCATGAGTCTTTGGGACCTTTTAAAATTTGTCAACATTGGTTGGATTCTTCCATGGAAAGTGTTCAGGTCATATTCTCTTGATGAGAAAATCCTTACACCTCTTACCTATCTTACATATTCTCTTAAATCCTTCACATGTGGCATTTGATTCATTTACATCCAGCATATCAATATCATGTAGAACCCATTACTTAGCACTCTCTAATCTACCTAGGACTTGAACACACCATAGTCAAATAGATCAAGTGCAATTGACCATTACATTAATGCAACTACCCATGAACACACCAAATGATTATTATAATTACTAACACCATGCCATACTGAATATTTGTTGACCCCTTGCAATCAATTTTTCAAAACACTATCACGATCTTCTCTGAGTATTCTTCAAACACATGCACCTTGGTTTAAGTTTTTACAAGCCCCATTTTAATTTAACTTGTTGGTCATGACACCATATAAGTCTCTTGGCACATTTCTTGTCCCTACAATTTCCCATGCATTGACCATGTCTTATAATTTTCCCATGTGTTGTGGTAATTCCATAAACATGCCAAATATTTATTAGTACTAACACCCCACAATAATGAATATTTGTAAACCTCGTTTAATCATTTTTTTGCACATTGTCAAGAGTTTTATTACTTGACCCATTCATGCAAAAAGTGCATAGTCACTTAGTGAGTAAAACCCTAGTTCTTGAGATCAATGAACAAAAAAAGAATTGGGTGATGGACCAACAAGAGAGAGGTGCCCCTTGCTGGAATGCATTGTCATGGACACAACAGAGTCTATGTTTCATCGATCTGAGCCATGGCCGTAATTTTATGGCAAGTTGTAGGTCTCCTCCTAAATCCTTAGACACTTTGTGATTATGTCACTAGGGCATAAAAATTGAACTTGGGATCGAAAACGAGTTCTATAATCTCCTTGATGTGATTTTCCCATGGTGGACATGGGAACAACACCCATGTTACCATGGTCGATGGGTTTCATTACTTGACCTGTTCATTCAAAAAGTGCATAATCACTTACCGAGAAAAACCCTAGTTCCCGAGATCAATGAACAAAAACAACACTAGGTG
The DNA here is from genome assembly GCA_027924585.1 of Larix kaempferi. Classification (NCBI taxonomy): domain Eukaryota; kingdom Viridiplantae; phylum Streptophyta; class Pinopsida; order Pinales; family Pinaceae; genus Larix; species Larix kaempferi. Next base: position 3,079,209 of record BSBM01000579.1, on the reverse strand, counting down.
ATGGATCCATGGGAGAGAGGTGCCCCTAGTTGGAATAAATTTTCGCGGACCCAACGTAGTTGACAGTTCCTTGATTTGAGTCACAACTATCATTTTATGGTGATTTGTAGGTCACCTCCTAAATCCTTTCAGGGACACTTGGTGATTCTACCATTAGGGCATAAAAACTGAACTAGAAATCGAAATTGATTTCCATAAGCTCCCACATGCATGTTTTTCCACGATCAACCTAGGAACACCACCCATGGTCCCAAGGTCCAGGGGTTTCATCACTTGAACCAATCACATGCAAAAAGTGAAGAGTATCTTAGGGATTTTCCAAAATATTTCAAGGACGCAATACCATAAATCATGCTTCAAAAAACCACTGTGAACATGTCATAAGTTGTTTTAGTTTATTTATATGTTTTTTCCAATATCATTTCCTAAGAGTAGAAGTATGACTATGCGTAGTAGTATCACTATGAAATCCCATTAAAATAAATTAGGGTAAGAAGGACATGAGAAACATCAGGTTGTTGAATTTCTAGAAGCTTTCCCACTATGTTTCCATTTGTACTGATATTTTTGCACAATGTAGTGACAATTCATAGCTATAAATTGTGCTCCTATTGGTCTAGGAGGAGGTTGAAAAGAGATAAATACAACATCTCAGTGAACTCAATAACTAATGTGTTGTTGTAGCAATTGATGCAACCAAATTAGTAGAAGCATGGAAGTGATTTGACCACCTTGGCCTCTAAAATAATGTATTAGGAAAATAAGGTGGCAAAGTGATAATTACATGTCAATGAACATTTATATTCCTATATATGAATATAAATGTGTCCCCTTACACTAGTTATGGGATCAATAATGAGAAAAAAGTGTTAGAGAGGACTTACCACTAGAATATTAGGTAAACATGTTTAACTCATAAATTTAATATTTAAGACCAATTTGGAAAGAGACTAAGTAGTGAAGTACATGCACATAAACACATCTTATCATAGGTTGATACAATTCTTCAAGCTCTCGAAGATCATCATTAGGGAAAACCGAGAAAACGCTAGCCACCAATAAAGACCTTTACCTAAGATATCAAGTGACTAATGGGATCAATAAATTTGTTTGAATGAATATTTTAGGGCATGGTACAACAAATTTCATCAAAGTAATTTCCACCCAACATTTTAGTGCTATTATCCATGCATCCATGGCTCCCAATACTGACACATGGACATGAACATAATAGAAGATCCCCATACCATGTTTTCAAATAAATTTTTCCTGAGATTTGATTAGATCGAAGCTTTCAAAACAAAATTTAAATAAATAAATAAATAATAAAAAATACTATGTCAATGTTGCAAAGGCATCCAAAGGAAAAGCAAAATATGGTTGATGCAAGAATAAACCATGTGCTGACTGAGTTCATGAGAATGTGTTGAGGACACACTCTTTGAATACTCATTGTACTACACTTAAACATGAAAATGCATTGAAGCATCTTTGTCTCTGTATATATGAATAGCAAAAATAACATGAAAATCTACATACCTCGATATAGAACATAACAATCTTTGATGCAATTCTATATTGAGAGGGAGAGAGTGAAAGAGAGTTAGGGGGAGAGGAAGAGAGAGAGAGAGGGGGGGGGAGAGGGAGAGAGGGGGGGTTAAGGATATTGAGAGTGAGTTAGACAAATGAGTATAGAGGGAGAAGGGTGGTTATAGAAACAAAGGGCATGTAGACCTAAGGATCAGGGAGAGGGAGAGGGAGAGGGAGAGGGGGGGGGTCAGGGAGAGAGAGAGAGAGAGAGGGAGAGGGGAGAGGGAGAGGGGGGGGGGTCAGGGAGAGAGAGAGCGAGAGGGAGAGGGAAGGGGGGGGGGGGGGGGGGGAGGGAGGGAGGGAGGGGCTTAAAGAGATAGATAAAGGAAGGGGTTAGGGTTTAGGTTAGCATAGAAGGTATATAGAGAAATGGGGGGTTAGGATTTATGGTATAAAGAGAGATGGGGGGGGGGGGGAGGGAGGGAGGGGCTTAAAGAGATAGATAAAGGAAGGGGTTAGGGTTTCGGTTAGCATAGAAGGTATATAGAGAAATGGGGGGTTAGGATTTATGGTATAAAGAGAGATGGGGGGTGGGCTTATAGAGGGGGGAGTTAGGGAAAGGAGGAGAGAGGGAGAGTTGGGTTAGAATAATAAACGAGGGTTTAGGAAAAAGTGAGGCTATAGAGAGAGGGGGGTTGGCTTAGAGAGAGAAGGGAATTAAGGAAAGGTGGGGCTCGAGATAAAGAGGAGGGAGGGGGGTTAGCAAGAAAGAGAGAGAGGCCACAAAAGTAAGCAATAAAATGACATTTTTTAATATATTAAAAAATAATTATTAGCCAGTATAAATTAACCTACCTAAATTCTAACTTCAAATTAATAACTATGAAATTAATTAATTATAACATCCAACTAAATAGAAAGTATATAAAACATGAAGATTTTCCCTCAACCATGACATTTGTCATTTGTTATAATATATTACATCCTAACAAAATATAAAATCTTCGATTATAAGTTCGCTCAAAGTTTAATGTAGTGCTCCTAGAAATCTTTATGACCCAATATAGTATAAGATTTTTACATCGATAGGCATATTCTTTCAACTTTTGGGGTGGGGGCTGGGTGACTGATTTATTGTTTTTTTAATAACTAACGGCCATATTTTAATGATCAAAGAATATGCTTCGTCTTACGCCCAAATGAAACAGCCAGATTTAATGGGGTAAGTTATACCCATGTTTAAATTGAATCGACACAAATAGTTATTTAAAATAATTAAAATAAATTGAATCAACAACCTTCGCATAGTTTGATAAATGAACCAGATAAAGAATGATGTGTCCTCGGTTTTTTTTAATCCTTCAACAGTTTCATTGCAGGCGTTATAGGCCACGTTGAAACAGTCGGAAGTGATCTTTATTCCTCACTCCAACAAGAAGACTGTGTAACTTCCTGTTTTGATACAGGTTTTAATAATCCAGAGATGGTTTTCAGAATAATGGTGTCTACCTGTCATATTCCATAGAATCGGTTATTGAAAAAACTTGTATGAAATGTAACACTCAGCTCCATTCCTCTCAAATCCATCGCGTACGAGAACGTTTTCTGTTTTGCATGAGAACCATTTCTTTTGGTGTTTCAAATGGTGGTCCGGACTGAGCCTAGAACCTCTGGCCTATACCGAATGGTTTTGAGCATAATATCTTCATTTAGTGGGAAGTGAGCGAGACTGTTTGCAAATGATTTTGGAGAAGAGAACGTAGCCCGCACACATGGAGAAGACAAGGGAGCCCGCATAACGCAGCAAGACGCAGAAGGAGACAAGCAACTACTCACAAGTGCTTCTGTGTATGTCGATTAGCGATTTCTTGACTGATTAGCAATTTCTGTGTATGTCGATTTTGCTTCTGATCTTATTTGCTTCATTCCGATTTGCTTATTTCTGTGATTTGCTTCTTTCCGATTTGCTTCATTGTTAGATTTGCTTCTTTCCACGTTACAGTATGCTTTAGTTTGAGGGCATGAATTCTGAGTGTAACATTTGTTTTCCAGTGCATATTAACTTGAGTATGCCTACAGGAATTTGGACTCAGTTTTTTTTATTTGCTTACAGTGTCTTTGTTAGAGCAGAGGAGGGCATAGCCCTATTTTTTTACTCACAGTGAGTCGAAAAGGGGGAATCCATTGCTTTGTCCATTACACATCATAAGTTATATAATTCCACATTGTAATTATTAATTTTACAGAGATAGATTGGCTGTAAGTTATTATTACATCTGCTCCACATGGCCTATGTTGAGAGCATCGCTCCTCCTTTTCATAACACAGATATAAATTTGGTATCTGCTCATGAGCAAAAGAGGGCTTGTTCCTGTATTTACATTTCTGCAGTATTTATTTATGATTTCTGAGTTACTGTGGAAAATGCTGAACTTAGTTTTAAGGGAGGATGTGTGTAAACAAGAATGTGGCTTTGGTCAGCAATTTTATAAAACCATTTCAAGAACCCGGGCTTTAGTCAGCAATCTTTATCAAACCATCTCACTTCAATGTTTGGCACATATATAGCTAGATCTAACGCTTTAACGCCATGCATAATATATTAAAAATTTAGTTATATATTAATTCATTACCATAATGTCGATATGCATCTGTACATGCAGCTGTTCAATTAATTAGTTTAATGATCATTTCAATTGATAGATCATTATAATTTAGTACTACCTGATGTCAAAATTAATATTTTAATTAAATGGGAAATTTGTAACCTTTATTTAATTAAATTTCCAATTTCTGGATGGAAGATTTAAGATTTTCGAGGCACCAGATCAGCCATGAGTGAATATTTACAAGGCATAAATCACCAAATCGGTCACGATTTACGATTTATGAGGAACTAAATTGTGTAAGCAAATAAACCCTAATTGGCTATCATTTAGAATTGATTAGAATTGATTTTTATATTAGAAAACATCTTAATAAATTTATATTCATAAAAATATTTGAAAAAAAAAGTTAATCTTTGATTTATATCTGGTGTTCATACATTTTGTATGGCAATGGCATTTGATCAAGCAGTAAATTTCAAACCATGCAATTTCGTTAAATTTAAATTCATGGGATTTTTCCTAAATTTAATGTATATTCTTTTTTCAATTTTACATTTATGAAACTCCACTTAGACCTTCATTCATAAACTAAACCGACCAATAAACAAAGCAGGATCAAATACTAGGAGATATCATTGCTTCTATTTAAGCCACAAGCATAGATTTCATCACATCCATAGTCACTACTTAGCTTTGCAAAGGAACCACTTCGGATGCGATACAGTCACCACTTAGCTTTGAAGCAGCGATTCATCAAATCCTATCATTTGAACAATAATGGGTGTAACGTATAATAAAAGGACGTTGCTGCATTTCCTCTTATCTTCATTTTATAAATTCAAAATATATTCATAACTTTAAATAATGTTCTCAAATTTTTAATCGTACACAATAAATATTGAACTTGTTATTTACATAGTTTTATAATTATAATTATGTAAATATAATTACAGTTTTTCTATATTTATATTTTTTTTCAATATATTATTACAAAATATTAATATTTACAGGCTACCATTTTATACTTCTATTCAACGTTCTTTCAATAAAACATACTTAAATATCTATAGATTATATATATACAATATTTTAAAATAATGCTCTATCTTTTATTGTTTTTAATCATCCATCATATATTCAGATATAAATTTCTGAGCTCCGTGCATGCTTTAGTGTGGCAATGACAGCACTGTATGTTCCGCCTTTTCATTACCTAATATTATATTAAATCTTCATTAAATAGGGAACTAACAATGAAAGATTATTTTATTACTCTTCAAGATTATAAACATTGCAACAAGTAGACAACTTCCATTCCCAAACTCATCTCTGGTACTAATTGAAAAGAAATATACGGTCCAAATTTACTGCAGCTACATTAATGTTTAATGTCAAAATAAACACAAACATTCCATAAAATAGACTTAAATATATAGTTGCAACGTTCACTTCACAAAGTACATTTACATTTTACTCATTATGTTAATCCATAAACTTAAGTCTTTTATGTTAATTTGGTGCCTTCTACATTGTAAAAATTAAAATGTTTAACAAAACACCTGAAAATACTATGAAACGCCCCCCCCAAAAAAAACAATATTATAATTTGAACGGTGAAATATTATTTTTTAAAATATACTATCAACAAGTATCGAGTTCTATTTGCAAACTCAGGTATCAAAGGTATCAAGTTCTATTTGCAAACTCATTGAAATAGTTTAAAATTTTGTAAATTATAATTTTTTTTAAGTAAATGAGATTCTAGCCTCACTACGGATATGGTTAACATTATGTGTAAAAGAGAGTTCTCGATTTAATTGTGCAGGGAGAGTGCTTCATTTTAATGTACAAGTTAAAACTATATTCACAGCTTGAGCTTGATAAAGTTAAAATTATATTCATGGCTTGCAATTACATTTTTTTAGCTCAAATTTAAATCAATGTTCACATGATTGGAATATTTAAACCTATATAACTAATGTTGATAGTACTGAATTTTTGGATTTTTTAATGGTAATAAGGTAGTCGAAATCAACCCATATTCAAAGAGTTCAAGTTTAAATTTTTTAAAATTATTTAGTTAATGTTTAAACCTATATAAATAATGTTGATAGTAATGGATTTCTTATTGGTAATAAGGTAGTCAAAATCAATCCAATTCAAAGAGTTCAAGTTTAAATATTTTTATTCAAAAATAAAAGAACGCATTGTCACATAATAATGAGTAATAATGTGTAAATGAAAAATATATTCAAAATGATTTTGTTAATATATAATAACAAATTAGGTTTACATTTTTTTGTTAAACTATATAATAACAAATTAGGTTTACATTCTTTTATAATTTTTTTTATAAAATTTAATGTAGCATACTTAAATATTTGTATATATTTAAATTAAAATAGTAATATTTTAATGAATTATTTAATATTTATTTACAACAAATTATTACATTAGTAATGATGTGTTAATGTTATATATATCATCTTTATATTAATGTTACTGTTATATATATAAAGTTTGTGTCAATGAATAATTTTCGATTCTCTAATTATTTTTACAATCAAAATCAGTTAATTAAATGAAAAAAATAATTATTACTCATTTTTCTATTATCCAATTATTTGTATGATCAAAATCAATTAATTAAATAAATAAAATTAATTATTATTTATAGTATTAATAATATTAATTTTAATATTAATAATTATAATAGTAATATTAATAAAATATATTCATATTTTTACAAACATTACAAGAAATATATATCTATATATATATAAAGAAAGTTGATTTCGATTGATACAATTTCATGTTATCTAAATAATTCTATAGACAAAATCAATTAAATAATAATAATAATTAAGATTAAGATTAAGATTAATGTTAATATCAATATGTTATTATTAATAATTACATAATAACTAAAGAAGCTATATATTAAAAAATAATTATTAACCTATTATAAATTAACCAACCTAAATTCTAACTTCAAATTAATAACTATGAAATTAATTAATTATAACATCCAACTAAATAGAAAGTATATAAAACATGAAGATTTTCCCTCAACCATGACATTTGTCATTTGTTATAATATATTACATCCTAACAAAACATAAAATCTTCGATTATAAGTTCGCTCAAAGTTTAATGTAGTGCTCCTAGAAATCTTCATGACCCAATATAGTATAAGATTTTTAATAGTTTAACATATTTCTTAGTATGGACGTCAAACGATAAAGCCATAAAGCCATACATGTAAATATGGAGATGAACTTCTATGTAATAATTTGAAATGATTATATATATATATATATATATATATATAAATTCACTAAAGTTTTAGTGATCGACATAATTATTTGAAAAGGCCTTCCAGCGGAGGGCACCTTAGATATATATATGTTAATGTTATTAGAATATATATATATATACGTTAATGTTATTAGAATAACTGCCAATATTTGAAGTTGGTCTTGACATGATTTGACAACTGTATTTTAACATCGAAAGAATTCATAAAAGAATCTTGTTGGAAGCATTTAATCCAGAATCATGGTGAGCTATGGGGAGAATCAAATAGACCAACGTTTTTAGAACCATCATCAGGAGAGATTTTCTAACAGAATTTCATCGCAGTTACGCAGGACACCAGTTTTAAATTCCATTGCGGCCATGTGGCATATGCAATAACACTTCAGTTTAACGTATAGTTTTAAAGCAGAGGGTTACAGGAAAGTTGAGGGAAGCAGAATGGCTTCACAATGGGACATTCCCATTGACTTCATTGTAAGACACCATCGGTTGGCGATTGGCTCAACTGTGGCGATGTTTCTTGCGGGTGTTATTTTATTGGCAATCACCATTTTCTATTTGCAGAATTTTGGCCGTTTGAACAGGTTCCTGTGGGTTTTAAGCATCTTTGTCACATGCATTCCTATCATAATGGCGAAGGCAGTACTTAGCGCTGTTTATCTCTATCGTATTTTTCTATAATATGCACCCAAAGTCGTCTTTCTCAGTCTTATTTACTGGAGATATCAGAATTCAGGAACTCCTTCATCTTTATTTTCTTTCTTCTTTGGATATCCTGCAGCTCGATGTATGGACGGTCGTTGAAAGTTATTTAGGTTTGCATAAATCACCTCAGCTTAGGGTTTATCTTTATCTCCTTGTGTAATATGTTAAGTCTTATATAATAAAGAATCACTGTTTTTATGTCCAAGTGGAATATGAACATTTATTTGGTTCACATAGTTTGAAATTTTCATATAATTAAGCAACTTTATCTTCATGTTCATGTTTAATACACTGATAATTTTTGATAAATTTCAAGATCATCAGGAAGATTTGAAATTTACCTCAGGCCGCCTATATATACCAGACCTTGTTTTTGTTGTGACACGTCATGTAAATTCAACCACCACATTGAATGCGATTGATGTATTAGACTCCACCTCTTAACTTGAGTTTAATGCGGTAGATAAACTGCTGATTTTTGGTTTTTTGAAGTAGTCAAGAACTTTCCAGAATCGCTCGTTCTGTAGAGCTGTGCTCCACAAGTTTCTAAAAATCTCTTCTGTATATATTGCTATTTTTGATGAATCCGCTATATAGATAAAAAACAGAGTTCTGATAAATAGTATGCTGCTGAAAAATCCTTGTGGTGAATGCCGTGAATTTTTTATTCTGTCTGAATATGTATGAGTGAATTTTCAATGGGTTTGAACGTGATTGCTTCCCCTGCCTCCTTTCATTGTGGTATCAGAGCCAATACCAATGCGTAGAGCTTAGTCTCCGCCATTTCTGAAGCCGCCAACCTAAATGAAGGAGCCGGCAGTTGTGTGAGGTTTGCTGTGTGAAGGTGTTGAGGTTTTTCTCCACCGTTCGTTCCCCAGGAAGAAGCTGGAACTCGTGAAGCTCTTTCTTAAAGAGATCCGTAGCAGAAGAGACTTGTGTTAGCTGGTTTATGATAAAAAAAAAATTTGCAAGCACCAGAAAAGCCAGGACCGTTCCATTCAAAGAGCAAGGGGGAGCTAGGTTTGTGAACAACCAGACAAAGGATTCATAGATAGTCAAATTTTAACCATGACCACCACTAGCAGCTCTGTGCAGCCACAAGTTCCCTCGTTCTCAGGTAAAAATTATGATTTTTGGGCAACAAAAATGAAAACTCTATTTCTTTCTCAAGATATTTGGGATTTAGTTGAAAATGGGTATCCTGAACCTCAAGATGAGGCAGCCTTTTTGGTTTTGTCTTAGGCAGAAAGAGTTATTCTCAATAATAATAGAAAGAAGAATGCTAAAGCCCTACTCTTCATCCAACAGAGTCTAGATGAATCAATCTTTCCAAAGATTGCTTCCGAAGATAACTCAAAAAGAGCATGGGACATTTTAGAGACAGCCTATAAGGGCTCTTCTAAGGTTAAGACAATTAGGCTGCAAACCCTTAGAGGAGAATTTGAAACCCTTCAAATGAAGGATTCAGAATCAATTGACCAGTTTTTCAATAGAACCATGAATGTGGTGAATGAGATAAAAACACATGGGGAGGATTTAAATGACCAGAAAATGGTGGAGAAAATTCTGCGTAGCCTACCCAACAAATATGATGCAATTGTAGTGGCAATTGAGGAATCAAAGGATCTATCACAACTGTCTGTTGTTGAATTGATGGGATCTCTATTGTCTCATGAATTTAGACTGAGTAGGAACTCAAATCCCTGATTAGAATCTGCATTCAAGACTCGGGTTTCAGTTAGTAGAGGTAGAGGCAGATTTAGTCATAGAGGTAGAGGAAGATTCCAAAATCAAAGTGATGAAAGAACAATTTCAGATGAAACCAGTAAATCACTCCAGAGCCCCAATTCAGGAAATTTCAGAGGTTCAAGGAGTAATCTTAATCAGCAGCAGTCTAGAAGGTTTGATAAATCGAAGGTTCATTGTTTTTACTGTAAGAAATTTGGGCATGTAATCAGCTAATTTATCTGAGGTATCTGAGACTAAAACAGAGTCTATGTTTATCACTTGTAATATTGCTCAGGAGAGTCCAAAAGATGTATGGTTTTTGGACAGTGGTTGTAGCAACCACATGACTGGAGATCAAGAGTTGTTTAGCTGTTTGGATAGTTCTATTCAATCAGAAGTAAAGCTTGGAACAGATAGTAGAGTTTCTATCAAAGGAAAAGGAATAATAGATGTTTTGACAAAGAATGGTGAGAAGAAGATTGTGAAAGATGTCTATCTTGTTCTTGGAATGAAATGTAATTTGATGAGTATTGGACAACTAATGGAGAATGGGTATGAGATAAATTTTTATGACAAAGCTTGTACAATTCGAGATAGAGCTCATTGTAATACGTTGATTGCAAGGGTTGAGATGACCAAGAACAGGATGTTCCCGCTTACAATGAGGAGTGATACTCAAAATTCTGTTAATGCATACAAAGCTAAGAGTGTTGATCAATCTTGGCTTTGGCACTTGAGGTTTGGTCACTTACATTTTGATGGTTTGAGGTCATTGCAAAAGAAGGAAATGGTGAAAGGGCTGCCAATCATAGAACAACCAGCAAGCTCATGTGAGACATGTATCTTGGCAAAACAACATAGAGAAAGCTTTCCTGCAGGTGTTTCCTATAGAGCAAAAGTATCTTTGGAAATCATACATACAGATTTATGTGGGCCAATGCAAACCCCTTCATTGGCTGGAGCTTACTATTTCTTGACATTTATTGATGATTACAGCAGGAAGACTTGGGTATATTTCTTAAAACAAAAGTCTGAAACTTTCGGAGTCTTCAAGAACTTCAAGGCTTTGGTTGAAAAGCAAAGTGGTAAGTACATTAAAGTGCTAAGATCTGATAGAGGCGGTGAGTATAGTTCAAATGACTTTTTATATTTCTGCAAAGTTCATGGAATTAAGAGACAATTTACTGCCAGATATACACTACAACATAATGGTGTGGCTGAAAGAAAGAATAGGACCATAATGAACATGGCTCGGAGCATGTTGAAGACAAAGCACTTACCAAATGACTATTGGGCAGAATCTATTTGGTGTTCAATATACATTCTGAATAGGAGTCCTACAAGTAGCTTGATTAGTAAAGTACCTCAAGAGGCATGGACTGGTAGAAAATGTTCAATTTCACATTTACGAGTTTTTGGGTGCATAGCATATGCACATGTACCAGTTGAATTAAAGAGAAAGTTGGATGATCATAGTGAGAAATTTATATTCATCGGTTATAGTGAGCAATCTAAATCATATAGATTGTACAATCCCATTACCAAAAATCTTGTTATAAGTAGAGATGTTGAGTTCAAAGAGGAAGAAGCATGGGATGGAAGTGTAGATGAGTCTATTACATGAGGAGCTGTATTATCTCATGAACATGATGAAGAAGAAGAGCATGAATCTCAAGGAGGACAACTAGTACAAGCACCTGTTACCACTACACCAACAATAAATGCATCCACTGCAGTCAAAACACCAATAAGTCTTGCACAAGGAGAGGTCTCAACGCAAAGAAATCAACCTAATCCAAGTTCGCAAGTAAGTGATGAATCTGATCCTACTTTAGCTACACTAAGATCTAGATTTAAAGGAAAGAAGACTAGAATTCTTATGGAGATATATGATCAACATGAAGACTAATTAGATTTAAATTCAAATTTTGCATTGCTAGCATATCAACCTGTTAGTTATGAGGATGCTATCAAAGATAAAGTTTGGGTGGATGCTATGAATGATGAGATAGATGCAATAGAAAGGAATGATACTTGGGAATTAATGAATCTACCTGAAGGAAAGGACTGTATTGGTGTGAAATGGGTTTATAAAACAAAGTTCAATGTAGATGGTGAAGTTGAGAAGCATAAGGCAAGACTTGTTGCTCAAGGTTTTGCTCAACAACTTGGAATAGACTATAATGAAACTTTTTCACCTGTTGCCAGATCAGATACAATTAGAACTATTTAAGCTATTGCAGCTCATAATAGTTTGAAAGTATACCAGTTGGATGTAAAATATTCGTTTTTAAATGGAATTTTAGAAGAAGAGGTATATATAAAACAACCTCCAGGTTATGAGATAAGTGGACATGAAGAAAAGGTTTATAAATTGAAGAAAGCTTTGTATTGGCTGAAGCAAGCTCCTCGAGCTTGGTACAGCAGAATTGATTCCTATCTCATAAGCAATGGCTTTTGGAGGAGTATCAATGAACCTACTCTGTACACCAAGAAAAATCAGCATGGTGAGGTCTTAATTGTGTGCATTTATGTTGATGATATCATTTATACTGGCAATTTGATGTTAGAATAATTCAAAACAGTAATGAGGAGTGAGTTTGAGATGACTGATCTTGGCCTAATGAAGTTTTTTCTGGGAATTGAAGTCTTGCAATCTAAAAGTGGAATCTTTATCTCACAATCCAAATATGCAAACGATGTACTGAAAAGATTTAGAATGTTAAATTGAAAGCCAGTTTCAACACCGGTAGCTACAGGCACTAAGTTAAGCAAGCAAGATGTTGGAGGTCAAGTAAATCCTAGGCTATTTAAAAGGTTAGTTGGTAGTTTAATGTATCTAACCGCAACTAGACCAGACATCATGTATGCTGTGAGTCTAATCTCAAGATTCATGGAGTCTCCGAAGAGTACTCATTGGCTTCCAGGTAAAAGAATTTTGAGATATGTTGTAGGCACAGTGAATTGTGGAATTTTATATTCAACAGGTTCAGATTTCAATTTGACAGGGTACACAGATAGTGATTTTGCTGGAAATGTTGATGATAGAAAAAGTAAATCTGGATATGCATTCTTTTTTGGCTCAGGAGTTGTCTCATGGGCATCAAAGAAACAACCCATAGTCACTATTTCATCAGCAGAAGTAGAGTATGTTGCTGCCACGTCAGCAGCATGTCAGGCCATCTGGATGAGAAGAGTTTTGTTCGATCTGTTGCATGAACAAGGAGCACCAACAACTATCTTCTGTGATAATAAGTCTGCTATCGCGCTATCAAAGAACCATGTATTCCACAAGAGAACCAAGCATATTGACATGCAGTATCATTACATTAGAGAATTGGTAAATGATGAAGAAATTAAACTCTGTTTTTGCAATTCAAAGGAACAACTTGCTGACATTTTCACTAAGGCATTGGGAAAAGATATTTTTGAATTTCAAAGACAAAGTCTGGGCATCTGTGATGCTAATTATGCTGTAAATGTGTAGGTGGTTGAAATTAAAGGGGAAAATGTTGTGACACGTCATGTAAATTCAACCACCGCATTGAATGCGATTGATGTATCCGACTCCACCTCTTAACTTGAGTTTAATGCAGTAGATAAACTGCTGATTTTTGCTTTTTTGAAGTAATCAAGAACTTTCCAAAATCGCTCGTTTTGAAGAGCTGTGCTCCAGAAGTTTCTAAAAATCTCTGTCTGTATATATTGCTATTTTTGATGAATCTGCTATATAGATAAAAAACAGAGTTCTAATAAATAGTATGCTGCTGAAAAATCCTTGTGGTGAATGCCGTGAATTTCTGATTCTGTCTGAATATGTATGAGTGAATTTCCGATGGGTTTGAACGTGATTGCTTCCCTTGCCTCCTTTCAGTTTTACGGAACATGCAATTTTGCAATGGTATGGTTGAGATGTTGTAATAAGTATATCTGTGATTAAAAGTAATAAATTTTAAATTGATAACTAATGTATAGATAATAGATAGCTTAAACATATATAGTTAATGATTACAATTACATTAAAAAACAAATAACTTATTCACAATACTTGTTTAGAATTAAGATTTGTTTAAACTTTCAAATCCCATCTTAATGAATGGTGAGGAATTGTCTGAATGGTGAGGGCTGAGAGAAAGTCTTGGAAATGCTTTTCACAACCATGCTGCAGATTGGTGAAGGCCGGAAGACAGTCTTGGAAATACTTTAAATACAACAATGAATAGGATGAAGAAAAATTACAAGTTCTATTAATCATAATCAGGTTAAAAGCATGAATTGGAATTGAATTCATATTGACATAATAAAATATAAAACTCCAAAACATGGTAGATTAATAAAAAGATTTATTTAAGAAAAACTTTAAAATACTTTTTTAATTTAGTGTTAGTATATGTTGTACGATTAGACTTTTATATCATCTACGTTATTACTATTACATGTAAGTTATTACTATTACATGTAGTCTTTTTATTTAAGTTTTATTTTATTACATGTAAGTTTTTTTATTTAAGTTATATTTTATACAATTATTATTTTAATTTTACATTTTAGTATTTATTATTTATTAGAAAGTAAATATATGTAGTTGTTTTGTTTTCATTTTTAAAGTTATTTTATACAAAACTAGATTTGTGTAATTTTAAGTTTTATTTTTAAAGTTTTCAATGAAAAATGAATGAGATGTTAAAATTTGGAATGATTATGTATAATTTTATTTTATTTTTAAATTAAAATTACATGTTTTTTTGTATTTATAAGATGTCTACTCTAGTTGTATTTGATTTTTTTATTTTGTCCGTATCAATCTTATTTGAATTCGTACAAATCTTGCTACTATGGTTAAAAGCATGTATTTCCTTATAGAAGGTCACAAGTTCAAATCATGAGGGGGTAAGGTATGTACACCTATGTAGACTTGAGCAGTTAAATCCCTGCCCACATGCCGGTGACCTTCAAAGTAGATTATTATTATTATTATTATAGAAATTTAAACAAAAAAATTATGAATAAATCAGTTTGTACAGCTTTAAAACAAAAATAAAAATATAAAAGAGAATTGTTGCTTCTGTGTGGGGGAATCCACTGGAATTTTCTTTTCTGCCTGAGTTTCTTTCATTCTCACAGCTTTAAAACAAAAATAAAAATATAAAAAATGATAAATTGAATACAAAGCAAAATGCAGAGATACCACATTTTATGAAAGATTTAGATGACAGAGCCGAGTCATGTAAGGCGACGTCCTTGCCAAAGGCTTCTTATTCTTATGTGCTTCTCCCGTGGATGTCTTCTGGAATCTTGCAACTACCCTTCATAAAGTCCAACGTTTCTTTTTTGTTTATTCGTCCTACGTTATTTGCGATAACCAGCGTCCTCTTGGCGTCATCTTCTTGTGTACCTGCAATCCATGGTTATGGTTAAATTTGGTATTGATAAGATGTATGCCCTTTCTTTTCCGAAAAAAAACTCATAATTTTTATTTATATAATAACAAAAGTTACATTCTGTAAAATTAATATATATTTTGTATGAATTGGTAAAAGCCTTATCAACGTAGAACTGTGTCTTTTGAGTAAACAAGAAATTTCTATTTCTTAAAAGTAGTTTCAGGACAAATTTTTTTTGATAACTAAGATACATGCCCTTAATCTCGGGTAGTAAGATATTGTAATATTCCGTATAACTTTAGCTGGATGTGCATTCAACTTTTCTCATATAAACATAATTTTCCATCTTAAAACAACTTATCTACATTCAATTTTTTTCATATAAATATAATTTTTCATCTTAAAATTAGCACAGCTACTTATTTTGAAGTTGGTGAACATGTAAGAACCACAAGCAATGAAGGAATTGTAAATTAATATTTATTAATATTAATTATTATTTTTATAAATAATTATTAATATTTATTAATATTAGTATATTTATTTAAATGATAATTATTTATTTATATCTAATAAATAAATTTATATTTATGAATATTGATTTATATTTAATATATTAAAATATATTAATTAGATAAAAATATTTATTTAAATATTAAATAATAAATTAAAACATAAATAAATTATAATTAAATAATAAATAAATTAGTAAATAAGATATATGTTAATATTATATAAAAATATTTATTACCCATTACTAATTATAGTTGACTATATTTGACAATGTTTGACATGGTTTACAATATAGTTTCCATATTACTTATTTTCATGAATTCACCCCATAACAACTTTATGTTAGAAAAAAAGTCTATTTATATATTTAAGTAGTGTTTCAAGAAAAAATGTCTATTTATATATTCAAGTAGTGTTTCAAAAAAATATGTCATAATAAGATCAAACCAATATGTTACGAGGAAAATGCTATCATAGGATCAAACCAATATGTTATGGGCCATACATAATTTTGCAGAAAATCAATTAAACTGCATATCGTCTAGAGCTTCCTTCTCAATTGGGAATTCATGTGGTTAATGTCAATAATCACAAGTTTTATGAGCCTTCTCTTTTAGAAAATGAAGTGTTGAAATCCCACTTTTACAAAAATATGCATTGCTGGATATGTGCACCCACTCCACTCATTAAAAACAACATTCCTCCTATATGGTTGGATGTAAAAGCCAACTCTCAACTCAAGGTAAATGGTTCTCCTCGTTTACATTTAGAAACACCTTCCTTAAGGGAAATGGTTCTCCTAGTCTACATTTAAAGACGCCTTCCTTCAAGGTAAATGGTTCTCCTGATCTACATTTAGAGACACATTCTTTAAACGCATTGAGAAAGTGAGAACATGTTTTGTTAAACAAAGAGGAACTATTTGATGCATGAGGGTGCACTTCTCCATGAGAACCTTTCAAATGAGGTAAAATCTACCATATATTAGGCACAATTTATTTCTCTTTCAGTCATGAAATTGCATGCTTATACTGTAACATCCTGTAAAAATCACAAAAATTTAAAAAAAATTTACGTGACATTTAATGCTTATTTAGTAAATGTGTAAATAGAGCAATGTACAAAATGTTATCTTGTTGTATTAAATGCCCTGCTGGTTTATTAAGTAAGGATTTGCGACAACAAATTTTTGCTTATGTTTTGATGCTATCCAAATTAATTAGTTGTGCTGCTACACATCCATACTGTCATTGTTTATAAATGTTGATTCCACTGTTTGACTAATGTACTTTTGTTTGATTGATGAAGGGGTCCTTTGGACGCCCCGAGGCTTACTTAGCATTCGTGCTAAAGCATGTGATTTGTACTTGTGACAGCTTATAGGTAAGGGTTTGAGATTTCGACAAGTAATTAAACAGTTTTACTGTGAACCTCTTTGTCAATAATTGAAGAGATAAAACTGTGGACATTCCTCCTGTGAGAATATTTGTAAACTGTAAGCTTGTAATTAAAATCATAAGAAGGTCTAGGAGGATTGAATCTTAGCTCTAAACTCAGATTTAAATTTTGTTTCCATTCATGTTGAACTGTATGTAATTATTTATCTCTCATGTAACTGTTTGGTTAACTGACCTAGGGTCTAAACTCATACTATGGTTATGATGATTTGATTTATCATCTTTTGTCTTTTATTTCACTATACCTTAATAGGTAAGTGTAGACAATCTTCTTGAATTATTACACAACCCATTTATAAGGTATGATGAAACAATGGTAAACTATGTATATATATAACATACTATATGTTGGGCGTATCTACTATAGTGTTTCCCTATTGATTATTATACTACCCTAATTGAACTTTGCAAACCTATGATGCAATGCAACACACGACATGTACAAACTATCTCAATAGTATGGTAAGCATATCTTGCGATGTAAACTTTGGAATAATTTATCATGTGTTGGGTGCACTTAATCGTGACCCTAAGTTATACTTGTACAACCTTGTGAAACTCTATTCAACTCGTATCTTATGTGGCAAGGGTGATATAACATGACCATACCATATCTACGTTGTTTTTAATGTGAATGTTGTAATGGTTCATAGGTTGGCGGATGTGTTTAAATCTTAAGCATTGAATGCTTGCAGCTACTATGGGTAGTGGAAATCCATCGTGGGTGGCTCTTTGTACTTAGTTCACATGAATTTGTCTTATTGTAACCTTAATGTGCTGAGTTGTAACTCATTGATGATTTGAACGTTGATGATTAGGCTCCATTGTAGTTGTGATAGTAATGGTTCATTTAATGTGATGGCTGGGTGGTGATTTCGTAAATCTCACCAATGATCTACACCGTTGATCTTGGCATGGATTTCAATGTTGTGGTTAAACCCTACCTTATTGTATTCGATGAGTTTTATTATGTTCGAGTCATTTGGTAGTGGTGGTTCTACGCGGCCGACAGGCTGCACTGGTTTTTAGCCTTGTTGCTCTACACAAAGAGGCGTAGTTTCCTAAGTTTCGAACCCGTGATCTCTGTATAATATGGAGCCATGGTTGATGTTGGGTGACTAACGATGGTTAAATAAGTATGACCATTGTTGTAACACCCCTCTTTTTACCTTAGACTGTAATTATGTAATTATGATGGAAATGGCTAGAAGCCAAACATGAATGGTCCACAGTGACAAAAATAATGTAATTATGTACATTATATATTTAATATAAAAACACATGACTATTGCAAACCAAGAAGGATAAAGAAGAGATGGTGGTCTATCATTCCATAAGGGGGAGAGTGATTATCCTAAGCCTGGGATTGGAGGGGGAAAGATGTCCAACCCCAAGTATGCCACTTGCCTAACTTTCCTTAGAAAAAGGGGAAAAGTGTCCAACCGCATGGATGCAAAGTAGCTAGTTCTTATCAACCTTGGTGCCACTTAGCTAGTCTCAACCATGCATATAAATAGTGAGAGCTAGCCTATTCTTCCATCATTCTTCCATATTGGAGCCATTATTGGAAGTTAGATATGAACCAGCAAGGACCAAACCACCATTACTTGTACCACCATCACCATACTGTAGACAGAGAGTGGGAAACTCAGTACCATCTTGTGGAATGATAGCCCAAGTACAGGGGTGTCCTATCAAAGAAAGATATGGCTTGACAAAGCCTATAATTGGGAGGAATGTCCTTGGTATGCAGTTAGTTGGCCATATTTTCAGATATTAAGTTCCATATGTGTATAAATTAATGATATTTATTTCTCATTTGATTAGTAAATGTCGTCATATTAATTATGGGACCAAATTAATGGAAATACGAATGCATTCTTATGGAAATAACCGTAAAATATTTCATGTAAGTTTAATGAGTGAATATATACATAATTATTTATGTTGTGAATGTTTAATTGAAGTCAAGAGAAAAACAAAATTGTATATTAGAGGCAATTTCAATCTGAAGATTCAGCAACCCGTGGCCCCAAAGTCACCGTGAGGTCACTAGGTACATGACAATTGTTTACCATAGTTGAATATTGTTTGACCATAGTTCACTGTAATGAACCATGGTTTTCTTTGGTTAATGATGGTTGAATTTAGTTACCTACAGTTGAATTTAGTGAATCATGTTTTACTATGGTTGGCTTTGGTTTGGTTAGGTGAGGTTGACCATTGTAAATAATCATTAACCGATTTTAACCATGGTTAATCATATTTGACTATGGTTGACCCTATTTTGAAAATGGTCGACTATTGTTCATTGTGTTTGACCATGGTTGACAATGGTTAAATGTGGTAGATTGTGGTATCAAATGATTGAGCACAACTTCCTGTGATTAGTCATCTTTGACTATGTGTGACCATGGTTGAATGACACTCACCATATTTTATTATGGTTAACTATTGTTGACCATGGTTGAGAAAGTTAGACCCTTGTTACTGATAGGAAGGTTGATGCTCTTTCCCATGGTTAACTAAGTTTGACCATATTTAACCATCGTTGACTATTGTTTGACCATAGTTGACTATAGTGAACAATGTTTGACTTTACTTAACCATGATGCCTTTAGTGAACCATGGTTGAATTTAATTAACCATGGTTGACAATGGTTGACATTGGTTGGCTAAGGTTAACCATATTTGAGCATTGTTTACAATAGTTGACAATGGGTTTCAAATGATGGTTGACAATGAACATATTATACAACTTGACAAGAACTCTCGAGAGTTCTCATTTTTTTATAAGTTGCATTTAGTGGTTATTTTTACCCCAAATCAAAAAGTGATGCTACCGATAACAACATTTTTCTTTCGAGGCTAGAATTACGACTTTTTGGAAACCCAACGGTTGTCATTGCAATTAAAACCTTAACTCAACCCTTGAATTGAAAAGTGGTGCTACCAATAGTACCCTTTTTTTCAGAGCTAAAATTATGTTTTTTTTAAACCTCAGCTAGTGTCAATGCAATAAAAACAAAATCAATGCCCCAATCCAAAAGTGGTGCTACTAATGGCATCACTTTTTTCAATAGAATTAAAATTACATTAATTTTGAAACCATACATGATGTAAACAAAATTAATTATTTTTTCTTTTAAATAACATAAAAATATATATATATTCCAATTTTAATTAAAAGTATATTACTATCTTAAGAAAATAAAAAAAATAGATGAATGAAAAAAAAAAACATTTAAAAAAGTTAAAATTTCCAAAATTTTTAAAATAAATTTGAATTTCACAACAACAAAAAAATACACAATTATTTATAATTGAAAATTAAAAAAGAATATATATATATAATAAAAAACAAAAACAAAAACTACACAAAAATTAAAATAAAATAAAAAAATACAAAAGAAAACAAAAACACAACATTAAAAAATACAAAATATTTAAATAAATAAATATGATTACCACGGTCTTATATAAATAAATTGGATGTGCTCAGCTCACCAATCCAAAATGTTTTCTAATCATGGGTAATTACAAACGAAAGACGGTAGAATATTTGTTGAACATTGTGACTATTAAGGTAGGTTATTCTTTTGACAAACATGATTTCTAAGTAATGTAAACTGAAGGTAGTGAACCGAAAGAAATAACCGTAATTTCTTTGAAGAACTTGAAATCATTCAATTTCCACAGGTGCTGACTAAGAATATGTCATTCAGATCTGTAAAAGCATTCCCCGAAAAGAGGTTCGTTGCGATTTTTTTAGCAGAATATATGTGGAAAGGTGTAAAACCATTGAGAAGAAGTTTCTTGAAATACTCAGGTATTTTTTACAATTGGTTGGTAAGTTGATAACATGTATAATAGAATAGGTTGGACTAAAACACTCTACGAGTTTATCTCATAATCATTAAATATGATGACAGAATTTATTAGCATAGTTACTTAATTTAATATGATGATATATTTTATTAGTATAGTCATTTAATTTGTGGTGGGTAAACACTTATAGGTTATAAGTTAAGTGTCACAAATAAGTAATAAGGTATGTATTACTTGTCTACCACAAATCCTATTATCCATACATTAGCTAAGAGTTATTTATGCATTAGTTACGAGTTATCCATTCATCAACTACCAGTTATTTTTTATATTCTTTTTTTCTTTTATAATTGTTTTTTTCCAATACTAAACCACTACCATAAAATCAATTTGGGCAATACACTTGTCTCATCCTCATGCAATCTAAAAAAAGCATACATGTTAGTCCACTCCAAATTCTTAGATATAAATAGAACATCACAAAGCCTCACCCATTGCAATATACATATGTAGATATGCCATTTGCAGATTTTATGCATAAAACAACTAGGACTCGAATTTCATGAGAATAAATAAAAATGATTAATTTCTTTTAGATGAGCTAAGAAAAAACAATTTGTTTTTATTTTCATTTTTATTTAAAAAAAATTCAAAATGTATATATCTTATATATTAAATAATCCTATTATTTTATAAATTATAATCATGCTATCATCTTAAAATGAAATATAGGGTAGGTGTATGTGCCCCCATCCTGGTACACATGACACGATATTAAACCCGAAACAGGAATGAACTGTAAATGAAATGTAGGGTAGGTGTATGTGGCCCCAGCCTCGTACACATGACACAATATTAAACCCGAAACATGAAAGAACTGTCTTATATATGTGTATTATAAAAGATTGTACACAATTATTAAGTTAATCATAATTAAAAAATTGTATGTGTTAGTTGAATCCTCCTGACAAAAGAAAGGGATGCCAGGTCAGTAGCATCACTTTTCTATTTGGGTGTTGATTTAGGATTTGGTTTCACCGACACTAGTAGGGGTTTTCAAAAGGTCATAATTTTAATCCTGAAAAAAATGGTGCCACACCAATACTAGGAGGGGTTTCCAAAAAGTCGTAATTTTAGCTCTGAAAAGAAAATGGTACTATCGGTAGCACGAATTTTCTATTCACAGTTGATTTAGGATTTTAATTGCATTGACATCAACCGGGGTTTCGAAAAATTTGCAATTTTAGCCTCGAAAATAAAATTTTGCTACTAGTAGCACCACTTTTCAATTTAGAGGTTGTTTTGATGCAAAAATATGAGTTTTTATGGCAAGAGTTCTCATTTTGATTATAGAGTCATCATCAAGTTGTATAATGTGTTTTATACCCTTGGAAAGATTCTGATGTGTGTAGAGATGGTGTAAGGTGAGAAGGATCTAACATAATATCACAATAAAACTTAATGAGTTGCTCTAGAAATAAGCATGTGATCACAATCATCTAATGTACATAGAATATGAGGTCCTTGGTTGAAAACCATATGTGTAGAATGGCATGTTAATTCAAAATCTGGGTCAAAAAATGAGGTTGTGTGGTTCTAGATAGTGGAAAGGGACTTAAGAATCAATATTCTTCATAGTAATTGTTTTTTAATTAACCATCACAACTCCAGGACCCCATCCTTCTTCAAGCCATAATGCTACAAAAACATGAAATAAATTGTTGCAATAATACCTCCAAAGAAACTATTTACCGAATAATGGCATAACCAATATTGTCAGTAATTCTTAGCTTCTTTATGGATGTGATCCCCAAAAATCAATATAGGTAGCTAGGTTAAACAAAAGGATAATTGGCAATAACAATAGAGGGCACAATTGCATTTTGCAATGAATGGATGTGAAACTAGGATTGTAATTACTTTTGAATTATGTTCTGTTTTTTACAAAACAACCTTACGAAGCGCGAACTAACTGTGATCTAGTCTTCTTTAGAAAAATTCTGAATGTTGTTCATACCATCAACTTCCAAATGCTATGATTATCTTCACCTGAATAAGTAACTGTTGAATAGAGATTGGATTTGTTGATTCATGGATCCTCGCACGAGATGAGGGACCTTTTAGGTGCAACTGTAGATTCATGAAACGCTCAAGAGTTTAGTAAATAAAAAATGCTCGAACATTTCTTTCATCTAGGAATGGGTGGGCTTGTGTCTACCACATCAGTTAACATGTAGGATAGGAAATAGAAATGTTTGAGCTTTATGTACCTACACATAATGATAGCCCGCACGGGTGTGGCTCATTGGAGATTCGCTTGATATGAAGTCACATGTTGTAAACAGAGATCATGGGTTCAAATCACACCCGAGCTTACCCATGTCCCATTCTTGCGGGCAGTTGTGGGGAACCTAGGGGTATAGTGGTAGCGGGATTGGATCCCTGGACCCCGTGTTATGCGAGTACTAACCCAGTCTCAAGTTGCCAATTCCCCTAGTTACAAAAAAAACTACACATAATGCTCAAGCATTATGTAATTACATAATGCTAAAGCGTTATTTAGTTCATAAATGATCGAGCGTTTTAGTTAACATAATATAAACCCAAAAACGTGTCGCGGCCAACCTCCATTCCACATCCAACATCCATGATATCCATGGAAGCCGTCAAGGAGAAGCAAGAATGCTTGAGTGTTTTGCATTGCTAGAGGGGAAAATTGGAAGAGGTAAACATAAATTTGAAGAGGAGGGAAAATCGGAAGAGGTAGGCATGGTTCCTAAAGAAACTACGCTCTACATTTTTTCCTCATTTCCTTATTAAACATATATATTTTTTATGTTTCCCCAATTTGTAAATCCAATTAAATGAAGCCAAAAACTAATTTTCCATAATTAAATTACACACTAAATCCATACCCATAGTTTAATTATGTACCAAATCCAACTTCAAAATGAAGGGGTTCACAAATTTTGAGGATCTCACTCAAGGGTTCAATAAATTATGCCTCATAGAATGTTGGGGATGCCATAAAAATTATGCTTTAACAAACCACTAGAACACCTTGTTGAATAAATGACTAAAAATTCCTATTCCTTCCATGTATTTGCAAATTCCTCCACTATCCTTTTACTCTCTCTCATTGTCTCTTGGATCACTATAATATTAGACTTATGTAGGTGAACTAAATTACCAAAGGAAAAAAATTTAGAGTGCTTACCCAACCCTCTTATATTAGTGTATATTATTAACACAAGGTAACCATACCTTTCAAGATTTTTAGTTTTCCTTCCAAAACATTTGGAAGGGAATGATTGTAAGCAATATAAATATGGATTTTTCTACCCTTTCCAAGATAAGAAACTTATTTTCATATATCTTCACTCAATCCCCCTACAACACCTCTACCAAACTCTTACTAAGAATTCCTTCTAGGTATGAAATGGATTCTACAAGGATCACCACTGGAGGATTCGTCCTTTACATATATAGGAAGAGGTATTCCCTTATCCAATTAAATTTATCCCCCATATATTTATCAAAACAAGGTTCCGTACTCTAGGTAGTACAACCCTTCCCCAACTTTAAAGATTTTTGACAATACACCCTTCACCATTTTCCCTAATTTTCCTTTTCTAGCCTTCTTTATAGAAATGTCCTTATAAATTTCTAACCCTTGCCAAGATTATCCTTATAAATTTCCACTAGCATTCTCTAAAATATCAAAGTCGGTAAAGGGATTGCATGACACTAATTTTCACTATAGGCTATTTGAATGCTTGTTCAAAGTTCTAAGGCTCATGAAAAATTGTAACCAAACTAACTTTTGGCATGTCCAACAATGGAATAAGATTTTTGTTCACAAGTACCTCTTCAGCGCCAATGATGGTTGTTTCCAAACCCATTTTTTCCTTCATATAGCGCAATGGATTATGAACTTCTATGTTCTCATCATGGTTAAATATTTTTTTCATCTCAAGCTTCCTCTACAAACTACTAGAGCCATTAGACCTCCTTCCAATCCTTCAATCCAACTATTTTCTCAATATTTATTTTTCATTCCCCCCTTATAAAATTTAATGAGACATTCAATGACTAAATTCCCATAGATATGGAATCTTACAGTCTAAAAGGTATTCATACATAGTCCAAGTGATTATGTACACAACATCGACTTCCCATATCTATTTCCATAACCTCTTCCAAAATGTCCTTTTTAAGTCAACTCAACTAGGATATGATACACTGAGTGTGAGGTATCCACTTTAATATGCTTATAATATTCTAAAAAAATACCAATGTTAATCCCAATATACATAGATACTTCCACAATCTTGAGTTCTAGCACTAAACCATCAAGTTTTACATACATAGGATGCATGGTTTGTTCTTTGAGTTGGGATCAAAACTAGGCATCCATTTCTTCAGGGAAAAATTATGTTGCATTATTCTAGAAGCATCTAGACCACGCATAATTAAAAACATCTTATTTAGTTTTCAATTGGAATACCAACCAACCTTTTTCCAATGCATGAAACCTTGGCACATGTACCCTAACACAAATTTCCACTCTCACTTCTACCACCTCACTCATTTTTACATCTTTGCCTAAAACTAATTTAGGTTTCAACAATGGAAATTTTACATACATGTTTCCTCTTCTTCCCACATTAACCACTAGGCTATTGTGATCCTTCATACCTCATTCTAATCCCTTATCACCTTCCTCTTTAGCAGGTTCCTCTTTTAAAATACCCTCCTTCAAACCATGGGGACTTTGAAGGTTCCTCAAAACCATAAGAAATGTTATGTTGGTCCTTAGACAATATTACACAACCAAACAAACAATTTCTACCAAACTTGGTTTCACTCCTCAGAGCATAAGAGGTTGTTATCCTAGAAAGCTCCATAATTATTATTAAAAAGCTACTTAATATAAGTTTGAAGCTCCCATTAGGAAAATATAATACAATCACATATACTTGTAGTG
This sequence comes from Larix kaempferi, assembly GCA_027924585.1. Lineage (NCBI taxonomy): Eukaryota > Viridiplantae > Streptophyta > Pinopsida > Pinales > Pinaceae > Larix > Larix kaempferi. The sequence goes on along the minus strand of BSBM01000579.1, from coordinate 3,053,150 downwards.
AAGAATTGTATAAATTCATTTGTTGCATTCCTTCATGTGTTTGTGAGTATCTTGCTTATGAATGTGTGTTCTACATTTTAAAATTGCTTTATGTTTTCCTAATGCACATTGGATTAATGAATTTTTAATTATAACCTTCATCTCTCCTCACCATATAGATGTCAACCCATGTAACCCTTTAAAATGTATCCCTTAAATCCCTGCCATTCCAACTCTTATAAAATGTTACTTACCATTCTTATAACCTATTTAACCACTAACATTTACTTAACACATTTAACACATAACCCCTACCTCAATTAATCCATAACTTATAATAAAAACACCTCAACATATTTATCCACTAACGTATATAATCAATTAATGCCTAGATATTATAACCCCAAACAACTAGTCCCTACAAATCTATACAATATATCCCCACAAGATTTCTGTTATTACATTATATTGACATGAGATTCATGTTTGTAATGGAATCGTTCTTGTGCACTAGTTTTACATTTTTCATTTTTAATAGATGTCATTATAACATATATATGTTTCTAACGATTTTTTTTTTGATCTTTTGATTGCAGTGGTGAATATGGATGCTCATACAGACATACAAAGAGAAATTTAAAAACTCAAAGACATTCAAGCCTCAATTACTATTGTTGATGATAGAAACGGTATGCTTACATCCAATTTGGATGCATAGAGACCTTTAGTAGGTCAAATGGTACCCTTTAGGACATTGCTACATTTAGAGAGAGAAAGTGGCAAGAATATGTCGATGGACTTAGCTACAAGGAAATTGAGAAATTGAAGATAAGAAATTAACACATATTTTCCTTGTTTAGAAATCCACAAATAGGTGAAATACTAGATGTTGGGAAAGCACATATTTCTATTGAGTCGTATCTATATCAACCATTCATAGATAATTGGATGGACCGATGGTACATGTTCTTTGATGCACTTCCACATAACAACATGGAAATTCCCTTATATTTTCTCGGAAAGATGTATGCATAATTTGTTTTGGGGATGCATGTGAACTATTTTGATATGTTGGAGTACGAGGGTGTTGGGTTGGGGATGCCTCAACAATTCCCCAATGTGAGGTACATAGATCCCAATCGCCTAATACCTCCACCTCGCATGAAGCTACCCAAGCCATATGTGTCGCATGTACATCAACTGGTCCCATAGACACAGGAGTCATTCCTACAGGTGACATAGGTGGTTTTTATCCACAACACTTATCATTAGGGTACATACCAGGAAGGGCCATCAGAGCCAGCACCTCTTAGTGGAATAGAGAAACCACCTCTTGGTGGTCCAGTCCCACCACCTCGTCATGGGGTAGAGCCACCACCTTTCAGTGGCGGAGGAGCATCTAGTAGGGGGATACACCCACATATCATGTGACTCACACATGCACAACATGCAATTGTCTCAGCTATGGTCCTATGCAGATAGATGATAGATTTACTGGGTATTTTACTTAGATAAGTAAATGGTCCATAGTAGTCTTGTTCAATTTTTTTACTCACTATACATATATATTTATAACTAATTTTTTTAATTCTTTTAAAACTTGCATTTGCTACAAGTAGGGGTAGTCAGGAAATACTTTTCCACTGGCGATGCCCGGGCTTGTTTAGAGGTTCGTGCACCAGACACCTTTGATGTACGAGATGTTGGTGTACCTTCGATGACAATAGATCACACTGAGGTAACTATTTCAACATGTCAGTTTTTTAATACATGTTAGTTTGTTATCACATGTTAGTTAATTAATGCTACATGGTCTAACATTTATTATTTTATAAATTGCAGGTTGTAGATCCCCCACATGGGAAATATTTTCTTCTAGTGAGCTCCCAACTGGTGGGGAGATAAGTGGTACATAGTCCACATGGCATGAGGATATGGTAATCCGTTCCTCAGAGTTGTTGGAAGCATAACATACATCGATAAGTATTTCAACATTGTCAATTTGTTAATACATGTTAGTTCATTGATTAGTGCATGTCTAACTACGTTAGCACTTGGTGATTGTAGCCAACACCTGCTCTATTTATAGAACAACCCACAACTTCCTCTCCTCGTATTTCAAATGTGGAGAAGGGTTGTGTGTATACAAGAGGATCCACTCCTGGAAAGGGCGTGGATTTCCTCTATAGAAAATGTAACAGAGCTCGCCTTCTATGACTAACCTAACAAGGGTCATTGTTGTTGTCGTTTGTGTCGCATTTGCAATAGCAACAAGTCATATGAAGGTAACTATTTCAACATCTATACATAGTATAATCATTTAACTATATTGTTTATTCGTGCATGTCTAACTATTTCAACATTTGGTGATTGTAGCAATTAGAAACAGCAGTTCTTCGCCCCTTTGGTCAATCCATGGTTGTGACTAGGTCTCCTCATGTGGTGAGATGTTCATTCATGACCAAGTATTTTTATTCAATTCCTGAAGGTTATTACTCATTGTATTGTAAAGAATGCATGCAAAGTGAACTAAAATAATTTGAAATCCACACTCAAAGGGTTTAGAATCATACCCTTCCCTTTAAGAGGAAAAACTCTTATCTGAAACAAATTAGTTTAAGGTCTACAAACAATGCCAATGAAGTTGCTATCCAATAATTTCAATTTCAAGATCTAGCACAGCCTTATATTACCTTTACAAAGTAAAAAAGCTCACTTCTTGAATCACAATGCCACAATGATTCCTTGTTAATTGCTCCAAAACCCCACATCTGGGAACCATTTGTTTGATTAACCATAGCTTCTTTTGCAGGTAGCTCTCCACTAGTTTAACATGCCTAAGGGTGAGATGAAGGTGAGTTGTGGACTGTCAAAGAAAATGTGAAAGCAACAAAGTGAAAGGATGATGGTATTATTCACGACTACATAGAGGGGGTATTAAGACATTATTTCTATAAATTGTCTCAACTTAATACAAAACAGAAATTGTGTATTGTCTCAAATATTGTCTTTCAATGAGTGTCTCAAATTATTGTCTTAAATTATTGTCTCAAACTATTGTCTTAAATTTAAGACAATAATTTAATCTTGTGCAAGGCTTTAGCCTCATCTCTGTCTGGAACTGGAACCTCTTCATTCACATAGGTGTCCAATTCATTCTCTTCTAGCACAAGCCCAATCCTATACTTCCATGCTCGAAAGTTATCGTCCCCTTCAAGCTTATCCTCAAGCTTGCTTTTGTGATACATCTTTAATGAGAAACTCAAATGGAAATAGAAAAGCTTTAGGTCTTACCACTTGATTTGCTGAAACTCGATCTTGAGCTCGCTAGGGTTTGAGAGAGAGAAACCCTAAAAATTAAAACTTGGAATTTGAAACTTCTATCTGGATAGAAATATGCGCTTGGCTGAGGTGAGCAAGCTGGTACACTTGGATTTTGAAAATTCCAAAAATTGACCCTTGAAAATTGACTTACGAATTTTGGATCTGCAGTTTCTGGTCCTTTCTGGTTTTCTGGTTTTTATAGTCGAGATTCAAACTAGGGTTTGAATTTTCCTGGGGTTCCACCCACTCAAAAACTCGATCTTGGTATCTAAATTTCGATTTTGATGAGGAGCATCTCCCTATGCTAAAAGCACTCCAAAATTCCACTTCTGTGAAAAGCGCCCTAATTTCCCATAGTAGTGACAGGCCAAAAAATGAAAATGCTCAGAATCCATTTATGTTTTGACAGAAATATGCACCTTCCTTAGGTGAGTTATCCTATCCTCATTTTGCTGATGATATGTGGAGAGAAACCCAAAAATTAAGAAGCCCTAACTTCCGTAGTTGCATAGTGTCTTCTTCTCAGGTTCACTTTGATTCCATGTTAGTTTTTCACAATTTAATCAATATTAATCTAGTATCTTACTCAGAGAATAACAAGCACACCATAAACACAAGAGACACAAATATTTTCCTTGGGGAAACCATAAAGGAGAAAACCCCCCAACTTCCTCAGAGATAGAATGAGCAACAATACAATAGCAGAAAAGTAAACCCCAAATATAGAGATGGTCTTCAACAACTTCTCTCTTCGCCACTTGTGCAAAATCCTCCACTCACTCACTCAATTTGCATTAGTGAGAGAGAGGAGGAGTTCGCACATTTGGAGAAGAGAGAAGTTGCTAAGACCATCTCTATATTTGGGGTTTACTTTTATGTTGTTGTATTGTCGCTCATTCAATCTTTGAGGAAGTTGCGGGGTTTTCTCCTTTATGGTTTCCTCGAGGAAAATCTTTGTGTCTCTTTTGTTTATGTTGTGCTTGTTATTTTCTCAGTAAGATCCTAGATTAATATTGATTAAATTGTGAAAAACTAACATGCTACATGGTCTAATATTTATTATTTTCTAAATTGCATGTTGTAGATCCCCCATAGGGTGAAATATTTTTGCACCAAGATCAGCCAGGTGCTTTCATCCCAATATGGGGGAGATGTTGTAACGTAACGTAACATTACCAAAAATAAAAAGTAATTAAAAGAATTAATGTCGACTCATATAATAAAAAATTAAAACAAATAAAAAGTAATTAAAAAATCAATATGGGATCTGTGTAAATTTTTAGCTTGAAATGTAAAAATTTTTGGACGTATAAAAAATTTAAAATTAAAAAAAAATTACACCTCAATAAATTGGATGCCTATTGGTGCTTGATAGATCCATATTTAAGATGGATCTATGTTGGTCTTCTAGTGAGCTCCCACTTGGTGGGGAGATAAGGGGTACATAGTCCACATGGCACGAGGATATGGTAATCCGTTCCTCAGAGTTGTTGGAATTAGCATACCATACATCAATAAGTATTTCAACATTGTCAATTTGTTATTACATGTTAGTTCATTGATTAATGCATGTCTAAATACGTTAGCACTTGGATATTGTAGCCAACACGTGCTCTATTTAGAGAACAACCCACAGTTTCTTCTCCTCGCAGTCCAAATGTGGAGAAGGGTTTTGTGTATGCAAGAGGCTCCATTCCTGGAAAGGGTGTGGATTTCCTCTATAGAAAACGTAGGGGAGAGCCATCTATTCCTAACATAACAACGGCCATTGATGTTGTAGTTAGTGTCACATTTGCAGTACCAACAAGTCATACAAAGGTAACTATTTCGACATATGTACATAGTATAATCATTTAACTATATTGTTTATTCATGCATGTCTAACTATTTCAGCATTTGGTGATTGTAGTCATTAGCAATAGCAATGCCTGGCCCCTTTCGTCAATCCATGGTTGTGACCGAGTCTCCTCGTGTGGTAAGATGTTCATTCATGACCAACTATTTTTATTAAATTCCTGAAGGTTATTACTCATTGTATTGTAAAGACTGCATGCAAAGTGAATTGAAATCATTTGAAATCCGCACACAGAGGGTTTATAATCATACCCTTCCCTTTAAGAGTAAAAACTCTTATCTGAAACAAATTAGTTTAATCTCTACAAACAATGCCAATGAAGTTGCTCTACAGTAATTTCAATTTCAATATCCAGCACGGTTTTATCTTACCTTCACAAAGTAAAAAAGCTCACTTCTTGAATCACAATGCCACAATGATTCCTTGTTAATTTCTCCAATACTCCACATCCGGGAACCATTTGTTTGATTAACGCTAGATTCTTGTTAATTTCTCCAATACTCCACATCCGGGAACCATTTGTTTGATTAACCCTAGCTTCTTTCGCAGATACCTCTCCACTAGTCCAACTGCCTAAGGGTGAGATGAAGGCGAGTTCTGGAGTGTCAAAGAAAATGTGAAAGCAACAAAGTGAAAGGATGATGTTATTATTGCACATTTCCCTATCCTCTCTAAAATGATCACCGATTTTATAAACTGCATATCTGAAGTGGGAAAATGACATTTCTGCAATGATGTAAAAAGGCAGGTTTTGTTGGATGAAATATAAATGCAAGGCAAATATTTTTGTTGCTTACGGATTCAATGTTTGATTGTAATCCTATGTGTCAAGATAACAAGCAATGTTCTATATCGCATTTACTTGACACTACCTTCAATAGATCATCAAACTAGAAAAAGGGTTAAACACTTCATGATGATTTAACAAAACCTCACCAATTATCTATATTGCAATGGTGTCAAAAAGGTAAGCCACAAGTTCCAAAATTCTCTAATAAAAAATATCCATGATGATCGAGATAACCAAGCCAAATTCGATCATTTTGAGAAACCATTATATTTATAGTCTTAGTGTCTTGGTTTAGAAGATATTATTGCTCTAATCATCCTCCAAGAATTAGCTAAATTATCCACCGAACATGAAATGTGTTAGAAATTAGTAAAGGGCAGGCCCTCGCTATGTGAAGTATCAATCTAGAGTCAAAATAGTTGTTTGAAAGCTTATATAATATTATTCCATGTGTACCCAAAGTGAGCACTCTCCTTGAATGCATATATAGATCATTAACGCACATATCAATGTGTGAGATGATGCTACAAGAGCTAAGGGCTCAAGCAGTGGTCTCCCCATGTAAAAACTATAGTCAAATCCACTATTCCATCATGCAATTGATTAAAAAAAGTAATTTATTTACATAAATTTGTGGTATTTTTTTCTTTGTTTTATTCTGCATTATGCTTTTAGAAGTACATGTAATTTCTTCTTTCCTAGACTTAATATTTTATTAGGAAGAACCTATATGAAATCAACATCTAAGTCTAATAAGGTTTCTAAGAGATTCTATTAAGTATTACTTACTCTTACTCCGTCATATTTGATCTTGTCGCATTAACATTAGATAAAATCTTGTCGTGGTGTTTTCTCTTCAAAATATCATACCGTACATCCTTAATAAGGAGGCCACCATCATACGGAGGGTAGATCATTCACATTATCTTTCCTCTAAACCTACTTTAACTGGGAGAATTGTTAAGTGGGTCTTGCTTAAGCAGGATTTTTTCTTGAAATTCAAGTCTCAGAAGTAAGTCAAGGGACAATTCATTACCGACCAATTGGATTAATGCCCTCTATTATATCGAAGCTTTAAAAACAAAATTTAAATAAATAAATAAAAAATAAAAAATACTATGTTAATGTTGCAAAGGCATCCAAAGGCAAAGCAAAATATGGTTATGTTAATGTTGCAAAGGCATCCAAAGGAAAAGCAAAATATGGTTGTTGCAAGACTAAACCATGCGCTGAGTGAGTTCATGAGAGTGTGTTGAGGACACAATCTTTGAATACTCATTGTACTACACATAAACATGAAAATGCATTGAAGCATCTTTTTTTGTGTATATATGCATGGCAAAAATAACATAAAAATCCGCATACCTTGATATAGCACATAACAATATTTGATGCAATTCTATGTCTTTTGCATAAATAATTAATCTCATTCAAGTAGGCCATCTAGGTCCTCTATGTTTCTAATTGTCTCCATCAATATTTTGTGCTCTGCATGAGGTAGGAAGTAGTGTACATTTTTTGAGCTCTTTCTAGGCATTGTTTGTAGTTGGATGTTTATACCAACGATTAGGTTTGTAAAGTGATACACCACTGAACATAGTCTATAATCCACGAATACATAGCCACTCGTATTTCTTGACTTTCCATCTATTGTAAGATATACACCCTTAACCACCATCAATCCAATGGGAAATTCAATGCCCTAACCATAAGTTAATGATACGTTGAGGGTTTGATTCCCTTGGATGCATCATGCCAACCAATAATCCATGCCCCATTCATTGTCTTTCACAGAAAAAACTGCATAGACATGTCCTACAAAAATGCATTCTATAATCAAATGCAAATGTGTAGGGGTTTGATAACAAGGTTAAGTCAAAAAACAAGAAGGGATCCGAGATATGATTGCAGAAATATCTACATGGTTGTACAAGATCATAAATATGATCATAGTTGAATGAAATAGATGGTTTCCCCTCGTCTAACTGGTTTGTTTCAACAACTGCATGTGGCTCTACTAGAATGAGAGGAAGGTTTGGGAGAGAGGAGGGTTGGAAAGGGAGGAAGAGATAGAATATACCATGCCTACTAACCTACATGCAGACTTCTATTGTACTTAGATGACTGGTTTATTTAGGGCTTGTCCAGCTGGGCTTGTTCCGGCTTTATGGTCTTATTTAGAGGGAGGGTACATCTATAACATTTTCCAAGATTTGCTTTCCTATGCCCTCCCATCCAAGCACTTATTTGATCAGGTGCCTAGCCTACCTTACTTCCCGAGCAAGGTATAAATGGCTATAAAGATGGTAAGGGGCCTCGTATAACTCGTTGCTCCCCTTCTTCGTAACTAGCAACTACAAACCATCTGCAGAGATAGAGATATGAGATGAGGGATTTTGCGATAAAGGGGGGGGTGGTTAGGGATAGAGATATGGAGAGAAGGGGGAATTAGGGATAGAGAGAGAGATGGGAAGGTTGAGAAAGAGTGGGGGGTTAGGAAGAGAGAGAGAGATGGAGAGAAGGTTAGGGAAAGGAGTATAGAGAGAGGTGGGTTATAGAGATAGAGGGTGGGTAGGTTTAGGGATCATGGGTACAAAGAGAGAGAGCTAGGGAAAAGAGGAGGGAGGGAGGGAGGGAGGGAGGGAGAGAGGAAGGAGTCCTTAGAGAGAAAGAGAAAGGGGAGGGTTAGGGAGAGAGGAAGAGAGAGATGAGGGGGTTATGGTTTAGGGTAAGAGAGGGGGTATATAGAGAGATGGGGGGTTTATGGAGAGAGGGAGAGAGATATAGAGGGGGTTAGGGAAAGGAGTACAAAGAGAGGGGAGGTTATAGAGATAGAGGGTGGATAGGGTTAGGGATGATGGAACAAAGAGAGAGAGGGGGGGATGGGGAAGAGGAGGGAGGGAGAGAGGGGGGGGTGTGAGAGAGAGAGAGAGAGAAGGGGGGAGGTTAAGGATAAAGAGAGAAATGGCAGGGGTGAGAGAGAGAGAGAGAGGGGATTGGGGTTATAGAGAGGGAGGGGGGTTAGAGAAAGGTGGGGTTGGAGAGAGGGAGAGAGTGAAATAGATTTAGTGGGAGAGGAAGAGAGAGAGAGAGAGAGAGAGAGAGGGTGGGGATGATTTTTAGGGATATAGGGGGAGAGGGAGAGAGGGGGGGTTGGAGAGAGAGAGAGATGGTACATGTGCAGGGGTTGAGAGAGGGGGGTTTAAGGATACATATAGAGGGAGAGATGGGAGGATGGTTGGGTGGAGAAGAAGAGAGAGGTGGGTTGAAGAGACAAAGAAATGGGATGGGAGTGCTTGAGAGTGACAAGGGGGGTGGTGTATGTGTGTGTGTGTGTGTGTGAGAGAGAGAGAGAGAGAGAGAGAGAGGTCATGGATAAAGAGAGGGATGGGAGGGTTTCAATAAAGCGGTGGGGGGTTAGGGAGAGAGGGGGGGAGATGGAAAGTGAGTTAGAGAAATGAGTATAGAGGGAGAAGGGTGGTTATAGAGATAGAGTTCGGTTATAGAGACAAAGGGCATGTAGACCTAAGGATCTGGGGAGAGAGAGAGAGGAGGGGGGGGGGGGGGGGGGAGGGCTTAAAGAGAGAGAGAAAGGTAGGGTTTAGGATAACAAAGAAGGTACATTGATAAATGGGGGGTTAGTCTTTATCGTATAGAGAGAGATGGGGGCTTGAGAGAGAGAGGGGGTGGGCTTATAGAGGGGGGAGTTAGGGAAAGGAGGAGAGGGGGAGAGTTGTGTTAGAGAAAGAGATGAGGGTTTAGGAAAAAGTGAGGCTATAAAGAGAGGGGTGTTGGCTTAGTGAAAGGTGGGGCTCGAGATAAAGAGGAGGGAGGGGGGTTAACAAGAGAGAGAACACAAAAGCAAGCAATAAAATGACATTTTTTAATATATTAAAAAAAATTATAAACCACTTAGTATAAATTAACCTACCTAAATTATAACTTCAAATGAATAACTATCAAATTAATTGATTATAACATCCAACTGAATGAAAAGTATATAAAACATGAAGATTTTCCCTCAACCATAACATTATAACATTTGTCATTTGTTATAATATATTACCTCCTAATAAAACATAAAATCTTGGATTATAAGTTTGCTTAAAGTTTAATGTAGTGCTCTTAGAAATCTTCATGACCCAATATAATATAACATTTTTAATAGTTTTTCAGATTTCTTAGTATGGACGTCAAACGATAAAGCCATAAAGCCACACATGTAAATATGGAGATGAACTGCTATATAATAATTTGAAATGATTACATTTAAAAAAAAATCACTAAAGTTTTAGTGATCGACATAATTATTTGAAAAGGCCTTCCAGTGGAAGGGCACCTTAACAAGAAATATATACGTTAATGCTATTAGAATAACGTGGCAAATATTCGAAGTTGGTCTTGACATGATTTGACAACTGTCTTGTAACATCGAAAGAATTCATAAAAGAATCTTGTTGAAAGCAATTAATCTAGAATCATGGTGAGCTATGGGAAGAATCAAATAGACCAACGTTTTTAGAACCATCATCAGGAGAGTTTTTTTAACAGAATTTCATCGCAGTTACGCAGGACACTAGTTTTAAATTCCATTGCGGCCCTGTGGCATATGCAATAACACTTCAGTTTAACGTACAGTTTAAAGCAGAGAGTTACATGAAAGTTGAGGGAAGCAGAATGGCTTCACAATGGGACATTCCCATTGACTTCATTGTAAGACACCGTCGGTTGGCGATTGGTTTAACTATTGCGCTGTCTATAGCGGGTGTTATTTTATTGGCAATCAACATTTTTTATTTGCAGAATTTTGGCCGTTTGAACAGGTTCCTGTGGGTTTTAAGCATCTATGTCACATTCATTCCTATCATAATGGCAAAGGCAGTACTTAGCGCTGTTTATCTCTATTGTCTTTTTCTATAATATGCACCCAAACTCGTCTTTCTCAGTCTTATTTACTCGAGATATCAGAATTCAGGAATTCCATCATCTTTATTTTCTTTTTCTTTGGATATCCTGGATGTGTGGACGGTCGTTGAAAGTAGCAGTCAGCTCAGGATTTATCTGTATGGACTGTCGTTGAAAGTAACATCTAATATGTTAAGTTTTATATAATAAAGAATCACTGTTTTTATGTCCATGTGGATGAACTTTGATCTTGTTCACATAGTTTGAAATTTTCATATAAGTAAGCATCTTTATCTTCATGTTCATGTTTAATACACTGATAAATTTTGATAAATTTCCATATAATCAGGAAGATTTGAAATTTATGTCAGGCCGCCCATATATACTAGACCCTGTTATTAGGGAACATGCAATTTTGCAGTGGTTGAGATGTTGTATTAAGTATCTCTGTGATGTATTTTTATTCTAATTTTTAAAAGAAAATGGAAATCAACCATAGATTAGTAATTAATGGATGGAAAAAGGGTAGTGGATTGGTGATAACATGGATGGATAAAGGGTAGTGGATTGGTGATAACATTTTTTTTAACACGACTTAGTTTAAATACAGAAAATGGCTGATTACAATTATATTTGTCTAGCTGATTACAATTATATTTAAAAAATAAGTAACAAATAACTTGTTTCTACTTTCAAATCACAAATATACATAATTATTTAAATGGCTAAGGCTGAGAAAAAGTCTTGAAAATGCTTTTAATCAACCTAGATCCAAATCCTAGGCTCTATCAAGCACCGAGAGGGATCAAATCTCCCGAGGTGCAAACCTCTTCTCAAGTATTGCACTCAAGGAGCTATTATAGGAGAGGTTTTCACCTCGGGAGATTTGATCCCTCTCGGTGCTTGATAGAGCCTAGGATTTGGATCTAGGCTGGTTTTAGTCATGGGCGGTGACACAAAACTGGAGTTTGATCAATATTGTAATGAACGGGTTAAGTTGAAAACACAGATACATTTACGAGGATTATCATAATGTAAATAATAAGTATTAAGGATTGAGTAAATTGTTAAACTAGAAAATAGAGACAATTCGCTTAACTTTTTTCTTCGATTCTCTTTTTGTTGATCTACTTTTTGTTTTATTTGTTCTTCTCCTTCTTCTGCCAGCATTTCGTCATTTCATACATTTTGATTTATTTCTTGTTCTGCAAACTAATTTTTTTGTTCTTCCAATTGCTTAAACTTTCTCTCTTGATATGCTCTTTGTCGATCAACGTTTCGTTTTCTTTGTTCTTCTCGTTCTTGTGCTGTCAATTCACCTAATTTTTTTTCGATTTTCTTTTTGTTGATCTGCATTTTGTTTTGTTCGTTCTTCTCCTTCTTATGCCGTCATTTCGCCATTTCGTACATTTTGATTTATTTGTTGTTCTGCAACTTGATTTCTTTGTTCTTCCAACTGCTTCAACTTTCTCTCTTGATACACTCTTTGTCGATCAACATTTTGTTTTCTCTGTTCCTCTCGTTCTTCTGCTGTCAATTCGTTTAACTTTCTTTTTCGATATTCTTTTTGTCGATCTGCATTTCGTTTTCTTCATTCTTCTAGTTCTTCTACTATCATTTCGTCCAACTTCCTTTTTCGAAATTCTTTTTGTTCTTCTACTTTTTCGTTTCAAGTCTTCTTCTCATTCTTTTGTTGTCACTGATATCAATGCGTCCACATAATAAGATCTACACTGAAAAATATACAATAAAAAACCCCATATACTGCAATCTATGCATCCATTCATTCAAATCAACGCGTCCATACACTGAAATCTATACGTCCATACATTGAAATCAATGCATCCATAGAATAACATCTACACTGAAAAATATGCAATAAAAAATCAACATTGTAAGGAACAGGTTAAATTGAAAACATAGAAATAATTATGAAGATTATAATAATGTAAGCAATAAGTATGAGTAAATTCTTAAACTGGAAAATAGAGACAATAATTTTGTAAGGATTAATTAAACGAAATATGGTTCACATCGTGATCATTCTCAGTCTATCTTAATCTTTTCTTATCTTCACACCTGGTAGTTTTGGACATCTTCTAATATCGATCATATGCGAATCTACATTAGACCTGTACTTTTATTACGTACTTGTATTCCAGCATATGACTCCTAGCAGACATGACACATTTGAACTTCTGCTAATTGATCAATTGGTTCACGAAATTTTCAATGTCTGGTATACATTTCTTCAGATGGTATCGATATTGTCAGTTTTCAAATATGAACTGCATTGCACGATTTGGAAGTTTCCTTATCAACAAAATTAGAGTTCAAATTTTCTTTGTTATCACATTCCATGTATCCAAGTATGTCATATTCATTGGTAGTTATATTGATTCCTATATAACCCTGAAATTATCTCCAATTCATGCTTTTGAGAATCCCTTTGCACAAATAACACTTATTCACGATCTCTTTAGTTCACGGTCGTGTTTTCTTTATTCTTCTGTATGTTATGATGCTTCTTTTTCTATTATGGATTCTTTTTATTTATTAAATTGATAAATTCAATGCATACAAGTAAAAAAGAAAAGAAAATGCATTGCTGAAATCAATGCAACAAATGAAATAAATATGCATCTTCTATTGTTTAACAACATTTGTGTGTGGTCTATTGGTAGGAATTAAGGTGATTGGGCTTGCCTTAACCTAGAAACCAAGGTTCAAAACACATTTTGCTTGGAGTTATAGTTAGTTATCAAGTCTAACTATTATTATGGCTACATTGTTGAAATCAATGCAACAATGTTTTTTTTCTTGTGTTTTTTAAGAACATTTGTTTGTGGTCTATTAAACATTGCATTGTTGAAATTAATGCAACAATGTTTTTTTTATTAAATTGATAAATTCAATGCATACATATAAAAAACCAAAAAACAATGCATTGTTGAAATCAATGCAACTAATCAAATCAACATGCATCTTGTGTTTTTTTTTTACTTCTTCTGTTCACTATAATAGTTTTTTACTTCTTATATTTGTATTTTTCATGTTGGCTACAATATATATTTTTTACATCTTTTTATTAGATTGATAAATTCAATGTATAAATATAAATAACAAAAACCAATACATTTTTGAAATCAATGCAAGCATGTTTTTTATTAAATTGATAAATTCAATGCATACATGTAAAAAACAATGCATTGTTGAAATCAATGCAATCAATCAAATCAATAGGCATATTATTTTTTTAACACCATTTGTGTGTGATCTATTGGTAAGTAGTGAAGTGATTGGGCTTGTCTTAACGTAGATACCAAGATTCAAATATCTTTTTGTTTGGAGTTATATTTAGTTATCAATTCTAATTATTAGTTAGCAAATCTAACTATTATTATGGTTGCTTTTCTTTTCTATTTTTATGTTGGCTATAATATTCTTTTTACTTCTTTGGTTTCTACTTCTTATGTACACTATAATATTTTTTTTTACTTCTTTATTTCTTTACTTTTTATGGTTTTAGTTTTTATGTTAGCTATAATATATTTTTTTAGTTCTTTATGTTTTTACACATCCACTGCCATTAAAACTATTATTTTTAAAAAGTGAATATATTAAAAATTTATGTTTTTACATATCCATTGCCATTAAAACTATCATTTTTAAAAAGTGTGTATATTAAACAAAATTTAGAATTCTATTTTTAGAAAACTAAATTCAAATTTAAAGCACTACAATTAAAGCTATTATTTTAAAAAGTGAGTATATTAAACAAAATTTACAAAGTGAGTATATTTTGATTTCAGTGGATCAATAAGATGTAAATATAATTTCAAATTTAAGAGAAATTAAAATTTAAAATTTAAAATAGATTTAAAATTACCTATTAAGCACTCAGAACACTTGGCTAAGATTTAAAATTACACTTCGCTAAGGTTTAAAATTAGCTATTCGTATGCTTTCTCTTCTCCGCATAATCGTGTTTTACAAATTGGTATAATTTTTTTTGTATTATGTTTGGTTTCTTGTATTATATATAGTCACCGTTTCTAAATTCACGTTGTTTCTAAATGGCTGACCAAATATATTTATTACTCTTAAAATTAATTTGTTACATTAGGGATTTTACTTTTAACTTTAATTTGTTACATGAGGAACGTTACATGTGACAACATCTACACCATAATCGGCAAGTAAAAAGTAACTTACATGTTACATGTGAGGATATGGGACATGTGAGGAACGTTACATGTGACAAGATCTCCCATCCTGTAGAGCACCTCTCGGCGCAATTAACAACATGCAAAGTGGTAAAGGGTGGGAGAAAGTTTTGAAAATACTTATCACAACAATGAAGAGGATAAAGACAAATTACAAGCTCTATATTTAATCATATATAGATATTTAAATGAAAGAGTTATGAATAAGTCAATTTGTGCGCTTTAGAGCAAAAGCAAAAAATATAAAAGAGAATTGTTGCTTGTGTGTGGGAAATTTCAAGTCTGGGGATTCCACTGGATTTTTCTTTTCTGCTTGAGTTTCATTCATTCCCACTAGGGTTGGATTTGATGGGCAAAATGCCTGTCATAGGCCATTTTGCCCGTTAAATACTGGCAAAATAATTTATAAACCATTTCATCAGATGGGCAAACAGATAGTCTACACGTATTTTTGACGTTCGATCATTTTTTAAAACCGTCGTAATTTTTTGTTTATATTTAGTTGTAATACATGAATTGGCCTCACAAGATACTCTGTTACCACATAAACATCTCTTTCTGTTTCAAAAAATATGACATCGAAAAATATGACATTACAGGCCTTTTATACAACCGTTTTTGTTTCCCTATTTCGGAAACTGTTTATCGTTAAATGTTGCATGCAGGTCGTTTCTCCCTTCTCCCTCCGTTTCATTAATGGTTAAGTTCGTTTCTCCTTCTCTATTTTAGTTGGAAATTAATGGTTAAGTTCGTTTCTCCTTCCATTTTTAGTTGGAAATTATTTTTTCTTTCCGGCTTTGAATTGAATAGTCATTACTCTTTTACTTGTTATGGGCTTTGAATTGAAGAGACATTTCGACTCTCTTACTCTTTATGGGCTAGGTATTCCGTATGCCTCTTTGGATATTTAATCAATTAAACTTAAGTATTTTCTGAATGGTAGTTTAGTTTTATTTATCTGTATTTTCTTTTAAATTAAGTTAACTTCAATTGAATTGAAGTACTTTTGCAATTTCATTTTATTTATGAGTCTATTTGTTTAATCGATTTTTCTTAAATCAACCAAATATTCAATATTTACTCGTCTTCCTATTTAAATGTTTACTTGAAACTTTTAAATCACTAAATTAGAATATTGTTTTGGATATGACTTATGTATAAATATATGAATAAATATAAACCACTATGGTTTATAGTAATTCGATTAGGTGACTTCTCAAATGTTATATTAACTTTTATGATTTAAAAGTTATATATATATATATATATTGAAATATTTCAATATATATATATATATATGGAGTTTGTTTCATTAATTAATTTATTTCTCTCAATTATAATATTAACATGTGTCTTATATTCTGAAGGTATAATTTTTTTCTTAACGTATACAAATTTAAAATAAAAAAAAATTACACTTTGAAAAATTGGATCTACCTAACCTAAACCTTTATTTAAAAAATAGTTTTACTATAAGATGAAGAATTTTTATATATTTAAATTACCATGTTAAATTATATAAATTTACAACATTCCATTTTTTTTAAAATAAATTATATAGATTAGAAATCTAAATAAAAATTTATTTTAAACTAAAAAAACTATATATCAAAATTTATAAACAATTCTACTTCCTTAAATGATTTCTTACAACTCAGTTTCCATATACACAAATTCATACTTAATAATAATTGATAAATTCAAAATAGTACATATCTACGAAAAAACAACTTCTTAAATTTCTTTCGGGATGGCCTGGTAATATTTAGCAAACATAAAAAATATTAAAATACTAAACCGCCTTCACCTATGGCACATTGTAAAATTTGGTGTTTGGTATATTGCACATTGTAAAAATTGGTTGTTTGGTATTATACGCTCTAAAATTTGGTATATTCTATGTAAAATTTGGTGTTTGGTATGTTGCATAGTGTAAAATTTGGTGTTTGGTATATGCACCCTTTAAAATGTGATATATTGCATAATGTTTGTGGATGTCACTTTTAGTACTTTGTATTATAGTTTGTGTCACTCTTAGATTTTCATTTTTCAAATTATATGATAAAAAATAAAATAAATGTTTTCATGATATTTTTTTATTTGTAATTAAATTCTTTAATATTTTTTAATTAATGAAAAAATTTCCAACTTCAACCATGAAGGGTAACTTTTTTAACTAAACGTTATGTGATGGGGAAGATAAAAATTCAAAAGGCCAAAAAAACTTAATTTGAAGGGCAAAGATGAAATGAAATTCCAACCCTAATTCCCACAATTACATGTGTAAACAATGATAAACTGACTACAAAGCAAAATGCAGAGATACCCCATTTTAAGAAAGATTTCGATGACAGAACCAAGTCACGTATGGCTACGTCCATGCCAAAGGCTTCTTCTTCACGCAGTAGAAAGGTTAACCAAAACGCCCTCAACTTGTCGGATTTGGGTAGAAAAATTATGGTTGAAATCGCAATTTAAAGTATTCAAATCATAATTTTAGAGATCTTAATAATTTTAAAATTGAATATTTAGTCTAAAATTATAACAGACAATTAGTTTACTGAAATTGCAAAATTACATAAGCGGGGCGTTTTAGTTATCGTTTATCCTACTCGCTTCTTCTTATGCACTTCTCCCGTGGATGTTTTCTGGAATCTTGCAACCACCCTTCATAAAGTCCAATATTTCTTCGTCCAACGTTATTTGCAATAACCAGCGGCCTCTTGGCGTCGTCTTAATCTTGAGTATCGTTTTAGCCTTATGTGCATTCAACTTCTCATATAAACATAACTCTCGATCTTAAAACAACTTATCTGCATTCCATTTTTTCATATAAATATAATTTTTCATCTTAAAAGTAGCACAGCCAATGACGTTGAGGTTGGTGAACAGTGTTTCAAAAAAATGTTATCATAAAATCAAACCAATATGTTACATGTCATACGTGTTTCAAGGGCAAATGCTGTTATGGGTCATACACCATTTTGCAGAAAATCAATTAAAATGCATATGGTCTAAAGCTTCCTTTTCAATGAGGAATTCATGATGTGGTTAATGTCAATGATCACAAGTTTCATGAGCCTTCCCTTCTAGAAGATGAAGTGTAGAAATCCCAGTTTTACAAAAATATGCATTGCTGATATGTGCACCCACTCCACTCATTAGAAACAACATTCCTCCTATATGATTGAATGCAAAAGCCAACTCTCAACTCAATGTAAATGGTTCTCCTAGTCTACATTTAGAGACACCTTCCTTAAACGCATTGAGAAAGTGAGAACATGTTTTGTTAAACAAAGAGGAACTATTTGGAACATGAGGGTGCACTTCTCCATGAGAACCACCATATATTAGGCACAATTGATTTCTCTTTGAGTATTCAAATTGCATGCTTATACATAGTTTAAATTAAACTTTTAACATTTGCATGCATGTAGTCAAGTAGTTAAGCCTATCGATAGTTTAAGGATGGTCTCTATCAAGTAATAAGTCTCTCATATGGATCCTTTGTCACGTCCTTTGTTAACTATAAAAGGTTTTTTTGTTAACTATAAAAGGTTCTTGTAAATTGAATAAAGGATTAACAATATATTATATCTATCATTAATTATGGTTTTCTCTCATTTATATTTGGGGCTTTTCTCTTGATCACATATTTCAATATCTAAAAAAAATTGTGATTGTTATTTTTTTGGGAGCCATTTTTTTTAAATATTAAAAAATAATTGAAATTGAAGAAAAAATTATATATTTTAAAATTTTGAAAAGAAATTAAATTAAATAATTAACTATAAAAATATTAACAATCACATTAATATTATTTATTTAAATCTTTTTATCAAAAATATTATTTTATATATAATTAATAATAAAATCAAATTCAAAAACAAATTTTATAAGAAATATAATTGACTATTTTTAATAAGTTACATTGAATCTTCTATATTTATTATAATAGATATATAATTTATATATTTTTATATTTAAGAATGATTTTGTTTAATCTTTTAAATTAACATAGCCATTTAACTTGCAGTTGGTAAACATTGATATCATGTACAATTCAATGAAATGTTTATATCCATGCATCAACTACCATACAACTGCTAGGTGTTAGTTATCCATGCATACCTATGAGTTTATATTCTATATTCTTTTTTCAATTGTTTATTTGGAATTTGAAACCATTGCCATAAAATTAATTTTAATACTACACTTGTCTTATCCTTAAGCAATCTAGAAAAAGCATAAGTTTTAATCCACCCTAAGTTTTAACATATAATATTTCTTGTAAACACATGTTAATGTACTAATTAACTCTAATAAAAAAAATTATTTAATTTTGATATATATATATATATATTTCAGAAAAATCACCTTCTTGCTATTTCAAAGGAATGGAGGAAAGTTTGAAATACAATCATTACAATAAGTCTCAACAAGAGCATCATGTCACTTACAAGAATTGAGTGAGGTGGAGAGGAAAACAATCTTTTCTCCCAATCACCCAAATTACAACCAATGGACATATATATTCAAACAAAACTTTTATTTAAATTATTATCAAAAAATATTTCATAATACTTTAAGTCAATAAAATTACACACTTTTTAATATATTTTATGTATTTTTAAAAATACACTTATAAGGTTTATGTATTAAAAATATAGTTATAAGGCAGATAATATATCCAGATCGTAATATCAGCAAATTAACTCATTATAACATTGAACTAATTAGAAAGTAATAAAACATTCTGATTTTCCCTTCAGCCAACTAAACCATATTATTTGTAATATAATATAATATATTACGTCCTGATATAACAAAGTTTACTCTAGTGGTATTAAAAATCTTTATGAGCCACTTTAGAATAAAATAATAAAAAAAATCATATTTCTCACCATAAACGTTAAACCAGAAAGTCATACGACACATAATATGGAGACATTAGTCTCTTGAGCAACATACCCTTATCAGTCTTCTGACTAGATTGTTGGGTTCATTACCCATTAGGGACCTAGCTAAACCCCTATGGGTTCTACCCTCCAAATCATCCATATGGTGGCCATCCTCCACTATGAGTACTAGGTTTCCACGAACTTCTAAATATGGAGATGAACTTATTTAAAATTATTAAAATTTAAATATACGTTAGCAAATTTAAATATACATCACACAATTTAAATTATAAAGTTTTAGTGATATTTTGGAGGGAATCATTATTTGAAAAGACGTTCCAACGGATATATAGGTTAACGAGATACATACGTTAATGCTAACAGAGTAACGGTCAATATTCGAAGTTGGTCTTGACATGATTTGAAAAAGTGTATACTAGAGCTGTTGAAAGAGTAAAGATAACTGTCTTTTTAACATCGAAAGAAAGCCGTTGGAGAATTCATAGAAGAATCTTATTATAAGCAATGAATCCAGAATCACTTCTCGTTGCTTAAGCCAATACAAAACGGTAAGATGCATGCCCTTAGACTTGGCTATAATGATAGTCTGTGTCATTTTGCATTCAATTTTTTCGATCTTCAATCTAAAATAGAATTTCCTTGTTACGCAGGACACCAGTTTTAAATTCCATCGTGAACTATTGAGTTTAACGTACAGTTTAAAGAAACGTGAATGGACATTCCCATGGACTTCATTGTAAGACACCGTCAATTGGCAATTGGCTCAACTGTGGCGATGTTTCTTGCCGGTGTTATTTTATTGGCATTCACCATTTTTGATTTGCAGACCTCTTATGGGCACTCTAACAAGTTCCTCTTGGGTTTAAGCATCTCTCTCATACTCATTCCTGTCATAATTGCAAGGGCAGTACTTACCGCTGTTTATGCCTATCGCGGTCTTGATCTATAATATGCAACCAAGAGATATCAGAAATCAGGAACAGCTTCATCTTTATTTTCTTTCTTCTTTGAATATCTTGCTGGATGTAAGGATGGTTGTTGAATGTTATTGAAGTTTGCATAAAGCAGCTCACCTCAGGATTTATCTTTATCTCCCTGAGTAATATGTTATGTTTTGTATATTTAGAATCACTGTCTTTATCCCCATATCAATGAACTTTGATCCTGTTCATATAGTTTGAAATTTCCATATAATTAAGCATCTTTATCTTTATCTTCATGTGTATTATACTGAAAAGCATCTTTATCTTTATGTTCATGTTTATTATACTGATAATTTCCATATAATTAGGAAGATTTGAAACTTACAACATGCTCAAAGATACCAGACCCTGTTATTAGGGAACATGCAATTTCGCTGTGGTTGAGATGTTGTAATAAGTATTTCTGTGATGTTTGCTAATTATGCATGCTTTATTAATCATATATAGATATTTAAAGGAAACGGTTATGAATAAGTCTATATGTGCACCTTAAATATTAAGGGAATGATTGCTTCTGTGTGAGAAATTACCAGTCAGCGGATTCCGACTGGATTTTTCTTTTTGACCTGAAAAAACAAAAAGTAAATAACTAATTTATGGCACTTAATTTGTGATTTATAAATATCAATACCCACAATTTAAATAACTGTGTTAGTAACTAAATCTTTATCTTTTCTGAGATATATTAGGATAATAATAACTGATAATTCTTTGAACCAGTAAATACCAAATCGGCTCAAGCTTTAAACCCATGTCTAAGTGGTTACTATGGAAGTTTCATATTATTAAGACCCTTTATCCGATCTATATACTTAAATAGTTTGGTATAATTAGCACAGTTACTTAGCCTATATAGTATAAACCACAATTTAAGTATCACTAACAACTGGTTATTGATCTCATTAACCACCAGTTACCAATTATTTCAATTTTGAATATAATTAACCTTTTTATTTTTATGTCAAAATATAAAAAAGATTTGATCCGATTTAACATTGTTGATATCTATGTGCATGTGAGAGAAGTTTGATCTCGTTTACATAGACTGAAATTTTCACATAATTAAGAATCTCAAACTTAGATTGAAATTTTCATATAATTAACATTGGCAAACTTAGCTCTGACCCAGATACACCGGGCCCTTGGAGATTAGGCAGTTTCACGGTAGGTTAAACTCTCGTAATTGGTTTCTTTGTGATGTTTGTTTTCTCCTTTGGTTTCTCCACAGCGACTAATAATCGGAGAAAGATTTTAATTTTGGATTTATTAAGAGTATTTTTAAATGATTTATTTTATATTTTATGAATTAATTTAAATTTATTATATAATTTTTAAAAATATATTAAGGGTCAGTGCAAGCTAATGAGGGTCATTTTTGGCACGTTAGATGCAATAGAAAACTGAAAAAGCAGGCATCCCTCAACTTACTTGGATTTTTTTATTTACTTACGGAAAATATCTTGCATTGAGTAAAAAAGATGAAATGTAGGAAATTGAATCACGTTTCTGAATATATAACTTTTATGTATTGAAAATTTGCATAGCTATGTCAAGTTTCAGTTTTCCTAATAGACACTTTTTATTTTTCAGGCAAATGATAAGGTATATGTTTTTGTGGGTAGAGCCTTTGAGGGCCTAAATGATGGAATCAAGCTACAAAAATCAGCATGCATGTAGAGAACACATAGCACTTGTGCGCCATTATTTTTCGAAAATTAAATTAGTAATTTTATAATTTTTTTATAATTGTCTAAGTGATCAAACCTCAAAAATAGTACATCTTTTGTGGGTAGAGCCTTTGAAGGTCTTAATGCAAAATTCTTGAAATGGGTTTTTCATAGAACGTGGAGGTTAGTGTCCTCTTGTGCACCATACAATTTTTTTTTGAAATGATTGAGAATTGAAAAAGTTATGGAAGAAACACTAACAATGTGTTTCACGAGTTAAGGAGGTAGGACAGAAAAGAAATTGAAAGAAAATAGGAAAAATTAATATTTCAAAATAAAAGTTACATATTTGGAATCTGCAGAAAAAATGCTATTTGTGTCTAAGATTTCGTCAAAAATGACTCTGTGTAGCATATTGTAACGAGTGGCTAAGCACAGGCTTCTCCATAAACTGGAAGAAATACCCAATTAGCTTTGGTTTTTCATTAACATAGCACAGGTTTGGAATTACCGAAGCAAACTCCAAAGCATACACATAGGATTATTGTTGACATGTGAGCATGTGACTCGGCCTGTTTAAATTCAAAAATATTGCCGCGCTTTTAGATTTAAATAACGCGTACGCGTTATATAACTAAATAACGTGTGCGCGTTATATCAATAATTAACGCGTACGCGTTATATAACTACATAACACGTACGCGTTATATAGTTACAAAACGCGCTCGCGTTATTCAAATCATAAAATACATGTTTAATACTTGAGAAAGAGGGGGTGTAGAAGTCAAGGGAAATTTTGTTTAATATTTGAGAAGGGGTGGGGAAGGGTCAAGGGAATCTATGGTTAATATTTAATAGGGGTGGGAAAGGGTCAAGGGCTTAGAAGGATGTTGGAAGCTTGAGTGGGGAGAGATGAAGGGAATGAGAACATGATGGGCTACAGGGGGTGAAGGGAAGTGGAGCTTGAGAGCACTATTAGGAGTAGAATAGGTTCTGAAGAGGTATAGGGTTAGAATTTGAAAGTGAGACTTGAGTGACAAGGGGGAATGGATGGAGGCAAGGGGGATGTGAGAGAGAAATAAAGAATACAAGGGGGGGAGAGACATAGAGCGAGGGAGGGAGAGGGACAATGGGGAGGAATGGATTTGGAGGGAGTGAGAGATAGATGGGGATAGAACGAAATAAGAGATAGGAAGGGAGGGACATAAAGTGTTGGTGGGAGACATGCAGAGAGTGGTGGTGATGGAGAGAGAGGGAGTGATGGAGAGATTGGGATAGGTTGAGGGAAAGATGAGGGAGGGATAGAAGGTGAGAGACAGGCGATGAGAGAGGGAGGGAGAGAAGGTAGGGTGAGGGATGGAGGGAGAAAGTTGGAGATAGATATGGATGGAGGGGGTATGGGTTTGAGAATGGAAAGTGACATAATGTGTGTGTATGTGTGTGTGTTTGAGAGAGAGAGAGAGACAGAGAGAGAGAGAGAGAGAGAGAGAGAGAGAGATTGATGGTTGGGGAGAGAGAGACTAGAGGGAGTTGTGAGCATCATATTCTCCATCAGCATCATATTCTTCATCATCATCATCTTCATGACCATCATCATCATCATCAACATCTTCATCATCATCACCATCATCATCATCATCATCATATTCCTCATCAAATCAAAATCTCCATCATCATTATCATCATCATGATCGTCATCTAAACATCACCATCACCATCATCATCAACATCTTCATCATCATCACCATCACCATCACCATCAAAATCTTCATCGTCATCACCATCACCATCATCATCAACATCTTCATTGTCATCACCATCATCATCATCATCATCATTGGCATTTGTAGGTTCCTCATCAACATCTCCATCATTATCATCTTCTCCATCATCATCATCTTCATCACCATCATCATCAGCATCAACATCTTCATCATCATCACCATAATCATCATCTTCATCGTCATCAGGTCAACATCTCCATCATCATCATCTTCTTCATCATCTTCACCATCATCATCATCATCATCATCTTCATCGCCATCTCCATCATCTCCATCATCTCCATCATCATCACCATCACCATCATCATCATCTTCATGACCATAAACATCTTCATCATCATTGTCATCTCCCCCTTCCTCATCAACATCTCCATCATCATCATCATCATCATCATCATCACCATCTGAACATCACCATCACCATCATCGTCAACATCTTCATCATCATCATCATCATCATCATCATCATCATCAGCATCAGCATCATCATCAAAATCTTCATCGTCATCACCATCACCATCTTCATCATCATTGTCATCTCTAGGTTCCCCATCAACACATCTCCATCATCGTCATCTTCTTCATCATCATCATCTTCATCACCATCATCATCGTCATCTTCTTCATCATCATCACCATCATCATCATCATCATCTTCCTCATCAGATCAACATCTCCATCATGTCACCATCATCTTCATCTTCATCATCATCATCATCATCATCATTACCAACACCATCATCATCAACATCTTCATCGTCATCACCATCATCATTGGCATCTGTAGGTTCCTCATCAACATCTCCATCATCGTCATCATTGGCATCTGCAGGTTCCTCATCAACATATCCATCATCGTCATTTTCTCCATCATCATCACCATCATCACCATCATGATCTTCTGAACATCTTCATGATCATCATCTAAACATCACCATCACCATCATCGTCAACATCTTCATCATCATCGCCATCATCATCATCATCAAAATCTTCATCGTCATCACCGTCACCATCTTCATCATCATTGTCATCTCTAGGTTCCCCATCAACACATCTCCATCATCATCATCTTCTTCATCATCATCATCTTCATCACCATCATCATCGTCATCAACATCTTCATCATCATCACCATCATCATCATCATCATCTTCCTCATCAGATCAACATCTCCATCATGTCACCATCATCTTCGTCATCATCATCATCATCATCATTACCAGCACCATCATCATCAACATCTTCATCGTCATCACCATCATCATTGGCATCTGTAGGCTCCTCATCAACATCTCCATCATCATCATCATTGGCATCTGCAGGTTCCTCATCAACATATCCATCATTGTCATTTTCTCCATCATCATCACCATCATGATCTTCTGAACATCATCATGATCATCATCTCAACATCACCATCACCATCATCGTCAACATCTTCATCATCATCGCCATCAGCATCATCATCAAAATCTTCATCGTCATCACCATCACCATCACCATCACCATCACCATCTTCATCATCATTGTCATCTCTAGGTTCCCCATCAACACAACATCTCCATCATCATCATCTTCTTCGTCATCATCATCTTCATCTCCATCATCGTCCTCATCAACATCTTCATCATCATCACCATCATCACCATCATCATCATCATCTTCCTCATCAGATCAACATCTCCATCATGTCACCATCATCTTCATCACCATCATCATCACCATCATCATCAACATCTTCATCACCATCATCATCAACATCTTCATCATCATCACCATCATCTTCATCAACATTATCATCTTTATCATCTTCATCTGCATCATGATCATCTTCATTGTCATCACCCTCCTCCTCCTCATCATCTTTATCATCTTCATCTACATCATGATCATCTTCATTGTCATCACCCTCCTCCTCCTCATCATCTTGTGCACTTATGCACTTAGGGATTAATATTTAGAAGAGGGTCTAAAGGCCTTTATGGGGGAGGGGCTCTAGGAACAAGGTAAGACAGAGAGGGAAGGGGGGAGGGATAAAGGCGTAGAGGGTTAGTGATTAAGGGAGAAGAAGGGAGAGAGTGCTATAGGGAGGGATAATGACGAAGATAAAGAGAAGGTGGAGAGATGGAGAGTGGGGTGGTAGAGACATGGCTGAAGGGAGAGAAAGAAACATGAAAGAAACATGTAGGGAGAATGAGGGACAGATATTTAGAAAGAGATAGGGGGTATCTAGGGATTATTGGGAGAGAGCTAGGGGGTATTAAACCATACAAAACATTTGTTTTGTATGCAATCATATAAATTATTAGTTTTCTTTGATTTTGTTTGTTGCCCTAGCCGTGCACCTAACCTATTTATTGTGCTTGACTATATCGCGTTCGCGTTTTTTCACTACATATCGTGCACGCGTTTTATATTTATATAACACCTACGCGTTTTGGAACTCCAGAAATAATGGACTGTTGCTGTCCGAGAGCAACTTCACTCTGTCCGAACGAAAGCAACAATCCCGCGATTTTTCGAACAGCACGAGCCCGCGTCTGAAAATTTTCACATTCTACACCAACTCCATCATTTTTTTTTATGCAGGTGCAACATTGAGGACATCTTTCATGGTTGCTCACTGTGGTGTTGGGTTATATGGCCATATTTGAAGAAAATAATTAGCAAGCTTGAAGAATCTCCAATTGAAGAACACCAAAGATAAGGCCTTTGAAAGATTCATTTTGCCTATATTTGAGGAGCACACAAGGTAAGATATCAAACTTCAAGACCAACAAGGAAGAACTTCCATTTGCTTATTATTGAAGAGCTTGTAATTGAGGAGCAACAAAAACAAACTATATTGAATTGATCATTGTGGTGATGGGGAATGCACGTAACCGAGTAAACAAATCAACAAGGAAGAAGAGACCTCAAGAAGTCATTGAAGAAGAGAAAGAAAAGAAAAGAATATACATGATGAATCGGAGGCTTTCTTTGGAAACTAATCCAAATCCAATTGTAGAGGATACCATGGTTCATCCTATTAATCCACGACAAGAGGGACCTTCAATTTCCACAATAGTTGTTGAACAAGCACCCCATGGAAGTAATCAAGAAGCAAAACGTAGGTGCTCATTAGGGGATGTTTCAATTCCCACTTCAAGTCAAAGTGATAAGTTACCATCTCAAGATGAAGCTCACGAAGAAACACTCAATTTGCTATCCGGATGTGGTTATACAAGCGATGAAGTCAGAGAGGCGTTGGACATTTTGCCTACTGTTGAAGAAGAGAATGTTATCCACACCATCGATGAGGATGTTGGACTTCCACAAGGGGATGTTGGACTTCCACAGACCATGGATGAGGATGTTGGACTTCCACCATCCAACTACCAGGAAGAGAATGAAGGACACCAAGCTACTACTGAAACGCCAGAGCGTCTTGGTGATGCGCTACATGGTACAATTCCAACCCCCTTACCTCCATTAGCAAGCACACGTCGAAGAACTCCGAAGCGTATACAAGTTGATGAAAGACTTATGAATTCCATTGAAGGTACGCTATCTAAACGTAGTATTGCTTATCAAACTCAACAGATACTTGATAAATATTTTGTTTCTAAATGTGATGGAGATAAATGTAGATTATTTTTATCATTGTTAAAATCTAGGAGCATGAATGTTGTTAGGAAAAAGTTAGGGATAAAGATGATAAAGAATTCTGAACCAAGTTCTCATATAGTTAAAAGCCTAGTAGATGCATTTGGTAAAATTGGTAAGAACACACGTTCAAAGGACCGCAATGCTGCTCGTCGTGTGTTGTCACAATCAATTGCAGATAAGAACACCAGGGCCCTTCGTATTCTCAGGCCTACATCGAAACTAGTTAATTTGAATGTAAAAACCCTCTGTAGGTATTCTATTAGAAGAGAACATCTTGACACAACCGATCAGACAGATTTTTGGGCCTTTGTTGGTCGGTTGCCACGTCGTGACATGAAGCTAGTTGATGCAGTAAAGGGACTAATGCATAGTTTTTGGCATGATCACACAAGGCCTTCTTCAAACCGAAAGGATGTACTAAAACTAAGAAGGGGTTCAAAGGATCGTGAGCCACATACTAAGCATCTTCTTGATATAACACAGACAGAGCTTTACGAAAAATTTAAGATTGAGCATAGACAATTGAACTTGGGGCAAAGATCTTTTGAGAAATGTAAGCCATGGTATGTTAGAATAAATACTCTTCGTAACACTTGTTGTTGTAGATACCATGTAGAATATGAATATTACTATGAAACATTTTTGTACATTCATCGTGTGTTGCATACTAACATTGTGCAGGATTGCTCCATGACAATACCACCGACTTCATCAAGAGAATTCATTCATAGCATCATGTGCAATAGGCCCGAGGGGCAAACATACTATGCAAAATCTTGTTTGGATGGAACATGCTCCAACTGTGCTGGAATGGCATTATTGAGCCAATGTATGCTCGAGAATGGAGACAGTGAATTTGGGAAAATGGTTACAGACATGAAAAGTTTCAAATATATCAACTATGAAATAGTCCCAAGGAAAGAAAGCAAAAAAATACAATTGGTGACATCTCAGGTATGCATTTATATCTATAAAATTATGTTGTAACGGTTACATCTCGATCATGACTTACAACAAAAAAATGGCATTGAGATCATTTTGTGTCACCAGGTACAAGTTAGTGACTTCATCAAGGAATTTATTGAAAAGACACATCAATATGTTCAGCATGTCCACGTGGCACGATGGCAGGATGAGAAGTTTAGAATATGCAGAGATACATTTCCCCTTGGTACTATACTTTCAGTTGTTGATTTTGCCGAGAACTACACTCTGCAACCTCAAAATGAGATCCAAAGTCAGTATTATCACTCTGAGCAGGTTTCCTTGATGGTCCATATCACATACAGGCATGGCCCAAATAGCACTGAAGAGCAAAGAGAAATTCTGAAGGAATATCACTTCTACATAAGTGATGATAGGTGCCACGACTTCCACTATGTACGTCATTGCTTCATCATGTTCTATGATCACTTGAAGGGAAGGAACATACAGATGGACCGACACTGGATTTGGTCTGATGGGTGTGCTGGTCAATTCAAAAATGCACGCATATTTCAGTGGTTGTTTTCATTGCATAAAAACTACAAAGTGCCACATATGTGGAACTATTTTGAGACTGGGCATGGTAAAGGAGAGCATGATGGAGCCGGAGCATGTGTCAAAACAGCCCTACGAAGAGAGGAATTGAAAGTATCTACAGAATCTACTATTCTAAATGCTCAATCTATAGTCAGGTGGTGCACGTCAGTAATGGGAGAGGAATCAACTATGCGAGTAGAATCCACAAGAAAGAGACATGTAGAGAGATTTTTTTGGGAGGTGGTAGACATAGATCGTTCACATGCATGGGAATGCAAGACTGTGCCTGGGACTCGTGGCTTTCATTCGGTTCGAAGCTCTGATAACCCAGTATTTGAAATTTGGACCAGAAAACTTGCTTGTTTTTGCCCGCCTTGTTGTGATGGTGACTGGGATGGGTGTGAATCATTGGATTGGGTTGATGGATGGGATCGCATATCACTTCCACTTGATCAGCGTGCAATTGTTGAGTTAACTCCGTTGGAAGAAGACCAATCATCTATTTCTGCAGATTTTGATCATGTCTCAGACCTTGTACAACCCGGTATGATGCATTTCCTTAACATTTTTTGTTTGTTTACGTATTCTTCAAATGCACATTAATGGCCTTGTATCGCACGAAAAATATTTTGATCATATACCTACAATCATATAATGCAAGGCACATATACGTAGTGGTTTCCTCAAAAGATACTGAATGGGGTGATGAATACTGGTTGGCACGCTGTATAGATGGAAAGCAAACCCTCATTGTGTCCATGACTGACGATGAAAACAACCACTTTCCAACTGGTTCTATGGTTGTTAAAGGTGAATACTTGACACGGGACAACAATGGAAGAAAGAAGGGTGGATATGTTTACAGGGATTACAAACCAGGTGCAAGTGTATATCACTTTACCAACTTAATCATTGGCACAAACCTTCAGGTACAAACAATGCCTAGTTGAAATACATCGAAGGTACGCTACTTCTTACCGGATACAGAGCACGAGAGACTAATGGAGACCATCAGTATAAGAGATGATCCGGAGGGCTTGGTTGTATGATAATAGGTGGGATCTAGCATGATGAGGTACGTTACATACTTTTAATACTATACTATTTTCACTATTTGTAATTGAATATTGATATATGCTCAATTTTCACATGTATGTTTCATATGAATATGTCAATTTTGCGTTCTTGATATGCCAAATTTACAAGAGATGGATTAAAATTATATTATGTTCATATGATCAGTAAACCATATATTAATCATGTTTGAGAGGTTGCTTAGCTAACTTTAAGGGCATTTAAGCTCTATGTTAAGCCCAACTAAATCCTTATGAATCACTAGACAATCGAATTGGTTCCTTGAGTAATTCAAATTTCTTTATGTAAAACCATTTTTCATTCATTTTAGTATGAAATCAAGTTTTTAGTATTTTTTTCTCTTTACTGGCTCTATTCTAGTTTCCTTTGAAAAATTGCTCAAAGTATTGTTGTTCTTAGTTTTATGAACCTATTTGTGATCTCTTTCATGTGATCATAATATTTTACACATCACTGCCATAACCACTAGACAATTGTACACTATACAACTATGAAAGTCTCTCTTAATCTAGCGACAACCACCTTTTACCCATTTCTATAGAATTTATTTTCTTTAATAATTTTCTAATCCAAATTTTAATAGCTATTACATTTTCACTATACAACTATGAAAGTCTCTAGTGACAACCACCTTTTACCCATTTTTATTATACATCTCTAAGTTATCCACACAAAAACACACACATATATATATAATAATTATTGTGTATTCATAGTCAAAACTAAAAAATATATGGATTAAAGTGGATAAACATTAAACTAAAATTATAATAATTGTGTTTT
Organism: Larix kaempferi; assembly: GCA_027924585.1. Taxonomy (NCBI): domain Eukaryota; kingdom Viridiplantae; phylum Streptophyta; class Pinopsida; order Pinales; family Pinaceae; genus Larix; species Larix kaempferi. The sequence goes on along the minus strand of BSBM01000579.1, from coordinate 3,021,665 downwards.
TTAATCCATTTTTTACATATGATCAGTAAACCCTAAAATTATATTATGTTCATCATGTTGGTTATTGGCTTCACCCAACAAAATTAATTCAATTCATGCTCACTATATTAAACAATACACTTATATTAAATTTAATTCATGTCTTGTTAAATATTTCATAATGAATTAGCTAGTTGAGAGCACCACCTTAGACCAAGCCATCATCATCAACATCTTCATCATCATCATGGACCTGCAAAACCCTAGTTTCCAAAGTGTCTAGGCAGGTTCGGGCTAGGAACACTAGCCATACCCGCCCGGTGGATGATTTTCCAAAGTTGACCCCCGTGTGCAAAAATTGCACACTCCCACACTGAGCAAAACCCTAGTTTCAAAGATGGACCTGCAAGGTGACACATGGGCCACCGGGTAGGAGGGGAGGGGTACCCCTGGCACTATCCCGGTGTGCTGAATCCAACGGATTCGACGGTTCGTCGATCCGAGCCACGGTCTTCATTCTATGGCTCGTCCCGTCTCACTACCAGAAGGCCTTCAGGGACACCTGCTGGATACCTACCGGGGGCATAGAACTCCAACCATGCAACAAAACCGGGTTCCGGGGAGTCCTGTAGGTGTGTCTAGATAGGTTCGGGCTAGGAACACTAGCCATACTTGCCCGGTGGATGATTTTCCAAAGTTGACCCCTGTGTGCAAAAATTGCACACTCCCACACTGAGCAAAACCCTAGTTTACGAAATGAATGCACAATGAAGCCACTGGGCCATGGGGAGACGAGGGAGAGGGCCCCCTAGAGGTAATCGCACGCCAGGAGACCAATGGAGTCGACGGTTCGTCGGTCCGACGTCCGGTTTCCGAGTTATGTCGAGTTGCAAGTCGCATGAAAATGCCGTTCAGGGACACTTGGTGAATTTCCGTCCGGGAGCCAAAAAGCAAACGGAGCAGGAAAATTGTGTGTCGTTGGCTCCCGCAAGTGTGTGTGGGCAATGCCGACGTGGGAACACTGCCGGGAGCCATAAATCCATGATAGTAAATTAATTCATGACAAAAAAAACTGAATTATTCCTTTCAATGGATGTGGTTTTCAATTTCCTATGTTGTTAGGTCAATTTGGCACATTCATTGAAAGAAATTGTAGACTTTAATGATGATCACAACAAGTGTGTTTGTTAAAACCTTGTGAAATAGAGCATCAAAAGACCTACATTGTAGGCCATATAATTGTGTTTGTTTACCTTTTGTTTGATGTACCATGCACAATAAGTAATAAAATAATTTTTGAAGTAGGTCATTTCATTTTTCTGATTTTTTCTTTGGTGGTGTTGAAAAAGACCATTGTTCTTATTGATGGGATTTCATGTGCTTATGATTCTTTGGATAATCTGGACACATACAAGGACACCATTATTAGACTAATTCATTATAAACAATTTAATATGAGTAATCTACGTAAATGAATTGAAAAATTAACAAAAATAACAAACAACCCATATACCTTGGAATATAACACAAGAGTGACCATGTTAGGCAATCTTACTTATCTACTTACCTATGGTCATCTAAGTAGACCATTTGGATCATGTCTATTACTAATGATCTCCATTAACTTTTCATGTTCACAATGAGGCTTGAAGTATCATACCTTTGATGGGTGCTTCCTTGGCATTGTTTGTAGTTTGAGGTTTGTATCGAAAACTAAGTTTGTAAAGTGGTATATAGATTCACCTAGTCTAATCTTGAAATACATAACCAACCTTCTTCCATGTTTGGTCATCCAGTGTTAGATATTATCCTTTAATAACCATCAAACTGATTACAAGTTGATCACCATTGTCATCTATTAGTGAGACATGAGGGTTTGGTTTGCCTTTAAGGAACATGCCAACAAATAGTGAGTGCCCCATTAATTATCTTTCAGGGAAACCATTGCATATATGTTCATTTTAAAAAACATCAGTTCCAACGTGTGAGTCCACTAAATAGACAAAATGTAATGTATTCATGCTAGTTGATAAGATTTAATCTCATATTCACAAAACTTGGTTGTACAAGATTTGAGACATGATCATAATGTGGTGAAATGGTTGATTAGTCCTCATCCAACTAGGATAATTCAATATTTATACCTAGAATAATGGCGAGTGATAGAATTTTCTTGTTCATATTTCTACTATAACATTGTTTGAGTTTCAAACTAAATGAAATCCACAAATTCCATGCATTATTCTATGTGATTGATCTACATCAACCACCTCCCAAAAATATCTCGTCTTCTTGTTCCATCTACAATTATTGAAGAACACCATTCAACAATAGATTTTGTGTAACTAATGAGAGAATTTCTCGTAAACTTCCATTTTTACCTGCAGAATATAATGTTTACCTACACAACATCTCGATCATGATCCCCTTTCCCACACTCAGTTTCAAAAGTGCTGTAAAGGCGACCTTTACATTTACATTTGCATTAACATGACAACCAAGTCTCAAAAATGAGATTGATGGTGTTTATTCTCATGCAATTTATACAGTTAGGATTAAGACAACTGTATAAATCTATGGAATTATAAATGGAGATATTAATCCAAAAGGAAGCCAATGTTGGCCTTGCCAATCTTTTCTTCCGAATGCAAACGAAATATTAGATTCCATTTTGCTATGTTTCCATGTAAAATATATTTGAAAAAAAACATATATTTGGATTATATGGAAATCCTTCTTACCTTTGACATTGTTTGGGATCTGTAGGATGGGAATGAAGTATTTTTTAGGGATTAAGAGGAGTATTCAATTACGCAAACTTATGAATGCCTATTGTGACAAGCAATCCATTGATTTCAACTCCATCAAATTTCTGTTTGATGGATGATGTTTGCAAGGTGAGCAAGTTTAACCCACCAATGCGAGATTGCATGCAATTACACTGAGCAAAACCCTAGTTTACGAAATGAATGCACAATGAAGCCACTGGGCCATGGGGAGACGAGGGAGAGGGCCCCCTAGAGGTAATCGCATGCCAGGAGACCAACGGAGTCGACGGTTCGTCAGTCCGACGTCCGGTTTCCGAGTTATGTCGAGTTGCAAGTCGCATGAAAATGCCGTTCAGGGACACTTGGTGAATTTCCGTCCGGGAGCCAAAAAGCAAACGGAGCAGGAAGATTGCGTGCCGTTGGCTCCCGCAAGTGTGTGTGGGCAATGCCGACGTGGGAACACTGCCAACACTGGCTCGGGGGAGGTTTTTGCAGAGTTGACCTACCAATGCGAGATTGCATGCAATTACACTGAGCAAAACCCTAGTTTACGAAATGAATGCACAATGAAGCCACTGGGCCATGGGGAGACGAGGGAGAGGGCCCCCTAGAGGTAATCGCACGCCAGGAGACCAACGGAGTCGACAGTTCGTCGGTCCGACGTCCAGTTTCCGAGTTATGTCGAGTTGCAAGTCGCATGAAAATGCCGTTCAGGGACACTTGGTGAATTTCCGTCCGGGAGCCAAAAAGAAAACGGAGAAAGAAGATTGCGTGCCGTTGGCTCCCGCAAGTGTGTTTGGGCAATGCCGACGTGGGAACACTGCCAACACTGGCTCGGGGGAGGTTTTTGCAGAGTTGACCCACCAATGCGAGATTGCATGCAATTAAACTGAGCAAAACCCTAGTTTACGAAATGAATGCACAATGAAGCCACTGGGCCATGGGGAGACGAGGGAGAGGGCCCCCTAGAGGTAATCGCACGCCAGGAGACCAACGGAGTCGACGGTTCGTCGGTCTGACGTCCGGTTTCCGAGTTATGTCGAGTTTCAAGTCGCATGAAAATGCCGTTCAGGGACACTTGGTGAATTTCCGTCCGGGAGCCAAAAAGTAAACGGAGCAAGAAGATTGCGTGCCGTTGGCTCCCGCAAGTGTGTGTGGGCAATGCCGACGTGGGAAAACTGCCAACACTGGCTCGGGGGAGGTTTTTGCAGAGTTGACCCACCAATGCGAGATTGCATGCAATTAAACTGAGCAAAACCCTAGTTTACGAAATGAATGCACAATGAAGCCACTGGGCCATGGGGAGACGAGGGAGAGGGCCCCCTAGATGTAATCGCACGCCAGGAGACCAACGGAGTCGATGGTTCATCGGTCCGACGTCCGGTTTCCGAGTTATGTCGAGTTGCAAGTCGCATGAAAATGCCGTTCAGGGACACTTGGTGAATTTCCGTCCGGGAGCCAAAAAGCAAACGGAGCAAGAAGATTGCATGCCGTTGGCTCCCGCAAGTGTGTGTGGGCAATGCCGACGTGGGAACACTGCCAACACTGGCTTAGGGGAGGTTTTTGCAGAGTTGACCCACCAATGCGAGATTGCATGCAATTAAACTGAGCAAAACCCTAGTTTACGAAATGAATGCACAATGAAGCCACTGGGCCATGGGGAGACGAGGGAGAGGGCCCCCTAGAGGTAATCGCACGCCAGGAGACCAACGGAGTCGACGGTTCGTCGGTCCGACGTCCATTTTCCGAGTTATGTCGAGTTGCAAGTCGCATGAAAATGCCGTTCAGGGACACTTGGTGAATTTCCGCCCATTTTATAATTTAAGCCACTTTTAAATATTTGAACTTCCATATTATTTTTGAAAGAGTATAATATTTCAAAACTCCTAAAGAGACAAAAACACATGATCAAAACTCCTAAGGCTGTAATTTAGAGTAGTAATAATGGGGGTGATGGAGTTGAATTTGATCCTATGGAAGATAATGATACTAATATTATTGAGAATAAAGGGATAATAGGTTGATCCATGACACCTTTGTTTGCATGGATGAGGATGCACCTATGTATGAGACCTATGATAATATTCATGATGTACATCTTATTGATAAGGCACACAAAGGCCTATACAAGAGATCAAAGATGGGTCACTTTGTCTACTAATTTGATGTTGATAAAATTGAAGGTATTGAATGACATTTCAAACAATGGTATGACAAAGATCCTAATGTATACACAAGGTTAATATATAAGGTGCCCCATAAGGTTCTTTGTCATATCCCTATAATTCTAGGTTTTTGATGATTGTTTAGGTTAAAAAACATAGCACATTATATGGATTATCATGTACAAAGATAAGTGAAGATGGTATTATATGAGTGGCTACAAATGGTTCTCAATTTACGATCATCAAGGAAATATTACCCATTTTTTAAGAAGAACCTCATAATGTTAGACTTTCATTGGTAGTTGATGGCAATGGGTGTGCATGAGTGAGTTCGTTGAAACCTTGAAAACATTGTATTGCATTTAGTTTGATTAAATTACACGAGCAAGAACTTTGACATAACTTGTAATGATCATCCAAAATCACAAATTTTAATTAGATACCAATTAGTGCATGCATGTAGTGAATTCGTTGAAACCTTTGAATATAATAGTTTGTTCTTTTGACATAGTGCATTCATGAGTAATAGATAATCCACACAAATCAACACATTAGAATGACACAAGTACATGTATCCAAAAGTACATATATATCCAAAAGTGCATGTCTCCAAAAGTACATGTATATCCAAAAGTCTCCAAAAGTGCATGTCTCCAAAAGTACATGTATATCCAAAAGTATCGAAAAGTACATGTATCCAATGAAGTCAATGTACATGTCTCCAAAAGTACATGCACAATAAAGTCAATGTACATGTCTCCAAAACTGAATGTATCAAAAAGTACATATATATACAAAAGTATCCAAAAGCACATGTGTCCAAAACTATCCAAAACTATCAAAACTCAAGCTTTCTCTTGTTCTTTCCTGACGTTGATCCTCTAGGCACATCCCTAGGATCAATGTGCATCCCTGGATCCTGCAAATTAAATATCAATTGTTAAATTCAACTAACTATGTACACTAATACATTATCTCAACAATTATCAACTGGTGCATGGAAAGTGCATGAAACACTTGGTCACTGAAGGACATCTCACCTCAACTGACAAAGGAGATTGTGTTGCTTGTGTAGCAGATGGAGCCGTCGGTTGAACATCCAGGATGGTTGAACCAGGGGGGCCAGGCACTGCTCCTGCTGGTGGTGGCTACAATGAAAAAATGTTGAAATAGTTAGAAATGCATGAATAAACAATAGGTCCAACAATAATAAACTATGTAAAGATAATGTTGAAATAGTTACATACCTGTGTGTGATCAGTCGCCACTGCAGATGCGGCACTAACTGCTGCATCAACCATCGATGCAAGGTTCTCAGCAGACAACTCGGGTTCCTGTTGCAGTAAACATGCAATTCAAACATTAACAAAAACGATTTATGCACTGGATTTCAAGTTAAACAACAAATATCATCGAAGGATATACATTACTGTGGTGTGAGTAATCCCATGGTCGTGAGCAGCTGGAGTCTTTCTCGGAGTAGAACGCCTCACATACACACGACCCTTGTTCACGAATGGCCTGGAGGGAGATGCAAATCCAGGCAATGGGCCAGATGTGTCGGATGGTGCCTACAGTCAGCAAGTGTTCATGTAGTTAGACATGCATGATTCAACAAACAAACATGTATTTAAAAAATGTCATTTTTAATTGTTTACCTGGAGCCCAGACATTTCAGGGGACGGTATGACCATGGGCACTACCTCCACATTACCTTGCCCCTGTGAAGGATCTACCATCTGCAAGTTTAATAATTGTAAATATTAGACCGTATATAGCATTAATGAACTAAAATGTAAAGTATGTGGAAATTAACAAATTAACAAGTATTAAAAAACTGAAATTTTAAAATGTTTACCTCGGTGTGAGATACGGCAATAGGTGGTATATAAGATGGGCCTGCCGAATGGGTAGCATCATGCCCCCCTGTCGAGTCTGGAACATCCGGCTCTGGGGCGTCACTGCCGGTAATCATCATCAACTGCAAGTTCACAAAATTAATATATTAGCTCAAACTATATATATGTGTACAAAGACAAAAATAAATGAAGAATTTATTACAATTAACCATCAAGATACCTCTCTCAAAAAGCCACTGAAGGCAACATCTGATGCAATACCATAGCAGGGACGACCACATGACGTGCACTCATGAGGATCAGTACTAGGATGGGGAATAGCTGATGGTCCTCCACTAGTGGATGGTCCTGATGGTCCTCCACTAGTGGATGGTCCTGATGGTCCTGCAGTAGTGGATGGTCCTGATGGTCCTGCACTAGCTGATGGTCCTGCATGGTGACGAGCTGGTGTATGTACCACACCAGGGACAGATGTCCCTTCCTCACCCATATGTTGAACCATCCTGCCATGGCGAACAACCGTCCGTGCCAAACTCAAAAATGCATCCCGTGTCTGCGGAATAATGCGATGTGCTGGTGGGACATCTGGCCCAGGCAACTTCCTGTGAGGTGCAGGGATAGGGCGATCCTGGTCTCGAAGCCTGGCATTGGGTCGGTTTTGGGGCATCCCCCCACCGATCCCCTGGAACTGTAAGATGTCAAAATAGTTAACGTGTTTATGCAACACGAACTCTGCATACATCTTTCGAAGGAAATATAAGGGAATTTCCCTGTTGTTGTGTGGTGGCATATCAAAAACCATGTACCATCTGTCCATCCAGTTATCAACAAATGGTTGAAACGTGCACCACTCAATGGAGATATGCGGCTTGCTTGCATTAGGGATTTCCCCCGTCCGAGGGTCCCTAAACAATGCAAATATAACCTCTTTGGATATTTTCAACTTTTTTACTGCATTGTAATCTAGTCCATCAGCATATTGTTGTCTTTTTCTTTCTCTGTAAGATGCAATATCATATAGGACATTCGTAGATTGTGAAATTGTGTCCACAATTGCATCCAAGGTTGATGCAAGTGAACGGCGAATCCTGTCACCACCACTAAAAGCTTCACTTATGCCCCTCAATTGGGCAAGCTCAATCAATATTTCAGCATTGGCATCCATAGCCGCAACTGCAATAAAGACATTAATACGAAAATCATTAGAAACATATACATGGTATATAATGACGTCTCTTCAAAATTGAACATGTATTAAATCAAACTCACATAAGCAATTTAATGGCATTTACTTACATACATTTAAAACTTAAAATTAAACATTTGACAATTAAAAAGTAAGTTATTCAGATTGGCAGAGAGGAGGAGGAGGAGGATCAAGGCAGTGATGAGTTTGTTGACTCAGGCATGGAGGAGGAGGATCAAGGCAGTGATGAGTTTGCATCTATGTGTCTCAATGTCTCATTGTGTTTTGTGATTGTGAATGACAAATGTGTTGTGATTTGTGAATGATCTAATTTCTATTGAATATTTCATATTTGTAATTGTAAATGTAATTTCTATTGAATATTTGTAATTGTAAATGTTAAATTTTATTGGATGATCTATATGTCTATATTTTTAAATTTTAATATATTTTAAAAATATATTAATTCCGGGGGTCACCGTGTCCTACGTGTCATAATTCCGGGGGTCACCGTGTCTAGTAGGGACCAGGGATCAAATTTGAAGGGTGGGGTCCCATTTCACTATGAAGGGCTATGAGATATTGAACACTATTGAAGGGCTATGAGAAATTTATTAATATTTATTCTATGTGTATATATGGATGTGTTCATGTTGTATGGATTGGATTCTAGGTTAACCGAGGCCTTTTTAGAGCAAAGAATGGGGTAATTACTATTTGGGAACAAGTTTTTTATCAAATGTAAATTGCGGTGATGGAAGATATTGAGGGTGCCACATGTTGTGGAGAAAGTAGTATTGATTCCTATGACGTAATAGGGAGTTCAAAAAGTCTGGTTTCAAGTATTGTCATGCGTAGCTCGATTGATTTTTCTCGCGCTAGGGTTGTAGCAACTGTTATGGCCATTACTGTTAAAAGGATTGATGGGGTGGAATCCCGTGAAACGATGAGTTCTTTTGTTAAGACGTAGATTCAGTGAAATTTGGTGGGAGTCTTATGTTCATTTTATGCACAAAATTCGATTACTTGATTTTGTTGCATTGTTAACTCTCCTCCTAGTCATAGCTACAATCTCTTATATAATTGTGAAGGTTATCAATCCACTCAATATATTAAAGTTGTAGTAGGCCAAAATCATCCACATATTTATTGTACTCACAAATGTTGACATTCCAATTTCTATGTAGAGCGCCCATTAACATTAGATTGTATGGGACATGTTTTTGAGGCATGATGTCATTATCTCATAACAACAAGCTTTTTATCCATAAATATGTCATCTACAAGCCAACGGAATTGTTCCTAATCCTTTATAAAACTTTGTCATAATTATATCAATACCAACATCCCTACCTATTGACTTAGCTTAGAAGATATTACACCTTCGGATAACCAAACCTGATTCCAAGGTTGGTAATCATAAACGTAAAAGCATCATCATAAGGAAATAGCATGTTGTGTTGAGGAAATTCCTTTTTTTCCATTTCCTTCTCAGTATAATATTTGGTTGTGGATCATTTAAAATGTATAATTTATTTTAATATAATTGGGAAGCTAAATTCAAATTCATTAATATATTAATATGATTTGATTTTTTTATTAATAATAAGTTATTCTTTTCATTTGAAAATGTAATAGTACATCAAAATTTCAATGTTTACTAACGTAGTAAAGTTGAGAGGCTTTATTTTTCAGTGGATATAGCAGACCTGTAAATTCATAGGATGTCAAAAATCTAGTCAGCCTTGAAGTTGAGCTCCTCAAAGAAAACGAATTTCTTTAAATATGTTTATGGCAGGCTGGCATTGCCAGCTTCGCTCCGCAAACTATCCTGGAGGACTGGAGGAGATAGGGTAGGTGGAACTTGGAAGTAGCTCAACCACAGTGGAATAGGGGTATAAGAAAAAGCTTGTTTCTATTCATGCAATATGGTCGGAGCCATGGAAGCATGGAATTTCAGCATTGACTTGATACAACAAAGAAAACAAAAGGTGGAACTTGGGAGCTGCAGGATTGACTTGATACAACAAAGAAAACACAGGGTGTGAGGCTGGGAGCCGTAGATGGTAGGATTAACTTGATACAACAAAGAAAACACAGGTCTATAGGTAGGGGCCACGGGCAGGAGCAACAACCTGCAACATTACAAGAAGTTTATGGATTGTGGATTTTGTCTGAAATGCCAAATTCGCGGGGGCATATTAACATAATATATTATACATTGAATACTCAATTAACTCACGGAGTCAGCATTCACGAATTGGTATGTGATAACTTGTAACTTGGTAAGCCCGCTAGCAACAACACGTATGAGCCACCTTCCAGGTTTAATAATTTTGTTGATGCCATTAAATGTGTTAAACACGTAAGCGCTCGCTACAAACATGAGAACTTCGAAGCGTTCAAGCCATGGGCTACTTAGTGTAAGCCCATCCACGTAAGTTGCTCAATGATATTATTAGAGGCCCAATGGTCCATGATCCATGGATGATCGAACACGTGGATATTGGAGAGTAAGCGAGTCCCACTCCCAAGTCACCTAGCTAGTAGCCGCATTCCCAATTTCCCACTAAAAATTGTTGATGGGTGAAATTTGAAGCTACCCTTCTGTTGCAATTTTAAACAGTAGTGGTTAATTTAATTATTGAAGGGCTTACCATGAAATTAATTTTTTTTTGCATGGTAAAATTTGAAGTGGCCTTCTATGACGTGTGGGTAAAATTTGAAGTGGCCTGAAGGCTTCAAATTTGAAGCCTGGTGGGGACACTCGTGTCCCGTGTCCTCGTGTCGGGTGACTTAGATGAATACATTGTAGAAAGGGGGGAGTTTTAATTTTTTCAATTTTTGGTTTGATTATGAAGTTTTGAGTTTTTTGAAAAGGGTTTCATTTTGAGGTGTGAATTTAATTACAAATTGGGTTATTCCCAATTTGATCAATATTACAAAACTAGGTTAAACAATAAAAAAATAGTAATTTGGATTAAAAAATCACAAAAAAATGATTTGGGTGAATAAATTACCTGACTAGATGAGAATGCACCGGTGAATTTGTCTCCCCTCCAGCTAAATCGAGCAACACGGATAGTTGAGTGGGCCACAAAGCATCCTCGTCCAGGGTCAATTTCGCCTCTATTCGCGTTTCTGATGTGTGAGTGTCGCGGGTGGTCGGCAATCGGCCGACTGTGTTTTTTAACTACATAACGCGTACGCGTTATTGTTACCTAGCCTACATGTCCAATGACATGTTAGGCTCGGGTCTTACCATGGCAGGTGGTAAATATCAGAAACGCGTTATGTTTTAGGTATCAGGAACGAGATTTGAAAAAAGTAGCATTGCATCTAAAGTGACCCTCATCTTCTTGCACACACCCTTAAAAAAGGTATATTTATATCTAAAATTAGAATCTAAAATTAAAATAAATTTATGATGATAATATTAATAAACAAGTGAAAATAACAGCAAAGCTGCCTATTCGTTGAAAATAATTTATAAATAATTTAATTAATAATTGCATAATTTCATATGTAAAACAATTTAATTAGGAAGGAAATACATTTGTTCAATTAAAATGTGAGGATTAAAAACATGTTTAATAATTTATTAATTATTTTATAAAAACTAAATAATTAATATTAAAACAAATGACTCCTGGGTATTAGATTGTATGAAGTTTTACAAGTATTAAAAAAATATAATATTTATGTTTTTATATATATAAAATAGATTTAAGGAAAATACATGCTAAGTTGTTAAGATAAAGGGCTATAAGTTGTTAAGAGGAAGGGTAATGATATTATGATTATTTTTTAGAAATCTATAATGCATTAGTTGATTATAGCATAAAGCTAAAATAATTATGAAATGTGTAATTTAATGAACAATATTGTTATTGAATATTGTTTAAAAGTAAAAAGAAAACTACATAATATTATTATTATATTAAAGAGATTTACCAATTAATAACTATTAATAAAGTGTTGAACTTAACAATGTGATTGAAAAACAATACAATATATGTTTAATTATAAAAACTTAAATATATTTTCTTATATGTTTAATTGTAAAAATGTAATATTCAAAATATTTTTAAAATAAATTAATCTTTTACATATATATATATATATATATTTGTTTGTTTTTAAATAAATTGATCTTTTATATATATATATATGTTTGTTTGTTTTTAAGTATCTTTTTTGTCGTAATTTTTATATAATAAGCTAAATAGTAATTAAATATAATTTTATAGTAATTTAGAATCTGTATAATTTTTATAAGTTTACAATAATTCAAAGCTATTTAAAAATATTAAGTTGTTAAACATGATATAAATAAATCCACTTAGTAGATAAGCAAAATATATATTATTAATAATATAATATATAAAAAAACATTTATTTGTAAAATTTTAAAACAAAATTGATTGCATTAATGTCATTAATAACACAACAATTAAAACAAATACCCTTTTAAATTACATGGATGAGGATGAGTTAATTAGCATTCCCAAACTATTTTTTAATAAATATTTTATTATCTGAAATAGTTAAATTCTAAAACTAAGGTGAAAATGCAGTGAATTACTGCTAGTGCTCATTACATGTTCACAATCGAATGCATGCGGCGGGCGAGAAAAGTTCAAAGGCACGGTAGCATTCAATAGTGTGGTGAGTTGGCAAGTAAACATGCAATGATGCCATATAAGCCAAGCGTACAAAGCGTACAATCCACATTCAAGTATTTTTATGGATTATATATATATGTGTTGTAATATACCAATATTCACCAATTACATTTAATAGCTATTAATACATGAGGGCAGACTCGACAGATATAAATAATATTTATTTTTAAATTTTTAATATATTTTATTAAAATTTGACAAATAAATCTCACACCAGAACAAATTAGTCTTGTTATAGTCTTTATTCAATCAGAAATTATTAATATGTTATTTCAATAGTTTTTATCCAATAAAAAATTATTAATATAATATTTTAAAATTATAAAAAATATTTTGATTTTCAAATTCTAAAAACTATAAAAAAAAATTTATGGAGGAAAAAAAAAAAAAAAAAAAAAAAAATTAAATCCAATCCTAAAAGATTGTTATATAATTACCTTCAACAAATATAATAATAATAATATCCAATTTCCTTTCACTACCAACATAAAGACAACCTACCAAAGCACCACTCTCTTATAAGATCCAAGGGAAGTCATTTCTCCCTTAAAAGAGTACGACATTCAAAATACATTTGGAATTTTAATTTTGCTATACTCCTAGGTTAATTGAACTTTTTTGAACTCATTGGAATTAAACTTTCACAATTATCCTATAACTCTTTTGAACTATTTTTTTTTAATTCTAATTGATTTGAATCTATCATTCACTATCAAAAACACCTCACCTTTATATACAATTAATGTAATGTTTGAGCACCAAAAACACCTCACCTCTATATACAATTAATGTAATGTTTGAGCACCAACGTCCAATCATTTAATTATACATAGTACTATACTTGGAAATCTTGAATGTGTTTTGCAATTCTACTAAATTTTAAATTTAATTATTTATAAATTGACAATATATTTTCAAATAAATGTTTTTTGGTGGTTAGGTTTAGTATTTATGTTTTTATTCAAATAATTATCTTTTACTTTAATTATAATTAATAATAACTATATTAATAATATAAATATATCTAAAATATACCAAATATAAACCTATCCACATATTATTAATATTTTGACGATATCTTATTAATAATAAATCTTCAAAATATAAATAATATTATATTATAAAATATTATTTATATATATATATTTATATATTAGATAGAATGTTAGACTATATTCTATAACCCTAAGGGTTACTTCAATTGGTAAGATCGTGCGAACACTCTCTCGGTCGGGGAGGTCACAAGTTCGAGCCTTGATTCCTAAGAGGTTAGGCCAACTCAATATTGTTGGCCGACGATTTACCATCCTTGCCATCCATGAAATGTGGGGAAGTATTGGTGGATTTCCCGTGCTCCATTTCCGCAGAAAAAAAAAAAAAAAAAAAAAAAAAAAAAAAAAAAAAAAAAAAAAAAAAAAAAAAAAAAAAAAAAAAAAAAAAAAAAAAAAAAAAAAAAAATAAATAAATAAATAAATAAAAATAAAAAATAAAAATAAAAATAAAAAATAAAAAATAAAAAATAAAAAATAAAAAATAAAAAATAAAAAATAAAAAATAAAATAAAATAAAATAAAAAAAAATAAATAAATAATAATAATAATAATAATAATTAATTAATATAATACAATAATAACATTTGGCCTTCAACCTTCCTTTCGATGATCCATGGGGATTTCCATCTTCCATTGGAACTTTGCATAGATAATTCTTTGATGATATTGCTAAGAGATATGATTTGAAAGGATGTACACATTCATTTATCATATAATCATCATGAAAAAATATTGGCTTATGTTCCTTGTTTTAATGTTGAGATCAAGAGATTGCATTTAGACATTGTTATTACTTTTTCATTAACAATTTTGAACACTAAAAACATCAAGGTCAAGATAAAACCTTTAATTGCAATTGTTTATGTTTAAATTTACGGAAGTCTCCTATATCTTTATAGCTTGATTTCATGAATGGATAAATTTCTCATACAAACTTCAATTGATGAGCTACCATTTTTTTAGTGTAGAAGGTATTTAGAACTTCCCAATGAGTGGTTACACATCCACATTTAGTTCCACCTTCATAATTTTCATATCCTAAGAAGTTTACCTTTCCCAATTGATATGAGATAATATGCACATTTTCATACTTGTAGACTTTGGAATTAAAGCTTGATTTCATGAATGGATAAATTTCTCATACAAACTTCAATTGATGACCTACCATTTTTGGTTCTATTTTTTGGCTTCAGTTTTGAGTAAGTGCCCCCCCTAATTCATAAGCTTTTCTTCGTAGTTCCGCAGAAGCCTAAGTATGCGGATTTTTAAAAATGGGTTCCAGGTCTGAGAGTTCCCTAAAAACTGCATCTCAAAACTTATTAAATGAATTGAGCACAGGATCACAGCTTATACATGTGTCTTTCATTTTCTGGGCATACTCCGTAGCTGATATGTTTTGAAATGCCTCCTCAACGAGTATTGCATGTGCTAAACTTCAATTGATGACCTACCATTTTTTCTAGTGTAGAAGGTACTTAGAACTTCCTAATAAATGGTTACACATCCACATTTAGTTCCACCTTCATATTTTTCATATCCTAAGAAGTTTAGCTTTCCCAATTGATATGAGATAATATGCACATTTTCATAGTTGTAGACTTTGAAATCAAATTCTAAGAATTGCATTGGGATTGCAATGTTTGAAAACGTATAGGTAACTTCTTTTGGGACACAAACTATCAATTTGATTGGTGGTCATAATTATGCTCAAAATAATCATTTAATAAAAGTAGAAGGCCAATTTAAAATGAAGTTATTTTTTAATGCAATTCATACAAGTCACCTTGCATCTTTGTTATCCAGTATTTCAAGGCGCTGACTGAAACTAGTGTGATCCTTATGCGAGTGAAATATTTTAATCCATGAAAATTGTCAATTATCATCTAGAACACCTAAAACCTAATACTTGACGACAACCCCAATATATCCTAAAAAATAGTTATGAGCCTACCCATTGTGAACAAATTGAAAATGCTTCAACAAGTCATCGATCCATTTCAAATGCAAAGGAAACAAGAAATAAAATTTAATTATGGATTGAATGTGATGAACGAAAAAATCAATGAATTCGAAGCTGCAAACTAACCTGATAAATCAAATGCAAAATATCGACATGACGCAAAAAAATCATCATGTATTCAATAAGAAATAATTCAATAACTGGCAAGCAATAATTGAAAAGGTTGGATTCCAAAATTTGGAGGTCACCCAAGTCGGTTAACTAGAAGCTGTTAAGGGATTAAAATTGGTGACAAACTAGGTGAAGCTAGAATCTATGAGAATGAGGTATTATTACCTTGAGAAATTCAATTATTTACTTTCATGAGTACCTTATAATCAAAAGTAAGTACCACAAATATTTGTTCAAGTATAAAGTCTAGAATAACCTATCCCTATCCTGAGTCATTTACCAATTGAAATATACGAAAGACTAATAATATTTGTTTCTTTGAATATTTTCTTAATAATGTAAGTGGAATCCATGATTTCCAAGTTTTATAAATGGGACTATTTTAAATATTTTCCCCAGGTTAGCTCCTCAAACCTCATGGTATTCCTCCACTACTAGAAATAATTCATAGTCTCGATGTAGTCACTTAAGTACTATAGGCCTCACTCCTCTTCTAGTGAGCATCCATAGCCCATACTCACATTTCCCATACTAGTATGATATTCTTTTCTCAATTTCTTATTGATGATTATTTGAATTAATGATTCTTGGATGGGGAAGATAATAGCTTTTAAAAGTAAGCATGATGGTGCATATTTTCAGGGTTGAATTTGCATGTTTGAGTCATAAGCATGCTTATTTAGACTTTGAGTTAGGATAGATGGATTTCATCTCTAGTAGAGCTTAATTGTCATTAATGAAATGGATCCCTTGAAACAACTAACCCCTAACCCATGACTAGTGCTAAATTCATGGAATCATCTAGGAATTGCTTTACCAAGAAGGTTTGTGTTTCACCACGGTTATCCATAATTTTATGCTCAAATTGGATTTCTAGTTTTCAAGTCTTTTTTTTACAATGAATATATTGTCATATTTATTATCTTCGCTTAGTTGTACCATAATTCCACAAGGATTGAAGATTAAAAGGACATGAAAGTACAAAATTTTCCACTCTAGCAAAAAATAAAAATTTTACACCAAGTTTGGAAATTTCCTAAGAAAGTTGAAGGGCAAAGGAGGATGAAGAAACAAGTCAAAATTACAAAGAAAACCGACCAAAAGAAAACTAACAAGTCAAAATTACAATGAAAAACAACCAGAAGAAAACTCATCTCTTTAGTAAAATTTTGGGACATATATTAGGGAAAAGAAAACTACCATTAGTTAATAAGTGACATAACTAGAAATGACTAATATATAATATATTGCATCTTTAAAATTTACTAAATTGTAAAATAATTAGAAGGTCTATAATCCATTTGCAATGTTAAAATTTATTAAATAATATGTATTAGTAATATATAATAGTTATATATTTTAAAAATATGGGTACATAGTATTATATATTGTATATATGTTAATATATACTATTATATATATATAATGTGTTAATATATAGATAATATGTTGGAGTTATATATAATATTAATATAATATGTTTTTAATATATAGATATATTATAGTGAAATATTATATTATTTATGATATAATAATATTAATAAATTTAAAAATATCAAATTTATAGGAGTGAAAAAAATTGTGGGAAAGAAAAATTGGGGAAATTTTGCAAAGAGACCCAAAACCTATCTTCCCATGCATCTCGCCCAGAAAAATTGTAGCTATGTGGACAAAAACAATTGCAATTTCTTGACCCTAAATAGAACCTTTCTTTTATTTCTTGAATATCTATTCTACATCTACAAGGTGATGCAAGGGGGCTTACAGGCAATAGATCAATCTCTTCATGCTATTGTTCTCTTCTCTCACTATCTATTTGCAAATGCATATTTTCCTAATCATTCTCTACTTTAGTTTATTGAAGATGGAGCTAATGTGTTGGTGGTAGGATCTATAGTATTTGGATCAAAGGATTATGCTGAAGGTAGGTTTCTATTTTCTAAATGATCAACAATTTTACAACAAGATTAATTAAACTAACAATAAAAATTATCTTTTCTACAATGTGGGTAGGGATATGAAGTTTAGTGAGGAAGAGAATCATCAATAGGCTCTCCATATTATAAAGGGAATTAATCCAGCTTGTCGGCAATGAATTGTCCCTGGACTTACTTCTGAGACTTGAATTTCAAGCAAAATTCTTGCTTAAGCAAGACCCACTTAGCAAGCAAAATTCCTCCTTAAGCAAGACCCACTTAGCAATTCTCCCAGTTAAAGTAGGTTTAGAGGAAAGATAATGTCAAGGATCGTCCATCCATATTATTATTCTAGAAAGTAAAGGATTCAGAGTTATCTTTATGGACAACAAATGCTCGTATGGACTAAGCATGAAGACTTGAGGGCATGTGCAAGCTAATGAGGGTCACTTTTGGCGAATTAGATGCAATCAAAAACTGAAAAATCATGCATCCATCAACTTACTTGGTTTTTTTGAGATACTTACACAAGATATCTTGCATCGAGTAAAAAATATGAAACGTATGAAATTGAGTCACGTTTCCGAGTATATAAGTTTTAAGTAATGAAAATTTACATGACTATGTCAAATTTCATTTTTTCTAACAACCACTTTTTATTTTTTGGCAAATGATAAGGTATATGTTTTTGTGGGTGCATCCTTTCACTGCCTAAATGACGGTTTCAGGCTACAAAATCTGGTATACATGTATAGAAACCGTAGCACTAGTGTAGCACTATTTTTCCAAAATTAAATGTTTAATTTTTTTATTTTTTTTAATTATGTAAGTGATCAAACCTCAAGAACAGTACGTCAAATGTGGGTGCAGCCTTTAAAGGTCATAATGTAGTTATTTTGACCTAGATTTTTTACAGGATTTAGAGGTCGGTGTCCTCTAGTGCAGCATACAAGTTTTTTAAAAAATGGTTGTGAAATGAAAAAGTTATGGAATAAACACTAACAGTATGTTTTTTGACCAACGGAGTAATGACACAAGAAAATAAGGAAATAAATAGATAATCTCAATATTTTTTTTTTAAAATTACATATTTGGAATCTGCATAAAAAATTCTATTTATGCCTAAAATTTCGTCAATAATGGTCAGGTATGTCATGCTGTAGAGAGCGGTGAAAAACAGGCGTACTCAGAAAAATGCTGAAAATGTCAAATTAGCTATGGTCTAAAAATTCCCTAGCATAGGTTTGGCAAGTCCGAACCAACCACATAGGATAGTGGCTGACATGCGGGCGTGGGAGGAGTGGGTGAGTAGGCGCTCAGGAACGCGCACGCGTTATGTTTAAATTCAAATAACGTGTGCGTGTTTTATTTAAATTCAAATTTTAGTGTTTTGGTGCTCAATGTTATAAGCAACGCGCTAGCATTATGTCTGTGCAAAAATATTAACAAAATGCTTTTATCCTCCCATGTTCTACATTTTCTCCTCCCGCCTTCCCTATTTTTATGTTTACCAGATATTTTACACAAACAAAATGATAAAGAAAAAAAATTAATAGGAATAGTCTTCGAAATGGCTTGATGACTCGTTTCAATGGACATGTATTATCTAAATATCATAGCCATAGACAACAACTAATTCAAACAGTCAATTCGCTACAACTAAGATCAAAATTTAGATAATATAGTTTCTATAGTGGTAAGCGGCGCTATTTCAATTTAGGTAAATATCATACAAATATTTCAAACAAATTTATGGGCATAAGCATTCCAAAAAAGATGGCAAAGTTTCAAAACGGTCGGTTGTACCAATAAAACTAGGGGTACCAAACTTAGGCTCAAACTGTGTTTATGGACACTTATCGATCGAAGGATGTCTGAGTGTAAATACAAATGCAGCAGCCCCTCCGGGAACCCTTCTTCTTCACCGGCCTTCTCTTGGACTCAAGTGGCCTCAATTCCCAACCGCTGAATAGTTGCATGAGCTGTAGTTAAGAAAAAATGGTCGAAATAGAGAAATTATAAATGATTTGATAAACAAAGCAAGTCACCCAATTCGTAGAGTTGTTAATTTGAAGAAACAAGCAGGCGCAGAACAAGCATGAAGGAGTTTCTTAACTAGTAGTGGTCGCTGATCGGATGAAGAAGGAGTTTGATGAATGGACAATGCATAACTCTGATTCGTGAGAGACCAGGCCACTATCTTTGAGGGCAATCGGGGATCCTACAAGATCTCATGAGCAACATGTCAATTCAGATGGCTTCCGGGCCATATAAGGAAGGTTATCCACATACTGCATTCAAATTAAGATGGACAGCATCATCATCATCCTCTTCTTCATCATCACCATCATCATCATCATCATCATCATCATCCTCATCATCCTTGTCGTCATATTCATCATCATCTTCATCTTCATCATCTTCATCATCCTCATCGTCATCTTCATCATCATCTTCATCATCATCTTCATCATCACCATCCTCTTCTTTATCATCACCACCATCATCATCATCATCATCATCATCATCATCATCATCATCATCATCATCATCGTTGTCGTCATCTCCATCATCATCTTCATCATCATCATCATCCTCACCACCATCTTCATCATGATTGATGATTGATCATCATCATCATCCTCTTCTTTATGATCACCATCATCATCATCATCATCCTCTTCTTTATGATCACCATCATCATCATCATGCTCGTCGTCATATTCATCATCATCTTCATCATCATCATCATCATCATCATCCTCATCATCATCCTCATCACCATCTTCATCTTCCTCATGCTTGATGATTGATCGTCATCATCATCATCGCCATCCTCTTCTTTATCATCACCATCAACATCCTCATCACAGTATTCATCATGATTGGGTATTGATCATCATCATCATCATTATCATCATCATCTTCATCACCATCATCATCATCATCATCATCTTCATCACCATCATCTTCGTCATCCTCATCATCATATTCATCATCATCTTCATCATCACCATCCTCTTCTTTATCATCACCATCATCATCATCGTCTTCATCATATCGATAATCATCATCATCATCGTCATCGTCGTCATCGTCATCTCCATCATCATCCTCATCCTCACCACCATCTTCATCATGATTAATGATTGACCATCATCATCATCATCATCCTCTTCTTTATGATCACCATCATCACTATCACCACCGTCATCATCATCATCATCCTCATCCTCATCATCGTCATATTCATCATAATCTTCATCATCATCATCATCACCATCATCCTCATCACCATCTTCATCTTCATCATGATTGATTATTTATCATCATCATCATCGCCATCCTCTTCTTTATCATCACCATCATCATCCTCATCACCATCTTCATCATGATTGGGTATTGATCACCATCATCATCATCGTCATCATCATCATCCTCTTCTTTATCATCACCATCATCATCATCATCATCTTCATCACCATCATCTTCATCATCCTCATCGTAATATTCATCATCGTCTTCATCATCATCATCCTCTTCCTTATCATCACCATCATCGTCATCGTCATCATCATCATCATCATCATCATCGTCATCGTTGTTGTCGTCATCTCCATCATCATCATCATCATCCTCACCACCATCTTCATCATGATTGATGATTGACCATCATCATCATCATCATCATCATCCTCTTCTTTATGATCACCATCATCATCATCATCATCTTCATCACCATCATCTTCATCATCCTTATTGTCATATCATCATCATCTTCATCATCGTCATCGTCATATTCATCATCATCGTCCTCTTCTTTATCATCACCATCATCGTCATCATCCTCATCATCATCATCATCATCATCATCATCATCATCGTTGTCGTCATCATCATCGTCATCGTCCTCTCCATCATCATCTTCATCATCATCATCATCATCTTCACCACCATCTTCATCATGATTGATCATTGATCATCATCGCCATCCTCTTCTTTATCATCACCATCATCATCCTCATCACCATCTTCATCATGATTGGATATTGATCATCATCATCATCCTCTTCTTTATGATCACCATCATCATCATCACCACCACCATCATCATCATCATCATCATCCTCATCATCATCTTCATCATCATCATCATCAGCATCTTCATCAGCATCATCTTCATCCTCATCATCCTCGTCATCATAATCATCATCATCTTCATCATCCTCATCATCATCATCCTCATCACCATCTTCATCCTCATCTTCATCACCATCTTCATCTTCAGCTTCATCATGATATTCATCACCATTATCATCATCATCATCATCATCATCATATTCATCATCATCATCATCATCATGTTCGTCATCCTCATCATCGTCTTCATCTTCATCATCGTCGTCTTCATCATCTGCTACTCCCCCTAGCCAAAACCCCCTCGTCTCTATTTCTCTCCCCTCCTCTTCCTAGCCCTTACTAGCCCGGGCTCTCTCAGTCTCTCTCTCTCTCTTCCCTACACCTCCACCTACCTCTAACCATGCCTTTCATCTCTCTTCCATAGTCCCTACAACCAACACCTCTCCTCTCTCGCTTTCTCTCTCCCTCCTGCCCCCCCCCCCCAATCATTACTAACCCCTTCTCTCAGTCTCTCTCTCTCTCTCCCCCCCTCGCTAACCCCCCTCCCAGCCCCTTACCCCTAACTACCCCCCCCTCCTAGCCCCTTACCCCTACCTAACCACCCCCCATCTCTAATCCCTAAACCCCTAACACCAAATCCCTATTTAACCTCATAACCCATATAAACTATTAAATAAACTATTGGATAAGGTTTTTTTATTATTTTAATAACGCTAGCACGTTTATGAATACAAAATGTGCGCGTGTTTTGGGCAACTAGGTACATTTTTTAGCCGTGCACCAAACATATTAAATACCTAGTTTTTTTTAATATTCAAGAAATGCGAGTGCGTTTTGTGTGTGAATAACGCTAGCGTGTTAAATGTGTTTACATAATTCTAGAGCGTTATGTCTGTGCAAAAAAATTTGCAAAATGCTTTTATCCTCTTGCATTCTGCGTTTTCTCCTCTCGCCTTCCTGTCTCCCATACAACACGACACTTCACAATTAACAGTCAAAGCATTGGAGGAAGCTCAAGACACTCCACATTCACAATCAACAAGTTTGAAGAGGATTCTACAGTTGGCATTTGGAATTGAGGATTCCACATTCACAGTTACCAAGCTTCAAGGGGATTCTACATTCACAAATTCAAGCTTCAAGAGGATTCTACATTCACAATTTCAAGCCTCAAGGTGATTCTACATTAACAATGTCAAACAAGTTTGATGAATCTATATGAACACAATTGAAGAAGAATCTACATTCCCTATTGAGCAAGCATGAAATTTCTATATTCACAAATGAAGAATTCTCTATATTCACAAGTGAGGTAGAAACTTTACTTTCACATTTGAGCAAGATTGATGTTCATTTATATTCACAATTGAGGAAGTATCTATATTGACAATTGAGCAAACTTGAAGAACCTATATTCAAAGTTGAGAAATAATTTGGATATTTGAATAATTGAGCACACCTCTAGGATCTATTTTCTTAGTATTGCTCATTGTGGTCATGGGGAATCCACGCAATCGAAAAAGGAAATAGGCAAGGAAAGAGAAGCCTCAAGAAACCATGGAATAAGTTAGAGAAAAGAAAAGATTGGACATGTGGAATCGAAGGAATTCCATGGAAACTCATCCAATTCCAACCATAGATGATGCTACGGTCGTTCCTACCCATCCACCTCAAGAAATACGAATAAATTCACTAGAGGGGCCCTCAATTTCAATAACATTTGATGAACAAGCACCCCATGACACTAGTGAAGAAGTAAGATGCAGGTGCTCATCGGGAGATGTTTCAATTCCCACATCAAGTCAACCTCAAAATATGGTAGTGAATGACTTGTTGGGTAGTGGTTATATAAGCGACGAAGTTAGAGAGGCATTGAGTGGAGGATTGGCAATGGAAGAAGAAAATGTTATGGAGACCATCCAAGAGAATGAAAGACAAGGGGCTCCTATGGAAATGTCGGAGCGTCCTAGTGATGGTGTACATGTTCCAATTCCAACACCCTTACCTCCATTAGAAACTACACACTAAAGAAATACAAGACGTATACAGGTTGATGAAACTCTCATTAGTTCACTTGAACGTACGTTGTCTAAACGTTCTATTACTTATCAAACTCGACAAATACTTGATAACTTTTTTTATTCTAAATGTGATGGGGACAAGTGAAAATTATTTTTATCATTGTTGAAATCTAGGCATATGACTATTGTTAGAAGAACATTAGGGATAAAGACGGCCAAAAAGTTAGAACCAAGTTTTCATATCGTTAAAAGTTTAGTAGATGCATTTAGTACAATTGGAAAGAAATCTCGCTCAAAGGATCGCAATGCGGCTCGTCGTGTGTTGTCATAATCAATCATTAACAAAAGCACTAGGGCACTTTGTTTTCTTAAACCTACATCCAAAATTGTTAATTTGAATGTGAAGACACTTTGTAGGTATTGTGTTAGAAGAGAACAACTTGAAACCGGTCAAACAGATGTTTGGGCCTTCATTGGCGGGTTGCCGCGCTCTGATATGAAGCTCATTGATGCAGTAAAGGGATCAGTGCAAGCATTTTGGCATGACAACACTAGACCTTCTTCCAACCAAAAATATGTATTAAAATTGAGAAGGGGTTCAAAGGATCGTGAACCACACATTAAACATTTTCTTGATATGACAAAAACAGAATTATATGAGAGATTTACGAATGAACATAATGAACTTGACTTGGGCCAAAGATCCTTTGAAAAATGCAAACCATGGTATGTTGAAATAAACACAATTCGTAACACATGTTGTTGTCGATACGACATTGAGTATGGTTACTATTAGACACATATACATATATTTTACATGTATTGCATAACACTCTTGTGCAGGAATGCTCAGCTGCATTACCACCGATTCCATCTAGAGAATTTATTCATAACATCTTGTGTAGTAGGCCAAACGATTGCACATTTTATCAAAAAACTTGCATAGATGGGACATGCCCAGGGTGTGGTGGATTCACATTATTGGACAAATGCATACATGTGACTGATGAGCATGAACTTGGGACGCAGGAGGTGAACTTCCAGTCATTCAAATATGTCAAGTGTTATATTGATGGAGGGAACGAAAGAAAAAAATACAATTGCTCACTTCTCAGGTTGGTAATGAGTTATTGATTACTATTTTTTCTTCAGATTGCAATTTCATATGTAACAATCTATTGATATATGTATTTATTGTTGATCTACCAGGTACGGGTTTGTGACTTCATGGAGGAATTCTTTGAAAAGACACAACATTATGTAAAGCATGTGCATGTGGCTCGTTGGCAAGATGAGTAGTTTAGAATGTGCAGGGATACATTTCCTATTGGGACTATCCTATTAGTGGTCGATTTTGAGGAAAACTACACTCTTCAACTGCAAAATGAGATTCGGAGTCAATACTATCACTCAGACTAGGTCAGCATAATGGTCCATATCACCTATAGGCATGGGGCAGATAGTACTGAAGACAACAGGGTTATATTGAAGGAGTATCCTTCTACATAAGTGATGATAAGTGTCACAACTTGGATTTTGTACAACACAACTTTCAAATGTTCTACAATCACTTGAAGGATAACAGTATACAGATGGAACAACATTGGATTTGGTCTGACAGTTGTGTAGGGAAATTAGATTTGGATTTTTATATTTTTGACAACTAGTTGTGTTTAATTAGATGTGTATATTTTTGATATTTTTGACAACTAGTTGTGTCTAATTAGTTAACTAAAACGTTGGAACTATATTTTATCTAGGGCACATATACGCAGTGGTTTCCCCGAGACGCAATGCATGGTGCACTGACTATTGGCTAGCACGTTGCTTAGAGGGGAAGAAAACCCTAAATGTCCCATTGCGGGACTCTGAGGGAGTTGATTTTCCGATTGGGTCGATGGTTATAAAGGGAGAATATTTGAACCAGGTTTCCCACTCAGCAAATAGAAAAGGGTATACATATGAATATTATAGACTAGGTGAGATTGTATACCATTATACAAACTTAGTTATTGGCACAAAACGCCAGCTGCAAACAATGCCAAGGAAGAACTCATCAAAGGCACGATACTTATTGCCTTATTCCGAGCACGAGAGGTTAAAGGAAACCATTTATATTCGAGGTGATCCTGATGGTCTAGTCGAATGACCATAGGTAGGTAATCTGGTACGTGGTTTGCTTCTTTTATTGTGTACTATGTTATAGGTATGTGGTGTGCATGTATGCTATGATTTTGTTTCTTGGTCTCATTGAGTATTGACATTAATATTTTGACTATTGCAGCCATAAATTGATAGATTGATAGATTCATAAATTGCACAAGTTTCGTAATCATCATCATCATCATGATAATCATCTTCATCACCACCACCACCACCACCATCCTCATCATCATCATCAACATATTCATCATCCCCACCACCACCATGATGATCATCATCCTCATCATTATCATGGTAAGCAATCATCATCATCCTCAACACCTTCATCCTCATCCACACCATCATCATGATCATCATCTTCATCACCACCACCAACACCACCATCATCATCCTCATCACCATCTTCATCATCATCATTAACTCTAACTCTAGCCCTAATTCAATTCCTTCTATAACTCTAACCCTAACCCTCACCCAAACTCTAGCACTAAAACATCTTCTTCATCATCACCATCACCATCCACACCACCATCACCATCATCATCAATGTCTTCATCATCATCAACATCATCATCTTTATCACCATCACCATCATCATTGCCATGTCTAGGTTCCTCATCAACATCTCCATCATCACATCTTCTTCATCATCATCATCATCATCTTCATCGCCATCACCATCATCATCAAGGTCTTCATCATCATCATCATTAACTCTAACTCTAACCTTAATTCAATTTCCTTCTATAACTCTAATTTCCTATACATGCCCAGCAGACAATTTTGAAAAGTTGACCCCCGTGGGAAAAAATTGCAAAGTCCCTCACTGAGCAAAACCCTAGTTTGCAGAATGCACCTATAAGATGACAAGTGGGCCATGGGACCGACAGAGAGGGTCACCCCAGCACTATCCCGACATCTTGAATCCAACGGAGTTGACGATTCGTCGATCCAAGCCACGGTTGTCATTCTATGGCTCGTTCTGTCTGGCATCCAAAAGGCCTTTAGGGACACCTGTCGGATGCCTGCCAGGGGCATAGAAGTCCAACGATGTAGCAAAACCTGGTTCTGGGGAGTCTTGCAAGTGTGTCTAGGAATTTTACAGCTAGGAACGCTAGCCATAAGTGCCCGGCGAACGATTTTGCAAAGTTGACCCCCATGGGAAAAAATTGCACAGTCCCTCACTAAGCAAAACCCTAGTTTGCAGAATGCAGCTACAAGATGACATGTGGGCCATGGGACTGACGGAGAGGGGCACCCCTAGCACTGTCCCGATGTCCTAAATCCAACGGAGTCGACGGTTCGTCGATCTGAGCCACGGTCGTCATTCTATGGCTCATTTTATATGCCCACGTCTTGACAAGGTTGAAGCTGTAAAGCAACAGTTCTCTAGTATTCATCGTGAAGCTCTTTTGTTTATGTCTAAGATAAAGAAGCTCTCAGTTCGTGAGCTGGAACATATCAATCTTAACAGGATTTATACAATCTTTGTTTTAAGAGAAACTGGCCTTAGAACTTCTCATAGCAATGACAATGAATCCTTCATTTTGCATTTGTTAGCAGAAGAAGATCAATTTTCGACAAAACTATGTAGTTATTACATGTGGAGGTAGTGGTTTCATGTGGAAAATGAGTGTAGGGTTGAGTAGAGGAAAGATGTTGGGAAATGGGCTATTACATTAGCTTTTTCGATGGGCGAGCAGCTTACAGAAGGAAATATGGCAGTTGTCGGTATCTATGCTTTTCTTCCGACGAAAATTGTAACAGGATTTCCATTTATAATACAGGCATATTTTTTACTGGTTTCGTCAAGAGAAAGTATCATTTTCAATAAAAAGTGGAACCATGGAATCCTTCATTGTGTTCCATTATCCTTTTGTTCAGCATTTTGTGCTCTGATAAGTGGTAATTCACCTCTATCATCGAAAACTTGGGTCTATAGGTACCTTCCCTTTCATATTCCTTGTTATCCATAGCTAACACAAGTTAGAGATGCCATTCAGACCCAATTGAGAGATGAGGAAGTGGATTTATGTGACATCAGCTTTGGGAATAAGCATTTATGTAAACCAACAGAAGCTCGGACAATACTCCCTGCTTTTAAATGCATTCTGGAGAAAGCAAGAGCACAAGTTCATCAAAGCGAATTCATTCATCTATATTCTCGTAATGCACACATAGTCCATCCTTATCTTGATAAACAAGAGTTTTATAATAGCTTGAATTTTTTGGGCATGGTTATCTCCCTATATTCGGTTGTCTGATTGGTTGACAAGCTTGCCTGAAAATCTGTACGTTGAACTTCTTTGTTTTATTGCTGAAAATTGGAAGGGATTTTCAAGTCACCTACAAAATGCTCCTTTGTTGAAATATGTAAGTTCTTCCAATAGCCGCCATATTTCCTTCTGTAAGCCGCTCACCCATCAGAAAATATAATGTAATAGCCCATTTCCCAACATCTTTCCTCTGCTCAACCCTACACTCGTTTTCCACATGAAACTGCTGCCTCCACATGTAATAACTACATTGTTTTGTCGAAAATTGATCTTCTTCTGCTAACAAATGCAAAATGAATGATTCATTGTCATTGCTATGAGAAGTTTTAATGTTAGTTTCTCTTAAAATAGAGATTGTATAAATCCTGTTAAGATCGATATGTTCCAGCTCATGAATTGAGAGCTTCTTTATCTTAGACATAAACAAAAGAGTTTCACGATGAATACTAGAGAGCTGTTGCTTTACAGCTTCAACCTTCTCAGGATGTGGGGGTATAAAATGAGCCATAGAATGACGACCGTGGCTCGGATCAATGAACCATCGACTCTGTTGGATTCAGGACATCGGGACAGTGCTAGGGGTGCCCCTCTCCGCCAGTACCATTGCCCATGTGTCATCTTGTAGCTGCATTCTGCAAACTACGGTTTTGCTTAGTGAGGGACTGTGCAATTTTTTCCCACAGGGTTCAAGTTTGCAAAATCATCCGCCAAGCACTTGTGGCTAGCGTTCCCAGCCGGAACCATCCTAGACACACTTGCAGGACTCCTCGAAATTAGGTTTTTTTTGCACAATTGGACTTCTATGTCCCTGGTAGGCATCCGACAGGTGTCCTTGAAGGCCTTTTGGATGCCGGAGGGAACGAGCCATAGAATGACAACCGTGTCTCAGATCGATGAACCGTCGACTCTGTTGGATTTAGGATGTCGAGACAGTGCTAGGGGTGCCCCTCTCCTCCGGTCCCATCGCCCACATGTCATCTTGTAGGTGCATTCTGTAAACTAGGGTTTTTCTAAGTGAGGGACTGTGCAATTTTTGCCCACAAGGGTCAACTTTGAAAAATCTTCTGCCGCGCACTTGTGGCTAACATTTTCAGCTAGAAAAGTCCTAGAAACACTTGCAGGACTCCCCGGAACTAGGTTTTGTTGCACGGTTGGACTTCTATGCCCCCGACAGGTGTCCCTAAAGGCCTTTTGGATGCCGGACGGAATGAGCCATAGAATGACAACCGCCGCTTGGATTGAAGAACTGTCGACTCCATTGGATTTAGGATGTCGGGATAGTGCTAGGGGTGCCCCTCTCAGTCGGTCCCATGGCCCACATGTCATCTTGTAGCTGCATTCTGCAAACTATGGTTTTGCTCAGTGAGGGATTGTGCAATTTTTGCCCATGGGGGTCAACTTTGCAAATCGTCCGCCGGGCACTTGTGGCTAGCGTTCCCAGCCGGAACCTCCCTAGACACACGTTTAGGAATCCCTACAACCAGGGTTTGCTACATGCTTGGACTTCTACGCCCCCGACAGGCATCCGACAAGACTGTGTCCCTGAAGGCCTTTTGGATGCCGAACAGAACGAGCCATAGAATGACGACTGTCGCTTCGATTGACGAACCATCAACTCCATTGGATTCAGGACGTTGGGATAGTTCTAGGGGTGCCCCTCTCCATCGGTCCCATGGCCCATGTATCATCCTGTAGCTGCATTCTGCAAACTAGGGTTTTTCTGAGTGAGGGACTGTGCAATTTTTTCCCACAGGGGTCAACTTTGCAAAATCATCCGCCGAGCACTTGTGGCTAGTGTTCCCAACTTGAACCATCCTAGACACACTTGCAGGACTCCCCGTAACCAGGTTTTGCTGCATGGTTGGACTTCTATGCCCCGAGCAGGCATCCGATAAGTGTCCCTAAAGGCCTTTGTATGCCGGACGGAACGAGCCATAAAATGACGACCGTGGCTCGGATCGACGAACCGTCGACTCTGTTGGATTTAGGACATCGGGACAGTGCTAGGGGTGCCCCTCTCCGCTGGTCCAATGGCCCACGCATCATATTGTAGGTGCATTCTGCAAACTAGAGTTTTGCTCAGTGAGGGACTGTGCAATTTTTTCCCACAGGGGTCAACTTTGCAAAATCGTCCGACAGGCACTTGTGGCTAGCGTTCCCGGCCGGAACCGTCCTAGACACACTTGCAGGACTCCCCAGAACTAGGTTTTGCTGCACGGTTGGACTTCTATGTCTCTGGCAGGCATCCGACAGGTGTCCCTGAAGGCCTTTTGGATGCTGGAAGGAACGAGCCATAGAATGACGACCGTGGCTCGGATTGACGAACCATTGACTCCTTTTTATTCAGGACATCAGGACAGTGCTAGGGGTGCCCCTCTCCATCGGTCCCATGGCCCACGTGTCATCTTGTAGCTGCATTCTAGAAACTAGGGTTTTGCTCAATGAGGGACTGTGCAATTTTTTCCCACGGGGGCCAACTTTGCAAAACCATCAGCCGGGCACTTGTGGCTAGCGTTTCCCTTCTTATGGTGAAAAATGGGATGGTGATGGTGACAACATGGGTAGGGTGAGGATGATGATGATGAGGGTGAGGATGATGCAGATGAGGATGAGGATGAGGGTGATGATGATGATTATGAAACTTGTGCAATTTATCAAAGCCAACATAGGACCATGATGAAGATGTTGATGTTGATGATGATGATGATGATGGTAGTGGTGGTGATGAAGATGATGATGATGGCAATGGTGATGATGATGATGAGCATGAGGAGGATGAGGATGGGGATGAGGATGAGGGTGATGAGGATGATGATCATGATGATGGTGATGATGTGGATGAGGGTGAGGATGATGAGGATGATGATCATGATGGAGGTGGTGATGATGATGAAGATGTTGGTGATGAGGGTGATGAGCATGATGATCATGATGATGAATATGTTGACGATGATGATGATGATGGTTTACCGTGATGATGATGAGGATGAGGATGAGGGTGAGGATGAGGAGGATGAGGAGGATGATGATGATGATGATGGTGGTGGTGGTGGTGGTGATGAAGATGATGATGATGATGATGGTGGTGGTGGTGGTGGTGGTGGTGGTGATGAATATGATGATGATTAGGGTGAGGATGATGAGGATGAGGATGAGGATGAGGGTGATGATGATGATTACGAAACTTGTGCAATTTATCAAAACAAACATAGGACCATGAAGAGGTTGATGTTGATGATGATGAGGAGGAGGAATATGATGATGATGGTGGTGGTGGTGATAAAGATGATGATCATGATAAAGATGATGATCATGATGAAGATGATGATGATGTCAATGGTGATGATGATGATGAGGGTGAGGAGGATGAGGATGGGGATGAGGATAAGGATGATGAGGATGATGATCATGATGATGGCGAGGATGTGGATGAGGGTGAGGATGATGAGGATGATGATCATGATGGCGGTGGTGATGATGATGAATATGTTGGTGATGAGGGTGATGAGCATGATGATCGTGATGATGAATATGTTGACGACGACGATGATGATGATGAAGATAATGGTTTTCCATGATGATGATGAGGATGAGGATGAGGGTGAGGATGATGATGATGATGATGATGATGACGATGGTGGTGGTGGTGGTGTTGAAGATGATGATGATGATGATGATGATGATGATGATGATGATGATGATGATGATGATGATGATGGTGGTGGTGGTGATGAAGATGATGATCATGATGAAGATGATGATGATGGCGATGATGAAGATGATGATGAGGGTGAGGATGATGAGGATGAGGATGAGGATGATGATTACGAAACTTGTGCAATTTATCAAAACAAACATAGGACATGAACATCTTATTTTCATTCATTAATACAACATTATCAAGGAATATCATTAAACTAGTTAGGTATTTCATTTTCCATGGCTTCTAGATGATTACTTTTGCATTATGACAGGTGGAAAATGGACATATGAAAGAGGTAAAGCACAAACTAGGGTCTTACATACTAGGGTTTAGTAAGGATAGGGTTTATATATTCAATGATATTATGAGAGTGAATTCATGACCAGCTATTGGTTAGCATATTTTAACAAACTAGGGTATATTTGTTACATATATTTGACCATATGTACATGAAGGCCCAATGAATTTTATTACACTGTAGTTATGCATTCCTTACCATTCAATCAAATTGCATAGATGCTCATGTATGTATAGTTTGATGAAATACAGTAGCATTAATGAAATGTGTAGTATCTATTGGACTTCCTCTTACTATCTGAAAATGTCATAGGATTACATTGATGGTATGTGTAGCATGTTACTATTATGACACAGGTTTTTCCCTTGCAACCATAATCATGATCAATGGGTATGAACCCTTGGAGTTGACAAAAAACACAATTTTAAATTAGATATCAAATTAGCATGCATGTGCTAAGTTCATTGAACTGTTGAAAGATATTATTAGTTTTTTCCATTAAGATAATGTTTTCATAACACAATGGTGAGATGTTACTTGATCAATGCAATAAATGTAAGAGAATAAATATTGCTTGAAATGTAATTTTATAAATTTCAATAGCATAATTTATCAATTTGTGGAAGAGATGAATCATCACAAGCACAAGTCGAAACTCAAGAGAAAATATGGAATATATTGATAGTCGAATGTTTGTAATACAAAATATGGGAAAGTAACCGGCCCTCAAATGGCCTGTCAATGTACATGTATCCCTAAGTACAACAATGTGTACATGTATGTCAAAATACATCTATCCAAGACTATGAAACACCAAAAATCAATCTTTCTCTTGTTTTTTCTCAACTTTCCTCTATCGACCATCTCCCTGGGATTGCTCGACATCTCAGAAGTCTGCAAAAAAAATCATTTTTTTAATCAAATAACTGCACTAATACCCTACCATCAACAAACTTAAAAAATTAACTTATGGCCAAATTATTTATGACAAACACTCACCAAGTCCTCATGGGGTATAGATGTGAGCGGTGTGCTCATGGAAGGCATCTCTATAGTTGTGCTCTGCAAATAAAAGATCATATCTTAATTAATTCAAGAATTCAACATTGATCAACGTGTTTGGGTAAATTGAATAAAAAAACTTGGTCATTAATGAACATCTCATCGCAAGAGGAGACCCGATTAGAACCATGGATTGAGCAGAGGGGCCAAGCACTTCTGCTGCTAATGGCTACAATCACCAAATGGAGAAATAGTTAGACATGCATGAATAAACAATATAGTAACATGGTTAAATACTATGCATTGTGATTGTCCAAATAGTTACCTCTGTATGACTTGTGGCTATTGTAGATGTGGCACTGACTGCAGCATCAATGATCTTTGTTAGGTCAGGGGTAGATGGATCTCTCATGTGTCTGCTATAGAGGACATCCACATTCTTTCCAGGAGTGGAGCCTCTCTTGTACACTTGCCCCTTTTGCACGTTGGGACTACGGGGAGATCAAATTGCTGACAGTATCGAACCTATATATCTACTGGTGGCTACAATCAGTTAGAAATGCATTGGTTGATGGAATAACATGTATTAACAAACTGAAAAATGATAAAATACATACCGATGTACTATATACGTCAATCAATTCTAAGAAACGGTCTTCCTTCCATTGTGTCTCTGTGGGCACACTATCGATTGTATTCCCACCAGGGGGGAGCTCACTAGATGAAATCATTTCCATCTGATGGGGATCTACAATCTACAATTTAGAAAATTGTAAATATTAGATCATGTAGCATTGATTAAGTAACATGCGATAAAAAAATAACATGTGTTGAAATAATGTCATGTTGAAATAGTTACCTCAGCATGAGATGTTGTCACTGAAGGTATGACAACATCTTGTAACTCAGAAGGTTCTACTGCATGAGCCTCTTGGCCCTCATGCCCTTCTTGTGGAAACTAGAAGTTTTAAAATCATTAAAAATATTAACAATCTATATATGTGTATAGTAAGAAAAAATAATTTACAAATGACACTAAATTGTTAACTGGATCTACTCATGTATTAAAATAATGTCATGTTGAAATAGTTACCTCATTGTGAGTTGTTGTCACTGAAAGTATGGAAACATCATCATCATCATCATGCGGTGCTGGTGCATGAGCCTCTGGACTATGCTCTGCATCATCAGTGCAAAGGTATTCAACCTCGTGCCCTTCTTGTAGTAACTACAAGTTTTAAAACCATTAAAAATATTAGCAATCTATATGTATGTGTATAGTAAGGAAATATAACTTAAAAATGACACTAAATTGTTAACCACTTACTTACCTATGTGAAATACCCAGTAAAGGTATCATCTGTTCGAATAGGACCAAAGCAAGGATGGCCGCATACTATGCATGGGTGGGGTTGATGGCTGTGCTCATGTTGTGTAGGTACAGTGCCACTACTAGATGCTCCTCGGACACTGGAATGTGGTGGCTCTACTCCATCGGGAGGTGGTGGATCTACCCCACCGACAGGTGCTGGCTCTACTCCACCCATAGATGGTGGATCTGATGGACCTACCTTGTGCGTACCATGAAGATATGTGTTATGGCAAAAAACCGCCTGTGCCAGCAGTAGGAAGGAATCTTGTGTCTCTGGCACCAACTGATGTGCAAGCGACACATCTGGCTTGGGTAGCCTCCTACAAGGTAGAGCTACTGGGCGACTGGGATCTATGTGCCTCGCATTGGGACGTTGCTGAGGCATCCCCATCCCAACACCCTAGTACTCCAAGATATCAAAATAGTTAACATGCTTCCCCAGCACAAACTCTGCATACATCTTTCTCAGAAAATACAAAGGAACTTCCCTGTTGTTGTGTGGTGGTGCATCAAACACCATGTACCATCGGTCCATCCAGTTATCTATGAATGGTTGATATGTACACCACTCGATAGAAATGTGCCTTTTGTTTGCATTAGGGACTTCACCATCCCGTGGATTTCTAAAGAGGGAAAATATTTGTTCTTTTGATATTTTCAACTTCTTGACGTCGTTGTAGCTAAGTCCATCCGCATATTGTTTCCTCTTTCTTTCTCTGAATGTGGCAATATCTTGCAAAGCACCATTAGACCTACTAAAGGTCTCTATCATTGCATCCAAATTGGATGCAAGCATAACATGCCTGTCATCAACAATAGTAATTGAGGCTCGAATTTCTCTGAGCCTCTGAATTTCTCTTTGGATGTCAGCATGGGCATCCATGGTCGCCACTGCAAACAAAAAATAAAAATAACAATCATTAGAAACGTATACATGTGCTATAATGACATCTCTCAAAAATGAAAAATGTAGAAACTTTGTGCAAGAACAAATACATTACAAACATAAATATCATCTCAGGCATACATTACAAACATAAATATCATTTCATATGACCATTGTAGGCATACATTAGGGGTCATTGAGGGCATAAGGGTGGATACCATGTGGGAATAAAGACCATGATGATGTGGAAAAGATATGTATTTTTATTGGTTAAACTGAGGCATCCTATTGATGGACAAAATGAAGACATGCTGGTAGAATGATGAAGAGATGACTAATGATATGGGCATAATGTTGTGATGTGCATATGGACAGTGTATAGTGTATGAATGGAGATATGGAAACAAATTGATATGACATGAATAATGATGACATAATGAAGATGTGATCTAATTGGTGATATTTGCTGATGGACAGAATGAAGTTATATTGAATAATGAGTGCTTGATGAGAATGATGAAGTGCTTTGGAAACAAACAAGGGCTTCTGGTTGATGATGTATGTAATCTGAAGACTTAAGAAGAGTCTGAAATATCATTTGTAAATCTATGGTTGTTGGGGTGTTGGTGCATCCCAGTGAGTTGCAGCTAACAGAATTATCTTGTGAATAGGATTGTCATTGATGGCAACATGAATGACAAAGGTGTAAATGGTATGATGACAAGCAAATAAGGTGACTTGACAAGGACTTGGAAAAGACAAGACAAAAGACAAGGTGATGGGAATTGGAACACCTAATGAGACAAATGACCCATACTGTGGTCATTTGGAGTTGGTCCTAATACCCTAGACAAGGATGACTTGGAGATAACAAGTTACATGAACAAAGAAGCACGAAGTGAAAAAAGAAGCTTGAAGTTGACACTTGGCAAGGAGATTGCAGGCATCCCTTATGGCATCTGCGGGTATCCAGAAATGAAGCTGATGGACATGTGAGCATGTGGACAAGGTGGCATGCGAGCATCTTGAAGATGCATATGCGGGCATGTTTGTGGAGGCTGCGGCAAAATCATAGGAGGAAAAAAAAAGCGAAAAATACCCCCATGCGGGAAATTGAAGAAGGTCTAGCTAAGGCATGTTCAATGGCATAATCTGGCCCTTGAGGGCATGAGTTACAAGCTAGTGTGGGCATGCTGGAAGCAAAAGAAAATGGTGATGATGTGGGTATGAAGACCACGTTTAGCTGGGAAAAATAAACGTCTAAATAAATATATACATGTATATATTTATAATTTATGAGGTGTTTATGGAGCAATAGTAGAAATTAGAGTTTAACCTTTATCTGT
This sequence comes from Larix kaempferi, assembly GCA_027924585.1. Classification (NCBI taxonomy): domain Eukaryota; kingdom Viridiplantae; phylum Streptophyta; class Pinopsida; order Pinales; family Pinaceae; genus Larix; species Larix kaempferi. Next base: position 2,984,717 of record BSBM01000579.1, on the reverse strand, counting down.
GGATGAGTTGGGGCTACAGTATGCTGATGTGCTGCTGGTGTACAAACTAAGATGCTGATGATAATTGTTGGTGATCACCATAACGCTCGAGCGTTATGGTGATCAACATAACGCTCGAGCGTTTTGGTGATCACCATAATGCTCAAGCATTATGGTGATCCTATCCTACATGTTAAATGACATGGCAGATTCAGAGCCCGCCATTCCTAGTTTTACATAACGTGCAAGCGTTGTGAATTTACACAATTCTCGCGTGTTTCGCATTTACGCAATTGCATCTAAAGGGTCCCTCAACTTCATGCGAGGGCCCTTGAACTCTGCATCAATGATTGGATTTAGAGAGTGATCTAGATGGATATAGGTGTCCACCCACCTATTCCATTGGCTCAAAACAATTTTTCATTTTGGCAGTTTTCTAGTAAATTTTCTATAGCTTTTCGGGTCCTAAACTTTTGGGACCATTTTGAGGGCCCCAAACAACATTTTTTTGGTTATTTTGGGGGGGGGAATGGTTTCCAATAGCATACATTGGACCCCAGACCAAAATTTGTAGAGATTAGATAGAAATTTACAATGGGATATCGAGCGCCCTAAACGGAGATCGTATGCAAAAGTTGTAACCTTGAGAATTTGACTGTTCAACTAAGCAGCTTGGGGCCGCAAAATTTATGACAGTTCATCTTCAAGGGTTAGGTTTTTGGATGTTTAGGGTTGTTTCCCTCATGCTTATGATAAATAGGCTCTTTCGACATCTTCTTGTATTCAACTTGTCACGAATGAGCATAGCCTCCAAATCTCTTCTCAGAGATATAACTACCACCATTCTGGTTGCTTTTATTTTACAGTCTGTTCTATTTCATTCATTTAATAGAATCTAATTTTACGGTATCACCATGTTTATTTCCGTATATTTGTGTATGTGGATATATATATATGCTCTTTCATTTCATTCTCACATAAATCTGGATCAGAGAGGGAGGTCTCTACAAAGTTCCTAGAAAACTCATTCAAACCATGATCCATGACACAATCAGTCCTTGTGAGATGGGGCATAGAAGGCTTGGTCATATCCATTTCAAAGAGATACCTAGACTGCAAATATTGTGAAATGTTTTTCCCATGTTTAAATATGATTTTGATAGTGTTTGTAGAGGTTACGCTCTTGGCAAGAACATTAAGGAGTGTTTTCCAAGTAGTACCAAAAGATCCAAGGGGGATCCTTGACTTGATTCATTCTTATATATGTGGTCCTATGTTTTCACCCTCCTTTAGTGGTTATTTGTATTATGTGCTTTTCATAGATGACTTCTCTCACAAGTCATGGGTTTATTTTCTGAAATTAAAGAGTGAAACTTTCAACAAGTTTCAGGAATTTAAATCATTAGTTGAAAATCAGACTAGGAAGAACATTTGTGCTTTGAGATATGATAATAGAGGAGAGTTTGATTCCCATGAATTCAATGAATTTTGTTGAGATTCAGGAATAAAAAGACAACTGACTATACGCTACAACCCCCCAACAAAATGGAGTTGTTGAAAGAAAGAAGAGAACAATATGTGTGGTTGCAAAAGCCATGATGTGTGATCAGGATCTTCCCACATCCATATGGGCATAAGCCTCCAACACTACTATTTATATTCAAAACAAAATCCCTCATGCTATCTTGGGAGAAAATTATTAGTTTTTCAGAATTTAATTCATTCTAATCTAGGATCTTAACTGAAGAACAACATGTACAACATATCAAGCATAAGAGACAAGAGACAAGAGACAAAACATTTCACTGGGGAAAACCAAGAAGGTGAAAAACCCCGCAACTTCCTCATAGATAGAATAAGCACCAATACAAACATCACCATGATCAAACCCAAGAGATAGATATCTTCAGCAACATGCTCCTTCCTCCTCCACTTGTGCGCACCCTCCTCTTCTCTCACTAATGCGAAGTGAGTGAATAATACAATGTGTAAAATGAGAGAGACACACAGTCTCTCTATTTATACACTACTTCACTTGTCTTTTAATGTGAGGCACCTGCAACAATTAATTAACAAGAATATGCGAAATAGCAGAAATGACAGAACTCAGAATCACTTTGTATTGATCACAGGCCACTTTGAGGGGGCAACCTCCTTTGAGCAAGCTCAATACAAATAACTTCACGGTGCCTTCATAGGTCTCAACACACACTTATATACTAATTCTAGGCACCAATACTATGGGTCGAAACCATGGGCCGTTACAAACTATGGATCAACAATACTACGGGCGACTTACAAAGCATATGCGCCAACAACAATAACACAAACTATTGATCAACAAATACTACGGGATGACTTACAAAGCATATGCGTCCAACAACAACATACTAACAAAGTAAAGATATGGGTTCCTAACATCCCCTCCCCCCTTAAAAAAAGCTTTGTCCTCAAAGCTTCAGATGTGGAAATTGTTGTTGAATCTGAAGGAGTGGTTCCCATGTAGCATCCTCTAGTTGCATGCCGTGCCACTGAATTAAGACCTCTGTGATAGAGCGAGAGCGAAGCTGACATGTGCGCCGATTGAGGATGGCCTCTGGCTCCAAAAGGATGGATCCTTCATTATCCAGTTCAGGTAAAATCGTTTGGCCGCTGATGTTGGTGCCAAGAACTTCTTCAAACAAGAGACATGAAAGACTGGATGAATGCGGGAAGAAGGAGGAAGTTCCAATTTATAAGCAACGGACCCAATCTTCTGAAGAATCCGATATGGCCCATAGAACTTTGGAGCAAGCTTATGACGCCCTTTGAGTTTCAAGGAGGATTGTTTGTACGGCTGGAGACGAAGAAAAACCATATCGCCGACTTGAAAAGTGCGCTCTGAACGGTGCTGATCCGCTTGTTGCTTCATGCGATTTCTTGCCATGTGAAGATTGTCCCGCAAAATGCGAAGAATCTGATCGCGGTTGCGAAGGACCGTGTCAACTTCCTGAACTGGTGAACTGGTGGGGGTGTATGGAAGAAGAGCTGGAGGTGCTTGACCATAGACTGCTTCATATGGGGTCATTTTAGAGGCAGTGTGGTAAGAGGTAATTGTACCAACATTCAGCAAGAGGGAGCCACTTTGCCCACTGATGTTGTTGTTCTGAGGTGAAGCAACGAAGATAAGTTTCCAAGCATTTATTGACAATTTCAGTCTGACCATCTGTTTGTGGGTGATACCCTGAACTCATCTTCAGTTTGGTGCCAGTGTGGCGAAATAGTTCTGTCCAAAAATGACTAGTGAAAGTCGCATCACGATCCGAGACAATGGAAGAAGGGATGCCATGAAGACGAAAAATCTAGTCCATAAAAATTTGAGCAACTGAGGAGGCTGTATAGGGATGACTGAGAGCACAAAAATGACTATATTTGGAGAGGCGATCAACCACAACGAGAATCACTGTCTTCCCACCAGATTTAGGGAGCCCTTCAATGAAATCCATAGAAATATCTGTCCAAATCCGTGTAGGTATGGGCAAGGGTTCAAGCAATCCTGGAACGAGTGTTGTTTCCCCCTTATTGCGCTGGAAGGTATCACATTCAGCCACCATCTGTTGAATTGTCCTTTTCATGCCCTGCCAAAAGAAGTTACGCCGTGCTCGTTCATATGTTTTGAGGAACCCAGAGTGCCTGGCCGATGGAGAAGCATGGAGTTCATAGAAGACAGCCTGTTGAAGATCTGTGCTCTGGGGAAGCACCAGACGACCCTTGTATCGCAGAGAAGCACCATCCCAAGAGTAATGTGGTACAGCAGAAGGGTTGTTGGTCAAGCGTTGGATGATCTGAGATAAGGAAGAGTCATTGACATAACCCTGTTGAACAGATTGCAACCAATTTGGAACAGGCATAGAAATAGCTGAAAGAGAACCTTGGGCACCAAATGTGCGAGAAAGAGCATCTGCCACAATATTGTCTTTACCCTTCTTGTAAGTGATCTCATAGTCATAACCCATGAGTTTGCTAACCCATTTCTGTTGTGCCGGGGAGGAGACACGCTGGTCCAAGAAATATTTCAGACTCTGGTGATCAGTCTTGATGCAGAAATGATTCCCTAATAGGTATGGACGCCACTTCTGTACTGCATGCAAAATAGCCATCATTTCCTTCTCATAGGTAGAGGCAGCTAAATTCTTACCTGAAAGGGATTTGCTGGTGAACGCAATGGGGTGTTCATCTTGAAGGAGAACAGCACCAAGTCCATTGCCGCAAGCATCACTCTCAATAGTGAAGGGCTTGGAAAAATCGGGCATAGCTAGCACAGGTGTAGTACACATAGCTTGTTTTAGTTTGTCAAATGCACACTGAGCAGCAGGTGTCCATGTAAAAGCATCATTTTTCAATAGAGCAGTTAATGGAGCTGCAATCTTCCCATAATCCTTGACAAACTTGCGGTAGTAGCCAGTCAACCCCAAAAAACCATGAAGGCTCTTGAGTGTCTGAGGACGTGGCCAATTGTTCATTGCGTCGATTTTGGCAGGATCCACGCGAACCCCTTGTGCTGAGATAATGTGCCCGAGATACTCAACTTCCTGTTGTCCAAAAACACATTTAGACTACTTGGCATGGAGATGATGGTTAGAGAAAAGTTGCATGACAAGATCCAGATGCTGGAGATGTTCATCCCATGTTTTACTATAGATGAGGATATCATCAAAGAATAGCAGAATGAATTTCCGCAAGTAGGGTCGAAATATTTTATTCATTAAGGCCTGGAATGTGGAAGGAGCATTAGTGAGGCCAAAGGGCATGACCAAAAACTCATAATGGCCATCATGTGTGCGGAAAGTTGTTTTAGGAATATCATCCTCATGAACCCGAATTTGATGATACCCAGAACGAAGATCCAATTTGGAGAAAAAGTGAGCCCCATGAAGCTCATCAAGAAGTTCATCAACAACAGGAATTGGAAACTTATCCTTTATGGTGAGGTGATTAAGTGCTCGGAAGTCAATGCAGAGGCGCCATGACCCATCTTTTTTGCGGACGAGAATAACTGGAGAAGAAAAGGAACTAGTGCTTGGGCAAATAATACCTTGCTTCAATAAGTCCCGAACGAGCATTTCAATCTCCGTTTTTTGGTGGAATGGGTAGCGATAGGGCCTGATGTTGGGAGGAGCGCTGCCAGGAAGGAGCTGAATACGATGGTCTTCTGGCCTGGAAGGTGGTAATCCCACTGGTTCAGCAAAGACACCTGTATATCGATCCAGAATTTGTTGTAGATCCAAAGGAGTAGTGGAGACCGCTGATGGTTGCATCTAGATGGAATGGATCTGAGCGATGACACCATGTGAATTCTTCTTGAGGAGTTTTTCCATGCGATGTGAACTGATGATGCTGAGAGAACCTGGTTGTAATCCTGTCAATGTGTGTTTGTGTCCATTGAGGGAAAACTGCATCCAAAGTTCGGCAAAATCCCATAAGATAGGGCCGAGTGTGCGTAGCCATTGAGCGCCCAAAACCACATCACATCCGCCTAAGGGCAAGGCAAACATGTCAGAGCGCAAGGTATAATCTCCCATAGAGATACTCACATTTCGACACTTCCCTTTGCAAGGTAAGGTACCCCCATTGGCAACCATGACTTCAAAGTTGGAGCAAGGATGGATAAAACAATCAGCTTGTTTGGCGATCCGAGGGTCAATGAAATTATGAGTGCTACCAGAATCAATGAGGTTTGTAAGAGGAAGCTTCTTGAAGTAACCCCTGACCCGCATTGTTTGGGGGGTGGTGATTCCAGCTAAAGCATGGAGAGATATCTCTGGCTGGTCATCCTGAGACGGAGGGTCAATAGGCGGTTCCTGAATGTCGACCGGAGCATCCAGTGTTTCTGGATCTTCGTCACCCATTTCAAAGGCAGGCGGAGACTCCACATCCAGGAGATAGAGCTTTTGCTGAACACATCTATGTCCCCAAGTGAATTTCTCATCACAATTATAGCAAAGACCCTTTTCTCTGCGTGCTTGCATCTCTGTTTCAGATAAACGCTTGATAGGAGTCGGTCGAGGAGCCTGCGGTATAGGAGGTCGCTGAGGCCCCATATTTCGGAAGGGAACAAAAGTGGGCTTGGAGCGTTGTTGGGCTGCAATCTTGTCTTCTGCCAATTTAGCCAACCCGAGTGCTTCCATCATTGTGTTGGGACAGAACATTTTGACCTCAGAGCAGATGGCATCCTTTAGACCACTGATAAAACAACTCCGGTAAAATTCATCAGACAATCCTTCGGTGTGGTTGGCTAGATTCTCAAATTCAGTTTGATACTCTCTCACAGTGCCAGTTTGGCGAAGTTTAGTGAGGGCTCCTGTGAAGTCATCAAAAGCACTAGGACCAAATCGTTGCAAAAGGAGCTGGCAAAAGTCTGGCCAGTTGGGCTCTGGATGAGCCTTGATGTACCAACGGTACCATTGAAGAGCTTCCTGTTCCAAATGAAAGGATGCCAACGGAACTTTGTTGACATCAAAAGTATTATGCAGACTGAAATACTGTTCTGCACGATAGATCCATCCAGTTGGATCGGTACCATTGAAGCGAGGAAAATCAAGCTTCGGACCACGGAAATTGCTGGAAGAAGAGAACCCATTGTCTACTGAAGACTCGGACTGTCGTTTGTTGTTCATAGCTGAATGTTCAAGATGGAGACCAAGAAATTTTTCATCCAGATCCTGGAGTTTAGCTTGGATGGCTGCAAGGGCTTCCTCCATGGTTTTTGCTCCTGCACGGGTGACAACCATAACCAGGGATTTTTTATTTTTTTTTTGGACTGGGTAGGAAAATAAAAACAGGAACTTCTTCAGTAAAGGAAAATTTGGATTTGGGAAAAAATCAGAAGGGTAATTGGGGTTTGACTCGTTTTTTGGACACTGTTGGATAGACAGGGAAGCAAAAATGAGGATTTCAGCAGCGGGGTGAAAGGATGGGAAAATTTGGCAGAGGGGAACAAAGAAGCAGAATTCAGAAAGGAACTCTGTGGTAAAAATTGAAGGTGATTGGGTGAAATCTGAGGAAGTTATGGCACACCCTAAAAATAGACAAATGAGGGATTTCGGGTTGTAGGAAAGGGAATTGAGGATAGGGTCCTCAGGGATGAAATATGCAGAATGGAATGACAGGGGTTCCCTGAAATTTTCAAGGAAAACAGAGGTAAAACAAGGGAGATATGGAGAAAAAATGGAATTTTTTTTTTTTTTTTTTTCCAGATTGGAGCGGCTACGGCTCGGTGTTTTTTTTTTTTTTTTTTTTTTTTACAGACTGGAGCGGCTACGGCTCTGCTTGCAGAATGGGATCTCCGGTTCGAAGGATTCTGGAACAACGTCGACAGCTGGATCTGGAACGGTTTGCAAAATGAATCTGAAATGGCGCAGCCGTGATCGATAATAGTTCAGCTGAAAGTAGATATGGACCCCAGGTATGTGTGGCTTCCTAACAGTTCAGGGTTTTCACTCGGCCACCAATGCTGTCTGATGGCTTGCGTATTGGGGCAGTACCCCTCACTCCACGGCTCAGGTAAAACTGATAACCACTTTGCCACAAACGACAGCTCTTGGTTTACCTCACGGGTGGGAACTAGTCAATCAGGTAGGGGTCGTTGCCCTTTTTGCCGGCAGGTCCTCTCAATGGGCCAGCTACTTCGGGGTTCCTGTGGTACTCCTCACAATGAGTTTTAGGGCTTATTCCCAAGTACTTCCCACAGTTAAGCGGATAGCGATTATTCCCAAATCCGAACCTACAACAGATGTGAAAAAAAATTTGGCAGAAATTTCACCCAGCGAGCCCAAGAAAGTGCTCTGATACCAGATGTGAGGCACCTGCAACAATTAATTAACAAGAATACGCGAAATAGCAGAAATGACAGAACTCAGAATCACTTTTGTATTGATCATAGGCCACTTCGAGGGGGCAACCTCCTTTGAGCAAGCTCAATACAAATAACTTCACGGTGCCTTCATAGGTCTCAACACACACTTATATACTAATTCTAGGCACCAATACTATGGGTCGAAACCATGGGCCGTTACAAACTATGGATAAACAATACTACGGGCGACTTACAAAGCATATGCGCCAACAACAATAACACAAACTATTGATCAACAAATACTACGGGACGACTTACAAAGCATATGCGTCCAACAACAACATACTAACAAAGTAAAGATATGGGTTCCTAACATTTAACTTTATCTAGGTTGGCCCCAACTTAACCACTTAACATAATGTTGACTGGGATGACCCCCACTAGGGTGGTTTAATAACCCTTTAACCCACATGACTCATACATGGTCGACCCCATCAAGGTGGTCTAATAACCCATCAAGTATAAGTTATGACACTTACAATATAACTTGCAACACATGCAAGTACAACTGATGACACTTCCAATTGGAGGAATAATACATCTCCATTGGGGATACAATAAAGTACAAATACAATATACAAGTGAATATCTTCCAAAGCTATAAATACATCAACACTCCCTCTTAACTAGGAAGGTATTCTCTTGACATAAGTCATCAGTACATATAGGCACAAGTCTTCAATTATGGAGCTGGATCATCATCACTGGATCATGGAGCATCATCATCATCACTGCTGCTATACTCGACATCTCGATCACTGGGCTATCTCATAATTTTTCTTGTCATAGGAATTTCTACAGAGCCAACCCTTTTTCATGTTGGATGTAGGCCCACCTCCTGTAGGTCTTCATCAACACTGGCCATACTATGGAATCCTCGGGACTTATTACATGCGTCACAATGACTCGAAAGAGTATCCCAAGATCCTTTATGTGCTGAAGCACAACCGGAAAGATCTCCTAGGTCAACTTACATGTGACCCCCACCACAAAACCTCGACAGAGTATCCCAGGATCCTTTATCTGCTGAAGCACGACCGACAAGATCTCCCAGGGCAATATTACATGTGGTCACCACAAAACCTTGAAAGAGTATCCCAAGATCCTTTTCGTGCCGAAGCACAACCAACAAGATCTCCCAGGGAAATATTACATGTGGTCATGGAAAAACCTCGAAAGAGCATCCCAAGACTGATTACGAGCACACAACTCAACCTATCAGATCTTTGAGGGAAATATTATATGCCATAGGAAAAAACCTCGAAAGAGTATCCCAGGATCCTTTATGTGCCACAGCATGACCGACAAGATCTCCCAGGGAAATATTACATGTCCTCCCAGAGAAAAACCTCGAAAGAGTATCCCAGGATCCTTTATGTGCCAAAGCACAACCGACAAGATCTCCCAGGTCAATTTACATGCTCATTTGCACAACCTATCCACGGCCACAGAGTATCAACCTGATACTCACCATACATCATCTTGATGTACATCATCACATGATCATCCTGATCATCATCATAGCATTGTCCCGATGCATATCATCCAGAGTATCATCCTGATAGTCATCAAATATGATCATCATCACTGCATCATCTTGATGCATATCATCCAGAGTATCATCCTGATACTCATCACACATGATCTACCTGATCATCGTCACTGCATTGTCCTGATGCATATCATCTAGAGTATCATCCTAATACTCATCACACATGATCATCCTAATCATCGTCACTGCATCGTCCTAATGCATATCATCATACATGATCCAACTAATCATACAAAGCATCCAACTGATGCATATACAAAGCAGGAACTAGAGCATCATCCTGATGCTCATCACACAACGCTTACATCCACATCCATGGAAGGATCCTCCTATCACCATGCTTGGAATGGCTCCTGCAAATGTGTCCCATCACTTCTTCCTCGAAGTGTCTTCAATATGAAGAACACCAAGCCTCTCTCTGAAGTACTCGAACTTCACTCTGGCTAGTGGTTTCGTCAACACATTTGCAACCTGATCATCCGTAGCAACATATAGGAGCTTCACTGCTCCTCTCTGCACCATATCCCTAATATAGTGATATTTGATCTCAATGTGCTTTGACCTGTCATGGAACACCGGGTTGTCTGACAACTTCACACAACTCTGGTTGTCACAATAGATATAGGTAGCATCCAATGGGAGATCAAATAACTCAGATAGTAGCTTCCTAATCCATACTTCCTCACAACTAGCCGAATAAGCTGTGACATACTCTGCTTTAGATGTACTCAGTGCTACATAGGACTGCTTCCTGCTAAACCAAGAGATCACACATGATCCCATACTGAAGCAGCACCCAGAAGTGCGCTTCCTATCTACAACACTACCTGCCCAATCTGAATCAACATAACCCTCCACGTTAAACTTTTTATTCTCATCATACTTGAGCCCATAATCAATTGTACCCTTGAGGTACCTCAGAATATGCTTTACAACAACCAATTCAACACCTCTGGGATCCATCAGGAACTGGCTCAATGTGTTCACTGCAAAGCAAATATCTGGTCTTGTGTTCGTCAGGTACATGAAGGACCCAATCATCTGACGATACACTGTGACATCAACCGGATCAGATGAAGCATCACACAGAAGCTGCAGGTTTGATGCCATAGGTGTGGCCATGGCCTTGCAGTCCATCATCCCGAACCGCTTCAAGATCTCTACTGCATACTTCCCTTGTCCAAGGAATATTCCATCTGCACTCTGCCAGTCCTCCATGCCTAGAAGGTAATGCATAATCCCCAAGTCCTTCATCTCGAACTCGGCAATAAGCTTCCTCTTCATATCGACAATCAATCTATCCTCACCTGTATCAAACAGGTCATCCACATACAATAGGAGTATCACTGGATTGCCTTCCTCAACCTTGTAGTAAAGGTTGGAATCCGCTTTACTCTTGGTAAAGCCCAAACTGGATAGAAAGCTATCTATCCTCCCGTACCAAGTCTTAGGAGCTTGCTTCAAGCCATACAAGGCTTTCTTCAACCTGCACACATATGACTCCCTGTCATGTGTCTCAAAACCGAGTGGTTGCTCCACATACACTTCCTCTTCGACTACACCCTTAAAGAAAGCTGTCTTGACATCCATCTGGTGTATCTTCCACTTCATCACTGTATCCAGAGCAAGTACTGTTCTGATGGAAGTGTACCTGGATATAGGAACAAAAGTCTCTTCATAATCTCTTCCCTCTTTTTGGGAGAAGCCACAAGCTACAAACCTCACTTTGTATTTCTCTATGCTACCATCTGCAGCATGATTGATCTTATAGATCCACTTGGAAGTCACAACAGACTTCCCTTCTAGTCTTGGGACCACATCCCAAACATGATCGACTGGTATTCCTCGATCATGGCATTATTCCATTACTGCATCCTGGATCCTGGGAACTTCAGATTCTTCATTATCTTCAATAGATAGTTTTTCTTGAACTTTGTTGCTAGAACAAATGTTGTAGTTCTTCTTTTGTAGGTGATTGTACACGATCTTTCCTACAAGTCAAATTCAATTGCATGATTATAAACTTCTCATAGTTTTTTCAAAAACACCTTCTTATGCATAAAGACATATGTCATACAATCATGCAATTATCTTAGCCAATGCTTCAATACAACATTTATCCATATCCTGTAATTTTCTAGATGCCTTCCATCTCTACCAGAACATTTGTTAAGAGTGTGCACAACTCCCAACATGTTAGCAAAGAGGTTTCATTCTAGATAAGTAGCAATGGAATGTTGTACAGTACCATAGGCCACTTACCCATTACTTGCATATTAGTAATATCTTGTTCATTAATGCAACTTTTTTAAAATACATAATATACATCATAAATCTAGGAACATGTACATGACTGAACAACATCATTTAAGTAATAATAAATGACAATTCAAATACTTATCTTTGTTTTCTTGTTGGGTGGACTCCCTCTCAATCTTTGTTTCCTTGCAGGAACTACTAGAGTGATCTCCCTCTCGATTTTTGCTTCCTTGCAGGAACTACTGGAGTGAGCTCCCTCTTGATATTTGCTTCCTAGACTATCTATCTTTGAACTTATATCCATCCTGAACCACTATGCATGCTTAACTGTGCACTAGTACCATCCTCAAGAGTTCATACATAATCATACATGCATTAGTATAATCTCAATACCATCAAAACATTATGATTCTAAATAATCTTAAACATTTTCATACACAGGTAATTTATCACAACCGTTAGTATTCTTTTACTCATGCATATTATTATCTGACCATAGGACTCTTCTGGTTAGTCATATCATCCATCAAAGTAAGAAACATAATATGCATAAACCCCTGATTACTTAAACTTCTAACTTCAAGAATAATCATTATCATTCATAGAAAAGTATAAGATCCTAACACAAGGTAGGATTCTAAGTTGATATAGAAAAAAACATACCTGGTTATCATGTTTGCTAGTTATGTCTAACATACCCAAACAATGTTTTCTTGTTCTCTTCAATGACGTGTGCTTAGTAACCTACATAACTCATAAGTTAACCATTGTAGAACCAAAATATCAATACCTCGTAAGTAGAGATTCTATAATGGCTATGGACGAGTCTTTGTCTTCATGTCACCATTGTAATATGTTCTTGATCTAGAACTTGATTTGTCTTTCTTGATTTACCTTTCATGTTAGCGGACAACATCAACCTCATACAACACCACAGCGAATTAGTACATTCATATAACACTAATCAATGAATGTCTTCTATCATTCACATGCATTCATACTTTTACTAGGGTGATAAGACAAGTCTAAGATTAATCAAGATTGTACTAACCTCAATACTATGAAGACAAACATATCATAAACTTAATCATGAACAAATTTCAACACATACTTGTATCTCCTCAAGTCATACTTGTCGAGATTGCTTGTAGTCTTCTTATGTAAGGCCTTAGCCTCATCTCCCTCTGGAACTGGAACTTCTTCACTTCTGCAGGTGACCAATTCATCCTCTTCTAGGATTAACCCAATCCACTTTGATTTTTTGAGACTAGATCTGGAGCTGGATTAGGGTTTGTCAGAGAAACCCTAAAAATTCACATTTTGAATATCAAACTTCTGAATGGATGGAAAGATGTGCCTTGTTGAGATGATCAAGCTGGAATACTTCAATTTTGAAAACTGCAAAATTTGACCCCTCAAAATTGCCTTTGAAACTTCTGAATCTTCTCGACAGGATCCCGAACTAGGGTTTGATAAAGCCCGGTCTTCTTCCCATCCAAAAGCTTCAATATTGTGTTCTAAAATTTGATTTTTCTGAGGAGCTTCCAGCCGTGGTCACAAATTTAAAAAATTCCAACTTTTGTAGAAGCCCTAATTTTCCACCTTTCCGATAAAAATCCTGAATTAGGGTTTGATCAAGCCCAGCCTTCTGCCCAACCAAAAAATTCGATCTTGGTCTCTAAATTTCAATTTTGATGAGGAGCATTCATCCGTGGACTCCAATTCCAAAAATTCCAACTTTCTCCGAATCCCTAAATTCCTGCAGTAGTGACAAGCCAAGAATGAAGGTGCTCAAAATCCAATTCTGTTTTGACAGAAATATGCACCTTATTATTTCTGATGCATCTTCGAAATTACGAATCCGCAAGGTCTAAAACTCCGGCCTGTGTTATCCTGACCTATCATCTTTCCAATCCCATAGGTTTGAACTCAAATGGATTCTCTGAGAGAGATTTATGTCAAGTGTAGCAACGTGACCTGTTTATGGGATAAAATAGGAGAGCGAACTTGTACGGCATTCCATGTGTCACTAGTTCAACTTTGGCCTCTGAAAAGCAGACCTGTGAAATTAAAGTCTGTGCTCTACATGTCACTTTGTACGAAATTTCATTTTGATCTTCCTAGCCCAAGTTGTGACCTTTTTTCCTAGGTCACTTGTTTATGACTGAGATCTGGAAGAGGCAGAAACCTTAACTTGTACGGATCATAAATAACAAAGTACATCGAATTAGATGCTCGGCTTTGGACACAAGGTACATGTGGATGTTATATACGACTTGTAAAAGTTCCAAATATTGAGCCTTCTCCAAAATGGATTTATAGTGAAAGTGCTACGATGACTGGTTTTTTCTATATGAAGCCCTAGCTTCCAATCTGTCACAAGTGCAACAAGTCTCATAAATGCCATACCATGCCTTCCTTCAGGCTAGCTCTGATACCATGTTAATTTTTCAGAATTTAATTCATTCTAATCGAGGATCTTAACTGAAAGAACAACATATATAGCATATCAAGCATAAGAGACAAGCGATAAGAGACACAAAACATTTTACCGGGAAAACCAAGAAGGTGAAAAACCCCGCAACTTCATCTGAGAGAGAATAAGAACCAATAGAAAGATCACCATGATCAAAACCAAGAGATATATATCTTCAGCAGCATGCTCCTCCTCCTCCACTTGTGCACACCCTCCTCTTCTCTCACTAATGCAAAGTGAGTGAATAATACAATGTGTAAAATGAGAGAGACACACTCTCTATTTATACACTACTTCACTTGTCTTTTAAATTTAGCTAGGTCGGCCCCAACTTAACCACTTAAAATAATTTTGACTGGGCCGACCCCCACTAGGGTGTTCTAATAACCCTTTAACCCAAATGACTCATACAGGGCCGACCCCATCAAGGTGGTCTAATAACCCATCAAATATAAGTTATGACACTTACAATATAACTTGCGACACATGCAAGTACAACTAACGACACTTCCAATCGGAGGAATAATACATCTCCGTTGGGGATAAAGTAAAGTACAAATACAATATACAAGTGAATATCTTCCGAATTTACAAATACATCAAAAAAAAATCCTGAAGAGGTTTTCACTGGTGAAAAACAGATATTGGACACTTGAATATTTTTTATTGTCCTATTTACATTCACATAAAAAGAGAAGAGGACAAAGATGGAGGAATCCAAAAAGAAAGGAACATTTGTTCAATATAGTGAATCCTCCAAATCCTATAGAATCTATGTTCCAGGACAAATACACATTGAAGTCGGCAAAGATGTAACATTTCATGAAGAGGCCTCCTTCAAGCGCTCCAAAGGACTTTAGTGTGATTTAGATATGGAGGAGCATGATACTCCTATGATGGAGGATCCAGTTTCTGATTCTCCCCTTTCATATGGTGAGAGGGAGAATCTAGATGAGTCCATAGATCCACTTAATCCTGAAGAGACAGAATATATGATAGAAATATATCTTGATGAACATCCTTCTAAGAGGAGATCTACATGGTGTCGAGACATTTTGCAAGAGACAAAAAAGCATGGAGCACCTCTACGATCATCTAGATAGAGAAAGAGACCTAAAATATTTTGACGATATGTAGAACAGATGAGTCACATCATTTATTCAGAACCGTCTACCTATGAGGAATCCTTAATGAAACAAGTATGGAAAGATGCCATGGTAGAAGAATACAAATCTATCATGAAAAATGATTTGTGGGAAGTGGTTCCTAAACTTGATGGGAATTCAATAGTAACTTCTAAGTGGATTTATAAAATCAAACATGCAATTGATGGAAGTATTGAAAAGTATAAAGCAAGGTTTTTGGCCTGTGGTTTCTCACAAAAAGAATGGATAGACTATGATGAGACATTCTCTCCTATGGCCATGTACACTACTATATGAACCATAATTTTCCTTGCTTCATTTTTGGGTTGGAAACTTCACCAGATGGATGTGAAGACTGCCTTCCTCAATGGCGAGGTTGAAGAAGAGCTTTACATACAACAACTTGAGGGTTTTTTAATAGATGGGAAGGAGTCCCATGTATGCAAACTTAAGAAA
Source organism: Larix kaempferi (assembly GCA_027924585.1). Taxonomy (NCBI): domain Eukaryota; kingdom Viridiplantae; phylum Streptophyta; class Pinopsida; order Pinales; family Pinaceae; genus Larix; species Larix kaempferi. The sequence continues at coordinate 2,968,956 of BSBM01000579.1, read as the reverse complement.
TCCTTGTATGGCTTAAGCTGGCCCCAAGGGCTTGGTATTCGAGGATTGACAATTGTCTTCTAAGCTTGGGATTCTCCAAAAGTGAAGCTGAACCCAACCTGTACTTGAAGGTTTTGATGAACCAACCATTGATATTGGTTCTATATGTTGATGACTTGTTCCTTGCTGGATATAAGAAACAGATAGCTCGGTGCAAGAAGGAGCTCACTTATGAGTTTAAAATGAAATACTTATGTCTTATGCACTATTTTATTGGTCTAGAAATTTGGAAAATGAAAGATGAGATCTTTATTTCTTGAGGAAATTACACAATTGATTTATTGCATAGATTTGGTATGATGGAATGTAAGGCCATGTCGAATCTAAAGAAGCTACATGATTAAGATTATGGATCGAATCTAATGGATCCTACGATGTCTAGAAAGCTCATTGGTTCCTTGATGTATTTGATACATAGTAGACCAGAGATATGTTATGCAGTGAGTATCTTGATTTAGTTCATGTCTGAGTCAAGAAAAATACATTGGGTTACTGCCAAGCTTGTGCTTAGATACATTCGAGGTACTATTTCTTACGGACTCATATATGCCTCTAGTGGTGGAGTGATGTTACTTGGATATGCAGACTTCGACTGAGGTGGTAGTATTGTGGACTGAAAGAGTACATCCAGATTTTGTTTTAGCTTGGGATCATCTATGATCTCTTGGTCCAGCAGGAAGCAGGGCTCCATATCCCATAGTACTATAGAAGTAGAGTATATTGTAGCTAATACCACCTATTGATAAGTTGTGTGGATTAGGAAGCTACATGTTGATTTGTTTGGTGAGAGTCTTGAGAGTATAGTCATTCGCTCCGATAATCAGAGTTGCATTAAGCTATCAGAAAACCCCGTGTTTCATGACAGATTGAAACACATTGAGATGAAGTATCAATACATCAAAGACATGGTATAGAGAGGTTTTGTAAGACTTCAGTATATTGACACTAATGAGAAGATTGCAGATATGTTGACTAACTGTGATGAAGTATAGGTACTTCTGAGACAAGCTTGGCATGGCAAAGAATGATTCCCTCGCTTGGAGAGAGTGTTAAAGTTACAACATCATGAATCATTCTCTAGGTCAATATTGTCTATCAATATTAAGCCTCATTATTCGTGGTAGTGCCTTATAGGAGGCTGAGTTGGACTCAGGAAACTTGGAGAAGACTCTTGACTTAGACTCAAGAATGGTTAAGCTTCATGTGTTGAGTCAAGTGCTTTGTATGTCAAAGTGATGATGTTGTACAGTCTTGCTATTCAAGGCTAAGGTCTTATGTGTCAAGACCAATCCTCACGTGTTGAGGTGATGATTTGCATGTCGAAGCATGTATGGTGTGTGATGTAATACTAACTATGGGTGAGCTATCAAGTCTCCTCTAGAGACTGACCACCTCTAGAGTGAATTAATTTAGCATATAACCACTTGCAACGATATTAGAACAATATGATCACATCATTGGGAAAGTATCCTTAGTATATTTGATATGATAATTAAGTTGGCACATGTGGACCATGCAGATAAGACAAGAGATAAATATAAGATGTGATAAAATATGAGAGAATTAAAATTGCACATAAAAGAATTAATTAAGAGAGAATTCAAATTGTTAAACTTTAGTGACGAATTCAGTAAATCAAAAGAGAACTCGAATTTATCACTAAAGTGAAGTTAACAAGAAAGAAACAGTTACGAGAGTTAACTAAGTGATAACAAAGAAGATCTAGTTAACTAAGTGTTATTGCATGACGACGTTTTGTTAAACTAAAAGATGACACATATGTTAAACTAAAAGTGACACTTGAGTTGCAAGACTTGCATGACAACACTTAGTTAGCCACCTAACTAAGTTGGAAAGCTTTCAGTTAAGGGGTGAGTCCATCCTCAGACTCATTTCAGTGAGTTAATGCACTGCATGAGAAGTGGGGCACTCCTCTTCATGCAATACTGATACATCCATATGGAGAGTGAGTTCATCATGAATTCAAATGATAAAATTAGAAGTTGATGCATGTGAAGAATATATAAATATGTTATACAGGATTGATGAATTCAATGTGAAGTGAATTCTCTTCTTCCTTGAAGGCAAGGCACTTCTCTTTGTGCATGATATTATTATGAGTCTCTCTTATTTATCTTTCTCTTGCTATGTAATTGCACTAGGTTTTCTTGATTTAAAATACATTCTCTACTATCTATCAATATACAAAGGAAAGTTTTGCTAGGGTTTTCTCCCACAAGTCATAGAGGTTTCGCCCAGGCTAAATTCATGTGTCAAATTTGATTGCTTATGTGTATGATTGTTATTTAATTTCAAGTAGTATTGTATTTCTGAATTAAATATTGTTATACGTCAAAGTCTCACTTTGAACTCCATGTCAAGTGTTCATGTCATATCACCATGCGGAACCTAATGGTACTACCTCTTAACAAGTGTTGAGACTTACTTCCACCTTGTTGGTCCCCTACTTGGCCTTCCTTGGAGAGAAATCCAACTCATGATAGCCGAATGCCACCTAATTGATCCAAATTCCATCTCATTGAGCCCACTTTACCATTATTTTCGTGCCCTGCTAGTGGTGCAATGTGTGAAAATACAAAATTTTCGTGCCCTGCATGCCTGTAGGGGCGTGAAAATTACAACATTTTCATGCTATGCTCAGTTCATATGGCATGAAAATCCATCAACAAACTCTTGGATTGGATTGTGTATCTTAGCTTCTAGGATATTTTCTTGGGATTGGGATTCCCCTCGAATCCTACCTCATCCTCCCTCTTTAGTTTGGTTCAACTCCTTGATCCACCATTTACTCACCTAGATCCACTTTCCTCTCTTAGTAGTTGGCCTCCCAAATCCTATAAGAAGGAGGCCATCCATGAGCTAAGGGGAGAACTTTGGAGGAATCAAACCTATGGTCTTGGAGGTTTTGCAGAGATAGTAAGGAGGAAGGCTTGGAAGGAGAAATTGCTACTCAAGGGTAATTCTGTGTTTATCTTCTTTAGCTACCTTTAATATAACTTGGCTTATTCTCCCATGTTATGCTTCTTTCTTTTTGATCAATAATATGTTTCATATGATTTAGATCTTAACCATTACATCTAGTACTTGGAGATATTGTTTCTTGTCTTGCTTAGACAAGTTTAGATCTTAGACATCAAGTTTGAAATTGGAGCTAGGACAACCGACAGATCTGAGGTAAGCTTCACCAGATTTTCTCTCTCAGTACTTTGAAATTTATGCATTGTGTTAGATCTAGGATATTAAGATCCATTTGCTTCATTGTTGTCTTAGATTAAGCTTGTTTAAATCTAGTTTAATATCTGAGTAAGTTTAACTATTCGTAGGAAAAATTTGCTAGAACAAAAATTGGCTTAATGAGGAAATCACGAAGACAACAAGGGAAGAGTCTTGAACTTATGCCTAGAACTAGTCGCATGCCGCCTTCACGCATACCCAGTCCCCTTAATAGAAGACTAGATGGCCAGGATACTGTCCCACAATCAACTAGTACGACACCACCAGCTGCTACGATACCCCAAACTCATGGAACAGTCTCAGTAACTAGTGTAGTACCAGAAACCAGTGTAGTACCAGAAGTTAGTACGACATTGGAAACCACTATAGCACCCGAGGTTAGTGTCCCACCACAAGCCAATGTTGTGCCGAAAGTTTTTATTACTCCGAAAACTAGCATCGCTCTGGTAATTCCATCACAAATTGATCTCCCCAAAGGATATATCGAGGTTATTGAGGAATCTGATCCTTTCCCATCTACGACTATCCAGTTTGTTGCAAAATTTCACCATCCTTTAGTACAGTTGGTAACCCCACCTATCATACCCATTTCTCTGGTTATGTGTAGCTACAAAGTTGGATATTCCAGTAATAGATCATTCGGAATGCCTTCCCTTGATCTCCCTTCGGGCCATGAAATCATGGCATCCATACAAGCAGAACTTGTTAGTTTAGCCGAAGAACGTACGACGACAAAAAATTTAGATGTGAAGCTGTGAGATTGTTAATATTCTGGTTAATTTTTCAAGTGGTAAATCCATGTCTCAAGTGGTAAATCCTCATGATTCCAGAGCCCTCCAATCCACCTCCTATGATACTAGCTATGGTACTTCGTTCATAGGTCGATTTGGACCCACAGATTGGATCTATTTCGAACCTTTCCCCGATTATTCGAGGAAAACAAATGTCATTGATCCACCTTCATCATTATGCAACACGACAATGATTTCTACACTTTTCCAGTACCTATGCAATTAACGCCGGAAACTCCCCTTCAATCTTCCCCTCATATTCTACCAAATGAAATATTTGGTTCTCCTTCAGGGAATATTTCTACTAAGGGGAAAAACTATACTTTCCCACTGCTACCCACATCATCTGGAACTAGTGCACATTCGTATTCAGAAATCGGTACCAATAATGAAGCCAGCCAACCTACACAGTTGATATCTTCCAATGTTTCAGTTGGAAGGTCATTTATTCCTACTGTTAGAGCACCCATTATGACTGGAATTCAATCTTCAGCCCCAATCTACACTACCTATGGAGGAAAACCATTTATTGGTACCCCAAGTGGAACTAATAACCAACCTCCTTCGCCAGGACCATCCGTTCTATGGGGATCACAAACTCCATTTATTGGTGCCCCAAGTGGAACCAGTAACCAACCTCCTCCATCAACACCATCTCCTCCTTATGGACCACAAACCCCACCTATTGGAGGATAACCTTTTGTTGGTACCCCAAGCAGGACCAACAACCAACTTCCTCCATTAGGCCTACTTCCTTCTTGGGGGCCACAAATCCCACCTGCTGGGGGGAAACATACATTTGGCAACCCGAATCTTGTCGAGGGACACACAAATCAACATCAATATTTTTACCCCCCTAATATGAATTATGGAGTACCTTATCCCAGTGTGTCAAACAATCAATTGATCCCATCCCCTCAAACCCCGTCTCTTAATCAAGGCTGAATGAACAACTCATGGGATCCACCCTTTCAGACACCTCCCCCTACTCAAGGTGCGGTCAATCCACCCAATCAAGGATTTGGGAACCCTACATGGGTCCCACCACCCCAGGTATCTACACCATTCAATCCCACCCAACAACATTTTCAACAACCAGTTTACAATTCAATTATGAATTAATTGGTAAATTGTATGATTCCCACCCAACAACCGGTTAACCCGATGGTCCCCAACTCACAGAACTTCCAACAATACCCTGCGGGTAACATGTATGGATATTGTTAGGATATTTAGACACTTAGGAGTTGGTTAAAATCAAATTTTGTAATATATCCGTTAGGAAAAGTGTGTTTCTTTAGTATGCATTAGCATGCATTTGTAAATATTTAATCCGACGGTCACGACATGTTGTGATCCGACGGCTCAACTTCTCTTAGATCATAACTAACCTTGATCCGTGGCTTAACACCCGACTGGTCCATGATCTATATTTAAAGAGCATGGAGGGTCATTGTTTAGTTGATCGATTATGAGAAGCTCATTTGTAACTTTCTTTCTTTGCATAATAAATTGCTCCGTAGAAGCTATTTGGCCGGGGTTGTGGAGTGTTTCCCTCTAGAGGGTTTAAACCATGTCAAAACATTGGTGTATCGATCTATGATCTGTTGTGTGAAGTGGTTGCTCTAGGTGTTCGGTCTTTTGGGAGTACGCTGTGTACCCGAACATGGTGTCAGAGTTGAGGTCCCAGGTTCAATTCCCCCAAGCTATGCAAGAGAAGGGGTGTTGGAGTATCGGTACAACCGCATGGTATAATCGCCGCACCTCTAGGAATATAAAACTGTGGACTAACTGCCACTCCTGGTAATAGGACCTTGTGCTTGGTTTCAAATGTTCATCAACATCTGTAGTTCAACAACAAAGGAAAGGTCAGGACAAGAATGATTCAAGTATAAGAGACTACCAACAAGCTGACGATACCAGGTGGCATCTACTTCAGGTGAAGTACAAGTGGCAGAAAGTTTGACTCCAGACTAGAAGGGAGAAGGGGCTTGTGTACAATCTTCCATGTGAAAGCGACAAAGAAGGTCACAAGCATGCTTAGACTGAGAAAGAAAGATTCCTTCTTTGGTTTGCAGGACTTGGAGACCAAGAAAATAATGCAAATGTCCTAAGTCTGACATTTCAAAATTTTGCTTAAGACTAGATTTCACATGGGTTATAAGCTTAGGGTCACTACCAGTAAGAATAAGGTCATCAACATATAGAACAAGTATGATGAGATGGTTTCCTACTTTCTTGGTATAGACATTGGGGTCAGAATGGCATCTAGAAAAACTAGTGTCAAGGAGAAAGCTATCCATTTTGGCATACCAAGCTCTAGGGGCTTGCTTAAGGCCATATAAGGATTTCTTAAGGCGACAGACAAGGATAGAGTTATTCTGAACATATCGAGGAGGTTGTTCCATGTAAATTTCCTCCTATAAATCACCATGTAAGAAGGTAGACTTGACATCCATTTGATGGACTTCCCAGTTATGTAAGGTTGCAAGGGAAAGAACAAGGCAGATGGAGTTCATTTTTGCGACAGGAGCAAAGGTTTCATTGTAGTCAATCCCTTTAACTTGGGAAAAACCTTTGGCAACTAACCTTGCCTTAAGTCTTTCAATACTTCCATTTGATGCATACTTAGTTATGTAGACCCATTTACATCTGACAAGTTTTCTTCCTTTTGGAAGAGGTACAAGATCCCAAGTATCGTAAGGAACGATATTCTTCATCCATGGTTGCATCTCAATCTGAATTTCCTGAAGCTTCTGAAAAAGTTTCTAGATCATGATTCTTGGAAACTTGAGCCAAAAGAGAAGAGGCTCGCTAAAACTGAGAACGTGTTCGATGTTGATCTCTAGCATCACCAGTAATATCACCAGCTACTTCACATGTTGAACGGACCCATCGAGGAAGCACTTGTGTTGGTGCAATTGAGGAACATGAGCAGGAGGAGGTGGATTTTCATCCTAACTGTCATCATCAGAAACTGGAGTTGGAAACCTGTCATTAAGGAAGGATAGGCTCTAATGCCTCTTTTGTTAGTTATGGAGCCTGATCTCCAAATTCAGAGATATTATTATTCAGCCGTGTCCATACCACAGGTTTGGTTATGATCCCATGGTATTTTCCCATTGTATTTCCCTTATAAAAGAAAGACATTGTAATATGGCTAGGGTTGATGTATTAGGTATTATGCATTGTAAAGATATCTGAGATCAAGAAGAGAGACTGTGAGACAGTGAAGAGGAAGTGCAACGGTTGTGTTGCAGGTTGTATCCCTTCACTTTGTTGGATGGAATAATAATAAGGACTGGCAACTTCATTATGGATGTAGCCCAAGTTGGGGTGAACGACGATATATCTGTGTCTCTCTTATAATGTGTGTGTGATTGTATTTTCATTTTTGTTTATTGTTATTGCTCTGCGATCTTGTTTTTCTAACAATTGGTATCAGAGCCAAACGTCTATTTGGCAGATAAACCTGCAGGAAGCTAGGGTTTCTTGTTCGAGTGGGAGCAATGGCAGAAGAAGGAAATTTTAAGGTCGAGAAGTTTAATGGCCAAAACTTCTAGTTATGGAAAATGAAAATGGAGGACTATCTGTACCAAAAGGATCTATTCCTTCCGTTGGGAGGAAGAGCAAAGCAGCCGGCGGCCATGAAGGACAAAGAATGAGAGGTTCTTGACAGAAAGGCATTGGGGACAATACGGCTGTCCCTGGCTTCATTGGTGGCTTTCAATATCTCAAAAGAAACAACAACAGAGGGTTTGATGAGTGCATTGGGTAAGCTGTATGAAAAATCCTCGGCCTCCAACAAGGTATTTCTAATGAAGCGTTTATTTAATATGAATATGTCTGAAGGTGGATTTGTTACTGATCATTTAAATGAGTTTAATATGGTTACAAATCAACTAAGTTCTCTAAGTGTGAACTTTGATGATGAGGTTAGGGCTCACCTAATCTTGTGTTCATTTCCAAAAAGCTGGAATAGCTTGGTCATGGCTGTAAGTAACTCTGTCTCTAGTTCAAACACCTTGAAATTTGATGATGTTATTGGTGTTATTCTTAGCGAGGAAATGCGAAGAAAAAGCACAGGTGATACATTAGGTAATGTGTTGACCATGGAGACTAGGGGAAGACAAAAGGAGAGAGGAAAGAGGCAAGGTAATTGTGGGAAGTCTAAAATGGGCAAATCCAAGTCCAGACTGGGAAATATAGAGTGCTAGAACTGTGGAAAGAAAGGACATCTAAAGAAAGACTACATATCTCTAAAGAAGAAAGGAGATGCATAAAAGGAAACTACCCAGGAAGCAAATGTAGCAGGTAATGTGTTACAAGATGCTTTGATTCTTGCATTAGATAATACTAGTGATTATTGGGTAGTAGATTCAGGGGCTTCATGTCATGCTACACCCCATATGAAATACTTTCATGATTATGTTCCAAGCAATTTTGGACATGTTTTATTGGGTGATGATGAGCCATGTAAAATTGTTGGAATGGGTAAGGTATGGATAAAAGTTAAGATGGAACTGACTGGCTGTTAAAGGATGTTAGGCATATTCCTTCTATGAAAAGAAATATGATCTCAATAGGGAAGTTGGGAGATGGCAGCTGTCTATCTACATTTGGAGAAAAGTGGTGGAAGATCACTAAAGGATAAATGGTGATAGCAAAAGGAGACAGGGTAGGTACGTTGTATTTTTGTCCTCGTAATACTGACCATTCTATCTCTTTAGCTTCCACAGGAACAGATACAGCATTGTGTCATCATAGGCTTGGCCACATGAGTGAAAAGGGGATGCAGATTCTCCACTCAAGGAAGTTGTTGCTAGATTTGAAGTAGGTAAGTTTGGAATTCTATGAAAACTGTGTTTATGGAAAACAGAAGAGAGTCAGATTTCTCAGGGCTGGGAAACAAAAGAAGAATGAAAAGTTAGAGCTTGTGCATATAGATGTATGGGGACCAGCTCAGGTACAATCTCTTGGTGGATCTCATTATTATGTTACATTTATTGATGATGCAACTAGGAAATCATGGGTTTATTGCATTAGACAGAAATCTGATGTGTTTGCTACTTTTAAGAAGTGGAAAGCTTTGGTTGAGAATGAGACAGGAAAAGGTTGAAGTGTCTCAGATCTGATAATGGAGGTGAGTACTACAGCAAGGAGTTTGATAGTTACTGTTCATACCATGGGATTCGTATAGAGAAGATAGTCCCAGGAACACCACAAGAAAATGGTGTGTCTGAAAGGATGAATAGAACGATCATGGAGTGTGCAAGGTGTCTGAGATTGCATGCAGGGTTACCCTTACAGTTTTGGGAAGATGCTGTAAATACTGTTGTTTATTTAATAAACAGAGGATCTTCAAGTGCTTTGGATGGTGGTATTCCAGAGGAGGCATGGACAGATAAAAAGGTAATTACTCATTTTTGAGAATGTTTGGTTGTGAAGCATTTGTCCATATTGATAAAGAAAATAGAACAAAGCTTGAAGCTAAATCCAAGAAATGTACCTTTATTGGATATGGGGTTGATGATTTTGGTTATCGTTTATGGGATTATGAAAATCATAAAATCATTAGAAGTAGAGATATCATATTCAATGAAAAGATCATGTATAAAGATCAGTTGCAGGGAAAGAAACAGGAAAAGGAAAACACATAGTACACAGTACTTGATGAAATTACAAAAAGTGAAGTTCCAAAGGTCCCAGAAAATCAAGAACAGCAGCAAGTGCCTGAAACTCCTGCAACTGCAAGAAGATCTACCAGGTTAAGTAGACTCCCTGAACGATACTCTCCTTCAATGTATTATTTTTTTATGACTGATGCTGGTGAACCAGAATGTTATGAAGAAGCAATGCTGGTGGAAACTAGAAAGAAGTGGGAGCAAGGCATGAATGAGGAGATGGAATCATTGGTAGGAAACTAAACTTGGGATTTGGTTCAGTTGCCTACTGGTAAAAGAGCATTGCAGAACAAATGGATTTACAGGTTGAAGGAAGAAGAAGGAGGCAAGAAGCGGTACAAGGACAGACTTGTTGTAAAGGGGTTTGCACAGAAGAAAGGTAAAGATTTTGATGAAATATTTTCTCCTGTTGTTAAGATGACTTCAATTAGGACTATCTTAAGTCTAGTGGCGGTACAATATTTGCAATTTCAATAGTTAGATGTAAAAACAACCTTTCTCCATGGGGATTTGGAGGAAGAGATATATATGCAGCAACCACAAGGGTATGAGGTCAAAGGTAAGGAGAACTTGGTATGCAGGTTGAAAAAGAGTTTATATGGCTTGAAGCAAGCTCCAAGGCAGTAGTATTTAAAATTTGATAGGTTTATGACAGAACAAGGTTATAGTAGATGTCATTCTGACCACTGTGTTTATTTCAAGAAGATATACAATGAAAGATATATTATCTTGTTATTGTATGTGGATGACATGCTTGTTGAATGGTCTAACATGCCAGATATAAATGTACTCAAAAGGAAGCTAGCTAATTCATTTGCGATGAAGGATCTAGGTGCTGCAAAGCAAATCCTTGGTATGAGAATAACGAGAGACAGGAAAAATCACAAATTGGCATTGTCTCAGAGTGAGTACATACAAAAGGTGTTGGAGAGGTTCAGAATGCAGAATGCAAAACCAGTAAGTACACCTTTGGCCAGCCATTTCAATCTAAGGAAATGTGTCCCAAGACATAAGAAGAGATAGATTACATGTCCAAGTTTCCCTATCAATCAGTAGTTGGCAGCTTGATGTATGCCATGGTGTGCACAAGACCAGATATTGCACAAGCAGTGGGAGTTGTGAGTAGATATATGAATAATCCAGGTAAAGAACATTGGAAGGTAGTACAGTCGATTCTCAGGTATTTGAGAGGCACTACCACTCTGGCATTATGTTTTGGAGGTTCAGACACTGTTCTACAAGGATACGTTGATGCAGATATGGAAGGTGATAAGGATAGCAGGAGGAGCACCACAAGGTATGTGTTTATTGTAGGTGGAACAACAGTAAGTTGGATTTCAAAACTGCAAAAGGTTGTTTCACTTTCAACAACAGAAGTAGAGTATGTTGCTGTTACAGAGGCTAGTAAAGAGATTATTTGGTTGTAGAGGTTTATGGAAGAATTGCGTAAGAAGCAGAAGGATAGAAGGTTGTACAGTGAAAGCCAGAGTGCCATTCATCTTGCAAAGATCTCAGCATTCCATTCCAGGACTAAACATATACAACTCAAGTACCATTTCATACGCTCTGTTCTCGAAGATGAACTATTGAAGCTGAAAAAGATACACACTAGCCAGAATCCTGCAGACATGTTCACAAAGGTAGTGACCATAGAGAAATTGAGTTCCTGCTCGGTTTCAGTTGACCTTCTAGCATGAAGGTGAAGAGGAGAAATTTGCCAAGTCCAAGTCCAGCAAGTGCAGCAGCGGTGGAGTTGTTGTGATCTGTCTCCAAATGGGAGATTGTTGGTTATGGAGCCTGATCTCCCGATTCAAAGATATTATTATTCAACCGTGTTCGTACCCCAGGTTTGGTATTTTCCCATTGTATTTACCTTATAAAAGAAATACATTGTAATATGGCTAGGGTTGATGTATTAGGTATTATGCATTATAAATATCTCTGAGATCAAGAAGAGAGACTATGAGACAGTGAAGAGGAAGTGTAGCGATTGTGCTGCAGGTTGTATCCCTTCACTTTTCTAGACGGAATAATAATAAGGACTGGCAACTTTAGTGTGGATGTATCCCAAGTTGGGGTGGACCACGATATATATGTGTCTCTCTTGTAATGTGTGTGTGATTATATTTTCATTTTTGTTTATTGTTATTGCTCTGCGATCCTCTTTTTCTAACATCCTTCCTTCTCCTAATAGTGTCACTTTTGTAAATCCTTCAATCCTATCCCAAGTTGTTCTTAAGGGGGGATGTTAGGATATTTAGACACTTAGGAGTTAGTTAAGATCAACTTGTGTAATATATCCGTTAGGAAAAGTGTGTTTCTTTAGTATGCATTAGTATGCATTTGTAAATATTTAATCCGACGGTCATGATATGTTGTGATCCGACAGCTCAACTTCTGTTAGATCATACCTAACCTTGATCTATGGCCTAACACCCAATTGGTCCATGATCTCTATTTAAAGAGCATGGAGGGTCATTGTCTAGTTGATCGATTATGAGAATCTCATTTGTAACTTTCTTTCTTTGCATAATAAATTGCTCCGTAGAAGCTATTTGGCCGGGGCCATGGATTGTTTCCCTCTCAAGGGTTTAAACCACATCAAAACATTGGTGTATCGATCTGTGATCTGTTGTGTGAAGTGGTTTCTCTAGGTGTTCGGTCTTTTGGGAGTACCATGTGCACCCGAACAGATATAATATGAAACAATATGCGGTGCAGGGCCCGACAGGTGTCTCAACACCCCATCAATATTATTCATACCCACAACCTAATAGGAAAATTCCCTTCTTGGAAACATTGGACTTGTCTGATTTGTCAAGATTGATAAACAATCCCATTTGGAATGAACCACATTGCCCACCTATTCCTGCCAAAATACCATCAGACACCCCGAAATTCGATGTTAAGCCCAGGTAAGATCCAAAAAATCACGTCATGACATTCCATCTTTGGTTATCTTTGAACTCATTGATGGATGACTCCATACGATTAAGGTTATTTCAATGAACACTCACCGGAACAGAAGATAAATGGTATATCGAGCTGCCACAACACTCTTTCAAAGATTTAAACTCCCTTTCCATGCATTTTTTGACACATTTCCAGCTCCCCATTCATTATGAGACTGGTACGTACCTCTTAACTTCATTGCGGAAATATACTGCCACTCACATCTCTGACCATATTCATGAGTGGAGGAGATACCAAATATTAATTAAGGCTCCTATTCTTGACCAATTATTGGTTGATTGGTTCACAAATTCATTACTGCCACCTATTGCTAGGGATGTTGCAGTGGGCGGCGATTTTACAAAAGAGCAGGAAATCAATCATGCTTAGTTCCTCATGCCCAATATGGAACTCTATATGAACTGATTCCTCATGCCCCTTACCCCACTGGCAATGTATCTAGGCTTGCTACCAAACCTCCTATCGATGGTGTAGTTGGTTCTATGAAGGCCCAACCTGCAACCAAAGCTAATTGACAACAAAATACTGCTGCTCCACCTCAAAACGAGGCTGCATACAAAAACATGACTTCTCCTTCTCAGACCTCCGAGGTAAATGCGGTTCAATCCTCACCACAAAAATCCAGAGGAGAAAATAATAATAACAAAGGGAAACCCAAAAAATATTCTCCTCAGCAGGAAAATCCCAAACCACAACAAACCAATGTTGTTAACAAACCCAAATGGAAAGCTAAGTTCCCCTACCTTATATGCCAGGAAGACCACTATACAAAAGACTATCCTTATAAAGAGGAAGTCAATAAATTTGTCAAAAGATATTCCCGCCCGACAGTCTTAACTGACCCTTTCCCACACCAACAACAACAAATGGTCACACACACACACTCGCACGGGAGCAACCAAAATGATCCCACCCAACTAGAGACATCCTCAAATTGTGACATCCTTATGATGAGTAACGATACTATCCATATATCCACTCGATCAAAGACGTATGACTCTGTTCCAAGTTCAAACAAGAATGGGAATTACAAAGATAAAACCCCCATGGAAGATCTTCCTTCTACTCCTCCTTCTACAGGCTCTCTTCATATCGAGAGGCATCTTACTGACACTATGTTTCTCCCACTAAAGCCTACCATTAAAAAAGTGACATTCAATCCAAATGTGCGAGCTTCCCAAAATTACAATATCATTGAGGATTTATCTCAAGCACCTTGTGCAATGTCCACTCTCGAAGTTCTACAACAATGCCCTCCTCAGTGTAGAACCTTATTTTCAGCACTCGGAGCTGTCAATCGAGACTCTTCCAACATAATTGGGTTCAATTTGGATTATTTTAAGCAGAGACTCTCACATCAATTGGCTTTTCAGATTCATACCAAGATTTGTGGAAACAACATCCATTGTACCGTTTTGGACTAAGGTGCTTCCACTTCTATCATGTCTCTGTCCTATTGGAGAGCTATCGACTCTCTGGAAGTAACTCAGTATCCTACTACTTTGAAATATTTTGACAACTGTGGTTTCCAACCTTACAGACTCATCCCATCACTCGTCGTAGAACTAGGGGGAAAAACCATATCTATCCATGTTGAAATTGTAGATGCTCCATTGGATTACAATATCCTACTAGGTCAAAATTGGTTTTATGCATTGACTTTTGTAGCATCTTTGTTTTCCGTTTGGTCCAATTTCCTCATCAAGGGAAAATTTTCACCATTGATCAGTTAGACTTTTGCACTATGGATATTCATTCCAACACCACCAACAATATCCTGCTGTTGACACAATATCAGGATCACTATGAAGACATTGGCATTGCTATGCTAAAAGATTCCTCCATCATTGGAGTATTCTTGGAGTTCCCACCCCCGATCTTTTCAATCAAAATGATCTCTTCGAGTACTTTTCAACCCCACGAACCTAATTATTCTTGGGTTATATTGAGTCTTGCCGAGTTTTAAACCATCGGTGATTGCATTCCTATGAACCTCAATCAAGCAACATACCACACGATTCAATCTGCTTTCAATTGGATCGATGCCATCGACCACCATACGGTGGCACCTCTCCCATCTCGGATCGATTCGTCCTTGCCCTATATTGACTCCCTGTCACAGACTTTTCCTTCCGATGATATGGAGAACATGAACATTGATGAACCACCATGGAATGATCACCATCATCGGCCATCCTTCCCTATGATCCATGCAGTAGAACCTGACACAAAATCCACCATTTCACCTGATATTGTCCAAACTAAGACTCCCATCCCTACACACAATGTGTTTTTAGAAGTAAATCTAGCGAACATCATGGAAACTATTCCAATCAACATCTCCGTGAAACCTGGTATCATGGAACATATCCATTTAAGAAAAACCTATACACATACTGAGTTTCGCGATGTTTTTTCTCGGGGTTATGAATAAATGCCAAGGATAGACCCCTCTATAGTGGTTCATGAAATTCAAGTTTATCTTGGTTTCCAACCTGTTCGGTAGAAACTCCGACCTATCCATCCCCGCAAAACTGCAGCAATTAAGGCAGAAGTTGAAAAAATGCTTCGCGCTAGTTTCATTTATCTTGTCCCATTGATAGACTAGGTGTCCAATATCATTCATGTAGCTAAGAAACAGGGCACGATTAGAGTTTTTATCAATTATAGGGATTTGGACAAAGCTTGTCCCAAAGACAACTCTCCAACTCCCTTTATTGACCAAATTATCGATAATTGTGTCGAGAGCATCATCTTTTCATTTATGGATGGCTTCTCTAGCTATAATCAGATTTAGATACTCCCATCAGACCAGCACATGACTACTTTCATCTTCCCATGGGGGACCTTTGCATACCACAAATTACCCTTTGCTCTCAAGAACGATGGGACCACTTTTCAACAAGTCATGTCATATGCATTTCACGATATCAAGCATGTTGTGAAACCTTATCTAGATGACCTACCCGCTCACTCTAATGCACAAGGGGACCATCCAGATCATCTGAGTGCCATATTCTCATGATTCTTCCACTACAACATTCGCTTGAATCCTCACAAATGTGTATTTTGTGTTGAATCCGGTAGATTGTTAGGATTCATAATCTACAAGGATGGCATTTGCCTTGATCCATTGAAGGTGGAGGCTATTTTAGTTTTTCCTTCCCCAACCAACATTCTAGAAATCCAAATTTTGCAAGGGCATGAGAACTTTTTACGTCGCTTTATCTGCAATTTCACCGAGATCACTCGGGGCTACATGAGGCTTCTCAAGAAATACATTCATTTCATTTGGGATGATGAAGCACACGAGTCTTTTTTCAATTAGAAAAAGGTCCATACCAATTCTCCCATGTTACAACCCCCCAATTATACAAGGGACTACATTTTATATCTCAGTGCCTCTACTACCACCATTGGCATGGTGCTCGGACAGGAATACAATAGTGGTCAAGAACATGTATTCTACTATCTCAGTAAGAGTCTCATTGACTCTGAGACACATTACTTGCATGTGGAGAAACTGGCTCTGGCCACCATTTTTGCGGTCCATAGATTCCAACACTACATTTTACTCCGCAAAACCACCATAACTGCTAACTTCAATTCAGTGTACTATATCCTAACACGTCAGGTGCTAGGGGGGAAATAATCCCATTGAATTTTAGTTCTCCAGGAATTCGATTTGGAGTTTTCCAAAGCGAAATCCAAAAAATCCTTAGTCTTTGTTGAGTTTATTTGTGCATTGCCCTGTGTCAATGACCAATCTTATCCCATTGATTTTCTTCCAGATGAATCTTTGCTCCTCATTGGCATGACTGATCCTTGGTATGGAGACATTATCTTATATCTCCAAGCCCAACGTTTTCAGCCCGATCTCAACCGTGATGAGCATCGTCGCATAACACACCATGCCAAATACTATCTTATCATTAGTGATACTTTGTACCGTCATGGTATTGATTTTGTATTGAATCGTTGCCTAACTCTTGATGAATATGAACACATACTTAATGAATTCCACTCTGGAGCTTGTGGTGGTCATCTTTCTGGGATGGCTACATCCCAGAAAATTTTGTGCGGGAGCTACTTTTGGCCTTCCATCTTCAAAGATTGTGTCGAAGCGGTCAATAAGTTCCCCCATGACAATTCTTCCATTCTAAGAAGCATTCACACCCAGATCCACTTCATCCTGTTATTATCACCAACCCCTTTGCAAAATGGAGTATTGATTTCATGCACTGTAATCCTACTTCAGCCGAGGGGCATAGTTACATCATCATCGCTATTGACTATTTTACCAAATGGGATGAAACCATGCCTACGTATGCAGAAGACGACAAAACAACAACACTTTTCATATTCAATCATATCATCACCAGTGTTAGCACTTAGAATTTCTCCCTTGGTTGTGGAGGGATAGTTCTAAGGTAATTATTTCAAACCAATCTTTGTGATAATCTGCAGGGGATCTAGCAACTGTAACAAACTCACAATCAAACTCTCAAGAATGTTGCAAAGAAGAAAAGGAGAATGCACTCAATAATCACTCATAAATACAAAATATGGACAATATCTGTATCATACATCGGCTATAAGCTGACACTATGTGAATCAATGAAAGTAATGAATGTGTTACAATAAAATGTGATGTAGCATCATATAGGATTCGAATTAGCCAAGTAGGTCATTCGAATATAGCTCAAAGTCTAGCTTGGATAACAATGGAGACATCATCTAGTCAGTAGTATCAGTCATAAATGGTAATAGTCAGTCAAGTGTGTCTAACTGAGTCTAACAGAACCATCTAGGCATAAATAAGGAAATGGAGACTCCAAGGGGGGTGCATGATGCTATCAAATAGTCAAGTGGAAGTCCAGAACTAGCTAACTACTAAGCTACAAGCAGTTAGCATGAGCAATCAGTGGAAGAACTACTCAATCAATGCACTAACTGAATGATAACTCCTGGTAGGTGAGATAAGGCGCCCTAACTGAGAGATAACTGGTGGTAGGTGAGAAAAAGAACACTTGCCATGCATAACAGTCAAGGAGGTCACATCAGGTAGGTAGGAGGCCAAATGGGGGCTAAAGATAGGCTCTAGGGAGCTAAAAGTGAGCTCTAGGTGCTAGGAGGACTACCAACATGATGACTGGATGCATGCAGTGGCATGCATATTTGCATGTAGGCATGCAAAATATAAAAATGATGGTGTGAATATTCCAACACCCCCTCTCAAGCTATACTATGAGGAAATAACTGAAAACAGTAAAATAGGCCCTTGGTGACTAAGACCAAAGGTCACCCCGTACAATCAATCTAAATAAACTAAGTGAGGAAAGACGGAAAACCCAATGGGAATAAATCCCTCCCTCAAAATAGACTAAAGGATGCTAATGTAGCATATCGTCACTCACCCTTGAAGGAGGTAAGTGTCCTTCTTTTCTGAATAATTCTCGATCAATCTGAAATGGACCAGCAATGTGAGAAGGATGAAACCTTCCATTCTGAAAATCTTATCTTGTTCTTCTATGATCATGTGGATCACCAACCAAATCACTAGCAGATCAGAGTGTAATGGCTACCCATCGAGGAAGAGGAGGATCATGAGGTGAGAGATCTTTAGGTTCTTGTGGATCTAGATCTCCCATTCGCTCATCATCATCATTAGTCCCTATACCTTCAGGTTCTTGTGGATTTGGATCTAGCATTCCATCATCATCATCTCCATGTTCATATTTTGAATCTGAAGTATCATGTGAAGATGCATCGCTCTCATCAATCAAAGGATGAGTGATAGGCAAGCTATCTTGTTCAACAGAAGGATTATCATGGAGAGGCCACTCTTCAAATTGTACAGTCCTTCCCAAGAATGTGGTCATGGAATTAGGATCAAGTAACTTGAAGGGCTTTGCATCCAATGCATAGCTTGTTAGAAAAACAGGATCGCAGAGCAATAACAATAAACATAAATGCAAATATAATCACACAGACACATTACAAGAGAGACACCAATATATCGTGGTTCACCCAAGATGGGCTACGTCCACACTAAAATTTACAGTCCTTATTATTATACCATCCAGCAAATGAAGGGATACAACCTGGAGCACATCCACTGCACTTCCTCTTCACTATCTCACAGTCTCTCTCCACGATCTTAGAGATATTTACAATGCATAATACCTAATACATCAACCCTATCCATATTACAATGTCTTTTTTATAAAGGGTAAATACAAAGGGAAAATACCACGGGTTACCCAAAATCATGGGCCTATAATATGTTGGCGAAACAACCCAAAATTTTGCTTTGGGGGCTACGCCCCTGAACCCAATCCGGGGGCGCTTCCCTCGGACCCCCTAGGGCACGTGCCGAGATCATAACCAAACTTGGGGTACAACACGGCTGAAACAACATCATCTATGAGACTAGAAGATCAAGCTCCACAACCAACATAACCCACCATAATTCACTCTTTGCTTTGTGAATCAAGAGCTTTCCTTTTGTCAGCTATAATCCTTGCCCAAACTCTGGATCCAAACACTTTAATATGAGATATATCAAGTTTGTATCCCATCCATGTTGCAAAAGGAGTAATGTCATTGAGTCCCTTGTGAGGAACTCTGTTATGAAGATAGGAGGCACAGTTAATGGCTTCTGCTGAAAGACTAGGGTGCAACCCTTTCGACTTTAGCATGCAGGTGACCATTTCTTTCAATGTTCTATTCTTCCTTTCAGCTACACCATTTTTTTTTGGTGTATAGGGAATAGTGTGTTGCATCTCAATGCCCTCTTCAACACAAAAATCTTGAAACTCACCCTTAATGTACTCACCACCATTGTCAGTGCGAATGGCTTTTATCTTCCTATCTAAAAATTTCTCTACAGAAGACTTGAAAAAAATGAAGAACCCAAATACTTCTTATTTCAATCAAAGGAAATATACCCAAGTGAATCTAGAATAATCATCAATAAAAGTGAGCACATACCTTGATTTGTTTAGAGACAGATCTGGAAATGGACCAGCTATATCACTATGAATGAGATCAAGAGGATGAGAGGCTCTCCTAGCCTTCCCCTTCTCAACTTTCTTCTCAGGATGCTTCCTCATCAAACAACCATGACAGTTTCCTTTGGCAAACTTGATCTTGGGAATCCCATCAACCACCTCCTTTGCATGCATGTCATGCAAGTACTGATAGTTAGGATGCCCAAATCTTTCATGCCACAATCTGCTTTCTTCATTGCCATGAGTATGGAGAGATTATTGCTTCGAGAGAGGAAAGAAGTGTGAGAACTCATATAGTTTGGAGTTGTGATTTGCACCTCCCTTTGCAATGATTTCACTTGAAACCATGTTTTGTATCTCGACTTCATTTGGAGAAAAGATCACTCTTTTGGGCTCTCCAATATGAGTCATTTGATACACTGAAAATAAGTTTGCTGTAAGAGAAGGAACATAAAGCACATCGAAAAAGTAACCATGGTCAAGATTGATTCTTCCAATCCCCTAAGAGGAGACTTATGAATCATTGCCCAACATGATGGAAAGGCCAAATGAGCTTTCAAAGTTGGAGAAGAGATCTTTGGAGAAAGACATATGTCTTGATGCTCTTGAATCTATGATGAAAGAAGAATCTGTTGGTGCACTTTCCATGAGGGCATGACATCTTTCTTTGTCTTCGGATCTATAAGGTTTAGTATCAGTATCTTTCTTCCTTGCACATGCAGGTAGAAGAAGATTGTTATTCTCAAGTAACTGAGTCATCAAATATATAGTCTTCTTCATGCAAGTACTCTCAGGATGGAAACCTTGATTACAATATGTGCACTTGGATCTTTCCTTCTGAGAATGCTTTGTCTTCCTTGAGTTCGAAGCCCCATATGACTAATATGGAATATCTTCAGGCTTTGTATCATTCACTCTCTTATTAGAAATATTTTGCTTGCCCTTACCATTCGCTCTTTTGGCCTTAGCAGCTGTAAGGGCTGAACCCAACTTGGGTTTGATCATTCCCATGGAGATTAACTTATCTTCCTCTTGAGTAAGAGATTGGATGAAGTCATCAAGTGAGGGATACTTCCATCTTGGGATGGACATCTTAGTTGACTATAAAGTAGAGACAAAAACTGAGAAGTTTGGCCCCAACTTTGAGAGAATGGAAAGAATAAGTTGCTTTTCTTCTTTCACTATCTCATATATTTTCAACTATGAAATCAAGATTTTGAACTTGGTGAGGAAGGAATTGTTTGATTCGAAGTTATCGGGACTCAAAGAGATGAGTTCATTCTCCAATTTGTGACCTTTCATATCATCTTTCTATCCAAAAAGGGATTCGAGCTTGTCCCAAACCTCTTTAGGAGATGTAAGATTGATGACATGGAAGTGAAGATATTCATAAATTGAGAGAATGAGAAGGCTTACTGCTTCATCAAGCCTATCCAAGTACTTAGAGTTTTCAACTGCATTGAGAGGTTCTACCATTGTTCCATTGAGTATCATGGTGAAGCTCTTGGATCTCATGAAGAGAGCCATCTTGGATTTCCATTCAACATAGTTGGAAGATGTGAGCTTTAGATCCATCTGAACAGTGAAGGTTGAATTGTTGAAGAAAAATTCGAATGGGTGAATAAACCTGCAAAATAAGAAGAGTTTTTGCTGATGGAGAATGCTACACTTCGAATGAACACTACCTTAGGAACACTGAGCACATAGACTAAGTCCTTCACACCCATCTAGACCTCACTGGATTTCTCCAATGAATTCAAGTAATAGCACCAGGATTTGCTATGGAAACTCAGAGGCTTCTGGTGCTCAAGTGAAAGATAGCTGCTCAAAGAAATGCTGGAACTACTGCAATGGCTGCAATTCGAATAGCCACTGACTGCTCCGATACCATGTGATAATCTGCAGAGGATATAGCAATTATAACAAACTCACAATCAAACTCTCAATAATGTTGCAAAGAAGAAGAGAATATTGCACTCAATAATCACTTATAAACACAGAATATGGACAATATCAGTATCATACATCAGTTCTAAGATGGAACTACGTGAATCAATGAAAGTAATGAATGTGTTACAATAAACTGTGATGTAGCATCATATAGGATTCGAATTAGCCAAGTAGGTCATTCGAATCTAGCTCAAAGTCTAGCTCGGATAACAATGGAGACATCATCCAGTCAGTAGTATCAGTCATAAATGGTAATAGTCAGTCAAGTGTGTCTAACTGAGTCTAATAGAACCATCTAGGCATAAATCAGGGAATGGAGACTCCAAGGGGGGCGCATGAGGCTGTCAAATAGTCAAGTGGAAGTCCAGAAGTAGCTAACTAGAATCTCTAAGCAGTCAGCACGAGTAATTAGTGGAAGAAATACTCAATCAATGCACTAACTGAATGGTAACTCCTGGTAGGTGAGATAAGGTGGCCTAACTGAGAGATAACTGGTGGTAGGTGAGAAAATGCACACTTTCCATGCAGAACAGTCAAGGAGGGCGCATCAGGTAGGTAGGAGGCCAAATGGGGGCTGAAGACAAGCTCTAGGGAGCTGAAAGTGAGATCTAGGTGCTGGGAGGCAGGAAAAATTTTAGGGGCGAAATTTCGCTAATTGGCTATTTTTTGGGCATTTTTTCAAAAAATAAATTCTCTATTTGGTCATTTTTAGTCTCTAATATCGCCTATGTTTACAAAAAATATGTTTTTTTCTCATAATATTCGCCAAAATTGACAAGTTTTAGTAGTAAATTGTATCTTTCATATTTAATATTCACCTACCAATCTATATTTACATTTTTTTCAATCCAAAATAATCGCCTAGAATACTATACTTAAGTATACTTTTATCATCCTTAAAAAATACCCTGCTGGGAGGACTACCAACATGATGACTGGATGCATGCAATGGCATGCAAATGCATGCAGCATGCAGATTTGCATGTACGCATTTAAAATATAAAAATGATGGTGTGAATATTCCAACAATCTTTAGGAGGAAATATAGTTTTTTTCCTACCAGAGAGGGCTCTCTCAACAAATAAATACAATGGCTAGAGATATTTCAGAGCGATTATGATTTAAAATTTGTAAAAGGATGAAACTCATGGGTAACATTAGGCATGGAGTCAAATTTGAATGTTTAAGAACCAACATAATTTTAACAATGAGGATTTTTGCAAAGGCAAGGTAGTTATCTTTTCACAGTCAAGTTCTTGTTTGGAAGGTGATAATTGAAGAAAAATAAACAATCCATCAACATTGGGCACCGATTATAGATGAATCCAATATTAACTTTGGAGGAAAAAATTGTGAATACTCAAACCTGATAAATCAAAGCATATTTACATGAAATTCTGATTTAATTAAACTCTCATCTAAGTATTAAAGGAAAAACATAATGGAAATAAATTAACTGGAATAACAAATCACATAAGGGGGGGGGGGGAATTACAGACTGTAAATCAACAACACAAGATTCTTTGCTCTTCAAAATGTGCTCAACTCTGCATGGCTATATTTATTAAAACTGGAGTAATCTCGATACAAGATGTGTATTCTTTCATGGGTCGCAACCCCGATTACATTGCAAAAGCATGCATTTATACACAAAAATATCATTGAGCTAAACCTAATTGCTTTCTTTCTAAAAATAGAAATCCATAACTACTTATTACATCTTTAGATTATATTATCAAAAATGAAATATTCATAATCTTAAAAAATGATGGAACATGCTGCAAAATGTCAGAAATGTTGACAGTTGTTGGAGTTGATTGATAACTGATCTCTGCCACCTGTTGATTTTTTGCCTTCAAATATGGAAACAATCTTTTTCCTACCAAGTGTGAAATTTAATCTTCAAGTGTTCACCTTAAAATCTGAAATAATATTCTCTCTGCTAAACTTTGTAAATTATTTTGAAATCACTTATTTCTTTTCCTTTATTAATTTTCAGAAATAACAATTTCAAACGTTTGGGAATAAATATATTTTGATAAAAAATATTTCTCTCAACCTGTAAATCATTCTATTCTACATTTCCTTTGAAATAGGAAATGCTCATGGTTTTGAAAACCATGTCTTGATTTTCCATCCATAAAACTATCTCCCACATCACCTCTCAATTTATTTCATAAATGGAATTCAAAACCATTCACCATTTCTAAAAACCATGTCTTGTTTGTCCCAAATCCAAAAACCACTTCTCTAAAAACCATCTATTGGTGCTTCCCATGGTTTTAAATTTCAAAGCTTGGAAAATATTTTCATTTTAAAGATTTTCCAATATTTTGCATTCCATATTGACGAGATCTTCTACAAATAAATCATGGAGCATCTAACATTATAACATAAGGTTAAATCTTGGGAAAAAAAAATATCTTTGTTGCAGAGAGCAGTTTCGCAACTTGAGAGGAGTGGTTTACCTTACCACCTCTCCAACTAGCGAAATGATGTACTATTGACACATTGTAAAACACAAAACCACGGTAAAAAATTTCACTCCACCTTTGTAGTATTATCCTTCGAGCACTTGAACCCAGCGAAGAAATTTCCACGCTTCATCAAACTCTTGACTTTTCCAAAGTTTCACTTTCATATTTTTTTGAGATTCGTGCCAAGACTTTATGTGGTAAATTATGTTTTATTTTTCTATTTGAATATTAATATAAATATAAAATATATAATATTTATATTAATAACTATAAACCTTTTAATTTATTAACACAGACTTGGGCATATGAACGTTATAATATGACCCTTTGGATGCTTTGATTTAACCGCTTTTCCTTTTATAATACCCCAGAAAGCAGTTTTGCATCCGAGCAAGGTGGTTTTTTCATACCACCTTTCAACCGACGAAATGCTGCTATCTTGACGTATGGCAAGTGGTATGGTATTTCGCAACCACCGAGCACTTCACTTTTGCATGTATGTTGGTGACGCAGAATGGATATGAACCATTGATCAATTTGTCACCTGATCAACTGACCGTTGATCTTGTCTCTTCTTTAATGGCTCTCCAACGATCACTTTGGAGACCAACTCTTGTGCTATATCCTTCGCTTCTTCCTCTGGCGAAAACCACCTCCATCGTTGATCTTTTTCCGCCTTGATCTTGACCGTTGATTGCTTTATATGGTATTCCAAGGTACTTTATTTAACTCTTTATCTCTTCTTTGGCGTGGCCAATGGTCATATGGATCATTTTTTTTGGTACTTGGTGCCTTCCTCACCAAACTTAGGAGATCAAAAAAAATTGGATTGGCAATTTTTCATTCAAATTCGAAAAATATTGTGCCAACATCCAGGTTCAGAGTCCTACAAGCCCTCGTAACTGACCATGGTTCCCTTTTTAGGAATCATATGATGGACAAACTAAGTTCTAAACTAGGTTTTTGTCATGAAAACGCAACTCCTTATTACCCCTAGGAAAACAGACAAGTAGAGGAAATCAATAAAGTCTTGAAACGAATGATCCAACACATGGTGGGAACCCAAAAATAAAAATGGTACTTAGCTCTATTTTCATCCCTTTGGTCCTACTTCACTTCGGTAAAAAATGCGACCAAGTTTACACCATTCCAATTGGTCTATGGCCTGGAAGCAATCCTTCTGATTGAATGTGAAATACCATCCCTCAAGTTAGCCATGGAACTCTTACCTAACACGGCCATTGAAGAAGAATGGTTTCTATACCTAGCTAAGCTTCATGAAACTCTCTGCGACGTTGCACTCGCCAATTAGGCTCATAAAAAGCGCGTTAAGGATCAATATGATAAATCCATTCAACCTCGCATTTTCAACGAAGGTGACCTAGTATTAACCTATGACCAAATGCACAAAAAATTAGGTAAAGGCACATTAGAATCCATGTGGTATGGTCCCTACGTTATCAAACAAGTTTTAGAGAAGAGAGATTACGAGCTTGTGGATTGCGATGGTATATCTTTGGGAGAGCCCTGTAACGGGATTTACCTGAAGAGATTTTATGCGTAGGATCATCCTGCGTAAAACACTTTGTATATAGTGTATCTATAGTGTGATTTTGATGCAATTTTTGTGTGTTAGGATTCTATCTCGTACACAACCATTTATCTTGACTTGTGATTTTATGTGCATATGTCGGCGTACTTTGGATTCGCGGATGGCATTAGTCGACATACCTAGAACCTTGCTTCTACAGCATGGGTATTATATTCCCCTACCGACGAGTTAATATCCTCGGGTAGCTTCTGTTTAGACCCCGTAAAAAACAACATTGTGGAGTATCATGCAATCATTGGAGTTCTGACCTAATTTTCTTATCTTGGAATCCATCATTTTATAGTCTACCTAGAGTCTCAGCTTGTGGTATCTCAACTGAACCGCATTTACACCGTCCATGATCCTACGTTACTTAGTTTATACCGAAGGGTACACATCCTTGAACGATTATTTGATTATATTTTATATCAACATGTACCAAGGGAATTCAACACGGTGGTTGATTCGTTAGCTAACTATATGTTGGATTGGCATTTATCCCACACATAATCAATACATCATAAGAACATATGTAAAAAATGTAACATACAAGTCATGATAGGTAAATAGTAGAGATAGATCCATATGTATGTCATGTAAAAAGTGTTTTTTGTGCCACACATAATAGTATAATGCGTTAAAAGACAAAAATTGAGATCATAACCCATACAAAAATTGGCTCTCTAGCCTACATATCGTGTAAATGCCGCTAACAAAACTACTGCTAAAAACTAGTCGCGAGGTGCACGGTGCTCATGATATCACACCACTGCCCTAGAAACACAATGAAGCAACCTGTCAATCTGCTCTGGAATAGCCATAGTATGCTTCTGGAGATGATATGGGACCTCGAGAATCCTCATCGGAGGAATTCACATGGTCAATCCTTCTAGGTTATGCTCCACATCGTCGAATCCTCCTGGCCCATCCTCCCGCCTTGATACTCTACTCCTCATCGTCATAGTGGTGAGGATCCTGCTCGTCTTACCGCTCCTCAATATGCAACATTATACACATATATATTAGATATTCTATGCATTATCAAAACAAAACAAAAAATAACAAAACTTGAAAATTTTAAAAACAAGTTTGAAGGTCATATACCTGACTCATCCCCATCATCATCCTCACGTAATGCTAAGTCAATATCACCACCGAAGTCTACCCCAGCTTAGGGATAATATTCTATCATTACAATCTTATCCTCGAGCCAAGAGCAGAAGTCCTAGCTGAATGCTAAGACTTGCGGCCCACTAAGTTTCTTAACACAGTCATTCCATCTCCCCATCTGCGGCTCGGATGCAAGATGGAAAGGCATCTCTATCTATGGATGCAGTAGAGGAACCCTCTCTAAAACGAAGGTGACCAAGATACTCCCATATCCGAACTAGCTAATACTCTCATTGCTTCATTTGGTTACCTGATCTTTGATACTGGCCAAGACCCCTTCACACCAGTTGAATAGCTTGGGTTACATGCATTCCAAGGCATAAGTCATCTGCGCCTTGGACGCATGGTGAGCCCCCACACTCCCCGTTATTCGAGCAATATTGTATAATATTGTCCTTAATGGAATATCTATCACAACAACAATGAGCACTTTCTCTCTTTTCTTGTGAGAGCCTTGTCTACAATATTGGGCAATGTAAGTCTATGTGGTTTCTTCAGTCGCACGGTGTCCTTCCAAATTGACTCATGCCCCTCGGAGAGACCGGTCAAAAAGTAAATGTCTTCGAGCTCTATTTCGAGGATATGCTCTCCTATGTGGAAAGCTTGTATATCAGCATCCCACATTTGTATGATGATATTTAGTAACTTTCCTTGCTTTCAGATGCCTATGGTTTTGAAAAAATTCAATAAAATACACTCTCTCAATGCAGATAGAGTGTTATCATCATTTAGGTTAGACCTATCCTCTCCTTCACGCTCTTTCCTTCTAGTCAACCATCCTTGTTTTTCTCACTTGGAATCTCCTGCAAATCATCAAGAGAGCCTTCAATTAAAAGATGGAAACCAATTTTTATGCCAAGAGATGGGGGAAAGTTTTTCTTTTTTTTAAAATGCGGATTTTCACGCCCTTGGTGTTATAGGGAGCATAGAAACTAATAGTTTTCATGCCCCTCACACTACCCATAGTGCGGAATTTTAGGTATTTTCACGCCCCTTGACATAGAGAGGGCACAAAAATTTATGGGCGCAAGTTTTGTTTCCCTAAGCCCCTTGCAAAACCCCAAACTTGCATTAAATAAAAAACTTAACAAATGAAATGAAAGAGGAAGATGAGAGGACTTACCTACTTCAGACGGTGGTTGAAATGGTGCCTTGGATCTCCCAATATCGTTAGAGGAATTTTTTCTCCCAACCAAGGTCAAAATCCTCTTTGAGTGAAAATGACCAAGTTACAATTGGTAATTCTCCATTTTACCCTCTTTTATATATCCCACTTAGTCATTTTTTCCTATTTTTACATTAAATACCTTTGTTTAGAGTTTATTCTTCACATTTATTGTGTCCTAATTCCTTTTTCTAGGGTTTTGACCACTTTTTGACAAGTTTGTTCAAGTTGTTCACATTGGTGGAGTTGTGTATTTGACCTTCTTTCGAGCTTACTTTCTCTCTTTCGTGCTCTGGATCTGAACTATGAAAGAGATTCCAAGTGATTTTCACACTTGACTCATGCTTGTTAAGCCCAAGTAAAACAATGTCAAGCTTAGTCCACTTTACTCGCGCTCGTAAAACAATGAGGAAAGTATCAACTTATTATTATTTTCTCCCTTTTTCGGACTAAGGTGATTAACCCATGAAAATGGAACCGCTGGAATTTTATTTAAGCTCTTTTTAGACTCCCTCACTAAGAAAATATTTCCAAGTGCACTTGTCTCTTTCACACCTATAAAAGTATTTGAAAGGCCTTCTATTCGGTGGTAGGTTATCCCTTTTTCGAACCGTTTAGACTATTTACAAGAAAGGTATACCTAAGTCAGTTTATGACTCAGAGAGTTCTTCTCAATATTTTTTTATACTTTTCCGGGTCCAGGGACTAACTTTTACGAAAAAGTCAAACTTTGGAGTCTTCTTTAGATTTTTTCAAACTCTCTAAACATGAAAAATCGTTGATTTTTCCTTCCTTGGACTCGTGAAATTAAACATAGAAGGATCCTTATAGAGTTGACCCTCTCCTCCCTTGGTTTTGTGAAATGTACAAGGTTGGACTCACTTAAAAGTGAGCTATATCGAGCATCTGTTATCCTCCTCAAGATCGTTAAAAAACAAAGAGGTACTCGTCAACCATGATGGGGGGAAATGGGGGAATAAGCTGAGTCTATCATTTTGGAATCCTATGAGTCATTACCCATGAACATGGCATGCATCCACACCTTGTCTTCTTTGGGTATTCAGTATACATCTGGGTCATAACTACAATCGTGATTCGTATTCTAACCAAGTCTCTTACCTTGAGTTAGCTTTCCTTTTAGTTGTTACCTCTGTTAATCCCTGCTACCAAGTCAAATATCATGTCATTATATGTTCATAGGATCAGTGTTCACCTGCGTCAACCTGCTGCAATATTGTCAACCTCCGCTTTTTGTGTCAGTCCATAGTCATTTGATCCATTACTCCACATCTCTTTCCTATGCCGGTTTTGTGTCGATGATGTGGGATTCCTTATGGCCCTCCTTCGATGAGTCTATTCCTGTCAACGTCAACTCATTATCCAGGAATTAGTCTTAGGAATCAACTGTAGTACCTTGGTACCGGCATGCCTTAATGGCAGGTTTCCTTGTATTCGACAGTAGGTTTTCATTATCGACCTCTGATCGAATAATCCCTTGAATGTTCGACTTCAAAAAATATTTATTCACATTCATTGGGTTGTACTAGAGATACCTTGGGAATCATTGTCATCATTGGTGATTACCATTGTACTTGTTAACGGTTCATATCATTGAGTGGTAATCAATTAGTCTCTTCCATGTTCGAATTCAACACCTTGTAATCACATGGTCATATTCGTATCGCTCTGGGATCAGGTAGAAGACCCTGGATGGTTCTGATATTTCTTTCACATCCAGTATGCAATGGTGATTATTCAGTAGGTCCCCACATAGATATCATGTTGATGACCTCATTGATGTACTGTCACACAGATCCACTCTTGTATTGGTCGTGGTTGTGTCATTGTCTTATTATGGATCTATGCTTGTTCCTAGTAGCCATGATTTGTCTTCAGTCCTTACATTGTCATGGATCTGCAATGTATTGTTCGGAAGCCATGCTTTGCATCTGTTGTCTTGAGCATGGGTATGCCCACCTTAGAGTTATTTGACACATTGTTGATATTTCCTTGCAACTCCTCTCCAGCCTCCATTCCACTATCTCTACGGACTCATTTATTTGTAAAGTGTTTCGTCCATCAGCTTCCTTCTGACCTCACACTTTAGGGGGCATCTGTTATACCTCAAAGTCTCACTTTGAATGCCATTTCAAGTCTTCATGTCATATCACCATGCAGAACCTAATGGTACTACCTCTTAACAAGTGTTGATACTTTCTTGGAGACAAATCCAACTCATGATAGCCGAATTCCTCCTCATTGAGCCAAATTACATCTCATTGATCCCACTTTACCAACATTTTCGCACCCTGCATCTCTACAGGGGCAAAAAATTACAACATTTTCGCGCTATGCTCAGTTCATATGGCACGAAAATCCCTCAACAAACTCTTGGCTTGGATTGTGGATCTTATCTTCGGCAAGATTTTCTTGCGATTGGGATTCCCCTCAAATCCTACCTCATCCTCCCTCTTTAGTCTTGTTCAACTCCTTGATCCACCATTTACTCACCTAGATCCACCTTCCTCTCTTAGTAGATAGCCTCCCAAATCCTATAAGAAGGAGGCCATCCATGAGCTAAGGGGAGAACTTTGGAGGCATCAAGCCTATGGTCTTGGAGGTTTTGCAGAGATAGTAAGGAGGAAGGCTTGGAAGGAGAAATTTCTACTTGGACATCAAGGGGGATTCTGTGTTTATATTTTTTAGCTACCTTTAATATAACTTAGCTTATTCTCCCATGTTATGCTTCTTTCTTTTTGATCCATAATATGTTTCATATGATTTAGATGTTAACCATTACATCTAGTACTTGGAGATATTGTTTCTTGTCTTGCTTAAACAGGTTCAGATCTTGGACATCAAGTTTGAAACTGGAGCTAGCAAAACTGACAGATCTGAGGTAAGTTTCACCATCTCTTCTCTCTCAGTACTTTGAAATTTATGCATTGTATTAGATCTAGGAGCTTGAGATTCCATTTGTTTCATTGTTGTCTTAGATTAAGCTTGTTTAAATCTAGTTTAATCTCTAAGTAGGTTTAACTATCCGTAGGATGAATTTGCTAGAACAAAGATAAAAATTTAAAGTTTCACCATGGATGATTATGGATTTTGCAAGGGTTTTATCACATTTAGGTTATCCTGGTTAACTAGGTTTAACCCTAGTTAGCCATGTTTAACCATGGTTAATCATGTTTGACTATTGTTGACCCTCTTTTGAAAATGGTTTACTACGATTCATTATGTTTGACCATGGGTGACAATGGTTAACCATGGTAGAGTACATGGTATGAAATGGTTGACCATGCTTAACTATGATTGGCCTTGTTTGACTATGCATGGCCATATTTGAATGCCATTCACGATGTTTGATTATCGTTGACTAGTGATGACTATATTTGGTCATGGTTTAAAAAGTTAGACCCTAGTTACTCATAGTTGACTTTGGTTTTACTATGGGTGATGAAGATTAACTCTATTTACCATGGTTAACTAAGTTTGACCATAGGTCACCATGGTTGACTATTGTTCAATCATGGATGAATTTAGTGAACCCTATTTGACTTTGGTTAACCATGGTTGATGTTAGTGAACCATGGTTGACTATGGTTGACATTGGTTAGCTAAGGTTATCCATGTTTGAGCATCATTGGAAATAGTTGATGATGGGTGTTAAATTATGGTTGTACCATGGTTGACTTTAGTGAACAATGGTTGATTAGGATTAAATAAGGTTGTCCATGTTTGACCATCATTAACAATGGTTGATTTTGGGAGACTAACGATGGTTGAATAAGTCTGACCATAATTTACCATGGTTGAATATTGTTTAGCCATAGTTGAATTTAATGAACCATGGTTTTCTTTGATTAATGATGGTTGGCTTTAGTTACCCATTATTGAAATTTGTGAATCATGTTTACTAGGGTTGACTTTGGTTAGGTAAGGTTGACAATGGTCGATCATAATTGACCAATTTTAACCATGGTCAATCATGTTTGAGTATGATTAACCTTATTTTGAAAATGTCAACTATGGTTCATTGTGTTTAACCATGACGAACAAAGGTTAACCATGGTATCTGAGTGTGGTATAAAATGGTTGACCATGATTGTCTATCATTAGACATGTTTGACTATGTATGACCATGTTTGATTGTCATTCACCATGTTTGATTATGGTTGAGTATTATTGACCATAGTTGATAAAGTTAGGCTCTAGTTAATCATAGTTGACTATGGTTTCACCATGGGTGATGAAGGTTGACTCTATTAACCATGATTAACTAAGTTTTGCAATGGTTAACCATGCTTGACTATTGTTCAATCATGGTTGACCTTAGTGAAACATGTTTGACTTTGGTTAAAAATGGTTAACTTTAGTGAATCGTTGTTGACTATAGTTGACATTAATTAATGACTAGTTATTGGTTAGTTGTTGACTATGGTTAACTTTAGTAAACCACATTTGAGCATCATTAAAAAACGTTAATGATGAGTGTCAAATGATGGTGGTATTTTTTTACCATAGTTAACCATTAATGACTATTATTTGACAATGCTAGAACTTAGTTAAACATGGGTGATTATGGTTGGCTTTGGTAATCCATGGTTGATTTTAGTGAACAATGGTTGATTATGGTTAACTAAGGTTGACCATGCTTGGCCATTAGTAACCATAGTTGATGTTGGGTGACTAACTATGGTTAAATAAGTATGACCATTGTTGTAACACCTCGCTTTTTACCTTAAAATGTAATTATGATGGAAATGGCTAGAAGCCAAACATGAATTGTCCACGACGACAAAAATAATGTAATTATGTACATTATATATTTAATATAAAAACACATGACTACTGCAGACCAAGAAGGACGAAGAAGAGATGGGGGGAAATCCTTCCATAACGGGGAGAGTGATTATCCTAAGCCTAGGATTGGAGGGGGAAATATGTCCAACCCCAAGTATGCCACTTGCCCAACTGGTGCTTCTGTAATGTCCCCTCCCATCATACCAGCATGATGGAGAGGATGTGGCGCTAAAACTGGGCATCTAGCCCCATGAACTTTTAACTAAGCATTCACATAATATAAAAGTTCATATGGAAATGTATAATTATAAGAAAAACACAGCGGAAGTAATATCAATTACACATCCATCATACATTCAAGATATTCATCAAATAAATAATTGCAAAGTTAACACAAGACAATACTTATCTGAACAAAGTAGTCCCAAGCAACCAGCTATGCATCTGCAACGTTCCACCCAACCATAGGCCAGTTGTGCTTATCAACCTCTTGATACAACTGCCACCCCCGAGCTGGGCATGATTTCTACAAGGAACCAGGGAATAGCAGACTCGCACATAGCCAAGCATACACCAAGATAAGCCAAGCCAATCTACAATTGGGTTTATCAGGCTGCTAGGAAATGAATTGCTAAGGTAGTGAGCTCAACCACAGAGCCAGGGATACCTCTACAAGATATATCTAGCTTGGCACCCACAATGCCTACACACCCCACTCAAGGAAGTATTCCCTTCACCAATACACAGTCCCTCAGGCCATACCTTCGAATCTAGAGTGTCTAAGGTGTGCATAGAAGAGTAGCCAGCCCTCTTGATCTTCTTGAGAGGTTATTTCCCCACTAGGTTTATCAAGCCAATTCTATCCACTACCATTCCAAATATTTTGCTCACAGGTTCAAACCAAAACAGAGATGCACATAACAGCAGAAGTATAAGTGATGGGCATGAAGAAACGTTTTTACAGTGAGATGCCCAAAGATGGGGTTTTCATTAGCTTCAAAAAAACGTGGGAAACCCAAAAACGAAATGGCAATTGGGGATTCAACCCTGGAGAGCAAAAATCGTTTTCAGAAAAATGCCCATGGGGATTTTGGGACAAAAACGACCTCTATAAACCCCCAAAACGTGACTCCCTTTCTCCTAGCCACTGTGCAACACAAAAACGAGCTCCCAGCTATGAAAAAATGCAGGAAATTGGTAAAAATGTGATGAGGAAAGACCCAGTAGTTCCGACTGCGTGAGAGAGGAAAGATTGTGGGTTTAGAATGGCTTTTGGGCACCATTTCGTGGGTGTTTTCTTTCCCAAGAAGCAAAAATATGAATTCCCAGGTTGATGGCTTCCCATGCACGAAATTGGCTTCCATACCTCTTCATTCCCAAGGCATTAACTACCTCAACCAATTTCTAGAAGAATTAAATGATTGGGTCCATAACCCAAAATGGGTAGCTGGTGGTTTTTGGGTTTTCTCATTGACACATGGATTAACACCATTGGCTCAAGGGTTTGAAAAATCCCCCCCCCCCATTCCTTGTAGGATCATGCCCCCATCTCTTTGTTGCATTGCACAGCTAGTTGTGGGTTTTTCATTAAAATTCGTATTTACATGATGTCTTAATTTACATTGTGCCTATCTAGCACAAGAACCATAGGCATCTATTTTTAATTGCCGATACATAAAATGCTGAATCAATGGTGGGGCCTTGGCCTTGAGCTCCTCACCATGATTAAATATCAATATTTACATCATTTACGATTTAAAAGCGAAGGGGGTCAAAATGGGGACATTACAGCTTCAGGTCGAGAATTATCTTAATTTTTGTGTAATCGAATTTGATGCCTTCTTTACATACTACATGACCCTATAGTATTCCGATAGGAGTCATAAAAATACATTTCTTTATGTTCAGCGATAGTTGGATTTGTCGACAACGTTCAAGCATTAACCAAAGCCATTATAGTGGTCTTTTAGCATGGAGTAAATTATGCAATCATCAAAATAGACATCCATAGTTTTGTAGATGTATTCCTGAAAAGCTTTGACGATAATATGAGAAAAGATAGCTAGTGCGTTATTCAGTCCAAAAGGCATGAATTTATATGTGAATGATCTGAATTCACACATGAACGTGGCCTTCTTCTTATCTTCTTTAGCAATAGGTACTTGGTTGTACCCAGAAAATCCATCTGTGAATGAATAGCACTCATTCCCTCCAACTTCACTAATGATTTCGGTAGCGAAAGGAGTAGGGAAAGGGTTAGTGAGTGTTACTTTGTTAAGTTCACGAAAGTCGACACAAATTCGCAGTCATGTCGGTTCATGCTTCTTCGGATGGACGACCATCGGGCTCTCCCATTCTGACTGATCAATAAGATATATGTTTCCTGCTGCAAGCATACTATCAATCTCCTTCTTAACAATTTCTTTATATTTATGTGTGAGTTTGTGAGGTATTTTCTTCACTGGATTGACGTCTAGTTTGATATCGATCTTCATTTCACCCATCTCTTGTACAAGTCCTTTCTAGTCTTTATAATCGCGTGCGAATACATCCTGAAATTCTTTAAGGAGGCTAGTGATATCTGTAGGTTGTTCTTCATTCTAATAGTCACCAATTTTTTCCATTTTCGGTTTGTCGTCGTTAGATATATCAACTTCATTGATTTTTACTTTAGCATCCATCCACTTTGGAGCTTAGTTATCATTGATTGGTCTTTCGCCTTCTTTCATCTATGTGAATACTGGCGGAAAATCATTTTCTGATAATATTCCTGGGTCTTCTTTCTCTGTGGTCTCCACTTTGAAAGTTGTTTTAACTTGCTTTGATGTAGCAAGATGATCTTCTCTCCACTGGAAACTCTTTCTGACTGTTCTTTCTGTTTCTAATTGGAGTCGTGTCGAATGTTGGATTTATTTCAAATCAATGTTATGGAAGACAACTGTTTGTCAAGCAATTGGCTTCTTTTATGTCATTATTGCATTTTCTGTCGGTTGTAGAAAATTTTTGATTTGGTTGCTCGCCTCAGTCAGCTACTCCTCCTCTGGAGAAAATTGAAATTCTTTGATGAAATTTTCTTTGAGTTATTTCCACATGAAAGTCTCGCCTCTTGCTTCTTCCATCTTATACCATTTATTTGGTAATTCATCGAGTGTGTTTGGAAAGAGATGTGGCCACACTCTTTCATATTTATAACCCAGTCTTATCCATTCTCTTTCGCATTGTGTGAAAATCAAGATTTTTGCCTGAACTGTCAATTTCTTTCCTGCAAATCCATCAACAAAGTATGTTGACATAGTAGTCCATGTT
This sequence comes from Larix kaempferi, assembly GCA_027924585.1. Lineage (NCBI taxonomy): Eukaryota > Viridiplantae > Streptophyta > Pinopsida > Pinales > Pinaceae > Larix > Larix kaempferi. The sequence continues at coordinate 2,932,736 of BSBM01000579.1, read as the reverse complement.
TGGAGTCTCAATTGATGTGTGTCTGACCATCTCGTAGCTTCCCCTGTAAAGGTATCGACCGGTCTTTGCAATCTCCCTTGTTCGCCGACATGTTTTGAGACTTCTACGATATGCACTAATGGAGATTCTCATTCCTTATATCGCAGCGCAGGAGTATGTGTCGAGTATTTCCTCACTGGTGCAAGAGTCGGATATTGATGAGTATTCCCCTCAAATATATTTGGAACGGTCGAGATCGAGAAACATTTCTTTAATTTATTTTTAGAGATGGCTTGACTATCCAACATTATTTTGCTTGAAGTTCATAGTTTTCCATTTTCCATTCATTAAGTTATGCATCGGAGTTATATCCGACTGATACAAGGTCTCCAAGGTAGAGTTATCCTCTTGAATTTGGTTCAACATAATGTTCATTGTTATTTACTTGATATAGCTTTCTTATATCATTTTCGTCTTCCACATGTTCTGACCATGGTTCTCCCTGAGATGGGAAGATTGGTACTATTACCTTTTGACCGTTTCCTTTCAATTTAATGCAACCCTTATCTAGTGAGATCGAAGCTTTCATTTTTCGGCCCCATGGTCGACCGACCAGGGATAGAAATGAGTTGTCTCTATCCTTTGGATTTATGATCTCAAAGTCTACTTTTGTCTTGATTCCTTTTATAGATGTTTCAACTTCTCTCCATACTCCAATCGGTTCAATTAGTCCTTGATCGACAAGCTTCAAATAGATGCCCAATTCTTGAAGTTTCCATTGACTTAGTTGATCCCAAGTATCACAAGTCATGATGTTAACTTGCGATCCAAAATCGAGAGCGACTTGTCGAACATGGTATCCGTGTATCTCGAGGTCTACGAGAGGGTCGGCATCATTCTTATTTTTTTTATTTAGTTGGCAAATGTTTTTAGCTTGTCTTTGTGCGACAGATTTATTCTTAATGTTATGCAACAAGTCAATTAATTCTTCGACAGCTTCTTCTTTAGTGATTAAATTAACCAATTCATTGAGTGCTTCATGTCGACTTTCTTCATTGCCTTCTTGTGCTGCTAAGTCATAGAATATATTAGATGCATTTTTAAACAAAGATTTTGTTTGGTAGGATTAGGATAATCCTCTTTACTTGTTACTTTGCTTATTTGTTGTTTGTCTTGACCAATATGATTACCTTGTCTGGTTACAATTTGCAAGTTCTTTGTTCTTATGACATCACATTTTGGAACACACGACAAGACATTAACATTCTTTTTATTCGAAATTTTGTCAATCATAGTAGGGAAATACTCCAACAAGTGATTACCTACTCCACATTTAGTACAAAATTTTAGATCTATACGATCTTTATAGGGACATTCTACATCTCAATGTCCTTTGCAGAGACAAGTAAAAAATTGTCTAGGTCCGCGAGGTCAGAAATATCAACTGTCATTTCCATGACCTTGACCTCGGTATCCTCCGCGTCTATTGTAGTTATCATTTCACTGATTGTATCTTCTTTCATCGTATCTTGGGTATTTGTCATTTCTGTCATTCCATTCATAGAGACCATTCCTGTTGTGTCTATAGTTTCGATCATATCTGTCGCTTCTTTCATTTCTATTGTTTCGCTGCTCGACAGATTTTGTATGGTACACTGCATGATAATTATGCTTGTTCTTTAGGTTCAGATGGCATTTTGCTATAGAATGAGTACTGAATTCGCAAATCTGAAACCATTTAGCTTGCTTTTTTTTAAATTGGATGGGAAATCATTCGTAGTATGTAAGTCATAGTATTGACAGATATCGTAGAAACACCTTGTTTGAACAAGTCTGACATCTTGTTGTCGTTCCTCCTTACGACAAGAGTCTTATGTATGTCCTGTAGTAGAACATTGTGTACACCATACTTCTAGTCCTTTTAGACAGATATCTCGGATGGACTGCTGCATACTGTCCAATCATTCTTCAGTGTCTATCGACATATTCCAAGGGATATTCGTCATCCATCTCGATTTCCAGAGCCTTTGTCAAGGTGTCTTTGTATGAGTTGACGCTCTACCAGCGGACATGCATTTTGATTTTTCGTATAAGTCTAGCAACAAACAATTTGATTAATATTTTTTCTTCAATGTCATAATCAAGTTGGCTCAAGAGGTCTTTAAACCTCTTATCATATTCTTTCTAAGTCTCTATCGATCTTTGGACTGTGGTCTTTAATTTCTCAATAGCCAGGTATTTTGCATCCGAGGTTTTGAAGAAACATAGGAAGGTTTTCTTGATTTCTGCCTTCGTCACATTTGTTGTTTTATCAATATAGCCCATGTACCATGTGAGTGCTCTTTTTTGCAAAGAGCCAACAAACTGAGCCATCTAACAATCTGATGCAAGAGCATCGGGGCCTAGGCAGATCAGTCGAAGTTGATCAACCGAAGGGAGCCGACTAGCGGTGCCGATGACCACTGGTGTGGAGAGCAGGTTGACTTGTCGAAGTTAACAAGTCGGGCAGAAACAGTCGGGGTGCATTCGGGCAGAAACAGATGTTGCGAGAGGTCAAGGATCGGCAGGGAATGGTTGACAAGTGACGAGAAGTGTAAGATGTCAAGTAGTCGACAAGTGGTCGAACTAAGACGCGACAGGTTTTGGCGAAGCCAAGTGTGATTGATAAAGGATTGAACCGACAGGAAAGTCGAGATGTGACTGACTGCTATTGCAGGGTCGGAAGGACAAAAAGTCAAGGAACTATACTTAGTAGTTGTTCGGGGTTGCTGAGGAAGTTATTACAGTTATTGCGAGTTGGTGAAGGACATGACAGAGGACGTCATGGACAGAGCCTATACCGCATGGCTGGAAGCTGACAGTGCAAGTTCGCAGTATTTGGAAAGATCGGTGAATAGAGGGAAACGCGTGTCTCAGGATTGAAATCATCTTGAGAACAATAGCCGCAGAGTAGAAGAGGAAGAGAAGGCTTTCACTCTTAGAGAGGGCACAGAGTGCAGAACGGAGAGGCAGAGAGTGAGCAGAGGGCAGAGCCGAGATAGTTGTGGAGAGTCACACCAGCTAAAGAGAGTGAGTTGAGATCGAACCATAGCTCAGAGTTTCATGGTGAACCAGGAGAGGGTGAGGTCGACACACAAGGAGAACACACCACAGTTACTTCTAAGTTGTAACGGCTGAGGCCGATCGTAGTTAGTTATTTGCTTACAGTTATTTTATATTGTAACCGATTTTAGAGAAGTAATATAAGCCAATCCTGGCATCTTGTTCTACACCTTGTTTGTGTGAGCATTTTGTTTTGTGTCGTGTGTATTGTTAAGCAAGAAAGTATCCTGTAGGATGACTTGCGTCAGTTGGTATCAGAGCCCGGAAGTGAGTCTGATTGGAGAAGACGACTATACCAACCTGACTTGCATCAGTTGGTATCAGAGCCTGGAAGTGAGTCCGGTTAGAGAAGACGACTATACCAACCTGACTTGCGTTAGTTGGTATCAGAGCTCGAAAGTGTGAGAGTTTCAGTGGAGATTGAAAATGGATCATAGAGGCGTCAATGTCCGAGGACAAAGAGCGCGTGGTGCAACAGCCATCACAGTGGATCGTGAGATGTTCGACAAATGTGTTCAAACGATGCGGACTTTGACAAATGAAGTCGCAGCAATCAAAGAAAACCAGAGGCATGGTTGCATTCCTGAAGCACTGGACCACAGCGACGAGGAAGTCGAGGAAGTGGAAGCTCGGGAAGCCACAGCAGAAGAAACAGAAGAAAAAATCATCAAGCTTCTGACAGAGATGAGATGTTAGGCGAAGATAGATGTGTGTACGTACTCAGGAAGCCTAGACCTAGAAGACTTGATCGACTGGTTCAGAGAGATGGAGAAATACTTCAACGTAGAGCAGATCAAGGATCCTAAACGGGTTAAGACTGCATGTCTGAGGTTGAAGGGTCATGCCTTGTTGTGGTGGAACAATGTACAGGCTGATAGACTCAAGAAAGGCAAGGATAAAATCAAATCTTGGGACAGAATGGTTGCCAAGTTGAAGGGGAATTTCTTGCCAAATGACTATGTGATTTCCTTGTTCTAAAAGCTACAAACATTTCGACAAAAAGAAATGATCATGAAAGAGTACACGGAGGAGTTCTACCAATTGTCGATTCGGTCAGGACAAACTAATCAATGAGAAGAAGCCGTTTCCAAATATGTAAACGGCTTGAAATACGCTATTTAGGATGAACTCAGCATGTCGAGATTTTGAGCAGTCGGAGAAGCCTATCAGTTAGCTCTGAAGGTGGAAGAGAAACTGTCGAGGAAGTCTGCAACAACCAGAAGCGGGATGACTGGTTGGGTTGGAAGGACTGTCTTCATGAAAGGTCAAAGTAGCGGTTACAGGAAAGAAGGTGTCGAAGATAGTCGACACGCACAAGGGACATCGACAAAAGAAAGAGCGCAAGAGAACCAACGCGATGGTCGTGAGAACTGCGGTCGAGGCACGTATAGTCGAAGTGGTCCATCCGATAAGAAGGGAGCTAATAGACCAGCCATAATCTATTACAAATGTCGAGGAATGGGACACAAGGCATATGAATGCCCAAAAAACCTAGATGCCACAGAAAAGTCAGAACCCAGACGTCGAAAGGATGAGCAAGTCGACGAGAGGGAATAATCGGCATCAAATAGCAGTTGAGGTGAGAAAAAGAAGAACCGGAATCTGATGGTTCAGAGAGCCTTGATATAGGAAGATCAACGTGATCCGATGGAACCAGCACAACGGAATGTGATCTTTCGAACAAAGGTGTGGATCGGAGAATGGCATTGCAACACCATAGTTGATGGTGGGAGTATAGAGAATCTTGTGTCGACAGAAGTCATCGACAAGATGGGGTTGAAATGTCGAGAACATCCACACCCTTACAAGATCTCATGGTTACAGAAAAGACATCATGTTAAGGTGAACAACCAATGCCTGATCAACTTCAGAGTTGAAGGATTGGAGGATAGTGTACTGTGTGATGTATTTCCCATGGATGCATGCCATCTGTTGTTAGGGAGTCCATGGAAATATGATCGTAAGATGATCTATGACGGTCAAGCTAACACAGTCACGGTGTGGAAGAATGGCATGAAAAGGACTCTTAAGCCGAGGTGAGAAGAGCCAGCCAACAGTAAGGATAGCGAGAGCAATATTTGGGAAAAGCGAATGTTGATGAGCACCACTAAGGAATTCCTCGCGGAGGAAGAGAAACAGTCTGGATGTTATGCAATCATTCCAAAAGGACCATATGTATAAGGAACGACCAACATGGAGAACATTCCGATCGAAGTCAAGCAATTGCTCGAAGAGTTTCGGGACAGAATGGTTGATGAGAAATCGACGGGATTGTCGCCGACAAGGAGCATATCCCATCAGATCAACTTGATTCTAGGGTCAAGTCTACCAAACAAAGCACCATATAGGATGAGTCCAGTGGAGGGACAGGCTCTCAACCGATAGATCCAAGAGTTGTTGGACAGAGGATTGATCCGAGAAAGTTTGAGCCCGTGTGCAGTACCAGCTGTATTGACACCGAAGAAGGGCGGGGAATGGAGAATGTGTACTGATTCCAGAGCCATCAACAGGATCATGATCAAGTATTGATTTCCATTGCCAAGGATGGATGACTTGATGGATTTCCTGAGTGGAGCAACATACTTCACGAAATTAGATCTGAAGAGTGGGTATCCCCAGATTAGGGTCAGAGAAGGAGATGAATGGAAGATAGCATTCAAAACAAGAGAAGGGTTATACAAGTGGTTAGTCATGCCATTCGGATTGACTAATGCACCTAGTACATTCATGAGATTGATGAATGAAGTGCTGAAACCATTCTTAGGAAATTTTGTCGTGGTCTATTTAGATGACATTCTGATTTTCAGTCGGACCAAGACAGAGCATTTGGAGCACGTTCGACAAGTATTACAGAAATTGCAAGAAGAGACACTGATGATCAACCTGCAAAAGTGTTTCTTCCTGAAGAAGGAATTGGTGTACTTGGGATTTGTAATTTCGGGTAAAGGGTTGGAGATGGACCCCAAGAAGGTGAAGGCAATAGTAGATTGGCCGGAACCGACAAGTATGATCACAGTGAGAAGTTTCCATGGACTTGCTAGTTTCTACCGGAAGTTCATTCAGGGATTTAGTTGGATTTGTGCACCATTGACATAATGCATGAGAAAGGGTGAGTTCAAGTGGATGGATAAGGCCCAGGAAGCTTTCGACAAATTGAAGGAAAATGTCACTGAGAGCCCAGTGTTGGTGCTCCCAGGCTTTGACAAAGTTTTCCAGGTCAATTGTGATGTGAGTGGAATAGCAATTGGAGTAGTGTTGAGCCAGGAAGGTCGACCAATTGCATTCTCCAATGAAAAACTGAATGGAGCGAAGTGGAAATATTTGGTTTATGACCAAGAATTTTATGCTATCATAGAAGCATTGAAGAAATGGAGGCATTATTTGTTGCCACAGGAATTTGTGTTATACACGGATCATCAAGCACTGAGGTATCTGAATACTCAGTCGAAATTGGATTAGAGACACATTAAGTGGGTGGAGTTGCTCCAGAGATATACATTCGTGTTGCGACATAGGTCGGGCAAGTCAAACAAAGTTGCTGATGCGTTGAGCAGGAGGGTTGCGCTGTTGGGCATGACGACTGTTCAGGCAACGGGGATAGAGTCGATAAAGACAGAGTATGAGACTGACGAAGATTTTGCAAAATCATGGAAGGCTTGTCGTGAGCCTTGGAGCATCGACAAAACTCCATATTTGAATTATTTCATTCAAGGAGGGTATCTGTTCAGGGTGAGTCAGCAGTGTATTCTCAGAGGATCAGTGAGAGAGAACTTAATCCAAGAGTTTCATAATGGCGGGTTAGCAGGACACTTTGGGATCGACAAGACCAAAGCACTGGTCGAAGAGAAATATTTATGGCCAAGGATGTCGATAGATGTCGGAAGATAGGTTCGACAATGTCAAATTTTCTAGTTGGCAAAAGGAAGGAGTCAGAACACGGGGTTGTATACACCATTGCCAATACCAGAGAACCCTTAGGAGCATCTTATCATGGATTTTGTGTTAGGATTACCAAGGAATCAGCAGGGGTCAATATTTGTTGTAGTCAACATATTTTCGAAGATGGCACATTTCATACCATGTAAGAAAACAAGTGATGCCATAGGGATCGCTGTACTATTCTTCAAAGAAATAATCAGTCTGCATGGGTTGCCAAAGAGTATCATGTCAGATCGGGATATGAAATTCATGGGGAATTTTTGGAGGACCCTATGGAAGAAACTCGACATGAAGTTAGAGTTTAGCTCGGCACATCATCCGCAGACGGACGGACAAACCAAGGTTGTAAACAGAAGTTTGGGAAACCTTCTCAGATGTTTAGCGGCCAACAGACCCAAGCAGTGGGAAAATGTGTTGGCACAGGCAGAGTTTGCATATAACAATTATGTGAATCGATTGACAGGATTGGGCCCATTCCAAATTGTTCAAGGGAGGAGTCCACATGTAGTGGTAGATTTGGTCGAATTGCCGACAGAGACCAGGAAGAGCGTGGATGCAAAATCATTCGCAGAATATATGCATGAAGTTCATGAAAATGTGTGAAAGCGCATCGAGAAGAGTAACGTGGCCTACAAATTGAGAGCTGACCGGAGAAAGAGGCTACTATCATTCCAAGAAGGGGACTTAGTCTATTCCTATTTGCAGAAGGAGAGATTTCCGACAGGAACCTACAACAAGCTGACGCTGAAGAAGATAGGACCATGCAGGATTCTGAAGAAAATTTCAAACAATGCATATTTGTTGGAATTGCCGGAAGACTTGAACATTTTAGCAATGTTCAACGTATCAAACCTGTACAAATTTGAAGAAGGGTCAAGCAGTAGAGCAGAGGAAGGAGCAAGCATTGACTGGACAGAATAGATTCCAGACCAACATAAAGAAGGGATCGTAGAAGTAATCGACGAACGTGAAGTAGAGCGTACCCGTAGATCGCACATGAAGGAATACTTGGTGCAATGGACAAACAATAAATTGCAGGAGGTGACATGGATTTTCAGAGAGGAGTTCAGTGGATTGACGGAGCAGTCGAATTATTTTTCACCTGGGGAGTCTGATGCAGGAGCATCGGGGCCTAGGCATATCAGTCAAAGTTGATTGATCGAAGGGAGCTGACCGGCGGGAGTGCCGATGACCACTGGTGCGGAGAGCAGGTTGACTTGTCAAAGTCAACAAGCTGGGTAGAAACAGTCGGGGTGCGGCCGACTGAAGGAACAGGAGATGTCGCAAAAGGTCGAGGATCGACAGGGAATGGTAGACAGGAAACGAGTGACGTAAGATGTCGAGTAGTCGAAAAGTGGTCAAACTACGACGTGACAGGGTTTGGCGAAGCCAAGTGTGATTGAGAAAGGAGTGAACCGACAGGAAAATCGATATGTGACTGAGTGCTGTTGCAGGGTCAGAAGGACAGAAAGTCAAGGAACTGTACTTAGTAGCTATTCAAGGTTGCTAAGGAAGTTATTACAGTTATTGCGAGTTGGTGAAGGACATGACAAAGGACGTCATGGACAAAGGCTATACAGCACGACTGGAAGCTGACAGTGTAGGTTCGCAAGATTTGTCAGGATCGACGAATAGAGAGAAATGCGTGTCTCGGGATTGCAATCGTCTTGAGAATAGCACCCACAGAGTAGAAGAGGAAGAGAAGGCCTTCAGTCTTAGAGAGGGCACAGAGTACAGAACAGAGAGGCAGAGATTGAGTAGAGGGCAGAGACGAGATAGTTGTGAAGAGTCACACCAACTGAAGAGCAGTTAGTTGAGATCAAACCATAGCTCAGAGTTCTGTGGAAAACCACGAGAGGGTGAGGTCGACACATAGGGAGAACACACCATAGTTACTTCTAAGTTGTAACGGCTGAGGCCGATCGTAGTTAGTTATTTTCTTACAGTTATTTTATATTGTAACTGATTTCAGAGAAGTAATATAAGCCAATCTCGGCATCTTGTTCTACACCTTGTTTGTGTGAGTACTGTGGTTTGTGTCATGTGTATTGTTAAGCAAGAAATTATCCTGTAGGGTGACTTGCGTCACAATCTTCACCGATAATTTAATTGGCTTCCCATGTTGATTCGCACACAAACTAGTGTCTTTGGGGATCTTCATCACCCTCGTAAAATGAAAGGTGACCTGTCTTATGCGACATGTCTGCTACTTCGACCAATAAATCGACTGGAGGGGTCAGTCGATTATTACGGGAGACAAAACTACTTGTTGGTTTAACTTTGATGGGTACTATCACAAAATGTGTCTTGGGAACGAGTTCTTTACCTTCACTGCCAGTGTCTAGAACTTCAACCAGTTCGTTGGGTCTTGGAAACATGCTTTCTTCGACCTCTCCTATCGAAATCAAGGTGAAATTATGCTCAATGGAGATTTCACCTCTTCTCAGTAATTTTGATCAACTCAACGATTCAGTCAATGATGGTAGTGGCAGGGGGGTGCTTCTGTATGCTCTGAATAGAGTAGATGAAAAATTTGGGTCTATGAATCAACAATCTGTCAACTGCATCACCTTCATTACTTCGTCGAATCCATATGCCTGACTGACCATTATGAAGTCCTAGATCTTATTCGACAATATCCTGCACTCGGCCACTCTGAGTTAGATGCAGTGGAGAAGGTGGTTTTATAACCTTGGGTATATTAACTTGGAGAGCATTGACAGACTATATCCACAAGTCTTCATCCATCGATGACATTTTTTTGTCGACGGTGCTTTCATCTCGAGCTCGACTTGACTCCAACAAATTTCCTTCTGCATCTGTCACGACAATCGGTCCTCATTTATCCCAGAGTGCACTAGCCTTCTCCTTCAGTTCTTCTGTCCTTTTTCTCCTCTTCTCCTGCTCAATATTCTGGATATCTGGAGTGCTTTTGTGACTCATTGTTCCATCTTTGTCGAATCTGTTGGATCTTTCACTGCTGGTCATGTTGCTTTTTCATCCGTCGAACTTCTTCTTGCATCTACTCCATCATAACATGTTTAGCTACCCCCCCAATTCCAGCCCAAAGTTCTCTAGGTAACTGGGGAAGTACGGAACTTCATTTGCTCAAGAAACACTCCCACTCACGCTCTCGTATGAATTTATTCCACGCTCGTTCTTCTTCTTCCCAATTTGAGTTTGGGAGCAGCAGAAGCAACAAGGGTCGAGTCTCGACAATATGCACGGCTCCTTTTTCGATCAGGAAATTGACGAAGAGCGTCAGCAAAGAACAAAAAAACTGGTCGGTATGGTCGGTGAAAATCCATTTCCTCACGTCATCAACATACACTCGTTCTTCAATCACACATTCTTCACAGAACTCGTCGGCGATCTTCTTGGACCATTTCGACAAATTCGTATGACCTCCATTAATCAGGTTCGAAATCAATTCGCGCTCCTTTTCATCTGGTTGTCTTCTCATCCAAGAACTTCTTCAACGTGAGCGACACAGATTCTACAAACTTCTCATGAGTCTCAAAAAATAGTTTCTCCCTTGCTTGAGCAATCGTCAACTTGTTCCTTCTCACATAGTTTTTTAGTTAGTTAGCAATCTTTCTCTCCCACCAATCCTTAATTTCTTGCTCTGATATCAATGATCATGCTTGCTATTGCTTTATGTATGCATTACCGGCAACGGAACCTATGTTGTAGTCGAGGGGGTTGCATTGTTACCAGTGATACATATTATATATAAGCAAGCACACAAGATACATATACAATAGACAAGAAGATGGAGAGAACAAAATCCTTTTATTACTCAGCAAGATGCATAATAGTATATAAGAACATATCTAAGTTAACCTCATGGATCGTCTCACCAGCCTAAATATATGTTTTACATATAGTTATATAACCGCTTGTCGGTTCAACCGACCGACCTAACCTGACATGTTCTGGTCGACATAACTGTCGACATGTCTTACAATAAGTCGGGCTAAGGGCCTATTCAACAGGATGAATTAGGCTCCTCCAACATACCATATCTCAAAAGGATAGTCTGCAAAACGAATAACGTAGTGCATATCTGAAGACATTGCTAGACACATAACTTTGAATGTTCTATCGCATTCATTCAACCATTCATTCTTCTCTTCAAATAACTCTGGATCTCTCACAAAACCAATAGACACAACATAGAAACATTGTATCTTTATATATACAACCATATTTGGATTCCACTCAGCATAATTGAATGGAGTAAGAGGAGGAACAAATTTCGAATCCATGAAGTTGTTCCCGCATCAAAAAACCTACAAAAAATACGTAGGAGGAAATTCAGTAAGAACAGGCTTTGATACCATGTGAGAATTATATGGCTCTAATACCATGTGATAATTCTATGGCTCTGATACAATGTGATAATTTGTCACATCTTAAATCTAGGTCACTGAAGGAACCTCACAAATAGTTTTGCAAGAATGCAGAGAAGCAAGAAAATTTGAGTAGAACAGATGAGAAGAAGAACTCAATTGATTAAAAATACGTCATAATATTATTGAACAATAAGATTACAATAAATAATACACCTCATGAGATAAAATAGAATGCACTAAAGGAAATTCAAAAATCTCACAGAAAAGTAGGCTTACTAAAAGCAAAAAACCCCAAATAATGGCAACATCACTTTCCAACTCAGTGAACGACCTCATGGATTAACTAAATCAAATATGGAAGATAATGAGTGATGAAAAATTAGCCATATGATTTATTTTGGAAGGAAAAATATGGATTATGTATTTCCCTAAAACTAGACGACTTTCTAATTCCATAAAAGCACCCAACTTTATCCTTATCCACCGAAAAGAAGAAAAAGCAATATAAATCTCTGTAAAAGCAGGAAAGCACTCTTACAATTATGGACTGCCATAAAAATTAGACATAATCAAAGAAAAATATATCTAAGGGTTATCTTATGGATAATGATTACAATTGTGACCCTAAAAAGGCAATATGGGTCCAACTACCTAGTCAAACACTTCAGAAAGTATCAAAAATGAATAATACTTTATATCCTAAGTGAAGATGGGTTTTAAATATTCTAACACCCTCCCTTAATCCTGAATTAGAGTGAGTAAAATATTATTAGGGCCCAATCAACAAAGGCTTGCAGTCACCCCATTACCATTATTATCTGTCCATGTAAACTGAGGAAATAGGGAAAACTTCATGGGAATAAAACCCTCCCTAAAAAATGGACATAAAACACACCAAAAATTAATGTTGATTCTCCAAACTAAAGTAGGTGTGAACTTGATCAGATGTTTTGAGGTATCTTCCTCTTAGGAATAAATGGATCATGCTCCAAAAACATGTGCTTGAATTCTCTATTAGTGGATGCAAGCGAATACAGAATCTCTTTGAACTTGCTCTTTGAACCAAACTTGATCAGAACAAATCCATGAATATGCGTACCATTCTGGAACTTGAATTTCGAACCACATGAGGCAGGATCAACTCCAATTAGATTCAATTTCTTTTGAAACTTGAACTTATGATTAGTGGAAGTTAAATTGGATCCAAGAATTAATAGATAGTCCATTGAGATATCCTTTGAACCAATAGGGGTGAGATCAAATCCAAAATCACCGAAATATGCCCGAGACTTAAAATCAAGCAAATGGTAGTGTCCTCCATCTTCAGTGAAACTTTGAGGGCAATGCTAATTATCAGGTAGAAGTACATAGGAAGCATGTAATCAACGAGGGTGAATGCATCACTTCCAAATTCTGATCTATCTTCCAAAACCTTTAGTAGATCACCATTCTGCACACCAATAGACTCATGTGAAAGAGAGGAATCAAATTCCTCTTCAGCTTCTAGGGCATGAACTAGATTATCTTGCTCATAATTCAAAATATAAGACTCATAGGATAACATGAGAGAGATACAGAAGTCTTCATCTTCAACAACTGTATGTATTGAAGAAATTTCTGCAATTTCTTCTTCTTTTCTTTGAACAACTTCTTTAGAGAGAGTTGAGGCCAAGACATCATGAGGGAGAAAACATGAGGAGGTTTACATAAGCTCAATCGACGCACCAATATTCTACTTATCTATATCCCTATCCAAGTTGGACCATATCTCAGAAGGATAGTCTGCATAACTAATAAGGTAGTGCATATCTAAAGACATTACCATACACATAACTCTGAATGCTCTATCATAGTCATTCAACAATTCATTCTTCTCTTCAAAGGACTCATTCTCACTCATAACACCAATAGACACATTATAGAGAAATTGTCTCTTTATAGATGCAACCATATTTGGATTCCACTCAGCATATTTGAATGGAGTAAGAGGAGGAACAACTTTCGAATCCATGAAGTTGTTCTTGCATATAAACCTACAAAACATACTTAGGAGGAAATTCAATAAGCACAAAGCTCTAATACCATTTGAGAATTGTATGGCTATGATACCTCGTTAGAATTCTATGGCTCTAATACCATGTGAGAATTTGTCACATCCCGAATCTAGTTCACTGAAGTAGCCTCATGGTTAGTTTTGCAAGAATGCAGAGAAGGAAGAAAATTTGAGCAGAACACATGAGAAAAAGAACTCAATTGAGTAAAAATACATCATAATACCATTGAAAAATAAGATTATGATAAATAATACAACTCATGAGAGAAAATCAAATGCACTAAAGGAAATTCTAGAATCTCACAGAAAAGCATGCTTACTAAAAGCAAAAAAAAACCAATAGTGGCAACATCACTTTCCAACTAAGTTAAGCACCTCACAAATTAGCTAAAACAAATATGGAAGCTAATGAGTGATGAATGAGTAGTAATATGATGGATTTTGGATAGAAAAAGATGGAGGATGTGTTGTCCTAAAAATAGACAGCTTGCCAAGTCCATAAAGGAAGCTAGCTTTATCCTTATCCACTAAAAAGTAGAAAAAGTAGGATAAATGTATGTAAAAGCAGGAAAGCGCTCCTACCATTCTAGACTGTCATAAAAAGTAGACAAAATCAAAGCAGAGTCTATTTGAGGGGGATCTTATGGAAAATGATCATGACAAGTGTGAGCCTAAAAAAGAAATATGGGGCCAAATGCCTAGTCAAACACTTAGGAAAGTATCAAAAATTAATAACACATTATATCCCAAGTCTAGATGGGTTTTTAATATTCTAACAAATAGAAGGTGGTGGAGGATCCTCCTCTGCACACTAAGGACCTCTATAGAGCCATTGCAATGTTTCTTTATTAACATGTGCACATCCTTGCAAAGGTTAAGTGAGAAATTACCAATGCAAGGAAGGAAATAAGAGGATATTATGATAGATATCATCATAGTGAGGAGTTTGAAGACTTCACTGATTAGGTTTTGGATCTTGTGGATACACGCTGCTAGATGGCACTTTAACATCACTCTCTTCACATGCGATGGTCACTAAAATCCCTCCTATGAAAGGTCTTACTAGAATGAGATCAAAACAACAATGTGCTCAGAGCCAATATCTCAGGATTGAAGGATGTCATGGTGTTGTGGAAGAGGATGTGGCTGGAAATGTAGTTTATGGACAAGAAACTATACATCCTCATGTGTAAAGAAAGCATCAACCTCACCACCTATTGGCCTAAGTCGGTATGCTCACCTTAGTCACCCCTCATCATCAATTCCGATGATGACATGGAAGCGAATAATTGTATAGCAGATTAGGCCTCATAATGGGGTTGATCACAAGTCTTTTTTGCATGTTCGTATTATGTCTATGTCACTGTTTGTAAATATCCCTCAATCTATGTATAAATATCAAGCTAGTCTTGGTATAGTAGTATATACATAGGTCAATAACGGTGAATTCTCTTGTAAAGAGGTTATTTTTCAATATGTATGTCAATTTGAAAAGTATGTTTTGTCAGTCACTTCTATGTCAATACTATGGTTTTTAATTTTGGACCCAAGATAACTATGTTATTCACTAAAACCCTAGCCTGTATTTCTCTCCTTTGATACAACCAACCAGGAAACCATGTACTCTATGTATATTTAGTAATAGAAGGATCTTTATTGGCTTGCGTGAAAAAAAAACTTCCACCATCCATCTTCCTAAGGGTGATGGTGTGTGTGTGGGTGTGCTAACACACCTTCACCTCTTGAAAGGGTGGATGATCAAGGGCTGAAGGTTTTTTTACACACACCTTCACCCCTAAGAAGGTGAATGGATACATGTGAAGGGGTGTGTGTGAAAACTATGACAAAAAAATCATTATATTTATTGATTTATACACACCTTTATCCCCAGGAAGGTGGATGGTCAGGGGTGAAGGGGCATGTGTGAAACTTATGAAAAAAACATATATGTATGTATTGATTGTGTGTGTGTGTCTGTGATTGTTATTTTTCATACTCACCTTCACTCCTTAGGAAGGTGTGTGATTAAGGATGAAGGTGTTTGTGTGTGTTTGAAACTTATGAAACACTCATCATTTTATATATTGTTATATATCTATATAACTAATTGTATGCACACACCACACACACCTTCATACCCCAGGAGGGTGAGTAGTTGAGGGGTTAAGGTGTCTGTGGGGCATGTGTGTGTGGTGTGTGAGAAACATGTGACCAAACAATGGTGTATATATTGCTTAGATATCTTTATGTATAACTGCACACAGGACACACACATTTTTTCCCCTTGTTAAGGGGGATTATGGGGTGAAAATGCATGGGTTGTGTGTGCACAATTTCTATAAAAAAAATGTCACTATATCTATTGATGAGGTATCTATATTGCTAATTATGAAACTATTTGCTAATTTTTTGTTGTACTTTCATAATCTCTTTATCATGATATCGTAGTAAAAATAAATAAATCCAAATACAAAATCATCTTGACTTAAATTCCCTTTACAATACATGTTTAAACATATGACAATGATCATCATTTTGTTTTATTCTTTAAATCAAAGTTTATTTGAATTTAGATCATTTTTAAAACGAAAACCATTTCAATTTATCACTAAATTACAATCTTTTAAATTTAATATTTTGAATACATTATACAAATATAAAGGTTTGTTTAACTATTAACTTATACCAAAAATTTGTTTACAAAGTTATATAATATGTGTAAGAATAATTTAAATCAAATTGCATATCCCTAAAGGCACCAAAAAACAATTTATAATAATAATAATAATAATCTATTTTTAAGGTTATAACTAAGGCAAACACCAATTTGGTGTATGAGACCCCCTTGTTTGTGGGACAAGGGATCCCCCTTTGCACAATGACTGTTGAAGTTTACATCTAGGTGTACATATCCTACCCCCTCAAAATTTGAACCTATGATCTCCAAAGACGAAACATAGTTTCTTAACCATTAGACCCACTTAAGTTGTACAAATAACTAATTTTTAAAATCTTAACCACTTTCTCATTAAATTACAACTCAATAAATTTCATATTTTAAAAATAATATAAATTTAAAATAAATTAAAAAATATTATTAATATTAATATCTAATTAATAATATCAAAACTTATATTTAAAAAATTCCAAAATATTTTCTTGAATAATTTAACTGGATATTAAACTTGCATATAGATTAATATGATTTTAGAGTAATTATGAGTTAAGTTAACATTTGCACTACTATAGACATGGTAGAATACTTGGAAGTTGCTCATGAATATCACAAATATAAATGCATTTTATGAGAGATGAGTCATGATGGGCCATCCCTATAGAATATCCAACCTTTTTAGACAAAGAAGTGACATTGAGATGGAGTCAACTTATATAACGTAACATTTGCACTACTCAAGACATGGTAAATTAGTTGGAACTTGTCGATAAATGTTACAAATACATTTTATAAAGAATGAGTCATAATGGGCCATCCGTTCAGAATATTTAATTAATGGAGCATCCTTCTAGAATATTTAACATCTTTACATATTCTAATGGGTCCTCCATCCTTCTAGAATATCTAACCCCTTTAAACAAAGTGATGACATTGAGATGAAGTCAACTTACATAATGTAGAGTGGTAATATGACGAAGGAATCCCTTAACAAAGATAATGAAAATAAACCTACTTCATAGGATCTTACTTTTAGTTTTGAATCTAAATTAATAATCAATTTTCAATTTTATAACAAAATATTTAAAATAAACTTTTTATATAAAATATTATCAAATTTGATTTTTTTTTTAATTTTTCTTTTTTATTAAGGAATTCATCTCAAGATTTCGATGTTTACATAAAACTATTATAGGTCAAGACTAACTTTATTGCTGGGTTGAAGAACAATCTTCCAAGCATGAATATAACTATCATCAAAGTCATACAAAGTGTTGAAAGAATGTGAATATCTTCATAAAACATTCTATCAAATTAACCATAAAACCCCATCGTTGACTCCCACCCTCAACCCCTAATTTTATATACAAAATAAATGATAAAAAATACACCATCTCACATAAAAACACTTCCTACTACACATCTAAATGAACATTATATTCACTTTCATTCACTCAAAGGGATTGGATTTCCATTTGAAATTGGAAAAAAATACACATTTGTAAATGCAATTCATACAAGATTCACTTCCACTCACTTACCGACACAATGCACCCCAATCACATTCAAGGGGAATGATTGCATTTGGACAAAATGTATTTCTTAATGTAAAGGTTTTCTTGGAACTCATCATGGTTCTCCACTTTTATTATCATGGATTATTTTGTTAATGGTCTTCACTTTTGTTATCGTAATTAAAAAAATTATTTCTTAATATAATAAAGAAAAAGTTAAGCTGGTTATAAATTTAGCTAACCATGGACCACAAATAAAAAAACTTAAGTCAATGGAAAAAGCAAGTTCTTTAAAAATTTATTGCATTTGCATTAAATGCATTCATATTATTTGTAATCATTACAAAGTACAAAAGAGATTGAAAGTTAGTGCATACCAATGTGTGCAAATGCATGCATATAATTTCTAATCATTACATTATTGAAGTAAATTACGGTACAATATTAAAGTACATTATAGTGTATATTATTTGTAACCATTACAAAGTGCTAGGAAATTAAAAGGTAGTGGAGAACATTCTCATATCAAAAGTTTTAAATACAAAATGAAAGTACTTAAGACTATCCAAAATTTTGTCAGTATCTTATAAAATATTGAATTTTTTTTATGTTGATGTCTTTGAAACTCTATACTTTTCTTTATGATTGCATTCTTTTTGTATTTCTATTGAATGTATGAAATATTCGCCTATAGTTAGTTTCATATTATCCATTTTTTTTATTCTATTTTAAGGTGTACTCAACCTTGTGCAATAAAGAATTTTTGTGCTCAAAAGACTCTAACTACACGCTCCTTATCATGGGATCATGTTTTTATGGGTTAATAATATTAAATTACTTTAATGGGACCATATTCGATGGGTTAATAGTATTAGATTAATGTTTTTGGTTATTGTATTGTTTAGCTTTTATTTTAATATTAAATATTAAAATAAAGTTGTTTTAGAATATTTTAATGACTAGCTTCACTTTATCTCTATAACATGTTTTACTAGACAATAACATTAGATTACTTATGTTTGGTGTAGATCACATTTTATTTTGCAATCAAAATATCCAAAGAAAATAATCTTATAATATTATAGTGACAAGCTCCAACGAGAGTTTTATCTGATAGTGTGAAGGGTAAAGTCTTGGAGGATGTATTCTAGACATTTCTATGTAGAATCTTAGAAAGTGGTGGACGATTGTATTTTAGAGATTTTCATGTAGAATCTTGAAAGGGGTAGGAATAAAAAAAAATCAAGAAATAATGTTTTTTATATTCGATTAAAATGGTTGTTATGGTAATTAATGGATTGTTTTTTGATGTTTAAGTGCAATTTGAGTGTGCTTAATAGTTAAGAATATGTGCTTTTACTTATGAGGTTATAGATTTAAATATGGAGAGGGGTAGGGTATGTACAGCTCTGTAGACTTTAGTAGTCAAATCCCAATGTAGAGGGTAAAGCGTTATCTCTATGGATGTCTTTAATTAAATATGGTTCAATTGATTAATCAAATGATGATTTATTAAAGAGTGATTCAATTATGTTATAAATTACATCTATATAAACTTTTAAAATTTAATGATTAAGAATTACTAATTAAGGGGTTAGAGGTTAGTTTGGAGCATGGAATTTTGGACAAGATTGGAAAAAACGAGTAGGAGTAATAGAAGGATGAACCCATATTAAATGTCCAACTTCCAAATAGGAACAATGAAGAAAAATCGGAAAACCCTTGACATAATTTTTGTAATTGTTTGAATCGCATCCTTGACTAAGGGTTAGTCATATGTTAGGAATTAGGGGTTTTGGTTAAGTAGGTAAGGAATATGTGGATTAGTGCAGATCATCTGAAATCATGGTCTTCATTTTGAGTCTTCTTCATTGCTGGTGGTTGCTTCCATGTTCCTTTGAACTCATGATCTTCTTTTGGATTCTTCTTCATTATTGGTTGTTGTATATATTCCTTCATAGGATTGGAACCCTTGATAGCACCTCCATAAATTCTTTGTTTTGCTTCACTTTTGTTCAACATAGAGCTTGAACCCTTAACAACATCATTTTGTTTGTGTCGAAGACCAGACTTATCATAGAATGGTATTTGGATATTGATGATTTCATCTAGTATTTTGGTGTTGTTTCCAAAGTTCAGTTGGATGTCCTTCTTCTGTAATTCCTTTCTGAGTGAGACTATTTCAGCTTCTAGCTCTTTCTGTATCCTCTCTTTTTCTTTCAGTTTTCTTTTGAGTGTTCCTTCAATCACCTTGAATTATTCAACTAAAATTTTAGATCGATAAAGATATTCTTTTTTTTCATATTTATTTCGGAGCTTTGAGAACCTTCCTTTAGTTCACTCAACTGTTCCTCGAGTAACTTGCTTTTATTCCTTTATTTCCTTAGATCACTTAGGTAACTAAGTTATTCTTCCTCAAGATTTACTTCTCCTTGTTCTTCATATTCTTAAAGTCTTCCTCTAGCACATTGTTCCTATCCATTATTCTTATTGAGATCTACCTTCTAGTGGTTAAATTGTTCCTCAAGGAACCTACTCTAATACCGATTGTTGGAATATTCACCAATACTAAGATCAAGGGTGAATCAATATTGAGCACATTTTACTATTTTTAACCTTAAGCACATCATGTAACATTAACTATTAACAATTCCATTTATCATCACATAAAATCACACATAATACATAAGAGATTCTATGTGGAAACCAAAATAGGAGAAAACCACATAATGATTTTCTTATATAATAAAAAGATTAAATTCGTAGGAAGCACCAACTTCCAATATTCTTCAGAACCAACTAGAAGGAGGCACCAACCCCCTGATTTATCTAGCACCAACTAGAAGGAGGAACCAACCCCCTTTGTGAGCACCAACTCACACTTTTCAAGCACCAACCTAAATTAGACGTTGGTCTCATTTCCTTGCCCCATCCTTCCATCCTTATATGAATAAGAATGTAAACATGTCGCTACCATTGTATTTGTGTCCTTGTTCCTATCACTATCTTTGTTAACCTATACCTATATCACTGCCTTTGTCAACCTGTACCTATATCACTGTCTCTATCAAGATGTAACTATATCACTGTCTCTATAACTGTCATTGTCACAATCATTGTTGCTATTTCTTTCACTATCATTGTCACTGTGTGTAGACAATCTGTTAATGTGGACATAAACAGATCTCTCTAGACCTAAATGGTGAAGATCTAGCACAAAAGAGTACACAACATAAAATCCTTCCTAATTAGATTAGATTGCAAGATAGATGAATTACCTGGTGATTGCAATCCCTTTCTCTTTGCTTGATTTGCTTTCAATCCTCTTATCTCCGATGGAAAAACAAGATAGAAGAGATGGAAACAAGCAAATGACGTGAAGGCATATAACTATGAATCTAACTAGATAAGCGGTCAAAGAAGCAAATAATAAATGATACTACAAGACATAACGCATTTATGGAAAGATGTTTATATTAATGTAAATTACAACAGATACAAAGTGAGGAGAGTTACAACCAACTCTTTTACGTCACGAATCCAACATGGGCGATCTTTCCTTAAGGATCCAAAGCCTCCTAACTTCTTATGGATGAAGAAGAATGTTCTGACTGAATTCCACCAGCATGAGGGTGCATAATCCTTCCTCCTTCTCTATGGAGAGAGGGGTTATATTTATAGGGTTGGATGGATAGAGTAGGTTGAATATCTAGGGGAGAGATATAAGGGATCATCCCAATATGTTAGGGAACCGAAGATCACCTCACCACATGTTTAGGAATGAGCGTCCACATCACCAAGCTTCGAGAAGTCGCTCGAAGCTCCCATTTATCCATTTAAACCAACTACCACGCATCTTTCTCAAAGACAACTTGCGCCAGAGCTAGATCACCAAATTATGTACCAGGAGAAACTGTGCCAGTGATGCATTCTGCTAAGTTGCATAGTGCGCCACCTTAGGTATGAATCCCCTTACTGGAAAGAAGAGTACACCAAGGTTACTAGAAAAGGTAAAATGATAGGGCAATCAAGCTCTCTTCTGACATCCAAGCCAAGGTACTTCAGGGATTAAGGCATGGGGATGACACCTGACTCATGCTAACGATATTTTGGTGTAACAGAATGCCCCCCAAAGCATGAATTTGGTAAAATAGGACACGTGAAATGCTTTGCAAGATAAGGGGTTGAGGCAAGAATCACTATTTGGAAAGGACTACTAGAGTACAACTGACTCTAAGATACATGTCTCACATGACTCATAACATGGCTGCCGACCAATACAATGCAGATCCATGATAGTAAAGACCGATTGAACACAATCATAGCTACTAGAAACAATCATAGATCCATGATGAGATGATAACACAACCATGACCAATACAAGGTGGATCCGTGTAATATGACTCAAAACAATCTCCATCGCAACCTGGGTGAGATTTATGACTTAACCCAGGGTCTTCAAGTTGAAACCGCAATGATACAAATCTAACCATGTGATTACAATGTCTTGGAGTCGAACATGGTAGAAACCACTTGATTACCGATCATTGATGTATACCATTAACAAGTGAGAGGGAGATCATTATTGATGTGAATGATTCCCATGGTATCATAGTACATACCATCGAATGTGAATCAAATGATTTGACGTCGAACACTCGATGGAATCTTTCAATCAAGAGCCAATGATGTGAACTCATGTTGAAAGCGAGGTAACCTGTCATTGAGGCATGCAGGTCCAAGGTACTTGATTGGTTTCTAGATTCAATCCTTGGATTATGTGTTGAAGTCGACAAGGATGAATCCGTCGAAGGAGGGCCACGATGTATCCCTCATCATCGACACCAAACATGGTCAAATATTTTTTGGAGCAAATTAGACAGTAGAGCAATGTTTGAGACTGACTCAGGGAAAACCGACATGGTTGAAGGTAGTATGACTGCAGATAATAATTTGATGGATAGAGATCTCTTGAACATGGGCATGAACTAACCTGGAAGTATTGAAACAACGAGAATGATACCAACCCCTAATGCAACAGATGAGGGAATCATTCTATAGATGACCCAAAGGCACGGAAAGACTCATGGGATTAGTGACTTGAGGAAAAACAGATTACCCAAGCATGTGAATGAAAATGCATATGAGTGACATGTTCAAGAGCAACTAAGTACTACCATGACTACAATGAAATACAAACCCTTTCCTTATCCCTATCATGATTGATGAATACCTCTTATGTTTTTTAACGAGTTTGAGGAGGGTAATAGATGCTCGATATAGCTCATTTTTCGGATGAGTCAAATCCCAAATGTTTTACGAACCTAGGATAGGAGGGGTTTGTCCCAAAATGGGCCCTTCGATGTCAAATTTTAATGAGTCCAAAGAAGGTAACCTCGGCATTATTTCATGTTTAGAGAGTCTGAAAAGAAATAAAGAAGATTCCAAAGGTTCTTTTTCGTAATAGTTAGTCTCTTCACCCAAAAAAGGATAAAACAATGTGAGAGAGAACTCTTCTAGTCATGATTAACTGGAGTGCTCCTTTTTCATAAATAGTGCCTCCCGGTCTGAAAAATGGATAAAATACCACCATTAAGACGAACATTCAAATACTTTTACAAGCGTGAAGGTATCAAGTTCGCTTGGCAATCTTTTCACATTTAGGGAGTTTGAAAAGAGCTTAAAGAAGGACTCATGTGGGTCTCTTTTTCGTGGGAGTTTTACGAGCTCGAAAAAGTGATAAAGATAACTCGGTAACGTATTCTCATTGTTTTATGAGCATGAGAAAGAACAAGAGTGAGCTCGGTGCCATTAATGCTTGAATTTAATGAGCGACATCATTGAAAAAATGCTCAAAAATCAAATGTGAAATGACTACAATGGCCGCCGAAAAGTCAGTATATCACTTTACTTTATCTGTAGACTCCAAAAACTAGATCAAAATAGCATATTAGGTGTTCAGACATAAAAAATATCATCAACTATAGAAAATAGACCCACAAAAGAATAAATTAAAATGAGAATATTCCAATTTTTCAATATAAAAGGGTCAAACAGTAAAAAAGAATTACCATAGTTGTTTTACCAGTTGAGAAGGGTAAATAACATCATTTGGACCCAAACTTCGAGCGTTGATTGTGAAATTTCCAGCCAACAGTTTTCAATACCGTCAATGCCAGGTAAGCCTAAACCTTTCCCTCTTTCTTTCTAGTCAATTAGTTTTTCTTTAAATGTCAAATTTTTGGGTTTTTAGGCTTGTACAATGGGGGAATTGTGCTCCCTTTGGCTTACGCACTTTCCCCTTACAGGAAGTGCATCTAGGGCTCCATGAAGCATTTCACGCAAGAGCAAAGTGCATCGGCGCCGCCCTGTCTACACGAACGGGGTGCGCCAGCGCAATCTTCCTTCGAGAACTAATGAATGAGCTCAAAAATTCAGGTTTTAAAGGTCAATCAAAGTTCTAATGGGTGTTTGAACATGTATTGGACAAGTTTGAGTCATCATAGTGATCCGATGGAGAGAAAGGGAACATGAGTTGGAGGATGCCCAAGCGGAAAAAGATCCTCACACTATGCAAGCACTTCAACAATGTGGGCTGCTAAAGTTTTTACACATCCAAGGCATTAGTGTCACGTCTCCATCTCTGGTAAAAGCTTTTAATTATTTAATTTTTGTCTATCTGCATGACGACACTAATTAGAGCCTAAACTATTTTTCCCGCAATGCAACCAAGAGTGAAAAAGGGCATGGTGAACCA
This sequence comes from Larix kaempferi, assembly GCA_027924585.1. Classification (NCBI taxonomy): domain Eukaryota; kingdom Viridiplantae; phylum Streptophyta; class Pinopsida; order Pinales; family Pinaceae; genus Larix; species Larix kaempferi. The sequence goes on along the minus strand of BSBM01000579.1, from coordinate 2,908,363 downwards.
CAAGGGGGAGAGTAACTAAGTCTTAAGACATAAACGTTGTCGTAAGTTTTTGGCTTGGTCTAGCTCTTGTTTTGAGTTAAGTTATTTTATATTTGGTATATTTTTATTGGTATGCTTGTGCTTATAAATTTAAGTAGAAAAACAAATATTTTATTTATGCGATTATATAGCAAATTAAGCATTAACCTAGAGGCCAAACATTATTGTGTGTATGATACAAGTGATAATCACATTAGTATGGATGGAACATAAATTTTAATTATGTTTTCATACTCTTTGTAAAAAAGACACACATATTATAGTTTATGATAACGCATTTTAATATGAGTATGCCTTTATAGTTATGAAGATGCACATATCTTAAATTTTATGGTTATGCTTTTATAAATGCATAGGTCTTAATTACATGTATTACATGTATATATAAGTGTCTTTATATATATATATTGGCTAAAATGTATTATATATATATATAGTGTTGGGAAATATTTGTAATACAAATGTGTTGTAATTCAAGCATAAATGTCCTAATGTACTTTATGAATAGATTTTTAATATATTTTTATGAGAATATATATATATATATATATTGTTTAAATTTAAAAAGGTATGGAATAGATGGCAAGTCATATTTTTTATCTAATTAATATATATTATTTATGTATGGAAAACTTGTTGATACGTTGATATGAAATGTTTTAATGGTGTTTTTTTTTAATTTTTTTTATTTCTCATAGATGAGAAAAGATGTATATGAGAGGTATATTATTAATATGATATATTCCCGTTGATATGAATATATATATATATATATATCAATGTTTTTATATATATGTTCTTTTGACTTAGCTTCGAGAGGGTTTTTGTTTTGTTTTTGGGGAACGGGCAGAACTCTGGATGGAAAAAAAAAGAGATACCTCTGTCGGCGGGAGGATTTTCTTTGGACGCTGGAGTTAGCAGTCCCTTGGATCATCTCTGTTTCTTTCTGGAAAAGGTGCTGAGTTTCACGCCGAAGGAGGGAGACTCTCTACTGTTTTGGGGGCTTGATGATTGATTTCAAAGGATAGGCCCATATCCCTGGCATGGCTGTACCTCGTTTAAAAACTTGTTCTTATGTGGAAAATCTTGCATTGAAGAATACAAATGCTATATGTTTATTTGGTTTGCTAGTTGTGTTTCTTTGGGATTAGCAAATAGATTCGGCACTTGTAAATTTTGCTTGGAGACTGGAAGATGCGCTGCATCTCTGTCTCTTTTTCGTTGCTTTCTATGAGCTTTGCTTTTTTTTGGTTGCTGTATCTCTTTCATGTTGTCCCTGATGTGGTGGTCACCGTATGCTGAGTACTCCCTTCGTGGCTTAGCTTAAACGCCCAACACCGTTGCATTGGTGTGGTCGACATGTATGCCTTGGGGATACCTTGCATTATTTGCAGTGGTCGTTCCATGGACTGCGTAACTTGGAGGCAGAGTAATAATTCTCTGTTCTGTTTGAATTGAAGCTTGTATGTATATTTTAATTGGACTGCGGAAGGGTGTTGTTACCGTAAAATTTATATGCATGGCACACGCTGTATGCTGCCACCAATTTAACTAATGACGCACCTACCACATTCACGGGACTTCTATGTAGTTGGGTCGTAATTCCATTGAGGTTGAATGCATTATTTGGTTATGCATGTAGTGAGATGTATATGCTGTGGCATATTAAGATTTGGGTGCCCCTTTATGGATATGTAAAGCCATCATCTCATATGATATGATATATATATATATATATATATATATATATATATATGCCTCTATATAAATAAATATATACACCTATATAGATAGGTAATACACATAAAATGTATGACACTTATTGTGTTTTGCGAGGTTGTGCTTTATGTAGATGTAAGGTATAAAATGGTTGTGTCATACATGTTTTATGATATGGGTGTACTACATATTGTGTAATATGGTTGTATGTACTATATTCATATTTGGAAAAGTGTAATTCATGTTATATAAATAAATATATGCCTCTATATAAATAAATATATACACCTATATAGATAGGTAATACACATAAAATGTATGACACTTATTGTGTTTTGCGAGGTTGTGCTTTATGTAGATGTAAGGTATAAAATGGTTGTGTCATACATGTTTTATGATATGGGTGTACTACATATTGTGTAATATGGTTGTATGTACTATATTCATATTTGGAAAAGTGTAACTCATGTTATATTCCGTGCAAATGGGACAAGAAAGCCTTTTTATGCTTTAGAAGAAGATGGGTATTTACCCAAGTTAAACACATAGGGAGAAAGAAACATTTTTTTATGTATGTAATTTATTGGAGAAATAACATTGTTGTATTTAGTGTTTTACACTTTGGTAATATCATAAACCATGGTCATTTTGATATGTATATATATAGTGAAAATAAAAATAAAAAGTAAATATGGAATAGGCTATATATATGTATTGCATAAAGTCTTTTATGTTTTACATACTTTGTATGGAATGCTTATATATATGTGTATATTTATACAAGGATTATATTGTATGTACAACACATAAAGTGGGTATGTTTATACTTATGCATATATTGCATCAAGTGGTTACTTCATATACCTAGATGACTTTGGTGGGAATGCAAGCATTTAAATGAATATGGCATGCATTTCTAGATTAGATGAATTGGCTTGTATTCATAATTTTGAGGGAACCATTGCATGCATTCAAAACTCTCTAGTGTAGGATGTATGTGTTCGTAACATCTATGCGAATGTTGCGATGATCTCATATTTGAATGTGGATCGTGTAGGCATTGTTTGAGTACACAATGTAGACTTGCTTGTAATTGTTGACGTCCATCAGTTGCATGACGAATGCATAGATTTCATGTCGAATGCATTGGACGGGGCGTAATTTCATGTTCATGATATTTCCATGTTACTTTATGTCTGATGATTTGCTTGTCGAATGCATAGGTGGCATGTCAAAGGAAAACGGAAATGTTATTCATATATGTTCAAGTTATTTTATGTTACTCTATGTCCTTGGGGGACGCATGGTGAATGCATTCTTGCATGTCGCATGCACCTTTTATGTTACATAGACATATTCATGGTAATCGTATTTCATTATGTATTTTGTGGTCGCATGTCAAATGCATTGTTGCATGTTGAATGCGCTTCTCATGTTTCTTATAGATGTATTGTATCGTGAGTCATAGATGGCCAAGTTGGGAGTACCGACTTGGGCCTGCGGAGAACTACACCACAAGCTATGCACGAGGTCAGGACACGAGAAGTGTCTAGGTAGGAGCACTACCTTTGACTTTCGGGAGTACTGCATTAACGTCTAGAGCTGTGTGTGATTGGTTCTGGGGCAACGATACTTAGAGACTCTCTATCCCATTTGTGGATCACCATGCCCAGCTCGGGGGTGCCCTTCGGACGTACTGAGTATACATTGTTGAAGAGCCTATGGTTGTGTGGAGCATTGCATTGCCCACTATATTTCCCCTTATTACATGGTTATGTTTTGTGATATTAATTTGATGTATCTTGATTAATGAAATGATGTTTATAGTTGTTGTAGTATGTTTTATTGTACTAATGTATGTCATGAGTATAATGGTGGATACAGGAATAAGACAACGGAAGGAATAAGCTTTCCTCAGTTTCACCAAGGTGGTAAGAAAAGTATGTTGGTAAAGTTATCTTACGCATTGAAATATATATATTGGCTTGTCTGATTTTGTCTTACTTGTATTCGATGAATGTATGTTGATAGTACTGTCTATCATGTTTACTTACCCATGTATCCATGTGAAGTTGATTTGTAGAAGGATAAAGGAAAGAGACTATCATTTTATTTCAATATGATGCTAACCCTAGGGAAGTTACTTTCATACACATGCTTAGAGTTTTCCCATTTTATTTCATTGATGTGAGGACATATATTTAGACATTATATTTCATGAGAAAGCATGTGATTGTGAATGCATAGAATAATGAATGAGCTTCTTGTGCATTGTGAAGTCTTATGTGGATTATGATTGAAACATGACCTTAGATCAGTTTGCATTTGGTAATGATCTATGTAAGGGTGTGTGTGGAAAGAACATGTCGGGATACATTTTGTGGTTGATGTAAAATAGATTAGCCATTATAACATAGCCTAAGGTTATTATTACACCTTGAGACATAGCCCATGGTTGACTTAGTTTTCTTTTGGTGTAAAAGAAAGACTTGACATGTTCTTATTTTATTATGCATGTGCTTATTTGTGTTTTCAGCAGCTTAACAGAAGTATGACGTGCCGCAACCATTAAATTGTCTTTATCTAAGAGTCTCAATAATTAATTATTTTCTGCATAAACGACTTTGTTAATTAATGTTGTCGTTATAAGCATTTATTATTTCCGCATTTACAATTATTAACCATTAATGTTGATTTAGAAGAAAAAATATTATGAAATTATTGGGATGTTACAATTAGAGCCCAAGTACCATTGCTAGAGCACTTGATTAGATGGTGGGATCCAGACCAACAATACTTCTGGGTTGGTGTTCACACCTTGAATATATATGTTGAGGACATCTACATCCTGACAGGTTTATCTCGATGGGCTGCACCAGTTTATTTATTAGGGCCATGTGGTAGTGACCAATCTATAGTGAGTCTAGTTGATATCCAAAATTGGAAAAATGAAAAAAAAAAGTGAAAGGAACAAAATCATAAATAGAAAAATCATAAATCATATTTATCAAAGTCATGATCCTTATCCTATATCTATCCATTGTGTCTATAAATGAACCATAAAGGTCCATCTCTCAAGCCGTTACTCTACACAAATCTCCCTAAGATCCAAAGTCCCTCATCTGTTCCTTTCTCACCTTGCCGAATATTGTTGGAATATATCTAATACTGAGAGGGCGGGTGAATTAGTATTAGTGCAATTATGAGCAATTTTTATCTTCTTAAAACATTAATCTTGATGTTCAACTATGCATCCACCATAAATAAAACATTCATCCACATATGAAAATAACATAGAACACATAACACACAGAATTTTTACATGGAAACCCAAATGGGAGAAAATCATAGAATGCTCTTTTATAATAAAAATATTATATTCGAGGAAGCACCAACTTCCTAAGTTCTCCATCACCAAATGGAAGGACGCACTAATCCCCTAGTTTTATAGGCACTGACATTAAGGAAGCTACAACTCCTTGAGTTCTCCAGCACCAACTGTAAGGAGGCTATGGCCCCTTGCTCCTTGCCTGTCATGTCCCCTCAACAGTGAACATTGGATCATGTTCCTAACCCAACCAATCCCTTGGGTTGAGGAGACAAATTCATTATCATGGGGTTAATTTTGAATTCCGGGCATTTAATTAATTAGGAGTGTGAATTAAATTTTATCCAAAGTTTATTATATATCCCCTAGTGTAATACAATTCATATATATATATATATTATTTACCTAATTGTACCTAGCAGTTTACCTAATTCATTATTAATATACAATTATTACAAAACTAATATCTAAGACAGTGTTCTATTATTAACCTACAATACATAATCCAATACATTTTCCATTATAATAGTTTAGGTGCAAATTATTCCAATTTGGAATGGTGTTGTAAGCAATAACACATAAATCCTACAAATAGGTATTTAAAGTTACATTAATTAATTAATTATAGATTAAAATAGTTATTTTACCTCATTGACTAATATGATGAAGTAAAATAGTTTAGTTTATCCAATTATTGATTAATTTGCAATTATTACAAAACTGATATTTAAATCACTGTTCTATTATTAACTCAATAATACATAATCCAATATATGTTGCATTATAATTGTCTAGGAACCAACTATTCCAATTTGGGATTGTGTTGTAAATGAAAACACACAAATTCTACAAATAGGAAAAAGTTGCATTCATTAGTTAATTATGAAGTAAAATAGTTATCTACCCAAAAAAAAATATCCAACTCATTGTTCTATTATTAACTTAACAATACATAATCCAATATATTTTCCATTATAATCCACGGGCCAACTATTCCAATCTGGAATCATGTTGTAAATGATAGAGGGTAAATCCTACACATTGGCAAAAGTTGCATTAATTAATTAATTATGAAGATAGTTATTATTATATGCATGCCATAGTTATATAAGGTTTTACTTTTTGTGTGTATGTGTGTGCGTCTGCACACACGCCTATTACTGACATGATAGATCTCACCCACTTGGGTTATAGAAAGCGTCTCTCACCACAACAAGTGCAATATACGTTTTTGAAAGTGTCAAGGTCAATAAATTTCATTATGCAAGAGCAAAACTAACAATGATGCAAGAGTATGTATGAATCATACAATGCAAAAATCAATTTCAAGATGCAGTTCCCACTGATTATGTTATTTCTATGCATCATTGTCAAGTTATAAAGAGGGAGTAGGATTATCGGAATGCAATCCACTTGACATATCATTTGAAATTTTAAAAGTGGGACTCAAAGTTGACCAACTTTAGAGGGATTGTTGAGGCCTCAACATAGCTACGATTTTCATTTATTTTTTATTACTCCACACCATGAGGTAGTTTCCATGATCATTATGAATAATGGCAAACATAATCATTTTAATGTTAATAAAATGTTCCAAGGATGATGAATTGGTGGGGAGGACACCTATGGGGCTATGAATCTACCAAATGGAAAGGTAATGGGGTCTAATGGGGTAAGGGCATATGTCTTACAATAATGTTGTACCCTTTCCATAAATCTCCTTTTGATTTCCCTATTTTCATTTATCCTCATGTTTGTGTTAAATTGGACTTAGAAACTAGTTAATAAAATAGTATATATGAATGTGGGAACTTAGTAATCTTATATCAAAGGTTTTAAATCCTATTTTATAGTAACTACCTCCTAAATTTGAGGAATCAAGAAAAGGGTGGAGGAAATCCTCATCCCTCTCACTCATTCAATTCATTTATGAAAAAAATGAATTAAGAGAGAAGAGTCTAGGAAGAAGAAAATTCTTAAAGAGAAAATAATGGTTTGGAGGAATAAAACTCAAACAAACTCTCATTTTAACCATGCAAAGATGAAATAAAGGATTTTGGGTGAGATACTATTTGAAGTCCTTGAATGTTGTTTCCCTATTAGGACATCCAAAAAACCATAAAATGTCTATCTAAGAATATTCACAATGCTATAAATGAAATATGAAAGTAGTTAGTGGCTTTGGATTACCTTGACCATACTAAAGAGAATAGAGAGTAAGGAAATACTGATGGAGTGAAGAGTAGATAATGGATAACTTATGGTGTTGAATATAGCAAGAGAATGAGTGCCAAGAGTTGCGTTGTCTAAAGGATGGAATAGAATTCCAATAACGACTTACTTGGTTGGTATCTTGGAAATTTTTAGTAAAAACAAGTGGTTTGGGAAACCTTGAAAATATTATTTTCCTTGGTGGTCTCATAGCCTAGCATGGGGTTGGCATTATATAGTGGAATAGCCTATGGTTGGATGGAAATCATTACCCCCACAATTAGTTAATGTAGGGCCCCTAGATTACTGTAGACATTGAGGGCACCTCTTGAGTGACCTGACCGATTGAAATGTTAATAAAATAACTCTTTGATCTTATTTTTGAGTATGTGTATATGAACAGTAGATGTAAATGAATGATAACATGTGTTTAACAATTAATTATGATTATGGAAAATATGCTTATGAATGATGCTTAATGACTAGCTATACGGTTGATTATGTGATGAAAATGAAGAAAGTAATTATCGACGAAATGCAATATTTGATTAGATGAATGAGAAATGTTTGAGTAAATTATAAATGCTTAATGAGGTAGTAGATTTATGAATCAAATGATGACTATTGAGGATAGTACTACAAATAATTTGTTTGTGAGAAATGTGTTTAGTGACAGATGAAACAGTTCATCGACGGACACACAAAGGAATATGAAGGGTCGTAGAGTACGGGTCGTAGAGTAAATCACACATAGGGAGAGCGACGATGATGTCGACTTCCGACTGAATACTATGTTTGAACAGATAAGCACTAATCCGCTTGCTCAAGAGAAAAGCGTGAGGGCGTAAGAGGTGGGCCACAACAGAGCTGGTCACGTACGAGTTGGGGGGTGCGCAGTGAGAACGAACTCACTCCTCAGCACCATTAGTCCCTAATTGCATGTAGACGGAGGATGGAAAGTAACGGTTCCTGAAATCCCTACATGAAGTTCCCGCAACTCAAAATGGACGGATGATGGCAGAAGGGCCCAACGGTGCGGTACCCTGCCGAGAACGGAAAGAATAGACACAAGAAACCAACGATGCGGTACCTTTCCGAGGAATGAAAACTATAGATGACTGGACCCGATAGAGTGGTGCCATGTCAGGAAAGGAAACTAAAAGAACAAGGAAGCCCAACGGCGCGGCACCGGGGCCCTAATGAAAATGATGGTTAAACTTAGTTACATAAAACCGTATAAACCATGCACCTAGAACAATACTAAAAAAATGCATTTTAGTACTTGGGACATTTGCACATGATTGTTTGGTTTAGCATTTAAAATAGTATTATTTGTATTTAGGCATGTGCACATAAAAGACTTTTTGACTTTTAAATAATATTGATTAATTTAGGTATTTGCACATGAGATATTATTTTGAGAATTTAAAATAATATAAACCATTATTTAGGAGCAAAGTAGAATCCTAAGCATGGACACCTAGTCAATTAAAAGCTAGGAGTTAAATAAAATATCTGGAGGATAGACTTGAGCAATCTTAGGGATGTTGGTACACCTCGTAGAGAAACTAACACTTGGGTGGGTGAGCTATTTTAATTAAAGAATTAATTAAAATATTATTTTTGCATGAAGCGACATGTGTCGCATGAGATTTTCCTTTATAAGGAAGGCATGGGGAATGGGTAAAGGGCCCAGAACCTGGATGACTGTCGTAATTTTGAATTGTCTCAAGACTTGCTGCTATTAAGGGTTTGGTTAGAAATACTGGTGGGGGGGATCCCAAGCTGGATTTCTTGAGTATTGTGTGTGACTCTACAGCCCGATTAACTTGGGGGTCCGGAGGGAAGTAGAGTACTTCCGGAGTAGTAGGGTGGTTAACCGAGGTGTCCATCGACGAACTGTCAAGAAATCCAACAGGAATATCGTGAAGTACGGCTTCAACACCATCTACAGAACAATTGAAAGAGACCACCGGAGAGGTAATTTTTGCATTATAATTATTTTCAGAAAAGAATCTATTTATTTCTGGTTGTGCTAATAGTCAAATATTTCCGTCATTAGATCTTTTATTTATGGTCGTAATATGTTGACCCGAAGGCTGTACTCAAAGGTTTCTATCATCGGATCATTTATTTTTGGTTGAAACATTCTGGTTCGAAAGGCTTTTGCTTCAAGAATTTTTAATTTGTGATTTACTTATATTACTGAAATAGTATTTTATGTTCTGTCATGCTTACGATTTAAAGATTGAAGGTGTAGACCTGTGTATTAAACCAGAGTTCGAAACCCAGAACTGATTTTCCTGTGTTGAACGCTTATACTCAGATCGGATTTGTTTGAGATTACAGATCTCCCGTATTTAAATACTTTACTTACAGTGATCAAATTTCATTGATCTCAATCGATTTTTGTTTAGTTTTACAGTGGTCAAATTTAACATTCAGATCGATCTTCGCTGCCTGTCGACTTAGATTATCTGAGTATACATTCGTATTATTCCTATATGAATAATAGGGAAGCTATATTAGAATTTCACTGCATTTGCTGTTACACGAATGCACAAAGAACCGGGTGACTTCAGTATTTCCGATTATGATTAAAGATAAAAGAATTATAAATTACAATTATTAGCTTTATGTTTGAATGCATGACTATACAAACCACTAGATAATTACATTTAAATTTCCCACTATGTTGTTTTTAAGCATAATCAAGCATAGATTATGTTTCGGAATAATATTACTTAGTGACGGTGCATGTAAACCGATTGTGTCTCATTTACTTTCATCCTAGTGGGTGTACTTGTAATTTGATTGCATTAGATTATGTCTAATCTGTCTAGTGTTGACAGAAATGTATTTGGCTTTATAATTATATTTAATTATATATATTTTTCCACATAAAGTAAGAAAATGCATATGTTATATATATATTTATATATGTTGAAAGAACTCATATAAGTCTTGAAGTGTAAAGTGAAATAGAATAGAATAGATATATGTATTATGTTCATGACTGACTTTATTAAATGATGAAGAAAAGAATGGTTTTAGTGGAGGTTAAAAGAACCTTTGCATTTGTTTAATTTTCTTAGAGAGGAATGAAAGTATTCTTTGGTGTTTTAACCAGTGTGAGAAGAAGTATTATAGTTATGAATAAATCCTTATCGAAAAATGAAAGAAGTAATTAAGTGGATGTCAAAAGAAGTATTCTAGTTATGATTAATTTTCTTAAATGATAAATGTATGATTTATTCTAGTGTAGTAACTAAGGTTTAAGTTTTGCCTAGGGAGCTGGTATTTAGCCTTTGAGTATCTTTGGAAAAAAAAATATTTCGCTCTAGATGGGTTCTACAGTTACCTTGGAACTTCGTCATTGAAAAGATAAGTGTACTTTTTTTAGATTTTGTGTATGAAATTAATATTGTTGAATGATGAATACAAGGATGCCAATATTTATAATTAGAATTTGTTTAAAAATCATCCAGATGATAATGAAAAAATGGATTTTGTTTATAATCAAGTAGTTGGCAAATTAGGTGTGGAAAAGCATTGGTAGGCTCATACATACTTGTTGTTTGACATAAAGAACTATGAGAAGGAATAGTTTCTTTACCATTCATGGTTGATACTTGAAAGTTATAATCCTAAGTAAATCCTTAATGAGTTGATAAAATTTATATTTTTAAAATATTGAAAATGTTTGAAACAATTGTCCTATAGGTGCATGTTTTGTACCTAGCTATTTTCTAAGTTGTTAAGAGGTTTCTATTTGGAAAGTTAAAATATAGGATATATTTCATGTAGGTGAATGTTTTGTTCCCTAGACATTTTCTTGGTGTTTAAAGGAATAATATTTAGTATACACCCTTTTAAAGAGTTGGAAAGTCTCTTTGATTTAAAACCCTTACCTTCCCTAGCCCTTAAACAATGGTTTAGTTTAGAAAATTTCTTGTAGGTTTGGCAAAAAAAAATCTTGAGTTTTTTTGGGCATGCATGAGAAGTTAGAAATTTGATGATTTGGTTGAATTTCTAGATATGTGATCTAGGTCACCATGTTTTCAGTAAAGGGATGCCTTAAATTAGTATGGATACATCCACCAAAATTTTACAATGCCCAGATCGTACTTTAAGAGTTATGGGTTATTTATCATATTTTGTTATGGATTCATTAGATTGTTATGAATCAGTTGTAGCTATTGATGTGACAATAATGAAAAATATATATTTTGGTTCCTTTTCATATTTATCATATGGAGTCCTTACATTGGGAAGGGCACACAAACCAAAAATCACGAATACTCATATCTTAGTTCAGGAAAAGTTGGTTGATCATCAAACTTGTAGTAGCTCATATGACTTCCTTAATGTCTTGGTATGTAAATGGGGATATTTTTTATACTTGTTCATTTGACTTATTTAATATTTAGTGTGTAAAAAGGAAGAAGCTACAAGCTCGATGTAACAATCTAAACTTTAAATTCCCAAATATGATTTGTAAGAGTAGTTGATAAATTGTTGATTTATGAGCTCAATGTTGGATCTATTAAGAGTATCAGAAGTCATTTGAAATGATTGAATTATAAAGAAATTGATTTGCTCAGTTGTGATCACGTAAAATTCATATGAATTTACCTTGCAAGGTAATCCAATTTTCTTGGTAATGAACTGGATTCTGGGATATGTTTTAGGCATGACTAAATAGGTGGTTTGTAATGGCCATGCTAGTTTGTTGGGTTTGTATATGATACTTCTCAATTGTTGAGTGTTTTTTTTATTATTATTATGGATAAAGCATGAGATTTATTATATGATTAAATTACCATGTCGGTTAGATTTTTATGTATTTGACATTATTGTAGCATGAGGTTAAATGCATGTCCAAATCAATTTTCTTATTTTCATATTGTCTAAGCCAATCCCTTTTCTATTCAAGGCCATAGGAATGAAGCATTTATGTGGTTTGTATTGTCAAGTGGTTTTCTTAAAGGATCATTATAACCTCTTAGTTTGAATCTTGAAAATGTAACATCTTATTCATTTCAACCAACATTTTCAACCTCTTTTTCAAGCTAGTATTGAGTGGTCTAGAAAACTATTAATTGGTATGATTCCAAGCACTATTATAGTAAATACGAGGAAAGGTTTCTTTTGGAATGGTATTGAATAATTCAAATTTTACTTGCATTCTACTACCATAAATGAATTATTAGATCGAGAAACCCTCATTTTTTGTTCCTATGAAAATATATTACAAAAAATGTGTTTTAACATAGATTATGATTCCCTAGAATGAAAAACCCATAAAAACCCAAAACAATAGCCCTAGGAGATGATGTGGAAGAAGGAATGTAGAACCCAAGGAGGTTAATTTATATTTCAACTTCCCCATGGTGTAAATTTTGCATACAAAATCCGTTTAGAGAATTTCCTGGACTATTACAAACCTTAGCTAATGCTCTATGAGTTTGGTAGGCCACACAATCAAAGATTCATGGCCCCCATACCCACTATCAAATATGTAAGGGAAATGATTGAAAACGTGAAGGAAGTTCAAAACTTGAAAAAATAAAGTAAAATTTCCAAGATTTAGAACCATTATGAATCAATGGAGTAAATGGGTGACCACCAATATCCTCTTGATCAATCATCCCCCTTTAGGAAGTAATGCTACCAATTGCATCAAGTTCTTAAATTAGATGGGGAAACATTTATAACTTGAATTTGACTCCTAGTGAGTTGCCTTAGTGAATATCAAGTTCCCAGACTTTTAAAAATTGATAGTGTTAAGGTGTTTTCCTAGTGAGTTCCCTTCATCTTGTCGTGCATGATTTGGTTGATATTCACCTTCTCAATGTATTCATGATTGTTTTATGTAGGTGGCAAGTGATTTACCACCTCTAAGGTGTTTAAGAGAGGTGAAAAATATGGTCAAAGAAAATCCACATTAAATATATAGGGTGCAAGCTAAGGAAAGGGGGGATAATTAATCCAAACTCATTCTCTCCCATAGCCTTGGTACTAATGGTGTAAGACCCATATCAGAGTGGGAAAAAAATCGATGGGGTATTGTGCATGTTATTTCTACAAATTCAACCATACCTTGACTTTCAATTAAAACTTGTTTGGAACATGATGTTTATTGTGTTGTTGTAACCTACCTAGAACTTGAAATATTTTATGTTGTGGAAAAACATTACCTTAAAAGTTATTGTAAATTTTTATGTTGTTGACCAAGGATGGTCAAGGATGACTGTAATTAAATATTTTTATTATTTATTAATTAAAATAGGAGACACCTATCCAGATGAGACTGTTGAAGAGTGTTCACTGACCCATTAGAAGGAATGAATTGGCGTAGAAGGAAAATTGACAAGTGGCAGCAACTGCACTCACTTTCTAGCTAATGCAGGAGGCAACTTCCCTAAAAATTTGGTCATGTTCCCCAAGGAAGTGGAACTCAGCAGGTGGCTCATTAAATGAAAAAAACTGACCTAAAGACCTAGGCATTCTTATATCCATCGAATGAGCAGAAGGCTCACTAACTATGCATTGTGGATGGATGAATACTGAAAATTTAAGCACACAAGAGGAATTCGATGAGGGGAAAGCTAAAGTGAGTTGCTAGTGTAAGGACTGCAAGTTTATTCTGTTGAGTTGCAGAGAGTGTTTCGTCTGCAAGTTTGACTGCTATAATGCAGAGAGATTATTATGTTCTTCTACACAGTATCTTCGTCCTAGTGGTTCAGTGAATAGGCTCGGGGGTCCTGAAGCATGTAATCTTGGCTGCTTCTAGGAGACGGTTGGGAGGAATGGTATTCTTTGGGTGTTTGTCCACCTCAACAGTTAAATAGGTTCCACATTGTTTTGGTTTATTTGCTTCTAAATGGTTATATATACTTTTGAAAGTTTTTATCTATAAGTTATCAGGTTTCTAATGCTCCTTAGATTGTCTAATAGCTGTTAAGATTATTCAATATAGAATTGATAATTATTTTCTGTGTAAAAGCTTGTATGATTAGATTTGAAATATAGAATAATTAGATATGAAAATCCTCTCTGTATTTTTCCTTTCACCGAAGTGATGTACTCTAGTACAAATATTTTGTTTAAATATATAGATTAGAGATGATCTCAATATTAGCAGAATGTTGATCCTATCAATTGTAAGCATATAAATCTTATACTGTAATAATATACAGATATTATTGAAAACCTGAAAATTTTATATTTTATAACATCATTGTTTTTATATAGTACTTACCATTATAGATATGTAACTATTTATAAACATTAGACAGATAACCTAAGAATCAAAAGAACTTCATCTTTTAAACATAGTGCAATACCTATCTATATTTTATGTAACTAAACAAATGTTAGATGTATCGTCATTTACATAATATCGCAGGTTTAAACAAGGGTATCATTCACCCAAAACAATTATAAAGTACAGAATTCACATTTTGAAGTTCATTGCTAATTTAAGTCGGGTTCCAAAACCCTTAAGCATAAAATAAACCTATGTTTAGATATAACCTCATATTCTATTTATATGATTTATAAACATTTAGAATTCATTTTAAAAAGAACAAACAAACGTTTAGATGATAGATGGGCAGTTTGTCGATGAATGGATAAACGTTTAGAGTAAGTATTCTACTTACTATTCTGATTCCTTTATATCAAAAAAATATTGTATGGCACCTTAAGCATTGCAATACTTTCTGCTAATACTGGAAGAATCATAGTTATTTCAGTACAGTTATAAAATATTTTCTTTCATCTCCATTCTATCCAAATAGCAAATATTTGAATAAAAATCATATATTTCATACCTTATGTCATGCTAGTATTTTTGCAAAAATAATTTTATATAGTCACATTTATTTTTCAAAATAATCTTCATTTTCAAACAGATGCATTCTATTTTTCTCCCAAGGTTTCATAAGCATTCTGATATTACATTGATTATCCATACACTGTTTCGTAGCATTTGTAAAAACAAATATCTAAATATATTTCTACATTTTCCTATGTTTGTTTTCAAATATAAATTTCTTATTACAAAACCCTAATGTTTCATTTCTTTTCTAAACCCTAGTCAGTTTCCTCTTTCATTTATGTTATTATATCCAAAGCTTCAAACATTTATGCATAAACGTAGTGCTAAAACCAGTTTGTTTTTCCAAGAATCGTAAGTAGGGTTTCATCGTCATATTACATTGAAGATTGAAACGAAACAAATTCTTTAACAGTCAAATTATTTTTTTTATTGTTTTCATTTTCCGAAACATTCATAAACGCAACAAGCATTCTATGCATTTCACATTTATTTTTATAGTCATCCTAACATCTATTATATTTCTTTTAGAAATAGCTTCTTTTGCTAAAAACAAGAACAAGACGAATGTACGAGAACCCTCGGCATCTTTTCCATTTAAACTTTTCATTTCATAGTTTTCATTTCACAAAACATCAAAGTTTTTCGTTACATAGAACATGTTCCTTTCCACATTCAAAAACTCAAAACCAGAGTCGTGGTTCGTAAAAACATTATACAGGGTTTTACCCTTAGAAACTGCTAATAGTCTACTGAAGGTTCAAAACCCTCATCGACCTTTTTAAACTTTACATCAAGAGCCAAAAGGAAACAAAAATGACTGAGAAAACATCCATTACAGTCGGCTTTAGGAACCAAAAACCAAAACCTAAGCTTCGTTCGGCCAACATTGTAACTATTGGAGTCTTTTTCCCAAAAGCTATCAACTTACGAAACCACATCAAAGGCCCTACGAGAGCGTGCAGGAAACCACCGGAGCTTACCAGAGGAAAAGAAGGTTTATCCATCCACTGTGGATGCTCCAAAGTTAAAACTGGAAGTGGGTGCCTGCAACACATGCCACAACAATTTTTTAAGACGAGTTAAAAGTATTACAAAGTATTGATACAGCAATGAAACCCTGTCAAAGTGTAGTTCTTACCTTCAAGGTTTGGAACCGAGCTATTCTGCATCCCAAGACGATGACAAAGCTTTCGCCATGAATAGAAATCATTTAAAAACACAGAAGGTTCTTCAACCACCAAAGTTTTGAACCCTCGACCGAATGCATTTGCATTTACATGGACTGAAAGACCCTAATACTACCTCGACGATTGTAGGACTAAACCAAGAAGACTCATGACTGTAACTTTAAGTGTTTTCATCAACTTACAGATCCAGGATCAAAACCCTGGAGGAGCATAATTCTTCAACCTACATTCAGGCAGCCTATGGGCCCCATTCAACTCACAATGAATACCGAGAATACCGTGAAGTTCTTTTACATACATAATGCTAGGGTTATGAATCAACGATGGAGGGTTGTCGAGATCAATGGTTGGTAGAATGCCAACGTGCTACATCGTAAACCGAGCAAACAGTAATTAATAATATATTAATGGCAGCACCCATACTAGAGCCAGCAATGTAGGATTCAAGGGTTACACAACATACAGCTAGGATGAGTATCGACCAATGATACATGCCAGATCACGTGGAAGGATGGAGTGGTACAACAACTCATCTTTCCACTTTGGAGCATTGAATGTCAACCGGAGCCTGATAACCCTGCCATTATCAAATCATTCCGTCAACTTTTTCATCATTGCATGGGTACGATATCATATATATCATTAATGAAGGATTGGATCATGAAACCATAGCTTAGGTCTAACATTGCTTAGCATTATATTTCTAGTTCGATTTTATATCATGCATTCGTGCATAGTATAGTTTAAACTCTATGTAGTATTATTTCATATGTCTATTATAACATACAATTGTTTATAGTATAGTTTCAATACTGTTTATAGCAATAGTTTCAATTATAATATATTATGTTTACAATATAGTGCTAATGTCACATTAGCATTGCATTTATATATATTAATTTATATATTGCAATACATGGATTATATTTCGTAATGTTATATTATTACATTATTTCTCAAATAGAAATTATTCATATATTACTTTTGTAATGTCCTAATGTTATGAAATCATTGTATTATTTCAAATAAAAATTATATATGTTATTGCAATATGAAAGACTATAACATATAGTTTATATGTATAGAACATATAGTCCATTGACTAGGCACATTAATATCATCTTTCATATAATATTGTTTTTCACAAGTGTGTAGAACTTAGAATTTCTATACTGTGTCTCTTTTAGCATTATTATAACCTTAGAATAAAATAAATAGAATGCTAAGTCTATAGTTTGTATGAGTACTTTTGAAATTACTATCTTGACTTTAATGATGATATTATACGATCATTAATTGTAGTATTTTAACATGTACTTGGATGCTGCAAAACAGAACTTGGAAGAGTATCAGAAACCATCTTATAACTAGATTAGGACTGAGAATCCATACCTCCGCCTTTTCCAAGTCATCGCAAGAAAGTACTTAAGACTCAATTATTTTACACTGACAACGAACTTAAAAGAAAACAAGTACTTCTATTTTATTTTTATGTTGTCTTGTAGAATATCCTACCTGTAGTATGCACATGAAAACAATTTCAATAGCCTTAGGTAAATGTAGCTAAGTAATCTCCAGGGTGTCTCGTAGGACCCCTTCGTCAAACAAACAAACAAGCTGTTAGTACTATTTTTAAAGTTATTCCTTCAATACTATATGTATGCATTTCTAGAACTCAAATAAGTCAGAATTATTGTACTCATATGCTTAGTCAAAAGAGTCGTTATTGAGGTATTTAACATCTGCTTAATTAAGTAGCTTTTCATTTACAATTAATTATTGAGAGTTATGACAGGACATCGTCATTAATTACATTAGTTAAGCCTTCATTTCATTTTTTTTAATTCCTCATCAAATGATATTGTTTAATTTGGCTATTATAATTTTTTTTTTTTTTTGGAAATTTCGGAATGTTACGTGTGGTATCAGAGCTTATGTTCAAACTCTAGGCTTGAAAAGGGTCCAAGAACACGCAACAGAAATATTATTACAGCAGAAAATCTTACTAATTAAAATTTTAATTATGGTATTACACAAAAATTATTTTCAGTTACAGGTATGGAGAACTCAACTGAACATGTAGAGGACAGATTTCAACCAAACAACCATAGCTTGGGACAGCGCTATGCAGAAGAAGGTCACGGTGAACTAAATGATAGTTCATCTGAATTGTTACGAGCATTCCATGAACTAAAGGTAGAAATTAGGTCTGTGAAACAAGACAATGAAAGAATTCTGCAGGCACAAGAACAATTAAACCAAATGTTGTTTGAACAGTGCCCCATTGATGAGCAAGGGAGAGATAATGAAGATATCTCAAAGGCTGAGGATCTGCCTCACAGTAACAAAAGTAAGAAAATGAAAATCGATGATGTGAACATTAGTTCAACATCATCAGGAGATGCTATTGAATCACGCAAAAAGAGATGAAACTATTCAAGCGATAGCAGTAAGGGAGATTACAAACCCAGAAAGAAAAGCCATAAAGAGTATGAAAAGATTTCTGGGGAGTTCAAAAATATTAGACCTCCAACTTTCAATGGAGAAACGGAGAAGGGCGAGACAGCTAAAGCATGGATGTCCGGTATGAAGAAATATTTCCAGATTTATAACTATTCAGAATCCTTGAAAGCAAAAATGGCTATATATAACTTAACCGGAAAAGCGGATATTTGGTGGCAGGACATCAAAAGAGTAAAAGGTATCAAGGATAAAGATGTAAACTAAAGTACTTTTAAATGATACTTTAAAAAGAAGTTTTTATCTGAACAATACTATGAAGAAAAATCCAAAGAGTTCTATGACTTGAAACTAGGAGGTATGAACATGAAGGAAATGAACAGTAAATTTCTGAACTTACTGAGATATGTGCCATACCTCATAGAAGAAAAACCAAAAAATTCAAAGATATTTGAGC
This sequence comes from Larix kaempferi, assembly GCA_027924585.1. Taxonomy (NCBI): domain Eukaryota; kingdom Viridiplantae; phylum Streptophyta; class Pinopsida; order Pinales; family Pinaceae; genus Larix; species Larix kaempferi. Next base: position 2,889,116 of record BSBM01000579.1, on the reverse strand, counting down.
TGCCTACCTTTCAATATTAAGGACAGAATCGAGTATGACAGTCCTAAGACCTTGGAAGAGGCTATGCGAAAGGCAGTTTTCTATTATGACACAAATCGAAAAAGAGAAGGAATGTTGAACTGGAAAAGTCATAAGCTCAACAATTTTGAGCTGAAAAAGAAAAATTTCAGGTTCAGTGGAAATTCCGGTTTCCAAAAGAAAAAATTTTAGAATCGGAATTATCAAGGGAATAATTCCAGAAACAATCAACAGCAGAATTCTACAGTACCCAGAAATGCTCCTAATAATACTAGGACCAATGAGCAAAAGGCACCCATCAAATGTTTCGAGTGTCAAGGTCCCCACTATGCATCAGAATGTCCCTTGAGGAAGCGGAAAGCTAACAACATTCACTCCATTCAGACTGAACCTACTATCGAAGATGTAGCAAGGGAGATGTCCCGAATCAATGCATCACTCGACAACAAGCAAGCAGATCATCAAATCTCTATGGTAGAGATTGAAGGTATGCTACAAAATCATCCTGTTACTATTTTAATTGATCCAGGTGCTATCTTAAGTTATATATCACCAGATATAGTGGAAAGTCTTAGGTTAAAAACAAAAAAGTTCAGTAAATCTTGGTTAGTTAGACTAGCAACTGGAATAAAGAGGAAAGTCTCAGATTTTATAGAAAGTTGTGCTTTATCCATGAATCAATTACAGACACAAATCAAGTTGAATATTTTACCTTTAGGATCTTATGATATTATAATCGGGATGGACTGGTTAGAAGCCCATCATGTCATTCTGAACTGTTACGAAAAAAGTTTTACATGTTTAAATGAAGAAGGAAAAACTGTAGAAATAAAAGGTATCCCAAGAAAGGTAACCCTTAGACAGATTTCAGCCATGCAAGTTAAGAGGGCAGTTAGGAAAGGATCACTACAACAAAATATCCCTTTAGGGGTGATTTTGGCTTGCGGGGGTCCTGGTAAAACCCCCCCTAAAATTTTTTTCAGACCTTTGGAGGTGGTCTTTTAAAACCGCCCCTAAAAGTCATGGAAATTGGACTTTTGGGGGTGGTTTTTTTTAAACCCGCCCCCAAAAGTCCTGAAATTTGACTTTTGGGGGCGGTTTTTGGAAAACCCCCCCAAAAGCCCAATTCTCAAAGTCATGAGAATTGAACTTTGGGAGGCGGTTTGTTTGGAAGCCCCCTTAAAAGTCATGCAAATTGAACTTTTGGAGGCGGTTGTTTGAAAAGCCCCCCTAAAAGCCCAATTCTCAAGACTTTTGGGGGTGGTTCTAAAAAGACCCCCCCTAAAGGTTTTTTTGAAGGCGGTTATTTAAAGCCCCCCCAAAAAAATTCATGAGAATTCTCATGACTTTTGGGGGGGGTTTTAAATAACCGCCTTCAAAAAAACCTTTAGGGGGGGGTCTTTTTAGAACCTCCACCAAAATTCATGAGAATTCTCATGACTTTTAGGGGGTTTTTAAATAACCACCTTCAAAAACACCTTAGGGGGGGGGGGGGTTAAATAACCGCCTTCAAAAACACCTTTAGGGGGTGTCTTTTTAGATCCTCCCCCAAAATTCTTCATTTTTAATTTCTTGGTTGATATTTCATGTAGTGAACAAATTACTTAGTTGATAGATTATATAGTGAACAAATTACTTGGTAATTACTAACATATATTAATGATTTTTGCATTGTATACAAAGAATGCATTGAGTACTTTGAACTTGATGGATAAATAACTCAAGTGGTTGAGTGCTTTGAGTTTCATTCATGAGGGAGGGATGAGAACTTCCAGGGGGATCAAGAAACCCCATGGTTGGTGGGAAAAATCATGGGGCATCGTGCCCTATTCTACAATAGTTAGCCATGAGGTTCCTCTCTCAAGTTACTTCATCCTCTTGTTGTGAGAAGAACTAGAGAACATATGGGAATTTGTACAGTTTGAAAAAGAGTAGGCTTCAACAATCTAGGGCTGAGGAAAAGGTTAGATGTTAAGGTGAGGTACGAGGTGAGGGGGTTAGAAGTTTACTCTTCCAAGGATTTGTACGATTCATGGCCCCCATACCCACTATCAAATATGTAAGGGAAATGATTGAAAACGTGAAGGAAGTTCAAAACTTGAAAAAATAAAGTAAAATTTCCAAGATTTAGAACCATTATGAATCAATGGAGTAAATGGGTGACCACCAATATCCTCTTGATCAATCATCCCCCTTTAGGAAGTAATGCTACCAATTGCATCAAGTTCTTAAATTAGATGGGGAAACATTTATAACTTGAATTTGACTCCTAGTGAGTTGCCTTAGTGAATATCAAGTTCCCAGACTTTTAAAAATTGATAGTGTTAAGGTGTTTTCCTAGTGAGTTCCCTTCATCTTGTCGTGCATGATTTGGTTGATATTCACCTTCTCAATGTATTCATGATTGTTTTATGTAGGTGGCAAGTGATTTACCACCTCTAAGGTGTTTAAGAGAGGTGAAAAATATGGTCAAAGAAAATCCACATTAAATATATAGGGTGCAAGCTAAGGAAAGGGGGGATAATTAATCCAAACTCATTCTCTCCCATAGCCTTGGTACTAATGGTGTAAGACCCATATCAGAGTGGGAAAAAAATCGATGGGGTATTGTGCATGTTATTTCTACAAATTCAACCATACCTTGACTTTCAATTAAAACTTGTTTGGAACATGATGTTTATTGTGTTGTTGTAACCTACCTAGAACTTGAAATATTTTATGTTGTGGAAAAACATTACCTTAAAAGTTATTGTAAATTTTTATGTTGTTGACCAAGGATGGTCAAGGATGACTGTAATTAAATATTTTTATTATTTATTAATTAAAATAGGAGACACCTATCCAGATGAGACTGTTGAAGAGTGTTCACTGACCCATTAGAAGGAATGAATTGGCGTAGAAGGAAAATTGACAAGTGGCAGCAACTGCACTCACTTTCTAGCTAATGCAGGAGGCAACTTCCCTAAAAATTTGGTCATGTTCCCCAAGGAAGTGGAACTCAGCAGGTGGCTCATTAAATGAAAAAAACTGACCTAAAGACCTAGGCATTCTTATATCCATCGAATGAGCAGAAGGCTCACTAACTATGCATTGTGGATGGATGAATACTGAAAATTTAAGCACACAAGAGGAATTCGATGAGGGGAAAGCTAAAGTGAGTTGCTAGTGTAAGGACTGCAAGTTTATTCTGTTGAGTTGCAGAGAGTGTTTCGTCTGCAAGTTTGACTGCTATAATGCAGAGAGATTATTATGTTCTTCTACACAGTATCTTCGTCCTAGTGGTTCAGTGAATAGGCTCGGGGGTCCTGAAGCATGTAATCTTGGCTGCTTCTAGGAGACGGTTGGGAGGAATGGTATTCTTTGGGTGTTTGTCCACCTCAACAGTTAAATAGGTTCCACATTGTTTTGGTTTATTTGCTTCTAAATGGTTATATATACTTTTGAAAGTTTTTATCTATAAGTTATCAGGTTTCTAATGCTCCTTAGATTGTCTAATAGCTGTTAAGATTATTCAATATAGAATTGATAATTATTTTCTGTGTAAAAGCTTGTATGATTAGATTTGAAATATAGAATAATTAGATATGAAAATCCTCTCTGTATTTTTCCTTTCACCGAAGTGATGTACTCTAGTACAAATATTTTGTTTAAATATATAGATTAGAGATGATCTCAATATTAGCAGAATGTTGATCCTATCAATTGTAAGCATATAAATCTTATACTGTAATAATATACAGATATTATTGAAAACCTGAAAATTTTATATTTTATAACATCATTGTTTTTATATAGTACTTACCATTATAGATATGTAACTATTTATAAACATTAGACAGATAACCTAAGAATCAAAAGAACTTCATCTTTTAAACATAGTGCAATACCTATCTATATTTTATGTAACTAAACAAATGTTAGATGTATCGTCATTTACATAATATCGCAGGTTTAAACAAGGGTATCATTCACCCAAAACAATTATAAAGTACAGAATTCACATTTTGAAGTTCATTGCTAATTTAAGTCGGGTTCCAAAACCCTTAAGCATAAAATAAACCTATGTTTAGATATAACCTCATATTCTATTTATATGATTTATAAACATTTAGAATTCATTTTAAAAAGAACAAACAAACGTTTAGATGATAGATGGGCAGTTTGTCGATGAATGGATAAACGTTTAGAGTAAGTATTCTACTTACTATTCTGATTCCTTTATATCAAAAAAATATTGTATGGCACCTTAAGCATTGCAATACTTTCTGCTAATACTGGAAGAATCATAGTTATTTCAGTACAGTTATAAAATATTTTCTTTCATCTCCATTCTATCCAAATAGCAAATATTTGAATAAAAATCATATATTTCATACCTTATGTCATGCTAGTATTTTTGCAAAAATAATTTTATATAGTCACATTTATTTTTCAAAATAATCTTCATTTTCAAACAGATGCATTCTATTTTTCTCCCAAGGTTTCATAAGCATTCTGATATTACATTGATTATCCATACACTGTTTCGTAGCATTTGTAAAAACAAATATCTAAATATATTTCTACATTTTCCTATGTTTGTTTTCAAATATAAATTTCTTATTACAAAACCCTAATGTTTCATTTCTTTTCTAAACCCTAGTCAGTTTCCTCTTTCATTTATGTTATTATATCCAAAGCTTCAAACATTTATGCATAAACGTAGTGCTAAAACCAGTTTGTTTTTCCAAGAATCGTAAGTAGGGTTTCATCGTCATATTACATTGAAGATTGAAACGAAACAAATTCTTTAACAGTCAAATTATTTTTTTTATTGTTTTCATTTTCCGAAACATTCATAAACGCAACAAGCATTCTATGCATTTCACATTTATTTTTATAGTCATCCTAACATCTATTATATTTCTTTTAGAAATAGCTTCTTTTGCTAAAAACAAGAACAAGACGAATGTACGAGAACCCTCGGCATCTTTTCCATTTAAACTTTTCATTTCATAGTTTTCATTTCACAAAACATCAAAGTTTTTCGTTACATAGAACATGTTCCTTTCCACATTCAAAAACTCAAAACCAGAGTCGTGGTTCGTAAAAACATTATACAGGGTTTTACCCTTAGAAACTGCTAATAGTCTACTGAAGGTTCAAAACCCTCATCGACCTTTTTAAACTTTACATCAAGAGCCAAAAGGAAACAAAAATGACTGAGAAAACATCCATTACAGTCGGCTTTAGGAACCAAAAACCAAAACCTAAGCTTCGTTCGGCCAACATTGTAACTATTGGAGTCTTTTTCCCAAAAGCTATCAACTTACGAAACCACATCAAAGGCCCTACGAGAGCGTGCAGGAAACCACCGGAGCTTACCAGAGGAAAAGAAGGTTTATCCATCCACTGTGGATGCTCCAAAGTTAAAACTGGAAGTGGGTGCCTGCAACACATGCCACAACAATTTTTTAAGACGAGTTAAAAGTATTACAAAGTATTGATACAGCAATGAAACCCTGTCAAAGTGTAGTTCTTACCTTCAAGGTTTGGAACCGAGCTATTCTGCATCCCAAGACGATGACAAAGCTTTCGCCATGAATAGAAATCATTTAAAAACACAGAAGGTTCTTCAACCACCAAAGTTTTGAACCCTCGACCGAATGCATTTGCATTTACATGGACTGAAAGACCCTAATACTACCTCGACGATTGTAGGACTAAACCAAGAAGACTCATGACTGTAACTTTAAGTGTTTTCATCAACTTACAGATCCAGGATCAAAACCCTGGAGGAGCATAATTCTTCAACCTACATTCAGGCAGCCTATGGGCCCCATTCAACTCACAATGAATACCGAGAATACCGTGAAGTTCTTTTACATACATAATGCTAGGGTTATGAATCAACGATGGAGGGTTGTCGAGATCAATGGTTGGTAGAATGCCAACGTGCTACATCGTAAACCGAGCAAACAGTAATTAATAATATATTAATGGCAGCACCCATACTAGAGCCAGCAATGTAGGATTCAAGGGTTACACAACATACAGCTAGGATGAGTATCGACCAATGATACATGCCAGATCACGTGGAAGGATGGAGTGGTACAACAACTCATCTTTCCACTTTGGAGCATTGAATGTCAACCGGAGCCTGATAACCCTGCCATTATCAAATCATTCCGTCAACTTTTTCATCATTGCATGGGTACGATATCATATATATCATTAATGAAGGATTGGATCATGAAACCATAGCTTAGGTCTAACATTGCTTAGCATTATATTTCTAGTTCGATTTTATATCATGCATTCGTGCATAGTATAGTTTAAACTCTATGTAGTATTATTTCATATGTCTATTATAACATACAATTGTTTATAGTATAGTTTCAATACTGTTTATAGCAATAGTTTCAATTATAATATATTATGTTTACAATATAGTGCTAATGTCACATTAGCATTGCATTTATATATATTAATTTATATATTGCAATACATGGATTATATTTCGTAATGTTATATTATTACATTATTTCTCAAATAGAAATTATTCATATATTACTTTTGTAATGTCCTAATGTTATGAAATCATTGTATTATTTCAAATAAAAATTATATATGTTATTGCAATATGAAAGACTATAACATATAGTTTATATGTATAGAACATATAGTCCATTGACTAGGCACATTAATATCATCTTTCATATAATATTGTTTTTCACAAGTGTGTAGAACTTAGAATTTCTATACTGTGTCTCTTTTAGCATTATTATAACCTTAGAATAAAATAAATAGAATGCTAAGTCTATAGTTTGTATGAGTACTTTTGAAATTACTATCTTGACTTTAATGATGATATTATACGATCATTAATTGTAGTATTTTAACATGTACTTGGATGCTGCAAAACAGAACTTGGAAGAGTATCAGAAACCATCTTATAACTAGATTAGGACTGAGAATCCATACCTCCGCCTTTTCCAAGTCATCGCAAGAAAGTACTTAAGACTCAATTATTTTACACTGACAACGAACTTAAAAGAAAACAAGTACTTCTATTTTATTTTTATGTTGTCTTGTAGAATATCCTACCTGTAGTATGCACATGAAAACAATTTCAATAGCCTTAGGTAAATGTAGCTAAGTAATCTCCAGGGTGTCTCGTAGGACCCCTTCGTCAAACAAACAAACAAGCTGTTAGTACTATTTTTAAAGTTATTCCTTCAATACTATATGTATGCATTTCTAGAACTCAAATAAGTCAGAATTATTGTACTCATATGCTTAGTCAAAAGAGTCGTTATTGAGGTATTTAACATCTGCTTAATTAAGTAGCTTTTCATTTACAATTAATTATTGAGAGTTATGACAGGACATCGTCATTAATTACATTAGTTAAGCCTTCATTTCATTTTTTTTAATTCCTCATCAAATGATATTGTTTAATTTGGCTATTATAATTTTTTTTTTTTTTGGAAATTTCGGAATGTTACGTGTGGTATCAGAGCTTATGTTCAAACTCTAGGCTTGAAAAGGGTCCAAGAACACGCAACAGAAATATTATTACAGCAGAAAATCTTACTAATTAAAATTTTAATTATGGTATTACACAAAAATTATTTTCAGTTACAGGTATGGAGAACTCAACTGAACATGTAGAGGACAGATTTCAACCAAACAACCATAGCTTGGGACAGCGCTATGCAGAAGAAGGTCACGGTGAACTAAATGATAGTTCATCTGAATTGTTACGAGCATTCCATGAACTAAAGGTAGAAATTAGGTCTGTGAAACAAGACAATGAAAGAATTCTGCAGGCACAAGAACAATTAAACCAAATGTTGTTTGAACAGTGCCCCATTGATGAGCAAGGGAGAGATAATGAAGATATCTCAAAGGCTGAGGATCTGCCTCACAGTAACAAAAGTAAGAAAATGAAAATCGATGATGTGAACATTAGTTCAACATCATCAGGAGATGCTATTGAATCACGCAAAAAGAGATGAAACTATTCAAGCGATAGCAGTAAGGGAGATTACAAACCCAGAAAGAAAAGCCATAAAGAGTATGAAAAGATTTCTGGGGAGTTCAAAAATATTAGACCTCCAACTTTCAATGGAGAAACGGAGAAGGGCGAGACAGCTAAAGCATGGATGTCCGGTATGAAGAAATATTTCCAGATTTATAACTATTCAGAATCCTTGAAAGCAAAAATGGCTATATATAACTTAACCGGAAAAGCGGATATTTGGTGGCAGGACATCAAAAGAGTAAAAGGTATCAAGGATAAAGATGTAAACTAAAGTACTTTTAAATGATACTTTAAAAAGAAGTTTTTATCTGAACAATACTATGAAGAAAAATCCAAAGAGTTCTATGACTTGAAACTAGGAGGTATGAACATGAAGGAAATGAACAGTAAATTTCTGAACTTACTGAGATATGTGCCATACCTCATAGAAGAAAAACCAAAAAATTCAAAGATATTTGAGCTGCCTACCTTTCAATATTAAGGACAGAATCGAGTATGACAGTCCTAAGACCTTGGAAGAGGCTATGCGAAAGGCAGTTTTCTATTATGACACAAATCGAAAAAGAGAAGGAATGTTGAACTGGAAAAGTCATAAGCTCAACAATTTTGAGCTGAAAAAGAAAAATTTCAGGTTCAGTGGAAATTCCGGTTTCCAAAAGAAAAAATTTTAGAATCGGAATTATCAAGGGAATAATTCCAGAAACAATCAACAGCAGAATTCTACAGTACCCAGAAATGCTCCTAATAATACTAGGACCAATGAGCAAAAGGCACCCATCAAATGTTTCGAGTGTCAAGGTCCCCACTATGCATCAGAATGTCCCTTGAGGAAGCGGAAAGCTAACAACATTCACTCCATTCAGACTGAACCTACTATCGAAGATGTAGCAAGGGAGATGTCCCGAATCAATGCATCACTCGACAACAAGCAAGCAGATCATCAAATCTCTATGGTAGAGATTGAAGGTATGCTACAAAATCATCCTGTTACTATTTTAATTGATCCAGGTGCTATCTTAAGTTATATATCACCAGATATAGTGGAAAGTCTTAGGTTAAAAACAAAAAAGTTCAGTAAATCTTGGTTAGTTAGACTAGCAACTGGAATAAAGAGGAAAGTCTCAGATTTTATAGAAAGTTGTGCTTTATCCATGAATCAATTACAGACACAAATCAAGTTGAATATTTTACCTTTAGGATCTTATGATATTATAATCGGGATGGACTGGTTAGAAGCCCATCATGTCATTCTGAACTGTTACGAAAAAAGTTTTACATGTTTAAATGAAGAAGGAAAAACTGTAGAAATAAAAGGTATCCCAAGAAAGGTAACCCTTAGACAGATTTCAGCCATGCAAGTTAAGAGGGCAGTTAGGAAAGGATCACTACAACAAAATATCCCTTTAGGGGTGATTTTGGCTTGCGGGGGTCCTGGTAAAACCCCCCCTAAAATTTTTTTCAGACCTTTGGAGGTGGTCTTTTAAAACCGCCCCTAAAAGTCATGGAAATTGGACTTTTGGGGGTGGTTTTTTTTAAACCCGCCCCCAAAAGTCCTGAAATTTGACTTTTGGGGGCGGTTTTTGGAAAACCCCCCCCAAAAGCCCAATTCTCAAAGTCATGAGAATTGAACTTTGGGAGGCGGTTTGTTTGGAAGCCCCCTTAAAAGTCATGCAAATTGAACTTTTGGAGGCGGTTGTTTGAAAAGCCCCCCTAAAAGCCCAATTCTCAAGACTTTTGGGGGTGGTTCTAAAAAGACCCCCCCTAAAGGTTTTTTTGAAGGCGGTTATTTAAAGCCCCCCCAAAAAAATTCATGAGAATTCTCATGACTTTTGGGGGGGGTTTTAAATAACCGCCTTCAAAAAAAACCTTTAGGGGGGGGGTCTTTTTAGAACCTCCACCAAAATTCATGAGAATTCTCATGACTTTTAGGGGGTTTTTAAATAACCACCTTCAAAAACACCTTAGGGGGGGGGGGGGTTAAATAACCGCCTTCAAAAACACCTTTAGGGGGTGTCTTTTTAGATCCTCCCCCAAAATTCTTCATTTTTAATTTCTTGGTTGATATTTCATGTAGTGAACAAATTACTTAGTTGATAGATTATATAGTGAACAAATTACTTGGTAATTACTAACATATATTAATGATTTTTGCATTGTATACAAAGAATGCATTGAGTACTTTGAACTTGATGGATAAATAACTCAAGTGGTTGAGTGCTTTGAGTTTCATTCATGAGGGAGGGATGAGAACTTCCAGGGGGATCAAGAAACCCCATGGTTGGTGGGAAAAATCATGGGGCATCGTGCCCTATTCTACAATAGTTAGCCATGAGGTTCCTCTCTCAAGTTACTTCATCCTCTTGTTGTGAGAAGAACTAGAGAACATATGGGAATTTGTACAGTTTGAAAAAGAGTAGGCTTCAACAATCTAGGGCTGAGGAAAAGGTTAGATGTTAAGGTGAGGTACGAGGTGAGGGGGTTAGAAGTTTACTCTTCCAAGATGCATGAATTCATTGCATGGGTCAAGTGTGACAAGTGCATGAGTCATTTACATGCATTGGTTGTGTTAGGTCAGTGTCTTAGTGGCATTATTTATGGTGGCCATTTCAATATTTGTAACATTGAGGATGGTTCTCGTGGCCTAGAACATGTCCTATGAACTAAACTTAGGGTCTAATGCCATATTAATTTTCCATGGGAATGATGGTCCATGCATGTTAACCTAGAATACCACATAAGAATCTCTAGCCCACATGTGAGATTATCATGATCATCATTGTCATCATCGTCGTTGTCATTGTTGTTGTTGGTTTGTCCATGGTTATGTAAACCAATAAACCAACCATGGCTTAATATTTATAGGTTATATAAACCAATAATTTTGAGATCTATAACACCAAAAATTAAAATATTCCTTCCAATTTCAACATGCTAGTTATTTTCATTCCATCGCCCTTTCTTCTCATTGTTTTCCCCTTTATGTGAAGGGTGACTCAAGTGGCTTCTAGTGGACAACAATGGCAACAACAAATCATAACATAACACAATGCCAGTATCTACGGCCTAGAATATATTGCAAACTAATGGGTTGGATGAATTCAAGATGCAATTACAAGAATTACTAGATAGAGGGTTGATATGACCAAGTGCATCACCTTGCGTAGAACACATATTGTTAGTCAAGAAGAAGGATAGAACCTTTTGGATGTGCATTGGTTATAGAATGCCGAATAAAGTGACAATTAAGAACAAGTACCTCCTACCCAAATTGATGATCCTCTTTATTAACTCAAATGGGAAAAAGTTTTTTCAAAGTTCGACTCAAGTTTTGGGTATCATATTATGAGAGTGGAATAAATTAGTGTACCAAAGACTTCTTTTAGAACTATATATGGGCATTATGTGTTCCTAGTTTCCCCCTCTGCATTGACATATGCTCCATACTTTTCATTTAATTAGCAAATGATGTGTTCCAAAAGTATTTAGACAATTGTGTTTTGGTATTCATTGATGACATCCTAATATATTCTCAAAATGAGGAGGAACGTAACACTTATCACATTTCTTCCTATTGTTGTAGAAGCTACGTGATTACTATCTATATGCTAAGTAAAGAAAATGAAAATTATTTAAGAAGGAGATTAAATATATTAGGCTTCTCATATCTAAAGAAGGATTAAATATACACCCTAATAAGATTGAAGCTATGTCTAGTTGTACAACCCCAAAGAATGCGAACAAAGTAAGAAGATTCTTGGATTAGTTGGATATTGTCAGAGAGTTGTCAAAGGATTCTAAAACATTATAAGATACTTGCCAAAGTTACAAGATAAAGGTGTCAAATTTATGTGGAAAACCATACATGAAGAAAGATACCGAGAACTTAAAGAGAATTCTCATGACAACACCTATAATGATACTTCCTTGCTTTGATAAGGATTTCCTAGTATGGATAAATGCGAGTGGTGAGAGCATTTAGGGAGTGCTCATGAAGGAAGTAAAAGTGGTGGAATATGAGTCTAGGCAGTTAAACATTCACAAGCAAAAGTAAGCAGATCATGACAACTTGGATCTCTTAGTAACAATAGATTCCCTTGTCCTAAATGCATGGAAATATTATTTGATTGATAGAAAGTTTGAATTATGAATAGAACATGAGGTCTTGAGATACTTGTAGACTCACCCACTATTGTTGTTTCTCTTCCTTCATAATTTGGCCTTTCACTAGACTACACTTTCCTAAAATACATGCTTGATTGATTACATATATGTTCACCATATTTACATGCTTTGTCAACAAGAAATAAACAAATATTTTCCTTCCAATCACAGAAAAATCATAAACATTGTATGTAACAACCATTTTTCGAGGAAAAGGGCAGATAACCTACAAATAAAATAGCATTTTTCAAAGAGTTTGAGGTGGGTATTTATGCCATTTTTACATACATGTTTCAAGAATGCACATCCATTCTAAAATTCATGCATGTTAATAATGCACACACACTCTAAAACACGTGCATGTTCCTACTACAATGGTACTAAACCTATATAACCTACCATACTTCCTACCTCAATACTCTCAAACTTAATCCATAGCCTCTAACACCTAAACAATATCACCACAAATAGAATCTATGGGAAATTTCAATCCTCTTATTACATATATGGGAAGCATTCATAGTATTTTCATAGTAGGATTTGGTATCAAGGTCAGGTATGGTGTTTAAGACATTGTGTTTAGTGCTACATGCCTAGAATTTCATTTATGAGATAAACAATTTAGGCTATGTTGACTACCATTTTGGTCATTTTTATAACCTAAAGTGACTAATTTGAAACCCTCGAGAGGTTGGTTCACATCATGTTTGGCCTTGGTTGCTCATAAGATTTATTTATATGATAAAGCTTGGATTTCCTTCCTTGACCATATCAATGTCTTGAGACCGATATGTAATGCTTAAAATGTTGACATGTAACAACTAGCTACATGATTTATCAGAGGCTAAGGATACCCTTGGTAAGTCATATGTGGTGATTCGAGGAATTATTCATGGCTTTGGATTTCTCAAATTTTTGTTTATGGATTAAGGCATGGAATTATTCCCTATATCTTTTTCAAGGCCATAAGACACACACATACTGTTAAAAACCACCAAATGGCACCGGCATCCCCAATCATAGGCCAAAGATACCCTCAATGTGAGGCCATGTCTAGTTGTTCAATGAAACTTATTTGGCACTAGATGTCTAGAAGATTCCTTTAGGGCTTGAGGTTCAACTTTCCTTACCTAACCATGTCTAAGGCCCTAAGACTCATAATCATGGCGAGCAGCTAGACTTAGCTATCATTTTTACGGTTTAGAATCTTTGTCATTACATCCTTAAGATAAAAACCAAAGCTGTTGCGAATATGAACTCCATCTTTGACCTCTTGATCCGAAACCTTATTCAAGGCAAGGTCACTGAGTGGATTGTTATCCTTCAATAATATGACCCTCAACTCATGACCCCAAAGAGTAAAAAGGCTTCAGACGTGGCAAACTTCATTTTGGATTTACCTTCTGATCTTAATCATCCCTGTATCAATGACGATCTTTCAGATGAACATTTGTTCATCGTTTCTTTGGATGGACCTTGGTATGGGGACATCCTCATTTACCTCCACACTCATAAGTTCATTCCTTGTCTCTCTTGTGACTATTGTTGTCAAATTCATCGCAAATCCCCCTAATACCTTCTTATTAGCAATGTTTTATATCGATGAGGAGTCAATACTATCTTACAACAAAGCCTCACTTTCGATGAGGTTGAAGAGGTCTTGAATGACTACCATAGTAGTATTTGTGGTGGCCACCTCTCCAGAATGGATACTACCCAAAGGATAATTTGTGTCGATTATTTATTGCCTACCTTATTTTTTGTAATTTGCATAGAGGCAATGAAGCATTTCCAGAACTTCTAGCTCTTCACTCCCTAGGAAAGAGTGAGTTTTGTGGGTGAGTTTTATCTCTATCATCTTTGTCATTTCTTCATCACTCCAATTCATCAATATTCCTCGCACCAACATTAATGTGATGGGTGTGCTTGTGACAAGTGTCATGTTATGGGTGTCACGAGGGGCTCTATGCAAGGATGCTCAACCAGTCTCTTAAGGGAGAAGGAAGATACTAAGGGATGAATGGTCTTGTTTTCGATTGTGGAGATTCTCAGGTCTGATTGTAGGTGTAGCATTTGAAGAATGCTCAGATTAGAACTGCAATCCAGTATCACAACTTGAGGAGAACACCAAATCATTGATTACTGAGGAATGGAATTTCAAAATCTAATTGAGAAAGAGAATCGTTTGTCTCAACACTTGCAAATATTTGGTAGCTCTATACATTGAAACGATCTGTGAAATTTATCCAGATTAGGGTTGAAGTTACACAGAATCGCCATGGATGTGTGATGTAGCCAGAGTTCTATTGATTAGGGATTCATTTGAAGGTTGTTGTTCCAGAACTGAGTGTGCTTTTATAAACCTGGGTATTTTCATACAAAAGATTCAGGAATCTAAGGTTGTGCCATCAAATTCCTTTCAATATAAATTCTGGCAATGCTTGATGAATTCCTGTAATACTTCAGCATTTCCAATAAGTTAGATTCATTCTTGTAATTTATAGCTTTCTATCAATTAGTTGTTTGAGGATGCAAGTGTGCTCCAGATTTGGGGTTTTTCCACACAACCTTGTTACATATGCCAACAATTAAAGTTTAGATTTTCCAGGATTTAGTAATGTCATTGTTGATATTTGATAGCATATGGAGTTGAGTATTTGGAGCAGGTCTATGGTCTTTCCCTACATCATTTATCAAATCCAACAGCTAATGAACCCAATGCTGGATTGATATAGGGAAATTAAGACACATTCACAATCTAAGAAAACTTCAATAGACCAAAATCTGTATGTAATCTAACTAAATCCAGCTACCCAGTTATAGAAACTCATTCTGTAACACTAACTCTCAGACATCCTTCTTGAGAAAACCCAATGCCTGATATAAGGCAATCCAAGCTTCAAAACACCCTGTAATATCCCAACAACCAATGTATGTCTTGGCAAGTGTTCCATGGCATTAGTTTATGTAACTGACTTGGTATTGCATGTAATTGCTTAACAAGTGTTTATTTAATCTCATAATAATTGCATGTAATGTAATCACATAATTTTAAGAATTCAATATCTTCCAACTTGGAACAACCCCAAGTATTTTATTAAGAATGTCCTTCAATTAAAACAAGCAACAACACTACAAAGGGGATATTTTATTAAGGGGATATTTTCTACAATTTCATAATGTGGTAGGCTTTGGGGAGTTTTTGGATTAGAAGCGAGGCACCTAAGGGATCAGTGGGTTAGTGGGCAAGGGTTTTTGGTTTTGTTGGTACTAGTGGTTAAGTGGTTTATAAGTTATCATGTTATTTGGTTTGGGGCTAGATGTTAAGGTTAGGTAAGAGGTGAGGGGGTTAGAGGTTGAAGCTTCCTAGGTGCATGAGTTCATTGCATGGATCAAGTGTGGTAAGTGCATGAGTCATTTACATGGGTTGGTTTTGTTAGGTCAGTGTCTAATTAGTGGCATTATTTATGATGGCCAGGGGATGGGCCTCAAAATACTAGACATGGTTTGAGGAGGAAGACCAACATCTCATGCCTAGAATACATCTATCTCTTATAAACCATGCATAAGTTACAATACCAACACATAATCATTAAGATAACTTGTCCATTAAGCAATGTTCATTATGGGCTTCAAAACCCTCAATTCCATCCACTTAGCAATCAATCCAAGGTTTCTTCAAAGTAATGAAACCACGTACACAAAATAATCTTTATTAATCCATCACCAAAGGTAGATTAACCTCAAATAAGAATAAATAGTGGTGAAAGCCACTTTTTAATGTCAACTAGATATAAAAAAGGCCTTTAAAGAGGGGATGATTCATTATAATAACTAGTGATCACAAGGGGATGTCCCAAAATCCCCCTTTCAAGGTTACATTGGCTTCATAAAAATGCTCCAAAGTGGGAATACTCAGGATTAACCCCTTCCAAATGATGTATTGATGCTCGGCCCAAGTTAATCCATTATACAAAATTTTCAACTCAACTATGGTGGACCAATGAATCCAATAAATGAGAGAGAGATCAGACCATGAATGTCTCTATGATTGCAAAAACCACCTAGAATGTAATTAACCTAGGTTTGGATCCATGATTTAATTGTATACTCATGGCAGGGAAGGCAACATTGTATAAAAGGACTTGAGGCGGTAGACCACCCCTGTGGCATGTATTAGCGATCTCACCTGCCAACAACCTTCACAGTTGTGTTATCATACAGTAATCCAATGGATATGTGGCCTAAGAGTGAAACAACATGCCCTATATATTGCTATAACATGGAATCAAAATACAATCCCATGCTTTAAATTGCATATTGGTATTCACCAAGGTTGGTTGCACTTTCTGCCACAAACCACACATGGCCTATTGAGGGTATCACTAACCTATGATTTAGTATGTTGGTGCCATTAGGTGGTTTTCAGAATTATGAAGGTGTCTTGGGGCCTTCGAAATGGCAATATTATAGGGATGAAGACCTTGCCTTTGGTTCTAAAGAAACCATTAAGGCATTTAGAGACATGCATAATTCCTCAAAGAATCACGTAATACCTTACATGGGTATCCAATATGCTAGACATCCAAAATGTTGTTATGGACAATCCTTTCATTGGATCCAAAGGGTTAGACACAAATTATGATCTTGATGATTCAGATATTGAGTTGGATGAAGTCTGAGATCAATTTGATATGGATATCTAGTAAATATTATTTAATAAAATTCTTATTTGATTCAAACTGAGTACTCTTATGGTTTTCCCTTATTGATTTGACCTCCTTCTTGATTTAGATCTTAATGGTGAATTTCTTTTCACACTCTCTGTGACTTGGAGGATAACTGACAATAGGTCAATATCTTATGTTATTTATCTTTGGTTTAATAAGAAATACTCGTCTATGGGAAAATGATGAAAATGGTCATTGTCATCATCGTAATCATCATCATCATCATTCTCATGATGAATGTCATTTTTCTCATTTTCATCAACATCATTGTCATCACAATCCCATATCTAAGAAGATGGCTATGGAGGAGAACCTTCACACAGATAAATAATAGGTTGAGGTATTGTTTGTTATATAAATTATCTAGACAAGTCAATCCACCAACTAAGAATGGTCATCCACCACCACCACCCATAGAATCAAGAAAGAGATCTCAATTTTTCAATCCTTACTATGTCTAAACCTGGTAAGTTTCCCCATGTTAATTCTAATTAAACCTCAAGCTCCAATCCAAGTTGTCCCCTTCTATTAATTCATTTAAGTTTAATATTTACGATCATACCCCCTTGGAACCCAAACAAACTGATTTATCAAAAAGTGTTTGTAGAGTCCTTAGAGCAATACTTTCCAATCCCTAGCCAACACTATTTATGGTTGAGAATAGGAAAATATCTAATTGTGTTTGACCCCCAACATCCATTCTTGTTTAATGAAAACATCCTTGGAAAATGCTTTCACAGTGGTTCATCTTTCATATATCCAAGAATTTGACATTTGATAATGAAATACAAATGCCAATGACAATCCCTATTAATCATTACTGCAGTCCTGAAGGCTAACACAATAGGACTAGATTCCTATCACGTTATTCCATGCTAATGTATTTAGAGCATAATATTACTTTGAGAACTCTAATTTTTTCAAAGTAATAGTGCCTAAACCATGGCCTAGCGAGTTAATGTCAAGAGTGCATCACCGACAAGAAGGGATGAAAGGATAGGGGCACATTGAATAGGTGGATGGGCCTTTACAACCCAAAATAAAACTATAATCTTTCTAATTGAAATAAACATAAATATATGCCATTGGAGTTGAAATTACCATGGATGTTTTTTTCCCTAACCTCAAATATTTTTGGGCAATTAAATTCGAACCTACTCCCACTTGATGTGATATTTTGGATAGTGTAACTACAAAAATTGAATTTGTCTTTCAGTAAGCCATCACATGGAGAATGCGCACCTTACAAAAATTGAATTTGTCTTTTGGCTAGCTATCACATGGAGAATGCGCGCCTTATTTTGGGTCAAATATGCAAACCGGAGTAGTTTTTGTGGAATGTAATGATTTTAGATGATATGCCAAGAATGGTCCATGTGAGGAATCCCTAATCTGTATTACAAAATGAAGCAAGGTGCCCATACATCCAGACCATTTCACATTCCCCCTTTTCTCAAAGTGGGTGCTATCCTTTCAGCCCTTTCGACTCTGCGAAAGGTAGAGAAGATTCATGAAGACATTTTCAGAGGTGGGTTTGAGTAAGATGTTTTTTTGGTGGGATCATACATAGGTTTACTAAATGTAGGAGTATTGATGATGCACACCAGGTGTTTGACAAAACATTTGACTGAGATGTTGCGTCATGGAATATAATGGTGTGCATGTAATGCCGAATCTAGAAATGCCTGAGTGAGACACTATATCCTGGAATTTGATGATTGCAGCTTATGTACAACATGGTTATGGTGAAGAGGATTTAAAACTATTTGGTCAAATGCATTAGGGAGGCATTAATCCATATTGGATCACCTTTTCTTGTGCTATGGGTTCAAGCACCATCTCGGTGACTCTTAAATAGGGTAAGCAGATTCAAAAATAATTTGTCAAAGTTGGATTTGAGTCCTATGTGTTTGTGGGTAGTTCCCTTATTACCATGTATGCCAAATGCAAAATGGTTGGACAATTTGAAAAGCCTCAATATGAATATTTTGAGGAGGTTAATGCAGTAACTATTCCTAGTTACAGGGGAGATAACAATAATGGAGACACCTTTGATGAAAAATCCCATGTTCCTAATCCAGAGAGAGTGATCGTAGCTTATTTCCAATCAAAAGCCATAGTGAATTTGCTCCATGATTTTGCAATGGAAGGTTCTGTTGCAATGCAATTGCTGAAAACCAATGGAATTTGGATTTCATTGAGAGCTTGAGCACAAGGTATGGGAGCGACCTACCCATATCCTATGCAAACCAAATTATTTTGTTGTTACAACCATTTCCATTAGTTTTTGTAATAAATCTGGCTTTTCTAAACCAGTGCATTGAATTCTACAGGCTACGATTTCAATCTATCCACCTCTTGATCGGCAATCTTCTCAGTCGTTCACCCTCAACCTCTAGCAATAAAACTCTCTGTCTCCCGGTGTCAACAATATATGCATATAATGTTTGTCAGATCTGGTGTTGACCTCCATGAAAAATCATGCCATATCAAATCACTTTGCTCTTAAATAAACCGTAGATCCATCCTCTGTTCACAAATAGGATGTCTTCAATTGATCTTTGACTAGATCGTACTCAGTAATTACTAACTGAGCTCATGGTTATCCAAGAAAAGAGTTTTCATTGGAGACAATCATTTTCCCTGTAGACAGAATGTATAGTGTAAGCCCTCAACCATGCAGTAATGTCTAGCCTTGGAGAGGAAGACAAAATATTGGATTTTTTAGTTGTGGCCTTATGGTGAATGCTTCAATTCTAATTACTCTTCTTGACTACCTTTCAAGGCTATTTTTGAGTAAGAGATGCACATACCATCATTAGAAGTCAAGTTTTATTTTTTTGTCAAAATCTGTTAATCTTATATGATTTCTAGTTTATATGGAAAATAGTTGTTGTGAACATTCTTTACGAAGTAGCAGTTACACTCTGTAGATCTTTTATTACTTTAAACTCATTGCAGGAAAATTACTAAAAGCAGAGGCTTTAGCATCTTCATCCTTATGACTTGGTTATCATTATCATCGGTACAAAAAATTGAGCACACTCATTTTGTGCCTTCAAATATTAATCTGTTTAAAACATTTATGTCACCCCAAAATTTAGGTTATGGCTGGGCTGGTTTGCTGAGAAAGTATTGAGTAGAACCTGCAGAAATGTGATGGCCTTCCAACTTGGCACGGGTCTCTCTCTTCATGTATGCACATTTTCATGCCTAAAAAGGGGGAAATAGGGAAAGTTTGGCTTGTATTTCCACACCTAAAAAATAGCCAATCTGATATTGCATTTCATATACTATTAGGGCTTGTTAGTCTGTTGGGAATTAAATACAATCAACCAAATTTAAAGCAATGTGTCTGTCCTGCATAAGAGCATAATTTTAAGTAAAAGGTGGTGTTTCCAAAAATAGTTTGATGAAATGTACCAAAAGCACTACCTGGAAAAACAAGGAAAAAATATCAAAATGTCTTTCTGGTAGGATTCCACATCTCTTCCAAACATATCAAAATTTATGGTGAGCTAAATATTCAGCTGAGAAATCACTGACTAAAACCTTTTTCCAGCATTAGAAAAAATAAATCTACACTTAGAAGTCAATTATTGATTTCAATATCAAGTAAAAATTCAATCATAAACATAAAATCTCTTTCAGTAACTACTTGTAGACCAGGTCAGAAGGCTTGGAGACCAATGACATGCCAATAAGTTGTTTTTTCATCCTCATATATTCTTTTTCATACCCATAAATCAAAGATTTTTCATACAAAATACCAAGTTGCTTCTAATTATTAGAAGCAACTCCAATCACTCAGTAAATCCTTAAATCACAATGAATTTTCCTGTTGTCACACCTGCTTGATCATTCCTGTAAGTTCAAAGAAATTTTGGACAAAAAAATAAGATGCCTCTAGTTCTTACAAGCAATTACAACCATTTAGTAAATCTTCAAATTGCATCCTCTTTCTTTAGGCTCAATCTTTTGAAAACTTGTGTTTAATTTTTCATCGTTACTCATTTTTAACTATTTCCAAGAAAGTTGGCCTTTGTCTCTTATTCATGTTCAAGTTCCTAGAAAATATCCTCCACGAAACCTAATCAGCCTAGTTTGAATCCTACTAATCGTTCTATTCATAGACTCATTTCCTTGATATAAATTTGCCATCCCTTTATTTTGAATGAGAAAACCAAGATACTCTACATCAGTCCTAAAACACCATTTTTTTTTCTCACCATGGTCCCATCCATGCATGAAGTCTTGCAAAACATACCTCAAATAAACAAAATCTAAATAAAAAACCTTCCTTTTACTATTCAAAACTACAAATCCCTAGATCAAATAGTTGAAGCATTGCAAAGAACATATACCAAAAATAATCTTGGCATAAAGGATTTGATGCTTAGTTAGTTAGGTTCTTCCAAGCTATGTCGCCAAGAATATGTTACCAAGAGTTACTGTAGATTTTGGGTTTGTTTTAGTTCAATTTGATTCCTTGCTGTCACTTGTGACCTCAACACGGTTCAAACAAGTGTGAACCTTACTTTCAATTCTATTGCTCATCTAAAAACTATTGGTTAGCGACATCTCTCAAGTTCTCTTGTGACTACAGAGTTTGGGTTTTCTTGGATCCTCTTCTTTTTGTGATTTTTCTAGGTATTTTAGAAATTTAAACCCTCTCTAAGGCAAGCACCTCTCTTCTCTAGATTTCTTGGGCATTCCTAAAGTATTTTCACCATTCTTCAAAGTTGGCACCTCCTTTCCTAGGGTTACCTATGTTTTTTCCCTTTGGTTCTATAAAGGAAAAATTTTGAAGACTTCAAATTTCTCTCATATGGAGGGTTCTTGCTGCTGTTGAGCCTATATGGATTCAAAGAGTAGATTTTTCCCTGATTGAATGGATCCAATTATCATACTTGGGTGGATCAAATGACCATCATTCTTCAAAGCAAAGGTTTATGGATGTATTTGACAAAACCCATTCCTGCTGATGGCAAATATAGTTATAAGTATAACATCATATGTTTGAACAAGGATGAAGCGCTAAGGTTGATCACCCTATTATGTTGAACAAGATTTTGATTCATCATACTAGGGACAATAAAGTTGCAAAAGAAATACGGGACACCTTCAATAATATCTTTGGAACTGTGAATACCACTTGAGTCAACGGACTCAAAAACAAACTTTCAAATCTCAAGATGGGTGACTAATGAGATTGTTGAGGTGTATATTGCAAGGTTTAGAAACCTAAAGTCTGGAATCATAACATCAGGAAAAAAAACTAAATCAGATTCCGAAAATGTAAGTATTATTCAAACTAATTTATCTCCGACATTCAAATCTTGCTATCATATTCTATAGTATCCCTTTATTTATCAAGGGTGCTACAACTCTTTCCTTTGAAGAGATTTTATCTAATCTAATCTAACATGGTGAATTAACCCCATGAGATCAATCCCATCTAAAGGCTATCTCAAGTTAGATCTTATTTGAGTTGAGATGCTAAGATAATATCTCTTGTATGGAATCATGAGCTGGTCCAATCTCATAAGGTTGTCTCCAACATTTCTCCTACTTTGATTCTCTCTCTTCTACCAAATCTTGGTACCAATCTCTTCGTAGAGCTATCTCTTTCTAGTTGTCTTGCCAAGCCTTGACACTAAATATCCATTAAGTTTGGGAGCTTACATCTTATCCATTACTCCATTTCTTTTCTCAAACTCTCCATTTGGATGCCGAGCCAAACTTGTAGTGCTTTGGGTTGTGAGCACAATTGGACTATATTTGAAAAGATACACACACAGAAGTGCACCAAGTTGGAAATCAAATTTATTATGATCCTTTAATATGCTTGATATTCATTTCATATGATTCCCTAACATTCTTATGACCCTCAAGGCACATTAAAGTTATTATGACCCTCTTAACAGGTTAGAATATCAATGCCTAAATGACATGGTTTGCATCTATTACAATCTCTGGCGAAGGGTGAAACAACTTGACAAAACACTTGATATGGATGACATTGGCACCATGAGTGGTTAGAGGAGGATTATAAGTTAAGATAAAATATGATGATTTTATTAATGTCCAACAAGTGACCACAAAAGTAGGTCAAAGGGAATAAAAGATTCATCTAGTCTAAATACAATGTGGGAATGCAAAAGCAACTCCTAGGACAGTGGTGAAAGAAAGAAGCTAAAGGAAGTGGTAGGGAGGATGCCCCAATGGTGTTAGAGGACTAGAAGGACACTGAGAGCGAGGAAAGATAGGTGCTGGCTTCAGAACCTGTACCTACATAGACTGAAACAACCACTGATGGATTTTTAACTCCTGCCATAGGACCTTCTTCTTCTAGAGGATGTCCCATTACCTTTGCCCATAAAAGGGGCAGTAGAAACAGATAGTAGATTGATCATTGTATACGAGTAATGAGATACATTTAGTATAGTTCTTTGATGTATTTTTGTTTTGTCTCTTTAGTTTTGAGTTTTGATTGGACAATTATCGACAGTTAATGTGTGATGTATCATTTGACATCTTATACATCTTATACATCAGTGCTTTTCATATTTATCCGGCAATGCGATTATTTGATGTTTTTGTTAGTTATGTTTAAAAAAATGAAAAAGAATACATTTTGTATATTTTAAGTTTGCTGATTTTCGCTGATATTTTCCATATTTTCCCCAGTAGTTCTGATACCTGAAGTTCATGATCCCCACCAATAAATTTCCGATAGTGACTTTTACAACACTAGTTTGTTTAATCAATTTCACATTGCATTCTGTGTTTGTAAGATTATAACAAGTGTGTTTTTAGCATATAAGCAATTTAGTTGGTAGATCTATCCCACATGCATAATTGACTATACATTTTAGGTGATTCAAGATATTCAAGGTTTGTGGAAAGTAATTATCCTTAGTCTATAACTAGGTAGATAACATAGATAATGGTATTTTACTACTTGGTAGATCATTCAATGAGCATGTGTTTTTTTTCCCAGTTCCTCCTGGAGATTAGGGTTGGCTCTGTAAAGTTTGTGAATGTAAGCTAGAGAGTTTGGAAGCGATAAATGCTCATTTGGGAACCCAGTTTACAGTTGATAATGGCTGGGAGGTGGGTAGCACACACCTAAGTTTTACTGATATTATGCATGTTTTAAACAAAAGGAATGTTTGGTAGGTATTTGCACTCTATATATGGATGTGTATTCTATACTTGTAGTGATTTTTTGATATTTTCTGAATTTTGTGGATACAATCATATTTTCCACGAAATTTTTGCTGAAGCAGCTAGTATTGCGAATGGTGAAAGTACAACTATTGGGAATGGGGAAGAATGGTCGTCAGTTGATTCAGAAGATGATGACTATGATCCAGAGAAACAAGAGAATATAAATGAAACAGGAAATGAGAATAATATGAGTGATTCTGGAAAGTCAAGTGGATGGTCAGAATCTTCTAATGAAACTGACAATGAATTAGATGAGTCCTTAACAAATAATCTAAATGGATACATCTCTAAGGGAAGGAAGAGGAGCAGAGACACTGATGAAAAAAATGGACAAGAACCTATAATATATTTATATTATGATGAGAATGATGGCTTAGACATTCCAGTTTCAGGGAGAAGGCAGCGAAGAGATGTTGATTATAAAAAGTTGCATGATGTAATTCTATGCTGAAACTATTATATATATGAAAAATACCACTTATGATGTAAGTTACAATTGAAAATATTTTTCTAGATACCTCTGCTATATAAAAATTTTGCATTTAATTTTTTAAAATTATGGGCGAAGTCTGACTTGTTTATCATCAACAGACAATGTATCCATGATCAACCTCTAATTTGTAATATCCTGTGTGCTTAATATTTCTACTTTTCTCTTCCACTGCATTCCTGATCCTCTAATGCTTGAGATGAATTAATTATAATATATCCGGAACTGTGGACTAACTTCAAGTAGAGTCTATGTCTTGCATGTACATGAACCAAATCAATATAGTGGTGAGAAACAACCTGTTAAAACTTTTAGAAAACTGTATTCTTCTCTAGAAGACATTAGCTATTTTCAATCCAGGGACAATTGCTAAGTTCCTATGGCCAGGTTGCTACTAGATTTAAGACTTCAAGGAGAAAAATAGTTTTATAAAATGAATCCAAATTGTTCCTGTTCAACTTCCTCATCATCCCATGAATCCAAATGATAGTTATGTCTCTTGTATTCTTGTTGCTTCCTCCTAATATTACAAGTCATTGGCAAGAATCCTTGGGTAGTGGATTCTGATGACTTATCTTCCAATTAAGAAGTGCGTAGGCATTGTTAATTGCTTCTGCCAAGAGCGATCTCCTGTTTCGAGTCTCTAGGTCTATGCCTCTACTGATTGTTTTATGTCAGGACTAAGGATATAACACAAGTATTGTCTCTCTTGATATTAACCATATCACTAGAAAGGCAAGACTATTCATGCCACACCTTTTCATGAATTATATATTGTATAACCCAAAATTGTATTATCTGATATCACCTTTAATGTAAACATTACTGATTTTGTTTTTGAGGACTATAGAAATAACTTCAACCACTCTTAAATCAGAGTTTGATCAAAGCAAATGGGAACACTTGAAATCAGCCCAAAAGAAGACTCTTATGCAGCCATTGTCTTGTTATTCTTTATTTCAATATTAATTGGATTATAGTCAATTGTGCTCTCCATTTTTGTACCATTTGGATTATAGTGCATTTCAATCCATTGAAATGTTAGGACCTAGGTATTCCTAGCAATAAGAATCTTGGAGAATATACCAATGTTTCAAACCATGTACTGAGATTTCCTCTATATTTCACTTTGAACACCAAGAATGGAATATCACAAGCTGGAAGTCAATAATAATAAGAAACATAAAGTACCCAAACAGCATAAAAAGGTGAATCCCCACACATGCTCAATAGAACTGCCTTCAATTTTTCCCTAGCATAACTCATAAGTCTGGAAAATATGGCAAAAGATTCTTACTCCAGATATAGTATCTCCTGCTGGACTAAAGCGTTGATATGGGTATCTTAAAATCACGAGCATCACTGGAGTCTTGGCTAAAATGCCCCAATCTTAAAGGGAAGAAGGTAGTTTCCATTTGTAGTTGTTCCTTCTGTCAATTTGACCAGAACAAAACCAATCAGTATCAAATCAGAGTTGAAAAAATGCATAAAAAATCACATAAAGAACGATCGTACAATTGTCTGCTTTCCCTCCAAGGGTTATTAAATTGAATTAACCTATCACAACTTGTTATTGAAATGTTATTACATCCTGTTGTTATTGCTTTTCAAGCAATCAACATGAAATTAAAAATGTATAGACCTAAAAGCAAATAGATTCTAAAGGTGATCACTTAACATTTAAACAAAGTTTAGAGGGCCAGCTTTAAGAATTGCAAAGAGCAAGTGTTTTGTGACATCATTGTGTCGAAGAGGCGCATTCTACAGCCTAGTAGGACTATCATATTTTATTATAGATCCACCTTGACCTCATACCAATGGTAGTCACTTATAATTTAAAGATACCATTAGTGTTTTCAGGAAGTGTGACTAAAGTTAAACTTATGCACGCTGATTTAACAACAGATCAAGAATATGTGTCACACGAGTTCCCACAGATGTTTTAACTTGTGTTTGCATGTAGCTAACAACAGTTCGAGTAGTTCAGTTGTCATGCTGCCTGACAAATAGTTTAGAGGTCGATATTGCATGATGATTAGGAATTTAGAACAATTAGTCACATTTAGAGTTATGAGCACAAAAGATAGCAGTTAAGGTTTGGTTATAACTGGAAGTTACACAAAAGTTCGAGGGCATTGGATAAAATGTTAAAATTGTAGCTCAAACAAGAAATTCCACACAAGTTTAATGCCAAACTTGTGCACATAGTCATTTAAGTCAAATCTATTTTGTTATTCACTTTAGTAATAAAGTGAAAGTATTTTATTTAGCTATTGATTTTAATAAAGTGTATTTTTAATACATTAATGATTTAGACTAATCTCAACCGTAGATATTACTATGAGATTAGGGTTTTGGTGGATTAGGTTTTCAGCTCAACTATAAGGCAGCTCAAAATAGAGGGTTAAGACAAATTTTTATTGTTCACTCAAAGACAGTTTGTCAGGAGGTGATTTGATTAAGCTATGAAGCAAGTTTAGAGCATTGGAAAAGAATCGGTTCAACGTCCAAGTAGAGATCAGAGAGCAGATTCTTGCAGGGCAACAACTTGAAGGCAGTTTTCTCAGTTTTAAGCAGGCAGATTTTCCTTGGTAAGTGTGCAGATGTGTTTCATTTGGGTGTACCATACAACTGTCATTTTGACAGTCTGTGGAGGTTTCTTTATAAGCTTTGAATTATTAATGAAAACTTGATTTGAAGGAATACAATTATCTGTGTACTGTGTTTTTACTTCCGCTATTTATTTTCCATCTATATGTGTGACTACTACTATATGAAAATTTTAATTTCTACAGTTAAATAACAGTTTATTTAGTTGAGATCAAATTCCTCTAGCACAGTTGGTTTCGATGGGCTAGCAATTCACTAACAAACTGGAAACAAAATAAAATAGTTTATTTAGTTGAGAAAAAAAGGATAGCAATCACCTAGGATTTGGAAAATTCACAGAAAAGAGGCGGTTTATTTTTAGTCAACATGCAGGGCACACTTGCTTAGGCAATTAACTGTGCTATTTTTAGATCAATATCAGACAGTTCAGTACAGTTGTGGTTGTGTGCTATGCAAAGCAAGAAAGGGTGCATGGGGTAGCTATTTTTGGATCAAAATCAAACATTTCAGTGAAGTTGTGG
This sequence comes from Larix kaempferi, assembly GCA_027924585.1. Taxonomy (NCBI): domain Eukaryota; kingdom Viridiplantae; phylum Streptophyta; class Pinopsida; order Pinales; family Pinaceae; genus Larix; species Larix kaempferi. Next base: position 2,861,327 of record BSBM01000579.1, on the reverse strand, counting down.
TGCCAATGCTATGCAAAGAAAAAGAGGGCACACTCCTAAATCAGTCTATGAGAGGGTGTAGTTACAAGTGTAGTTACAGGCTTGTTTAACTATGACCAAACAACAAGTGATCAGGAAGTTCAGAGAAATATTTTCATCTATTTTGGGGTAGCATCCATACTTAAGCCAAATTCCTTTAGCACATGTGTTTTGCACAATCTTTAGTCCACCATTGTTAGAGCACATCCATGGACCATGACACATGTGATGGTTGGCACCATGCACATGCACTCAAAGCGAGGGTGCATTGACCTAGGTCAATTGAGGCCTATAAAATGATATTAAATGCTTACTATAACAGGTTGAATCCTAGAGATTGCCCATTGTAATTCTAGATTGACAGTTTAATAAACCTAGTTCATTGATCCACATGTGTTTCTTGTTTATATTTGAATAGTGTATTCTTGACCCCTTTTTCGTTCAGGTTGTTAGGATCAGTTTGTAAATTTTTGAAGGTCCTTACCTCTGATCTGCCTAAACTGCTGCAGGTTTCAGCAAGCCCTCCAAGCCCCTAATAGCTTGTAGAGTGAAACATATACTCCTTAGCTTTGAAGAATGATAGTCATTTGATCCACCCAGGTATGATAATTGGTTCCATTCAATTAGGGAAACATTTACTCTTTGAATCCATAGAGGCTAAACAGCAGCAAGAACCCTCCATATGAGAGAAATGAAGTCTTCATAATTTTTCCTATATAGAACCAAAGGGAAAAAACACAGGTAACCCTAGGAAAGGAGGTGCCAACTTTGAAGAATGGTGAAAATACTGTAGGAATGCCCAAGAAATACATAGAAGAGAGGTGCTGGCCTTAGAGAGGGTTTAAATTTCTAGAATCCCTAGAAAAATCACAAAAAGAAGAGGATCCAAGAAAACCCAAACTGTGCAATCAAAAGAGAACTTGAGAGATGTCGCTAACCAATAGTTTTTAGATGAGAAATAGAATTGAAAGTAAGGTTCACACTTGTTTTGAACCATGTTGAGGTCACAAGTGACATCAAGGAATCAAATTGAACTGAAGCAAACCCAAATTCTGCAGTAACTCTTGGCGATCCAAATTATAATCCATTCCAAGATCTCATTGATGATCCCATACATAAGCATGCACGAAGGGTATTGCTGTCTGTTGTGGTTTATGGAAGCTTGATTGTCTTGCTGGTATTCTTACTAGTAAAACTCGCAATGTTTTTGGCACCTTCACTATACCCTTTGGATATGTTGTATGTTGATATCTAAACTTAAAATTTGTTTTTGGTAGTTAGTATTATCCAACACTGGCTAATGTGAGTTTCTTTTGTAAATATAGTTGACTTACTGATTTTGAATTTGTTGCAGGATGTTAGATCCATTTACAGAGATCCCAGCAGACATGATTTTGTTTCATATCTGTATTCCATTTTCCATTAAGCACTCTAGCCCTTGGGAAACTTTTAAGACCATTCTTTTCAATTGGTTTTCTGTTATTGGTTGGATGCTTGGATTGTTCAACTTCCTCTTGCCAAACCCTAAGGACGGAAATGGTCAACAAAGATTGTGGCCTCATCTACACAAAAGATTGTGTTAGCTCAGGGAGCGAGCCTGCTAGGTTTTGAACCTGGTTCATAAATAGCACACTGCTTACTAAACCTGTAAACGTCTGCATGGCCACCATCATAACTCTTTTACCCTTTCTAGTAATCTAATTAATGGATTTTATTTCTCTACACCTAAATCAATGCACTTATTCATCAGATCAAATATTTGACTTGCCAAATGGTCTACTCCCTGTTATTGATATTCAAAATCCTGTATCTTCCTTTATTCCTTTAACTTTGAAATTGGTTGTTAAATTCCCTGCCACCTGGAGATATAGATTTGAGGCTTGTTTTCTATACAGCTTAAAAAACTTAAATGCCCATAATTGGTGGTGCTTGAGAGATCTCTCATCCTGGGAACATTAAATCTGCTTTCTTGGTGAGTTTATTAGTTTGTTCTACATCCATTCATATATTTTGCTTGCATGGTAAACATTTAAATAGATGTGTTTAGATCCAAGGAAGATTTAAAAATTACTTTCATTTGACAAGAAATCCTTCAAAAATTTAATAATTCTCGGTTTCCATGGGTGCACTCTATGTAGTCTTTGAGAGCTTCCTATGTTGAAATGATATCGATGGTTTATTCCAACAACAGTTCACATTCCAAGCTTTGGTTTATCCAAACCTTTAGTGAGAAAACCTTCATGAATCAACATTACTGATGACACCATTGCAGCTGGCACAACTTCAAGGTTTGTATCATTACCCTGGATCTCTCTTTAGCATTTAATACTTGGAGTTGTAATTTAAAGAATGTCCCAAACCTATTCACGAACTTCATGGGGTAATCGGCGTGAGTGCTCTTCTTAACACCTATGTACCTGAGCATTTGCATGCTCGTTGGTAATGATTCTTGACACCTGTGTGTACTCGAAACTTGAACTCTTGGGCATTTGATGGCAACCTCGACCATTTGGCATGTGTGCTTCATCCTTAGCACTTAACTTGTTAGTCCTTTCCATGCAGAGAAAAAACAAGGTCAGGATATTCATGGGTATTCTATTAAGAATGGGTTTGAATCAAATGCTCATATAATTGTTATAGCTTGAAATGACACCTCTCCATCCGTGACGACACTTGCTTCCCTTGGTCGCATGACGACACTTCTTGAGATCAAGTTCAGTCACACAACAGGACATTTGTGGATGGAGAAGTCATTTGGGACACTAAAAATGGTTGAAATTACCTCATTCTTGGCCCATTTGATGTATATGACCCTTAGGAACATTTTTCCAGACCAAACCATCTCCTGAAAATGAGCAAAAAAGCCTGTTTTTGGCCATTTTTTAACATGAGCGCTGGTACACAGGCATGATAGTAGCGTGTGTACCGTACTCTAGTGTACAATAGTAGCGCTCAAACCTTCTGAGCATGACTCCACTATTGAAATAGTAGCGATCAACTCCATATGTATGCTACTTTGTCTATTGTAGAGTAGCGTACACCCCTGTTTTGGTTAAAATCTCAAAATTTTGGGAAGTTAAGTTGGTTGGGGAACCTCCTACTCGGTTATAACTTCTTTTCCTCTCCTTCACTGATTATATAAGGAGGGTAGAAGGGCCATGTGGGAGGACCAAGTCTACAATATTGTTATGTTGGAGGAATGGAGACCCTCATCCCCCTCTCTTCTGCTTAGTTTCTGGTAAACCCTAGCACAGTTGATTAGAGGCTAGAATCCTTGGAGAACAGAAGTAGGAGACCTTGAATCTAGGTTTCATGAAGTGCCAAGCTTGAAAGAAGGTATAACTGTATGTACCTACTTTCATTCATTAATAAAGATCAGACGTTCTTCTCTTTCCAAATATGACCTATTAATGTGTCTTAGATTTGATTACTATTTGATTATAGTTTGATGTCTCTTTATATTATGGATATCAGTCTTATATATGCAGTCAAATGTGTTTGAGAAAGGTATCAAGTTGTTTTGCAGGTCTGGGCATTGCGACACTGGATAAGCATTGAAGAGCGAGGGAGGCAAAGCTAGGATCAACCTTCTGAGTGAGGTGCCTATATCTCTAAACCCTAATCTCTTCATTTATTTCTTATACTTGTAGAATGCTTGTAAGTCTATCTTTATCACCATAAGTTGGTAGTTTCTCCCCTGAACTATAGGTGCATTTTCCCCACAATAGAATGGCGACTCCACTGGGGAAAGCCTAACTGCTTAGGGGTATCCAAGGTCATTTCTTCAGTCTTGTTTGATGGTATTTGTTCATTTTCTTGATTAGGATCAGTTAGTAGGTTCTATTTGACCTTGCTGGGCTTTTACAGACCCTTCCCGACCCTTGCAAACCCTTGTGGACCCAGGTGTGGGGGTTTTAACCCTATTTTTCCAACTTTTCCCACCTATACGCTACTGTTTGTACAACACAGTAGCGCCCATACGCTAATTTTCCTCTGCACAGTAGCGCCCATCCTGCTATGGGCGTTGGTATGCCTCATACATAGTAGCACTCAAAATCTGGGTTTGAATTTTTTGAGTTTTTGGGTTGTGGACCCAAATCTGGGGGCTGTGGCTACATTTTTTGGGGTCCCCGGTGACCCTAGGTCTGAGTTAAACCATTGCAATTGGTATCCCATCCTTGTACTGATCCTACATTCATGATTTGAACCTCTTTTGATCAATTTGGGCTTGTTTGGAAAGTTTTGGGGCTTGTTGACCCAAGTTGGGGGGTTGTGGACTCGTTTGGTGTTTTGTACCCTAATTTGAGTCTGACTGAACCTGCTTGCCCCATTTCCACTGGATTTGAAACCTCTTGAGTCTTCTTGACCCTGTTTGTATCTATTTGAGTGAAATTTCTCTTTTAGATTGGGTTTTTATCCTCCCTTATGCTTTTAAGTTTTCTTTTGTAGTGAAAGCTCAAGTGTTTTGGCTGTTGTTCAAGACCTTGTTTGCATTGTTTATGTGCAGACCTAACTTTACCAAACCATACTTTTTCATAGGTCATTTTCTTCGTTTGGGTCTAAAATTAGTTTTTGTACTCTTTTCCCAATGTTTGGCATGCTTACATCAATAAGATTTTGAAAGTCATATTTGGTAGATTTTACTGTTTCATAAAGAGAACTTGAAAGTTTCTTTTCTTTGCTTTGATAGTAGGTTAGTTTCAGTTTTGTTTCTTACCATTGGAAAGCATAAAGAATTTTGATTTATCTTCTGAATAGAGTACCTTGCAAGTGGCTTAAAAGATTTTAGAGTGCTTTGCATAAAAAAGAACAAGTTTTCTTTTGCATACCTATTCATTTGAGTAGCTGCATTCTTAGGTTTTGAGTTTAATTTTGTACATTTAGACTTTATTTTTACCTTTTTTGCATTTGAAAGATTAAAAATTGCACATGCATTCGAGATCATAATTTTAAGACTTGCATTGAAAAGAAAAATATTTGTTTGGTGGTAAATATTTCATTTTCAGTACTCTATCTCTATTATAACCACTCTCACACACCCACTACCTTTTTGAGTAAGCAAGTAACCTTTAAAATGAACTCTAATAAAATGTACTAGTAACATTTTCTTTTCTAGGTTACACTACACCAACTAGTCTTGGTTAGGATCTTGGGTTTAAAACACCTTAAACCGCCCAAGATCACACATTATGAAAAAATCGTAGTTCGACTATCACAGGTAAACCCACTTCATTCAAATCTTTCCTGGGATCTATGCAGTAGGTCTTGTGAGATCAGATTGTTGGGAATACTCCTCCTACTTTCTGTTTCGAGCATATAGTAGGATTGGATCGCGTTTGGGGACTCTTTTGAGTTTCGGGCTCAGTTATCCTGCCCACGCCTTCGGATTCGACCAGCGACTGTTCCCCCATGAGTTTTTGGTGTTGTGGTATCCTTAGTATCTGACCATAGGTTCATACACAGGTGACAGTGGAGGGTATATCTGTTGTACCTAGGACAGACGTGGGAGGAAATCCCTTGCAAGTCTTTGGGAGGGCGGTTGGGTGATTCCAGCACTTGCACCCTTAGTCATTGTATTGTGGACCCCAGGTAACTGTTCTTCATCCTTTGTTGATCTGTTTTGGGCCCTCATCATCCCAGACTCTTCTCTGGAAGGCATCTATTTTCCTTGTTTGATTTACCTAGGACCTTTTTTAGTGGTGTGCTCTTTGTGCTACTTGTTTTAGTTTTCCTTAGAGAACTTCTTGTTCATTTGAGCAGGAAACTATGTCTAGCATTCTAGCGAGTGCCAATCAAGGTACCCCTGTTCTGGGGGATCCTTGTGCTGTTCCATTCCTTGGAAACATTGGTGCTCCCTTAATGGCTACTCTGAATCTTCCTGGATTCACTCTTGGGCTGCCGGTTTGGTTGTTTTCCACTCCAAATGCCTTGGATGCTCCTGACACTTCTTTTGTGAGCACCTCAAATCAAGAGCATCAGAACCCTGTGCCTCTTTTGATAGTAACATCTTCTCCTCCTCCTTCTACCTCATGTGGCGAAAGTAGCAATACTAGTAGCCAACAGTCTAAAAGGAATAGACGGAGGAAGAATATGAAGAAGATGCCAAAACAAGGGGGCAACAACCCAGCCTCTACAAGTCATGCTGGGGGAAAGCACCCTTCCTCTGCAAGTCATGTAGGGGGCACCTACCTAGCCTCTGGAGGTCATGCTGGGAGAAAACTTTTAGTCACTGAAAATCATACTGAAAGTTTGTCTTCAACCATTGTGAGTCATGTTGAGGACACGTCATTGATCACTGCTAGTCATATTAATGACAAGTCACTAGTTCTTGTGAGTCATACTGGAGACACTAGATCAGCCATTGCAAGTCATGCTAAGGGAGTTGACATTGTTGACAAACAAAACGAACAGAAGCTTAAGTTCCCTTGTAAGTTTTGCGGGGAAGATCACCTTACTTACTTGTTCCCTGTACTTCCAGAAGTGCAAAAAGTGTGGTCCTTAGTTCAAAATTCTGATGCTTCTGAGCAACCAGCCTCTGTGATTCATGCTGGGGGCAAGCTGTCAGCCAATGCTAGTCATGCTGAGAGTACTGACGTTGTAAAGGATTCTAAACCTATAGGACGGAAACCAAATTTCCCTTGTAAACTTTGTAAGGGAGATCACCTTACTCACCGATGCTCTACCATTCCAGAGGCACGAAGAGTGTGGTCCATGTTTGAAGGAACCTTTGTTCCTGAGTTGTCTATAGATTCCATGTAGTCAGATCAACCTTTGGTTGATAAAGTGGTTGAACCAATGCAATCTTTGGTTGACCCCACTCTTCCTTCGGAGAGTGAAGTGATCGAATCGATGCAATCTTCGACCAATCCCATCAGTCCTTCGGAGATTGATGCACCTACTGCTGAAGTCTTCTGCATTACCAGTTTGGATATTCCTGAAAAAGGGGGTACTTCATCTGTGCCATGTGAACCCCTTCCAAGCCCTAGGATTGTTTCCTTTGATTGGAATAGTCTAGTCGAGCCTCGTCTTCCTTCTTGGACACCTTTCCAGATAAAGGTTGATATCAGGAACTATACGGTTGATCGATGCATTGTTGATGAAGGTGCTTCTGTTAGTATCTTATCCGCTTATGCTTGGAGAGATTTGGGTTTCCTCAATGTTATTCCAACTGCTAATTGGCCGTCGACCTTTGATAGAAGACCTAGTGAATCGATCGGATTCCTCTGTTAGGCACCTATTACTTTAGGTGGAAATATAGTCTTAGTTGATTTTATGGTTTTAAAGGACCCTATGGATTTTGATATGATCCTTGCGCGTGATTACGTTTATGCTATGCATGCTATGGTGTCTACGCTCTTTCGTGTGATGCATTTCACTCATAAAGAAAGCATTGTCACTATCAACTAGCTTGCATTCGTTGATCCTCCTTATTACCCAACTATAGACCAGTCAGATCCCTTGTCATTAGGCACTACTATGTCACATGGGACTTATGTGGCATATTGTTCCTTGAGTTCAACTGCTACTGAGAAGAAGTCTCTAAGTTCATGCTTACCTTCTCAGGATTTGGTCCCAGCTTTTGAGCAAGTGACACCTCCATCTGAATGTTTAGATATGTGTTCTATCTGGGATGATATACTTCCTTCCGATGAAGTTTTCCTAGATTCCATAGTACAGTTTGCCATTCATTTGGATGTTGATCCAGTCGCAGTTATGTCTAGCCCTGGTTTGACCTTAAAGTCTGATCTTCCTACTGTTGAGTCTTTGGACTCTCCTATAGATACGCAAATCGGTGTTCCTGCTGAGTTTGATTCTGCTTCTAGAATTTTCAACTCCTGTGATGATGAATTTGTTTCTGCAGATTCCATCATGTCCTTCAACTTTGATCTTCATCCTAAAGTTGATCTTGTTGATTGTAAGTCCTCGGGCTTGGGTACCATAGAGTCTTCATTTGAAAACTCTGCCTTGTTTATGCATGTTGTTGATGATAGTGAAGTTGAAAGTATTTCTACCATAGTGACTTGTATCGGGTCTCTCTTTACATATGTTTGAGATATTATCTTGGTACTGATGTTTCTTGGAGACAGGATTCTTAGCTGGATGTATACTTGCTTACTGGTCCTTTTTGACACCTTGTGCGACCATGTCAGGTATATTCGGAACCTTGCATATAGGTTTAGGCTTCCCTGTTGTTATGTTGCATTTGAACCTTTTGCCATCCAAATTCGCCATAGGGTTGAACCTGTTGGATATTGGTGTGTTAGCCATCTCTTTATGCATCGTGCACCAGTTCGACAGCAGAGCCTACCTAACATGTGTCACCCTAGTCAGCACCCTTATGCCATTCTGGTGCCCATGCTGAGTTTTTCTCATAGGCTCGGGAGCCTTTTTAGATTTACCATGACTTTGAGAAGAAGCCTCATATCTTTCTTCCTCATATATTTCTGGCCATCCCGGATAAGGCTCCCATCTTTGTGTTCAAATTGCATATGCATCTGTTATGATCTCGCTTGCGCTAATGAGCCTAAAGCCGGCTTCCACGCTTTTAGCCCGTTTTATAAGACTCCATCTCTGATCTCATTTCCGCTAAGCCCTGTATCATTTTGACCTCACAATTTGACACCTTTTACCTGGAGGAGACACACCCTGAGTGTACTTATCTTGCTCATGTTCCTTGCATTAGGCATAGCTTTGTTCCATGCGCATGGAGCTAGTTTCGCATGTCCCTGACACTCGTCTCCTCCCATTGCGAGCATTCTTCTTTTACTTCGAGCTCGTTAAAAACAGTAAGTAGGTTTCGAGCATTCTTCTTTTACTTCGAGCTCGTTAAAAATAGTAAGTAGGTTGCGAGCATTCTTCTTTTACTTTGAGCTCATTAAAAATAGTAAGTAGGTTTTGAGCATTCTTCTTTTACTTCGAGCTCGTTAAAAACAGTAAGTAGGTTACGAGAAGTCTTCCACCTTCCCTTTGAGCTTGTTAAAAATAGTAAGGAGGCTACGAGCATTTCTTTCATCTTCACTTCGAACTCGTTAAAAACAGTAAGGAAGTTATGAGCAATCTTCCACCTTTCCTTCGAGCTCGTTAAAAACAGTAAGGAGGCTACGAGCATTTCTTCCACCTTTCCTTCGAGCTCGTTAAAAACAGTAAGGAAGTTATGAGCATTTTCTATTTCTCCTTTGAGCTCATTAAAAACAGTAAGGAGGTCATGAGTTTACTTTTTTCGGACTCGTTAAACCTTTACGAAAAAGATCCCTATGGAGTTCTTTTAAGCCCTTTTCAGACTCCTTAAATAGGAAAAGTTTGCCAAGCATAGTTATCTTTTCGGGCTCGTTAAAATAACTGAACTGACATCCACTTAGGTATAGAATTACCCCTTTTTCGGGCCTTGGTGGATAATTTACGGAAAAGGTATACTCTAGGTATACTCTTGTATGCGCTAGAAGAGTTCTTCTTCCATCATTTTACACTTTTTCAGGGAAGGAGACTAACTTTACGAAAAAGGACCTTTGGAGTCATCTTTAGGGTTTTTAGACTCTCGAAATGTGAAAACAGCAAACAAGCATTCACCTACTTGGGCTCGATGTGAAATCCACGAGATGGTGTATAGAGGACTGTTTAAGTTTTTCAACTCTATAAACAAGAAAACATTGCTGAGCACATACCAATCCGGGCTTGATATAAAATCCACGGATAGGTGTATAGAGGACTGTTTAAGTTTTTCAACTCTATAAGAAAGAAAACACCGGCGAGCATAGACCAATCCGGGCTCGATATAAAATCCACGGATAGGTGTATGGAGTTTTCTTCTAGATTTTTCCAGACTCCTTAAATATGAAAATACCGTTGAGCATGCTTTAGTTCTTTGTCAAGTTCATTAAAAAATGAAAAAGGAAAGGGAAGGGAAGAATGTTAAAATATATTTCAATATGATGGCAGCAAGTCAACTATCTCCTTGAACAAAGCACCTGTTTTGAGTCTATTAAACAAGTTGGGTTCTAGCGTTGGCCTTAGGGTAAACCTAATCTCAGAGTTCCTAGTCCTCCATTTGGTTAGTCTTTCAATCATTTGGATAATCTACTAATGTCTCCTACATTGCAGATTTGTATCGTGGTCTCTTTGTGTTAAAAGCTGCCTCAGTCACTCTTGTGTCGTGCTCACTGTTCAAGGATATAACTTGTGTCGACCATTCTACAGTTGCCTTGACCTCATGTGTCGGCCATTCGTTAGCGTCAGTATGTTTCATCATGTGTTTAGTCCTACTCCAAATCAGCTCATACCTGTTTGAGTGTCCCTCGTGTTGGATGATGGAGGATGCATTAAGGCCTCCCTTCCAATGAACTTCTTTCCATCGACTTCAACTGATTGTACTTTGGGAATGAATTTTAGAGTTTCGGTTAGTACCTTGGGGATTGCAGTCATTAGTGGCAATTTCCCTCGCTATTGGATAGATGGGAATACATCAATGTCTCCTATCCGACGGATTCTTCAAGTGTTCAATGGCAAGACCATTTATTCGCACTTGCTTGAATGTACTAGGTACCTTGGGTTCCATTTTCATTATTGGTGGACACCCTCACGTTTGTTAATGGTATACATCAATGACCGGTAATCAAGCGATACCTCCCATGTTCGACATCAACTCATTTATTCGCATGGATAGGTTTGTACCTTGGGTTGTTTTTGGATGAAGACCTTGGGATCCTCGATAGCATCACCTCATTTATGTTATCGCCCAAGTTGCGCAAGAATGAGCCACACTGTTTTTGGGCTCTTGATGAGACATAGATCCAACTTGTTCTCTATGGCTATGTTCTCCAATTTTGACATAGATCCACCTTGTATTTATGTGGCTATGTTTACACTTATGTTCCTCATGGATCCATGCTTGTATTTTAGTGGCCATAATATATGCATCAGTATCTTGGATCATTATTGTATCCTCTTGGAGGTCATGTTTCACCATTTGAACATGGACAGTTACCCCAAGGATAAGTTTGTCTGACATTGCCTTTGCTTTCAGTTACTTCATTTGAGCCTATGATTCTTGGTTTCTCCGTTCCTCCATGATTCAACTCTTTGTTATTTATAATGTATTTCAGCCATCGTTTCCCACACTCCCTCTGACCTCATACATTAGGGGGCATCTGTTATAGCTTGAAATGACACCTCTCTGTCCTTGACAACACTTGCTTCCCTTGGTCGCATGACGACACTTCTTGAGATCAAGTTCAGTCACACAACAAAACATTTGTGGATGGAGGAGTCATTTGGGACACTAAAAATGGTTGAAATTACCTCATTCTCGACCCATTTGATGTATATGACCCTTAGGAACATTTTTATAGACCAAACCATCTCCTGAAAATGAGCAGAAAAGCCTGTTTTTGGCCATTTTTTAACATGAGCGCTGGTACATAGGCATGATAGTAGCGTCTGTACCCTACTCTAGTGTATAATAGTAGCACTCAAACCTTCTGAACGCGACTCCACTGTTGAAATAGTAGCGATCCACTCCATATGTTTGCTACTTTGTCTATTGTAGAGTAGTGTACACCCCTGTTTTGGTCAAAATATCGAAATTTTGGGAAGTTAAGTTGGTTGGGGAACCTCCTACTCGGTTATAACTTTTTTTCCTCTCCTTCACTGATTATATAAGAAGGGTAGAAGGGCCATGTGGGAGGACCAAGTCTACAATATTGTTATGCTGGAGGAATGGAGACCCTCATCCCCCTCTCTTGTGCTTAGTTTCTGGTAAACCCTAGCACAGTTGATTAGAGGCTATAATCCTTGGAGAACGGAAGCAGGAGACCTTGAATCTAGGTTTCGTGAAGTGCCAAGCTTGAAAGAAGGTATAAATGTATGTACTTGCTTTCATTCATTAATAAAGATCAAACGTTCTTCCCTTTCCAAATATGACCTATTAATGTGTCTTAGATTTGATTACTATTTGATTATAGTTTGATGTCTCTTTATATTATGGATATCAGTCTTATACATGTAGTCAAATGTGTTTGAGAAAGGTTTCAAGTTGTTTTGCAGGTCTGGGCATTGCGACACTGGATAAGCATTGAAGAGTGAGGGAGGCAAAGCTAGGATCAACCTTCTGAGTGAGGTGCCTATATCTCTAAACCCTAATCTCTTCATTTATTTCTTGTACTTGCAGAATGCTTGTAAGTCTATCTTTATCACTGTAAGTTGGTAGTTTCTCCCCTAAACTATAGGTGCATTTTCCCCACAACAATAATTAATTCCCTTGTAGCTATGTGTCCTAATTTTTGTAAGATCGATTTTTCATACCATATGTTTGAAAAAATGCCTGAGAGGGACTTGATTTCTTGGAGTGCCATGATTGTTGGGTTTGTTGGGTTTGCATAGGATTCTTAGAGTGCCATGATTTTGGAATATTTATGTCCATATTATATGATCAAGGTATTCCCTAAATCTAGTTTTTGTCATGCAATTTTTTATGTAAACACTTGTTGAAATGAGCTTTAAACTAATGCAAAAATGTGTATCTTTATAGAGGATGAAGAATGCTTGAATCTTGAGAAAGAAAGAGTTAGTCATTATTTACATGTAGATAGTTAGCAAAGTCTCTCATTTTTATTTGAAGCTTGAATCTTGTGAGTGCATAACTTGTTGTCAACAAGTCTCTCATTTTTATTTTAAAATTCATGTGCTCATGTAATAGAACACCAAAATTGTTTTGAATTTTTTAGTTCAATCTCACTTTACTTTTTTTACTTGTATTTTTGGATATTTATGTGTAGAAAGTAGAGCATGAACTCCTTTCCCAATATCAAAACTAGCTTCTATATAAGGAACATTCAAGGTGTTATTCCCTGTTAAAGGACCAGAAGGTATGAATTTGAAACATGAACAGTGTGAAAATGTGAGGTACTTTTTCTAGTATTCTTTCTTCTAATGAAGATTATGAATTGAAATTGATCTTTCAAGGATGTATAGGTTTTTTTGCAGGATATCCAAAGGTCTGGAACCAATAGCCCAAATTTTCAAATAGGTACTTTTTTCCTTGCTACTTGATTGAAAGTTTGCCTAAATGAGATGCTTTTCAGAACTAGAAATGATGTTTTTAGAAGATAGGACTTTTTTCAGAAAATAGGACCTTTTTTTTCAGAAAATAGGACCTTTTTTTTTCTTTTTCTTTTTTTCAAAAAATAGGACCTTTTTTTTCAGAAATTTATTAGCTGTACAATCTATATTTTGGCACTAGAGAATCTTGAATAAAGTTAGTAGGTATACAACACAATTACCATGTACGATTTTGGGTGCAGATTTGAGTTTGATATGATTTGGAAAAAGAAGTATTGGAAAAATTATAATTCGTAAAAGATATTAAATGTACATCTCATTAATATGAAAAACACATGCAAATTATTTTAGAAATATGTGTATCTTTTCTAAAATGATACTTCCATAATATATATAGAGTTAAGAACATGATAGAATTATCATCTATCTACATTTTTTCTGAAAAACAAATGTCATATTTATTTAGGTCAGTAAGTTATAAACATATGCATATGTATTGAAGAATTTATTGGCATCCATTGCTCCTAACATTATAAGGATATCTATGAGCACCTTGAGAGCACAATATATGGAGATCAGAAGAAAAAACCCAATAGAAGGAGATCTCCACCGGTGCATATATTGGGTCATCATAGGAAGATCAAGGGATTATTCCTAGCTCTATTTTGCAAGAGGTTTTGTGTTTGGGTTGTGAGGGAATACAATTACAATTGGGGTTTTTGTTAAAGGGGCTCGAGGCTTTCCACCTTTTCCTTCTTAGTGAAGTGATGGAGGCATCCTCAAAGTTAAGCTGATGATTAATTCGACCCTTCTCATCTATCTACATTCTTTTTAAAAAACAAAGGTCATATGAACTATCACATGTAAACCTTGATTTTTTTGTTGCCATGTTATGATTGTCTTATGAGTTGAATTCAAACATTGGAAAAATTCAAGTGAATTTAATCATTGGTTGAATTTCCATATGGAACTACCCAATTTGGATAAATTCTTCTACCATGGTGTACAAGCTACAGTTTGGCACTAGATACATTAATTTGATCTCTGCAACACGTTTTCAAGCAATATGAACCACAAATCCAGCGTTGTATGGCTATTCGATAGAAACCTCTATTTGTTTAAAAGAAAAAATGTATTTTTATTCATAAGAGAATGAAAGCCACATTCCTTAGGTGCTTAAAAAACGATGCAAAATATCCTATAAGTATATTGTATTAATTATATCAGGTATACATATATGTCTAATACACATAAAATATTATGAAAAACTACAAGGCACAATTATCCATAATATAGACTAATTATCCCAGCTTATTGATGCCCAAGTATCTATTCATTAATGGTCTTTGTACATGATACATACTCGTCGGACTCGTTGCAGTACACTTGTTCATGATAGTGTAGTTTTCCTCCCTGGTGCACATAATGCATTCAAATTCAAATATTTCTGAATGGAGGGCATTTATTTCACAAATTTCTTATCAATAAAATCACATGGACATCAAAGAAAATAGAATGAAAAACATAGGTTAGGTTATGCTGTCTTATTTACATCCCCCAATTCAGAGCTCCAATATGCTTCCATCCACAGATATAGTTGTCAGGGAGAATTAGTAAAAGAGAGACTCCTACAAACTTCTCTACCACAGCACGAGGCATTGGCTAAACATGGAGAAATAGGAGGAACATCGATTTTCCTTGCACTAGTAGTCATTTTCTCAGAAGCATCCTTGTAATCTGATTCTGAGAAGCAAGATTCTCTATTTACATAGTTGAGCAAAGCCTCCCCAACAAGGGCACCTAGTTTGGATGTATATGGTTGGTGATGTAGCCCTAGTTTAGGTGTCATGATCGGACTCAGAGAGAGTGTACGTGAAGGGATCTCTGATGGAAAGTGGAAGCGATCTAGGTTTGATATTTTGGGTTTCCTCAATGAAGGAAGGAAGACATAGGGTTTTGTAATCTCATTATTTATAGAGACCAAAGTTGTTGGATTTCTCTATGAAGCCTTAATGAAATCATCCTCATGAATAACATCATTCATTCGTGACATGATATTGAAGGTTAGGCTCTCCAACACCCCTGAGTAGATTTCCAAAATTGAGTGGCCAACATCCTGTGACATCATAATTGACCAAACAAGCAATAAGATTAAGAGTTTGCATCCTTCTTGTATAATTCTTTAAGTGCCTAGAGTTGATGTTAGTTAATACCAACACAGCATAGAGAAACATTTCAAAATCATGAATTGAATCGATATATCTAGAGAAAACAAACAAACCCAATTGTCAACCCATTGAGCCTAATTTGAATATCAGAAACAACATTTAGGCATGCTGCATAACCCACTATACCTGGAAAAGCACAAGCTGTGAAACAAGAGAGATGAAGGATGTGGTGACAGTGTTAGCTTTACTTCTTGCTCAGTTGTTGATTTTCCTCTAGCATCGACATGCTTCAACAGATCTTTCTCTTAGTTTCTGTATGCAACCATGATGGCTGTTAGTTAAGCCCCATTAATGAGAAGGGTGCAGTCACGTAGACATTTTTATAGGGTACGTGCATGCTTCTTTAGAATTATAAGTTTTTTGTTTTAATACTTAGTTAGTTGTTCTAACTTTAGACAAGATGAACAAGAGAGGATTCTTCTAGATTTTGATGGGGCAATTTTCCCAATGCTAAAAGATGCATACATGCAAACGATCTTCTCTAGTTGGCTACTCTACTCTAGACATTCTCTCATATAGGTTGGTCACATTGCACTATGCAGATTTAGGGTGAGGGTTTCCTAGCCTAGCCTAGGAACACCACAAGGATGGTTGGAATTAATTGTAAATCCTAGGCATCCTGTTTTCTAAAGGAGAGATGGGGTTCATCATTCATATGATTATACATATCGGTATTTGAGCTATTGCATTGTATTTTTCTTCTTCTAGTTAATGGAAGACATATGCGATTGACCGTTGTAGATTTGTTATTGTTGTCCTCATTTTCAAATTGTTATGTCCCCTATGGTTGATGCTTCTAAAGATTTGCAGAAAATATAAAAAAAATGTTCCTAGTGATCCTCTAGATATTTTTGTTGAACTTATAGGGGAGGCAATCTATCTTAGGTAACTCAGTCTCTCATGTCCTTGGTTGTCTTAAACATCTTTAAATATAGGGTTTGTGTATGTGATTGTGGGAGGATATTATTCTTTGATTAAGATAGCACATCAAAGACCATTCACATTTTTGTTGTCTTAAGCATGGTTGTCTTTGGATATTATTGTCTTTTCTTAGAATTACAAATGATGCAATCTGGGTGTTCATATGCTCCTCTCCCCAATTATGAAAGGGTTCAAGCTCAATGGAAGAGCACCTGCCTTACAAGCAGGAGGTTGGTGGTTCAATTCCTCCGTGCCCTATTGATATTGCAATATTTGTATTTTTAATAAAATGTATTTTATTATGATTTATTATGGCTATAGAGGGGGTTTCAAATTGTCTTTGTATGTTGCTACGAGGGGGGTTCTAAACCGCCTTCATATGTCACTATGAAGGGGGTTTGAAATTGCCCTTGTACGTTACAACGAGGGGGGTTTAGAATTGCCCTCGTAGGTACCTATGAGGGTGGTTTAGAACTTCCCTCATAGGTATCTACGAGGGGGGTTTGTAACCTCCCCCAAAGGTTTGTAATAAGAAATTTTAAGGGGGGTTCCAAACTGCCTTTGTAGGTCTCTACGAGGGGGGTTACAAACCACTCCTATAGGCATCTATGAGGGGGGTTCCAAATCGCTCCTATAGGCCTTTACGAAGGGGGTTTCAAACTGTCTCTATAGGCTTCTATGAGGGGGGTTCAATACCGCCTCTATAAGCCTCTACGAAGGGGGTTCTAAACTGCCCCTATAGGCCTCTACAAGGGGGGTTCCAAACCACCCCTATAGGACTATACAAGGGGGGTGCACAACCGCCCCTATAGGCATCTACAAGGGGGGTTTGAAACCGCCCCTATAGCCCTCTATGAGGGGGGTTCCAAACCGCCCCTATAGGTTTATATGAGGGGGATTATGAGGGGGTTTCACAACCTCCCTTGTAGGTCTCTATGAAGGGGGTTCAAAACCGCCCCCATAGGTCTCTGAAGGGGTCTAAGAGGGGGGTTTAAAACTACCTCCGTAGACGTCTATGAGGGGGGGCACAACTGCCCCCAAAAGTCACTTTTGGGGGCGGTTCCAATCTCGTCAAAAACCACCCTTAAAGGGAAAAAAATTTAACATCGGTGCCTTTAGGGGCAGTTTTGCGAAAACCGCCCCCAAAGCCAAAACCCCCCTCGTAGGTCACTTTTGGGGGCGGAAGACAACCCCCCCTAAAGGCCAAAAATGTAGTAGTGAATGTTAGTTGTTTGTAGTAAATGTAGTAAATGATGAGTTTATCTGTAAAGAGGACAAACTGAAATTAGAAGACATACCTGTCCTAAAGGATTTTAAGGATGTATTTCCTGTAAAGAGGACAAATTGAAATTAGAAGACATGCCTGTCCTAAAGGATTTTAAGGATGTATTTCTTGAGGAGATTCCAGGATTACCTCCTAAAAGAGATTTAGATTTTACCATTGAATTAATACTAGGAGCAGTACCAAATTCTAAAGCTCCATACATAATGAATATACTAGAATTAAACGAATTGAAACCACAGTTGAAGGAACTAATTGATAAGAATTATATAATACCCAGTGTGTCTCCTTGGGGAGAACCTATCATCTTTGTTCAGAAGAAAGATGGAACCCTAAGACTGTGCATAGATTATCGCCAGCTTAATAAGATGACAATCAAGAATTTGTATCCATTTCCCCACATAGACGATCTATTTGATCAGCTACGTGGAGCAACGATATTTTCAAAGATTGATCCAAGATCAGGATATCATCAAGTGTGGGTTAAGGATGAAGATATTTTCAAGATAGCTTTCAAAACTCGGTATGGACATTGTGAGTTCGTAGTCATGCCAATTGGCTTGACTAATGCCCCGACTGTATTTATGTGTTTGATGAACAATATTCTGCACAAATACTTAGATAAGTTTGATGTTGTGTTTATTGATGACATTGTAGTGTATTCTAAAAGTAAAGAAGAGCATGATGAACACCTGTGGATTATTTTACAAGTTTTGAGAGATCATCAACTCTACGCTAAGTTTAGTAAATGTGATTTCCACAAGGATAAAATTCAGTATTTAGGACACATAATTTCTAAAGAAGGAATATCAGTTGATACCGACAAGATCAAGGCCATTAATGACTGGCCGGTTCCTAAGGATGTGTCCGATGTAAGGTCATTTATGGGCATTACTAGATATTACAGAAAATTTATAGAAGGTTTTTCAAAGAAAATTTACTAGATATTTATAGAAAATTTACTAGATACCCCATAACTTCCTTGCAGAAGAAAAGGAAGAAATTTGTGTAGGATCATAAATGTTCGGACAGTTTCAAGAAATTAAAAGAATTATTGGCTACAACACCTATCTTGAGGAAGGGCATACGGTAGCATATGAATCTAGAAAGCTAAAAATACATGAGAAGAACTACTCTACTTATGACTTAGTGTTATTGGCAGTAATTCATGCCTTAAAAATGTGGCGTCATCACCTTATTGGCAGAAAATTCGCATTGTTGATAGATAATATGGGTTTGAAATATTTATTAGATCAAACAAATTTGAACGCTAGACAAGCTAGATGGTTGACCTTCTTAAGTGAGTATGATTTCAAAATTCAACATATTAAAGGGAAAGAGAACAAGGTTGCAGATGCTTTGAGTCGTAAGGCAAAACTGAATTTTATTTCATCCATCAGTACTTATTCAACAGATTTGGAAAATCAGATTCTTGAAAAGAGTAAAACAGATGAAGAATACAGAAAAATAAAGGAAAAGACAGCAAACAACAGTTTTGAAAATTTTATGGGAGATTATAGCATGAAGGAAAATGGGTTATTGCTATATAAAAATAGATTGTATGTACCAGACATACCAGAAATCAAAATTCTGATTTTAAACGAGATGCATAAAAGTCATTATTTTGGTCATCCGGGTTATCAAAAGACCATTACTATGCTAAGGAAGGAGTATTATTGGCCCAGAATGAAGGATGAAGTAGCAGAGTACATACCTAAATGTTTGGATTGTCAAAAAGTGAAAATTGAACACCAACATCCTGCCGGATTGTTGCAACTATTATTTATACCGAGTTGGAAATGGGAAGTGATAAGCATAGAATTTATTACTGGATTACCAAAAACCAGAAACAAAATGACTCTATCATGGTGGTAGTGGACAAACTCAGCAAAGCAACACATTTTATACCTGTAAAGACTACTCATAAAGCTACAGACATTGCAGAAATCTTCATGAAGCATATTTTTCGACTACATGGGATACCAAACGTGATAATTTCAGATCGTGACTCTAAGTTTACTGGAAACTTTTGGAGGTCATTGTTCAAAAGGTTGAATACAACCTTAAATTTCAGCACAACATTTCATCCACAAATGGATGGACAAACAGAAAGGGTGAATCAAGTTTTAGAAGACTTACTGAGAATGTATGTTAAGGATCAACCTGGTAAGTGGAAAGACTACTTACACTTAGCAGAATTTGCATATAATAACCATTATCATGCATCATCTAGACTTAGCCCATTTGAAATTCTTTATGGTAGGAAATGTGATACACCTGTTTCTTGGAATGACCCAGTAAATAGAGTTGTTTTAGGACGTAAATTGTTGCAGTAGTTAGAACTAATTGTGAAACAGGTACAAGGAAATTTAAAAGCTACCCAAGATAGGCAAAAGAGTCAAGCAAATTTAAAAGGACTCATAAAGAGTTCCAGGTTGGTGAAAATGTGTTCCTAAGCATAAGACCGAAAAAGAGTTCATTTAAATTGGGAAGCTGTGCCAAGTTGGCACCTAGGTATTATGGTCCTTTTGAAATATTGTCCAGGGTTGGACCAATGGCATACCAACTGGCCTTGCCACCAAATTTAAAAATACATAATGTTTTTCATATATCATTTTTAAAGAAGTATGTACACGATGATACTCATGTTGTAAACTGGAATTATGTATAGGTGGGACAAGACAGATATTTTCAGGTGGAACCGGACTGTATCCTCGAAAGGAGGGAAACTCTGTTCTGGAATCGCACCATTGGAAAAGTGAAGGTGCAATGGAAGCACCTTAGCCTGGAAGAGGCAACCTGGGAGTTGGAGAGTAGTATGCAGGCAACATACCCAACTCTGTTTCAAGAACACTCAGAGAGTGATTGACCAACATCGAGGATGATGTTGAGACTTAACGGGGGGTGCATGTCACCTACCCAATTTCTGAAATTATTATTTTAATTGGAAAAATACTTTATGTTAAATTTAATTACAAAGTTTTGTAATTATGACCAAGTTTGGTCAAGGATGAATGTAATTACTGAATAATTATTATTTAATAAATTAAAGTAGGATACAAACACCCAAGGGAGCTGTTAAATGAGTGTTTACTAACCCACTAGGAGGAATGGAAGCAGTTAGAAGGCATGGGATAGATGGCAACAATTGCACTTCACCACTAGCTGTTGGTTATGGGACAACTACCCCTAATAATGTGGCCTTATCCCCTAGGTGGTGGGAGTGGGCAGGCAGCTCATTTAATGACTAGTTATCAACTGAAAAGGCCTAGCTAGCCTACATAAGGCAACTTCGAATTGAGCAGGCAGCTCTTACACAATATTTTCTGCAGAAATATTCCTCATGTGTATCAGGTGATCACTGAGAGATTCGAATAGGGAGGCTAGTTGTGAGTGCAATCATAAGTCTGCAAACTATTTTGATAAGAGAACCAGAGGTGATGGTGCAGGTCCTTTGGACTGTTAGTTTTCAAATATTGGGCAACTATTGCTACTGTAAGTGGAGATCCTAAACTTCTAATTTACTTCCTCCTGGTGGTTCAGTGAACAGGCTCGGGGGTCCTAAGGCAAGTAACTTGGCTATCTTCAGGAATTGGTTGGGTGGAATAGGATCCTTGGGCTGTTTGCTTCCCTACAGTTAACCAGGTTTTGCTATTCTCAATCTGTTACAGTTCAAATGTTCTGTCTAGTAGAATTAGTTATTTTCTTTTCTATGTTTAACTGTGAATGCTAAATAATTAAAATTATTGATGAGATAATCTTCTCTATATTTCTCCCATGTTGTTCTTTGCACAGTACTCTAGTATAGAAAAGTAATTTAAGTAATAGATGATAGATGGGCAGTTTGTCGGTGAATGGATAAACATTTACAGTAAGTATTCTACTTAATATTCTCATTCATTTATATCAAAAAAATACTGTATGGCACCTTAAGCATTGCAATACTTTCTGCTAATACTGGAAGAATCATAGTTATTTCAGTACAGTTATAAAATATTTTCTTTCATCTCTGTTCTGTCCAGATAGCAAATATTTGAATAAAAATCATATATTTCATACCTTCTGTCATGCTAGTATTTTAGCAAAAATAATTTTATACAATCGCATTTATGTTTCAAAATAATCTTCATTTTCAAATAGATGCATTCTATTTCTCTCCTAAGGTTTCCTAAGCATTATGATATTACATCGATTATTCATACACTGTTTCGTAGCATTTCTAAAAACAAATATCTACATATATTTGTACATTTTCCTATGTTTGTTTTCAAATATAAATTTCTTATTACAAAACCCTAATGTTTCATTTCTTTTCTAAACCCTAGTCATTTTCCTCTTGCATTTATGTTATTATATCCAAAGCTTCAAACATTTATGCATAAACATAGTGCTAAAACCAGTTTGTTTTTCCAAGAACCGTAAGTAGGGTTTCATCGTCATATTACATTGAAGATTGAAATGAAGCAAGTTCTTTAACAGTCAAACTATTTTTTTTATTGTTTTCATTTTCCGAAACATTCATAAATGCAACAAGCATTCTGTGCATTTCACATTTATTTTTACAGTCATCCTAACATCTATTATATTTCTTTTAGAAATAGCTTCTTTTGCCAAAAACAAGAACAAGACGAATGTACAAGAACCCTCGACATCTTTTCCATTTAAACTTTTCATTTCAGAGTTTTCATTTCACAAAACATCAAAGTTTTTCGTTACACAGAACAAGTTCCTTTCCACATACAAAAACTCAAAACCAGAGTCATGGTTTGTAAAAACATTATATAGGGTTTTACCCTTAGAAACTGCTAATAGTCTAACGAAGGTTCAAAACCCTCATCGACCTTTTTAAACTTTACATCAAGAGCCAAAAGGCAACGAAAATGACTGAGAAAACATCCATTACAGTCGGCTTTAGGAACCAAAAACCAAAACCTAAGCTTCGTTCGGCCAACATTGTAACTATCGGAGTCTTTTTCCCAAAAGCTATGAACTTACGAAACCACATCAAAGGCCCTATGAGAGCATGCAGGAAACCACCGGAGCTTACCGGAGGAAAAGAAGGTTTATCCATCCACTGCGAACGCTCCAAAGTTAAAATTGGAAGTGGGTACCTACAACACATGCCACAACAAAGTTTTAAGACGAGTTAAAAGTATTACAAAGTATTGATACAACAATGAAACCCTGTGAAAGTGTAGTTCTTATCTTCAAGGTTTGGAACCGAGCTATTCTACATCCCAAGATGACGATGAAGCTTTCGCTGTGAATAGAAATCATTTAAAAACACAAAAGGTTCTTCAACCACCAAAGTTTCAAACCCTCGGCTGAATGCATTTGCATTTACATGGACTGAAATACCCTAATACTACCTCGACGATTGCAGGACTGAACCAAGAAGACTCATCACTGTAACTTTAAGCATTTTCATCAACTTACAGATCCGTGATCGAAACCCTGGAGGAGCGTAATTCTTCAACCTACATGCGGGCAGCCTGTCGGCCCCGTTCAACTCACAATGAATACCGAGAATACTGCGAAGTTCTTTTACATACACAATGCTAGGGTTATGAATCGACAATGGAGGGTTTCCGAGATCAACGGTTGGTAGAATGCCAATGTACTATGTCGTAAACCGAGCAAACAATAATTAATAATATATTAATGGCACCACCCATACCAGAGCCAGCAATGCAGGATTCAAGGGTTACACAGCGTACAACTAGGAGTAGTATAAACCAGCGATACATGCCAGCCAGGACTCTTTACCATTTTCATCAACCAAGATCACGTGGAAGGATGGAGTGGTACAATAGCTCATCTTTCCACTTTGGAGCATTGAATGTCAACCGGAGCCTGATAACCCTGCCATTATCAAATCATTCAGTCAACTTTTTCATCATTGCATGGATACGATATCATATATATCATTAACGAAGGATTGGATCATGAAACCATAGCTCAGGTCTAACATTGCTTAGCATTAGATTTCTAGTTCGATTTTATATCATGCATTCATGCATAGTATAGTTTAAACTCTACGTAGTATTATTTCATATGTCTATTATAACATACAATTGTTTATAGTATAGTTTCAATACTGTTTACATTAATTCGTACAATGTTTATGGTATCATTTAACCATATTGATAGCAATTGTTTCGATTATAATATATTTTGTTTACAATATAGTGCTAATGTCACATTAGCATTGCATTTATATATATTAATTTATATATTGCAATACATGGATTATATTTCGTAATGTTATATTATTACATTATTTCTCAAATAGAAATTATTCATATATTACTTTTGTAATGTCCTAATGTTATGAAATCATTGTATTATTTCAAATAAAAATTATATATGTTATTGCAATATGAAAGACTATAACATATAGTTTATATGTATAGAACATATAGTCCATTGACTAGGCACATTAATATCATCTTCCATATATTATTGTTTTTCGTAAGTGTGTAGAACTTAGAATTTCTATACTCTGTCTCTTTTAGCATTATTATAAACTTAGAATAAAATAAATATAATGCTAAGTCTATAGTTTGTATGAGTACTTTTTAAATTACTATCTTGACTTTAATGACGATATTATACGATCATTAATTGTAGTATTTTAACATGTACTTGGATGCTGCAAAATAGAACTTGGAAGAGTATCAGAAACCATCTTACAACTAGATTAGGACTGAGAATCCATACCTCTGTCTTTTCCAGGTCGTCGCAAGAAAGTACTTAACACTCAACTCTTTTACATTGACGACGAACTTAAAAGAAAACAAGTACTTCTATTTTATTTTTATGTTGTCTTGTAGAATATCTTACCTGTGGTCTGCACATGAAAGCAATTTCAACAGCCTTATCTAAACATAGCTAAGTAAGCTCCAGGGTGTCTCGTAGGACCCCTTCATCAAACAAACAAACAAGCTATCAGTACTATTTCAAAGTTATTCCTTCAATACTAGCTGTATGCATTTCTAGAACTCAAACAAGTCAGAATTATTGTACTCATATGCGAAGTCAAAAGAGTCGTTATTGAGGTATTTAACATCTGCTTAATTAAGTAGCTTTTCATTTATAGTTAATTATTGAGAGTTATGACAGCACATCATCATTAATTACATTAGTTAAGCCTTCATTTCATTTTGTTTTATTCTGCATTAAATGAAATTGTTTAATTTGGCTACTATAATTTTTTTTTTTTGTTGGAAATTTCAGGATGTTACAGGGCGTGTGGCCAAAAAGGAATAAAAAACAACCTTGTTGCCCATATTTTCCATTAAAGCTATCAAAAGCTTCAGCAAACTAACCCTAATACTTTTTCAAACTTTTTGATAGGAGCAAAACGTCTCATGAATGTTTGAGGCAACATAGAATTCAACCTGAGAAACGAACTAAAACCGTACACTAAGGAAGAATCATATTCTTTAACAACGCAGTGAACAGGATGGTTCGGAATGGCCGAGGCTTACTAGGGCAAATCCAAACCCTGGGGTATGCCTCCTTCTCAATCCATCAACCCAAGTCTTCGAATGTAAAAACCCTGTCACTACAAATGAAAAGCATTGCATTAGAAATTTATTTTATACTGCGTTATTTAATAAAATTCTTAAAACTTAACCAGAGAGCTAAAAGTCAGTTTGTTACCTCTACAAATTTATTGCCAAGACCACGAGATTTTGTCTTCCTAGAAAACTCCTCCATAAACCAACAAACAATTATCTCCTGCGTGGAGAAACTCCCCATACCCATGGAGACCAAGGGCCGAGAGATGGGCTCTCCAAAGTGAAAATGAACCAAATGACATTCCTTACAACCTTTCGAAGGCAGAGTTTAGGGTTCTACCCTCGAGGAGCCGAGCTGGAAAACTTCATGTGGTCTCATTTAATTCTACAACTTCCAACCATTACATTTTGAATTCTTACAACCTCTTCTCTATAGTGTTGTTTTCCATTTTAACTTTTGAGTGATATTCTTCAAAGTCATAGCTATGACACTCTTCACCTATAGTTTGGTTCATGTCTAAGAACCTTGGATCAACACCTTCGTGCCATAATGCTAGAATAACCATCTTCCTAGTATGAAGCCATGAATTTAACTTGAGCTTTATAATAACTATGTTTTCATTTTAGCTTAATAAGTATTTAAGATTCAACCCAAATCTAGTTAGGGTAACTTGAAAACCCTAGAAAAAATATTTTAATCCACAACCTTTTGAAGTTATGATCCTTACTTGGAAACAAGAACAAGATAGTTTCAACATGCATTATCTTGTGAAATCTAAATAAGCCCAAGACCTCACTGAAAGTACATCCTTCATCAAAAGGAACATTTTAGCTTAATGACATTGATAACGACAAAAGATAGACAATGTCTTTAAGACGCATAATGTTTATATCTGACAAACTGAATGTGGATGTAAATAAAATAAGAAATTAACTGTCACTTAATCCATGATAAAAGTACGTAAGAAATAATAAATGACAATCTTGTAACTTGAAGATAAACAAGTTGAAATCACACTTCATAAAAGTAATGCATTTGACTACAAGTACACATTCAAGCAGATGTTAAGTTAAGAAGTAAAACTCTAACATATTTCTAGACTGTTTAGGTTATTATATCTTATACCATTTTTTTAATTTTTTATGAAATTTTAGAGTCGTTACATGTGATATTAGAGCGCAAGTTCAAACACTAGGCCTGAAAGTGGCTCAACTCGCGCACTCCAAATAAAATAAAATAAAAAAACAAAAACAAAAACAAATTTACTGACTTTGTTTTAAAATTGTTTCCGTACAGAACATTCAAATTCTATTTTGCAGGTAATGGAAGGAGTAGAAGCATCTGCCAAGGATGGATCCCATCATAATAATCATGAAAAGGAAAATTTTAATGAAGATAATTTATACATAGAACTAAATGATCACTCATCCGAACTACTTCGAACTGTTAAATATTTAAAAGATGAATTGCAGAATGTTAAAGAAGATAATGAAAGAATCCTAAGAGCATAGGAATAACTAAATCAAGTATTGCTAGATAAAATACATGATGAAGGAAAGGATAAAAGAAGAGAAACTGAAACCGAATCTAGAATGGTATCTTACAAACATAAGGGTAAAAAGTTAATGTTTTATGATAATGAAAGTAATTCCTCCATTGAAATTAATGTTAAATCACATAGAAAGAAATTGTAGTGCCCCTAGACTACTGTAGACATTGAGGGCACCTGCTGAGTCACCCGACTATTTGAAACATTAATAAAATAACCCTATGATTTTATTTTGAGTATATTTATGATTACGATTGATTGATATATGTGCTTTTGGGTAGTTATTGTGAATGGATGATTTCATGTTGTTTAACGATTAACTTTGATATGAAAATTGTACATATGGATAATGCTTAACGACTAGCTATACGGTGATTATGTATTTGTCGACGAAATGTATATTTGATTAGAAGTTTGAATAAATCATAAATGTTTAACAATACTAGATTTAGAAATCAGATGATGATTATTGAGGACAGTTCTACTAATAAATTGTTGTGAGAAGTGTCTGTAGAAACAAGTGAGACGGTTCACCAATGGACACACAAAGGAACATGAAGGGTCGTAGAGTACAGGTAAATCACACACAGGGGGAGCGACAACGATGTCGACTTCCGACAAGAATACCACGCATGAGCAGATAAGCACTGATCCGCTTGCTCAAGAGGAATGCGTGAGAGCGTACGAGGTGGGCTACGACGGAGCTGGTCACGTACGAGTTGAGGGGCGCGCAGTGAGAACGGACTCACTCCTCAACGCCATTAGTCCCTAGATAGCATGTAGACGGAGGATGGATGGTAACGATTCCTAAAATCCCTACAAGAATTCCCGCAAGTCAAAACGGAAAGATGGTGGCAGAAGGGCCCGACGATGCGGTACCCTGTCGAGAACGGAAAGAATGGACGCAAGGACCCAACGATGCGGTACCATGCCAAGGAATGGAAACCATGGATGACTGGACCCGACGGAGTGGTGCCATGTTAGGGAATTAAAATTAAGGAACTAGGAGCCCAACGGCGCGGCACCGTGATCCTAGTGAGTTTGATTGTTAAATTTAACTGCATAAAAACTTATGAGAATAACTCTAGATTATTACTTAGCAAATGCATAAAAATAATTTAGGCATTTGCACATGAATAGTTATTTTTGTTGAGCATTTAAAATAATAGAAATCATTATTTAGGAGCAAAATAGAATCCTAAGATTAGACACCTAGTCAACTAAAAGCTAGGAGTTAATTAAAATATCTGGGGGACAAACTAGAGCAAACTTAGGGGTGTTGGTGCACTTCCCAGAGAAACTGACACTTGGATGGGTGAGTGTTTTAATTAAATAATTAATTAAAAATATGTAATTATGCATGAAGCGACATGTGTCACATGAGATTTTCCTTTATAAGGAAGGCTTGGGGAATGGGTAAAGGGCCCATAATTTGGACGATTGTCATAATTTTCGAATGCCTCAAAGACTTGCTGCTATCTAAGGGTTTGGCTTAGAAATCCTGGTGGGAAGGGAAGCCCAAGCTGAATTTCTGAAATACTTGTGTGAGCTCTACGACCCAAAGCTTGGGGGAGGCCATGAGACTGAAAGCATGAGCCTATGGTTGGGTGGCGAAGCTAACGGTTGCTTCGCCAATGGTTAAACGAGCTTTGCTGGAGGGATCCTATGGAAGATGCAGACGACAGTGGACAAGATGGTATCAAAGACAGGTTATGGTTTGTTTTAATTTGCTAAGTTATTCATTTATTTAGTTTATTTATCTATTCATTGTACTTTCTAATCTCTTGTGTATCAAGTGGTTGAGTTTCAGGTTAAGCATGAAGGCCCCTACAGGAGGGGCACTACATTTGGTATCAGAGCCGGTCGAGCCTTGAGGGTACTGGACTCATATTTCTACACTCGTTGGAGCCATCAAGCTAGGATTGATCAGGATTTGACGTCGTCTCAACTCGCCCACCATTGCACGGCTGTTCGTCAAGCCAGGTTTGATAATTTAGTTTATTTGTTTAAATACTTTATGAATGAATATGTGAATACCAGAATGTAGATTTACTTAATTACAGAGATGTTATGCATTTTTCTTGGTTGGATTGAGTAGATCCAGATAGGCATGGGCTATATTTTCTAAATGATCTAAAAACGAGCTTGAAATCCGATCCTGTAACTAAATCCTTTTTATGCTCTGTTGTTCTTTTTACCAAAGAAATCGTGGATCCGTTTTTCAGTCTTCAGTTTATCTCAGTCTTAAAATTAAATCTTTTATATACAGTTTTATAGAAGAAATCGTGGATCCATTTTTCAGTCTTCAGTTTATCTAAGTCTTAAAATTAAATCTTTTATATACAGTTTTATAGAAGAAATCATGGATCCGCTTTCAGTCTTCAGTTTATCTCAGTCTTTAAATTAAATCTTTTATATACAGTTTTATAGAAGAATCGTGGATCCGGTTATAGTCTTCAGTTAATTTCAAACTGGAAATTAAATCTTTTCATACACAGTTTTATCAAGGAAATCGTGAATCCGATCTCAGTCTTCAGTTTATTTCAATCTTTAAATTAGATCTTTTATACACAGTTTTATAGAAGAATCGTGAATCTGTTTCCAGTCCTCAGTTTATTTCAAACTTGAAATTAAATCATTTTATACACATTTTTCTCATAGAAATCGTGGATCCGATCTCAGTCCTCAGTTTATTTCAACCCTTAAATTAAATCCTTTATACATGGTTTTATGGAAGAATTATGGATCCGTTTTCAGTTTTCAGTTTATTTCAATCTTGAAATTAAATCTTTCATGCACAATTTTTACTAAAGAAATCGTGGATCCATTATAGTATTCAGTTAATTTCAAACTTGAAATCAAATCTTTTTTTTTTAAACCCATATCTCGTCCCCTGTACAAAGTCCAGCCTCATGTAGCGTAGATGAAGAATTCCCATCTGATTATTTAGTCGTGTTAGCTCTATATTGACTCTGAAACTTAGTTTATAATGATAGTTCCATGTTTAAATTGTGAACGCTTAATTTGATATTTAAATTCTGAAAACGTAAATTTATTTCATAGTTCTTTGTTCGCAAGTAGAAAAGAAAGTCGTGTTAAGCTCCCGGTCTAATTACGAAACGTAGCTTATAATTATTAGCTCGCTTTATGTTTAATACTGAAACGCAGTTTCTAATTGTAGTTCACGGTGATGTCCATAAGAGGATTCCGTATTTAGTGCTGAGTTGGAATCTAGGAAAACGACTTCACATCTGGAAAAATCTTTTAATTTTACAACCTATGTGAACACTAGATAGCAGTAGCATAGAAATAGGTAGAGTCCTGGATAGATGTCCATCACGGTGTCATGAACTCATGATTGATACCTCTTATGCATAAGCTCGACCTTACCTTGAGTTCGACGAATGGAGCTTACACTCGGCACATGTTGAAGACAAGTCCCGCAGACGTCGGGTAGAGTAGTTGGACTCTTGTTCTACTCCATTCCATTTGTCCTTCTTAGAGGGTTCGGTAAAACAAGTGACAGTACAATTAATTGTTAGAGAGATCACCGTGGCATACACCGAGTGTTCTTTGTTTTTGTTTTTTTTGTAAATTAGTAAATGCATTACACTAAGTTTGAGCAGATCTCTGCGTTTTTCATTTCATCAAATGAACCCCGCCCTTTCCAGTATGATCGCATTTGCTTAGTTATCCCCTCAGGTCATAGGAGGATCCGGGTTGATCTCTCGCTGATTTGGTTATTTGTTTCTTAAATAAACCATCCCTCACCAAGATCTGATATCTCAAGTGATGAGCGTTATCTGTATTAAAAACCTTACTGCCCTAAGATTTAGAATCTTTGGTCTTATCTCATCACCGACGGGCATCACGCCTTCACCGCCAAACCCGTCGATCTCTGCATTATCCTTAAGCCATATTCACGACTCTGTCACCTAAGCTTAATGACAGCTGATCAGTGAATCCGCAGGATTACCCTGTTCCATCTATGGTATTAATTCCTCCGTTCTGGTTAGAGGGTATACAGTTAGTGTCGTATCTCTGTGCTAAAACTTAAAGTCGATTGAAGGATTCTTTTGCCACCTGTTCAACGCTTCAATCGAACCCTTGTGTGCCTCTGTAACTTTTGGAAGTATATTTATCGGTTGTGGAACTACTTGTGTTCTAAATTTATAATTATGTCAACTCTGTTTATAAATGCTACGAAATTACTTGTGTTAAATCTTATCACATTCACCATCTAAACTTAAACTAATATACCGAACTATTTTTTGTTTTTGTTTTATTTCTTATATATTAAATAGGTCGTATGATATCCAACGCATAACTTTGATGACACGTAGCAAGAGTGAAGGTATCCTTAGATTAGTGGATCAATGTGGACCTACATACATTAAAGATTATGATGATAATATTGCCCATAGAATGAGAATGAGTCTTTAAAATATTTTTTTGAAGTAATTCAGGAGTATAATGTATTTATGTTCTACTTTGGAAAGGATCTTTATTTAAAATATCTTAGAATAAGTTAAATATGATAATGTGTTTAGAATTAGGTTATTAAAATGTTTCAAAGTGGTTTGTTAAAATGCTTTTAGGATAGTTAAGAAAGTGTAATATAGTTGTATTTTATTGAGGAAAGGATCTTTATTTAAATTATATTAGAATACATTAAATATGATGATGTATTAATAACATATTTGGAATTGGGTTATTAAAAAGTTTTAAAGGGATTTCTTTAAAATGTATTCAAAGTGGTTTATTAAAATGTTTTTAAAGTGGTTAAAAAGGGTATAATGTATTGGTAATTTATTTGGGAAGGATTTTTACTAAAACGTTTTTAGAATAGTTAATGATGATAAAGTATGTATGTATTGTACAATTAAGAAAAGGGGAGGGGTTTTATGAGGGCACCATTCCTTAATATGTATTAGGAAATGCATTAAGCTTAAGAATTAATATATATTACATCTTAATGTGACATTAGTGTGTGTCAATGTTGCATATTGGAGTGATTATGTACTTATCAGTTATATGTTACAAATTTGGAAGTTATTAGCTCTGGTGTTCATGCGATGTCATTCCATAAGAAAACTAGAATCTATCTGCACTAGCAATTGATTTTAGGAAATCACTTTCAGTGTAATGTATAAAAAATACAAAATAAAAAAAAATAAAATATTAGGTATTAACTAGAGTGTAATAGAAAAAAATAGGTGTGCAAATGGAGACAAATAAAGATAGGGAGCTTATAGATTGTGTACAAATGCATTACATGAATATGTTATTTAATTGGAATGTATTTGAGGGCATGAGGGAATTGCGAACGAAATCTGACTCCATATTCATAAGCAAATTAGATTGCTAAGCTAGAAGTATTACGAATCATAGTCATGAAGATGATTTGCAATTGCGAAGCTTGTTGAGTTAGATCTTTTGAGTTTATTGTGTATATTAGAAAGACGTGTTAGTTACCTCCCTCGATATAATATATGATGTTGAGAAAAGAATAATTAAAAGTTTGTAACTTTCAAGATTGTTAGTAGTTACATTTCTTAATAAACTTTACGCTGATGAAAGGAGTTAGAAATGTTGACTGACCATGGTGCATAGATATATCCTATTTAGATGATATCTTAGGAGGATTACAGACTCGGAATATAGAAAATGAGATATCAGTGTGACCAACATGACTTAACAATGACCTGGTAATCAGAGGATTGTGACTTTGCAAACTTGCCAAAAAGGCCGAATGAAGACGGATTTTATAAAATCAAGTATGGATATGCTCAATATGCTGAATAGAATGCAACAATGTTAACCTCATGAAATGATTAAACATATATGATAAGATGACTAGTCGCTACTGACAAGATCCGCCGAAACTTTATCGACACACATAATATGACTTGGAAGGTCTGCAGAAGGATCCCTACAACAACATAAACAATGAAATGATGTAAGAGCATGATGAGATCCTTGATTGGGACATGAAGGTAGCGATGAAAGGACTAAGAGATAAACTTTAGTGCATTCAACTCAGTCGCTAAGTTACGACACTTTCGTATCGAGTGGAGAATCATTTATTAACAATCATGGAATTGAAAGTAGTCTTTTGGGGATTGGATTTTGGAACATTTGGTAGTCACTCCCGAATTTTTAAAAACCATGATTATATCTTACCTATCTATATTTTCTTGTATGTCGTATGATGTTTTCCTTCTCATCTTGAAGGGAAGATACCCAATTAGTTGGGAACCCTTACTTGGATGTGTTATGCCGAATGATGATTTGATAAAATTTTGGGTGGCTATTGACGCGATGTAGCTTGTAGATAATTTGGACATTGTAAACCTTCGTGGATGACAAGAAGGTATAGAAAATCTAAATTTGGACTAACAATTATGAAGGCATTATTGGATTTACAATACACTTGTTATGATTGAGTTCATAAGGATGTATTGGAACCATGTTGGATGAAAAAGAAAACTTATGATTAGAGTCACTAGTGCTTAAAGCCTTAATTGTTGGAGAAAAATAGAAGAGAATGACAAGAAGATGAGAATAGGAAATTAAAAGTTAAGCCCAGTGTCGTAAGTACGAGAAAAAAAAAATCAACTTCGAGACAAAGTTCTATTTAGGAGGGGGTGTATGTAATGCCCCTAGAATGACTGTGGACCTTAAGGGCACCTGTCGAGTGACCCGGCTGAACAACTTCGATATAATGGTCTCTTGAGCCTTGTTATGTCTTAAATGATTAAGGAAAACCTGAAGATGGGAATGACGACAATAATTGATAAATGAATTAAGGAATTAAATTATAAGTGTGGAGTGGGATAATTCATTGATTACATATTGCTTAATGATTAGCCCCGATTGATCAAGTCAAAGTGCAGTAGGACAGTTACAATCCTAGCTCTGCGACTTGGGAGTACGCAACTGAGATGCGTCATAACTTTCCATTTTTCTGAACTTCGGGACGAAGTTCTAAATAAGTAGGGGTGTATGTAGTGCCCCTAGACTAATGTAGACATTGAGGGCACCTGCTGAGTCACCCGACTATTTGAAACATTAATAAAATAACCCTATGATTTTATTTTGAGTATATTTATGATTACGATTGATTGATATATGTGCTTTTGGGTAGTTATTGTGAATGGACGATTTCATGTTGTTTAACGATTAACTTTGATATGAAAATTGTACATATGGATAATGCTTAACGACTAGCTATACGGTGATTATGTATTTGTCGACGAAATGTATATTTGATTAGAAGTTTAAGTAAATCATAAATGTTTAACAATACTAGATTTAGAAATCAGATGATGATTATTGAGGACAGTTCTACTAATAAATTGTTGTGAGAAGTGTCTGTAAAAACAAGTGAGACGGTTCACCAACGGACACACAAAGGAACATGAAGGGTCGTAGAGTATGGGTAAATCACACACAGGGGGAGCGACAACGATGTCGACTTTCGACAAGAATACCACGCATGAGCAGATAAGCACTGATCCGCTTGCTCAAGAGGAATGCGTGAGAGCGTACGAGGTGGGCCACGACGGAGCTGGTCACGTACGAGTTGAGGGCCGCGTAGTGAGAACGGACTCACTCCTCAACGCCATTAGTCCCTAGATAGCATGTAGACAGAGGATGGATGGTAACGATTCCTAAAATCCCTACAAGAGTTCCCGCAAGTCAAAACGGAAAGATGGTGGCAGAAGGGCCCAACGATGCGGTACCCTGTCGAGAACGGAAAGAATGGACGCAAGGACCCAACGATGCGGTACCATGCCAAGGAATGGAAACCATGGATGACTGGACCTGACGGAGTGGTGCCATGTCAGGGAATTAAAATTAAGGAACTAGGAGCCCAACGGTGCGGCACCGTGATCCTAGTGAGTTTGATTGTTAAATTTAACTGCATAAAAACTTATGAGAATAACTCTAGATTATTACTTAGCAAATGCATAAAAATAATTTAGGCATTTGCACATGAATAGTTATTTTTGTTGAGCATTTAAAATAATAGAAATCATTATTTAGGAGCAAAATAGAATCCTAAGATTAGACACCTAGTCAACTAAAAGCTAGGAGTTAATTAAAATATCTGGGGGACAAACTAGAGCAAACTTAGGGGTGTTGGTGCACTTCCCAGAGAAACTGACACTTGGATGGGTGAGTGTTTTAATTAAATAATTAATTAAAAATATGTAATTATGCATGAAGTGACATGTGTCACATGAGATTTTCCTTTATAAGGAAGGCTTGGGGAATGGGTAAAGGGCCCATAATTTGGACGATTGTCATAATTTTCGAATGCCTCAAAGACTTGCTGCTATCTAAGGGTTTGGCTTAGAAATCCTGGTGGGAAGGGAAGCCCAAGCTGAATTTCTGAAATACTTGTGTGAGCTCTACGACCCAAAGCTCGGGGGAGGCCATGAGACTGAAAGCATGAGCCTATGGTTGGGTGGCGAAGCTAACGGTTGCTTCGCCAATGGTTAAACGAGCTTTGCTGGAGGAATCCTACGGAAGATGCAGACGGCAGTGGACAAGATGGTATCAAAGACAAGTTATGGTTTGTTTTAATTTGCTAAGTTATTCATTTATTTAGTTTATTTATCTATTCATTGTACTTTCTAATCTCTTGTGTATCAAGTGGTTGAGTTTCAGGTTAAGCATGAAGGCCCCTACAGGAGGGGCACTACAGAAATATAAGTATTCCAATGATAGCAGTGATAGTGAATACAACCCTAAAAAGAGAAAATACAAACCTTATGAAGAAATATCATGAGAGTTTAAAAAGATAAAACCCCCAATGTTTAATGGTGAGATAGAAAAAGGAGAAGAAGCCGAACCATGGTTGTCAGGGATGAAGAAATACTTCCAAATCTATAATTACTCAGACAAGCTGAAAGCTAAAATGCATATTTATAATTTAACTGGGAAGGCTGATATATGGTGGTAGGATATAAAAAGAGTGAAAAGCATTAAAGAAAAGAATATAACTTGGAGTACTTTAAAAAGAATTTTTTTTTTTAACAATACTATGAAGATGTAATGCCCACCTCAGTACTTTAACTAATTAGACTAATGAGGGCACTAGTTTTGAAATGAATAGGCTAAATAAAACACGAACCATCAAATTTACTTTGAAAATTATTGTGTGAAATGAAAATGAATGATTGAAATGCTTTATAAATGAAAATGATTGAATGAAATATAAACTCGACTGACCGAGAGACTAGGAAATGAAAGTGATTAGATGATAAATGCTAGATTGAGAAATAATGTAATAGAAAATGATGAATGAAGGATATGCCTGAATGACTCTGATATTGTGTTGAATGATGAAAATGATGAATGATAGATATACTCGACTGACTGAGATATTATGATGACATATGATGAAATGATTTTATGGTGCAGCACTATTTAATGTTTGCTTTGAGTGTGTGTGTGTGTGCAGTGAGAGTTAAGGCGATTTACCAACTAACCCATAATGGAAGTATAGGGGTCGTAAGGATGGAAAGAACACATAGGGGTATGATGATAGACTGTCAACCCTGAATTAGCACTCCATGCATGGGTCGGAAGCATGCGAGCTGGCCTGGTGAAGCGTGTGTTGTATGGGCGAGGCCATATCGACTTGGTCCCGTACGATGAGTTGAGGGGCACACGATAAGGAGATCGTTTTCCCTCAGCCACCCTTAGTCTCTAGGGAGTGTAATCGAGAGATTGCGGTAACGACTCCCCGATAGCTAAACAATTCTCCCCACAAGAGAGAAATAGGAATTGTCGAAAGGGTCCCTCGAAGGGATACCTAGAAAAGAACAAGAATAAGTTATCTTATCATTTATGCAAATTGGAATCACCCATATAAGTTTAGAGAAACATAAAGAAAGAATTAAATTTATTTAACTTCAATTAAATGAGAATTTTTAATAAAAGAAATATCCTACTCCATTTTTATTATTTTTGAAAAGTGGAAAAAAATTGGAAATAGATTAAATTATTAATAAAAGAATTATTTTTCAAATTTTATTTTAATAGATTTTATTATTTTCATAAAGAATTGAAAAAGATTTAATTTATTCAATTTTTATTGATTTTATTATTGTGAAGAAGAATGTAATTTGGATTGAAATTCCTTTTAATGGAAGAAATATCTTTTTAAATTTTGAAAAGAGAGAAATGTAGAAGTTAATTGAGAGATCATTGAATAAACTAATTAGGGAACAAAACATAACTAGGACTCTAGTGGAGACCACTACACCTACCTTGCACTGATTTAAGGAATTAGGTGCACACTTAAGATAGAGAGAGACACATGTAACTTGAGAATAAATATTAATAAAATATTAAATTAAATAAATTATGTGCATGAGGAGACACATGGCACATAGTTTTTGTTATAAAGGGAGGAGAAGGAGGAAATAGTCTCTTGCTCCCTAGTGTTGATTGGCACCGTAATAGTGAATTCATCTTGTGGTTCTTGTGAGTTAGGTTTAGTTGCTTGGGGATTGGGGGATCCCACCAGAGAGCTTGCATTGTGTGTTCTTGCAATGCCATTTGCTCGGGGTTTCGGGGTGAAGGAGAGTAACCCCAATACGGTAGGAAGGTCAACCGAGGGGCTGTCGGTAATTCGTGGAAGATTGGAATCAGCAATGACAACATCGCTGGGATCTCAACCAACTGGTGGAGTGACCATTTCATTAGGTTAGACTGCACTTGATTTTATATATTGGATGCATAACTTGTGATTTAAATCTATTCGATAGATTTCTCTTAATTAATTCCTGCTGAATCAATGTATAGTTGAATACTACAGTCATGAAAAAGAGGCATGATTCGAACCATTCAAGGTCGATATCGTCTATATAAAGAGGTTGTAATCTACTGATATATTTCTTTTGAATTTTGTTAGATCTTGTTCGGGTACACAGGGTACTACCAAAGGACTGAACACCAAGAGAAACCACTTCACATAAACAGATCATAGATCAACACACCGATGTTTTGACGTGGTTTAAACCCTCTTGAGGGAAACACTCCACGGCCCCAGCCAAATAGCTTCTACGAAACAATTTATTATGCAAAGAAAGAAAGTTACAAATGAGCTTCTCATAATCGATCAACTAAACAATGAACCTCCATGCTCTTTGAATAGAGATCATGGACCAATCGGGTGTTAAGCCATGGATCAAGGTTAGGTTTGATCTAAGAGAAGTTGAGCCATCGGATCACTCTATGTCGGAAACATATCGTGACCGTCGGATTAAGTATTTACAAATGCATACTAATGCATACTAAAGAAACACACTATCCCTAATGGATATATTACACAAGTTGATCTTAACTAACTCCTAAGTGTCTAAATATCCTAACATCCCCCCTTAAGAACAACTTGGGATAGGATTAAAGGATTTACAAAAGTGACACTATTAGGAGAAGGAAGGAGGCATTAGAGCCTATCCCCCCTTAATGACAAGTTCCTGAACTCCTAACATAGATCGAAGTTTAGAAAACTTCGCTTCTGTAAGAGACTTGGTGAAGATGTCTGCAACTTGATCATCTGTAGGGAAAAAGAGCACTTCAAGAACACGATCATGAACAAGATTTCTGATGAAGTGCATATGTAGCTCAATGTGTTTGCTGCGTTGATGTAGAAATGGATCTTTGGCAAGCTTGATGGTACTTTGATTGTCACACCAAAGTGGAGTAGGCTGCTGCTGCTCTAATCCAAACTCTGAAAGGATCTGTTGAAGCCATAAAGCTTCCTGACTGGCATTAACTACGGCTCGATATTCTCCTTCTGCTTAAGAAAGAGCAAGATCTTGTTGTTTCTTACAAGCCCAAGTGATAGGTCTAGATCCCAGACTGAAAACATAACCTGCAGTAGACTTTCTATCATCAGGATCATCGGCCCAATCTGAATCAGTGAAACCAACCAACAAAGGTTTCCCCCCTGTACTGTAATGAACCCCAAACTGAACTATACCTCGAATATATCAAAGTATTCTTTTAGCTGCTTTCCAATGACTTTCATGAGGTGTCTGCATATAACAGGCAACACGACCAACGGAAAAGGAAAGGTCAGGACAAGAATGAGTCAAGTATAAGAGACTACCAACAAGCTGACGATATAAGGTGGCATCGACTTCAGGTGAAGTACAAGTGGCAGAAAGTTTGACTCCAGACTAGAAGGGAGAAGGGGCTGGTGTACAATCTTCCATGTGAAAGCGATGAAGAAGGTCACAAGCATACTTAGACTGAGAAAGAAAGATTCCTTCTTGGGTTTGCAGGACTTGGAGACCAAGAAAATAATGCAAATGTCCTAAGTCTGACATTTCAAAATTTTGTTTAAGACTGGATTTCATATGGGTTATAAGTTTAGGGTCACTACCAGTAAGAATAAGGTCATCAACATATAGAACAAGTATGATGAGATGGTGTCCTACTTTCTTGGTATAGACATTGGGGTCAGAATGGCATCTAGAAAAACTAGTGTCAAGGAGAAAGTTATCCATTTTGGCATACCAAGCTCTAGGAGCTTGCTTAAGGCCATATAAGGAATTCTTAAGGAGGTAGACAAGGCTAGAGTTATTCTGAACATAGCCAGGAGGTTGTTCCATGTAAATTTTCTCCTGTAAATCACCATGTAAGAAGAAAGACTTGACATCCATTTGATGCACTTCCTAGTTATGTAAGGCTGCAAGGGAAAGAACAAGGCGGATGGAGTTCATTTTTGCGACAGGATTAAAGGTTTCATTGTAGTCAATCCCTTCAACTCGGGAAAAATATTTGGCAACTAACCTTGCCTTAAGTCTTTCAACACTTCTATCTGATGCATACTTAGTTTTGTAGACCCATTTACGTCTGACAAGTTTTCTTCCTTTTGGAAGAGGTACAATATCCCAAGTATCATTTGCCATTAAGGAACGATATTCTTCGTCCATGGCTACATCCCAATCTGGATTCCCTGAAGCTTCTGCAAAAGTTTCTAGATCATGATTCTCGAAAACTTGAGCCAAAAGAGAAGAGGCTCTCTGAAACTGAGAACGTGTTCGACGTTGATCTCTAGGATCACCGGCAAGATCACCAGCTGCTTCACATGTTGAACGGACCCATTGAGGAAGCACTTGTGCTAGTGAAACTAGAGGAACATGAGCAGGAAGAGGTGGATTTTCATCCTCATTGTCATTATCAGAAACTGGAGTTGGAAACCTATCAAGGAAGTTGGAAGAAGAAGAAGAAGGCACAAATGCCAAATCAGGCTCGTAGGCCAAAGATGGCACAATCACCGAGTTAGGCTCGTAGGCCAAGAGATTTTCATCAAATTTAACCTCTCTTCTAATGATTATATCATGAGAATGTGGTTGAAGAAGTCTATAACCTTTTACATCTTCAGAATATCCAACAAATATGCACTTTTCACATTTAGGCTGCAATGCTTTCCATTTTTCATCCAGAATGTGAGCCCATGCTTCACTACCAAACACACGAAAGTGACTTACATCAGGCTTAGTTTTACTCCATGCTTCTTCCAGTGTTATACCTTGTAATGTTTTTGTGGGTGTGCTATTAACTATGTAATTTGCACAATTTATGGCTTCAGCCCAAAATTGAAGATTTAGTCCCTTAGATTGGATCATACAATTAGCCATTTCTTTTAAAGTGCAGTTCTTCCGCTCAGCTACACCATTTTGTTGTGGTGTATATGGAATAGTGTGCTGTTGTTGGATGCCTTGTTCAGTGCAGAAGGTAGTGAACTGTTTGTTAACATATGCTCCTCCATTGTCAGATCTTAACTTAATAATTTGATGACCAGATTGTTTTTCAACAAGGGCCTTGTAGGCCAAGAACATGTTAAATACTTCGCTCTTAAGTTTTAGGAAATAAACCCAAGTGCGTTTGGTGTAATCATCAACGAAAGTTAAGAAATATTTTAAACCAGAAAAGGAAGCAGATGGAAGAGGACCACACAAGTCACTATGCACAAGCTCCAAGGGAACCGAGGCATGCCAAGAGGCACGTTTGTCAAAACTGTCCCGATGATGTTTTTCGAGTACACAACCAGAACAAACACCATCCCTGCAAGATACCATTGGAAGACCTGTCACCATATTGTCTTTACATAGTTGTTGCAATGAGTGATAATTTAAGTGACCAAATCGCTCATGCCAAAGTTTGCTCAAGTTATCACTATGAGCAACAAAAACTGAAGGGAAAGGTGATGACCCAAAGTTGTTAAACTTGTACAACCTGGTAATATCATCAACAATTCCGGTAGCTAGGACTTGTTGAGGATCTTGAAAATCCTTGATTACAACTTGGTGAGGTGTAAAGGTCACAGTTTTACTTTCACCAGAATGAGTGATCTGATAGACTGATAACAAATTGCAGGAAATTCTTGGAACACATAGTACATCACTAAAATGACCATTATCTACTGGAACTGTTCCAGCTCCTACAA
Source organism: Larix kaempferi (assembly GCA_027924585.1). Classification (NCBI taxonomy): domain Eukaryota; kingdom Viridiplantae; phylum Streptophyta; class Pinopsida; order Pinales; family Pinaceae; genus Larix; species Larix kaempferi. The sequence goes on along the minus strand of BSBM01000579.1, from coordinate 2,820,273 downwards.
CACTTAGAGATCTATCATCACCAACAAATATTTGTTCGGTGTTACATTCATGCATAGTAGAAAATATGGCTTGATCCTTAGCCATATGATAAGATGCTCCAGAATCAATGAGCCATTCATTTGAAGTAGAAGAAGAAGATGCATTATAAGAATAACCAGAAGCACAAAGTGCATGTCCATGAAAAGCAGATTCTGAAGTCGAATCTAGGATGATGTGGTGCTTCTTCATTGCTACTTCCAAGGATGCCATCTTCTTGAAACACTTAGATTCATCATGATTATCTTTCCCGCAATAGTTGCAATGACGCTCAGTCTTCTTGCCTTTTGGCTTGGATCCTTTGTAATTTTTTGAAGAAGGAGCTGACTGAGAGGGTTTGGGACCCTTGTTTGACTTATTATTGCAAAAATTTTGTTTCTTGGGAGGCTTGGACTTTTCTTTCTGTTGGAACAATACGGCTTTCCTAGATATATCTGCATTGTTAATTATTCCAAGATGAATGAGTTTATCTTGTTATCTAATCAAGGAATCACAAAAGGATTCAAGACTAGGCTCTTGATAGCTAGCTGCATTCAAGGATGCTTTCATGGAGTAAAATGTAGATACAAAAACAGAATATGCAGGTCCAAGTTTGGAAAGAATATGATAAATGCACTGTTTGTCTTCCCTCTCAATCTTACATTCTGCACATAAGAGTTTAAGAGTTTTGTAATTAGATAAATAATCTTGAATGCATGAAAAGTCACTTGGATTTAAAGAAATCAACTCATTTTTGAGTTGGTGACCTCAAATTTCATTGTGTTTACCGAACACAGATTCCAACTTGTCCCAAGCAGCATTAGGTTCATCAATTCCAGATATGTGGAATCGCAAATTAGTAGAAATTGACATCCCAATCAATCCATGAGCTTCATCACATCTATTTGCCCATTTTATTTTCTTATCATCATCAGTGGGTTATTTTTCTTTCCCTGAGGTAATTCTGAAAAGTCCCCTACTTCATAGAACATCCTCCATACGATATTTCCATGAGAAATAGTTGGAACTGTTAAGTAGAATATCACAAGGGGCAGCCATATTTGTAAATTAATGGCTGTAAAAGCAGAAACCAATAGTCTGGATGTGAAGAGCTCGAAAAAATAGGCGGTTTAAAAAAAACGGCATTGAAAACTAACTCTGTATGATGAAGTTATGCTTGCACAAAGAAACTGTTGAAGATGTCCCCAATAGTGACGTGGCAGCTAGAGAATGTCCAGCAAAAAAAAGAACCCCCCTCTTCCCAAGATGAACCTTTTGATAATCACTTTACAAGAAAGTTGCTTTAAGTGAACCACTTTTGTATAATAAATGATTTCACTTTTACAATGATATTACTTTTAAATAGTGCAACAATCAAAAAAACTTAAGTGACTCACTTGTATTTTTTATTTTTTATTATTTAAGTGAGATGCACTTTTACAATAAAGTAACTTGAAAATAGAAATTGCATGCACTTTTTCTTTTAAAAGTAACTTCCTAAGACTTGAACTCAAGACCTATTAAGGAATAAAACAACTTTGAACCAAGTGAGCTAGATTAAAAGGTATGTAAAATATGGGAATAAGGAAGGGTTTTTTTTTTTTTTTTACTCTTCTTGCTCGGTTTGCGTGCTTGCCCTTTTTTATACAAAACACACCACAAATCGAAACAAAAAAAAATTTCCACACTTGTGGAGTTAGATCTTGTCAGCTTGCTCGGAAAGTCTACGTTTTCTCTCTATTTCTGATTTGCCAAGATCACGCAAGGTGCACGGCAAAGAGCATACGCAGCCGAAAAAAACCCTTTCGCTTTCTATTTCTGATTTGCCAAGATCACTCAAGGTGCACGACAAAGAGCATACACAGATGGGAAAGCAACAATCCGAACCCAAAAAAAATTTAACAGTAAAAAATGATCAAATATGAGATTTTTTCTATTGAAATAGAAAATAAAAAAAATGCGTCACTGTAACATTATACCTTCAGAACTGATGAAATATGCGTTTCTGGAGCAACCGGGAATCGTTTTTTATCAAACAAAAACTATTTCCCAATGGAAATGACACTTCAGACGCAATGGAACACCTCCCACAGCCCAGAAATGCACACAAATACCAAAACTATAAACCCTTTCGAGTTTCTGCAACAACAGTTCAAGATCTAGATCATAACCAGAAGCGACACTTCATAAAAGCTCTAATACCATGTCCGGGTACACATGGTACTACCAAAGGACCGAACACCAAGAGCAACTACTTCACATAAATAGATCACAGATCAACACACTGATGTTTTGACATGGTTTAAACCCTCTTGAGGGAAACACTCCACGACCCTGGCCAAATAGCTTTTACGGGACAATTTATTATGTAAAGAAATAAAGTTACAAATGAGCTTCTCATAATCGATCAACTAAACAATGAACCTCCATGCTCTTTAAATAGAGATCATGGACCAATCGGGTGTTAAGCCACGGATCAAGGTTAAGTTTGATCTAAGAGAAGTTGAGCCGTCGGATCACTCTATGTTGGGAACATATCGTGACCATTGGATTAAGTATTTACAAATGCATACTAATGCATACTAAAGAAACACACTATCCCTAACGGATATATTACACAAGTTGATCTTAACTAACTCCTAACTGTCTAAATATCCTAACAGATCTATGTGTAACTAATTATTGCTCTGTGCATAAAAGAAATGTACTGTTCTAGTACCATTAGATATCTATGATTTTACAGTTGCTTACATATACTTTAGATCTATATGAATGTTCCAGCAAATGCGTAAGATCATATTTCGAATGCTGTCATTGTTGTTTAGATCACAGGAGGGTCGTTTAGGAAAACCTCTGTGTGTATGCTTGTAGATCAACTTCGAAACTCTGTAGGATTAAAGGTTATTGTTGCTTGATTTTTTTATATGTGATTTCAACCCTGTCCAATTCCTGTGCATGTCATCACCTTATATTAGATCACAGGTGGGACATATATTTGAATTATTGTTTGGCTACTTTAAGATAAGTTCAAACCCCATCAGATTTAATGTTTGGCAGTTAATTCCTTAGATATGTGATTCTAACTCTGTTCATATCCCTGTGCGAATGTATTTATGGAATGATCTAGTTTATGTGTATGAAAACAATGTTTTAGATTGTATGTGCAATAGATCGCTGTATTTTTCTATGAATATGAACGGATCCATTTTCCATCCGTTATCACTGTTTTTAATTCTAAACCTCTGTCAATTTATGAGACCTGATCCTTGCATGGATAATGAAATCTCTGTGCAAGTTTTTGAAATCGAAAAATGAGTGCTGTGATGATGTTATACTGCATTTTCGATTCAATCCTTTAGCATTTTTTAAATGTTGAACCACTGTAAATGCGTGAGATCCTATCTGACCAACAATTGTTGTGATGATGTGTAATGTCCCCATTCAAATAAGTGCATAGTAAGACAATTCCATCAATCCTACTAGTTTCCTAGGTTGGATGGGCACATGAGGGATGGTAATAAGGAAGCTAATAAATGATATTTAGACATTAGAGGGGTTCAAGCATTTAATAAATATGGTAAATAAATAAATTCAAGATAAATTCTAAGTGGCAAGTGGTTTTGGAGACATATGGAGGTGGTGGGACCCACACTAGCTTGATTTTTCATAATACATGGTATCTCTCTTTTGCAAATTCGAATTAATGGGAATGTGAAAACTCTTGGGTGAGTTGGTAAGTCATAACACATGTCATTGAGCATCTTAGGTCGAATTGGGAAGGATTGGTAACCTCCATGGAAGATAAAGAGTCAAAGTAGAAGTTTTTGGACACTTGGGCTAGATTCCCTAGCCCCTATGACACCAATGATGGAGCATCTATGACAACTATGACAAATTGCAGACCTGACCTCTGACATCTGACCATTATGACATGTCAGCACCAAAAATAGGCTCAAAGAAGGCGAATTTGGGAGTTGGAGAAGCCAAAGAGACTCAAAATCGAATTTGGGAGAAGATGGAAGGTTGGAACTAGGAGACAAGTGGCAAATGTGGAATATTTCATAAATGGAAATCTATTGAATCTATTGAGAGGATTTCGACCCTTAGAAGGCTAATGTTGGTTATAAAATGTATAAATGAAGAATGAGAATGGCTTTTGATGATTTGAGAAAAATTGCATTTGTGAAGAGAGAGCTAGTGGATGACTAGTTTTTTGCCTTAGCCAATTTCGAGGGTGAAAGATTCCCATCCAAGTTGGTGTTTGGAGAGGCCACTCAGGTCTTTCATGGTGCTTTCATGGAGTTTGTATTTGCAGGTAGTAGCTACAGGAAGTTTCATGGTTTGGTTTAGTGCAGCACTTTCTCTCCACCGTTTCCAGTTTTGAAGGCATATTCATGCTCCTTGAGGGAGGGCGTTTTTGGTGAGCACTTGTGCTTCTTGAGAGAGATTCTCATTATATATTTCTGATTGTAATAGCTTCATATCCTCTGTTATTAATATTGAGAAAGTCTCAGGTCAAAATACCCACTGTTTGTATGCAAAACTATTGATTAATGAGCAAACAATGTCCATTTCCCCAATGCATTGATGTATGACACTATAATGTTGATTATTTCGAATGGATGGATGATTATATGATATATTTGTGATCAATTTATTTCCATGGATGTCTTCTACAAGTTTCATGTACTGTACTTGAGCATTTGAAGCATTTTTACTCAGTTTAGTTGTATTGGGAGGTGAAATAGTGCCATTTCCCCAAGGGTCGAATTGGGGGTTTTTGCTGTTGAATGTGAGAGAGTTAGAACAGTAGTCAAAATCAATTAATGGTGCATATGAGACCTTAATAACATACTTAACACATTATATACCTCTGTTCATAAATTTGTGGGAGTTTGGAGGCATTTGGAAGGCCATTTTCAGTGTTACCCCGGGGGGATTTGATGCACAAATTACTAGTCAAAATTACCTATATTGATCAGAATACAAATCAAGTTTGCAGCAGTATTTGGAGGGCCACAAAAAATCCTTGAACCTGATATTAAAGTCTAAATACCATTCATACACTCCTACAGAAGATTTGGGAGCATTTGGGTTGATTTGGAGGTCAAAACAGTTAAACTAGTCAAAGGTCGAAATGGGGGAAAAAGTGGAAAAATTGGCATTTTAATAGAATTTTGAAAAAGGGTCATTACAAGTGGTATGAGAGCATGGTCTTGGCACCTGATGGTATTAACAAGAAGCCAAACAAATAAAACACCACCCTTTGAATCAGTAGTTGAAGAAGTTTTTGTTGAAGAAGAGATAGTAGCAGAAAAAGTGTTTTTTTCTAAAACAATGGGTAGAGAGGAGGAGGAAAAATTAAGACATAAGGAGGAATTTATTGAAGCCTTAAAACCATGTTTTGAAGGAATTACCATGGTTATGCTAGATATGAATAAACAAATGATGAAAGGTTTCGAATTGTTGGGTAGCCAACTTTCATGCAAAGGGATGATAGGAGATAATAGTGGTTCACACTCTGGGGAAAAGATGAAAGGGAATGAGCATATTTTCTCAAGTACAGGACCTCATAATAGACCTGATGAATTTCAAAGCACACAAAGGCATACTGCACCTAAATTTCTCACACCCAAAGAAGAGCCCAATCTTGAATTGGATTACAAGAAACTAGTAAATGATCGGAATGATTTGAATGAAGATTGTAAAAGAGGTGTACCACTCAGTGACTACATTGATGCTATGCAAAAGATTAAAATGAAGGGAGGCAATAGGAGTCCATTCCAAAACAAAGAATTGAATAGTGCTATTGGAAAAATGTCACTTCCAACTTTTGATGGTTCTTCTCAAAATTCTGCTAACACTTGGGTGCAAAAATTGGATGTATATTTTCAACTGAATCCTATGTTGGAAGAGGATGCATTAAAAATGGCCATTTTGCATTTGGAAGGAAATGCCAATGAATGGTGGTTTCATGGGATGAAAACCTTGGGTCATAATCAGGTTAAAACATATGGATAATTTGTTGACAGGGTACTAGAAAGATTTGAACAAAAAGATCTAGAATTGCTTTTCAAAGAACTAGCTCAATTGAAGCAAACTGGGTCCCCTACCGAATATATGTTGGAATTTCAAAAATTATCAGTCAAGGTGGCTGATGTATCTATGGGAAGATTAGTATTGCTGTTCACTGAAGGTTTGGCTGAACCCTTAAGAGGTTTGGTCAAATCCCACAAGCCAACTACATTAAAAGATGCAATGAGCTTGACTAGGGATCTCCAAAACGTGCTTCCTAGAACGAGATTTCCTCCTAAGCCTAGCTACAAATTTGAAAAGAAACCTTGGCAAAGGGATGGATATGATAAGAAACCTTGGAAAAGAGAGTCATTTGGGAGGAATAAAAAAGAGGGACTAAACAGGGATGAACTTAGAAAAAAGAAATTGTGCTTCACATGCTTCCAACCATGGACACCGGGGCACATATGTACCAAAGGAAAGGCTCAATACATAGAAGTATTTTCTGACAATGAGGGGTATGATGGGGGCATGGATGAAGATGGACATATTTCAGATCAAGAAGAGGCATATGAGACAACAGTAGAAGAGGAAAGACAAGAATAAAATCAGCCTTCACCGGACAAAGCAAGAATGGCAGTGCTTTCAGCAGTAACTCGCTATCATAGTATCCGATGCAAAGGTGTGGTACAAGGACAATGAACTTCAGTTTTGGTAGATGGAGAAGCCACTCATAACTTCATTGATGCAGAGATGGTAGAGAAAAGAAAGATACCTATTGAACCATTTGATGGCTTCACAGTTGTCATTCCCGATCATAACACAATGCAATGCAAAACATGGGTTCCAAAGCTGCAAGTCACCGTAGGTAACTATAATTTTGTTGATGGTTTTTATGTGGTTGATGTTGCTGACACTAATGTGGTTTTGGGAGTGCAATGGCTGTATTCAATAGGAGAGCATACAGTAAATTATCAAATTCCCGAAATGAAATTCCAAGATTCAAAAGGAGTACAAAGAATTGTGAGAGGGCAACACACTTATCCAAATAAAGTAGTAACTTGCAATAGTATGAGATCTATATTGAGGCATGGGGATATAGAATGGGCTGCTGAATGTCATATTACATCTCCCAAGCCAACTATAAATATTTTCAAACACCCAAAGGAGATAGAGAGACTTTTGCAAAAATATGAAAAGGTTTTTAGAGACCTTCCACATGGTAGGCCACCGGATAGGGGGGTTGAGCACAGTATTATTTTGGAGGAGGGCACTTCACCCATTCAGATACCACCTTATAGACATCGTAAAAAGTTCAGAGATGAGATTGAAAAAGCTATCCAAGAACTCCTAGAGTTGGGACTCATTAGACCAAGCTCTAGCCCTTATGCTTCTTCAGTAGTGCTAGTGAAGAAAAAAGATGGAACATTGAGAATGTGCATAGATTTTAGAGCCTTGAACAAAAAGACTATCAAGAATAAGTATCCTATTCCTAGGATTGATGAGCTCATGGATGAGCTACATGGGTCCAAATACTTCTCAAAAATTGACCTTAGATCAGGGTATCACCAAATTCGAATTAAAGATGAAGATGTGCAAAAGACCGCTTTTCGATGTCATTTTGGCCACTTTGAATTTCTTGTCATGCCTTTTGGGTTAACTAATGCTCTAGCCACCTTTCAAGCATGTATGAATAGGATATTTTACAAGCAACTAAGAAGGTTTGTTTTGGTTTTCTTTGATGATATTCTCATTTATAGTAAAACATGGGAAGAGCATTTGCAACAGTTAGAGATTGTGTTGAAAATCTTGCAAGAAGAGTCCTTATTTGCTAAATTATCAAAATGTGAGTTTGGGATGAAAGAACTACTGTATCTTGGGCACATTATTGGGCAAGAAGGAGTGAAGGTACACATGGAAAAAATCAGGGCTATCTTGGAATGGCCATCACCAAAAAATATTACCAAATTGAGAGGCTTTATTGGCATATGCACCTACTACAGAAAATTTGTGAAAGGGTTCTCCAAGTTGACTTCTCCACTCACTGATTTGACTAAGAAGGATGCTTTCAAGTGGGATGAAGAGGCTGAAAAGGCCTTCCAAAAAATGAAAGAGGTAATGAGTAGTTGTCCCATACTTGAACTTCCTGATTTTACTAAACCTTTTGTTGTGGAATGTGATGCTTCAGGTGGAGGAATAGGGGCTGTCTTAAAGCAAGGCCAACACCCCATAGCATTTGAGAGAAAAAATTTGCAGCCTCATGAAAAAATTTACTCCATCTATGATAAAGAAATGCTGGCCATTATGCATGCATTGGCCAAATTCAGACAATACTTGGTGGGCAGCAAGTTTGTGGTGAAAACTGACCATAATAGTCTAAGACACTTTCTCACCCAAAAAGATCTAAATGAAAGGCAACAAAAGTGGGTAAGCAAGATTCAAGCTTATGATTTTGATATTGAATATGTCAAAGGAAAGAATAATATAGTAGCAGATGCTTTGTCAAGAAGGCCTTCCTTTTCTCTCATGGATATTGCCAAGGATTGGAAAAACATGCTACTAGTTGAATATGCCAAAGACAAATTTGCTTGTGATGTGTTGGATGGAATCAAAGGAGATGATAATTATAGGATTTTGAATGGGCTGATATATTATAAGGGAATAATTTATTTAGTTCATAACTCCAAGCTCAAGTACCGAATTTTGCAAGAAGCACATGATTCCCCACTAGCGGGCCATCCGGGGATCTTCAAAACTTATAGACAGTTGAGGCAAATATTTTTTTGGAAGGGGCTGAAGGAAGATATTCAGAAGTATGTGAATGAATGTAAAGCATGTCAACAAAACAAATCAGAACTTACATGTCCAGCTGGCCTATTACAACCATTGCCCATTCAGGAGCAAAAATGGGACAATATTTCCATGGATTTCATCACCGGATTGCCTAAATCCTTAGGTAAGGATTGCATCTATGTGGTAGTTGATAGGTTGACAAAATTTGCTCATTTCTTTGTTGTTACATCATCTTTTAGTGCTGCACAAGTGGCTGATATTTTTTTCAAAGAAATCTTCAGATTGCATGGGCTCCCCAAGAGCATTGTCAGTGATAGAGATAGTAGATTCATGGGTGCTTTTTGGCAAGAACTTTTTAGATTGGTAGGCACTCAATTGACTCCAAGTACCAGCTATCATCCACAAACTGATGGACAAACAGAGAGGGTAAACCAATGGTTGGAAGGATACCTAAGAAACTATGTGGGAGGGCAGCAAAAAGCATGGGCAAAATGGCTACACTTGGGTGAGTTTTGCTACAACACCACTTATCATATGTCAATAGGAATGTATCCTTTTAAAGCATTATATGGTTATGATGCACTTACATTTGCTGACATTATATTTGGTGATAGTAGAGCCCCAAAGGCTAAAGATTGGGTGGAAGAGAGCCAAGAAATTTTAAAGCTCTTGAAAGACAATTTGCAGGTTGCTCAAAATCAACAAAAGCAATATGCTGATAGGCATAGAGAAGAAAGAACCTTTCAAGTCAATGATTTAGTATATTTAAGGTTGCAGCCTTATAAACAAACATCTCTAAAAAAGAATGGAGCAGAAAAATTAAAACCAAGGTACTATGGGCCATACAAGGTAGTGCGGAAGGTTGGAGAAGTAGCATATGAACTAGAACTTCCGGAAGGGAGTAAAATCCACAATGTATTTCATGTTTCTTGTCTCAAGAAAGCTCTTGGTCAGCAAATCATCACTTCAGAAATACTTCCTCCTTTAGATGATGAAGGTCAGCTCACACTTGTTCCGGAAAAGATTTTGAAGACACGGGAAAGAAGGTTGAGGAGTAGAATCATCAAAGAATATTTAGTGCAATGGAAGGACTTACCAAATGAAGATGCCACATGGGAAGAGGAGAATATTTTGTAGCATCCAAATCTAAAATTGCTTGAGGACAAGCAACCTTGGGTGGGGAGGACTGTAATGTCCCCATTCAAATAAGTGCATAGTAAGACAATCCCATCAATCCTACTAGTTTCCTAGGTTGGATGGGCACATGTGGGATGGTAATAAGGAAGCTAATAAATGATATTTATACATTAGAGGGGTTCAAGCATTTAATAAATATGGTAAATAAATAAACTTAAGATAAATTCTAAGTGGCAAGTGGTTTTGGAGACATATGGAGGTGGTGGGACCCACACTAGCTTGATTTTTCATAATACATGGTATCTCTCTTTTGCAAATTTGAATTAATGGGAATGTGAAAACTCTTGGGTGAGTTGGTAAGTCATAACACATGTCATTGAGCATCTTAGGTCGAATTGGGAAGGATTGGTAACCTCCATGGAAGATAAAGAGTCAAAGTAGAAGTTTGTGGACACTTGGGCTAGATTCCCTAGCCCCTATGACACCAATGATGGAGAATCTATGACAACTATGACAAATTTTAGACCTGACCTCTGACATCTGACCACTATGACATGTCAACACCAAAAATAGGCTCAAAGAAGGCGAATTTGGGAGTTGGAGAAGCCAAAGAGACTCAAAATCAAATTTGGGAGAAGATGGAAGGTTGGAACTAGGAGACAAGTGGCAAATGTGGAATATTTCCTAAATGAAAATCTATTGAATCTATTGAGAGGATTTCGATAATTTTGGTTATAAAATGTAGAAATGAAGAATGAGAATGGCTTTTGATGATTTGAGAAAAATTACATTTGTGAAGAGAGAGCTAGTGGATGACTTGTTTCTTGCCTTAGCCAATTTCGAGGGTGAAAGATTCTCATCCAAGTTGGTGTTTGGATAGGCCACTCAGGTCTTTCATGGTGCTTTAATGGAGTTTGTATTTGCAGGTAGCAGCTACAGGAAGTTTCATGGTTTGGTTTAGTGCAACACTTTCTCTCCACCGTTTCCAGTTTTGAAGGCATATTCATGCTCCTTAAGGGAGGGCATTTTTGGTGAGCACTTGTGCTTATTAAGAGAGCTTCTCATTATATATTTATGATTGTAATAGCTTCATATCCTCTATTATTAATATTCAGAAAGTCTCAGGTCGAAATACCCACTGGTTGTATGCAAAACTATTGATTAATGAGCAAACAATGTCCATTTCCCCAATGCATTGATGTATGACACTATAATGTTGATTATTTCGAATGGATGGATGATTCTATGATATATTTGTGATCAATATATTGCCATGGATTTCTTCTACAAGTTTCATGTACTGTACTTGAGCATTTGAAGCATTTTTACTCAGTTTAGTTGTATTGGGAGGTGAAATAGTGTCATTTCCCCAAGGCTCGAGTTGGGGGTTTTTGCTGTTGAATGTGAGAGAGTTAGAACAGTAGTAAAAATCAATTAATGGTGCATATGAGACCTTAATAACATAATTAACACATTATATACCTCTGTTCATAAATTTGTGGGAGTTTGGAGGCATTTGGAAGGCCATTTTCAGTGTTACCCGGGGGGGATTTGATGCACAAATTACTAGTCAAAATTACCTATATTGATCAGAATACAAATCAAGTTTGCAGCAGTATTTGGAGGGCCATAAAACATCCCTGAACCTGATATTAAAGTCTAAATACCATTCATACACTCCTACAGAAGATTTGGGAGCATTTGGGTTGATTTGGAGGTCAAAACAGTTAAACTAGTCAAAGGTCAAAATGGGGAAAAAAGTGGAAAAATTGGCATTTTAATAGAATTTTGAAAAAGGGTCATTACATGATGTGTATAATCCATTTTTTATTGAATTCTTTATCATTGTTTAAATGATAAGCCTCTGTATTTGCGTGATATCTGATCTATATTTTGTCAATGAGTATAAAACTAGATCAAGATACCGTCTCTATCTGACCTCAATTCTAGTTTTATGGCCCGTTGTTCTTTGATTGTTTCTGATCCATATTTTTTTTATGAATATCAACCCTGCCTCCGTAATCCAGTTGCATTTATTGATAATTTTTATTGAACCAGAGTCAAGCCTCTCTTTGTTCAAGCGCCAAATTTCCAAATCTTTTTTTAAAAGAAATATCACTTATCTATGATGCATAACAATTAATCTCCTAGCCGAGATCGTACCCACCTCTGTCTTTTGATGAATTTATTTCAATCGAATCAGTGAAACTTTCCCTGTCCATTTCGACGGCAGACTGCAATCCCTAAACCGATCTAATGCAAAACACATGCCTCTTGGTGAGGTTTGATGGCAGGGTATCAAGGTGTTTATCCAAATGGCATTTAAAATTTATAGTTGTTCATTTTTATCATAGTGCCTAAATGCTGGATCGACATTGAGAAAGCACATGATTTACCCAGCTGGAGGTCGTTTATGTTGTTAATTGCGAGCTCCAGAAGGTCATAACTTACATTTTCCATACGGCATAATCTTTAATGATCAGTGATGCAACGTGGTGACCCTGCTATCTCTTTCCTTAACGCAGAGTAAGCTTACACCCGATCTCAGTTAACTCTAGATACTGACAGCGGGAGAGTGGCTAGGGATTTGGGCAGGCACATGCTTCCTTCTCCTTTTAAATGTTATGTTGATAAGGTGAATGTCGACCTTGTGTCAAACATCACTTTTTACTCTTAAATGATAGTTACCTTTAGTGGCAGGATATCTAATGTCCTAATTTATGTGAAGGTTGTTACGTATACCCGTGCCTTTTTATTTTATTAAGGATTGATGTCAATGTCTTGTTTTTAGTAGATAGGTAAAGGTTAGTGATTACCTGTTGATACACCATTTATAGTAAATGGGTAGAAGTTAGAAAATTCGATGTATCACTATTATTTCAGTATGATATTTAAATACAGTTGTATGATAGTTATGTAGATTTTCAATTATTGTTAGTTCAAGAAAAGATAGACATATATACATATTGTTAATGAAGGATATCGTGCATTAACTTTTAATTCAAGGAATGGTGAACCATGTCGATGTTTTGGTATCCAATCCCTTTTTGGTCGAAAATTTTAATTCCATATAAGTAAAGTCGTATATATGTATATTTATATTACCAATGGATAATTCAAGAGCTAAAGAATATCATGTATTATCATTTAGTTCAATAAATGATAAACTATACTTATGTTATTGTATCAATGTCTTTTAGTCGAAAAGTAAATTTGAGATAAGAGATATAGTATCCATATTAGACAAGAAGGGAATTCTAGTTAGAGTGTCATTTAATTGGTTAAGAAATGAAAAGATTACTGGATGATTTATCGTATTAATTATGGTTAAGATGCAAAGAAGATTTTGTGTATGGCGAATATAGGAGATAAAATGCCTATGAATAAAAAGGTGACATTGGGGGAATTTAGTGATTTATATGTTTATACTCTTATCATAATGTTAAAATGTATTTATAAATTTGGGATGAACATGTTATCGCCGTAAAGTCGATTGCCATAACTTGTGGAGAATTCTTACTTACAGTCTATTTCCAATTGGCTATGTAAAAGAAGTTATATAAGTTAAGTATCCTCACGTAAAGAAAAATAGTCTTTTAAGGTATATGTTATTATAGTAGTCCCTATGCCATGGTCATAAAGAGAGTATTTGAAAGATAAACATCTTTGCGATTATATGATTTCATTAACACGTTTATTAGCTGAATATTTATATGCCGGTATCATCTTATTAACAAAGGAAAAAAAAAAAAAACGCTAACACTAACAGACGAGCTCTACATTTGGTATCAGAGCGGGTCGAACCTAGTTAGGACTTGGGAACCCGTCGTGATTTTAAATTAAACTGCATAGAAAACTTATAGAAAATTTTGAATTATGGTTAAGGGACATTGACAGCTTGTCGAGGGGATGAAATGGACTTAGAAATCAGAAAGCAGGATATCAATGTTACTAGCACAATGTGCCGTGCCGAACCAAAACTAAAGTATAGCATAACAACGATTGTTAAAGAAAATGAAAGAATAGAAACTTGACCTGATCATCACATGATATTAAAGAATTACTAACTGGGAAATCCAACGAAAGGTCCGAAATACAGAAAATTTTGGTAAAATGAAGCAAGGAGATGACCAACAACGAATTGAAGGCAATGGAGTTAAAAATCAGACATGGTCAAATCTTAAAATTATGACTAGCTCTCGAGATGGAACTCGATGAGGTTAACAAGACCCACATTGTACGAATCGGTGAGTATGTCGAAGTGGTCCTATGACAACAGGAACGATGAAGTAAGGTAACAACATAATAAGCTCATTGACCTAGACATGATGTTAGTGATGGAAGGACTAGGAGTTAATTTTTAATGTGTATGACTAAATCACCAAGTTACGATACTTTCCCAACAAATTAAGAATCAATTTTGTTAGCAATCATGAAATTGGAAGAAATCTAATAAGGATAGTGAATGATTTATACATTGATTAGTAAGGGTAGATAGTCTCCTTGGAACCTGTGACTAGTAGCTAACTACCAATGATATCGTGCTTAGGGATCTTTGATGTTTACATTTCACCTCGTGGAAGAGGATAGCCAAATAGATTGAAATTCTTAATTTAAAAAAAAATTTGGGTACCGATTTTGTGGTCGTTGATGGATCAAGATTATAGTTTAAATTGGATATCATAGACCCCTTGGGATAATTGAAGAGATATGGGAAACCAAATTCAAAGGCGACAATTATCCGGAAGATTATTACTAGAGTACAGTACATAAAATTACCGATGAAATTGGAAGATGATGGCAGAAGAAATGAATGTGAAAAGAAAACTCACCATGGAAGTACATGAGACTCAACTTCAAGATGAAGTTCTATATAAGAGGGGGTGGATGTAACTTCCGCCTCAGTACTTTAACTTATTAGACTAATGAGGGCACTAGTTTTGAAATGAACCAGCTAAATAAAACACGAACCATGGAATTTACTTTGAAAATTATTGTGTGAAATGAAAATGAATGATGAAAATGCTTTATAAATGAAAATGACTGAATGAAATACATACTCGACTGACTAAGAGACTAGGAAATGAAAGTGATTAGATGATAAATGCTAGATTGAGAAATAGAAAATGATGAATGAAGGATATGCTCGACTCACTGAGATATTGTGATGAATGATAGATATAGTCGACTAACTGAGATATTATGATGACATATGATGAAATTATGTTATGGTGCAATGCTATTTAATGTTTGATTTGAGTGTGTGTGTGCAGTGGCAGGTAAGACAATTTATCGACTGACCCACAATGAAATTATAGGGGTCGTAAGAATGGAAAGAAAACATATGGGCACGACGACAGACTGTCGACCCTGAATTAGCACTCCACGCATGGGTCAGAAGCTTGTGAGCTGGCCCAGGGAAGTGTGTGCCATACGGGCGAGGCCATACCAACTTGGTCCAATATGATGAGTTGAGGGGCGTGCGATAAGGAGAGCCTTATTCCTCAACCACCCTTATTCTCCAAGGAGTGTAGTTGAGAGATCATGGCAACGACTCCCTAATCACTACATAGTTCTCCCCATAAGAGAGAAATATGAATTGTCGAAAGGGCCCGCCGAAGGGGTATCTAGACAATAATAGGAAGAAATTATCTTATCATTTATGCAAATTGGAATCACACATATAAGTTTAGAGAAACATAAAGAAAGAATTAAATTTATTTATGTTGAATTAAATGGGAATTTTTAATAAAAGAAATATCCTACTCCATTTTTATTATTTTTGAAAAGAGGAAAAAAAATTGGATATATATTAGATTATTAATAAAAGAATTATTTTTCAAATTTTATTTTAATGGATTTTATTATTTTGATAAAGGATTGAAAAAGATTTATTTTATTTAATTTTTATTGATTTTATTATTGTGAAGAAGAATTTAATTTGGATTGAAATTCCTTTTAATGGAAGAAATATCTTTTTAAATTTTGAATAGAGAGAAATGTAGAAGTTAATTGAGATCAATGAATAAACTAATTAGGGAATAAAACATAGCTAGGACTAGATAATGGAGACCACTACACCTACCTTCCACTGATTTAGGGAATTAGGTCTACACTTAAGATAGAGAGAGACACATGTAACTTGAGAATAAATATTAATAAAATATTAAATTAAATAAATTATGTGCATGAGGAGACACATGGCACACAGTTTTCGTTATAAAGGGAGGAGAAGGAGGAAAGACTCTCTTGCTTCCTAGTGTTGGATGGGCATCGTAATAGTGAATTCATCTTGTGGTTCTTGTGAGTTAGGTTTAGTTGTCCGAGGATTGGGGGATCCCACTAGAGAGATTGCATTGTGTGTTCTTGCGACCCCAGTTGCTCGAGGGTTCAGGGTGAAGGACAGTAACCCCGATACGGTAGGGAGGTCAACCAAGGGGCTGTTAGTAATTCGTGGAAGATTGGAATAAAAAACGACAACATCGTCGGGATCTCAATTAACTGCTCGAGTGACCATTTCATCAGGTTAGACTGCACTTGATTTTATATATTGGATGCATAACTTGTGAATTCAATCTGTTCGATAGATTTCTCTTAATTAATTCCCGTTGAATCAATGTATAGTTGAATATTACAGTCATGAAAAAGAGGCATGATTTGAACTGTTCAAGGTCGATATCGTCTATATAAAGAGGTTGTAATCTACTGATACATTTCTTTTGAATTTTGTTAGATCTATGTGTAACTAATTATTACTCTGTGCGTAAAAGAATTGTACTATTCTAGTACCATTAGAGATCTGCGATTTTACAGTTGCTTACATATACTTTAGATCTGTATGAATGTTCCAGCAAATGCGTAAGATCATATTTCAAATGTTGTCATTGTTGTTTAGATCACGGGTGGGTCATTTAGGAAAACCTCTGCGCGGATGCTTGTAGATCAACTTCGAAACTCTATAGGATTAAAGGTTATTGCTGCTTGATTTTTTTATATGTGATTTCAACCCTATCCAATTCCTGTGCATGTCATCACCTTATATTAGATCATGGGTGGGACATATATTTGAATTCCTGTTTGGCTACTTACAGATCAGTTCGAACCTGATCGAATTTAATGTTTGGCAGTTAATTCCTTAGATATGTGATTCTAACTATGTTCATATCCCTATGCTAATGTATTTATGGATCTGATCTAGTTTATGTGTATGAAAACTCTGTTTTAGATTGTATGTGTAATAGATCGCTGTATTTTTCTCTTGAATATGAATGGATCCATTTTCCATCCATTATCACTGATTTTAATTCTAAACCTCTGTCAATTCATGAGACTCGATCCTTGCGTGGATAATGAAATCTCTGTGCAAGTTTTTGAAATCAATAAATGAGTGCTGTGATGATGTTATACTCCATTTTCGATTCAATCCTTTATCACTATTTAAATGTTGAACCACTGTAAATGCGTGAGATCCGATTTGACCAGCGATTGTTGTGATGATGTGTATACTCCATTTTTTATTGAATCTGTTATCATTGTTTAAATGCTAAGCCTATGTATTTGCGTGAGATCTGATCTGTATTTTGTTAATGAGTGTAAAACTAGATCAACATACCATCTCTATCTGACCTCAATTCTAGTTTTACGGCCCACTATTCTTTGATTGTTTTTGATCCATATTTTTTTTTATGAATATGAACCCCGCCTCTATAATCCGGCTGCATTTATTAATAATTGTTATTGAATCAGAGCCAAGCCTATCTCTGCTCAAGCGCAAAATTTCCAAATCTTTTTTTTAAAGAAATATCACTTGTCTCTACTGTGTAACAATGAATATGCTGGCCAAGATCATACCCACCTCTGTCTTTTGAAGAATTTATTTCAATCGAATCAGTGAAACTATCCCTGTCCATTTCGACGGTAGACTGCAATCCATAAACCGATCTGATGCACAACACATGCCTCTTGGCGAGGTTTGATCGTAGGGTATCAAGGTGTTTATCTGAATGGCATTTAGAATTTGTAGCTGTTCATTTTTCTCATAGTGCCTAAACGTTGGATAGACATTGAGCAAGTGCATGATGTACCCAGCTGGAGGTCGTTTTTGTTGTTAATTGCGAGCTCCAGAGGGCAATAACTTACATTTTCCATACGGAACAATCTTTATTGATCAGTGATACAACGTGGTGACCCTGTCATCTCTTTCCTTAACGCAGAGTAAGCTTACACCCAGTCTTAGTTAAATCCAAATAATGACGGTGGGAGAGTGGCGAGTGCTTTGGGCAGGCGCATGCTTCCTTCTCCTTCTAAATGTCATCTTGATAAGGTGAATGTCGACCTTGTGTCAAACATCACTTTTTGCTCTTAAATGATAGTTACCTTTAGTGGCAAGGTATCTAATGTCCTAATTTATCTGAAGGTTGTTACGTATACCCATGCCATTTTATATTTTTAAGGATTGCTGTCACTGTCTTGTTTTTAGTAGATAGGTAAAGGTTAGTGAATACCTACTGATACACCATCTATAGTAAATGGGTGGAAGTTAGAAAATTCAATGTATCACTATTATTTTAGTATGATATTTAAATACACTTGTATGATAGTTATGTAGATTTTCAATTATTGTTAGTTCAAGAAAAGATAGACATATATACATATTGTTAGTGAAGGATATCGTGCATTAACTTTTAATTCAAGGAATGATGAACCATGTCTATGTTTTGGTATCCAATCCCTTTTTGGTCGAAAAGTTTAATTCAATATAAGTAAAGTCGTATATATGTATATTTATTTTACCAATGGATAATTCAAGAGGTGAAGAATATCATGTATTATCATTTAGTTCAATAAATAATAAACTATACTTATGTTATTGTATCAATGTCTTTTAGTCGAAAAGTAAATTTGAGATAAGAGATATAGTATCCATATTAGACAAGAAGGGAATTCTAGTTAGAGTGTCATTTAATTGGTTAAGAAATGAAAAGATTACTAGATGATTTATCGTATTAATTATGGTTAAGATGCAAAGAAGATTTTGTGTATGGCAAATATAGGAGATAAAATGCCTACGAATAAAAAGGTGACATTGGGGAAATTTAGTGATTTATATGTTTATACTCTTATGATAATGTTAAAATGTATTTATAAATTTGGGATGAACATGTTATCGCCGTAAAGTCAATTGCCATAACTTGTGGAGAATTCTTACTTACAGTCTATTTCCAATTGGCTATGTAAAAGAAGTTATATAAGTTAAGTATCCTCACGTAAAGAAAAATAGAGTCTTTTAAGGTATATGTTATTATAGTAGTCCCTATGCCATGGTCATAAAGAGAGTATTTGAAAGATAAAGAACTTTGGGATTCTATGATTTCATTATCATGTTTATTAGCTGAATATTTATATGCCAGTATCATCTTATTAACAAAGGAAAAGAAACAAAAAAAAGCTAACACTAACAGACGAGCTCTACATTTGGTATCAGAGCAGGTCGAACCTAGTTAGGACTTGGGAACCCGTCGCGATTATTAAATTAAACTGCATAGAAAAATTTTAGAAAATTTTGAATTATGGTTAATGGACATCGACAGCTTGTCGAGGGGATGAAATGGACTTAGAAATCAGAGAGCAGGATATCAATGTTACTAGCACAAGGAGCCGAGCCAAACCAAAACTAAAGTATAGCATAACAACGATTGTTAAAAAAAATGAAAGAATAGAAACTTGACCTGATCATCACATGATATTAAAGAATTCCTAACTGGGAAAGCCAACGAAAGGTCCGAAATACAGAAAATTTTGGTAAAATGAAGCAAGGAGATGACCAACAACGAACTGAAGGCAATGGAGATAAAAATCAGACATGGTCAAATCTTAAAATTATGACTAGCTCTCGAGATGGAACTCGATGAGGTTAACAAGACCCACATTGTACGAATCGGTGAGTATGTCGAAGTGGTCCTATGACAACAGGAATGATGAAGTAAGGTAAAAACATGATAAGCTCATTGACCTAGACATGATGTTAGTGATGGAAGGACTAGGAGTTAAGTTTTAATGTGTATGACTAAATCACCAAGTTACAATACTTTCCTAACAAATTAAGAATCAATTTTGTTAGCAATCATGAAATTAGAAGAAGTCTAATAAGGATAGTGAATGATTTATACATTGATTAGTAAGGGTAGATAGTCTCCCCGGAACCTATGACTAGTAGCTAACTACCAATGATATCGTGCTCAGGGATGTTTGATGTTTACATTTGACCTGATGGAAGAGGATAGCCAAATAGATTGAAATTCTTAATTTTAAAAAAAAAATGGGTACCGCTTTTGTGGTCATTGATGGATCAAGATTATAGTTTAAATTGTATATCATAGACCCCTTGGGATAATTGAAGAGATATGGGAAACCAAATTCAAAGGTGACAATTATCCGGAAGATTATTACTAGAGTACAGTACATAAAATTACTGATGAAATTGGAAGATGACGGCAGAAGAAATGAATGTGAAAAGAAAACTCACCATGGAAGTGTTAAATTTTCAGTATTAAATCACAATACTATAGGATCTTTGCTGAGAGAATAACATCTACAGTATATCAATGCATGACAATCATAATATGACAAGCATCACAAGCATCACAAGAATCAAAAGCATAGAGACAAGAGACACAGAGTTTCCGTGGGGAAAACCCTAAGGTGAAAAACCCCACAAACTTCCTCAGAGATAGAGAGAGCAATGGCTCAACCAAAATACAACCAAATAATACAGAGATAGTCTCCTAGCAGATGATCCTCCTCCTCCTCACTAGTGCGCCACTTTCCAGAGAGAGAGATAGATACTTTTTCCGAGTGAGTAAAATAGAGATCTCCTATCTCTATTTATACTCACCTTTTTGCCCAGTGACCTACTGGGGCCGACTTGTCTACTTTAGTACATCCACATTATATTATATATTAATTAGGGCCGACCCCATAAGGTGGTCTAATAACCCATCGGCAAGTACACACACTTGCGACACTTGTCAATCCACATGACGACACTTCCTTATAGAGGAATAACACATCTCTTATAAGGGTACAATAAATATACATATAATATACTGATGAAATACATTCCGAAGTTACATATACATCAACACTCCCTCTTAACAAGGAAGGTATTTCTCAACACAGATTTGCTAGACAAGTCTTCTTCTCTGGATCATCATCATCGATGCATCGTCATCGTCATCATCACTGCTGCTTCTATCTCGTCCAATCTCTGTCTCTACTCGTCATAGGAAGTTCTACAGAGCCAGTCCTTTTTCATACTGGATGTAGGCCCACCACCTGCAGGTCTTCATCATCACTGGCCATACTGTGGAATCCTCAGGACTTTTACGTGCGTCACAAAACCTCGAAAGAGCATCCCAGGATATTACGGGTACACAACTCCAACCTGTAGGATCTCCCAGGGCGCTATTACATGTGACCCCACCACAAAACCTCGAAAGAGCATCTTAGGATGTTACGGGTACACAACTCCGACCTAAGATCTCCCAGGGCACAAATTACATGTGGTCCACCACAAAACCTAGCAAGAGCATCTCAGGATGTTACGGGTACACAACTCCGACCTGAGATCTCCTAGGGCACAAATTACATGTGGTCATGGCAAAACCTCGCAAGAGCATCTCAGGATGTTACGGGTACACAACTCCGACCTGAAATCTCCCAGGGCCCAAATTACATGCCATAGGACAAAACCTCGCAAGAGCATCTCAGGATGTTACGGGTACACAACTCTGACCTGAGATCTCCCAGGGCAACGAATTACATGTCCTCCCAGAGCAATGTCTCGAAAGAGCATCCCAGGCTGTTACGGGTACACAACTCCGACCTATAGGATCTCCCAGACATGCTCATCTGCACAACCTGATCCACGGCCACAGAGTATCAACCTGATACTCACCATACATCATCCTGATGTACTCATGATCGTCCTGATCATAATCACTGCAACGTCCTGCTGCAAGTCATCTAGAGCAACATCCTGAAGCTCGTCATCTATGATCATCCTGATCATCACTGCAACATCCTGCTGCATGTCATCTGGAGCAACATCCTGAAGCTCGTCATCTATGATCATCCTGATCATCACTGCAACATCCTGCTGCATGATCTACCTGATCATCAATGCATCTTCCTGATGCATACCAAGTATCATACATGATCCTCCTGATCATCAATGCATCTACCTGATGCATACCAAGTATCTACCTGATACATATCATCATACATGATCCTCCTGATCATCAATGCATCTACCTGATGCATACCAAGTATCTACCTGATACATATCATCATACATGATCCTCCTGATCATCAATGTATCCACCTGATACAAATACAAATACATGATACATATCACCATACATGATCCACCTGATCATACAATGTATCCACCTGATACATATACAGATACATGGTCCAAGCATCCAACATGATGCATAAACAATACATACACATGATCCAACTGATCATATCCTGCATCCAACATGATGCGTACATACATACATAAAATGATCCAACTGATCATATCCTGCATCCAACATGATGCGTACATACATACATAAAATGATCCAACTGATCATATCCAGCATCCAACATGATGCGTACATACATACATAAAATGATCCAACTGATCATATCAGCATCCAACATGATGCGTACATACATACATAAAATGATCCAACTGATCATATCAGCAGAAACTAGAACATCATCCTGATTCTCATCATCCAGCGCTTACATCCACAGCCATGTGAAGGATCCTCCTTCCAACATGCTTGGAATGGCTTCAGCAAATGTGTCCGTCACTTCTTCCTCGAAGTGTCCTCGATCTGAATAACGCCAAGCCTCTCTCTGAAGTACTCGAACTTCACCCTGGCTAGTGGCTTCGTCAGCACATCTGCAATCTGCTCGTCCGTCGCAACATACAGGAGCTTCACAGCTCCTCTCTGCACCATATCCCTGATATAGTGATATTTGATCTCTATGTGTTTCGACCTGTCATGAAACACTGGGTTCTCGGACAGCTTTACACAACTCTGGTTATCACAGAAGATACCAGTAGCCTCCAACAGGAGATCAAATAACTCAGACAGTAGCTTCCGTAGCCATACTGCCTCACAACTAGCTGAACAGGCTGCAACATACTCTGCCTCAGCTGTACTCAGTGCTACGCAGGACTGCTTCCTGCTAAACCAAGAGATCACACCTGATCCCATACTGAAGCAACACCCAGATGTGCTCTTCCTATCTGCAGCACTGCCAGCCCAATCTGAATCAACATAACCCTGTAGGTTAAACTTTTGTTTTGCCTCATATCTGAGCCCATAATCCACTGTACCCTTCAGGTACCTCAGAACATGCTTTACAGCAACCAGGTGAACACTCCTCGGATCCGTCAGGAACTGGCTCAATGTGTTCACAGCAAAGCAGATATCTGGTCTCGTGTTCGTCAGGTACATCAAGGACCCAATAATCTGACGATACATAGAAACATCAACTGGCTCAGATGAATCATCACAAAGAAGCTTCAGATTCGATGCCATAGGTGTGGCCATGGCTTTGCAATCCATCATCCCAAATCTCTTCAGGATATCAACTGTGTACTTCCCTTGACCAAG
This sequence comes from Larix kaempferi, assembly GCA_027924585.1. Lineage (NCBI taxonomy): Eukaryota > Viridiplantae > Streptophyta > Pinopsida > Pinales > Pinaceae > Larix > Larix kaempferi. Next base: position 2,796,636 of record BSBM01000579.1, on the reverse strand, counting down.
GAAGATCCCACCTGCATTCTGCCACACCTCCATACCTAGGAAATAGTGCATCATTCCCAAGTCTTTCATATCGAATTCAGCTGCAAGCTTCCTCTTGGTATCCGCAATCAGTCTGTCATCTCCTGTCACAAATAGGTCATCCACATATAGTAGTAGAATCACAGGATTCCCTTCCTCAACTTTGTAGTAAAGGTTGGAATCCGCTTTACTCTTGGTAAAGCCCAAACTAGATAGGAAACTGTCCATCCTACCGTACCAGGTTCTGGGAGCTTGCTTTAAGCCATACAAGGCTTTCTTCAATCTGCATACATAATATTCCCTGTCATGTATTTCAAAGCCGAGTGGCTGTTCCACATATACTTCCTCTTCTACTACACCGTTCAGGAAAGCAGTCTTGACATCCATCTGGTGTATCTTCCATTTCATTGCTGCAGCCAGGGCAAGTATTGTTCTGATGGAAGTATATCTGGCTACAGGTGCAAAGGTTTCTTCATAGTCTATTCCTTCCTTCTGAGAGAAACCACGAGCTACAAATCTTGCTTTATATTTTTCCACACTGCCATCTGCAGCATGCTTGATTTTGTAGATCCACTTGGAAGTCACAACAGACTTCCCTTTAGGTCTTGGGACAACATCCCAAACATCATTCTTCATAATTGATTGATATTCCTCAACCATAGCATCCTTCCATTCTTTCTTTTCTGGTGCTTCTTCATAACTGGAGGGCTCTTTGTTCATGATGTCACAGAGTAAAGCAACATAACTGGTGTGTGATCTGGTTCTTTTCTTTGCTCTGTGTTCTTCTTCTGGAATGCCAAATCTTTCTGCATCATGAATGAGCTCTCTAGCCCATACAGGTTTCCTCTTGTGAGAGTTATCCTCACGAGGTGGATCTACAAGTTCTTGTGGATCTTCAAACTCACGAGCAGTTCCTGGAACCGCATCAGTCATGGTAGTGTCTTCAAATCTTGTTTCCTTAGGTTCTTCATAAACTTCAATAGGTGCCTTTCTTGATTTGATGAATGCTGAATTTTCATCAAATGTTACATCCCTGCTGACATCAATCTTCTTGAACCCTGGAAAATATATTCTGTAAGCCTTCGAGCTTTCACTATAACCCACAAAGATGCCCTTCTTTCCTGAAGGATCTAGTTTAGTCCTCTTCTCCTTTGGGACATGAGTGTATACTGGACAACCAAATATTCTGAGATGGCTGACTTCAGGTTTCTTACCAGAAAAGACTTCTTCTGGTGTCTTGTTGTCCAATATCTTGTGGGGTGTTCTATTCTGCACATATACAGCTGTTCTAGCTGCTTCTGCCCAAAGATGCATAGGAAGATCCTGGTCATGCAACATTGCCCTTGCTGCTTCCATGATAGTTCTGTTCTTCCTTTCTGCAACTCCATTCTGTTGAGGATTATATGGAGCAGTCAACTCCCTCTTAATCCCTGAAACACTGCAAAGCTTCTTGAAGTCATTTGAGGTGAATTCTCCACCATTGTCAGATCTGAATGTTTTGATTTTCTTGTCAGTTTGATTCTCCATCAAGTTTTTGAATTCCTTGAATTTATCAAACACCTCATCTTTGCCCTTCAAGAAGTATACCCAAGTCTTCCTGGAGAAGTCATCAATAAATGATACATAGTAAACATACCCACTTAGGGAACTGGATGACATGGGCCCACATACATCTGAGTGGATGATTTCCAGGATGTCTTTTGCCTTGCTTTCACTGCTTGGGAAATCCTTCTTAGTGTTCTTACCTTTTGCACATCCTTTGCAAACCCCTTCATGTTTGGTCTTGATTTCAGGAAGACCTTCTACAGCCTTGCTTGCAATTGGAAGTGCTCTATAGTGCATGTGAGCAAGTCTTCTATGCCAAAGTTCACTTGGCTCCATGGATTCATGTACCATGGCATGTTCAGGTTGACCCTTTAATTTAGACAAGCCTCCCTCTTGCTCTCCAATCACTACTGCATCATCTATAGTCTTTCCCTTTGGCCACATTAGTACTTGGCCATCAACAAATGCAACCCTCATACCTTTTGCATCTAAAGCAGAGATGGAGAGTAAGTTTTTCTTGAGCCCAGGTACATAGAGAACTTCCTTCATCTTCAGAGATTTTCCAGAGTCTAAGTTGTAAGAGGCTTCACCACTTCCTTTGATTGGATATTGATAATCATCCCCAAGTTTCACCTTATGGGGTGATTCATGTTCAGAAAGGTTCACAAATGATTCCTTGAACCCAGTCATGTGTTTGGAAGCCCCACTATCAATCAACCAATCATTACATCCATGGGAGATGGTACCTGTAAGAGCGGAAATTAGAACATATTCTTCTTCACTTGATGAGTCATCATCACTACTACTTTCTGCCCTAGCCTTCTTCTTTGGAGGTTCATCATCTTCGGCAGCATGGGCATGAAACCTTCTTTTGCTACCTTTCTTCTTCTTACTGGAGTTGTTCTTATTATCCCTTTTGTTCTTGGGACAATCTGAAGCAAAGTGACCCTTCTCATTGCATGTGAAGCATCTTAGGTCCTTCTTATTCTTTTGATGGAATCTTTTGGGGTGAGGGTGATCCTTCTTGGTTTTGCTTCTTTTGGTGTGAGCTGCAAGAGCTTGATCTTCACCTCCCATCTTTTCCTCACGAGCTATAAGTCTAGCTTCTTCTTGAGAACATTCTTCCCGAAGTCTACTGAAGGAGATCAACTTCTTCCTTGCACAAATTCCTTGAATAAAGGAATCCCATGACCTGGGTAGGCCATTTAGAGTGGTCATCACCACTTCACCATTCTCCACCATTTCATCTACTGCTTCTAATTGTTCCTTGATCTGAGAGACCCTTGAAAAGTAGGATTGAATGGTTTCCCCATTCTGAAACTTTACTGCTTTCAATTGGTTCCGCAGGGTCATCTTCCGATTTATGTTCTTTCCTTCAAATAGCTTGGTCAAAGATTCAAACATCTCTTTGGGTGTCTTGAGAGAAGACACATGGGGTATGAGATGGTCTTTGATAGAATCAGCAATGATTCTCTTTGCCTTGACCAAGTTCTTCTTGTGCAATACCTTGGCCTCTTCATCCTCTGGGATAGGGATGTCTTCTTTCACATATGAGTCCAACTCATTCTCTTCCAGGATTAGCCCAATCCTATACTTCCAGGCTCGGAAGTTATCAGCCCCTTCAAGCTTATCCTCAAGCTTGGTGTGAAGAGACATCTTTAGGAGTACTTCAAATGGAAATAGAAAGGATTTAGAACTTACCACTTGAAGTGCTGAAAACTGGATCTGGTCCCGGATTAGGGTTTGTCAGAGAAACCCTAAAAATTCAAAATGTGAATTTCAAAATTCCGAAAGGATAGAAAGATGCGCCTTGGAGAGCTGATCAGCCTAGTACATTCAGAATTTGAGATCAGCAAAGTCTTGTCCTTCAAAATTGCCTTTTTGTCCTCCCGGGTTCACTGGGGAGAGCCCTGAATTAGGGTTTGAGTTTCCCGGAGATCTACCCAGCCAAAAATCTCGATCCAAAGCTCAAACCTTCGATTTTTGCAAGGAGCTTCCAGCTGTACCTTCAGTTTCCAGAAATTCCTATTTTTGTGGAAACCCTAATTTTTAGGGCCAAAACTGAAAATGCTCGGAACTGAAATCTGATTGGACAGAAAGATGCGCCTTGATGAGTAGATCCAATCTACTATACTGAATTTCAAAAATCTGTGGAGAGAAACCCAATAAACAAGCAATACAAGCTTCCGTCACTGCAAAATGTCTTCTTCTCAGTTAAGCTCTGATACCATGTTAAATTTTCAGTATTAAATCACAATACTATAGGATCTTTGCTGAGAGAATAACATCTACAGTATATCAATGCATGACAATCATAATATGACAAGCATCACAAGCATCACAAGAATCAAAAGCATAGAGACAAGAGACACAGAGTTTCCGTGGGGAAAACCCTAAGGTGAAAAACCCCACAAACTTCCTCAGAGATAGAGAGAGCAATGGCTCAACCAAAATACAACCAAATAATACAGAGATAGTCTCCTAGCAGATGATCCTCCTCCTCCTCACTAGTGCGCCACTTTCCAGAGAGAGAGATAGATACTTTTTCCGAGTGAGTAAAATAGAGATCTCCTATCTCTATTTATACTCACCTTTTTGCCCAGTGACCTACTGGGGCCGACTTGTCTACTTTAGTACATCCACATTATATTATATATTAATTAGGGCCGACCCCATAAGGTGGTCTAATAACCCATCGGCAAGTACACACACTTGCGACACTTGTCAATCCACATGACGACACTTCCTTATAGAGGAATAACACATCTCTTATAAGGGTACAATAAATATACATATAATATACTGATGAAATACATTCCGAAGTTACATATACATCAACAGGAAGTACATGAGACTCAACTTCGAGATAAAGTTCTATATAAGAGGGGGTGGATGTAACTTCCGCCTCAGTACTTTAACTGATTAGACTAATGAGGGCACTAGTTTTGAAATGAACCTGCTACATCAAACACGAACCATGGAATTTACTTTGAAAATTATTGTGTGAAATGAAAATGAATGATGAAAATGCTTTATAAATGAAAATGACTGAATGAAATATATACTCGACTGACTAAGAGACTAGGAAATGAAAGTGATTAGATGATAAATGCTAGATTGAGAAATAGAAAATGATGAATGAAGGATATGCTCGACTGACTGAGATATTGTGATGAATGATGAAAATGATGAATGGTAGATACAGTCGACTAACTGAGATATTATGATGACATATGATGAAATTATTTTATGGTGTAATGCTATTTAATGTTTGATTTGAGTGTGTGTGTGTGCAGTGTCAGGTAAGACAATTTATCGACTGGCCCATAATGGAATTATAGGGGTCGTAAGAACGGAAAGAACACATATGGGTACGACAACAAACTGTCGACCCTGAATTAGCACTCCACGCACGGGTCAGAAGCTTGTTATTAGGATATTTAGACACTTAGGAGTTAGTTAAGATCAACTTGTGTAATATATCTATTAGGGATAGTGTGTTTCTTTAGTATGCATTTGTAAATACTTAATCCAATGGTCATAATATGTTCCCGACATAGAGTGATCCGACGGCTCAACTTCTCTTAGATCAAACCTAACCTTGATCCATGGCTTCGCACCCGATTGGTCCGTGATCTCTATTTAAAGAGCATGGAGGGTCATTGTTTAGTTGATCAATTATGAGAAGCTCATTTGTAACTTTCTTTCTTTGCATAATAAATTGTCCCGTAGAAGCTATTTGGCCGGGGCCGTGGAATGTTTCACTCAAGGGGGTTTAAACCATGTCAAAACATCGGTGTGTTGATCCGTGATCTATTTGTGTGAAGTGGTTTCTCTTGGTGTTCGTTCCTTTGGTAATACCCTGTGTACCCGAACATGGTATCAAAGCTTTTATGAAGAGCCGCTTCCGGTTATGATCTAGATCTTGAACTGTTGTTGCCGAAACTCGAAAGGGTTTCTGGTTCTATTATTTTTATGCATTTCTGGGCTATGGGAGGTGTTCCATTGCGTCTGGAGCATCGTTTCCATTGGGAAATAGTTTTCATTTGATCGAAAATGGTTCCCGGTTGCTCCAGAAACGCGTATTTCATCAGATCTGAAGGTATAATGTTATAGTGACGCATTTTTTTATTTTCTGTTTTTAAAAGAAAAAAATCTCATATTTTATCATATTTTACTGTTAGATTTTTTTTGGTTCAGATTGTTGCTTTCTCGTCTGCGTATGCTCTTTATCGTGCACCTTGAGCGATCTCGGCAAATCAGAAACAGAAAGGGAAATGGTTTTTCTCAGTTGTGTATGCTCTTTGCCGTGCACCTTGCGCGATCTTGGCAAATCAGAAATAGAGAGAAAACGTAGACTTTCCAAGCAAGCTAACTCAATCTAACTCCACAAGTGTGAAATTTTTTTTTTTTTCGATTTGTGATGTGTTTTGTAGGAAAAAGGGAAAGCACGCAAACCGAGCAAGAAGAGTAAAAAAAAAAAAAACCCTTCTTCATTCCCATATTTTACATACCTTTTAATCTAACTCACTTGGTTCAAAGTTGCTTTATTTCTTAATAGGTCTTGAGTTCAAGTCTTAGGAAGTTACTTTAAAAAAAAAAGGTGCATGCAATTTCTATTTTCAAGTTACTTTATTGTAAAAGTGCATCTCACTTAAATAATAAAAAAATAAAAATACAAGTGAGTCACTTAAGTTTTTTTTATTGTTGCACTATTTAAAAGTAATATCATTGTAAAAGTGAAATCACTTATTTTACAAAAGTGGTTCACTTAAAGCAATTTTCTTGTAAAGTGATTGTCAAAAGGTTCATCTTGGGAAGAAGGGGGTTCTTTTTTTTTTTGTTGGACATTCTCTAGCTGCCACGTCACTATTGGAGACATCTTCAACAGTTTCTTTGTTCAAGCATAACTTCATCATACAGAGTCAGTTTTCAGTGCCGTTTTTTTTAAACCGCCTATTTTTTCGAGTTCTTCACATTTAGACTATTGGTTTCTACTTGTGTAGCCATTAATTTACAAATATGGCTGCCCCTTGTGATATTCTACTTAACAGTTCCAACTATTTCTTATGGAAATCTCATATGGAGGATGTTCTACGAAGCAGGGGACTTTTCAGAATTACCTCAGGGAAAGAAACCGAACGCACTGATGATGATAAGAAAATAAAATGGGCAAATAGATGTGACGAAGCTCGTGGATTGATTGGGATGTCAATCTCTACTGATTTGCGATTCCACATATCTGGAATTGATGAACCTAATGCTGCTTGGGACAAGTTGGAATCTATGTTTGGTAAACACAATGAAATTTTAGGTCACCAACTCGAAAATGAGTTGATTTCTTTTAATCCAAGTGACTTTTCATGCATTCAAGATTATTTATCTAAGTACAAAACTCTTAAACGCTTATGTGCAGAATGTAAGATTGAGAGAGAAGACAAACAATGCATTTATCATATTCTTTCCAAACTTGGACTGGCATATTCTATTTTTGTATCTACATTTTACTCCATGAAAGAATCCTTGAATGCAGCTAGCTATCAAGAGCCTAGTCTTGAATCCTTTTGTGATTCCCTGATTAGAGAGCAATATAAACTCATTCATCATGGAATAATCAACAATGTAGATACATCTAGGAAATCCTTATTGTCCCAACAGAAAGAAAAGTCCAAGCCTCCCAAGAAACTAAATTTTTGCAATAATAAGTCAAACAAAGGTCCAAAACCCTCTCAGTCAGTTCCTTCTTTAAAAAATGACAAAGGATCCAAGCCAAAAGGCAAGAAGACTGAGCATCATTGCAACTATTGCAGGAAAGATAATCATGATGAATCTAAGTGTTCCAAGAAGATGACAGCCTTGGAAGCAGCAATGAAGAAGCACCACATCAGCCTAGATTCGCCTTCAAAATCTGCCTCTCATGGACATGCACTTTGTGCTTCTGGTTATTCTTATAATGCATCTTCTTCTTCTACTTCAAATGAATGGCTCATTGATTCTGGAGCATCTTATCATATGGCTAAGGATCAAGCCATCTTTTCTACTATGCATGAATGTAACACCAAACAAATATTTGTTGGTGATGATAAATCTCTAAGTGTTGTAGGAGCTAGAATAGTTCCATAGATAATGGTCATTTTAATGATGTACTATGTGTTCCAAAAATTTCCTGCAATTTGTTATCAATCTATCAGATCACTCATTCTGGTGAAGGTAAAACTGTGACCTTTACACCTCGCTAAGTTGTAATCAAGGATTTTAAAGATCCTCAACAGGTCCTAGCTAACGAAATTGTTGATGATATTACCAGGTTGTACAAGTTTAACAACTTTGGGTCATCACCTTTCCCTTCAGTTTTTGTTGCTCATAGTGATAACTTGAGCAAACTTTGGCATGAGCGATTTGGTCACTTAAATTATCGCTCATTGCAACAACTATCTCAAGAAAATATGGTGACAGGTATTCCGATGGTATCTTGCAGAGATGGTGTTTGTTCCGGTTGTGTACTCGGAAAACATCATTGGGATAGTTTTGACAAACATGCCTCTTAGCACACCTCAGTTCCCTTGGATCTTGTGCATAGTGACTTGTGTGGTCCTCTTCCATCTGCTTCCTTTTCTGGTTTCAAATATTTCTTAACTTTCATTGATGATTACACCATAAGCACTTGCGTTTATGTCCTAAAACTTAAGAGCGAAGTATTTAACATGTTCATGGCCTACAAGGCCCTTGTTGAAAAACAATCTGGTCATCAAATTATTAAGTTAAGATCTGACAATGGAGGAGAATATGTTAACAAAAAGTTCACTGCTTTCTGCACTGAACAAGGCATCCAACAACAGCAAACTGTTCCATATACACCACAACAAAATGGTGTAGCTGAGCGGAAGAACTGCACTTTAAAATAAATGGTTAATTGTATGATCCAATCTAAGGGACTAAGTCTTCAATTTTGGGTTGAAGCCATTAATTGTGTAAATTACATAGTGAATCGCACCCCCACTAAATAATTACAAGGTATCACATCGGAAGAAGCATGGAGTAAAACTAAACCTGATGTAAGTCACTTCCGTGTGTTTGGTAGTGAAGCATGGGCTCACATTCCAGATGAAAAATGGAAAGCATTGCAACCTAAAAGTGAAAAGTGCATATTTGTTGGATATTCTGAAGATGTAAAAGGTTATAGACTTCTTCAACCACATTATCATGATATAATCATTAGAAGAGATGTTAAATTTGATGAAAATCTTTTGGCCTGCGAGCCTAACTCGGTGATTGTGCCATCTTTGGCCTGTAAGCCTAATTCGGCGTTTGTGCCTTCTTCTTCTTCTTCTTCCAACTTCCTTGATAGGTTTCCAACTCCAGTTTCTGATAATGACAGTGAGGATGAAAATCCACCTCCGCCTGCTCAAGTTCCTCCAATTGCACCAGCACAAGTGCTTCCTCGATGGGTCCATTCAACATGTGAAGCAGCTGGTGATCTTGCCAGTGATCCTAGAGATCAACATCGAACATGTTCTCAGTTTCAGCGAGCCTCTTCTCTTTTGTCTCAAGTTTCTGAGAATCATGATTCAGAAACTTTTGCAAAAGCTTTAGGGAATCCAGATTGGGATGCAACCATGGATGAAGAATATCGTTCCTTAATGGCGAACGATACTTGGGATCTTGTACCTCTTCCAAAAGGAAGAAAACTTATCAGATGTAAATGGGTCTATAGAACTAAGTATGCATCAGATGGAAGTTTTGAAAGACTTAAGGCAAGGTTAGTTGCCAAAGGTTTTTCCCAAGTTAAAGGGATTGACTACAATGAAATCTTTGCTCCCGTCGCAAAAATGAACTCCATCTACCTTGTTCTTTCCCTTGCAGCCTTACATAATTGGGAAGTCCATCAAATGGATGTCAAGTTTACCTTCTTACATGGTGATTTACAGGAGGAAATTTACATGGAACAACCTCCTGTATATGTTCAGAATAACTCTAGCCTTGTCTGCCGCCTTAAGAAATCCTTATATGGCCTTAAGCAAGCTTCTAGAGCTTGGTATGCCAAAATGGATAACTTTCTCATTGACACTGTTTTTTCTAGATACCATTCTGACCCCAATGTCTATACCAAGAAAGTAAGAAACCATCTCATCATACTTGTTCTATATGTTGATGACCTTAATCTTACTGGTAGTGACCCTAAGCTTATAACCCATGTGAAATCTAGTCTTAAACAAAATTTTGAAATGTCAGACTTAGGACATTTGCATTATTTTCTTGGTCTCCAAGTCCTGCAAACCAAAGAATGAATCTTTCTTTCTCAGTCTAAGTATGCTTGTGACCTTCTTCGTCACTTTCACATGGAAGATTGTACACCAACCCCTTCTCCCTTCCAGTCTGGAGTCAAACTTTCTACCACTTGTACTTCAACTGAAGTTGATGCCACCTTGTATCGTCAGCTTGTTGGTAGTCTCTTATACTTGACTCATTCCCATCTTGAACTTTCCCCTGCCATTGGTCGTGTTGCCCGTTATATGCAGACACCTCATGAAAGTCATTGGAAAGCAGCTAAAAGAATACTTTGATATATTCGAGGTACAGTTCAGTTTGAGATTCATTACAGTACAGGGGGAAAACCTTTGTTGGTTGGTTTCAATGATTCAGATTGGGCCGGCGATCCTGATGATCGAAAGTCTACTGCAGGTTATGTTTTCATTCTGGGATCTGGACCTATCAATTGGGCTTGTAAGAAACAACAAACTCTTGCTCTTTCTTCAGCAGAAGCAGAATATCAAGCCGCAATTAATGCTAGTCAAGAAGCTTTATGGCTTCGACAGATCCTTTTAGAGTTTGGATTCGAGCAGCAGCAGCCTACTCCACTTTGGTGCGATAATCAAAGTGCCATCAAGCTTGCCAAAGATCCAGTTCTACATCAACGCAGCAAACACATTGAGATACATATGCACTTCATCAGAAATCTTGTTCATGATTGTGTTCTTGAAGTGCTCTTTTTCCCTACAGATGATCAAGTTGCAGACATCTTCACCAAGTCTTTTACATAAGCAAAGTTTTCTAAACTTCGATCTATGTTAGGAGTTCAGGAACTTGTCATTAAGGGGGGATATGCTCTAATGCCTCCTTCCTTCTCCTAATAGTGTCACTTTTGTAAATCCTTCAATCCTATCCCAAGTTGTTCTTAAGGGGGGATGTTAGGATATTTAGACACTTAGAAGTTAGTTAAGATCAACTTGTATAATATATCTGTTAGGGATAGTGTGTTGCTTTAGTATGCATTAGTATGCATTTGTAAATACTTAATCTGACGGTCACAATATGTTCCCGACATAGAGTGATCCGACGGCTCAACTTCTCTTACATCAAACCTAACCTTGATCCGTGGCTTAACACCCGATTGGTCCATGATCTCTATTTAAAGAGCATGGAGGGTCATTGTTTAGTTGATCAATTATGATAAGCTCATTTGTAACTTTCTTTCTTTGCATAATAAATTGTCCCATAGAAGTTATTTGGCCGGGGCCGTGGAGTGTTTCCCTCAAGGGGGTTTAAACCACGTCAAAACATCGGTGTGTTGATCCGTGATTTGTTTGTGTGAAGTGGTTGATCTTGGTGTTCGGTCCTTTGGTAGTACCATGTGTACTCGAACACTTGTGAGATGGCCCGGGGAAGTGTGTGCCATACGGGCGAGGCCATACCAACTTGGTCGCATATGATGAGTTGAGGGGTGTGCGATAAGGAGAGTCTTATTCCTCAACCACCCTTAGTCTCCAAGGAGTGTAGTTGAGAGATCACGGTAACGACTCTCTAATCACTACACAGTTCTCCCCATAGGAGAGAAATGTGAATTGTCGGAAGGGCTTGCCGAAGGGGTACCTAGACAAGAATAGGAAGAAATTATCTTATCATTTATGCAAATTGGAATCACACATATAAGTTTAGAGAAACATAAAGAAAGAATTAAATTTATTTATGTTGAATTAAATGGGAATTTAAAAAAAAAGAAATATCCTACTCCATTTTTATTATTTTTGAAAAGAGGAAAAAAAATTGGAAATATATTAAATTATGAATAAAAGAATTATTTTTCAAATTTTATTTTAATGGATTTTATTATTTTGATAAAGGATTGAAAAAGATTTATTTTATTCAATTTTTATTGATTTTATTATTGTGAAGAAGAATTTAATTTGGGTTGAAATTCCTTTTAATGGAAGAAATGTCTTTTTAAATTTTGAACAGAGAGAAATGTAGAAGTTAATTGAGAGATCAATGAATAAACTAATTAGGGAATAAAACATAGCTAGGACTAGATAGTGGAGACCACTACACCTACCTTGCACTGATTTAGGGAATTAGGTGCACACTTAAGATAGAGAGAGGCACATGTAACTTGAGAATAAATATTAATAAAATATTAAATTAAATCAATTATGTGCATGAGGAGACACATGGCACATAGTTTTTGTTATAAAGGGAGGAGAAAGAGGAAAGACTCTCTTGCTTCCTAGTGTTGGATCGGAACCATAATAGTGAATTCATCTTGTGGTTCTTGTGAGTTAGGTTTAGTTATCCGAGGATTGGGGGATCCCACCAGAGAGCTTGCAATGTGTGTTCTTGCAACCCCATTTGCTTGAGGGTTTGGGGTGAAGGAGAGTAACCCCGATACGGTAGGGAGGTCAACCGAGGGGCTGTCGGTAATTCGTGGAAGATTGGAATCAGCAACGACAACATCGTCGAGATCTCAACCAACTGCTGGAGTGACCATTTCATCAGGTTAGGCTGCACTTTATTTTATATATTGGATGCATAACTTGTGATTTCAATCTGTTCGATAGATTTCTCTTAATTAATTCTTGCTGAATCAATGTATAGTTGAATATTACAGTCATGAAAAAGAGGCATGATTCGAACTGTTCAAGGTCGATATCATCTATATAAAGAGGTTACATAATCTGCTAATACATTTCTTTTGAATTTTGTTAGATCTATGTCTAACTAATTATTACTCTGTGTGTAAAAGAAATGTATTGTTCTAGTACCATTAGAGATCTGCGATTTTACAGTTGCTTACATATACTTTAGATCTGTATGAATGTTCCAACAAATGCGTAAGATCATATTTCGAATGCTGTCATTGTTCTTTAGATCACGGGCGGGTCATTTAGGAAAACCTCTACACGGATGCTTGTAGATCAACTTCGAAACTCTGTAGGATTAAAGGTTATTGCTGCTTGATTTTTTTATATGTGATTTCAACCCTGTCCAATTCTTGTGCATGTCATTGACCTCAATTCTAGTTTTACGGCCCGCTATTCTTTGATTGTTTCTGATCCATATTTTTTTTATGAATATGAACCCTGCCTCTGTAATCCGGTTGCATTTATTGATAATTGTTATTGAATCAGAGCCAAGCGTATCTCTGTTCAAGCGCAAAATTTCCAAATCTTTTTTTAAAAGAAATATCACCTATCTCTACTGTGTAACAATGAATATCCTGGCCAAGATCATGCCCACCTCTGTCTTTTGAAGAATTTATTTCAATCGAATTAGTGAAACTATCCCTGTCCATTTCGACGGTAGACTGCAATCCCTAAACCGATCTGATGCACAACACATGCCTCTTGGTGAGGTTTGATGGTAGGTTATCAAGGTGTTTATCCGAATAGCATTTAGAATTTGTAGCTGTTCATTTTTCTCATAGTGCCTAAGCATTGGATCGACATTGAGCAAGTGCATGATGTACCCAGCTGGAGGTCATTTTTGTTGTTAATTGCGAGCTCCAGAGGGACATAACTTACATTTTCCATATGGAATAATCTTTAATGATCAGTGATACAATGTGGCGACCCTGTCATCTCTTTCCTTAATGCAGAGTAAGCTTACACCCGGTCTTAGTTAAATCCAGATAATGACAGTGGGAGAGTGGCCAGCGATTTGGGCAGGCGCATGCTTCCTTCTCCTTCTAAATGTCATCTTGATAAGGTGAATGTCGACCTTGTGTCAAACATCACTTTTTGCTCTTAAATGATAGTTACCTTTAGTGGCAGGGTATCTAATGTCCTAATTTATGTGAAGGTTGTTACGTATACCCATGCCATTTTATATTTTTAAGGATTGCTGTCAGTGTCTTGTTTTTAGTAGATAGGTAAAGGTTAGTGATTACCTGCTCATACACCATTTATAGTAAATGGGTGGAAGTTAGAAAATTCAATGTATCACTATTATTTCAGTATGATATTTAAATACACTTGTATGATAGTTATGTATATTTTCAATCATTGTTAGTTCAAGAAAAGATAGACATATATACATATTGTTATTGAAGGATATCATGCATTAACTTTTAATTCAAGGAATGATGAACCATGTCTATGTTTTGGTATCCAATCCCTTTTTGGTCGAAAATTTTAATTCCATATAAGTAAAGTCGTATATATGTATATTTATTTTACCAATGGATAATTCAAGAGGTGAAGAATATCATGTATTATCATTTAGTTCAAGAAATGCTAAACTATACTTATGTTATTGTATCAATGTCTTTTAGTCGAAAAGTAAATTTGAGATAAGACATATAGTATCCATATTAGACTAGAAGGGAATTCTAGTTAGAGTGGCATTTAATTGGTTAAGAAATGAAAAAATTACTGGCTGATTTATCGTATTAATTATGGTTAAGATGCAAAGAAGATTTTGTGTATGGCGAATATAGGAGATAAAATGCCTACGAATAAAAAGGTGACATTGGGGAAATTTAGTGATGTATATGTTTATACTCTTATCATAATGTTAAAATGTATTTATAAATTTGGGATGAACATGTTATCGCTGTAAAGTCAATTTCCATAACTTGTGGAGAATTCTTACTTACAGTCTATTTCCAAATTGCTATGTAAAAGAAGTTATATAAGTTAAGTATCCTCACGTAAAGAAAAATAGAGTCTTTTAAGGTATGTGTTATTACAGTAGTCCCTATGCCATGGTCATAAAGAGAGTATTTGAAAGATAAACAACTTTGTGATTATATGATTTCATTATCACGTTTATTAGCTGAATATTTATATGCCGATATGATCTTATTAACAAAGGTAAAAAAAACGCTAATGCTAACTGACGTGCTCTACAGAAGAAAAGGCTAAAGAGTTCTATGATTTAAAGCTAGGTTCTATGAACACGAAAAAACCAAGTAGTAAATTCTTAAGTATATTAAGATATGTACCATATATCATCGATGAAAATCCTAAGATACAAGATTTCTGAGTTGCTTACCTTTTAGCATCAAGGACAGAATTGAATACGACAACCCAAAAACCCTTGAAGAAGCAATGAGAAAGGCTAATTTATGTTACGGACATAGAAGAAAAAGGGAAAGTGTACCTATTTGGAAGGTTAAAAGACCAACTAATTTCGAACAAAGAAGATTTTTTTAAAAATTTTACAGAAATGTTAGAAATAATAATTCTCGAAACTATCCTAACAAAAATTATCATGGAACAAATTTTAAGAGCAATGCATAGTAGAATTTTACAGCAGCAAGAAATAGGGACACACCTAATACAAATGTCAAAAATAATGAACAAAAAGAACCAGTTAAATGTTGGGATTGTCAGGGACCTCATTATGCAACAAATTGTCCTAACAAAAAAAGAAACTTCAGCAACGTGCATATGGTACAAGAAGAGGCAACAGTCGGTGACTTAACAAATGAGATGCCCAGAATCAATAGGCTGATCACATGACATCAATGGTCGAAATAGAAGTTATGATCAAGAACAAACGAATCTCTATTTTAATTGACCCAGGTGCTAGTTTAAGCTATGTGTCACCTGGTATAGTAGAAAGTTGTAAATTGCATTTGGAAAAGTTTGAAAAATATTGGTTGGTTCAGTTAGCTACAGGAACCAAAAGAAAGGTAGTTAATTATGTGAAATATTGTGAAATGTTTATGAGTCAATTTAAGACCCAAGTAAAACTGAATGTGTTACCTATAGGGTCGTATGATGTTTTAATAGGTATGGATTGGCTGGAAAAACATGGAGTAGTTTTGAATTGCTTTGAGAAAACATTTACTTGTTTGAATGAAAAAGGAGAAATAACCGTAGAAAAAGGTATTCCTAGGAAGGTTTCTGTTAGACAAATTTATTCTTTACAAATGAAAAAGGCTGCACGTAAAGGTTGTCAAGTTTTTGCTGTAAATGTAATAAATGATGAACACTTGAATAAAGAAGATAAATTAAAAGTTGAAGACATACCCATCTTAAAATAATTTTCAGATGTATTCCCGGAAGAGATTCCAGGTTTACCTCCGAAAAGAGAATTGGATTTTACTATTGAGTTGGTAGTTGGAGCTGTACCAAACTCAAAAGATCATTACTAGATGAATATCATAGAGCTTAATGAATTAAAACTACAGCTAAAGGAGTTAATAGATAAAAATTACATAAGACCAAGTGTGTGTCCTTGGGGAGCACCTATCATATTCATTAAAAAGAAAGACGGTACCTTACACCTGTCTATAGATTATCGTCAGTTAAACAAAATGACAACTAAAAACAGATATCCATTGCCCCGCATAGATGATCTATTCAAGATCAAGTACGCGGAGCAACGATATTCTCAAAGATAGACTTGAGATCTGGATATCATCAAGTCAGAATTAAAGATGAAGATATATTTAAAACTGCATTTAGAACCCGTTACGGGCATTATGAATTTGTAGTTATGCCTTTTGGGATAACGAATGCTCCAATAGTTTTTATGTGTTTAATGAACAATGTCTTACATAAATATTTGGATAAATTCATAATTGTTTTCATTGATGACATACTGATCTATTCAAAAACAAAGGAAGAACATGATGAACATTTGCAGATAATTTTACAAGTACTAAGAGAACATAAATTATATGCTAAGTTCAGTAAATGTGAATTCTTTAAGGATAAAATACAATATTTAGGTCATGTGATATCCAAAGAAGGAATATCAGTCGACTCGGATAAAATAAGAGCGATAAATGAATGGCATGTCCCTAAAGATGTAACATATGTGCGATCATTCATGGGACTTACTAGCTATTAACGAAAATTCATAGAAGGGTTTTCGAGAATTCCAAATCCTATAATGTCATTACAGAAAAAGGGAAAAATATTTGTGTGGGATGTAAAATGTGAAGAAAGTTTTAAAAAGTTAAAAGAATTATTAACCACTGCACCTATCTTAAAAATAACAGATCCAAACAAAGACTTTGTTGTATGCACCGATGCATGCAATGAAGGCTTAGGTGGAGTGTTAACTCAAGAAGGTCATGCAATAGCATATGAATCAAGAAAGTTAAAAATACATGAAAAGAATTATGCTACTTACGATTTAGAGTTGGTTGTTGTAATTCATACTTTAAAAATGTGGCACCATCATCTAATCGGTAGAAGAGTTTTGTTAATGATTGATAACAAAGGTCTAAAATATTTGTTTGATCAACAAAATCTAAATGCAAGGCAATATAGGTGGTTAACTTTCCTTAGCGAATATGATTTCGAGATCAAACAGATAAAAGGAAAAGAAAACAAGTTGGATGATTCCTAAAGAAGAAATGCAAAATTAAATTTTATAGCCGCTATTAGCAACTATAAAACAGATTTGGAAATTAAGTTTGAAGACGAGGTAAAAATGGATAAAAATTATCATAAATTACAAGAAAAAGTTGCAGAAAATGAATCTGAAAATATAAAAATAGATTTCAGTTTGAATGAGAAGGGTCTAATGCTGTATAAAAACAGATTATATGTACTTAATGTACTAGAAATTAAATTTTTGATTTTAAATGAAGTACATAAAAGTCCTTATTCAAGACATCTTGGTTACCAAAAGATGATAACGATGTTAAGAAAAGATTATTTTTGGCCAAACATGAAGAATGAAGTGGATGAATACATAGCTAGGTGTATTGAATGTTAGCAATTTAAAGTTGAGCACCAACACCCAACAGGTCTATTGCAGTCATTACCAATTCTAGATTGGAAGTGGGAAATTATCAGTATTGACTTTATAACAGGACTGCCTAAAAATCAAAATCAAAATGATTATGTGATGGTAGTAGTAGATAAACTTAGCAAAGCAGATCATTTCATACCTGTTAAATCTACTTATAAGGCTGCTAATATTGTTGATGTGTTTATGAAACACATTTTTCGTTTGCAGGGAATTCCTAAGGTAATAATTTCTAATCGAGATTCTAAATTTACTGGTAATTTATGGAAGTCATTATTTAAAGGTTTGGAGACTAAATTAAATTTCAGCACATATTTTCATCTGCAAACGGATGGACAAACTGAAAGAGTAAATCAAGTCTTAGAAGATATGCTCTGAATGTATGTTAGTGATCAGCCAAACAAGTAGGAAGAATATTTTCACTTAGTTGAGTTTGCTTATAACAATCATTATCAAGCTTAAACTAAACTTAGTCCTTTTGAAATAATGTATGGTTAGAAGTGTAATACTCCCATTTCATGGAGTAATCCGGTTGACAGATTGATGTTAGGACCTGATTTGTTGAAATAAATGGAACTAACAGTGAAACAGGTACAAAGCAATCTGAAAATTGCGCAAGACAGACATAAGAGTCATGCAAACCTTAAAAGAACTCAAAAATAATTCCAAGTAGGTGAGCATGTCTTTGTTAAGGTAAAACCCATAAAAATATCTTTTAAGTTGGGGAGTTATGCTAAATTAGCACCCAGGTATTGTGGACCATTTGAGATGATGTCTAGAGTTAAATCAGTGGCTTATCAGTTAGCTTTGCCATCTAATCTCAAAATACATAATGTATTTCATATTTCTATTTTGAAAAAGTATGTACATGATGATATTCATGTAATCGATTGGAATGATATATAGGTAGAACCAGAAGGAGATTTTCAGGTGGAACCGGATTGTTTCCTCAACGGGAGAGAAATTTTACTCCGGAATCGCACCATTGGACAGGTAAAGGTGCAACGGAAGCACCTTAGTCTAGATGAAGCAACCTGGGAAATGGAGTGTCATATGTGGGCAGCATATCCAATTTTATTCCAGGAAGACTCAAATGATACTTAAGCAACATCGAGGACGATGTTGAACTTAAGAGGGGGTGTTTGTAACCTACCTAGAACTTGAAACATTTTATGTTGTGAAAAAACATTACTTTTAAAGTTATTGTAAAGTTTTATGTTGTTGACCAAGGATGCCCAAGGATGACTGTAGTTAAATATTGTTATTATTTATTAATTAAAATAGGAGACACCTATCCAAAAAGACTGTTGAAGAGTGTTCACTGACCGACTAGGAGGAATGAACTAGTGTAGAAGGATAATTGACAAGTGGCAGCAACTGCACTCACTTTCTAGCTATTGCAGGAGGTAACTTCCCTAAAAATGTGGTCATGTTCCCCAAGGAAGTGGAACTGAAGAGTTGGCTCATTAAATGGAAAAAAATGACCCAAAGACCTAGGCAATCTTATATCCATTGAATGAGCAGGAAGCTCACTAACTATGCCTTGTGGATGGTTGAATACTTAAATGTTAAGCACACAAGAGGAATTCGATGAGGGGAAAGCTAAAGTGAGTTGCTAGTGTAAGGACTGCAAGTTTATTCTGCTAAGTTGTACAGAGTGTTTTGTCTGCAAGTTTGACTACTGTAATGCAGAGAGATTATTATATGCTTCTACACAGTATATTCATCCTGGTGGTTTAGCGAACAGGCTCAGGGGTCCTGAAGCAAGTAATATTGGCTACTTCTAGGAGACGGTTGGGAGGAATGGTCTTCTTTGGGTGTTTGTCCACCTCAACAGTTAAATAGGTTCTGCATTGTTCTAGTTTATTTGCTTCTAAATGGTTATATATACTTTTGAAAGTTTTTATCTATAAGTTATCAGGTTTCTAATGCTCCTTAGATTTTCTAATAGCTGTTAAAATTATTGAATATAGAAATGATAATTATTTTCTGTGCAAAAGCTTGTATGATTAGATTTGAAATATAGAATAATGAGATATGACAATCCTCTCTGTGTTTTTCCTTTCATAGAAGTGATGTACTCTAGTGCAGAGAGTTTTTTAAATAGGTAGATTAGAGATGATCTCAATATTAGCAGAATGTTGATCCTATCAATTGTAAGCATATAAATCGTATACTGTAATAATATACAGATATTATTGAAAACCTAGAAATTATATTTTATAATATCATTGTTTTTGTAAAGTACTTACCATTATAGATCTATAACTATTTATAAACATTAGATAGATAACGTAAGAATCAAAATAACTTCATCTTTTAAACATAGTACAATACCTATCTATATTTTATGTAACTGAAGAAATGTTAGATGTATCTTCATTTACATAATATCTCAGATTTAAACAAGGGTATCATTCACCCAAAACAATTATATAGTACAGAATTCACATTCTGAAGTTCATTACTAATTTAAGTCGGGTTCCAAAACCTTTAAGCATAAAATAAACCTATGTTTAGATATAACCTCATATTCTATTTATATGATTTATAAACATTTAGAATTCATTTTAAAAAGAACAAACAATTAGTTTCGAAACATAACTATTTTAGCTAACTATACAAATGTATTTTTCTGTTTACTCATTTTATCATAATAAACAACATATATAAATGGCAGTCATTAAAATAACTAAAAGATCACTAGCATCAATGGCCATTTCGTTATTAATAAAAAATATGAGTACAGTTAGGGCTTTGCCCAGAATTTATAAACTAAACCTTTGAACTTTTAACATTAAAATCAATAGAGCCGTAATGGCATAAAATACCATTAGCCACTGTATAATTGATTTCAGGATTAAATCCATTTGATACAAGCATTATGAAACCCTAGAATGAATTCTTGAAATCAACACAAAATTATTTTAGCATCGTATCCATCTAATCATTTACAGAGTTAAAATAACTATGGCTAGGGTATAGCCCAGAAAACTTTAATATTAATTCTCTTAAATTCCATACTGAGTTTAGTTTACTCATCAAACTATGAGATTATACTATTATCTCAGGCATTGCCCAGTTCCCAACTTAATAAGCTAATTCTTCATTTCACAAACATAAATCGCAAACAACCTTTATAAAATTATGGGATATTGCATTAAAATGTCGGGATTGAATCCCCTTATTACCAAAATAATAAATAGTCTAATATATATTCATCGACATAGCCATTGTTGGCTTAAATTTTTCTTTATAAAACAAGATAAACAAAATAGTATTAATATTTAGGGTTCAACCCAGAAGTCATTCAATAAATTCTATGAATCTGGCAACAGAACACTATTACTTTCATTAGAAGAATAAAGAGAGGTCAAAAACTTAACTAATACCTCTAAAACCATAAAGGTTAAAACAAGAATGTATACATAGCAGATTATGAAAATATGGAACACTGTAATGTTTTATTTATAATTTGGGCAAAAACCCCAACTGTGGGCGTGTGGCCAAAAACGAATACAAAACAACATTGTTTCCCAGCTTTTCCATTAAGGCTATCAAAAGCTTTAGCAAACTAACCCTAATACTTTTGCAAACCTTTCGATATGAGAAAAATTTCTCATGACTGTTTGAAGCAGCATAGAATGCAACCTGAGAAACAAACTACAACCCTACAATAAGGAAGAATCATATTCTTTAACAATGTAGTGAATAGAATGGTTCAGAATGACCGACGCTTACCAAGGTAGGTCCAAACCCTACAGTATGCCTACTCCTTAATCCATCAACCCAAGTCTTCAAATGTAAAAACCCTGTCACTGCAAATGAAAAACATTGCATTAGATTTTTATTTTATACTGTCACTATTTAATAAAATACTTAAAATGTAACCAGAGAGCTAAAAGTCAGTTTGTTACCTCTATGAGCGTATTTCCAAGACCACAAGCTTTTCCTTGCCTAGAAAACTCCTCCATTAACCGACCAATAGTTATCTCCTGCATGGAGAAACTCCCCATAGCCATGGTGACCGAGGGTCGAGAGCTGGGCTCTCCAAAGTGCAAATGAACCAAATGACATTCGTTACAACCTTTAGAAGGTAGGGTTTAGGGTTCTACCCTCGAGGAGTCGAGCTGCAAAACTTCACGTGGTCTCATTTAATTCTACAGCTGCCAACCATTACATTTTGAATTCTTACAACCTATTCTCTATAGTTTGGTTTTCCATTTTAACTTTTGAGTGATATTCTTTGAAGTCATAGCTATGATGCTCTTAACCTATAGTTTGGTTCATGCCTTAAAAACTTGGATCAACACTTTCGTGCCATAATGCTAGAATAACCATCTTCCTAGTATGAAACCATCAAATTAACTTGGAGCTTTATAATAACTATGTTTTCATTTTAGCTGAATAAGTATTTAAGATTCAACCCAATTCTACTTAGGTTAACTTGAAAACCGTAGCAAAAATCTTTTAATCCACAAAATTTTGAAATTATGATCCTTACTTGGAAACAAGAACATGATAGTTTCAACATGCATTATCTTGTGAATGCTAAGTAATCCCAAGACCTCACTGAAAGTACATCCTTCATCAAAAAGAACATTTTAGTTTAACAACATTAATAACGACAAAAGATAGACAATGTATTTAAGATGCATAATGTTTATATCCAACATACTGAATGTCGACGTAAATATAGTAAGAAATTAACTGTCACTTCATCCATGATAAAAGTACGTAAGAAATAATAAACGACGGTACTGTAACTTGAAGATAAACAAGTTGAAATCACACTTCATAATAGTAATGCATTTTACTACAAGTACACAATCAAGCAGGTGTTAAGTTAAGAAGTAAAACTCTAACATATTTCTAGAGTGTTTAGGTTATTATATCTTATACAAAAATTTTAATTTTTTATGAAATTTTGGAGTCGTTAGAGTTGTTTCTTGTACTTGGAATTGGCTTTCTCCAAAATATCATGAAGTTTTTGTTCAATATGTTGGATCTATTCAAAAAGTTTGGTTTCCTAATCAACCTTAATTTGAGCATGGGAGGATGTTTCCTATGTATATGCAATGGAAATTTCTCTATTAGTTGGGGCTAATGGATTGAAGTCCAAGAACATCTGAAAAATGGTAATTGTGGCCAATATAGTTAGTGGAATCTGTTGTAGGTATGTAGAAAATAAGGAAGGTGCTCAGCCCATGTGCATTAATGTTTGGATTTTTGCATTCACTATTGACTACCTCTATCTCTCCATCAGTTTGGGGGTGGAAGGAATTGATTTGGTCATCTTTGTGTCCATCATCAACCATAAGCTAGAATAGAATGTATTCATGAACCTACTATGTTTATATAAAATAATGGTATGTGGGATCCCAAAATGAACCCAAACATGCTCGAAGAATATCTTGTCAATGGCCTTTAATATGATTCTCTTCTTGTAGGTCATTAAAATGGTCATCTTAGAGAATCAGTCAACAAACACAAATGCACAATCATTGTCATCCTTAGTTGAAGGAATGCTATACATGTATCCCATGGAGACAGAATCCCAAGGTTTTCTTAGGGTAGGTAGAGGAGTGTATAACCCCTACTTCTCAATGGTAGGTTTGTTGATGGTATAGGGAGTGCACAATTTGATATAGTTGTCAATTCTCATTAGATATTTGGCTAGTATAAGTACTTTGTAAAACATTTCCATTGTATTCTCCATGTCAAAGTTCCCTACCACCTAATTATGTGACTCTCGAATTAGCTTCTCATGCTCACTTAAAGGACCACAAAGATGGCCCAAATGGTATAAAATTTAATCTTGGAGATGCAAGTATGAGATTGGTTTTCCTCTACCTAGTGTCTAATAGGTAATAACAAAGTCAGGGTCCTTCTCATACAATTGGGGCCACCTAGAGTTCTCATGTCCATAAGAGTTTAGCATGGTAGTAAGCGCCACAATTGTAGTTTAGTGGAGGAAGTTGTAATATGATTTTTGTTTCCCTTATTGTATTTGATGTTTAGATGGAACTATTGCAGATACATGGACCAGTGGTGATGATGGTTTTTTTGTAACTTTATCCATGTCTACACGAACTACAAGGGCTCAATGTGATCAATGTGGATGATAATATACTTCCCTAGGATGTCATCCTTCGATTGGAAGTGATATTTCATAATGGATTACATGTCTTTGTCATAGGTAGTGTACCTGTGAACTACATTAGATTTTTGTTGTTGTGATAGGCCACCAAATGTCCATACTAAGTGAAACTGCATGGACATGATAATCAAAATCATATTCCTCAATCTCAAAGGATTGTTGCAAGTCTAGTGGTGTGATTACTAGTGTCGAACAAAAGTGATGTTTTAGATCCTTGCATGCTTTCTGTTGTGACTTGGACCAACTAAAATTGGTTTTGGCATCTCCCTCAATCACTTGTCCTAGGCCAAATGATATGAGAGAACCCCAACATGAAATTGTGATGGATGTTACTAAGGCCCAAGAAATTGTGGATCTATGTTAGAGTTTTCAGGACAACCAATCACAAATTACTTGGACCTTGGTTGAAACCACATGCACACCATGCTCATGCATAATGTATCCCAGATGCTAAATTGTATGCATGTTAAATAAGCATTTCTCCAAATTAGCATATACCTTGTGTTGTAGAAAGGTTCTTAGAATATTTGAAAGTTATATGAGTGTTCATCCTAATTTTTGTTGAATATGAGATTATCATTCAAATATATAACCACAAAATAATTTGTGAATGGAAAAAAATATCATCCATCATCCTCGTGAATGTTTTTGGAGAATTACTCAATCCAAAAGGCATGACCAAAAATTTGAAAAGGAATTCTTAGACTTAAAGGTTATCTTCCATACATCAATTTGCTCAATGAGTACCTAGTGGATGCATGGTGGTAGATTGACTTGAGATCAATCTTATTCAAATACTTGACACCCTTGAGATGATCAAGAAGATCATCAATTCATGGGATTGGATATCGATTCTTGACCATGACTTTTTTCAAAGCCTTGTAATAAATATAAAATCTCCATGTCGCATCCCTCTTCTACACTAACAAAATTGGTCCCATGTAAGGTGAGTATATTGGTTGCATGTGGCTCTTTTGGATGAGATCTTGAATCTGAATTTTGATTTATCCATTCCCAATGAGGGATTGTATATATACTGGGTTTTTAAGAAACCTATATATAGGTATCAAATCAATTGGATGCTTAACCTAGTATTGTAGAGGCACCCTTACAAGCAAAGAAAACATATCTATGTATTTTTCCATTATCATGTCTAGGGAAACCCTATGTATAGGCTGTAATGGTTGTAATGATATTCCATTCACCTTCCAACTGAATCACGAAGATGACAAGTTTGTTCATTTTTCAAGACGTCTTACACTATTTTTCTAAGGTCAAAGAAAACGTAATAGTGATAACTACCTCTACTATCTTGTAGAGTTGACCTCCCAAATTAATAATGATGATATAAAGCCTAGAATTATAAATATAATGATGTTTCTAGATATACATTTTTCCTAAAGGAACATCAAGAACTTCGAGCGGGGAAACATCACATGATACCTCATCTTTGAGAGGCTTCATGTCATAGGGAAGGTAACATTTTCGGTTGATGCAGATGTCTCATTCTTGGATCAATAAACCGATGGTGTACAACTAGGGGTGTGGAATTGATAATAGTTGCAGCCTCTCTATGACCTCAACTGAGATTGAGTTCTTCTAGATACTAATGTCAACAATGAAATGTAGCATAATCACTTCCCATATTTGTGAATGGAATAGGAACTCACCTTCCCCCGACTCCTATGGATCCTCTAGTTGGATATTTATTGTTGTGATGGTAGCATTGGTATCATGCCAATGATATTTACTTCTTTATCTAGTTTCAAATAATATTCCAAGACAAATTTTTACTTTGAGGCTTTCATCTTGGCTAGTAATGACTA
This sequence comes from Larix kaempferi, assembly GCA_027924585.1. Lineage (NCBI taxonomy): Eukaryota > Viridiplantae > Streptophyta > Pinopsida > Pinales > Pinaceae > Larix > Larix kaempferi. The sequence continues at coordinate 2,771,103 of BSBM01000579.1, read as the reverse complement.
CTTTGACCAACATTCATCAATATTGTGCTAAGGGCATTTTTGGAACTCACACCACTTTCCAATTTTTTTCTTTGAATTTCATTTCCCTTATTTACCTATGCATTAGAGTAGTTGTCCTGAGGTTGGCTATCCTTTCTTTTTCCTTTGTGCTATGAGTTAATTCCACCTTTAACATGTTTATGCTGCATCATATTTGTAAACCCAAACTTCATTCATTCTTATGATTAAATTTTTGCTCAATTTTGATAGTATATCAATAAGCATCTCTTAGTAAGGAGATGTGTAGGACTATCATCTCTATTTGGATGTACCAAGTGTAATTTCAATTCTACTATACCTAGCTTTGAGCAGAAGGTCTTGTTGGTAGGCGGTTTGGATGAGTCAGCTGCGCAGCATCACAGATGCTATGAAAGGTCAAAGATGCCGCGCAAGAAGGAAACCAATGCACAAGTCAATAATATTTTATGTATTTTTGGGTCATTTGGACCGCAATATGTGGGTTTTGGGTCATCTTTTTTGTAGAGTTTGTTAAGAAGTAGTTAGGTAGTCGGCTAAGTGGACACCGAATGTAAAGGTGCAAGCCTATAAATAGACATAGCATTGTAAGTGTTGAGATATTAATGGAAGAGATAGTTGAGCACAGATGATAAGAGAGAATTTTGCTTGTTTTTGTTTGTTAATCTGGGTATGCGACGGAAGAACTATATTGCTGTATCTGAGTTATGTTGCGAAGGTTAATATGATATGATGAGGTTTTGAGCAGAATCACTATGTCTCTTTCTATTTTTTTGCTATGAATGTGATACGATATGAATATGTGAATGATGAAATGTTTCCTTATTCCAAACAATGTTTTGCTGCTAGATCAGTTGCACATTAATGATTTTTATTGATAATGAGATATGTTGAATGATGATGCGGTTCTGTCTAAATGCATAGGTTGAAACATTAGATCTGCTTGTGAATGTTGTGATAAGTCAATAAGTAACCACACATGGTCCTTCTACATTCGGCGGAAATGTGGTTCCATCAACTCTCCCTCGAACATCTCGGGTGATACTTCATCTGCTCCGCAGGTGTTGTTGGACAGGGTAAAACCTGTCTGGGTCGATGCTCAGGGAGATCGCAGTGGGTTTGGGTGTCGACAAAGTGAGGAACCCCTGTCAATTGGGTTTGTGTCAACAAATGGTTCCTTTGCCGGGACCCTAGCACGAAGTGAATGGAGGACATGTTGTGGCATTCGACAAGACCGAAAATTCAAGATTGGTTTGATCAAAAGTTGCGAGAGTTTGCTAAGAAAGAGAATCAGAACCTTGGAATGACAATGGATTGGTGGCTAGAAAATTACATACACGACAATCCACAGGAATATTTTTTCTGCGAATTCCCAATAATCTTGTATGAGTGGTTGGCGCAATTGACCTTTCACAAGGTAAATTTTCAAGGCGGTGAGCCAACGTCCCGGACACTAGAGTTAATCCAGGAGTTGCAAGAAGTCGACAACAGAGCATCACGGGCTGTTGAAGTCTGGTTCGACAGTATATTGGAGGGCTATATCACCAAGTTTGCAGTTGACATGATGAAATCCTATAGCGAATCTGAAAGAAAATTTTTCAACGGACCAAGAGGTAGGTTCCCACTGTCGCTAGAGCTGTCCATTAAGATGCTCATCTGTGAAAAGGGCATATTGAAGATGAACCTACAGTAGAAGAACCCTGGTGGGCGGAGGCTATGGAAACCACAATAGCAGGGGGGAGGTGAATGGAATGATACAAGGTAGATGAGTGCAAGTCATGACGAGACTGTCAAGGAAGCCGAGGAAGAGAGTGTTCTTACGAGGGGAGGAGCAAGGTTTTGACAAGAGAAGAGGCAGAGGATAGGAGAAGGTCCTACTATGATCGAAACGTAAAAACGTGAAGGAAGACCACACAGGACAAAGCGACCTCATAGTACTGAAAAGGACAACCAGGATACGCCCAAGATAGAGGCAGGACCAACCCCCAGCAGTAGCATACCCACACCTCCGCTCACTATCTCACAACAAGGAAGAAATAAGACTTTGACACCGCCGTGTTCATCGTGTCAGCAACATTCAATTACTAGCGGATCAACAACTATAGGAAGGAATCCTAGGATGACGGGCGAAGATGCAAAGTTACCTATGTTCCATGGAAATGGAACAGACAACCCATAGCAATACTGGTTCTTATGTGAAGCTGTGTGGACGGTTAAGCAGATTACCGATGATGAGGCCAAGAAAGGTCAATTGGAAATGAATCGTTGGGGTTGTGCACTACACTGGTTCATGATATTGTGCAAGTTCCTGCAGGAAGTTTAGAAAAGACATTGAATGAAGTTAGAAAAGGTTTAGTTGCAGAGTTCAGAAAACCAAAGTCCGAAGCGCAATACATTATGGAACTGAAGGAGATCAAGCAGTATGCAAGAGTCAGCTTTGAGATGAACGATGTTCAGCATAAGGAATGGTTCATCACGGCGTTACTACCTCACATTCGACTCCCGTTGATGCAGCAAAATATTGCGACACCAAGCGAGGCTCTGGAGATTGAGATGAGGTTAGAAGCTTCACCTGTCAGTGAGAATGCAACCGACATGGCTCAGATCCAGACGCAACTCACAAACCTGATAATTTAGTTGCAAGATCTCAAGAAGGGTAAAGAGCACTCCGAGGAGGCTTGGTGTACACGATGTCAGGAAGAGGGGCATACCAAGGATAGTTGCCCAGATTTATTAAACTACATAGTGTTAGGAGCGTCGAACCCATTGAGTGGAGGAGGTATTCCATGGTGCCGCATTTGTCAAGTTTATGGGCATCGACATGAGGAGTGTCAATACACGCAGAAGATGGTCATGAAGCCGATGAATTTGTACTGTACATTCTGCAAGCCTATCGAGCATGAAGATAAGGATTTCTGCACATATGGCCTACTTCAGGAAAGAACGTACGATTCATACTATGTGAAGGATGATCATCGTGCAGTACATCAACCACAACTGCAGCCACAGGTGGCCCAGTCGCCACCTCAACCGCAGATGCAATTTGTATCGCAGCCATAACCGCAACAACAGTTTGTACCACAACTGCATTATAATCAGATGTAGATGGCTCTGCAACAGCCAAAGTACATTCAACCAGCGTTGTATGTTCAACTAGGGAAGTGTGTTCAGCTTCAACCGAATCCATTCCATCAACAATTTAATCAACCGCAATATCAGCAGCAAGGAGGATTCCACGAAGGACTAGGTGGAGACTTTGGTCAAAGAGGAGGATGAGGTCGCAGACCTGTCCAATGTTATAATTGCAGAATACTAGGACACTATCAAAGAGATTGCCCACAGTTGCAAACACAGTGTACATATTGTTTTGGTATTGATCACACTATTGAGAACTGCCCACAGTTGATCGCAAGATGGAAGGCCAGAAATGTTTCGCAGTTGCAGAACCAGAACCAGAACCAGTTTCAGAATCAAAATCAAGTTCGAAATCAGCCACCGCTGTAGAATCAGAATCAAATGCAGAACCAGAACTGACGACAGAATCAGAATGCAAATCAGAATGTGAATCAACCTGTGAAGCCACCTCCAAACCAGAATCAGGGACCGACTATCGCGACGATTTCAGTAGAACTAAGAATGCAAGATGTTGCTGTTGCTGTTATCACTCATGGAGGTGTGACGACAGGAGAAGATGGTTTGCATCCGCTGATCTGAGTGGCTGGAAAGAAGAAGGTGTAGTTTGATATTGATGTTGAGCAAGATATGTTCTTTAAAGCACGTGGTGTGATAGGAAGAGATCTTGGTAAGTAAATTATCTACAACATGCCCCCTGCTCAGGACCATTGCAACAGTAGGGTTCTTTGTAGAACTTCTTTGAAAGTTGCTTATCACTGGCAAGAGATCCCGATGCTCTTGCCAAAATTGAGAGTCTGTTGCATCGACCAGAAAGAGTCTGCGATGAAGGATGCTCCAACACGTTGGTGGGCGACCCATAAGAAGTTGATCACTAGATGGTCACAGTGTTGAAGGTTGATGACAGTTCGGTTCAGTGACACAGAAATATACCACACCGAAAGGTACGATGGATGGAATGACCTTGGCAGTCACCTAATTGAATGTTAGATTCTATGGGCCTCGGGACCAAAGGATGAGTGGGTCGACGCCTTTATCCACACTTTGGATGAAATGTCGCGATCATTGTATGCCATAGCTGAGTTGCACAGGGAGATTACCACTTGGTTAGAATTGACGATTTGCTTTACTCATACCTTCAGTTTTGCGGGTGCCAATCCGGATGTTCATAATGCCCTACAACTCATCTGCAATGTTGTTCTGAAGGTGGTTCTAGTTTCCTACCCTATGGATATGCATACACATTGGCAGATGAAATCAATGATGGAATGCTATAATATTACTGGAGGGCTAGAGTATGGTGATGACCTGGGGAATATCAATATTCTGGAATCCGAAGGGAGCCGGGATGTCATAGCACCTGACACACCGACAGATCCAATAACTCAGCTACTGAAGCTTAGGAAGGTCAACATTGGGATGGAGGAGAACCCAAAATTTGTGAATGTCGAGGACTAATGGGATGAATAAATGATGGAAAAGGTCATAGACCTGTTGCATGAGTTCCAAGATTTGTTCCCTATGAAGTTTTCTGAGATGAAGGGAATATTGGGGGATCTAAGGGAGACAAATATTCCATTGAATCTAGATGTGAAACCGATAAGGCAGCGACCATATCGATTGAATCCGTGACACAAGGAAAGGGTCAAAGTTGAACTTGACCACATGCTAGATGCTGGCATCATTGAACCTGTCGAAGAATCAGAATGGATTAGTCCCATGGTGGTACAAGACAAGAAGACAGGTGAGGTACGGATTTGTGTCGACCTAAGGAAGTTGAACGATGGATGTATGCATGATCCTTTTTCGACGCCATTCACTGATGAAGTGCTGGAAGGAGTGGGCAGTAAAGAGATGTAGTCGTTCACGGATGGTTTCACTGGCTATCACTAGATCAGGATCACCAAAGAGGATCACCATAAGATGATGTTTGTGACTGAATGGGGTTATTTCCAGTACACCGTCATGCCATTTGGGTTTAAGAACGCACCTGTGGTATTCTCCCAGGTTGTTGTCGCTGCGTTCCAAGATTTTATTCAAAAGTTCTTGCAAGTTTATATGGATGACTGGACAATTTATGGATTGATTAGCAACCATCTAGAAAACCTGCGACTGATGCTGGAGCAATGTCGACAGCATCAGATATCGCTGAACTTGAAAAAATGTATTTTCTGCGCACCTTTTGGGATGTTGTTGGGTCACATTGTTTGCAAGCAAGGATTGTCGGTTGACCCAGCAAAGATTGCACTCATTTTGAGCTTAACACCGCCTACAAATGTCAAGCAGTTGAGAGCGACGCTAGGGCACACAGGGTACTAACACAAGTTTATTCGTGGTTATGCAGCAATCACGACCCCTATGGAGAAGTTGTTAAAGAAGGACATGGTATTCTTATGGAGTCCAGAATGTCAAGTAAGTTTTGAGACGTTGAAGGCTAAGATGGCTTCGGCATTGATACTGGTATTTCCTGATTGGAGCAAGGAATTCCATGTCCATGTGGACGCATCATCAATTGCGCTAGGAGTAGTACTCGCACACCCAGGGGAAGGAGATATGGATCACCCAATTTCCTTTGCGAGTCAGAAGTTGTCATCTGCGGAATGAAATTATATGACTACCGAGAGGGAAGGTATGGCAATGGTATATGCGCTATAGAAGTTTAGGCATTACCTATTGGGGGGTCATTTCAAGATGTTCACAGACCATTCTACTTTGAAATACCTGGTCAATAAACCTGTGTTGGGGGGGAAGATATGCCATTGGTTGCTTCTCTTTCAAGAATTTTATTTTGAGGTAATTGTGAATCCTGGTTGCCTTAATGCGGGACCAGACCATTTATCGGGAATTGAGACAGGGGAGGAACCAACCAACATTGAAGATGGGTTTCCAGATGAACAGCTGTTCAAAGTTGAGGTGGCTGACGACTACTATGATGAAATAATTCAGTTTTTGGTGACAGGAACAGCACCAGAGGAGTTTACCACCAGCCATAAGAAGCAGTTGGTGGTTAAGGCTGCAGATTTCCAGTTGATCGTCGGACAGCTATATAAACTAGGAAAAGATACTATCTTGAGGTGCTATGTCCTGCCCCATGAGCAATGGCAGATATTGGCAGAGGCACATGCGAGTGTGGCTGGTGGACATTATGGCATTCAGGCTACCGCTAGGAAGGTGCTTCGCGCAGGGCTTTGGTGGCCCACTCTTCACAATAATGCGATGGATTATGCGTGAACTTGTGATGTCTGTCAAATAACTGGGAAACCCTTGAGGAGGGATGAGATGCCGCTAATACCTCAAGTAACACTGTAGCCATTTGATAAATAGGTTGTGGACTTCATGGGCCCAATTAACCCACCTGGAAAGCGAACTGGTGCACGGTACATAATCACAGTGACAGATTATTTGACAAGGTGGGAGGAGGCCACACTAGTTGTACATTGCACCGCTCCGACAACAACGCAATTCTTGTTTGACAATATTGTTACTCGGTTTGGATGCCTGAAGATATTGATGAGTGATCAAGGGAGTCACTTCATCAATCGCATGGTCAGCTCCTTAACATAAGAGCTTCAAATACAGCATAAGAAGAGTACACCATATCATCCGCAAGCTAATGGCACAGTGGAGGCCTTTAACAAAGTGTTGGAGCATGTGCTTACAAAGGTTTGTAACGCAAACTGTGATGACTGGGATTTGAAGATTCGAGTAGTCTTATGGGCATATCGCACCACTTGTAAAATATTGATGAGACAAACACCGTTTAAATTGGTGTATGGGAAAGAGGCAGTTATGCCTATGGAGTACATTGTTCTGAGTCTACGCATAATGGCAGCGATAGGCATGAATGATGTAGCAGAATTAGCAGAACGACTGGAGCAGCTACTGCAGCTTGAGGAAGATCGCTTTATCGCAGGTTTTCACTAGCGCATGGAAAAGGATCGGCAAAAAGCTTGGCATGATCGCCACATAAAAAATAAACAGTTTCAATAGGGCGACTTGGTGCTGTTGTATGAAAGCAAGTTCATGAAGCATCCTGGCAAGTTACAGATGCATTGGCTTGGTCCATATCGCATCAGTTGCATTACTTCAAGAGGCGCAGTAAAACTGCAATAGTTAGATGGAGTGATGCTCCCAAAGCTAGTGAATGGTAGTAGGTTGAAGCCCTACAGGATGGGCTCGGAGCCACGCGATGTCTGAACAACATTGTGATAAAAAGAAAATGCAGGCTGTTGGGTGGTAGGATGGCACACCAGCGGAAACAGAATGCGCAAGTTGGCACGATGACAGCGTGGTTTGGGAGCCATGTCACGATAAGTATAGGGTTGAGACACAATCAAAATCAACAATAAATGCAGACAGTTAAATGCAGTTAGTAAAGGATGCTCGGTGAAGTGACCTATAGTTATGGCAGATCCGACCGTTAGATTGATAGGATCAACGATAGATTTAGTCAATTAATGTGTGATTTGGTCATAATGATGGAAGGATCGATTTGGCGCTATAAGAATGGGTCGAGGCTGATCGAAAGCCATCCGTTTGCAAAGAATGAATTGACCTAAATAGTGTTGTGTTGAATTGTGCAAGCTTGACTAGAGTTCCAGAGCGAAATTGCATTGTGTCAATCGAGTTGCCAAGTCAAGTGAGGTTGAGCAACAATTCGGCATTGCGGGGGTCAAGTGTGGAATGCCGGGTGACCCAGATACGGTTGAGATTTCAAGCGAAGTAGTGTCACCCGTCATCCCTGTCGCTATTGAAGAAGAGGTTGCTAGTATGTCGGTTGGGTCGTCATTAGTGATGCGGAAGAATAGGGAGGGTGGGACACGGCCTAGCTCCCTGTCGCCAAGGATGCGGCAGATCAGATCATCTGCCCAAGTGCCAGAAGAGGTACCTGAGGTGAGTCCATCGAGCTCAGGCATTGTGGAATCCATGGCTCAAGCAGGGGTATCTGCTATGGATATCTTGGGGTATATAACTCCCTATCGACCCGGTGTGTAGCCTCGGAAGCCCACCGAGAACAAGCGGTACCCAGCCAAGATGTCGACGATCCCACCAGGCATGGTCTGCACTACCGACATTGTGCCTATGCTGATGCAGTAGAAGTATGTCGATCATGATTTACTGGTGCTGTAGGACGTTATGACGGAACCTTTTGTGCTGAGAATAGCAAGGGAAGATGGACCGACCCCGCGCATTCCACACGATTGGGCGCGCGGCTTGGACAAAGCAGGACTTTTAGGTTTAATCAACATGCCGCACTTTGGGCGGTTGATAGAGGCAAATGCTTGTGTTAAGTAGCTTTTGGCCTCCTCTCATGGTGGAACTTTATGGTTGGACAGACCAGTCATAGTCACAGTCGACCTGATTTTCGAGATCATGGGATTGCCAAAGGATGGGCCAGACCCCTCGCAGTATTTTCAAGGGAAGAACAATGATAAGAAGGTCGTGGCAAGGTTGAGGACGCGCTATGAGTTGCAGCACGATGAATGGGCATACCAGCTCAGCAGTATCAATGATCCAGTGGTTCGAATCGGGGCACGAATATTGGCTACTAAAATAGTTAGGAACAACTGACCCAACCAAGGCAATTCTAGTGTCATTGCATGTGCCGAGCTATGTGCGGCAGGGGTACAGATGAACTGGTCACTCTTTTTGCTGAACCAGTTGACAGAGGATGCAATGGTGGCCCAGGCGGGAAAGCGGTCATTTGCATACGGTTGGTTGTTGATTTTAGTCGCGCTTGTCGCTTAGATGGAGCCCAACGATTATCAAGGGATGGATGTAGATGCGGTACAAGTTTGTAAGGGAGCACACTACCAGAACCTTTGGTGGGTGCAGGAACCTGAGCGACTGAAGGATTACGCAACATAGTTCTGGTTCTACTGGGAAGCACTACAGGCGGTAGCTGAGCGTGTTTTGCGGTTGTCTCAGGCAGCTGTCGTGAAATATAAAGGGATTTCCCGGTTTGCAATTGGCTCACACAGCATTCATGTGCAAGCACAGTGTGATACGGGGAATTAGTGTTTGCAGACCGCATACAAATTGTCTGATGAGGAGTTGGATTCGATCATCGATGACTGGCCCATAGAATGGCAAGAAACGGTTAGTCTGGAAGAAGAATTGACGGGGCTACCACTAGATGCACCAGAAACGGAACAGCAGAATAACCCTGATTCGGATCAAGAGTCATCGCAAACATCTATGGACGAAGAGATAGACCGCGAGGTTGAGGAGGGAAGAACGAAGATGCATCATGAGCGGGGTATGATCAGTGGCGCAATCGCAGCAATGGAAGTGTAGTTGCAGCGACTTATTGCGGCCTTAACAAATGCAATGAATGCAATAGCACAAGCAATGAAGAAATAGGCGGCAAAAGGTTTCAACAAGGTAAAAGCTAGACTTGATTCCTTATTTGATATTGTTTTGAAGAAGGCACCGAAGGTAGCAACTGTGCAGGCAGTTGGCGCAATCAGCACTGAGTCAAGGGTCTGGAATGTGCAAATTCCCCCGACTGCGATTTTGACTGATAATGAGGGTCTCCAAGCCTCACTGCAGCAGTTACAAGGTTTGTTGATCGACATCAATGTGATGTCCTCGCAGACGTTGGTGCAGATGCAGGCGGTTTCCAGCCAGGAACTGGCTGACAGGGAACAAGATGTCAGCGGTCATCTCTTGCGGTCGCAAGAGGAATGTCAGCGGTTAGCTCAATTGTGTTCAATTTGTAGTGCTGATCACCTCTATAATTCATTTGACAAAAAACCATCCTCACTTGACTCCTTTGGAACTTGGTGGAAGTTTCAGCAATAATTCTTACAAAAGGAAGGACCACAGTTGGAATACATTTTTTTTATACATCTATCTTACTGATTCGATACCCCCAATACTCATAATTTTACTGACTTCCCAAAATCTAGCCATGACCCAAGCAACACAGTGAGATAATGCTGCTAAGTTTTTCATGTAGAATTCTCTTTCTAAATAACAATTACATTCTAATGATATCATAATATGTGTTATTGTAAAAACTCCCCTCCTATAACATATAATTACCCTACAAATAACAATAATTTGGGACAATTGCATAATTCGTTTATGGTGAAGCAATTGCAACCACAATTTTAACTACTAATCATTGGGGTAGTTTATAACCCTTTTTCTTAACAATTTATTCTATAAGTGAGATTCTTTGTATGGAATGAAATAACTTCATTTCTAACTCCAATATCATAGATATTTATAAAATATTATAGAGACAAGTCCCATCCCTATGGAAATAAATCCCTTTTTCCCATAAACATAATAAATTATTAACACCATGTTCTAAATAACCCCTTTCATAATATTAAATAATAAACCTATAAGGTAATATAATGGTTGAAGTGTACAACAATAACAATAGATATGAACATCATTACCCCGTGGTGACCACAGTGTACTCAACACTAAATAGAGGTTTGACAACCATAATCTCTACCAACACATGTCTGTGAATTTAAGGTGAATGCTTACTCAAATAATTCACCTTTTTGTTCAAGAAGTAGTCCATACTTACTAAGTAAGTAGAATAAAAACTTTTAAATCATATTTTAATTTAGTAATATATTTTAAATTAAATTCTTATTAGGATAGATATACATATCTTTAATAGCATATCCTAAGTAGTAGTTGTTGTTATAGTATATAACTTACAAAATATTTCCATTATACCTTAATTAATTTTAAACCCATTCATAAGGAATTATTTAATATATCATTCCTAATGGAATTAAAAGTTAAGCATTTAATAAAATAATTAATTGTTAATTACTATTAAAATAACAACCTTGAAATAATAGTAATTCACAATGGTGACACTATTAAGTCATGTGACTGATAGCCTTTCTATCAGTATGACAGTGTCATTTGTCTTTTGGTGTTTATTTACTAGCTATTTCTCTCTTTATCAACACTATAATACACAACACTCACATTGACCTACTTTTATGGTCATTCCTTGTATATTTATAAGATTATATTAACATACCTTATATCCATCACCACATGAACTAATCCACGTATAATATTCTCTAAAACATGATTATCTATCCCGTCAATTTCTATCAACACATAACTTTGTCATATAAAACACAATAAATACACATAAATTAATTCATCATATAAAATACAATACCTTACAGAAATCATTTCCTTATATATCAACATAAATCAATTCATATATATAAAAATATAATACTTCAATCCAATTACTCATTATTAAAAATATAATACTTCAATCCAATTACTCATTATAAGGACACAATCCATTCAAATAATCAATTCATTATGTAATATACATAAATTTCATTAGTATTTTAACATAAAAATGTAATACATTCAATATAATCTTTTTCTTTTTAATCATGATATGAAATACAATTTTTTTTTTAATCCTAAATGCATTCATACCCCATCCTTCCATTTTAGAGTTATATAAAATCTAATTATTGGATATGATTCCAAAGCTCATCCATATATCGATTCCCTTTTAGCTAATAAACATAAACTATTAAATTTTGAACAAGAAACCTTATCTAATTCATGAACTTAAGCATAATACATTATGCCATCAATTTATTTATAAGAAGATAATACATTCATATAATCAATCATTATACACGATCCCATTCCATTAATATGACCATTACATTATGTAATGTAATGACATGAATCCAATCACAATGTGTTAATATTCTGGATTCGTTATATGAGACCTTATATATTAAGGTGAATAAAATCTTAATGTAACATTAGTACACTATTATTATATTTTGTGACTGTGGACTAATACATGGAATCCACGGTGGTCATGTTGTGTTACTATATTCGAATATGGTTGAAATTAGTGAGGAATGGATTGTGTGTGTAGACTGGCGCGATGATCCATCAATGCGATGCATGGGATTTCAGTGAGTTCATTAATCTCTTAATCAACGATCTCTAGAATGCATCCTGATCTGAATTTATAGGAACTTTATTAACCAAGATTTATGTGAATGCTTTAATAGTTATCTTTTGAAGAAAGACTTTAAAAATGTTTTAAAATGACATTTTAAAAAGCATATATGCTTAAAGATTACAAACCATAATATGGGACAACAGATGATAACCAAGTTCGTCCAATATGGACTATGTCTTTGGGCCCGTTTCAGTGAGACTGTTTTTATTAGTCTTCAAAAATGTTTTACAAAGAAGAGCTAGGAATCACCCCAAACATCACCTTAGTGTTCTGTTGTTCTGGAGTGGAAACAAACTTTAGTAGCAGCTTCAGAAGGAAATTATGATTCTATGAACTATAAACATGGCTATACTTCGGTGTAGCTGAAGTGTTATGTGAGCACTTTTTCTCCAAAGTGTTTGGATGCAAAAATTGAAGCTGGATTCAGACTCCTTGCGAAAAATCAGGTATTTTTACTATAAACTAGATATAGTTCAGAGATGGACCTTAGGATGCCCCCTCTGGCACAGCCTCCAAGACAACATCTGATCCGTACATTCCGTATGAAGACAGGTAAGACACGCATCCCAAGGGGTCATCGTATAGGTTCTGAAGCAGGATAAGGAAGAAAATCAAGGAAAAGTAGTAAAATGTAAAAGCATGATAAACAAGCTAAAGCATAAAAGGTAAAGGCAGAAAGCAAAGCATAAAAGAAAAAAAGGAAGAATGCTAGCTTTCCTTATACCTCCATGAGGGCGCATTAGTTTAGGATACTTGCTACACAATTCATCATCCATCTACAAAAGAAGTAGAGCACACCACCTTCACATATTTTGATAGTTTGAGAATTGGAGTGAGTGCAATTGTGCCTTAGAGACTTGGGATATGTGTCCCTAGTCTAAGCTGGGAGATGTGCCCCTGCTTCCTGTGAGAGGATGATGGTATTCAACCATTATCATTGAGTTTATTGAAGGTCCTAAAGTTTGCACTAGAGGAGTACGAGCCTATAGCATAGATTTGATGGCTCTCCTTGCAGATCTATTAGTAATTTCTTTGTTTTTTTTTATGAAAGAGTTTCTTTTGGTTGTATCTCATTCTTGAGAACTTTATAATGTATGAATCAGATACATATGGCTTATATGTCTGTAATAATTAACCTCTGATATCAATTATGAATTTATACTGAATAAAAATACGATTCCAATACCTCTTATTTCACCTAGTCTAGATTTCAATAAAAAAGAGCTAGTTTCCATAATATGCTTGGTAAATGAATGAGTATTGGTCAAAATGAAGTGCTTTCTATTTATGATGTTAATTAAGATATTAAATGACCCAAAAAAATATTAATATCATAAATTCGTGATCCTTCCTGACTGTTTTGGAAATCCTGAAAATGGCCTAGTTGTGCAATCCCGGAAGACAATTTTTCTTGTATGTTTGTGAGACTTCCTTGGAACATTCCTAAACTTGATGGAGCGAACCTAGGTTTTCCATTGAATTATGTTTGATGATATTTAACCTCCCTAAGTCAGAATCCTTCATCAATAGTTCTCGGTCAATACTTAGTTGATGTTCTAGTTTGCATATGTTGGAGTGCCGAGGAGCATTGGAGTAGACTTCAGCCTGGATGATGTTCAAAAAATTAATGGTCCCAACAATTTTTTCAATGGTTCTATCAGCTGGTATATTCCTCATCCCCTCTAGAATACTTTGATCTTTCCTACCTACAGTCAAACTAGTCACCATAATCCATTGTTTTTCATTGAGTCTTGTAGGAGAGTGAGTTAGTGTATCACGAGTCCCGGTTGGTACATTACAGGTATTTATTATTTTGTTGGTGCTCAGTTAGATTTGGTTGTTTTTACTGACTTAGATTGGAATGGAGACAACACTGAGAGGAAATCTACAAGATTTGTGTTCATGTTGGGATTAGGACCAATCTGTTGGTTAAGTAAGATGCAAGCAGCACTCACACTTTCTTCAGCAGAAGCATAGTATAGAGGGGGTTTGAATGCAGCTATTCAGGTAGTTTGGTTACATGGGATATTGATATATTTTGGCATTTGTACTTCTCCTTCAATAGACCTTTTATGTGATAATCAAAGTGGCACAAGGATCTCCAGTGATTCAGTTCAGAAGCAAATGACCAAACATATTGAGGTTCACATGAACTACATGAGGGAACTAGTGCACAATAGGACCATATTACTGCATTAATGTCCTATAGAGGATATTATTGTAGGAATTTTCACAAAGTTTTTCACTGAGAAGAGATTTTCCTATCTCATATCTCTATTTGGTGTAAAATTTGTTTGAGTTCCATGCTGTTCATCTTTTAGGGGAGGGGGTTGTTCCCGTGAGATTTTCCCCATTTCCTTAGTTTCATGGACATATTATTATTTTTGTTATTTTGATTGTATGGGTGACCTTTGATCTCAGTAACCAAGGCCCAATATTGTCTAAGTTTGAATTAAGGGGGGCTATTAGGATAATTAATACTCCAACCTTGTCCACTTTGGTGTTATTAGTCTTTTCCTAGTACTAGATGATGTCGTTGTCCCCCTAGTGGTGTGCAGATGTCATCTAGAACCTGTTTTCCACTTGATGTGCCATGCATGCATGATTTTAGGACATCCAAAGTTAGTTCCCTACATTTTAGGAGCTAACTTAGTGATATAGTTCAATCCCCCCGAGTCCCTGATTCCATTGAGGGGTTTGTGATCCGATTGCCACTGATTGTGATCTAATGTGACCTCTCTAGACTGAATGCATGAGATTTTGCATGCTAAACTCACTAATGCACCCTTCTTGGTCATTTAATTGACAGTAGCTTCAGTTCACTGAGTCTTAGTTGAGTTTGGTAGCTTCAAAGCACTCTAGTGGTGATATTTCCTAGGAAAGATTGACTCAGATTCGAATTCTCTCTAGGTATTCAAATTTCCTCTATTGTAACATATCTTTTGACTATATTGATTAATGGATAATGACACACTTTTCTATGCACATCTGAGTTTCAATGCATGATTAATTTTATTGCTCATTTGTTAGGAACCTGTGTCAACCATTCTCTTTAGTTTGATAGTATATTGTTGTTGGATGCATATGCTTTGTATGTCATCACGTAGTATTTGTTGATCCATAGTTTGTATTGGCCCATGGTTTGTATTGGCACATGGTATTGACCCATGGTATCGATTCCTATAATTAGTATATAAGTTTTTGTTGAGACCAATGAAGGTACTGTGAATTTATTTGTATTGAGCTTTCTCAAAGGAGGTTTCCCCCTCGAAGTGGCCTGTGATTAATAAAAATATTTTCTGATCTCATTTATTGTGCATTTTATCAGTTAATTGTTTTAGGTTCCTCACATCTAGTATCAGAGCACTTTCTTAGGCTCGTTGGGTGGAATTTCTGCCAAAAAAAAATTCTGCATCTGTTGCAGGTTCGGATATGGGAATAATCCCTATCTGCTTAACTGTGGGAAGTACTTTGGCATAAGCCCTAAAACACATTGTGAGGAGTACCACAGGAACCCTGAAGTAGCTGGCCCATTGAGAGGACCTGCTAGCAAAAAGGGAAACGACCCCTACCTGATTGACTAGTTCCCACCCATGCGGTAAACCAAGAGTTGTCGTTTGTGGAAAAGTGGTTATCAGTTTTACCTGAGCCGTGGAGTGAGGGGTACTGCCCCAATACACAAGTCATTAGGCAGCATTGGTGGCCAAGTGAAACTCCTTAACCATTAGGAAGCTGAGTATACCTAGGGTCCATATCTATTTTCAGCTGCACTGTTGTCGATCACTTCCGCCCCGTTGCAGATCCATCTGTTGCCGATCATTTCCGCGTCATTGCAGATCCATCTGTTTCCGATCATTTCCACATCATTGTAGATCCATCTGTTGCCGATCCAGCCATTTTAGATCCATTCTGAAATTTGTTTCAGATCCAGCCATTTTTTATCCATTCCGAGCCGTTTCAGATCCCACCGTTTCCGATCCATTCCGAAAGCCGTTTCAGATCTTTTCTGAAAAAGAAAAAAAAAATATGTTTTTTCGCCATATCTCCTTTGTTTTAACTCTGTTTCCTCTGAAACTTCACTGACACCCCTGCAATCCCATTCTTTATATTTCATTCCTGAGGACCCTATCCCAAATTCCACTTCACAAAACCATAAATCCCACATTTGTCTATTTTTAGGGTTTGCCATAACTTCTTCAGTTTTCACCCAATTGCCTTCAAATTTTGCTACCGCGTTCATTCCCTAATTCTACTTCTTTGTCCCTCTTTGACAAATTATCGCATTCTTTCACCCCGCTCCTGAAATCCTCATTTTCTGCTTCCCTGTCCTTTCAAAAGTGTCCAAAACCTAGTCAAATCCCAATTACCCATCAGATTTTTTCCCAAATCCAGCTTTTCCTTTACTGAAACAATTTCTGTTTTTGCTTTTCTACCCACTCAAAAAAAGAAAAAACCTCCTGGTTATGGTTGTCACCTGCGCAGGAGAAAAAACCATGGAGGAAGCACTTGCATCTATCCAAACTAAACTTCAGGATTTGGATGAAAAATTTATCGGACTCCATCTTGAGCATTCAGCCGTGAACAACAAACGACAGTTCGAGTCTTCATCAGATGATGGGTTCTCTTTTTCCAGCAATTTCTATGGTACGAAGCTTGATTTTCCTTGCTTCAATGGTACTGATCCAACTGGATGGATCTATCGTGCATAACAGTGTTTTAGTCTACATAATACTTTTAACGTCTACAAAGTTCCACTTGCATCCCTTCATTTGGAACATGAAGCCCTTCAATGGTACCGTTGGTACATCAAGGCTCATGACGAGCCAAAATGGATAGATTTTTGCCAACTTCTTTTGCAACGATTTGGTCCTAGTGCTTTAGATGACTTCACAAGAGCACTCACTAAACTTCGCCAAATTGGCACTGTGAGAGAGTATCAGACAGAATTTGAGAAACTAGTCAATCACATAGAAGGATTGTTTGATGAATTCTACAGGAGTTGTTTTATCAGCGGTCTTAAGGATGAAATCTGCTTAGAGGTTAAAATGTTCTGTCCCAACACAATGATGGAAGTCCTACGGTTGGATAAGTTGGCGGAGGACAAGATCATAGCCCAAAAACGCTCCAAATCTACTTTTGTCCATTCAGAAATATGGTTTCTCAACGACCTTCCATCACGCCAACTCCTCGCTCCACTCCTATCAAGAATTTGTCTGAAGCAGAGATGCAAGCACGTAAAGAAAAAGGGATTTGTTATAATTGTGTTGATAAATTCACTCGGGGACATAGATGTGTTGAGAAACAACTCTATCTATTAGATGTGGATTCTCCGCCTGCCTCTGAACTTGGTCGAAAAGCTCCAGATACACTGGAAGATCAGGTCGACATTTAGCAACCGCATGTTGACCCTCCGTCTCTGGATGACCAACCAGAGATATCTCTCCATTTTTTAGCCGGAGTCACCACCCCACAAACAATGCGGGTCAGGGGTTACTTCAAGAAGATACTGTTAATTTTGAGCATTAATTCAATATAATCTAGGATCTTTACTGAGAGAATAACATGTACAGCATATCAAGTATAACAATGCATATCAATCACACCAAGCAATCACATTATACAATAGACACACAGACTTTCACTACGGAAAACCATAAAGGTGAAAAACCCCACAACTTCCTCAGATATAGAAAGACCAATGATAAAACCAAAGTACAAGAGATAGTCTTCTCCTAGCAGATGATCCTCCTCCTAACAAGTGCACCACTTTCTGAGAGAGATAGAAGTGAGTAATGAGTGATCAAATAGAGATCTCCCGATCTCTATTTGTACTTGTCCTGTCTGCCCAATAAACTAGTGGGGCCGACTTGTCTGGCTTAGCCTAATAACCCTTGGTTAACTTAATCAGGGCCAACCCCACACATGGTGGTCTAATAACCCATCGGCAAGTTACGACACTTGCGACACTTATCAATACAAATGACGACACTTCCGTATAGACGAATAATACATCTCTATAGGAGTACAATATACATAGGTGAAATACATTCCGAAGTTACATATACATCAACACTCCCTCTTAACTAGGAATGTATTTCTCGACACAGATCTGCTAGTCCAAGTCTTCTTCTCTGGATCATCATCAGCGAATCATCATACTTGAATCATCGTTATCGTTACTGCTGCTTCTATCTCAATCAATCTCCAATCTACTCGTCATAGGAAGTTCTATAGAGCCAGTCCTTTTTCATACTAGATGTAGGCCCACCACCTACAGGTCTTCATCATCACTGGGCATACTGTGGAATCCTCAGGACTTATTACGTGCGTCACAATGCCTCGAAAGAGTATCCTAGGACCATTTATGTGCCGAAGCATGACCGGTAAGATCTCCCAGGTCCACTTACATGTGACTGTCACAAAACCTTAAAAGAGTGTCTTGCCAAGCAAGATCTCTAAAGAGCATTTGAGGCCTTTTTCATCCTGTCTAGATCTCCAGGACTTATTACATGTGACCCCTACCACAATGCCTCGAAAGAGCATCCCAGGACTTAGTACGGGCACATAGCCCAACCTATCGGATCTTCCAAGTCTACTTACATGTGGTCATGGCAATGCCTCGAAAAAGAATCCCAGGACTTATTATGGGCACACATCCCAACCTATTGAATCTCCTAGGTCTACTTACATGCCATAGGACCATGCCTCGAAAGAGCATCCCAGGCTGTTACGAGCACACAGCTCTACCTATCGGAGCTTCCAGGTCTACTTATATGTCCTCCCAGAGCAATGCCTGAAAAGAGCATCCCAGGCTGT
This sequence comes from Larix kaempferi, assembly GCA_027924585.1. Taxonomy (NCBI): domain Eukaryota; kingdom Viridiplantae; phylum Streptophyta; class Pinopsida; order Pinales; family Pinaceae; genus Larix; species Larix kaempferi. The sequence goes on along the minus strand of BSBM01000579.1, from coordinate 2,752,148 downwards.
TACGAGCACACAGCTCTACCTGTCGGATCTCGTAGGTCTACTTATATGCTCATCTGCACAACCTGTCCATGGCCACAAAGTATCAACCTGATACTCACCATACATCATCTTGATGTACATCATCACATGATCAACCTGATCATCAAAACTGCATCGTCCTGATGCATGTCATCTAGAGCAACATCCTGAAGCTTATCATCCATGATCAACCTGATCATATAATGCATCCACCTGATGCATACCAAGTATCTACCTGATACATATCATCATACATGATCCACCTGATCATACAATGTATCCACCTGATACATACACAGATACATGATCCATCTGATCATACAATGTATCCACCTGATATATATCAACATACATGATCTACCTGATCATACAACGTATCCACCTGATACATATACATATGCATGGTCCAAGCATCCAACATGATGCATATACATATACATGATCCAACTGATCATCACAAGCAGCCAACATGATGCATATACATATACATGATTCAACTGATCATAACAAGCATCGAACATGATGCATATAAAAAGAAATAACCAAAGCATCGTCCTAATGCTCATCATTCAGTGCTTACATCCACAGCCATGGAAGGATCCTCCTCTCACCATCTTGGGAATGGCTCCTGCAAATGTGTCCATCACTTCTTCCTTGAAGTGTCATCAATTTGAAGAACACCAAGCCTCTCTCTAAAGTACTCAAACTTCACTTTGGATAATGGCTTTGTTAGCACATATGTAACCTGCTCATCCATCGCAACATACAGGAGCTTCACTGCTCCCCTCTACACCATATCCCTGATATAGTGATATTTTATCTCTATGTGCTTTGACCTGTCATGGAATATCGGGTTCTCAGACAGCTTCACACAACTATGGTTTTCACAAAAGATACCAGTAGCCTCCAGTGGGCGATCAAATAACTCAAACAGTAGCTTTCGGAGCTATACTGCCTCACAACTAGCCGAACATGCTGCAACATACTCAGCCTTGGCTATACTTAGTGCTACGCAGGACTGCTTCCTGCTAAACCAAGAGATCACACCTAATCCCATACTGAAGCAACACCCAGATGTGCTCTTCCTATCTGCAGCATTGCATGCCCAATCTGAATCAACATAACCCTGCAGGTTAAACTTTTGATTCGCATCATACTTGAGCCCAAAGTTAATTGTACCCTTCAGGTACCTCAGAATATACTTTACAACAACCAGGTGAACACCTCTGGGATCCGTCAGGAACTAGCTCAATGTGTTCACCGCAAAGCAAATATCTGGTCTAGTGTTCGTCAAGTACATCAAGGACCCAATTATCTAACGATACACAGTGACATCAACCGGATCAGATGAAGCATCACACATAAGCTTCAGGTTCGATGCCATAGGTGTGGCCATGGCCTTGCAATCCATCATCCCAAACCTTTTCAGGATCTCTAGTACATACTTCCCTTGTCTAAGGAAGATCCCCTCTGCACTCTACCACACCTCCATGCCTAGAAAGTAGTGCATCATCCCCAAGTCCTTCATCTCGAACTCGGCAGCAAGCTTCCTCTTGGTATCAGCAATCAAACGATCCTCACCTATTACAAACAGGTAATCCACATACAATAGCAGTATCACAAGATTGCCTTCCTCAACCTTGTAGTAAAGGTTGGAATCTGCTTTACTCTTAGTAAAGCCCAAACTGGATAGAAAGCTATCTATCCTACCATACCAAGTCCTAGGAGCTTGCTTCAAGCCATACAAGGCTTTCTTCAACCTGCACACATATGACTCTCTGTCATGTGTCTCAAAACCGAGTGGCTGCTCCACATACACTTCTTCCTCAACTACACCATTCAAGAAAGTTGTCTTGGCATCCATCTGGTGCATCTTCCATTTCATCACTGCAGCCAGGGCAAGTACTGATCTAATGGAAGTGTACCTGGCTACAGGAGCAAAAGTCTCTTCATAATCAATCCCTTCTTTCTGGGAGAAGCCATGAGCTACAAATCTTGCTTTGTATTTCTCTATGCTGCCATCTGCAGCATGCTTGATCTTGTAGATCCACTTGGAAGTCACCACATACTTCCCTTCAGGTCTTGGGACTACATCCCAAACATCATTCTTCATGATCGACTGGTATCGACTGGTATTATTTGATCATGACATCCTTCCATTCTTTCTTTTTTGTTGCTTCTTCATAACAGGAAGTTTCTTTGTTCATAATATCACAGAGTAAAGCAACATAGCTAGTATGTGATCTAGTTCTCTTCTTTGCTCTGTGTTCTTCTTTTGGAATGCCATATCTTTCTGCATCTTGGATGAGCTCTCTATCCCATGCAGGTTCCTCTTGTGAGAGTTATTCTCACGGGGTGGATCTACAGGTATTTGTGGATCTTCAACTTCATGATCTGCTTCTGAAATTGATTCAATCATGGTGATGTCTTGAAATTTGTTTTCCTTTGGTTCTTCATGATCTTCAATAGGTGTCTTTCTTGATTTGATGAAAGCTGAGTTTTCATCAAATGTTACATCCCTGCTGACATCAATCTTCTTGAACCTTGGAAAGTATATTCTGTAAGTCTTCAAGCTTTCACTATACCCCACAAAGATGCCCTTCTTTCCTTAAGGATCTAGCTTTGTCCTCTTTTCCTTTGGAACATGAGTGTATACTGGACAATAAAATATTTTGAGATGGATGACTTCAGGCTTCTTACCATAAAAGACCTCTTCTAGTGTTTTGTTGTCCAATATCTTGCGAGGTGTTCTGTTCTGCACATATACAACTGTCCTAGTAGCTTCTTCCCATAGATGCATAGGAAGATCCTGGTCATGCAGCGTTGCTCGTGCTGCTTCCATGATTGTTCTATTCTTCCTTTCTACAACTCCATTATGTTGTGGATTGTAGGGAGCAGTCAACTCCCTCTTAATCCATGAATCACTACATAGCTTCTTTATATCACCTGAAGTGAATTCTCTGCCATTGTCAGATCTGAATGTCTTTATTTTCTTATCAGTTTGATTTTCCATCAAGGCTTTGAATTCCTTGAACTTATCAAACACTTCATCTTTGTTCTTCAATAAATAAACCCAAGTCTTCCTGGAGAAGTCATCAATGAAAGAGACATAGTAAACATACCCACTTAGAGAACTGGATGACATTGGACCGCATACATCGGAGTGGATAATTTCCAAGATTCCTTTTGATTTGCTTTCACTGCTTGGAAATGCCTTCTTTATGTTCTTTCATTTTGCACAGCCTTTGCAAACACCTTCATGCTTGGTCTTGATTTCAGGAAGACCCTCTACTTCTTTACTTGCAATTGGTAGTGCCCTATAGTGCACATGTGCAAGCCTTCTATGCCAAAGTTCACTTGGCTCCATGGATTCATGTACCATGGCATGTTCGGGTTGTCCCTTTAATTTATACAAACCTCCCTCTTGCTCTCCAATCACTACTGCATCATCAATAGTTTTACCTTTTGGACACATTAGAACTTGGCCATCTACAAATGCAACCCTCATGCCTTTTGCATCCAATGCAGATATGGAGAGTAAGTTCTTCTTGAGCCCAGGTACATATAGCACATCTTTCCTATTCAAGGACTTGCCAGAGTCTAGGTTGTAGGAGGCTTCACCACTTCCTTTGATGGGATATTGGTAGTCATCCCCAAGTTTCCCTTATGGGGTGACTCATGTTCAAATAGATTAGCAAAGGATTCTTTAAACCCAGTCATTTGTTTGGAATCCCCACTATCAATAATCCAATCATTACAACCATGAGAAATAGTACCTGTGAGAGCAAAGATTAGAACATATTCATCTTCACTTGATGAGTCATCACTTTCTACCCTAGCCTTCTTCTTTGGTGGTTCATCATCCTCAATAGCATGAGCATGATATCTTCTTTTGTTATTTTTCTTCTTCTTGTTGAAGTTGTTGTTGTTGTTGTCCCCTTTGTTCTTGGGACAATCTGCAGCAAAGTGTCCCTTCTCATTGCAAGTGAAGCATCTGAGATCTTTCTTAAGATGGTGGTGTGAAGGTCTTCTTTTGTGAGATGACTCCCTTTTGATCTTCCCTTTATTGGTGTGAGCTATGAGAGCTTGATCTTCATTCCCCATATTTTCTTCTCGTGCCACAAGCCTTGCTTCTTCTTGAGAGCATTCCTCCCATAGTCTACTGAAGGAGACCAACTTCCTTCTTGCACAAATTCCTTAAATAAAGGAATCCCATGACCTAGGTAGGCCATTCAGAGTGGTCATGACAATTTCACCATTCTCCACCATTTCATCCACAGCTTCAAGTTGTTCCTTGATCCGAGAGACATTGGATAAATAGGATTGAATGGTCTCTCCATTCTGAAGCTTTACCCCTTTCAATTGGTTCCACAGAGTCATCTTCCGATTTATGTTCTTCCCTTTAAACAGCTTGGTCAAAGAATCAAACATTGCCTTGGGTGTCTTTAGAGATGACACATGTGGAATGAGATGGTCCTTGATAGAATCAGCAATGATCCTCTTTTCCTTGACCAAGTTCTTCTTGTGAAGAGCCTTAGCCTCTTCTCCCTCTGGGACAGGGACCTCTTCACTTATATAAGTGTCCAACTCATTTTCTTCCATGATTAACCCAATCCTATACTTCCATGCTCGGAAGTTATCAGCCCCTTCAAGCTTATCCTCAAGCTTGGTGTGGTGAGACATCTTTAAGGAGTACTTCAAATGGAAATAGAAAAGATTTAGGTCTTACCACTTGATTTGCTGAAAACTGGATCTAGTCCCGGATTAGGGTTTGTTAGAGAAACCCTAAAAATTCAAAATGTAAATTTCAACTTTCTGAAAGTATAGAAAGATGCGCCTTGATGAGCTGATCATCGTGGTATATTTAGAATTTGAGATCTGCAAAGTTTCACCCTTCAGAAATGCCTTTTAGTCTTCCCGGATTCACTCGGGAGGACCCTCAATTAGGGTTTGAGTTTCCAGGAGCTTCACCCAACCAAAAATCTCGATCCAAAGCTCTAAACTTCAATTTTTCCAAGGAGCTTCCAGCTATGTCCTCAGAATTCAGAAATTCCTATTTTTGTGGAAACCCTAAATTTTAGGGCCAAAAATGAAAATGCCCAGATTGAATTCTGATTGGATAGAAAGATTCTCCTGGATGAGTAGAGTCAATCTACCTTACTGCTTTTCCAAAATCTATGGAGAGAAACCCAATAAACAAGAAACCCTAGTTTTCACCACTGCATAATGTTTTCTTCTCACGGAAGCTCTGATACCATGTTAATTTTGAGCATTAATTCAATATACTCTAGGATCTTTACTGAGAGAATAACATGTACAACATATCAAGTATAACAATGCATATCAATCACATGAGACAATAGACACACAGACTTTCACGGGGGAAAACCATAAAGGTGAAAAACTCCACAACTTCCTCAGAGATAGAAAGAGCAATGATACAACCAAAGTACAAGAGATAGTCTTCTCCTAGTAGATGATCCTCGTCCTCACAAGTGCGCCACTTTCTGAGAGAGATAGAAGTGAGTAATAAGTGATCAAATAGAGATCTCCCGATATCTATTTATACTTGTCCTGTCCTACCCAATAAACCAGTGGGGCCGACTTGTCTAGCTTAGCCTAATAACCCTTGGTTAACTTAATCAGGGCCAACCCCACACATGGTGGTCTAATAAACCATCAGCAAGTTACAACACTTGCGACACTTGTCAATACAAATGAAGACACTTCCGTATAGAGGAATAATACATCTCTATAGGAGTACAATAGACATATGTGAAATACATTCCGAAGTTACATATACATCAACAGATCCCTCTGACAATACTCATTGATTCGTGTAGAACTATAATTTCATTGACCATGGGATCGCCAAATAGGCTGATTGTTTTGTCCATCCTTGCTCCAACTTTGAAGTCATGATTGCCAATGGGGGCACCTTACCTTGCAAGGGGAAGTGTCACAATGTGCATATCTCTATGGAATATTATAACTTGCGCGCTGACATGTTTTCCTTGTCCTTAGGCGGATGTGATGTAGTTTTGGGCGTTCAATGGTTATGCACACTTGGCCCCATCTTATGGGATTTTGGTGAACTTTGGATGCCGTTTTCAGTCAATGGGAAACAACACAAATTTATAGGCTTGCAACTAGGGTCTCTTTGCACCATCAGTTCATATCACCTGGAAAACATCCTTAAGAAGAATTCACATGGTGTCATCGCTCAGCTCTATTCCATTCAGATGCACCCATCAACGATATCCACTACTTCCTTGGATAGATATGCAGGTGTCTTTGCTGAACCAGTGGGCTTGCCGTTGTTGGCAATCAGTTAGGATGGGTCATTATCATAGCACCGCAAGTGCTGCGATACCACGAAAGGCAAAAAGACGAGCACAAATGATGTTATTTTTTGTATTTTTGGGTCAATTGTACCGCAGTATGTGGGTTTTTGGTTCATTTGGACCATGATAGTTAGATTTTGGGTCATTTACTCGAACTGTTATATTTGCTGCAATGATGAATGTTTCTATTGAATGATGCTATGAATATAAGTGATGTCGAATTTAAATGCATAGATCTACTTCTAAAATGTCACAATAAGTTAAGTAATTAAGCCACAACATCCTCCTTCATTCGACGGAAACATGGTTTCGTCAACTCTCCCTTGAACATCTCGGGTGAGACATCATCTGCTCTGCAGGTGTTGCTGGACAGGGTTAAACTTGTCTGGTCCGGTGCTCAGGGAGATCGCGGTGGTTCAGGTGTTGACAATGAGTGGAACCCCTGTCGACTAGATTTGTGTCAACAAATGGTTCCGTTGTCGGGACCAAGCGCGAAGTGAAAGGAGGATATATTGTGGAATCCGATGCAACCAGAGATACAAAACTCGTTTGATCAGAAGTTGCAGGAATTTGCTCAAGAAGAAAGTTGGAACACTCGACTGACAGTAGATCAGTGGGTGGAAAGATATATTCACGACGGTCTGCACGAATATTTTTCTACGAATTCCCAGTCATCTTGTTCGAGTGGTTGAAAAAGTTGACCTTTCAGAAGAGGAACTTCCAAGGTAGTGAACCAACGACCTGGACCCCAGAGATGATCCAAGAACTGCAGGAAGTCGACAACAAAGCATCACGAGCTGTTGAAGTTTGGCTTGATAGCATATTGGAAGGCTATATCACTAAATTTGTAGTTGATACGAATAAGTCCTATAGTGAAGCTGAAAGATATTTCTTCCGCGAACCTCGGGGAAGGTTTCTGTTGTCGCTCCAACTGTCCATTAAGATGCTTATTTGCGAGAAGGGCATATTGAAGATGCATCTTGATTAGTGGGAACCCTGGTGGGAGAAGGCCATGAATATCGTGACAAAAGGTGGGCGATACATGGAATGATAAGGGGCAGATGGGTTCAGGTCATGAAGAGACTGTGAGTGAAGCCAAGGAAGAGAGTGGTCTTACAAGGGGAGGAGCAAGGTTTCGACAAGAAAAGAGGCAGAGGACAGGAGAAGGTACTGCTACGATCGAACCGCAAGGCCGTGAAGGAAGACCACATGGGATGAAGCGACCTCACAGTCTAGACAAGGGAAACCAGGCCATGCCCAGGATAGAGGCAGGACCAAACCCCAACGGCAGCATACCCAAACCTCTGTTCACTATCTCTCAACCAATAAGAAATACAACAACAATTCCACCATGCTCGTTAAGTCAACAGAAGTTAGTTACTAGTAGCTCAACGACTGGAGGAAGGAAGCCCAAGATGACGGGAAAGGATACAAAGTTGCCGCTATTCCACGGAAATGGGACAGATAACCCTGAACAGTACTGGTTTTTATGCGAAGCAGTATGGACTGTAAAGTAGATCACTAATGATGATGCTAAGAAAGGACAATTAGCGACAACTCTGCAAGGTTGCTCATTAGACTGGTTTATGAAGTTTGTTCTAGTCCCTACAGGAACTATGGAGAAGACGCTAGACGATATTAGGAAATGATTGATTGCAGAATTCAAAAAACCCAAGTCAGAAACATAGTATATTACAGAACTGAAAGAATTTAAGCAGTATCCCAATGAAACGGTGTGGAACTTTGACCAGCGATTTAAAACGCTGATGGCGAGGGTTAGTTTTGAAATAAGCACTGTCCAACACAAGGAATGGTTCATCGCGGCACTGCTCTTGCACATTTGACTACCGTTGACGCAGCAAAACATTACAATGCCCAGTGAAGCTCTAGAGATTGCAATGCGGTTGGAAGCGTCGCCAATTGGTGAAAACACAGTTGGGATGTCGAAGATTCAGACATAGCTGGCTAACCTGACCATACAGCTGCAAGATCTTAAGAAGGGAGAGGAGCAGCATGAAGAAGTGTGGTGTACATGATGTCGAGGAGAAGGGCATACTAAGGATAATTGCCCAGACTTCCACAACTATCTGGTTTCGGAAGCACTGAACCCATTGAGTGGAAGTGGCATGCCATGGTGTCACGTCTGTCAGGTATATGGGCACCGCCATGAGGAATGCCAATACATGCAGAAGATGGTCACAAAACCGATGAATCTGTATTGTACATTCTGTAAATCTTTGGGACATGAAGACAAAGATTTCCATGCATATGGGTTGCTACACAAGAGAATGTACGATGCATTCTATGTGAAGGATGACCAACATGTCGTACAACAACCGCAACTGCAACCACAGGTAGCCCAGCCGCTACCTCAACCATAGGTACAGTTTGTACCGCAGCAGCAACCACAACAGTTTCTGCCACAATATGCTCTGATGCAAATGGCTCCACAATAGCCACAGTACATTCAGCAACCACAGTATGCGTAGCAAGGGAAAGGCCTGCAACTGAATCCTATGCAACAACAGTTCAATCAACCGCAGTACCAACAACAGGGTGAATTTCGTGGAGGATTTTGGGGCGGACACGGAGGAGGATTTGGTCACGAAGGAGGTCGTGGACCTGTTTAGTGCTATCACTGTGTGGTATTGGGACACTACCAGCGAGATTGTCCACTATTGTAGACGCATTGTACATTTTTCTTTGTTATAGATCACACAGTGGAAAACTGCCCATAGTTGATTGCACAATGGAAAGCAGGGAACGTTCCACAATTGTAGAATCAGAATCAGGCACAGCAGCCGGTACATAATCAAGTACAACAACCGATGTAGAACCAGAACCAACGCCCGAATTGGAATGCTAATCAGAACGTGAACCAATTGGGGAATCCGTCGCTGAACTAGAATCAGGGTACGAGTGTTGCAACAATTTCTGCGGAGCCCAGGCCACAATATGCAGTTGTTGCAATTATCACTCGTGGAGGTGCGATGACTGGAGTGGATAGCTCATACCTGCTTATTCGATTAGTAGGGAAGAAGAAGGTGTTATTTGACATGGATTCCGAGTGCAATACATTCTTTCAGGCGGGTTGTGCAATGAACCAAGACCATGGTAAAGCTATTATTTGCGACATGCCCCTTGTCTTTGATGCTACTTTAGAGGCAGGTCCGTCGGCGCAGTCTGGAACCTTGCATAACTTTTTTGAGAGCTGTTTATTGTTGGCAAGGGATCCTGCTCCTCTTGCTGAGATCGAGGGATTGTTGTAGTGACCAGCTAGGGGATGCAAAGAGTCTGCGCTAAATTCCTTACATCGACGGAATACAGGTAAGGAGATGCGAGTGACTATCCAAATTGGGGACTATGAAGTAGATTTGGTTATTCTAGATCTTGGTTTAGATGTCAACATGTTGACCAAGCAGGCATGCCAGAAAATGGGGAGCCCCCCATTGAGTTGGTCTCCTGTATAGCTCTGGCTAGCTAATCACGCCAAGGTGACACCAATTGGGAGAGTTCCACGCCTGGTGGTGGATATTGAGGGAATGGAGACTTATGCTAACTTCGACGTCAGCGAAGTAGTTGAAGCGGGAATCTCTTATCCCATATTGCTGGGGATTGGATGGGCTAATGAAAGTGGAGCAGTAATCAACTTTAAGAGACGGATGATGACTTTTTAAAACCACGATCTCAAAGTTATAGCCCCATTGGATCCGGCTGAAGGACGTAGATACATTGAACTAGTGAAGGACCAAGATCCCAGCAGATGGGACCATGCATTCAATATTTCAGAGGATTATATTCATCCGACTACTAATGGTGAGCTTTGATGGCGCAGTGACAGCTCTGCGTCTTTCGACTCTGACGATGCATTAGAACATTGGCAGAATCGCTTGCATGAGGTATCGCTCCACAAGTGTGGGTTAGCCACACAATCATTGTGTCGTGTTGCGACTGAAATGGTCACGCTACTGGTATATGAAGGGATTCTTGGCTTGTCTGACTTTCTGGCAGTGTTCGAGGAAAAAGTTTCAGAACCACAACGACTACTGTCATTGGAGGAAGCACTAAAGGCTGCTCCAATTGATGATGGTTCGTTTCGGCGATACCAAGGTTTACCACACAGAGAAATATGATGGTCAGAATAACCCTGGTAGTCATTTGATGGAGTGTCAGACATTGTGGGCATCGTGACCAAGAGATAAGTGGGCCCATGTTTTTATCCATACTTTGGACGAGATGCCGTAATCATGGTATACTGCAGCTAAATTGCGAGGAGAAGTTACTACTTGGTTGGAGTTGATAGTATGCTTTACTCATATGTTCAGCTTCGCAGATGCCAACCCAGATGTCCATAATGCTTTGCAACTCATCTGTGATGTGGTTATGAAGGTTGTTCTAGTGGTATATCCTGCAGATCCGCATACGCACTGCCAAATGCAATCCATGATGGAATGTTATAATATCACCGGTGGGCCAGAGGACAGTGATGACCCAAGGAATGTCAATATTCCGGAGTCTGAAGGAAGTCACGATGTTGTAGCACTTGATGCGCCAAGCGATCCGATTAGTCAGCCGCTGAAACTCTGTAAGGTCAATATTGGGATAGAGGACAGTCCCAAGTTCGCGAATGTTTGGGACTATTGGGATGATGAGATGATGGGAAAGGTCACAGACTTGTTAAATGAATTCCAAGACTTGTTTCCTACTAAGTTTTCTGAGATGAAAGGTATTTTGGGTGATTTAGGGGAAATGAAGATCCCGCTGAAACCAGACACAAAGCCAATCAGACAGCGCCCATATCGACTGAATCCACACCATAAGGAGAGGGTTAAGGTAGAACTTGATCGCATGCTGTACGCCGGCATTATTGAACCAGTTGAGGAGTAAAAATGGATCAGTCCTATGGTGGTGCAGGACAAGAAGACCGGTGAAGTGCGCATTTGTGTCGATTTGCGGAAGTTGAATGACGCCTGATTGCATGATCCCTTTCCGAACCGGTTTATTGACGAGGTGCTTGAAGGCGTGGGTGGCCAGGAGATGTATTCTTTCATGGATGGGTTCTCTGGCTATCATTAGATCCGAATCACCAAGGAAGATTGCCATAAGACAACTTTTGTAACAGAATGGGGCTATTTTCAGTACACCGTGATGCCATTTGGGTTGAAGAACACATCTACAATATTATCGCGGGTTGTTGTTGCCGCATTTTGGGATTTCATTCAGAATGTTTTGCAGGTATACATGGATGACTGGACAATCTATGGTTTGATCAACGATCATCTGGAAAATCTGCGGTTGATGCTGGAGCATTGCCGACAACATCAGATATCACTAAACTTGAAGAAGTGCATCTTGTTTGCACCATTCGGAATACTGTTGGGTCACATTGTGTGCAAGCAGGGGTTGTTAGTCGATCCAGCAAAGATTGCGCTCATTCTAAGATTAACACTGCCACCTAACGTTAAGCAGTTGAGGACGACATTGGGACATAATAGGTATTATCGCAAGTTCATCAGGGGTTATGCAGCTATCACAACCCCTATGGAGAAGTTATTGAAGAAAGATGCAATGTTTTAGTGGAGCCCTGAATGTCAATATATTTTTGAGACACTGAAAGCTAAAATGGCTTCAGCACCGATACTGGTATTTTGGAACTGGAGTAAGGAATTCCATGTCAATTTCGATGCATCATCGATCCCACTAGGTGTGGTGCTCATGCAACAAGGAGAGGGGGATCTCGATCACCCCATTGCTTTCACAAGTCGGAAGTTGTCATCCACAGAAAGGAACTATACCACCACAGAAAGGGAAGGCTTGGCGATGGTCTATGTACTACAGAAGTTTCGACATTACTTATTGGGAGGCCACTTTAAGATGTTCACAGACCATTCTGCCTTAAAATATCTGGTCAATAAGCCTGTGTTGGAGGGGAAGATATGTTGCCGGTTACTTCTTTTTCAGGAGTTCAATTTTGAAGTATTGTGAAGCCAGGACGTTTGAATGCCAGGCCTGATCATCTATCGCGGATTGAGACCAGAGAGGAGCCCACTAACATTGACAATGGGTTGCTTGATGCGCAACTCTTTAAGGTTGAAGTGGTCGATGACTACTATGAAGAAATCATTCAGTTTTTGGCAACAGGTACCGCACCCGAGGAGTTCACCACTAGTCAAAAGAAACAGTTGGTGGTCAAGCTTGTAGATTTCCAGGTAATTGTAGGCGATCTATACAAATTAGGCTTAGATGAGATACTGCAGCATTGTGTTTTGCCTCATGAGCAAGGGAAGATATTGGAAGAAGTGCACGCAGGAGTGGCTGGGGGCACTATGGCGGTCGTGCAACGGCCAGGAAGGTGCTTTGTGTGGGGCTCTGGTGGCCCACATTGCACAACGATGCGATAAACTATGCGCGGTCCTGCGATGTTTGTCAATGAACCGAGAATCCATCCAGGAGGGATGAGATGCTCCTAATACCTCAACTAACACTACAGCCATTTAACAAATGGGAAATGGATTTTGTGGGACCAATCAACCCACCTAGGAAGCGCACTGGCGTAAGATACATCGTCACGGATGCAGATTACTTGACAAGATGGGCGGAGGCTGCACCAGTTGTTGATTGTTCCGTGGCCACAGTCGCGCGGTTCTTGTTTGACAACAATGTCACTCGATTTGGCTTCCCCAAGATATTGATGAGTGATCAGGGAAATAAATTTCTCAATCGCACCATCAACGCATTAATGGAGGAACTATAGATACAGCACTAGAAGAGTATGCCATATCATCCGCGGGCCAATGGCGCGGTGGAATCTTTCAATAAGATATTGGAACATCCGCTGACAAAGGTGTGCAATGCGAACCATGATGACTGGGATCTAAAAATCCCAACAGTCTTGTGGGCGTATCGCACCATGTGTAAAAGGTTGACGGGATGGACACCACTCAAGCTGGTGTATGGGAAAGAAGCGATTATGCTTGTGGAGTACATCGTTCTGAGTCTATGCATAGTGGTAGCAACAGGTATGGATACTGCAGCGACATTAGAAGAGCGTCTAGCACAGTTAGTACAGTTTGAAGAAGATTGCTTTATTGCAGGATTCCACCAAAGCATGGAGAAGGATCGCCAGAAGGCTTGGCATGATCGCCACATAAAAAAAAAACATTTTTAGTAGGGCGACTTGGTGTTGTTGTATGACATCAAGTTTATGAAACATCTAGGAAAATTGGAGATGCATTGGCTTGGTCCATATCGCATCAGTCGCATAACTTCAGGAGGAGCAGTACAGTTGCAACTGTTAGATGGAGCGATGCTCCCAAAGTTTGTCAATGGTAGCAAGTTGAAGCCCTACAGGTCGGGCTTGGAGCAGTGCGATGCCTGAGTCGTATCAAAAAAAAAAATGCAGGTTGCTCAGTGGCAGGATGGCGCACCGACAGGAACAGAGTGCGCAAGTAGGGAGGCTTGTGCCGCTGGATAAGAGCGGTCTACAATAGTGGCAGGACGATGACTGGGTCAAATCAACAATAAATGCCGAAAGTTAAGATAGTTAAATAATGATGCTTGTTCGAATTATGGGAATTAATGGCCGATCTGGTTGAATCGGGTGGCAGGATCGACAGTGGATTTGAGTCATTAAGAAGGGATTTGGTCTAAGTTAATGCAGGATTTAGTCATGATTATGAGGGATTCGGTTGGGAACTATAAGAACGGGCTGAGGATGGTTGGAAGGCACTTGTTCGTGATGAGTGAGTTCAGTTGCCAAGTGTTGAATTGTGCAAGGTTGGAGGTGTGTTGCAGAGTGCAGTTGAAGTGTGTTTAGCAAGTTCGAAGTTGAGCTAGGTTGAGCCATTTGTTGGCATTGTGGGCATTGAGCGCAGCATGCCGAGTGAGCCGGAGATGGTGGAGATTTCTAGTGAATCCGAGTCACCCTTCATCCCTACTGCCATTGAGGAAGAGGTCAATCTCATCGATGAAGTTTCTAAAATGCCGGTGGGATCATCCTTCATGGTGCACCAAAAGAGGGGGGGGACATAGCTTAGCTCCGAGCGACTTGAGAAATGGCACACCCGTTCCACTGCCCAAGTTCCAGAAGGTGTCCCCACGGAGAGCCCATTGAGCTCGGGGGTTGTGGAATCCGTAGTCTATGCAGGCGTTTTTGCAACGGATATCCCAGGCTACCGACCTGCATGTCAACTCAGGATGCAGCTGAGGAAGCCCGCAAAGAACCAGCGGTATCAAATACGGATGCCGACCATCCCGCCCAGTATGATTTGTACCACCAACAAATGTATCAGCATTGATGCAGCCGTGGTACGATGATCACGACTTGCTGGCACTGGAAGATGTTATGTCAGAGCCCTTTCTTCCACGAGCACCAGGGGAGACCGGTCCAACGCTACCCATTCCACACTATTGGGCACGTGGCTAGAGAAGGCTGGGTTGTTGGGGTTGATCTACATGCCACATTTCAGGCAGTTGATGGAAGCCAATGCCTGCGTCAAATAGTTCCTGGCTGTTGATGTATATGTAACTTCGGAATGTATTTCACATATATGAATTTTTTTTCATATAGAGATGTTATTATTCCTCTATACGGAAGTGTCATCATTTATATTGTAAGTGTCGTAACTTATACTTGATGGGTTATTAGACCACCTTGTTGGGGTCGGCCCTGTATAAGTTATGTGGGTCAAAGGGTTATTAGACCACCCTATTGGGGGTCGACCATCTGGGTCAAAGGGTTATTAGACCACCCTAGTGGGGGTCGGCCCAGTCAGCATTATGTTAAGTGGTTAAGTTGAGGCCGACCTAGTTGAGTAAAGGTCAAGTCAAGTTAGTGTATAAATAGAGAGTGTGTCTCTCTCATTTTACACATTCTATTCTCTCACTCACACTTGGGAGAGTGGAGCACTTGTGGAGGAGGAGGCTCTACTGCTAGGAGAAGACTATCTCTTGTATTCTGGTTGTATCATTGCTCTATCTATCTCTGAGGAAGTTATTGGGGTTTTTCACCTTTATGGTTTTCCCCAAATAAACTCTGTGTCTCTTGTGTGCTTGCATTATTGTGTCCATGATTGATATGCTGTAGATTTCATGTACATGTTGTTCTCTCAGTTAAGATTCTAGATCAGATTGAAATAGATTCTGAAAATTTAACATGGGGTCAGAGCTAGCTTGAAAGAAGGCATGATATGGCATGTATGACACTTGTTGCACTTACGATGCTAGGGCTTGATATAGCAAAAACCAGTCATCGTAGCACTTTTGCTATAAATCCATTTCGGTGAAGGTTTCAGATCTGAAACTTTTACAGGTCGAAGATCAGATCCCCATGTACCTTGTGTCCAAAGGAAAACCTCTAATTCGTTGTACTTTGTGATTTATGATCTATACAATATAGGGTTTCTGCCTCTTCCAAATCTGAGTCAAAATCAGGTGACCTTGGGAAAAAGGTCATAACTTGGACTAGGAAGCTCCAAATAAAATTTTATAAAAAGTGACAAGTAATACACAGATTGTAATATCTTAGGAAATGTTTTTAGAGGCCGAAGTTGAACCAGTGACACGTGGAACACCGTACAAGTTCACCCTCCTGTATTGTCCCATAAACAGGTCACGTTGCGACACTTGGAATAACTCTCTCTTAGAGAATCCAATTGAGGTCAGAATTATTGGGATAGAAAGATAACAGGTCGGGCTATATCAAGAATATAGTTTAGAGGCCGAAGTTGAACCAATGACACGTGGAACGTCGTACAAGTTCGCTCTCCTGTATTATCCCATAAACAGGTCACATTGTGACACTTGGCATAACTCTCTCTCAAAAAATTCAATTGAGGTCAGACCTGTCGGGATGGAAAGATAACAGGTTGGGCTATCTCAAGAAAAATTTTCAGAGCCTGTGGATTAAAAAGTTCGTAGTTACACCAGAAACAATCAGGTACATATTTCTGTCAAAACATAATTATTTTTATGCACCTTCATTCATGGCTTCCGGAATTTACGGCTTCAGAGAAAGTTGGAATTTTTGTAATCGGAGACCATGGCTGGATGCTACTCATCAAAATCGAAATTTAGAGACCAAGATCAGATTTTTTGGTTGGGCAGAAGGTTGGGCTTGATCAAACCCCAGTTCGGGACTTTGATCAGAAAGATGGAAAATTAGGGCTTCTGCAAAAATTGGAATTTTGGAAATTTGTGACCACGGCTAGAAGCTCCTCAGAAAAATCAAAGCTTAGAGATTTGAATCAAATCTTTTGGTTGGGTGAAGCTCTGGGAAACTCAAACCCTAATTCAGGGTCCTCCCTAGTGAATCCAGAAATCTAAAAGGCATTTTCGAGGGGTGAAACTTTGCAGTTTTTAAATTCTGAATATACCAACTTGATCAGCTCATCAAGGCGCATATTTCTATCCTTTCGAAAGTTTGAATTTTTGGGGTTTCTTTGACAAACCCTAATCCAGCTCCAGGTCGAGTTCTTGCAAATCAAGTGGATTGGGCTAATCCTAGAAGAAGATGGATTGGTCACCTGCATAAGTGAAGAAGTTCCTATCTCAGAGGGAGATGAGGCTAAGGCCTTCCATAAGAAGATTACAAGCAATCTTGACAAGTATGGCTTACAGGTATGTTTCATGGTTAAGTTTATCATATGTTTGTCTTCATATCATTACAGTACAATCTTGATTAACTACTAGACTTGTTGTATCAACTTAATAGAATATATTCATTGATTAAGGTTTTGACACTTATGAATGTACTAATGCATTGTGATGTTGTATGAGGTTTATGTTGTTCGCTAACATAAAAGGTACACCAAGAAAGACAAATCATGTTCTACTTCAAGAACATATGATCATGGTGACATGAAGACAAAGATTCATCCATTGTCATGGATCACATAGAAGATCTACTTTCGAGGTATGTATAACTTGGTCCTACAATGGTTAACCTATGAGACATGCAGGTTACTAACACAAGTCACTGAAGAGAACCAGAAGACATTATGCGGGTATGTTAGACATAACTAGCTAGCATGCTAATCCAGGTATGTTTTCCTATATCAAGCTAGAATCCTACCTTGTGTTAGGATCTTATACTGTTGTGTTGTTGATAATGATTATTCATGAAGTCATAGGTTTGAATAGTCATGGCTGTATGCATATTATGTTTCTTACCATAATTGATGATATGACTAACCAGAAGAATCATGAAGGTATAGGTTTGAGTAATCATGGGTTTATGCATTGATGATTTAACTAATCAGAAGAGTCCTATGATTAAATAAGAATATGCATGAGTAAAATAAGACTTCCCTGAAACCTTGAATACTAATGTTTATTATCTGTGAATGATCATGACTATACATGTTTAATATTATTGTGTTTTGATAGTATTAAGATTATACTAATAGATGTGTGATTATGTATGAGACCTCAAGGATAACACAATGATGATACTAATAAGCATGCATAGTGATTAAGTATGGATATAAGTTCAAGGATAGGTATTCGAGGAAGTAAAGATCAAGAGGGAGCACACTCCAGTTGTTCCTGCAAGAAAGCAAAGGAGCACACTTCAATAGTTTCTGCAAGGATGTAGATATTCAGAGGGAGTTTACCACTTCTCACAATCCACATAAGAATGGAGTTGCAAAGATTCAAAGGGAGTCCACCCAGCAACCAAACAAAGATAAATATTTGAATTGTCATTTTTTACATAATGTTATTCAATGATGTATATGCTTATGTTCCTAGAATTAGGTTGTGTATTATGCATATTAGAATAGCTGCATTGATGAACAATATACTACTAATATACATGGGTAAGTGGCCTATGGCACTGTACAACATTCCATTGCTACTTATCTAGAATGAAACCTCTTTGTTGACATGTTAGGAGTTGTGCACACTCTTAACAATGTTTTGGTAGAGATGGGAAGGCATCTAGAAAGTTATGGAGTATGGATAAATGTTGTATTGAAGCATTGGCTAAGATAATTGCATGACTGTATGACATATTTCTTTATGTGTAAGAATTTGTTCTGAAAACTATGAGATGTTTTCTAATCATGCAATTTAACTTGTTGTGTAGGAAAGATCGTATACCATCACCTACAAAAGAAGGACTACAACATTTGTTCAGCAACAAAGTTATCTATTGAAAATATTGAAGATATTGAAGTTCCCAGGAACTGGGAAGAATGCCATGATCGAGGAGTACCAGTCGATCATGAAGATGTTTGGGATGCAGTCCCAAGACCTGAAGGGGAGTCTGTAGTGACTTCCAAGAGAAGCTACAATATCAAGCATGCTGCAGGAGGTAGCATAGAGACTTTTGCTCCTGTAGCTAGATACACTTCCATTAGATCAGTACTTGCTCCGACTGCAGTGATGATAGGGAAGATACACTATATGGATTTCAAGACAGCTTTCTTGAATGGTATAGATAAAGAAGAAGTGTACATGGAGTAGCCACTTGGTTCTGAGACACATGACAGGGAGTCATATATGCGCAGAACTTAGTATGTTAGGATAGACAACTTTATATCTAGTTTGGGCTTTACCAAGAGTAAAGCGGATTCCAACCTTCACTACAAGGTTGAGGAAGGAAATCCAGTGATACTACTTTTGTATGTGAATGACCTGTTTGTTACAGGTGAGGATAGATTGATTGCCGACACGCAGTGGAAGCTTGCTGTCGAGTTAGAGATGACGAACTTGGGTATGATGCACTACTTTCTTGGTATGGAGGTGTGGCTGAGTGCAGATGGAATCTTCCTTGGACAAGGGAAGTATGCAGTAGGGATCCTGAAGAGGTTCAGGATGATGGACTGCGAGGCTATGGCATCGAACCTGAAGCTTCTGTGTGATGCTTCATCTTATCTAGTTGATGTCACGATGTATCATCAAATGATTGGGTCCTCTATGTACCTGATGAACACGAGACCAGATATTTGTTTTGCGGTGAACACATTGAGCCAGTTCCTGACGGATCCGAGAGATGTTCACCTGGTTGCTGTAAAGCATATTCTGAGGTACTTGAAGGGTACGGTTGATTATGGGATCAAGTATGATGCGAATCAAAAGTTTAACCTGCAGGGTTATGTTGATTCAGATTGGGAAGGTAGTGCTGCAAATAGGAAGAGCACATCTGGGTGTTGCTTCAGTATGGGATCAGGTGTGATCTCTTGGTTTAGACGGAAGCAGTCCTGTGTAGCACTGAGTACAGCTGAGGTAGAGTATGTTGCAGCCTGTTCAACTAGTTGTGAGGCAGTATGGCTATGGAAGCTACTGTCTGAGTTATTTGATCTCCTGTTGGATGCTACTGGTATCTTTTGTGATAACCAGAGTTGTGTGAAGCTGTCCGAGAACCCAATATTTCATGATAGGTTGAAACACATAGAGATCAAATATCACTATATCAGGGATATGGTGCAGAGAGGAGCTATGAAGCTCCTGTATATTGTGACAGACGAGCAGATTGTAGATGTGCTGACGAAGCCACTAGCCAGGGTGAAGTTTGAGTACTTCAGGGAGAGGCTTGGTGTTCTTCAGATTGATGACACTTCGAGGAAGAAGTGATGGACACATTTGCAGAAGCCATTCCAAGCATGTTGGAAGGAGGATCCTTCACATGGCTGTGGATGTAAGCGCTGGATGATGAGCGTCAGGACGATGCTCCAGTTACTGCTCTGTGTATGCATCATGTTGGATGCTGGATATGATCAGTTGGATCGTTTATATGTATATGTATGTACGCATCATGTTGGATGGTGGATATGATCAGTTGGATCATTTATATGTATATGTATGTACGCATCATGTTGGATGCCTGGACCATGTATTTGTATATGTATAAGGTGGATACATTGTATGATCAGGTAGATCATGTATGTTGATATGTATCATGTATGATCAGGTGGATCATGTATTTGTATTTGTATCAGGTGGATACATTGTATGATCAAATGGATCATGTATGATGATATGTATCAGGTAGATACTTGGTATGCATCAGGTAGATGCATTGTATGATCAGGATGATCATGGATGACGAGCTTCAGGATGTTGCTCCAGATGACATGCAGCAGGATGTTGCAGTGATGATGATCATGATGATCATGTGTACAATAGGATTATGTATGGTGAGTATCAGGTTGATACTCTGTGGCCGTGGAACAGGTTGTGCAGATAAGCATGTAATTTGTGCCCTGGTAGATTTGCAGATAGTCTTTCGAGGTTTTGCCTATGGCATGTAATTTGTACCCTAGGATATCTAGAAAATGCTCTTTCGAGGTTTTGCTTGGGAGGACATATAATTTGTGCCCTGGGAGATCTGCAGATAGTATTTTGAGGTTTTTCCTATGGCATGTAATTTGTTCCTTGGGATATCTGGCAGATGATCTTTCGAGGTTTTGTCCTATAGCATGTAATTTGTGCCCTGGGAGATCCGATAGGTTGAGCCGTGTGCTCGTAATCAGTCCTAGGATGCTCTTTCGAGGTTTTTCCATGACCACATGTAATTTGTGCCTTGGGAGATCCGATAGGTTGAGCCTTGTGCTCATAATCAGTCCTGGGATGCTCTTTCGAGGTTTTGTGGTGACCACATGTAATTTGTGCCTTGGGAGATCCGATAGGTTGAGCCTTGTGCTCGTAATCAGTCCTGGGATTCTCTTTCGAGGTTTTGTGGTGGGGTCACATGTAATAAGTCCTGGAGATCTGGACAAGATGAAAAAGGCCTCAGATGCTCTTTAGGGTTCTTGCTAGTCAAGAGACTCTTTTAAGGTTTTATGATGCATGTAATAAATCCTGAGGTTTCCATAGTATGGCCAGTGATGACGAAGACTTGCAGGTGGTGGGCCTACATCCAGTATGAAAAAGGACTGGTTCTGTAGAACTTCCTATGACGAGTAGATTCAGAGATTGATTGAGATAGCAGTAGCAGTGATGATGATGATGACTCGATGACGATTATCCAGTGATGATGATCCAGAGAAGAAGACTTGTGCTAGAAGACCTGTGTCGAGAAATACCTTCCTAGTTAAGAGGGAGTGTTGATGTATATGTAACTTCAGAATGTATTTCACATATATGTATATTGTTTTCATATAGAGATGTTATTATTCCTCTATACGGAAGTGTCATCATTTATATTGTAAGTGTCGTAACTTATACCTGATGGGTTATTAGACCACCTTGTTGGGGTTGGCATTGTATAAGTCATGTGGGTCAAAGGGTTATTAGACCAGCCTATTGGGCGTCGGCCATGTGGGTCAAAGGGTTATTAGACCACCCTAGTTGGGGTCGGCCCAGTCAGCATTATGTTAAGTGGTTAAGTTGAGGCCGACCTAGTTGAGGAAAGGTTAAGTCAAGTTAGTGTATAAATAGAGAGTGTGTCTCTCTCATTTTACACATTCTATTCTCTCACTCACACTTGGGAGAGTGGAGCACTTGTGGAGGAGGAGGCTCTGCTGCTAGGAAAAGACTATCTCTTGTATTCTGGTTGTATCATTGCTCTATCCATCTCTGAGGAAGTTATTGGGGTTTTTCACCTTTATGGTTTTCCCCAAGTAAACTCTGTGTCTCTTGCATGCTTTCATTATTGTGTCCATGATTGATATGCTGTAGATTTGCTTTACATGTTGTTCTCTCAGTTAAGATCCTAGATCAGATTGAAGCAAATTCTGAAAACTTAACACTGGCTTGTTTTCATGGTGGGGTGCTATGGATGGACAGACAGGTCACCATGATGGTGGACCTAATTTCTGAGATCACAGGCTTGCTGAAGGATGGGGTCAATTCATCACAATACTTTCAAGGAAAGAACAATGACAAAAAGCTTGCGGAAAGGTTGTGGAAGTGGTACAAAATGCAGAAAGACGGACGGGCTTACTGCTTGGACACTATCAATGAGCCTGCAGTCAAGATTGGGGTGTGCATCTTGGCTACCAAAATCCTGTGGAACACCCGACCCAATCAAGGAAACTCTGGGGTTGTCTCCTACGTGGAGCTATGTGCACAGGCATGCAGATGAACTAGTCCCTGCTTCTACTTAACTAGTTGACGGAGGACGCCCTCGTGGCCCAAGCAGGACATCGGTCATTTACTTATAGCTGGATGCTAATATTAGTCGCGTTGGTTGCTTGGATGGAACTTGACGATTATCAAGGAATGGCGGTGGACGCGGCATAAGAACGCAAGGGAGCACGCTACCAAAACCTGTGGTGGGTGCAAGAGCCGAAGTGTCTCAAGGATTGCGCCATGCAGTTTTGGTTTTATTGGGAAGCATTGCAGGAATCCACTGAGCGGATTCTGCAGTTGACTCAGGCCACCGTTGAGAAGTACAAGGGGATCACTCGGTTTGTGATTGGACCTCACAGTATCTACGTGCAAGCACGCCGTGATACAGATAAGCAGTGGTTGCATACCTCCTATAAGTTAACAGATGAAGACTTGGATTCAATCATTGACAACTGGCCGGTCGAATGGCGCGAACCAATTATTCAATAGGAAGAGTCTACGGGGATACCATCCGATATGCCAGTTATGGATAAACCGCGTCATGTGTCGGATGGGGAATCATTACAGACCCTTACAGATGATGAGTATCAAGTTGACGAAGGCTGAACAAAAGGACACCAGGACCATGTGACAATCAGTGGGATCCCCCTAACATCGAAGACACAACTTGGCCGACTAATCCACAATCTAAATAGTGTAACCGATGTAGCGGCTCACACAATGACAGTAAAGGAAGATGAAGGTTTCCATGCGATCACTGCCTACCTGAATTCCTTATGCAACATTATTTTGAAGAAGGAAACAGAAGGAGCACCGATGCAAGCCATTGGCACAATTAGCATTGAGCCTCGAGTCAGGAATGTTGAAATTCCCTCGACTGCGATTGTGACAGATAATGCATCATTGAAAGCATTGCTATAGCTGTTAGAGAAAGTGACCATCAATGTCAATGCGCTGCCAGCGAAAGAGTTGAACTATGCAGGCAGTTGGCACCCAGGAAATGGCGGACAGGATGCACGAGATTAGCAGTAGGTGTCTGCGCTTGCAGGAAAGCGAGGTAGCTACTAAGGAAGCGATCGAAGAGTTAACAGAGAGGGCCGCTACAACGCAATAGGACATGGATGAGTTGGAAGAGGACATCAAGAAAGAATGAGCTAAGAAGGTTCAAGTGATCGAATAATTGAAGCAAGAACAAGATTGCCTCATTGTGGAGAAGGACACTTTGTGGGATCAAAGTGCGTGGGTGGAGGTGGCCATCGCAGAGGCTTGTCACCATGTACCGGAGGCCACTGTAGAATTGGACATGATTCAACGTGTGTAGCAACTTCGGGATGCCATTGCTCGACTACAGCAGGAAAACCAGGAGTTAATAGTGCTAGTGAACCTTGGTACACCCAAAGCACAGGTGGATGAATGCAAACGGGCTATTAAGGAGGTGGCAGGATAGATAGCGGAGCTGGAAGCGATAGTGACAAAACTTACAGCCGATATGGTCCAGTTTTGGGGACACATCATTCAGGACGAGCAGATTGATCAATTGACCAAACTCAGGCAGGAAGTGGAGGGGCAGTTCGCAACACTCAAAATAACGATGCGTACGATGCCACCAATGGAGCAGGTTGCCAGGTCTGCTGACTTGAAAGTGTTGCAGCAGCGCATCACCAAGGCCAACGAGCATCAGAAGAAGCGCGCTGCACAGCTGGAGGAGTTTCAGGAGATTGGTGGTCAGTTTGTGACTAAAGCTGGTGCGACACTCCAGGATATATAGGAGGGTCACCAACAAGTTGCGGCAAAGCTGAGTGAGCATCCATCTCCCCAAGATGTGATCGACAGTCAGGTGTTGGCTATGGAAGTAAAGGAGCAGGTCATGAAAATCGACCAACAGTATGAGGACTTCAGGGTCAAGACCACTGCATACACCTTGTCCTGCTGACGTGTATCGAGGGCGAGCCACAAGATTGTGTTGGGGGTTTGTTGGCAAGTGGTTAGGATGGGTCATTATCGCAGCACCGCAAGTACTATGATACCGCAAAAGGCGAAAAGACGAGCATAAATGATGTTATTTTTTGTATTTTTGGGTCAATTGTATCGCGGTATGCGGGTTTTTGGGTCATTTGGACCATGATAGTTAGATTTTGGGTCATTTACTCGAAGTGTCGGGTAGGAAGTTGTTAGTAAGTGGACAAGAAATATAAAGGCGAAAGCCTATAAATAGTCATAGATGTGTAGGTATTGAATCATCTTAGATTATGCATCTTTGAGTGTGTATCGGAGATCAAGAGATATCTGTGAGATTTGTATTTTGCGAAGATGTTGTATTTGGTTTTTTGTGAAGTTAATATGATATGATCGAGTTATTTTGTAGAATACCTGTGTCACTTCTGTTCACCTGTGGTAATGCATGTTGCAATATGAATATATGAATGATGCTATGTTTTCTTGCTGCAATTAATATTTTATTGTTATATTTGTTGCGATGATGAATGTTTATGTTGAATGATTCTATGAATATAAGTGATGTTGAAGTTAAATGCATAGATCTACTTCTGAAATGTCACAATTTGTTAAGCAATTAAACTGCAACATCCTCCTTCATTCGACAGAAACATGGTTCCGTCAACTCTCCCTTGAACATCTCGGGTGAGACCTCATCTGCTCTGTAGGTGTTGTTGGATGGGGTTAAACATGTCTGGTCGGGTGCTCAGGGAGATCACGGTGGTTCGGGTGTTGACAGTGAGTGGAACCCCTGTTGACTGGATTTGTGTCAACAACCGCCTTCAAGAGACCTTTCCTGTACGAATTTAGCTGCATCTACATCTGAGAAGGAAATGATGGCTATTTTACATGCAATACAAAAGCGACCACCATCCCTATTAGGGAATTATTTCTGCATCCAGACTGATCAGCAAAGTTTGAAAAATCTCTTGGAACAATGGGTCTCCTCCCCAACACACCTGAAATGGGTTAGCCAACTCATGGGTTATACCTATGCGCTCACTTACACAAAAGGTAAGGACAATCTGGTGGCAGGTGCTCCTTCTCGCACAATTCATGACCCAATTTATCTTTCATCTATTTCTATGCTTATTCCAAATTGGTTGCAATCTGTTAAACATGGCTATCTCTTCTATGAACTCCATGCTTCTCCATCGACAGGGAACTCTAGGTTCCTCAACACGTATGATCTAGAACAGTGTAACTTCTTTTGGTTGGGACTGCAAATGACAATTCAACAGATGGTGGCTGACTATGATACTTTCTAGGTCAACACGGGTGAAGCGACACTCCTTCTAGGACTGCTTGAACCCTTTCCCATCCATACACAAATTTGGACAGCTATTTCTATGGATTTCCTTGAGGCGCTTCAATGGTACAATACCACATCTAGAATGACACCATATGAAGCAATCTATGGATAGGCACCACCAGTTCTTCTTCCATACACCCTCGGCAGCTCCCCAGTTCAGGAAATTGACTCGGTTCTTCAAAACCATGACCAAATTCTTCTCATTTTACAGGACAATCTTCACATCACAAGAATTCGAATAAAACAACACGCCGATCAACACCATTCTGAGCACACTTTTCAAGCAGGTGATATGGTTCTTCTTCATCTACATCCTTCCAAGCAATCCTCCATGGACCTCAAAAGGCATCATCATTTCTATCAATCTATCACAGAGGTATTAATTCAGTGGCACGGAATGCCCCCGAGGATGCTACAAGGGAACCACTCCTTCATATTCAGCATCAATTTCCACATCTAAAGCTTTGAGGACAAAGCTTTTTCTAAGGGAGAGGGGATGTTAGGAACCCATGTCAACCCTTCTCTATACTTTTATAGTATATTGTTGTTGGACGCATATGCTTTGTTAGTCATTCCGTAGTATTTGTTGATCCATAGTTTGTATTAATGTTGTTGGACTGTTGGGTAAAATATGCACTATCTAATTCAACACTTAATTGTCAACCCAAGAAGGTGGCTTATGAGATGCAAACACTATATGTGCAGGATTGAAGCCTAAACTACCCTAGCCTTATTACAATAAAAGAAACTACTATTCTAGGAAAGCAATGTTTGGCCTAAAAACAACTAACAAATGGAAGAAAAACCACTCTAAGCAAACTATTAATCTAAAACCACTTTAAGCAAACTATTAATCTATTCTATGAATTGGAAATCTATTCTATTTGTGCAAAATGAAAGAAACATCTAAGAATTCAATTGCAGCTGACTACTAAGGATCTAAGCTATGTAATTTGTAAACTAATTACTTCGAACAAAAAACTATGTTATTTCTATGTGAGCAAACTAACTACTTTCATCTATGTAATTTTAATCTGACTAATTAGCTACGCATTCACAAAACAAAAACACTATTTTAAAGACCAAGCGTAAATAAATGCATTGCAAAACAATAAACTAATCAAAGCAAACTAAACTTGGATTTCAAGCAGACCTAAGTAAACCTAAGCATATTAAAAGTGCTGGAAATGAACTCAATTTGAAAGCGAGATATAAACAAAGTAAATCATAAGCTAAGGCACTTTAATCAACTATGAAAAGATAATGCAAGCTGATCTAAAATTGAAAAGCAGAACTATGCTAAACTAAGATATATAATCAAACCATAAAAACTAATGTACCTTTGAAAATGAGATTAATGAATTCTAATCCAAAATCAACTTCTACTGAAATAAAATAGACTAAGCTAAGAATGAAATCAACAAATTCTAGGATAGTAGCAAGCTATGAAAACAGAGGTAGAGTACTAACTCCAAATTCAAATGCAAACTAGAAATAAAAACTAAAATAGGCTAAAGAGATGAACAAGTACTAAAAATGAACATGAAGTTTAAACAAAACTCTATGTAATTCAAAACAAGGTTCTAGCTACATATGTAGGTATTGGCCAGCTACAGGAAATAATGCAATTTGAAAACTTGAGAAATTAAACTCTAGTTAAGCATGAAAACACAACAGAAAATATTAAAGTCCGCATGGCAATCCGAATGACAGTCCAGATGACAGAAATGATACAAACGATGAAAATAAACAAGCTAAATGATTTTAATACTAGATGGGTTTATGCATACTACTCTATGGTGTAAGCATGATAGTAAATGAATTATTCAAACCAAAAACTACCAAAACCATAAGCAACAGGCAACTATGCTACTTCTACTTGAACCATAATTATTTCTCTTCTGAACAGTAAAATACATGCTGAATGTAAATAGATTTCATCATTATTAAAAACTGAGATAATTAATCTGTGTGTAAATATAAGGCTGAATATAAATTACTAAAGGTGTTTAAAGATGGATTAGAATTCTAAACTAGGTACAAAACATGGTAGAGTACTGGAAAATTAACTCAGACTCTATCTAACTATCTCTACATACACAAATTACTTGAGAATTCTGGAAATGACTGCAAATTTTGGAAAAAAAACTGTTAAAATGTGAATAGAAGGCTGACAAAAGGTCTGAAAGACAGTCTGGGCAAGGAGTGCGAACGACCGGCCGAATAGATTATGAAGCTATAAATCACATAAAAATGCAAGAAAATTACAGTCTAATAACAACAAATTGTCACCTACAGGAAAACAAACCATAAGCATGCAAAACGAAATAACTTCTTTGCAAATGTAAAAGGAAACTACTAAATTTACACAAATAAACGTCTGGTTGTTGAGGGGCCCTTCTCAGCAACAGAGATGTGTCTCCTACACAACTCAGTCATCCACCAGTAACAGAAAACGAAAAAAACTCATGAACAGTTGAATAGAGTTTTTTATTAAACTGTGGCAAAGTTTACACAACGTTTTTCTCCATATGTTTCTCAACCCTGAGCGTCTTTATATAGCATTTACAAAGGGAGATTAGGTCGCCACTTTCAGTGGTCGACCTCTCTAAAAATAGAAGGTTTTTACAGCTGGAAAAACGGCCCAATAAAACAGGAACAAACTCAGAAACGACCAACCACGTTTTTACGTTTTCTGGGCAAGTTGGTTTCAAGGAACCACGGAATTCTCCCAAACGGCTTTGAATTTTCGAAAAATTCGCCATAGTGACCTAAATGGGCCTATTATGCACAAAACCCATGTGCCAGAATGTTCAATTTCGCCTCTGTTTGCCCACAGGTCTAGCCCAAAATTTTGTTGTCTGTCAAAACACGTTTTTAACAGAAAACGAATGAAGGTACGAATGGGTGTCTGAATAAGCATCTGGATGACCTGTAATGGAAATTAGTTCATAACTCCGGTTTCTGAGTGAAATTGATGTTGGGTTGTTGCATAAGTTAACTGTTGGATGCTCAGTTATTGATTGTGGCTGAGCTCTGTTTGCTGTATCACATGATTCTCCATCTTTCCCTCGCATGCATTCATCAACCGTCCTCATGCACTGCCTCCTCCATATGCAAAGTCTTGAAATCTTTCTTCGTGATGTTCTTCCTTCCACGAAAATAACCTGCATAAAAACAAATATGTTACTTGACATGTTTAATACCTTTAACAAATCATTATGTAACTAATTCCAAATCAAATGTTGGATCACATCCCGTTCCATGGCATCCCATTCCAAAGATTTTATATTTTTAATTAAATGGCATATGAGTATGGAATTAATTATCCATTTTATGGTTATAACAAAGTTAAAGATTGAGATGTCCCATTCCATGAATTTTATATTTTAATTTATAATAGAATTAAAGTATATGAAAGGCATGCTTTTTCCATGTCATGGTTAATGAATTTGTCATATCCATGTTTAATGCATAAGTGACTGTTAATGTTATTTAAGTATTTTTAGATTTAAACAAATTTTGTTTTAAAAGATTATTATGTTTTTAAATAATGGTCTTTTAAATATTTTATTAAGTTGGTTTATCCACTTGTTTAAATCTAAAACATTATTAGAATCTCATCATCAACTTATGGTTTTAATTTTTCATATGCAGGTATGATGGGACTAGAAAATGAAGATAAGCAAGCGAGTGAATGGATTTGTCATTAAGCCTAATGTGGGAGTCAGTACCGGAAGAAGTGTCGGATGGAGTACCGAAATGAGGGTCGTTTCAGCAATACCGCATTCAATAGATCCAAAAATAACATATTAGGCTCTCTTTACATTTACAAGATTTTAATTAATAAAAGAAAGTAAAGTATAGCCTTATTGAACATAAATGCATTAAATCTTGGTAAGTAGGATGGGAAATTAATGTAAATAACATCATTATAAAAGACAATTCCGGAGCCCAACACTCCCCCAAACCAAAGGTATGGCACATCCGCGTGTCAGGAATGAATTAGAATTGGTATTTTATTTATTAAAAACTTTGTTTGATCATCAATAGTTTATAGCAAAACTAAGCCAACCTTATTACTGCATGAAAAAATAAAACTTAAAAAAAATTGATTAATGTTATATTATGAGAAGACCAAAACAAATTCATATTTTTTAAGATTTCTTAATATGTACAATTCTGCCAACTAGTAATAATTCATGCTTATGAAGACCATATAAATTGAGACTCTCCCCCCCAGACCGAAGGTAGGGCACGTCCTCATGCCATGAATGAATTAAGACTGGGTTCTGTTCTCTTATATTCACTCTAGATCAACAACACTCAGTAGGTAATATCATACTAAGGAAGAATCTTTAATACATGCAAATTCATCAGTTCATGCTCACAAAGACCACATATAAGCTATGATAGGGGATTTAACTCATGTTTCTCGAAATGGAAAACATAAGGGTATAGATAGTTTGTAAATCCTATAGGAAACCAGTCATCCCTACTACTTATCAAAGTTTTATCGTCATTCAAGTAATTATGGATAAAGTTTGCATTTCAAGTTCATTAGACTCCTAAGTTTATGGGTCCCACTTCTAGGATAGTGATATCCTAGGTATAGTATGAATTATACAACAGGATCTTAAGTGCAACTTACAAACATTCTCAAATGGAAGATATATAAGGTTCATTTAACTGGTTGTTCAACCATGCATGCTCCTTCTTAAGAGTTTACATAAGTATATCGTTCATACACACAAATATAGATTAGGCATAGTAAAAGACATCAAAGTCAAAACCCATTTCCAGCAGGCCTGTTCAGTACCCCAATGGGGTAACTTTAATATCTAAGAAATATCCTCCCTAGAAAGAATGCCCCATTGCCAGTGAGCTTGTTTAGTACCCCGATGGGTTTGTCTATTCATACCATAGGCCAGTACCCGCTGCCAGCAAACCTGTTCAGTATCCCGGAGGGTTAGCCTCTTCCACCTTTTTTATAGCAGAAACTAGTCTTTACCACCACCCTTCAGAGATTTATATATATATTTATTTTTGCAACAGGATGGGGAGATAGCTCTAAAAACCTTTTACGGATTGGGAGGGCATATGGGTTGGAGGACATTCTATCAATTGTCTTTTAAAGGTTGTGTGCATGAAAAATAAACTACGCATTTAGTTTATTCCAAAGACATGGCAGGGCCAAACTTAATTAATGTATAGTGGATGAGGCCATACGAGAATGATTGAAAGTTGTCTCTAGTCCCAAAACTCGCCGCTTTCATATAGAGTTATAATAGTTTTCCCCACAAACTATGAATTTCATTCACCCTTATGCTACTGTGTAGTAAAGGTGCTTAAATAACATGCCCTCATAATGAAGCTAGGATTTACGAGTGACCTTTAGGTTTTAGATAGACCTCGATTTATAACACATCCCCATGATGTTTAAAGTTGGTCTTGAGTAACTGGTATAATAAGAAATATGCATGTATGAAAATGATGTAAGATTGTTTTAGTTTAGTTATTGACACGATCTTATTCTTAGTTCTTTTATCTTAAGGGAAAACAGAAAGTGAAGTTGTATGCATATCCAAAGCTAACAAACCACATAAAACTTTTTATTTATATACATACTATCCTATGCTATCTAAAAGAAATAAAAGCTCTTTATTCAAGTGTAAGAACTTTTCCAATGAAACCATGTGCGAAGCAAAATGAAAAACATACCTATATCCACATATGAAAAAGTTAAAGCAATGATTACCTGGATGTGGAGAATCAACCGACTTACTTGATTTTGCAACAGAAGGTGTCGGATGAAGGAATGGTATTGTGGTTGGGTTACCTCTTGAAACCAGATTTGAGTGTGGTCGTGGTACCCACCTTCCTTCCTCAGGCCATGCAAGTCCTCTTCTTCTGAATGTTCAATTGCTTGAGTACATGAATGATCTGTTGATATATATGTGGAGCACTCTTCAATTTCAGGTCTCTCTCCATCGAATGTAATCTCCAAGTTTCAGGTTTCCTTGGTAGATAGAAAAGGAGGGTCGGTTTGTAGCTCATGGAACTGTGGTTCTTCTATTATTCCTGGAGAGGTAGATAAATTCTTGACTTCTGTCAAGATATGTTCTTCTTGAGAAGAAGAAATTGAGATCCCAGCTACTACTAGGATTTGAGAAAGTTTTCTCATACTGATGGTCACCTCCGAATCCATTTTGTCGGTTGATAGATCCTACTACACAAATGGATTAGTCCTTAGGGTTCTTATAGCACCCCTCCAAAAAAAAAATTATGTGTTTTTTTAAAGACTTTCTACTACTAAAACAAATTTGCAAACTAAACACACCACACTTTTTTCAAATAAAGCACCTACACGAAATTAACTTGCAGAAAATAAACACAATCAAACGTACAAAAAGGAAATCACACTTGTGCGGAAAGGAACAACAAGGCTTTGGGGCACCCCACTATAGCGGATGCGCAGGTTCTTACCTCTCGTCTTACCGTTCTCCCATACTCCTTGTTGTGTAATATAAAAGCATCCTATCTACCTAGACTCCAACCCCTTTTGCACCTCCTCGGCAACGGCGCCAAAATGTTGGGTAAAATATGCACTATCTAATTCAACACTTAATTGTCAACCCGGGAAGGTGTCTTATGAGATGCAAACACTATATGTGCAGGATTGAAAGCCTAAACTACCCTATCCTTATTACAATAAAAGAAACTACTATTCTAGGAAAGTAATTCTTGGCCTACAAACAACTAACTAACGGAAAAAAAAACCACTCTAAGCAAACTATTAATCTAAAACCACTTTAAGCAAACTATTAATCTATTCTATGAATTGGAAATCTATTCTATTTGTGCAAAATGAAAGATCCATCTAAGAATTCAATTGCAGCTGACTACTAAGGATCTAAGCTATGTAATTTGTAAACTAATTACTTCGAACAAAAAACTATGTTATTTATATGCGAGCAAACTAACTGCTTTGATCTATGTAATTTTAATCTGACTAATTAACTACAAATTCAAAAACAAAAACACTATTCTAAATACCATGCGTAAATAAATGCGTTGCAAAACAATAAACTAATCAAAGCAAACTAAACTTGGAGTTCAAGCAGACCTAAGTAATCCTAAGCATATTCAAATAGCTGGAAATGAACTCAATTTGCAAGCGAGATATAAACAAAGTAAATCATAGGCTAAATCACTTTAATCAACTATGAAAAGATAATGCAAGCTGATCTAAAATTGAAAAGCAAAACTATGCTAAACTGAGATATATAATCAAACCATAAAAACTAATGTACCTTTGAAAATGATATTACTGAATTCTAATCCAAAATTCACTTCTACTGAAATAAAATAGACTAAGCTAAGAATGAAATCAACAAATTCTAGGATAGTAGCAAGCTATGAAAACAAAGGTAGAGTATTCACTGCAAATTCAAATGCAAGCTAGAAATAAAAACTAAAATAGGCTAAAGAGATGAACAAGTACTAAAAATGAACATGAAGTTTAAACAAAACTCTATGTAATTCAAAACAAGGTTCTAGCTACATATGCAGGTATTGGCCAGCAACAGGAAATAATGCAATTCGAAACCTGAGAAATTAAACTCTAGTTAAGCATGAAAACACAACAGAAATTATTAAAGTCTGGATGGCAGTCCGAATGACATAAATGATACAAACGATGAAAATAAACAAGCTAAATGATTTTAATACCAGATGGGTTTATGCATACTACTTTATGGTGTAAGCATGACAGTAAATGAACTATTCAAACCAAAAACTACTAAAACCATAAGCAAAAGGAAACTATGCTACTTCTACTTGAACCATAACTATTTCTCTTCTGAACAGTAAAATAAATGCTGAATGTAAATAGATTTAATCATTATTAAAAACTGAGATAATTAATCCGTGTGTAAATATAAGGCTGAATATAAATTACCGAAGGTGTTTAAAGATGGATTAAAATTCTAAACTAGCTACAAAACATGGTAAAGTACTAGAAAATTAACTCAGACTCTATCTAACTATCTCTGCATACACAAATTACTTGAGAATTCTGGAAATGACTGCAAATTTTGGAAAAAAAATGTTAAAATGTGAATAGAAGGCTGACAGAAGGTTTGAAAGACAATCTGGACAAGTTTGAAAGACAATCTGGACAAGGAGTGTGAATGACCGACCGAATAGATTATGAAGCTATAAATCACATAAAAACGCAGGAAAATTACAATCTGATAATAGCAAATTGTCACTTACAGGAAAACGAACCATAAGCATGCAAAAACGAAATAACTTCTTTGCAAATGTAAAAGGAATCTACTAAATTTACACAAGTAAACCTCTGGTTGTTGAGGGGCCCTTCTCAGCAGCAGAGGTGTGTCTCCTACGCTACTCAGTCATCCACCAGTAACAGAAAACGAAAAAAACTCATGAACGACTGAACAAAGCTTTTTATTAAACTGAGGCAAAGTTTACACAACGTTTTTCTCCCTACGTTTCTCAACCCTAGGATTCTTTATATAGCATTTACAAAGGGAGAGCAGGTCGACCCTTTCAGTGGTCGACCTCTCTAAAAATAGAAGGCTTTTACAGCTGGAAAAACGGCCCATTAAAACAAGAACAAACTTAGAAACGGCCAACCACGTTTTTACGTTTTCTTGGCAAGTTGGTTTCAAGGAACCACAGACTACTCCCAAATGGGTTCGAATTTTTGAAAAATTCTTCACGTTGACCAAAATGGGCCTATTTTGCATAAAACCCATGTGCCGAAATTTTCAATTTCGCCTCCGTTTTTCCGCAGATCGAGACCGAAATATTGTTGTCTATTAAAACACGTTTTTAACAGAAAATGAATGAAGGTCCGAATGGGCATCCGAATAAGCATCTGGATGACCTGTAATGGAAATTAGTTCATAAATCCGATTTCTGAGCGGAATTGATACTGAGTTGTTGCATGAGTTAACTTTTGGATGCTCTGTTATTGATTGTGGCTGAGTTTTGTTTTCCGTATCACATGATTCTCCATCTTTCCCTCGCGTGCATTCATCAATCGTCCTCATGCACCGCCTCCTCCATATGCAAAGTCTTGAAAGCTTTCTTCGTGATGTTCTTCCTTCCACGAAAATAACCTGCATAAAAACAAATTTGTTACTTGACATGTTTAATACCTTTAACAAATCATTATGTAACTAATTCCAAATCAAATGTTGGATCACATCCCGTTCCATGGCATCCCATTCCAAAGATTTTATATTTTTAATTAAATGGCATATGAGTATGGAATTAATTATCTATTTTATGGTTATAACAAAGTTAAAGGTTGAGATGTCCCATTCCATGAATTTTATATTTTTATTTATAATAGAATTAAAGTATATGAGTGGCATGCTTTTGCCATGTCATGGTTAATGAATTTGTCATATCCATGTTTAATGCATAAGTGACTTTTAATGTTATTTAAGTATTTTTAGATTTAAACAAATTTTTTTTAAAAGATTATTATGTTTCTAAATAATGGTCTTTTAAATATTTTATTAAGTTGGTTTATCCACTTGTTTAAAAATCTAAAACATTATTAGAATCTCATCAGCAACTTATGGTTTTAATTTTTCATATGCAGGTATGATGGGACCAGAAAATGAAGATAAGCAAGCGAGTGAATGGATTTGTCATTAAGCCTAATGTGGGAGTCAGTACCGGAAGAAGTGTCGGATGGAGTACCAAAATAAGGGTCGTTTCAGCAATACCACATTCAATAGATCCAAAAATAACATATTAGGCTCTCTTTACATTTACAAGATTTTAATTAATAAAACAAAGTAAACTATAGCCTTATTGAACATAAATGCATTAAATCTTGGTAAGTAGGATGGGAAATTAATGTAAATAACATCATTATAAAAGACAATTCCAGAGCCCAACACTCCCCCAAACCAAAGGTATGGCACATCCGCGTGCCAGGAATGAATTAGAATTGGTATTTTATTTATTAAAAACTTTGTTTGATCATCAATAGTTTATAGCAAAACTAAGCCAACCTTATTACTGCATGAAAAAATTAAACTTAAAAAAAATTGATTAATGTTATGTTATGAGAAGACCAAAACAAATTCATATTTTTTAATATTTCTTAATATGTACAATTCTGCCAACTAGTAATAATTCATGCTTATGAAGACCATATAAATTGAGACTCTCCCCCCCAGACCGAATGTAGGGCACGTCCTCATGCCATGAATGAATTAAGATTGGGTTCTGTTCTCTTATATTCACTCTAGATCAACAACACTCAGCAGGTAATATCATACTAAGGCAGAATTTTTAATACATGCAAATTCATCAGTTCATGCTCACAAAGACCACATATAAGCTATGATAGGGGATTTTCCTCATGTCTCTCGAAATGGAAAACATAAGGGTATAGATAGTTTTAAATCCTATACGAAACCAGTCATCCCTACTACTTCTCAAAGTTTTATCGTCATTCAAGTAATTATGGATAAAGTTTGCATTTCAAGTTCATTAGACTCCTAAGTTTATGGGTCCCACTTCTAGGATCGTAATATCCTAGGTATAGTATGAATTATACAACAGGATCTTAAGTGCAACTTACAAACATTCTCAAATGGAAGATATATAAGTTTCATTTAACTGGTTGTTCAACCATGCATGCTCCTTCTTAAGAGTTTACATAAGTATATTGTTCATACACACAAATATAGATTAGGCATAGTAAAAGACATCAAAGTCAAAACCCATTTCCAACAGGCCTGTTCAGTACCCCAATGGGGTAACTTTGATATCTAAGAAATATCCTCCCTAGAAAGAATGCCCCATTGCCAATGAGCTTGTTTAGTACCCCGATGGTTTTGTCTATTCATACCATAGGCCAGTACCCGCTGCCAGCAGACCTGTTCAGTATCCCAGAGGGTTAGCCTCTTACACCTTTTTTATAGCAGAAACTAGTCTTTACCACCACCCTTAAGAGATTTATATATATATTTATTTTTGCAACAGGATGGGGAGATAGCTCTAAAAACCTTTTATGGATTGGGAGGGCATATGGGTTGGAGGACATTCTATCAATTGTCTTTTAAAGGTTGTGTGCATGAAAAATAAACTACGCATTTAGTTTATTCCAAAGACATGGCAGGGCCAAACTTAATTAATGTATAGTGTACGAGGCCATACGAGAATGATTGAAAGTTGTCTCTAGTCCCAAAACTCACCGCTTTCATATAGAGTTATAATAGTTTTCCCCACGAACTATGAATTTCATTCACCCTTATGCTACTATGTAGTAAAGATGCTTAAATAACATGCCCTCATAATGAAGCTAGGATTTACGAGTGACCTTTAGGTTTTAGATAGACCTCGATTTATGACACATCCCCATGATGTTTAAAGTTGGTCTTGAGTAACTGGTATAATAAGAAATATGCATGTATGAAAATGATGTAAGATTGTTTTAGTTTAGTTATTGACACGATCTTATTCTTAGTTCTTTTATCTTAAGGGAAAACAGAAAGTGAAGTTGTATGCGTATCTAAAGCTAACAAACCACATAAAACTTTTTATTTATATACATACTATCCTATGCTATCTAAAAGAAAGAAAAACTCTTTATTCAAGTGTAAGAACTTTTCCAATGAAACCATGTGCGAAGCAAAATGAAAAACATACCTATATCCACATATGAAAAAGTTAAAGCAGTGATTACCTGGATGTGGAGAATCAACCGACTTACTTGATTTTGCAACAAAAGGTGTCGGATGAAGGAATGGTATTGTGGTTGGGTTACCTCTTGAAACCAGATTTGAATGTGGTCGTGGTACCCACCTTCCTTCCTCAGGCCATGCAAGTCCTCTTCTTCTAAATGTTCAATTGCTTGAGTACATGAATGATCTGTTGATATATATGTGGAGCACTCTTCAATTTCAGGTCTCTCTCCATCGAATGTAATCTCCAAGTTTCAGGTTTCCTTGGTAGATAGAAAAGGAGGGTTGGTTTGTAGCTCATGGAACTGTGGTTCTTCTATTATTCTTGGAGAGGTAGATAAATTATTGACTTCTGTCAAGATATGTTCTTCTTGAGAAGAAGAAATTGAGATCCCGGCTACTACTAGGATTTGAGAAAGTTTTCTCATACTGATGGTCACCTCCGAATCCATTTTGTCAGTTGATAGATCCTACTACACACATGGATTAGTCCTTAGGGTTCTTACAGTACCCCTCCAAAAAACAAATTATGTGTTTTTTTAAAGAATTTCTACTACTAAAACAAATTTGCAAACTAAACACACCACACTTTTTTGAAATAAAGCACCTACATGAAATTAACTTGTGGAAAATAAACACAATCAAACGTACAAAAAGGAAATCACACTTGTGCGGAAACGAACAACAAGGCTTTGGGGCACCCCACTATAGTGGATGCGCAGGTTCTTACCTCTCGTCTTACCGTTCTCCCATACTCCTTGTTGTGTAATATAAAAGCATCCTATCTACCTAGACTCCAACCCCTTTTGCACCTCCCCGGCAACGGCACCAAAATGTTGGGTAAAATATGCACTATCTAATTCAACACTTAATTGTCAACCCAGGAAGGTGTCTTATGAGATGCAAACACTATATGTGCAGTATTGAAATCCTAAACTACCATAGCCTTATTACAATAAAAGAAACTACTATTCTAGGAAAGTAATTCCTTTCCTACAAACAACTAACTAAAAAAAAAAAAAAAACCACTCTAAGCAAACTATTAATCTAAAACCACTTTAAGCAAACTATTAATCTATTCTATGAATTGAAAATCTATTCTATTTGTGCAAAATGAAAGATCCATCTAAGAATTCAATTGCAGCTGACTACTAAGGGTCTAAGCTATGTAATTTATAAACTAATTACTTCGAACAGAAAACTATGTTATTTGTATGCGAGCAAACTAACTGCTTTGATCTATGTAATTTTAATCTGACTAATTAACTACAAATTCAAAAACAAAAACACTATTATAAATACCATGCGTAAATAAATGCGTTGCAAAACAATAAACTAATCAAAGCAAACTAAACTTGGACTTCAAGCAGACCTAAGTAATCCTAAGCATATTCAAATAGCTGGAAATGAACTCAATTTGCAAGCGAGATATAAACAAAATAAATCATAGGCTAAATCACTTTAATCAACTATGAAAAGATAATGCAAGCTGATCTAAAATTGAAAAGAAAAACTATGCTAAACTGAGATATATAATCAAACCATAAAAACTAATGTACCTTTGAAAATGAGATTACTGAATTCTAATCCAAAATCAACTTCTACTGAAATAAAATAGACTAAGCTAAGAATGAAATCAACAAATTCTAGGATATTAGCAAGCTATGAAAACAAAGGTAGAGTATTGACTACAAATTCAAATGCAAGCTAGAAATAAAAACTAAAATAGGCTAAAGAGATGAACAAGTACTAAAAATGAACATGAAGTTTAAACAAAACTCTATGTAATTCAAAACAAGGTTCTAGCTGCATATGCAGGTATTAGCCAGCTACAGGAAATAATGCAATTCGAAACCTGAGAAATTAAACTCTAGTTAAGCATGAAAACACAACAGAAATTATTAAAGTCCGGATGGCAGTCCGAATGACATAATGATACAAACGATGAAAATAAACAAGCTAAATGATTTTAATAGCAGATGGGTTTATGCATACTACTCTATGGTGTAAGCATGACGGTAAATGAACTATTCAAACCAAAAACTACTAAAACCATAAGCAAAAGGAAACTATGCTACTTCTACTTGAACCATAACTATTTCTCTTCTGAACAGTAAAATAAACGCTGAATGTAAATAGATTTAATCATTATTAAAAACTGAGATAATTAATCTGTGTGTAAATATAAGGTTGAATATAAATTACCGAAGGTGTTTAAAGATGGATTAAAATTCTAAACTAGCTACAAAACATGGTAAAGTACTGGAAAATTAACTCAGACTCTATCTAACTATCTCTGCATACACAAATTACTTGAGAATTCTGGAAATGACTGCAAATTCTAGAAAAAAATTGTTAAAATGTGAATAGAAGGCTGACAGAAGGTTTGAAAGACAATCTGGACAAGGAGTGCGAATGACCGACCGAATAGATTATGAAGCTATAAATCAAATAAAAAAGCAGGAAAATTACAATCTAATAATAGCAAATTGTCACTTACAGGAAAACAAACCATAAGCATGCAAAAACGAAATAACTTCTTTGCAAATGTAAAAGGAATCTACTAAATTTACACAAGTAAACCTCTGGTTGTTGATGGGCCCTTCTCAGCAACAGAGGTGCGTCTCCTACGCTACTCAGTCATCCACCAGTAACAGAAAACGAAAAAAACTCATGAACAACTGAACAAGGCTTTTTATTAAACTGAGGCAAAGTTTACACAACGTTTTTCTCCCTACGTTTCTCAACCCTGGGCTTCTTTATATAACATTTACAAAGGGAGAGCAGGTCAACCCTTTCAGTGGTCAACCTCTCTAAAAATAGAAGGTTTTTACAGCTGTAAAAATGGCCCATTAAAACAGGAACAAACTTAGAAACGACCAACCACGTTTTTACATTTTCTTAGCAAGTTGTTTTCAAGGAACCACAGACTGCTCCCAAATGGATTTGAATTTTTACAAAATTCTTCACGTTGACCAAAATGGGCCTATTTTGCATAAAACCCATGTGCCGAATATTTCAATTTCGCCTCCGTTTTTCCACAGATCGAGACCGAAATATTGTTGTCTATTA
The DNA here is from genome assembly GCA_027924585.1 of Larix kaempferi. Lineage (NCBI taxonomy): Eukaryota > Viridiplantae > Streptophyta > Pinopsida > Pinales > Pinaceae > Larix > Larix kaempferi. The sequence goes on along the minus strand of BSBM01000579.1, from coordinate 2,711,655 downwards.
AAACACGTTTTTAATAGAAAATGAATGAAGGTCCGAATGGGCATCCGAATAAGCGTCTGGATGACCTGTAACGGAAATTAGTTCATAAATCCGGTTTCTGAGCGGAATTGATACTGAGTTGTTGCATGAGTTAACTTTTGGATGCTCTGTTATTGATTGTGGCTGAGTTTTGTTTTCCATATCACATGATTCTCCATCTTTCCCTCGCGTGCGTTCATCAATCGTCCTCATGCACTGCCTCCTCCATATGCAAAGTCTTGAAAGCTTTCTTCGTGATGTTCTTCCTTCCACGAAAATAACCTGCATAAAAACAAATTTGTTACTTGACATGTTTAATACCTTTAACAAATCATTATGTAACTAATTCCAAATCAAATGTTGGATCACATCCCGTTCCATGGAATCCCATTCCAAAGATTTTATATTTTTAATTAAATGGCATATGAGTATGGAATTAATTATCTATTTTATGGTTATAACAAAGTTAAAGGTTGAGATGTCCCATTCCATGAATTTTATATTTTATTTATAATAGAATTAAAGTATATGAGTGGCATGCTTTTGCCATGTCATGGTTAATGAATTTGTCATATCCATGTTTAATGCATAAGTGACTTTTAATGTTATTTAAGTATTTTTAGATTTAATCAAATTTTGTTTTAAAAGATTATTATGTTTTTAAATAATGGTCTTTTAAATATTTTATTAAGTTGGTTTATCCACTTGTTTAAAAATCTAAAACATTATTAGAATCTCATCATCAACTTATGGTTTTAATTTTTCATATGCGGGTATGACGGGACCAGAAAATGAAGGTAAGCAAGCGAGTGAATGGATTTGTCATTAAGCCTAATGTGGGAGTCAGTACCAGAAGAAGTGTTGGATGGAGTAACGAAATGAGGGTCGTTTGAGCAATATTGCATTTAATAGATCCAAAAATAACATATTAGGCTCTCTTTACATTTACAAGATTTTAATTGATAAAACAAAGTAAAATATAGCCTTATTGAACATAAATGTATTAAATCATGGTAGGTAGGATGGGAAATTAATGTAAACAACATCATTATAAAAGACAATTATGGAGCCCAACGTGGACACATATGCTTTGTAAGTCGTCCCGTATTATTTGTTGATCCATAGTTTGTATTGGCCCATGGTTTGTATTGGCACATGGTATTGACCCATGGTATTGGCGCTTATAATTAATATATAATTTTGTGTTGAGACCAATGAAGGTACTGTGAAGTTATTTGTATTGAGCTTGCTCAAAGGAGGTTGCCCCCTCGAAGTGGCCTGCAATCAATAAAAATATTTTGTGATTTCATATATTGTGCATTTTATCAATTAATTGTTGCAGGTTCCTCACATCATTCCATTGCAATTTTCACTGTAATTCATCATTTTTCCTAATTCTTTCATTGTGATGTATTCTCAAGCTCTAAGATATGCTGTGAATTTCGCAGACCCTACATAAAAGTATATAAATTTATCAATTGAAATTTGTACATATATATCTAAATAATTTTAAAGTATTGTGACCTTTCAAATCAAATATATATATATATATATATATATATATATATATATATATTAAATTAAATTATTTAAACCTAAAATATTTTTCACTCACCAATCATGGTATCGATATCAACACTATCTATCATTCCCTTGACATTTTTCATTTCCTCATCACCTCCATCTTCTTCATTTCTTTCCTTAATGTGTTCCTCGATATTTTTCATTTCTTCGTCACCACCCTATGCCTCCACATTTTCTTCCATTTTTTTCCTTTTGCTCTAAACTTTTTCATGCTTTCATGTCTTTTCTCTTTCCTTGTCTCTTGATCAGTCCTAGTGCGATCATGTCTTTTTGCAAAATTCTTTTTTTTCCCATGTTCAAAGAAATAAAAACCTGAAATCCAATAACAAATACTTGTAATCATATTTTATAATTGGATCTATAAAATTGTACTTGATTAAAATGAAACAAATTGAAATATCTAAGAGGAAAATTGCAATATGCTAAAAATAAAATTACATAAGTTATTTAAGACAAATTGGAATGTCTATTATTTCATTAAAAAATTGCAACACTCATTTTTTCTTGGAAAAAGAAATGTACAATACACTAGAGAGACAAATTTCACATGTTGTGACTGAAATTGCAATATAATTCATGTTTTCCATAAAAAAATGTATTTGTATGTACAAAAGACAAATCACAATGTGGACCTTAGAAGAAAACAAAATATAATATATGCACAAGTTCCCAATTTCACAATATTTCAAATTTATCGATAAGGAGTAAAAAACAAACAAAAAATTAGAATATGCCATTTTTAAAAAGGAGTAATATGTTAAAATTAAGAACCACCATTGCGCTAATCCATGCAACATTACCTAGATTTTTCAAAAACTTGTGGTACATAAATTTACATCAAACAAATAAAAAACTTATGTTTAATTTCAACCTCATAAACAATCTGATACATGAGAATAAAACATGGAGAACAAATAACAACTCAATAGTAACTAGAAAATAAAAAATTAACAAGCGGAACATGTGGTACCATCACAACATGTAGCATACCAACACAACTAGCCTATAACATTGGAAGATTTAAAACTATATAGCTATAAAATTGTTAACCCCTATAAAAGAATTATTTTCTAAACCATTAAATATTTGCAATAATAGATAATACTTTATGTCTTAAAAAAATTGATTTCAAGTCAATCATAAAAAACCATTTAGTACTAGTTCATTACATAAACACATGTATAAAAACAATATAAAGTTACTATAGAAACAATATAAAATGAATCCTTGAGGCTTGAACCCACCAAAAAATCGTGAAGTTACTATAGAAACTAAACAAAAAATTGGAAGAACCCAAATCAAGATCCATGGGTATGTAGTGATACCAACCCTAGTTGTGCCTATGAAACCTCTTTCTTGCAAGAACAAATAGTTTCTTTCCATTTTCAGCAAAGAGTTTGTAAATGAAAAGTTCAAAATGTAAGAGAATCCAAAAACAAATTCTCTGTAATAATCAATTATGCATAGTTAAAAAAAAATTAAAACCCCACAAGTCAAAAAAATATTACTCTTAATTGTTTTCCATAATTTCGCACTATGCACCACAGCCCCACCTTATCTTCACACTTGATTCAATCTTGAATATCAAAAATTGAAATATGTATTAAATCTCTTGGGCGAGAGTTTAAAGAATGATTATTGTATCGACTCTAAGAATATTGATTATGTCTCCTTAAAATATTATTGGGGTGTTGTGCCCCGAAACTCTCCGCCAACAGTTTGTTTAAGATCTCGGGTGAGAGTTTGCAAACATATCCCCATGTTAATTTGTGGGAGGAAAAACTCTCATCCAAGGGTTTTTACAAACTGTCGCCCGAGAGTTTCTCTCGTCCGAGAGTTTCTGTTCAACGAAAACACCAAACAATTTTAATGTTTGCAGGAACTTGTGACTTTGGCAAGCTCGAAAGCCTGCAAAATCATAGAGTTCTCTATTGGAATTTATACCAACAGATTCATCTCTGAATCTAATTTCTCATGGTATATATTTTTTTTAATTTCGTTAGCAATTGCTATTTTTTTTTCCTAAAGTCTATCATTAAGAAATTCAAGAAGTTAAAAATTGGTCACAATGAAAATTCAATATCATAACAATGACAACACCAAAAAAATTGAAATATTTATAGATATCTTCATTGCCATATCCTCTTCGAAATGGTACTTTTAGTTTTTTCAATAAGATTCACACTAAAAATAAAATTGAAGGTCACTAACATGTGTCAATAAGGCACCATTTTCTGAACATATGTTATTGTGATAAATAATAAAAATAGTTCTCGAGTCTAAAAAGCCTCAAAATATAGTCCATACAGAAGTGCAGTGTGTGTAGATCATGAGCATACATTGTTTTCCCTAAAATTAATAACCATCTCTCAAAAAACTAGAGGCCACATAGGTCACTCATTATCCATACCTAAAATTTTCTAGTATATGTCATTGGTGGCCTCAAAATTTGTCCCACGATATGCCCATAAAAAGTTTAAAAAGATACAAGTAGAAAGTTAATTCAATTCTCTAAAACATTTGTGTTTACTTCAAGGTCAAATTCCTAAGAGATATATAGGTTTGAAGAAATTGAAGTTGAAAAACATAAAATTATGCACTTTTGTTTGTCAACGAAACTGCAATAGTTATAACTACCTCCAGTATCTTGTAGAGTTGTCCTCCCGAATTAATAATGATGATATAAGGCAAAGAATTATAAATATAATGATGTTTCTAGATATACAGTTTTCCTAAAGGAACCTAAAAAAATTCAATTGGGGAAACATCACACAGTATAACCTCATCTTTGAGAGGCTTCATGTCATAGGGATGGTAACATTTTTAGTTGATGTAGATGTCTCATTCCTAGATCAAATTATCAGTCGATGGTGTACAACTGGGGGTGTGTCATTAACAATAGTTGCAGCCTCCCTATCATGGGGGTTTCACTAGAAGGCAATATAATATCACGTTCATTCATATTGGGGTATTAAATAATCATGCAAACCTAAAAATTATATTGCTAATATATTAAGGGGCAAAGGGTTTTTTTATTTAATGTAACAATACCAAAATACTTTGGGGTCTTTTTTATATGGGCTGGTTGACAAATATCCACCAAATGGAGATGGCGGGATCACGGCCGGATGAGAAATCGGGTTGAGGCAAGGCTCGGGCTTACCAGTACATAGGAAAATTGCATCTTGGGGCATGCTTGAGGCCAAGGGTTTCTTGGTGAAGAGGATTTCCAGTCGATCATAGTCGAGAGACAGTGGTCATTGACAACCAATTATTACCAATAACACTCAGCCAGTTGTTACCAATAGCCTTGGGAGGCTCTAAGCCTCCAGGGCCTGTTATAGGCCCTCAATAGGCCTTGGGGGATTGAATACCCAACCACTCATGCCTATTACAGACCTTGGGAGGTTTATTCAGCCTCCTAGAGCTTGTTACAGGCCCTGGGGACTTGGATACCTAGCCCACAATAGTCTTAGTCAGTGATTCAGGAACTACAACATGCAATCTAAATGTTGTACTATGTGCATTGGCTCTAGTGACATACAGGAAGTGATCTCCTATCTCTTCATTAGACCATTAGATGTTGCAAACCATAATGATATGTGGTTGAGTAATTTCACTGTGGGTGAAGTAATGTGCATCCACAATATACATCGAAAGAAGCAAGGTGCATTGTAGAATGCATGTGGGGTCACAAGAGGGGTATCATATCAATATACTAGGTAGAAATATAAAGGGGTATAAAAAATGTTAATGAAAAAATTGATACATACAATATCTAGTGAAAATAGGGGTTTTTTTAAATTGGGAAGGCATATTGGGAGGGGGTAAAAAAAATGATTTTGGAAGGTATTTTCCAATATTTCATGAAATTAGGGGTATTGTTTCATATGCCATGAACGAAGTGCTATGATAGCGGTTTATTGAGTGAAGCCCCCGTGATCCCTATAAAATCAACTATGATCGAGTTCTTCTAGCTACTATAGTCAACAATAAAACGTAGCATAATTCCTTCCCACATTTGTGAATGGAAGAGGAACTCACCTTCCCCTAGCTCCAAAGAATCTTCTAGTTGGATATTTGTTGTTGTGATGGTATCAATGGGTTTTGTGTCAATAATATTTATTTCTTTATCTAGTTTGAAGTCATATTCCAAGCCAAATTTTGACTCCAAGGATTTCATCTTGGCCAATAATGACTACTTTGACCAACATTCATCGGTGTTGTGCTAAGGGCGTTTATGGAACTCACACCACCTTCCAATTTCTTTTTTCAACTTCTCATTACCCTTATTTACATGTGTCTTAGACTCGTTGTCTGTAGGTTGGCTATCCTTTCTTTTTCACTTTTGCTATGAGTTAATTCCACCTTTAGCATATTTATGTTGCATCATATTTGTAAACCCAAACTTCATTCATTCTTATGCTTAAAGTTTTGTTCACTTTTGATAGCATATCAATAAGTATCTCTTAGTAAGGATATGTGTAGGAATTCCATCTCTATTTGGATGTGCCTTTCTATCCCATTACATAGCTCATGACCAAGTGTAATTTGGATTCCACTATACCTAGGTTTGAGCACATGAACAAAAATATATTGGTGAACTCTGGAACCATTTGATCTCTCTCCTAATACAAATTTTTCCAGCACATGTACTAGTCATGTTATTTTCCAAAGGGTAGAATTCCTCATTAAGGGAATAAACAAAAGTCTCCCAACTCATTTTGTCCTATAAGTTGTAGACTCATATCTAGCATGTTTCTCCCGATAAACATCCCACTAGTCTTTGACATGAGGGGGGAACTTCAAAAGTGAAAAGGTGAGTTTTTTGTTGTCAAATTTCTTTTAACAGAGTAATAACCCTCTAACATATTTAACCATTTCTCCAAACCATATACATCAATATGGTATTCAAATTAGGGAGTGTCAAAATTAACTTGTACTTTGAAGGATGTTGCACCTTTGAAATGGATACAGGTTGAGGGTACCTCTACCACCATTGGCAATTGTTAGAGGATCTAGGAAAAATTATCCATCATCTCATTTATTTGTTGCATGGGCGATCCTTGAGAAACAACATAATAGGATATCACTCTTCATCATATATATTTTCATCCCCCATAAGGGTAAAAAGGTACCTCTTAAAATAAAGTGTGATGTTCTGGGATGCAAAAATACTAGAGATCCAAAATATTTACCCTAGTAAATTATTTGGAAAAAGGAATGCAGGCCATGAGGAGGCTAGTTGATGTTAATTTTATAATATAGTAGTATGGTTTATATTATAAGCATCCCAAGAAATAACTGAAATAATAACAATGCACAAAGCAACAATAGACACAAATGTTTATCCTAGGAAACCACAAGGGAGAAAACCCAACAACCTTCGTATTTTGAGATTTAGTACATAGAGTAGATAAAGATTACTAGAATAAAATGACAGTCTTCTCCAACCCAAAAATTGTCTTCCTCTGATTGGTGTGCACGTCTCCAGCTAACTTGGACGAATTGCTTGATGGTTCAAATGACAAAGCATCATCCTTTACTTATACTTGATTCTCAGTTGACTTTTCTTAGTGGGGATGACTTCTCCTTTTCTGCGTGAGACGACTTGTATTAGGAGCAATAAAACATTATTTTATTTTATTTATTTGGGTCGACTTAGTTAGTAAGGATACCTCACTTAGATACAAACATCAACACTCCCTCTTATCTAGGGAGGTATCATCACACTGGAGCTCATCTAGTCATCACGTCAGATTACATACAATCATCTCATCTAACTCCACTTGATCATCACATCGGAGCACATCTGTACATCTCAACTGAGCACATATGATCATCATATCGAAACACATTTGAACATCTCGTCTGAGAACGTCTGATCATCACATAGGAATGCATCTGATCATCTCATCTGAGCACATCTGATCATCACATCATAACACATCTGATCATCTCATCTGGGCACGTCTGATCATCACATCGGAACACATCCGGTCATCTCATCTGAGCACGTCTGATCATCACATCTGAACACATTCAATCATCTCATCCTAGCACGTCTGATCATGACATCGGAACACATCCGATCATCTCATCTGAGAATGTATGATCGTCACATCGGAACAGATCCGATCATATGATCTTAGCACGTATGATCATCACATCGAAACACATTTGATCATCTCATATGAGCACGTCTAATCATCACATATGTCTTATACATCTCATCATCATAAGAAGTTCCATTCGCACACAGGGATACACTCCACAAAGGAGTACTCTCCACAAAGGAGAATGTTCCACAAAGGAACCATCCCACAAAGGGACACACTCCACAAAGGAGCATGTTCCACAAAGGAACCATCCCACAAAGGGACCATATCATCTTTTCAAAGAAGATATCTGATCTACCTGATTAGCTTGGTCATTCTCAACCACAAAGGATTACTTGCTCATACACTTTATCGACCTCAAATCGAAAGGAGGCTACACTCCCTAGGAGAACACTTCTTCCAAGCACTTTATCGATCTCAAATCGAAAGGAGGCTACACTCCCCAGGAAGACACTTATCCAAGAACTTTATTGATCTCAAATTGAAAGGAGGCTACACTCCCTAGGAAGACACTTCTTCCAAGCACTTTATCGATCTCAAATCGAAAGGAGGATACACTTCCCACGAAGAAACTTCTTCCAATTTACGAGTCATTACAACTAGAAGGAGGTGATAAATGTAGCTAGTTCACCCCTCTAGGCCCACACTCCACACAGGAGAACTCTCCATGCATGGGAACATTCCACAAAGGAACCATCCCACACAGGGACATACTCCACAAAGGATTCTGTTCCACAAAGGAACCTTCCCACAGAGGGACACACTCCATAAAGGAGTTTGTTCCAAAAGGGAACCATCCCACACCAGGACACACTCCACAAAGGAGTCTGTTCCACAAAGGAACCATCCCACACAGGGACACACTCGACAAAGGAGTTAGGGATAAGTCTTGTTGTTTTCCTCGCCAACAGCCACACAGGTCATCAATCTCCCTTCTTGAGGAAGGGTATCTCCATCACTCCAATATTTTCCCAAAAGTATGCAAACTTCACTTTAGACAAAGGCTTGGTAAGGATATCAACAATTTGCTCATCTATGGAGATATACTGGAGCTTCACTGCTCCCTTCTGGACTATGTCTCTGATGTAGTGATATTTTATCTCAATGTGTTTGGACTTATCATGGAGCATAGGGTTCTCTGAAATCTTTACACAACTTTGGTTATCACAAAATATCATTGTCACATCAAGCTCATGACCATACAAATTTGCAAGTAGATTCTAAAGCAATACTAGTTCCTTGCAAGATGCACTGGTTGGGATGTATTCTTCCTTGGTTATGTTGAGTGCTAGAGAAGTTTGTTTCTTGCTGAACCAAGAAACCATAGCTGATCCCAAGCTAAAACAACACCCAGAAGTACTCTTTGTGTCAACTGCACTTCCAACCCAATTTGAATCAGTGAAACCTTCTAGCTTCACTCCATTATCTGAGACATATCTCAAACCATAACCCATCATACCGCAAAGCTATCTCATCATATTCTTAGCTGCTACCCAATGTACTTGTCTCAGCTCGACCATGTTCTAACTTAATGTGCTCATTGCATAACAAATATATGGCCTGGTATTAACTAGGTACAACAAATAGCCTAACTGACGGTAGATGGTGGGATCTACAAAATCTGAATATATGGCAACATTATGTAACTTCTATAGATTTTCTTCCATAGGTGTAGCCATGGACTTACAGTCCATCATGCCAAATCAACATAGTGTTCGGGTACACAGGGTACTACCAAAGGACTGAACACCAAGAGAAACCACTTCACACAAACAGATCAGAGATCAACACACCGATGTTTTGACATGGTTTAAACCCTCTTGAGGGAAACACTCCACAGCACCGGCCAAATAGCTTCTACGGGACAATTTATTATGCAAAGAAAGAAAGTTACAAATGAGCTTCTCATAATCGATTAACTAAACAATGACCCTCCATGCTCTTTAAATAGAGATCATGGACCAATCGGGTGTTAATCCACAGATCAAGGCTAGGTTTGATCTAAGAGAAGTTGAGCCGTCGGATCACTCTATGTCGGGAACATATCGTGACCGTCGAATTAAGTATTTAAAAATGCATACTAATGCATACTAAAGAAACACACTATCCCTAACGGATCTATTACACAAGTTGATCTTAAATAACTCCTAAGTGTCTAAATATCCTAACACCCCCCCTTAAGAACAACTTGGGATAGGATTGAAGGATTTACAAAGGTGACACTATTAGGAGAAGGAAGGAGGCATTAGAGCCTATCCCCCCTTAATGACAAGTTCCTGAACTCCTAACATAGATCAAAGTTTAGAAAACTTCGCTTATGTAAGAGACTTGGTGAAGATGTCTGCAACTTGATCATCTGTAGGGAAAAAGAGCACTTCAAGAACACGATCATGAACAAGATTTCTGATGAAGTGCATATGTAGCTCAATGTGTTTGCTGTGTTGATGTAGAACTGGATCTTTGGAAAGCTTGATGGCACTTTGATTGTCACACCAAAATGGAGTAGGCTACTGCTACTCGAATCCAAACTCTGAAAGGATCTGTCGAAGCCATAAAGCTTCCTGACTGGCATTAACTGCTGCTCGATATTCTACCTCTACTGAAGAAAGAGCAAGAGCTTGTTGTTTCTTACAAGCCCAAATAATAGGTCTAGATCCCAGACTGAAAACATAACCTGCAGTAGACTTTCGATCATTAGGATCGCCGATCCAATCTGAATTAGTGAAACCAACCAACAAAGGTTTCCCCCCTGTACTGTAATGAATCCCAAACTGAACTGTACCTCGAATATATCGAAGTATTCTTTTAGCTACTTGCCAATGACTTTCATGAGGTGTCTGCATATAACGGGAAACACAACCAACGGCAAAGGAAAGGTCAAGACAGGAATGAGTCAAGTATAAGAGACTACCAACAAGCTGACGATACAAGGTGGCATCGACATCAGGTGAAGTACAAATGGCAGAAAGTTTGACTCCAGACTGGAAGGGAGAAGGGGCTGGTGTACAATCTTCCATGTGAAAGCGATGAAGAAGGTCACAAGCATACTTAGACTGACAAAGAAATAATCCTTCTTTGGTTTGCAGGACTTGGAGACCAAGAAAATAATGCAAATGTCCTAAGTCTGACATTTCAAAATTTTGTTTAAGACTGGATTTCACATGGGTTATAAGCTTAGGGTCACTACCAGTAATAATAAGGTCATCAACATATAGAACAAGTATGATGAAATGGTTTCCTACTTTCTTGGTATAGACATTGGGGTCAGAATGGCATCTAGAAAAACCAGTGTCAAGGAGAAAGTTATCCATTTTGGCATACCAAGCTCTAGGAGCTTGCTTAAGGCCATATAAGGATTTCTTAAGGCGGCAGACAAGGATAGAGTTATTCTGAACATAGCCAGAAGGTTGTTCCATGTAAATTTTCTCATGTAAATCACCATGTAAGAAGGCAGACTTGACATCCATTTGATGGACTTCCCAGTTGTGTAAGGCTGCAAGGGAAAGAACAAGGCGGATGGAGTTCATTTTTGCAACTGAAGCAAAGGTTTCATTGTAGTCAATCCCTTCAACTTGGGAAAAACCTTTGGCAACTAACCTTGCCTTAAGTCTTTCAACACTTCCATCTGATGCATACTTAGTTCTGTAGACCCATTTACATCTGACAAGTTTTCTTCCTTTTGGAAGAGGTACAAAATCCCAAGTATCGTTCTCCATTAAGGAACGATATTCTTCATCCATGGCTGCATCCCAATCTGGATTCCCTGAAGCTTCTGCAAAAGTTTATGAATCATGATTCTTGGAAACTTGAGCCAAGAGAGAAGAGGCTCGCTGAAACTGAGAACGTGTTCGACGTTGATCTCTAGGATCACCAGCAAGATCATTGGTTGCTTCACATGTTGAATGGACCCATCGAGGAAGCACTTGTGCTGGTGCAACTAGAGGAACATGAGCAGGCGGAGGTGGATTTTCATCCTCACTGTCATCATCAGAAACTGGAGTTGGAAACCTATCAAGGAAGTTGGAAGAAGAAGAGGAAGGCACAAACGCCAAATAAGGCTCACAGGCCAAAGATGGCACAATCGCCGAGTTAGGCTCGCAGGACAAGAGATTTTCATCAAATTTAACATCTTTTCTAATGATTATATCATGAGAATGTGGTTGAACAAGTCTATAACCTTTTACATCTTCAGAATATCCAACAAATATGCACTTTTCACTTTTAGGCTGCAATGCTTTCCGTTTTTCATCCGAAATGTGAGCCCATGCTTCACTACCAAACACACGGAGGTAACTTACATCAAGTTTAGTTTTACTCCATGCTTCTTCTGGTGTTATACCTTGTAATGCTTTAGTGGGGGTGCGATTAACTATGTAATTTGCACAATTAATGGCTTCAACCCAAAATTGAAGACTTAGTCCCTTAGATTGGATCATATAATTAGCCATTTGTTTTAAAGTGCGGTTCTTTCGCTCAACTACACCATTTTGTTGTGGTGTATATGGAACAGTGTGTTGTTGTTGGATGCCTTGTTCAGTGCAGAAAGTAGTGAACTCATTGTTAACATATTCTCCTTCATTGTCAGATCTTAACTTAATAATTTGATGGCCAGATTGTTTTTCCACAAGGGCCTTGTAGGCCAAGAACATGTTAAATACTTCGCTCTTAAGTTTTAGGAAATAAACCCAAGTGCGTCTAGTGTAATCATCAATGAAAGTTAAGAAATATTTGAAACTAGAAAAGGAAGCAGATGGAAGAGGACCACACAAGTCACTATGCACAAGCTCCAAGGGAACCGAGGCGTGCCAAGAGGCACGTTTGTCAAAACTGTCCCAATGATGTTTTCCGAGTACACAACCGGAGCAAACACCATCCCTGCAAGATACCATCGGAAGACCTGTCACTATATTTTCTTTACATAGTTGTTGCAATGAGCGATAATTTAAGTGACCAAATCGCTCATGCCAAAGTTTTCTCAAGATATCACTATGAGCAACAAAAACTGAAGGGAAAGGTGATGACCCAAAGTTGTTAAACTTGTACAACCTGGTAATATCATCAACAATTTCGGTAGCTAGGACCTATTGAGGATCTTTAAAATCCTTGATTACAACTTGGTGAGGCGTAAAGGTCACAGTTTTACCTTCAACAGAATGAGTGATCTGATAGATTGATAACAAATTGCAGGAAATTCTTGGAACACATAGTACATCACTAAAATGACCATTATCTACTGGAACTGTTCCAGCTCCTACAACACCTAGAGATCTATCATCACAAACAAATATTTGTTTGGTGTTGCATTCATGCATAGTAGAAAAGATGGCTTGATCCTTAGCCATATGATAAGATGCTCCAGAATCAGTGAGCCATTCATTTGAAGTAGAAGAAGAAGATGCATTATAAGAATAACCAGAAGCACAAAGTGCATGTCCATGAGAGGCAGATTCTGAAGACGAATCTAGGCTGATGTGGTGCTTCTTCATTGCTGCTTAGATTCATCAGGATTATCTTTCCTGCAATAGTTGCAATGACACTCAGTATTCTTGCCTTTTGGCTTGGATCCTTTGTCATTTTTTAAAGAAGGAGCTGACTGAGAGGGTTTTGGACCCTTGTTTGATTTATTATTGCAAAAAAATTGTTTCTTGGAAGGCTTGGACTTTTCTTTCTATTGGGACAATAAGGCTTTCCCAGATGTATCTGCATTGTTGATTATTCCAAGATGAACGAGTTTATCTTGTTCTCTAATCAAGGAATCACAAAAGGATTCAAGACTAGGCTGTTGATAGCTAGCTGCATTCAAGGATGCTTTCATGGAGTAAAATGTAGATGGAAAAATAGAATATGCAGGTCCAAGTTTGGAAAGATATGATAAATGCATTATTTGTCTTCCTTCTCAATCTTACATTCTGCACATAAGAGTTTAAGAGTTTTGTACTTAGATAAATAATCTTGAATGCATGAAAAGTCACTTGCATTTAAAGAAAGCAACTCATTTTCGAGTTGGTGACCTCGAATTTCATTGTGTTGACCAAACACAGATTCCAACTTGTCCCAAGCAGCATTAGGTTCATCAATTCCATATATGTGGAATTGCAAATCAGTAGAGATTGACATCCCAATCAATCCACGAGCTTCATCACATCTATTTGCCCATTTTATTTTCTTATCATCATCAGTGGGTTCTTTTTCTTTCCCTGAAGTAATTTTGAAAAGTCCCCTACTTCGTAGAACATCCTCCATACGAGATTTCCATGAGAAATAGTTGAAACTGTTAAGTAGAATATCACAAGGGTTGGCCGTATTTGTAAATTAATGGCTGTAAAAGTAGAAACCAATAGTCTGGATGTGAAGAGCTCAAACAAATAGGCAGTTTCAAAAAGAATGGCACTGAAAAATGACTCTGTATGATGAAGTTATGCTTGAACAAAGAAACTGTTGAAGATGTCCCCAATAGTGACGTGGCAGCTAGAGAATGTCCAGCAAAAAAAAAGAACCCCCCTCTTCCCAAGATGAACCTTTTGACAATCACTTTACAAGAAAGTTGCTTTAAGTGAACCATTTTTGTAAAATAAGTGATTTCACTTTTAAAATGATATTACTTTTAAATAGTGCAACAATAAAAAAAACTTAAGTGACTCACTTATATTTTTATTTTTTATTATTTAAGTGAGATGCACTTTTACAATAAAATAACTTGAAAATAGAAATTGCATGCACTTTTTCTTTTAAAAGTAACTTCCTAAGACTTGAACTCAAGACCTATTAAGGAATAAAGCAACTTTGAACCAAGTGAGCTAGATTAAAAGGTATGTAAAATATGGGAATGACGAAGGTTTTTTTTTTTTTTTTTACTCTTCTTGCTCGGTTTGCGTGCTTGCCCTTTTTCCTGCAAAACAAACCACAAATCGAAACAAAAAAAAACTTTTCCACACTTGTGGAGTTAGATCTTGTTAGCTTGCCCGGAAAGTCTACGTTTTCTCTCTGTTTCTGATTTGCGGAGATCGCGCAAGGTGCACGGCAAAGAGCAGATGCAGTCGAGAAAAACCCTTTCCCTTTATGTTTCTGATTTGCCGAGATCACTCAAGGTGCACGGCAAAGAGCATACGCAGACGGGAAAGCAACAATCCAAACCCAAAAAAAATCTAACAGTAAAAAATGATGAAATATGAGATTTTTTCCTTTTAAAAAAAGAAAATAAAAAAATGCGTAACTGTAACATAATACCTTCAGATCTGATGAAATACGTGTTTCTCGAGCAATCGGGAACCATTTTCAATCAAACAAAAACTATTTCCCAATGGAAACGACGCTCCGAGCGCAATGGAACACCTCCCACAGCCTAGAAATGCACAAAAATGCTAGAACTAGAAACCCTTTCGAGTTTCGGCAACAGCAGTTCAAGATCTAGATCATAACCGGAAGCGACACTTCATAAAAGCTCTGATACCATGTTCAGGTACACAGGGTACTACCAAAGGACGGAACATCAAGAGAAACCACTTCACACAAACAGATCATGGATCAACACACCGATGTTTTGACGTGGTTTAAACCCTCTTGAGGGAAACACTCCACAGCCCCGGCCAAATAGCTTCTACGGGACAATTTATTATGCAAAGAAAGAAAGTTACAAATGAGCTTCTCATAATCCATCAACTAAACAATGACCCTCCATGTTCTTTAAATAGATATCATGGACCAATCGGGTGTTAAGCCACGGATCAAGGTTAGGTTTGATCTAAGAAAAGTTGAGCCGTCGGATCACTCTATGTCGGGAACATATCGTGACCATCGGATTAAGTATTTACAAATGCATACTAAAGAAACACACTATCCCTAATGGATCTATTACACAAGTTGATCTTAACTAACTCCTAAGTGTCTAAATATCCTAACACATAGGATCTCAATAGTATACTTTCCTTGTCCAAGGAAAATATCACCAAATCCTTGCCACACCTCTAAGCCCAAGAAATAATGCATTATCCCTAGGTATTTCATTTCAAATTCATGATTCAACTCCCTCTTTCACCGGGCAATAATACTCTCGTCCCCTATGAGAAAGAGGTTATCAACATAAAGTACCAATATCAAGGGACGATCATCATAAACCTTATAATAAAGGTTTTGATCTACTTCACTTCTAGTGAAGCCTAGCTTTGTCAAGTAACTATTGATCCTGGAGTACTAGGCCCATGGTGCCTACTTAAGCCCATACAGAGATTTCTTCAATTTGCAAACATGAGACTCCTTCTCATGTATAAAAAAACCTAAAGTTTCTCCATATATACTTCTTCCTCGATTTAGCCATTGAGGAAGGCAATCTTTACATCCATTTGGTCTATTTTCCAATCCATGACAGAAGCAAGAGAAATAATGGACCTATTAGTAGCATGCATGGCAATTGGAGCAAATGTCTCATCATAATCTATTCCTTCTTTCTGAGAGAAATCATAGGCTACGAATCTGGCTTTGTGTTTCTTCATGCTACCATCTGCAACATGTTTGATCTTAAATATCCATTTGAGAGTTATTACTAACTTCTCTTATGGCCTTGGAACAATATCCCAAACGTAATTTTTCATGATGGACTGATACTCATCCATCATGGCATCTTTCCAGACTTGATGTCCAACGGCCTCCTTAAAATTGGAAGGCTTTGAGTCACTAATGTGACTCATCAAGGATGAGTATCCGGGATATATCTGTGGTCTCTTACTCTCTCTGAATGTACCTCGAGGAGCTGCATGTCCTTCTTCATCTTATAAGGTATCAATAAGACATCCTATCCTCTTTCAGATAATATTTTTAGGAGGCTCGGGATCTGGGATAGGTTCTAAGGAAACATCTTGATGATTTGGATCATGGTATTCAACAATAGGAGCCTCTTGCTCCTCAATATTATCATCAAAGTAAGTTTAACAATATCTCTTAAATGCCACCTCCTCATCAAAGGTTACATATCTATTGATATCAATATGAAGGTGCCTCGGAATATATAATCGATATTCTTTTGAGGTCTCACTATATCCAACAAAGATACGTTTCTTTCCTGAAGGCTCCAACTTGGTCCTCTTTTCCTTCAGGGTTTGATGAGGACATCTGTTATGAACATATATTGTACTGTTTGCTGCTTTAGCCCATAGAAACATAGGAACCCCTTGATCATGAATTAGTGCCTTGTTAGATTCAATGATGGATCTATTTTTCCTCTTAGCAATCCCATTCTGCTGGGGACTATAAGGAACTGAGAACTCCCTCTTAATTCCTGCATTTTTACAAAAATTGTTGAAGTCGTTGGAGGAGTATTCTCCTCCATTGTCTGATCTGAAGGTCTTGATCTTCTTGCCTATCAAGTTTTCTACTTGATCCTTGAATTCCTAGAACTTGGAGAAAACTTCATCTTTTTTTTCAAGAGGTATATCCATGTTTTTCGAGACAATTCATCAATGAAAGTAGCCATATACAAGTATCCTCCCAAGGATGGTACTGGCATAGGTCTACAAATGTCTGAGTGAACCAGGTCTAGGATCCCTTTGTATTTTCTGTCATTGGATGGAAAGGAATGCTTGGAATTATTCCCAATTACACATCCTTTACATACACCTTCATGTTCATTTGGAATATCTAGGATACATGTGACCATGTGTCTCAAGGCTGGAAAATATCTAGAGTGTAAGTGAGAAAATCTACGATGCCATAGCTCACTCAAACTGTAAGATTCATGAACAAGATATTGAGTTGGTTGACCTGTCAATCTGTAGAGACCCCCAAATCTGGTACCAATAATGCTACCTAAATCAATGCTTCAGTCTTTAGGCCACATGAGTACTTGTCCATCTAGAAAGGAAACTCTCATACCTTTATCTTCCAAAGCTGAAATGGATACAAGGTTATTCTTTAGACCTAGTACAAGTAGCACTTTTCCCAAGTGTAAGGAGTCACCTAAGCCTTGTTGGAAGGATGTTGAACCAACTCCTTTTACTTCATACTTGGAATTGTCACGAGTTCAACCTGAAGAGAGGCATGCTTGTTTGAAAAGCTTGAAAGAGGATCTTGAGAACCTGTCATGTGTCTAGATGCACCACTATCTATTAACCATTCATCATTGTTAGAGATGGTACCTATGAGAGCTGTAACAAGGAATTATTCTTTCCCAATGACTTCTTGTTGATCTTTTCAATATGCTTCTCCTTAGTTGTAGAAGCATTAGGCTTTCCATTTCCTTTTCTATTCTTCCAGCATTCTAAAGAAATTAAATGGCCCATCTTGTCACAAGAGTAACATCTAAGTTTGGATTTGTATTTCTTGATCTTTGGAATTTGAACTCCCTTAATCCCTTTCTTGCATTTGCTTCCACTTTCCTCTAATATGTCGTATATTCTCAGTCCAACAACCATATTGATTGAAGACTCGAAAAATGAATCTTGTTTCAGAAACCCTAGCAGGAGAGGGTCGAAAAATGAAGTTCGGATTCTTGCGAAACTGAATCCACAAATAGATGTGCCTTATCAAGGCGAGTTGAGAGAAGGTAGGATCGAGCAAATTTGTGGATCGGACAACACAAAACTTGAAACCCTAATTTCTGCAGTAACTGTAGCAATTGCAGAATTAGGTAAAAAATGAAACTTCTCAGAACTGAAATTTTCCTTCACCAAAAGATGAGCCTTCCCTAGGGAGAAATTTCCAATGCACTTTTCAAGCCAAACTAAGAGGGGAAGGCCCTGAAATGTGAAACCCTAGTTTCTTGTCCCCAACAGAAATTAGGTCAGATTTGAAAGTTCTCTGACTATAAATATTCCTCGATAGATAACTACGTCTTCCCAGGGTGAATTGAGTACAGGTCTTTCTAGATCAATTATGTAGATGGAAGCCCTAGTTTCTGGCATTTGTCTCTTTCAGCAGTGCTCTGATACCATGTTAATTTTATAATATAGCAGTTATGGTTTATATTATAAGCATCCCAAGAAATAACTGAAAGAATAACAATGCACACAAATTTTTATCCTAGGAAACCACAAGGGAGAAAACCCAACAACCTTCTTATTCCGAGATTCAGTACATAGAGCAGATAAAGATTACAAGAATAAAATGACAGATAAAAAATAATCTTCTCCAACCCATAAACTATCTTCCTCTGATTGGTGCACACATTTCCAGCTGACTTGGATGGATTGCTTGATGGTTCAAATGAGAAGGCATCATCCTTTATTTATACTTGATTCTGAGTTGACTTTTCTTAGTGGGGATGACTTGTATTAGGAAAAATAAAATATTGTTTTATTTAATTTATCTAGGCCAACTTAGCTATTGAGGATACCTCACTTAGCTACAAACATCAATAGTTTATACGTCAACTTCCCGATGGTGCAACTTCTACATACAAATCCATTTAGGGTGTTCCTTTGACCATTACAAAGGTTAAATCATGCTCTATGAGTTTGGTAGGCTGCACAATCAAAGATTCAAATAAGCGTACCTCCACTACAAAAATGCAAGGAACATGCCCAAAAAAACACACTAAAAGTTTGAGACCTCAAAACCTAAAGTAAATCTGCCAAGATGTCGAAACATTCTAAATTAGTGGAACAGGTGGGTGGCCACTAGTATCCACTTAGATCAATAAGTTCAAAAAATTCCATAATGAAAATACTACCAATGAAGTTTGAACATAAAGTTAAGAAAACACACAATCAAGGAAAGAGAAAAGAACTAAAAATACATGTTGAACATAAAAAAGTCACTTCCCCTTAGCCACATTAATTTGTAGTCTAGGTGTAAAGCGGTGACCAAAATGAGTAAAACTCTTCCTCCAAATGAAAATAGAGCCTATTTTTTTATAAGCATTAATTCCACAAACTTGGATAACTTCCACGATGATCATTAGTTTGTTTCTTTGTCTTTTTTTTCGATGAAAAAAATCACGGGAAAACCTCAGGCACTTCCCCTCATTTCGAGGATAGTACCCATGGTAAACTATTCAGTTGCAGTGATTAGGCAACCTAACCCAATGAGGAAATCAAGTGAGGCCCTATGCATAACCACCCAGGGATTTGACACCGAAACTTTCTACTTGCTTTTCACAGCTCTTAGCCACTTAAACTAACCTATTAAGTTATCTTAAAATATTATTTGTTATATAAAAAATCATTGAAATAATAGCAAATTGGATGAATACCTAACCCTAAAAAAAACATGCCATAGTGTTAGAAAGGTGATGAGAACATAATAAGGGACTTATAAATACTAATATTTCTTTTGGAAAGTAATTTAATATAATCTTTATTCTATTATTTATAAGATGTATTTTTTTAAACAATTTTTTCCGTTTCTCACCATTTTAGTTGAAAGCAAAGAAATTTTAATACACATTTCCTTTCTTTAGAATTGAGTCTTTTATTTTCTTCAAATTTGTAAATATTGGAAGGTGACTTATAGTTTTGAATATTGCATTTTCTACTTGGTGGGCAATTAAGTTCAATTGTGAGTACGCTGGAATTGTTCTTGTAGTGGTTGAAGGGCATTGATTTATCTTTTAACTTTGTTTGAGTTAAAATAACTTAATTATGTTTATACTAAATATATTAGTAAAATTTGAGATATATCTTAATCTGTAATATATTAAATGAATTTAACTTGTATATCGTCACTAAAACCAATTATTATTTAAATTAGCTATTACAAATACACAAAACAAGTACGAAGGACGAACTTACAGATAACCTTGATATGTCGTTGCATTGTGTTGTCAAGTTTATTTAATATAAATTCCTTTTGTTCCCATTAAATATATATTAATAAAAATAAACATATTTTATTTTTTATATTTTCGAAACTAGGTTAATCTTTTCAATGGGTGGGGTCAATCTCTTCACACAAATACCTTCTCAAATTTCCAAATAAAACCACACAAAATCAGTGAAACATCTAACTATTTCCACTTGTATCAATATACTATTTCCATATTTAAATAAACCTAATGATTAGATTATTATTAATTATTAAAATAACCTAGTTAGATTCCAACTACTTTGGTATCGAGATTAAGTGGGTTAATATTGGTATCGAATCTCACCATTGATCTTAAATCATAAGATGAAATGATACGCAATGTGATGTATTTTGAGTGTGATGTAGTATGAATATACATTTTTATTTTTAGGTGGGCTATATATGTGTGAGAGATACATATGTATTTTGAAAATGATGTTATATATATATATATATATATATTATTTTTTTAAAGTAGATGGGTTATATATATAAAATTACTAATTTACTTTAAAAATTAATGTATATATATATATAAATATAAAATCACCAATTCACTTTAAAAAATAATATATATATTCATATTACATCACATTCAAAATATATCTCTCACATATACATACACACGTGTATATATATATACACACATGTATGTATATATATATATATTTCATCTTTATTCTATTATTTATGTTTATTTTATTTTTTCTATTAAAAATATAAAAATAATTATAATTATTATGATATTAATAATTATATATATAATTGTTCATCTTTATTTTATTATTTATGTTTATTTTATTTTTCCTATTAAAAATCTAAAAATAACTATAATTATTATGATATTAATAATTATATTTAAAAATTAAAAATTATTATTATTATGTTAATTTATTTGACTTCTCTACCTTAAATTTTCTCATCTCCTAACACCTATAACTCCTTATTGTTATAACACATAACTCATAACATATAATCCCTATCTTTGTGATCTCCCCCAATGCATAACCCTTATAAACCTCAGCCCTTATGGCCCCTAGCTAATATAAATCATGAACCATAAAACTCAACATTTACCTCTTAAAGCATAGTTGTCAATAACTCTATTATCATTCCTCAACTTGCGTTCACATTCCTCTTTCCCATGAACTCGTTCACCGATGGATATTTCCACCCTACATTAAGCTTCAACTACCCCTTTTTGTTACCTCTAATGACCACGTTCCACCTAACACAAATCGCAATACACAACTATGCAAACAATGAGAGTGTCCCAAAATAACAAGAAGAAGAGATAAATGCCAATTAAACAAGCATGTCCCCAAGAGCTTGCATAAATTCACTAGATATCCCCAACCCCACTACATAATAACCAACTTTGAGCCTAAAGAGAACCAAAAAACACACAACATAAATTGTATGTCAGAGAGAAACCACAACTAGATAACCAACAAGGAAACATTCTATAGAACTCCCCATAATTAAACAATATTGAATCGCCTACATGCCTACAATGCCATTGATAACTTCACATGCCAGATAGGGGATGGCGTGGAATACATAATTCTTGTGAGTAAACTATATGTAAATTCCAAGGTACTTTGGTGGAATTGGAAATTGGAAATCCCCATCATAAATGTAGATATTATGGTCGGGGCGTGAAGATCGGAACCCCCTTGACATAACCAACTTCTAAATGAACTTTTATGTTGGCTTGAAGGTTTGTTAGTGTGTTCTAATCCCATAACACCTAGCAATAATAAATTTCATCAATCTTTAGCACAATGAAATTATGCTTTGTGTCAACCTTGGTACGTGTCAATTTTGTAATGTAACCTCTAATACAAACATATGTGGTACGTGCCAAATTTGTAATGGTAACCTCTAATACAAAGATTTGATGAGAACATATGAATCACCAATAACAATACTCATTGATTCCTTTCTCCTTGATAATGTTTGAATCACCGATTTATTAGCTTATATCTAAATAAACTAAAGTTACTTAGTTGTATAATAGAGATCGATTTCTTTTAAGGTCCTTGTTGGTGTTGTTATTTTGGCTTATTCCAAAAGTAACATAAAAGGTTCCAAGCACTTTATTCAACCATATGAATAACAAAATGAGAGTGGACTATATAAACATATCAACCTACATTTTAGTAGATATTCCACAATTATCATCAATGTAATTTTTACTTTACATTATACAAATTGCAAGCAAAAGAAAACCTTTCTCAATTTAGATTCCAAATCCTATAACACTCCTCCTAGTCAACTATAATAATAAAATAATAATAAAATGTATAGCTCACTCTAAGCCTTGCATTCAGTCCATTTGTTCATTAATTATATCTACAGAGAAATATAAGGATATATGGCCTCCACTTTCTATTTCCTTTATTCTTCCATTTTCTCCCTTGCTTTTTTTTCTTAAATACTACTACATTATATGTTATTTTATCTTCTTCTTGGTTTTCAAACTCAACTGCCTCTCATCCTTATCTTTAAATAAATTTAAGGTGTTTAGTCTATATATCATAAAAGGATTTCTTATGATGTCCCTTTCCAAAAGTAACAAGAATGATTATAATTGTCACCTTTGACAACATCAATCCAATTGTTCCAAATCCCACAACACCCTTCCTAGCAAATAGTTAAAAAAAATATTGTATTTTTTTCTAATATTTACAACTTATCCATCTATTCATTAATGATGATCACAACTACAAGGCATTATATCTCCATAGAAAGACCAAAAATTCTATGGAGATCGTGATGGGGAGAAGAAATTTGGTGGAAAAAATAAGGGAGGTGATGAATCTAAAGGTGATGGTGAAAACAAGAAGAGTGGAGGAAAGAAAACTAAGTCCCTATTACTAGATTTTTCATTGAGTATGTTCATCTTCCTATCTCTTCAGTGATTAAAATGCAAATTACTTCTTTATGATGTAACTCTATTATAGTACTATTAGAAGACTAGTACTAAAATGCTTATTTATAGTACTATTCTAGAACTATGTTCTAGGCAAGGAAAAATCCTCAAGGAACTAAAATGTTGTGATTTGAGGATATCAAGGTCTTATCAAGCTTACTAAAGTCAATTAGTCTAGTAGGGAATATTGCTTTAGCACGAATATAAGTTAGGTGCTATGTCACAATACTAGGTAATTAGCATCATCTTGGATGGTAGTTGTTTTTATTATTTAGTGTACTGTATTAGGTTGAAATTCCAAGAGAAGAGATGGGTTACATAAAGGATATATCCTTTCCTAATTTCTCATTCATAATTTGTTTTCATATAGTAGTAGAACAATATTTTCATACAATGAACTAGCTGAGGATAAAAACCTACATCTAAGGTGAAGCATCCATAACTATCCCTAATATTATTTCTACTCTGCAATATACAAATACCCAGAAAAAAAATAAAAATAAAAATTTGTTGCCTTGGATTCCAAATCCCATATCTCCCCTCCTAAAACACCCCCCAAAAAGAGTATATATATATATATAATCCTTATGTTCAATCCATCCATTCATTAATTATAATAACAACTACAAGCCATTATATCTCTACAAAGACACCAAAAATTACATGGGATCATTCCACATAAGAAGGATGGAGACAATTAGGAAGGGGATAACGATGGAGGATGGAGGCAAGATATAAGGGGGAAGAAGAAGGAAGGTGGTGATGGTGGAGATAATAAATATGATGGTGGGTAGAAGAGGGAAAGTGGAGAAAGAAAAAAAGGAGGAGATGATAAGAAGAGCAATGAAAAATCCATAAGTTATGGTGAAGAGAAGAAGGGTGAACTCGGCAAAAATGAAGTCCATATTCCTAGATATGTCATTGAGTATGTCTTATTAGGGCCTTATAAATCCCACGAAAATAAAATAAGTTGATAGGAAAGAATTATTTAATATCAATCTATATTAGGTTGTATATGACAACATTAGGCACTTAGTATCACCTTGAATGTTGTTTTTTCCTCTCTAATGTAGAGTATTAGTCTAAACCTTGAAGAGAAGAGAGGGATTTCAAGGAGGATATGCTTTCCTAAATACATAAATATATGTTTGAAACCTTGTGTTCTATATCATTTCCTTCATAGTTACCTTATTATTCTTCACAATAGGTTTTATCATTCCCTTCATAGTTACCTTATGATTCTTCAAATCAATTTTTGAGGACTCTACTCTCCTCAATGATAATTTTGAACTCCTTGAAAAAATGCCATCAAAATTGTGTGCAAATATGACACTAATTTCATAGCACATATATTTTATGAAAACATAATATCATGATGTTAATGCGACAATATATATTTATGAATAAGATGCTAACTTGATGCATGAAGAGATGTCTCAACATTTTCCCCCTTGAAGCTTAGTGTTTTAGAGAGACTAGGGATTATCGGAAGATACTTTAGCTTTACCTTTCTCATGGTCCAAATCTTTCCCTAGACCTAGTGCTATTATACCTTTCCATTGTTCAATGAGCTCATATCTTGACTTGAAGGGTAATTTGTGAAGATACTCTTCTCATTATGTTGAATAGTCCACTATCCCATCCTCCTCCATTCTCCCCTTAAACTCCCAAAACCACCAAACCTGATATTCAATATATCTAAGAAATACATATTAATGTATTAATACATGAAAACATTTCATATAATGAACATAATCTTTTTCCATATAACTAAAACATGGATAATCAATGTTTTGATACATGGAAATATGTAATGCAATGAAGAGAATCTTGTAGTGAATCATAACAAGTAAACTTATTTTATCATTTGCAACTTTGGAAACTAGCCTTATTGATTACATGCCTTAATTATTTTCTTAAATAATATTTGAAATATGGAAAAAATAAGATGTGATAAATAGCATTTTTTTGTCGGAGGGTCTCGGAGAAACTGCAGTAGCCAAATTAGTCATTCGACGTTTCAAATCAATAGTAGGATCCATCTTCAGGACGAATAGTCAAGTTTTTATAAGGAGCAAAATATCTCATTTATATAGTAATTAGTTGTAGAGATAAGTAAAGGTCAGCCATAGGTGATCAGGGTTTTGAGATTTAGTAGTTAAATAAAGTTTTTAATCTTAAAATATTTAAAAATATTTAGAAAAACTAAATTATATTACTAAGAATAATGATAGGTTATAAATTTAATCTTATTGCCCCTATAGTCTCTTAATATAATTAATAACTATTTAAATTCTATGCTAATTTAAATGAAAAATTTATTACTTCTATCCAATTAGTCATAATTTCATTAATGTTGATAATATTAGGGTTGTTTAGTTAAATTATATTTTCTAAGACTAATCTAAAATTTAATATTATCAAACTCAAGTAGAGTAATTTTAGGTTGATTAGGGTTAAATATAATAATTGTTATTAAATTTATTAATATTATGGAATGTTTAAAATTTATTAGTATTGTGTAGTAGGTTTATAAAAAAAATTAATTTTGAATTTTTGAATTTAGAAGCTATGTCGATGAGGGTTGATCATGTTAGGGTTATTTAAGAGAAATAATTTAAGATTAGTAGTATATTCAACACCAAACATTAAGGAAACCTTAGAGAGCCAAAAATTAGGGGGGGGATTAAATTATCTTAATCTCTGGTTTACTATAGAAAGAAGCCAAGTAGTGCTAATCTCAAGGCCTCCATCCATGTTTAGATTGTTTGGGTTTTTAATGATTTCCACTGATTCTCTAATTTTTCTTTTAAAGTAATGGCTTTCCCTAGCTAAGATCTTGGTGTCTTCTAGGAAAATATGGTGTTTGGTTTTGGAATAGTGTTCATAAAGAGACGAGGTTTGACAAAGGGTCGAGAAAAGACTAGAAGTGTGGAATAGGCTACTAGTCAATGGATGCGGAGAGGAGTCTGCATGTGAAGAGGAGTACATTCGGAACCTAACAGGAGAGAACGGGACCGCAGAATGTTCCCCAGAAGAGGGAAAGATGCTGGAAGATGTCCATGAGGGGACCCAACCAAAGTACAAGGAAGATGCTGAAGAAGTGGTCGAGTCATCATGACCAAAGGAGAAGATGGGAGAGTCAAGTGAGGACTCCCATGAACAATTAGACGAGCATAGAACCGATGAGGTGGAAGTGCAGTCGGGTGAAAGGACCGATGAGGAAGTAATGGTTTTGGTTGAAGAAGCGATCAACGGGGTGAAGGTGGACAATGACCTTCACATAAGTGGATATGAAGTGAACATTGAAACTACCAACGAAGCTGTCGATGAGAATCCCGACGAGACTCAGGCAGAAAGCGGTAGGAGTGAAACTATCGTCTTTGACGAAGACAATGGAGCAGCTGCTGTGGAGAAAAGGGTTGGGAAGTGTTCCATGGAGATCCTAGATGGAAAGGAAACCAACGTGGAAGACATTTGACATCCATGGTCGGAAGAATGGAAGCAAGTCATAGAAAAACTTATAGTGGAAGGTGATTCTGCGAAGGTAGCAGTGAGTTTGTGGCGGATAGAGGAAGAAATTGCAGTCGAGATGCAAGCCACCGAGTTCAATGCGATAGGTGAAGTGGGAAGAAAATCCCAAGGAAAAGTCAGGTTAGTCGAGGAGTTGTCGACAAAGTTGCCGAGGAGAAGCAACATCCCAAACAATTCAATTAGTCTGCGGAGGGAGTTGTCACAACAGATAACGTCGAATGTAGAGACCAGATAGAACCGAAGAGTTTTGGAACGGTCGGACATGAGTTCGACAAGGGAGAGAAGGCACGGGGTGAACTCCGAGTTGAGGGCCATCCGTGCGATTGGAACTGGACAGAGGTTTCCAGTGGAGAAGACAGTTGGATGGAACGACTGTTGGAATGGAGCTATGTGCTTCATCGAAAATGGAGACAAGATTGGACACCACCAATTCTGGAGTAGGAATAACACCATGGTCGAAGCCATGAGGAAGACTCCAAGAAAGGCATCGACGTCGACGAAAATGGAAGGTCATAACCGAGGACGTAGTTCTTTTCGTACCCCGGGAGTCTGATGCAGGGGCATCCAAGCCTAAGAGAAGTAGTCGGGCATGACCAATAGAAGGTGCCCAGAGGACAGTCGATGACCTGTAGGACAAAGGGAGATGATAGTCGACACGAGTAGTTGAGTCGTGGGGTTTTCGGTCCAGAGGCGACTGGTGGCCGACAATTGACAAAGGTTGAGAAATGGTCGAAGGTGATACCAACAAGAAGAAGGAAGTAGTCGGGAGCTGATAGTGACCAATGGAGACAGTTGAAGACTCGGGAGAGCAGTCGACCACAGGTAGTCAATGAGGAATGGACAATGAGTGGCCAAGAGAAGACTTCAATCGAAGCACCAAGTTGTATTGGAGTTGAGACTAGTCAGAGGACTAGGCGAGTCGGTGACGACACCGATGTAAAGAATGCTGACTACATCAGAGTGGTCAAAGGATGAAGATGATGAGACACCAGAAGGGATCAAATGGATTGATGGTTGAGTCGTAGAGCTGGTTCGATGTAGTAAAGCTAACTAGGAGAAATGCGCGAGTGCTTAAAGTGAAGAAGCTGATCAAATCCTGGCTGAAGTGAGGATCAGTCGAGTGCTAGTCAGAGAAGTAGTGAAAGATGAAACCATAGAAGAAGTGTCAAAAGGAGAACCAACACGGTTGGCTGAGCACAAGCCGACATACCAGAGTGTAGACTGGGCCAACCGGTGTATGAACAGTCTGTTAAGATTTAATATGCTAAGACAAAAAAATACCAACATTACATTCCATTTCACATTAATAGCATATAAAGGATCACTGAAGAAACAACAAGCACAACATAAATACAAGAGAGACAAATTTATCCTGGGAAACCCTCATGGGGTAGAAAACCCAGCAAAGCTTCCTCAATATAGATGACCAGCAATATACAAAGATGCAAACCAAAGACCTGATCTCCTCCTCCTTCATAGCAGACCTCTCTCTCACAAGTGCGCTACATTTCAAGTGAGGGAAGTGTGTCAAATGAGGAGCTCACGTCCTCTATTTATACACATCTCCGACTTGTACAATATATTAACTAGGTCGGCCCCAACTTTACCATTGGGTTAAACACCCCACTAAAATTGACTGGGCCGACCCCTCTAGGGTGGTCTAACAACCCTTTGACCCACATAACACATACAGGGCCAACCCCCACTAGGGAAGTTTAATAACCCAAGTTACCACATTCCGACGGAGGAATAAACATCTCCAGATATACAATAAGATCTCCACGGAGGAATGAAACATCTCCGGGATAATAAAGTACAAATATAATATTCTTTGAAGTTACAATATTTCAACACAGTCGGAGCAGAGCGACTGGAAGCTGAAGGAAGATAAGTTGGTAAATTGAACCGACAGAGAAAATCGACTAGGGGGATCGTCGACGACCGCTGGTGCGAAAAGGACACTGCTGTCGAAGCCAAGTAGTAGTGCAGAAGTTCGAGGGTTGACGAGGTGCGAGGTCAACATCGATAGAGAGCACAGAAAGGAGAAGTTGGGAGTCGACAAGTTGCCAAACCGCGACACTGACAGGATTATGGCAGAAGCCAAGCATGGGGGAAGGGGCAAATTTAAAGGCAGCCATAGAGACCAAGTGAAGAATTCACAAGGAATTCAAAGGCCGATAGGTAAAGAATGTTGGCGTGTGGAAGTATAGAAGTGCAGCCCAGCAATGGGACCAACAACTGTTGCATGTCAAAGAGGCACAAAGGTCGAGGAATATACAGGATGAGGAAGTAGACCTGCAGCCACTGAGGGTGGTTGAGGAAGTTAATAACAATTAATACGGTGGTTGGGTCTATTTTAGACGCCATCGTAGAGGAGGGGTTATGTAGGAACGGTAAGGTGCACTGACAATTATGGATCTGTCAGATCAGATATCGAGTGACAGGTGCAGAGAAGGACGTCTCGGGGAGTGGAGTTGACCTCGGGAACAGCAACAGAGGAAGTAGAAGAGCGGTACGAAGGCACAGTGAGGAGGATCCGATCCATTTCTCATTGAGCGCTTTCATTCTATAGAGGCCGTGAGAGGGAGGAGGATCACACACAGCTGAGAAACACATAGGGAGGAAGAGATCTCATTCTGTATATTGTAACAGCTAAGGCCAACCTATTTAATTGTTTACATGTAATTTTGTACATGATTTAGATTAATAGAAAAGCCAACTTCCTGGCATCCAGTTCACATCTAGTCTGTGTGAGTGACTGTCTGCATTGTTGTGTGTTTTGTTAAGCAAGAGGTTCCGACCGACCTGCCTTGCATCAGAATATAATTTTTAATACCTTCCAAGAAAAAATACTTCTTGATCTTGTGGTAAGTTTTCAAGAACCATAAACATCCACCTATAGGAAAAGTGTGCAACTCGAAAAAGACCTTCTATTTGAGTTGAGAATTCTTACATAGATATAGGTGATTCTAGTACCATAGTGAATCATTCTTCCACACAAATTTAGTTAGTAAAATAGGGTCCTCTTGTAGTTGTTGAAATATATTGCATGATTTATAATCCAATTTCCTTTCTATATTTGCTTCTTCTTGTAACACCCCATTATAGATAGGTTGATGTGCACTATTGTGCTTGAAGGCATTTTTCACATTCACTTATATGAGAAACAATTTAAGTGTTCATCCTTTCAAACAAAGATCCATTGTTTGGGACATGACATCTCAGAAGATGGCATTTTGGTCAATCCACCTATGATTGAGGCAATCTTGCAGTGACCGACGCCAACGAATGTCCATGGGGTACAAATCTTTATGAGATTGGTAGGTTATTACCGAATATTTGTGGAGGGGTTTTCGAAGATTGCAGGCCCTATCACGGAGTTGCAAAAAGAAGAAAAATAAATAGGATTTGTTGGACACCCTTGAGTTGGGATTGTCTTGAGGACAAGGTCCTTGTCGGTCTAGATTTGATCCAACATAAGATGCAATGAATACAGGAACAATTGAAGGAGTTTAGGAAAAAAATAAAAGTTATCAAATAGATAAGCATGATGAGATTGGAATAGAGTGTTCTTGCAGGTGAGGCAATAGAATAATTTCATTAAATTGACAGGGAGGCCAATTTGTCACCATGGTTTGAGGGACCATTTGAGTTCTGTTAGTAATTGGGCCTGATTTATTACTGTCTCATTTTCCATCTTTACTGATTTCAATGCATGATATTTTTTCATATTTTTCTATGTGGCATTATATGTCACATCCATCTCAAGTCGACGACTTGAGTAATTGTAGATATCAAATGAGGGAGCCTTAGTGGCTAAGCTGATTCATATTATGGAGCAACAAATTCGACAACTTCGGTGTCAATTGGTTGATCAAGTCAAGGTTCGGTGGGATAGCTAAAATACCAGCTTTGCAACCTAGGAAAATGCATCGAAGATGCGTAGGCAGTTCCCTTACTTATTCTAGAACTTTGGGACAAAGCTTCCTGAAGTGAGGGTGTATGTAGTGTCGTGTTTTTGTGATAGAATATAGAAATTAAGTATAGACCATATATCTAATGATGATTTTTCTTTGAGGGAATTCAGTTGTGAATGACCAGTTATGTATGGCTTAGACTTAGACTATGTGATGCTTTATCTTAGGGACATTTGGTTTTCGATTATCTAGACTGGTACATATTGTTATCTATGTGATATTAATGATGGTTCCATATGATTATGTTATGATGGACATGTTATGATCTCATTGATAATTATGCTATTTTTATGTTATGATTGGATTATGATGTTGATGTGATAGAGAACTCACATGATCATGATATGATGTGATGATGATCTGTAATACCCTCTGGTTTATCCCCTGGACATATTATTATTGTTGTATGTTGGACACAGTGGCACACGGTGCCTATAATATGGTTTGCACATTATTATTATTATTATTATGTTTAAATTACAAAATAATTAATAAAAAAAATACAACTGAACGACTGATGCCAGGAAAGAGAGTATGAGGAACCATGATGTTACGAGCAAGGGGTTGTGGAAAATTGTTTACCTATGTGTGTTGATCCTATGTGCAAGTTGTCCACCCTTCTTATGTACTTGATGGACCCTCTTGGTTATGCACCCTGATGTGTAATGTCACTCCTTGTCTTTATTTACCCTGAGATTAATTGTTTTATGTTGATGTATATGTAACTTCGGAATGTATTTCACATATATGTATATTGTATTCCTATAGAGATGGTATTATTACTCTATAAGGAAGTGTCGTCATTTATATTGTAAGTGTCGTAACTTATACTTGATGGGTTATTAGACCACCTTGTTTGGGGTCGGCCCTCTATAAGTCATGTGGGTCAAAGGGTTATTAGACCACCCTATTGGGGGTCGGCCCACTCAGCATTATGTTATGTGGTTAAGTTCGAGCCGACATGAGTTAGGTAAAAAGGAAAGTCAAGTCAAGTATAAATAGAGTGCGGGAGGCACTCTATTTGCTCACTCACTTCACACACATGCTCTCAAGGAGGAGAGGCGCACTTATGGAGGAGGAGGATTGCTGCTAGGTTATGGATATCTTTATTGGTTGGTTGTATCATTGCTCTATCTATCTCTGAGGAAGTTATTGGGGTTTTTCACCTTTATGGTTTTCCCCAAGTAAATCTTTGTGTCTCTTGTGTGCTTGCATTATTGTCTCCATGATTGATATGCTGTAGATATGCTGTACATGTTGTTCTCTAAGTTAAGATCCTAGATCATATTGAAGTAAATTCAGAAAATTTAACATGGTATCAGAGCTAGCCTGAAAGAAGGCATGATATGGCATGTATGACACTTGTTGCACTTACGATGCTAGGGCTTGATATAGCAAAAACCAGTCATCGTAGCACTTTCGCTATAAATCCGTTTTGGTGAAGTTTTCGGATATGAAATTGTTACAGGCCGAAGCTAAGATCTCCAGGTATCTTGTGTCCAAAGGACAACCTCTAATTCATTGTACTTTGTGATTTATGATCTGTACAATATAGGGTTTCTGCCTCTTCCAGATCTGAGTCAAAATCAGGTGACCTTGGGAAAAAGGTCATATCATGGGCTAGGAAGCTCCAAATGAAATTTCGTAAAAAGTGACAGGTAGCACACAGTCTGTACTATCGCAGAAAACTTTTTCAGAGGCCGAAGTTAAAACAGTGACACGTGGCACGCCGTACAAGTTCGCTCTCCTGTTTTATCCCAAAACAGGTCACGTTGCGACATTTGGCATAACTCTCTCTCAGAGAATCCAATTGAGGTCAGACCTATCAGGATAGAAAGATAACAGGTCAGGATATCTCAGGAAACTTTTTCAGACCCTGTGGATCAAAAATTTCGGAGTTACACCAGAAACAATCAGGTACATATTTCTGTCAAAACAGAATTATTTTTTGGTACCTTCATTCATGGCTTCCGGAATTTAGGGCTTTGGAGAAAGTTGGAATTTTTG
Source organism: Larix kaempferi (assembly GCA_027924585.1). Taxonomy (NCBI): domain Eukaryota; kingdom Viridiplantae; phylum Streptophyta; class Pinopsida; order Pinales; family Pinaceae; genus Larix; species Larix kaempferi. The sequence goes on along the minus strand of BSBM01000579.1, from coordinate 2,678,707 downwards.
TAATCGGAGACCACGGCTGGATGCTACTCATCAAAATAGAAATTTAGAGACCAATATCAGAATTTTTGGTTGGGCAGAAGGCCGGGCTTGATTAGACCCTAGTTCGGGACTTTGATCAGAAAAGTGGAAAATTAGGGCTTCTGTAAAAATGGGAATTTTTGAAATCTGTGACCACGGCTGGAAGCTCCTCAGAAAAATAGAAGCTTAGGGCTTTGGATCAAACATTTTGATGGGGCAAAAGAGTGGGCTTCATCAAACCCCAGTTCAAGGTCACGTCCAGTGAATCCGAAAGTTTCAAAGGCAAAATTGAGGAGTGAAACTTTGCAGTTTTCAATTTCTGAATATACCAGTTTGATCAGCTCATCAAGGCGCATATTTCTATCCTTTCGGAAGTTTGAAATTCAAAGTTTGAATTTTTGGGGTTTCTCTGACAAACCCATATCCAGCTCCAGGTCCAGTTCTTGCAAATCAAGTGGATTGGGTTAATCGTAGAAGAAGATGGATTGGTCACCTGCATAAGTGAAGGAGTTCCTGTTTCAGAGGGAGATGAGGCTAAGGCCTTACATAAGAAGATTACAAGCGATCTCGACAGGTATGAATCATCGAGGTATGTTTCGATATTTGTCCATGATTAAGTTTATGGTATGTTTGTCTTCATGTTATTACGGTTAGTACAATCTTGATTTTAGATTTGTCGTATCACCTTAACAAAATTATGAATGCATGATAGAAGATATTCATTGGTTAGGTTGTTGACACTTATGATTGTACTAATGCATTATGGTGTTGTATGAGGTTTATGTTGTCTACTAACATGAAAGGTACACCAAGAAAGACAAATCATGTTCTGGTCCAAGAACATATGATCATGATAACATGAGGACAAAGATTCATCCATTGTCATGGATCTCATAGAAGATCCATTTACGAGGTATGTATAACTTGGTTTTGTAATAGTTAACCTATGAGATATACAGGTTACTAGCACAAGTCATTGAAAAAGAACAAGAAGACATCATGTGAGTATGTTAGACATAAATAGCTAGCATGCTAATCCAGGTATGTTTTTCCTATATCAAGATAGAATCTTACCTTGTGTTAGGATCTTATACTGTTGTTGATAATGATTATTCATGAAGTCATAGGTTTGAATAATCATGATTGTATGCATTTTATGTTTCTTACCATAATTGATGATATGACTAACCAGAAGAATCATGATGGTATAGGTTTGAGTAATTACAGGTTTAGACATGTTATGTTTCTTATGATTTGACTAACCATAAGAATCCTACATAAACCTTGAATGCTAATGCTTATTATTTCTGTTTGAAATGATCATGACTATACATGCTTGATATTATTGTGTTTTAATAGTATACTAATGAATGTATGATTTTATATGAGATCACAAGGATAACACATTCATGATACTAATAAGCATGCATAGGGACCAAGGATGAATATGAGATTCAAAACAGGTAATCCAGGAAGCAAAGATCAAGAGGGAGTACATTCCAGTGGTTTATGCAAGGATGCAGATATTCAGAGGGAGTTGACCATCTCTCTACATCCCACAACAGAAAGGTGTAGAAGAATCTACTTCAGATTAGGACTCCAGCAGCTCCTGCAAGGAAGCGAAGACTCAGAGGGAGTCCACCCAACGAACAAACAAAGATAAGTATTTGAATTGTCATTTCTTAAATAATACTATTCAATAATGTATATACTGATGTTCCTAGAATTAGGTTGTGTATTATGCATATTAGAATAATTGCATTGATGAACAGTATACTCCTAATATGCATGGGTAAGTGGCCTATGGCACTGTACAACATTCCATTGCTACTTATCTAGAATGAAACCTCTTTGCTGACATGTTGGGAGTTGTGCACACTCTTAACAATGTTCTGGTAGAGATTGGAAGGCATCTAGAAAGTTACGGAATATGGATAAATGTTGTATTGAAGCATTGGCTAAGATAATTGCATGACTGTATGGCATATTTCTTTATGTGTAAGAATTTGTTCTGAAAACTATGAGATGTTTTCTAATCATGCAATTTAACTTGTTGTGTAGGAAAGATCGTATGCCATCTCCTACAAAAGAAGAACTACAACATTTGTTCTAGCAACAAAGATATCTATTGAAGATATTGAAGATATTGAAGTTCCCAGGATCTGGGATGAAGAAATGAAATGCCATGATCCGTCGATCATGAAGAATGATGTTTGGGATGTAATCCCAAGACATAAAGGGAAGTTTGCTATGACTTCCAAATGGAACTATCAGATCAAGCATGTTGCAGATGGCAGCATTGAGAAATATAAAAGTGATGAAATAAAAGATACACCAGATGGATTCAAGACAGCTTCCTTGAATGGTGTAGTTGAAGAAGAAGTGTATGTAGAGCAGCCACTTGGTTCTGAGACACATGATAGGAAATCATATATGTGCAGAACTTGGTATGGTGAAGATAGATTGATTGCCGACATGCAGCGGAAGCTTACTACCGAGTTCGAGATGAAGAACTTGGGGATGATGCACTATTTATTTTTGGCATGGAGGTGTGACAGAGTGCAGATGGAATCTTCCCTGGACAAGGGAAGTATGTAGTAGAGATCCTGAAGAGGTTCAGGATGATGGACTACAAGGATATGGCCACACCTATGGCATCGAATCTGAAGCTTCTATGTGATGCTTCATCTGAGCCGGTTGATGTCTCTTTGTATCATCAGATGATTGGGTCCTTGATGTACCTGACGAACACGAGACCAGACATTTGCTTTGCTGTGAACACATTGAGCCAGTTCCTGACGAATCCGAGGAGTGTTCACCTGGTTGCTGTAAAGCATGTTCTGAGGTACCTGAAGGGTACAATGGATTATGGGCTCAGGTATGAGGCGAATCAAAAGTTTAACCTGAAGGGTTATGTTGATTCAGATTGGGCTGGCAGTGCTGCAGATAGCAAGAGCACATCTGGGTGTTTCTTCAGTATGGGATCAGGTGTGATCTCATGGTTTAGCAGGAAGCAGTCCTGTGTGGCACTGAGTATAGGTGAGGCAGAGTATGTTGCAGCCTGTTCAGCTAGATGTGAGGCAGTATGGCTACGGAAGCTACTGTCTGAGTTATTTGATCTCCCGTTGGAGGCTACTGGTATCTTCTGTGATAACCAGAGTTGTGTGAAGCTATCCGAGAACCCAGTGTTTCATGACAGGTCGAAACACATAGAGATCAAATATCACTATATCAGGGATATGGTGCAGAGAGGAGCTGTGAAGCTCCTGTATGTTGCGACGGACGAGCAGATTGCAGATGTGCTGATGAAGCCACTAGCCAGGGTGAAGTTCGAGTACTTCAGAGAGAGGCTTGGCATGCTTCAGATCGAGGATACTTCGAGGAAGAAGTGATGGACACATTTGTTGAAGCCATTCCAAGCATGTTGGAAGGGGGATCCTTCACATGGTTGTGGATGTAAGCGCTGGATAATGGGCATCAGGATGATGTTCTGGTTTCTGCTTGGATATGATCAGTTGGATCATTTATGTATGTACGCATCATGTTGGATGCTGGATATGATCAGTTGGATCATTTTATTTATGTATGTACGCATCATGTTGGATGCTGGATATGATCAGTTGGATCATTTTATGTATGTATGTATGCATCATGTTGGATGCTTGGACCATGTATCTGTATATGTATCAGGTGGATACATTGTATGATCAGGTGGATCATGTATGGTGATATATATATCATGTGTTTTGTATTTGTATCAGGTGGATACATTGATGATCAGGAGGATCATATATGATGATATGTATCAGGTAGATACTTGGTATGCAGCAGGATGTTGCATTGATGATCAGGAGGATCATGTATGATGATATGTATCAGGTAGATACTTGGTATGCAGCAGGATGTTGCATTGATGATCAGGAGGATCATGTATGATGATATGTATCAGGTAGATACTTGGCATGCAGCAGGATGTTGCATTGATGATCAGGAGGATCATGTATGATGATATGTATCAGGTAGATACTTGGCATGCAGCAGGATGTTGCAGTGATGATCAGGATGATCATAGATGACGAGCTTCAGGATGTTGCTCCAGATGACATGCAGCAGGATGTTGCAGTGATGATCAGGATGATCATAGATGACGAGCTTCAGTATGTTGCTCCAGATGACATGCAGCAGGATGTTGCAGTGATGATCAGGATGATCATAGATGACGAGCTTCAGGATGTTGCTCCAGATGACATGCAGCAGGACGTTGCAGTGATGATGATCAGGATGATCATGGATACATCAGGATGATGTATGGTGAGTATCAGGTTGATACTCTGTGGCCGTGGATCAGGTTGTGCAGATGAGCATGTAATTCGTTGCCCTGGGAGATTTGCAGATGGTCTTGCGAGGTTTTGCCTATGGCATGTAATTCGTTGCCCTGGGACATCTGTCAAATGCTCTTTCGAGGTTTTGCTCTGGGAGGACATGTAATTCGTTGCCCTGGGAGATCTGCAAATAGTCTTGCGAGGTTTTGCCTATGGCATGTAATTCGTTTCCCTGGGATATCTGGCAGATGCTCTTGCGAGGTTTTGTCCTATGGCATGTAATCCGTTTCCCTGGGAGATCCTATAGGTAGAGCAGTATGCTCGTAACAGCCTGGGATGCTCTTGCGAGGTTTTGCCATGACCACATGTAATTCGTTGCCCTGGGAGATCCTATAGGTAGAGCAGTATGCTCGTAACAGCCTGGGATGCTCTTGCGAGGTTTTGTGGTGAGGTCACATGTAATTCGTTGCCCTGGGAGATCCTATAGGTAGAGCAGTATGCTCGTAACAGCTTGGGATGCTCTTTCGAGGTTTTGTGACGCACGTAAAAGTCCTGAGGATTCCACAGTATGGCCAGTGATGACGAAGACCTGCAGGTGGTGGGCCTACATCCAGTATGAAAAAGGACTGGCTCTGTAGAACTTCCTATGACGAGTAGATTTAGAGATTGATTGAGATAGCAGCAGCAGTGACGATGATGATGACTCAATGACGATTATCCAGTGACGATGATCCAGAGAAGATGACTTGTGCTAGAAGAACTGTGCTGAGAAATACCTTCCTAGTTAAGAGGGAGTGTTGATGTATATGTAACTTCGGAATGTATTTCACATATATGTATATTGTATTCCTATAGAGATGGTATTATTACTCTATAAGGAAGTGTCGTCATTTATATTGTAAGTGTCGTAACTTATACTTGATGGGTTATTAGACCACCTTGTTTGGGGTCGGCCCTGTATAAGTCATGTGGGTCAAAGGGTTATTAGACCACCCTATTGGGGGTCGGCCCACTCAGCATTATGTTATGTGGTTAAGTTCGAGCCGACATGAGTTAGGTAAAAAGGAAAGTCAAGTCAAGTATAAATAGAGTGCGGGAGGCACTCTATTTGCTCACTCACTTCACACACATGCTCTCAAGGAGGAGAGGCGCACTTATGGAGGAGGAGGATTGCTGCTAGGTTATGGCTATCTCTATTGGTTGGTTGTATCATTGCTCTATCTATCTCTGAGGAAGTTATTGGGGTTTTTCACCTTTATGGTTTTCCCCAAGTAAATCTTTGTGTCTCTTGTGTGCTTGCATTATTGTCTCCATGATTGATATGCTGTAGATATGCTGTACATGTTGTTCTCTAAGTTAAGATCCTAGATCATATTGAAGTAAATTCAGAAAATTTAACATTTTATTTGAGGATTGGAGTCCCTCTCTCACCTAGTGCACCTTCACGAGTTGGATTAATGTGTCTCTTCGTGTATCCACCTGATGTGTAACTCCAGTTTACTATTTTGGTAATGTAACTCTCATGCTTGTGTCCCTCTCTCTCCCAATTTGAATTTCTTAGGAAGGAATTTGATTTTCTTGTGTTAGCTAGTCACACTTGGGTGTTGGTTCATGCTTTTGCTCTTATGCTTTTGTTTGGAAATTGTGGTTCGATTTTGCTGCTCTTGGTATTAGATAATTTCTAGTCATTGCACCCTTATGGAGCTTGTTCCCAAGCTGAGTTATTATGGAGCCATTGGTGTATATCCTGGAATTTCCTATGGAGATCCTAGATTGGTAGCGATGGTGAGATCCATTGCCATTGGATTTGAGGTTCATTTTGATAAAGTTGTGTATTGCTTTTGGAGATCCTGGTTTCGCAACAGAGGTGAGGTCCACTGCCTTGTATTTGAGTTTTTCCTAGAGCCAAATGAATTTCCTTGGATTGGAAGTTATACTTTTGATGCAGGAGCATCAGGGCCCAGGTAGATCAGTCGAAGTTAATCAACATAAGGGAGCCAACCAGGGGGAGTGCCGACGACCGGTGGTACGTGAAGCAGATTGACTCATCGAAGTCAATAAGTCGAGCAAAAGCTATCGAAGCAATCGACGGGAGTGAAGGAGTCAAGAGTCTGCATGTCAATGTCGACAGATGACAGTCGATAGGTGACAAGTTTCTGCAGAGTCGAAGGAAGGTCGACATGTTTTCAGACCGCGACATCGACAGATTGGGCATGAGGCAAGCGAGGAGGATGGGACGGAATGGCGAAGCCTTGGGTTATGAAGGAAGCCGACAGGAGAGTCGAAGTTGACAAAGGACAGTATGGCCACCGTGATGGTTTACTGTTGCATGTTAAAGGAAGCGTAGAAGTCAATGAGAGTAATTGGAAACAGTTTGGAGTTGATGAGGAAGTTAATAACATTTATTGTAGGTGGGTGAAGACATGATAGATGTCGTCACAAGCAGAGGATGTTCAGCATGGTCGGGGCATTGACAGTTTCAGGTCTGCAAGATCATGGAAGGATCAACTGACAAAGGATGTGTGTTTCAGGAATAGCAGCAACGAGGCAGAAGACTAGGGAGTTGGGATCAATTGAAGTAGAGAGTTCCATTTTGTTGGAGTTTGCAGAGTAGAGTTCAAGGAGAAGTTGTGTAGATTGGAGAGAACATTCACACAGCTTCCGAACGTAGAGAAGATCGAGCCATAGCTTAGAGTTCCATAGCGAACCAGGAGAGGGGGAGTTCGACACACTGAGAGAGACACCACAGTTAATTCTGTATTGTAATAGCTGAGGTCGACAGATAGTTAGTTTTTGTATTTGTAGTTATTCCACATTGTAACCGATTGGTAGAAGTAATATAAGCCACTTCTTGCATCATGCTTTACACCTTGTTTTGTGTGAGCATTGTGGTAATGTCGTGTGTATTGTTAAGAAAGAACCTTGTTACAGTAGGGAGACTTGCGTCAGATGGTATCAGAGCCATAGCATCCTAAGAGCTGAAGGATAGATATATCAGAGCAGGAAGTGAATCCTTGTGTGGAGAAGAACGTCAGTGATATTGAGCCTACAAGTGCGTTGAACAGCTCCAGTTGAGGTTGGGTAGAGTTGTACATGACTTGTTGAAGTCCGGTTGCGATTGGACGAGTGAGGGTTTCAGCAATGGTTCAAAATGGCTCATAGAGGCGTTAATGTACGATGACGAAGAGCGCGTGGCACAAAATTCACGGTTGATCATGAGATGCTCGACGAGTGCATCCGAACAATGCGAACTTTGACAAATGAAGTCGCAGTGATCAAAGAAATTCAAAGGCGTGGTTGTATTCCTGATGCAATAGACCACAATGATGAGTAAGTCAAAGAGGTGGAGCCATGAGAAACAGTAGAAGATGAACTAGAAGAAAAGATCATCAAGCTTCTGACGGATATGAGAGGTGGAGCGAAGATAGATGTTCGTACCTACTCGAGAAGTATGGATCCAACAGACTTGATCGACTGGTTTAGAGAGATGGAGAAATACTTCGACATAGAGGAGATCGAGGATCCTAAACGGGTTAAGACTGCATGTCTGAGGTTGAAGGGTCATGCCTCATTGTGGTGGGAAAATGTGTAGGCTAACAGAGTCAAGAAGGGAAAGGAGAAAATCAAGTCTTGGGATAGGATGGTTGCCAAGTTGAAAGGAAAGTTCTTATTGAACGACTATGTGATTTCCTTGTTCAGGAAGTTGCAGAACTTTTGACAAAAGGAGATGACCATGAAGGAGTACAAAGAAGAGTTCTATAGATTATCGATAAGGTCGGGCCAGACCGACAAAGGAGAAGAAGTTGTCGCTAGGTATGTGAATAGCTTGAAATATGCCATTCAGGATTAATTGAGCATGTCAAGATTCAGAGCAGTGGGTGAAGCCTACCAGTTAGCTCTAAAGGCAGAAGAGAAACTGTTGAGGAAATCCGCAGCAACCAGGGGTAGGGCAACTAGTCGAGGTGCGAGGACTGTTTCCACGAAAGGCCAAGGTAGCGGTTACAGGAGGAAAACTGTCGAAGAGAGTCGACATGTGGAAGGGACATCAAGAAGGGAGAAAGCGCAAAACAACTGACGTGATGGTCGTGAGAATCGTGGTCGAGGTGCGTATGGTCGAGGTGGTCCATCTGACAGTAAAGGAGCTAACATACCAGCCATAATTTGTTGCAAGTGTCGAGGAGTGGGACACAAGGCATATGAATGCCTGGAGAACCTACATGTTGCAGAGTAGTCGAAACCTAGACGTCGAAGAGATGAGCAAGTTGACGAGAGGGAAGAATCGGCATCCGATAGCAGTGGATACGGGAAGAAGAAAAGTCGGGCCATGACAGCCAGCCAGACACTAGTTATGGACGACAGATATAATGAGCAAGAGCCGACACAGCGGAAGGCGATCTTTTGAATGAAGGTGCGAATCGGCGAATGGCGTTGCAAGACCATAGTTGATGGTGGAAGCACCAAGAATATTGTGTCGATAGAGGTTATCAAGAAGGAAAAGTTGAGATGTCGAGAACATCCACACCCTTACAAGATATCATGGTTGCAGAAAGGACACCATGTGAAGGTGACTAGACAGTGCCTGATTGACTTCAAGGTTGGGAAGTTAGAGGACAACGTACTATGAAACATAATTCCAATGGACACGTGCCATCTATTGTTAGGAATACCATGGCAATATGATCAGAAAATGATCTATGATGGTTGAACCAACACAGTCACAGTGTGGAAACATGGTGTGAAGAGAACTCTTAAAGCGAAACTGGAGGATCAAGCCGATGGTAAGCAGGGTGAGAGCAACTTTTGGGAGAAGCGAGTGCTGATGTGTTCAACAAAATAATTCCTTGTAGAAGAGGAAAAGGAGTTGGGGTGTTATGATATCATTCCTAAAGGACCATTTATCGAGAGTGTGACAGTGGAGAAAATTCAGGTCGAATTCAGAAAGTTGCTCGACGAATTTCGAAGCATAGTAGTCTATGAGACACCAACGGGATTGCCGCCGACAAGGAGCATATCCCATCAGATCGACTTGATTCCAGGGTCGAGTCTTCCAAACAAAGCACCACATAGGATGAGTCCGACAGAAGGTCAGGAGCTCAACCAATAGGTCCAGGAGTTGTTGGATAGAGGGTTGATCAGAGAGAGTCTGAGTTTGGACACGGTACCAGCAGTATTAGCACCAAAGAAAGGTGGAGAATGGAGGATGTGTACAGAATCCAGAGCTATCAACAAAATCACGATCAAGTATCAGTTTTCGTTGCCGAGATGGATGAATTTATGATTTGTTTGAGTGGAGTGAAGTACTTCACAAAGATAGACCTGAAGAGCGGTTATCACCAGATTCAGGTTAGAGAAGGAGACAAATGGAAGACAACATTCAAGCCGAAGGAAGGGTTGTATGAGTGGTTAGTCATGTTTGGATTGACTAATGTACCCAGTACATTCATGCGATTGATGAATGAATTATTGAAACCATTCTTGGGAAAGTTTCTTGTTGTCTATGTAGATGACATTCTGATTTTTAGTCGAACCAAGACAGAACACTTGGGACACATTTGACAAGTATTGCAGAAGTTGCAGGAAGAGAAGCTGATGGTGAACCTGCAAAAGTGTTTCTTCATGAAGGAAGAACTGGTATACTTGGGATACGTAATCTCGAGTGAAGGGTTCGTGATGGACCCAGAAAAGGTGAAGGCGATACTAGATTGGCCTGAACCGACAAGCACGCTGGAAGTGAGGAGTTTCCATGGACTTGCGACTTTCTACAGGAAGTTCATTTAGGGATTCAGTCATATTTGTGCGCCATTGACAAAGTGCATGCATAAAGGAGAGTTCAAGTGGATGGAAGAAACCCAGCGAGCTTTTTGACAAGTTGAAGGAAAAGGTCACTAAGAGCCCAGTATTGGCGCTCCTAGATTTCGACAAAGTTTTCCAGGTCGATTAAGATGCCAGTGGAATCGCAATTGGAGCAGTGTTGAGCCAAGAGGGCCGACCAATTGCATTCTTCATTGAGAAGTTGGATGATGCGAAGCAGAAATATTCGGTCTATGACCAGGAATTCTATGTTATTGTACAAGCATTGAAGAAGTGGAGGCATTACTTGTTTCCCAAGGAATTTGTGTTGTACACAGATCACCAAGTGCTGAGGTATTTGAATACTCAGTCAAAGTTAAATCAGAGTCACATGAAATGGGTCGAATTCCTATAGGGATATATGTTCATGTTGCGACATAGGTCAGGCAAGTCGAATAAGGTTTCCAATGCGTTGAGTAGAAGAGTTGCATTGCTGAACACAGTGATAGTTCAGGAAACAGGAATAGAGTCGGTGAAGACGGAGTATGCTACCGACGAGGATTTGGCGAAGGCATGGGAAGCTTTTCGCGAACCATGGAGTGTCAATAGAACTCCATACTTGGATTATTTAATCCAAGAGGGATACCTATTCAAGGGATGATAGTTGTGTATTCCTAGAGGATCAATGCGAGAGAACCTAATCCAAGACTTGCATAGCGGCGGATTAGTAGGCCATTTTGGCATTGACAAGACTAAGGCATTGGTCGAGGAAAAGTATTATTGGCTAGGACTGGAGACAGATGTTGGAAAGTGGGTTCGACAGTGTAGAGTTTTCTAATTGGAAAAAGGAAGAAGTCAGAACATGGGGTTGTATACACCATTGCCGGTACCAAATACCCCATGGGAGCACCTGAGCATGGGTTTTTTGCTAGGATTGATGAATATGCAACAAGGGAGAGACTCAATATTCATTGTAGTCTACAGGTTTTAAAAAATGGCACACTTTATTCCATGCTGGAGGACAAGTGACGCCACAGGAATTGTTGTACTATTCTTCAAGGAAGTAGTCAGATTGCATGGGTTGCTGAAGAGTATCACACCGGACAGACATACCAAGTTTATGGGGAATTTCTGGAGAACCCTATAGAAGAAACTAAACACGAAGTTGCAGTTGAGCTCGACATATCATCTGCAGATAGACGAACAAACCGAGGTGGTGAACAGAATTTTGGAAAACCTTTTGATATGTTTGACGGCTGATAGAACCAAGTAGTGGGAGAATGTGTTGGTGCAAGCAGAGTTCGCATACAACAATTCTGTGAATCGGTTGAAAAGTTTGAGCCCATTCCATATTGTTCAGGGAAGAAACCCACATGGAGTGGTGGATTTGGTCGAGTTGCTGATAGAAATCAGGAAGAGTGCGGATGCAAAATCATTCGCAGAGCACATGAAAGAAGTTCATGAAGATGTGCAAAAGCACATAGAAAAGAGCAACGCAACATACAAGTTGCGAACCGACAGGAAGAAGAGACTACAGTCGTTCAAAGAAGGAGACTTGGTCTATGCACATTTGCGGAAGGAGAGATTTACGACAGGAACATATAACAAGCTGAAGCTGAAGAAGATTGGACCATGTAAGATCTTGAGGAAAATTTTGAACAACAATTATGTGTTGGAGCTGCTGAATGACTTGAGCATGTCACCATTGTTCAATGTCTCAGATCTGTACAAATTTGAAGAAGGTTCAAGCAGCGGAAGCGCAGAAGCGTCGAACATCGATTGGACAACGCAGATTCCAGATCGACACAAGGAGGAGATTGCAGAAGTAATAGAGGAATGCGAAGTTGGGTGTATGCGCAGTTCGCTAAGGAAAGAATACTTGGTGCGATGGAAGGATGATGAGTTGCAGGAGGCAACGTGGATTTTCGAAGAAGAGTTCAGGAGACTGACAGAGCAGTCGAGTTCTTTTCACCTGGGGAGTCTGATGTAGGAGCATCGAGGCCCAGGTAGATCAGTTGAAGTTAATCGACATAAGGGAGCCAACCAGAGGGAGTACCGAAGACCGCCGGTGCATGAAGCAGTTTGACTTGTCGAAGTAAATAAGTTAAGCAGAAGCTGTTGAAGTAGTCGACAGGAGTGAAGGAGTCGAGATTCGGCATGTAAATGTCGACAAATGACAGTCGATAGGCGACAAGTTGCCACAGAGTCGAAGGAAGGTCAACATGTTGTCAAACCGCGACATCGACAGATTAGGCATGAGCCAAGCGAGGAGGAAGGGATAGAATGGTGAGGCCTTGGGTTGTGAAGGAAGTCGACAGGAGAGTCAAAGATGACAAAGGACAGTATGGCCGACATGATGGTTTAATGTAGCATGTCAAAGGAAGCATAGAAGTCAAGGAGAGTACTTGGCAACAGTTTGGAGTTGCTGAAGAAGTTAATAGTAGTTATTGCAGGTGGGTGAAGACATGACAGATGTCGTCACAGGAAGAGGCTGTGCAACACGGCCAGGGTGCTAAAAGTTGTAGGTCCGCTGGATCATGGAAGGATCGACTGATAAAGGATGCGTGTCTCGAGAACAGTAGTAGCGAGGAAGAAGACCAGGGAGTTGGGATCAATTGAAGCTGAGAGTTCCATTTTGTTGGAGTTTATAGAGCAGAGTTCAAGGAGAAGTTTTGTAGATTGGAGAGAACAGTCACAAAGCTTTTGAATGTAAAGAAGATCAAGCCATAGCTCAGAGTTCCATAGAAAACCAGGAGAGGGGGAGGTCGACATACTAAGAGAGCACACCACAGTTACTTCTGTATTGTAATGGTTGAGGCCGACATATAGTTAGTTTTTGTATTTGCAGTTATTCTGCATTGTAACCGATTGGTATAAGTAATATAATCCATTTCTGGCAGCCTGCTTAACACCTTGTTTTGTGTGAGCATTGTGGTGGTGTCATGTGTATTTTTAAGCAAGAAACTTTTTGCGGTAGGGTGACTTGTGTCAACTTTCCATTGGGTTGTGGTTGGATTGTTGTCCTGGAGCCACTGGAATTTTCCTGGAGTGGAAGTAGAGGACACACTTGTTATTGTGTTGTGGTTGGACTGATTTCTTAAGAGAATTTTTGGTTGAGTGCAAAATTGATTTTGGAATCATGGTTTTGGATCGAGGGTGACCATTTCAAAGTGAGTTTTTCTTTGCGTTGTGTCTATGGCTAGGTGGAACGTGGCACGGTTGATACTAGTTGCATATTTGGAAAATATAAGTGCTTTATCTCATTTTTATTTATTTATTTGGCTCTGATACATTTTATTTATGGATTCAGATTAAATATTTGATGAAATGTATGAGATATTTGTGGAATCAATTTCTCATGGAATTCAATCTATTTATGCAAGTAAATTTTGTGAAGGAATTGGAAACTAGTTTTTGGGATCTTGTGCACAAATTGTTTTAGGAAATGATTCTTTGGAACATATACTACATAAAATATATGTATTCCATTGTTAATTATATAATGTGTATTTTTATAGTACAGTAGCATCGGAATGGATTAAGACACTTTTCTTTGATGCTTCTACCTTTTATTTGAAAACTAGTTCTTCGATTGGATTGTTTTGCATAGTTTGGACACTTGGCACGTGAAGTGTTTGTAAAAATGAATGAGTTTTATTTTTATTCTTATGTATGATAATTACACATGAATTTTTTTTGATAATGTGAGGGTAAATATTCTTCATATTGTTTTGGAAATGTCTACTGAAATTCTAGATCAATTTCCAATTTCTAGCTCCTTTAATGGAATTGCTTTGAGTAGATTTGTGAATTTGCATATGAAGTGTTTGACGAAATGTTTGAAAGAGATATACCTTTGTTACGACTGATAAAATTTTTAATTTAGCTTAGGAATGTCATTTTAATTATTCTATGAGTTGTGTATTTAATTATTCTAGTGATTCCTAGAATTATTAGTCAATTCAGATGAATATAGAATTAGCTAGTTTTGTGAATTATTTAATGGACTATATATGGGAGGAAAGATACAGCGATATGAATGTAGGTGACCCATAATAGGATGACCATGAGCTACAAAATTCATATATTTCTCTTTATTTGGAACTTGGGAAGTTAAATTGGAAACTTGGTACATTGCGGTGAAAATTCATAACTAGTTATGCGTTGGAATCTTCGTTTTCATAAAATCGTAATGCTACAACCATGTGATCTATTTATAACATGTTATTTTTTCTGTACGTGGATACTTATCAGGTGTTGTAATTTACTGATGGATGCATTTAATTTTGGTTCAGTTATTTTGACTCAATTCCTTGCAGTGAATGTTAACTAGTTTCATTGGAATTGATGGAAATTATCACCTTATGTGCAATTGGAATGATATGCAAATAAACCTTTAATTGGATAGGTGCAAGCTTAAATATGTTTTTAATGGTTGTAGGATTTATTTTGGGTTTAATGGCATGGTTACAAGTTGATTTTGTGCAATACTAGTTGCTTATATTGGAAAACTAGTTAACTAGTCTTGTGGACTCTCTTTCATAATTACCATGATTAATTATTGTAATTTTGGTAATTAGGCCTTATTTACATGTAATTAGATGTTATTAATCCATTTGGATTGATAATCAATAGTTCTTTGTTAAACAATTGGATTTTTGGTAAGTGTCATCATTTGTGCACTAAGTTGTGAAATTATATGTCACGGAAGATCTAAAGAGCTGAGGATACCTAACAAAGAAAGAATGAGCAGAAAATTTGAAGAAGAGTGAAAACTGCAGTAAGAAAGAGCAGAAGAATAATAATGCAACATAAATCAGATAGGAGCAGAATAATGTCACATGTTCCAATTATTAGTGTAATAAACAATGATGCTACAATGGAGAGAATTCGAATCATGCAGGAGAATTCGAACCTCAGTTGGTATAGCATAGGTATTATCACCACTGGAGTGCTCCGGAAGACTCAAAGTCAACTGACCTAAACCTAAACTTATCTAATTGAAGTCACAATCAGTTAACTGACTAAGGAGGGCGCAATAGTGAGTATGTCATGCATGCCGGTCAAAAAAGGGTGCATGAGGCCACAATCAGTGGCATCCAGAGCTCTAAGCCCCCACAAGATTTAGATAATTTAGGTGGACCGCATTGGAACACTCAGTAGGTTCATATAAAATAGGGAAATGATTGAATTGGTCCTAAAATGATGCATGCAAGGCTCATAAGGTGGTGGATGGATCCTGGATGACATCTTCACACCACTAGGTGGAAAATGACATCATCATCAACTAGAAAAAATAAATAATGCTAGGTACGACAAAGATGGACTATTGAAATATCCTAACACCCCCCTTAATCGATACTGTGCATCCTAGGCCTTGGTTACTAATACCGAAGGTCACCCATACAATCAAATAAATGATACAAAAATAAATAATTGTCCATGAACCAAGGAAATGGGGAAAAACCTCATGGGAAAAATACCCCCCCTCCAAAATAACAGTAGTATGGAACTCAAAGAACCTTCATGCTAAGCAGACAAGGAAAAAACTTTGCTCAGTGAAATCCTTTGCAAAAATATTGGCAAGATGCTCCTTTGTAGGATAACAATGCAAGTGCTAGATCTGGATCTGCTCCTTTGATGTGCCTCCCACTGTGTAGAATTTATTTACCAAAAAAGTCTTTCAGGAACCCTTATTGTTACTGGAGCGAATGCCTCATTATGGTCCAAATCATGAACCTTTGAGTACCTTTTGTCAGAAAACCGATATTGTTTCCTAGTTGTAGATCCCCCATGGCAAGTATCTCCAAGAGATTGTGGATCAAACCCCACTATCATGAAACACCTATCTGAGAGAAGTGGATCTGCATGACATAGTGCACGTTTTTCATGATACTGAGATCTGGTGGTTCTATGGTCATATGGATCCCCAACTATGCTCCTAGAAGCTACAAGGACTTTGTGAGCCCATATTGGCCTTGGCCATGGACTAGGAGCATGTGTTGGATCTGGATATGAATCTGAATCTCCTTGAAATTTATTCTCAACATCAAGATATTGATCCTCATATCCATTAGAAGAGGTATCACTCTGATCTTCATGATATTCTGATGGGGTAGGCAGAGAATATGGGAAAAAACGTGAGAATTCATATTCCTTGGAGGCATGGTTTGCAAACCCTTTCGCTATAATATTCATAGTGGAGATCTCTGCAATATCAACTGTGTCAGGACCAAAGACCACTTTCTTCAGTGAACCTGTGTGGATCATCTGATATACAAACAACAAGTTTTCCGACAAAGAAGGAACAAATAGAACATTCTTGAACTTTACATGCTCCATATGTACTATTCCCATCCCTTCAAAATAGATATGAAAGTTGTCTCCCATGTGAATAATCGGACCATATTTGAGATCTAGAGAAGAAAATGATTCTCTGGAGGAAACCATGTGGTTGGAGGCTCCTAAATCCATGAGGAGGGCTTGTGATTTTGAAAATCCATCCTTCAATGCATGGAAACTCTCATGACCATCAGACTCACTTCCATAATCACTAACTCTTACACTTGGGAGGGAAATGTTATGTTGTTCAAGAAGCTTGGTCATTTGATCTATCTTCTTTTGCATGCAAGATCTCTTTGGGTGGTTTCCTTTCTTGCAATAGGAACACTTGTATTTCTCAAATCCCTTCTGTTTGTCCTTCTTAGAGCTAGAGACTCCTTCTAATGGACTTGACTTCGAATTTTGCTTGGGTTTAGATTGCCTCTTATCCTTGCCTCTGTGCTTCCCATTCACACTTTTTTATTCTCTATCCATAATAGCTTGATCTTTGGAGGCCTGCAAGGCACCCATCTATATCAGCTTATCTTGTTCTGGATGAGAGATTCAGTGAAAACATCTAAGGAGGGCATCTTCCAACCAGGGATTGACATTCACCTAGAATGGAAGGTAGACACAAAGATAGAGAACTCAGGACCTAGCTTTCTCATAATGAATAGCACTAGCTACTCATCCTTCTTCTCAATGCCACACTACTTGCATTTCATAACCAAATATTTAAATTTTGAAAAGAACCATTGAATGGTGTCAAAACTGTTCGATTGTAGAGCAATCAACTGATTCTCCAGAATATGGCCTCTTAGTTCATCTTGTTTTCCGAGGAGGGTCTCTAACTTCAATCATAACTCTCTTGGAGTCTTCAATCCTTAGATGTAGAAGAGTAGATCTATGGAAATATGAATACACATGAAACCAAATGCTTCATCCAATCTATTCAGATACTTGGTTTTCTCCAAAGTTGATGTTAGTTCGGGATCCTTCCCCATTGTCACCCTGTAAAGTAATTTGTTTTGCAATACCATCTGCATATCAACCCTCCAATAAGGATAATTGAAGGGTGTCAAGATCCTGAGAGGGAGAGGAGAGTTTGAATTTTCCATTACAAATGTTGGAGCTAATACAAGGTGAAACTGTTGCTACTGCCGAAAAAATGTTGCTACTACAGAAAAATTTTGTAACTACTGAAACTGCAGAAAACTGTTGTAATTGCTACAAATGTTGCCGCACTCAAAAACTTTGAATAACCTGCAAAAAAATATCAATAAGGAGGTATACTAATACTGAGCACTACTTTAGTATAGTAGGAACTTTTATCCATATCCTTCACACATGGCTAGACCTCATTGGATTTCTTCAATGAATTCAATGCAATGGCACCAGGATTTGCTATGGAAATCGAGAGGCTTCTGGTGCACTACTGAAATAAAATGCTCAACCTATTCGCTCAAATGGCTCTGACACCATGTAAAATTCTGTCACAACATATCTAAAGAGATGAGGATACCTCACAAAGAAAGAATGAGCAAAAAATTTGAAGAAGAGTGAAAACTACAATAAAAAAGAGCAGAAGAATAATAATGCAACAAAACTCAGATAGGAGCAGAATAATGTCACATGTTCGAATTATCAGTATAATAAACAATGATGTTACAATGGAGAGAATTCAAATCATGCAGGAGAATTAAAACCTCAGTTGGTCTAGCATAGGGATTATCACCATTGGAGTGCTCTGGAAGACTCAAAGCCAACTAAACTGAACCTAAACTCAGCTAATTGAATTCACAATCAATTAACTAACTAAGGAGGGAGCAATAGTGAGTCTGGCATGCATGCTAGTCAGAAAAGGGCACATGAGCCCATAATCAGTGGCATCCGGAGCTCTAAGACCCCACAAAATTCAGATAACTCAAGTGGACTGCACTGGAACACTTAGTAGGTTCCTATAAAATAGGGAACTGACTGAAGTGGTCCTAAAATGATGCATGCAGGGCTCAGAAAGGTGGTAGATGGATCTCAGATGACATATATACACACCACTAGGGGGGAAATGACATCATCAACAACTAGGAAAGTTAAATAATGCTAGGTACGACAAGCATGGAGTATTTAAATATCCTAACATAAGTGTCGTTAAGTGTCATAATTAACACCTTAATTACTAGTTAACTATTATTAAAAATAATTAGTCTTTAGAAGTGGTTATCATCTATGATATGGATTGAATTGAAGTTTTTATTATGTTTGATGATGTTTATAAGCCTTCCTACCCTTATATCATATGTTGGATGTGTTAATGAATTTATATTAAATTATTGCTGATTATTGGATTTTGTGTCCCAATGAATTTTGGAAAAATAGAAATTAAATGCTTATGGTTTATCTGCTATACTAAAAATCAAGTAATTAGTCTGAGAGAGGTAATGATATGTCCCTTAGACAATCTGATATCCCCTGTGTACATTATAGGTGGTATTAGAGCTGCAGTTGCAGCACTGTGGCTTTTGGGCTTATTTGTCACTTTAAATTTGCTTGCTTGAATAAAAGTTAAATTTTGCCTATATGAAATTTAATTGTGAAATCGTTGCTATATTTGTGAAAGATGAAAAATTATTTTGTTATTTTTAATATTTAGAATATTTTTGAAAATAATTATAACCTTTTATTCATTTTTCTAGTTATTTAGTTCAAAAATTGAAGACTAGTATAGTATGCTATGTTTCTTCTTAACTAGAAAATTCATTATTATTTGAGAAAATAAATAAATTTGGTAATTGAATGTTAAAAAAACTTAGAATGAACACGTTGCATCTCACAGTAAATAATTTAACCCAAGAAGACCCCACAAAGAAAAATAGTAGAGGATGGAAGATAAGCAGACAACCCCTTATGGCCCTGAAGAGGAGTATGTAGGAAGGACAAGGAGTAGTTCATCCCTTGACTTGGAAGAATCGTTTAAGAAATGTAATGAAAGGATCACTCACCATCAAGAAAATATCATGAAAGAACTAAGATCCTTAAATACTACCCAATACAAGGAAGAAAGGAAAAGCATGAAAACATACTCTAGGATGGACTTTCCACCAGATAGTTACCCTACACCTCCCTTGAGAAAAAGAGCTAGAATTCCTAATATTAGTCAAAATATATTTTTATATGACCGTAATAGTAGAAGGAGAAGGTATGAACATGATTAGTTGATGGGATAATTAAGAAATATTAAACGTCCAACCTTTGATGGCGAAGTTAAACAAGGTGAAGAAGCATAAACATGGTTAGTAGGGCTTCGAAAGTTTTTCCAATTGCATAATTATTCATCAAGCATGGAAGCAAGAATATCTATCTATCATTTTCAAGGAAGAGCCTCTCTTTGGTCGGAACATTTTGTTAAACTAAAATATATTGATGAAGAAAATATCACTTAGAAAAATTTTAAAAAGAATTTTCAACAAGAATGCCTTTCAAAGAAATACTATGATAATAATATGGAAGAATTCTTTGAACTTAAGCTCGGAAATTTAACTATAGATGCATATGAGAAGAGATTTCTTGAACTATTAACTTATGCACACTATATAAAAGATGAGCAAGTTAAGATTCAAATATTTCTAAGTGGATTGCCAACTTTTTACAAGGATAAGATTCAGTATGATATTCCCAAGACCCTTAAAGAAGTGATCTAGAAGAAAAAACATTTGTATTAAGAATAAGGAACATAAGAACTTGAAAGATAAGAAGAGTGTTAAACAAAACCAAAGATAAAAAGGGAACCAAGCCTCCTATCAAGAGAAGTGGTAATTTTCATATGCAGCTAGATTCATATAAAAGACCTCATGTTAGATGTTGGAATTGTAATGAGAATCACTATGCAAGGGATTGTTCACATAAGAAACAAGAAAACATTCACAACATTCAGGAAGAAACATTAGGTGATGTTGGTAATACTTGGAGGATTTATGCAGCTTTGGAAGGTAGGAAAGTAGATAATCAGTCTCACATGATAAAAGTGGAAGGTAAGATTGGTAATAGAACCGTACCTATTTTAATTTATTCGGGAGCTAGTAACAGTTATGTTGCACTTAGTGCATTTTTGAATTGTTCTCTTAAGAAAAGTAACCTTGAGGTAGCAGGCCTTGTACAGTTAGCAACTGGAACTAAAAGACAAGTCGTGGAAATAGTAATATAGTTTCTTTGGAAATGAATGGTTTAAAGACTTTAGCAGATTTGAATGTTATCCCCTTAGGATCTTATGATGTTTTGATTGGTATGGACTAGTTGACTACACACTGAGCTATATTGGATTGTTACAATAAGACTTACACATGTCTATATGAGGAAGGAAATAGAGTAATAGTTAAAGTAATACATAGACCGATATCTTTAAAATAGGTTACAACCTTATAGTTAAAGAAGTTTTTTAGAGAAGGGTGTCAGACTTATGCAGCTCACATATAAGAATCTAAGGAAATGGAACCTCAGTTACTGGACTACCCGGTATTACAGGAATTTGCAGATGTATTTCAAGAGATACCCATAATGCCTCTTAGAAGAGATATAGACTTTACTATTGATCTAGTGCCCAGTACAGTTCCTTTTTCTAAAGTCCCTTATAGGATGAGTACACCTGAGTTGAAAGAGTTACAGATACAGTTAGAGGGATTATTAAAGAAGGATTATATAAGACCTAGTGTATCACCTTGGGGAGCACCGGTTTTGTTTGTAAGAAACAAAGATAGTACCTTGAGAATTTGCATAGATTACAGGTAGTTAAATACAACAACTATCAAGAAAAAATATCCTTTACCTATAATTGATGACTTAATTGATTAGTTAAGGGGTGCCACAGTGTTTTCAAAAATAGATCTCAGATCGGGTTATCATCAGTTCAGAATTAAGGAAGAGGAATCAGTAAGACATCTTTTAGAAAAAGATATGGTGATTATGGGTTTATAGTTGTTCCATCTGGTTTGGTGAATGCACCAACTACCTTTATGTGCTTGATTAATGGGATTTTTCGAAAATATTTGGACAAGTTTGTGATTGTTTTCTTGGGAGACATACTAGTTTACTCTAAGACAAAGAAAGAACGTGAAGAACACTTGAGACTAGTAATGCAGGTACTTAGAGATAATCAACTTGATGCTAAGTTAAGAACAATATTCACTACTTAGGACACATTTTATCAAAAGAAGGAATCTCAGTTGACCTCGAAAAGATAGAAGTAATTAGGAATTGGCCAACACCTAAGAATGTGTCAGAGGCTAGATCTTTTATGGGATTAGCAGGTTACTATTGCAGGTTTATACAAGGATTTTCAAATATTGCACATCCGATAACTTCTTTACAAAAGAAAGGTATACATTTTTATTGGACATCTAAATCTTGAACAAGTATTCAAAAGCTTAAAGATATGCTTATTAGTGCATCGATTTTGAAAATTGTGAATCTAAATGAAAATTTTGCGGTATGTATATATGCATGTCAGTAGGGTATATGTGGTATGTTAACTCAGAATGGAAAGGTTATTTGTTGTGAGTCTAGGAAGTTAAAGGAACATGAACAAAATTATGCTACACATGACTTGGAATTAGAAACAGTAGTGCATGCTTTAAAGATATGGAGACACTACTTAATGGGAAAGAAATTTGAATTAAGAATTGATCACCATGCACTAAAATACTTGTTCGAACAACCTAATGTAAATTCAATACAAAGAATATGGATGAAACTAATATGTGAATATGATTTTGACATTAAACATATAAAAGGAAAATAAAATTAAGTGGCAGATGCACTCAGTAGAAAAATGCATGTGATGCACGTAGCTATCAGTGCTAGCACTTCAAATTTACGGGATAGAATAAAAGAGGAAAATAGTACAAATGAATTCTTTCAATAGGTAAAAGCAATTTTGCAACAACAGGGAACATCACATAAGTTTGAACACTATAAAATGGAATATGGAATACTTAATTATAAGAACATGGTCTACATTCCTAACTCAGAAAATGTAAAGAAATTGGTTTTAAAAGAGATGCATGATGTACCATATGCAGGTCACTATGGTTATCAAAAGATAGTAGCAGAAGTTAAGAAGGATTATTACTGGCCAGGAATGAAAAAGGAAATTGAAAATTACATAGCTAGATGCTTAGAATTTCAGAAAGCAAAATTTGAACATAGACACCCTACAGGTTTGTTACAACCTTTACAGATACTAGAATGGAAATGGGATGTAGTCAATATGGATTTTATCACAAAATTACCTTAAGAAAAGGTCACAAGATGATGCTATTATGGTAGTCGTAGACAAATTAAGTAAAGAAGCTCACTTTATACTAGTTAAGACTACACATAAAGCAATTGAAATAGCATATATTTATATGAAAGAGGTAGCTAGAGTGCATGGTATTCTGAAAGAAATTGTGTTAGACAGAGACTCAAAATTCATAGGTCATTTTTGGAAAGGTTTGTTTAAAGGTTTTGGAACAGGTTTGAATATGATTACTTCACATCATCCTTGGATAGATGGAAAGACAGAAAGGGTTAATCAAGTTATTGAATACATGTTAAAAATGTATGTAATGGATTAGCCTACTAAATGAGAAAATTATTTTCATCTTGTGGAATTTGCTTATAACAATGGTTATCATTCTTCTTTGAAAGTAAGTCCTTTTGAAGCAATGCATGGAAGAAAATGAAACACACCTATTAGTTGGGACAATCCGATAGACAAAGTTATCATTGGGCCAGAATTATTAAAGGAAATGGAAGATCATATGGTTCATTAAATAAAATTTTAAAACAACACAAGATAGACATAAAATTTATGCAGATCAGAATAGGATTGATAGATAGTTTCATGTTGGGGATCGTGTGTTTTTGAAAGTGAAACTAAACAAGAGTACTTTAAACTTAGGGAATTGTTCTAAACTTGCAGCTAGATATTGCGGTCCCTTTGATATTTTGGAAACTATAGGATTAGTTGCTTATGAACTAGTTTTGCCTCCTAACATAAAAATGTATAATGTGTTTCATGTCTCTTTGTTGAAAAAGTATGTGCATGATCCTAGGCATATAATTGATTGGAATATGATACAGTTAAATTGTAGAGTAGATGCTTTTGTTTTACATTAGATGATGATGCATATGATATGATATATTGTTGCCTAGATTATTTTGATACTAACATATGATCCTTGTTAGCATGATGGTATATATATGATTTCATGTTGACAGGTATACATGATGTTGATTATGTTATGTATATATATTTGATATGACTTGGTGGAGTCGGAAGGAGACTTTTTGGTAGAGCATGTTTCCATTGTACACAAGAAGACCAAGTTGTTTAAGAACACAGAAATCCATCAGTTTAAGGTTCAATGGAGCCACTATACTTCTAGTTATGCGACTTGGGAATCAGAATATGTGATGAGGGAGGCATGCCCTCATATGGTTTGAGATTGTGTGGCACATATGTGTATGCATCAAGGATGATGCATGGCTTAATGGGGGAGGGATGTAATACCCTATGGTTTATCCCTTGGACATATTATTAATGTTTTTATGTTGGAAATAGTGGCATAAGGTGCATGTACTATGGTTTGCATATTATTATTATTTTTATTATGTTGAACTTATAAAATAATTAATAAAATAAAAACATCTGGATGACCAATCCCACAAAAGAGAGTATGAGGAACCATGATGTTACGAGCAAGTGGTTGTGGAAAAGTGTTTACCTATGTGTGTTGAGCCTATGCTGATGTTGTACACCCTTCTTATGTACTTGATGGACCCTCTTGGTTATGCACCCTGATGTGTTATGTCGCTCCTTGGTTTTATTTACCCAAAGATTTTTTTTTTTCATTTAAGTATTGGAGTCCCTCTCTCACCTAGTGCACCCTCATGAGTTGAATTAGTGTGTCTATTGGTGTAACCACCTAATGTGTAACTCCAATTTACTATTATGGGAATGTAACTCTCATGCTTGTGTCCCTCTCTCTCCCATTTTCGAATTTCTCATGAAGGAATTCAACTTGCTTGTGTTGGCTAGTTGTACTTCGGTGTTGGTTCATGCTTTTTCTCTTGTGCTTGTGTTTGGAACTTGTGGTTCTATTTTTATTATCTTGGTATGATATTATTACTATTCATTGTGTTCTTGTGGAGCCTATTCCCAAGCTGATTTAATATCAAGCCACTGGTGTATGTCCTATAATTGCCTCTGGAGATCTTAGATTGGCAGCAAGGGTGAGGTCCACTGCCATTGGATTTGAGGTTGGAAATATTTGTGTATGGCCTATGTATATAATGGTTTGGAATAAGGAGTGAGGTCCTTTTCCTTGTAATTGAGGTTGTCCCAGATCCACAGGAATTTCCATGGATTAGAAGTTCTACTTTCAATTGGGTTGTGGTTGGATTGTTGTCCTAGAGGCACTAGAATTTCCCTAGAGTGGAAGTAGAGGCCAAATTTCCATTGGGTTGTGGTTGGACTTATTTATTGAGATAATTTGTGGTTGAGTGTGCTATTTCTTGTGGAATCATGGTTCTGGATCGGCGGTGACAATTGCAAAGTGATTTTTGTCCTGCACTGTGTCTACAACTGGGTGGAACGTCGCACGGTCGATTCTGGTTGCATATTTGGAAAAGATAAGTGATTTATATCTTGTTTATTTAATTTATTTGGATATAATATTTAATTTATGGATACACATGAAATTTTTGATGAAATTCAGGAGATATTTGTGGAATAAATTTATCATGGAATTGAATCTATTTATGAAAGTAAATTTTGTGAAGGAATTGGAAAATAGTTTTTGGGATCTTGTGCACAAATTGTTTGAGGAAATGATTCTTGGAACCTCTATGTAGAACCGATACTTCTTCCCATGTTAATTATATAATGCATATTTTTATGGTACATTAGCCTCATAATGGTTTAAGACACTTCTCTTTGATGCTTCTACCTTTTATTCAAAAACTAGTTTTTCGATTGTATTGTTTTGCATAGTTTGGAGACTTGGCACATGAAGTGTTTGTAAAAATTCCTGATTTTTCTTTCTATGATTATGTATGATAAATAAAATTTAAATGTGTGTTTAAATGTGAGGGTAAATATTCTTGATAGTGTTTGGGAAATGTCTGCCGAAATTCTAGATCAATTTCCAATTTCTAGCTCCTTCAATGGAATTGTTTTGAGTAGATTTGTGACTTTGCATATGAAGTGTTTGAAAAAATGTTTGAATGATATATGTGTGTGTGTGTGTGTGTGTTTTATTACTGATAAAATATGTTATTTATAATTGTAATGGAATTTGAATGATTCTATGATTTGTGGATTTAATCATTCTAGTGATTCCTAGAATTATTAGTCAATTCAAATGATTAGAATTATCTAGTTTTGTGAATTATTTAATGGACTGTATATGGGAGGAAATATACATAAATATGAATGTATGTTAACCCTTATACACTTTCCATGAGATAAATTAGTCATATATTTATCTTTATTTGCAATTTGGAAAGTTAAATTGGAAACTATGTACATTGCGGTGAAAATTGATAACTAGTTGTGGGTTGAAATCTTTGTTTTCGTAAAAATGGAATGCTACAGATATGTGCTCTGTTTCTAACATGTTTTTTTTTGTAGGTGTATAATTATAATGTGTGATCCTTTAATTATGGATGCATTACATTTTGGTTCAATTATTTAGACTCAATTCCTTGCGGTGAATGTTAACTAGTTTCATTGGAATTGATGGAAAATATCACCTTATGTGCAATTGGAATGATCTACAAATAAAAATTTAATTGGATGTAGGTGCACACTTACATATGTTTTTAATGGATGTAGGATTTATTTTGGGTTTAATGGAATGGTTACAAGTTGATTTTGTGCAAGACTAGCTGCTTATATTGGAAAACTAGTTAACTAGTCTTGTGGACTCTCTTTTGTAATTACCATGATTAATTATTGTAATTTTGGTAATTAGAACTTATTTAAATGTAATTAGATGTTATTAAGACATTTGGATTGATACGATATGGTTATTTGTTAAACAATTGGATTTGTGATAGTGTCGTCATTTTCACACTAAGTGTCGTCATTTTCACACTAAGTGTCGTAATTAACACATTAATTACTAGTCAACTATGATTAAGAATAATTAGCCTTTAGAAGTGGTTATCATATCTGATATAGATTGTATTGAAGGTTTTATGATGTTATATGATGTTAAGAATCCTTCTCAGCCCTCAGATCAGATGTTGGATGTGTTAATGAATTTATATTAAATTATTGTTAATTATTGTAGTTTGTGTCGCAATTAATTTTGGAAAAATAGAAATTAAATGCTTATGGTTTATATGTTGCACTAAAAATCAAGTAATTATCCTCATATAGGTAATGATATGTCCCTTAGACACTCTTATATCCCCATGGTACATTACATGATCAAATGCTTATATGCTTCTGTTATGATTTTAAGATGATTAAGATGTTACATGATTCGCAATGTAAAATGTTGATTAATGTTTATGTTTGTATATCATGTACTCTGATGAGTTGTTGAGTGTGACATGTAAAGTAAGTACATGCGACTCAAGTAGGCATCCATATATGATGGAATAAGAATGAGTCGGATACATTGACAGGTGATGTCATGCTATGATTTATGTTTTATTTCAAATCTTATTTTATAATATTTGATGCATGTGGTGTTTAAGTACAAGTGTTGGATGCAATTTCCAATCGATCCACATCAGGGGATGGAGCTGAACATGATGCAAGATAATTCTAGCCAATGTACACTCAATGATTTCAATTAGAGTAAGAGAGGCTATGATTCATCACGTGCATGTTGTCGTGAGGGTAGGCCAAGTACAGTCACTCATGAGGCATATGGTTGGAGGCACTCAATAACGACTTGGAATTATTCCCTAGGAACCACTAGTTCCTCAAAATGGTAGTTTGGTTGTGTTAACGATGTCTCAACCATCATACCATATCCCCATCTGAGGGAATATCTGAAGGAAATGTGAGAAGCATGGCACCTTGATATCCCTAGTCGCGATGGAAATGCAGTGACTAATTAATTCATAATTGGGCAAGGGAAACAAGAATTAATAAAATATTAACAAAAAATTAATTAATCAAACAAGTAATAATAAAAAACTAAATAATAATAATAATAACAGCAACATCAACAACAACAAAAAACAAGATAAACATTAAAAATAATAATAATAAGATAAGATAAAAATTATAAATAATAATAATAAAATAAAAAGGGGAAGGAAAATAAAGCAGACGTGTTTCTATAAAATAAATGAGGAAGCAACTTTAGATATCCCCTCTTTGCAAAAGAATTTTGGAGGCAGCTTGGGCTGTGGCTCCTGTCTATGTGATTGTTGGAGGGTATGGTAGTGGTTCACTATGATTCAAGTAGGGTTGGGATGCCTCCTCAGTAGTGAGTTTGGAATATTATCACCATATTACCTTGGTCTTCCTTGATATTCATGCATGCAAGCATGCATGCATTCCATGCAACACTCCATGCATCCATGCATTAGCAGTTTGTTAGGAACCAGTGTCAACCCTTCTCTTTACTTTGTTAGTATATTATTGTTGGACGCATATGCTTTGTAAGTCGTCTCGTAGTATTATATGTTCCATGGTATTGATCCATAGTATTGGTGCAAAAACTTAGTATATAAGTACGTGTCGAGGCCAATGAAGGCATCCACAAGTTATTTTGTATTAAGCTTTCTCAAAGGAGGTTTCCCCCTCGAAGTGTCCCGCGATCAATAAATCTCTTCTGTGTTCTGTTATTTCTAATATATCGTGCATTTTAATTAATTAATTGTTGGAGGTTCCTTACACAGTTGAGTCTCCTAGAACCTAGTCCTTACTTTTCCCCCCGTAGAGCTTCTTTTTGGCCATCATTATCCCTCCTATCCGCTCAAAGCACCTTGTTTACATCATTGGAGTTCCAATGTGCCCTCATGCACGATTTTAGGAGTCTACACAGTCAATTACATGATTTGGGTCGCCTTGTCCCCTTGATTGCTCAGTTAACTGACTACTGCACCTAGTTTGACTGCTACTGAGTATAAGAGCTCCCTTTTTTACCACTGACAGTTAGTTATGCACCCCCTTGGAGTCTTCTCCCATATTTTTGTGTCCACATGATTAATTTATTCTCAGTTCTACCTCAGCTAAATGACCATTCATCATCGGTGGCCACTAAACCTTATCGGGAGATGGTTCCAATGCAAACTAAGCCTAGACTTGAGGTGAATTTGAATCCTCTTAGGGGAATCAAATTCATTATATTGTAACATCTTTTGATTGCTAGATTATGTATGATTAATCTATCAACAATAGTTTTTCATCTGTGTTTTAGTTTTATGAGTGAATTGATCAATGTTTCTTTCTAATTCTTCTCAATAATAACATTGTGAAATTGTGAGGTTTTTTCAAGCTCAGTGATCTATCCCTGTGGAATTTCTCATGGTATCAAAACTTGTGAGATATTTTGAGAGCTTAGGTTGAGCAGTTTCTTTCAGTAATGCACTAGAAGCCTCTAGATTTCCACAACAAATTATGGAGCCATTGCATTGAATTCATTAGAGAAATCCTTTGAGGTCTATCCATTTGTGAAGGATCCAGATAAAATTTCCTATTGTCCTAAAGTAGTGCTCAGTAGATTCAGAAACAATCCTCCATATATTTTCCCATTTTTTTGCAGTTTATTCCATCATCAAAAGCACATTCAATCATCTAGTATGGATCTAACTTCGATTTGCGAGATGAATTATTTCAATTTCTTTGAATGGAAGGATCGTATGGAGATATTCATGTGAAGCAGAGGTCTCTACAGGGTGCTAAAGGGAATTTAGGTAAAACCAAATGGTGCTACATATAAGGCCAAGTATCTAAACAAGATTGATGAAGTGTATGGATCTATAGTGGTTGAAATCCAAGAGATCTATTCTGAGAAGATCATTGCACAAGGCATTGCAGATCACCATTCCAAACTGTATGAGTTCTCTCATTTATTTCCTTACTCAAAACAAAGTGCACTTCTTACTCATGCAAATGAAGTGAGAAGACTTTGGCATAACAGGTTTGGGAACCTCAACTACAAATATTTGCAAGAACTGCACAATCAGAAAATTTTTGAAGGGCTTCCAAACATCATATTTTCTAAGGGAACCTGTCAAGGTTGCTTTGATTGGTAAGCATCTAGAGCACAAATTTGAAAAAGGAAAGGAAAAGAGAGCCTTTTCTCTCTCGAGTGTTCGGATATCCATCATCTATTTCGGGATACATATCTATTTCAGGATCATCTATTTCGGGATACATATCTACTTCAGGATCTTGCATGATCTATTTCAGGATATGCAGTCCAGTCACCAGTTTGATGCCTCCAGCACCTTATCCACCTTCTTCTAGCACCCGGGAGCCACTTTCCACAGAGTTTTAGCCCTCCTAAGCTGAAAGGCGCCCTCTTCTCACCTACTGACTGAGAAGGGCGCACTTGCTCACCTACCACTGCAGATTCACTCCAGTTACATTCAGTTAGCTCCGATTCTGATTGATTTCACTCCGATTTCACTCCTGACTGACTGTTTCACCTCCGATTGACCTCCAGTTCGATTAGGTGACTTGCTCTGACTCCAGTTAGCCTCCCATGCGCCCCCACTGAGCCTCCAGATCCTATATCAGTGCTACACACTTCAGTTACATTTATTATGATCAGTTAGACTCAGCTTGACACCTGGATGACTGTTTGTTGTGATTGATGAGCAACACCGATGATTGATGAGGACTCCTAGATTGAGTCAAGCTACTCCATTCAGTGATTCGAATGACCTCCTTAGGCAATTCGAATTGCTCTGTTCAGTGTAACAGTTTGTATTGTAATTCATTCACCCTTTCGGGAATAGAGAGCACTGCTGCATGTTTTGCACAGTTTTGCACCATATCTTCTTATTCATCTGTTGTGACTGATTTATTTGTTCATTAGATCTGCTGTGACTAACTTTACATGGTGTCAGAGCCATTGCAGGAACAAGATCTCTTTTCTACAGGTGTTTATACAAGAAGATTTGACTGAATTGCTAAAAATTGCAAAAAGTTTGGCATGAGATATCTCAAGGGCATTCGCTCCTGTGCATGCAAAGCTTGAAAAATACTCCAATACCACTCCAGAAGCTTGAGTTACCACATAATTCCTGGATCTGATACATTGGACCTATTCAACATTGCTTGAAATCCAATCCCAGGTGTGATGCAACTCTCAAAGGGTGGATTGTTCGACCTTATTGTGGTTGTTTTTATGTGATTTGCAGGTTTATTGTCTCCTCCAATTGCATTCGCTACCTTCTGCATGCAAGCATTTCTACAGCAATTCCATTCGCTCTAGTCTGCATGCAAGCTTCTTCTTCATCAGTTGACTCAATCCTTGCAATGGAATACTCTTCTTCAAAGCCTATCCTCACCCCATTCAATTATTTTGATTGGAAAGATGATATGGAGATCATATTACGTTCAAAAGGTTACTACCGAGTCACTCTTGGTCTTGAATTGGAGCCAAACAATGTAGCAGAAAGAACCAAACACTACAATAAGCTTGATGAAGCTTACGGTCTTCTTTGTCTCTCCATCTCCAAAGATCTTCACTTCCATCTCAGCGGATTGAAGACTCCAAAGGCCATATGGGAGCAACTTGAGACACTATTCGGCAAGCAGGATGAGCTTAGGGCTTTTCAATTAGAGAATGAATTGATTGGCCTTAATCCTGAGAATTTCGAGAGCATCAATGAATTCTTCACCAAATTCAAGAACTTGAACTTGCAATTGAAGAACAGTGGTGTTATCAAAGAGGATAAACAGTTGATCCTCTCCATTCTAAGCAAGCTTGGGAAAGATTATTCGGTATTTGTCTCCACTTTCAATTCCGGTCGGCTAACTACCCCGAATTGGAAGATGCCTACCTTGAATGCCTTCATTGAGTCCGTTACGAAAGAGCATGACAAGTTGATTCAAATGGGGTCCATAAGCTCCAAAGATTCAGCCCTATTTGTTCAAGGACCCAAGATCTCGAATGGTAAAGGAAAGCTAAAGAAGGAGAAGCCCAAATTCGAGCCTCACAAGCAAAAAGACAAAGGCAAGCAAACGGATGCACCATCCAGTTCGAAATCCAAGCAAAAGGGCAAAGAAGGTAACCAAAAATCTAAATGTACTTATTGTAACCGTGGCTTTCATCCCGAAAGTTCATGTATGAAGAATACTATAGATCAAATGGCCCTCCTTTTGGAAAAGAACAACATAACCCTTCCTGACGGTGCAAGGAAGAAGGATCGGAATGACGATCATGAAAGAGGACAAGCACTCATGGCAACGGTTTCGAATCCCACTCTCTTGATAGATTCGGGTGCATCAAATCATATGGCTGCAAATATTGATTCTTTTTCCTCATTCGATCCAAACAGCTCCATCCCCATCCATTTGGGAGATGACTCAAAAATTTCTTCAAAGGGCAAAGGTACGATTCATGTAGATCATGGATGCTTTCAGAATGTTCTCTATGTGCCTTCCTTAGCTTCGAATCTCCTTTCTGTGTATCAAATGACACATACTGGTGATCCAAAGAAAGTCACATTCAGCCCTAATACAGTTGAAATTTCTGATATCAAAAGTGGAAGACTAGTTGCGGTTGGAAAGGCAAACCACACTGCTAAATGTTATGAGTTTTCGCACTTTATTCCGCTTGCAAAGCCCACTGCTCTTCGCACACATGGTAATGAGGTTAGTAGGCTTTGGCATGAAAGATTTGGACATCTAAATTATAAGTATTTGCTGCTGCTATCAAATAAATCCATGGTTGATGGGCTTCCACAACTCCGTTCCTCGAAGGGAATATGCTCCGGTTGCATTATTGGGAAGCACCCCGAGCACAGATTCGACCGCGGCAAGGCTAGCAGAGCCTCTACTATTTTGGGATTGATCCATTCTGATATCAGCGGTCCGCTGCCCCATATGTCATTAAATGGTTCAAGGTATGTTTTGACATTTATTGACGATTATTCTCGCTTTACATGGGTATTCTTTCTCAAAAACAAGTCAGAAGTGCTTGGAAAATTCAAGGATTTTAAGGCTTCTGTTGAGACCACCACTGAGAGCAAGATCAAAGCTCTTAGATCTGATAATGGTGGGGAATATATCAAGTCCGAGTTGCTGCAACTTTGTGCCCAAAGCGGAATCAAGATCCAACATACAGTTCCCTACACACCCCAGCAGAACGGTGTAGCGGAAAGGAAAAACCGGTCACTGAAAGAGATGGCTACATGCATGATTGAATCAAAAGGTTTGGCTGCAAATCTTTGGGCTGAAGCAATCAATGTTGCTGCATATATACAGAACCGTGTTCCACATTCATCCGTGAAAGGTATGACTCCTTTCGAAGCATTCTTTGGTCACAAACCGGATGTGTCAAATTTGAGAGTTTTTGGCTCTACTGCATGGGCTAGAATTCCTTCTGAGAAGAGACGAGCTTTGGATCCACAAAGTATCGAGTGCATATTGATAGGATATGGGGAAGAATCAAAAGCATATAAACTCATGGATATCAGATCTAAAAAGATATTCATAGAGCGCAGTGTGCAGTTTGAAGAACCGCTTCAAGAATTGCAACTAGTTGAGGAGAAAACTGCCGATTCACCGCCTTCACCAGAAGAAGATTCGAGCAGCGATAATGAAGGTATGAGTTCTGATATTTCTGATATTGTAGCAGCATATGATGATCATGACATATCAGGTTCGGAATCCGACCATTCAGATCCCCCTCAGTTACCAAAGTGGGCCCAAAATACTCTACAATCTGCTGGTTCGAATCTTGGAAATCCTGCTGATCCAAGACGAACAAGAGGAGACTTTCAAAGGGCAGGTATGGCTCTTTCTATTGCTGATCCATTTCTTCCTGAGATTTGTTATTTGATGGCTGGTTCAGATCCCCAATCATATTATTCAGCCCATCGAGATCCTAGATGGAAAGATGCCATGGATGAAGAGTACAGTTCTCTTCAAAAGAACAATACATGGGAGCTAGTTTCTCTTCCACCTGGAAGAAAATTAGTGAAGTGTAAATGGGTCTACCGTACTAAAGTTGCTGCTGATGGCACTATCAGCAAATATAAAGCAAGGTTGGTGGCAAAAGTTTTTTCCCAAGTCCAAGGAGTGGACTACACAGAGACCTTTGCACCGGTTGCAAAGATGGATTCCATCCGCCTTGTTTTAGCTATTGCCGCATCCAAGCACTGGGAGGTGCATCACATGGATGTGAAGAGTGCATTTTTACATGGAGACCTTGCTGAAGAGGTCTATATGCAGCAGCCAGAGGGTTATACATCAGATCCATCATTGGTTTGTAGATTGAAGAAGTCTTTGTACGGGTTAAAACAGGCCCCAAGAGCTTGGTACGCAAAGATGGACTCCTTCCTTCTTTCTCAGAATTTCCAAAGATGCAAATCTGATCCGAATGTCTATCTTCAGCGAGTTAAAGGTAATTTGTTGGTTATTGTACTTTATGTTGATGATCTGCTTATTACTGGTAGCACACTTACTTCAATAAACAAGCTAAAAACTGCCTTAAATCTAGCTTTTGACATGAGCGATTTGGGCTTGCTGAGTCACTTTTTGGGCTTGGAGATAGCTCAAAATTTCGATGGGATCACTATATCTCAGCAAAAATATGCTTCCGACCTGTTATTGAAGTTTAATATGGCTGAATGTAAGGCAGCCCCGTTCCCATTCCTCTCAGGAATCAGTCTTGAGGAGGGAGATTCCACACCGCTTGCAGATTGCAGTATGTATCGACAGTTGATTGGTTCACTACTTTATTTGACACATTCACGGCCTGATATCTCATATGCCGTGAGTGCCGTGTCGAGATATATGCAGCAGCCACATGAGCTTCATTGGCGAGCAGCCAAGCGGATCTTGCAGTATGTGCAAGGTACGAGACAGTTTGGCATACATTATGCTGCAGATTCTGAGCTAGATTTCATTGGTTTTACTGATTCAGATTGGGCAGGTGATAGCATTGATCGGAAGTCAACTTCCGGTTATGTTTTCATGATTGGTCATGGTGCTATTTGCTGGTCCAGCAAAAAGCAAGCAGCCATTGCACTTTCTTCAGCAGAGGCAGAGTATCGAGGGGCAGTCAATGCCTGCATTCAGGCAGTTTGGTTGCAGGGTATTCTTTCCGAGTTTGGTTTTGGTGGCACTACTTCGACTGTCCTATTTTGTGACAATCAAAGTGCTATCAAGATCTCCACAGATCCAGTTCAGCGGCAGAGGACCAAGCACATTGAGATTCATATGCATTACATTCGACAGTTGGTGCATGACCGCACCATCATTCTGCAATATTGCCCTACTGATGAGCAAATTGCAGACATCTTCACCAAGAGCTTCACTGAGAAGAAGTTCTCTTACCTCCGTTCACTGTTGGGGGTGAGTTCCATCATGGTGGAGACAGATTGATTCATTATTATGCTTTAGACTTGAGGGGGGGCTTTCTTCCCACTGGGTTTTCCCTCTTTCCTCACTTAGTTTATTTTTCAGCATTTTTTGGATTATTGTATTGGGGTGACCTTTGGTCTTAGTTACCAGGGCCCCACATTATTTTAGTTGGCACATCATAGTCTAGCTTGAGGGGGGGTGTTCGGATATCCATCATCTATTTCGGGATACATATCTATTTCAGGATCATCTATTTCGGGATACATATCTACTTCAGGATCTTGCATGATCTATTTCAGGATATGCAGTCCAGTCACCAGTTTGATGCCTCCAGCACCTTATCCACCTTCTTCTAGCACCCGGGAGCCACTTTCCACAGAGTTTTAGCCCTCCTAAGCTGAAAGGCGCCCTCTTCTCACCTACTGACTGAGAAGGGCGCACTTGCTCACCTACCACTGCAGATTCACTCCAGTTACATTCAGTTAGCTCCGATTCTGATTGATTTCACTCCGATTTCACTCCTGACTGACTGTTTCACCTCCGATTGACCTCCAGTTCGATTAGGTGACTTGCTCTGACTCCAGTTAGCCTCCCATGCGCCCCCACTGAGCCTCCAGATCCTATATCAGTGCTACACACTTCAGTTACATTTATTATGATCAGTTAGACTCAGCTTGACACCTGGATGACTGTTTGTTGTGATTGATGAGCAACACCGATGATTGATGAGGACTCCTAGATTGAGTCAAGCTACTCCATTCAGTGATTCGAATGACCTCCTTAGGCAATTCGAATTGCTCTGTTCAGTGTAACAGTTTGTATTGTAATTCATTCACCCTTTCGGGAATAGAGAGCACTGCTGCATGTTTTGCACAGTTTTGCACCATATCTTCTTATTCATCTGTTGTGACTGATTTATTTGTTCATTAGATCTGCTGTGACTAACTTTACATCGAGTTGGTTCACAGTGACATATTAGGACCTCTTCCTCACCTATCTTTGAATAATGCAAGACGCATCTTAACATTCATATATGATTATTCAAGATCTATTTGGGTATATTTTCTAAAGTTGAAATTAGAAGTCTTTGAATACTTCAATTTTTTTAAATCTTCTACAGAAAAATTCACTGATAAGAAGATCAAGTTCCTTCGTACTAACAATGGAGGAGAGTATGTGAAGAATGAGTTTCAGTTATTGTGTGCATATGAAGGTATTGAAATGCAATACGCTATTACTTACACACCACAGTAGAATGGTGTAGTAAAGAGAAAGAAAAAAACTTTGAAAGAGATGGTTACATGCATGCTTGTGTCTAAATCATTGGCTACTAGACTTTGGGAAGAAGTTGTTAACTGTGCTACATACCTCCAGAACAAAGTTCCACACAAAGGCCTAAAAGGAAAAAATCGTTCGAAGCATGGATGCGATACAAGCGAGATGTGTCTCATATAAGAGTCTTTGGTTCCAAATCTTGGGCGAGGATTCCTTCAGAGAAGAGGAGAGCCTTAGATCCTCAAAGCAAAGTTGAGTGCATATTGGTTGGTTATGCACAGAATGCAAAAGCCTACAAAATTTTGAATCTGTCTACCATATAGACCTTCCTTGAAAGAAGTGTCCAGTTTGAAGA
This sequence comes from Larix kaempferi, assembly GCA_027924585.1. NCBI lineage: Eukaryota > Viridiplantae > Streptophyta > Pinopsida > Pinales > Pinaceae > Larix > Larix kaempferi. The sequence goes on along the minus strand of BSBM01000579.1, from coordinate 2,642,079 downwards.
ATGGACATTGCATGATTCCCACCATGTTGAAGAAGACAGCTTACGAACTACTCCACCACAACATCTTGAACAAGATAGCGAATCATCCTCCCATGAATGTTCATATTTTGACTCAGAAAGTGAAGATGAGAAAATGTTATATTAGATCCACAAGAACCTAAAGATATAGACCCATAAGACCCACCTCCACTTCCAAGATGTGCTGCCAAGACCATTGAATCTATTGGTGATCTTGTTGGAGATCCAGAAGATCCAAGAAGAACCAGATCTGAGTTTCAAAATGCAATATTTTCACTATCTCATACAGATCCCTTTATTTCTGATAGATGTTTTTTGATGATTCGATCAGATCCAAAAACCTTCTTTGAGGGTTCCCAATATCCAATATGGATATCATTTATGGATGAAGAGTACCAATCTCTTCAAAGGAATGAGACTTGGGAGCTTGTTTCTCTCCCTGCAAGAAGGAAGCTTGTTCAATGTAAGTGGGTATACATAACAAAGATGGGCTCAGATGGAGTAAAAAGCAAGTACAAGGCTTGATTGCTTGCTAAAGGTTTCTCACAAGTTCAAGGTATTAACTATATAAAGACCTTCGCTCTTGTTGCAAAGATGGACTCCATCCTTCTTGTTTTGGCTCTTGTTGCATCCAAGCACTGGGAGGTGCATCACATTGATGTGAAGAGTGATTTTCTTCATGGAGATCTAGAGGAGGAGATCTGCATGAAGCAACTTGAAGGATACATTGATGATCTTTCATTAGTGTGCAAATTGAGGAAGTCCTTATATGGGCTCAAGCAGGATCCCCGAGCATGGTATGCTAAGATGGAATCCTTTCTGTTGTCACAATATTTTCAGAGATGTAAGTCTGATTTGAATGTCTACATGAGACATGATCGTAACTCTCTTCTCCTGATTTTCCTCTATGTTGATGATTTACTGACTACAAGGAGTCTCTCTTCATGAATTAGATCTATCAAAACAACCTTGCACAATTCCTTCTCTATTCCATATTTTGGATTGCTAAAGCAGTTTCTTGGTCTTGAAGTCTCTCAGAGTGATTCAGGAATCAAGATTACACTGTCCAAATATGCATCAGATCTAATTGATAGGTTTCATATGACATAATGCAAACTAACATCATTTCCTTTTCTTTCAGGTATCAGTCTTGAGGATGGTTCTTCTTCACCTTTGGTGCATGGTACCTTGTATTAGCAACTGATCAGGAGTATTTTTTTTCTTACACATACTCGCCTTGATCTATAATATGCAGTGAGTGTTGTCTCTAGATACATGCAAGAGTATCATGAGCTTCACTGGAAGGAAGCCAAAAGGATCTTGCACTATGTGCAAGGGATGAAGACCTATGGTATTCACTATGCAGCTAGGTCTCCATTGAACCTAGTTGGGTACACATATTCATATTGGGCCGGAGACAGCTTAGATCGGAAGTCTACATCAAGTTTTATCTTCATGATTGGATCTAGTCCTATTTGTTGGTTGAGCAAAAAGAAGAATGATATTTCTCTTTCATCAGCTGAGGCAGAGTACAGAGGTGCAATGAATTTAGCCACACAGTGCATCTGGTTACATGGAATCTTGTAAGAGTTTGGGATTTGATAGAGTACTCCACCAGTCATCTACTGTGACAATCAGAGTGCTATCAAGATTTCCACATATCTGTTTTTGATACAAAGAACCAAACACATTGAGATACACATGCATTACATCCGAGGATTGGTGCATGATCGTACCATCACACTTCTCTATTGTCCTTCAGAAGAGAAGATTGCAGATATTTTCACCAAGAAATTTTCAATGAAAAATTTCACTCATCTAAGATCCCTTCTTGGGGTGAGTGCTACCTTGGTTGATCAGTGTTATTTACAGTCTATCTTGAGGGGGGATTTTGTTCTCACTAGGTTTTCCCTCTTTTCTCATTTTTTTAGATTGTTGTACGAGGTGACCTTTGGTCTCAGTTACCAGGGCCCTAATTTCAATCTATTTACTTATATTTTTCCTCATAGTCCGGCTTAAGGGGGGGTGTTAGAATATTCTCACCATATTATCTTGTTCTTGCATTCTTTGCATGGATTTTTCATGCATGCATGCATTCCATGCAGCACTCCATGCATCCATGCATTAGACGTTGAGTATCCTAGCACCCAGTCCTTACTTTGGGCCCCTTAGAGCCTCGTTTTGGCCATCATTAGCCATCCTATCAACTTAGAGTTCCTTTTTTACATCACTGGAGTTCCAATGCTCCCTCATGCATGATTTTAGGAGTATACATAGTCAATTCCATGATTTGGGGTTCCTTGTCCCCTTGATTGCTCAGTTAACTAACTATTGCACCTTGTTTGACTACTACTGATTATATGAGAACCCTTTTTGACCACTGATAGTTAGCTATGCGCCCCCTTTGATTCTCCTTTCCTATTTTGGTGTCCACATGATTCATTTATGCTTAGTTCTACCTTAGTTAATTGATCATTCATCATCAGTGGCCACTAAACCTTATCGGGAGATGGTTCCAATGCAAACTGAGCCCATACTTGAGGTGAATTCGAATCCTACCAGGTGAATCGAATTCATTCTATTGTAACATCTTTTGATTTCCATATTATGGTTGATTAATGTATCAACAACATTTTTTCATCTGTGTTTCAGTTTTATGAGTGAATTGATCAATGTTTGTTTCTAATTATTCTCAGTAATAACATTGTGAAAATGTGAAGTTTGTTCAATCTCAATGATCTATCCCCGTGGAATTTCACATGTTGGAGGGTGTGGTAGTGGTTCACTATGATTCAATTAGGGTTGGGATTCCCCCTCAATAGTGAGTCTTGTATCATGGTTCATTGGCTAGCATAGTATCGTCAAACCTGTCACAGCTCGGGGGTCTCAAAGGAATAAGAGTACTCTAGGGTATGGTAGGGAGGAAATCGGTGGGTCATGTGTGATTGGAAATTTTGAAGACTAATTATGTGGTGGATTTAGTGGCAACACCAACCTTCGGATTCATCCTCAACCTTTAGCAACTTGCAATTTCTCAGGTATTATATGATTATTGTTTTCCATTATGAATTATGCCTTGAATGAAATTGGATTAATTTTAATGTTGAAAGTTTAGATATGTTGGTAATATAAAAAAATTCTATAGATCTGTTATCTGTTGTATGTTATAAAAGGAAATAAAAATAAATGTTGCTAGATTCAGTTTCAAATCTGTTTTGTGATTAGTATATATTAGATTAGCTAGCCCAGGGAGGGGGATTACACTTCAACCCAATCATATTACATAATGGAAATAACACATAAGAATCCCTCTATGTCATCTTGTTTTCCTAAAAGTGCATATTCCGCTACATTATGTTTTCCTTTTTTTAGATAATTTCAAAGTCATAACCTAGAACCTTTTTCACGCATTTGTGTTTCTCTTTTGAAGATAATTGTTATTCCAAGAAGTACTTAAGAATTTCATTATTTGTTCTTACTTTTAAGTGTGTTCCTATTGTTTAAAAGCGCCATTTCTTAATTGCATGCATATGGCTACCATTCATTTTCATAAATAGGATTGAGTCATTTTTATCCTTTACATTGGAAACTTTCAATGGAAATGGGTCTTATTCCATAAAAAATGGACCAATGCCATGCCTTGAGGCATCACATTCCAGAATAAAGGATTGTGTGAAGTCAGGTGTGGCTAATACAAGAGTTGTACACATAGCCATTCATTTTTTCCAAAATATTTGGTTGTTTCTTTAGTCCAAGATAATGCTTCATTTTTCAGTAACCTTGTTAGAGGTGTTTCTATTTGACCATAATTCTTGACAAAACTACAATAGTATCCTTTCAATCCTAAGAATCCTCTAAGATTATTCAAGGTTTTAGGAATTGGCCATTACATTATAGCCTTAACTTTGTTTGGTTCCACTTTGACACCTTCATTAGATAAAATATGACCCTAATATTCAACTTCTTGAAACACAAAGGCACACTTATAAGGCTTGGCATTTAGTTGTTTCTCCTCGAATAGTTTTAATACCATGTCAACATGTTGTAAATCATGTTCCCAAGATTTGTATAGATTAATATATTATCAACAAATACTAACAAATTTTTTATGAGGAAGGGTTTAAAATTAGAATTCATCAAGCTTTAAAATGTGGAAGGTGCATTGATAAGGTCAAATGGCATCACCAAAAAATCATAATGGCCTTCATGTGTTCTAAAGGTTGTTTTAAGAATTTTTTCTTTCCTCATTTTGATTTGATGATATCCATAATGGAGATCCAACTTGGTAAATAAAATTGCTCCCTGTAATTCATTTAAGAATGCATCAATGATGGGAATAGGAAACTTATCTTTAATTGTGATATTATTAAGCTCTCTATAATCTAGACACATACACAATGAATCTTTTTTGTGAGCCATCATCACTAGTGTAAATAAAGCACTTTGGATAGGTTGAATAATTATTGCATCTAACATTTCTTAAACCATATTTTCAATCTCACTCTTTTGTGCATATGGGTATCATGTTCAGTGGGACACTTCTTGGTTGCAAGTGAATAACATGCTCATGATCTCAAGTAGGTGGAAGACATTTAGGAATCTCTCCAAAAACCTTGGAATGATTGTTAATATATTGTTGGAGATCCATTGGAATAGAGGGTATATATGCTTGAAAATCTAGTTAGCACAATTGTGCAATTACTACATGGTGTCCCCTTTTTAGCAATTTTGTCATTATGTTATAGCTTATAACTTTAGAGGGTATCCTGGAATACCTATGGGTTCAATTTCCTTTCCTTTTCAAGGGAATATCATGACAATTAAAAGCCATTGTTACCAATGATTGTAATCATTATACCCCTAGTACAACATCAACACCACCCATTTGGATTGCAATCATTGGAATATCCAATAAATACTCCCCCATAATAAGCTTAATACTTTGACACTTCCCTAAACAATTTATGGTACCTCTATTGGGTGAATAATATTACTCAATTTTATTAAAAATTAAAAATTTATTAGTTAATAACAAAATTAGAATTATGCATGAGAAAGTGTGTGGCATCTTGCACAAGTACTATAAGAAGAGAGGGAGTGTGGCCATGAGAAGCGCTTTATTCACCCTAATTCTATATGATTGTCCTAATTATAAAAAATTTCACGGAGACATAATTGTTTTGAGTTTGGTTAAGATTATGCTAAAGTCCTTATAAAGTTTGGTTATTACTTGAAATTCTAGTGTGATATATACAAAGCAATTGAAAAGTTTGGCTAGTTTGCAATTAATGAAGCTATGGGTACTACCACAATCAATCAACATTGTTTCCCTTTTAATTTTTATATATCCTTCTATCCCGAGAGTTTGAGTAGTATCTTTTCTATATACCAAGGCATGTCAGCCAATGTCAACTAATGCATGGAAATATATGGTTGGAGTAGTATCTTTTATATCTACCTCTTGAGACTGTTTTTGTTCTGTATATTCTTCCTCTTCATAATCTATGTGGAATACCTTCTTCTCACCACACTTATACCCCTTAATTTACTTACTGTCACAATTAAAATATATTCCCTTTCCTCTTGTTTCCTCCACTTGCTAATGCACCAACCTTGTAGGATGATAGGGTTTGAGGGAGGAAACATTTCCTTCTCTATAGGTTTTAGTACCAATGCTTATAGTAGCCATATTTTTACTTTCAACTTTCCTTTCCAAACTAAAAGTGTTTTCCAATGATTTAGGTTCAAAGAGATGTACCTCATGTTAATGTTATCCCTTAAAGTGCCAATAACAATATCCAACAAATTATCCTTTGGAATGTTCTTCACTCTAAGACTCAAGTTTTGAAACTATTTAATGTGCTTTGTAACTGGATTTTTTTGTTGATATTTATCAATTAGATAAAGAAGGATTTTCTCTTAATATCCCCATAGTATTATATCAATTCATTCTTAAATACATACCAAGAGACAATAGACTCACTTTTACAGTTAAAAAGCTATCGATACCATAAAAATTGATCAGGTTCTAAATATATGCAATAGTTACCTTTTGTAAAGTTGGCACTTGGTGTAGATCAAAAAATTGCTCCATTGGGAAGATCCATGCTATTAGATAATTAACATCAAACCTTCTCATATCAATATTGGGAATGACTTACTTCCTTGGTCCTGAGTTGAACCCATGATGAAGTGATGAATGATCAAATGTCGGGGAATTGAACCTCCTGTTCTCCAACTATTTTTCAAATTTATTAATCTATTGATTGGGACATTTCCCTCTATTTATCTTTCTTCTCTTCCTAAGGAGTTGAATATGAGGAAGACAAGTCTCATCTAATTTAGAATCCCCCCCTTCATAACTTTGATATCCTGCTTACTGGCCATCTCCGTGGTCATGTTTTTGAGATCCTATTTACTAACGATTATTTCAACTCACTTTCTATATTTTTTTTTTGTTTAACTATTGAACATGTGTCACTAACCTATTATTCAAATCCTCAAACTTGGACTCCACATTAGATAGCTTCTTACCCATTTCTCCATTTTCTTCATGAGTCACGATTAAGCTTTTAGGAGTTTTAGTGGGAGAAATAATTTTTACTCCAATTCTTTCCATTAGATCCCACTGATATTTACTAGATTTCTTATCTATTTCCTCTTAATCATGTTGATGTATATGTAACTTCGGAATGTATTTCACATATATGTATATTGTATTCCTATAGAGATGGTATTATTCCTCTATAAGGAAGTGTCATCATTTATATTATAAGTGTCGTAACTTATACTTGATGGGTTATTAGACCACCTTGTTTGGGGTCGGCCCTGTATAAGTCATGTGGGTCAAAGGGTTATTAGACCACCCTATTGGGGGTCGGCCCACTCAGCATTATGTTATGCGGTTAAGTTCGAGCCGACATGAGTTAGGTAAAAAGGCAAGTCAAGTCAAGTATAAATAGAGTGCGGGAGGCACTCTATTTACTCACTCACTTCTCACACATGCTCTCAAGGAGGAGAGGCGCACTTATGGAGGAGGAGGATTGATGCTAGGTTATGGCTATCTCTATTGGTTGGTTGTATCATTGCTCTATCTATCTCTGAGGAAGTTATTGGGGTTTTTCACCTTTATGGTTTTCCCCAAGTAAATCTTTGTGTCTCTTGTGTGCTTGCATTATTGTCTCCATGATTGATATGCTGTAGATATGATGTACATGTTGTTCTCTCAGTTAAGATCCTAGATCATATTGAAGTAAATTCTGAAAATTTAACATGGTATCAGAGCTAGCCTGAAAGAAGGCATGATATGGCATGTATGACACTTGTTGCACTAACGATGCTAGGGCTTGATATAGCAAAAACCAGTCATCGTAGCACTTTCGCTATAAATCCGTTTTGGCGAAGTTTTCGGATCTGAAATTGTTACAGGCCGAAGCTAAGATCTCCAGGTATCTTGTGTCCAAAGGACAACCTCTAATTCGTTGTACTTTGTGATTTATGATCTGTACAATATAGGGTTTATGCCTCTTCCAGATCTGAGTCAAAATCAGGTGACCTTGGGAAAAAGGTCATATCTTGGGCTAGGAAGCTCCAAATGAAATTTCGTAAAAAGTGAAAGGTAGTACACAGTCTGTACTATCTCAAAAAACTTTTTCAAAGGCAGAAGTTGAACCAGTGACACGTGGCACGCCGTACAAGTTCAATATACTGTATTATCCCATAAACATGTCACGTTGCGACATTTGGCATAACTCTCTCTCAGAGAGTCCAATTGAGGTCAGACCTGTCAGGATGGAAAGGTAACAGGCCGAGCTATCTCAGAAAACTTTTTCAGAGGCCGAAGTTAAAACAGTGACACGTGGCACTCCGTACAAGTTCGCTCTCCTGTTTTATCCCAAAACAGGTCACGTTGCGACATTTGGCATAACTCTCTCTCAGAGAATCCAATTGAGGTCAGACCTGTCAGGATGGAAAGATAACAGGTCAGACTATCTCAGGAAACTTTTTCAGACCCTGTGGATCAAAAATTTTAGAGTTACACCAGAAACAATCAGGTACATATTTCTGTCAAAACAGAATTATTTTTTGGTACCTTCATTCATGGCTTCCGGAATTTAGGGCTTTGAAGAAAGTTGGAATTTTTGTAATCGGAGACCACGGCTGGATGCTACTCATCAAAATAGAAATTTAGAGACCAAGATCAGAATTTTTGGCTGGGTAGAAGGCCGGGTTTGATCAGACCCTAGTTCGGGACTTTGATCAGAAAAATGGAAAATTAGGGCTTCTGTAAAAATGGGAATTTTTGAAATCTGTGACCACGGCTGGAAGCTCCTCAGAAAAATAGAAGCTTAGAGCTTTGGATCAAACATTTTGATTGGGTAGAAGAGTGGGCTTCATCAAACCCCAGTTCAGGGTCACGTCCAGTGAATCCGGAAGTTTCAAAGGCAAATTTGAGGAGTGAAACTTTGCAGTTTTCAAATTCTGAATATACCAGTTTGATCAGTTCATCGAGGCGCATATTCCTATCCTATCGGAAGGTTGAAATTCAAAGTTTGAATTTTTGGGGTTTCTCTGACAAACCCATATCCAGCTCAAGGTCCAGTTCTTGCAAATCAAGTGGATTGGGTTAATCCTAGAAGAAGATGGATTGATCACCTGCATAAGTGAAAGAAGTTCCTGTCTCAGAGGGAGATGAGGATAAGGCCTTACATAAGAAGATTACAAGTGATATCGACAGGTATGACTCATCGAGGTATGTTTCGATATTTGTCCATGATTAAGTTTATGGTATGTTTGTCTTCATGTTATTACGGTTAGTACAATTTTGATTTTAGATTTGTTGCATCACCTTAACAAAATTATGAATGCATGATAGAAGATACTCATTGGTTAGGGTGTTGACACTTATGATTGTACTAATGCATTATGGTGTTGTATGAAGATTATGTTGTCTACTAACATGAAAGGTACACCAAGGAAGACAAATCATGTTCCAGTTCAAGAACATATGATCATGATAACATGAGGACAAAGATTCATCCATTGTCATGAATCTCATAGAAGATCTATTTACAAGGTATGTATAACTTGGTTTTGTAATGGTTAACATATGAGACATGTAGGTTACTAGCACAAGTCATTGAAGAAGACATCATGTGAGTATGTGAGATATAATTATCTAGCATGCTAATCCAGGTATGTTTTTCCTATATCAAGTTAGAATCTCACCTTGTGATAAGATCCTTTATTTAAGTATACTTGGCATGATTGATTATGATTATTCATTGAAGTTAGTACTCATGGGTTTAGGCATATTATGATTTTTACTTTGATTGATGATATGACTAACCAGAAAAGTCCTATGGTCAAATAGGAATATAAGTAAAAGAATTATGTCTCTTATATTGATTGATTTGACTAACCAGAAGAATCATGATGGTATAGGTTTGAATAATCACAGGTTTTATGCATTTTATATCTCTTATCTTGATTGATGATTCAACTAACCTGAAGAGTCATAGGTTTGAGTAATTACTGGTTTAGACATGTTATGTTTCTTATGATTTGACTAACCATAAGAATCCTACATAAACCTTGAATGCTAATGCGTATTATTTCTGTTTGAAATGATCATGACTATACATGCTTGAGATTATTGTGTTTTAATAGTATACTAATGAATGTATGATTTTATATGAGATCACAAGGATAACACATTCACGATACTAACAAGCATGCATAGGGATCGAGAATGTATATAAGTTCAAGGACAGGTAATCCAGGGAGCAAAGATCAAGAGGGAGTACACTCCAGTGGTTTATGAAAGGATGCAGATATTCATAGGGAGTTGACCATCTCTCTACATCCCACAACAGAAAGGTGTAGAAGAAGCTACTTCAGATTAGGACTCCAGCAGCTCCTGCAAGGAAGCAAAGACTCAGAGGGAGTCCACCCAACGAACAAACAAAGATAAGTATTTGAATTATCATTTCTTAAATAATACTGTTCAATAATGTATATACTGATGTTCCTAGAATTAGGCGGTGTATTATGCATATTAGAATAATTGCATTGATGAACAATATGAATGGGTAAGTGGCCTATGGCACTGTACAAAATTCCATTGCTACTTATCTAGAATGAAACCTCTTTGCTGACATGTTGGGAGTTGTGCACACTCTTAACAATGTTCTGGTAGAGATTGGAAGGCATCTAGAAAGTTACGGAATATGGATAAATGTTGTATTGAAGCATTGGCTAAGATAATTGCATGACTGTATGACATATTTCTTTATGTGTAAGAATTTGTTCTAAAAACTATGAGATGTTTTCTAATCATGCAATTTAACTTGTTGTGTAGGAAAGATCGTATGCCATCTCCTACAAAAGAAGAACTACAACATTTGTTCAGCAACAAAATTATCTATTGAAGATATTGAAGTTCCCAGGATCTGGGATGAAGAAATGGAATGCCATGATCCGTCGATCATGAAGAATGATGTTTGGGATGTAGTCCCAAGACGTGAAGGGAAGTTTGTTATGACTTCCAAATGGAACTATCAAATCAAACATGTTGCAGATGGCAGCATTGAGAAATATAAAAGTGATGAAATAGAAGATACACCAGATGGATTCAAGACAGCTTCCTTGAATGGTGTAGTTGAAGAAGAAGTGTATGTAGAGCAGCCACTTGGTTCTAAGACACATGATAGGAAATCATATATGTGCAGAACTTGGTATGGTGAAGACAGATTGATTTCCGACACGCAGCGGAAGCTTACTACCGAGTTCGAGATGAAGAACTTGGGAATGATGCACTATTTGTTTTTGGCATGGAGGTGTGGCAGAGTGCAGATAGAATCTTCCTTGGACAAGGGAAGTATGCAGTAGAGATCCCAAAGAGGTTCGGGATGATGGATTGCAAGGCCATGGCCACACCTATGGCATTAAATCTGAATCTTCTATGTGATGCTTCATCTGAGCCGATTGATGTCTCTATGTATCGCCAGATGATTGGGTCCTTGATGTACCTGACGAACACGAGAACAGACATTTGCTTTGCTGTGAACACATTAAGCCAGTTCCTGATGGATCCGAGGAGTGTTCACTTGGTTGCTGTAAAGCATGTTCTGAGGTACCTGAAGGGTGCAGTGGATTATGGGCTCAGGTATGAGGCGAATCAAAAGTTTAACCTGCAGGGTTATGTTGATTCAGACTGGGCTGGAAGTGCTGCAGACAGGAAGAGCACATCTGGGTGTTGCTTCAGTATGGGATCAGGTGTGATCTCTTGGTTTAGCAGGAAGTAGTCCTGCATAGCACTGAGTACAGCTGAGGCAGAGTATGTTGCAGCCTGTTCAACTAGTTGTGAGGCAGTATGTCTACGGAAGCTACTATCTGAGTTATTTGATCTCCCGTTGGAGGCTACTGGTATCTTCTGTGATAACCAGAGTTGTGTGAAGCTGTCCGAGAAACCAGTGTTTCATGACAGGTCGAAACACATAGAGATCAAATATCACTATATCAGGGATATGGTGCAGAGAGGAGCTATGAAGCTCCTATATGTTGCGACGGACGAGCAGATTGCAGATGTGCTGAGGAAGCCACTAGCCAGGGTAAAGTTCGAGTACTTTAGAGAGAGGCTTGGCGTTCTTCAGATCGAGTACACTTCGAGGAAGAAGTGATGGACACATTTGCTGAAGCCATTCCAAGCATGTTGGAAGGAGGATCCTTCACATGGCTGTGGATGTAAGCGCTGGATGATGAGCATCAGGATGATGTTCTAGTTTCTGCTTGATATGATCAGTTGGATCATGTTATGTATGTATGTACGCATCATGTTGGATGCTGGATATGATCAGTTGGATCATGTGTATGTATTGTTTATGCATCATGTTGGATGCTTGGACCATGTATCTGTATATGTATCAGGTGGATACATTGTATGATCAGGTGGATCATGTATGATGATATGTATCAGGTAGATACTTGGTATGCATCAGGTAGATGCATTGATGATCAGGAGGATCATGTATGATGATATGTATCAGGTAGATACTTGGTATGCATCAGGTAGATGCATTGATGATCAGGAGGATCATGTATGATGATATGTATCAGGTAGATACTTGGTATGCATCAGGTAGATGCATTGATGATCAGGAGGATCATGTATGATGATATGTATCATATATTTGTATCAGGTGGATACATTGATGATCAGGAGGATCATGTATGATACTTGGTATGCATCAGGAAGATGCATTGATGATCAGGTAGAACATGCAGCAGGATGTTGCATTGATGATCAGGACGATCATGGATGACGAGCTTCAGGATGTTGCTCCAGATGACTTGCAGCAGGACGTTGCAGTGATTATGATCAGGATGATCATGAGTACATCAGGATGATGTATGGTGAGTATCAGGTTGATACTCTGTGGCCGTGGATCAGGTTGTGCAGATGAGCATGTCTGGGAGATCCTATAGGTCGGAGTTGTGTACCCGTAACAGCCTGGGATGCTCTTTCGAGACATTGCTCTGGGAGGACATGTAATTTGTGCCCTGGGAGATCTCAGGTCGGAGTTGTGTACCCGTAACATCCTGAGATGCTCTTGCGAGGTTTTGTCCTATGGCATGTAATTTGGGCCCTGGGAGATTTCAGGTTGGAGTTGTGTACCCGTAATATCCTGAGATGCTCTTGCGAGGTTTTGCCATGACCACATGTAATTTGTGCCCTAGGAGATCTCAGGTCGGAGTTGTGTACCCGTAACATCCTGAGATGCTCTTGCTAGGTTTTGTGGTGTACCACATGTAATTTGTGCCCTGGGAGATCTTAGGTCGGAGTTGTGTACCCGTAACATCCTAAGATGCTCTTTCGAGGTTTTGTGGTGGGGTCACATGTAATAGCGCCCTGGGAGATCCTACAGGTTGGAGTTGTGTACCCGTAATATCCTGGGATGCTCTTTCGAGGTTTTGTGACGCACGTAATAAGTCCTGAGGATTCCACAGTATGGCCAGTGATGATGAAGACCTGCAGGTGGTGGGCCTACATCCAGTATGAAAAAAGGACTGGCTCTGTAGAACTTCCTATGACGAGTAGATTCAGAGATTGATTGAGATAGCAGCAGCAGTGACGATGATGATGACTCGATGATGATTATCCAGTGACGATGATCCAGAGAAGATGACTTGTGCTAGAAGAACTGTGCTGAGAAATACCTTCCTAGTTAAGAGGGAGTGTTGATGTATATGTAACTTCGGAATGTATTTCACATATATGTATATTGTATTCCTATAGAGATGGTATTATTCCTCTATAAGGAAGTGTCGTCATTTATATTATAAGTGTCGTAACTTATACTTGATGGGTTATTAGACCACCTTGTTTGGGGTCGGCCCTGTATAAGTCATGTGGGTCAAAGGGTTATTAGACCACCCTATTGGGGGTCGGCCCACTCAGCATTATGTTATGCGGTTAAGTTCGAGCCGACATGAGTTAGGTAAAAAGGCAAGTCAAGTCAAGTATAAATAGAGTGCGGGAGGCACTCTATTTACTCACTCACTTCTCACACATGCTCTCAAGGAGGAGAGGCGCACTTATGGAGGAGGAGGATTGCTGCTAGGTTATGGCTATCTCTATTGGTTGGTTGTATCATTGCTCTATCTATCTCTGAGGAAGTTATTGGGGTTTTTCACCTTTATGGTTTTCCCCAAGTAAATCTTTGTGTCTCTTGTGTGCTTGCATTATTGTCTCCATGATTGATATGCTGTAGATATGATGTACATGTTGTTCTCTCAGTTAAGATCCTAGATCATATTGAAGTAAATTCTGAAAATTTAACAAATCACACCTTTTGAATCACCCAAAACAAATATTCTAGTCAAAATTTATGGAAGTTCAAGTTAACATACCTTTAAAAACCCTAGTTTGTAGGTTGTCTTGTTGGCTGACCTTGCACCTAAATTTATTTTGAAACTTCGTCCCCTCTGTGTTTGAAATCTTTTCTTGTATTATCCTGGTATTTATTCTCTTAAATTTCATCGTTTTGACCCAATTCTGATGTGCCAAGGGAGAGTTATAATAATTTTCTCAAAACTTGTTTCTTTTGTCCCTTTCAAGAGAGTAAGCTTTTATGGCCTAACATGTGTCCAATTTTCCTTTTTTGCTTCTAATGTTTTTACCACAACACTATAGTTTGTCTTTGTTCTAATGCAACAGTTGGAACTCAATTTGGATCTATGTAACATACCCTTTAAGCTGGAAAACATTTTATGTTTAGAAACATTATGATAAATTTGATTGTAAAGTTTATATTGGACAGGTGTCCAAGGATGACTGTAATTTGCACAATATATTATTATTTAATAAATAAAATAGGAGACAAACACCTAAGAGGACTGTTGAAAGAGTGGTTACTGATACACTAGGTGGAATCGAATTTGGGGTAGAAGGCAATGGACAAGTGGCAGCATCATGATGCAACTAACTAGATGTTGGTATGGGACAACTCCCATGAAATGTGGTCATAGTGCCCTGAAAGATAGGACTGGAGCTTGAGGCTCATTTATTCCAAACTAACCACTAAAAGACCTAGGCAGTCTACATAATAGCCATCAAATATTGAACTGAGGTTCATCACTTTTCCGGACGAGGAAATTTACCTTTGGGTTTTGCTATGTTTGCACCCAAGAGATTTGATGAGGGGATATGATGTTGTTGATCATGTTGTGAGTCTGAAAAACTCTTATTGAGTTTAGGAGGTTGATGCTAAGTGGAGAAGGCATTTTTCAAGAGGTTGATACCAATTGGAGAAGGTATTTTTGAGTGCCTTGCTTCTACAAAGATTCCACCCACTTACTGGATCAGTAAGCAGGCTCCGGGGTTCATTAGAAGTCAGCAGTTGAGCTGCTTCTTCTGAAGCAGGTTGGGAGGAACAGGCCTCCTTGGGTGTTTGTCGGCCTATCGTCAGTTACAGGTTCTATTGTCTTATCTGTTTATTTTTAAGTTCTGTTATCTATTTTTCATATTACAGTTCTGCTGTTTATTAAACTTTCACTGTTTACATTATAAGTTATTTCAGTTCCTGTGTAAGTTAATAATTCTGTATAAATGAGAAATGATTGAATAAAATGGTTTCTGTATTTTTCCCCATTCAAAAAGGAACAACATCGTACTCCAGTATAGAAACAAATTAAAATAGATGAGATATGATAAGCAAACTGCCATGGTGATAGAAGTACCATTTTATATGTCTGTTAAAATTATATGTTGTTATTAATTAGCATTATCTACTATATTTTACTCACAACACTATTTTTATTTCCATTGTTTTCATTTTTGTTTTCCAGATGTTTATTTTCAAAAGAATAACTATAGTTTGCTATTGTTATCATTATTGTACATATAGGACAGATAGAGAAACAAGAAGCATCATATTACCAACTTAGGGTTTGTAATTTTACATTTAAATTATTTAAAAAGTTTACTGTTATTACTAATATTCCTATTACTACACACACATAATAGTTAAGCAAACAAAGTCTTTTATCATATAGCTAGGGTTTAATGTTTTTCTTTTTACATGCACATGTAATCATAAACACACAAATGAAATGCTGTTACAGAATCGAGCTAGATGAACAAGCTCTCTGTCATTTTCTTGTTTTTTACTCACAGTAGACATATCAAGTATGTTTTTATATAAAAAATCATTAGTGTAGATCGAACTTATTGATTTCAAATATTAATTCAAAGTTTAAGATATTTCAATAACTATAGGAGCAAAGTCAAACAGAAAACACAAATTCCATTTGATGCCGAACATATCAACAGTCATCATCGTTCCATCCAATCTAAACTTAACCACAACCCTAAACCCTAACAGGTTTATAGTTGTACTACTTAAACATTTACACAGTCGAAGGTGAGGCATTTGGCTGAAGCCTGTCACATTTTATCAACACATAAACATTGATTTAATAAACAGTAGCTTTGATTTCTTCATACACATTTTGCAAAACGATTTATTTTAAACATTCATAAGCTTACAATCCAGAACGAAGAAATTTAGCACGAGTACGAGTCAAACTTAGTTTGTATACACATTATCAGTTAACACAAAGACTGTTTAAAACTGATTTATTTCATTTATCAAATCAACGAGTGATAAGTTTCAAACACGGGCCAAGGCCAACACTTTAACACAAAATAGTCACGGCCATGTAATTTCTACCAAAATGATATTATATTATCCTCTCAACCGGGCTTGAAACCCCACCTAAAAACAAAGGAACGTTGTCAAGTTATAAACCCTAAACTCAAACCCTATACAAATACCAGTTATTACATCGACTCTACAAACTAAAACAACAACTCAGGGTTTGCAACCACGATTCCAGATTGACGATACAACTATTTGCCATGATTTCTGTCAGGAGAACCTACGAGGGTTTGCCACCGGGCTTACCATTTTAATTGTTGTTTCTTTCCATTTTTTCACCGAGCTCCATTACCACTAGAACCTAGAGCGTTGAAGACAACACGATGGCATTACCTGCCACAAGGAACTGCGAGGAATTAGCAACCTATCTCTCGACTGTTAAAAAAATGAAGAAACATATTAGTTAACTAAGAAAACTAGAAAAACTTACCTTGCTGATTAACAGTCGATTGGAATGCTCTTAGCTTCCAAATCCTTCCTCCAATGCAGTATAGTTTCCATGCATCTGAACACAATCGAACTCGGAGTCAAACTTCACTATTAACCTATTTTTCCACCGGACGAAAGCTACAGGGTTTCAATATTAATCTCACAGCAAACACTCAAGCACTTATACATTATCTTCATAACAGAATTACATAGAAATGAGGCACAGTGCCATCCATAACTGCCCAGGGTCAAGCCCTGTAAACCAGCGGCCTGTTGGCCTTCTTCCTCCAAAACAAAACCACAAAATGAATGTACAAAGGCAAAATAACGTTAAGGCAAGTCTCGCTAGGGTTTACATATCTCAACTACCGAGAACTCCAATATCAATTATCGAGATTGAGCCAGCAAGCTACGGAGGAACCAAGGCAAAGATACAATCAAATAGCAATCAATAACTACATTAAATTGTAGAACAGTCGGATGCCATATCACCCAAAGCTGATCTCATAGCTTGGTTACACATCACTATTCCTTACCACGATCATCACATGAAGACAGACACATAGACGCCAGCGTAGCAACCACAACACCACAACAGGATCGCATTAAATGCTGAACATCTCACGTAGATTTTAGCCAGAGTCTCGACTACATAAACATTTAATTCATATCAGAGCTCAAGTTATGTGATAGTGAAGGCCTCGGGATATTAACAATGCCATACAACTGTATACAACCATGTATAAGTTAATGATCATAGGATAGAGGCATAACAATACCATAAACAAAGATATATGATTCAATTCATAAGGTTAATACCATTCACGCTAGGAGCATAAACCTTGTTCCAAAGTTTATATAACACATATATGCATTGCACGCCGAACTATAGTGTTTACGCATATCATTCCCATACTAATGTTCGCACCATATAACATTGCAACAATGTTATTAACATAGATTCCATAGGTTATCCAACTTAGAATCAATATAGTTAATACACCAACTATGTATTATAAACCATTACAATGCCATATTATAGTATGGACTACCACAAGGTTAATGTTTAAACATTACATTTAAATAGCTAGGCTATTTGCTTAAGATTAGTGTAGAAAATTACTTAACCTTTATACCATATTGAAAGCTAGGGTTTGACACAAACTCTACTAGGTTGTATACTATTATATCAACAGCATCTTGATTCATATGTGGATGCAATACAAAACATCTTCACTAACATTACAAGACTTATTACATTGCAACCATCATTTCTAGGAGAATCATTTAATCTATTGATGACACTATCTTTTATAAAAACCAAACGTGTTATAAATTTAGACGGTTAAACTAGGCTATGCTACCTTTGATCTCACCATTAGTTACAACGAGTTTAGTGCCTAAAAAATGCTGGCGACACATGCAATCATAACCATTAAAAGATTATACAAGTGGCGAAGTTAATCAGAAGATACATACCATTGACATCTTCATGCGCGACAGATTTTATAATTATCTTAAACATAGAAACGACAAGCTGAAGCTTACAACTTGTCTTGTAAAAACTGGAATTACTCTATAACCTTACCTGCAGATCTGCGAAAGAAGAATCCAATGCTTTAGCTTTCAAAGCTAAGTAAACCCAAGGGCACCCGTTAGGAACCCCTTCAGAAATATGCAAACAACTTCATTAGTATTGTTACCAGATCCTTACACATAACAAAATAAACATTGTTCGGTTGCATCCTACTTATAACTAAGTACATATTCATGTTTAAAACAATTAAGACAAATTGTATGAGGCAGTTATCATTTGTTAGCTAATTATTATCATTCCGCAGATAGCATTTATCTTATATACTAGGCTATATCAAATTTTTTTTATTTTGCGATTTTTGTGATGTTACATGTGGTATCAGAGCGCGAGTTCAAACTCTAGGCTTAAATGAGGCTCATGCACGCAAATAGAAAAATAAATCAGAAAGTTTATGTTACTAACTTTTGTATTTTAATTTTATTTTTGCACAAAACTGATTGACCTTTAATTGCAAGTATGGAAATACCAAAGGAATCAACAGAGGACAGATCTCCTCGTAATGAACGAATAAATCATAATAACACTGAAGGAATTTACGTTGAGTTAAACAAACAGTCTTCTGAAATTTTATGCACTGTACAGGATTTTAAATCTAATTTAAAAGCTGTTAAAGAAGAAAATGAACGGATCCTAAAGGCACAGGAAGAGTTACAGCAGAATTTAAAAGGAAACTGTCACAGTGATGAAAGAGGCAGAAAATCAGAATTTAGAGCTGATTCTGAAATAATGTCCCACCAACATAAGCATAAGAAAACAAGAAACGATAAAAGGAACAGCTAGTCATCTTCTAAGTCCGATTCAGGTAATGATAATGTAAATTATGACAGCAGTAACAATGAGTGCTGCTCTAAAAAGAGAAAACATAAGCATCATGAACAGATTACCGGTGAATTTAAAAAGATTAAGCCACCTACTTTTAATGGCGAAAGTGAGAAGGGTGAGATAGCAGAAGCTTGGCTGTCTGAAATGAAAAAGTACTTTAATATTTATGATTACTCTTCTCAATTGAAAGCTAAGATGGCTATTTACAATCTGACTGGAAAGGCAGATATCTGGTGGCAGGATCATAAAAGAATCAAGAGCATAAAAGAAAAAGAAGTAACTTGGACTATGTTTAAAAGTTTGTTTAAAAAGAAGTTCTTGTCTAACAGTATTTTGAAGATAAATCGAAGGAGTTTTATGATTTAAAGTTGGGTACTATGAACATGAAGGAACTGTGCAGCAAGTTCCTTAGCTTGCTGAGGTATGTACCCTATATGGTTGAGGAAAAGCCTAAAGTGCAAAGGTTTCTCAGTTGTTTACCGTTTAATATAAAAGATCGTATTGAGTATGATAATCCTTCCACTTTGGAAGAGGCCATGAGGAAGACAAATTTTTGTTTTGACCAAAACAGAAAAAGAGAAGGAACAACTGGCTGGAAGAATAGTAAAACTAATTAATAGGACTATAAAAAGAAGAATTTTAATCAGAATGCTGGAGGTTTTAAGAAAAATTTTAATAACAGAAATTTTCCTAATAATTATCGGAATAATACATCTCAGAACACTACTGTTGCAAGAAATCTACCTAATAATAATAATCACAGCAACAATAATAACAATAACAACAAGTATGATGAATAGAAAGGACCCATAAAGTGCTATGAATGTGGCGGACCACACAAGAGAGTAGATTTCCCACGCAACAAGAGGACAACCAACAACATACATACTATGCAAGCAGAAGCTATAGTTGAAGATATCGCAAGAGAAATGCCTATGATAAATGCAACATTGGAGAACAGTCAAGCAGACCATCAAACATCCATGGTCGAAATTGAAGGTACGATACAAAACAAGTCTATTTCTATTTTGATAGAGCCTTGTGCAAATTTAAGTTATATTTCACCTACTTTAGTAAACCGTTGCAATCTAAAAACAGAGAAATTTAATAATGCATGGTTAGTTCAACTTGCAACAAGAACTAAAAGAAAGGTTACAAATTATGTTTAGAATTGTGAAGTATTTTTAAGTCAGCTGAAAACGCAAATTAATTTGAATGTTTTACCCTTAGGTTCATATGATATGTTAATTGGCATGGATTGGCTTGAACAACATAGAGTTATATTGAATTGTTATGATAAATCTTTTACTTGTATAAATAATGAAGGTAATTCAGAAACAATAAAAGGAATTCATAGGCAGATTTTAGTAAGGCAGATTTCTACCTTACAAGTGAAGAGAGCTGCTAGAAAAGGTTGTAAATTGTTTGATGTTAATGTTGTTAATGATGAATGCACATCTAAAGAAGACAAGTTAAAACTAGAGGATATTCCCATCCTTAGGGACTTTTCTGATGTATTCCCGGAAGAAATTCCAGGATTACCTCCGAAAAGAGAACTTGACTTCACCATTGAGTTAGTACCCGGTGCGGGTACCAAACTCAAAGGCCCCCTATAGGATGAATATTATGGAGTTAAATGAGTTAAAGTCTCAGCTGAAAGAATTAATAGATAAAAACTACATACAGCCCAATGTGTCCCCTTGGGGAGCACCAGTAATATTTGTTAAAAAGAAAGACGGTACCATGCGTTTGTGCATTGACTACCGTCAGCTTAATAAAATGACAATTAAGATTCAGTATCCCTTACCCCGCATAGATGATCTATTTGATCAAGTACGCAGAGCAGAGGTATTCACTAAAATTGACTTAAGGTCGGGTTATCATCAAGTCCGGATAAAAGATGAGGACATATTCAAAACTACATTCAGAATGCGTTATGGACACTACGAGTTCGTAGTTATGCCCTTTGGTATAACCAACGCACCGGCAGTGTTCATGTGTTTAATGAACAATGTTCTGCATAAATATTTGGATAAGTTTGTAGTAGTATTCATTGATGATACCCTGGTTTACTCAAAAACTAAAGAACAGCATGACGAACATCTAAAAATCGTTTTACAAATACTTAGAGATCACCAGCTTTAAGCTAAGTTCAGTAAGTGTGATTTCTATAAACATAAAATTCAATATTTGGGTCATATAATTTCAAAAGATGGTATTTCTGTTGATCCTGATAAAATTAAAGCAATTAATGAATGGCCTATCCCTTAAGATGTAACTGATGTACGGTCATTCATGGGAATAACAGGGTATTATAGAAAGTTTATTGAAGGGTTCTCTAGAATTGCTAACCCCATCACTTCTTTGCAGAAGAAAGGGAAGAAATTCATATGGGATCAAAAGTGTCAAGACAACTTTAATAAGTTAAAAGAATTGTTAACTACCGCACCTATCTTAAAAATTGCAGATCCTAATAAGGATTTCGTCGTATGCACGGATGCATGCAATGAAGGATTTGGAGGGGTCTTAAGTCAAGAAGGTCATGCAATTGCTTTTGAGTCAAGGAAGTTAAAAATACATGAAAAGAATTATGCAACGTATGATCTTGAGTTGGCAGCCGTGATACATGCTTTAAAGATGTTACACCATCACTTGATCGAAAGAAAATTCATTTTAATGACTGATAGTAAGGCGTTAAAGTATTTATTGGATCAGAGAAATCTTAACGCAAGGCAAGCTAGGTGGTTAGCTTTCCTTAGCGAGTATGATTTTGAGATCCATCACATTAATGGAAAGGAAAATAAGGTTGCTAATGCGTTGAGCAGAAACGCTAGATTAAGTTTTGTAGCAGCAATCAGTACTTTTAAGACTGATATGGGAAATCAAATTGAAGAAGAAATTAAGCAAGACGAAAATTACCAAAAATTACATGATAAAGTGGCTGAAAATTCATCTCAAAATGTTATAATAGATTACAGTATTAATGAAAAAGGTTTCCTAACTTACAAAAACAGAATTTATGTGCCTAATTTTTCAAAGGTTAAGTTGTTGATTTTAGATGAAGTTCACAAGATTCCTTATTCAGGGCATCCCGGTTATCAGAAAATGATAACTATGTTAAGAAAGGAGTACTTTTGGCCAAACATGAAGAGTGAAGTTGCTGAATATATAGCTAGATGTTTTGATTGTCAGACTATTAAAGCTGAACATCAACATCCAGTTAGGCTATTGCAGCCCTTACCAATTCTAGAATGGAAATGGGAAATCATAAGCATTGACTTTATTACAGGTTTGCGTAAAAATTAGAAGCAGAATGACTCAATTATGGTTGTTATTGATAAACTTAGCAAAGCTGCTCATTTTATTCATGTTAAAACTACTTTCAAGGCTTCTAACATTGCAGATATTTTCATGAAGCAAATTTTTCGCTTGCATGGAATTCCAAAGGTAATTATTTCAGACCGAGAATCTAAGTTCACTGGTAACTTTTGGACAGCACTGTTTAAAGGATTAAATACTAAGTTAAATTTCAGCACTTCTTTCCACCTACAAACTGATGGTCAAACAGAAAGAGTAAATCAGATTTTGGAAAATATGTTAAGATTATATGTTAAAGATCAGCCATCTAAGTGGGAAGATTATTTGCACTTAGTAGAATTTGCGTACAATAATAATTATCAAGCAGATGCTAAGTTAAGTCCATTTGAAATTTTGTATGGAAGAAAATGTTGTACTCCAATTTCGTGGGATAATCCTATAGATAGATTGATGTTAGGACCAGATCTATTGAAAGAAATGGAACTAACTGTGAAACAGGTTCAAGGTAACTTAAAAGTTGCCCAAGATCGGTAGAAAAGCTATGCTGATTTGAAACGCATAGAAAGAGAATTTCAGGTAGGAGACCATGCTTTTATAAAGGTAAAGCCCAAGAAAAGTTCTTTGAAGCTTGGGAGCTGTGCTAAATTAGCACTGAGGTATTGTGGACCATTTGAAATCCTATCAAGGATAGGAGTTGTTGCATATCAATTGGCATTGCCATACAATTTAAAAATCCACAATGTTTTCCACGTTTCTGTCTTAAAGAAGTATGTGCATGATGCTACTCATGTGTTGAATTGGAATGACATAAAGGTGGAACCCGATGGAGATTTTCAGGTGGAACCAGACTGTATTCTAGACCGGAGGGAAATTATGCTTCGGAATCACACCATAGGGCAGGTAAAGGTGCAATGGAAGCACCTTAGCCCTGATGAAGCTACTTGGGAACTGGAAAGTAATATGCGGGCAACATATCCAGTTCTGTTCCATGAGGAACTTGATGATGAATAAGCAACATCGAGGACGATGTTGAGCTTAAGAGGGGGTGTTTGTAACATACCCTATAATATGGAAAACATTTTATGTTTGGAAACATTATGATAACTTTTATTGTAAAGTTTATATTGGATAGGTGTCCAAGGATGACTGTAATTTGCACAATATATTATTATTTAATAAATAAGGAGACAAACACCTAAGAGGACTGTTGAAAGAGTGGTTACTGATCCACTAGGTGGAATGGAATCTGGGGTAGAAGGCAATGGACAAGTGGCAGCATCATGATGCAACTAACTAGCTGTTGGTATGGGACAACTCCCTTGAAATGTGGTAATAGTTCCCTGAAAGATGGGACTAGAGCTTGAGGCTCATTTATTCCAAACTGACCACTAAAAGACCTAGGCAGTCTATATAATAGCCATCAAATATTGAACTGAGGTTCATCACTTTTCTTGATGAAGAAATTTACCTTGGGGTTTTGCTGTGTTTGCACCCAAGAGATTTGATGAGGGGATATGCTGTTATTGATCATGTTGTGAGTCTGCCAAACTCTTATTGAGTTTAGGAGGTTGATGCTGAGTGGAGAAGGCATTTTTCAGGAGGTTGATACCGAGTGGAGAAGGTATTTTTGAGTGCCTTGCTTCTACACAGATTCCACCCACTTACTGGATTAGTAAGCAGGCTCGAGGGTTCATTAGAAGTCAGCAGTTGAGCTGCTTCTTCTGAAGCAGGTTGGGAGGAACAGGCCTCCTTGGGTGTTTGTCAGCCTATCGTCAGTTACAGTTTCTATTGTCTTATCTGTTTATTTTTAAGTTCTGTTATCGATTTTGCATATTACAGTTCTGCTGTTTATTAAACTTTCACTGTTTAAATTATAAGTTATTTCAGTTCCTGTGTAAGTTAATAATTCTGTATAAATGAGAAATGATTGAATAAAATGGTTTCTGTATTTTTTCCCTTGCAAAAAGGAATAACATCATACTCCAGTACAGAAACAGATTAAAATAGATAAGATATGATAGGCAAACTACCATGGTGATAGAAGTACCATTTTATCTATTTTGTTAAAATTATCTATTGTTATTAATTAGCATTATCTACTGTATTTTACTCACAACACTATTTTTATTTCCATTGTTTTCATTTTTGTTTTCCAAATGTTTATTTTCAAAAGAATAACTATAGTTTGTTGTTGTTATCATTATTGTACATATAGGACAAATAGACAAACAAGAAGCATCATATTACCAACTTAGGGTTTGCAATTTTACATTTAAATTCTTTAAAAAGTTTACTGTTATTACTAATATTCCTATTACTGCACACACATAATAGTTAAGCAAACAAATTCTTTTATCATATAGCTAGGGTTTAATGTTTTTCTTTTCACATGCACATATAATCATAAACACACAAATGAAATGTTGTTACAGAATCGAGCTAGATGAACAAGCTCTCTGTCATTTTCTTGTTTTTTACTCACAGTAGACAAAGCAAGTATGTTTTTACATCAAAAATCATTACTCTAGATCGAACTTATTGATTTCAAATATTAATTCAAAGTTTAAGATATTTCAATAAATGTAGGAGCAAAGTCAAACAGAAAACACAAATTCCATTTGATGTCGAATGTATCAATAGTCATCATCGTTCCATCCAATCTAAACTTAACCACAACCCTAAACCCTAACAGGTTTATAGTTGTACTACTTAAACATTTACACAGTCGAAGATGAGGCATTTGGCCGAAGCCTGTCAGATTTTATCAACACATAAATGTTGATTTAATAAACAGTAGCTTTGATTTCTTCATACACATTTTGCAAAATGATTTCTTTTAAACATTCATAAGCTTACAGTCCAGAACGAAGTAATTTAGCATGAGTACGAGTCAAACTTAGTTTGTATACACATTATCAGTTAACACAAAGACTGTTTAAAACTGATTTATTTCATTTATCAAATCAACGAGTGATAAGTTTCAAACACGAGCCAAGCCCCAACACTTTAACACAAAATAGTCATGGCCATTTAAGTTGTACCAAAACGATATTATATTATCCTCTCTACCGGGCTTGAAACCCCACCTAAAAACAAAGGAACGTTGTCAAGTTCTAAACCCTAAACTCAAACCTGATACAAACCGTTACACCAAAACCCCGAGGTGTTAGTGAAGGCCGTCCATTAGGATCTTAACATCCCACCACACTCCGCAGTCCAGACTCTAGGCTGGATGTGCGCCCGTACGGTGGTGTCCCCTTTGCGCCGTACGAGCCTCAGGCGAACACTGCAATGCCGACGTTTCCACCCGCTCTGTGACTTGAACCTGGGTGGAGGCTCTGATACCAGATGTGATGAACCTGCAATAATTAATTAATGCAAATACACGATATATCAGAAATAATAGAACTCAAAATCACTTTTATATTGATCACGGGCCACTTCGAGGGGGCAACCTCCTTTGAGCAAGCTCAATACAATTAACTTCACGGTGCCTTCATAGGCCTCAACACACACTTATATACTAAGTCTAGGCACCAATACCATGGGTCAATACTATATGTCAATACAAACCATGGGCTAAGTCTAGGAGCCAATACTATGAGTCAAAACCATGGGACATACAATACTATGGGACGACTTACAAAGCATATGCGTCCAATACTATGGGCTAATATAAACTATGGATCAACAAATACTATGGGACGACTTACAAAGTATATGCGTCCAACAACAATATACTAACAAAGTAAAGACATGGGTTCCTAACACCTTCACTAACACCTCGGGGTTTTGGTGTAACGGTTTGTATCACACTTGGTATCAGAGCACTTTCTTGGGCTCGTTGGGTGGAATTTCTGCCAAATTTTTTTTCGCATTTGTTGCAGCTTCGGATTTGGGAATAATCCCTATCTGCTTAACTGTGGGAAGTACTTGGGCATAAGCCCTAAAACTCATTGTGAGGAGTACCACAGGAACCCCAAAGTAGCTGGCCCATTGAGAGGACCTGCCAGCGAAAAGGGCAACAACCCCTACCTGATTAACTAGTTCCCACCCGTGAGGTAAACCAAGAGCTATCGTTTGTGGCAAAGTGGTTATCAGTTTTACCTGAGTCGTGGAATGAGGGATACTGCCCCAATACCCAAGCCGTCAGACAGCATTGGTGGCCGAGTGAAACACCTGAACTATTAGGAAGCCGTACATACCTGGGGTCCATATCTATTTTCAGTTGAACTGTTGCCGATCACTTCCGCTCTAGATCCAGCCGTTTCAGATCTATTCTGAAAGTCGTTCTAGATCTAGTTGATGTTTCAGATCCAGCCGTTTTCGATCCCTTCCGTGCCATTTCAGATCCAGCCGTTTTTGATCCCTTCCGCGCCATTGCAGATCCATCTGTTGTGGATCCCTTCCGCACCGCTATTGCCGATCCATTTCTAAAAAAAAAAATAAAAAAATCAACTCTCCCTTATTTCAACTCTGTTTTCGGCCATATCTCCCTTATTTCAACTCTGTTTTCCCTGAAACTTCACTGACATCCCTGCAATCCCATTCTACATATTTCATTCGTGAAGACCCTATCACAAATTCCACTTCCCAAGACTAGAAATCCCATATTTGTCTATTTTTAGGGTTTTCCATAACTTCTTCAATTTTCACCCGATTGCCTTCAAATTTTACTATAGAGTTCCCGCTTCTGAAATCCACATTTTTTGCTTCCCTGTCCCTCAGAAAGTGTCGAAAACCTAGTCAAACCCCAATTACCCCTCTGAGTTTTTCCCAAATCCAAATTTCCGCTTACTAAATAAGCTTGTGTTTGTGTTTTTCTATCCATTCCCCCCCCCCCCCACCCCCCCCCAAAAAAAAAAAAAAAAATCAACTCTCCCTTATTTAACTCTGTTTTCGGCCATATCTCCCTTATTTCAACTCTGTTTTCCCTTAAACTTCACTGACATCCCTGCAATCCCATTCTACATATTTCATTCGTGAAGACCCTATCCCAAATTCCACTTCCCAAGACCAGAAATCCCATATTTGTCTATTTTTAGGGTTTTCCATAACTTCTTCAATTTTCACCCAATTGCCTTCAAATTTTACCATAGAGTTCCCGCTTCTGAAATCCCCATTTTTTGCTTCCCTGTCCCTCAGAAAGTGTCGAAAACCTAGTCAAACCCCAATTACCCCTCTGATTTTTTCCCAAATCCAAATTTCCACTTACTAAATAAGCTTGTGTTTGTGTTTTTCTATCAATTCCCCCCCCCACACACCCCCCCCCCCAAAAAAAAAAAAAAATACTGGTTATGGTTGTCACTCGCACAGGAGCAAACACCATGGAAGAAGCACTTGCAGCCATCCAAACCAAACTCCAAGATCTGGATGAAAAATTTCTCAGCCTCCATCTTCAACATTCAGCCATGAACAATAACCGACAGCCTGAATCTTTTGCAGCCACCAAGTTCTCTTCTTCCATCAATTTTCGTGGGCCGAAGCTTGATTTTCCTCGCTTCAATGGTACTAATCCGACTGGATGGATATACCGAGCAAAACAATATTTTAGTCTGCATAATACTTTTGATGTTCAGAAAGTTCCACTTGCATCCTTTCATTTGGAACAAGAAGCCCTTCAATGGTACCGTTCATACATCAAAGCTCATCCTGAGCCAAACTGGACAGATTTTTGCCAACTCCTTTTGTCACGATTTGGTCCTAGTTCTTTTGACAACTTCACAGGAGCACTCACTAAACTTCACCAAACTGGAACAGTGAGAGAGTATCAGATGGAATTTGAGAAACTAGCCAATCACACAAAAGGATTGTCCGATGAATTCTACAGGAGTTGTTTTATCAGTGGTCTCAAGGATGAAATCCGCTCAGAGGTCAAAATGTTTTGTCTCAACACAATGATGGAAGTCCTAGGGTTGTCTAAGCTGGCTGAGGACAAGATCGCAGCTCAACAACGCTCCAAACCCACCTTTGTTCCCTTCAAAAATATGGTTTCCCAACGACCTCCCATAATGCCTGCTCCTCAACCAACTCCTATCAAGCAATTGTCTGAAGCAGAGATACAGGCACGCCGAGAAAAAGGGTTTTGTTATAATTGTGATGAGAAATTCACTTGGGGACATAGATGTGTTCAACAAAAGCTCTATCTCTTGGATGTGGATTCTTCGCCTGCCTCAAAACTTGATGAAGAAGTTCTAGATATAGTAGATGATCAGGTCGAGATTCAACACCTACCTGTTGACACCCCATCTCAGGATGACCCACCTGAGATCTCTCTCCATGCTGTAACTGGCGTCACCACCCCACAAACAATGCGAGTCAGGGGATACTTCAAGAATCTCCCTCTTACCATACTCATTGATTTTGGTAGCACTCATAACTTCATTGATCCTCGGATTGCCAAACAGGCTGATTGTTTTGTCCATCCTTGCTCCAACTTTGAAGTCATGGTTGCCAATGGGGGCACCTTACCTTGTAAGGGGAAGTGTCACAATGTGTGTATCTCTATGGAAGATTATAACCTGCGCTCTCACATGTTTGCCTTGTCCTTAGGAGGATGTGATGTGGTTTTGGGCGTTCAATGCTTACGCACACTTGGCCCCATCTTATGGGATTTTGCTGAACTTTAGATGCGGTTTTCAGTCAATGGGGCACAACACAAATTTATGGGCTTACAACTAGGGTCTCTCTGCATCATCAGTTCACATCCCCTGGAAAAAATCCTTAAGAAGAATTCACATGGTGTCATCGCTCAGCTCCATTCCATTCAGATGCACCCATCAACAGTCTCCACTACTTCCTTGGATAGATATGCAGGTGTCTTTGCTGAACCAATGAGCTTGTTTCCTTCAAGAGACCTTTCCGGTAAGAATTTAGCCGCATCTACCTCTCAACAAGAAATGATGACTATTTTGCATACAGTCTAGAAGTGGCAGCCATCCCTATTGGGGAATTATTTCTGCATCAAGACTAATCTCTAGAGTCTGGAAACTTTCCTGGAACAACGGGTCTCCTCCCCAACACACCTGAAATGGGTTATCCAACTCATGGGTTATGACTATGCGACCACTTACCAGAAGGGTAAGGACAATATGGTAGAAGATGCTACTCCTCGCACATTTGATGACCCAGTTTCTCTTACAGCTATTTCTCTGCTTGTTCCAAATTGGTTGCAATCTGTTCAACGGGGCTATCTCTTCTATGAACTCCATGCTTCTTCATCAGTAGGGCACTCTGGGTTCCTCAAAACGTATGACCAGGAACACTATAACTTCTTCTAGAAGGGACTCAAAAGGACAATTCAACGGATGGTGGTTGACTGTGATACTTTCTAGGTCAACAAGGGTGAAACGACCCTCCTTTCAGGACTACTCGAACCCTTACCCATCCCTCCACAGATTTGGACAACTATTTCTATGGATTTCCTAGAAGCGCTCCAGTGGTATAGTACCACATATCAAAGGACACCATATGAAGCAGTATTTGTACATGCACCACCAGCTCTTCTTCCATACACCTTCAACAGCTCCCTAGTTCAGGCAATTGACTCAATTCTTCAAAACCGTGATCAACTTCTTCTCATTCTGCAGGACAATTTTCACATGGCAAGAATTCGACTGAAACAACAAGTCGATCGGCACCATTCTGAGCGCACTTTTCACATCGCTGATATGTTTCTTCTTCGTCTACAGCCTTCCATGCAATCCTCCCTGAAACTCCAAAGGCACCAGTGGCTCGAAATGCAACCCGAGGATGCTACAGGGGACCCACTCCTTCAGATTCTGCATCAATTTCCACATCTAAAGCTTTGAGAACAAAGCTTTTTCTAAGGGAGAGGGGATGTTAGGAACCCATGTCTTTACTTTGTTAGTATATTGTTGTTGGACGCATATGCTTTGTAAGTCGTCCCGTAGTATTTGTTGATCCATAGTTTATATTAGCCCATAGTATTGGACGCATATGCTTTGTAAGTCGTCCCATAGTATTATATGTCCCATGGTTTTGATTCATAGTATTGGCTCCTAGACTTAGCCCATGGTTTGTATTGACACATAGTATTGACCCATGGTATTGGTGCCTAGACTTAGTATATAAGTGTGTGTTGAGGCCTATGAAGGCACCGTGAAGTTAATTGTATTGAGCTTGCTCAAAGGAGGTTGCCCCCTCGAAGTGGCCCATGATCAATATAAAAGTGATTTTGAGTTCTATTATTTTTGATATCTTGTGTATTTGCATTAATTAATTATTGCAGGTTCATCACAAAACCCTATACAAATACCAATTATTACATTGACTCTACAAACTAAAACAACAACTCAGGGTTTGCAACCACGATTCCAGATTGACGATACAACTGTTTGCCATGATTTCTGCCAGGAGAACCTACGAGGGTTTTCCACCGGGCTTACCATTTTAATCGTTGTTGCTTTCCATTTTGTCACCGAACTCCATTACCACTAGAACCCAAAGCGTTGAGGACAGCATGATGGCATTACCTGCCACAAGGAACTACGAGTCAGCAACCTATCTCTCGACTGTTAAAAAAAATGAAGAAACATATTACTTAACTAAGAAAACTAGAAAAACATACCTTCTTGATTAATAGTCAATTGGAATGCTCTTAGCTTCCAAATCCTTCTTCCAATGCAGTATAATTGCCATGCAATTGAACACAATCGAACTCGGAGTCAAACTTCACTATTAACCTATTTTTCCACCGGACGAAAGCTACAGGGTTTCAATATTACTCACATAGCAAACACTCAAGCACTTATACATTATCCTCATAATAGAATTATAGAGAAATGAGGCATAGTGCCATCCATAACCGCCCAGGGTCAAGCCCTGTAAACCAGTGGCCTATCGGCCTTCTTCCTCTAAAACAAAACCACAAAATGAATGTACAAAGGAAAAACAACATTAAGGAAAGTCTCACTAGGATTTACATATCTCAACTACCGAGAACTCCAAGATCAACGATCGATATTGAGCTAGCAAGCTACGGAGGAACCAAGGAAAAGATACGATCAAATAGCAATCAATAACTACATTAAATTGCAGAACAGTCAGATGCCATATCACCCAAAGCTGAGCTCACAGCTTGGTTACACATCACTATTCCTTACCACGATCATCACATGAAGACAGACACATAGACGCCAGCATAGCAATCACAACACCACAACAGGATCGCATTAAATGCTGAAGATCTCACGTAGATTTTAGCCAGAGTCTTGACTGCATAAACATTTAATTCATATCAGAGCTCAAGTTATGTGATAGCGAAGGCCTCGGGATATTAACAATGCCATAGAATTGTATACAACCGTGTATAAGTTAACGATCATAGGATAGAGGCATAACAATACCATAAACAAAGATATATGATTCAATTCATAAGGTTAATACCATTCACGCTAGGAGCATAAACCTTGTTCCAAAGTTTATATAACACAAATATGCATTGCATGCCGAACTATAGTGTACACATATCATTCCCATACTAATGTTTGAACCATATAACATTGCAACAATGTTATTAACATAGATTCCATAGGTTATCCAACTTAGAATCGATATAGTTAATACACCAACTATGTATTATAAACCATTACAATGCCAGATTATAGTATGGACTACCACAAGGTTAATGTTTAAACATTATATTTAAATAGCTAGGCTATTTGCTTAAGGTTAGTGTAGGAAATTACTTAACCTTTATACCATATTGAAAGCTAGGGTTTGACACAAACTCTACTAGGTTGTATACTATTATATCAACAGCATCTTGATTCATATGTGGACGCAATACAAAACGTCATCACTAACATTACAAGACTTATTACATTGCAGCCGTCATTTCCAGGAGAATCATTTAATCTATTGATGACACTATCTTTTATAAAAACCAGCGTGTTATAAATTCATATGGTTAAACTAGGCTATGTTACCTTTGATCTCACCATTAGTTACAACGAGTTTAGTGCCTAAACAGTGCTGGCGACACATGCAATCATAACCATAAAAAGATGATACAAGTGGCGAAGTTAATCAGAAGATACATACCATCGACATCTTCATGCACGACAGATTTTATAATTATCTTAAACATAGAGACGATAAGCTGAAGCTTACAACTTGTCTTGTAAAAACTGGAATTACTCTATAACCTTACCTGCAGATCTGCGAAAGAAGAATCCAATGCTTTAGCTTTCAAAGCTAAGTAAACCCAAGGGCACCCGATAGGAACCCCTTCAGAAATATGCAAACAACTTCATCAGTATTGTTACCAGATCCTTACACATAACAAAATAAACATTGTTCTGTTGCATCCTACTTATAACTAAGTACATATTCATGTTTAAAACAATTAAGACAAATTGTATGAGGCAGTTATCATTTGTTAGCTAATTATTATCGTTCCGCAGATAGCATTTATCTTATATAATAGGCTATATCAAAAAAAAAAATATTTTGCGATTTTTGGGATGTTACAATCTCCCAAGATTCAAATATAATAGTTTTACCCATAACACTTGTTTAAGACTAGTGTTTGGACTAGCACAAAACCATGACTTCCTAAGGCTATAAATCAGAAAGTATAATGAACCAGGACTTGAATTTTTTACCAAAGATACTTCTCTATGTCCTCTAAGCACACTCCAATTTTTTTTATCTAAAATGTTACCAAAAAAGGAGTTATAGAGAAGATGGCTCTGATACCAAATGTTATACACCAAATTCTCAAAAGAGCATAAAATAAGAAAGAGAGAGTAATCCAATGGCTTAAGAAGGATGAAAATTGATGAATAAGAAGCCTCTTCGAGGGGGAAACCTCCTTCTACAATGTATCAAAGATGAGATGATCCTAAAACTAGGTCTCCTTGCTATATGATGATGATGATAGTTATTAACATCATCTAAGGCCAACTTTGGTCTATCAGACCTTAAAAAGGTAAGGAGTCACTGTGTCTTCATTAAAATTTTATTTTTATGCTCGAAAATATTTAAGAGAAGAATTCCTAAATCATCATAGTTGTGTTGAATTAAAAGGGTGGGAAAGCTAGGATTGTTGCAAATATTTTGAAACTACGGCCTAATGTGGGTGTAGTAGGACATTTTATGAGAAAATGACTTTCATCTTCAACCCTCTTAGTGTCACAAAGATAACAAATTATTTCATCCCATGGCGTTTTAGGAATTGTACAATACCATGTTTCACCAAAGCAGCTCATGAGAGTTTGTTCTTATTTTAGTAATGTTGATTTTCTTCTTTATCCTAGTTAAAATAAAGAAAAAAAGTACAATTACAATTATAAACAACCATAGAATTATAATTAGCGTCCTAGCTGACCAATAAAGTCAATACTAATATAACAATATAAATGTAAGGAGTTGTCTAAAAAATCGACGATTTGGCCCGGGCGAGGGCTTTTTTCCAGAATCTAGCATTTTTTATTTTGTAAAATATGAATTTAACTGTGTTTTAATGGCGATTTTGATGGTAGAAACAGATTTAACACCCTCAAAACCCCTGGGGCACCCAAAATTTCATAGTTTGACAATTGTAACCAGGATTTTTAAAAAATTTTGCCAGATTTTTTCAAAATCTTGCCGGAAAAATCAAAATTTTATGTTGGAAATCATAGAACTTTTAGACTATGCGTAAATGTAATGTAAAAAATAACATAAAACTTGTAATTGCTCATTTTTATTTTGAAAGAAAAAAATATAATATAAACAATTCTAATTTTTTTCCATTATTCACCATTCAATTGAAAGCAAAGGAACCTAATACATAAAAAAAAAAATTATGGTTAAGCCGTTTTTCCTTAAAATGTGTTAGTAGCATTTATAATTCCTATAATTTTGACTTTATTTTAATTATACCAATTTTTTATATAAATTAATTATGAAGTATACTAATATGATGATGATGATAATGATTATGATGATGGTTAATGTTCACTAATACCAATTTTGGTCTATCGGACCTTAAGTAGGGTTTTACTTGGTTTGCTTTAAAATTTTATTCATGTTATAAAAAAGCTTGGCGAGATGCTTTCCAAGCTCATTATAGTTTTGGAAAGTTAGGAGGTTAGAAATGTTTATATTGCAACATATACTATGAAACTCAGATCTAATGTGGGTGTAAGCAAGGCACTCTAAGAGAAAGTGATTTTCATCCTCAACGCTCATAGACTCACAAAGATGGCAAGCCCTTTCTTCTCACTGAGTTTTAGGAATAGACAAATGCCCTGTTTCGCTATGGAGCTCATGAGAGTTTGTTCTAATCTTGGCTATATTAATTTTCTTCCTTGAACTAGTTACTACTGAGAGATATTTCCGATCTTCCAAATTGGGTTAATGACCTCCTTATAGTATCATAATTTTCTCTTAACCACTAAATTTTCCTTGCACCACAGTTTCTCTTTAAACTTAGAAGTAATGATATTTTTGACATTATATATTTTTTACAAAGTGCCATTTTCATCAATACCTCAATGGTTTAACCAAACCATGATATATCATTATATTATATTAGTTATTTATGATAAATATCCATTATTATTTAAAATAGCTATCAAATGTACACACAAAATAGCTATTAAGTAAAATTAAATATTAAATAAAAAATACATTTCTTTATGGATTTACATTGTGTATTCCAAATTCATTGATATAGATTCTTTTATTCCAACAAATCAATATTAAATGTTTATTGAATTCAAATAACTAATAGATATATATATGTATATAAATATAAGGTCAATCTTTGAGTACATATGAAATAATGCGGGTCAGTCCCTTCACAAACTTTCAAATGAAACCATACAAAATCAGAAAAAAAAATTCTAACTACCCTTTATAATGTCAATATAATATTTCCATATTTGTTTTCTAATTCATCATGTGTAGTGAGACATAAACCAACAATTAAACACAACTATTAAATTCTTAAAATATCCTTGATATTATTTAAATATTGGTTTTCTAAACATATCTATTAAATTATTAAAATAACTATGTTAGATTATTTAAAATATTTTTTTCAAAGTAAAATGACTTGAGATTTGTATGGAATCTTACCATGTCATCTTTGATCTTAAACCATAAAAGAATCGATCCTATCAAAGACTTAAATATGCTGCACTTTGAATGCGATGTTTTTTTAATTATATGAATTTACATCTTCATTTCTAAGAAGGTGGTGGTACAAGATATAGATATATAATTTATATAAACATCATTATTATATATACTTAAAGATGATTGAGATATAATATAATTTTTTATTATAATTTTATTCTAAGTATATAAGTACAAGTGTACATTTTCACTTTTTAACGTACTAAAAAGTGTAATTACACATAAATATCAATCTTTTATATAGATTATTATTATTTTTTACTCTATATAAATGTATATCTTTTTAAAAGATAAATAATAAAGTAAACATACATTTATATACCCGAATTTAATCTTTACACACCATGCACTTTATCAATTATTTTCTTATAATCTTTACACGCCATGCACTTTATCAAGATGTGAATATGCACCTTTACCTCCCATTAATGACCCTTCCATGATAAAATATGATAAAGTTCCAAGTCTTCATGTCATAATTATTTTATACATAGTTATTTGTGTGGGGTGAAGACAAATAAGTTGAATATATATATATATATATATCTATATAAACTTTGAATGTGGTTTATTTACAAAAATATTGAGATTTTGTTTTTAAGAGGTGTATTGATGTATTACGATATATATTTTAATTATTTATAAAATAAGAATAATTAAATTAATTTATATTAGTTTATCTTAATCAGTTTAATAATGATATAATACAAATATGAAAGAGCATTCTTTGAATTTCATCTAAGGTTTTTATTGAAAAAAAACTTAATCAAATAAAAATTAAATTTTATATTAAATTTAGACACATAAAATATTCAGAATTACACATACTCTAAATTGTAATTAAGTGGATAAAAGTATATGGTAAAA
Organism: Larix kaempferi; assembly: GCA_027924585.1. Classification (NCBI taxonomy): domain Eukaryota; kingdom Viridiplantae; phylum Streptophyta; class Pinopsida; order Pinales; family Pinaceae; genus Larix; species Larix kaempferi. Next base: position 2,605,659 of record BSBM01000579.1, on the reverse strand, counting down.
AATAAATTATATCTCAAATTTAGACACATAAAATATTCAGAATTACACACATTCTAAATTGTAATTAAGTGGATAAAAGTATATGGTAGGAGATTAATTTATTTACAATAGTAAAATATTGATTTATTAATATTTTATAACATAAGAAGTTAATTTTGTAGTAAAAGGGTTTTTCTAGTAATAAACATAAATTTTAGATATGATTAGATTGTTATTATTATTTGTATTTTGTGTATCTTAAAATTATGTTTATGGGTTTTGTGCAATTTTGAATTGATCCAAATTATCGAAAAAAAAATGATCAAAATTCTACATCAATCAAAACTCAACTCCATATGCGATCAAATTTTATAGATTGAGTGAAGTTTGCTACATGATTACATGACTCCATTTTACACTATAAAGATGATGTATAAATAATTTAATTAATAGAAAATGAAACGCTTTATATACCATATTATCATATTCTTCCACTTATATAATTATATCAAATTTAAAAACAAAAAAAGACAAAAAGAAAATAAGAATGATTTGAGTTCTTTCATTTAACAATTTGTTAAATTATCTCTCTCTATAATTAAATTAAATTAAATTGCATAACAATATACACAACCAAAATTTGATATTCTACACTAAAATACAACATGAAAATTGTAAAATTTGATATTATACACTAAAATACAACATCAAATTTGCATAACTACAATATACATGAATATCCACCACACTACCATTTTCACAACATACGTTGATATTTCACATTATCTTACACTTTTATTAAATTTTGTAAATCAATGCATCTATACCTAACCATTTTCTCCCCTAAACAAACTTAGTCAATCTATAACCTTTTATGCATATGGACAAAATAATTTTCCTCTCATCATAAAATTAATCAATCTCTAACTCAATATGATATGATTGCACATGAATATATAAATCTCCACTACAAAAGTGACTATTTCTTAAATATTAAGACTATGGATCATGCGTAAAAGGAGAATCTACCTTTATAAAAATAAATAAAAAAACATACTAATTTACAATTTTAGGTGGAGGTATACGTGCTTTCTAGATGATCATATAACTCATTTGGTTGATGAGACATGATTAGAACATACCTGTGAGGTCAGAGTCCCCATGTCACTATGATGTTTTGGGACGAAGAGGGATCTTTAAATATTATTTAGGGCCCCATTTTACTTGGGTGCATCTCTCTATGATATAAGGGCATTGGGTTCTCCACATAAAGGAGATTTGACAAGCTGAAAATAATGATGTCCACATTGGAAACAAACCCATGAAAGGACATGATGGAAGGCCTTGAATTGACAAATTGAGGGGTCATCATGCTTGATCTTCCTTTGACAAGTAGAGACTTAGAATAGACCAGACACATAGGACTCAGTGTGTACATTGTTACACATGTTTATTAATCCTATAACATCGCCATGCCATACCATGGTTGGCTCACATGTAAAAATAAGCCAACACGTAACATCAAGTTCATATCTACAAGATATCAAATGCCCACCAACAAGGTCCTACAATGATTCCCATTTGATGTGAGGTCCTACAAGAAGTCATTCCTACCTTGGGGCGTCTCTACCAACTTAACAACTTGGACACTTGGCACATTTTTGAACTTCTAGTTAAATATAAAAAAAAAAAATCAATACTTATCCCTTAGCTAAAGTCAATAATCCCATATTGAAAGATAAAGATATTATCATCGATATGACCTAGCACCTATCCAAAGTATCAGTGGAGTATCATGGACACCAATGGCTCCACTTGTGAACATAAATATTAAAATCAATTGAAATGTGATCATGTACATGAGATATTAGGCTACTAGGAGAACATAAATATTAAAATTAATTGTAATATAATCGTGTACATGAGATAGTTTGCAATGAGGAGACATCATGGATAAGTGATTAGACAAACCACCATTACTAGGTTGCCTAATTCCACTTCACATTGACCAATTTAGAAAAAAAAAATATTAAAAATTAATTATTGAGGATACATCATGGATAACTGATTGGACAAACCACCATTACCACGTTTCCTAATTCCACTTCACATTTTCACAATGACAAATTTAGAAAAAAATTATTAAAAAATAATTATTTTGGAAAAAGAGATATTCAATATTGTGTGGTTATATTTGAGAAAAAAAATATTTTAATGTTGAAATTTTGTATTTATCCTTGTCTATCAAAAGAAGACCAATTATATTTTCATTAATATTCAATCTACATTAAAATATTTTTATTACCTTTCAATTTACATATAACATAAATGCATTGAAAGATGTTTTCTTTAGATATTTATGGAGAATACAAATGTTATTATTACACTATATTAATTATTATCATTTTTTTTTCCCATACAAATACATCACCAATCAAAGCATAGATTAAAAAAATGTCATGTTTAATGATATTTTAATACTTTAAAAACATTTTTCAATTGATTTAAATAGGAAAAATATACAAAATTCATTAATTTGATGAAAAGAAAAAGAAATCATAAAAACTTACTTGGGACGATTTTGTCATACTCTGTTTAGAAATTTACTCCACAAGTCCATCTTCACGCAAACTTTCCACACATACAATTGTTTTTATTTTTGTATACATAATCCACACCCTATAATAGAAAAAAAAAAGTTTGAGACTTGACGACCCATGTTTAAGGGCCCATTTTATGTTTTAGGACAATAATTTTAATATTATAATTTATAACTTTTCCTTCCTATCGAATTTATAACTTTTCGATTTAATGTTTAATATCGAATTATTATTTCATCATTAATATTAAAGAAGATGTGTATGTATGTACGTATGTATGTCTGTACTTGTACATGTGTGTGTAACGATAATGAAAACCTCATGGGATCTCTTTCTTCTCCATAAAATATTGATGAGATGTAATACCCCCATTTTGACTCTTAGGATATATTGGATTTTAATATAAATATTGTATACATGTGATGTATGTTTTCCTAGCGTGGAGCTCAAGACCAAGGCCAAGGCCCCGCTAGTGGATGCTCGGATTTTATTTAAAAAGACAAATATTTGATATTGCGTTATCCATGTGCTATTAAGCCATGTAACATTGTAAAATGATGTAAATATTAATATTGCAATAAAATACCAAAAACTGACTATTGAAGCAACTAATAAGAGGGAGGCCATGTGATCCACTAGGGAGTGGTGAGGGGGTTGTGGGGTTGAACCATATGTTGTCAAATGTCATCTTGAAAACCCATTTGAATTTCTTGCTGACATTTAATTCTGTTGTAAGGAAGTGGTTGAAGAAATCAGTTCACGTCTTCAATGGAGCATGGAAAACCTAGAAATTCGTATGGCAGGGTATGGGCTCTGTTTACTAGACCCACAAGTCACTCTACCTCATGGGAATTCATTTTTCCTCATTCCCATTCTATTGTTGAACATATAAAAATTAGGTTTCATCCATTACACATGCCCAGCAGTGAGAAAAACAAAAAATCACAACTCTGAATGAAGCCACATTTTCAAGTGACAAAAACACCCAGAAATTTGTGTGGACAGTAAAATCCAATGGGGGATCCATAGACCTAAACCTTGGGGTGAATTTGAGAGTGTTAGATTCCCATAATTCGAAAGGAAAACCCCAATTTGATAGCTTGAAAATCCAATTACGGGGCAGAGTCATTTGACCATAGAATTGAGAAAATCCAAACGTGAATGACGAAGAAGAAGATAGAGCAGAGGTTAGAATTGCTTGACAAACCTAGTGAAGGCTAGAATCTCAAGGATTTAGCAGCTTGAACCTTTCTATGCCCACCCTAAAGAGCACAAGAGGTAAGGGGCTCATGAGGGACTATGTAGCAGAAAGGTATCTTCCTTGTGTTGGGTGTGGTAGGTATTGTGGGTACTAAGGTTGCTTGGATTTATTTGAGATTCATGTAGCTCTGTGGTTGAGCTCATTGACTTAGCATCCTCCTCCTTTGTCTCTTGCATGCTTGATAAACCCAACTGTGTGTTGGTTTAACATGACTGTTTGTATAAAACCATGGCTCTGATTGAGCCTGTTTAGCTCCTCAGTGGATACACAGCCCAGCCCGGGGGTGGTCTCTCAACTGAAAGAATATAGGCTAGATAGAGACCTATGGTTGGGTGGAAAGTTGCTCTCACATAGCCAGTTGCTTGGAGATATTCATCTTAAAGATAAGTATTCTCTGTGGTTTAAATGATGTCCATTATGTGTTCTACAATGTTTTAATTTGATGACTGTTATTGATATGTTGAATGCATGATACAATTGTGTATGGATAATGTTTTCATTCTGCTGTGTTTATTGGAGTATGAATCTGCACACATGATTTTTATTTATTATGAATCTCTTATTCATGAATGGGACTACGTTTTCCAAATAAGCCTGGAATGTTAGTCATATTCCCTTCCTTGCATCGGATTGACAGGAGGGGACGTGACAGAGTGGTATCAAAGCCCATGTTGTAGCACTGGGGCTACTAGGGCCAAGCTATGAGTTTACAAGAAGATATCAAAATGTTTAAAAGAGGTATTGATGAAGTTTGGGAAACATTTTGATTAAAAGAATGACAAAATCAGAGTTCCCAGGAGTGGCAAAGAATCACACAGTTGCATAGTGCTCACTGAGAGATTTCCAACGGTACTAAGTTTTCCCAAAATGGACTTGGGATGAGAAAGTTACGGGCCTGAGAAGTTATGAGATTGGGATTCCAACTTTCTGAACCCGCAATGTAGATTACGGATTGCAGAAGTTGGAAGGGCATTTTCATCAGGGTTTCAAATTGGCATTCTGCATTTCCGAGTTCTGCATTGTGGATTGCAGATTGTGGAAGTGATATTTTCAGGAGTTAGGAAAATTGGCGTTCCGCATTTCCGACTCCCGCATTGCGGATTGCAGAAGTGGAGTTTTCCTGAAGTTGAAAATTTGGTGCTCTCCATTTCTGAGTTCTGCATTACAGATTGCAGATTTCAAATTGCGGGGGTGTAATTTTTCGATGTCATGCATTGGGGCTCTGACTTTCCGACTCCCGCATTGCGGATTGCAGAAGACAGAATGTCGGGTTCAAAAAAAAGAAAAAATATAGAGCCTGAAAATCAATTTTTGGATAGTAGGAGCAGTCGGACTCAGAATTGGATGAGTCATGTGATATTATGAGGCCATTAACAAAGGCCATAAAAGAACCAAAGAGAGTCCCGAGCCCATTATGCTCCACTTTGACATAAGATGGGAAATAATGACTTTTATAAATTGGTGTCCCGAAGCTTGGTAGAAGGTCGGATTGAGTTGAAATCACAATGGAGTGGCCATGGAGTAGTTAAAGTGTTAATTTTGGAATATTGGAGCCAAACTCCAAAGGATGTGGAGTCCAGGTGAGTTAGAAGGCCAAAAAGCACTATTTCGGGCCACTTTTTAAGGGTTTTTGAAAAGCTTGCAGTGGATGAAAGTGACCCTAGATGCAAGATTCAAGAAATCTACTAAAATTAACATTTCATCTTCTCATTAACACAAACATTTTCCGTTAGACAAAGATGTTCCAGAAATGCTCAGTTTGGAAGATAGCCATTTTTGGCCAAAATTTTGAAATTTTGGGAAAAGTTAAAAGTAAAAAATAATCAAACCCAAAATTTTATAGAAGTTGACTAGTTCATCGGAATGAGGATACGAATTTTGATGATTTTTCTTTGTTATATGTACTAAATTCTCTGAGTAGAATATTTTTCATGGTTCTTTCTAGATTTGTTTCTACAAACGGCTAAAGTTGGCTTTTCAGAATAAAATGTAGCTATGTAAAAAGAGCATAATTTTGGTAAAAATTGTCATTTTCGAAGTAATGTGATCTCCACACCCGAAGTCAGAATGAAGCATGTGGATAGGAATTGAAAAGCTTATCTAGCAGGGAACAATGGTGCATAACTAGAATTTGAATGATTTTTTCATATATCATAGATATTAAGAGTATAAAAGTGCCAGTGAGTGTTTTGACAAAAACATTTGTTGTCAATATGGGCAATTTCCGGAATTGCATGAATGGGGCAAAAGAAAAGAAAGCATAATAGCTTTGTGAATTATTCCATGAGTTTAATTATGTTAAATATTGATGTTTTATGTTTCTATACATGCATTCCTAAAATGTCTCATAAATACCTTTACAATGCACAGTGGTTGTAGCTGATAAAATTTGAATAGTTGTAGCAGGGAAACGGGTCTCCAAAGGAAAATGGTGATCATGAATGATGCTCAGGATCCTTATGAGCATGATGAAGATGTGCTAGGAGAAAATGTGCAAAAAGAACATGATGAGGCTAAATCCAATGAGAGAAGGGAGCAGATAACTCCTCAGAATTTAGTGGAAACCATGATAAGCTTCAATGAAAGGTTGATGAAGGCTTAGGAGGAACAAAACCAGCTCAATGCTACTATTTTGCAAAGCCTCACTGATATGCAGCAGAGGATAACCTTGGGTCCAACCCAAACAATGTAGGTAAAGAAGGAAGAGATGTAGAGAGTCGCTCTAGAGGTTGTTCTAGGAGGAGGACTCCAAGCCTAAGAAAGAGTTATGTGAGCAAAAAGCACAGAACACCCTCCTCAAGATCTTCTTCCAACAGGTCATGTGACTCTAGAGGTTCTCGAAGAAGTCCAAGACATACTTCTAGCAGATTTGAAGGAAGAAAGAAATCCAAAGGAATTCCACATGGAGAATGCAGGAAAGCAAGGCTGTCCACATTTGATGGAGAAGATAAGACTCGCCAAGAGGTAGAGGCATGGCTTCTTGGGATGAAGAAATATTTCAAGATTCATGATTACTCAGGGAATGAAAAGACCAAAATTGCCCTTTACAATCTAAATGAAAGAGCTTCAATTTGGTGAGAACACCTCTTGCAAATAAAATGGATCAATGAAAGGAGGATCAGCTGGAAGCGATTTAAGAATTATTTCAAGGAAAAATACTTTTCTGCTAGGTATTATGACAGTAAGGGGAAAGAACTCAATGAACTCAAGTTGGGACAGAAATCTATGGAAGAACATGTCCATGAATATTTGAATTGTTGAGGTATGTGGACTATATCAAATATGAGAGGATAAAGATCCAATGCTTCTTTGGGAGTCTACCTCAAAGTTTCAGAGATAGGATTGAGTTTGTTAATCCACCAAGTCTTGATGAATCCATTAGTATGGAAATGCATTGCTATGAGCAAAGTATAGTAAAATTAGAGGTTCACCCAACATGGAAAGGAAAGCCAAAAGGGAGGTTTGATCAAAGGAAAAATTGATTCAAGCCACCATTCAAAAATCAGCCAAGAAATTTTCCACAGGGCCAAAAAGAACGAAATGGGAACAAGCCAGCAGTAGTAGCAAAAAATGCATCAAAAAGGCCACTTTAGTGTTGGGGATGTGGAGGAAACCACATGCTTAAGGATTGTCCACATCGGAGGGAGAAACCCTGGAGCTTGCACAATCTAAAGGGAGAAGCTACAATGGAGGATATGGCAAGGGCAGCGCCTCGAATTTATGCAGCGTTGCATAATCATCAGGCAAACCAGCAATTAGTAGTGGTGGAAGTTGAAGGTAAGATTGCTAAGCAATCTATTTCTGTTTTGATTGATCCAGGATCTATTCATAGCTATGTTTCTCCAAAAGTGGTTGAAGGTTGTTCTCTTAGAAAAGTGAAGCATAATAAGTCTTGGCTAGTTCAATTAGCCACAGGGACCAAGAGAAAAGTGAGTGAAGTAGTGATGGAGTGCCCCATGGAGTTGAGTGGATTCCTTACAAAAGTAAATTTGAATTCCCTACCATTAGGATATTATAATTCTATAGTTGGTATGGATTGTTTGGAAAGGCATAGAACCAATATAGATTGCTGTGAAAAGGTACTTGAATGCATTGAGGAAGAGAGAAGACCAAGATTGGTAAGAGGAATTCCCAAGCAAGTTTTAGTAAGGAAGATTCAATCCTTATAGTTGAAAAAGTTTTATAAGAACGATTTCCAATTATATGCAGCTCATATATCAGATTCATCGGAGGACAAAGGACCAAGGATAGAATACTTCCACTTGTTGTAAGAGTTCAAAGATGTGTTTCTGGATGAAGTGTCGGGACTGCCACCAAAGAGAGATATTGATTTTACCATCGATCTTCTTTTAGGGGAAGCACTAATTTCCAAAGCTCCTTATAGAATGAGCACGCTAGAATTGATAGAGTTAAAGATACATCTATAAGAATTAATGGACAAGAAGCATATCATGCCCAGTGTATCTCCTTGGGGAGCACCGGTGTTATTTGTCAAGAAAAACGATGGGACTTTAAGGATGTGTATTGATTACAGGCAGCTAAATAAAGTGACAGTCAAGAATAAGTACCCATTGCAAACAATTGATGATTTGTTTGATCAAATGAAGGAAGCTAAATTGTTTTCAAAGATTGACTTGAGGTATGGCTATCATCAAGTGAGGATAAAAGAAGAATACATTCACAAGACAGATTTCCGGACAAGATATGGCCATTATGAGTTCACGGTGGTGCCATTTGGTTTTACCAATACACCTGCTACATTCATGTGTCTCATGAATAGTGTCTTCAACAAGTATTTGTATAAGTTTGTGTTAATATTCTTGGATGAAATTCTTGTTTATTCAAACAATGAAGAAGACCATGATGAACATATAAGAATGGTGTTGCAAGTTCTTAGAGAACACCAATTGTATGAAAAGTTGGGCAAGTGTGATTTCGATCAAAGGAATGTACAATATTTGGGTCATGCAATCTCAGATGAAGAAATTGCAGTGGATCCAACAAAGATTGAATCCATAATGGATTGGCCTACTCCAATCAATGTTACAAATATTAGATATTTTATGGGTTTTGCAAGCTATTATAGAAGGTTCATTGGAGGATTCTACAAGATATTTCATCCAATTACATCATTGCAGAGGAAGAATGTCAAGTTTGTATGGTTTGAAAAATGTGAGAAAAGCTTTCAGTAGCTAAAGAAGTTACTTAACAACACTCCTGTTTGAATATTGCAGATCCAATGAATGATTTTGTAGTGTGAACAGATGCTTGCATTGAAGGTCTAGGTGAAGTGATCATGCAAGAAGGATTTGTGATTTGATATGAGTCAAGGAAATTACAAGATCATGAAAATAATTGTGCCACTCAAGACTTAGAATTATCAGCCATAGTGCATGCTCTCAAGATGTGGAGACATTATTTGTTGGGAAGAAGATTCAAGCTTAGGACAGACCACATGAGCTTGAGGTATTTGTTTGATTAGCCAAAATTGAATGGTAGGCAAGCTAGATGGATGGAATTTCTCTGTGAATTTGATTTTGAAATTAAGCATGTAAAAGGGAAAGAGAATAAGGTTGCAGATGCTTTTAGCAAGTAATTTCATGTTGCAACATTAAGTATGTGCAAATCAGATTTGAAGACAAGAGTTCTTGAAGCCCAAAATGATGATGAAACTTACCTTAAAATTAAAGAAAAATTGCAGCAGAGAAATATAGATGAAAAGTGTGCAGGGTATCAGCTTGGTGAAGATGATATTCTCCTCTATAAAGATAGACTATATATTCCAAATTGTGCATATTTAAAGAAGCTAGTGATGGATGAAATACATCAAATGTCATACTCTGGACATCCAGGATATCAAAAGACAATAAAAATAGTAAGAAAGAAATACTTTTGGCATGTGATGAAGAAGGACATAGTAGAATACATTTCTAGGTGTCAAAAATGCCAACAAGTCAAGGCAGAACATCAACATCCAGCGGGATTATTGTAGCCTTTTCTCATTCTGGAATGGAAGTGGGAAGTAATGTCTATGGATTTTAGAACATGTTTTCCAATGACAGTGACGAAGCATGATTCAATCATGGTAGTGGTGGACAAGATATCAAAGGTAGATCACTTTATTCCAGTCAAGTCCACTCATGAGACAAGTGACATTGCAAATATTTTCATGAAGGAGATATTTAGATTGCATGGATTTCCCAAGGCAATAATTTCAGATCGAGATGTATAGTCACATCCATTTTTTTGAAGGGATTATTTCAAGAATTGGAAACTCAGCTGAATTTTAGTAGAACATATCATCCTCAAACAGATGGCCAAACTGAGATGGTGAATCAAGTTCTTGAAGACATGCTGAGAATGCATGTGATGGATAAACCATCAAAGTGGGAGGATTACCTACACTTGGTAGAATTTGCATACAATAATGGACATCAAGCATCATTGGGAATGAGTCCATTTGAGGGATTGTATGGAAAAGGATGTAGGACTCCAATGAATTGGGATAGTTTGGCGAACAGGGTAGTGCTTGCGCCAAAGATGATCAAGGAAATTGAAGAAATTGTTAAGATCAGGAAGAATTTAAAGGCAGCTCAGGGCAGGAAAAATATTTATGCAGATTTTAGAAGAGTGCATAAGGAATTTAAGATTGGGGATCATGTTTATTTGAGAGTGAAACCAATAAAAAGTTCCTTGAAGTTGGGGAGTTGTGCCAAGCCGAAACCAAGATATTGCGGGTCATTTGAAGTCCTTGATAGGATAGGACCAGTTGCATATAGAATTGCATTTCCTGCTAACACGATAGCTCATAATGTTTTCCATGTTTCTTTGCTTAAGAAGTATGTGTTGTTCGGATATCCACATCATCTATTTCAGGGTACATATCTATTTCAGGATCATCTATTTCAGGATACATATCTACTTCAGGATCTTGCATGATCTATTTCAGGATATGCAGCTGCATGCACTTGCATGCATCCCAGTCACCAGTTTGATGCCTCCAGCACCTTATCCACCTTCTTCTAGCACCCGAGAGCCACTTACCACAGAGTTTTAGCCCTCCTAAGCTGAAAGGCGCCCTCTTCTCACCTATTGCCAGAGAAGGGCGCACTTGTTCACCTACCACTGCAGATTCACTCCAGTTACATTCAGTTAGCTCCGATTCTCCCTGATTTGAGGCTAGTTTCACTCCTGACTGACTGTTTCACCTCCGATTGACCTCCAGTTCGATTAGGTGACTTGTTCTGACTCCAGTTAGCCTCCCATGCGCCCCCACTGAGCCTCCAGATCCTATATCAGTGCTACACACTTCAGTTACACTTATTACACTCAGTTAGACTCAGATTGACACCTGGATGACTGGTTATTGTGATTGATGAGCAACACCGATGATTGATGAGGACTCCTAGATAGAGTCAAGCTACTCCATTCTGTAATTCGAATGACCTCCTTAGGCAATTCGAATTGCTCAGTCATTGTGATAGTTTGTATTGTAATTCATTCACCCTTTCTGGGATAGAGAGCACTGCTGCATGTTTTGCACAGTTTTGCACCATATTTTCTATGTTCATCTGTTGTGATTGATTTACTTGTTCATTAGATCTGCTGTGACTAATTTTACATGGTATCAGAGCCATTGCAGGGACAAGATCTCTTTTCTACAGGTGTTTATACAAGAAGATTTGACTGAATTGCTAAAAATTGCAAAAAGTTTGGCATGAGATATCTCAAGGGCATTCGCTCCTGTGCATGCAAAGCTTGAAAAATATTCCAATACCACTCCAGAAGCTTGAGTTACCACATAATTCCTGGATCTGATACATTGGACCCATTCAACATTGCTTGAAATCCAATCCCAGGTGTGATGCAACTCTCAAAGGGTGGATTGTTCGACCTTATTGTGGTTGTTTTGATGTGATTTGCAGGTTTATTGTCTCCTTCAAGTGCACTCGCTATTTTCTGCATGCAAGGTTTCCTCCTTCAATTGCATTCGCTATAGTCTGCATGCAAGCTTCCTCTTCATCAGTTGACTCAATCCTTGAAATGGAATACTCTTCTTCAAAGCCTATCCTCACCCCATTCAATTATTTTGATTGGAAAGATGATATGGATATCATATTACGTTCAAAAGGTTACTACCGAGTCACTCTTGGTCTTGAATTGGAGCCAAACAATGTGGCAGAAAGAACTAAACACTACAACAAGCTTGATGAAGCTTACGGTCTTCTTTGTCTCTCCATCTCCAAGGATCTTCACTTCCATCTCAGCGGATTGAAGACTCCAAAAGCCATATGGGAGCAACTTGAGACACTATTCGGCAACCAGGATGAGCTTAGGGCTTTTCAATTAGAGAATGAATTGATTGGCCTTAATCCTGAGAATTTCGAGACCATCAATGAATTATTCACAAAATTCAAGAACTTGAACTTGCAATTGAAGAACAGTGGTGTTATCAAAGAGGATAAACAGTTGATCCTCTCCATTCTAAGCAAGCTTGGGAAAGATTATTCGGTATTTGTCTCCACTTTCAATTCCGGTCGGCTAACTACCCCGAATTGGAAGATGCCTACCTTGAATGCCTTCATTGAGTCCGTTACGAAAGAGCATGACAATTTGATTCAAATGGGGTCCATAAGCTCCAAAGATTCAGCCCTATTTGTTCAAGGACCCAAGATCTCGAATGGTAAAGGAAAGCTAAAGAAGGAGAAGCCCAAATTCGAGCCTCACAAGCAAAAAGACAAAGGCAAGCAAACGGATGCACCATCCAGTTCGAAATCCAAGCAAAAGGGCAAAGAAGGTAACCAAAAATCTAAATGTACTTATTGTAACCGTGGCTTTCATCCCGAAAGTTCATGTATGAAGAATACTATAGATCAAATGGCCCTCCTTTTGGAAAAGAACAACATAACCCTTCCTGACGGTGCAAGGAAGAAGGATCGGAATGACGATCATGAAAGAGGACAAGCACTCATGGCAACGGTTTCGAAGCCCACTCTCTTGATAGATTCGGGTGCATCAAATCATATGGCTGCAAATATTGATTCTTTTTCCTCATTCGATCCAAACAGCTCCATCCCCATCCATTTGGGAGATGACTCAAAAATTTCTTCAAAGGGCAAAGGTACGATTCATGTAGAACATGGATGCTTTCAGAATGTCCTCTATGTGCCTTCCTTAGCTTCGAATCTCCTTTCTGTGTATCAAATGACACATACTGGTGATCCAAAGAAAGTCACATTCAGCCCTAATACAATTGAAATTTCTGATATCAAAAGTGGAAGACTAGTTGCAGTTGGAAAGGCAAACCACACTGCAAAATGTTATGAGTTTTCGCACTTTATACCGCTTGCAAAGCCCACCGCTCTTCGCACACATGGTAATGAGGTTAGTAGGCTTTGGCATGAAAGATTTGGACATCTAAATTATAAGTATTTGCTGCTGCTATCAAATAAATCCATGGTAGATGGGCTTCCACAACTCCGTTCCTCGAAGGGAATATGCACCGGTTGCATTATTGGGAAGCACCCCGAGCACAGATTCGACCGCGGCAAGGCTAGCAGAGCCTCTACTATTTTGGGATTGATCCATTCTGATATCAGTGGTCCGCTGCCCCATATGTCATTAAATGGTTCAAGGTATGTTTTGACATTTATTGACGATTTTTCCCGCTTTACATGGGTATTCTCTCTCAAAAACAAGTCAGAAGTGCTTGGAAAATTCAAGGATTTTAAGGCTTCTGTTGAGACCACCACTGAGAGCAAGATAAAAGCTCTTAGATCTGATAATGGTGGGGAATATATCAAGTCCGAGTTTCTGCAACTTTGTGCCCAAAGCGGAATCAAGATCCAACATACAGTTCCCTACACACCCCAGCAGAACGGTGTAGCGGAAAGGAAAAACCGGTCACTGAAAGAGATGGCTACATGCATGATTGAATCGAAAGGTTTGGCTGCAAATATTTGGGCTGAAGCAATCAATGTTGCTGCATATATACAGAACCGTGTTCCACATTCATCCGTGAAAGGTATGACTCCTTTCGAAGCATTCTTTGGTCACAAACCGGATGTGTCAAATTTGAGAGTTTTTGGCTCTACTGCATGGGCTAGAATTCCTTCTGAGAAGAGACGAGCTTTGGATCCACAAAGTATCGAGTGCATATTGATAGGATATGGGGAAGAATCAAAAGCATATAAACTCATGGATATCAGATCTAAAAAGATATTCATAGAGCGCAGTGTGCAGTTTGAAGAACCGCTTCAAGAATTGCAACTAGTTGAGGAGAAAACTGCCGATTCACCGCCTTCACCAGAAGAAGATTCGAGCAGCCATAATGAAGGTATGAGTTCTGATATTTCTGATATTGCAGCAGCATATTATGATCATGACATATCAGGTTCGGAATCCGACCATTCAGATCCCCCTCAGTTACCAAAGTGGGCCCAAAACACTCTACAATCTGTTGGTTCTAGTCTTGGAAATCCTACTGATCCGAGACGAACAAGAGGAGACTTTCAAAGGGCAGGTATGGCTCTTTCTATTGCTGATCCATTTCTTCCTGAGATTTGTTATTTGATGGCTGGTTCAGATCCCCAATCATACTATTCAGCCCATCGAGATCCGAGATGGAAAAGTGCCATGGATGAAGAGTACAGTTCTCTTCAAAAGAACAATACATGGGAGCTAGTTTCTCTTCCACCTGGAAGAAAATTAGTGAAGTGTAAATGGGTCTACCGTACTAAAGTTGCTGCTGATGGCACTATCAGCAAATATAAAGCAAGGTTGGTGGCAAAAGGTTTTTCCCAAGTCCAAGGAGTGGACTGCACAGAGACCTTTGCACCGGTTGCAAAGATGGATTCCATTCGCCTTGTTTTAGCTATTGCCGCATCCAAACACTGGGAAGTGCATCACATGGATGTGAAGAGTGCATTTTTACATGGAGACCTTGCTGAAGAGGTCTATATGCAGCAGCCAGAGGGTTATACATCAGATCCATCATTGGTTTGTAGATTGAAGAAGTCTTTGTACGGGTTAAAACAGGCCCCAAGAGCTTGGTACACAAAGATGGACTCCTTCCTTCTTTCTCAGAATTTCCAAAGATGCAAATCTGATCCGAATGTCTATCTTCAGCGAGTTAAAGCTTTTGACATGAGCGATTTGGGCTTGCTGAGTCATTTTTTGGGCTTGGAGATAGCTCAAAATTTTGATGGGATCACTATATCTCAGCAAAAATATGCTTCCGACCTGTTATTGAAGTTTAATATGGCTGAATGTAAGGCAGCCCCCTTCCCATTCCTCTCAGGAATCAGTCTTGAGGAGGGAGATTCCACACCGCTTGCAGATTGCAGTATGTATCGACAGTTGATTGGTTCACTACTTTATTTGACACATTCACGGCTTGATATCTCATATGCCGTGAGTGCCGTGTCAAGATATATGCAGTAGCCACATGAGCTTCATTGGCGAGCAGCCAAGCAGATCTTGCAGTATGTGCAAGGTACGAGACAGTTTGGCATACATTATGCTGCAGATTCTGAGCTAGATTTTATTGGTTTTACTGATTCAGATTGGGCAGGTGATAGCATTGATCGGAAGTCCACTTCCAGTTATGTTTTCATGATTGGTCATGGTGCTATTTGCTGGTCCAGCAAAAAGCAAGCATCCATTGCACTTTCTTCAGCAGAGGCAGAGTATCGAGGGGCAGTCAATGCCTGCATTCAGGCAGTTTGGTTGTAGGGTATTCTTTCCGAGTTTGGTTTTGGTGGCACTACTTCGACTGTCCTATTTTGTGACAATCAAAGTGCTATCAAGATCTCCACAGATCCAGTTCAGCGGTAGAGGACCAAACACATTGAGATTCATATGCATTACATTCGACAGTTGGTGCATGACCGCACCATCATTCTGCAATATTGCCCTACTGATGAGCAAATTGCAGACATCTTCACCAAGAGCTTCACTGAGAAGAAGTTCTCTTACCTCCGTTCACTGTTAGGGGTGAGTTCCATCATGGTGGAGACAGATTGATTCATTATTATGCTTTAGCTTGAGGGGGGGCTTTCTTCCCACTGGGTTTTCCCTCTTTCCTCACTTAGTTTATTTTCAGCATTTTTTGGATTATTGTATTGGGGTGACCTTTGGTCTTAGTTACCAGGGCCCCACATTATTTTAGTTGGCACATCATAGTATAGCTTGAGGGGGGGTGTTCGGATATCCACATCATCTATTTCAGGGTACATATCTATTTCAGGATCATCTATTTCAGGATACATATCTACTTCAGGATCTTGCATGATCTATTTCAGGATATGCAGCTGCATGCACTTGCATGCATCCCAGTCACCAGTTTGATGCCTCCAGCACCTTATCCACCTTCTTCTAGCACCCGGGAGCCACTTACCACAGAGTTTTAGCCCTCCTAAGCTGAAAGGCACCCTCTTCTCACCTACTGCCAGAGAAGGGCGCACTTGTTCACCTACCACTGCAGATTCACTCCAGTTACATTCAGTTAGCTCCGATTCTCCCTGATTTGAGGCTAGTTTCACTCCTGACTGACTGTTTCACCTCCGATTGACCTCCAGTTCGATTAGGTGACTTGTTCTGACTCCAGTTAGCCTCCCATGCGCCCCCACTGAGCCTCCAGATCCTATATCAGTGCTACACACTTCAGTTACACTTATTACACTCAGTTAGACTCAGATTGACACCTGGATGACTGGTTGTTGTGATTGATGAGAAACACCGATGATTGATGAGGACTCCTAGATAGAGTCAAGCTACTCCATTCTGTAATTCGAATGACCTCCTTAGGCAATTCGAATTGCTCAGTCATTGTGACAGTTTGTATTGTAATTCATTCACCCTTTCTGGGATAGAGAGCACTGCTGCATGTTTTGCACAGTTTTGCACCATATTTTCTATGTTCATCTGTTGTGATTGATTTACTTGTTCATTAGATCTGTTGTGACTAATTTTACATGTGCATGATCCTAATCACATAATTGATTGGAATGTGATACAAGTGGAACCCGATGGAGAGTTCCAAATGGATCCTATGCACATCCTCGACAAGAAGGTCACATTGTTCAAGAACTAAGCCATCGAATAGGTAAAGGTGCAATGGAAGCACCATAGTCCCGATGAGGCTACATGGGAGCTAGAGGATGCCATGAGACAGGCATTCCCATTTTTGTTTAGTTTTTAGAACACCGAGGATGGTGTTTTTCTAAGGGGGAGGGGAATGAAATACCCCCATTTTGACCCTTAGGATATATTGGATTTTAATGTAAATATTGTATACATGTGGTGTATGTTTCCCTAGCGTGGATCTCAAGGCCAAGGCCCCGCTAGTGGATGCTCGAATTTTATTTAAAAAGACAAGAATTTTATATTATGTTATCCATGTGCTATTAAACCATGGAACATTGTAAAATGATGTGAATATTACTATTGCTATAAAATATCAAAAACTGGCTATGGAAGCAACTAATAAGAGAGGGGCCATGTGTATCCACTAGGGAGTGGTGAGGAGGTTGTGGGGTTGAACCATATGCTTCCAAATGTCATCTTGACTTGCTTGTTGACATTTAATTATGTTATAAGGAAGTGATTGAAGAAATCAATCCATGGCTTCAATGGAGCATGGGCAGCCCAAAAATTCGTATGACAGGGTATGGGCTCTGTTTACTTGGCCCACAAGTCACTCTACCTCATGGGAATTCATTTTTCCTCATTCCCATTCCATTGTTGAACATCTAAGTACCAGTTTTCAACCATTACACATGCCCAACAATGAGAAAAACAAAAAATCACAACTCTGAATTAAGCCACGTTTTGAAGTGCCAAAAACGCTCAGAAATTTGTGTGGATAGTAAAATCCAATGGGGAATCCATAGACCTGAACCTTGGGATGAATTTTAGAGTGTTATATTCCTAGAAATCCATAGGAAAACCCCGATTCAATAGCCCAAAAATCCAATTACGGGACATAGTCATTTGGCCATAGAATTGAGAAAATCCAAGTGTGAATGACAGAGAAGAAGATATAACAGAGGTTGGAATTGATTGACAATCCTAGTGAAGGATAGAATCTCAAGTATTTATCATCTTGGAACTTTCTATTCCCACCCTGAAGAGAACGAGAGGGAAGGGGCACCTTAGGGGCTGTGTAGTAAGGAATGGGGTGTTCCTTGTGTTGGGTGTGGTAGGTATTGTGGGTCCCAAGGTTGTTTGGATTTAGTTGAGATGCATGTAGCTTTGTGGTTGAGCTGACTGGCTTAGCATCCTCCTTCTTTGTCTCTTGCATGCTTGATAAACCCAACTGTGTGTTGGCTTAGCATGAATGTTTGTGTGAAACCATGGGTGTGAGTGAACCTGCTTAGTTCCTCCTTAGTGGATACATGGCCCAACTCGGGGGTGGTCTCTCAGCTGAAAGAATATAGGCTGGATAAAGACCTATGGTTGGGTGGAACGTTTCTCTCACATAGCTAGTTGCTTGGACAACTTCATCTTAAAGATAAGTATTCTCTGTGGTTTAAATTATGTCCATTATGTGTTTTGCAATGTTTAATTTGATGACTGTTATATGTTGAATGCATGATACAATTGTGTGTGGATAATGTTTTCATTCCGTTGTGTTTATTCGAGTATGAATCTACACACATGTGTTTTATTTATTATGACTCTCGTATTCATGAATGGGGCTGATTTTGCCAAATAAGCCCGGAATGTTAGTTATGTTCCCTTCCTTGCATCAGATTGATGGGAGGGGATGTTACATGAGAGAAATCTTAACCGCCAACCCCAATAGTGGTTGGTAACCCCAAAGAAGTTAATCACATTTATACATGTGACTTATGTCTTTTGTGTTGGCAATGTACCTTGGGTAGATAGTTTAATCAATTAAGGTAACCTTTTGGGAAACACACATAACATATAAATAGTAATATGAATTACTACTTCCCACTCATAAAATTAAATCTTAAAAACTAATATTAGAGATTATTTAAATCTTAAAAACTAATATTAAAGATTATAAATATATATACATAATATATAATAATATAAAATAGTACACCTATAAATTAAATACCCTAAAATATTTCATAGCTAAAAGGTAAAAATGACAATCTTGTTTTTCATCCATAAAAATTATGAATTGGAAATTTTTATCTACATCATGAAAACAATCTTCTCTCCCAAACCAACCATAAAACAATGTTTAATTTAAAAATCAAATCCAGACCCTAAGGAGGAGATTCTTTGACTTATATAAGGTTTTGAAATCATTTAATGTATTCCTTGTCATACAATACAAAATATAATTACTAATTATTATTTAGTTAAGTAAATTGATACTTAAGTATTGAATTGCACAATTTTTGTAGGTGTAAACTAAATGGGGAATAATATATGGAAGCCAACATCCACCAAGCATCGTAGAATTAAAGGCTCACTAACATGATACCCTTTATGCACACTGTGTTAATAGTATGCATGGTATGTCATGCAATTTTTCATTCATGCATCAATCCATATGAGGATAACAATAAGGAAAAGTTCTAACTTATTTCTCTAATTTTATCAAAATTCTAGTAATTTGGTTTGTCTTAAACTATGTTGAAATTTTCAGTCAAAGTTTCATAGTTAAATTTTTAGAACTATGACTTCTAGCAAAATTCTTTCAAAATTGAGGGAGAATTTCCAAAAAATAGAAAGTAATTTTGTACACTTATTAACTTAGACAAAGAGTTGTTAGTGTTTGTGAGAAAATTATATCAAATAATCTTCTATCATGGTAAGGGGTGCAAAGAAGAGTCTTATTAAATTAGTCAAAGAGTTATTAGTGTTTGTGACAAAATTAGATCAAATAAGCTTCTATCATGGTAATGGGTGCAAAGAAGAGTTGTGGGCATTTTGTGATGTTATATATATATATATATATATGCATGCAAAATACATTTGATTTCTTCTGTTGTGTGGCTCACTCAATGTCCCTATTAATGTGAAATGAGCTTATTATCTAGATACCATTCATAAAGCAAAAAAGTGATCACAAATTTTTATGTAAAGTTTTCCTTAGAAGAATTTATCATATGGATACCATCCATGAAGCAAAGAAATACTCATAAACTCATATGTAAGATTTTCCTTATAAAAATATATATTATGTATGTGTGATAAAGGAAGTGCATATATATATAAAAGAAGTAACTTTTTATACCTATAATGAAAAGAGGTTGCATTGAAAAATTTTAGCAGAACATTCATATAAATAAAAAAGAAAAGAAAAAAGAAGTATAATAGATCATGTAACCCAACAATAACACCTAACAAAGTGTGTAATAAAGTATAAAAAAATCCATAAGTCTTCCCTTTCACCTTTTTATCTATGAAAACTAACTGAATTCAACAACCCATATTTTAGAATTATTTTGAGGAGCCAAACTCTTTATCAAAGTTAGATTTGTCAAGCTCATGTAAATGATGAATCTTTTGTACCCACTACTTCTCATGAAAGGGTAACCAATGAATGTATTGCTTCTTCCTTATCTTCTAAGAGAGGAATTAAATCTTCAACATGAACTTCTAAATCGTTATTGCTATCCTTATTTAATTTCATTTGAGATGTGCTTCCGCATTTTGTTCTTCTTCCCCCATCCATTAACCGTGGATCATATGATTGCCATCTTTTTGGGATTAGTTTTTTTAGGGTTAGTTCATGTTTGGGGATAGGAACCTTGAAGATAGCAAAGGTTGTGTTTTCATAATGTAATAACTATATCTAACAATAATTTCTTTTTTTAATGTATTTTTTATTAAAAACTTTTACTCAAATCAATCTCAACACATATTAGGAAATGTCAACACATATAGGAACTGTGTGAAGAAACCCAAACTAGGCATATCAAAATCTGGTTTTCTAAATATTTCCAAAGTTTTCTCAGTATCACGCCCAAACATGGAAATGAGTTTGTAAAAGATGAAAATGAATAAAAGATAACTTCTTGAACAATTGTGTAACATGTTTTCTTGACATCCCTAGCTATCAAGGGCATCAATTATGGAATTGTACAAGCTCGAGAGAATCCATGGCATCTCATAGTCAAAGAAGAAGAAACAGCCTAACATGTCAATGACAATGGAACGAAATTGTTAGAAGTCTATGTATAAAAACAATGCAATCATATGAAGTGAAGGTAAAAAACATATTCTATTGTAAATGCTAATGATTACCCAATATTTATTGATTTTGAGGAAGCATGCTTTTGGTATCACAATGGAAATCTTAAGGTAAATATTGGAATGGAAGATCCAAATTATGTGAAAAAGAATGTAATGGAATGGGGTCAAGTAATTTTGTCTTATGTTCCTTTTGTCCAAGCTTATGTAGATATAACATAGAGATAAGGAATGAATTATATGAGTGAACGTAACAACTTGACTTCTCCAATCATTTGCTCATGTAAGATTACTATAAATATCATGTATTACATGATAATAATAATATTGGAAAAATGCAGAGCATATTAATTCTTGCTTCACCAAGAATTAAGATGAAAATATTATTTTAACAATCACAATGTATCTTTGATAAAACTTGACAAAGGGATCAATGGATTTTGTTACATGAATTTGTTTTCTACGAATCAAATAAGAGATTTTATGTCATCAACTTCTTTTGTTAATGTGTTAAAATTAGTAAGGAACTTTCCATTTTGAAACTTCATTCTAGCTCAAAAAAATGAACACATGTTGTTTATCAAATATGATCAAGTTATGTCCAATTCTCATTATGATAATATGATCAAGTTATGTCCAATTCTTACTATGATAGTATCCTCGTGGGTTTGAACTTTGGGTGGTAAGGTGACAACATAGAAGGAACCTTTCAAACTTGAATTCAAAATACAAATTTATTTCAAGGTTAGATCCTTACCTTTGATCATCGGTTGGGGAATATGGTTGGCCTGCATCCAATCAATATGTCATGACAAAGCACTCACTCCACACATCATCACCACTCAAGGGTTGGGGGTTCTTTCTTTCATCCCACAAGAGAAATATGGTGAAGTGGTCTAGATCATTATAGAAGAATAAATTAACAAGCAAATTCCTTGGGGGTTCTTTGATGGAGCCTCTCAAGGCATCCCTCTTAGCCGTGGAGGTGGAAACACCCTCCACCTATCGAAATCTAATTCCGACAAACTTAAAGTTGGCTTGGGAAATGGAACCAATAATTATGTAGAACCAATGTCCTTAAATCTCCTACTTCTCTTTGCATTGGAAAAAGGTTGTTGGGACATTCAAATCTTTGGTGATTCTATGTTGATCATAAAGAGGGAAATTTGAATAGAAAATGATTTTTATATTTATTTTTATTTTATTCAAAAGAAGATAATATGGTAAGGAATGGATTTATAAAAAGGGAAGGGGGATTTTTTTAATTTGTCTAAAATGGAGGTTATTGGTGTTTTCTTACAAAGTGGCTCCTAGGAAAATATTTTTTACATTTCGGATGCAAACATGAAGAGAATGATGACCAACAAATGCAATTGAAAATTTATTGGAGGATGGGAACTTGGCATTTTTATTAGTTGACATGACATAAAATGCATGCTCTTGCCGAAAATTTGACTGACTACCGAGAGGGTCAAATGGTGACAGTTTTCATCAAATGAAATATGGATGTGATCAGGGTGATGAGCTCTATGTGATGATATAAGAATCATGACATGATGACATGCAAGGAAAGAATTGACCAATATCCAAGAAAAGACATTGAC
The DNA here is from genome assembly GCA_027924585.1 of Larix kaempferi. Taxonomy (NCBI): domain Eukaryota; kingdom Viridiplantae; phylum Streptophyta; class Pinopsida; order Pinales; family Pinaceae; genus Larix; species Larix kaempferi. The sequence continues at coordinate 2,583,037 of BSBM01000579.1, read as the reverse complement.
CAGACTAAGACGATGCACATAATGCAACTTTCTAAATCTATCAAAGGGGTCATATGACAATCAAAATGGTGAAATAAGATATGGATGTGACAAGCACATAGAAATGGACATCAAGGTACAGACATAATGATCTTGTAAAATTTTTTAATTGGTTTTCCTTTTATCATCGTGTTTAATTTCGTAAATTTTAATAAGATGGATTTAGAGACGCCTTTTAAGGGGGTCTCTAAATCCATCTGCAGCATTAAAATTTACGAATTGTATTAAATTATTAAAATTTCATAAATTTTAATAATAAACATCTTATATAATTATTAACTTAGACTGTATAGTCATATTTTTTTTATCTCATGACTAAATTAGTCATTTTTAGTTGTGATCACATAAAATTGCTCAAATTTGGTCATATTTCACTTAAAAACATTGCGGTGACCAATGTTTTGGGTGTTTTAGTCATTAATTTCACTTGGTGACCAACTTTTTTGGTCACCTGGTCATTTATCACCCATTTTTCTACTAGTGATTTTTCAATTGTAGGACCATCATCAGTTCCAATGAAATTCAAATTGCTTTCCATAACTTCAAAAATAGAGCTAGGGTTTTGAATAAATTCACTTACTTTTAATGCGACAAAATTTAAAATGAACATAACTCGCTCAATATTTATTGAAATATCTATTATTACCACAATTATGAAATTCCATGGTCCTTCCACATCTATTGGATTTGGTTTTATTGAAATATGGTCACTCCATCAAAAGTTACAAACTTTGCAATATATGTGGTATTCAACATAAAAACCTTGAAAATAGTCGATTTTAAATCAACAATAACTTTGCTTCCCTGACTCTAATTTGGACAATTTTTTTTTGAAATTGGGTGTCTTAGTGAAAGGAACCGATATATGCAACTGGTTTGTTCATATTTTTCACAAAAAATTTCAAAAAGTGACTTGAATACTGTTGTTTTTTTTCCCTCAATTGCAAAAAGAATAAAAAAACTTCCAATTTTTCAGCCAAAGAAAATGATCTAATACCACTTGTAATATACTTAAACCTAGAAATTTAGAGAAAAGACAGAAAAGCACAAGATATAATAGATAAAATAGATAGCTATTTTCGCTTTCCTCTTCAAGGGGAAACCACCAAGAGAAAAGATCCAAATACAGTGAAAATTATTGACTTTCATTACATAACCTACTACTCTATATATAGTACTTCAATGGCCAAAGGCCCAAAGGCCTAACTACTTGTAGTCCCACTATTAATGAGAGTCAAGCACCTAGGGGCATTTAATAAATAAAAAAGGCCCTTCCACATTAAGAAACTACCCACTAACTAACTAATGGGCCTTATTCCCATATACATTGATAAAGTAAGGGGTTAGCATAGGACTATAACACTAAATCTCTAGGACAATTTACAAGGAAACATTGGAAATGTGGTAAAGTTGTGATTGTAAGAAGGATTGCATATCTAATAATGTTAATAAAAGTAAGGGATCTAATGATTCCCCTTCCAAATAAATGAAAACCTCCACAAAATAAGGAGGTGATGTTTACTTGGAATCTACAAGGACACATGTAGATCATGATGTATTGTTGATCAACTCAAGTTCTTCATTTCATATGACTCCTCATGGGGATGGATTTTTGAATATAAAAATTAAAATGGATATGTTTTCTTAGGGTATTATTGAACAACACAAATCATAGGATGTGAAAGGATCAAGTTGTTTCTCAATGATGGAAGGATTATAACTCTCCATAGGGCTCTTCACATTCGAGATTTGGCTAGAAACTTTATATTTATAAGTAATATGGGTTATGCAATTATGTATACTATATTTGAAGCACTTTCAATAATGGGTGTAACATTTCTATTCTTCTGAAGGATAGCAATGAAGAAGACAATACCCCTACTATCGATGGAGAGAAGACAATGTTATGGCATCAAATATTGGGACATATTGTAGAGAAGGTATTTCGAGTATTACATGGTAAAGATATGGTTCAATTTATGTCTTATTTATCATTAGATTTCAATTTCCATGAACATTGTATATATGGTAAACCAAATTGGAATATATTCCATCTAGTGCTACAAGAGAAAAAGGAATACTGGAGTTAATACATAGTGATGTGTTTGGACATGTTCTTGTTCCATAACTGGGAAAATCCATGTATTATCTTTCATTCATTGATCACTTCTTGAGGAACACATATTTATTTCCTCCATATGAAATCTAATTTTTTTAATAAATTTAAAGAGCTTAAGGCTCCTATAGAAAACTAGATAAAGTGGAAAATAAAGGTGTTGGCAATAGATAATGGAAGAGAGTTCTATGGAAATTATTTTGAGGAATACTATGAGAAGTGTCGAATAGAAAGGAAAATGAACACTTAATGCACACCTCAGTAGAATGGATTTTTAGAAAGAATGAACAAACTGCTGATAGAAAAGGCAAGTATTCTTAGTTGCAAATTTATCATGGGAATTCTAGGCAGAGGCAATCAATATTACATGTTACTTGGTAAATCAATCACCTACACTAGAACTAGTTGACAAAACTCCAAATGAGGCATGGACCATTAAATAACCCTCTCTTAGACATTTCAAATGTGTTGGTTGTTATTCTTATTTGCATGTTCCAAAGGAAAATAGGCGTAAACCGCATAATATGGCTTTAAAAATGTATCTCTATTGGTTATAAAGATGGTATAAAGGGTTAAAAACTTTGGAATCTAGTAACTAAGAATATTGTATTGAAACCATTTAAAGTTTCTTCTAAATAGGAATACCAGCCAAAATAAGATTCTAGAGAAAAAAAAAGTTTGAGTTGGAAGGTGAAGAATCTAACTCAACAGAGGAAGATGAACCAAAAGAGGGAAAACCCCAGGTTCTATCCTTAAGGAGATTGGATTAGGAAATAAGGAAACCAGAAAGGTATACCCTACCTAATTTATACTCTATTTTTGTTCTATATAATACTTATGATAATCCTAGAACTACTAGGGAAGCAGTGGATTCAAAGGATAGCAAACTTTGGAAGAAAGTAATGGTTGAAGAAATGGATGCCTTGGATAAAAATGAGACTTGGTATCTAGTTGAGTTTTCACATGGAAGAAAACCTATGGGTAGAAAATGAGTGTTTAAGAAGAATTTAAATGCAAAAGGTAAGGTAGAGAAGTACAAATCTCACCTAATAGAAAAGGGATATTGCCAAATGGAGTGAATTGATTTTGGTGAGATTTTTTCTCCTGTTTCTAAATTAACGTCTATTAGACTTTTTTTCTATTGTTGTTGCTTTTGATCTTGAATTAGAGAAGGTGAATGTAAAGACAACATTCCGACATGGTTATCTTGAAGAAGAAATCTACTTGAAACAACAAGTAGGTTTTGCAGTAAAGGGAAAGAAGAAGATGGCTCTCAAGTTGAAGAAGTCAGTGTATTGATTAAAACAAGCACCAAGAATGTGATATCAAAATTTTGATACTTATATATTGGGACTTGGTTTCTTAGGAAGAAAAGTTGTTCATTGTGGTTGTTCCAAGTAGGCATGTGACCATTTTATTTATGTGGTCTTGTATGTTGATCATATATTATTTATTGGAAGCAACAAGTAAATCATCAAGGATTTCAAAGCTTGGTTGTTTTCTAAGTTTGATATGAAAGATATTGTTGATGCAAATTTTATTTTGGGCATGGAAATTAAAAGAGATCGAACAAATAGGAAACTCTAATTGAATCAAAAAAAGTATTTTGAGACAATAGTGTAGAGGTTTAATATGTAGGAATGTGGTTTGTATTCCTGTATGTGAAAAGTTATATACATATTAGTGTCCCAAGACTAAAGAAGAGGTAGAATACATGTGCCATTTTCCCTATGCTAGTGATGTTGGAAGTCTAATGTATGTTATGGCTTGTACTAGCCTAGACATTTCCCATGTAGTGGGAGTTTTGAGCGGGTATATGTCAAAACTAGGGAAGGAACATTAGACAATTGTAAAGAGAGTCTTTAGATATTTGTGTGGATCTTCATACTATGTATTTTTATACCAAGGAATACCTAGATATCATGGGGATATATATATATATATATATATAAGTATTTTTTATGCAAACTAGGATGGATATCTTGACCACATAAGATATACAAGTGATTATGGTTTCAAATATTATGTTCAAACATTGGTTTTGTTTAGATAGCATTGAGAATAGAGTTATGATAGCTCAAGTTCATTTTTTCTGACAAATAACTTTGTTTATCATTCCAAGAAAATGAATATTGATGTATAATTATATTTTGTTAGACACATGGTTTAACAAAGAAAAATATGGTTGGCTAACATTGATACCTTAAAGAATGTTGGAGATTCATTAACAAAGTTGGTCAGTAATAAAAATAGCTCTTTGTGTAGAAAATCAAAGGAAAACACTACCCATAGTAGTTGATTACATGATTGTATTTATTTGTATTCAAAGAATACAAGTGGGAGAATGTTGGACATGTGTTGTACACTCTTTGTATGTTACTAGAGAAATGGGGAATCTAGGTGTATTGGCATCCCCCTTGGGCAGAGGGTGCAAGGTAGTAGCAGGACCCCTATTGGAATTTTAAGGGTAGAGCCTCTAAAAGAAAATTCAAGTTCGTTTTTGGTATATTTTGCAGTTTTGGCCCATTGTAAACTAATTCCAGATGAGGAATTATGTTTGAAATCTAATATCAGTTAACAAATTAGGGTTTTGGATTTTATATTATTGTATTATAATGGTGAATATAATACAATGAGATAGAGAGAGAAGCAACTCTCAGTTGAGGTGGCTTTCTTGAGTAAGGGTTTCCAAGGTTAATATTTGTGTACAATTTGTGTGTTATTGTTATTTCTTGTGTTTTTAGCTTCTTTGGGATTTACTCTCTTGCACAATTTTATCATATTATCCATTATTTCTTCAACAAGAATTCTCAGAAAAACAATACATGAACCAAGCGCAACTTATCTTTGAAAAAACTCAGTAGGGGCTTGAATGGATTTTATGACATAAATTTTTATGCTACAAATTATATAAGAGATCTTATGTTAATTTTTTTTTTTTCCAAAAGAAAAAAAGCGTAATTTCATTCATCTTAGGAGAGAAAAATTACATTCTATATATTCGCTTTTCACAGCGAATTGTCAAGTTCATATGTTCTACGATGAGACTGTCATGTCTTCTATCGGATTACATATAAATGCATACAAAATGCTTCATCAAATATGAACGGCCCCGAAAGGCAGAGTTCAAAATATATAACTGATATATGTTTCTGATATTTCCCGGAGAAAAAAACAATAGAAAAAACATGTTATGATGCTGTGATCAAAAAACCAAAAAACTGTTGCTGATTCATGAAGAAAAACTGAGTCTGTAGTTCAAAAGCCTTCAATAAATGGCCTGTGATAGTAGCCCTGTGATCTTCCATCAACGATCTCTCTTACATGCCAAGTTTCGACAGCTTTCTGTATCCCCTCCTTCGAAGCGAGGCCCGCTTCTTTATTGTTCTCCCTGTATACATGCCGGCAAGAAAAAATGTCATACCGTTGGAGGATCAACCTAATGGATGAAAGAAGGTTCACCAATCTCATATTTCTGCATTCCTGTGTCTGTTTGATCCAATTTATAACATTCATAGAGTCACCAAAGCAGTTTAACGAAGTGCATCCTTTCTCTAAAGCAAAAATTAGAAGAAGTTTTAAGCTCATCAGTTCCGCAAAATTGTTTGTGCCTTCCCCCAGCCCCATGGAAATAGTAAAAAAATGGGACTCTGATAGATGAAGAATAGCTCCTCCCCCACACATATTGTTCTGCGAAGCCCCATCAAAAAAATCCCAAGGCCTAGAGTGGTCTATCTCCACTTCTAGAATTTCTCTTTGTTTTGCTGCCCTCAGGTGTTCAGGAAGATATTTGAAGATGCCAACCGATTGGGCTACTGTTATCTCTGGGAGGCATGGTTTATCATTGAAGATAGCATTATTCCAGGCCAGCCATATCCCCCAGATAACAAGCAACGGAAGGAATTTAGAATTCTTATTTGGGGTCCTCCTCCACCAAGCATCCCATGCTGCCTCTATCGAAACCCCGGCCCACTGGCAAGGGAACCCTACCAAAGTTGAGCACTCCTTCCAAACCCCAGAAGTGAAAGTGCAAGTAAGAAATAAGTGTGCAGCTGTTTCCTGAGCCCTTTTGCATAAAACACACCAGCCCGGCCCATGAAAGGATCACTTTTGCAAGATGTCCCATTTAGGTACTCTATTCTCTAAAGCACACCACATAAATAGTTTTGCTTTTGCTGGGCATTTTAACTTCCAAAGTTTTTTCCACCACCAAACTTCCTCCCTCTGCTCTGCCTCATAACTTAACACAATATAACCAGCCTTTGGAGTGTAATTTCCTTTCGGATCCTCCTCCCAAACCAAGGTATCCTCCTCTTCAGAAAGCACTAAGTTTGATCGCTCCAAAAATCTGATATAAACCTCCAAGTAGGCCTTCTCCTGTTCCCCTAGCCCCAGATTGTTTGCCCTTCTCCACCGCTGAAACTACTCCTCCTCGGGTCTCGATTCAGCCAACTGATTTAATGTCCAAATCCCTCTTCTCCTCAGAGCCTCAACAACAAACCCAGGCAAGATATGTTCTTGTTCACAGCCCATCCAAGGATCCCTACCAACCACCATCTTCTCCCCATTTCCAACATTCCAAGCAAGTTTGGATTCAATAAGATGAAAAGACTTAACCACAGCTTTCCAAATCATCGATCCCCCAGAATGTAACTTCCGGGGATTCCTGATCCAATCTTCAATACTTTCCTCGGGTAGGTATTTCTGTTTGATAACTCTGGACCAGAGACTAAGAGTATTCACCAAACGCCAACCCCCCTTAGATGCCAGTGCCTTCGAGAATAGAAAAATGTTCTTAAGCCCCCATCCCCCCAGTCCCTTTGGGACAACTATTCTTTTCCAGTTAACCCAGGGGGTAACCTGTTCATCCTTCATGCCACTGCACAAAAACCTAAAACAAATCCTTCTGATACTTTCCAGAATTCCTTTTGGTATCCAGGCCAAGGACATCCAAAAGACTGGAATTGCTTCCAGCACTGCTTTGACAAGGACCAGCCTGCCTGCCCATTACAGCCACTTGTGGCTCCAAATCTTCAACCTCTTCTCCACTTTCCCTATCAACCAAGCCCAGTCCCGCTTCAGGTACATATTTGCTTTTAAAGAAAACCAAAGATATTTCAATCCCTCATCTATTCCCAAGGTGTTGAAAGGAAAGAAACTTGTGAGTTCAGCCTCCTCTTCTGGTCTCAGCATGTGTGTAGACAAGGTAGACTTCCCAGCATTTATCTCCATACCTGTGGCTTGTGAAAACAAATCCAGAATCTCTTTGAGGTCTCGGGTTTCCCTTCTGCACCCAGAGCAGAAGATCAATACATCATCCACGAAGAGAAAATGTGTAATGTACAGATTTGGAGCTACCTGAATCCCCTGAAAAAACCCTCCAGATTTTGCCTCAGTAATGGCCCTACTTAAGCCTTCAACCACTAGCAGAAATAGGAGCGGGGATAAGGGACATCCTTGCCTGAGTCCCCGTTCTGCATGGAAAAAAGGAGAGGCCACTCCATTAATCAAAACTGAAAAAGAAACAGTAGAAATACAAGACATAACCCATCTTATAAAGTCAATACCAAAACCCAGGTGTGTTAGAAGCTTCCGAAGATACAACCAACTGACTTTATCATATGCCTTAGAAAGGTCAATTTTTAAAATGGCTCCCTTCAGATTCTTCGTTTTTAGGCTATGCATCCCTTCCTGTGCCACCCCAATGGCCTCATGGATTTGTCGACCCTCCAGAAATCCAAACTGTTCAGCAGAGATATTTTTTGAAAGGATCCTTTTCAGTCTTGTTGCAATTACTTTAGAGATAATCTTATAAATGCAATTGCACAGTGAGATAGGCCTGAAATCACTGAGGGACAGTGCATTATCCGACTTTGGAATGAAAGCAATGAAGGTGGAGTTGAAACTAGCCGGAATTCTTCCCGAGGCTCTGGAGTCTTCAATAACAGCCATAAGGTCGGTCCCAAAAAATTCATAAAGGTCTAGAAAAAATTCTATCGACCACCCATCAGGTCCAGGGCTCTTGTCTTTTTGAAAGCTCATCCACAAACCTAGGGAACATCTGAGCCACTCTGATCACCTCAGCTAAGGTGGCCTGATTTGGTGCCCAAAACAAATGCTTAAAGTGTTCAACCCCACATCTAGCCTTGTCATCAAAATTGTAATGAGTATTGCCACCATCATCCTGTAGACTCCATATGGTATTAGTTGCTGTCCTCCCTCTGGCATAAGCATGGAAGAATTTTGTGTTATCATCCCCACACTCCAACCAGATCGCTCTACTTTTCAGTCTCCAGGTCTCCTCCTTCTCACTTAAAAGGGTGTTCCTCCTACCTTCCAATCTTGTTAAGTAATCTTTGGATTCTTGTGAGGTCAGACCTCCCCCATCACCTTCATAGATCCCTAATAGTTCTTCCTCCACCTGTTTCAGCTCAACATCTTCCCTACATTTCTTAGCAACAGACCACTCTTTAATCACCCTTTTCATCTTCTTAATATTATCAACAAACTGGAAGGTTGCTGTTCTATCAGAATCCCCATCAAAAGGAGTCCAGTTAGAAATGAAGAGGTTTTTGAATGACTCATCCTGTAACCAAACTTTATTGAATTTCATAGAGCTCGGAGGATTTGTCGGGCCTTTTCAAAACTCGAAGAAAATAGGAAAATGATCCGAGATACCACCACTGCCAACCCACTGCCGAATTTGAAAAAATCTGTCCACCAGCTGTTCAGCCACCAGAAAGCGATCGATCCTTTTTGCCACCCTAGAGTCCCCACTGTGGTTGTTCCTCCAGGTCGGCTTCAGCTTAATAGTTTCTATATCCAGTAGACCCTTTGCCACAAGCTTCTGAACAAAGTAACCTGCCAGATAATCCACATGTGCATGTGGGCCCCAAACCTCGGACTGTCCCAAAGAAAAATTTAAATCCCCCCCTAAGATCAGAGAGTCATCATTCAGAAGGGGATTACCGAACAGAGAATCCCAGAAGGGGATGCGATTCTGATATGGTCCATAAACATTTAACACCTTCACAGTGATCCCCAAATCCACCGACAGCACTTCAACACAAAGAACAGAATCCATCCCCCACGAGTTCACCAGCTTCAAATTACAAGTTTTCCAACCCACAGCCAGTCCCCCTGAGCGACCCTTCACATCCAAGGTGATAAAGACCCAACCTGGAAACCAACTCTCATGAGATCTTACGTTGTCAATTATTGTGAATGTATTAAAATTAGTAAGTGCCATGTCCCCTCATTGATGATTAGTGGAAGGAATTCCTAGCCCAACCAATCCCTTGGGTTGAGGAGGAAATTTCATCCACTTGGGGTTAATTCTAAAGTAACTTAAGGCATTAATTAGTTAGGAAGTTTAATTTTATTTTTATCCTAAGTTTGAAATGCACTTGGTAGAAGTAATTTTCATTAATTAGATATTTTTATTTTGGAATAAATTGGATAATGCTCCACAATTGTGCATTAGATAATAATGGTTGACCAAGTGATGAATTGCAAAGGAAGGAAAGATAAATCAATCAAATCAAGGAAGGTAGGAAAAAGAGAATAAAATTTGGCACAAAGCCTAAAAGTAGGACAAAGGCAGAAAAGCATGATAAAGAAGAAAAGCAAGAAAAAGCAGGACAAAGCAAAAAATCAGGATAAAGCAAAAGAAAAAGTAGAAAGCAAAGAAAAGAAAAAATCAAGACAAAAGCTAAAGCAGAAAGCAAAGCAAGGAAAAAGCTAAAGCATAAAGCAAAGCAACCTTATCCTCTCCATGAGGGTGCCTTAGCCTATCTTGCTTTCTCAACAAGTCACCTCAATCTATAAAAGAAGAATTACAACTCCATTTCACATATTTTGATCATTTGTGATTTGAATTGAGTGTAATTTTTTATCTTTGACCTGGGAGATGTTCCCTTAGTCCTAGCTGGGAGATGTGCTCCATCCTTCTACTGAAAGGATGATAACATCCAATCTTCATCACTAACTCTATTGCAGATATTGAAGCATGTATACATGCAGTATCATCTATCATTGAAGAATTCAAGCCATTCATAAGTGTTCCTAGTATCAATCCTATCAAAGAAAGATCCTGAGGAAGTTTTGATAAGAGGAGGATATCCAATTTCTTGAGTGTGCCCCCAGGATCCTTCTCTGAGCTAAATGCACCTTTCATGAGAATCCATGTTCTCAATATCCATCATCATAGTAGATCCAGTGATTAAACTCCTTCTTGTTACTCTTCTCTATAGTATTCTCCTTCAATCAATGTAATAATCCAAGATTGATGACTTCCAGTGAAGTTCGATCCATGAGATTTATGTTTATTGCTTATCCAACTCAGTGAATGTTTTTTGTTGTTTTTAATTTCATTTATTATCCACATAAGTTATCATAGAATGAATTTCAGAGCCTTAGAGGTTGATTATGTTCATCTTTAACAAGACTAGCTCTTTGTGCAGCTATTACTTGACTAGTTTTCAGGAAATTGAATTATATACAGTTCTATGAAACCATTCCACTTTATGAAATATTCTGTAGGTTCTCATTTTCCTAAAGAATACATCCCAAGTCAAAAATCATATATTCATTACCCTTTATGACTTCTTGTATTCCTATTTCTGAAAACTATCTCATTGAGCCCTTTAAATTGACTAGTTTTGCAGTAGTTTTAATTAAGAGATCTATAGCAATGAAATTTTGGTTTTATAAGTCATATGATATTATTGAGACCTTTCTGAAGACCCTCCAATCCTCTCCCTAATAATTCATATCCCTCTCATCCTGTTTGTAAGATCCTGGAAACAATCTAGTTGAGCAGTCCATCCTAGTGCTCTTTCTCCCCTTGACTCCAAACGCTACCTGAACCTTCCAAAAACTCTGTAAAATTTTTCCAGCAGTATATTAATGGGTTATGACCTATTATCCACCTTTGGTAGATGTCAAGTGTAAGTGAAATATTTTAGTAGGCATATGCCGGTGTAGTCAGGTAGCCATGGAGTAGACTTCACCATGGCTGATGTTCGAAACATAAATGGACCCAGTACATTGTGCTTAGAACTCAAAAGCTAGCCTTAATGTTGTTTTCCTTGCTGATGCACAATCCCCAGTACATTTGGAAGATCCAAAAGTGCCCATCAATCAAGATCTGGGTGGGTTATTCAATGACCAGTACTAGTTCCTTCTTCACTAGTTTTGAGAACTAGTTACTGTCATACAATTTTCTGATCTTGAGAATTGAATTTGAGTTGATATCCTTTGAGATCATATCATGGATACTACAGTGTTATAATATATATTTCCTCTACTCATGTGGAAATAAGACTCTCAATTCGATGAATTTGCAACCATGTTCATGTTCAATGAAGAAGATTCTTATTATGATGATGAATTTTATGAGCATTATGATGATGAATATGATGAGAAATATGAAGAGTACTGCATACAATATGAGGAATAAAATGTCCAAGAGGTACCTTCTACAAGTATCTCCCATCAGAACATACTTGGAAGGATAAATTACAGTTATTCTCTTAGCCATATGTATGGAAAAGTTACATGTTCCACAATCAAAGATCAACCTACTTGTGGAAATAGAAGACAAATATTCGAAGCTTCGTTGGATGCATGTGCTTCATACTTGATGATAATTTTTGAATCTAATTCAAAAAGAGTCTACAAATATCTTGATCCTAAGGAAACTAAAGAGAAAAAACAAAGTACAAACCATCCATCTGAAGAAGATGAAGACACACTCCTTACTGAGGAGGGTTGTAAGCATGAAGAAGCCACCACTGATTCTACTAAGGATCATCTAGTTCTTGATCAGAAAGTCACTATTGAATGGTTCCAAGAAGAGGCATCTCTTGTTGGTTGTTTAGGTTCTAAAAAAAGCATCTACTGATGGATGCTATGAAGAGGTACCTACTGATGGGTGCCTAATTTTTTAGGAGACATCTACTGATGGATGTCCATTCCTCTATGTTGGTGACATAGAGATACCACTTGAGAAGGATACTGCAAGTACAAAACCCACTGAAGTTGAAGAAGATGAAATCCTTGAATTCAAGGAAGAGATCAAGAGCTACATGAGGTTGATCCACTAATTGTTGATGAGGAGGTTCACTCTCAACCTTATCCTTTTGAAAGATTACTCAAGATGAGCGAAAGGAAGATCAAGGGGGCCTTACACATTCTTCATGACAGACATGTTTTAGTGTCACGGTCTTGTTGGAGAGATGCTTCATTGGAAGATTCATCTTTCCTTGAAGCCATGGAGAAGATCCAGAAAGCAATGACTACTATCCAAGGTAATTTTTCACATATGCTTTCTCACAGAGATTATTTGTATGAGCTTGTTCATATGTTGCAGAGAGCATCCCTGAAGGATGATGAACATATTTTCAAGATCAATGATGAGTTAATGGCCACCCAATATTCTTTGAGAAGCACTCAAAGTTCCCTCTAAGAATCCAAGATGGAGATAGATAAACTTCACCAAAGGTTGCAAAGATCACTTGTTCCAGTTAGTCGGTCTCTTATGGTTGGTTGTACTCAGAATTTCACGGAGGAACCTCATGAGATGGTGGTTCATGAGGTGAAGGATGACATGCATGTTCTTGAAATTTTTTAGGATGCATATGGTGAGTTCCAATCACATACTCTCTACCATAGCTAAACTGAGCTTCTTCATGGAGCGAATCATTCCTCCTTTAAGGAGTTAGAAGAGCCCCTGTGTGATGGACCAACCTTTGAGGGAGTTGATGCATCCATTAGCTTGATGGATGAGGGTTGTTGTAAGTATATTTTGGTGCATGATCCTACCTCTATGGAGCCTTCACATGTTGAAACTTTCATACTTTTTTATCATTTGGGTGAGTTGGTTCATGTTCCTACATCCTACACTTCCACATTTGGCAGCATTCATCCTAATGAAGTATGGGTGAAATATTTATTTTTGATGGTGCTACATGAGGAGTATGAAACTCCTATCTCTCTTCTTGATGATGAAATGACTAGAGCACCTTATTCTTTACATTTTCAGCAGCCTCCTCTGTTACCTTATGATGATACACATATTCATGGATGCACATATGGTACTCCTTTGATCCCCTTGAAGGCTCATTGTTCTCTTTGTTACTTACTTGCTGGGGAGTTCCTTCATCCAATGTTTGGGTGAAAGGCCACATGGAAGAATTACTTGACACCTTCCAAACCTCCTTGGAGCAGCACCCATTTCTCTCATTTGATGACTCTCACATTCATGGATGTATTGATGAGACTTCTTTGAGCCACTTGAAGTCTCGTTGTTTTCTTTGGTCCTTACTTGGTTCAAATTTTGGTGGAGGTTCTTCATTCACTTCTTGGATGAAAGAAGTCATGGATGATTATTTTGAACCTTCTTACATTATTTTGGAACAGCATTATAGGACATGGGATCCTGACCTATGTCATTGGAGCAGATTTGATTGGTCACTTGATGCTTGTGTGCACTTGGAAAATGGGAGGCACCTTCTTGATGAACATTTGTATGATGTTGAAATGTACTTTGATGATCTATATTTTGTACTTATGATGTTTGGGAGGATGCTCATTAGAGAGTGGGATCCCAGCATCCCCCACCTTGATGTAAAATTTTGTGTTACCTTGTTGATTGATGGAATGCACTAGTTATGGGATCCTGGCATTCCACACTTGGTTGAAATGATTTGGAGGATATTGTACACTTCCTACTTTGAGGTCTTGTTTTGGGAGACCTTTTGAATGATAGGAATACATAAGAATTGTGAAATGGGAATCCCACATTCTGATTTATATGTGTTCACACTATGTAGTGATGGGGTGCACAAGTATTGGGACCCTGGCATCCCATACTTGGTAGATTGGTTTTTGATGATATTGTGCACTAGGAGGGTGCGCAAGTAGTGGAACCCATGCATTTTTAATCATGTGTATCTCATTGGGAGCACATTTTGGTTGGTTGGATTGAGCAAGAAAGCCTCTTCTCTTTCCCATGGGTTCTGCTGGAATATATTAATTATTCCTTGGAAGGTAATAATATCTTTGTATTATGTCAGAAGTTATCCACAATCTTATGTAAAAGAGTAATACATTATATCCCATATTCATTATGGTAAAGTATACTCTTGATATCCATCATTATATAAAGAGATGTTATTATGGAGAATTATATTATCCCACATGCAATATGTGAGAGTAATTCCTCCACATCTCTTGGTATATATAATAGGGTCAAGGGAGTCACATCACAAGTACTGAGATACAAGAAGTGATAAAGTGGTATATGCTCATAGATAGTATTGGAACATGGTTTGTGATCTCAAGCTCTGCTATATTTGCATTGGGGTTATTTATAGTTTCTCTCTTGTAAGATTGAAAAATATTTCTGGAGATAATAGAAGACAACCTTCCCGTGGATGTAGCCCAATTGTGTGAACCACATATATTTGGTGTATTCTTTTCCTTGTTCTCTTTCTGTTCTTATTTATGTTTATATGTTATTGATTGCTAAGATAGGTAAGCTACTTTAGCTAGATGTATAGTTCTGACATGGTATCAGAGCTGGTTTCTATGATCTAGCACCTTCTATAGCTTTCAATCAATAACTAGTATCATTTGGGAATTGTTTATTTTGTAGATTTGCTTTATGTCTGGTAGCCATTAGGCTTCTCTTCAGATCTAGTCATGTTTATGTAGTTTTTTTCTAACCCTAACCTTGTTGTATAGATTTTTGCAAAAAAATTTCAAGGGTTTCTTGAATGTTTTTTTGTAGATCTATATGATTTTTTTCTTCTCCTCAAGGAGATCTATCTTCCGGTTGACAGATCAACAATTTTCATCCAAGTTTGGTAGACTTTGTGCATGTTTCTATCTTCGATAGATTCAACACTATTTTTGGCCTCAAACTTGTCGTTCGCGACTTTTGCTTTTCAGACCCCGCGGTTAATGGTGACTTGCCCTATTGCGCACCCGCGAGTATACTGCAGACCTGCGACTTCCACTGTGCAGACCCGCGCGTGCTATGACATACTTGCATTTTCTATCACTGTTAACTCGTACTTACTTCAGGATACTCACCACCCTTCTGTGTAGAGACCCGCGAGTGCTTCGGCATAGCCATAACTTTACTGCACAGACACCCGCAAACACCCAATCAAATCCGTGACTTTTTCCTTTACAGACCCACACACCCGCATCTAACTCTACTGTAAACCCGCAAGTAACCGCGACCTTGCCGTGTAGAACCCGCGAGTATCAGTTTTTATTCGCGACTTTCCTGTTGGAAGACCCACGAGTGACTTTTCTTGGCACTTTTCAAAGGGCTGTAAGTAAAAGTTTCTTTTACTTTACTATTTTTCTAACTATGTTTTTGCATATTTAGATCAGTATGGTAAAGTGTTTCAGTTTTCTATTATTTTTGCATTTAGGTTTTGCTTCTAATCATGTTTATTAAGAGATTATTTCTTTTTCTTGGTATATATTTGTCTCACATTTCTATATGGAAACATTGGCATCTTTTAAGGGCATGGATCTCTAGTATTTTTTCATGATGATAGCTATAAACCATCTAATGCTTAACAAGATACTTGATAACTAATTTGTTCTTTTTTGTTTAATCATGTTGATTCTAATCATGTCATGTTTATAAAAGTAATTTATAAGAACAATCTCACATTTGTAAATCTTGGGCTCACTATTTATATGTTGTGGTTGGCACTTAATGTGTAAAAGTAACTTCATTTTCCTTAATGAGCACGTTAATATTTTATTTCATCATATTATGTTTCCATCTTTTTATATGATGTTTTCTAACCTTTGGTATAAGCATTTTCATTTATGTATGTGCAATTTTGCTTTATGATCTTTGTATGCTTTAATCTTGGAAGTTCTTTTGTGTAGATAAGTTCTTTGTTTATGTGAAAAGAAGCTTGTTTCTGTACTTCCTTCCTGAGTATATTAATATTTGATCTTTGTTCTCACCTTATTCTTGAAATAATGAAGAACCATCTTCTATGTTAAATTCACGATGTTCATCTGTATGATATCATTTTCCATGAATAGACCATTGGGGTCTTGTTTCTTTGATGTTTGAGGTCTTCTATAGATATTTATATTGCACCGTGATTGGAAGAATGTCTGCTATCCACATGAATATTGGTCATCTAGGTATTTTGTACACTGTTGTGGTGTTCTTAGCCACATGTTTTGTTGTATCAACCGTCATAAGGTATATGTACACTGGTGTGGATGTTATATCAGATTTATTCAGCTATCAGTTATTGTTGTAATGATTCTTGTGGTGATCTAGGAATCTTGTGGATCTAGTAGCCATGGTGGCTTCTCTTTAGATCTGGGCATCTTGCTGTTGGATTGCGTCACATGTTCTCAGCACCTTGTTGTTGAATCTAGTATACATGAAGGATTCTCTTTAGATTTGGGCATCTTGTTGTTGGTATTTCATCGTATAACCTGGTTCGTGTGTAGTTTCATACTTCAGTGAGAAGCGGTTGTTCTTCATCAAATTCCATTTTGTAGCTTATGGATCTTCTGGAAGTTGTCATCAAGGGGGAGCAGTAATGAATACTTCCTTCCTTAGTGTCAGTGAAGGATTTTCTCCCAGCCATTATTAAGGGGGAGTGTTGGAATATATCAATTATATTCCTTAGAAGGTAATAATGTCTTTGTATTATGTCGGAAGTTATCCACAATCTTATGTAAACGAGTAATACATTATATCCCATAATCATTATGGAAAAGTATACTCTTGATATCCATCATTATATAAAGAGATGTTATTATGGAGAATTATATTATCCCACATTCAACATGTGAGAGTAATTCCTCCACATATCTTGGTATATAATAGGGTCAAGGGAGTCACATCACAAGTACTGAGATACAACAAGTGATAAAGTGGTATATGATCATAGATAGTATTGACACATGGTTTGTGATCTCAAGATCTTCTATAGTTGCATTGGGTTTATTTATAGCTTCTCTCTTGTAAGATTGAAAGAGATTTCTGGAGATAATAGAACACAACCTTCCTGTGAACGTAGTCCAATTGGGTGAACCACGTATATTTGGTGTATTATTTTCCTTGTTCTCTTTCTATTCTTATTTATGTTGATATGTTATTGATTGATAATATAGGTAATCTAGTTTAGCTAGATCTATAGTTATGACGGGTTCATCTTTGTAGTAGATGGTGATGGTTTCCTACATGGGAAACCTGTTTTTGGATGGACTTGTGTTTTTCTTATAGGGTGTTATGGTGACTTCCATGTGACTCTTATGCATTGCATAAGAGAATATATATTGCACCTTATATTCTTGAGGATCATTTGGGATTCTGGTATTAGTTTTGATTGGTCTCCACAGTAAGTGCATGGTTGTATGGTAATAGAACAATCTATTGGGAGAGTTCATGAGCATTTTATAATCATAGTGGTGCAGCAGAAGCATGATGGCTCATGATGCTTAGTTGGGTTGGATTTTATTATTGGTCGAGGAAAATAAATCTTGGGAAGGGAGGAATTTCATGTACCCTCATTGATGATTAGTGGAAGGAGTTCCCAGCCCAACCAATCCCTTGGATTGAGGAGGAAATTTCATGCACTTGGGTTTAATTCTGAAGTTAAGGAATTAATTATTTAGGAATTTTATTTTTATTTTTATCCTAAGTTTGAAATGCACTTGGTAGAATTAATTTTCATTAATTATATATTTTTATTTTTGAAAAGTGGATAATGCTCCCCAAGTGTGAATTAGAGAATAATGGTTGACCAAGTGATGACTTGCAAAGGAAGGAAAGATAAAGCAGTCAAATCAAGGAAGATAGGAAAAAGAGAATACAAGTTGGCATAAAGCAGAAAAGTGAGACAAAGGAAGAAAAGCGGGATAAAGAAGAAAATAAAGAAAAAGAAGAACAAAGCAGAAAATCAGGATAAAGCAAAATCAAAAGAAAAAGCAAAAGGAGAAAGAAAAAGCAAAAGAAGAAAGAAAAGCAAAGTAGAAAGCAATGCAAAAGCTAAAGCAGAAAGCAAAGCCAAGTAGAAAGCAAGGAAAAAGCTAAAGCAGAAAGAAAAGCAACCTTATCCACTCCATGAGGGCACCTTAGCCTATCTTACTTGATCAACAAGTCACCTCAATCTATAAAAGAAGGATTACAAATCCATTTCACATATTTTGATCATTTTTTATTTGAATTGAGTGCAATTTTTCCTCTTTGACCTGGGAGATGTGCCCCTAGTCCTAGCTAGGAGATGTGCCCCATGCTTCTACTGAAAGGATGATGACATCCAATCTTCATCATTGAGTCTATTGTAGATCCTGAAGCTTATCTACATGCAGTATCAACTATCATTGAAGAATTCAATCCATTCAGAAGTGTTCCTAGTATCAATCATGTCAAAGAGAGATCCTGAGGATTTTTTTATAAGAGGAGGAGATCCAATTGCTTAAGTGCGCCCCGAGGAGCATTCTCTGAGCTCAGTGCACTTTTCAGTGAATGTTTGGTGCTTCTTATCCAAATCAGTGAATGTTTTTTGCTGCTATTAATTTCATTTATGAGCCACATCAATTATCATAGAATGAATTTGAGAGACTTAGAGGCTGATTATGCTCATCTTTAACAAGACTAGCTCTCTATGCATCTATTACTTGAATAGTTTTCAGGAAATTGAATTATGCAGAGTTGTATGAAACCATTCCACTTTATGAAAGCTTCTATAGGTTTTGATTTTCCTGAAGAATATATTTCAAGTCCAAAATCAGAGATTCATGACCCTTTATGACTTTGTGTACTCCTATTTCTGAAGACTAGCTCATTGAGTCCTTTTAATTGACTCATTTTGCAGTAGTTTTAATTAAGAGATCTATGGTTGTGCAATTTTGGTTTTATCAATCATATGATATTATTGAGACATTTATGAAGACCATTCAATCCTCTCCCTGATAATTTGTATCCCTCTCATCCTGTTTGGAAGAGCCTAGAAACAATCTAGTTGAGTAGTCCGTCCTAACTCCAAATGCTACCAGAACCTCCCAAAACCTATGTAAAACTTGTACAGTAGTATATTAGGGGGTTATGACCTATTATCCACTACTGTTTTATGTCAAGTGTAAGTGAAAGAGTTTAGTAGGCATATGCTCGTGTGTCGAGGTAGCCTTGGAGTAGACTTCAACCTGGCTGGTTGATGTTCAAAACATAAATGGCCCCGAAACATTGTGCTTAGAAATCAGATTCTCACCTTGATGCTATTTTCCTTTATGTTGCACACTCCCCAATACATTTGGCAGATCCAAAACTGTCCATTAATCAAGCTCTTGGTGGGTTAATCAATGACCAGTTCTAGTTCATTCTTCACTAGTTTTGAGAACTAGTTATTGTCATACAATTTTATGATCTTGAGAATTGAATTTGAGTTGATATCCTATGATATCATATCAAGGATATTACAGTAAGCAAATCGATTTCCATGTAAAACCTTATTCTAGCTCAAAAATTGACACATGTTGTGATTAAGTTACATCCAATTCTCACTATGGTAGTGCTGAAGAACATGAATTTCTAGAAAATGAATACAAGTTGCATCCATATGAAAAGAAATATAGAATAAAGAATCTCATTAACTTCATGGATTAGATGATGTGTTATGCATACACCCACTGTCAATAATAATCGCCACTTGTCATTTGTTAAAGACACCACATTGTAACTTCCTAGACTTTGTTCATGTTATATATATATATATATATATATTATTTTGATAATTCTAGCTCATAATAAAACTAATCTATATCATGGCCTTCTACCCATGAGAAAATACAATCAACATATTCTAAAATTCTAAAATCACCATATATTTCTCAAATATTATGTTTAACTATTGAAATTTTAAAAAACTGGATCAAAATATTTATTACGATATTAATGGTAAAGCAAAAGGTATAATTCTTATTTGGTTGTGACTATTAATACAAAATAAATCATCTAAATTTATTTAAAAATAATATAATTCGAGAAACAAATCATGTCAATTTTGAGAAACAAAATATTTCCCATACAATTATAAATACTAACAAATAAATCTAAATCCACGTTAATTCTAATAAACTCTTTTCAATATAATCCAATTACAATTAAATCACTTATTTCTATATCACTTATTTTTATCTAATTTTAAATTACAATTAAATCCAAAACTACTTTAGTAAAATCTTATCAATGTATTCTTCCATTATTTCGAATCAAACATTCGATAGTGATATATCATTATATCATTTGATTGATACTAAATCCTAAACCACATGAGTAAACTCTTATCAATAAAATATATTCCTTCAGTATTTCCAATCAAATAGTGGATAGTGATATATCATATGATTGATATAATTTGTAATTTGTTTTATGGGCTTTTTTATGACTTTTTCAATGAATCGCATCCTCTAATTCATGAGGGAAATGTGATGTAATGACTTATATGTTGGTTGGTTGATATATATATATATATATATATCTATATCTATATATATATATATATATATATATATTGAAATAATATATTTTAATAATAAATTTATATGTTTATATGTTTATATTTATTTTTTATTTATTTAGTTAAGTGATTGATATATAAAAATAAGCATTATCCAAGAACCATCAAAGAATATTGGGTGGCCATTAATTCATCATTGAGTTGTTTATGGGCTTAAAAGAACCAATTGAAGAAAATATTATCAATCAGTTTAGATTGACTATAGTTTAGATCGATTACAGATATTGTTCAACTTTTAGATTCCTCTTCCTCATTTGATTACATTTTCAACAAAAACTTTTAGGAAAACTATAATTCAGAAAATTCAACATCTTCTCTTTTTTTAACCATCAATGAGATTTCATATTCATACACTATTCTCATTTAAAGCAATCGAGGAAAATTCTTAAACATTAACTCTCAATTGGACCTAAATCAACAAGAATAGTTGATCCTTGTTCTACAAAAACTATCTAGTGTGCTTGCATGCAATTACATTGATACGTGTGGCATTCACGCCACGACATGTATGCAACACATTTATACTAAAGAGAATTTTAGACCTATTAGGTAGCCACAATGTTGTATGAAACCTATCTTGAATGATTTTGTAAAAGAGGAAATTATTGCAAAAGTTACCGAATCCTAACTGTATATATCCAATATATGATAGCAAGTGGGTTTCACCACTTATTATTGTTCCCGAAAGAATGGAAAATTGAAAATATGTGTCACATTTTGAGAATTGAACAAAGCAACTCTAAAGGACTATTTTCCACTTCCCTTTATAGATCATGTATTGGATACACCTTTAGGTAAGAAGTACCTTTTATTTTCTTGATGGGTTTAGTGGCTATAATCAAATACAAATTGCACGAGGTGGTCAAGACAGAAAAATATTCACATGCCCATGGGGGACATTTGCATATAGGGTTTTACCATTTGGTTTGTGTAATTCCCTCGCCACCTTTCAGTGAGGAGTTCTTGATATTGTCTCCGACCTTATACATGACTATGTGAAAGTTTACATGGATGACATCAAAGTCTACGGTAACATATTTGAGGAAGAACTTGGTAAATTAGAAAAGGTTTTGATTAGATGTAGAGAAACTAATCATTCTTTAACCTTTGAAAAATGTAAAATGTTATTAAATTAAGGTATTGTTCTTGGCCATCACATTTCTTTCGTTGGCATGAAGGTCAACCCGAATTTTGGAGTTATCACTAAATTTTTAGTACCATCATCACAAAAAGAGGTAAGGAGCCTTTTAGGTCACATAGGCTATTATCATAGATTTATTGAAAAATTTTGTAGAGTAGCCACTCCCCTGTTTTGATTATTAGCTAAGGATGTTGATTTATTCTCAGACTCTTAGTGTCAGGTTTCCTTTGACACTTTGAAGGAGAAACTAACTGTAGCACCAGTGCTTAGGAGACCTAATTAACCCTTCCATTCCATATTTACACAAATGCTTCAGACTTATCCTTAGGAGATGTCTTAGGAAAATGGGAAAACCAACTTTCCTATGCTGTCTATTTCATTAGTGAAAACTTAACACTTGTTGAATTCAACTTCCTTGTCACTAAAAATGAGTTTTTAGTTGTCATTCATGCCATAAAGTACAAATTAACACATTACATAAATGGATTTGAATTTTTCATACATATCAATCACTCTTCCATTTTATTTTTAATGAATAAACCTATTATTATTTCCGATTCACTATGTTCAAAAGTTTTAGGTCAACTTTTGAGATCCATAATACGTGATCCATCATTAAGACAAGAAAAGATATAGTAATAAGGAGCAGAAAAAAGAGGAAGAATGAAAATGAGGACATATGATTACCCAAGACATTAATAGAGAAATGATAAAAAAAACCTAAAAAACCAAGAACCCTAAAAACAAGAGAAAAGGAAAAGGCCAACTTAAATAAAAACTATTTAGAAGGCATAAAAGTAAAAAATTAATAAAAAAGAAAGAGAAAAATGAAAAAACAAATTAGAAAATAATAACAAAGAACAATAAATAATAAAATAATAATGAAAGGAAAAAATAAAAAGAAAATTAATTATAAGGGACAAAAGTCAAGATTTAATTAGAAAGAATAGAAATTCACAAAACAATAAAACATTAAGAAATAGTAAATAACAATAAATTAAATAAGCTGAATTAAAGAAATAAAATAGTAATAAAAGATACAAAGAAATTAGAGATAAAAAGGAAGAAGTAAATAAGAATGAAGATAAGGGAAATTAAGGGTTAGAAAGGATATAAGAAACCATTAAGGTAAAAACCAAATAATTAATAAAATAAGTTTTGAGATCTTTTACAAAAATAAGAAAAAAATTTAAAACAATAGAGAAGTATAGAATGTTCAAGAAGATTAACAAATTAAAGAAAATCAAATAACTAAGAGAAAAACAAGCACAAATAAAGGTTAAGAAAAAAAGAGAAAAAGGTGAAAAGAATAAGGGGAGAAGATGAAACAAGGAGACGGGACATAAGACCAATAAAAAGAGAAGAGGAAAGAGGAGGAAGACAAAGAAAAAGGAGGAGAAGAGATAGGATGCAACCGAGCAGTTAACCTAAAGACAAGTTCCTACTTGATAAGGGATGAAGAATTGGGAGCCACTATCATCTTTATTGAGGCAATTATTATCTTTAATAATATCCATAGCCTCTCTTATATGTCTTTTGGATACGTGCTCTTCTTGTACTAGAATACTAGTATCCTCGATACATATACGATGGTTAGTTTTATTCAAATGTTCTACTAAGGATGAGGTCTTGACACAATTGTGTGTAATGGCAGCCTTATGTTCTTTAATTCTGACCTTGAAAGATCGACATGTTTCCCCAACATAGGCCATGCCACATTAGCAAAGAGTGCATTATACACCTTGTCCAAGTTGAGGGTCTACGGGTTATTTGACATATTTAAAAAGTCTTATGATGGTACTAGGGGTTTGGAAAATAGTCTATATATTCCTAAATTACATAGAATTATTGCAACCTTTTCACATGTGCTTTTAACATAAGGGAGCAAAACCATATGACCTTCTGGGGATAAGTTTTGTTCACATGGCCTAGGGGTTTTACCAACTCTTTGGAATGCCTTTTCCACGTACCATCTCTTATAACCTTTATCTTCAAAACACCTAATAATGTGATGTTTTTCTTGATCAAGGTGATAATTGTCATAGAGGCCAAAGTGTTGAAGATACCAAGTTTTTGGGAAGGATCATGGTGAGAATCAGCATGAAGGTAAAGCTCGTATGAGTATTCTTAAGGAACACTTGATTGGAAAGGGAACCATCAACTTTCTTAGAGATGAGAACATCGAGGAAACATATGTAATTATTTTCATCTAATTCCATGGTGAATTGGATATGTTTGGACTAATTGTTTAAATGCTCAACAAATTTGTTGATATTATCCTTGCCATGAGGCCATTTCACATTGGTGTCATGGGCATATCTGACCCAAAAAATAGCTTTTTAGGGGGAGGAATTGAAAGCTTTGGTTTCAAAATGATCCATGTAAAGGTCGGTAACTACTAGGGATAGGGTGATCCCCCAAGTTTTTTCATATAAAACGCCTTGGAAAGTGAAGAAAGTAGATCTAACTCAGATTTTAACCAACATAGCAATATCAGGATTAGTTACATTTTCTATTATTTTCACAGCTTAGTAGATAGGAATCATGGTGAACAAAGAAACAACATCTAGACTAAGGAGAATGTCTTCTTCATTCACCTTGAGATCCTTAATTTTATTAACAAAAAAGGTAGAGTCTTTGACAAAAGAGTTTGTATTTCCTGCTAGAGGTTTCAAATTTTTTACCATGAATTTAACTAGAAGATAGGTTGAGGACCCAATAGTATTGACAATGGGTATGAGGGGAATATTAGTCTTATCATTTTTGGGAAGGACATAGATTCCAGGAATGAGTGGGAAATTGGGAATGAGCTTCTGATTTATGTCATCATCTAGAGAATTTTTCTTCATGGCATCAATCATCTCCCTCATGGTCCTATTTTAAGGATTCTTGCCCAATTTCTTATAACACCTATTCATATCCAAGTGTTCCTACATCTTTTTAACATAATCGGTTGCATCCATGAATACATTAGCACCTCCTTTGTCTACTTTAAGGATACAAATATCGTTATTGCATCTTAGTTTTCTTAAAGCTTCAAATTCCTTGTTGCTTAGGTTTCTTGTTGGAGGTCTGGCATGCTTGAGAGTCAAAGAGACCTCTTGCCTGATTTCTTCGGCAACACTCTCAGGTAGTGTTTGATGTAAACTTCCACATTGCATACAAAATCATTGTTTGGAATCCTTATATGCGCAATGGAAAACCCAAAGTCTTTCTCCAAAACATGAACTATGTCAGGATCCAAGTCAATGCTATAAATAATAACCACGGTTTTGTTTTTGGAGGGCTTAATAGCTGAAAGCCTGAAACCACACCCATGTTGCTATTGCCTGGAAGAGAATCAACCTGCAAGAGGCTCCTCTTATTAATTTGTAGTTAACAAAGCTGGTATTCTCAGAAGTACTGGCAACATTTAAGATATCTGACTGAATGTTGTTGTTAACAATGCTTATAACCCCCGAAGACACATCACCAACCACGTTAATGGAAGACTGAATGGGCTCCATTTGGGATTGCATGTTACTGAATTCTATATGAAAGCGATTGTACACATCATCAACAGCCACATTTCCATCCACAATAAGAGGGGGATCGGATTGATTGCATCCAGAGTGTGAGTGAGTCTCCTCAATTGGATCATTCTTTGTGGAGACACCGTCAACAGCCATACACACCATCAACAGCCACGTCGCCATCCACAACTATAATGTGAGGGAAATTGGATTGGATGCGTTAATAGTGTGAGTGCATCTCCTCAAATGTAGCAATGGTGCTATGAGAATGACTGTGAAATGAATGCGATTCATTCTTCATGGAGAGCTTAACAAATTTATTACAATGTTTTTTGGTAGCGGACTACTAAATTTTGTATGCTTTGTGAAAGGAGCTATTTTCAATCATATTCCAGAGATCATGGAACAGAACACTCGCTAACTTTAAGTGTAGGGGAAGGCTAATGTTGGATAGCTTGTCTAGTTCAAACCTGATACGTTTTATCTCAACCAAAGTCATGCTCCATTTACTAAATAACGCAGTGTCCTTGAATTTATGCAAAGAATGATTAATGACAGCGAAATCAGGAATAAGATTCCAGTCCCTACAACGCTTAAGCAAAGAGAGATGGGTAATCAATCTGCCAAAATTTGCATCTAACAACAGAATTACTAGGTGGTTATTATTATTACTAGTTTAACATCCCTATTAAGTTTTAAAACTGTGGAGAGAAGAAGTAAAGCATACAGATTCTTAACAAAAAAATAGAGATTACACCACAACATCCATGCATAATACATAGAGATTTACCTTGGAAATCTTTAATCAGGAAAACCAGCAAAACTTAGAGCCACATGTATTCTGAAGTATCCAAAACCCTAATCCATTAACCGGAATTAGAAATAGACCCTAATCCCTAATCCCTTAACTAGATAGTGATGATCGGCAGGGGTGTGGCGCTCCCCCCCCACACACATGCTAAGAATATATAACACATACCCAACATGTAGATAGGCCTATGAGAGAATCTTGTTGTTGATTTTCTCTCTAGGATTCATAATCGAAGTGAATTAAATCTTGTTAATGATAATGTTCCTAATGAACCCTTATTTTCTATATCTACTAACTCCTTGTGGTTTGCACACATAGCTAATTATTTATCTTCAAGTAAACTACCACAACATCTTTCAGCAAGAGAAAAAAAAGATTGTCAAGCTTAGTGCCACTTACTCGTAGTTAGGGGGTGATCTTTTCCGCATTGGGCCTCACTTGATAATTAGAAGATGTGTCTAGGAGGACAAGATGTATACATACTGAGAGCCTTCCATGATGAGCCTTGTGGTGGGAGGACTGCTTATAGGGTCCTTCATCTCAAACATTACTAGCCTACATTCTTCAAAGATGCGAAGAGGTATGTAAGAAGTTGCGACAATTGTCAATGAATGGGAAGGATTATACAATCTGATGAGATGCCCTTGGAACCCAAGTAATGATCAAACCATTTGAAATGGGATTTATAAATTTCGTTGGTCCTATCTCTTCTATGTCAAAAAGAAAAAGGTATATTCCTTTTGCACTGGAAATGTGATCCACTCAATAGTTGGCATTGTTGTCGAATTCTAACTTCAACTTCGACACAACTTTGACAAGTTCCGAATTCGACACGACTTCAAAAAACATCAGCAACTTCAACAAGTTTGGCAACCTCACAATTTCGTGATATCGACATACATCGTTGACCTACGACTTGCGACTGTCGAAACACGACAGCCTGTCTCTCTATCTTCCAGTCGACTGTAACGGTTGAACTTCTGAAATTGTTACAAATTCTCTTGTAACTGAATGTAACGGGAAGGCACCCAAGCGTCTCAGCATTCTATATAAGCATGTATAATATTGTAACATACATTAATGAATCGATCAGGCATTCAATCGTTGAGTAATAGAGAAGATCAGTTCCCATTCCTACATATTGTCTATTTGTATTTGTGTTTATCTTGTAGTGTATTCCAGCTTTGTTCATTCTACTTCTTAAGCTTCCACCATAACAGAGCTGACAGATTCAGTTGAACTATTTCCCCCCTTGTGCTTCCTCGCCACTTGTGGATCATTAGTATCAGAGCTTTCAATTTTGTTCGTGCTTAAGTTTTGCGTAGACACTTCCAGCAAAGTTACCTGACTTATGTCGGTTCAAACACGCTCGCAATCTCAACAATCCAAGCAGATATTACCTCTAGAAATGGCAGAAGAAATAGACAATAGACATGCAACCGACGAGACAACACAACTTATTGAGAAAGCACTGACTCGACAACGGACTGAAATGTTCGCCCTATTCAATGAAATTCTCATGCGATTTGTTTTGACATCCGGAGGATTTTCGACGAGAACTAGCTCCAACAAAATCAGCCCCTTCAAAGTGCAAATGAATCTAGACATACTGAATCTAGAAGGAAAGATTGACACAGAATCCGTCGACAATTGGGTACAGCAATTGGAATCCTATTACTATGTGAATCAACTCTCAAAAGCCGACAAGATCACCATTGCATCCTCAAATATGTCAACATATGTACACTATTGGTGGGTGAACCTCTTGACAAAGATGGAGAAAAGCGGAGACGCCATCGACACATGGGATAAATTCATCGAATACGTCCGAAAGGAATTTTACCTACCCAAATACCTTGAACAACAATATAAGAAGTGGTAGTAACTAAGGCAATGGAAAGGCTAATCAGTACAGAGTTACAACGACGAGTTCTATCGACTCATGGCTAGACTTGGCATCCAAGAAGAAGAGAAATTGCTTGTTTTGAAGTACATCAGCGGATTGTCCCAGTACATTCAGTAGGAGATGGAATTTCTGGCTGTCAATATGCTTGTGGATGCATTCCACTATGCCAGAAAACTTGAATCCAAGCAGAAAGGAAAAGCACGCTTTATGACAAAGATGACATCAGGATGACCACCTGATAAGAAGGCACCAACCGAATTCAACAAGTCGAAATCTTCTCAGCTGACACTGCCAAAGCCAAATCACGGCGAAAATCCTTTTCAGAAAAGGGAACGTAGCAAAAAACCACCTATTGGAAAATGGTGTGATTACCACCACTCATCTTGGCATGATATGTCTGAATGCAAAGCTCGGAAGACATTTTTGGCAAAAGTGTCGACATCCAACGCGTTTGATAAGATGGTGGAATAATTTGATCTAGACACAATGACCCTTTTGACATCAACATCGACCACTCTAGAAGCCTCGACTATCATCGACGAGGAGGAATGAGAGAGCCTATTCCATACACGGATATGCGTTCAAAGTAATCCATTGTATCTGATTGTGGATAATGGTAGCCAGAAGAACTTCATTTCTAAAGATCTCGTTAAGAAACTAGGTCTTGTCACCACTTTGCATCCTCATCCTTACAACATCAGTTGGATGAAGGATGGACAAGAACTACAGATCACTTGACAATGCAAACTCGCATACTTCATAAAACCTATTGAAGATGAATTACTATGCGACGTGGCATTGCTCTCTGTAGCTGATGCCTTGTTTGGGAAACCTTACTTGTGGGATCGCCATGGAAGTTATCAGTCACGACCTTAGAAGGTGATTGTCAAAATCCAAAATCAATGGTATGGCATACCAAAGCGCTGACCTACACCAATGGTATCAATGATTTCTGCTAAACAGGAAAAGAAGCTCATCAATCATGCTCAGAAGTTCGCATTAATCATGATCAAACCACAACCTTCTAGGAAGAATGCAACAACAAGTCCACTCACCGACTAGTGCAACTCTTGAAAGGAGCAGTTGATCGACAACGTTCTCAACGAGTATCAGAGTTTAGTCCAAGAGTCGGATGGAGTACCTTGACATTTCCAGGTAAAACATTCCATTGAACTTGCTCCTGGTTCTTCTTTTCCTAACACATCTGTTTACAAAAGATCCATTCTCGAAAATAAAGGGATTCACAGGCAAATCCAATATTTGATTGACAAAGGTCATATTCGACCTAGCTCCTCTCTTTGTGGAAGTCCAGTCGTCCTCGTTCCAAAGAAAGACCGGACTTGGCGCATGTGCATTGACTATCGGACCCTCAAAAAAATTTCAGTAAAGAATCGCTACCCTATGCAGTGGATAGATGAGCTCATCGACTGTTTGAAAGGTGCCAAATTATTTACTAAGCTTGAACTCAAATCGGAATATCATCAGATTCCAATCAAGCCCACAGATGTGTGGAAAATTTATTTCAAAACCAAGGAAGGATTATTTGAATGGTTAGTCATGCCTTTCAGCTTAACCAATGCACCTGTGACCTTCATGCAATATATGGATAACATCCATCGACCTTTCATTGGAAAATGGGTCATTGTCTATCTTGACGACATATTGATTTTCAGTCGTTCATGGGAAGAACATGTCGGACAGCTTCGACAAGTCCTCGACACTCTCCAACAACATCGACTCCAGTTGAACATGGACAAGTGCACCTTTGCGATGACCAACATCAAATATTTGAGGTATGTAATTGACTCTAGGGGCATTCACGTTGATCCAGAAAAAAAGTACAAATCCTCAAAGATTGGCCCATTCCTCAAAGCATTCAAGAACTAAGAAGTTTTCTTGGTTTGGCGAATTTCTATCGATGATTCATACTCGACTTTAGTCACATATCCTGTCCCTTAAATCAATTGACGAAGGGAAATGGAAAAACTGTTTTCAAATGGACATCGACACAACAAGAAGCTTTTGAACAGCTAAAGCACAAGCTTTGCACTGCACCAGTACTTGTGTTACCTGATTTGCATCAGCCCTTTTAGATTGAGACAGACGCATTGGACTATGCCTTGGGTGCAATGATCACTCAGTCTGGTCAACTAGTTTCTTTTCATTCTGAAACTTTTAACAACACAGTTAGAAGATATTCGACGTACGAAAAAGAACTGTACACCATTGTGCAAGATCTCAAGAAATGGAGGAATTACATCCTTGGCAAGGAAATGGTCATCCTCACTGACCATAATCCTCTATATTCGCTTTGACCCAGTCTAAACTACAAACAACCAGATAACTCAAGTGGATTAATTACCTACAACAATTATAGTTGGTGATTAAGTATCAAAAACGTAAAGCTAATGCCACCACCGATTGTCTAAGTCAACCACCCATTACTCTCATTTTCACAGTGAGTATGCAGGGATATGACATGAAGACTTGGCCTCAAATGTGTTAGGATGACAACGACTTCTCAAAATTCTATCGACAACTACAGATCGACAAGTCGTCGAACTCCGACTATTTCTTGAAAAACACCTTACTATACAAGCTTGGACAGCTTTGTGTACCGACCGGTGAGCATCGACAGCAACTCATTTGGGACGTGCACTGCAACAAGACGACAAGACATTTTGGAGTAGCAAAGACACTTGCTATTCTCCATAAGTATTTCTTTTGGCCTACACTTAAAACTGACATCAACAAGTACATTCGATCATGCGTGGTTTTTGCCATTGCTAAACCGCCTAATCGATGACAAGGATTGTACACACCTCTGCCAGTTCCTAGTCGACCATGGGAATCTATTTCTATGGACTACTTGACGAGATATCCTACTACCAAACGTCAGCATGATGCAATATTAGTAGTAGTCGAGTAATTTTCCAACATGGCCATTCTCATTCCATGTAAGAATACCACGACAACGCAGCAGATTGCTCAGCTCTTCTTTACACATTTTTGGAAACACTTTGTTTTACTGAAAACCATTACTTCCGACCGAGATGCCAGATTCGTCAACATTTTTGGAAGAATCTCTAGCAACAACTGGACACGTGACTCTCATTTTTGACAACTTTCCATCCTCATACCAATGGACAAATGGAAGTTTTGAATCGTTTGGTAGTACAACTGCTTCGCATGTACAACCACAAGCATCGACGAACATGGGATGAAATTCTTCCATACATACAACACAGTTATAATCGTGCTCAAGACAGATCTACAGGAAAGATTCCATTTGAGATCTGTTACGGATTTCAACCCTCAGCGCCTATCGACATGATCAGCTCCTCGACACAGGCCAACTCCGACACCGATTAAATCCAAGGGGAAGTTGATAAAGCCTTGAATTTTCAAGATCATATTTGTGACATCCAGTAGCAAGCACAGGAAATTTTGCAATAAGCTAATGAGAAAGCTAATGCCCGACACGACAAGCATTGTATTCCTCATTCATTCCAAATTTGGGACAAGGTCTGGTTACATCTCAAGAAGGAGTGCTTCACTAGTGCATACAAGAAGCTAAAACCTTTGCGATATGGTCTGTATAGTATTCTTCGACAGATTAGAGAAAACGCTTTCCAACTTGGCATTCCTACATGCTTGGGTTTGCATCCAGTATTCAATGCGGATCTACTTCGACCACACCACGCACCACTATTGGAACAGAGCGACCTACCGATAATAGAACCCGAAAACATCCATCCAGATGTTCAAGAGCCTCTTCCTTGTGACACCATTTTGGGATGACGAGTACACCATACAAGGACAAACATAATTCCCTTGTTTTAGGTTGCTAAAGTCGGACAACTTCCATCTCAAGGAAAGTGGTACTCTATTACAGAACTGACCAACAAGTTTCGTCACCTTTACGAGCAAACAATGGGGTCCATTGTTTCTTAAGGAAGGAGGTCTGATCCACTCAGCAGTTGGCATTGTTGTCGAATGCTAACTACGACTTCGACAAGTTCTGAATTCTACACAACTTTGACAAGTTAGACAACCTCACTATTTCGTGACGTCGATATACAGTGTCGACTAGCGACTTTCTAAACATGACAAACTGTCTCTCTATCTTCCAGTCGACTGTAATGGTTGAACTTTGGAAACCGTTCCAACTTATCCTGTAATTGAATGTAACGGAAATGCACCCAAGCATCTCATCATTCTATATAAGCATGTAGAATATTGTAACATACATCAATGAATCGATCATGCATTCAACTATCGAGTAATAGAAAAGATCAGTGCGCATTCCTACATATTGTATGTGTGTATTTGTGTTTATTTGTGTAGTGTATTCCTACTTTGATCATTCTACTTCTTAAGCTTCCGCCATAACAGAGCCGACTCATTCAGTTGAACTATTGTCCCCCTTGTGCTTCTTGGCCACGTGTGGATCACAATACCACTAAATGGGTAGACTAAAAGTATTTATGTTATACTAATGGAAAGTCAGTAGTTGATTTTTTTTTGAGGATATATTTACCCATTTTGGTGTTCCTAAGAGATATTGTGACAGGTTAGGGGGTGCATTTCACATCCATTCTAGTTCAATCTATCACTCAAATATACCAGATAAAGCACCACAAATCCTCCCCACACCATCCACATGCTAATGGACAAGTTGAGTCCATAAACAAAGTCTTGGAGGCCATCCTTACCAAAATAGTCCTGTCGCATCACAAAGATTGGGAAGACGGACTTCCATAAACACTTTGTTGCTACTAGAATACATGGATAAACACTACTAGGTACACTCCTTATGAACTAGCTTAAGGTAAGAAGGTCCTCCTTTCGATTGAGTTCCAGGTGATTATTTTTGGAACAAAAGTACAATTGGTTATAGATTTTTCCGATGCACAAAAACAAAGTGTGACACAACTAAATGAGTTGGATGAAATCTGAGAAGATGCCATCCAACCCACTATTCTAATCCAGGAGCATTGGATGAAGTTGCATGACAATTTATCTGGAAAAAAACATTTCAAGCCAGATGATTGGGACCTCCTTTTTTATTCAAGGCTCCTTTTTTATTCAAGGTTTAAAATTTTCAAAGGAAATCTCACTACTAGATGGTCAAAGAAGACACTACTAACATGTTGAAGAAAATGGCATCTCATGGTCAAATAAGACACTGCTAACATGTTCAAAGAAGACATGTTAGTAGTGTCTTTTGAAGAAGCCATGGCATCTCATGGTCAAAGAAAACACTGCTAACATGTTGAAGAAAATGGAAGGAGATTGTTAGAATCCCTTTGACAAAAAATATGCAACAACATCAAGAGGAATGGAAATTATTATGTTGTACATGTCATGATTACCCATTGTTAATTGATTTTGAGAATATATGATGTCATAATTACAATGGAAATATTAAAGTTGTCAATATAATGGAATATCCAGATTATATGAAGAAGAATTTAATGGAAAGGATTAATTAGTTGCAACAAATGTTCATTTATTCCATGTTTATGTAAATATAAACTAGAGATAGAGATAAGGCCATATCCAAGTGAATTTTGAAACTTTGTTTCTCGAATTTTCTATTCATACAAGATCACATCAAATATGATATATTATGCAATAATAATAATAATAATAATAATGGAAGAATGGAGAGTATATCAACCTCTAAATCGAGAATGGAGCATATCAATTTTTTAATCAACAAGAAATATGACAAAGAAAATATCTCAATAGTCTCAACATATCTTTTACAAACCTTGACACGAGCTTGAATGACTATGATGACATGAATTTGTCTATTGTGAATCAAATAAGAGCTCCTATGTAATCAACTATTGCAAATGTGTCCTAATTAGTAGGTAACTCACTTTCCGTGCTATAAACACCATTCTAGCTCAAAAAATCAATGCCTATTATTTATCAAAAATTATCAAGTTACATCCAATTGTTACTATGGTAGAGTTCAAATAGATAAACTTTTAAAAAATAAGATAAATTTGCATCTATTGGATAAAAAAGTCCACAATGAAGAATCTATGCAATTTCATGCATCAACTTATATATTATCCATAATCTCATGAACAATAATCAATTGTCACTCATCTTTTGTTAAATGGACCAAATAGTAACTTCCTAAATTTTCTTATTGTTATTTTTATAGTTATTTTTTTCTAACAATTTTATCTCAAAACAAAACTAATTAATCATTTACTAATAAAAAATAGAATCAGCATATTTTAAAAATTCTAAAATCATTATATTAATTTTTAAATGTTATTATTAATATGTAATTTTATCAAAATATTTTTTTTGATATTGATAAAAAAATTGAAATACATAAAATCATTATATTAATTTTTAAATATTATTATTAATAGGAAATTTTATAAAACAAATTGTTTTGATATTTGATAATAAAAAAATTAAAAATGCATAGTATTTATTTGGTAGATATTAATAATACAAAATAAATTTAAAACTATATAAAAACCATTTAACATAATAAAAAAATTACAAATTAAATTTTAATGATAGCAATTTGTTTTAAATATTTCACATAAATTACAAGTACTCAAAACTAATCCAAGCCTATATCAATTGTAATAAAACTTTATCAATATAATGTATTATTCAAATGTATTATTTAGTCTTATCCCATCAAACACTTAATTGTGTTGAGAGGCGCTTTACAGTTCAGTATGGGGGAGATCTTGTTAGTTGAGTGTTTATTGAGTTTGTCAAGTGTTTGTCAAGTAACAAAATAATACAAAGTAAACAAAAAAAGAATAATACAAAGTAAAAAGTAATAAATGTTATGTCGTCCATAAACAAAAAAAAATACAAAGTAAAAAGTAAAATGAGACTTAAACTAGAGACTTTACTTTTTACTTTTAATACAAAGTAAAAAGTAAATATGAGACTTTAGAGTGTTTTTCGAGTGTTTGTCTAGTAACAAAATAATACAAAGTAAAAAGTAATAAATATTATGCCCGCCATAAACAAAAAAGAATAATACAAAGTAAAAAGTAAATATGAGACTTAAACTAGAGACTTTAGAGCTTAGGATTAGGTGGCTCAGGTATTGCACTCAAGGAGCTATTCAAGGAAACGTTTGCACCTCGAGAGATTTGATCCCTCTCGACACTTGATAAGACCTAGGATTTGGATCTAAGCTAGTAATAACTCAACTCACATTTAATCATATCCAATCAAACACTCAACATAATTCAACCCACATTAATTAGAATAAACTGTTATAATTATTATTATTATATATTATTAAATCATATCCAATCAAATATTAATCATGGTTCTGCCAACTCTTATCATTATAATGTATTATTCAATCATATCCAAGCAAATATCAACCATGGTTCTACTATTATAGCATATGTTCATTATACTTTGAAGTGAGTTAAGATAATGTATTATTCAATCATATCCAATCAAACACTCAACAATAATTAAACCCACATTAATTAGAATAAACTTTTATCATTATAATATACTATTAAATCATATAACCATTAAAATATTAATCATGTTTATATTAAACTCTTTCTTGCATTATAATGTATTATTCAATCATATCCAATCAAATACTAACCATGGCTGTACTATATATCACATGTATAATGTTTAGTATAATTTGAAGTGGGTTATGATTTTTATTGTTTCTTAGAGGGAAGAAAAAATTTCCATACCCACGTCATTAATACATTATTTAGTAGAATTTGAAGTGCGTTAAGATTGTTATGGTTTATTAAAGGGAAGACTCAAAATTTCCAAATCCACATGATTAAAAATGTATTAGGTCATCACATCGAATCAAGTATGCACCATGACACAATTGCTATATCACCTTTGATATGGGTTAAGATTTTTATGGTTTTCAATATTGTTTCGATGAATTTCATCATGTCATTACAATTTATCAAAATCATTGAAAAAATGAATAATTTATGAAAATTATTAAAAAAATTGGAACATTCTCATTTAGAGGGCAAATGTGATTGCATCGAGTGAAACGAGGTGCTTTACAGTCTAGTATGGAGGATGTTGTAACGTGTGTCCATGTAACGTTACACACTAGTATGAGGGATATGTTGTAACGTTTGTTCAGTAACGTTACACGAGTTAAAAAAAAGAGTAAAAAGTAATAAATTATATTATGTCGGCCATTAATAAATTCATGTCACCTCATAAAATAAAGAATTATGGAAAGTATTTAAAAGAAATCCATGTTGGCTCATAAAATAAAATATTATGAAAAGTAATTAAAAAATGGATGTTCGTTTATAAAATGAAAACTTAAAACTTAAACCCGGATCTATCAATGAAGAGATATCAAATTTCTTGAGTTTAAATTTAAAAAAAGAAATGCACCTCAAGAAACTGGATCTCTCTCGGTGCTTGATAGATATGGGTTTAAGATGGATCTATGTTGGTGTAACTATAATTATAAATTGGGTCGTAGTTATATATTTATGTTTATTATAAAATTTTGATACAATATTTTTTCTTTAATATTAATTTATGTGTTTATATTTTTAATTGATTTTTTATTTGCTTAATTAAGTGATTTTTACAAGAATATATATCAAATTATAACATTAATTATATTATAGGTTATAAAATTGTCTTTTTTTACAACAAAGTAAATCTTTAAAATAACAAAATAACAATGTGATATAAATATTCTTTATTTTTGAAGAATGTAAAATGGAAAACTCTCTTAGCACTTCTCCTTATTTTGAGGATGGTACGTAAGGTAAATTTTCCAGTTCCATTTTTGGAAACCTAACGTGGTGGGGAAATTGAGTAAGGCCCTCAACATTTGCGTAGATAGCCAACCTAGGAAATTATCGGATAATAACTTTTCATTAATGATAATAAATTTTCATCAATGATAATCAATGGGATGGGGCTAGTATTTGCATGACATGACGTCCAAGTGTCCAATCTCGCCTTCTACCACTATACCCTTAGGTGTACCCACATAAACCACAAACATGGGAATAGATAAGTTGGGGTGATTTGACATTGTGACCTCTATTACAACATAACATTCATTTTCAACCAAATCGCCAATCGAGCTACACCCTTGCAAGCAATATCAAATTCTAATATTAATTGCATTACATTTTAAAATTAATTTTAATTTTTAATTATTAATTTTGATAGTTTTGGTTTTTTTTTTTGTTTCCCTATGTACATTTCTTGAAGAAGTCAACCAAGTACATCTATTAAATATGGTTCTTAAGGTAGATTTGTTTTTTAGAATTTAAAATTAAATCAAAAGTTAACAATTAGTTTAGAAAAACAAAAATAATGTCACGGAATGAGATTGGAATGTGAACATAAAATAATAACAACTTTTGACATTTATTGTGCCGAGAGGTGCTCTATAGTCTTACATCTAATAAAATGTAAAAAGTGATAAGATGAGGGAGATTTTCTAACATGTGTGATGTAGCGTTACATCTAATAAAACGTAAAAAGTGAATGTAGCGTTAACTTATGACTTATAAACATTCACTTGCAACAAATTAATTGAGTTTGTTAGTGTTAAACAATCCTAAATGTCAAAGTATACACATTTAAAAAAAGAAAGATGTCAAAATTCCGACCTTATATGACATGTTATGTTATTTTACTATGTATAATAATAAATTAACATTTAATTTAAATTAAAATATATATTGATATTTACATATAAGTATATAAGTTCTTTACTATGTTTAATAAGAACTACATGTGGTATAGTGGTAAGGGTGTTGGGATAATGGGCGTGAGGTCCAAGGTTCAATCCTCTTAGATCACCTACTTTTTTTTTTAAATATAGAATTTCGTAAATATTTTGAATTTCATTATTATGTAAAGTGAGTTTTATACTTGCATAGATTTTAGTGTATGGATGCATAGATTTCAGTGTAGGGGGGTTTTTTTATTGCATAATTTTAAGTGTAGTTGTTATACCATGGATGCATTGAATTCAATGTAGATCTCCTGGATACATAAATTTTAGTGTGGATTTCATCGATGCATAAATTTCAGTGTATATGTTAATGTTTGACTTTTTTGATATAGAGTCTAAACTAGAAATGGAAGATCTGCATGTGAAAGATGCTACGAGACAAACTAGCGAAGAACCAAAAATACAAAATGCCGAACGTCATAAAACATATGAAGGAAGAAAATATTATGAAATGACAACAAAAGAATGAGAATAAGACTTGAAACGAAAAGCAGAAGAACAAAAAGAATTTCAAAAAAGGAAGTTGGACAAAATGATAGCAGAAGAACGAGAAGAACGAAGAAAACGAGAGAGAGAAAGTTGAAGTAGTTGGAAGAACAAAGAAATCAAGCTACAAAGCAACAAATAAATCAAAATGTACGAAATGACAACAGAAGAAGGAGAAGAACGAAGAAAACGAAACGCAGATCGACAAAAAGAATATCGAAAAAAAGTTAGGCGAATTGACAACAGAAGAACGAGAAGAACAAAGAAAACGAAACATTGATCAACAAAGAGCGTATCGAGAGAGAAAGTTGAAGCAATTGGAAGAATAAAAAATTCAGTTTGCAGAATAACAAATAAATCAAAATGTACGAAATAACGAAATGACGATAGAGGAAGGAGAAGAACAAACAAAACAAAATGCAGATCAACAAAAACAGAATAAAAAAAAAAGGTTAAGCGAATTGTCTCTATTTTCCAGTTTAACAAGTTACTCAATCCTTAATACTTATTACTTACATTATGATAATCCCCATATTTGTCTTTTCAACTTAACCTGTTCCTTACAATGCTAATCAAACTCTAATTTTGTGTCACCGCCCACCACTGAAACCAACCTAGATCCAAATCCTAGGCTCTATCGAGTGCCAAGAGGGATCAAATCTCCCAAGGTGGAAACCTCTTCTCAGGTATTGCACTCAAGGAGCTTTTCGAGGAGAGATTTGCAACTTGGGAGATTTGATCCCTCTCGACGCTTGATAGAGCCTAGGATTTGGATCTAAATTGATTTTCCCACAGTGAAGACCATCATAGAATTAAAAAAAATGTCATGCAAATAGCCCTTACTTTTAAAGAATGTATATATACACAGAGTAAGTGAGTGATAAATTTTTAATAAATGTATACATAAAAAGAGTAAGTGTGTAATATGTTTACATTTCTTTACTTTATTGGTTAAGATAATAACAAATGTTAGGAACGAATTTTGATTATGATGGGGTAGTTTTGCATATACATATCCTTACTTTTGAAGAATGTATATATACAAAGAGTAAGTGAGTGATCAATTTTTAATAAATGTATACATAAAAAGAGTAAGTGAGTGATAAATTTGTAATATGTTTACATTTCTTTACTTTATTGGTTAAGATAATAACAAATGTTGGAACGAATTTTGATTATGATGGGGTATTTTTGCATATACATGTCCTTAAACTTTATTATTGCAGCAAGAGGTTAGCATAATATTTACAACCATAAAGCAATTTTAAGGAGGTGAAAAAAATAATATTGTCTTTTTCATTATTAAAAATAACATAAATATCCGACACTATGACGTTTTATTTACTATAGAACGGTTTGCATTATTATTTTTTGTTTGTATACATATTTATCTTCAAGAAGTAAAACTTACGAGCGTTGAAGAGCCTATTTGAGCCCATAAGATAGGCTCTTCATTGCAGGTTGTGGAGACCATAGTAAAGGCATGGCTTATAAAGCTCATCCTATTAGAGAGAGAGAATAGTTTTTAATAAATTAATTTAGGGTAAATTCAAAATACCTGCAATTTAAAGAGATCTACCTGATGCTAATATATTCAAATGTAAGATCTAGGCACTTAATAAAGTTGATGCATGGAGTATATATAAATTTTTGAGAGAGAATAGTTTTTAATAAATTAATTTAGGGTAAATTCAAAATACTTATAATTTAAAGAGATCCACATAATATAAAATTAATAATATACTCAGATGTAAGATCTAGGCACTTAATAAAGTTGATACATGGAGTATACATAAATTTTTGAATTTTTTTATGTATATTTATTCAAAATTTCTTAATTACAATGGATAAGTTTAAGCTATTTTAACTTTTTTCTCTAAGAAATAAATCTGAAAGTCTCCATCAAATTCCAATAAAAATATGT
This sequence comes from Larix kaempferi, assembly GCA_027924585.1. NCBI lineage: Eukaryota > Viridiplantae > Streptophyta > Pinopsida > Pinales > Pinaceae > Larix > Larix kaempferi. The sequence goes on along the minus strand of BSBM01000579.1, from coordinate 2,542,743 downwards.
AATTTTGTTAAAATGGTAATAGATTGTTAGGAGTCCAAGGCATAGTTTAAAACAAATTAATGACCATACAAAACATGATGAAAAATTAAGCCAAAGGCATTTAGGTTATCTCATTCATATACACCATTGAACCCATAGGTGATTGCACATTTCAAACATGTGGACCATGAAATGCCATAAGGCTACTTGGGTGCATGAATGGCACCTATGATGAATCACAATGTATAGAAATGAAACAAAACAATTTAATATTACATATTCTTTGTGTATAAGAACATGTTGGAGATGCAAATGGAAGAAACTACCTAAATCACACAACATGGCAAAGAATTTGCAAAATGAGAAAATGAAGAGAAGAGAACACAATGGGCCTTTGGGTTTGCTTGATTATGGATACTAAATGCAAGAGGACTATTGCAGCCCTGGGCATAAAGGGATCCATTTACAATGTTATACAACTAGTTTCTTTAGACAATCCATGGCATCTAATAGTCAAAGAAGAAATCGCTAACATGTCGATGAAAATGGAAGGGAATTCTTAGAGGCCCGTGAAAAACAATTATGTGGCTATATCAGGAGGGGGTGAAAAATATTTAGTTGTAGATGCTAATGATTACCCCATGTTAATTTATTTTGAGAAAATATTCTTTTGGTATCACTGTGGCAATCTTAAGGTAGGCATTAGAACACAACATCTAGATTATATGAAGAAAAAGTTAATGGAATGGGTTCAAAGTAGTTGTGACTTATGTTCATTTCATACATGCTTTTGCAGATATCACATAGAGATAAGTAATGATATATCCAAGAAAACTTCCAAACTTTCCTTTTCCAAATCTCTACTCATGCAAGATGACAACAAATATGATATATTACACAATAATAATGGGAAAATGAGTAGCATATCAATTTTTTCTTCAATGGGAATTGCGACAAAAACAATATCTTGAATATAAGTTTGTTGTATCTTTAAGAAACCTCAACATGAGATTGAATGGATTTTATGACATGAATTTATCTACTATGGATCAAATAAGAACTTTCATGTTGTCAGATCTTATGAATGTGTCAAAATTAGTGAGTGACTCACTTTCCATCTAGAAACTTCATTCTAGCTCCAAAAATCAATACATGTTGTCTATTAATGATAATCAAGTTACATCTATTTCTCACTATGGTAGTGTTAAAGAAGATGAATTTCTCAAAAATTAACAAAAGTTGCATCTATAATACAATGAGATCCAGAACAAAGAATCTAAAAAATTTCATAGATCAAATGATGTATTATGCATACACCCACCAGCAATAACCAATTACCATTGGTGATTTGTTATAAAAAACAAATAGTAACTTCTTAAAAAAATTAAAATTATTGTTGTAATAGATTTTTTTCTAACTCAAAACAAAACTAATTAATCAAATCATGACCTTTTACCAATGAAAAACTAGAATCAATATATTTTAAAATTTCTAAAATTATTATTTTATTTTTCAAATATTATGTTATACATGAATTTTATCAATACTTTGGAAAAGTTTATAAAAATTATTGTTTATGATTAGACTAATAACAAAAGAAATCTATATTTATATAAAAATCACTTAATTGGAAAAAAAAACAATTTTTTTTATAAATTATGTTTCAAGATATTAATTTTAGGAAATAATTTTATTTTACTATAATCATTATTATTTAAAACTAATCCAAACCTACATCCATATTGGGGATAATAAACTCTTATCATTTATAGTAAGCTTTTATCATCTATCAATATCATGCATTGTTCAATTATAACCAATCAAACATCAACTATGATGACCACTCTTATCATTTATCATTTATACTAAATTCTTAATTCTTATTATTTATAATAAAACCTTGTTATTATAATAAAATCTTATCTTTTATCAATGTATTGTTAAATCATATCCAATCAATAATCAACCATAATGATTATATAATAAAATTTATCATTTAACAATATACTCTTATCATTTATAGTAAATCTTAACTTGTTATTTATAGTAAAATCTTATCATTTATGAATATATTGTTAAATATCCAATCAATCATCAGCCATAATGATTATATAATAAATTTTTATCATTTATCAATATAATGTATTATTTAATCATATCCAATCAAACATCAATCATAATGAAACCCTCTTATCAATATAATATATTGTTCATTAATATTTAATCAAAATTTAATAATAATAAAGCCCATATTAATTAAAGTAAATCTTTATCATTATAGATCATATTCAATCAAACATCAACCATGAGGCTATATCTATATGTCTTGTTTAATATAATTTAAAATGAGTATACATTTTTATATTTTTTTAAATTAAACTAAAATCCATATCAATAAACTTTATTTAATATTTCACCATGTCCATTTAAACATTAACTATACCAACATTATATCATTGTTTAATGATTATAAATAAAAATAATAATTATAATTTTACAAAATAAATATGTATTTATATTAAATTTATTTATTTGTAAAAACAATATATTAAATTTTAACGATATCAATTTCATTAAAATTCAAACTCTCACAAATCCCTAATTCCTATCCATATTTTATGGCTTATAATTACTCAAACTATTTCAAACTCCGTGTAATAAACTTTTATCCATAGTAAATCATGGTAAACCATATTAATTATAGTAAACTCTTATCATTACACTATTTAATCCCATCAAACATAAATCATGATGAAATCCATATTAGTTATAGTAAACTCTTATCATTATAATGTATTGTCCAATCAAACATTGATTATGGCAGTGATATATCATTGTTTGATATAATTTGAAGTGACCATGATATTGCATATCACTGTTTCAAATTTTGATATAATTTGGAGTGGGATAAGATTTTTATGGTTTTTTTCTTAACTTTTTCCATAAATCTCATTATGTAATTATCATGAATCTTACATAATACAAAATTGACCTCCAAACTTCGAGAGGGAAAAGTGAGGAAACGTGGTACATAAACATTAATAGTTACACTTCTACATAAACATATATATCATCATCATATTAGTAAGATTTTAACCTCTAACTTCGAAAAGGAAATGTAAGACATAAACATTAATGGTTACACTTAGACATTAACGTATATTCATAATTTTTATATTTTATTACATTAAAATTAAATATAAATATAACGTATCTTTATATTTTGCAAAATTAAATAAATATTAATGTGATATTTTCGAGTACATATTAGGAACAAAAGTTCATTACATATTTGCCACAAGCATGCCTTAGGACATGTCACTATCATTCATGGTGGCATGTCATGAGTATGCCTAAAGATATGTCGTTATCATGAGTATATCAATGTACACTATAGTAGCAAAATATGGTGAGCATTCAACATGATACGGGTTCGGTATAGTCAACAATTTATTTACCGGATTTTGACTGAACTCTAATCGAAATCGAATTCATATTGGTACAATAAAATATAAAACTCCAAAGCATGGCCTACTAATAAAAAATTTTATTTGAGAAAAACTTTAAAATTTACTTTTTCAAATTCTTATAAATTTACCATCTCTCGAACAAAAACATAATCACGAATCAAAGAGAAAATCAAAATCTTGTTTTCAATTTCTGGGCTAAATTGAAGTTTCGATAGTGACATGCGCACTTGAATTTTGAAGTTTTGAATATTACTATTGCGTTATTACTAATTTAATGTTGCATGTAGTTTTTTTATTTAAGTTTTATTTTATATGTAATTGTTATTTTAATTTTACTTTTTAGTATTTATTATTTATCAAAAAGTAAATTTATTGTGTGTTTTTTTCTTATTTTTTTTAATTCATTTTATATAAAAGTAGATTTCTATAGTTTTAAGTTTTATTTTTAAAGCTTTCAATGAATAATGAATTAAGATGTTAAAATTTAGAATGATTATGTATAATCTTATTTTTGTTTAAATTAAAATTGCATGTTTTTTGTATTTATAAGATGTCTACTCGCGTATTTTAGTCATACTTGATTTTTTGTTACGTATTATTTCCGTATCGTATCCAAATCGTATTCAAATCTGTACTCAAATCTTGCTACTATGATGTACACAATACATGTAAAGCGAAGGAGAAGACTATTGATGTATATAAGGTTTTGAAAGGAGAAGCTTATTTGATGTACATCTAAGGTTTTGAAAGAAGGAGAAGAATACTTGATGTTTATAAGGTTTTGAAAGAATTTATTGTAGCAAATAAGGTAGTGTGAGGGGTTATTTTTATATTTATTATTTGTATTTATTTGATTCAATTGAAAATTTAAGCTTTTGTTTATTTTTTTTCATATTTCTTTTGGATTATGAAAAATTTTCATGTTTTACATATGGAGAGAGATTTAAAATATATTTTAAATCAAATTTTAATATATATATTGATATTAGATGGAGGATTAATAAGAATCATGTTTGATGTACAATTAAGGTTTGTAGGTTACCAACACAACTAATTAAAACTAGATCGACACTATCAAGGTGCAGTAGCTACATAACTCATGTAATTAAAATTTAAGCAATTGCAAATGATACAAAACTAATTATTGATTGAATTAAATGTAATTAATTGGAAAAGAGGAAAGGGACAAAATATAACTCTTTATTGAATGGTATGGTAATGTCATCATATAGCTTACAATTTGGAGGTCTATGTCGCTCAAATATTAATAAAATATCAAAATAGAAAGATCAACCCACAATTCTCAACCTCAAGCTCCAAACCCTAAATCAATAATTGTGCTACTCCTCTTATGTTGTAGCATGTTGGACTTGAATCTCTCTTCCAGTGTAAACATTCAATTTATAGCTATTCATCTCAGTTGGGATCCCAACAGTACTTGTAGTGATTTGTATTCCCAACATCGCCTCTACAAATTACCATCCTTAGTGTGATGTCAGTTTTTGTTACATGAATTATAATATTCATTTAAATTTATTATTTTTATATTAGGTATTTATATTTTACTCCAATAATAATATGTGGATATTAAAGCTTTATATTTCCTCTCTCCGCAATGTTGGCCTCCTTATTTCCTTCTACTAAAAAAACTAAACAAATATTGCAGATTCAAATAAATATCTGATTTTGATTATGTGAACCCAAGGATGCTCCTACATCAAACACGCTTGGTTAGAAAACACAAGCTTCTAGATAATGCGGACTGAAACGCAGACCTTCGAGTGATGTAGACTATTGATGGTGACCCAACTCTTCTTAAGTAATACCCGATGCATCCTCCAAGTTACCAATCTTCCATTTGACTATATATTCCAAATAATTTTAGCCTCAAGTCGTCTTGTTAACTCTCATTGCTAGTAATTCTTCAATTTCTTCAATTGGATTAACTAACAGTTGTCTTTCCCATTCTTCCATTGTTCCTATTCAACCATATTCTTTTTTTTCATGGAAATGATATAAGTTATAAATATTAATGTTGGAAAAATATCAAAGGCCCCTAGCAAATCTAATCCATCTTGTAGGCATTATCATAAATCTTCTTTAGAATCTTACATGGACCAATTTTCTTATACTGGAGCTTGTTGTATGGTCCTGTGTGAAATATGTCCTTCCTTAAATGTGCCATCACTATATCACCTTCTCCCAAAGCCTTCAATCTCCTACACAAATATTCCTTTTTCTTATAGTTATCATAACTATGGTGTAACTTATTCTAAACTTATTCATGTATCTCATGCATTCTCTTTGAAAAACCATTTGCATCAATGGCCATTTTAATCCCAAATTCTGGTAACTCAACCAAGTCTACAACACCCTTTGGAGACTTTCCATACACTACCTGAAATGGAATTTTTCCATTGGAACTATTCATTGAATTATTGTAGGTGAATTCATTTTGAGCTATATCCAAATCCCATTGACCTAGATTATATCCAATCAAATGTCTCAACAAATTTTCTAGACTTCAATTAACCATCTTCGTCTAACCTTGTGTCTTTGGATGATATGTTGAAATGTATTGTAACTTGGAACCCATTTTCTTCCATAGATTCCTCCAAATGTTCCCAAGGAATTGAGTATCTCTATCTGAAGTGATATTCTTGGGTAGCCCATGCAATCTCACAACCTCTTGGAAAAATAACACATCTACATGAGTAGAACCATTGATCTTCTTGCATGGTATGGAGAATTCCATCACAAAAAATATTTCCACCAAAAATAGCACTGAATAATTACCCCTCTATGTATTAGGAAGTCCCAAAACAAAACACATGCTTTCATTGAGGTATTTGTTTCAACTACACTCTTGTGGATGGAGACTAGCCTTTCCAAAAACAGAGAGGGCTCTCTCTCTCACAACTCTCTCAACATGCAAAAATATCTTTTGAATTAGTTGGTTGTGTATAAAAAGTGGTGGCTAGACCTTCAGATAAAGGTTTTTTTTTCAGTTGGTTGGATCAAGGATAGGTTTACCATAGGGCATGGAGTCAAACTTTTATAGATTTTTTCTTTCACAGGTGACTAATTTGGACTATAACTTCAGAGGCAAAGGCAATATAAATGAGGTTCTTTCAAGTCAAAATATATCAGCAGATGGTAGCAGAAAGGGAAACAAGGTCCATCACAGAGTTAGAGAATTTATGAATGAATTCTAACTTGTAATTTCAGGAAGAAAGTGTGGAATGTCTAATCATATGTATGAATATGAATTTCAGACCATGTAATCTTGATCTAGAAACTATAGAAGAAGAAAATTAATGGAAAATACCAGCAAGGAAAACATACACAAGAATAACAGACATCAAAACACTCATTACATGAATCTATGCTCCAAAATTAGGTATTCACATTAATCGAAGGGATGGGTTTCATTACATACTCAGATTTTTTATCTCAAAATACCAAACTTTGGTCCTTGTTCAGAACCTGCCTTTATGGGCTTACAAAACATCAAAAGTTTCTAGACTACTTCAGCCATATGTGGTTGTTTATTAAATATGCAACTATAATTGTTTGTAAAACATCAGACCTAACTATCATCCTTTTGTAATGTTTATTCAAAATAATAATAAAATGGAAGTGATGAGGTCGTCTTCTTTCCTCATGCCGAGATGCTCGAACCAACTGCTTCTTCATCTAGAGATGCGACGATGGGAAAGTTCAGTGCGATGTCAGTGCAAACTCAGGATGTCAAAACTATATGTTGTCCTTTGGATCGAGCTATTTCAGACTGATTTGCAGTGATTGGCATGTTGTGCCTTTCTTTTTCCTTCAGATCGACTCCCAGTCACAAAACAATCGATCCCTTTTCCGACCAAATTTTGCATTTTACGCATCCACAATTTATTCTAATAAACCATCTTCAGTCCGCAATGGGCAATCTACAAGCCACAATGCAGTAGTTGGGAGTCATAACTGCCAAATGGACTTCGTCAAATTTCACCTACAACATCCGCAATCCACAATGCGGGACTCGGGAATTGGAATTGCTGAATGGACCTTGTCAAATTTCACCTCCGACATCTGCAATCCGCAATGCGGAACTCAGGAATCGGAATTGTCGAGTGGACCTTGTCAAATTTCACCTCCGACATCCGCAATCCGTAATGTGGGATTCAGAAAGTCTAAGCATCGTCACACAACTTTGTTGAAATTACCCTTCTGCAATCCACAGTCCACAATGCGGGATTCAGAAGTCAGAAACTCAATATTCCCAGCTTTGCAAATATCACCTCCATAATGTGGGTTTCGGAAACCGGAAACTCGAACTCACAGCTTTAAAAAAAATTCCTCCAACTTCCACAAATCCGCATTGCAGGTTCGAAAAGTCGGAACCTCTACATAATCACTCCACGGCCGTCGATTTAGCTCTATTTTCAATCTTGACCCTTCAATATTTTAAGAGTAGAAGACCCCCCTTTTACCATTTTTTCACTATGGCTTGATCATCTAGTCGAAATATTTCCAACACTTAGCCATTTTTTGGAGTTTTTGCTTCTTGTTTTGGTATAGAAAGTTAATGGGAAAGCTTGGGGTTCCAGTCAGGGGATTCCCTTTCCTTCCCTTGTGGGTTTTTATTAGGGATGTTAACAACATGCATAATTTATATGATGCAGTCATGAGATCATTGTCCTTCACCTCTATATTGGTGTTAGGAACCCACGTCAACCCTTCTCTTTACTTTGTTAGTATATTATTGTTAGACGCATACGCTTTGTAAGTCGTCCCATACTATTTGTTGATCCATAGTTTGTATTATTGTTGTTGGATGCATATGCTTTGTAAGTCGTCCCGTAGTATTTGTTGATCCATAGTTTGTATTGGTGCCATGGTATTGACCCACAGTATTGGCGCCTAGACTTAGTATATAAGTTTGTGTTGAGGCCAATGAAGGCACCGTGAAGTTATTTGTATTGAGCTTGCTCAAAGGAGGTTTCCCCCTCGAAGTGGCCTGCAATTAATAAAAATATTTTGTGATCTCATATATTGTGCATTTTATCAATTAATTGTTGCAGGTTCCTCACATTTGGTATCACAACATTTTCTTGGGCTCGTTGGGTGAAATTTATGCCAAAAAAATTTCGCATCTGTTGCAGGTTCGGATCTGGGAATAATCCCTATCCTCTTAACTATGGGAAGTACTTGGGAAGAAGCCCTAAAATGCATTGTGAGGAGTACCACAGGAACCCTGAAGTAGCTAGCCCATTGAGAGGACCTGCCAATGAAAAGGGCAACAACCCCCACCTAATTGACTAGTTCCCACCTATGAGGTAAACCAAGAGTTGTCGTTTGTGGCAAAGCGGTTATCAGTTTTACCTAAGCTGTGGAGTGAGGAGTACTTCCCCAATACACAATCTGTCAGACAACATTGATGGCCAAGTGAATCCCCTGAACTGTTAGGAAGCCAAGCATACCTGGGATCCATATCTATTTTCAGTTGAGAAATCGCATATTTCCTCTGTCCAGATCTGCTGTCAATCTCTTCCACATCGTTGTAGATCCATCTGTGGTTGATCAGTTCCACGCCATTGTAGATCCATCTGCTGCCGATCACTTTCGCATCATTATAGATCCATCTGTTGTTGATCCCTTCTGCATCGTTGCAGATCCATTTCTGGAAAAAAGAAATTGTTTTTTCGGCATATCTCCCTTGTTTTAACTCTGTTTCCCTTGAAACTTCCTTGAAACCCCTACATCTAGAGCGAGAAGAAACGTATATAGAAGCAGAAAATGTAGAAAAATGTATAATAATAGTGTAGAAGATGAATTACATTGGAAAAATCCCAGAAATATATATCATAATTCGGGAACAAAGGTGACTTTTCCCAAGGTCACCTTATTTAATAAACTATATTTAATAATCTACTTAGTTCTAATTTATTATTAATTAATAAATATAGCATTGCCTTCATCTTTTAAAATGCTTTGTCCTCAAAGAAAAGTAATGACGGATATTGCCGAATGAACTTCTCTGATTCCCATGGCGCGTCTTCTTCTGGGCAATTCTTCCATTTAATGAGGTATTCATTGATCATTCTAGTGCGTAATCTCTGTTCTCTGATATTGATGATAGCTTCTGGTTCTAAGATAAGTTTCCCTTCTTCATCCAGGGTAGGAAGTGTTGTTTGAACTGATTGATGTTGATCCAATAATTTTTTTAAATTTGAGACATGGAAAACGTTATGAATTCGACTTGAATCGGGTAACTTCAATTCATATGCTACTGGGATAATCTTTCGGACAATTTGATAGGGTCCATAAAACTTGGGTGCCAATTTGTTTTTCCCTTGTTGCTTTAGCAACAACTGTTTGTATGGTTGAAGCCTTACAAATACCCAATCTGCTATTTCAAACTCTCTTTCTGTTCTATGTTGATCTACTTGCTGCTTCATACGATTTTGTGACATAGTTAAATTATCCTTCAGTACTTGCATTACTCGCTGATTTTCTTCAAGTTGACTTTTCACTGCGAATACTTTTGCATCACCTTGAACGAATTCCTTCCATTTGGGCGCCTCATAACTATACAAGGCTTGAAAGGGTGTCATCTTAGCTGACATGTGATAGGCAGTGTTATACCACCATTCTGCGAGATGTAACCATTGTAACCATTTGTTTTGTTTGTCAGTGACGAAACTACGAAGATACGCTTCCAGAGATTTGTTGACAACTTCTGTTTGCCCATCTGTTTGTGGATGATAAGCTGAACTCATGTTAAGAGTGATCCCAATTTGTTTGCAGAATTCCTTCCAAAAATTGCTTGTAAATTTGGCATCTCTGTCGCTAACGATATTTTTTGGGAACCCATGTAATTTGTAAATATTTTTACAAAATACTTTAGCGATCTGTTTAGTGGAGTCAGTTTTCTTGATACCCATAAAATGTGCATATTTTGTTAATCGGTCCACTACCACGAAGATTTTGTCCTTACCATCAGATAGGGGTAACCCTTCAATAAAATCCATAGAGATTTCCTCCCACTTTTGCTTCAGAATGTTTACTGGGTGGAGTAGCCCTGGATTCATGACGTTTTCGCTTTTATTCCTATGACATGTGTCACATTCGGCTACATATTTTTGAATGTCTTTATGCATTCCTTTCCAATAGAATGATTGTATGGAATCGTAACATGTCTTGAAAAAACCTACATGTCCTGCGGCAGGTGAATCATGAGCTTCTATAATAACCTTAGTTTTAAACCTTGATGTTGGGTTTAAATAGATCCTTCCTTTGTACCACAAGATGTCGTTTCGCTGCTCAAATTTTGGACCTCTATTCGGATCTTCGATTAAGGCACACGTGTTCGAGTCTTTAGCATATTCTCTTCGTATTTCGTCCAACCACTCTGGAATAACGATTGAAATTGCATATGTTTGGACTTCATCCTTCCTAGATAGAGCATCAACGTCTATATTGTCCTTTCCCTTTTTATGTAATATCTCCAGATCAAAGGTAGCGATTTTTTCTATCCACTTCTATTGTTCTGTTGACAATGTCTTTTGTTTGAGGAGATATTGAAGACTGTTATGGTCTATTCTTATCAATATTTTTCTCCCTAGAAGGTACTGCCACCATTTTGTTAAGGCATGTATGATGGCCATCATCTCTTTATCATAAGTGGACTTCAAACTTTCTCTCTTGTTGAGATTTCTACTTTCGAATGCTATTGGGTGACCTTCTTGCATCAAAACTGCTCCTAGTTCGAAACCTGAGGCGTTGCATTCGACTACAAAAGGTTTTGTGAAGTCAGGTGTGGCTAATACAGGTGTTGAAGGAATCATGCATTTTAATTTTTCAAAGCATTTTTCTGCTTCACTATTCCATTGGAAGGAATTCTTCTTCAATAAATTTGTGAGAGGGGCGGTTTTATGGGCGTAATTCTTTACAAATCTTCGATAGTATCCTGTTAGGCTAGGAAATCCCCTTAGCTTCGATATGTTATTGGGTTTGGGCCATTCCATGATTGCCTTGATTTTACTTGGATCGACTTTAACTCCTTCCTTCGATATCTTATGGCCCAGGTAGTCCACTTCCTCTTTTCCAAAGGTGCACTTAGACCTCTTTGCATAGAATTGGTTTTCTTCCAAAATGGTAAGTACTTGACTTAAGTGTTCTAGATGCTCTTTCCATGTTCTACTATATATGAGGATGTCATTAAAAAATACTAGTATAAATTTTCTTAAAAATGGCTGGAACAATTCGTTCATTGCGGCTTGAAACGTAGCTAGAGCGTTAGTCAAACCAAAGGGCATTACTTTGAACTCATAGTGGCCTTCATGAGTACAAAAAGCGGTTTTTGCTATGTCTTCCACTCTAACTTTGATTTGGTAATATCTAGATCGGAGATCCAATTTTGAGAAATACTTGGCTCCATGAAGTTCATCCAGCATCTCATCAATGAATGAGATCGGAAATTTATTTTTGATAGTTATTTTGTTTAGTCCTCTATAATCTATGCACAATCTGAGTGAACCATCCTTCTTTTGTACTAACAATACTGGGGCTGCATACGGAAACCCTAACCTTCAAATTGTCGTAAGTAAAGCAAGTGTCGTAAGTGCCATACCTTGTCTTCCTTCAGGTTAGCTCTGATACCATGTTAAGATTTAATATGCTAAGACATAAAATAGCAACATTACATTCCATTTCACAATAATAGCATATACAGGATCACTGAAGAAACAACAAGCATAGCATAAACATAAGAGACAGAGATTTATCCTGGGAAACCCTCATGGGGTAGAAAACCCAGCAAAGCTTCCTCAATATAGATGACCAGCAATATACAAAGATGAAACCCTGATACATGATCTCCTCCTTCACAATAGCAGACCTCTCCTCCACAAGTGCGCTATCCTCAAGTGTGTGAGTGTGTCAAATGAGGAACACACCTCCTCTATTTATACACTACACTGACATGTATTTTACACAGGTACAAGTAGGCTCGTATTTAACCAATGGGTTAAATACCCTACTACAACTAACTGGGCCGACCCCCACTAGCTGGGTCTAATAAACCTAGTTACCACAACCAACTTGGAGGAATAAACATCTCCGGATTTATAGTATAATCACATCGGAGGTATGGAACATCTCCGGAATAAATAATATACAAATATAATATTCTTTGAAGTTACAATATTTCAACACTCCCCCTTAACGAGAAGGATATTATAACAGTATCTGCACGAGCAAGGAGTCATCAACATCATACATGATACATCTATAAATCATTGGAAGCTTTCTCAACATCATCAGTAACTCAAGCAGTTACTGGAACATCTTCAATACTGGAACATCGACATCTTCAGTATTGAGTCTTTATCTTCTGTAGCACTTGAACAGCTACAATAATATCATCATCTGGATCCTCACGATTATCGTCATCACACGATCATCAGCATCGTCATCTCATGATCATTAGCATCGTCATCACACGATCATCAACATTGTCATCTCACGATCATCAGCATCGTCATCACACGATCATTAGCATCGTCATCACACGATCATTAGCATCGTCATCACACGATCATCAGCATCGTCATCACACGAATATCAGCATCATCATCACACGATCATCAGCATCGTCATATCATGATCATCAGCATCGTCATCACACGATCATCAGCATCATCATATCATGATCATCAGCATCGTCATCACACGATCATCAGCATCGTCATCTCACGATCATCAGCATCGTCATCATACGATTATCAGCATCGTCATCAATACAAGCATCCATAACAATACAAGTATCCACATCATTAGCACAAGTATTCATGCCAATACAAGTATACATATCATCAATACAAGTATCCATACTGATACAAGTAACCATGTCATCAATACATGTATCCTACTGATACAAGTAACCACATCATCAATACAAGTATCCATACCGATACAAGTAACCACATCATCAATACAAGTATCCTACCGATACAAGTAACCACATCATCAATACAAGTATCCTACTGATACAAGTAACCACGTCATCAATACAAGTATCCTACCGATACAAGTAACCACGTCATCAATACAAGTATCCTACCGATACAAGTAACCACATCATCAATACAAGCATCCTACCGATACAAGTAACCACATCATCAATACAAGTATCCTACCGATACAAGTAACCACATCATCAATAAAAAAACACTTTCTCGGAGACCATTCGTCTACGGATCAATTCAGGGACCAAAGTCCGGGGATGATACAATCCCCACTTCTCGGAGACCACACGTCTACGGATCAATTCAGGGACCGAACTCCAGGGATGATACAATCCCCACTTCTCGGAGACCACACGTCTACGGATCAATTCAAGGACCGAAGTCCGGGGATGATACAATCCCCACTTCTCGGAGACCACACGTCTACGGATCAATTCAGGGACCGAAGTCCAGGGATGATACAATCCCCACTTCTCGGAGACCTCACGTCTATGGATCAATTCAGGGACCGCAGTCCGGGGATGATACAATCCCCACTTCTCGGAGACCACACGTCTACGGATCAATTCAGGGACCGAAGTCCGTGGATGATACAATCCCCACTTCTCGGAGACCTCACGTCTACGGATCAATTCAGGGACCGCAGTCCGGGGATGATACAATCCCCTGCCTGTTCATTCAGGACTTCATTATCGAAGACCCAGTCTACGGCTCTATTCTGGGACCTTAGTCCGGGGACGATGCAATCCCCTGCCTATTCATTCAGGACTTCATTCTCAAATACCTCACGTCTACGGCTCTCTTTAGGACTGAAAGTCCAGGGATGATCCAATCCCCTCAACTGTCCACTGAGGACTTCATTCTCGGAGACCTCACGTCTACGGCTCTCTTTAGGACTGAAATTCCAGGGATGATCCAATCCCCTCAACTGTCCACTAAGGACTTCATTCTCGGAGACCTCACGTCTACGGCTCTCTTTAGGACTGAAAGTCCAGGGATGATCCAATCCCCTCAACTGTCCACTAAGGACTTCATTCTTGGAGACCTCACGTCTACGGCTCTCTTTAGGACTGAAAGTCCAGGGATGATCCAATCCCCTCAACTGTCCACTAAGGACTTCATTCTCGGAGACCTCACGTCTACGGCTCTCTTTAGGACTGAAAGTCCAGGGATGATCCAATCCCCTCAACTGTCCACTAAGGACTTCATTCTCAGAGACCTCACGTCTACGGCTCTCTTTAGGACTGAAAGTCCAGGGATGATCCAATCCCCTCAACTGTCCACTAAGGACTTCATTCTCGGAGACCTCACGTCTACGGCTCTCTTTAGGATTGAAAGTCCAGGGATGATCCAATCCCCTCAACTGTCCACTAAGGACTTCATTCTCGGAGACCTCACGTCGATGGCTCTCTTTAGGACTGAAAGTCCAGGGATGATCCAATCCCCACCTATCCACTAAGGACTTCATTTTCGGAGACCATACGTCTACGGATCTCTTTAGAACAAGTGTTCAAGGATGATACAATCCCCACATGTATTCTGATCAATACAAGTACAAGTATCCTCAGCCATACAAGTACATTAATCAATACATGTATCATCAAAAGTATGTATTCTTACCAATACATCTTATCATCAAAAGCATGTATTCTCACCAATACATCTATCATCAAAAGCATGTATTCTTACTAATACATCTAACATCAAAAGCATGTATAAGTAAAACTAAGTATTCTAAGTATAAGAGTCCTAAATCTAAATATTTCTAATTGTCTAGGTGTAGAGAACAGGTTACCTCATCATCGACCTTTTTGTTCGATGAGACCAACTTATCATTAGTGACTATACTACTCCCCCTTTCGAGGAGGGTCCTTTTGAACTACACCAAGCTTGTCTCGGAAGTATTCAAATTTCACTCGAGACAGAGGTTTGGTTAGTATGTTGGTAACTTCTTCACTTGAGGTAAAGGTTTGGTTAGTACAATGGTAACCTGTTACAAATTCAAACTTTATAGTTCCTTTCCACGTCATATCTTGTTTGTTCCCTATGTTCTTTGACTTATCATGGAACACTAGATTCTATGTCATCTTGATACAACTCTAATTATCACATAGGATCTCAGTTGGTTCTATCTCTAAGTCAAACAATCCTGAAGCCAAACTTCTTCACAACTAGCGGATCAAACAGCCATATATTTCGCTTGTGCTGAGAGCCACACTAGACTGCTTCCAGCTAAACCACGAGATCATGGCTAATCCCAGACAATAACATCCTCTCGATGTGTTCTTCCTGTCTGATACACTTCCTGCCCAATCAGAATCTGAATAACCATCTGAAGTCATGATCTTCAAGATAGCATTCTATCGTGTCCTTTATGTGCCTCATCACATGCTTTGCAACTATCAGGTGAACACATCTAGTTTCCACTAGATACTGACTCAAGGTGTTCACAACAAAGCATATCTCTAATCTAGTATATGTTAGATACATCAATGACCCAATAATTTGACTGTACAGAGTTATATCCACTAACTCTGATGAGTCATCCCCTAACAACTTCAAGTTGGAATCCATAAGAGTGGCCATTCCAACACCTCAAGTTCTTTTAATATTTCTCAGCATACTTTCCTTGGTTGAGAAATATTCCTTCTGAGCCTTGCCATACTTCCAGACCTAGGAAGTAAAGCATCAATTTGAGATCTTTCATTTTTCATTTCTGCATTGAATGATCTTCTGCATATCTATTTGTGCCATCTCTCGTTAGATGGGTCTACTGATATGAGCCTCAATATCATTCGAACTCTGTGGTGAGTTCCTTCTTGCATCCATGTCATCTGTGTATAGAAATCATATTCAACCTTGTAGCAAAGGTTGAGATCCACATCACCCATGGTGATCATTAAGCTTATCAAAACCTGATTCACATTTCTTCTTTAATTACACCATTAAGAGAATGGTCTTATCTAGCCACTTGGAGCAAACATTTCATCATGATTCTCTTCCTCTTTCTAGGAGAATCTTCTAGCCACAATCCTTCTATAGTGTGTTTGATTTGTAAATCCTTTTGTTGAACATCCATCGCTTGTTCATCATTCATCATGATTTTTCCTACAAATCAAAATTAGGTACATGATTAGTAATACTTCATAATCATCAAATCATATTGACATGATAACCTATTATGCATACAGATATCATTTACATAGTTATGCAACTATCTTGACCAATACTTTGGCACAACACTTTCCCATATCCTGTATGCATACAATGGCTATCTAGATGCCTTCCATCTCTACCAGAACATACTATCGAGAGTGTGCACAACTCTCGGCATGTCAGCAAAGAGGTTTCATTCTAGACAAGCAACAATGGAATGTTTGTCCAACTTACCAATCATATGCATATTAGTAGTATACTGTTCAATGTTCTATGAATATTTACACTTAGCATGATATATTATAGGAATACAAATATGCATACAACCTATTACAGGCAATATCATTTACTATTTCAAATAACAACTCAAATACTTATCTTTTATGTTTGTGTGGTTGCCTCCCGCTTGATCTTCTGTATGTCTTTTGAACTTCTATTTATTATGTACCACTGTGCATGTTCAAGTGTCATCCTCATGATCTCATACACAAACATACACCCATTAGTATGTTCTAAATGTTATCAAAACATTATAGTTCTAAATAATCTTGAGAATGTATAGTCATGATTATAGTTAATAATCATTAGTATTCAAGATTTCAGGGAAGTCTTGTTTTACTCATGCATATCATCAATCAAGATAAAAGACATAATATGCATAATCCCTTGATTACTAACTTTATGAATAAGCATAACCAATCATACCAAGTATACTTATATAAGGGATCTTGACACAAGGTAAGATTCATGGGAAACATACCTGGATTAGTATACCTACTTAGTTATGTACAACATACCTAAACAATCTCTTCAATGATTTAGAGATCCTGAGCTAGAACCTGCATGTCTCATAGGTTAAGCATAATATAACAAAGTCATACATACCTCGTAAGTAGAACAAATATTATGGATGAGTCTTTGTCTTCATGTTTTCATGGTCATGGAACCTGATTTGTTTTTTGTGATGTACCTGTATCTTGTTAGCAGCCAACATCAAGCTCACACAACATCATAATGCATTAGTACAATCATATAGCCCTAATCAATGAATGTCTTTGATCATTCACATGCATTCATACTGTTACTAGGGTGATAAGACAATTCTACCATTAATCAAGATTGTACTAATAAATAATATGAAGACAAACACATCATGAACTTAATCAAGAATTAGATTTCAAGACATACCTGAGCCTCCTTAAGTCATACCTGTCGAGACTTCTTGTAGTCTTCTTATGTAAGGCCTTAGCCTCAACTCCCCCTGAAACTGGATCTGGAGCTTGATTAGGGTTTGCTAGAGAAACCCTAAAGATTCAACCTTTGACTTTCATACTTCTGAATGGATGAAAGAATATGTCATGCTGAGCTGATCAAACTGGCATACTTCAATTTTGGAATCTCCAAAATTTGACCCCTCAAAATTGCCTTTGAAACTTCTGGATCTTCTGGACAGGATCCCGAACTAGGGTTTGATGAAGCCCACCCTTCTGCCCAAACAAAAGGTTCGATCCAAGGCTCTAAACTCTTATTTTTCTTAGGAGCTTCCAGCCGTAGTTACAGACTTCAAAAATTCCAACTTTTGCTGAAGCCCTAATTTTCCATCTTTCCGATCAAAATCCCGAACTGGGGTTTGATCAAGCCCGGTCTTCCACCCAACCAAAAAATTCAATCTTGGTCTCTAAATTTCGATTTTCCTGATTACCATTCAGCCGTGGACTCCGATTCCAAAAGTTCTAACTTTCTCCGAAACCCTAAATTCCGGAAGCCATGAATAAAGGTGCTCCAAAAATAATTCTGTTTTGACAGAAATATGCACCTGATTGTTTCTGCTATAAATCTGAAATTTTTGCTCCACGGGGTCTGAAACCCTTTTTCTGCAGTAGCCTGACCTGTCATCTTTCCATCCTGACAGGTCTGACCTCAATTGGGTTTTCTGAGAGAGAGTTATGCCAAGTGTCGCAACATGACCTGTTTATGGGATAAAACAGGAGAGTGAACTTGTACGGCATGCCACGTGTCACTGTTTGAACTTCGGCCTCTAAAAAATTTTTCTGAGATAGCTCGACCTGTCATATTTCCATCCTGACAGGTCTGACCTCAATTGGACTCTCTGAGAGAGAGTTATTCCAAGTGTCGCAACGTGACCTTTTTATGGGATAAAACAAGAGAGCGAACTTGTACGGCGTGCCACGTGTCACTGGCTCACCTTCGGCCTCTGAAAAAGTGTTTTGAGATAGTACAGTCCGTGTAATACCTGTCACTTTTTACGAAATTTCATTTGGAGCTTCCTAGCCCAAGTTATGACCTTTTTTCCAAGGTCACCTGATTTTGACTGAGTTCTGGAAGAGGCAGAAACCCTAACTTGTACTGATCATAACTCATAAAGTACAACGAATCTGAGGGTTCCCTTTGGACACAAGGTACCTGGGGATGTTATCTTCGACCTGTAAACTTTTCAGACCCTGAACCTTCGCAGAAATAGATTTATAGCGAAAGTTCCACGATGACTGGTTTTTGCTATGTAAAACCCTAACCTTCAAATTGTCGTAAGTAAAGCAAGTGTCGTAAGTGCCATACCTTGTCTTCCTTCAGGTTAGCTCTGATACCATGTTAAGATTTAATATGCTAAGACATAAAATAGCAGCATTACATTCCAATTCACAATAATAGCATATACAGGATCACTGAAGAAACAACAAGCATAGCATAAACACAAGAGACAGAGATTTATCCTGGGAAACCCTCATGGGGTAGAAAACCCAGCAAAGCTTCCTCAATATAGATGACCAGCAATATACAAAGATGAAACCCTGATACATGATCTCCTCCTCCACAATAGCAGACCTCTCCTCCACAAGTGCGCTATCCTCAAGTGTGTGAGTGTGTCAAATGAGGAACACACCTCCTCTATTTATACACTACACTGACATGTATTTTACACAGGTACACGTAGGCTCGTATTTAACCAATGGGTTAAATACCCTACTACAACTAACTGGGCCGACCCCCACTAGGTGGGTCTAATAACCCTAGTTACCACAACCAACTTGGAGGAATAAACATCTCCGGATTTATAGTATAATCACATCGGAGGTATGGAACATCTCCGGAATAAATAATATACAAATATAATATTCTTTGAAGTTACAATATTTCAACAGCTTTTGCTTTTTGAAATGACACCACATTTTAGAAGATCTTGAGTTAGCCTTTCGATCTCCGTTTTATGGTGATGCGGATATCTGCACGGTTTGTTATTGACGGGTTTTGACCCTGGTTCAATCTCAATTATGTGTTCAATCTTCCTGTTTGGTGGGAGCTCCATCGGAAGCTCTTGGAACACCTTGTGATGTTTCTGAATTAGATCTTGTATCTCTGGTTGTTTTTCCATATTTCCTTCACATGGTAGAAGTTCCATTTCTTGACATTGAAGTATGTACGCTAGTGCGCCTTTCCGAAGTAGCTTTTCCATCTGATGTGATGTAACTAACTGTGTCGGAGGTGGTTGGAACCCGTATAACTTGTGTGTCTTCCCGAATGACTGGAATTCAATAAAATGTTCTTGGTGATTTGTGGAGTATGTACCCAAGGTTTGTAACCATTGTATTCCTAATACTACATCGACTCCTCCCAGCGGTACCGCAAAGAAATCTGATTCTAGGTTGTACACTTGCATTTGTAACTTGACCTTGTGACATTTTCCCACATTGTCAATCTTCTTGCCATCTGCTACCACAACCTTCATGTTAGGTACTAGAAAAATAAATAGGTTAAATACTTTAGCAAGGTTGACATTAACGAAGTTATGGGTGCTGCCACTGTCGATGAGAACTGTGACGTTATTCTTTTTTATATGTCCTTTAATCTTCAATGTTTGTGGTTGGGAGATTTTGATCATAGCAACTAATGAGATTTTTGGGGTGTCGTCCTCGATTTCTGTTTGGTAGTCTGGTTGACTATTCGCATCATTCTCAATTGGTTCCTTGACTTCATACTCTGCTTCTTCTGCTTCACAATCATGCAATTTCTTTTGTAGGCATCTGTGCTTAAGATCCCATTTGTCCCCATAGAACTTGCATTTCCCTTCCCTTATTCTTTGGGCCTCTAAAATAGGCTTCGTTCCTTCCATGAGTTGTGGCAGTGTATACTTTGGATTTCCTGTGTATGTTGATTGGAAGGGCTTCCTTTTGTAGTCGTCCTTATCGAAATTTGTATGAACAAGTTTCTTGAATTTGCTTTCAACGATCCTAGCTTTACGTCGGGCTTCCTCCATGGTTGAGATGTTATGTAACTCTAGTTCATCACAGATGTGATTTTTAAGACCATGTATGTAGGTTTGTAATCGTTGGTCATCGGTTAACTCTGGAACTCGAGTCGACAATGCTTCCCACTCATAGGTGTACTCATCGACACTGCTTTTCTATTGTAACCTTGTGATTTTGGCAAAGAAATCTTTTTCTTCAATGCCTTGGAATCTTTTAATGAGGTCATTTTTGAAACTAACTGAGTTGTGAGAATAGATTCTTGCAGTTTTCTTCCACCATAAGTACCAGTTGTAAGCATTTCCTTCTAGATGCATGGAGGCATATTTAACTTTCTCCTCTTCATAATGGATATTGTGGATGTCTAAGTATTCCTTGGCTTTGTTAACCCACACTATGCACTATCGTTCGTCCCTGTCGTATTTGGGTAGCTCAAATTTCACCCGCATTTGGCGTCCTTGTGCATATGAGTATGATGACGACATGTTGAAAGGATCCAGCTGCTCCGGTATTCTGGGAGAGTCTGGATGCAGATATTTTGGTAATGGTAATCTGTCCAAGATGGCGTTTAAAACTGCGTAATTTTTCTTTTGGTCATCTTGTAGAGTGAGAATGGTGTTCTCTATTCGTGACGTGATTTGTGTCCAAGTCGCTACCAAATGGTCACTGGTTTGTTTGATCTTTGCCTAGAGTTCCTCGTAGTTCTTGTTAATCTTCTCATTGATTGAATCGAACCTGGCATTTAATTCACTCATTGATCTGGTGATTGGTGGAATCTTCTCAGCGTTGAACATGGATTTATTTTTATTTGTTGTACGAAGCCATCCCGCCACTTTTTTTTTAACTAATTATAATAATAATTATTATTATTATAATATAGTTTTTTTTTTAATTAATAATAATATTAATAAAAAATTATTAATATTGAAGTATTAATATTAAAAAAAATTAAAGAGTCGGTCGTGGAATGATGGAGGCGGCATTGGGGAGGTGGAGTGGCGGAAGGTAGAAACACAGGTGGATGGAAGCGAGGGTGGAGTGGGCCGCAGGTGGTGGTGGGAGTGATGTGGAGTGATGGGAAGAAGGCGGAAGGTGTTAGCAGATGGACGTGGGAGAATGGGGCAGGAATGGAGTGGTGCAGCGATGGGGTGAGCAGGAGGAGGGAGGCACGAGGATGAGTGGAAGGCAGATGGTGCAACAGATGGCGGAGGCACAGTGGAGGACAACAATGGAGGGGGGTGTGTGTAGCGGAGGTGGTGGTGGTGTAGGACCGGTGGCTCTGATACCAATGGAGCGAGAAGAAACGTATATAGAAGCAAAAAATGTAGAAAAATGTATAATAATAGTGTAGAAGATGAATTACATTGGAAAAATCCCAGAAATATATATCATAATTCGGGAACGGAGGTGACTTTTCCCAAGGTCACCTTATTTAATAAATTATATTTAATAATCTACTTAGTTCTAATTTATTATTAATGAATATATATAACACAATCCCATTCTGCATATTTCATTCCTGAGGACCCTATCCCAAATTCCACTTCCCAAAGCCATAAATCTCACATTTATCTATTTTTAGGGTTTGCCATAACTTCTTCGATCTTCACCCAATCGCCTTCAAATTTTACCATAGTGTTCATTTCTTATTTCTGCTTCTTTGTCCCTCTCCGCTAAATTTTCTCATTCTTTCACCCTGCTTCAAAAATCCTCCTTTTCTGCTTCCCTATCCATTCCAAAGTGTCCAAAATCTAGTCAAACCCAAATTACCCATCAGATTTTTTCCCAAATCCAGATTATCCTTTACTAAAACAACTTCTGTTTTTGTTGATCTACCCACTCAAAAAAAAAAAAAAAATCTTGGTTATGGTTGTCACCCACGCAGGAGCAAAAACCATGGAGGAAGAACTTGTAGCCCTCAAAACCAAACTCCGGGATCTGGATGAAAACTTTCTTGGCCTCTATCTTGAGCATTCCGCCATGCACAATAAACGACAGTCAGAGTCTTCTTCAGACAATGGGTTCTCTTCTTCTAGCACTTTCTGTAGTCCGAAGCTTTAGTTTCCTCACTTCAATGGTGCTAATCTGACTAGATGGATCTATCGGGCAGAACAATATTTCAGTCTACATAATACTTTTGATGTCAACAAAGTTCCCCTTGCATCCTTTCATTTGGAACATGAAGCTCTTCAATGGTATTGTTGGTACATCAAGGCTCATGAAGAGCCAAAATTGCCAGATTTTTGTTAAATCCTTTTGCGACGATTTGGTCCTAGTCCTTTTGATGAATTCACCAAAGCCCTCACTAAACTTCATCAAATTGGCACTGTGAGAGAGTATCAAACCGAATTTGAGAAACTATCCAACCACACCAAAGGATTTCTTGATGATTTCTACAGGAGTTGTTTTATCAGTGGTCTAAAGGATGCAATCTGCTCTGAGGTCAAAATGTTCTATCCCAACACAATGATGGAAGCCCTGGGATTGGATAAGTTGTAAGAAGACAAGATTGCAGCCCAAAAACGCTCCAAACCCACTTTTGTTCCCTTCAAAAATATGGGTTCTCAACGACCTCCCATCCCGCTAGCTCTTCGACCAATTACTATCAAGCATTTGTCTGAAACAGAGATGCGGGCATGTAGAGAAAAAGGGCTTTGTTATAATTGTGATGAGAAATTCACTCGGGGCCATAGATGTGTTGAGAAAAAGCTATGTCTCTTGGATGTGGATTCCCCGCCTGCCTCTGAACTTGGTGAAGAAACTCCAGATATAATAGATGATCATGTCGACATTTAGGAGCCGCCTATTGACCCCCCCGTCTCAGGACGACCACCCGGAGATATCTCTCCGTGCTTTAACCGGAATCACCACCCCCAATAAAATGCGGGTCAGGGGTTACTTCAAGAAGCTTCCTCTTACAATACTCATTTATTCTGGTAGCACTCATAACTTCATTTACCCTCGGATCGCCAAATAGGTTGATTTTTTTATCCATCCTTGCTCCAACTTTGAAGTCATGGTTTCCAATGGGGGCACCTTACCTTGCAAAGGGAAGTGTCGCAATGTGCATCTCTCTATGGGAGATTATAACATGCGCTCTGAAATGTTTTCCTTGACCTTAGGTGGATGTGATGTGGTTTTGGACGCTTAATAGCTATGCACACTTGGCCCCATCTTATGGGATTTTGTTGAACTTTGGATGCAATTTTCACTCAATGGACAAAAAAACACATTGACAGGCTTACAACCAAGGTCTCTCAGCATCATCAGTTCACATTGCATGGAGAAAATACTTAAGAAGAATTCACATGGTGTCATCACTCAGATCCATTCTATTTAGATGCAACCATCAGCGGTCTCCACTACTGCTTTGGATCTACAACAAATTCTGGATCGATATACATGTGTCTTTGCTGAACCAGTGGGATTTCCACCTTCAAGGCCAGAGGACCATCGTATTAAGCTCATTCCTAGAAGCGTTCCTCCCAACATCAGGCCCTATCGCTACCCATTTCACTAGAAAACAGAGATTGAAATGCTTGTTCGGGACTTACTGAAGCAAGGTATTATTCGCCCAAGCACTAGCTCCTTTTCTTCACCATGAGTTCTTCTTGTCCGCAAAAAAGATGGGTCATGGCACCTCTACATTGACTTCCAAGCACTTAATCACCTCACAATCAAGGATAAGTTTCCGATTCCTGTTGTTGATGAGATTCTTGATGAACTTCATGGTGCTCAATTTTTCTCCAAGTTGGATCTTCGTTCTGGGTATCATCAAATTCGGTTTCATGAGGATGATATTCCTAAAACAGCTTTCTGCACACATGATGGCCACTATGAGTTTTTGGTCATGCCCTTTGGCCTCACTAATTCTCCTTCCACATTCCAGGCATTGATGAATAAAATATTCTGTCCCTACTTGTGGAAATTCATTCTGGTCTTCTTTGATGATATCCTCATCTACAGTAAAACATGGGCTGAACATCTCCAGCATCTGGATCTTGTAATGCAACTTTATTCTGACTATCATCTCCATGCCAAACAATCTAAATGTGTTTTTGGACAGCAGGAAGTTGAGTATCTTCGGAACATTATTTCATCACAAGGGGTTCGTGTGGATATTGCCAAAATAGATGCCATGACCAATTGGCCGTATCCTCAGACACTCAAGAGCCTTCATGGTTTTTTGGGGTTGGTTGGTTGCTACTGCAAGTTTGTCAAGGATTATGGGAAGATTGCAGCTCCATTAACTGCACTATTGAAAAAGGATGCTTTTACATGGACACCTGCTACTGAGTGTGCATTTGACAAACTAAAACAAGCCATGTGTACTACACCTATTCTAGCTATGCCTGATTTTTCCAAGCCCTTCACTATTAAGAGTGATGCTTGCGGTAATGGACTTGGTGTTTTTCTCCTTCAAGATGACCATCCCATTGCGTTAATCAGCAAAGCCCTTTCAGGTAATAATTTAGTTGCCTCTACATATGAGAAGGAAATGATGGCTATTTTGCATGCAGTACAAAAGTGCCGACCATACCTATTAGGGAATCATTTATGCATCAAGACTAATCACCAGAGTTTGAAATATTTCCTGGAAAAACATGTATCCTCTCCAACACAACATAAATGGGTTAGCAAACTCATGGGGTATGACTATGAGATCACTTACAAGAAGGGTAAGGACAATATTGTGGCGAATTCTCTTCTTGCACATTTGATGACCTGTTCCAAATTGGTTGCAATCTGTTCAGCAGGTCTATCTCAATGAATCTTCGTTACCTCAAATCATCCAATGGTTGGCCAACAACCCTTCTACTGTACCACATTACTCTTGGGATGGTGCTTCCCTGAGATACAAGGGTCATATGGTGCTTCCCCAGAGGATAGATCTTCAACAGGGTGTCTTTTATGAACTCCATGCTTCTCCATCGGCAGGGCACTTTAGGTTCCTCAAAACGTATGAGCGGGCACAACGTAACTTCTTTTGGAAGTGAATGAAAAAGCCAATTCAACATATGGTGGTTGAATGTGATGCTTTCCAGCGCAATAAGGGTGAAATGACACTCCTTCCAGGATTTTTTGAACCCTTTCCCATCCCTACACCGATTTGGACAAATATTTCTATGGATTTCATTAAAGGGCTCCCTAAATATGGAGGGAAGACAGTGATTTTGGTGGTGGTTGATCGCCTCTGGAAATTTAGTCATTTTTGTGCTCTTAGCCATCCCTATACAACCTCCTTAGTCACTCAAATTTTCCTGGACTGGATCTTTCGTCTTCATGGAATCCCTTCTTCCATTTGTGAATAACCTGCAACAATTAATTAATGAAAATACACGATATAGTATAAATAACAGAATCATAATCGCTTTATTGATTGCCGGCCACTTCGAGGGGGCAACCTCATTTGAAAAAGCTCAATACAAATAACTTCACGGTACCTTCATTGGCCTCAACACACACTTATATACTAATTCTATATCCAATACTATGGGTCAATACCATGGGACATATAATACTACGGGATGACTTACAAAGAATATGCGTCCAATACTATTGGTTAATACCATGGGCTAATACAAACTTTGGATCAACAAATACTATAGGATGACTTACAAAGCATATGCATCCAACAACAATATACTAACAAAAAGTAAAGAGAAGGATTGACATGGGTTCCTAACATCCCCTCTCCCTTAGAGAAAGATTTGTCCTCAAAGCTTTAGATGTGGAAATTGATGCATAATCTCAAGGAGTGGTTCCCTTGGAGCATCCTCTGGTTGCATTTCGTGCCACTGAATGAATAGCTATGTGATAGATTGAGAGAGAAGATAACGCCTTCTGAGTTTCAAGGAGGATTGCATGTAAGGCTGTAGATGAAGAAGAACCATATCAACTATGTGAAAAGTGCGCTCAGAATAGTGCTGATCGGCTTGTTGTTTCAGTCCAATTCATGCCATGTGAAGATTGTCTTGCAGAATGAGAAGAATCTGATCACGGTTTCGAAGAACCGAGTCAATTTCCTGAATTGGAGAACTACTGAGGGTGTATGGAAGAAGAACTGGTGGTGCTTGTCCATAGACTGCTTCATATGGTGTCATTTTATATGTGGTATTGTACCCCTGGAGCGCTTCAAGTAAATCCATAGAAATAGTTGTCCAAATCTGTGTAGGGATAGGAAAGGGTTCGAGCAGTCCCGAAAGGAGTATCGGTTCACCCTTGTTGACATGGAAAGTATAACAGTCAACCACTATTTGTTGAATTGTCATTTTCAACCCCTTCCAAAAGAAGTTACATTGTTCCCGGTCATACATTTTGAGGAACCTAGAGTGCCCTACCGATGGAGAAGCATGGAGGTCATAGAAGAGATAGCCCTGTTGAACAGATTGCAGCCAATTTGGAACAAGTAGAGAAATAGATGTAAGAGAAACTGGGTCATCCAATGTGCGAGAAGGAGAATCTGCCACCAAATTGTCCTTACCCTTCTTGTAAGTGATTGCATAGGCACAACCCAGGCATTGGATAACCCATTGCAGGTGTGTTGGGGAGGACACCCGTTGTTCCAGGAAATTTTCCAGACTCTGGAGATTAGTCTTGATGTAGAAATAAATCCCTAATAGGTATGGCTTCCACATCTGTACTGCATGCAAAATAGCCATCATTTCCTTCTAAGATGTAGATGCAGCTAAATTCTTACCAGAAAGGTCTCTTGAAGGAGACAAGCTGACTGGTTAAACAAAGATACCCACATATCTATCCAAAGAAGTAGTGGAGACCATTGATGGGTGCATTTGAATGGAGTGGAGCTGAGTGATGACACCATGTGAATTCTTCTTAGGGATATTTTCCAGGCGATGTGAACTGATGATGCGGAGAGACCCTGGTTGTAAGCCCGTAAATTTGTGTTGTTTCCCATTGACTGAAAACTACATCCAAAGTTCAGCAAAATTCCATAAGATGGGGCCAAGATTGCGTAACCATTGAACACCCAAAACCACATCACATCCACCTAAGGACAAGGAAAACATGTCAGAGCGCAGGTTATAATCTTTCAGAGATATATGCAGATTGTGACACTTCCCCTTGCAAGGTAAGGTGCCCCCATTGGAAACCATGACTTCAAAGTTGGAGCAAGGATGGACAAAACAATTAGCATGTTTGGAGATTCGAGGGTCAATGAAGTTATGAGTGATACCATAATCAATGAGTATTGTAAGAGGAAGCTTCTTGAAGTAACCCCTAACCCGCATTGTTTGGGGGGTGGTGATTCCGGCTAAAGCATGAAGAGATATATCTGGGTGGTCTTCCTGAGATGGAGGGTCAATAGGCGGCTCCTGAATGTCAACCTGATCATCCATTGTTTCTGGAGCTTCTTCACCAATTTCAGAGGCAAGCAGAGAATCCACATCCAAGAGATAGAGCTTTTGCTGAACACATCTATGTCCCCGAGTGAATTTCTCATCACAATTATAACAAAGTCGTTTTTCTCTACATACCTACATCTCTGTTTTAGACAAATGCTTGATAGGAGTTGGTCGAGGAGCTAGCGGGATGGGAGGTCGTGGAGAACCCATATTTATGAAGGGAACAAAAGTGGGTTTGGAGCGCTGGTGGGATGTAATCTTGTCTTCTTCCAACTTAGCCAACCCCAGGGCTTCCATCATTGTGTTGGGATAGAACATTTTAACCTCTGAGCGGATTTAATCCTTAAGACCACTGATAAAACAACTCTTGTAGAATTCATCAAACAATCCTTCTGTGTGATTGGCTAGTTTCTCAAATTTTGTCTGATACTCTTTCACAGTGCCAATTTGGCAAAGTTTAGTGAGGGCTCCTATGAAGTCATTAAAAGCACTAGGACCAAATTGTTGTAAAAGGAGCTAGCAAAAATATGACCAATTTGGATCTTCATGAGCCTTGATGTACCAATGGTACCATTGAAGAGCTTCTTGTTCCAAATGAAATGATGCAAGTGGAGCTTTGTTGACATCAAAAGTATTATGCAGACTGAAATACTGTTCTGCACGATAGATCCCACCAATCGGATCAGTACCATTGAAGCCAGAAAAATCAAGCTTCGGACCATGACAATTGCTGGAAGAAGAGAACCCATTGTCTGATGAAGACTCGGACTGTCGTTTGTTGTTCATGGCTGAATGCTCAAGATGGAGGCAGAGAAATTTTTCATCTAGATCCTGGAGTTTGGTTTGGATGGTTGCAAGTGCTTCCTCCATGGTTTTTACTCCTGCGCGGGTGACAACCATAACCAGGAGTTTTTTTTTTTAATGGGTAGAAAAACATAAATAGAATCTTATTTAATAAAGGGAAATTTGGATTTGGGAAAAATTCTGATGGGTAATTGGGGTTTGACTGGGTTTTGGGCACTTTCGAATCGACAGGGAAGCAGAAAATGAGGATTTTAGAAGTGGGGTGAAAGAATGAGAAAATTTGTTAGAGAGGAACAAAGAAGCAGAAACAGGGAATGAACACGGTGGAAAAATTTGAAGGCGATTGGGTGAAAATTAAAGAAGTTATGGAAAAACCTAAAAATAGACAAATGTGAGATTTCTGGGTTTGGGAAGTGAAATTTGGGATAGGGTCCTCAGGAATGAAAGATGCAGAATGGGATTACAGGGGTGTCAGGGAAGTTTCAAGGGAAATAGAGGGAAAACAATGGCGATATGGTGAAGGGATTAGAAACAGATGGATATGCAACAGCACGAAAGGGATTGGAAACAGATGGATCTGAAATGACGCAGAAGGGATCAAAACCAGATAGATCTGAAATGGCATAGAAGCGATCGGCAACAGTTCTAGACAGAGGAAATCTACAATTTATCAGCTTAAAATAGATATGGACCCCATATGCTCGGATTCCTAATGGTTCAGGGGATTCACTCGGCCACCAATGCTATCTGACGGCTTGCATACTGGGGCAGTAACCCTCACTCCACGGCTCAGGTAAAACTGATAACCACTTTGCCACAAATGATAGCTCTTGGTCTACCTCACGGATGGGAACTGGTCAATCAGGTAGGGGTCGGTGCCCTTTTCACTTGCAGGTCCTCTCAATGGGCCAACTACTTTGGGGTTCCTATGGTACTCCTCATAATGAGTTTTAGGGCTTATTCCCAAGTACTTCCCATAGTTAAGCGGATAGGGATTATTCCCAGATCCGAACCTGTAATAGATGCAAAAAAAAAAATTTGGCAGAAGTTTCACCCAACGAACCCAAGAAAGTGCTCTGATACCAGATGTGAAAAACCTGCAACAATTAATTAATGAAAATACACGAGATATCATAAATAACAGAACTCAAAATTGCTTTATTGATCAAAGGCCACTTCGAGGGGGCAACCTCCTTTGAGCAAACTCAATACAAATAACTTCATGGTACCTTCATTGGCCTCAACACACACTTATATACTAAGTGTATGCCTAATACTATGGGTCAATACCATGGGACATATAATACTACAGGACGACTTACAAAGCATATGCGTCCAATACTATGGGTTAATACCATGGTCTAATACACACTATGGATCAACAAATACTACGGGATGACTTACAAAGCATATGCGTCCAACAACAATATACTAAAGAATTAAAGAGAAGGGTTGACACGGGTTCCTAACACCATTGTCTCGGATCGTGATGCGACTTTCACCAGTCATTTTTGGACAAAACTATTTCACCACACTGGCACCAAACTAAAGATGAGTTCAGGGTATCACCCACAAACAGATGGTCAGACTGAAATTATCAATAAATCCTTGGAAACTTATCTTCGTTGTTTCACCTATGAACAACAACATCAATGGGAAAAGTGGCTCCCTCTCCCTGAATGGTGGTACAATACCTCTTACCACACCGCCTCTAAAATGATGCCATATGAAACAGTCTATGGTCAGGCACCACCAGTTCACCAGTTCAGGTAGTTGACACGGTCCTTTGAAACCACAATCATATTCTTTTCATTTTGCGAGACAATCTTCACATGGAAAGAAATCGCATGAAGCAACAAGCCGATCAACACCGTTTTGAGCACACTTTTCAACAGGTGATATGTTTTTTCTTCATCTCCATCCTTACAAGCAATCCTCCCCGAAACTCAAAGGGTGTCATAAGCTCGCTCCAAATTTCTATGGACCATATAGGATTTTTCAAAAGATTAGGTCCATTGCTTATAAATTGGAACTTCCTCCTTCTTCCCGCATTCATCCAGTATTTCATGTCTCTTGTCTGAAGAAAGTTCTTGGCACCAACATCAGAGGCCAAACTATTTTACCCAAACTGGATAATGAAGGATCGATCCTTTTGGAGCCAGAGGCCGTCGTCAATAGGCGCACTCGTCAACTTCGCTCTTGATCTATCACAAAGGTATTAATTTAGTGGCACCGAATGCAACCAAAGGATGTTACATGGGAACCACTCGTTTAGATTCAGCAACAATTTCCACATCTAAAGCTTTGAGGACAAATATTTTTCTAAGGGAGAGGGGATGTTAGGAACCCATGTCAACCATTCTCTTTACTTTGTTAGTATATTGTTGTTGGACGCATATGCTTTGTAAGTCATCCCGTAGTATTTTTTGATCCATAGTTTATATTATTGTTGTTGGACGCATATGCTTTGTAAGTCGTCCTGTAGTATTTTTTGATCCATAGTTTGTATTGGCCCATGGTATTGACCCATGGTATTGGCACCTAGACTTACTATATAAGTTTGTGTTGAGGCCAATGAAGGAACCGTGAAGTTATTTGTATTAAGCTTGCTCAAAGGAGGTTTCCCCCTCGAAGTGGCCTGCAATCAATAAAAATATTCTGTGATCTCATATATTGTGCATTTTATCAGTTAATTGTTGCATGCTCCTCATAGTTGAAGAGCTTCAACATCAACTGAATTAACCCTAATTTCTTAAAATGAGTCACATAGATATTTTAACTTATTTAAGACATTATGAGATGTTTTAGTAGGTTTTATATTCCAACTCACATCTTCAATTACTATAGCAATGATTAGTTAATATTCCTTATCTTTGATCTTCCATATGGCAGTATCTTTGTCTATTATAGGTTGTCTTGGTGAAGTGATTATAGGACCATTTTCTCCTTCAATAGTTTCTCCCTCACAGATTCTATTCCATAGACTATTAAAGATGAGCATGTGCTTGATATTCCTTAACCATTACGTGTAGTTGTCATCGTCAGTGAGCACTTCTCTGAGGATGGAATCCAAAGAATGCATCTTTGACAAAACACTATGCAATGAAAAATAAAATTTCTACAAAAAGCAATGCAAATAATACAAGGTGTAGGTCTAGGTCTCTGCAACCATTTACAATCTAGTATAACAAAAATATTTATAATCCCTACTACAATAAAAAATTTCAATACAATACTCTCTTTAAAGTGAAGGTCTACAGTCTCTTAGAAATAGCTTGCAATAGAATTGTTTAAAATAGTATAATAACGATAATGATAATGAGCAATGCCCTTCACAAAACTAGAAAGCAACTCCAAGGTACAATTCCCATGTGCAATCTATGAGAACAGCCAAAAATAATAATAAGTACATAGAATTCAAAACTATAATTTCTTCAAATCCTAAACTTTAAGAAAAGAGACAAATTCACCCTTTACAACTTGTGAGGAACAATGTGAGATAGATCCACGAGCAAAGTTTGTAGTTCGTTGAGTAGCTCTAGGTGGATGATGATGTCAATGCAATATGAGCTTTCTTGATTTTTGTTGGGCATTGTAGGTAATATCTTGTAATAAGCTATTATCATGGAATGATGCTTTCCTTACGATCTTGACCATAGTAAATGTTCCCAAGCTACTCTTCACTATGTGGTGTCATGCAAGACAAACCTTGGACATCTCAGCATTGGCTTTGTTATCTACGTGTTTCTAACCAGTCCTTCCTTAATAGGTGAATGGTAATGGCAGGTTAAAGCAACCGATGAGGAGGAGGTATATGAACAGATTTTTAGAAATCAGTAGTATGTTAAGGAGATTTAAGGTTGGTTACATCCCTCTACAAGAAAATATTTATGCCCATCATGTCACATGATGGGACTTTAAAAACACCTATCTAAACAAAATTAAGGAAGCCACACAAACGATTCTAGATAGGTGTGACAAGGAGGATGATGTGATGCATTATATCAAGGAGAAGAGATGCCACAGTTTTTGGAAAATACATTCTCAAAACCAATATTTCTCACCATGGGTTCTTTAAGACGGTAGTTGGGTAGCTGTAAATCCTACCCATGAGAAAAATAAATTAATAACCTTTATCTAAACATAGCCGATGTACAAATTTACACCATAAATCATTTACACTAACAAAAAATGTATTTTAACAATAGTAATGGCATACATATTAACCCATTCATTTTGATTTGACCACACAATTAATAATGGAATCAACGGGAATAACTAGGGGTGCAAGGTATATCTATAATAAAGTGAATTTGCCAGTACGTACTTGTAATTGGAACAACGCCCCCTACATCCAACTCTAATATAAACAATAACATTGGGAAACAATGTGTGGGGGGGGGAATCTACACCCAACCTACCTTTCATTCAAATACTGAGCACCCCCAAGCCCTCGATCAGTAAAACTATGCCAGCCCAAAATACCACACCAACATATCCTCACCACCAAAGAAAAATCTCCTCTTCATCCTCTCAACCCCTAGTCATTCCTCATGCATCAACTCACTGGAAAGCCACCTTTTATCCCCCTAGAGAAAGAGAGACCCCTTATGAATTCCTCCCTTACCCCTTATAAATTATTTCCCCTTATTATTAAAATAAGGTTTAATTTGCATGGATGACACTTTCCATCCATGCACTAATCCCCCATTATATTAATGTAACCCCCAAATTAATACTAAGTATGAACCTAATTTAATTTATTATTTTATTTAAAATCTCGCTACCCTCATTTTGTTAAGGTGTGGGTGTCGTCAACAGGGTAACCTTGGGTTCAATTCTGCTTAGGGGTGAGCTAGTTTGTGTTAGAAAAACAGGACCACAGAGCAATAACAATAAACATAAATGCAAATATAATCACACATACACATTACAAGAGAAACACCAATATATTGTGGTTCACCCAAGATGGGCTACGTCCACACTGAAATTGCCAGTACTTATTATTATACTGTCTAGCAAAGTGAAGGGATACAACCTGTAGCACAACCGCTGCACTTCCTCTTCACTGTCTCACAGTCTCTCTTCCGATCTCAGGGATCCTTACAATGCATAATGCCTAATACATTAACCATAGCTTTGTTACAATGTCTTTATTTTATAAGGTAAATATAATGGGAAAATACCACGGGTTACCCAAAACCATGGGCCCGAAATCTGTTGGCGAAACCACCCAAAAACATTTATCGGGGCCTTCCCCCCCAAACCCCCATTTCTCGAGGGCATTGCCCCCGAACCCCCGTAACTTGGGGGCGTTTCCCCTGAACCCCCTGGGGATCATGCCAGGATCATAACCAGACCTGGGGTACAAACACAGCTGAATCATCATCTATGAGACTGGAAGATCAGGATCCACAACCAACAGTTCGGAGGAGACATCCAAAATCCAACCATTTGAGGGTTGGTGTGGCCCAATCCAAGTGCGATCCCCAGGTTATTTTGATGGCTTAAATTCCCATGGGTCATGGTTTCTTAGACCAAAGGCCACTCCCGCAAGTCAAGGAGATGCTATCAAACATAAAAAAAATTATTTTATTAATATTTCTACTTATATTTCTACTTTATTTATTAGATGGGTAATTACATAACACTGACCCTTTAGGAAATGTAGTTTTGAATTTTCGTCACCCCCATTTTCTATCCCTATCTAAGACATGTATAACATGACAACGCATGCACAACCATCATACAATATGCACCTAGATAACTAATACTATTGTGTAGGGGTGAGAGTTAACAAAACCAACCATGATTCTTTCATATACTTTAAATATACACAATTGAAGTCAAAATAACTGCACTCAACAACATAAAAAGCAAAGCCCCTACTAATTTTTTTATAATTAACAGGTAGGTGTAAATATTTTCCCTCATTCCTTCAAATTTGGTGAATTTAAATAATATTCAGTTTGACTTCAAATTTTCCATTCACTAAATTGTTTCTGTTTGCTTGATAGTGTAGAGAGGAAATCTATTATAATTTCATCTTAATTATCATGCATGTATGAATTTTAGCCATGGATCCTCCGAATTTGGTGAAATTTAAAAATATTCAACCTATAAATTCAACTTTAACATCGGGATTATGGATTTTTAGAGAAAGAAAATCCTTGTGCAGAATTTTACACTACTCATGAATACAAAGTAAATTGAAAGAACAATGAGTGCTCATCACCAAGAGTGGTTCCATTGGAGGTTGAGCTTGAGCATGAGCAAAATCGTAAAAGAGAGAAGAGAGCAGTGCGTACCAAGAGACTGGGTTGATTTCACCACTGGCGACCATGTCAAGGGTTTTAATAGGTTCCATATCCAATCCTAACTTCTCAAAAGAATCCCATTATACTTACAAATACCAAATACATGTTAGCTTTCCCATCAAATCCCTCAAAAGTTGAAGAAATTCCCATAAATGATGTTCAACCCCCAAATATAGACCAACAGAGGCCCCAGTGACTACTCAATCTATAATTCTTTCTGATAGCAGCATCCTTGAATCCCCTCCTAAATTTCCATAAAATCCCATAACTAAATGCTTGTTAGTCAAAACCTTAAAATACAGTCACGTCCTTTATACTCCACACCGTTGCTCCCTTGATCTATTTTTTAGTAACGTATGGATGAAAAAACCAACCAACCAACAACCCAATAGTACTACCAATCCTCGATGGTCTTTTCATTCAAATTATAAGGTAATAATTTATGTTACATTTATTATCAATCCAAGTTTGTAAACTTATGAGGTGCAAGGAAAAGTATATGTAGAGATAGGTCCTAAAGTGATTCTATAACTATGAAATCCACTCACCAATCATCACATGACTATTAAAGGAAAACTTTACAGATAGAAAGAAACTTGATTCATTCTAAGATATCATTCAAGACTGACTACATTCCATTATGAGCTCCTAAGGTATAAATGCAGGCTTATTCATATATCCTAATGATCAGCAGTACTCTGTGAGTCCCATTTTAATGGAGTAAATAAATGCTTGCAACAAAATATTATTAAACAAAATCCGAAACAACAAGTAACTAAGATCGTGAACCCCCGAGATCAATATTATCTAGCTATGAACTGTTAAAGTAGAATCTCGGGTTAGAATACACAGCCAACAATACTCTACAAGTTTCTCTTTTAGCTAATATCAATTCAAGAATGCATGAAGTGAAACTATCATAATCACCACACCAAATCATATATTGATTCTACTATTATCAAAAGCAAATCTTATGTCAAATCATAAGAACAATAATATACAAGAAATATGCATTGCAGAATTACATGCTATAGGAAATCATACAGTAATAGGAATAGAGTATATCATCTACAATGATATATAACACACTCATGAATCTAAAATAATCTGCTGCACGTACACACCACTCTGCAAATAAATAGCAACACATAAGGGCGATGTTTCTGAGAGGAAGGAAGCCCTACCTTCTCTTAGAAGCACACCCACCAGTCTAATTAAAAATCAGAAATATGACAGTCAAACATGCATAATAAACTAGCTTAGATTGATTAAAATAAAAGAGTACAATGAGTCTTCTATCCCTTCTTAAATCCAAGTCTCCCGATATCCCATTCATGGAGATCGACGCCATTCTTATAACATTTACAAAACAAAGTGAAATGAGTGGCAATGGAGATGACATCAAATCCCAAAACTTATGTGATTTCGAGATCACTCTTTTAATGTTAAATTAGACCAAATATCATATTACATATCATCTCCTTATTGTTATTTAACCAAATAATAGCACGATCCTACCTACACACTAACTGGTCATTCCAATTGTCATTCGTCATTTTTAAAAAACCGACCATTCATAAAATATGGGAAAACCATCTTTAGAGAACCACCCATATATCCCAAATCGTTCATTATTTTTTAAATCTTCCCACAATAGCTCAATTTAGGTTATCATAAACAAAACCCATGTTTCATATTTTGCTAATTCATCTCCATTTGCTCATAAATGATGTCAAAAGTTGGCCTCTAAAAACGACCACCTACAACAAATTGCTACATGAAATCTGGAAACAATTGTTGCAGGATCTCGTTGCTACAAGAATGGTTGAACACAAGTTGGATTTGGACGCATTCGACCTAGGTATGAATTAAGTAACAAGTGGAAGTACAATGATTGTAAGGTAGGTCTAGAGGTCCTAGGGTTTTAACCTAGTCGTTGATACCAGATGTAAAGCCTACCCAAGAGAGATACAAATTACTAACATTTAACTACACATAGTCAAGGTACGAATTTACACCATAAATCATTTACTCTACGAGAAAATGTATTTTAACAATAGTAATGGCATACATATTAACACATTAATTTCAATTTAACCACACAACTAATAATGGAATCAATGGGAATAACTAGGGGTGTAATGTATACCTGTAGTTAAGAGAATTTGTTGGTACTTATGTTTAATTGGAACAACACCTCTGCATCCATATCTAGGATTAGCAACAGTGCTTGGACACAATGTGTGGGGGACAACTCTCCACCCATCCTACCACCTAATCAGAGACCAACAGCCCCCGATCCCTCAATCAATAAAACTATGCTATCTCAAAATACCACACCAACATATCCTCACCACCAACGGAAAATCCCCTCATCCTCCTTAACCCCTAGTCATGCCTCATACATAAACTCACTAGAAAATCACCTTTTCCCTCTAGAGGAAGAGAGCCCCCTTATCAAGTCCTCCCTCCCCCCTTATAAACAATTTTCCCTTATTATAAAAAATAAGGTTTAATTTGCATGGATGACAATTGTCATCCATGCACTAATCCCTCCTTAGCTTAATGTAAATCCCAAATTAATACTAAGCATGCACCTAATTTAATTTCTTATGTTATTAATATTTTTACTTATAGTTATACTTTTTTTTTTATGGAAAACATCATGAGGAACCCTCATGCACTTTTACTTATTTCAAGGATAGTACCCAAGGTAAACCATCCAGTTGCACTAAGTAGGAAACCTATCCCGATGGGGACATCAAGTGAGGCCCTTTGCATAGTTTATGTAAGGATCCTGGGGGTTTGACTGTAATGTACCAAATAGGATTAGTGATACAAAAAATTTCTTCTACACATAATCAATTAAAAAACAAGGTTTATGGAAGCTAGTTTGACAGGAGGTGGGGAGGATCAAAAGCTCTAGATGGATGGAAGGCTCTGATATATTTTAATACCTTTGCACAAAGTTCCAGGGCCATTTATGTTTCAATATCATCCCGGTTGAACTCTACTCCAATGCTTCTGGGAACCTAGTATATGCAAACTAGTATTGGTCCAAACTTGGAATGGAAGATAGGAAAGAGTATTTATGACTCGGAGAGGATAATACAGACAAAATATCAGTCAATATATATTCATATATAACTCCATCAATTTTAATAAATATCTAAGAAATACTTACAAAAGGTGAGTAAATTAGCATTCTAGGATTGCACAGCTAGTAAAATTCAGGAGCTTCCAACCAGGAAAGGAAGGCTCACAAATTCCTCATCTCAAAAATGGATTGGATCATAAAAATTTTTATATAACATATGGAACATAAATTATCTAATTTGGATCTATTCTCATTCATCTACCATAAGCATTCTGAAAACTAGTCAAAATCTAGGCAATTGTAGAGGGGGTGGAGAAATTGAAGAAAATATCAAAATTCTACAATAAGAAATGTAATGACTGATATAAGAGATTGATATTGAATGTTATTAAATCATAACAGAACCATGAGAATCAATGGCTTCATCACCTCTTGATTCCATAGCATTATTGAGAAGATAGAAGAGAGAAGGATAAAAGAATTAGAATTATTACAGGAAGGTTTCACTGTGGTTCCTTCAACAATTCATATGAGAACAAATTTTTCTATAGATATCTTCATAAAACCTGCATAAAATAGTCTTCAATAGCATCAAATTTTAATGTTCTTCAATGGTCTTCAATTGGATCTTCAATTGGAACATAACTGAGTAGAATGGTAACAATTGGGGCACATCACCCAACTGAGATTAGAGATGCATATCTCCAATAATGAGAAGCTTCATTGATCTCAAATTCATAAACAAAATAAGCCAAAATTTGTGAATAGATATCTCTCTCTTTCTTTTATAGAATGAATGACCTGTTGGCTAAGTCATCTCCACTTGTGAGAGCAGGTCACCTCAACTAGTGTACCCTCATGAGTAGTCTTGGAAATTTCCTGCTTTTGGATTATATTTTTCTTTCTTTCATGTTTTATCCTATTTCCTACTTTATCCTAATTTTCTCGCTTTATCTTGATTTTCCCGATTTTATCCTGGTTTGCTGCTTTTAGCATGTTTTTTACCATTTTTAGCAATTTCCATCCTCCTTGGTCAACTTGGCCTCTCTAATTCA
Source organism: Larix kaempferi (assembly GCA_027924585.1). NCBI lineage: Eukaryota > Viridiplantae > Streptophyta > Pinopsida > Pinales > Pinaceae > Larix > Larix kaempferi. Next base: position 2,503,214 of record BSBM01000579.1, on the reverse strand, counting down.
CCCTCCTTAGCTTAGCTCATTATTTCTAATCCAAATATTAGTAATTAGAAATAAAATTACTCAAACCAACTAATTAATTATTCCAAAGTGCATATTTTGGAATTTAATTAATTAAATGCCTCCAAACAAAAATTAACCCCTTGGAATAATTTAATTCTTTTCCTAGTACTATTGGCATCATTAATTAAATATTTTAATGGTTATGAACTAGTGACATAGACCTTGTCAAAATTTAGGGACATGATAGTCCTCCCTCCCAAAAATTTTCTTGTCCTCAAGCAAAATATCCCAAGAGGTCCATCATGCTTTTGCTGTGCTAGTTTGATCATAATCATCTCTCCTAAGAAAATCTCCACTACATCTGTAACTGAACATGCCTACTTTTATCCAAGTGAAGCAACTGGAAAGTGTGACAAGATCCCATATAAATATCAGAAATGCAAAGATACCACTACTATGAAAACTATAAGTCCATCCAAAGAGGTGTTCCCCATGTAGGAAATTGAAACCAAGTGCAACATATATGAACTGATGTAAAAGAGGATTGGCTTGCTCCATCATGCCAACATGAAAACAACTGCTCCAAAGACAAGCAATTATAGGGTCCCATTGCTTGTATGGAACTCCCATGGATCAGAATACCATCCAAAAAAATCTATCAGGAAAAAGAGTGCATGGATCCCACTACTTCAACTGCAAGTTTCCAAGTAGTAGTGTCATGTGTGGAAAACTGTCATCCCATGGAATACTAGGATCCCAATGATCATACTACATCTTACCAAACATTAGTAACAAGAAAAAATCATCATCATATGAAATGCTAGGAAGGATGAAAACATCATACCACCACATTGGAAAATCATCATTTCCAATGCAACCCTTAAACTTTGATGGCCCCTCAATCAAGATATGCAACTCTCCAAGATAGGACCCAATCAAGGAAATACTATGCACCACCAAATATTCCTCCAAAGAGTGAGGCAAAACCTCATCAATTCTTTCCACTCCAACAAGAAAGGTCTCATGTGCCCAATGCTCAAAACAATCAAAATTGTCATCACCGTAGCTCAAATGACAAGGGTGGAAGTCCCTTATCCAATCATGAGAAATATAGGCATAATACAAACACCAAAAATGCCTCATAAACTGCTCACAAGTAAAATATTATGAATACAATGAAAAACCAAAAGTGTAAGTAGAACCATTACCCTTATTGGTATATATCTCCAATGAAGTAATCTCATGGCTCAACTCTCTACCACAGGATCCAAAAGACAAACATGTACTATCCCAATGGGTCAACTCTCAGCCACTGGATCCACTCATGTGGAAAGAACATCTGTTGCATACCTCCATCAAGTATTTACTCATCCAATCAGTGGATGAACAAACACTCACCAATTCATGTCCAAGTAAGGAGCTCGTGGCTTCTCCAAGTGCATATCTCCAATAGCTCACCAACTTCCTTTGGAAGCTTGTTTGTTTAGTTGTCTTCCACCTACCATGTGCATAAAATTTTTTGCGAGGAGACTCCATGTGGAACATGTAATATTCCACCCAATCCATGTATGGATGAATGGTATCTAATGGAAGCAATATGTACCTATGTTGTTGCTCACAAAACATATCAATGTTAGAGGGATTAAAAATTTTACACATAAAAAAATTATCTCCTGGAGTCTTCAACTTTGTGGTGCATCCATCCATAGATGGATAGAACTCTCTGCTACTTGATTCCAAGGATATGAAATCAAGATAATGGCTGCTGGTAGGAATATGAGCCTTTTCCAAACCCTGTGGATTGACCATCAAGTCATCTAGAATGATTGTGGGAGCCTCCTGCTCCTCTTGGGGTACTATCAAGAAAAATCCTTTCACCCAATTCTCATCTTCAAGTGATGTGACTAAAATAGAAGTGTGGGGTGAAATAGAATGAATCAACTCTTTGCAACAATTATCCACCAAGCATGTGGATCTATGTACCTCATCATCATGGGCTGATCCATCAAATGTGAGACCATGTGTCTCCTCCAAAATTATGCATCTATCATCATGAGGTAACTCATAATATCTTTGAAACAAGGAAAGTTCTTGGTTACCTTCTTGCTTGATTTAAGCCCTCTCAAGCACATTCAAATCAGCATGCTCCTTATGTTCCACCATCACATGATATTTCTCCATAGAAATCTGAAAATCATCAACCAAACAGGAATGGTTGATTGGAACACAGGAGGGAATATGAGATCCTAGAAACTCTTGATGAAGTTGCTCTACTTGCATCTGAGATTCCAAGAGAGTACCTTGAGTACTTCTCAAAGAATATTGGGTGGATTCCAACTCATATGAGATATTTTCAAGATATTCTTCATTCTTCAATAATGCATCATGATACAATCCTGAAAGATCAAACAAATAATCTCTGTCAGAAAGCAATTGTGAAAATTTACCTTTGATGTTTGTCATTGACTTTTGAATCTTCTCCATGCTAAGGACTTTGTTCCTTATGCACATGTACTCTATTCTGATCTTCATCTTCACTAGGCCCATAAGAAATGCAAGAGGACTTGATTTTATGTGTCTCTAGTCAAAGAAACTCTTGATGTCCCTTTTATTTCCTTCCTTGAACCTTTTCAATTGCTTGTAATGAAAGATATTGATGGATTACACATCCATCATCAATTTAGCCTCATGCTTCTTCACCCTGTCAGGTGGTATACCCGGTGGGTGGTATTCAAGAACCTTATCATGTTGTTGTGGTGACTTCCACATGACCTCAATCTAATGTAAGTAGTCCATACTTGTTTTTTGAGTGGTGTTGAGGCCCTCAATAGCCCTCACAATGTCACCATGCTTTACTATGAATATCATGCCATGGGATAACTCTTCATATGCTATGTAATTTTTCCTCCCAGGTAAGAATGGAAATGTATGGTGAGAATCATATTAAATCCATATATGCCTTGCATTCTTCTCACTAATCATAACAAAGTTGAATGTAACAATAGATCCATTACTAATGAAAAAATAACTCTTACCCATGTGAACTAGTCTTACATAATCTTGAGTCTTCATCGATGATGTAGTTATCCATCCAATTCAATGATGAATATGAATCTTTGATTGCTGATCCAAATGGAACGTAATAAGACATATTCATCAAGGATAATCCTTCCTTACATGAAAGAGGCTCATAATCTCTCTGGAGTGAAACAGGTGCCTAGCAATCTTGCTGCAAGTCAATGCTTCCTTGAAGCACTTATAAATAGGACTCCTTATGTTTACCTTGGAAATGATGTTGCTCCATAATGTCATGTGTACTATTAGACACACACATCTGATCACATTTTTGTTCATGCAACTCTTGAGAATAATGCAAACTCTCTTTTAAAAATTCAACCCTCTCAAAAATTTGGATCTCAGTACTAGAAGGATATTTTATGCCAACCTTATCGCAAAAAATGGATTCCATATCAAGATGAAACAAAGGAATTTGGTGAATGAAAAATAAGAATGGTTGTAATACCTTTGTGACACCTCTATATCTTCATGATGTGGGGTGGTGATGGCATGTTTCCCCTCCAAATCTCCAGGTTTACTCTCACTAGATTGTGGTTGTATTTTTCTCCATAATCATGTTCTGAGAATGCTTGAAGGGTTGATCATTTCTATTTTGTGATTAACTTAGTGGGATATTCTTTAGATTGATGCAAAAAAGAATTGATGCTACCAAGATCATATTTACCTTCCTTCCTTAGCCTGAAGTCTTCTTGTTCTTGCTCAATGCATTCATTAGAGGAAACACATGGCTCTTCTCTTGGAAGATTGTTGCTCCTCTCCTTTTATGGTTGATGGTTACTATGCTTTTTCTCCTTCAAGATAGATGATGCATATTTCTCCTTGGTAACCTTAGAATTAGTATTATTGGAGAATTTATTTGAAGAGAATCCGAAAAGTCTCTCCATGCTAGAAAGAATGGCATCCAGTGAGGCTTCACTTTCGATTCCTCTTTCTTCTTCTTTGCTCACAGAGGTGGAACAACTTGTTTCCTCTATGGTTGGTTTACTGCTCTCTATTAAACCCAAATATTCATCCTTGATCTCAAATCCAAATCTGCAATAAAAATAATCTTTGAAGGAAATGGCTTTACGAATCTCTTCTCTCAAAGCCAGATACTCTTGGTAGTGGCAGGGAAAATTTTTAACTACATATATCCTTTTTGCTAACTCCTTCTTAGGATTAACCATCAGTGGTTCATCCAATTGATCTATGTACAATTGGTCACAAATCTAACCATCATCATCTCTTGTTAGGCCTCTATCAATGTAAATGACTTCTTCTTCCTCATATAACTCAAAGCTTTCATCTTCCATGACTGTATCTAGTTTTATAGCTACAACTTGAAAATAATTTTGAGATATTTCTTCATCTGAGATTTACTTTCCACAAGATGATCCAAGCAAAGTGCTATGATACCACTGTAATGTACCAACTAGGATTAGTGACACAAAAACTTTCTTCTACACAGAATCAATTAAAAAACAAGGTTTATGTAGCTAGTTTGACGAGAGGTGAGAAGGATCAAAATATCTGGATGGATGGAAGACTATGATATATTTTAATAACTATGAAAAAAGTACTAGGGCCATTTATGTTTCAATATCATCCCAGATGAACTCTACTCCAATGCTTCTGGGCACCCAGTATATGCAGACTAGTATTGGTCTAAACTTGGATTGGAAGCTAGCAATGATCAGAGAGTCTAATACACATAAACTATTAGTCAATATAAATTCATATATAACTCCATAAATTTTAATAAATATCTGATAAATATTTACAAAAAGATGAATAAATTAGCATTCTAGGATTGCACAGCTAGTAAAATTCAGGAGCTTCCAAACAGGAAAGGAAGCCTCACGAATTCCTCTTCTCAGACATGGATTGGATCATAAAATGTGATATCTAGCATCTGGAACATAAATGAGCTCATTTGTATCCATTCTCATTTATCTACCATAAACATTCTGAAAACTAGTCAAAATCTAGGCAATTCTAGAGGGGGTGGAGAAATTGAAGAAAATATCATACTTCTGCAATAAGAAATGTAATAACTGATATAAGAGATTAATATTGACTTTCATTACATCATATCAGAGTCATGAGAATTAGTGGATTCATCACCTCTTGATGCCATATCATTCTTGAGAAGATAGAAGAGAGAATAATAGAAGAATTGGAATTCTGGCTGGAAGGATTCACTGTGGTTCCTTCAATGATTCATATGAGCACGAATTTTGCTGTATATGTATTCATAAAACCTGCATAAAATATTCTTCAATAGTAGAAAACTCTAATGGTCTTCAACTGGATCTTCAATTGGAACATAACTGAGTAGAATGGTAACAATTGGGGCACATCACCCAATTGATATTAGAGGCACATCTCTCCAATCATGAGAAGCTTCATTGTCTCAAATTCATAAACAAAATAAGCCAAAAGTTGTGAATAGAGCTCTGTTTCTTTCTTTTGTTGAATGAATGACATTTTAGCTCTGTCATCTCCACCTGTGACAGCAGGTCACCTCCACTAGTGTACCCTCATGAGTGGTCTTGGACTTTCCTGCTTTTGGATTAGCTTTTTATTTATTTCCTACTTTATCATGTTTCCTGCTTTATCCTGCTTTCTGTATTTGTCCTAATTTTCCTGTTTTATCCTGATTTGTTGCTTTTAGCATGTTTTTTACCATTTTTAGCAATTTCCATCCTCCTTGGTCAACTTGGCCTCTCTAATTCACCCTCCTTATCTTAGTTCATTATTTCTAATCCAAATATTAGTAATTAGAAATAAAATTATTCAAACCAACTAATTAATTATTCCAAAGTGCATATTCTGGAATTTAATTAATTAAATGCCTCCAAACCATAATTAACCCCTTGGAATAATGTAATTCTTTTCCTAGTACTATTGGCATCATTAATTAAATATTTTAATGCTTATGACCTAGTGACATAGACCCATGGGTTTCCACTTTACCTTGCCAATTGGAACATGTCATTGTCCAACCATCATCCTAGGATGATTGTACTTCACCATGAACTAGGTCTCTTTTATAACACCCTAATAGTATGTGGTTGTTGAAAATATAAAAGGTTGAAGGAGGAACCTCAATGTGTCTCACTATCCCATTAGATTGATTCAATCGACTACCAAAAAAGTAAGGTATAAAACTAATTAATGTTAATAGATTGTTAAGAGTCTAAGGTATACAATAGAGTAATGACCATACAAGAAATGATCATAGATGTAGCCAAGGAAATTTAAGTTATCTCATCGATAGACACCATTGAACACATGTTCAATACTAATTCAAGTATGTGGGCCATGAGATGTAATTAGGCTACTTGGCTACATGTGCAACATTTATAATGAATAGTAGTGTATAGACATCATGAATCAAAACAATATAATATTCTATCTTCTTTGTTAGTAAAACACTTATGGAAGATGTAGATGGATGAAACTACCTAAATCTCATGATATGACAATGAATTTGCACAAGAAGAAAATGAATAGAAAATAACATGTTGGGAAATAAGGTTTGCTTGGAAATGGATACTAAATGAAAGATGTTTATTGAATCCCTAAGCATGAAGCAATTCGATAATTACAATGTGGTACAACTAGTAGCTCTAGAGAGTCCATGTCATCTCATGGTCAAAGAAGAAACTTGTAACATGACAATGATAGTGGAGGGGATCATTAGAAGCTCAAGGATGAAAAAATTGAAACCATATCGGCTAAGAGCGAAATATATTCTATTGCAAAGGCTAATTATTACTTAATGTTAATTGATTTTAAAAAAAATTGCCAAATTTTGGATCACTATGAAATCTTAAGAATGCAATTAGAATGAAAAGTTAGAATGAAAAGCCCATATATAAGAAGAAGAGGTTAATGGAATACGTTCAAGCATTTTCAGCTTATGTTAATTTCCTCCATTTTTATATAGATATAAAGTAAAAAGAAGGAACAACATATCCAAGTGAACAACTTGCCTTTTCTAATCGTCTACCCATGCAAGATCCCTGCAAATATGATATATTCCAAAATAATAAAAATATTGGAAAAACATGGGCAATATAAATCTTTTGAAGCAACAATGGAACATAGCAATATTTTCTTTAGAAGTAAATACAACAAAAAAGATATCCCAACTAGGCCCGAGGCAACTTTTATGCATGTTTCAATGGATTTTATGATATGAATTTGTCACCTACTAACCAAATTAGAACCTCGTATGTCATCAATCATTTTGAATGTCTCAAAATTAGTGAGAAATTCACTTTCCATGTACAAACTTCATTCTAGCTCAAAAATCTATGTTTGTTGTCTACTAAAGATGATCACACTACATTCAATTTTTTATCACACTACATTCATTTCTTAGTACAATAGCGTTGAAGAATATGGCTTTCCAAAAGATAAACAAAACTTGCATATGTAGGGTAAGCAAGTCCAGAACAAAGTATCTACATAATTTCATGGGTGATATGATGCATTTTGTAGGCATTCGACCATCAATAATCAATTGTCACTTGTTTCTTAAATAAACGAATAGGAACGTTCTAAATTTTCCTATTTTTATTTCAACAAATGATTTTTTCCTCAAAAAGTCTAACTCACACCAAAACTAATTAATGAATCATGTCCTTTTACCAATGAAAAAATTAGAATCAACATATTTTAAGAGCTTTGGAATCATTGATAAAAAATTAAAAATTAAATTAAAATGAATCATTTTAAATGCTAAAAGGTATAGTCTTTGTATTTGGGACTAATAATATAATTATTTGTTAGAGACTAATAATATAAATATAATATAAATTTATACCTTTTTGATAATGAAGATGATTAATGTTTAGTGAAACTCTTATCGAACCTTAAAAGGAGAGAAAGAGATTATTTGAATTGTTGTAAAATTGTATTCTTATGATCAAAATATTTAGAAAGAAACATTCCTAGGTCTCCATAGTTTTCACATGATAGAAGATTATGGAGGTTAGTATTATAGCAAAGATTATGAAACTCTGATAGAATGTGGGTGTATGCAAGGCACTCTAAGAGAAAGTGACGCTCATAGTCTTGCATAGCTGACAAATCCTTTCCACCTATGATGTTTTAGGAATTGTACAGCGCATTGTTTCACTATGAAGCTTATGGGAGTTCGTTCTTATATTGGCTATATTAATTTTCTTCTTCAAACTAGTTAAGACGTAGAGATATATTGATCTTCCATATTACAGTTAATGACCTCCTTGTAGTATTTTAATTTTCTTTTAACCTCTAAATATTTCTCATCCCACATTTTCTATTTAAATTTAGATGTGATAGTATTTGTTATGTTGTTGATATTTCACAAAGTGGCATTTTCGCCAATCCCCTAATGATCTAACCAAGCCATGGCATCTTTATACCAACCACTCTTGATTTGTAGATGGTCTTGATAGGAATATAAAGCAATTTTAGGGAGTCTCTAGTCTTCCATGTTATTTATTTTATTCTTGTACATCAAGTATCTAGTCATAACAATGCTTTTGATGGGGGGAAGACCCACTTCTATAAGGACAATAAGCTAGGGTGTATTGCTTTTAATTTTGAGAATATATGTGATAGAATGCTTTTGAATTTACTCAATCTTTCTTGAATATTATCAAGAGATGTTGCAACCACAAACTTCACAACCATACAAGATAAAGAGAGTGAAGAGAGTTTCAAAAAGGAACTTATTTTTATGCCACATCACAAGGTTTAATGATTTGCAGTTGTTTTCTAGACCAAAATAAGCTTCCCACCCTCTGTTAATAATTTTCTCAATAGTATAGTTACAATTGAGCTTGTAATGGATACCAATTATGAGATATTTGTAAGAGGACACTTCCTCCAAAGTAGTATTGTCATATTTTTAATTTATCAATAAATTATAATGATCTGATAGTGAAGAATAACATAAAAATCAATTAAAAATTAAAAATCAATTAAATTATATGATGATGATGATTGACGTCAATTAAATTAAGAATAAATTTATATCTATTTAAAAATTATGTGATATTTAAATTTATCTATTTAAAAATTTATTTGAATTTATCATTCTATTATAGTGATTTGATAGTTATTAATGATATAAGAATAAATCTATATTTATTAAAAATGGTTATTTTTTTTAATTTTATGGAAATTAAAAATAAGTTAATATTTACTTACAAATTGTTTGATTGTTAAAAATAATTATCAATTAAATTATAATGATTTTGGTTTTATTTTTTTTAATTTCATGGAAATTAAAAATAAGTTAATATTTACTTATAAATTGTTTGATTTTTAAAAGTAATTATCAATTAAATTATAATGATTAGGTACATGTTAAGATAAATTTATATCTATTTAAAAATTATTTGACTTTTGCATGTTTTTCCAAAAAAGACTTTATATTTATTTAAAAATATATATCTATTTTATGTATTAAAAATTACGTAATTTAAAAAATATATATATTTATTTGACTTTAAAAATTAATATTATTATATCAATTAAATTAGAGTGATTTGGTAGTAACTAATAATGTAAGGATAAATCTATATCTATTTAAAAAGTTTGACTTTAAACGTTTTTAATCTAATTTAAAACGTTTGACTTTTCTGTTTGTTTTTTTAATCTATAAGAAGTAAGAATAAATACTTTTATATATATATATATATAATGTTTGAATTTAAAATAATAATATTTTTTAACAATTAGTAAATTAGTTATAATGATTTAAAATTTGTTTGACTTTAAATTAATAATATTTTTTAATAACTAATTATAATGATTTAGAAAATATTAATATCATTTAATTTTTAAAAAAAATATTAAAAAATAAATTCCATTACACACAAAAATTATTAAATTATTTAACTTAAATCCAAATCCACATTAATTTTAATATTTAATCAAATCCAAATCGACATTAATTTTAATTTTTAATCAACTCTTAGCAATATAATGTATTTTTCCATCACATCAAAATTAAACATGGACCATGCTACTTGCAATAAATAACAAAGAAACTTAGTTATTATTATTGAACAATATTTGCTTATCACCTATTTGATATAATTTGAAGTGGTATAAGATTTGTAAGTTTTTTTCATCATGACATTATGCCATTATCATTAATTTCATTATACCATCTTGATCTCATTATAAGTCGTCATCAATAATTCTAATATCTTGGAAGTTGGTTAGTTAAATAAATAATATTAATAGTTACAATCATTTATAAACATATATTTATCATCACCACAAAATTATGTGAGATGTAATATGATCTCATAATGGTGAACTTATAACTTGTACATTTCACCAACATTGATTCATGAGAAATTTTTGAATCTCCTTTCACTTCTTACATATGCTTTCATTAATGAAGTAATCACTATGAGTAACTCCAAAGTATTTATTATAGAATAATTAAATAACACTTAACCCACATGTCTCACTTGCAAATATCAAGGAAATGCTCACTCATTTTCTATATACTTAAACTTTTGATACGCTCAAATATATAAAGACTTCCCATGGTGACTTGAATGTCATATGCAATACCTTCTTATACAATGCTTTCACACATATTATTATCTATGTAATATATACAAAGTGACTTCATAAATACATGGGAATGAGACAATATGTTTTAACAAAATATATTAACCATGATATGCCATGATGATTTAAACCACAAAATATGAAATCAATAGGAGGAAAGAGTAATTAAAAAATTTATGGTTTCACATTACCATTTCCTTGATGCCACAGATCATTACTCAACAAATAGTCCAACAGCCATGCAAATGTCCAATTATCATTCACATATGCTCAAGGAAGAGAGTGATGATCGATCAAGCAACATATAGGTCATATGACATCCATATAGACTGCATATGAGCACGTATGACCTCACCCTGATTTCTAAAGCTAGATATTAACTGTGCAGGTGCCTACAACCTTCAATTCATTCCTCACTATTATGTGAAGGCTAGGTTTTGATACCAATGGTCTAAATTACTAAATTTATTGTTCATATTTAATTCCAACAACCATCCCATGACAACCATTGACTTCTAATTCAATAACGGATGGATGGAAATTATTACATAGTTGTTGCATTCACATAATATTAATGGAGAACATAGATTCTAAGTGAAACTAAAAGACATTCAATGATGAACTCATATTTAAACCATTAAGATAACCACAAGAAACATCTTAAATACATGGAATATCTTCCTTAACTCACATATAGAATTTTAGCACATCTATAGAAAAAATTCATAACACACAGACATAGTATTTACCTTGGAAACCCAGATGGAAAAACCAATATTCAATTGGCTTCGGTTATCGTTTGTATTTCTTAGAAACTGTGTAGGTTACTGTATCTTCTATCTCCCGAGTCCATTCTCTTCCTTTGCATGAGAATTAGGGTAGAAATTATTATCAATCTCGGCCAAAGGACCCCTTCTCCTTTGTGTTTCATGAATAAATAGAAAAATGCATGTGTCGTGTGCTCAACTAGAGGGCCAAAATGTCCTCAACTCCTTATATTTCCCCAAGCCTATGGTTGGCCTTCTCTTCATCTTTTCTTAAAACACTTTGGAGTATACTTCTCATATTTTATATTTCTTTTATTGTCATTTTTTTCATCTCTGTTTTTTTTCAACTCTCTTTTTTTGTTTTAATCTTTCCCATGCATAAATTAGGTACAATGTTAAATGAAGTTCAGGGCACTAGTTTGAATGACATGGGGCCCTTCATTCCATGAACCTTGCCTCTTACCCCATCCATACTTTTACACTTTGATTTTTTTATCCTCGTAGTAACCTAAACTGATATCCAATTATGTTATTTTGTAGGTCCAATTTAGATCACACCCTCCCCATTGGGAGGAATTTGGCCCCCAAAATATTCCAAGGACAGGGGAGTGAATTTTCCTTAAGCTTGGTTCCTCATGTACTATTTTTTTATCTGAATTCTATCCTTTAATACTAATCTATCAAATCTTGTATTGTCCTCTATGAGTTATTGATTCCTTCTGTTGCAAACTTGTATCCTCCTTAAGTTATTCAAGAGCTTGTTGCAAATTCTTAATAAATGGCTAGGATAACATGATAGTCCTCTTATCCATCCATCATGGAGGTATCAAATAGCTTCATATACTCAATATTCACCACTAAGTCGGTCCACATATAAGGAGGTGTTTATTGTGGAGCCTGATCTTCTTAATTCAGAGATGTTGTTTCAGTCATGTTTGTACCCCAGTTTTATATGATATGAAGGTGGGTTGTACACTCATCCCAACAGGGGTTCGAGGGAGACCATCCCCACTAGCTGAGGGGACTGGGGGCTAGTGGGGGTTTGGGGGCAGCGCCCCCGAGAAAGGGGGTTCAGGAGAAAATCCCCCGAAAGAAATTTTTGGGGTTGTTTTGTTGGGAAATAGATTATGGGACCATGGTTTGGGGTAGCCCGTAGTATTTTCCCATGGTAATTCCCCTTTAAAAGGAATAAATTGTAATACATTTGTGTAATGTATTGTAGCATTGTAAAATCTCTATGATTCTGTAAGAGAGACTGGGAGAGAGTGAAGAGGAAGTTGCAGCAGATGTGCTGCGGGTTGTATCCCTTCATTTGTTGGATGGTATAATTATAAAAGGACTGGAAATTTCTCTGTGGATGTATCCCATCTTGGGTGAACCACATTATATTGGTGGCTCTCTTGTATTATGTTTATGTGATTTATATTTGCATTTTGTTTATTGTTATTGCTCTGCAATCCTGTTTTTTCTAATAGGAGGAAGTGTCAATATGAATACATTTTCACTCACCTACTCAATGATGTTAAAAGGTCCATATTTTAAGGGACTTGATTTTCTCACTATTCCTAACAAGTTATCTTTGCAAAGGTAAATCCACACCTTATCTCCATGTGAAACTTATGATCTTCTCAATGTTGGTTATGTCTAGCTTTATACTATTGTTGGATTCTCTCAAGTTGCCCATGTGCTTTCAAGTGTATATGTTAAATCCTTTTCAAAAATATACTTTCCTTCTTCTCATCTCCTTGTATCTCGTATTTCTCCTACTATTATCCATACACAATCTCAAATAGTATGCAAGGTGATTAGCTAAATCAAGTCTCAAAAGGTAATTTCTTGCTGGAATAATAGAGTGCTAAATGTACACTAGTTGATCATCACATGTCTTCAGATCCCTAATTTTGTACCCTCTCAACAATTGTATGAATGTCTAGTTGAAAACTTTCATTTGTCTATCAATCTGGGTATGAAATGTAGTGGAATGCCTCATATTGATATCCATTATTTCTCAAAGCATTGTCTAAAATTTTCCAAAAAAAACTTGTTATCTTGATCAAATATAATGGATCTCAACAATCCAAAATGTACCCAAATATGAATGAAAAATATCTTAATTTCTTCTCATAGACTTCTTACATGGAATGAGCACACACATCTTGATGAACTAGTTTACCATGACAAAACAATTAGTAATGGCCTTATTAGGACATGGGAAAACCTCCAACAAAGTCCATGGATATGCTCTCTGAAGCCCTATTTGGTACTAGCAGTGGCATGTATAGCCCAAGGTTCATGTTTCTTGGATTTCTAGTGTTATAGAGAACATATCCCCTAACAAATCTCACCACATGCTCCTACATATTTGGATAATACATATACCTTTGCAAATTTTCCACTGTCTTTGTCATAAGAAAATCACCAACTATCTTGGAAGTGTGATGGCTTATCTCATAAATTGTAACCTTCTATCATGGGGTATGCACAACCTATCCACCTTGAATAGAAAATCATTACGGAGGTGGCATTCATTTCCTTCCATGAAATTGATTTGTCTATCCTTTAACTATTGGTATATGCCTCTAAAATCTTCATCTTCATTATATTCTTCACTCAATATGTCATGACTTAAATTATCAAGTTGCATTATCACACCAACTATTGCAATATTCTTCAATTAGGGTCATGAAATTATTTTCACCACCCTGTTGGTGTCTCCTTTCTTGTACTTGACCAATAGGTGCAATTGTTGGAAGAATCCAAACCATTTATAATTGGCTTCACTGGTTTCATTTTACTTTGACCTTATAGGTACTAAAGGGTTTGATGATTAATGTTTATGATGGTTTGTTTTCCCAGGATTTCATGTTTCCACTTCTTCACGACTTGAAAAATAGAAAATATATATTTATCATATGTGGGGTAGTCGAGTATTGCTCCATGAAACAACTCATAACAATAACATATTGGTATTCCTCTTTGCATAAGCACTGCCCCCAATGCATATACACTTACATTTTTTTCTAGTTCAAATGGTCATTGTGAATTGGGCATGGATAGGATTAGAGTATTATTTATATTCCTATTCACAACTTCAAATGCTCAAGCTTGTGGCTTACCCCATTGAAAAGTATTTCCCTTGGTGGTTATGGCATGAAATGGTGTTGCTACTATTAAAACATTTTCTATGAAATCTCAAGTATTGAGTCACTTGGTCCATCCAAACTCTTGACCTCTCTCAAGATAGTGGGAATATACCATTGGTTGATGGTTGAAACCTTGTCTAGACACACTCTTGATATCCTCCTCTGATTATGTGTTCAAGATAGATTAAGGACTCTTTCCCAAACCCACATTTCTTCAAAGTTGCAATCAACTGATTGATATTTAATGTCTCTAGTGCATAGGTCACATGTGAGATGATCTTTTTCCAAGTATTATTGAATATTTGTATGTCATCAAAGTATAATAGTACAAATGACTCAATAAACTTACACCACATCATTCGGTAACTGCATGAAAGTTTCAAGTGCATTACATAATCCTAAACGCATTACTAACCACTTGTACAAACATTGCCTCGTCTTGAATGGTGTCTTCCACGCATATTTTGCTTTGATTCTTACTTGATGGTAACTTGATTTGGGTTCCATCTTGTTGAAGGACTTGGATTGTTGCAGTTGATCAAACAAGCCATCAATCTTAAGTGGCAGTTATCTATTCCAGAAGGTGATTTTGTTCAATGCACAGTAGTTAATGCACATTCTCCAATTTTTTTATTTCTTTGGCACCATGATGATGGGTGAACTACATGATGATGTAATGGGCCTGATGACTCATTGATACAATAACTATTGTAACTACTTCTTCACTCCATCTGATTCTATGATGAACTATCTATACAACCTGATTTTTTTCAATGGAAACTCCAGTAACAACTAAATATCATACTCAACCTCCCTCTTGGGTGGTATCCACTAAGGTTCTTCAAGATACTGCTTGTAGGATTTGATCAGTTTTTGTAGTTGTTGGAACCACTTGCCGCTACATTCTCTCAATTATTCCTTCATTTCCACTTCACAACCTTCTCTTAGTTTCTTTTCTTCTCTAAAAAATGACAAGACAAACTTATTTGTAGTTCCAATAATTCTCCTTTCCTAAAGAGAATTAATCAAAGAGAGTTTGTCCTTGTATTTGTGTTCATTTATGGAAAATTCCCTCCCATACTTGACAAGACGATATTAATTTTATATCCTCCTAAATATGGCATCTCTCACATATAAGTATGGGATTCCTAGAATGACTCCATGTGTGTCCAATGAAATATTTATACTATGAACTACATAGTATCCCTCTTAAGCTAATGCCACAATATTTTTCTCAATCGACTACTTCTTATTGTCCTTCCATTTTCATTGTTTATCATTTTGTTTTGTCTACTTTTGAATTCCAAACTACCACTTGTGCTTGTCTCCTTCAAGGTATTATGCGTGAACACTTACTTCATCAATTGTCTTAGGCTTGACAAGCGTTAATTGTTGATGAATCTAAGGAATCAATTATCTAAAGTACTTGATCAACATATTTGGGATTTTGAGGGAGAATCATAGTTGAAAATATATCTTCTTATGTAGTGAATTACTACATTGATTTCCCCTACCTTCACCTGAAGTGATGTCATTTAATCTATCGGTTATCCTTATAGTTGGTTGGGTAGAATAGGAAAATTTGATCATGTTATTGAACACCTCCAAATTAGTCAATTGTTGATCATTTTCTAGTGCTCTCTTGATATCATCACTCTCCCACTGTTCCAAAGCATATCCTTCAAGCTTCAACTAGGAAAATTAAATTCTTTATTTTTTGGCGACTTTGTGTATGTTGAAGTACACCTCCATCTATTGTAACCCCTAGTTCAATTTGATGGCATCAAATTCTATTGAATATGATTTGATGTTGAGATATTGTAACTTCAAAGAATATTATAATTGTACTTTATTATTCCGGAGATGTTTCATTCCTCTGTGAAGATCTTATTGTATATCCAGAGATGTTTATTCCTCCGTCGGAATGTGGTAACTTGGGTTATTAGACTTCCCTAGTGGGGGTCGGCCCTGTATGTGTTATGTGGGTCAAAGGGTTATTAGACCACCCTAGAGGGGTCGGCCCAATCAGTTGTAGTGGGGTATTTAACCCAATGGTTAAATACGAGCCTACATGTTTTGTGTAAAAGATAAGTCGGAGTAGTGTATAAATAGAGGAGGTGTATTCCTCATTTTACACACACTCACTCACTTGAGAGTGGCGCACTTGTGGAGGAGAAGTCTGCTATGGAGAAGGAGGAGCTTATGCTCAGGGTTACATCTTTTTATATTGTTGGTCATCTATATTGAGGAAGCTTTACTGGGTTTTCTACCCCATGAGGGTTTCCCAGGATAAATTTCTGTCTCTTGTGTTTATGCTGTGCTTGTTGTTTCTTCAGTGATCTTGTATATGCTATTATTGTGAAATGGAATGCAATGCTGCTATTTTTTGTCTTAGAATATTAAATCTTAACATGGTATCAGAGTTAACCTAAAGGAAGGAAATGTATCGCACTTACGACACTTGCTTTACTTACGACAATTTGAAGGTTAGGGTTTTATATAGCAAAAACCAGTCATCATGGAACTTTCACCATAAATCCATTTAGGCGAAGTTTTAGGATCTGAAACCTTTACAGCTCGTAGATAACATCTCCAGGTATATTGTGTCCAAAGGGTACCCTCAGATTTGTTGTACTTTGTAATTTATGATCAGTACAAGTTAGGGTTTCTGCCTCTTCCAGATCTCAGTCAAAATCAGGTGACCTAGGCAAAAAGGTCATAACTTGGGCTAGGAAGCTCCAAATGAAATTTCGTAAAAAGTGACAGGTAGAAAACAGACTGTACTATCTCAAGAAACGTTTTCAGAGGCCGAAGTTGAACTAGTGACACGTGCCACGCCGTACACGTTTGCTCTCCTGTTTTATCCCATAAACAGGTCACGTTGCGACACTTGGCATAACTTGGGCTAGGAAGCTCCAAATGAAATTTCGTAAAAAGTGACAGGTAGTACACAGATTGTACTATCTCAAGAAATGTTTTCAGAGGCCGACATTGAACCAGTGAAACGTGGTACGCCGTACAAGTTCGCTCTCCTGTTTTATCCCATAAACAGGTCACGTTGCGACACTTGCCATAACTCTCTCTCAGAAAATCCAATTGAGGTCAGACCTGTCGGGATGGAAAGATGATAGGTCAGGCTACCACAAAAAAAGTTTTCAGACCCTGTGGAGCAAAAAGTTTGGAGTTACAGCAGAAACAATCAGGTACATATTTCTTTCAAAACAAAATTATTTTTGGAGCACCTTCATTCATGGCTTCCGGAATTTAGGGTTTCGGAGAAAGTTAGAATTTTTGAAATAGGAAACCACGGCTGGAAGATCCTCAGAAAAATAATAGTTTAGAGCCTTGTATCGAACCTTTTGATTGGATAGAAGGGTAGAATCCATCAAACCCTAGTTCGAGTTCCTGTCCAGAAGATCCAGAAGTTTCGAAGGCAATTTTGAGGGGTCAAATTTTGGAGATTTCAAAATTGAAGTATGCTAGCAAGACACATTCTTCCATCCATTCAGAAGTGTGAAAGTCAAAGATTGAATTTTTAGGGTTTCTCTAGCAAACCCTAATCAAGCTCCAGATCAAAATTGAAGGGGAGTTGAGGCTAAGGCCTTACATAAGAAGACTACAAGAAGTCTCGACAGGTACGACTTAAGGAGGTTCAGGTATGTCTTGAAATCTGATTCTTGATTAAGTTCATGATGTGTTTGTCTTCATATTATTTATTAGTACAATCTTGATTAATGTTAGAATTGTCTTATCACCCTAGTAACAGTATGAATGCATGTGAATGATCGAAGACATTCATTGATTAGGGCTATATGATTGTACTAATGCATTATGGTGTTGTGTGAGGTTGATGTTGTCTGCTAACAAGATACAGGTACATCACAAAAGACAAATCAAGTTCCATGACCATGACAACATGAAGACAAAGACTCATCCATAATCTTTGTTCTACTTACGAGGTATGTATGACTTTGTTATATTATGCTTAACCTATGAGACATGCAGGTTCTAGCTCAGGATCTCTAAATCATTGAAGAGATTGTTTAGGTATGTTGTACATAACTAAGCAGGTATACTAATCCAGGTATGTTTTCCTATGTCAAGTTAGAATCTTACCTTGTGTTAGGATCCCTTATATAAGTATACTTGGTATGATTGGTTATGCTTATTCATAAAGTTAGTAATCAAGGGTTTATGCATATTATGTTTCTTATCTTGATGATTTAATTAACCAGAAGAGTACTATGATCAAACAAGAATATGCATGAGTAAAATAAGACTTCCTTGAAACCCTGAATACTAATGATCATGACTATACATATTCAAGATTATTTAGAATTAGAATGTTTTGAGAATATACTAATGAATGTATGTTTGTGTATGAGATCATGAGGATGACACTAGTGCACACTTGAGCATGCACAGTGGTACAAAATGAATAGAAGTTCAAAAGACATATAGAAGATCAAGCGGGAGGCAACCACACAAACATAAAAGATAAGTATTTGAGTTGTTATTTGAAATAGTAAATGATATTGCTTGTATGCATATTTGTATTCCTAGAATATATCATGCTGAGTGTAAACATTCATAGAGCATTGAACATTATACTACTAATATGCATATGATTGGTAAGTTGGACAAACATTCCATTGTTGCTTGTCTAGAATGAAACCTCTTTGCTGACATGCTGAGAGCTGTGCACACTCTCGATGGTATGTTCTGGTAGAGATGGAAGGCATCTAGATAGCCACTGTATGCATACAGGATATGGGAAAGTGTTGTGCCAAAGTATTGGTCAAAATAGTTGCATAACTATGTAAATGATATCTGTATGCATAATAGGTTATCATGTCAATATGATTTGATGATTATGAAGTATTACTAATCATGTACTTAATTTTGATTTGTAAGAAATATCATGATGAATGATGAACACTGAACAAGCGATGGATGTTCAACAAAAGGATTTACAAATCAAACACACTATAGAAGGCTTGTGGCTAGAAGATTCTCTTAGAAAGAGGAAGAGAATCATGATGAGATGTTTGCTCCAAGTGGCTAGATAAGACCATTCTCTTAATGGTGTAATTAAAGAAGAAGTGTGAATCAGGTTCTGTATGGGTTCCCAGGATCAATAATCAATTGATGAGCTTAATGATCACCATGGGTGATGTGGATCTCAACCTTTGCTACAAGGTTGAATATGGCTTCTATACACATATGACATGGATGCAAGAAGGAACTCACCACAAAGTTCGAATGATGTTGAGGCTCATATCAGTAGACCCATCTGATGAGAGATGGCACAGATAGATGGCTACAGAAATGAAAATGAAAGATCTCAGATTGATGCATTACTTTCTAGGTCTAGAAGTATGGAAAGGCTCAGAAGGAATCTTTCTCAACCAGGGAAAGTATGCTGAGAAATATTGAGAAGACTTGATGTGTTGGAATGGCCACTCTCATGGATTCCAACTTGAAGCTGTTAGTGGATGACTCATCAGAGTTGGTGGATATAACTCTGTACAGAAAAATTTATTGATGTATCTAATGAATACTAGGTCAGATATATGCTTTGCTATGAAACACCTTGAGACAGTATCTAGTGGAACCTAGACGAGTTCACCTGATAGCTGCAAAGCATGTGATGAGGTACCTAAAGGATACGATAGAATTTGATCTATGTTATCTTGGAGATCATGACTTCAAATGGCTACACAGATGTTGATTGAGCAGAAAGTGTATCAGACAGGAAGAGCACATCGAGAAGATGTTATTGTCTGGGATCAGCCATGATCTTGTTGTTTAGCAGGAAGCAGTCTAATGTGGCTCTCAGCACAAGCGGAATATATGGCTGCTTGCTCTACTAAGTTGTGAAGAAGTATGGCTTCAGGATTGTTTGACTTAGAGATAGACCCAACTATGATCCTATGTGACAAACAGAGTTGTACCAAAATGGTAGAGAATCCAGTGTTCCATGATAAGTCAAAGCACATAGAGATCTGACATTTCTATATACAAGATATGGTGCAGAAAGGAATTAAAGTTCGAATTTGTAACAAGTTGTCGATGTACTAACCAAACCTCTACCTCAAGTAAAGTTTTCCGAGACAAACTTAATATAGTTTAGAAGGACCCTCCTCGAAAGGGGGAGTGATGTGATCACTTATGATGAGATTGCCTACATCGACAGTGAGGTCGATGATGTGGATACTTATATTGGTGATGCCGATAGAGAGGTTGGTGGATGGTCCTTAGACAGGGTCTAAGTTGACGAGGGGATTGCATCATCCTTGAACACATGTTCTAAAAGGATCTGTAGACATATGTCTCTGAGAAAGACGAGGGATTGCATCATCCTTGAACACATGTTCTAAAAGGATCCGTAGACGTATGGTCTTCGAGAATGAAGTCCGTAGTGGACAGGAGGGGATTGCATCATCCTTGAACACATGTTCTAAAAGGATCCGTAGACGTATGGTATCCGAGAATGAAGTCCCTAGTGGATAGGTGGGGATTGTATCATCCTTGGGCTTCAGTCCTAAATAGATCCGTAGACAGATGTCTTCGAGAATGTGGTCCCTAGTGGACAAGGGGATTGTATCATCCCTGGACTTCAGTCCTAAATAGAACCGTAGATAGATGTCTTCGAGAATGTGGTCCCTAGTGGACAAGAGGATTGTATCATCCCTGGAATTCAGTTCTAAAGTGATCCATAGACAGATGTCTCCAAGAATGTGGTCCCTAGTGGACGAGAGGATTGTATCATCGCTGGAATTCAGTTCTAAAAGTGATCCGTAGACAGATGTATCCGAGAATGTGGTCCCTAGTGGATGAGGGGATTGTATCATCCATGGACACATGTCCTAAAAGAGATCCGTAGACATATGTCTCCGAGAAAGTGGTCCCTAGTGGACGTGATAGGACTGCATCATCCCTGAGTGTTTGGTTCAAAATGTACATGATAGGATTGCATCGTCCTTGGACTTATGTCCTAAAGTGATAAGGATTAATCATCCTGTAAGTAGATTGGGATTGCCTCGTCCCTAGACATGGTGAGATGTCTTAAAGTGATAAGGACTAATCATCCTGTAAATAGATTGGGATTGCCTTGTCCCTAGACATGGTGAGATGTATTAAAGTGATAAGGACTAATCATCCTGTAAATAGATTGGGATTGCCTCGTCCCTAGACATGGTGAGGTGTCTTAAAGTGATAAGGACTAATCATCCTGTAAATAGATTGGGATTGCCTCGTCCCTAGACATGGTGAGATGTATTAAAGTGATAAGGACTAATCATCCTGTAAATAGATTGGGATTTCCTCGTCCCTAGACATGGTGAGATGTCTTAAAGTGATAAGGACTAATCATCCTGTAAATAGATTGGGATTGCCTCGTCCCTAGACATGGTGAGATGTCTTAAAGTGATAAGGACTAATCATCCTATAAATAGATTGGGATTGCCTCGTCCCTAGACATGGTGAGGTGTCTTAAAGTGATAAGGACTAATCATCCTGTAAATAGATTGGGATTTCCTCGTCCCTAGACATGGTGAGATGTCTTAAAGTGATAAGGACTAATCATCCTGTAAACAGATTGGGATTGCATCGTCCCTAGACATGGTGAGATGTCTTAAAGTGAGAGGGACTGATCGTCCCGTAAGTGGATTAGGATTGTATCATCCTTGGACCTATGTCCTAAAGTGAGAGGGATTGATCATCCCGTAATTGGATCATGTGTATTGCAGGATATGCTGCTATTGTGTATACTTGTATTGATGAGGATACTTGTATTGATGATGTGTATACTTGTATTGATGAGGATACTTGTATTGATGATATGCATACTTGTATTGATGAGGATACTTGTATTGATGATGTGTATACTTGTATTGATGAGGATACTTGTATTGATGATATGTATACTTGTATTGATGAGGATACTTTTAGTAATGATATTTATACTTGTATTGATGATGTTGTTGATCGTAATGATCTAGATGACGATGATGTTGATCGTGATGATCCAGATGATCCAGATGTTGTAGATCGTGATGATCCAGATGCTGTAGATCAAGATGATCCAGATGTTGTAGATCGTAATGATCCAGATACTATAGATCGTGATGATCCAGATGCTGTAGATCGAGATGATCCAGATGCTGTAGAACGTGATGATCCAGATACTGTAGATCGTGATGATCCAGATGCTGTAGATCGAGATGATCCAGATGCTATAGATAGAGATTATCCAGATGTTGTAGAACATGACGATCCAGATATTGTAGATCATGATGATCCAGATGCTGTAGATCGAGATGATCCAGATGCTGTAGATCGAGATGATCCAGATGCTGTAGATCGAGATGATCCCGATGCTGATGATCATATGATGACGATGCTGATGATCGTAAGGATCCAGATGTTGATGTTGTTGTAGCTGTTCGAGTGCTGCAGAAGATAAAGACTCAGTACTGAAGATGTTGATGTTCCAGTAACTAGTTGAGTTACTGATGATGTTGAGAAAGCTTCCAATGATTTATAGATGTATCATGTATGATGTAGATGACTCCTTGCTCGTGCAGATGTTGTTATAATATCCTTCTCGTTAAGGGGGAGTGTTGAGATATTGTAACTTCAAAGAATATTATAATTGTACTTTATTATTCCGGAGATGTTTCATTCCTCTGTGAAGATCTTATTATATATTCGGAGATGTTTATTCCTCCGTCGGAATGTGGTAACTTGGTTTATTAGACTTCCCTAGTGGGGGTCGGCCCTGTATGTGTTATGTGGGTCAAAGGGTTATTAAACCACCCTAGAGGGGTTGGCCCAATCAGTTGTGGTGGGGTATTTAACCCAATGGTTAAATACGAGCCTACATGTTTTGTGTAAAAGATAAGTCGGAGTAGTGTATAAAGAGAGGAGGTGTATTCCTCATTTTACACACACTCACTCACTTGAGAGTGGCGCACTTGTGGAGGAGAAGTCTGCTATGGAGAAGGAGGAGCTTATGCTCAGGGTTACATCTTTGTATATTGTTGGTCATCTATATTGAGGAAGCTTTACTGGGTTTTCTACCCCATGAGGGTTTCCCAGGATAAATTTTCGTCTCTTTTGTTTATGCTATGCTTGTTGTTTCTTCAGTGATCCTATATATGCTATTATTGTGAAATGGAATGCAATGTTGCTATTTTCTGTCTTAGCATATTAAATCTTAACATTTGATTTCCACCTTCATCTCTACATAGAGATATACCTAGTGTAGCCTAATGTGGTTGGATTCTCCCACCTCTTCCTCCATCTTGAACTCTGAATATGTTCTCCATGCGAAGTATTTAATAAGGGTGATTCCTTACCCTTTTTTACCAATAGTTGTGTAAATATCACTATCAATAACACAATGCTCTACTCCAACTGAGCAAACCTTACTTTTGGATTTTTTGTCATGTTCCTCATGGTGCCCCCCACCATTTTTTATCTTATGTTTCTCTATAGTCCCGACAAAAATGATGTTCTACTTCTTTGGAATTCACTATGGGTGTTTACCTTACAAGTCTCCAATTATTTTCAAACTTGGGACCTAATAGCATATGGTCTATAAATGGTGGGATTATGGCCTATCTATTTCACTAGCAAGGATTCCAGAGAAAATTTTGAATCTCCCTCAATTCTTATGAATTCTTTCAATGTTGAGGTAACAACTATGAGTATAAACTAGTCTACAGCTCGTGACTTTAAAGGATAAGCTAGATATAATCCTTGAATAACACTAAGCTCAAAGGTCTCACTTGCAAATATTGTAATATGCATATTCAAATTTCAACTCAAGATTATAATACAAACAAATCCTCATATATATAAAATATTCCCAAGGTGAGTTGAATTTCGCATGAAATACTTTCTTATATAGCGTGTTCACATGTATTAAGATGTATGCATGATATGAAGTGATTGTTGGAAAAACATGACATGCTAGTTCATCACACTTCTAGATCTTCTAGAGACAGATAGTTGATATTTGAAAAGAAGAGATGACTAAGTGGTCAACTAATGGTTCAATTAGGATTTCGACTTGTTGGACTGACCAACCAATGGAGGAGTTGACTAGATGACCAACTAATTGGGAAACTAGAATAGAACCATCGACTATGGCACAATGACATGGTTGAATTCAATTAGGTCATTATGTGCTATGACCCAAGTATGTGGATACATTATTCCTCAATTCAAGGGATTTGGTTACATATTCAAGCTATAAAAGGATGACCCTAATGTGAGAATTCTATGGTAGTGATACCATGTAATAATTCAACAAGCCAAGAACATTGAAACAGAAAAGTCCTCACTAAAAGATTGCTCAAAGATTTGCATAATGGAGAAGAAAAACTGAAAGCAAAATTATGTGAGACTGAACACAATTAATGTCAATTCCACGATTATGTTATTGACCAATAAGAGTACAATAAATAATAAATCTCAGGAGAGAAAATAGAATGCCTTAAAGGAAAGTTTAAAAAACTCACAAAAGCAGGCTTACTAAAAGCTAAAAAACCCCAAGGTAGCGAAAGAACCTTCCGAGTATGTCAAGAGGCTCACAAATTAGCTAAATATGGTATGGAATCTAGTGAGTGATGAAAACGGAATGTGATGATGACTTTTGGAGAGAATAAAAGTAAGGAGGGTGAGTTCGCCAAGTAAAGACAATTTTCTAGTCAAACTAGCTTTACCTTATCCACTAGAAAATAGAAAAATTAGGATAAAGTTGTCTAAAGAAGGAAAGCACACTTATAATCTAGGAATAGAAAGAAATAAGACATAATCATGAAATAACTTATCCATGATATACCCAAGTGCACCCTAGTGACTCATGATGGCATGTGGTGGCACTAGAAGACAAAATTAGGCCAACTACCTAGTCTAAACCTAGGAAATTAATCAAAAATTATTAATATATTCTATCCTAAGTATAAAGTGGGTTCTTAATGTTCCAACACCCCCCCTTAATCCTTATTGAGAGTGAGTAAAGTATTGTTAGGGACAAAGAAACAAGGATTATGGTCACCCCATTACAATTATTATATGTCCATGTAACTAGGGAAATAGGGAAAACCTCATGGGAATAAAACCCTCCCTAAAAAATGGACATGTACACACCAAAAAAAATTCTTCTAATACAAAATCAAGTAGGTGTGAACTTGAATAGATGTCTGGAGGTATCTTCCTCTTGAAAAGAAGAGAAATTTGCTCAACTAGCTCAGGTACATAGGCAGCTGCATAATGAACAATGTAGCCATGTAGGTAAGATACAAAACACTGATGTAAGAGCATAAGTGGGCATAAGTGGATGATAATCAAACTTGAAAATCAGATTGATATCAATTCTAAATGAGGCTTGTGATGCTAGAGCAATCAACTTCAAACAATTAGAAGTAAAATCAGCTCCACGAAAATTTGGATTGTCTTGAAACTTTGAACTAGAAAAGGTTGTAGCAGCTCTAAGAGTGATGAAAATAGGTTCCAAAATATATTTGGACATGAAATACTATCTAGAATAAGATCCAAAATAGGTACTATCAGGTCCAAAAGTGAGGAAAAAGAGTTCACAAAATTCCAATTCAATGGCAGTGTCTCCATCTTCAGTCGAACAATGAGGGAGTGTGCTAGTCTCCTTAAAGGAATAAGTAGAAGGATTCAGATCAGAAATAGAGAGTGTATGTGCAGAAATATCAAAGCATGATATAGAATTCAAAAAATCCAAATGATCATGATCATAGTGCACACCATCTTCATGAGAAGTGAGCACATGATCAACATAAACCAGTAATGTATCCTTAAAATCATCATTAGAAGATTGATAGGAGATCAATGGGTGAATAGAATATTCTTCAACATGTGCAGTTTGAATGTATTCTTCATGTGAATCAGATTAATGAGAATGATATAAATCATACCTGATTTCAACTTCAAGAGCAACAAAAGAAATACGATCAATTCAAACTGGATTAGTTGTTGAATTTTATGTCATTTCTTCTTCTTCTTTCACAACTTCAATAGAGAAACTTGAGGTAGAGACATTAGTGAATTCAATTAGCAGATTAGAGGAGGTATATATGATTGATTTTCTCTCCATATGGCTGATCTATTCCTCATATATCATCTTTCCAAATGCTCTATCCAATCTGTTCTAGAGATCACTTGGGTGTTCAGCTTCATCAATGAGGTAGTGCATTCTAGGAGGAATTGCGAAACACATTGCTCCAAAATATCTATCACAATTATTTTACCAAATCTTCTTCTCTTCATCGGATATAGGATTTTTCATAGCTCCAACTGACACATCAAATATCTCAGGGATCTCGAGATATGCAACCATATTCAATTGCTTTTAGAATAGTTGAATGGTGACAGAGGAGGAATTGATCTTAAATCCATGAAGTTGTACTTGCAAATCAAACTTTGAAACTTATATCGAAATACTCATATGAATCTAAGCTATGAGCTCCCTGATCTCTGATACCATGTGATAATTCTATGGTAATGATACCATGTCAGAATTCAACAAGCCAATAATCTTGAAACAGAGAAGTCCTCACTAAAAGATTTGCTCAATTGAAAAGAAAAACTGAAAGAAGAATTATGTGAGACTGAACACAATTAATGTCAATTCCATGATTATATAATTGAATAATAAGAGTACAATAAATAATACATCTTAGGAGATAAAATAGAATGCCTTAAAGGGAATTTTAAAAAGCTCACAAAAGGCAGGCTTACTAAAATCTAAAAAACCCCAAGGTAGTAAAAGCACCTTCCAAATATGTCAAGAGGATCACAAATTTGCTAAACATGGTATGGAAGCTAGTGAGTGATGAAAATGGAATATGATTATGACTTTTGGAGAGAATAAAATCAAGGAAGGCGAGTTGGCCTAGTAAAGACAGTTTCCTAGTCAAACTAGCTTTACCTTATCCACTAGAAATCAGAAAAAGAAGGGCAACTCTTTCTAAAGAAGGAAAGCACACTTCGAAGTCAGGAATAGCAAGAAATCGGATAGAGTCGGGAAATATCTTATCCAGAATCTACCCAAGTACACCCTAGTGACTCATGATGGCATGTGGTGGCACTAGAAGACAAAATTAGGCCAACTACATTGTCTAAACATAGGAAATTAATAAAAAGTGATTAATGTATTTTATCCTAAGTCTAAAGTGGGTTTTTAATGTTCAAACACCTATGGGTTGAATACATGGTGAATTGTGGCTAATAAACAATGAATTTTGATGTATTAGCAATTGTTATATGTTGTTCTTGAATCTTGAAATGGTGTCTATTGATAACACCTCTTCTTGGAAAATTAGCTCTGTAATCTTTCTAATTCCCTGGTTTCTCCAATAGATGGAAATGATACAACTACTTTTAATAAAATATATTAACATAATATTCCCCAGACAAATTGGACCAAAAAATGTTGAATCGGTAGAAGGAAAGAGAAACTAGAGAATTTATGGTTTCGCTTGATGACTCCCTTGATGGCACAGACCACTAGCAAGCAAACAATCCAACAACCATGCAAATTCCTAGAAATCATTCACACATTCTCAAGGAAGAGAGTGGTGGTCTATCAAGAAGCGTATAACTTATATGGATTGCATATGAGCACCCATGAACTCAAGTAAACTTATAAAATCTTGAATTTAATTTAGGAGTTGCATACAACCTCTAATTCATCCCTTAGTGTTGTGTGAAGGAGGGGTTTTCTACCAACGGTACCAAAGGCTAAATGTGTTTTTCTTTAGGATTAAATTTAGAAAATCGGTTGTTTAATTATAACATCCATATGATGGCATCCATTGATTTCTTGTCAATAAGGAATGGACAAATATTATTTCATTAATGTTGCATTCATAAAGTATTAATGGATAATAAATATTCTAAGTGAGACAAAAAGGAATCTAATGACAAACACATCTTTAAACCAATAATATAAACACAAGTAGCATTTTGAATACAAAGAAGAGCTTCCTTAACTCACACACATAATTTTAACATAGCCATAGAGAAAACTCATAACACAAAGACATGGTACTTACCCTAGAAACCCAAAAGGGAAAACCAACATTCGATTAGATTTAGTTGGTCTTTTTATTTCTTGACAATTATGCATGTTACAATACCATCTAGATATATGGTACATTATCCATCTTCAAATTGGAGTTTGGGCAACAATTCCTCTCAATATTCACCAATAACCCTTTCTCCTTTGTGTTGGATGAATAAATAGGAAAATGGATCTATTGGGGGCTCGATTGGAAAGCCAAGCATACCCAAGTCATCAACTTCCCCACACCCAACTTTGGCCTTCTCTCTATATTTTCTAAAATAGCACTTTGGAGTGTAGTTCTAATATTTTTTATTTTTTAAAATGTCTTTTGCTTTTTTCTTCTCTATTTTTTTCTCTTTTAATTTTGTTCATGTGCATACATTATGATTACAATGTAAAATGAAGGCTTGGAAACCAGTCAAAATGGCATGGGGCCCTTCATATTAGAAACCATATCTCCTACCTCATCCATAGTATCAAACTTTGATTTGTCGATCCTCATGGTAACCTGAGTTGATAGCCAATTGTGTTATTCTATGGATCCAATTTAGACCACAATAGATTTTTGTTAATGTTAACTGATATGTTCATATTTCCCACTTAACTAAGTGATTTGGGTTCTCTTAATTCATTCCTAATTTATTTCTTCATCCCCTCTAACTTTGTGCATCTTTGTCATTATTTTCAACTTCTCAAAAATGCTTTCTTTATG
This sequence comes from Larix kaempferi, assembly GCA_027924585.1. Taxonomy (NCBI): domain Eukaryota; kingdom Viridiplantae; phylum Streptophyta; class Pinopsida; order Pinales; family Pinaceae; genus Larix; species Larix kaempferi. Next base: position 2,473,838 of record BSBM01000579.1, on the reverse strand, counting down.
TGTTTGATTGTTCAACATCCATATATATTGTAAACACTTTCGACTAATTTATATCATTTTGTTATAACTCTTTTATGTATGATTGTTTTGCATGTTTTTATGTCTTTATACTCATTTACCTAGACTATTTACACCACAATCAATATTTATGATGTTTTGTGTTGTTCATGAACTTTTTGTAAGCGTATTTATATTTCTCTTTACCCCTATGGTTGTTTGGTTCATTTATAATTACTTTTTAGTTATTTCCTTTAGGCTACATAGACTATAGTAATTGGCTCATCTTTAATTATTTTCATAAACATCAAAATATTATATATGTAGCTACTCTAAGTTTTCTCCAATAAATGTCTAAACCACTTTATGATAACCAATGAAAACTATTAACTACTTTATATCCACTAATAAAAAAATTTCTCCACTTATTTGGACTCATATTGAAGTGAATTCATATCAAATGATTGACTTCCATGAAATAAAAATTGTTCATTATGTATATATAGTGGATTACCACCTAAATATCTGAGGTAAACTATTGCTACAATTAATTTTAGCATTATTTTCACATTACATTTCTTTGTTGCCTCAACTACCTAAGGTTTTCTTGTGATATTAGATATTCTGACTTGTATGACTTGTATCTATTGGATGTTGACACCTTCACCTTGCATATATGTGATGACACTACCTTCATAAGGCCTTTTGAGTTCACCACCTTCACATTGTTTCCAAAGGTCATGTTTTAGGCTTACATCCTTCAAGTATGGCTTTCAAGCTTGATAGCTCAATTGTCTTTTTATGCTTTAATGATGTAGCATCTGTGAGGAAGGGAAGATGAATCTCAACTTCTTATGTAGATTGCTCGATTGATAGATCTATTCTAATTTTTTCTTCTTTAGTGATGTTGTGAAAGAACCCATGGGAAAGGAAAGATGAATGTCAACTTCTTCTCTAGATCACTCCATCACTCCATATTTTAAATATGACTTGTCATATGAAGTATTGTTCTATTAGGCTTATCCTGCAAAAAAATATTCATTGCCATATGTTTCAAGTGAAAAACAAATTACATTTTTTTTAGTTCAGAAGGTTGGATGAGATTTAGATAAGGATACAACAAAGACTAAATGAACATTTATGTCACTATTTATAGATAAGCATATCAAATTTTTCCAATGAATAGGAAGAAAACGCTTCAACAACTACACTAAAATTCAAAGGACATTACTAGCAAGACACATTATTACATAAATACTTATCAGGTCAAAATATTATTAATTCAATAATTTGTCTTCTCATGTTATTACTCATTTTCTACTTACTCCCTAGTCTCATAGTTGACATTTTCTGTATTGGAAAACAAAATATTCACCATGCACTATGGTAGTATTAAATCAATAAAAAATCTAAATCTTAGAAACATAAAACAATCTAATATGCAAATCTTTTATAGATGTTTAATTGTTCAAAAGAAGGAAAACTCATTCAAATTGAAACATGTTTTTTCATTATCTAAGCATTTTGTTGGAAGAAGTGTGGTAAAGCAAGAAACTTTCAATACATCAAGTTACAACCACTCGCAATTCAATGAAGGAATGAGTCACATGCCTACCATACACATTCATATGATACCATTATAATCATGCCCTTAAAGTAAGTGTGAACAAACAATTATTTGCAAAGGTAAATGACCAATCCATTATTAGCTTCATTTCACAACCCATAAACCAATTCAACCACCAAGCCATATTATATCTTTTAGGGCATTCATTATCATCTTGAATATGCTTTCACAATTGATAGGGGGCCACCAACTGTCAAAATGCACACAATGTCAATACTTTAGATCTTAGCTCATAGGAAATGTATTTATATAATAAGCATTGAGAAACCATATAGAGAAAGTTAGTGGTAGAAAGAAGTTTTGAAGTATGAAATGAAATCAAAATCTAAAATGATCTATTAGAGATTAAAAGGTACAATTACAACTCAATGAACCAAGCCGAAATAACTAATATAATCATATTAATGACAATTACTGTTGAAATTTGGTTGAGCTTTGATCTTTAATTATTTTAGATGTAGAGACTTGAAGCAATGAGACAATTCAATACATGAAATTCATACAACCATAACACAAGATATACCCTAGTAAAAATCCTCAAAATTATGAGAACAAAAACACCGGCAATTCTTCTTAGTATAATATAATGGATAGCAGAGAATGATTTCTTTTACAACATAGCAGATTTATTTCAGAATATAAGAGATCACCAAACATCTTGGTGATGATAAGAAATCAATAGAGAAGAGAGATCAATCGAACATGTCCCAACATAACAATAACAAGCACGAACAATACCCTGCACAAAGAGAAGCGCCTTGCCGTCAATGGAGAAGAGAATTCGCTTCACACTAAATTCAACAATCTTGTATATCATATTTATACATTCTTCTCTTCTATTTTTAACTTCTAACTTCAGAATAAACTCGCCCTCAAACTAGATGTATTAATCTTGCATGGAGTGGTGCGCCCCACTTCTCATACAGTGCTTCATCTCACTGAGTTGTCACTTAGGATGAACTCGCCTCTTAACTAAAATCTTGATCACTTAGTTAGATGGCTAACTTATGTGTCGACATGCAAGTGTTAAAACTCATGTGTCATATTTTAGTTTAACATAAGTGTCGTCATGCAATAAAACTTAGTGAACTAGATCTTTTTTTTTTTCACTTAGTTAACTCTCTTTAACTGAAGTGATGTCTTTTAGTTTAGTGAAAACACTTTAGTTAACTAGTCCTTTTTATTTATCACTTAGTTAACTGATATCATGCCAATTGATTTACTTGAAGTGATCACTGTGAGTTCTTTATTTAACTTATACATATCTTTAATTGATGCTTTAATTGAAGCATTGATACTTAATTGAAGCTTTATAACTGAAGCTTTAATAATTCGAGTTCTCTTTAATTAGTTGAAGTTTCTGCATGGGAAATTTTGAATTCTCTTGATCTCTATGCTTTATCTTTTATTTCTTTATCTCTTAGCGCATGGTCATTATGTGCTAACTTTAATTATTCATCACATTACATTATACTAAGAAGAATTATCGGATGTTGTGATCATATTATATTATTCTGGACCAAATGATCATATGCTAAACTAATTCACTTTAGAGGTGATCAATATATAAAGGAGACTTAATAGAAATCTAGTGATCATTGTTAATAATATATCACACAACATTAAATTCTTTTAACAAGTAAAGCATGACCTTTATACGAAATTTCCACCTCTATACGAGAGATCCATCTCATGGATACCTTTATACGGAAGGTTCACCTCTATATGGGAGGTCCATCTCACGGATACCTTTATATGGAAGGTTCACATGATAAACATGACTTGATACAAAGAAGTTCGGAGCCTTGTCCAACGTGACTTTACAACATCATTACTTTGATCAATTACCTCTATATGAGAGGAATAACCTTTACATGGAATGGAATCAAGGTGCTCACCTCTATACAAGAGGATCAATCTTGACTACACAATATTGGTTCGGAGAATGTCTCCTGATTCTGTATATTTAACACTCCCTCTCAGCGAGGGAGGCATTTTCTTCCATACCAAGCTTGTCTCAGAAGTACCTGAACTTCATCCCTGACAAAGGCTTTGTTAACACATCTGCAATCTACTCATCAATAGCAAAGTACTAAAGTTTCACTGTACCTTTCTGGACCATGTATCGGATGAAGTGATACTTCATTTCAATATGCTTCGACTTTTCATGAAACACTGGGTTTTCAGAAAGCTTGATGCAACTCTGATTGTCACACCTAATAACTGTAGGTTCAACATTTTCACCGAACAACCCTGCAAGTAGCTTTCTGAGCCATGCGTCTTCTCAGTAGGAAACACTAGTAGCTATGTATTATGCTTCGGTAGTGCTTTGGGATACGGATCCCTGCTTCCTGTTGGACCAAGATATCATAGTTGATCCTAGGATATAACAGTAGCCAGATGTGCTCTTACAGTCCACAATTCTTCCTCCCTAGTCTGAGTCTGTATAACCAAGTAACATGACTCCTCCACTGGAGGAATATCTGATTCCATATGAAATTGTACCTCGAAGGTACCTAAGCACATGCTTAGCAGTTGTCCAGTGTTTGTGTCTTGTATTAGACATAAATTGACTCAAAATGCTCACAGCATAGCATATATCAAGCCTTGAAAGTATCAAGTACATTAGCGAGCCTATAAGTTGTCTATACAAAGTGGGATCTACTGGATCTGATCCAGATCCCGAATCATGAAGTTTCCTCAAATTGGAAACCATCGGTGTAGTCATAGATTTGCAATCTATCATTCCAAACCTGAGCAATATATCCACACTATAATTCCCTTGAGATAGAAAAAATTCATATTTTCTTTGCTAGATCTCAAGGCCAAGAAAGGAGTGCATTAGAACTAAGTCTTTCATCTCAAACTCTGAGGTTAGCTCCCTCTTACACCAAGCAATCATATGTTCCTCTCCAGTGAGAAACAAATCATCAACATACAGAACCAATATCAACAGTTGGTTCTTCACTACTTTGAAGTACAAATTTGGATTAGCTTCACTCTTATAGAAACCCAATTTCTAAAGGTAGCTATCAATTCTGGAGTACTAAGCCTTGGGGGCTTTCTTAAGCCCATATAGAGATTTCTTTAGCTTGCAAACATGGGACTCCTTCCCATGCACCAAAAATCCTTCAGGATGTTGAATATAAACGTCTTCCTCAACCTCACCATTGAGTAAAGTTGTCTTGACATCCATCTGGTGAAGTTTCCATCCTAGAATAGATGCAAGTGCAATCATTGCTCGGATTGTGGTGTACCTTAACACAGGGGAAAATGTCTCATCATAATTGATGCCTTATTTATGAGAGAAACCTATGGCAACAAATATGGATTTATACTTCTCAATTCTAACATATGCAACATGATTTGCATATATCAGGCCTCGAAAGTATCAAGTACATTAGCGAGCCTATAAGTTGTCTATACAAAGTGGGATCTACTGGATCTGATCCAGATCCCGAATCATGAAGTTTCCTCAAATTGGAAACCATCGGTGTAGTCATAGATTTGCAATCTATCATTCCAAACCTGAGCAATGTATCCACACTATAATTCCCTTGAGATAGAAAAAATTCATATTTTCTTTGCTAGATCTCAAGGCCAAGAAAGGAGTGCATTAGAACTAAGTCTTTCATCTCAAACTCTGAGGGTAGCTCCCTCTTGCACCAAGCAATCAGATGTTCCTCTCCAGTAAGAAACAAATCATCAACATACAGAACCAGTATCAACGGTTGGTTCTTCACTACTTTGAAGTACAAATTTGGATTAGCTTCACTCTTACAGAAACCCAATTTCTGAAGGTAGCTATCAATTCTGGAGTACCAAGCCCTGGGGGCTTTCTTAAGCCCATATAGAGATTTCTTTAGCTTGCAAACATGGGACTCCTTCCCATGCACCAAAAATCCTTCAGGATGTTGAATATAAACCTCTTCCTCAACCTCACCATTGAGAAAAGTTGTCTTGACATCCATCTGGTGAAGTTTCCATCCTAGAACAGATGCAAGTGCAATCATTGCTCGGATTGTGGTGTACCTTAACACAAGGAAAAATGTCTCATCATAATTTATGCCTTATTTATGAGAGAAACCTATGGCAACAAATATGGATTTATACTTCTCAATTCTACCATATGCAACATGATTTACATATATCAGGCATCGAAAGTATCAAGTACATTAGCGAGCCTATAAGTTGTCTATACAAAGTGGGATCTACTGGATCTGATCCAGATCCCGAATCATGAAGCTTCCTCAAATTGGAAACCATCGGTGTAGTCATAGATTTGCAATCTATCATTCCAAACCTAAGCAATCTATCCACACTATAATTCCCTTGAGATAGAAAAAATTCATATTTTCTTTGCTAGATCTCAAGGCCAAGAAATGAGTGCATTAGAACTAAGTCTTTCATCTCAAACTCTGAGGTTAACTCCCTCTTGCACCAAGCAATCAGATGTTCCTCTCCAGTGAGAAACAAATCATCAACATACAGAACCAGTATCAACGGTTGGTTCTTCACTACTTTGAAATACAAATTTGGATTAGCTTCACTCTTACAGAAACCCAATTTCTGAAGGTAGCTATCAATTCTGGAGTACCAAGCCCTGGGGGCTTTCTTAAGCCCATATAGAGATTTCTTTAGCTTGCAAACATGGGACTCCTTCCCATGCACCAAAAATCCTTCAGGATGTTGAATATAAACCTCTTCCTCAACCTCACCATTGAGAAACGTTGTCTTGACATCCATCTGGTGAAGTTTCCATCCTAGAACAGATGCACGTGCAATCATTGCTCGGATTGTGGTGTACTTGAACACAGGGAAAAATGTCTCATCATAATTGATGCCTTATTTATGAGAGAAACCTATGGCAACAAATATGGATTTATACTTCTCAATTCTACCATATGCAACATGATTTGCATATATCAGGCCTCGAAAGTATCAAGTACATTAGCAAGCCTATAAGTTGTCTATACAAAGTGGGATCTACTGGATCTGATCCAGATCACAAATCATGAAGTTTCCTCAAATTGGAAACCATCGGTGTAGTCATAGATTTGCAATCTATCATTCCAAACCTGAGCAATATATCCACACTATAATTCCCTTGAGATAGAAAAAATTCATATTTTCTTTGCTAGATCTCAAGGCCAAGAAAGGAGTGCATTAGAACTAAGTCTTTCATCTCAAACTCTGAGGTTAGCTCCCTCTTGCACCAAGCAATCAGATGTTCCTCTCCAGTGAGAAACAAATCATCAACATATAGAACCAATATCAACGGTTGGTTCTTCACTACTTTGAAGTACAAATTTGGATTAGCTTCACTCTTATAGAAACCCAATTTCTGAAGGTAGCCATCAATTCTGGAGTACCAAGCCCTGGGGGCTTACTTAAGCCCATCTAGAGATTTCTTTAGCTTGCAAACATGGGACTCCTTCCCATGCACCAAAAATTCTTCAGGATGTTGAATATAAACCTCTTCCTCAACCTCACCATTGAGAAAAGTTGTCTTGACATCCATCTGGTGAAGTTTCCATCCTAGAACAGATGCAAGTGCAATCATTGCTCGGATTGTGGTGTGCCTTAGCACAGGGGAAATTGTCTCATCCTAATTGATGCCTTATTTATGAGAGAAACCTATGGCAACAAATATGGATTTATACTTCTCAATTCTAACATATGCAACATGATTTGCATATATCAGGCCTCGAAAGTATCAAGTACATTAGCGAGCCTATAAATTGTCTATACAAAGTGGGATCTACTGGATCTGATCCAGATCTCGAATCATGAATTTTCCTCAAATTGGAAACCATCGGTGTATTCATAGATTTGCAATCTATCATTCCAAACCTGAGCAATATATCCACACTATAATTCCCTTGAGATAGAAAAAATTCATATTTTCTTTGCTAGATCTCAAGGCCAAGAAAGGAGTGCATTAGAACTAAGTCTTCCATCTCAAACTCTGAGGTTAGCTCCCTCTTGCACCAAGCAATCATATGTTCCTCTCCAGTGAGAAACAAATCATCAACATACAGAACCAATATCAACGGTTGGTTCTTCACTACTTTGAAGTACAAATTTGGATTAGCTTCACTCTTACAGAAACCCAATTTCTGAAGGTAGCTATCAATTCTGGAGTACCAAGCCCTAGGGGCTTGCTTAAGCCCATATAGAGATTTCTTTAGCTTGAAAACATGGGATTCCTTCCCATGCACCAAAAATCCTTCAGGATGTTGAATATAAACCTCTTCCTCAACCTCACCATCGAGAAAAGTTGTCTTGACATCCATCTGGTGAAGTTTCCATCCTAGAACAGATGCAAGTGCAATCATTGCTCGGATTGTGGTGTACCTTAACACAGGGGAAAATGTCTCATCATAATTGATGCCTTATTTATGAGAGAAACCTATGGCAACAAATATGGATTTATACTTCTCAATTCTACCATATGCAACATGATTTATCTTGTAAAGCCATCTGGAAGTCACAATGGACTTCCCATCAAGTTTGGGAACAACCTCCCAAAAATCATTCTTCATTATATATTTTTCCTCTTTTTCCATTACATCTTTCCAAACTTGTTTCTTTGTAGCTTCTTCATATGAGGATGTTTCTGAATCACTGATGTGACTCATCAGTGCAACATACCCTGAATATTTGTCAGGTTACTTGCGCTCTGGATGAGTCTGCTGGTGCTCCATGTTTCTCTACATTTTTTAAGATGTCTCAGCACTAAGCAGATATTCTTTTAGCAAGAGGTTCATCAGGTAACCTCTCAACTAGTTCTATTGGTTATTTAGGAGGTAGAAAATCTTAGGCATCTTCTGGTTTCTCCCTCTCTAACTATGAAGGGGGAGAATTAGACTCGGGATCCTCCATATTCAAATCACATTGAATCTCTTTCGATCTATTGAAAGCAGCTTCCTCATGGAAGGTAACATATTGGCTGACTTCAATGTGTCTCTCACCAGATACATATATTTGGTATGCTTTGGATGACTCACTATAACCCACAAAGGTTCCTTCCTTTCCAAAAGGCTACATCTTTGTTCTTTTTTATTTCGGTACATGAATGTATACTGGGCTCCCAAATATCCTCAAGTGTGAGAAGTCTAGCTTCTCACCGGTGAACACTTTTTCTAGTGTCTTCTCATCTAGAATGGCATGCGGGCTTCTATTATGGATGTGCAAAGTTGTACGAGTGGCTTCTGCCCATAATGAGGTAGACATATCTTGATCATGCATCATGGCTTTTGGAGCCTCACATATGGTTATATTATTTCATTCGGAAACCCCATTTTGTTGAGGTTTGGATGGTACTGTTAGCTGTCTACATATTTATGCATCACTACATATCTCATTAAATGCATGTGAATCAAATTCACCTCCATTATCATACCTTAATGCATGGATGTGCTTTTCTTTCTGATTTTCAACTAGGGCTTTTGTTTGAGGGACAATCCACTCGAGTGGACGCGAGCCGGATCTCCCTAGCTCAATGTGAGTCTAGAACAAATAGTACAGACTACAAACTACTTTCCTAGATCTGATTAAGGATCAAGTAACTAGATGTCTTACCTTAACTTCGCAGTCATTTCTCCTGGATGTTGCTCCATGCCTCACAGTCGTCAGATCTCAGCTGCAAGACCTGTCAAGACACATAGAACAATGCAAACAAGTAAAGACCATCTATACAATAAAAGATCTAAGTTAATAGTTAAGCAGGTAAACTACACAATATCATTACACATAAACAATATTGGTGGAAAGCGTTTGTATTACTGTAAATATAGGGAAAGTACATAGGTAAGAATGACTACAATCAAATATTAATGTAGTAGCCCTTCTCCATCCAATCCAATTGCCATATCCTCCCAAGGAAGTGTGAGTATCTCAATGGATGAATTAGAGATCTCTCCAAGATTGATTTCACTAGCATGTAGACACTATAGACTTCCTCTCTTTGGAGAGGGGTAGAGCTTCACTTATATAGGACTAAGTGGATAGGGTATGGATAAGGTAGGTTGAGATATGGTAGGAGAGAGATAGGGGATCCCCCCAAGAGGTTAGGAACCAAGTGCGATCTCCCCCCAAGAGGTCAGGGATAAGGATCCAAGTCAGCAGGCTTCGAGAATGAGCTTGAAGGACCTATTTTTGTCCATTAACTAACTTTGTCGCACCCTGCAGTAGAGCAAGATGCGACGTCACAGGTTGCATGAGTGCAACCTGCGACGACCTATCTAAACGTAGCATAAATGCAATGGTATCCCTTCCAGGTAAATGAATTAGCCAATGAAACTTTTGGGATGTATACACTGAATCTCTTGATGGTAGGATTTTAGGTGTAACAACTTTAAAGTCTTTAAATTTGCTAAGAGTTTCACTTTTAGGCTTCATGAAATAAATCCATGACTGCCTAGAAAAATCATCTATGACTAGTACATCATATAAGAAGACACTCAGGGAGGGGGATTACATGGGACCACATACATCGGAATGTATTAAATATAAAATCCTTTTAGATCTAGTAGAAATACTAGAAACAATTTTCTTAACATTCTTCCCAAGTGCATAACCTCGACATACACTATCATGCTCAAAATCAAATACGGGCATACCTTTTACCATCTTTTGAAGTCTTGGTAGCACTTTGTAGTGTAGGTGTCCAAGCCTTCAGTGCCATATATTGCATATATTGATAGTGTTGTGAATCATAGCTTGAATGTACTTCCCAGGTACCTTGTAGAGTCCTCCCTTTCAAACTCCAATCAGAGCAGTAGATTCTAGGATTTTGTTCTTCGGCTATAAAAGTGCTTTGTTATCCATGAATATAACTCGGAATCCTTTGTCTTCAAGAACTGAAACAGAGAGGAGGTTAGGGTGGGTTTTCGGATAATCCACGGTCAACATTTTTGTCATCGACGTTTCGAATCCTCAGCTGGATTCATCATCAGGACAAGATATATGTAGAGAAGTTGCTAGTGAGGCGTATAAATAACGAAATGGATGCCCAATCCTTTCCCCTTCCGACCTGTCTCTTCATCTTCATCTTTCTCTCGTTCTTTTAAAATAAGACCAGAAACCCTAAGTAGAGAGAAAATTAGTGCCAAGAATAATAAACATGGAATAATAAGCATGACATCAAAGTAATTAATAATTTCTCCATAATGAGTAATAATAAAAACCCTAATGACCATTAATTCAAATAATACTCATAAATAATACTCATAAATACTCAGAGAGGAGGTTGTTCTTAAATCCTGGAACATATTGAATTTCCTCCACATGTAGAATATCATCGGTGCTCAGTTGGAATGAGGTGGATCCAACTCCTTGGATCGAATTAGTTGAGTTGTCCCCCAACTCTACCATGCATGTGAATTCTTTGTCTTTTAGATCGGTGATGGTACTCTTGTAACTAGTCATATTTTTGGATGCACCACTTTCAATCAACCATGTGTCTACATTTGTGATAACGGATCTCGAAAGGGATGAGATAAGATAATACTCCCTTCGTGTCTCCTTTTATTTGGATGCATTCTTTTGAGTGATTTCATCTTCTATGGCGGTAGAAGCATGAAACTTTCCTTTCTGCTTTTCTCTATAATCTCTCGAGAAACCTTTTTTTTGCAATTGAAGCATCTAGCTTTTGACTTGTCAAATCCTTTGTTGCACTCCTTCTTCTTTTAATGAGAGAACTTCTTTTGGAGCAAGGGTTTCTTTCCTTTCTTCTATCCTTGTGGGCAATATTTTCTTCTTTGATGCACACTAACTTGATATGGATTCGCCCCTCCTCTTGAAGGAAGTCATGCCACAACATTTTGAAGTTAGGTTGTACCTCTTGGCCATTTACCGTAGCCAATAATGTCTCCCATGAGGATGGGAGACCATCAATAGCAGTTTGGAGAAGGTCATCTTCATCCACCACTACTCCAACTAGCAAGTTGATCTCTTACTTGAGAGATCTTGGAGAAGAAGGAGGCCACTGTCTCATCTATCTCCATATTTAAGTTTCAAATCTTATTCTTCAATTCCCTCTTTTGAATCGGGGCCTTATTCTCATATATATTAGTCAATGTATCATAACATTCTTTCGTAGTATATAACAGAGTGATCATGGGCATCAAGTTATATTTACCGAATCATAGATGATTCGTTTAGCCTTAGCTTGATTCTTCTTGAAGTTGATGTGCCCTGCATTAGATTTAGGCTCCTCCACCACAGTGGATACATAGCCATCCAAGTCATGTTCCTCTAAGATGTTGAGAATCCTAGCCTTCCAAGTGTTGAAGTTTGAGGTGCCCTCACGACGGTCTTCCGGTCGTACAAAGACTAATTCCATAGTCTTCAAATCTTGTGCTCAACTTCTCAGGATCAACATAGGCTCTAGCTCACATGCAAAACTGAGCTCCTTCATGCCCTGAGCTCTGATACCATGTTGAAATTTGGTTGATATTTGATCTTTAATTCTTTTAGATGCAGATACTTGAAGCAATGATATAATTCAATCCATGAAATTCATACAACCATAACACAAGATATATCCTGGGGAAAATCTTCAAAATTATGAGAACAAAAACCCCAACAATTCTTCTCAGTATAATATAATGGATAGCAGAGAATAATTTCTTTTATAGAATATCAAATTGCTTTCGGAATATAAGAGATCACCAAACTTCTTGGTAAATATACGGAAGCAATAGAGAAGAGAGATCAATCGGATGTGTGCCCAACACAACAATAACAAGCATGAACAATACCCTGCACAAAGAGAAGTGCCTTGCCTTCAATGGAGAAGAGAATTTGGTTCACACTGGATCCAATAATCCTTTATATCACATTTATACATTCTTCTCTTCTATTTTTAACTTCTAACTTTAGGATAAAATCAGCCTCAAACTAGATGTATTAATCTTGCATGGAGTTTTGCACCCCACTTCTCATGCAGTGCTTCATCTCACTAAGCTGTCACTTAGGATGAACTCGCCTCTTAACTGAAAGCTTGCTCACTTAGTTAGGTGGCTAACTTAAGTGCCGACATGCATGCGTCACAACTCATGTGTCATCTTTTAGTTTAATATAAGTGACATCATGCAATAACAATTAGTTAGCTACATATTCTTTGTTGTCACTTAGTTAACTATCTTTAACTGAAGTGTCGTCTTTTAGTTTAACTAAAGTGAAAACACTTTAGTGAACTAGTCCTTTTTATTTAACACTTAGTTAACTAAAATCATGTTGATTGATTTACTTGAAGTGATCACTGTGATTTCTTTAGTTAACTGAGACATATCTTTAACTGATTCTTTAACTGAAGCTTTAATAATTCGAGTAATCTTTAATTAGCTTAAGTGTCTGCATGGGAAATTTTGAATTCTCTTGATCTCTATGCTTTATCTTTTATTTATTTATCTCTAACTTCATGGTCAATATGTGTTAACTTTAATTATCCATCACATTACATTATACTAAGAAGAATTATCAGATGCTATGATCATATTATATTATTTTGGAACAAATGATCATATGCTAAAGTAATTCACTTTAGAGGTGATCAATCTCTAAAGTAGACTTAATTGCAATATGGTGATCATGGTTAATGTTGTTAGGAAAAGTGTTTGTATAGCAGGAGAAAGACTACCAACATATTGGGGTATCATATAGACATATAAAGTTTTGCAAACATTGTCATTAAGTAAAAGGATTAGGGTTTTTAGGAGAATATGTACCTTATTCTGAAGCTAGATCCAAGCTTTCTCCTCTTCGTTCTCCAATGCAACAAACCTGCAAAACAATCACAAAGGCCTTCCTCAAACTAGTTTAACTACAAATAAGAGATTGATATTCATTAGACAATGTAACATCACATTGTAACAAGATTTGCAATAAACATAAACAAATCTATTTGGAAAGGGAAGAATGTCTAATATTTATTGATAAATGAAGTACATAAATCTATACCTGTTCTGCACTGACACCATCGTAACCAGACCCTGGGATCTTGCTCCTCTCTCTTGATTATGAATTCCTTCAGCATAACCTTCTCCACAAATTGGCTCCTTTAGGATCCCTTTCTCAATCCCCTCGCCTTGTATTTATAGCAAGGCAAGGAGGGAAGGTTCGAAATGTACTTGGATTGGGATGTTGGGGTAGTTTGGGTACCTGTCTCAACTAATTCCAATTCGTGTTTTTAATATATTTTTTCAATATTTCTTAAGGCACCCATGACTATGTTATAGGACAACTAGCGAGTGACTTGCTATTATCCTCACTTCCATCTAGCGGGTGCAATTTTTAATTGATATTTGCGGGTTGTCGATGTGGAAACCCGCGGCTAACTCACTGTTTGGAAGCATAAGATTCATGGTTATGCTAAAAATTAGGTAGAGAAAGATGCTTCTAAGGAAAGGATTGCAAGGCTCAACTCTACGTCATCTAGGGTCAAAGTAATCTCTTCCATCCATAATGTCCTTTTGTGTGATAGACGGGGCAATGTGGTCACGGACGGAGAAGTGTTATTTTGACCGATAAAAGATGCCCCCTAATGTATGAGGTCAGAGGGAAACGATGACCGAAACACATTCCACTCCAAGAAGAGGAGGAGCAAAGAGGCCACGGGATGAGATCACAAATAGTACCTAAAACATAAACAAATTCAGCGAGCAGTTTACAATATTGACATCAAGAGATGTTCAAAATGGTATAACATAATCTACAATACATAACGGAAAGATGTATATGGAATGGCCCCTAAAATACAAGAGTGGATCCATGTCAAATAGGATATCATAGCCATAACAACAAATTGGATCTATGTCTCATCAAGAGCCAAAAATGTGTGTGGCTCAATTTTGTGCAACTTGGGCAATAACAAAATGTGATGATGCTATTATAGGCCCAAGGTCTTCATCCAAACCTTCTCAAGGTATGAATCCTAACCATGTGAATAAATGAGTTGATGTCGAACATGGAGGACACTGTTTGATTACCATCCATTGATGTGGATGATTAACAAATGTGAGGGCACCCACCATTAATGAAAATGGGGCCCAAAGTACCTAGTACATTCTAACAAGTGTGGATAAGGGGTCTTGAAATCGAACACTTGAAGAATCCATCGAGTAGGGGACATTAATGAATTTCCACTATTCGATGGTGAGGGAAATTTTCATTATTGACTGCAATCCCCGAGGTACTACCCAAACTATAAACTTCATTCCCAGATCAAGATGAGTTGAAGTCGATGGGAAGAAGTCCATTAGAAGGGAGGCCTTAAGGCATCCTTCATCATCCAACACGAGATATAATCACAAGGTTGATTTGATCTGAAACAGGATTCAGTACATGATGAAACATACTGACACCAAGGAATGGCCGACACATGAGGTCAAGGTAACTGCAGAATGGCCGACACAAGAGGTACCCTTGAACATTGAGCATGACACAGAAGTGACTTAGGCAGCTTTGAAGACAAAGGGACCATGATATAAATCTATAATGTAGGATACATTGATAGATTCTCCATATGATTGGAAGAGTAACCAATTAGAGGAGTAAAAAACTCTGAGATAATATTTATCCTAAGTCCAAAACTAAAACCCAGCTTGTTTGAAAGACTCGGAAAGGTGTTGTGTTCAAGGACATAATTGACTTGCTTCCTTTATACTGAAAGATACTTGAAATTATTCCCTTCCCTTTTATATTTTTGTTAAAAAATGCCCTTCTTGTTAGTTTTAATGAGTACAAGAAAGCAAACTCAATAGTCCTTCTTCATTTTTTAAACAAGCTCGAAGAAAGAGGGAGAAGATTGCTTGGTATAAGCCCAACCATGTGTAATTTAATGAGTCCATGGGAGAGAAACTCAAGACCTTCTTCATGCTTTAACGCGTTTAAAGAAGAGATAGACTAGTACTCAATAACATTGATCCATGGATTTTAATATTGAGCCTGGATCTGTTCATGCTCGCCGGTGTTTTCAATTTTAAGGAATCTGAAAAACTTAAGCAATAACTCCATACACCCACTCGTGGATTTAGTATTGATCCCGATTTGGTATATGCTAGCCGATGTTTTCATATTTAAAGAGTCTGAAAATATTAAACAATAACTCTATACACCCTCTCATGGATTTCATATCGAGCCCGAGTTGGTGAATGCTTGCTGGTGTTTTCATATTTCGAGAGTCTGAAAACCCTAAAGAAGACTCCTAAAGGTCCTTTCTCGTAAAGTTAGTCTCCTAACCCTAAAAAGTGTAAAACAATGAGAGAAGAACTCTTCTAGTCACGCATGACTAGAGTATACATTTTTCATAATTAATCCACAAAGATCTGGAAAAGGGGTAAACTTATATCAAAGTGGATGACTGTTCAAGTCCTTTAACAAGTTTGAACAAGACAAGCATGCTCGACAATCTTGTTAAGTTTTAAAGAGTCTAACAAGAGCTTAAAAGACTCTATATGAAACAAGGAACTTAATATTAGGTAAAATGATATACAATGTATAAGTTCCTTGATATGTCAACTGATGGAAAGGCTGTAGATAGCATGAAGACGACCGGATTAGTAGAAAATGACATATAAAGATGAACAAAGGAGATTTCAATATGACATAAAAT
This sequence comes from Larix kaempferi, assembly GCA_027924585.1. Taxonomy (NCBI): domain Eukaryota; kingdom Viridiplantae; phylum Streptophyta; class Pinopsida; order Pinales; family Pinaceae; genus Larix; species Larix kaempferi. The sequence continues at coordinate 2,457,594 of BSBM01000579.1, read as the reverse complement.
GGAAGAAAAATATAGTATGTTGAACTTAACTGAGGTGCCAAAAGAAAAACAAACCTCTGTATGGTCATCCATTGCAAAGATAGTGAGAACATGCCTGTTAGTGCTTCACCTAATCAAAAACAACTTGAAAAAAGTCATTAGGATTAAATAAAGTTAAAATAATTTTGAAACTATATGAAAGTGGGTAAATATTAGAAATATTTTTTTATAAATAGTGTCAAAATGAAAACGTAACTCACAAAGTTATTTCATTGGAGAAAAGGAGAAAAAAAAAACCCTTACTTCATCCATCAATAGCGATCAATCCGGGTCACAAAATCAACTTCCACCAATTGCAAGTAAGTTACCTCTGCCTTGTCTATCAATTCAATCCATTCTTTAAATTTTTTAATGGTTCCTTTGATTTTTTATATGAGTTTAAAATTTAGGGCTTCACACCCGTGATTATGTCTATTCTAAACTCGTGGCTACATGGAAAGTGTGTGGGTTTAGCATAAGCAGACCCATGGGTACCCTCCTCTGTTGCAGAGGTAAAGCTACGGGTACTGTTGTTTAAAAAGAAAAAAGAAAAAACTAATGCATGGAATGGGGTGAATGATGCAGGATTTTATTAACCTGGAGGGAGAGGGAGCATGAATCCATGGTTAGGGATTCCATGGGGGATCCACTCACCTTGAATGCACTACGAAGATGCATGGTTCTCAAATTTTTCCAAACAACAATTATGTGTGCGCAAACGCACTTACTGCAAATGCTCTTCACCTACTGGGATGTTGATCACAGGATGTTTGATATCCAAGGGGATATGCTTGATATCACAATAGATGATATATATTTTATCATCGGTTTATCCCGCAAAGGTGAGGGAGTCAACCTCAAAGGAAAATTTCAAGGGGTAGGTGCTCTATCTATCCAAGACTTCATCAATGCCTACTGCTTTCCTGGCACCGAGAAAAGTGGAAGCCAAGTTCTAATTGGATCCATTGTGAGCTTCCCACTAAAAGTGATATTGAGCACACTTAACAATATTGAAGGGAGTGTCGTGCAACATTTGGCCTCTCGAAACTATATGCAGATAGGTGTTGAATTTTTGCATGGTGTGATATTTGATTGTTGTTCGGGCCTATTGGTGAGTATGAAACACCAGTTGACGGAGTGTAAAACCGGGAAGAAAAATAAATTCGGATATGGAAGCATCTTGTGTACCTTTTTCGAGAGAGAGTCCCTGCTCTGAGTCCAGGGATGGCTCTACTAGTGTTAAACCCCCACTAGCCATTTATGACTTGATGGCGAGATATCTTCTTGCGCCGGGGTGGTGGTGAGACTAGCCTTTCATATGCTGATGAAGACTATCTGACGTGGTGGAGCTGCCAAGTACTGGCGCTTGAGAAGTTCCTGTATGCAGGTATGGATTTCTGAGGAGATCCAGAGCTCATGATTCCTCCAGGATTAGCCTGGGGATAGATAGGTAAAAAAAATTTATGTTTTTGAAGTTTTATTCGATTTTTTATGTCTTTTTATATATGATTTTTATGATGAGTAAGAGTGCCAACAAAATGTATTGTATGCAGATGTGGGGCCAACGAGGCCTGCTGGACATCCAAGGACATATGTACGGTCGACTAAGCTAGGTGCTGCAGATGTTATGCTGAGAAGCATCGAGGGAAAGATGAGTCATTTGACTCATGATATCCCCACCTACAAGATCGAGCGGATGCTGCTCGAAATGTAAGAGAACGTTGTAGGAGTGCCCCCAGCTTGGATTAAGTTACTTAGGAAAGTATCCAGGCAAGTCAAATGTTACAGGGAGGCCGTAGCGGAGCTAGCTGAGGCTCCTCCCTCTCCATAGGAAGAGTGATGCACATTATTATTTTTGGGGATGTTTATGCCCATCTTGTATATTTTGACAGTGGATGACTCAAACTCATATGTATTTTTTGGACCATATATATATATATATACAGTAGCGATTGTATACATGTGTGATTATGTGTTTTAAAAGTTATTATTTGTGATACAAATGCCAATCCAGTACATAATTTGCAAATGAATTAGCTAATGCATTTAAATTCCTTGAAATGTGTTGATATGTAATAAAATCAAAATGTCTTTCAAGCAACCTAACACGCAAAAGATGACGTAACAAAGAAGGATCTTGAACCTTGTACTCACCCGACAACTGAAGTAACTGCGAATCAAGTCGTACCTCCAAATGTGACACGTCATGATGAATAACATCTCGGAGTAACTCGATAACAACACTATACTCATCTACAATATTCGTCGTAGGGCCCAAACAAGCACCTCCTGAAGAAATGAGATGGCTAGAGGATGAGTAAATAACCCAAGATAATAAGTCCAAATGATGAGTGTGGCAATTAGCGCCATTAGCGAATCCTATGAAATGCTCGGTTGTCATCTGAAAACACAATCCAAAAGAAACATAAGCCGATAAATCCAAAAAATGAAAAACTCTACAAAAAATGTACAACTATAGTACAAGAAAAAGCATATATTCCTAAGCATAATACTTTTTCAGGTAGAGCCCATTTCTAGGCTCAATAAACTTGTAACCATCGTAATCTGTAAGATCATAAGCTCCCTTCTTCAAAACTTTAGAAACAATGTAAGGTCCAAGCCACATAGATTTAAACTTTCCTGCCCCTAAGGGATCCTTGTCCTGATCATAGAGCAAAACAACGTCTCCTTTCGAGAAAACCCTTGGTTTTACAGACTTATCGTATTGGTGTTTGAATCGGCTCTTGTGAGCTTCGTTCGCAGTAAGTGCATATCGACATTGTTCATATAAGTGCTCCAAATGAAGAAAATGCTCTTCTAAAGTATAATTTTCAGGAAGTATTTGGATAGCCAACTTCAGAGATGGAATATCACATTCAACTGGTATGACTGCCTCCAACGCATTAATGAGTTGAAAAAGGGGAAAAACCTGTAGCAGTTTTAACGTTGGATCAATATGCCCAAAGAGATGAATACAACATGATGTGCTAGTTTGATCTACTAGCATTAATGACGTTGAAGAATAGTTTTCAATGTTTTGTTGACCGCTTCAACTTTCCCATTCGCCTGCAAATAAAACGAAGACAAGTGTTCTTGTTGAAAACCTAGCATGGTGTATAACTCGGTCATCATGTAGTTATGGAAATGTCTACCGTGGTTAGTGAAAATCTCCTTAGGTTTACCAAACCTAGCGATAATCTGATTGAACACGAAGTAAGATGCAGTTTGTCCATCTGCCTTCACAATAGGCATTTCCTCGGCCCAATTCGTAAAGTAGTCGACAGCAATGATGATATGGTGATGTCCTCCAGCCGAAACTATATTACAATTCATGAAGTCAATCGCCCACTTGGTGAAGGGGCCTACTGTGATGAGAGGGTGAAGAGGAGCTGGGTGTGCTCGCATTTTCTTAGTGAAAAATTGGCATGGCTAACAGTGTTTCATGGCTTCCACATAATATTTAAAGATGGTGGGCTAAAAATACCCAACACACAGTATTGTCTGGATTGTTTCCAACCCAGAAAGATGACCCCCACAGGATCCACTATGGGCATCATTCAATATTGATTCAGCTTCCTCCAAAGTAAAACAATGGCATAAAATGGAATCTACCCTACATCTATAGAGCGTGGCAGAAATACTGAGTTAGTTCTTAGCATGAGTTCTAAGCTTTCGTCATTCGTCTCTGGAGAAAGTCGGTGGACACTTCAAAGTTTGGATATATATTAAAATATCTCCATACCATGGGTCAGAGGTCACAATGAGAAAAATTTGTTCATCAGGTAATGACGAATCTTTCTTATGGAGAATTACATCACTAGTGAACTCAGATATAATCTCGGCTAACACCAAATATTTCTTTGACTTAGCAGATTGAAATGTTAGGTCAAATTCTTGCAGAATGACAATCCAGTTATTAAACTTCCCTCCAATGATAAGTCGGGTTAATACATATTGAAAAGGATTGACATCTACTATAACTGTGGTGGTCCGCAACAAAATGTAATGACATAATATCTAAACCACATAGGCAGCAACTAATTCTAACTTCTCGACCTGAGAATATTTAAGTTATGGAGTTACCAATGTGCGAGAGAGATAATTAATGACATTATCTTGGAACTTTTCAACCTCCTGAACCAGAACTATACCGATCGTGGAAATAGACGCCACTAGATATAGAAGGAAGTCCTTAGTATAATCTGGCAGGCTCAGCAAAGGGGCTGATAATAAATCTTTTTTCAAATCGTCAAACAAAGTTTGTGCAGCCTCATCCCATAAAAAATGGGTGTCTTACTTGAGTAATCGCATGAATCCTTTGGTGATCTTGGCATAATTCATGATAAATCGTCACAGAAAATTATACATGCCCTATAGGCTTTGAAGTTGTCGAATGGTATGAGGAGGAGGCAATTTGACAATAGCCTCAACTTTTAAGGGGTCGACCATAATGCCATGACTGGACATAATGAAACCTAATAAACGTCCAAACTCGATGCAGAATACACACTTATTAGGATTTAACCAGATATTGTAATATCTGCATTGTTCAATTACAAGGCATAAATGATCAGGATGATGTCGTCTCTTACAAGATCATGTAGAGAGATTATCCAGATAGGGTTTGACTACGTGTTTGATATCGTGGAAAAAGAAGTTCATGGCTCGCTAGAAAGTGGCTCCAGCATTTTTCATTTTTCAATCTGAAAGGCATCTTCCTGTAGGAAAAGGTACCCCAGGGACAAATAAAAGCCATCTTATGTTAGTCTTCAGGTTTGATTTGTATTTGATTGTATCCCAAAAAAGCATCCATGAAAGAGAAAATTTCATGTCCTGCACACGCATCAATGATATGATCTATGAATGGTGTGGGATAATTATCCTTCGGACACAATTTATAAGTTCCCTAAATTATGTACATACACGTATGGTCCCTTTCTTTTTATCGACTGGAACCTGGTTAGAGACCCATTCTGTCATGTCAATCGGATAGATGAAATTGGCCTTAAGTAGCTTTTCGACTTCGGCCTTGATGGCCGCAACTTTCCTAGGATTGACTGGAAGCAGTTTCTGTTGTACAGGTTTCACGTTAGGTTAAGTCATGATAACGTGCTCCATAATGGAGTGTTTGATGCCTAGAATATCCTCATAATACCAGGAAAAAACGTCACGGAATTCCTTAAATAAATTGGTATACAAAGTGATATCTTGTGGAGAAAAGTTTGCTCCAATAAAGATGTTTTCCACAACATTGGGTTTGGTGGAAATATCGATCAGTATAGTCTTCGAGATGTTTTCCATATTAACTTCAGCATAAATTGTCTGTTTAGTAGAAGGCGTGATGGACAAATCGATATTCCCATTGGGTGTCACTGAAAACTCACCATTCTCAATATTGTCCAGATATGGAAGAAAGTAGGACCTGTGATGCATGTGTTCCCATGGATGATCCAGGCCTATGATAGCTTCCAGGATAGCCTCATCAGAAGGAAAAACAGTATCCAAATAGTCGAAAGAATGGGTAGAGTGGACTGACCATGCATGTGCATAATCAAAATCTTACTCAGTTGAGACTGGCGGAGTCGAGATATAATCCATTGTAGCATTTTTTTATGCTTGGTATGCCACTTTTGCAATGGATAAGGGCACGTTTGGTTCTTCTTGAGTCGGAAGGATCCATGGATCAATCGTTTGACCAACCATAAGGACTTTTGGAGATGATTTGTCGTTGGTACTCATAGAACCGATGTAATGAGCAGGAGTAGGTAGGTCAAATGTTTCCATCAATGATGAATACATACATACTCCTAAGCTCTCACTGGGCGATCAAGTTTGATCAATCATAGGGATACTTGAATATGATGAAGTCCTTTTGTCATTCTGAGTGAAGGATAGTTGATCAATTGTAATGATCTTACCTTCGTGAGGGAACATGAGTACTTGGAAGACGGACAAGGAGATAGCTTGCATAGCATACGTCCAATTTCTTGCCAACAACAGATTGTAGTCAAGAGAAGCATCTACAACTTCTGTCTCTATAGACAGTACTTTACTGGCAAGTTGAATCTCACATGCTGGTAAGAATCCATGCGAATGGCAAGATTTTCCGTCAAACATGGTAAGTAGTGTAATCGACAGGGCTAACTTAGGAGAACCCAAGGCTTTCCAACAGGATATAGACATTACGCACGTCGACGCGCCTTTATCTGCGACTATTTGTCCAATAGTTTTGCACCATGGAATACTTCGATCTGGAAGGCTACGTGATAGGGAAACCGGGTTTTGATATTGGACACATCAAATCTAGCAAGCATACTCCATGATTCCATACTACCTATTTCCGCCAGAAGTGCATTTCGCTGTGAAGGGAAGCTTTGCAAAATTTCTAGTGTAGACATAGCACATGGAGTTTGGGATAAATCTTCCACAACATAGTAGTTGGGAGCATCCCATGCATTAGGGTTGTGCATAGCCCGTTTGTAGACACCCTTGGTATCTTTGGAAAAGGCTCTGTTGGTCTCTCAATGTGGAGAGGAACAGATGACTTAGGAACCTCTTTATCTTTTTGTTGCATTTCCGAGTTATAATTCCTGGCTCTCATTTGCAAAAGAGCATGTTAGTTAACCGTGTTGATATACAACTAATCAGTTGATGTGGCATGATTAGAGCCCCCAGTATTAGAAATGCCAGAAGCTAGGCCTTTCCCTTTGGGAAAAGGATCCTTCAAGATATTTGGTTTCTTTTCTTTCAATATCTTATGGGATTCTTTGATAAGAGAGCATTGGTGAGTGAGGTGGTCGTCCTTACAAAGCTTGCAAGGAAACTTTACCTTCTTTTTGTCTCTTTTTCCCTCCTCGACATTTTCAGTGTTTTTAGGTCTTTGCTGGTTTCCCTCCCCTTTCCTACCATTTTTCTTAGGTTGTCGAGGACTCTTCTAGTTCGTCTGTACATTTTGCATAGATTCTGCTTGTGAAGGGGAGGATGCAACCGTAGTTTCTTATTACGCAGATTGCTTCATTGAAAGTGCGTGCACTTGTTTCGTTAAATCCTCCAGCATGCATGAGTCTGGTGAACCAACAATGCCATCGGCATGAGGTCCAGGTTTGGGATTACCTATATCTATATTATACCTCGGTGCGTCAGGTATAAACTCATAAAGGATACTAGATTGAGCATAGACTAGGTCGAGCTGATGGGTCCTTAGGATTGCTTCCTCTTCAAATGTTACCCCAAAAGTTGAAACATCTTTTGAGATGTAAGATAGCAGTGATTTGAAGTACCACTCCAAAAGAAACTATGGTGGAATCTCATCCTTGATGAGTCCCTTCCATCTTCGCCACTACTGAATGTGATCAGAAAGGTGAGTGGCCTTGTTCTATCTAAATGTAGACAAAATATTTGCGTCGAAATCATACCGGATGGGAAGCTGGAAGTGATTCAAAAAGACTATCGCTAAATCCCAAAAGTTATCGGATGCTGTAGCTGGCAATTCGATGTACCATTTAGCTACTACACTCATTAAGGTTCTCTTAAAGAGCCTCAATCGAATTGATTCATCATTTAACGAGTTCGAGGAGAACTAGAGATGAAAGGTTGTAACATGATCTCCAGGATCTTCCCCAGTCTTACCTTCAAATTTTGGAATGTCCAAAGGAAGCTTGGTTTGGACTGGAGGCCAAGTAGGGTTGTGATGCACTGGATTGTTCATTAGTTTTGAAAGGTCTGGAAAATTCAAAGTTGCAAGAAACGGAAAGCGTGGTTGTGCTGATGGCATATGATGTGGAGGAGTTTGGTAATGGGAACCACCTGAAACCTAGCTCCTATAAGGCTGGTTGGGGATTCCCACAACCACTGGTCGTGAAGAAGAGACATTCTGAAAGTTGCTCCAGCCAAAGGATAATGGATTAATTCCTTGTGGTTCTGTCCACTGCGGCTGAGTATAAGTGCCTCTGAATGGAGGGTTGGTATAACTGTTACTACCCATTCCACCAAATAGTGAGAAAGGAGTAGACCCTATAGGTACATGAGAGGTTTTCACATTGGAAGAATGTGTATTAAAACCTGTAAAGGGGTTATAACCCAATGTAGATGCAGTAGACGAGGTAGGTATTGATCTTAAAAATGGCATAGAAGGAGCTATGTGTCCTCCAAGCCAAGGAAATCCTTGATTAACGGAGCATAAGTAGGGTTAACTTGGAACTATTGAACAAAGGGGGAGGATGTGAAAGACACTGAAGTTATCCCTGAAAAGGGAATACTAGAAGGGCCAATGGAGGATCCAAAATGAATAGATGTCGTCGTACCTTGAGTATTAGACAAACCTGAGGAACCAACATTGAAACTAAAGGAAGTGCTTGGAGCAGAAGTAAACTGTTGTGAGCTCTGTTTCAATGTGTTTAAATGAGTAGGAGATAAACCTCCTGACATAATAGCTGAAGTGGGAGTATGAGGCACTCCCGATCCATCCCCTGTGTTTTCCATAATAACACCAGGTGTGAACCTATATACACTCAATTCAGGTATCCCTAAAGAGACAACTCTTTCCAATAAAGGGTTGTTCGGTCTGGTAAGTGGAGGATTGAAGGGTCTTGCGAACTCTTCAGTAGGAAAATCTTCAATATCAATAGTTTCATGAACCGGTTGAGTTTCACAAATGAGGTGTGGTTCTCTAGGGGGTTCAGTTGTACCCGTAAGTTCGAATGAACCACGTGAGTTAGTTCGGCACCACCGAGGTGGTGGTGGAGGCTCCACTATGAGTGGGGGAAGGTTTTGCAACCTTTGTGACCTACGAAGAGGGTAGTCCTCCACACTTACAAAAATATATGCTAAGTATTAAACCTAGTGACCACTACAAAAGCAGGGAACGAACAACACACCACAGAAACATTGTCCTAAAGTAATCAAGACCAGGAAAACAGAGATGATAATCTCAAAGGATATTATGGGATGATTAGGGCCCATAACAAACTAGTAGAGTAGATAAAGACAGTTACCCAGGGTCCATAATACAGAGTCTCTAGGTGCAAATGTTTGAATCACCAACTGCCTTCCCAAATAAATGTAAGGGATTTCCTCCCACATTTGTACTAGATATAGTGGAAATATCCTTCCACCGTCACCTACGTAGAGCCTTATAGTTGTTGACCAACGCGACCTCGGTCAACAGGGGTTCGCCTCACTCTCGACACATACCGCAGTCTCCCTGGGCACCGGACCGGGAAGGTTTGAGCCCACCCAGCAACACCCGCAGAGCGGATGAGGTCTCACCCGAGGCGTCTACGAAGAGCAGATGGAACCATGTTTCTACCGAGGGAGGAGGAGAGTTGTGGTTGCATGGACTAGCTCTATTGCAGTACTTAAACATAAACTTTAAAAATTCGACATGAAGTTATAACATATTACTTAATTGCAGCATTTATCATCACAGCAACAATAAGCAGACATTGCATCAAGAAAATATAACAACATTCACATATCGCAACATTGCACAAAGATCGTACCCAAACATCATCATGTTATTACTATCGCAGTCGTATACCAGAAGCAAAACATAGATCTCCGTCCACATACATCTCCTTATCTCTCACCTACCATTCTTGTCTCTAAGAATTACAACTCTAATCTATTTATAGGCCTCTGCCATTACAATGTTTGTCCACTTACAAACGACTTCCTAACCAACACTATGGACAAATGACCCAATCTCTAACTGACTCGGTCCAAATGACCCAAAAACCCGCATACTGCGGTACAATTGACTCAACATTACATAACATATGGTCCAAGTGACCCAAAACCCGCCAGCTTCGGTATACTTTAACACAAAATACTCCTTCCGCGCCCTCATCCGATGTGTCGCAGCGTCGGTAGTACTGCGGCGTTTCCTCATCGAACTGCTTGAAAACAGGCCCCCAACACAATCTTGTGGCTCGCCCTCGAGCCACGTCAACCGCTGGACATAGTACACGTCAACTATTCTTGCTGTCTGGAGCACGCGGTGTGGTCCTGCTCCTTCGGCTACACTGATCATCGTCTCGCTGTTTTGTAAGTATTACCCGAAAGCGGGCATCCCCCGACTTGCTGTCATGTATGTCTCAAACTCATCCTCGAGTCTCTGTCAATTCTAAAGACGGGAAGGAAAAGAGGACGAACAGTACCAAAGTGTGAAATCAGTAGATGACTCTGGCACATCTGTTTCGCACCAGAAAACGGCTCCTACTGTGGGCGGAGAGCTACCACCCCAACCATCTCAGGGTTTGAGAAGAGCACAATCCTTTGAACAACTACTACGTACTTAACCATGCTGGACCAGCCCTTGGCTCAGGCATAACACAGTGTAAGTGCACCCGTTGTATCAAGGCGCTCAGGGACACTCGTCATTCGGGCTCGTAGGGCCCTTGGGGTGCTGCCATAGGAAATGAAGTGAAGAATTTCCACACCCTCCTTGGAATTCCTCACAACTCAACTCGCAAACTAATCAAACAACATAACCAATCCATTTTAGAACAACTTCATTGTAGCGAACTACCAGTTGCCTCGGCTACTTATAGCGAGACCATTCCCGAGTCACGATGGTGGGAATGATGCCCCACTACCTCTCATCTGCGTGTGTGAACCCACCGACTGACACAGCGGGGGGAAACCATGTTTCCACCAAAGATCCCGCGTGCCGACATGTGAGAAATTTCCTCACATCTTGCTGATCATACTGGCCCAGCGTGCCATGTGCAAAACATGCCATCATCATGTGGTAACCCGTCCGAATCTGTCAGGTGCAATCATGTATAGGGATGATGGGCAGTGCGACAGTAGTCACAGCACTTCCTCGTACCCCCCAAATCCTCCGTAATCATCACAAAATACTTCATTAACTCAACAAAATCTGCCATCGATCCTGGTTACAACGCTGCCATGAGTCTCTGACTGCTCCAAACTTGCGACACAAGCCTCCCTGCTTGCGCATTCCTTCTTCTGTTGGTGCGCCATTTGCCACCAAGCAACCTGCAACACACACTCTCTCTATGTTTTTTTTTTTTCGATGCGACTCAGACATCGCACTGTTCCAAGCTCGATCGATAGGGCTTCAACTTGTGACCATTTACCAGCTTGGGGAGCATCACCCCATCCAACTGCTACACATGAACCGCTCCACATGAAGTAACACTACTAATGTGATATTGACCTAACCAATGCATCTGCAATTTTACTGGATGTTTCATAAACTTGTTGTCGTATAATAGCACCAAGTCACCTTCATGAAACTATTTACTTTTGATCTGGTGATCAAGCGATGCCTTCTGGCGATCCTTCTCCACCCCTTGGTGAAATCCAACGATAAATCGATCCTCTTCCAGCTGCACCAATTACGCTAGACGTTCATCTAATGCTGCAACATCATCCATGCCCATAATGGTCGTAATTCGTAGACTCGAAACAATGTACTCCATTGGCATAATTTCTTCCTTCCCATATAACAGCTTAAAAGGTGTCTGACCAGTCAATCTTTAACATGTGGTGCAATAGGCCCACAACACTGCTGGGATTTTCAGATCCCAATCAACGCGGTTTGCATTGCACACCATTGTCAGCACATGCTCCAATACCTTGTTAAACGCCTCCACCGTTCCATTCACCTGTGGGTGATAGGGTGTACTCTTCTTATGCTGTATCTGCAACTCCTCCGTCAATGCATTGATGGTACGATTAAGAAAGTGGCTACCTTGATCATTCAGCAATATCTTGGGGCAGGCGAAGCGATTGATAATGTGATCAAACAAAAATCGAGCAGTCGTTGCGGCGGAGCAATCAACTACAGGTGCCGCCTCGGCCCACTGGGTCAAGTACTCTGTTGTCGTGACAATATACCACACACCTGTGCATTTCATTGGTGGATTGATCGGTCCTACAAAATCCACAGCCCATTTTTCGAACGGTCGCAATGTCACTTGAGGTAGCAGCGGCATCTCATCACGTCTGGATGACTTTCCAGTTCGCTGACAAACATCGTAAGACCGCACATAGTCTCTCGCATCATTATGTAATGTGGGCCACCAAATCCGTACACGCAGTACCTTCCGGGTAGTCGCCTGACCGCCATAGTGTCCTCCTACTACTCCACCATGTACCTCAGCCAATATCTGCGCAATATCTCATCAGCACCCAATTTATACAACTCTCCCACGATTAGCTGAAAGTCAACAGCCTTGACAACCAACTGCTTCTTTTGAGTAGCAGTAAAGTCATCGGGCATGGTGTCGGTCACCAGAAACTAAAGGATTTCATCAAAATATTGATCAGCGGCGATAACTTTAAATAGTTGGGCATCCGGCAACCCGTCTTTGATATTAGTCAGTTTCTCCCCTGTGTGAATCCTTGATAAATGATCTGGTCCAGCATTCAACCGCCCTGGTTTCACAATGACTTGAAAATCAAACTCCTGAAACAAAAGTAGCCAATGGTAGATATTCCCCCCTAACATAGGCTTTTTGACCAAGTATTTCAATGCATAATGATCAGTGAACATTTTAAAGTGGCCACCCAACAAATAATGCTTGAATTTTGCAGCGCGTAAACCATGGCTAGACCTTCTCGTTCTGTGGTAGTGCAATTATGTTCTACAGAGGACAGCTTCCGACTGACAAAAGCAAAAGGATGATCAAGGTCGCCTTCTCTAGGTTGAGCCAACACAACACCTAATGCAATCAATGAAGCATCAACATGGACATGGAATTCCTTACCCCAGTCCGGAAAGACCAAGATTGGTGCCGACGCCATCTTCGCCTTGAGCGTTTCGAAGCTATCCTGACATTCCGGGCTCCACTGGAATGCCGCGTCCTTCTTCAACAACTTTTCCATAGGGGCAGTAATCGCAGCATAACCCCTGATAAACTTGCGATAATATCCCATATGACCCAAAGTCGCACGCAACTGCTTAGCGGTGGTTGGCGGTTGCAACAACAAAATGAGAACAATTTTGGTTGGATCAACCAGCAATCCCTGTTTACACATAGTATGACCCATCAATATCCCAAACGGTGCACAAAAAATACATTTCTTCAAGTTCAGCGATATCTGGTGCTGTCGGCATCACTCAAACATCAACCACAGATTGGCCAGATGATCACGAATCAACCCATAAACAGTCCAATCATCCATATATACCTACAAAAACTTATGAATAAAATCTTTGAATGTGGCAACAACGACCCAGGAGAATATTGCAGGTGCATTCTTCAAACCAAACGATATTACCGTGTATTAAAAGCAACTCCATTTAGTAACGAAAGTTGTCTTATGGCGATCTTCCTTGGCAATGCGAATCTGATGGTAGCCAAAGAATCCATCAGTGAATGAGTACATCTCCTATCCACCCAATCCTTCAAGTACTTCATCAGTAAACGGGGTCGGAAAAGGGTCATGCAAGCAGGCATCGTTCAACTTCTGCAAGTCGACACAAATGCGTACTTCACTTATTTTCTTGTCCTGCACTACCATAGGACTGATCCATTCAGACTCTTCCACAGGTTCAATAATACCAGCATCCAACATGCTATCAAGATCCACCTTGACCTTTTCTTTTTGTCGCGGATTCAGCCGATAAGGTCGCTGTCGGACTGGCTTAGCATCTGGTTTTAATGGAATCTTCATCTCTCCTAAATCACCCAGGATTCCCTTCATTTTGGAAAACTTCGTGGGAAACACATATTGAAACTCATGAAGTAACTCAGTAACCTTACTCATCATCTCATCATCCCAATAATCCCCAACATTAGCAAACTTGGGAGTAGCCTCGGTGCCGATATTCATCTTGCGAAGCTGTAATGGTTGACTGAATGGATTACTTGGCGCAACAGGTGGGACCACGTCACGACTTCCTTCAAATTCGGGAATGCTAACATTACGTGGATCATCATCATTCTTTGGCCCATCGTTGATGTTGAAGCACTCCATGAGAGGCTGCATCTGACAATATGTGTGTGGGTCGATAGGGTAAGCCACCGGAACAACCTGAAGTACCACGTCGCGGATGAGTTGTAGAGCGCTATGGACATCAGGGTTGGCATCCACAAAAGTGAACGTATGAGTGAAACAGACCGTCAACTCCCCCCATGTTGTAATGTCTCGGTGCAACTCGGCTGTAGTGTACCATGAGCACGGCATCTCCTCCAAAGTATAGATAAAAGCATGGACCCACTCATCTCTGGGTCGCGCTACCCATAATTGTTGGCATTCCAGCACACGATCACTGGGATTAGTCCAGCCATCATACTTTCTAGTGTGATAAGCCTTAGTATCGTCGAACTGAACCATCATCAACCTTCGACACTGTGACCAACCATTAATGAATTTCTTATGTGTCGCCCACCAACGTGCTGGAGCAACCTTCAGTGCTTCCTCCAATGCTAGCAATCGCTGTGGTTCTGAGATGCAATGTTCAAATTCTATTAAAAAAGTGGTTAGGCCAGGAAACCCCTCATAGATAGGCAATGTGATTGTTTATGTCGCAACATGACATAAGGATTGCGTAACTAAGCCACATTTCCGGAATGGTACCTCATGCAATCGATTCTGCCAATGTTCTAAGGCATCATCAGAGTCGGAAGACGCAGAGCTCTCGCTGCGCCACTCCAACTCACCATGGATAGTAGGATGAATATAATCTTCAGAAATATTGAATGCATGGTCCCATCCAGTGGGATCATCATCTTTTATAGGCTCAATGTATCGGCGTCCTTCAGTCGGATCCAACAAGGCTATGACTCTGAAATCGCAATTCTCAAAGTTGATCATGCGCTTCTTGAAGTTGATTATAGCTCCACTATCATTAGCCCATCCAATCCCCAAGAGCGCTGGATAAGAGATTCCTCCCTCAACCACTTCAATGACATCGAAGTTAGCATAATTCTTCATGCCCTCAATATCCACCGTGAGCCGTGGAACTCGCCCAATCGGTGTTACCTTTGCATGGTTAGCCAACCGGAGCTGCACAGGAGACTAGCTCAATGGGGGACTCCCCATCTTATGACACGCCTACTTGGTTAAGATGTTAACATCCGAACCAAGGTCAAGAATTACAGATTCAGCATCATATTCACCAATTTGAATATTCATTCGCATCTCCTTGCCAGTCTTCTGTCGTTGTAGGGAGTTTACTGCTGACTCCTGTCGTCCTTTCAAAAATTGCTGCAACCATCCCTCAATCTCAACCAGGGTAGTCGGGTCGTGGGCCAATAACAGACAGCTTTCAAGAAATTTTTGCAATGTCCTCGATGGTGGCGGTCGATCAACGTCTGATGTAGTATCAAAGACAGGTGGCACATCGCAAACAACATCCTTACCACAGTCTTTTTCCAAGGTGCCAAGTGCCTCCAGGAATGTCTCCCGCTCTGTATCAATTTCGAAAGATGTCGTCTTCTGACCAGCCAACCAAATCAATGCTCGTGAACCATCTTCCCCAATCATCTTGCCTCCATGAGTGACAACAACCACCGAAGCATCTTGTGGTCGCGGTTCTGCAGAAATGGTTGCAATATTTGCACCCTGTGGCTGGTTCTGCTACAGATTCCTCGGTTGATTGACATTTTGATTAGCATTAGACGGTGGTCATGGGGGCTGGTTTTGTATTCGTTTCTGTACCTAGTTTTGTACTAGTTTCTATGGCTGGGCCTGATTCTGTAGCTGCGGAGCATTCCCATCCTACCATCGTGCAATCAACTGTGGACAATTCTCAACCGTATGATCATTACCAAAACAGAACGTACACTGATTCTGTAGTAGTGGGAAATCGCGTTGATAATTCCCCCAAACCAAACAGTGGTAACATTGAATAGGTCCATGACCACCTCGGCCTCCTCCTTCATGACCAAACCCACCACCGCATCCACCCATGTATCCTCCTCGATAGCCACCCTACTGCTGGTACTGAGGTTGGTTAAACTGTTGCTGCATCGGTGCTGGTGATATCCCTTGCCCTTGTGGTGCATACTACGGTTGCTGTACATACTGTGGCTGTGGGGGAGTCATCTGCATCGGAGTGTATTGCGGCATGAACTACTACGGTTGTTGTTGTTGTGGTGCAAACTGCATCTGCGGTTGCGGTAGCGGCTGAGGTACCTGCGGTTGTAGTTGTGGTTGTTGCACAGTGCATTGATCATCCTTGATGTAGAATGCATCACACATTCTCTCCTGTAGCAACCCATATGCATGAAAATCCTTGTCATCATGACCCACCGACTTGCAGAATGTGCAATAAATATTTCGCGGGGTTGTGACCATTTTCTGCATATATGGGCAATTATCGTGACTATGCCCAAACACCTGGCAAACACGACACCACGGCATACTGTCTCCATTCAACAGGTTTGGCGCACCTGACACCAAATAATTACTGAAATCCGGGCAATTATCCTTCCTATGCCCTTCTCCTCGGCATCATGTACACCATACTTCATCATTCTATTCCTTGTTCTTCTTCAAATCTTGCAACTGTATAGTCAGGTTGGTGAGCTGTGTCTGTATCTGTAACATCCCGGCTACATTATCTCCAATCAGTGACACTTCAATCATGTTGCAATATCTAGAGCTTCGCTAGGCATCGATATGTTTTGCTGCATCAGCGGCAGCCCAATGTGGGGTAGCAGTGCTGTAATGAACCATTCTTTATGTTGGACGATGCTCATATCGAAACTAACCTTTTCCATCAACATCTTGAATCGTTGGTCGAAATCCCATACTGTCTCATTGGGATACTTCTTAATTTCCTTCAATTCAGTAATATATTGAGCCTTTGACTTAGGCCGTTTAAATTCAGCAATCATCCCATCCTGAATCTCATCCAGTGACTTCTCTGGGGCTCCCGTAGGGACTAGAATAAACTTCATGAACCAATCTAATGCACGACCTCGCAGAGTCATCGCTAACTATCCTTTCTTAACATCGGCATCAGTGACCTACTTCATGTTCCAGACTGCTTCACATGAAAACCACTACTATTCTGGGTTGTCTGTCGCACTTCTGTGGAACAACGGTAGCTTAGCATCATCGCTTGCCATTCTGGGCTTCCTTCCTCCTGCGGCTGTGCTACTACCAATTAACTTCTGCGGAATTGATGAACTTGGCAGTGTCGAAGTGGTATTTCTTGCTGTTTGTGAGTCAGTGAGCGGAGGTGTGGGTACGTTGGTGCCAGGTATTGCTCCTGCCTCTATCCTGGGCGTAGCCTGGCCGTCCCTATCAGGACTATGAGGTCGCTTTGTCCCGTGTGGTCTTCCTTCACAGTTTTGTGGTTAGATCGTAGTAGGACCTTCTCCTGTCCTTTGCCTCTTCTCCTATCGAAACCCCACTCCTCCTCTTGTAAGACCACTTTCTTCCTCGGCTTTGCTCATAGTCTCCTCATGGTTTGCACCCATCTACCCCTTACCATTCCATGTACCGTTCCCCAGCACTCGCGGTACCCACAACCTCCACCCACCAGGATATCTACTGATCAAGGTGCATCTTTAATATACCCTTTTTGCAGATTAGCATCTTAATCGACAGTTGGAGCGACAGCACAAACCTTCCCCTTGGTCCTCGGAAGAAGTATCTTTCAGCTTCACTATAGCATTTCTTCGTGTCGACCACAAATTCAGTGATATATCCCTCCAAGATGCTATCAAGCCAAACTTCGATAGCCCGCGATGCCTTATTATCGGCTTCCTACAGCTCGTAAATCAACTCTGGGGTCCAAGCCGTCGGCTCACCACCCTGGAAGTTCCTCTTCTGGAAGGTCATCTTTGACAACCATTCATACAGAATGACCGGGAATTCATAGAAAAACCATTCGTGTGGACCATCATGAATATATCTTCCCAGCCAGTGATCTACTGTCAGTCATGTGTTCCGGCTTTTTTCTTAGCAAACTCCCGCAATTTTTTATCAAACCAGCTCTGTATCTCCGGCTTCGTCGGGTGCTAGAACATGACCTCCTTTTACTCTGCACACGGTCCTGGCAATGGAACCATTTGTTGACCAACGTGACCTCGGTCGATAGGGGTTTGCCTCACTGTCGACACATATCGCAATCTCCTTGGGCACCAGCCCGGGCAGGTTTGAGCCCACCCAACAACACCTGCAGAGCGGATGAGGTCTCACCCGAGGCATCCAGGAAGTGCAGACGGAACCATGTTTCCGCCGAGGGAGGAGGAGAGTTGTGGCTGCATAGACTAGCTCTATTGCAGTGCTTAAACAAAAACTTTAAACATTCGACATGGAGTTATAACATATTACTTAATTGCAACATTTATCATCACAGCAACAATAAGCAAACATTGCATCAAGAAAATATAACAACATTCACATATCGCAACATTGCACAAAGATCATACCAAAACATCATCATGTTATTACTGTCGCAGTCGTATACCAAAAGCAAAACATAGATCTCCATACACATACATCTCCTTATCTCTCGCCTACCATTCTTGTCTCTAAGACTTACAACTCTCATCTATTTATAGGCCTCTGCCATTACAATGTTTGTCCACTTACAAACGACTTCCTAACCGACACTATGGACAAATGACCCAATACCTAACTGACTCAGTCCAAATGACCCAAAAACCCACATACCGCGGTACAATTGACTCAACATTACATAACATATGGTCCAAGTGATCCAAAACCTGCCAACTGTGGTATACTTTAACACAAAATACTCCTTCTGTGCCCTCATCCGATGTGTCGCAGCGTCGGCAGTACTACGACGTTTCCTCATCAAACCGCCTGCCAACAATAGTTCAAAGATACTAAAGGCTACCACAGTTGCAGAAAGAGTCTGGGGGACAGTCACAGGTCTAGCCAAGACGCATGGGCAGGGTAACTAGGCCTAAAATACAAGAGTACATAAGTCACTGATGGATCCTCATACGTGAATTCTCTCTGGTGTATGCTTGTTTGAAAAGTGGGGGGGTATCCCCAACAGTCCAAACTCACATGACCTTGTGCTTAACTCTGGTTTGAGTAGATCTTCCTGGCACACCTCCACAAAAGTGGATTTACATAAGAGACAGTCTCACTAGGATTTTGAGATTTGAATTGTTTTGGAAAGTTGAAAGTGATCTATTCCAAAACCCTTACTTGAACCAGTTAGATTGTGTAAACTGAAAAAGAAAATGTTACTCATAAATTTTATTAATTATTCTTTTTAAAGGCTGTATTACTCAAAAGGATAGTGCTTTTGTGTGTGTGATGGTTGCAACTGGAAATAAAGTGTACATATGGAAATGTAAAAACTTCACAATTTTTCTTGCTTATTTATCTTTCAAAACATGAAATCATAAAGTAAACCTAAACATAATAAATAAATAAAAATCAAAGATGATAGTATTTAGAACTACAACTACTTCAAAAAATGAAATGAAAATTCTTGCTATAAGGGAAATGTTCTGTTTAATTTGGTTTTTCTTAAGCAATGAAAGAAATGCAAATAAGTATGAACAAACAAGAATCGTCAAACAGTGCAAGAAAAGAGAATATGGACCCAAAACTAGAGCAATCGAGACTTTTACAACACTGAAAAAGACAAACCCAACAAGTTGCTTTAGAAAACCTGGAAGTAACTTAAGTTTTGGAAAAAAAATGAAAGAAAAGACAATTGGTATGTAAGACGGAAAGCAATGACTCTTATGCAGAGATTTGTTTGCTCCCTAAATACCACTGACTGTAGAGGAGTAAATTCAAGTACTTTGCAAACAGAGTATGGGCTAGAAAGGATTAGGTATCTTCACAAGCACAATAAACCAAAGGAGATCTCGTAAAGGGGCTACAAAAGACTCAGATAAACACTCAGAAGTATCAAACAGGCATCAGATGAATAAACAGACTTCCAAAGCCAAGACAAGCAACCCTAAGACCAAACCCTAAATGAAAAAAAAAGTCTTAGGACAGACCCATGACTATAACATGCAAAGCCACGCGAGTGACCCATGGATATAGAGATAAACAACACGTGGGTGGGGAAAGAAAGCTGCGACTGTATGTAAGTGCAGGTTGTGGGTAGGCCTTGAAAGAATTTATAAAAAAAAAGAAATTTGAAGATCTAAAACCTACTGAGTCAAGCAAAAAGGGTCAAGGATACCCTAGACACCTCTATAGAGACCAAACAAGTTATAAAATACTAAAAGAAACTCACAAGAGTCCCCAAAGCAGAAACTAATGGTGCTCCCCAGTGGAGTCGCTAGTTCTATTGTTAGGAAAAGTGTTATTATAGCAAGGGAAAGACTAGCAACATACTGGGGTATTAGATAGACATATAAAGTTCTACAAACATTGTCATTAATCAAAAGTATTAGGGTTTGTAGGAGAATATGTACCTTATTCTGAAGCTCGATCCAAGCTTTCTCCTCTTCGTTCTCCAATGCAACAAACCTGCAAAACAATCACAAATACCTTCCTCAAACCAGTTTAACTACAAATAAGAGATTGATATTCATTAGACAATGTAACATCAAATTGTAACAATATTTGCAATAAACATAAAAAAATCTATTTGGAAAGGGAAGAATGTCTAATCTTTATTGATAAATGCAGTAAGTACATAAAGTTATACCTGTTCTGCACCGGCACTGTCATAACCAAACCCTAGGCTCCTGCTCCTCTCTCTTGATTGTGAATTCCTTCAACGTAACCTTCTCCACAAATTGGCTCCTTTAGGATCCCTTTATCAAGCCCCTCCCCTTGTATTTATAGCAAGGCAAGGAGGGCAGGTTCGAAAGGTAGTTGGATTGGAAAGTTGGGGTAGTTTGGGTACTTGTTTCAACTAATCCCAATTCGTGTTTTTAATATATTTTTTCAAGATTTCTTAATACACTTGCGACTATGGTATAGGAAAACTAGCGAGTGACTCGCTACTATCCTCACTTGCATCATAGCGGGTGCAAATTGTAATTGATACCCTCGGATCAATGTGGACACCCGCAGATATCCCGCTGGTTGGAAATCATAAGAGTCACGGTTATGCTAAAAAGTAGGCAGAGAAAGATGATTCTAAGGAAAGGATTGCAAGGTTCAGCTCTAAGTCATCTAGGGTCAAAGTAAGCTCTTCCATCCATAGTGTCCTTTTGTGTGACCGACAGGGAAATGTGGTCACGGATGGAGAAGTGTTATTTTGACTGATAACAGTTAATAATATATCACACAACATTAAATGATTTTAACAAGTAGAGCATGATCTTTATACGAAAGTTCCACCTCTATACGGGAGGTGCATCTCATGGATACCTTTAAACAGAAGGTTCACCTCTATACAGGAGGTCCATCTCATGGATACCTTTATACGAAAGGTTCACATGATAATCATGACATGATATGCAGAAGTTCGGAGCCTTGTCTAACAAGGATTTACAACATCATTACTTTGATCAATTACCTCTATACGTGAGGAATAACCTTTACACGGAGAGAAATCAAAGTGCTCAATTTATACGGGAGGATCAATATTGACTACACAATATTGGTTTGGAGAATGTCTCCTGATGTTGTATATTTAACAATTACAACTAATGTATCAAATCCAACATCAAAACTAATTTAAGGCACCACAATATAGGAGTAAATGTGCCCATATTTAGGGCTTAACATGCCCCTCCCTTTTAGACAAGTGTTGACCTCGACGTTTGATTAGTTGCGGATGCTTCTGGATGAACGACTCATCTTCGCATGTCGAATATTCAACTGGTGAGTTCTTCCACTTGATGAGCTACTCAGTAATAGCCCGATTTCGTAGTTTTTTGGTCCTTGTTTCAGTGATTTGTTCAGGTTCCAATATGAATTTTCCTTCTTCATCCAGCTCTGGAAAGGTTGTTTGAATTGGGATCTTGTCTCATATTACCTTCTTTAAGCAATAAACATGGAAAAATGGATGTACTCTTGTAGATGAAGGGAGATCCAATTTGTAAGTTGT
The DNA here is from genome assembly GCA_027924585.1 of Larix kaempferi. Taxonomy (NCBI): domain Eukaryota; kingdom Viridiplantae; phylum Streptophyta; class Pinopsida; order Pinales; family Pinaceae; genus Larix; species Larix kaempferi. The sequence goes on along the minus strand of BSBM01000579.1, from coordinate 2,435,639 downwards.
ACTACCAATCTTCTGCAACACTTTATAAGGACCATAATACTGGTGTGATAATTTATTGTCCTTATTTAGTTGCTTGAGGTACATCTTCTTGTAAGGTTGCATCCTCATAAATACCCAACCCCCTTCTTCGAAACTCCTTTCACTATAATTTTCATCAGCTTGTTGTTTCATCTTGTTTTTTGACATAGGGAGATTGTCCTTAAGTATCTAGATAACTTCTTGTTGGTGCTCCATGTGATCTTCCATGGCTTGAAATTTAGATTTTCCTTTTAAGAGAGATGTAATAGATGGAGGCTAGTACCCATAAAGTGCCATAAATGGAGACATTTTTATGATGTATGGAAGGAATTATTGTACCACCATTCTTCCAAAGACAACCATTTCACACACTATTTTTGTTTATCAGATGCAAAGCAACGAAGATAGACTTCCAAACATTTGTTCACTATCTCAGTTTTCCCATCAGATTGAGGATGATAAGATGAACTGTGAGCCAATTGGGTAACCAAACAAGAAAATAATTCAGTCCAAAATTTTCCAATGAAAATTGGATCTCTATCAATTACAATAATCTTCGGATTTCCATGTAACTTATGAATAGTTTCCATAAAAGATGCATATATTGTACTTACATTAAAAGGGTGAGAGACTGCAAAAAAATGTGCATACTTTGTGAGTATATAAACAACCACCATAATAACATTCTTTCCATCTGGATTGGGTAGACCTGTGATAAAATCCATTGAGACTTCCTCCCAATGCTGGCAAGGTATGTCTAATGGTTGTAGAAGTCCTGGGGTCTTAACTGTTTCACCCTTATTTTGTTGGAAAATCAAACATTTGGCCATGAACCTTTGAACATCAGATTTAAGACCTTCCCAAAAAAATTCCTTCTTGAATCTGTGGTAAGTTTTCAGGAATCCAGATTGCCCACCTATAGGAGAGGTGTGTAATTATGAGAGGACCTTCTATTTGAGTTGGTAGTTTTTGCATAAATATAAGTGATCCTTATACCATAGTGAACCATTTTTCCACAAAAAATTATATGATACATTGGGATCATTCTGTAGCATTTGAATGAGCATCCACACATATAGTTCATTTTTCCATTCTTCCCTTGTTGCTACTACCCAATCTAGTTGTAGAATGGAAATTGCAAAAAGTAATGCCTCAACATCTTCATCTTTTATGCAGAGCGAATCTACTACCACGTTCTATTTCCCTTTTCTATAGATGACTTCAAAGTCATATCCAAACATCTTGGTTACCCATTTTTGTTGCTCTTCCAAAGATACTCTTTGTTCTAGGAAGTATTTAATACTATCATGATCTTTTTTGACCTTGAAGTTCCTACCTATGAGGTAAGAACACCATTTATTAAAAGCATGTAGTATTTCCAACATTTCCTTCTCATAAATGGGATTCTGTAAGTTCTTTCCCTTGATTGGATGATTTGTGAAAGCAATCGGGTGTCCTTCTTGCATTAGAACATCACCAATGCCATTTCCTGAAGCATCACATTCCACAATAAAGGTTTTTGGGAAGTCTAGTGTGGCCAAAACAGAAGCTTTGCAAATTTCCTCTTTAAGTTGTTCAAAAGCTTGAGTTGCCTCTAGAGTCCAATAAAATGCATCTTTCTGAAACAATGTTGTAAGAGGCCCTGATATTCTTCCATAGTTCCAAACAAACTTGTGGTAGAACTTTGTCAGACCTAAGAATACTCGAAGATTCTTCAGGGTTTTGGGAATCGACCACTCTATCATGGATTTAATTTTGTTAGGGTCTAGCTTAATGCCTTCATGAGATACAATATGAACCCAAATATTCTACCTCCTTTTCCCCAAAGAAACATTTGGAAGGTTTTGCATATAGGTGTTGCTCGTTTAGTAATTGTAGTCCCCTGTCAACATGTTGAGCATGTTCTTCCCAAGAATTGATATAGATTAGTATATCATCAAATAATACTAGAAAAAATTTCCTAAGGAAAGGACTGAAAATTGAATTCATCAAACCTTCAAATGTGGAAGGCACATTCATGATGCCAAATGGCATGACCAGAAATTCATAATAACCTTCATGAGTTTTGAATGTTCTTTTTGGGATGTCTTCATTCTTCATTCTAATCTGATGATACTTGGAATGGAGATCCAACTTTGGGGAAAAACAAGATCCATGTAATTCATCTAACAATTTATCAATGACAAGAATAGAAAAAATTTCTTTAATGGTGATCTTGTTGAGATCTCTATAATCTGGACACATACGCCATGATCCATTCAGCTTGTGTACCATTACCATTGGTGCAGAGTAAGAACATTGGCTATGCCTAATTATGCCATCCTTTAACATTTCTTCAACCATATGCTCAATTTCACTCTTCTGTCCATAGGGGTATCTGTAACGTCTATTGTTAGGAGGAACATTTCCTGGAATTAAGTGAATAGCATGATCAAAATCTCGAACACGTGGAAGACCTTTTGGAATATCTTTAAATACCTTGGAATGCTTATTAATGACCCTTTGCATATCTATGGAAATAGGAGGATTATATGTTTGAACATCTAATGAGCATAATTGTGTAATTACACCTTGATGTCCCTTTTTCATCAATTTTGGCATACTATTAGAGCTTATCACCTTGCTTGTTTCCATGTGATACCATTTAACTCATATTCCTTTCCTTCCCATAAAAATTTCATGAAAATATTCTAAAAATAAAAATCCATGGTCCCCAATGATTCTAACCATTGAACTCTTAATACAACAACACCACCCATTAAAATAGCAATAATTGGAAAATTCAATACATATTCCCCCATAGTAAGATTGACATTATGGCATTTCCATGAGTACTGAGTACAAAAGACAAGAGAAGATGGAGCTTGATATTATAGAAAATTTATATTGTGATACATAGTACCAAGCTTGAGAATTGCAACATTCACAAACATGGATGATGCAGAAACGATGGATGAGATATTGTTACAGATGATTGGATTGGAGGAAGACCGCTTCATTGCAGGCTTTCACCAACAAGCGCAGAAATCTAGATAAAAGGTATGGAATGATAGACACATCAAAAATAAGTTCTTCCAGGTAGGATACCTTGTTCTCCTCTATGATACTAAATTTTTGAAATTTCCTGAAAAATTTAGATTGCATTAGTTAGGGCCATACAATGTTAAACATGTTACTAATGGTGGCCCAGTGCAGTTAGCCACATTACTTGGAAAAAACTTACAATGACTTGTTAATGGGAGTAGTTTAAATCCTTATAGGTATGGCCCTACTCCTACAAGCAAAAGTTAGACAATGTGACAATGTTTAAGTGTCAAGTGCAGCTGAATTGGACACTAAACAGAGAGCAGAGTCTGCACACAACAGTTTTGGCATAATGTGAAGTTCACATATTTGAAGATGTGCTACGAAGCACACATAGAAAGTCAAGTTGTGAAGTAAAGACCGGGGTAGTGTTGCGAAGTTCCATCAAGAGAAGGGGAATCTATAGTATGCTCCGCTACTCACCTAACCTCGGCGAAGCTAGAGAAAACTGGTCGTTATATAGTACTTTTGGGAAATCATATTTTTTCACTTTAAGGCATACTTGTCTGTTGAATCACATTTAATGTAAGGAAATGAACAGGATCTAAGCTATATTTGGACAATGGACATAGAATTTAATGTTAACTTAGTCATTTTTCGGCGCGTCTCAATTTGGTTTATGGCTATAAATAGTAAAGGAGTGCATAGTTACCTATTTTACCGTGATTATTATTTTTACCGTGAGTAAATTCTAATATTTTACTAGTGAAGAACGGAGCATTCTGACAGCCTGAGCAAGAAGAATTACAATAAGTATTAAAGAAATTCCAACAGTCTGGTTTATAAGCAGTTATGAAAACATCTATGAAGAAAACAAATCAGGAGAAGGGTGGGACTTCTAGAGCCTCACCTCGGCATGCACCGGAATCCAAGCACAACGATAAAAATAAATCCAAGGAACCACAAAAGCCTCAGGATGCAAAAATACCAAGAGAGCAACTGGTAGAGTGACCTCGTGAGAGGTCGATTCTGTTGATACCTGAGTACATTCCGCCACGAAAAGATGATGCACTAGTGGTAGTATTGAAGAGGAATCCACAGTATGAAATCCCTATGTCGTCGATATCAATCCACATTCAGGAAAAGGACAACTTGATGGGAAATATCCTGGATGTTAACTTCGCAGATTACAATCTACTGAATGCGAATAAATATCCACAATTTCATCCAGACAGACACATGTTCTGAAATTTTGATGAAGGCACTAAGCAGACAACTATACAAGAACAAGACTGGATTTCACCATTATAGTCTTCAAGACTGTTCAACCTTTTAAGAATTATGCACTTTGGGTGAATTCCAGAGCTAAAATCCATCATGTGTGCATTGCTATCATGCACACACCAAGGATACTTGTGGCTATACCACAAGACAAATATCAATATCGATCTAATCTACAGGATTACCCATCTAAGAAAATGAGGTACTGACCCTGCAATGGAATTTGTGGGTAAGAATAAGGATAAATACCTCGCAAAGAAGATGAAGAGAGATTTTGGATTAGTTAAAGGAACTTAGAGCTATCAGGAAGACCATATTCAAGATGATGCCACGAGGTTCACAGTGCAATTGCTCGCAAGTAGGGCACTTAGAAAATGAAAACTGACATAAGCGTTGGCTATTGCGATATCCCTAGCTACTATTAAATTTTTGATAATTTCATTCCAACATTATGTAGGATCCTACTAAGAGAATAACATGCACATCATAACAATCATAAACACAAGAGAGACAGAGTTTCCTCGGGGAAAACCAAGAAGGTGAAAAACCCCACAACTTCCTCAGAGATAAAATAAGCCCCAATACAAAGATCACAAAGATCAATCCGCAAAAGATAGATGACTCCAGCAGCTACTCCTCCTCCACTTGTGTGCATTCCTCTCTCTCAACTATACGAGTTGGATGAGTGAGTGAATGAATAGAATGAGAGACACTCACTCTCTATTTATACACAACTTAACCTACCTTTAACTCTAGCTGGGCCGACTTCCTAAGGAATCCTAATAACCCATCCAAATGACACATGCAGGGCGGACCCCATCAAGGTGGTCTAATAACCCATCAAATAATACTTGCAACACTTACAATAATACTTGCAACACTTGCAACACTTACAAATACAAATGACAACACTTCTGATTGGAGGAATAGTACATCTCCATCATGAATATAATAAAGTACAAGTGTAATACATAGAATAATATCTTCCTAAGTTACAAATACATCAAAACTCCCTCTTAACTAGGAAGGTATTCTATAGACACAGGTCATCAATACATATCGCCACAAGTATTCAATTCTGGAGCTGGATCACAGAGCATCATCGTCACTACTGTTGTACTCGTCATCCCGATCACTGGGATATCTCTCAATTATTCTCATCATAGGAAGTTCTACAGAGCCAGCCCTTTTTCATGCTGGATGTAGGCCTAGCCTCTTGTATCATCATCTCTGCGAGCTGGCCATCCTGTGGAATCCTCAGGACTGATTATGTGCGTCAACAAAACCTCGAAAGAGCATCCCAGAAATTTTATGAGCACACAGCTCAACCTATCGGATCTCCTAGGATATTTTACATGTGACCACCACAAAACCTCGATAAAGCATCCTAGGACTTTTATGAGCACACAACTCAACCTATCGGATCTCCCATGATCTTTTACATGTGGTCAGGAAAAACCTTAAAAGAGTGTCTTGCAACCTGCAAGAACTCTAAAGAGCATCCCAGGACTTTTACGAGCACACAGCTCAACCTATCGGATCTCCAAGACTGGTTACATGCCTTCTGTAGCAAAACCTCGAAAGAGCATCCCAGGACTTTTACAAGCACACAGCTCAACCTATCGGATCTCCTAGGATCTTTTCTATGCTACCTGTAGCAAAACCTCGAAAGAGCATCCCAAGACTTTTACGAGCACACATCTCAACCTGTCGGATCTCCCAGGATCTTTTCTATGCTACATGCACAACCTGTCCATGGCCACGGAGCATCGACCTAATACTCATGATTCACCTGATCATCCTCGTACGGAGCATCCTCCTAATGCATATCACCTGGATAATTATCCTGATGCTCATCACACATGATTGAACTGATCATACAAAGCATCCACCTAATGCATATCATCACACATGATCATCCTGATCATCATCATACAGAACATCATCCAGAGCATCTTTTGGATGTTCATCACATAGCACTTACATCCATAGCCATGGGAAGTATCCTCCTACAATCATGCTTGGAATGGCTCCTACAAATGTGTCCCATCACTTCCTCCTTGAAGTATCTTCTATCTGAAGAACACCAAGCCTCTCTCTGAAGTACTCGAACTTCAATATGGCTAGTGGTTTGGTCAACACATCTACAATCTGCTCATCTGTAGCAACATATTGGAGCTTCACTGCTCCTCTCTTCACCATATCCATGATATAGTGATATTTGATCTCGATATGCTTCGACCTATCATGGAACACCAGGTTCTCAGACAACTTCACACAACTCTGGTTGTCAAAGAAGATATAGGTAGCATCCAACTGGAGATTAAATAAATTAGACAGTAACTTCCTTAGCCATACTACCTCAAAACTAGTTGAACAAGCTATGACATACTCTGCTTCAGCTGTACTCAGTGCTACGTAGGATTGCTTCCTGCTAAACCAAGAGATCACACCTGATCCCATACTGAAGCAGCACCCTGAAGTGCTCTTCCTATCTGTAGCACTACCTACCCAATCTAAATCAACATAAACCTCCAGGTTAAAATTTTGAATCGCATCATACTTGAGCCCATAATCAATCGTACCCTTCAGGTACCTCAGAATATGCTTTACAGCAATCAGGTGAACATGTCTAGGATCTGTCAGAAACTGGCTCAAGGTGTTCACCGCAAAGCAAATATATGGTCTCATATTCGTCCAGTACATCAAGGACCCAATCATCTGGCGATACATCGTGGCATCAACTGACTCTAATGAAGCATCACTCAATAGATTTAGGTTCGATGCCATAGGTGTGGCCATGGCCTTGAAGCCCATCATCCCAAACTGCTTCAGGATCTCTACTGCATACTTCCCTTGTCCAAGGAATATTCCATCTGCACTTTGCCACACCTCCATGCCTAGAAAGTAATGCATCATACCCAAGTCCTTCATCTCGAACTCGGAAGCAAGCTTCCTCTTCGTATCGGCAGTCAACCTATCCTCTCCTGTCAAAAACAAGTCATCCACATACAATAGGAGTATCGTTGGATTTCCTTCCTCAACCTTGTAGTAAAGGTTGGAATCCGCTTTACTCTTGGTAAAGCCCAAACTGGACAAGAAGATGTCTATCCTGTCGTACCATGTCCTAGGTGCTTGCTTCAAACCATACAAGGCTTTCTTCAATCTTCACACATATGACTCCGTATCATGTGTCTCAAAACCAAGTGGCTGCTCCACATACACTTCCTCTTCGACTACACCATTCAAGAAAGATGTCTTGACATCCATTTGGTGTATCTTCCATTTCATCACTTGAGAAGAACCTACAACAATTAATTAATGAAAATACACGAGATAACATAAATAACAAAACTCAGAATCACTTTTATTGATCGTAGGCCACTTCAAGGGGGCAACCTCCTTTGAGCAAGCTCAATACAAATAACTTCACCGTACTTTCATTGGTCTCAACACAAACTTATATACTAATTCTAGGCGCCAATACAATGTGTCAATACAAACCATGGGCCATTACAAACTATGGATCAACAATTACTATGGGACGACTTACAAAGCATATGCATCCAACAACAATAAAACAAACTATGCATCAACAAATACTACGGGACGACTTACAAAGCATATGTGTCCAACAACAATATACTAACAAAGTAAATAGAAGGGTTGACATGGTTTCCTAACATCCCCTCTCCCTTAGAAAAAGCTTTGTCCTCAAAGCTTTAGATGTGGAAACTGATGCAGAATCTAAAGGAGTGGTTCTCCTGCAGCATCCTCGGGTTGAATTTCGGGCCACTGATTCCTTTTGAGTTGCAAGGAGGGTTTCTTGGAAGGTTGTAGATGAAGAAGAACCATATCAGCTGTGTGAAAAGTGCGCTCAGAACAATGTTGATCGGCTTGTTGTTTCAGTCGAATTATTGCCATGTGAAGATTGTCCTATAGAATGGGAAGAATCTGATCGTCGTGTTGAAGAACTGAATCAATTTCCTGAACTGGGGAGCTGCTGAGGGTGTATGGAAGAAGAAATGGTGGTGCATGTCCATAGATTGCTTCATATGGTGTCCTGTTAGATGTGGTATTGTGCCACTGGAGCGCTTCTAGGAAATGTATAGAAATAGTTGTCCAAATCTCTGTAGGGATGGGCAAGGGTTCGAGCAGTCTCAAAAGGAGTGTCGTTTCACCCTTGTTGACCTGGCAAGTATCACAGTCAGCCACCATCTGTTGAATTGTCATGTTCAGTCCCTGCTAAAAGAAGTTACATTGTTCTCGGTCATACATTTTTAGGAACCCAGAGTGCCCTGCTGATGAAGAAGCATGGAGTTCATAGAAGAGATAGCCCCATTGAACAGATTGCAACCAATTTGGAACAAGCAGAGAAATGGCTGTAAGAGAAACTGGGTCATCAAATGTGAAGAAGGAGCATCTACCACCATATTGTCCTTACCCTTCTTGTAAGTGATCGCAATCGGCATAATGTTAGAAAAACAGGATCGCAGAGCAATAACAATAAACAGAAATGCAAATATAATCACACATACACATTACAAGAGAGACACAGATATATCGTGGTTCACCCAACTTGGGCTACGTCCACACTGAAGTTGCCAATCCTTATTATTATTCCGTCTAGCAAAGTGAAGGGATACAACCTGCAACACAACCACTGCACTTCGTATTCACTGTCTCACAGTCTCTCTTCTTGATCTTAGAGATCTTTACAATGCATAATGCCTAATACATAAACCCTATCCATGTTACAATGTCTTTCTTTTATAATGGAAATACAATGGGAAAATACCACGGGTTACCCAAAACCATGGGCCCGAAAACTGTTGGCGAAAACAACCCCCCAAAATTTTTTGTCGGGGGCACTGCTCCCGAACCCGTGCCCCCGAACCCCAAGGTGGGGGAATGAGTGTACAGTCCTCTGGGTGCACGGCTAAGACAATATCATCTATGATACTAGAATATCTAGCTCCACAACCAACACATAACCCATGAGTTGGATAACCCATTTCAGGTGTGCTGGGGAGGAGACCCATTGTTCCAGGAAATTTTCCAGACTTTGGAGATTAGTCTTGATGCATAAATAATTCCCTAATAGGTATGGCTGCCATGTCTGTACTACATGCAAAATAGCCATCATTTCATGCTGAGATGTAGATGCAGCTAAATTCTTACCAGAAAGGTCTCTTAAAGGCGACAAGCCCACTGGTTCAGCAACGACACCCACATATCTATCCAAGGAAGTAGGGGAGACCATTGATGGGTGCATCTGAATGGAATGGAGTTGAGCGATGACACCATGTGAATTCTTCTTAAGGATCTTTTCCAGGTGATGTGAATTGATGATGCGGAGAGACCCTTGTTGTAAGCCCTTAAATTTGTGTTGTTTCCCATTGACTGAAAACTGCATCCAAAGCTCAACAAAATCCCATAAGATGGGGCCAAGTGTGCTTAACCATTGAACCCCCAAAACCACATCACATCTGCCTAGGGACAAGGAAAACATGTCAAAGCACAGGTTATTATCTTCCAGAGAGATACACACAATGTGACACTTCCCCTTGCACGGTAAGGTGCCCCCATTGGCAACCATGACTTCAAAGTTGGAGCAAGGATGGAAAAAACAATCGTCATGTTTGGCGATCCGAGGGTCAATGAAGTTATGAGTGCTACCAGAATCAATCAGTATTGTAAGAGGAAGCTTCTTGAAGTAACCCCTAACCCACATTGTTTGGGGGGTGGTGACGTTGGATAAAGCATGGATAGATATCTCTGGTTGTTCATCCTGATATGGGGGGCCAATAGGTGGCTCCTGAATGTCAACCTGATCATCCATTGTATCTGGAGCTTCTTCACCGATTTTAGAGGCAAGCGAAGAATCCATATCCAATAGATAGAGTTTTTGTTAAACACATATATGTCCCCGAGTGAATTTCTCATCACAATTATAACAAAGCCCTTTTTCTCTGCGTGCTTGCATCTCGGTTTCAAACAAATGCTTGATAGGAGGCCATTGAGAACCCATATTTCGGAAGGGAACAAAAGTGGTTTTGAAGTGTTGTTGGGTTGCAATCTTGTCTTCTGCCAACTTAGCCAACCCTATGAATTCCATCATTGTGTTGGGATAGAACATTTTAACCTCTGACCAGATTTCATCCTTAAGACCACCGATAGAACAACTCCTGTAGAATTCATCAGACAATCCTTCTGTGTGATTGGCTAGTTTCTCAAATTCTGTGTAATACTCTCTCACAGTGCCACTTTGATGAAGTTTAGTGAGTGCTCAGGTGAAGTCATCAAAAGCACTAGGACCAAATCATTGCAAAAGGAGTTGGCAAAAATCTTTCCATTTTGGCTCGTCATGAGCCTTGATGTACCAATGGTACCATTGAAGGGCTTCCTGTTTCAAATGAAAGAATGCAAGTGGAACTTTTTGGACATCAAAAGTATTATGCAGACTGAAATGTTGTTCTGCATGATAGATCCATCCAATTGGATCAATAACATTGAAGCAAGGAAATTCAAGCTTCGGACCACGGAAATTGCTGGAAGAAGAGAACCCATTGGTTGCACAAGATTATTGATGTCGGTTATTGTTCATGGCTGAATGATGAAGATGGAGGCTGACAAATTTTTCATCTAGATCTTGGAGTTTGGTTTGGATGGCTGGAAGTGCTTCCTCCATGGTTTTTGCTCCTGCATGGGTGACAACCATAACCATAAGTTTTTTTTTTCAGGGGGGGGGAATGGATATAAAAACATAAACAAAAGCTTATTTAGTAAAGGGAAATTTGGATTTGGGAAAAACGCGGATGGGTAATTGGGGTTTGACTAGGTTTTGGACACTTTCTGATGGACAAGGAAGCAAAAAATGGGGATTTTAGAAGCAGGGTGAAAGAATGAGAAAATTGATCAAAGAGGGACAAAGAAGCAGAAATAGGGAATGAACACGGTGGCAAAATTTGGAGGCGATTGAGTGAAAATTAAAGAAGTTATGGCAAACTCTAAAAATAGACAAATGTGGGATTTCTAGCATTGGGAAGTGGAATTTGAGATAGGGTCCTCAGGAATGAAAGATGCAGAATAGAATTACAGGGGTGTCAGGGAAGTTTCAAGGGAAACGGAGTGAAAACAAGGGAGATATGGCGAAAAACAAAATTTTATAATTATTATTATTATTATTATAAATTTATTTATTTAATTTTTTTTTTTTCAGAATGGATCTATTACGGTGCAGAAAGGATCAGAAACAGATGGATCTGAAATGACACCAAATGGATCGAAAACGGCTGGATCTGGAACAACTTTCAGAATAGACCTGAAACAACTGGATCTGAAATGGCTCGGAATGGATCGGCAACAGTTCAGCTGAAAATAGATATGGACCCCAGGTATGTTCGGCTTCCTATCAGTTCAAGGGATTCACTTGGCCACCAATGCTATCTAACGGCTTGCATATTGGGGCAATACCCCCCACTCCATGGCTCAGGTAAAACTGATAACCGCTTTGCCACAAACGACAGCTCTTGGTTTACCTCATTGGTGGGAACTAGTCAATTAGGTAGGGGTCGTTGCCCTTTTCGCTAGCAGGTCCTCTCAATGGGCCATCTACTTTGGGGTTCCTGTGGTACTCCTCACAATGAGTTGTAGGGATTATGCAAAACTACTTCCCACAGTTAAGCAGATAGGGATTATTCTCAAATCCGAAGCTGCAATAGATGCGAAACAAAATTGGCAGAAATTTCTCCCAACGAGCCCAAGAAAGTGCTCTGATACCAGATGAGAAGAATCTGCAACAATTAATTAATGAAAATACATGAGATAACAAAAATAACAGAACTCAGAATCACTTTTATTGATCGCAGGCCACTTCGAGGGGGCAACCTCCTTTGAGCAAGCTCAGTACAAATAACTTCATTGTACCTTCATTGGTCTCAACACAAACTTATATACTAAGTCTAGGCACCAATACCATGGGTCAATATCATGTGTCAATACAAACCATGGGCTAATACAAACTATGGATCAACAATTACTACGGGATGACTTACAAAGCATATGTGTCCAACAACAATAAGACAAACTATGGATCAACAAATACTACAGGATGACTTACAAAGCATATGTGTCCAACAACAATATACTAACAAGGTAAATAGAAGGGTTGACAAGGGTTCCTAACATCACTGCAGCCAGAGCAAGTATTGTTCTAATGGAAGTGTATCTGGATACAGGAGCAAAAGTCTCTTCATAATCTATCCCCTCTTCCTGGGAGAAGCCATGAGCTACAAATCTTGCCTTGTATTTCTCTATGCTACCATCTACAGCTTGCTTGATCTTATAGATCCACTTGGAAGTCACAACAGACTTCCCTTCTGGTCTTGGGACCACATTCCAAACATCATTCTTCATGATCGAATGGTATTCCTCGACCATGGCATCCTTCCATTCTTTCTTTTTCGTTGCTTCTTCATAACTGGAAGGTTCTTTGTTCATAATGTCACAGAGTAAGGAAACATAGCTCGTGTGTGATCTTGTCATTTTTCTTTCTCTATGTTCCTCCTCTAGACTACCATACCTTTCTGCATCTTGGATGAGCTCTCTATCCCATGTAGGTTTCCTCTTGTGAGAGTTCTTCTCACAGGGTGGATCTACAGGTTCTTGTGGATCTTCTATTTCATGATCCACTTCTGGTATTGCTTCATTCATAGTGGTGTCTTGTGTTCTGGGTATCCTTGGTTCTTCATAGTCTTCAACAGGTGTCTTCCTTGATTTGATGTATGTTGATTTTTCATCAAAAGTCACATCCCTACTGATGTCAATCTTCTTGAATCCTGGAAAGTATATTTTGTATGCCTTCGAGCTTTCACTATACCCCACAAATATACCCTTATTTCCTGAAGGATCTAACTTCATCCTCTTTTCTTTTGGAACATGTGTATATACTGGATAGCCAAATATTCTAAGATGGCTAAATTCTGGTCTCTTACCAGAGAAAACTTCTTCTGGTGTCTTGTTGTCAAGTATCTTGTGTGGTGTTCTGTTTGGTACATATACAACTGTCCTTGCTGCTTCTTCCCATAGGTACATGGGTAGGCCTTTGTCATGTAGCATTGCTTGTGTTGCTTCCATGATTGTTCTATTCTTCCTTTCTGCAACCCCATTCTGTTGTGGATTGTTGGGATTGGTCAACTCCCTCTTAATCCCTGAATCACTGCATAACTTCTTGAAGTCTCCTAAAGTGAATTATCCACCATTGTCGAATCTAAAGGTCTTGATCTTCTTATCAGTTTGATTTTCTATCAAGGCTTTGAATTCCTTGAACTTATCAAATGCTTCATCTTTGTTCTTCAAGAAATAAACCCAAGTCTTGCTAGAGAAATCATCAATGAAAGAAACATAATATACATACCCACTCAGAGAACTAGATGACCTTGGTCTACATACATCGGAGTGGACAATGTCCAAGATTCCTTTTGCTTTGCTTTCACTGCTTGGAAATTATTTCTTTGTGTTCTTTCCTTTTTCACATCCTTTGCAAACACCTTCATGCTTTGAATGGATTTCAGGAAGACCTTCTACTGCTTTGCTTGCAATTGGTAGTGCCCTATAGTGCACAGGAGCAAGCCTTCTAAGCCAAAGTTCACTTGGTTCCATGGATTCATGTACCATGGCATGCTTAGTTTGTCCCTTCAATTTGTACAATCCTCCCTCTTGCTCTCCAATCACTATTGCATCATCTATGGTCTTACCTTTTGGCCACATAAGTACTTGGCCATCCACAAATGCAAATCTCATCCCTTTTTCATCCAAAGATGATATGGAGAGAAGATTCTTCTTGAGTCCAAGTACATATAGAACGTCTTGCATCTTTAAAGACTTCCTAGAGTCTAACTTGTAGGAGGCTTCACCACTTCATTTTATAGTGTATTGATAGTCATCCCCAAGTTTCACCTTATGAGGTGACTCATGTTCAGATAGGTCCATAAGATATTCTTTGAATCCCATCATATGTTTAGAAGCCCCACTATCAATAATCCAATCATTACACCCATGTGTAACAGTACCTGTGAGAACAGAGATCAGAACATATTCATCGTCACTTGAAGAGTCTTCACTTTCTACCTTAGTCTTCTTCCTGGGAGGTTCATCATCCTCAGCAGCATGAGCATGATATCTCTTCTTCTTGTTGTTGAAGCCTTGTCTATTCTTGGGACATTCAGAGGCAAAGTGTCCCTTCTCATTGCAAGAGTAACATATAAGGCGAGAGAGATCTTTCTTGTTTTGATGGAAGTGAGAATATTTCTTTTGATGAGTTTGCTCCCTCTTGAACTTACCTTTCTTAGTGTGTGCTGTGAGAGCTTGGTATTCACTTCTCATATTCTCTTCTCGGACCACAAGCCTAGCTTCTTCTTGTGAAAATTCCTCCCATAGTCTATTGAAAGAGATCAATTTCTTTCTTGCATAGATACCTTGGATGAAGGAGTCCCATGACCTAGGTAGGCCATTCAAAGTGGTCATGAAAATTTATCCATTCTCCACTATTTCATCCACAGCTTCAAATTGTTCTTTGATTTGAGAGACCTTAGTAAAGAAGGATTGGATGGTCTCTCCATTCTTGATCTTTACCCCTTTCAATAGGTTCCGCAGAGTCATCTTCCAATTTATATTCTTTCCTTCAAACAACTTGGTCAAGGCCTCAAACATATCCTTAGGTGTCTTTAGGGAAGACACATGGGGTATGAGATGGTCTTTTATAGAATCAACAATGATTCTCTTGGCCTTTACCAAGTTCTTATTGTGTAAGGCCTTAGCCTCATCTCCATCTGGAACTGGAACCTCTTCTCTTATGTAGGTGTCCAATTCATTCTCTTCAAGGATTAACCCAATCATATACTTCCATGCTAAAAAATTATCATCCCCTTCAAGCTTATCCTCAAGCTTGGTGTGGTGAGACATATTAATGAGAAGCTCACATGGAAATAAAAGATTTAGGTCTTACCACTTGATTTGCTGAAAATGGATCTGGAGCTGGATTAGGGTTTGTCAGAGAAACCCTAAAAATTCAAACTTTGAATTCCAAACTTCTGAATGGATGGAAAGATGCTCCTTGTTGAGTTGATCAAGCTGGTATACTTCAAATTTGAAATCTGCAAAATTTGACCCCTCAAAATTGCCTTTGAAACTTTCGAATCTGCAATTTCTGGTTTTCTGGTTAAAATCCCGAACTAGGGTTTCATAATGCTCGGGCTTCTGCCCACCCAAAAAGTTCAACCTTGTGCTCTAAACTTTGATTTTTTTTAGAAGCATCCAGCCGAGGTCTCCGATAGCTGCGATATAAGTGTGGGGCCATTCGAGCATGGTTGTAGATGTGTTCTCCCATGGCTACGATATAAGTGTTGGGGCCATTCGAGCATGGTTATAGATGTGTCCTCCCATGGCTGCGATATAAGTGTTGGGGCCATTCGAGCATGGTTGTAGATGTGTTCTCCCATGGCTACCATATAAGTGTTGGGACATTTGAGCATGGTTGTAGATGTGTTCTCCCATGGCGTAGATGTAAGTGTTGTGTGATGTGCATCTGGGTTGTGCTTCGTGAATGATGATCATGAGTATCAGGATGATACTCTGTGGCCATGGACAGGTTATGCAGTAGCATGTAAAAGGTCCTGGGAGATACGATAGGTTGAGCTGTGTGCTCGTAATCAGTCCTGGGATGCTCTTTCGAGGTTTTATTGACTCACGTAATAAGTCTTGAGGATTCCATAGTATGGCCAATGATGATGAAGACCTGCAGGTGGTGGGCCTACATCTAGTATGAAAAAGGACTGGCTCTGTATAAATTCCTATGACGAGTAGATCGGAGATTGATTGAGATAGCAGTAGTAGTGACGATGACGATGATTCGAGGATGATGATTCACTGATGATGATCCAGAGAAGAAGACTTGTGCTAGTAGATCTGTGTCGATAAATACCTTCCTAGTTAAGAGGGAGTGTTGATGTATATGTAACTTCGGAATGTGTTTCGTATATGTATATTGTACTCCTATAGAGATGGTATTATTCCTCTAAATGGAAGTGTCGTCATTTATATTGTAAGTGTTGTAACTTATACTTGATGGATTATTAGACCACCTTGTTGGGGTCGGCCCTATATAAGTCATGTGGGTCGAAGGGCTATTATCCCACCCTATTGCGGGTCGGCCATGTGGGTCAAAGGGTTATTAGACCACCCTATTGGGTGTCGGCCCAGTCAGCATTATGTTATGTGGTTAAGTTAAGGCCGACCTAGTAGAGGTTATTAGGCAAGTCAAGTCAAGTATAAATAGAGAGCGGGAGGCACTCTATTTGATCATTCTATTCTCACACATACTCTTTGGAGAGTGACGCACTTGTGGAGGAGGAGAAGATGCTGCTAGAGGATGTCTATCTCTTATGCTTGGGTTGTATCATTGCTCTATCTATCTCTGAGGAAGTTATTGGGGTTTTTCACCTTTATGGTTTTCCCCAGGTAAACTCTGTGTCTCTTGTGTGCTTGCATTATTGTGTCCATGATTGATATGCTGCAGATATGCTGTACATGTTGTTCTCTCAGTTAAGATCCTAGATCAGATTGAAGTAAATTCTGAAAATCTAACATGGTATCAGAGCTAGCTTGAAAGAATGCATGGTATGGCATGTATGACACTTGTTGCACTTACAATGCTAGGGCTTGATATAGAAAAAACCAGTCATCGTAGCACTTTTGCTATAAATCCATTTTGGTGAACTTTTTGGATCTAAAAATTTTACAAGTCGAAGATCAGATCCTCATGTACCTTGTGTCCAAAGGAAAACTTCTAATTCATTGTACTTTGTGTTGTATGATATGTACAATCTAGGGTTTCTGCCTCTTCCAGATCTGAGTCATAAACAGGTACCTGGGACAATAGGTCATAACTTGGGCTAGGAAGATCCAAATGAAATTTCGTAAAAATTGATAGGTAGTGCACAGATTTTATTTTCTCAGATAACTTTTTCAAAGGCCGAAACTGAACCAATGACACGTGGTACTCCATACAAGTTTGCTCTCTTGTTTTATCCCATAAATAGGCCACGTTGCGACACTTGGCATAAATCTCTCTCAGAGAATCCAATTGAGGTCTGAACTATGGGGTTGGACAGATGACAGGTTGGGCTAGTACAAGTAGAATTTTTAGACCCTGTGGATCGAAAAGTTCAGAGTTACACCAGAAACAATGAGGTACATATTTCTGTCAAAACAAAATTATTTTTTGAGCACCTTCATTCATGGCTTTGGGAATTTAGGGTTTCAGAGAAAGATGGAATTTTTGTAATCGGAGACCACAGATGAATGATACTCATCAAAATCGAAATTTATAGACCAATATCAGAATTTTTGGTTGGGCAGAAGGCCGGGCTTGATCAAACCCTAGTTCGAGACTTTGATCAAAAAAGTGGAAAATTAGGGCTTCTGCAAAAAATGGGAATTTTTGAAATCTATGACAACGGCTGGAAGCTCCTCAGAAAAGTAGAAGCTTAGAGATTTGGATCAAACCTTTTGATTGGGCAGAAGGGTGGGCTTTATCAAACCCTAGTTCAGGGTCATGTCGAATGAAACCAGATGTTTCAAAGGAAAATTTGAGGGGTGAAACTTTGCAGTTTTCAAATTATGAGTATACCGGCTTGATCAGCTCATCAAGGCGTATATTTCTATCCTTTCAGAAGTTTGAAATTCAAAGTTTGAATTTTTAGGGTTTCTCTGACAAACCCTAATCCAACTCCAAATCCAGTTCCTACAAATCAAGTGGATTGGGTTAATCCTAGAAGAGAATGGATTGGTCACCTACATAAGTGAAGAAGTTCCTGTTTCAGAGGGAGATGAGGCTAAGGCCTTACATAAGAAGATTTCAAGCAATCTCAACAGGTATGACTTACAGGTATGTTTCGAATTTTGTTCATAGTTAAGTTTATGATATATTTGTCTTCATATCATTACGGTTAGTACAATCTTGATTAATTACTAGACTTGTCATATCACATTAATAAAATTATCAATACATGATAGAAGATATTCATTGATTAAGGTTTTGACACTTATGATTTTACTAATGCATTGTGATGTTGTATGAGGTTTATGTTGTTTGCTAACATGAAAGGTACATCAAGAAAGACAAATCATGTTCTAGTTCAAGAACATATGACCATGGTAACATGAAGACAAAGGTTCATCCATTGCCATGGATCACATAGAAGATCTACTTACGAGGTATGTATAACTTGGTTAACCTATGAGATATGCAGGTTACTAGCACAAGTCACTTAAGAGAACAAGAAGACATCATGTGGGTATGTTAGACAATAACCAACTAACATATTAATCTAGGTATGTTTTCCTGTATCAAATTAGAATCCTACCTTGTGTAAAAGTATACATGGCATGATTGATAATGATTATTCATAGGTTTGAATAAACATGGGTGTATGCATATTATGTCTCTTACCTTGATTGATGATATGACTAACCAAAAAATCCTTTTGGTCAAATATGGATATGCATGAGTAAGAGAAGTCTTCCTTAAAACATTGAATGCTAATGCTTATTATCTGTGTTTGAAATTGCTGTGAATATTTAATTAATAATATTAATTAAATATATTTATATATTAAATAGATTATTAGGCTACTAGTGAAAGGGCATAACCCTTCACTATGTTGATCAAGCCCTATAAAAGGAGATCTTATTGTAATTTATATTCATCAATCAATATATTATTATCATTTATCTCAAATATGGAAGACGGTCTCGCTTCTTAACCCTTAACCAGACACGGTTAACTTAGTGAACAGATACGTTCACTGCATTTGGTATCAGAGCTCGGTTTCGGCTCTCCCTTCAAGTCCAACCGGAGACGGTTGCTGCTCGAAATTTATCCATTTGGTTGCTGCTCGAAATTCATCCATTTGGTTCCTGCTCTGATACCAAATGCAGTGAACGTATCCGTTCACTAAGTTAACCGTGTCCGGTTAAGGATTAAGAAGCGAGACCATCTTCCATATTTGAGATAAATGATAATAATATATTGATTGATGAATATAAATTACAATAAGATTGCCTTTTATAGGGATTGATCAACATAGTGAAGGGTTATGCCCTTTCACTAGTAGCTTAATAATCTATTTAATATATAAATAATAATATTAATTAAATATTCACAGCAGAAATGACCATGACTATACATGTTTAAGATTATTGTGTTTTGATAGTATTGAGAATATACTAGTAAATGTATGATTATGTATGAGATCTCGAGGATATCACAATAATGATACTTGTAAGCATGCATAGTGATCAAGGATGGATATAAGTTCAAGGACAGGTAATCCAGGAAGCAAAGATCAAGAGGAAGCACACTCCAATAGTTTCTGCAAGAATGTAGATATTCAGAGGGAGTCCACCCAACAACCAAACAAAGATAAGTATTTGAATTATCATTTCTTGCATATTTGATTGTTTAAATAATATTGTTCAATGATGTATATACTTATGTTCCTAGAATTAAGCTGTGTATTTTGGCATATTAGAATAATTGCATTAATGAACAGCATACTACTAATATGCATGTAATAGGTAAGTGGCCTATGGCACTATACAACATTCCATTGCTACTTATCTAGAATGAAACCTCTTTGCTAACATGTTGGGAGTCGTGCAAACTCATAACAATGTTCTGGTAGAGATTGGAAGGCATCTAGAAAGTTACGTGATATGGATAAATGTTGTATTGAAGCATTGGCTAAAATAATTGCATGACTATATGACATATTTCTTTATGTGTACGAATTTGTTCTAAAAAACTATGAGAAGTTTCTAATCATGCAATTTAACTAGTTTTGTAGGAAAGATCGTATACGAGCACCTACAAAAGAAGGACTACAACATTTGTTTCAGCAACAAATTTATCTATTGAATATATTGAAGTTCCCAGGATTTGGGAAGAATGCCATGATCGAGGAGTACCAGTTGATCATGAATAATGATGTTTGGGATGCAGTCCCAAGACTTGAAGGGAAGTCTGGTGTGACTTCCAAATGGATCTATAAGATCAAGCATGTTGCAGATGGTAGCATGGAGAAATTCAAAGCGAGGTTTGTAGCTCGTGGCTTCTCCCAGAAAAAAGGGATTGAGTATGAAGAGACTTCTACACCTATAGACAATCACACTTCCATCAAATCAGTACTTGCTCTGGCTGCAGTGATGAAAGGGAAGATACACCAGACAGCTTTCTTGAATGGTGTAGTCGAAGAGGAAGTGTATGTGGAGTAGCCACTTGGTTTTGAGACACATGACGGGAAGTCATATATGTGCAGAACTTGGTATTGTAGGATAGATAGCTTTCTATCCAGTTTGGGATTTACCAAGACTAAAGCGGATTCCAACCTTTACTACAAGGTTGAGGAAGGCAATCCAGTGATACTACTTTTGTATGTGGATAACCTGTTTGTTACAGGTGAGGATAGATTGATTGCCGACACGCAGCGGAAGCTTGCTTCCAAGTTCAAGATGAAGAACTTATGGATGATGCACTACTTTCTAGGCATTGAGGTGTGGCAGAGTGCAGATGGAATCTTCCTTGGACAAGGGAAGTATGCAGTAGAGATCCTAAAGAGGTTCGGGATGATGGACTGCAAGGACATGGCCACACCTATGGCATCGAACTTGAAGCTTCTGTGTGATGCTTCATCTGAGCCGGTTGATGTCACTATGTATCATCAGATGATTGGGTCCTTGATGTACCTAACGAACACGAGACCAGATATTTGCTTTGCGGTGAACACATTGAGCCAGTTCTGATGGATCCGAGGAGTGTTCACCTGGTTGCTGTAAAGCATATTCTAAGGTACCTGAAGGGTACAGTTGATTATGGGCTCAAGTATGATGTGAATTAAAAGTTTAACCTATAGGGTTATGTTGATTCATATTGGGCAGGCAGTGTTGCAGATAGGAAGAGCACTTCTGGGTGTTGCTTTAGTATGGGATCAGGTGTGATCTCTTGGTTTAGCAGGAAGTAGTCCTGCGTAGGACTGAGTACAGTTGAAGCAGAGTATGTTGCAGCTTGTTCAGCTAGTTGTGAGGCAGTATTGCTTTGGAAGCTACTGTCTGAGTTATTTGATCTCCCGCTGGAGGCTACTAGTATCTTTTGTGACAACCAGAGTTGTGTGAAGCTGTCTGAGAATCTGGTGTTCCACAACAAGTCGAAACACATTGAGATCAAATATCACTATATCAGGGATATGATGCATAGAGGAGCAATGAAGCTCCTGTATATTGTGATAGATGAGCAGGTTGCAGATGTGCTGACGAAGCCACTATCCAGAGTGAAGTTCGAGTACTTCAGAGAGAGGCTTGGTTTTCTTCATATTGATGACACTTCGAGGAAGAAGTGATGGACACATTTGCAGGAGCCATTCCAAGCATGGTGCGAGGAGGATCATTCCCATGGCTGTGGATGTAAGTGCTAGATGATGAGCATCAGGACAATGCTCCAATTACTGCTCTGTATATGCATCATGTTGGATGCTTGTTATGATCACTTAGATCATGTATATGTATATGCATCATGTTGGATGCTTGGACCATGTATCTGTATATGTATTAGGTGGATACGTTGTATGATTAGGTAGATCATGTATGTTGATATATATATCAGGTGGATACATTGTATGATCAGGTGGATCATGTATCTGTGTATGTATCAGGTCGATACATTGTATGATCAGGTGGATCATGTATGATGATATGTATCAGGTAGATACTTGGTATGCATCAGGACGATGCATTGTATGATCAGGATGATCATGGATGACAAGCTTCAGGATGTTGCTCCAGATGACATGCATCAGGATGATGCATTGTATGATCAGGATGATCATGGATGACAAGCTTCAGGATGTTGCTCTAGATGACATGCATCAGGACGATGCAGTGACGATGATCAGGATGATCATGTGTGATGAGTATCAGGATGATACTCTAGATTATATGCATCAGGACGATGCTATGATGATGATCAGGATGATCATATGTGATGACATGTATCAGGTGGATACATTACATAATAAATTGGATTATGTGTGATGAGTTCTGAAGACACATATGCACATGAGCTTTTCGGACATGGTTGTAGATGTGTTCTCCCATGGTCGCAATGTAATTGCTGGGCTTTTCCAACATGGTGGCAGATGTGTTCTCCCATGGTCATGATGTAATTTCCAGGGCCATTCGAGCATGGTTGTAGATGTGTTCTCCCATGGTTGCGATATAAGTGCTGGGGCCATTTGAGCATGGTTGTAGATGTGTTATCCCATGGCTGTGATATAAGTGATGGGGCCATTCGAGCATGGTTGTAGATGTGTTCTCCCATGGCTGCGATATAAGTGTTGGGGCCATTCGAGCATGGTTGTAGATGTGTTCTCCCATGGCTGCGATATAAGTGCTGGGCCATTTGAGCATGGTTGTAGATTTGTTCTCCCATGGTTGCAATATAAGTGTTGTGCCATTCTCACATGGTTGTAGATGCGTTCTCCCATGGCATAGATGTAAGTGCTGTGTGATGTGCATCTGGGTTGTGCTTCGTGAACGATGATCATGATTATCGGGATGATACTCTGTGGCCGTGGACAGGTTGTGCAGTAGCATGTAAAAGGTCCTGGGAGATCCAATAGGTTGAGTTGTGTGCTCATAATCAATCCTGGGATGCTTTTTCGAGGTTTTGTTGACTCACGTAATAACTCCTGAGGATTCCATAGTATGGCCAGTGATGATGAAGACCTGCAGGTGGTGGGCCTACATCCAGTATGAAAAAGGACTAGCTCTATAGAACTTACTATGATGAGTAGATCGGAGATTGATTGAGATAGCAGTAGCAGTGACGATGACGATGATTCGAGGATGATGATTCGTTGATGATGATCCAGAGAAGAAGACTTGTGCTAGCAAATCTGTGTCAAGAAATACCTTCCTAGTTAAGAGGGAGTGTTGATGTATATGTAACTTTGGAATGTATTTCATATATTTATATTGTACTCCTATAGAGATGGTATTATTCCTCTATACGGAAGTGTCGTCATTTATATTGTAAGTGTCGTAACTTATACTTGATGGGTTATTAGACCACCTTGTTGGGGTTGGCCCTGTATAAGTCATATGGGTCGAAGGGCTATTAGACCACCGTATTGGGGGTCATCCATGTGGGTCAAATGGTTATTAGACCACCCTATTGGGTGTTGGCCCAGTCAGCATTATGTTATGTGGTTAAGTTAAGGCCGACCTAGTAAAGGTTATTAGGCAAGTCAAGTCAAGTATAAATAGAGTGCGGGAGGCACTCTATTTGATCATTCTATTCTCACACACACTCTTTGGAGAATGGCGCACTTGTGGAGGAGGAGAAGATGCTGCTAGAGGATGTCTATCTCTTATGCTTGGGTTGTATCATTGCTCTATCTATCTCTGAGGAAGTTATTGGGGTTTTTCACCTTTATGGTTTTCCCCAAGTAAACTCTATGTCTCTTGTGTGCTTGCATTATTGTGTCCATGATTGATATGTTGCAGATATGCTGTACATGTTGTTCTCTCAGTTAAGATCCTAGCTTAGATTGAAGTAAATTCTGAAAATCTAACATTGAAGGAGGCAATGATCAGCAAGAAGAAGAGCAATAGCAAGAACAACAACAGGCTGGCGATCCACCAGTAGGATAAAAGAGAAAGAACCTCACCACAGATGTTCCGAAGGGTCAAAAATAAATAAACAAAAAGTGAGGAAGACTCCTCTTGATGCAAAGTTACAGGATGATGACTATGGCTTCATCGCAGCCAGAGTCTATGTACATATTGAAGAAACACTCGTAGAAAAAGACAAGAAGCAAGAGAAACTTCAAGTAAGCATGGCAAAAATCATCGCCGAACTGAAAAGTATGATGGAAAGAGTAGAACAAGTACAAAGATATCTACTAAAAGAATCAGAATCTGAAGATAGATCAGAGGAGACAAGCTTAATAAAAAGGAAAGCACACGCACTAACGATGCGACCACGACTGGTGTGCATAGAGCCAAAAAATGTCATATTCCCATATTTAGAAGTCACTGAAGGTGCGAAGCAGCTCGCGCACTTAGATATTAACATGGGAATGTTTCCTATAGAAGGACTGCATGATCTACACTTCCAGGTCGTAGAAGAAATCAAAGATAGGGACATGATAACATACAACCAGCATCTGAAGCTGGAAGAGAGCTATAATGAGTTGAAGAATGAATGTCAACTAAATACGGATGAGCTAGTAGATGCTCGCGAGAGGCAGAAGAAGCTGAAGAAGGCCGTTCAAGAATTCTATGCAAATATCCCAAAATTCGACGAAGAACCAGAAGTAGAAGCGACTATAGGAAAGATTGGCACAGCAGTCGACAATCTTAAAACAAATATGAAGGACATGGAAATTGGATATAAAGAGAAGATTGCAAACTTGGAGGATAGAAAGCAACCTGGCACTCCGCTAGAAGTAAAGGTAGCAAGAACTGAAGAGCTAAAAACTTAGATAGAGAGCGTCTCTGCAGAAGTTGTGAGGTGCCAGGACTTATTAGAAGAAGTGACCAAGTCATGGGACATACTGCAAGAAGACCCAGACTTAGAGAAAATTCAGGGTGAAGTAAAAAAGAAGAAGAAGGACCTCAATTCAATGAACACGGCAATGAAATACTTGTCGCCGACGCAGAGAATACAGAAGTTCACAGAAAAAAAAGGAGCTTCAGAAAGAATTGAAAGCATTAAGGACAAAGGAAGCAGAAACTTCAGCAAAGTTGAAACCAATGCAGGAAGAGGAATTGGCACTCTTTGAAGAGATTGAGGTGAAGTTGCAAGAGCTTCGCACAATAGAGAGCATAGTTAAGGACCAGATGCATGAACCGATATCTGTGATTCTGATCGATATAGTGAAGGAATACGAGTAGGAAACTAAGGAGGTTCTTGCGAAGCTAAGTGCAACATATCAAGAGTTCGCAGCAAAGATGAAGATCCCAAGCACTGCAAAGTCAACAAATCCAAGTGTAAGTGGCTCAGGGACGAGCCACAAGTAAGTGTTAGGGTCATGTTTGGCGCAGCCCATAAGAGAAAGTTATGAAAACAATGTACAATTAGGTGAGGCCTGACAATGACCAATTTTGGGAGAAAATCGACTCCACAAATTGTGGGCTGAGGGTATGGAGCGAAGATCAGTCGAGAAAAAAGGACATGTTCCCTTAGTAAAGACAAAGTACTAAGGACATCCAGAAGTGGTTTTCACAATTAAGGGTTGAGCGACGACCTGACTGCTACAGGAGCAGGAAGTTAAGAAGTGGAGTGGTGTAAAGGACACACCAATGCAGAAGTCATAGGTGCGTTGTCAGAGAAAGCGTTAGAGTCAAAGGAAGCGGCACCAAAGGGACAACGAAGTTAAAGCTTAGCATGGTCTACAGGAGAACCATGGGGGTTTGGGGTTTGGGTTACTATGGGGGTTGGCCCATATTTATTGTAATATATGACCTTCAGGAACATCTGTATATAAGGGTAGTTTTGTATAAGGAAGGGTTGGTTGGTTAGATATTGATTGATTCATAGAGAGTTAGATTGAGAGAGAGAGAGAGAGAGAGAGAGAGAGAGAGAGAGAAAAGACTCTACAGCTGAGTGCGTAGAGATATGATTGTAGAGAAGAGTCTGCAGTTGAGTGCGCAGAGTGGAACTGTTACCCTTCCAAGTAATATAAGAACAGTTCATGTGGATGTAGCTCCCATCTGGGGGTGAACCACGTAAATCTATGTGTTTATGTATCTAAGCTTATGGTGTTCTTTGCATATGCGTTTATGGTGTGTTTATGTATTTTCTTTCACATGTATATTAATGGTAATTGTATGTCAAGTAAATGGAATACATATGTACGAATGTCATGGAGGAACACTTAGAATGATGAATGCGTAGCTAATTGGAGGACACAGTAGAGATTCAACATAGTTATGTATATTGTTAATAAGTTGCGATTTGCAAAGTCATATGTTCCTTCTATTATGCTAGTTGATGTTAAATAGGACTTTTAGTGAGGTTTTTAACCACATATGCACATCACCACGGTTATAGAAGCTTGATTCGGTAACCCCCCATATTTGCTTTGGTTGATACTTCAACTTGTTTACAGGTTGATGCTAAAAGGGCTAGTGAAAGGGGTTTTTTTTGTTGCACTAAACATTTCTGAACCTGGGTCTACCTAAGCAAGCCAACAATATATAACAATTTCCCCTAGAACACTTGTTTGAGACTAGGTTTTGGGCTAGTCAGAAACCCTAACTTACTAAGGGTATAACTTTGAACCTCTAGTAATTTAGGATCTAAAAATTTGACCACAAGTATTTCAGCCTGTTTTCTATATGGGTTCTGCATTTTTCTATCTTCGACCCTGTAGAAAATAAGATATAGATAAATTCCAAATATGACTTGTTTTGGAAACCTCCAAGATCTGATAACAAATGTTAAGCCACAAGTTTCCAAAAATAGCATGAAAAGAGCAAAAATAGACTCAAAAGGGTACTCCACTCTTTTAATGAATAAAATATATGAATAGAAAGCCTCTTCGAGGGGGAAACCTCCTTATACAATGTACTGAGTACACAAGACAAGACAGGATGCTCAAATGAAAAGATCTCCTTCCTATATATAGTAGGTTAAGAGGTACAATTACAACTCACTGACCCAAGCCAACATAACTAATATAACCATACTAATGACAATTACAACAAATATACCAAATCCGACATCGAAACTAACATAATGCACGACAATATAGGGGGAAATGTGCCCATATTTAGGTCTTAACACCAATCAATATTTTGGTGTCCCTACTTTGTTATTCATCCATCTATTTCCAACCTTTTCCACTAGAGGGGAGACATACAAGATGTCATAATCCATGGAAACTTAGTCCCACAAGGTCTAGGATACCTTACTAAAACATTCCCTACTTGAAATTTTATGCAATCCCATAATATTACCTTTCCACATCTCTATGGGCTAGAAATCTAAACTTGAACCTGACAAAAACGTATTGTATTTTCCGTAATGAAAGGCATCTCTATTCCCAACCTTTTTGTGAAAGGATTCAAGTCAATAAAAGTACATAATGATTATCAACATCAAAAGTAGATCATATTGGTACAACAATAGCAATTTAGCCACTAGCCTTAACAACCCAGGAAGTAGATCTTTCAGTTAATGAAAATGATTCCTTCTTACTATGTTGGAGCTATCATGTAGAAACCAAGACTAAAGTTGTTATGTTGTGTGGTTCAGATGTTTCAGAATATGTGATGTTAGGAAAGAAGGTGAAGTAGGTGCATTTGACAACATAGTCAAATTTTTCTAAGTTCCTACAAGTAGCATACCTAGGAAAGAATAAAAGAACACTTGTGACCAAGATCGAAAGAATGAAGAAAATTGGGTGCCTCTAAGAGGGTAATGGTACTATGTGGGTATTAATTTGAGTAACACTAGACTCAACCATAAAACATAAACACATATGGAGCACCTCTTTAAAACTAAAAGAGAAGTCACTACTACATGATAGGGCTTCCTTCATAGTCATGAAACTGAGTAATGGATTTCACCTCTAAATATCTACAAATGTGAAAAACATGGGATGGTTGTTTGCACTTAGCATGAACATGGGGTGGTTGTTCACACACTACAAGTAAAATATATTTTAGTGGAGGTTTTTAGTGTTGGAATATTGGGAAAAAAAATTAATAAAAACCTTGATTTAAACCTCCCACATTTGTGACAAATGTTTTTGGCATAGCTTGTTCCTTACAACTAAAAATAACTGGGTGGGTGAAGGTTATAGTGGAGGTTTATAAACCAATGCACATATTTCCAAAATACACATTGGTGTGCTCACATTACAATTCACCAGTGCTTGAAGTATATCAATGTCGACTTGGTGTCGATATTACATATTCAATGCCCCTATGCTAATAATCCTTATGAATACACCGCTGAGCATATATATCTCATCTACCTCGATGCACATAATTTAGCAAAAACTAACCAGTGCATGTAGTATACCAATATGCATTGGTGCCTATATTTCCATATGCACTGAAGTGTTTCATATCGTTGACTGTGTTGTTGATGAAAAAAATGTTGTTGTTATATGTATAAGCACTAATTCATTCCACTTATAAAAGCATCAATATGTATGTGGAAATATGCATCGAATTTGTTTTGCACCACTGACAATATTGTTGATGACAATGGTGGTGTTGTTTATGAATTGGTACTAGTGCATTAATGTTTATAAACACATCAGAGCTTAAAATTTGACCAAAGCAATAGTGTGTATACTACTTTATGCAAAAAAAATATTGTAATGCAAATGTTGACAATATCATTAATTGAAACATTGTTGTCATCAATAAATAAGTAGTGTGTTTATAAAACATATGAGCACCATTATTGTGGCATAATCAAATAGCATCATTGTGTAATAACAATTTAATTGCACCATGTTAATGCTTAAATTGTTGCCTTTTGTTTTTATGATTTTTCTCTTATGTTTAGTTTGTTATTTTGCTTTCAATTTATTTTTATTTAATTCTGATTGATTTTATTTTACTTTAAATGGAATTTTTCAAATGGCTTATCAACATAGTATTAATCTCTAACCTTCATGATATGCTTGTTCAAGCTTTATTATAAAGTTGTTGTTGCAGCAACACCCCTCCCCAAAATTTTGAACATGTTGGGGCCCCTCCTGTATTTTTGTAGAAAGTTTACCTGACAAGCCATCCCAGCCATCAGCTCTGTTTTCAACATAAAATCGTATTTCCCTGCTGAACATCTTGCCATCAATCCTTCCATGTTTTCCCCAAAGAGCCAGAAGATAACTTAGTTTTTTCCCCTACGTTTTGGAATATTTCGGACTATCTCCCCGACTTCAAAGACAAACGTCCGACCTTTCCGAAAGAGGGACTGAGATTCTCTTTGTCAAAATCTGCGGAAGCTATTGAAAATTAGTTCCTGAAACGACGGAGGCTTTCGCTCAAGCCTTCCGCAACCGCAGAAAGGTTCTGGTTTTGCTCCCGAAATTGCGGGACTCATTCACCTTAAATCTCCCGAAAAGGATTTGGAATTTTGGTTGAAGTTCTGCGGAAACCTTCCGGTTGTGCTCCCGAAATGGCGGAGGCCATTCTCATAGACCGCACGCCTTAGCCTTCCGAAGTAAAAGGACTTGGAAAATTTTCGATCGTTGCTTCTGCGGAACGGTTCAAGTTCCAAAACGACTTAGCTCCCGAAACGGCGGAGCCCTTAACTCAAGCCTTCCGCAACCGCGGAAAGGTTCCGGCTTTCCTCCCGAAATGGCGAGACTCATTCGCCTTAGTCTCCCGAAAAGCACTTAGAACATTTTTCAACCGTCCGCGGAGAGATTGGAGTTTTCTTCCCGAAACGGCGGAGACAGTTTGTAAAAACGCTCCGAAACAGTGGAAGGACTTAGGAAAGACGCCCGAAAAGGTCGGATTGGTTTGTTAAAATTGCGGAAGATTTTGATGAAACCCTCCCGAAACTGCGGAAGCCATCCGCATAAGTCCCGCGGAAGAATTCATGTTTTCCTTCCGAAGCTATGAAAGAACTTAGAATTTTTTCGGAGAACCATCGCGGAAGCCTTCAGCCTTTTGCTCCCGAAACCACGAAAGCCTTCGGGCTATCCTCCCGAAACGGCGGAACCCAACCACTTAAACCGCTCGGAAAAGGACTTCGAAACGATCCCGGGAAACTGTGCGGAAGAGTATAAGTTTTCCTTCCGAAACGGAGGAAGCCATTCACGAAAGCCTTCCGAAACTAGCGGGAGCCTTCGCCATACCTTCCCGAAAATCAATGAGACTTTGAAAGTTTTGGTTTGCGGAAGCTTTCGCAAACAGCTCCCGCAAGGGCGGGAGTCTTGGCGTTACTCGTCCGCAACGCGGAGGTCTTTCGCGGAAGGCTTCGAGTTTCCTTTCCGAAATGAGCCCCGAAACGGCGGGAGCTTTCGTTGAACCCTTCCGCAACGGCGGATACGATTCGCAATCTGGTCCCGCGAATGGCGGTCGCACGGAAACTGAGGTACGTCGACATGACCACGGCGGGCGGCGTATTCAAGCCACATTTTAATGGCGCCAACCACCAACCTTAATGCTCGCACGTGCCCGTTTTTGTTTAAATATACGGTAGGGGTCGAACCAATGCACCATTGTTTCGATTGGCCAACGACGTGCGACACCGTGCAAATCGCTCCAGCTCACCTCGCTCATCCGTGCTCGCGGCCACCTCGCTCAAGCAATCCCCATGGTGCCAGGTAGGATTCTAACCTGGAATTTCACCATTGGGTTATCTTTTGTGGGAAAACAACGGGTTGTAGTGGGATTTTGACGGGCAAAACACCCGTAAAGGGTTATGTTTTACCCGTGAGATACGGTTGAAAGGAGTTTTCGTCATTCAAAATCGTCATAGGCATTGATTTAAACATTGATATTTCTTATTTTTATTGAGTAAAGGTGGTTGGTGCAGGCCGTTAACCTTGTCCGTCCTACCCCCCGGACCGCGCACCTCGTTTTGGAAAATTTGTCGAAGCCCCATGGGCTTTCCATGTCCCTGGCCGTAAACTCAGGACTTAAAACCTTGGGCCCTTCCGCAAGCCTCAGCCCCAACACGCCCTCTACTCAAGGCAAAACCCGATCCCAGCCGCCATTGTCCCGTTCAAAACCCGTGAACGTCCAAGCCGCGCGAGCTGAAACCTGAAGCCATGGCCGCCCTAGCACTTCCCGTCAGCATATCCCCGGCGCCGTCGCCTTCGCTCGGACTAGAGTCTCCCGTAGAGTACCTTGGAGGGTGGCCCGCGCGCGACGATGGCAGTCAAAGCCCTCACCGAGTCGAAAATGCGAAAGGGGCTCCCTTGTCGTCACAAAGTCTTCTCAACCCTTGTCTCCCCGCCATTAACCTCTCCGACCGCAACTATAACGAAAGACACCCCCTTCCGCAGGGTGGAACCAAAAACCAACGGTGTCCGCAATTCGCCTATCGAGCCGAAAACCGATGGCTTCCGCAATTCCCCAAGGCTCACCCGAAGGCCCATCCTTTTAAGAGATTCAAGTGCTTCAATTTATGTTTCGTATTAAAATAGTAACAGCTTCATTGTGCTTATCATATTTGATATAGTATCAAAACAATAATGCTTTCTGTTAAAAGCTCACAGCATGTTGCTCAAGATCATGATGAATTGTATATGGATGTTATCAGGGATAATTCAAGATGCCGAAAATCGGTAAGAAGAAGGCGAAGATGACAGAAAAGAAACCTGCCCCTCTCAAGATTGAAACCTCGCTCCAGGACACTAGGTGCACCACTAGTGTCCCTCCAGAAATCAGATGGGATGACATCTATAGAATGATCAGGGACCAAGAAATCCCAGATATGTTGCTGGAAGAAGCACCAATCTATCAAAATATCAGAGCCTCAGGAATAACTAGAGCCGCTACACACCCTGAGCTATTCCCCTGTGCTGAAGTGATCGGGTGGATACTCCAACATGCAGATGCTGAAGGGAGAGTGATAAATGATAGCGGGAAAGTGGCTATTGCCTCGTTTCAACCCGCGTATATTGCGGCGGCCTACAGATTTCCCCGTGTCCAACAAGCTCTGACTGACGAATGGTCGGGCCAAATGGATAACGTCGAGATGGCCAAGAAGCTATTGAGGGGAGGGAAGCATTTGAGAAAGAAGGGAAATGATGAATATGACGTACAGAACCTGAGGGCCCCTTTCAGATTGATCGCTTTAATGCTGTGCAGAATCTTCGGCATGCCCGATGGCACAGTATACAAGATTCAGCGGGTCCCTATCATTCACTATGTGGCATTTCAGGGGACAGTGTTTGACTGGGCCACTATCCTGTCGGATAGTCTGGCCTCGATGATAGCTGCTACTAAGCCAGGACTGGCCTTGAAGAAGGCTGAATTCTTCATGTCTTCATACCTGATAGATTGTATCTTGGCCAAGATAGAGTTCCCCAAATTGGGGTGTACATGGGATAGGGCCACCGCCCCGGTCTACATCGCATTCAAGATGTTGTGGGCTCAGAATTACAAGCCCAGCTACAAACTCATCTGTGAGGGGTTCATCATGCCCCTATACGAGAAAATGTTCAAGGAAGAACCAAATTGCCTGTCACAAAATGCTTTGGAAGTCCTTGAGGATTATGGGGACTTTTACTTTTCAGATCAAGGTACCTACCTGAGAATGTTCGGAGGGACTAAGCCCCCATACATATTGCCGCAGTATGCCACAGACTATGTGGTGCTCAAGGAAGCAGTAAGACAACTCTTCTTGGATGCGATTGGGGCATTCCTCCACAAGCTACACAAGGCTTCCTTTCCCCCCCTACCTTTCTGCATAGGTGCTTACAAGTTTTCAGGGGTGGCCTCTGCCGACGAATTTGTTCAAGAGTTGAAGGCCTTCCACTTCGGTGAGGTCATCTTCCACAGGAACGACAGAAAGGGTAAAGTGGCCGAGCATTGCAAGGGGAACTATGCTCACTTCGAATACTCCCACTACCCCGATGCCGAGGAGGAAGCACTCAGAGGCATCAGCAACATGACTGAGCTACGGATCTGTCGCCAAGGTACTGGAGCGAGCTCTAGCTCAACCAAAGCCCAGAAGACCATCCAGCAAAAGGAGAAAGAAGCCGAGGATGCCCGAGCTCAGGAAGAGCTCAGATTAAGAGAAGAGGCAAGGTTACAGCAGGAAGCCGAGGAAGCAAAAAGGCAGCAAGAAGCCGAAAATGAAAGACTGCGGAAAGAGGCTGAAGAAGCCCAAAAGCATAAAGAAGCAGAGACTGAGCAAGCTGAGGCAAGAAAGAAGGCGGAGGAAGAATTGAAGACAAGGGAAGATGCCAAGGCAGGTGGATCCGGTGTCCAAGACATGGAGATAGACACCCCTCAAGCAGGTGGCTCTGGTACCCAAAGGGAAGGAACAGACCCTGCTCAGGAAGTCCGGACCCCACCTATGGAAGAAGACATAGACATCATAAACCGACCAATTGTCCCGTACACTCCATCAGGGAAACGTACGGTGTCCAAATGGAATGAGTTTGTTTATGATAAGAAAAGAAAAGCAATGGTTCTCCAATCATAAGAGAGGATTAAAAGTCCCTTCCATGAAGACATTGTGACTCACCGGGAGGTCACCGTCATGCAAAACATGGATCAAGATCCCATTGCTATGGCATCCGCAGTTATAGCAACAGCAAAGGCATCATTTGCCAATGTAGACGGTATAGTCAAAGAAAATATATTGACAAAGAAGAGAGCACGCACCCTGCAACAAAATGTGGCTAATGAGCAAGCCCAAAGAGATCTGGCAGTAAACAAATATAATTGCTTGTACACTGAGCATAGGGAGCTGTCAAACAAGTACAGCCAGCTGGAATAGGAAAAGGACCAGCTAACACTTCAAATGATGATTGTGGAAGCAAAGAAGAATGGTGCAGAAGAAAAGGCATCTCTGCTAAAAGCAGACAAGCAAACGTTAGCTGAGCATTTAGAGCGAGCAGAGAGCAGAACCATAGACCTATCTCCCTTCCACGAGCTGTCATGCAATATCCTGCAGCAAGTGTATGGCTCCCAGGAGCTAATCACTGATGAGGTATGCAAACTCAAGGCTATGATGGTTAGGCTAAAAGAGGTTAATACGGAAGCCCACAGGCTCAAAGCCAAGAATACCCGTGTCAAGGCAAATGTCATAAGTCAGATGGCATGGAGAGAAGGGAAAGGAGGTTTCCCCCCGCATCTTCCTTTTAAGGTCGTGGAAGATTTTAATGAAGATATAGCCTTGTTGGAGTTTGGCAGGAACTGTGCCAATAAGCTGATGGCCAGTGTGCAGAGGACAACAGATAGAATCAACAACCTATACCAAAAGCTCAAAGGAGTCCATGACAACTGCACATTGAGTTTCCCTCAGACCCTAGAAGACTTCCCGGAAAAGGAGCAGCGGTTGTCTCAACTGAAAGAAGAGCTAGGTGTCCAGACGGAGTATGTGAAAAGTATTGATGTCCTGGCCATGGATGATCTCCAACATTACATCGGTTCATCAACACTTCACAACCATCTGCTGAAGGAAGCGTATCAAGTTGCTGAAGCAGAAGTACAAAGCATTAAAACAGAGCTAGGGAAGAATGTGACTTCTCAGAAAATCCTGTTTCCTGCTGCAGCAAACATAATCATAAGGGACACAGGTGTATGGCACAGCTACATAACAGAGGAGGACAGGAAAGCTGCAGCAGCAGCGGGAACATCAGTAGATCCGGAAGCCCCTCTCCCAGCAGCCTCTTCCCCAGCAATGGCAAGAAATCTGGCCAGTTCAATTCCCTCTTCCCAATTAGGAGCAGCATCAGCAGGGGATTCGAGGGCCTCTTCCCAGGCAGCATCAGTGACAATTAACTTGGGCAACCCTTTGCCAAGAGAAGCTCACGCACAGGAATGAAGAGGCCGAATTCAGTGAGCCACTCTTTTCAGCCAAACACGTGCCCAACAGGGAAAGCTTTGATGTCGGCCAATTTTCTGTTATGTATATTTTAAATATGTAAGGCGTAAGCCATGGGACAGCTGTCCCTAATTTTTGTCAAAATATTTTTGTAAAGGAAGTGGCCATTTTTGGTGATCGATTATAGTAGAAATCCCTGTAAGTGACAGGTGGAAAGTGCTAGGTGTCAGCCCAGAGGGCAAAGTTGTAGCTATAAATAGCATCTAGGAAAAATTAGAAAGGACTTTTGGCAGGGAATGAAAATTTTGGCAAACGATATGAGCTATCTTGTATCGGGTCTGTAAATTGAATTTTCTAATAGAAGCCACGGGAGATGGACGTTTTGCCTGGAATGTTGGATTGCTCTATATTGGACTATTCTAATGACTGCAATTCTGCAATGTGAGATCATTCTTGACATCTGAATTATTTCTTTGCATTAATGATTCTGCTCTCCTCTGTGCATGCGTTCTCTCTATTTTGTGAACAATGAAATGTATTGCTGTAGAGTTCTTTGTCTATATCGAATGGCTAACTGTTCTTTCTTCAGGGTAATTCATGTGGCTCATTGTTCATGACTTTAAATTGCTCCTTGCAGGGATCTTTGAGTTTAATTCCAGTTTTGTTACGTTTAGATCTGTTTCTTCATTTTTGTTACATAGGTTAAATAATTTTGCTTTCTTCTGTTTATGAGCAATAGATGCGTTCTTTAAAGTTTCAGTTTCAGATCTGTTTCTTTATTCTTCAGCTTTCTTCTGTGTTATGAGCAATAGATGCGTTCCATGTTGAATGAGAAGCTATCTTCTCAAGATCTTTATCTTGCTGTAGCTTTTATTGTGAGAAATAATAGCTATCTGTTCCTTGATTACGATATTTGTTACAGCTGATTGCTCCTCCCTTTAGTGCGTTCCCTGCAGGGATAGATAGATGTGTCTCAGTTTTAGGCTTAGATTCGTTTTAATTGCATTCAGAATAAGTATAATTTAGGCACTTGCATCTCATATAAAAGACAGAAAAAACCCAAAAGAAAGGTGGATCGGGCCATAACCGGTAAGGTCAGATTTAAAGTCCAAAACCACGGTTGCCGGAACCGCTAACCGGACGGGTTCCCTACACCAAACGGGAGATAGTCTAATTGGGACCATCTCTCAGGGAGAATCCCTTTCTGATTGATGCTACGATATCCAAGGCATCAACAGTTTTTGGCGCTAGAAGGAGGGCCTGAAGTGCATGTCTGATAGAGGAAAATCTTCCACGGTCATAGATAACACTGAAAACCCGCTTGAAGAAAACTTTTCAAACAGCCCAGATCTTGGATTAACAGACCAAGAACGCCTCATTTCTGACCCTGAGCCTCAGGAAGCTTTATACGCTGTTCCTTTTGCAGAAATAGAGGACTTGAGAAGACATACCAGATCCTACGTTAGACAGCTAGGTGGTTTAAACGCTGTCAACTTCCTCCCTAAGAAAACTACACCCAGAAAGGAGCCACAATACACCCGTGATTCAATCCTCGTTCAGAGTTTTGAAGAACTGGTAAATCTGACGTTGGAAGAAATCTCCGGCACTCTTAACAAGTCAGACCAAGAAAATCTTGAAGAAATTACCACTCCCAAAAGTACCCCACAGGATTCACCCTACAATTCTCCTCCGGGGTCTCCACATCCAAACCCAAACATGGCTGTACCTGCTTGGAGAGCAAGGGGGGCGCTGAACCTAGCCGGACCATTCCATAATCTGCCTAAAAACCCAGAAAAGGTCTTGCCTAAGTATGATCCAGGGAAAGCCATCTCGACAGAAGAGCACCTCAAGAGTTTTTACCTAGCTCTGAATCTATTGAATGTACAACATGAAGACGTAGTCTGCAGGTTGTTTCCGTACACATTCGAGCCTAAGGTATCATCTTGGTACTTTAGCCTCCAACCCAGCTCATTCTCTAGTTGGGATGATTTCGAAAAGTGTTTCCTTAAGAAATACGGGAACCAAAAGACTGTGGCCACGCTTATGAAAGAACTCTTATCCATGAGAATGGAGAAGAAGGAAAAGGTTCAAGACTTTAATCAAAGATTCACAACACTGTTAAATAACTTTAGTGAAGCTAACAAACCCGCAGAAGAGTCTATGATTGAATACTACACAACAGCTCTTGAAGGTCCAATCGCAATGTTTGTAAAACGATCCAAGAAAACTACCCTGATAGAGAATTTTGAGGAAGCTAGAAAGGTAGAGGAAGAGGCTGATAGCATTGCTAAACATGCCTTAGATATAGAACCAAAACCAGCAGCTAGCAAGAAACCTTTGCTCCTCGCGAGAGGCAAAGAAGAGCCATCTACGGACATGGAAAATGTAGTTAAAATGATGCAGAAATTATCTAACAAAATCGTAGATCTCGAGAAAGACAAGGCTGCTAGTACATCTAGGAGACCTTTCAAGCCATTCTACAAAAGAAGGGAAGACGGGGAACAATCTCATCCACCAATGAACACTGCCCCTGTTTTAAACTTGAATGAGATTGGGATGGAAAATTTCTGCACCTTTCACCAAGAACCACACTCGGAAAAAAGCTGCCCACAATGGATCAATTCCATGAGCTTGGTCATGAACCAAATGTTATATTCTCAGATCCCAGATCAGGATGATCCTCCAGAAGAATCAAGCCCTGAGTTAGAAGAACCAACCCCGGACACTACTATGGTGTTGTGGGATTGGGTACCTATGACTGAATTAGTAGAAGAAGATCACATAGATAGCTCTACCTCTACCATAAATGTTGCCACTCGCAGCAAGGGCCCAATTGCGGATCCTGTACCAGTCACCATTCCCCATAAGCCTAAAATTTTGAAAGATCCGCCTAGGAGGCATATACCAATCATCCCACCACAGCCCAAAGTAAACCAAACAGCTGCCAAACAGCCAAGCGCTGACAACACAGTTCAGCCACCTAAAGTCACAATGAGCAAAACAGATCAGCCAAGTCGAATTGGGAATGAATCCGATATACGGTATGATATTATCGAAGATATCAAGAAGGTCAAAGCGAACATATCAATATTTGACATGTGTAGCTTGCCCCATCAACGAGACAAACTGCTGCATGTTTTACAACCAAAACCCAGCACTACATTAACGGATTCTCAAGACAATCCTGAAATTAACGAGGCTAGCATCGGTGGGAAATCCAAATCCCAAACATTGCCATTTCTGTTGACATTCGAAATTTTTAATCACAATGTTCATAACTGTTTGGTAGACTCTGGAGCTTCTTCAAACGTTATGCCACTGTCAATTTGTAGGAAAATTAATGGGCAGCCCATACCATCTCCAGCTCAAATCATCCAATTAGACAGGACTGCTGTCAAGGTTATAGGGGAGATGAAAGATGTTCTAATTAGACTGTCAGCCGACCC
Organism: Larix kaempferi; assembly: GCA_027924585.1. NCBI lineage: Eukaryota > Viridiplantae > Streptophyta > Pinopsida > Pinales > Pinaceae > Larix > Larix kaempferi. The sequence continues at coordinate 2,397,275 of BSBM01000579.1, read as the reverse complement.
TAGAGTTTGTCAATTCATTGACATAATGGTGGTCGATATTCCTGAAGCTTACGGGCTGATTTTGAGTAGGGATTGGTCTACCAAGTTGAGTGGTTACTTTGCTACCGATTGGTCTCATCTATGGCTGCCTTATCAGAACAGGCAGAATCAGATTAAAGTTCTTAGGGAACCTCATATGAAACAAAACGTAACCCAGCTAGAAGAAAAGAATGAGGCTGTAACTTTCTCTTCCTCGGTTCTGGGAAATTACTTCTTAGAAATGGATCCGGGTAACTATCAATCTGAAACCTTTTGCTATGAATCAGATAAACAGTCCGATCTCCTTCATTTCTCTCGGACTGATGATGTTGATTGTAACATAGTTAATTTAGTTGCTAACATAGACCACAAAGAAACTAACCCAGCGGAATCTAAAGATATCTTTTGGACATTATACTTTGATGGCTCTAAAACTCTGGAAGGATCCGGAGCCGGTTGTGTTCTAATGGATCTGAAAAGAAACAAGTATTTTTTGTCTTGTAGACTAGAATTCGATTGTACTAATAATACCGCTGAATATGAAGCTTTGGTACATGGTTTAAAGAAGGCCATTGGCTTAAATGTTAAGTACCTGAAGGTTTTTGGTGACTCCGAGATAGTGGTCAGACAGGTAAGGGACACCATTCATTGTCTCTCACCGCACTTGAAAGGTTACCAGGCTGAGGTATGGGATTTAATCATGTATTTTGACGCTTTCAATATAAAATCAATTCCTCGATTGCAAAATTCTGCTGCTGATTTGTTAGCAACATCTGCTTCTAGATTAGTGCCGTCAAATAATAAATGCTCTATTGAATTGATTTTCAGGCCTTCCATTCCCGATAACATCACAAATTTCAGGGTCTTCGATGATGATGAACAAATTATCAGCTTCCTGACAAACGAAGATAGCTTCCAAGGAGCTGCAATAGATGAAGAAGAACACGATGCTGATTTGATGAAGAAAGATGACGAGAAAGGAAATTTCATGCCAAAAGGGGTAAGGTCCCTCGAAATGCTTTTCTATCTTCAAAATAAGTTCAAAATACCAGCTAATACCAAAACTAACAGCTCATCAATGCAACATGAGCTGGTTAATTTGGGTACCGAGGCAGAACCAAAATTTGTCAACCTTGGCAAATGTTGTTCACCAGGAGAAAGAGATAGGTTCATTAAGTTGTTTAAACAGTACAAGGATGTTTTTGCATGGACCTATGAAGATCTGAAAACATATGACGTCCGCATCATTCAGCATGTTATACCAATGAAAGCGGGTGTCAAGCCATTTCAGCAGCAATTGAGAAGGATGCATCCTACTCTAGAACCGCTGATCCAAAAGGAACTAAAGAAGCTCCTGGACGCTAAGATAATCTTCAAAGTTCGGCATTCTGAATGGGTTGCAAACTTGGTTCCCGTAAGGAAGAAATTAGGAGAGATAAGGCTATGTGTAGATTTCAGAAATTTAAACAAAGCCTCAGATAAAGACAACTACCCCGTGCCTTCAATGGAGCAAATCCTACAAATGGTCTCAGGATCTGAATTGTTTTCTCTCCTCGATGGTTTCTCTGGCTATAATCAAGTGTTAGTAGCCGAAGAAGATCGTCTCAAGACCACTTTCAGGACTAAGTGGGGAACTTTCGCCTATAGAAGGATGCCATTTGGTCTGATAAATGCAGGAGCTACATTCCAAAGGGCGATGGATATTGCCTTCCGAGGATTGGGTGGGCAATGCGTTGTTGTCTACTTGGATGATGTGACAGTCTTTTCGAAGAAAAGGGAAGATCATGTTGTTCATCTGAGGCATATCTTTGATCGTTTCCGGAAGTATGGCATTTCCTTAAATCCCAAGAAGAGCGTGTTTGCTGTACCCGAAGGTAAGCTCTTGGGTCATATCATCTCCAAAGGGGGAGTGTCAATCGACCAGGAAAGGGTCCAAGCCATTAATAAGATTCCAATGCCTCACAACAAAAAATCTATGCAGTCTTTCATGGGCACCATCAATTTTGTCCGCAGATTTGTTCCGGATTTTGCACAAATTGTTAAGCCATTGCAACAGATGGTTAAACAAAGCATACAATTCAAGTGGACAGATTTGGAGAAGGACGCATTTAGAGATATCAAGGCAGCTGTAGCTAAAGCTCCTTCCTTAAGAAGTCCAGATTTTGATAAAGATTTCATCTTGTATACCTTCGCTTCGGATGACTCTCTCGCGGCCGTACTCACGCAAAAGGTGGAGTTGGGGGATGAATACCCAATTTCGTTTATGAGCACTGGTCTGCAAGGGGCCGAGCTGAACTATCCCGTGGTGGACAAGCATGCCTATGCGGTCTTCAAAGCAGTCAAGCAGTTTAGGCCATACATTTTGAAGAACAGAACTAAAGTCATAGTTCCCCATCCAGCTGTTAGATCCCTTTTTGTTCAAAAGGAATTGGGAGAAAGGAGAGGGAACTGGGTCACAGCTCTGCAGGAATATGATTTGGAATTTAAACCGGCTACAATCATCAAAGGACAAGGTCTATGCAAGTTACTGGCGGGAAACTCGACTGATGAAGAGCACCATTGGAGAAATGAAGCTGAGCTAAATTCGGTTGAGGTATGTCATATCTTTACAGCTCCCCAGTCATGGTATAGGGATCTAGTGCACTATTTACAGCAGGGATATCTACCCGAGCACTGGAATTCTAAACAAAGAAGGGCACTCCGCTTGAAATCAGCACCCTATCAGATCATTGATGGGATTCTTTTCAGAAAGAATTATGATGGAGTCCTTCTTAGATGTTTAGAGAAGGAAGATGCAAACAAAGTTGTCAAAGAATTACATGATGGCCCCGCATGTGGTCATTATTCAGGAGAGACGACAGCGCACAAGATACTGAGAGCTGGGTATTACTGGCCCACTCTGTTTCGAGATGCCCACACATACGCATGAAACTGTGATGTATGTCAAAGAAGCGCTGGGAAGTTACCTAAGGCCGCAGGCCCATTGCAGCCGGTCATCATCTCTGAACCTTTTGAGCAATGGGGCATAGATGTTATCGGAGAAATAAATCCAAATTCTTCATTGCAACACCGATACATTCTGACAGCTACCGATTACTTCACCAGGTGGACGGAGGCCATCCCGTTGCGCAAGATCAATGAAGACGCAGTCATCAGCTTCCTGAAAGAGAACATCATAACCAGGTTTGGGGTTCCAATTTCCCTTGTTTTTGATAATGCTACTTATTTTTCGTCTTGCAAGATAAATGAATTTGTTTATGAATGGGGAATTAAGTTGCATTATTCAGCCAATTACTACCCTCAGGGAAACGGATTAGCTGAATCCTCAAACAAGAATCTGATTCGAATCCTTAAGAAAACTGTGATAGAAAACCAGAGAAGTTGGTATATGGATCTCCCAAACACCTTATGGGCAGATAGGGTAACCCCGAAGAATGCTTTAGGTGTCTCCCCTTTCACCCTTGTCTATGGCAAGGAAGCCATACTTCCCCCAAACATCTTGCTGCCATCCTTGCAATTGTCCCAAGCCTCTCGGGTTTCTGGTAGCCAAGCCTTACAATCCAGAATCAACACCCTGCTTCAACTGGAAGAAGCCCGACACAAAGCTAAAGATCGATTCCATCAACACCAGGATATAGTTAAGAGATGGTTCGATAAGAGGAAATCCGGCAAGAGGGATTTTGAAGTCGGGGATTTAGTCCTGAAATGGGACCATAATCATGAAGGCAAAGGAATGCATACGAAATTTCAACATCTATGGGTAGGCCCGTACCAAATTTCTGCAAAATTAGGCCCATCCACTTATAAATTGACAAATCTCGAGGGAGAGGAAGTAGCCCTTCCTCTCAATGGCCTCGCTCTGAAACAATATTTCGCATAGTCTCCTCGAGACGTCCTGTACATAAATAAAGTTGTCTTATCGCTTTCGCTTTTAGCTGTTTTATTTCGGCCATGTTGTTTCTTTATTTGTTATTTGAACTTTTCGACAAGTTTTGTTTTCTGAAGGCCCCCCTTTTTGTTGAGTTTCCCGTTGAAGATAGCTCTCTCAAAGAAAACTCGCAACCCATGAGTCTGGAACCTTGCTCAGTAAACCCGGTCTGCTGTGCTCTCGCTGAAATGTTCGGAAGAGGGGGGAAGCCTACCCTGCTAGTCACACTAATCTTGTTTAATAGCAGAGACCCATGGCCATCTTCACTACTATCGTTGGGCTCCACCCACTCTCACACCTTAAAGGCATCTCAATAAGGTTACCTAAGTTGGACCCATGGAAAGCGGCACCTCTCGAGGACATAGGGTATTGAGATGACTCCATGCTGCAGATTTAATAGCCAAAATGGCCTACATTCAAGAGTCTGTTTTCCAGGGATTCTCGCCTCAATTAAAGCATGGTTGAGACAAAAGCAAAAGACATGTAAAATCAAGGAGGCTGTCCAAAAGACCCAGCTTAAAATGGGCTCCTCTCCGTCCGTGAAGTTTGATCAAATCAAATCAATAAAATCTCTAACTCACACAAAAGGACATTATGGATTGAGGAGCCCAAATCAAAGATCATGTTCAAAAGAAAATATCCCTGGAAGGCTCAAACAGCTAAGCTGTTCAAAGTACAAGCATCCCAAAGGGTGCCAGCAGCATGGGAATGAGGAACAAGAGCAATAAAGTCCATGAGAAAGTGTTGCAAATCCTGTGGAGTCCGGCAGGAGTGACCATTTGAGAGATGACCCTCCTAAAATGAATCTCATATGCTGGCCCTCTGAGAGTGGTGAGGATGTCTCGGTCAAAGCTCCCCTTTCCCCAATGGCTAGCAGGAAAAGTACCTCTTTCCCCCCGCGTGAGCGTAAAATGCTCAGTTGAGTAGTGCACCCGAGGTGGATGTTTTAATGAGATTCCGGACCGTGAAGAGGAATTTTTCAGAGATCTGTGTTCGCCAGCGACTCGCCATTGTTGTTGCAGCAACACCCCTCCCCAAAATTTTGAACATGTTGGGGCCCCTCCTGTATTTTTGTAGAAAGTTTACCTGACAAGCCATCCCAGCCGTCAGCTCTGTTTTCAACATAAAATCGTATTTCCCTGCTGAACATCTTGCCATCAATCCTTCCATGTTTTCCCCAAAGAGCCAGAAGATAACTTAGTTTTTTCCCCTACGTTTTGGAATATTTCGGACTATCTCCCCGACTTCAAAGACAAACGTCCGACCTTTCCGAAAGAGGGACTGAGATTCTCTTTGTCAAAATCTGCGGAAGCTATTGAAAATTAGTTCCCGAAACGACGGAGGCTTTCGCTCAAGCCTTCCGCAACCGCGGAAAGGTTTTGGTTTTGCTCCCGAAATTGCGGGACTCATTCACCTTAAATCTCCCGAAAAGGATTTGGAATTTTGGTTGAAGTTCTGCGGAAACCTTCCGGTTATGCTCCCGAAATGGCGGAGGCCATTCTCATAGACCGCACGCCTTAGCCTTCCGAAGTAAAAGGACTTGGAAAATTTTCGATCGTTGCTTCTGCGGAACGGTTCAAGTTCCGAAACGACTTAGCTCCCGAAACGGCGGAGCCCTTCACTCAAGCCTTCCGCAACCGCGGAAAGGTTCTGGCTTTCCTCCCGAAATGGCGGGACTCATTCGCCTTAGTCTCCCGAAAAGCACTTAGAACATTTTTCAACCGTCCGCGGAGAGATTGGAGTTTTCTTCCCGAAACGGCGGAGACAGTTCGTAAAAACGCTCCGAAACAGCGGAAGGACTTAGGAAAGACGCCCGAAAAGGTCGGATTGGTTTGTTAAAATTGCGGAAGATTTTGATGAAACCCTCCCGAAACTGCGGAAGCCATCCGCATAAGTCCCGCGGAAGAATTCACGTTTTCCTTCCGAAGCTATGAAAGAACTTAGAATTTTTTCGGAGAACCATGGCGGAAGCCTTCATCCTTTTGCTCCCGAAACCGCGGAAGCCTTCGGGCTATCCTCCCGAAACGGCGGAACCCAACCACTTAAACCGCTCGGAAAAGGACTTCGAAACGATCCCGGGAAACTGTGCGGAAGAGTATAAGTTTTCCTTCCGAAACGGCGGAAGCCATTCAAGAAAGCCTTCCGAAACTAGCGGGAGCCTTCGCCATACCTTCCCGAAAATCAACGAGACTTTGAAAGTTTTGGTTTGCGGAAGCTTTCGCAAACATCTCCCGCAAGGGCGGGAGTCTTGGCGTTACTCGTCCGCAATGCGGAGGTCTTTCACGGAAGGCTTCGAGTTTCCTTTCCGAAATGAGCCCCGAAACGGTGGGAGCTTTCGTTGAACCCTTCCGCAACGGCGGATACGATTCGCAATCTGGTCCCGCGAATGGCGGTCGCACGAAAACCGAGGTACGTCGACATGACCGCGGCGGGCGGCGTATTCAAGCCACATTTTAATGGCGCCAACCACCAACCTTAATGCTCGCACGTGCCCGTTTTTGTTTAAATATACGGTAGGGGTCGAACCAATGCACCATTGTTTCGATTGGCCAACGACGTGCGACGCCGTGCAAATCGCTCCAGCTCACCTCGCTCATCCGTGCTCGCGGCCACCTCGCTCAAGCAATCCCCACGGTGCCAGGTAGGATTCTAACCTGGAATTTCTCCATTGGGTTATCTTTTGTGGGAAAACAGCGGGTTGTAGTGGGATTTTGACGGGCAAAACACCCGTAAAGGGTTATGTTTTACCCGTCAGATACGGTTGAAAGGAGTTTTCGTCATTCAAAATCGTCATAGGCATTGATTTAAACATTGATATTTCTTATTTTTATTGAGTAAAGGCGGTTGGTGCAGGCCATTAACCTTGTCCGTCCTACCCCCCGAACCGCGCACCTCGTTTTGGAGAATTTGTCGAAGCCCCATGGGCTTTCCATGTCCCCGGCCGTAAACTCAGGACTTAAAACCTTGGGCCCTTCCGCAAGCATCAGCCCCAACACGCCCTCTACTCAAGGCAAAACCCGGTCCCATCCGCCATTGTCCAGTTCAAAACCCGTGAACGTCCAAGCCGCACGAGCCGAAACCTGAAGCCATGGCCGCCCTAGCACTTCCCGTCAGCATATCCCCGGTGCCGTCGCCTTCGCTCGGACTAGAGTCTCCCGTAGAGTACCTTGGCGGGTGGCCGCGCGTGACGATGGCAGTCAAAGCCCTCACCGAGTCGAAAATGCGAAAGGGGCTCCCTTGTCGTCACAAAGTCTTCTCAACTCGCGTCTCCCCGCCATTAACCTCTCCGACCGCAGCTATAACGAAAGACACCCCCTTCCGCAGGGTGGAACCAAAAACCAACGGTGTCCGCAATTCGCCTATCGAGCCGAAAACCGATGCCTTCCGCAATTCCCCAAGGCTCACCCGAAGGCCCATCCTTTTAAGAGATTCAAGTGCTTCAATTTATGTTTCGTATTAAAATAGTAACAGCTTCATTGTGCTTATCATATTTGATATAGTATCAAAACAATGATGCTTTCTGTTAAAACCTCACAGCATGTTGCTCAAGATCATGATGAATTGTATATGGATGTTATCAGGGATAATTCAAGATGCCGAAAACCGGTAAGAAGAAGGCGAAGATGACAGAAAAGAAACCTGCCCCTCTCAAGATTGAAACCTCGCTCCAGGACACTAGGTGCACCACTGGTGTCCCTCCAGAAATCAGATGGGATGACATCTATAGAATGATCAGGGACCAAGAAATCCCAGATATGTTGTTGGAAGAAGCACCAATCTATCAAAATATCAGAGCCTCAGGCATAACTAGAGCCGCTACCCGCCCTGAGCTATTCCCCTGTGCTGAAGTGATCGGGTGGATACTCCAACATGCAGATGCTGAAGGGAGAGTGATAAATGATAGCGGGAAAGTGGCTATTGCCTCGTTTCAACCCGCGTATATTGCGGCGGCCTACAGATTTCCCCGTGTCCAACAAGCTCTGACTGACGAATGGTCGGGCCAAATGGATAACGTCGAGATGGCCAAGAAGCTATTGAGGGGAGGGAAGCATTTGAGAAAGAAGGGAAATGATGAATATGACGTACAGAACCTGAGGGCCCCTTTCAGATTGATCGCTTTAATGCTGTGCAGAATCTTCGGCATGCCCGATGGCACAGTATACAAGATTCAGTGGGTCCCTATCATTCACTATGTGGCATTTCAGGGGACAGTGTTTGACTGGGCCACTATCCTGTCGGATAGTCTGGCCTCGATGATAGCTGCTGCTAAGCCAGGACTGGCCTTGAAGAAGGCTGAATTCTTCATGTCTTCATACCTGATAGATTGTATCTTGGCCAAGATAGAGTTCCCCAAATTGGGTTGTACATGGGATAGGGCCACCGCCCCGGTCTACATCGCATTCAAGATGTTGTGGGCTCAGAATTACAAGCCCAGCTACAAACTCATCTGTGAGGGGTTCATCATGCCCCTATACGAGAAAATGTTCAAGGAAGAACCAAATTGCCTGTCACAAAATGCTTTGGAAGTCCTTGAGGATTATGGGGACTTTTACTTTTCAGAGCAAGGTACCTACCTGAGAATGTTCGGAGGGACTAAGCCCCCATACATATTGCCGCAGTATGCCACAGACTATGTGGTGCTCAAGGAAGCAGTAAGACAACTCTTCTTGGATGGGATTGGGGCATTCCTCCACAAGCTACACAAGGCTTCCTTCCCCCCCCTACCTTTCTGCATAGGTGCTTACAAGTTTTCAGGGGTGGCCTCTGCCGACGAATTTGTTCAAGAGTTGAAGGCCTTCCACTTCGGTGAGGTCATCTTCCACAGGAACGACAGAAAGGGTAAAGTGGCCGAGCATTGCAAGGGGAACTATGCTCACTTCGAATACTCCCACTACCCCGATGCTGAGGAGGAAGCATTCAGAGGCATCAGCAACATGACTGAGCTACAGATCTGTCGCCAAGGTACTGGAGCGAGCTCTAGCTCAACCAAAGCCCAGAAGACCATCCAGCAAAAGGAGAAAGAAGCCGAGGATGCCCGAGCTCAGGAAGAGCTCAGATTAAGAGAAGAGGCAAGGTTACAGCAGGAAGCCGAGGAAGCAAAAAGGCAGCAAGAAGCCGAAAATGAAAGACTGCGGAAAGAGGCTGAAGAAGCCCAAAAGCAGAAAGAAGCAGAGACTGAGCAAGCTGAGGCAAGAAAGAAGGCGGAGGAAGAATTGAAGACAAGGGAAGATGCCAAGGCAGGTGGATCCGGTGTCCAAGACATGGAGATAGACACCCCTCAAGCAGGTGGCTCTGGTACCCAAAGGGAAGGAACAGACCCTGCTCAGGAATTCCGGACCCCACCTATGGAAGAAGACATAGACATCATAAACCGACCAATTGTCCCGTACACTCCATCAGGGAAACGTACGGTGTCCAAATGGAATGAGTTTGTTTATGATAAGAAAAGAAAAGCAATGGTCCTCCAATCAGAAGAGAGGATTAAAAGTCCCTTCCATGAAGACATTGTGACTCACCGGGAGGTCACCGTCATGCAAAACACGGATCAAGATCCCATTGCTATGGCATCCGCAGTTATAGCAACAGCAAAGGCATCATTTGCCAATGTAGACGGTATAGTCAAAGAAAATATATTGACAAAGAAGAGAGCACGCACCCTGCAACAAAATGTGGCTAATGAGCAAGCCCAAAGAGATCTGGCAGTAAACAAATATAATTGCTTGTACGCTGAGCATAGGGAGCTGTCAAACAAGTACAGCCAGCTGGAAGAGGAAAAGGACCAGCTAACACTTCAAATGATGATTGTGGAAGCAGAGAAGAATGGTGTAGAAGAAAAGGCATCTCTGCTAAAAGCAGACAAGCAAACGTTAGCTGAGCGTTTAGAGCGAGCAGAGAGCAGAACCATAGACCTATCTCCCTTCCACGAGCTGTCATGCAATATCCTGCAGCAAGTGTATGGCTCCCAGGAGCTAATCACTGATGAGGTATGCAAACTCAATGCCATGATGGTTAGGCTAAAAGAGGTTAATACGGAAGCCCACAGGCTCCAAGCCAAGAATACCCGTGTCAAGGAAAATGTCATAAGTCAGATGGCATGGAGAGAAGGGAAAGGAGGTTTCCCCCCGCATCTTCCTTTTAAGGCCGTGGAAGATTTTAATGAAGATATAGCCTTGTTGGAGTTTGGCAGGAACTGTGCCAATAAGCTGATGGCCAGTGTGCAGAGGACAACAGATAGAATCAACAACCTATACCAAAAGCTCAAAGGAGTCCATGACAACTGCACATTGAGTTTCCCTCAGACCCTAGAAGACTTCCCGGAAAAGGAGCAGCGGTTGTCTCAACTGAAAGAAGAGCTAGGTGTCCAGACGGAGTATGTGAAAAGTATTGATGTCCTGGCCATGGATGATCTCCAACATTACATCGGTTCATCAACACTTCACAACCATCTGTTGAAGGAAGCGTATCAAGTTGCTGAAGCAAAAGTACAAAGCATTAAAACATAGCTCAGGAAGAATGTGACTTCTCAGAAAATCCTATTTCCTGCTGCAGCAAACATAATCATAAGGGACACAGGTGTATGGCACAGCTACATAATAGAGGAGGACAGCAAAGCTGCAGCAGCAGCGGGAACATCAGTAGATCCGGCAGCCCCTCTCCCAGCAGCCTCTTCCCCAGCAATGGCAGGAAATCTGGCCAGTTCAATTCCCTCTTCCCAATTAGGAGCAGCATCAGCAGGGGATTCGAGGGCCTCTTCCCAGGCAGCATCAGTGACAATTAACTTGGGCGACCCTTTGCCAGGAGAAGCTCACGCACAGGAATGAAGAGGCCGAATTCAGTGAGCCACTCTTTTCAGCCAAACACGTGCCCAACAGGGAAAGCTTTGATGTCGGCCAATTTTCTGTTATGTATATTTTAAATATGTAAGGCGTAAGCCATGGGACAGCTGTCCCTAATTTTTGTCAAAATATTTTTGTAAAGGAAGTGGCCATTTTTGGTGATCGATTATAGTAGAAATCCCTGTAAGTGACAGGTGGAAAGTGCTAGGTGTCAGCCCAGAGGGCAAAGTTGTAGCTATAAATAGCATCTAGGAAAAATTAGAAAGGACTTTTGGCAGGGAATGAAAATTTTGGAAAACGATATGAGCTATCTTGTATCGGGTCTGTAAATTGAATTTTCTAATAGAAGCCACGGGAGATGGACGTTTTGCCTGGAATGTTGGATTGCTCTATATTGGACTATTCTAATGACTGCAATTCTGCAATGTGAGATCATTCTTGACATCTGAATTATTTCTTTGCATTAATGATTCTGCTCTCCTCTGTGCATGCGTTCTCTCTATTTTGTGAACAATGAAATGTATTGCTGTAGATTTATTTGTCTAGATCGAATGGCTAACTTTTCTTTCTTCAGGGTAATTCATGTGGCTCATTGTTCATGACTTTAAATTGCTTCTTGCAGGGATCTTTGAGTTTAATTCCAGTTTTGTTACGTTTAGATCTGTTTCTTCATTTTTGTTACATAGGTTAAATAATTTTGCTTTCTTCTGTTTATGAGCAATAGATGCGTTCTTTAAAGTTTCAGTTTCAGATCTGTTTCTTTATTCTTCAGCTTTCTTCTGTGTTATGAGCAATAGATGCGTTCCATGTTGAATGAGAAGCTATCTTCTCAAGATCTTTATCTTGCTGTAGCTTTTATTGTGAGAAATAATAGCTATCTGTTCCTTGATTACGATATTTGTTACAGCTGATTGCTCCTCCCTTTAGTGCGTTCCCTGCAGGGATAGATAGATGTGTCTCAGTTTTAGGCTTAGATTCGTTTTAATTGCATTCAGAATAAGTATAATTTAGGCACTTGCATCTCATATAAAAGACACAAAAAACCCAAAAGAAAGGTGGATCGGGCCATAACCGGTAAGGTCGGATTTAAAGTCCAAAACCACGGTTGCCGGAACCGCTAACCGGACGGGTTCCCTACACCAAACGGGAGATAGTCTAATTGGGACCATCTCTCGGGGAGAATCCCTTTCTTATTGATGCTCGATATCTGAGGCATCAACAAAAGTCTATGACTAAGTTTCAAGTTTTATGACAAGGGTATTTATCAAAGATGCTATGTTGAAGATTTTGGTAGCGCAAATTGAAAAATAAACCCTGATGCGCTACAAGAATCCGCTATCATGGAAAAACGTGATCAATTATGCTAAGAAATGGTTTGCTAAAGTTATGATGACCAGAGAAAGTTTTTCTATGATTATGTGACATTCTAACACACATGTCAAATATTTCTGATGGCGGTGGGTTTTGTAACGTTTCATCATCGAAAAATCAGAGTTGGAGGCGACAAGTTAATTTGGGGATCACAGATTTGAAGCCACCTGTTCGTTGAATGTAGTTATCTCTTAAACCTTAAACATTTGTCATTTTTATTAAAGTCGGAAGTATAATTCGTGAGCTGCAGTTATCAAAATGGGAAAGAGGAGTGGTAATACCAACAAGTTGGAACCGATGGATATGCAGTGGGCAGAGAAATTTCGGTTATGTGCAGACATGTTTAGGTCCACTGGATGGCTAACTTTTTTGAAAAGATCACAGGGTTTAATGAAGAGGTTTCAATTTTCCTAGCAAAGAATTTGAATGAAGATGTTATTAAATTTAAAACCCTAATATTTCAGCTCACAGAAGCCCTAATTTCCGAGGCTACAGGTATCGCCATGGAAGGAGAGTTATGGTTCAAGAAAATTCCTTCCGACTTTGACCCAAATCCTTTCCTACTGTCAGGTAAAGAAACTCTGAATTGGGGTAATGGAATTAATATTTCAAATTTTTGACCCGAATGGAGGCAGGTGCTAAGCATTATACAAACTTATATCACTTGTGAAGGCAGGTTCTCAATGGTCTTTAAATATCATATTAGATTTTTTATGCACCTTAAGATGAATGTGCCATTCTACCTGTATAAGAGTATCCAGAAAATGTGAAACAAGGTAAAGACACAGTCCAAGGTTTCAAGGAAGTCAGTATTTCACCATGGACTGATAAAACTTATGATTCAAACAATCTTAAAGAAAGAGCAGAAGACCTAGGAACATTTTATCTTCTGGTCTAGTTTTATCACTAAGAGGGATGAGCATGTGAGCAAAAGAAAACATAAAAAGGAAAACAAGAAGAAGAAGGAGGCGAGAGTATTGTTACAGAAAATTTCAAAGAAGCCCCTGTTAGAGGATAAATTTAAAGTCTCGAAAAACGACGAGTAGATACATGTATCTGAAATTAACAAACCAAAAAGCCCAGGAAGCGATAAGGTTAATGCATTTGAAGGAGAACCATAACAGGGTCAAGAAATTAAAGAAATCGAACAGACTAGTAACCCTATTGTTGAACAATTTCAAGACAAAGTTATATCAGAACAAGATAGGGTTGAAATTCCAGTTGCACAAGCTTTGGGGGATAATTCAAAAGGTAAAACTCCACAAGATAAAATTTTGAGGTAGATGTAAATCTTCTTATACATTTAAAGGAATCAAGTTGAAAATTTAGAACGACATCAACAATGAAAGGAAATATGAAAAGAGGGTCAAGTTCAAATTAGAACACAGAAGAGATAAATATAATTCTAAGCTCTGCAGATTTAGATGATGAAGGTAAAGAGATAGAAACTGGATCGGATTCTTATCAAAATACCCCACAGCGGGACTACATCAAGTTAGAATAAGCAGGGGAAGAAGTAAATGAAGTCGAAGAAGAAGAAATTATTCTTAGAATGGAGCAAGATGAACTTGAAATTGGAAAAAGGTTAAAAAAAGATAGAGATGAAGAAGAGTTGATCTCCAAAAAGCTGGATATTCCACCTTCCACATCCCAAGATTCAACCTTGCATGGAGAAATAAACATATGTCCAGAGATTGAAAGACTCAGGAAAGTCCCAAAACAACAGCAAGCAGAAATAGTTTTCCTTAATGAGACAAATGATAAGCTTACAAATTCTAATAAATGTTTAAGGGAGGACTTAGGAGAAGCTAATGATCAATATCAACAGCTAATTGGTGTTGCTGGGAAGGCACTAAAAGGGAAAAGAGAAGCAGAGACTAAAGTTGATGATTTAAATAGATAGGTGCAAAAGCAGAAGGAGAAGAACAAACTTCTATCAGACAAGGTCAAAGACTTAGAAGCTGAGTAGCCACAACATAACAAAAGAAATCATGCTTTGGAAGGGATTGCAATGTTGGTCGAAGCTACAAGGAAGGCTACCTAATGCCCAGTTTCTTTTTCATTTTTGTATCAAGTATGTAATAACTAGTAGTTAAGGTTTTAATCAAAGACACTAGTTTAAAAAGCTCAATTAGGTAACTGTTTTGAGACCTAAAGACCTAAAAGTAGTTACAAACTACTTCTTTGAAAGATGTTTAAAAGGAAGTAAATGTGAATGAACAAGGGTTCGATGTTTTTGGTTTGAAGCTACTATACAGTGTTGAATATGCTTGCAAGTTTTATCATGTAAGTTTGAAGACTGAGATCATATATATACATGTTATAAGCCATCTTTATATTACTTGACTATGTTTTTATTCATGATCAGTGTGGTCATACAGTGCATAATTTCATTCTTGTTTTGATGTTTTTGATTCAATGAATGCTTATGTATTGTAGATAGAAACCTGAATGTGTGACTTTGGAATGTGATGGGTTATGCCTTATTAAGATCTTGGTTTTAGTTCTTTATGCTACATGGTTTAATTGAAGTTGATTTTTCCTTTCTTTCTTTATATTGAAGTTTTCAAATCATAAACCTAAAACCACAAAAAAAACTATTGCATATTTATCTTGAGATTATAAAGATTATGTTGGCTTGTCCCTTAGTAGTCTAGGAAGAAATTCTGGCACTAACATCTTTTGGTGCCATTGCCGGGGATGGAAGTGAAGTTTCATCTTCCGTGGGATATCTTTATTGTTCTGGTTTTGAGGTGGACGGAACCAGGAAGTTTTCATTTCAGACTACAGTTCACCAAAAGTAGTATTTCACAGTGGCTTCCAGGAGGTCTGGGACTAGGGGGGAAGCCTACTTCACCATTACACCCAGGTGTGTTCAATCCAGAAAATATTTTAAAGAAATCAAAACGAGATACACATACCTCTTCTTTTGGAAGACCTCAATCTTCCCCAACCTTGTTTTCACTGACTCAATTACATTCTTTGTCTCCATTTCTATATTCTGAACCAAAATTGCAAGAGGTTGATATTTAGGATTTTTCAAGTCCATTGTCTCTCAAGAAACTCAAAACAGAATTTTTTCCATTATTTCAGTATAAAACTAATACACCTATCTTTCAACTTAGTTCAGTCAAAACTAATAAACCTTTGTCTACAACCAGTCATATTACTTCCAAGATGGCTGGACAATAGTTGGATATGATGGATAAAATGATTGCAGCTAGGTATGCACCCTTAGTACTTCCACAACCTTTAAATGCTCTTCAAGCAGGGGATTACCAATAATATATACCCAGGTTTAATGGGCTGGGAGAAACAACTACAAAGGAACACTGGACTGCATTCCTTAGCTATGCTGACAACCAAAATATAGAAGCAAAAGATGTCTGGATGCGTATGTTTGTGCAAAGTTTGGATGGTGATGTCAGAAAATGGTTCAGGGAGCTACCACAAAACTCAATAACCTTGATAGAATATTTACAAGAAGTTTTCATGAGACAATGGGGAGACACAAAGGATCACACATATTATATTACTGAATTTGCAGCTCTAAAGAGAAAACATGATGAAACCATAGCTGACTTTTCAAAGCGCTTCAACAAAATGTATGGCAGAATTCCATTGGAAATTAAACCTTCAGAGACTTTGGCTAAATTGACATATGCAAATGCATTTCACCATGATTTTTCCTTACACCTGAGAGAGAGGAGACCTGTAACATTATTGAATATGCAGGAAGTTGCTTTAGAAGTGGAGTCCAATATTCTGGCTTCAAAAAGACTTAAAGAGCATGCAGACCATCAAGTTCATGATCGAAAAGGTAAAAATGTAGTAACACCTATAGCTCATACATCAAAGAAGGAAGAAAGTCAAATGGAGGAGATGAATAAGATTATAAAAATCTTGACTGCAAAAGTAAATAAATTGGAGTTGGATAAGAGTTCTAATAAACCTTTTCAAGATGGAGAAAGAAATCCTAATCAAAATCCAAACCAGTTTAGAAGACCATTTGTACCAAGATTCATACCTCGGGAAAGGAGAAACAATAATATTTAGAGGGAAAGGAGAGAAAATGAAGATCAAAGAGTCCCACCCCCTTTTCAAAATAATTTTGTAGAAGAAATTGAATAGGTGGAAGATGTGCAGTATGAGAATGATTTAAATTATTTTGGGGAGTTATCATCTGAAAGTTTTACAAATGAATGTAGCTATCAAAATTATGAATATTATGATTCATATCAGTGTCAGGGAGGTAATCATCGTCCTTCGGTTTCAGCCAGTATATGTC
Source organism: Larix kaempferi (assembly GCA_027924585.1). NCBI lineage: Eukaryota > Viridiplantae > Streptophyta > Pinopsida > Pinales > Pinaceae > Larix > Larix kaempferi. Next base: position 2,380,834 of record BSBM01000579.1, on the reverse strand, counting down.
AAACTGATCCAAAAAAGTCTTATAACTTAAGATCAGGCCCTAAACAGGTTGTTCAGATTCCAAAAAAGAAAATAGTTCCACCTGCCAGTCAGTTTCCTAATCAAATTCAGGGAAAGAAACAAGATCATAGTGATCAGACCAAAGCAGCAGAAATTGAAGAAAACAGCAAAAGTTCACAGACTTTTAATTTTGAGAATGAATTGTTTAAAATCAAAGTCCCAGTACCATTGAATGAGTTAATGAAAACTCCTTGTTTTAGAGATTCTGCATCTAAATTATTGAATGTTCCAGCCAATTCTTCTTCTTTAGATATAGTGAATTTACAAGAAGAACAACCAAAAATAATTCTGGGGTCAGCTTCATCCGACATGAAAGTGTTTCAACCTTTCCTCCACCTTTTTATATAACTTTGATTGTCCATGACCAAATGATTCACAACTGTCTTCTAGATTTTGGAGCTTCACATAATTTGATGCCTAAGGCAGTAATGGAGGCTCTTGGTTTGAGTGTCACTAAACCATATCATGATTTATTTTCTTTTGACTCTAGAGCTGTGAAATGTTTAGGAGTAATAAAGGATCTGGTGGTTAATCTTTCTCAATTACCAATGAAGAGTGTTATAATGGATGTGGTAGTTGCTGACATATCTCCTAAGTTTGGCATGCTGCTCTCAAGGTCTTGGGCGAAGAAAATAGGTGGTACATTACAGATGGATTTGGATTATGCAACTATTCCAGTGTTTGGTGGAGAGAATAGAAGATTATACAGAGAGTTACAATATGCATTTATAGTCACTGATGATAAGAATCCAACTAATCATCCCCTTTATTCAATAGATGAAGAGTTGTGCTCTTGTATGCTTCATTTTAGTGATGAGAGTACAAATGAAGTACTGTAGGTAGAAAAAGAAGCATTAATAAAACCTACTGTTGAACAAAAAGATGAGCTGTGGCAGATGTATTTTGATGGTTCTTCATGTAAAGAGGGAGCAGGAGCTGGTATTGTTTTGATTTCCCCTGGTGGAGAAGTAATTAGCTTGATGTATCAACTGGAATTTGTCACTACCAACAATACAGCAAAGTATGAGGCATTGATACTTAGCTTAAGGGCTGTGAAGGATTTGGGAATTCAACAACTTTCTGTTAATGGCGACTCCGAATTGGTTGTCCAACAGGTGAAGGGAAAATATCAAGTGAAGCAGGACTTGTTGAAGGTCTACAGAAATGAGGTTTGGGATATGATTGACAATTTTTTTATAGCATTTAATATTACTTTTATACCCAGAGATCAAAATCAAACTACAAATTCATTGGCTTTGGCAGCCACTCATTTCAGAATTCCAAAGCATACTCAACTGAAATATCCAATTGAAGTTAAATATTGACCTTCAGTACCGGATAACATAAAACAATGGAGAGTTTTTGAGGATGATGTAGAGATTAAAAATTATTGGAATTAGCTAGAGAGTTTTCTAATTCTTTAATCTATCAGGATCAAGATGAAGAGCTAGATGACACTACTGCATAAACAGAAAATATAATTGCTGATTAAAAAAGTCATTGAATTGAAAGGTAATTTTATCCCTAAGGGATTGGTCCCCCTTGAAAGAATATTTCCCAAAGATGATACTTTGTTGAAATCATCAATGCAATCTTCAGAAGAAAACATCATGAGCTGCAATATTGGTATAGAGGAGCAGCCAAGAATGGTCAATATTTCTAAGTCTCTTCCAGTTGAACAAAGAAACAGGTATATTGCATTGTTGACGAGGTTTGTTGATATGTTTGCTTGGTGCTATGAAGATTTAAGAACTTATGACACAAGTATTATTCAGCATAGAGTGCCTTTAAAATCAGATGTGAAACCATTTTGACAAAAATTGAGGAGAATTAACCCAGCTCTGTTGCCAGTTATAGAGAAAGAGGTAAAAAAGTTACTAGATGCAAAGATAATTGTTCCATTGAGATATTCATCATGGGTTACTAACTTAGTTCTAGTTCGAAAGAAAAATGGAGAGATTAGATTATGTGTGGACTTTCGGAATCTTAATAGAGCTTCATTGAAGGACAATTACCCCTTATCGAAGATTGAGCAAATTCTGCAAAAAGTGGTGGGTGCTCAGAGACTATTCATGGTTGATGGATTCTCGGGGTACAATCAAATATCTATACATCCGGATGATAGGGAGAAAACAGCCTTCACTACTCCATGGGGCACATTCATGTATGATAAGATGCCATTCAGATTGATGAATGTGGGTGCAGCATTTCAAAGAGCTATGGATATAGCCTTTGTAGGAGAAAAAGAGAAATTTGTTGTGATCTATTTGGACGATATTACAATCTTTTCTCAGTCTGATGATGAGCACTTGAAGCATCTTGAGCAAAACTTTCTAAAGTGTAGGAAATTTGGGTTGTCTTTGAATCCCAAGAAGTCACATTTTGCAGTTCAAGCAGGTAAGCTTCAGGGGCATCTTGTTTCAACTGATGGTATTAAAATAGAACCAGAAAGAATCAAAGCAATTATGAAGATTACTATCCCGAGGAGTAAAAAAGATGTCCAATCATTTATTGGGAAAATTAATTTTCTGAGGTGGTTCATCCCGAACTTTGCTGAAACTATTAAACACATTGCATCCATGTTGAGGAAGGATCAAGAAGTGAAATGGACAGCAGAAGCTAAGGCTTCATTCGAGAAGATTAAACAAGCTTTGACAGAGGCTCTAGTTTTGGTAAGTCCTGATTTTTCAAAAGATTTCCTTACCTTTTCTTTTGCATCCCAAGACACAATAGCATATGTTCTTTTACAAAAGAATGCAAATGATTTAGAGCAGCCAATAGCTTTCTTTAGTAAAAATATCAGGGATTCAAAATTGAAGTATAGTACACTTGAGAAGCAAGCTTACACACTTCTAAAAGCCTTAACATTTTTCAGGATTTACATTTTGCATTCAAAAATAATCTCTTATGTACCTAATGCTACTATCAAGGAGATTTTAACTCAGCCAGACAGTGAGGGTAAAAGAGGTTGGTGGATTGTAAAAATCATGGAATATGAGGTTGAAATCAGACCTACAAAGTTAGTAAAAGGTCAAGGTTTAGCAAAATTGTTAGCTGATTCAAATTGTGAAGCTTTGGATATCCATTTGGTAGCAAATCAGCCAACTCAAGAGGAATTGCAGATGAAGGATAATGAAGAGAAGATTTTAGATAAATATGCAGGATCAGAATGGTATTCTGATATTGTTTATTTTCTGTTGCATCTAAAATGTCTAGATAATTTTAACAAAAAGACATCTAGATCATTGAAATTGAAGGCTACAAAATACTGCTTGGTTAATCAGCAATTGTTTTGAAAGGATCTGGGTGGAATTTTACTCAGATGTCTAGAGAAATCACAGGTGAATGAGGTGATTTCAGAAATGCATGAGGGTGCTTGTGGGGGTCACAAGTTTTGGAAATCTACAGCATACAAAATTCTTAGATCTGGTTTTTATTGGCCCTCTTTATTTTCAGATGTATACCGGCAGGTGCGAGGATGTGTTCAGTGTCAAAAGTTTGCTGGAAAACAAAAGCTCATTTCTTTACCATTAAATCCTATTGCAGTTGATGCCCCTTTTCAATAGTGGGGATTAGATTTTATAGGTGAAATTAACCCTACATCAAATGGACAACATAGGTGGATACTTACAGCTACAGATTTTTTCACTAAATGGGTGGAGGCAATTCCAACACGTAAAGCAACTGAAGGAGTTATCATGAGTTTTATACAGGAAAATATTTTGAGTCGGTTTGCTGTCCACATAGGTTATTGACTGATAATGCACCTGCTTTCAAGTCAAAAGCTATGGTGAGTTTTTGTGAGCAGAATGGAATTGATTTGAGGCATTCTACTCCATACTATCCCCAAGGAAATGGTTTGACAGAGTCATCAAATAAAAACATTATTCAGAGTATTAAAAAATTGTTAACTCAAAATAAGAGGTCATGGGATTAATGCTTAAATATTCATTGTGGGAAGATAGAAGAACTACTAAGAAAGCAATAGGTTTGTCCCCTTTCCAATTAGTGTATGGTACAGATGCAGTCTTCCCTATTCAACTAGGTGCTCCAGTAATGAAGTTTTTTCAAGATTGTCAAGAAGAACCTAATGATCTCCAAAGGAGGATTTTCTCATTAATTGAATTGCAGCAAGAATGTGAAGCTATAGCAAAAAGAGCCGATGCATATAGAAGAAAGGTTAAAGCTGGGTTTGACAGAAAGGTAAAGGAAAATACTTTTTCTCTTGGTGATATGGTTCTCATATGGGATGCAAGGAGAGACCAGAAAGGTCAGCATGGTAAGTTTGATAATCTTTGGTTGGGTCCATTCATGATTTCAAAAATTTTAGAAAACAACACTTTCATACTACAAACTTTGGAAGGTGAGAAGCTGTTCACTCCAGTTAATGGATGATTAATCAAACATTTTTACAATTATTGAAGGTAAATAGTATCACGCTCATTGTATATACCAGTGTGAAATAAGACTCCATGCCCAATGGAAGTTTGTAGAATAAGGAGCAGTTTTAGGTGACAGTAAGGCATTGGTCTACGAGTTCTTGAAACCTCACAAGGAGGCTTTCATCCCGCAGCTGGAGCCAGATGTTAATGCTTAAATTGTTCCCTTTTGTTTTTATGATTTTTCTCTTATGTTTAGTTTTTTATTTTGCTCTCAATTTATTTTTATTTAATTTTGATTGATTTTATTTTACTTTAATTGGAATTTTTCAAATGGCTTATCAACATAGTATTAATCTCTAACCTTCATGATATGCTTGTTCAAGCTTTATTATAAAGTCTATGACTAAGTTTCAAGTTTTATGACAAGGGTATTTATCAAAGATGCTATGTTGAAGATTCCGGTAGCGCAAATTGAAAAATAAACCCTAATGAGCTACAAGAATTTGCTATCATGGAAAAACGTGATCAATTATGTTGAGAAATGGTTTGCTAAAGTTATGATGACCGGAGAAAGTTTTGCTATGATTATGTGACGTGCTAACATACATGTCAAAGATTTCTGATGGCGGTGGGTTTTGTAACATTTCATCATTGAAAAATCAGAGTTGGAGGCAACAAGTTAATTTGGGGATCGCAGATTTGAAGCCACCTGTTCGTTGAATGTGGTTATCTCTTAAACCTTAAAGATTTGTCATTTTTCTTAGAGTCAGAAGTATAATTCATGAGTTGTATTTATTAAAATGGGAAAGAGGAGTGCTAATACCAACAGGTTGGAACCAATGGATATGCAGTGGGCAGAGAAATTTCCATTATGTGCATACATGTTTAGGTCCGCTGGATGGCTTAACTTTTTTTTAAATATCACAGGGTTTAATGAAGAGGTTTCAATTTTCCTAGCAAATAATTTGAACGAAGATGTTATTAAATTTAAAACCCTAAGATTTCAGCTCATGGAAGCCCTAATTTTCGAGGCTACAAGTATCGCCATGGAAGGAGAGTTTTGGTTCAAGAAAATTCCTTTCGACTTTGACCCAAATCATTTCCTATTGCCAGGTAAAGAAACTCTGAATTGGGGTAATGGAATTAATATTTCAAATTTTTGACCCAAATTGAGGAAGGTCCTAAGCATTATACAAACTTATATCACTTGCGAAGGCAGGTTCTCAATGGTCTTTAAATATCATATTAGATTCTTTATGCATCTTAAGATGAATTATAAGATGAATGTGCCATTCTACCTGTATAAGAGTATCCAAAAAATGTCAAACAAGGTAAAGATGCAGTCCAAGGTTTCAAGGCAGTCAGTATTTCACCATGGACTGATAAAACTTATTATTCAAACAGTCTTAAAGAAAGAGTAGAAGACCTGGGAACATTTTATCTTCTGGTTTGGTTTTATCACTAAGAGGGATGAGCATGTGAGAAAAAGAAAACATAAAAAGGAAAACAAGAAGAAGAAGGAGGTGGGAGTATTGTTACAGGAAATTTCAAAGAAGCCCCTATCAGAGGATAAATTTAAAGGCTCAGAAAATGACGAGCAGATACATGTATCTAAAATTAACAAACCAAAAATCCCAGGAAATAATAAGGTTAATGCATTTGAAGGAGAACCATAACAGGGTCAAGAAATTCAAGAAATCAAACAGACTAGTAACCATATTGTTGAACAATTTCAAGACAAAGTTATATCAGAACAAGACAGGGTTGAAATTCCAGTTGCACAAGCTTTGGCGGAGAATCCAAAAGGTAAAACTCCACAAGATAAAGATTTTGAGGTAGACGCAAATCTTCTTATACATTTAAAGGAATCAAGTTGGAAATTTAGAACGAGATCAACAATGAAAGGAAATATGAAAAGAGGGTCAAGTTCAAATCAAAACATGGAAGAGATAAATATAATTCTAAGCTCTACAGATTCAGATGATGAAGGTAACGATATAGAAACTAGGTCAAATTCTTATCAAACTACCCCACAACAAGATACATCAAGTTAGAAGAAGTAGGGAAAGAAGTAAATGAAGTCGAAGAAGAAGAAATTATTCTTAGAATGGAGCAAGATGAACTTGAAATTGCACAAAGGTTAAAAAAAGATAGAGATGAAGAAGAGTTGATCTTCAAAAAGCTGAATATTCCACCTTCCACATCCCAAGATTCAACCTTGCATGGAGAAATAAACATATGTCCAGATATTGAAAGACTCAGGAAAGTCCAAAAACAACAGCAAGCAGAAATAGTTTTCCTTAATGAGACAAATGATAAGCTTACAAAGTCTAATAAATGTTTAAGGGAGGACTTAGGAGAAGTTAATGATCGATATCAACAGCTAATTAGTGTTGTTGGGAAGGCTCTGAAAAGGAAAAGAGAAGCAGAGACTAAAGTTGATGATTTAAATAGACAGGTGTAAAAGCAGAAGGAGAAGAACAAACTTCTATTAGACAAGGTCAAAGACTTAGAACCCGAGCAGCCACAACACAACAAAAGAACTCATGCTTTGGAAGGGATTGCAATGTTGGTTGAAGCTACAAGGAAGGCTACCTAATGCCTAGTTTCTTTTTCATTTTTGTATCAAGTATGTAATAACTAGTAGTTAAGGTTTTAATTAAAGACACTAGTTTCTAAAGCTTGATTAGGTAACTATTTTGAGACCGAAAGACCTAAAAGTAGTTACAAACTACTTCTTTGAAAGATGTTTAAAATGAAGTAAATGTGAATGAACAAGGGTTCGATGTTTTTGGTTTGAAGCTACTATACAGTGCTGTTGAATATGCTTGCAAGTTTTATCATGTAAGTTTGAAGACTGAGATCATATATATATACATGTTATAAGCCATCTTTATATTACTTGACTGTGTTTTTATTCCTAATCAGTGTGGTCATACAGTGCATAATTTCATTCTTGTTTTGATGTTTTTGATTCAATGAATGCTTATGTATTGTAGATAGAAACATGAATGTGTGACTTTGGAATGTGATGGGTTATGCCTTATTAAGATCTTGGTTTCAGTTCTTTATGCTACATGGTTTAATTGAAGTTGATTTTTCGTTTCTTTCTTTATATTGAAGTTTTCAAATCATTAAACCTAAAACCACAGAAAAAACTATTGCATATTTATCTTGAGAATGTGAAGATTGTGATGGCTTGTCCCTTAGTAGTCTAGGAACAAATTGTGGCACTAACACACCATTTAGTATTGATGAATACCCTCCACTCTTCTGTGAGTTCAAAAAATACAATGCATCGATATGTAATTGTTTTCTTTTCTTTAATTTCAATTAATCATCAAAAAAAAATTATTTTTATAGCAATATATTGATTTTAGAATTTTTATTGTTGCATTTGATATAATGATTGCAGTAATATGTAATACAATTGAATTACACATTTTTCATGTAACAATGTAAATCATATATATATATATAATCAACAATGTAGCATTTCACAATGTTGGGAAATGCAATAGAATAAGAAACTCATTTTATTAGATATGAATAAGAGGTCCTTTGTCATAGAAAATGGGACAACATAAAGGTCCATAATAATCAAAATGTCAATATGTAATTGTTACACTTATTAGTCACATGTAATTATCCAATTAGAACAATATGTACAGTACATTAAAGAAAATGTCTTATTTTCATAAACAAAAATTTCAAAACATACAATTTATAGTGACAATCAATCATATTGATAAACTTTCTTCACTCAAAATATTTCCATTGCTTAAATTGCTTCCATGCCTCATTTCTCCTCACTTATAGGTGATATTGTGCCTAGATTATTTGACCGAATGTTTTGTTGATTGGATTGATTTTATTCATCCTCTTTATTTTCCATCTACAAACATAGATATAAAGTGTAATGAGTAGATCCACATTTATAAAATAATATACATGATTGTGTAAATCAAAAATCATACCATAGCAAGAAATGATTCATAAATAATACAAATTATTTCAAAGGAGTTCATCATGTCATCTCTCAACAACTCTTTTGTTGGCCCCACTCTATACTTTGTTCCCTACAAGTTCTATACACCATGACAAAAGATTGATATAATTAATATAAATTATTCTTTTTGTTCCATTTATAATAAAATGAGGGAACTAAAACAACATAGTTACTTAGAAATTGCATAATTAACCTTTGATACTCGAACATATACTCACAATCCATACTTAACCCAGTGTTATCAATTCTCCATATGGCTTTTATTTGTATGTTAACACCTACTAGAATACATCCAGAGATTAGTGTTAATTAATTAAAATATAAAGATCAAAACAAATATGAAATATTAAGGAAAACAAAAGTACTCACAAACTTTGCACTAAACCATTTTCTTCATTGTCGTCATGTCTTATGAGTTGAATGGGTTCCATTTTGTTTTCTTTTCTACAAAAAAAAAATTGAAAATCAATATTTCATGCGATAATTAAACTCAATGTACATAAAATAAAAATTTGTTGATGTATATGTAACTTCGGAATGTATTTCATCTGTGTATTTTATATATATTTATTGTACCCTTATAAGAGATATGTCATTCCTCTATAAGGAAGTGTCGTCATGTGGATTGACAAGTGTCGAAGTGTGTGTACTTGCCGAGGGGTTATTAGACCACCATGTGTGGGGTCAGCCCTGAAATATATATATTATAATGTGGATGTACCTAGCTACACAAGTCGGCCCCATAAGGTCACTGGGCAAATAGGTTAGTATAAATAGAGATCGGGTGATCTTTATTTAGATCATTCGAAAAGTCATCTCTCTCTCACTAAGAAAGTGGCGCACTAGTGAGGAGGAGGATCATCTGCTACTAGGAGACTATCTCAGTGTATTTTGGTTGTACTTTGGTTGAGCCATTGCTCTCTCTATCTCTGAGGAAGTTGTGGGGTTTTTCACCTTAGGGTTTTCCCCACGGAAACTCTGTGTCTCTTGTCTCTCATGCTTTTGATTCTTGTGATGCTTGTCATACTTATTGTGATTGTCATGCATTGATATACTGTATATGTTATTCTCTCAGTAAAGATCCTAGAGTATTGTGAATTAATGCTCAAAATTTAACATGGTATCAAAGCTAACCTGAGAAGAAGACATTTTGCAGTGACGAAAACTTGAGTTTCTTGTTTATTGGGTTTCTCTCCATAGATTTTGGAAAAGCAATATAGTAGATTGACTCTACTCATCAAGGCACATCTATCTATCCAATCAGAATTCAATTCTGAGCATTTTTAGATTTGACCCTAAAAATTAGGGTTTCCACAAAAATAGGAATTTCTGAAATCTAAAGACATAGCTGGAAGCTCCTTGCAAAAATCGAAGTTTAGAGCTTTAGGATCGAGATTTTTGGCTTGGTAGATCTCCAGGAAACTCAAACCCTAATTCAGGGCTTTCCCCAGTGAACCCGGGAGGACAAAAAGGAAAATCTGAAGGGTAAAACTTTGTTGATCTCAAATTCTAAATGCACCAGGCTGATCAACTCATCAAAGTGCATATTTCTGTCCTTTCAGAAAATTGAAATTCACATTTTGAATTTTTAGGGTTTTTCCGACAAACCCTAATCCGGAACCAAATCCAGTTTTCAACATTTCAAGTGGTAAGACCTAAATATTTTCTATTTCCATTTGAAGTACTCTTTAAGATGTCTCACCACACCAAGCTTGAGGATAAGCTTGAAGGGGATGATAACTTCTGAACTTGGAAGTATAGGATTGGATTAATCCTGGAAGAGAATGAGTTGGACTCATATATAAAAGAAGACATCCCTATCCCAGAGGATGAAGAGGCCAAGGTATTGCATAAGAAGAACTTGGTCAAGGCAAAGAGAATCATTGTTGATTCTATCAAAGACCATCTCATACCCCATGTGTCTTCTCTAAAGGCACCCAAGGAGATGTTTGACTCTTTGACCAAGCTATTTGAAGGGAAGAACATAAATCGGAAGATGACTCTGCGGAATCAATTGAAAGGGGTCAAGATGTTGAATGGAGAAACCATTCAATCTTACTTCTCCAAGGTCTCTCAGATAAAGGAGCAACTTGAAGCTGTAGATGAAGTAGTGGACAGTGGTGAAGTTGTTATGACCACTCTGAATGGCCTACCTAGGTCATGGGACTCCTTTATTCAAGGAATCTGTGCAAGAAAGAAATTGATCTCTTTCAGTAAATGGGAGGAATGCTCTCAAGAAGAAGCTAGACTTGTAGCTCGTGAGGAAAAGATGGGAGGTGAATATCAAGCTCTCGCAACTCACACCAAAAGAAGCAAGCCCAAGAAGGAGCACTCTCGCTACAAAAGATCCTATCAAAAGAATAAGAACGATCTAATATGCTTCACATGCAATGAGAAGGGTCACTTTGCTTCAGACTGTCCCAAGAACAAAAGGGATAATAACAAAAACTCCAGTAAGAAGAAGAAGGGCAACAAAAGAAAGTTCCATGCTCATGCTGCCGAGGATGATGAACCTCCAAAGAAGAAGGCTAGGGCATAAAGTGATGATAGTGATGATGACTCATCAAGTGAAGAAGAGTATGTTCTAATCTTTGCCCTCACAGGTACTATCTCCCATGACTGTAATGATTGGTTGATTGATAGTGGGGCTTCCAAACACATGACTGGGTTTGAGGAATCCTTTGTGAATCTATCTGAACATGAATCACCTCATAAGGTGAAACTTGGGGATGATTATCAATACCCAATCAAAGGAAGTGGTGAAGCCTCCTACAACCTAGATTCTAGAAAATATTTGAAGATGAAAGAATTCCTTTATGTACCTCGGCTCAAGAAGAACTTACTCTCCATCTATGCATTGGATGCAAAAGGTATGAGGTTTGCATTTGTAGATGGCCTAGTCCTAATGTGGCCAAAGGGTAAAACAATCGATGATGCAGTAGTGATTGAAGAGCAAGAGGGAGGTTTGTACAAATTGAAGGGATAACCTGAACATGCCATGTTGACATAAAGACAAAGATTCATCCATAGTCATGGATCACATAGAGGTATGTATAATTTGATTTTGCAAAAGTTAACTAATGCGTTATGCAGGTCATTGAAGAGAACAAGAACACATTGCTAGACATAACTAGCAAACATGGTGACCAGGTATGTGTTTCTTATATCATAGGATCTATCATATAAGTATGCATGGCATGATTGATGATGATTGTTCATAAAGTCATAAGTTTGAATAATCATGGGTATATGCATATTATGTGTCTTACCTTAATTAATGATATGACTAACCAGAAGAGTCATAGGTTTGAGTAATTACAAGTTTAGACATGTTATGTTTCTTATGATATGACTAACCATGAGAGTCCTATATAAACCTTGAATGCTAATATTTTTGTTTGAAATGATCATGACTATACATGCTTGATATTATTGTGTTTTAATAGTATACTAATGAATGTATGATTTTGTATGAGATCACAAGGATAACACAATACTAATAAGTATGCATAGGGACCAAGGATGAATATGAGTTCAAAAACAGGTAATCCAGGAAGCAAAGATCAAGAGGGAGCACACTCTAGTGGTTTCTGCAAGGGTGCAGATATTCAGAGGGAGTTGTCCATCTCTCTACATTCCACAACAGAAAGGTGTAGAAAGACTCCAGCAGCTCCTGCAAGGAAGCAAAGACTCAGAGGGAGTCCACCCAACAAAAAAACAAAGATAAGTATTTTAATTATCATTTCTTGCATATTTGTTTGCTTAAATAAAATTGTTCAATGATGTATATGCTCATGTTCCTAGACTTAGGATATGTATTGTGCATATTAGAATGATTGCATTAATGAACAGTATACTACTAATATGCATGTGTTGGGTAAGTGGCCTATGGCACTGTACAACATTCCAGTGTTACTTATCTAGAATGAAACCTCTTTCCTGACATGTTGGGAGTAGTGCAAACTCTTAACAATGTTCTGGTAGAGACTGGAAGGCATCTAGAAAGTTGTGGAACATGGATAAATGTTGTATTGAAGCATTGGCTAAGATAACTGCATGACTACATGACATATTTCTTTATGTGTAAAGAATTTGTTCTGAAAATTCTGATATGTTTCTAATCATGCAATTTAACTTGTTTTGTAGGAAAGACCGTATATCTTCACCTACAAAAGGACTACAACATTTGTTCAAGCAACAAAATTATCTATTGAAGATATTGAAGTTCCCAGGATACGAGAAGAATGCCATGATCCGTCGATCATGAAGAATGATGTTTGGGATGTAGTCCCAAGACCTGAAGGGAAGTTTTGTTATGACTTCCATATGGATCTATCAGATCAAGCATGCTGCAGATGGCAGCATAGAGAAATATAAAAGTGATGAAATAGAAGATACACCAGATGGATTTCAAGACTACTTTCCTGAATGGTGTAGTTGAAGAGGAATTATATGTGGAGCAGCCACTCGGTTTCGAAATACATGATAGGGAGTCATATGTGTGCAGATTGAAGAAAGCCTTGTATGGCTTGAAACAAGCTCCCAGAACCTAGTATGGTAGGATGGACAGTTTCCTATCTAGTTTGGGCTTTACCAAGAGTAAAGTGGATTCCAACTTTTACTACAAGGTTGAAGAAGGGAATCATGTGGTTCTACTCCTGTATGTGGATGACTTATTTGTAATAGGACATGACAGATTGATTGCAGATACTAAGAGGAAGCTTGCTGCTGAGTTCGATATGAAAGATTTGGGAATGATGCATTATTTCCTAGGTATGGAGGTGTGGCAGAGTGTAGGCGGGATCTTCCTTGGGCAAGGGAAGTACACAGTAGATATCCTGAAGAGATTCGGGATGATGGATTGCAAGGCCATGGCCACACCTATGGCATCGAATCTGAAGCTTCTATGCGATGATTCATCTGAGCCAGTTGATGTCTCTATGTATCGTCAGATGATTGGGTCCTTGATGTACCTGATGAACACAAGACCGGACATTTGCTTTGCTGTGAACACATTGAGCCAGTTCCTGAGGAATCTGAGGAGTGTTCACCTGGTTGCTGTAAAGCATGTTCTGAGGTACCTGAAAGGTACAGTGGATTATGGGCTAAAGTATGAAGCGAATCAAAAGTTTAACCTGCAGGGTTATGTTGATTTAGATTGGGCTGGAAGTGCTGCAGATAGGAGGAGCACATCTGGGTGCTGCTTCAGTATGGGATCAGGTGTGATCTCTTGGTTTAGCAGGAAGCAGTCCTATGTAGCACTAAGTACAGCTAGGGCAGAGTATGTTGCATCCTGTTCAGCTAGTTGTGAGGCAGTATGGCTACGGAAGCTACTGTTTGAGTTATTTGATCTCCCATTGGATGCTACTGGTATCTTCTGTGATAACCAGAGTTGTGTGAAGCTGTTCGAGAATCCAGTGTTTCATGACAGGTCGAAACACATAGAGATCAAATATCACTATATCAAGGATATGGTGCAGAGAGGAGCTGTGAAGCTCCTGTATGTTGCAACAGACGAGCAGATTGCAGATGTGTTGACGAATCCACTAGCCAGGGTGAAGTTCGAGTACTTCAGGGAGAGGCTTGGTGTTCTTCAAATTGAGAACACTTCGAGGAAGAAGTGATGGACACACTTGCTGAAGCCATTCCAAGCATGTTGGAAGGAGGATCCTTCACATGGCTGTGGATGTAAGCGCTGGATGATGAGCATCAGGATGATGTTCAAGTTTCTGCTTTGTATGATCAATTGGATCATTTATATGTATATGTATGTACACATCATTTTGGATGCTGGATATGATCAGTTGGATTATTTATATGTATGTATGCATCATGTTGGATGATGGATATGATCGGTTGGATCATGTGTATGTATTTTGTATATGCATCATGTTGGATGCTTGGACCATGTATCTGTATATGTATCAGGTGGATACATTGTATGATCAGGTAGATCATGTATGTTGATGGATACATTGTGTGGATCATGTATCTATGTATCAGATGGATACACTGTGTATGATGATATGTATCAGGTAGATACTTGGTGTGCATCAGATGGATGCATTGCATGATCAGGGTGATCGTGGATGACGAGCTTCTCCAGATGACATGCAGCAGGATGTTGCAGTGATGATGATCAGGATGATCATGTGTACATCAGGATGATGTATGATGAGTATCAGATGATACTTTGTGGTCGTGGATCAGGTTGTGCAGATGAGCATGTCTGGGAGATCCTATAGGTCGGAGTTGCGTACCCATAAAAGCCTGGGATGCTCTTTCGAGACATTGCTCTAGGAGGACATGTAATTTGTGCCCTGGGAGATATTTAGGTCGGATTTGTGTACCCGTAACATCCTGAGATGCTCTTGCGAGGTTTTGTCCTATGGAATGTAATTTGTTCCTAGGAGATTTGGACAGGATGAAAAAGGCCTCAGATGCTTCAGCTAGGTTTTTCCATGACCACATGTAATTTGCTCCTGGGAGATTTGGACAGGATGAAAAAGGCCTCAGATGCTTCATCCAGGTTTTGTGTTGGACCACATGTAATGTGCTCCTGGGAGATCCGACAGGTAGAGTTGTGTGCTCATAATAGCCTAGGATGCTTCAGCCAGGTTTTGTGGTGAGATCACATGTAATGTGCTCCTGGGAGATTCGATAGGTAGAGCTGTGTGCTCGTAATAACCTGGGATGCTTCAGCCAGGTTTTTTGATGGGTCACATGTAATGTGCTCCTGGGAGATCCTACAGGTAGAGTTGTGTGCTCGTAATAGTCTGGGATGCTGCAGCCAGGTTTTGTGACGCACGTAATAAGTCTTGAGGATTCCACAGTATGGCCAGTGATGATGAAGACCTGCAGGTGGTGGGCCTACATCTAGTATGAAAAAGGACTGGCTCTGTAGAACTTCCTATGATGAGTAGATTCAGAGATTGGTTGAGATAGCAGCAGTAGTGACGATGATGATGATGATGATCCTGAGAAGAAGACTTTTCTAGCATATCTGTGTCGAGAAATACCTTCCTAGTTAAGAGGGAGTGTTGATGTATATGTAACTTCGGAATGTATTTCATCTGTGTATTTTATATATATTTATTGTACCCTTATAATAGATGTGTCATTCCTCTATAAGGAAGTGTCGTCATGTGGATTGACAAGTGTCGCAAGTGTGTCTACTTGCCAATGGGTTATTAGACCACCATGTGTGGGTTCGGCCCTGAAATATATATATTATAATGTGGATGTACCTAGCTACACAAGTCGTCCCCATAACGTCACTGGGAAAACAGGTTAGTATAAATAGAGATCAGGTCATATCTATTTAGATCATTCAGAAAGTCATCTCTCTCTCACTAAGAAAGTGGCGCACTAGTGAGGAGGAGGATCATCTGCTACTAGGAGACTATCTCAGTGTATTTTGGTTGTACTTTGGTTGAGCCATTGCTCTCTCTATCTCTGAGGAAGTTGTGAGGTTTTTCACCTTAGGGTTTTCCCCACGGAAACTCTGTGTCTCTTGTCTCTCATGCTTTTGATTCTTGTGATGCTTGTCATACTTATTGTGATTGTCATGCATTGATATACTGTATATGTTATTCTCTCAGTAAAGATCCTAGAGTATTGTGAATTAATGCTCAAAATTTAACAAAATTCAATGATTACATATGATTGATGCATGTTGTTGTTGGGATGGCTCCTCCAATTATACAATTATATTCATTTATTTTACCATCTCCTTGTACATTTTTTTGGGCATCTCTTCTAACATGTTTTGGATATCACGTTTTTCATCCTTTGGAATTTTTATAATTTTTTTTAAAACAAAAAAGCATAAAAACAAATCTTTTAATATTTATGAATTTAAATATAGCTGAAATTTTAATTTTGTAATTTTTTTGGAGACATAGTAGATAGTTATTATAGAAAAACATGTCTAGGAGTATTAATTTTTAATGGTTTTTTTGTTATTGTATGTCATTTTCTATTGCAAGTCTAACAAGTCTCATTAACGATTGCTAACTTGATTCTTAGAGTCATTAGATTATTTGTGTATTGTAAGTAGAAACTACGTTTATATGTTATTTCCACTATATCTCGCATAGCTTTATAAAAAAAATCCCCCCCTTTCATTAACTTCTAGCACAATTATAAATGAAGTAAGGACCAATTCATCACCATTAAATCCTTTATAATTTTTATCTTCTCAAGATGAAATTCACTTCCCTTTTCTTGGTCCCTACAAATACATTCAACAAATAAGAAATGGAGTGTTTGAACCATGTTATCAACTATTCTTAAGAAGTGCAATATTACTAAAAATTCAAAAGAAAACTTCATCTTGATTACCTTTTAATTCACCTAATTCCTCTATTTGCAACATTTCTATAAATGTTTTACACTCTTTTGCACTCATATTGCAAACAATTTTCTCAAGTTTCTTCAAGTTTTTTACTTTGCACAACACACATTAACTAATACATATCATTTAAACCTATAGATAATTCAAATATATTAATTTTATACTAAAATTTCAAATAACTTGCCTTGTTCTCTTTTTGTAATTTTCTCTCATCATTCTTATTACAATAAGTTTTTTCTTTTAACTTCTAAGAGACATATTCTATCAATAAAATTCCTACAACATGAAATATAGAAACTATGAATTTTTTTAACAAATAAAGCAAAGAATTTAAAGCTATAATGTTTTTCAATTTAATCAGTGTGCATGACACAATAATATGCACTAGCACAAGACTAATAGTAATACACACCGAATCTATTTGGATGACCCTTTATAAATTTTAAGAGCAATAACATAAACTCATATGGTACACTATATAGTAATAAGTGCACCAATGCATACACTTTTTATATTTCACACTCCCAAATCATAAATTATTTGATATATGAACTATAACTGATTGATTTTATGAAAAAAGGGCACCGATGCATCATTATTGTACATTGTACACCGCTGATAACATAAAAAAAAAACTAATAGTGGAAATTTCTTGGATGTTTTTCATTGAGAATAAATCACTTGATACATTAGAATCACTCTTAAATTTCAACTTCCAAGAGGATACGTGGGTGACTCTTGACCTTATTCAATAACTAAAACTAAAGCAAATATTTACAATAATTTACAAAAGGAACCATAATCCCATGGGATTAGGTTTCCAAAATTCCTCCTCCCCAACTCCGAAGGGTTGTTCATGATACCAAGCATATTTTTGAACTTTTCATTCTCTCTTCCAAGCACTTTTGTGAAGATGTCTGCAATTTGCTCATTTGTGGAACAATGTATCAAATGAACTATCTTTGCCTCTACATGATATTAAATCAGTTGGTATTTCATGTTGATTTGCTTGGTTCGAACATGGAATTTAGGATTCATGTCCAAATTGATTGTAGAAGTGTTGTCAATCAGTAGATGAGGAGAATTCACATTTTTCTCCTACAAATATTCAAGTATTTTTCTGAGTCCCGTAATCTCCTTTGTTCTGTTGCAAGCACAATAATGCCTATGTTGTGGAATCTACTAGAATAGATTGTTTGTGTGATGTATAGGAGATAGTTATTGATCCAAGACTCATGAGTTAGCCTGAAGTAGACACTCCATTCTCTGTATCCATCAAATTCTAAATCAGAACATCAAACCAATTTGAAGTAATCCACCTTAGTATATTTGATTCCAAAATCTTGAGTCCCCTTCAAGTATTTTAGAACTCCTTTTGTAACGTACCAATGTCCTTCATAATATTTTTGCATAAATGTCCTAGAAATGATCCCAATAGAAAATAAAATATATGGTCGGGTGGTGATAGGGTATATAAGACTTCCCACAAGTTGTATGTACTCGGTTGCATCCTCAAATTCATTTCCTTGTTTTGATGTGAGCATCAAATTTCATTCCATTGGAGTAGAGAGAGGTTTTTACTTTGTCATGCTAAATTTGTTCAATAAAAATCCAATTTAATTCTTCTAGGATATGAATATCTACTTGGGATTCTAAGTCACTTCAATTCCCAAGCAGTAGTGAAGATGTCCCAAATCTATCATTTCAAAGCCCTTCTTGAATTCTTTCTTTATGGATACAATGTAGTTTTCTTTGTTCCCTATCATCAAAATATCATGTACATACACCACAAGATATATAAAAAATCTTCCAACTTTACAAACAATGTTTCATCATCAAGATTGAAGTGTTCAAAATTTAATTTTATAGTATGCTTGATTAACTTTTCATACCATGAAAAAGGTGCTTGTTTCAAGTCATACAATGACTCGATGGGTTTGCACACCTTTTTTCTTGTCCCTTAACAAAAAATCCTTCTGGTTGAGATATGAAGACATTCTCTTTCAAGACCCTTTTCAATAAATCATTATTACATCCATCTTATGAAATTTCCACCCATTCTGTGTATCCAAGAGAAATAGAGTGTGGATGGTAGCCCATTTTGTTGTGGTGGATAAGGTATCCTCATAGTCAATTCCTTCTTTCTATACAAAACCTTTCACCACAAGCCTCGTATTATGCTTTCCAAGTGAGCCATCTAATTTGTACTTGTTCTTGTAAACTCACTTACATCCAATTGGTTTGGTTCCAAATGGTGTTAGGATATTCCTATACTCCATCCTAGTCCTAGCAGCATTTTCATTATTTGCATTTTCAGTCATGCATGCACTTTTAGGGTTTGCATGCATTATTTAGGGTTTGCATGCATCCCAATCATCAGTCCCAGCACCTAGCCCTCAGTTAGCTAGCCCCTGGAGCTTCTTTCCACTAAGTTTCAGCCCTCCTAGAGCTTAGTGCGCCCTCCTTTCACCTACTGCATGAGAAAGGTGCCCTTCCTTAGCTACCATTCAGTTATCTTCAGTTCTCTCCTTGATTTTAGTCTTGAATGACTCTCAACTGACTGTATCACTCCGATGGACCTCCAGTGAGACTTGACTACCCATTCTGACTCCAGTTAGCTCCTCATGCGCCCTCGACTGAGCCTCCTTCATTTAGTTAGTTCCAGTTACACCTACCACACTCAGTTAGACTCAGTTTGACTGATGGTTGATAGTTACTTGAGCATTGATGACTCTACTGATGATGAGATAGACTACTAGTTGTGCTCTGATGACACTCCAGTGATCTTTTGATCACTCCATGAATGCTAATTCGAATTGCCACCTTAGGCATTCAAATCCTCATGCGTTGTACTATTTATTTGTCCATATTGTGATTAATTAATTAGTGTGTGTGAAGTATTTTTGCTTCTACCCGAGTTCCACTGTATTATTATTCTATTGCTCATTACATTGCATTGACCACTCTTCTTCTATCTTCCTACTTAATCATAATTACTCTTGTGAGGTATACATCATCTCTTAGATCTACTATGAGGATTTTCACAAATGGAGGGTCCACAAACTTTCCAAATGGAGGGTCCACCAACTTCCATGTCACACTCTTGTTGAGAGCATCATATCCATTTTCATCAAGTCTTCCCACTCATCATGAGAAGCAACTTCTTCAAGGAAGTTGGTTTAAGGTTAGTAGATAAATTTAATTGACAATCATATGAAACATCCATTTCTTCTACATCACTTGAATTTGAATTATATGTATCTCCTCCATCTTCTTGTCTATTTAAACTTCTCATTCCTGTCTGTTTTACTTCATCAAGATGAAAACTTTCAAGTTTCATTGTGACCCACTTTGGAACTTTCCGTGAAGGTCCATGTTGCTCAGTTGGTGGTGCTTCCTTGTCTTAAATATTTAGTATTCCAATACTCTCAATCACATCATCTAATTGAACCTCTTGTTATAGTGAAGTGGAAGGAACTTCTTTATGAGGGGAAGATGGTGTTACAAAAGGAGATTCTAGATATTGGTCCAAGATAGGGATCACCATTCAAGATATGGAATCTCACTATCAAATTCATAAAAGGTCTGAACATGGGTAAAATTTTCCAGACGATCAAGTTGTCTCTGAATAGACTCATCATTTTTATTCATTTAAAAAATGGCATCTCTGGAAAGTATAAACTTTTTGTTTACCTCTTTGTAAAGATGAGATGATATGCCTTGGTCAAGTGTGAGTATCCCAAGAAGATGCACTTTTGACTCCTTGCACTGAGATTGTTTCTTTGCTCCTTTGGAATTAAGGCATAACAGGTGGAACCAAAGACCCTGATATGCCTCACCAAAGGAATGCATCCATAATACATTTTGTATGGAGTCTTTCTTTCTAGAGCATGTTTTTGACTTCTATTCCTCAAATAAACTACACATAAAATTGCATCAACAAAAAACATAAATTTCACATTCTTAAAAAATAGCATGGAGCATACCATTTTCAAGAGTGTCATGTTGGCATTCTTTCTACCACACCATTATGTTGAGGAATGTATGGACCTATGGTTTGACACCTAATACCATGTCTACAAATATAGTTTTAAAATTAATTGGAAGTGTATTCTTTTCATTATCAATACAAAGAGTGCCAATGTGAGACTGTGCTTCATTTGCAATTCATACATGATATTTTTTTAATGTTTCATATGACTTAGATTTTTTCTTTAGTAAATAAAACCCAACACATTCTAGTGTAATTATCAACAAAAGTCATGAGATATTTATTACTATTTGCATAAGGAATAGGCATGGGACCACATAGGTCAAAGTGAATCAACTCTAGTTTTCTACTACTCTAAAATTTAATTCATTAAAAGGTTGCTTACTATGTTTTCCAATAATACAAGCATCACAATGTTTTAACTTCTTTGAAATGGTGGGAAAACTAGAAATGCCATTATTTTTCAACAATCGGAGGCTATCATAGTTGATGTGTCCATATCTAGCATGCCATAAAATACTAGAAGACAATGTACCTTCTTCATGCTAAGAAAGGAAAGCAAAATTTTGAGCTCTTGTAGATGTTCCCTTCAACTTCAATAGTTTCTCATCTTCATATATGGTCATGATGACCTAATTGTCAAAGGATATCCTTATCTCAACTATTCCATCAAACATGTGGATGGAGTGGCCTCACTGTCAAATTTTCCCCGACGACATCAAGTTTCTCTGCAACTCTTAGAGATAGAGAACATTATACAGTATAAAGTCAAGGAATTCAGGAATTTTGAGCTTAATGGATTCCATTCCCTCAGGCTTGACGTTATACTTATGTACAAAATACACTGGACCATCTACATTTCCATCCAATCCTTCAAAAAAATATCTTCTAAATGTCATGTGGGAGGTTCAAGTAGTGTTGAGTAGCCAAGTATCTCTCCAAGATGAAAAATAAATGTGACTTAATTTATTCCAACATTACAATGTGAAACAAAGTAAGAAGATTCGTATTTTTTATCAGTATCATGAGATTTACCTTTGTCTTCTTTCTTATGGCTATGCTTCCCTTTAATCATCTCTCATGGGGACCAACAATGTTCTGCATCATGTCCATTCATTCCATAGCATCCATAGTGAAGATCAGCCATTTTATTGAGATTGTTTCAACCCCCCCTTCTTATGATATTCTTTCATCCACGTCCTCTCTTATAGTTTTCTCCTATAGAAGAATAATCTGATTGATTCTTCCCCTTCTGGGCAAGATAAAAGGTCTCTCCAATAGGTTGAATTGTCTTCTTTCCAAAATATTTTGTATTTCTAGTGTCAAAGGTGAGGTCTTACAATTTACCACTAGATTGAAGTGATTCAAGGTAGTGTGCATATATGGGGTAAAGGAACTTAACGAAGGTAGTGAAAGGAAGGTACCCTTCACATTATCACTAGCATTGATGACATGCATGATCTCTCTTATCTCAGATGTTGGGGTCATGGTATTATAGTGTCCTTCACCTCTAGGTTGAAGGGATTCAACATCAACCCAATTAGCTCCATTTCTGAATGTGAGTCACATAGATACTTTAGCTTATTTAAGGCATCATGAGAGGTTTTAGTAGGTTTTATATGTTGAATCACATCTTCACTTACTGTAGCAACGATTCTTTCATATGCCTTCGTCTCTTCTCTTCCATATGGAAAGCTCTTTGTTTATTGTAGGTTTTCTTGGTGCAGTGATTATAGGTCCATTTGCTCCTTCAATAGATTCTCCATCACAAGTGTCATTCCATAGACTATTAAATATGAGTTTGTGCTTGATCTTCCTCAAACATTATGGTAGTTGTCCTTGTCAATGAGCATTACTCCGATGATGGAAGCCAAAGAATGCATCTTTGAGAAAACACTATTCAATGAAAAATACAATTTCTACAATAAGAAGTGCAAATAATACAAGGTGCAAGTCTAAGTCTCCAGAACCGTTTATAGTCTAGTAAAAAAAAAATATTGATAATCCATACTACAATAAACTCTCTGCAATACAATACTCTCTATAAAGTGCAAGTCTACAGTCTTTGCAAAATATCTTATAATACAATTCTTTTAAATAGTATACTAATGATAATTATTGTTAATGCATAAATATCACACACATGCGACATTTTTGCAATTCACATAGTAAGGTATCATCAACATATACCATGCATCCCACCGAAGACATCCTCATCAAATCCAAGAAGCAATATGAGTCCAAAAATGCTAAACAATAGTCAAAAGACTGGACCATGCAGCCTAACCTCTATTCAGGTGCACGACTATGCATATTACCATATATGTGCCCATGCTACCCCTGCACAAATTTCCCTTTGATATTTGAATGGCTGTCAAAATGGCAGTATCTCAACCACTAGTTTCTCATTAAATGCTCATAAACTCCCATCACCAACACAAATTCAAGCGTGTCTTCTCAACACGATGGACTGGAATTCAATATACCCCATTGTGTACCTTGAAGCTAGTTCATGAGGCGATGGGGTTCACACTTGTATCTAGTTGTTTCTTGTCCACCTCTTGGCCTATAAAAGGAATCCATGGGCATGCATATAAGAAGAGAAACCAAGAGAAAGGTTATGCTATAGAAATTGTATTAGAGCTTCCTCATAGTCCATCTCTCTCATAGTTATTGGAATTATCGAGCTCCTTTGCCTCCTTCATTCAAGGGGCAAGTGCTTATCTCCATTGGTTTTTTGAGGTATCTAACATTTAGTTTGGACAAAATTGGCATCCTTATGGGATATCGTTGGCTTCCCTTTGAATCCTTCACCTCCTAGGTGACACTACATGTATTTGCTTGACCATTGGGCAATCTAAAGGGGTTCATGCATTAGTTATTTGTTTCGGTTTGCACCCTCATGTTCCCTTTTATCATTTTTATTTATTTTTGTTTTTATTTTTGTTTTATTTCACTAACAAAACCTTGCTTTTGGGTTATCACATTTTCTTTCTGTTTCAAAATACTGGGCCTAGTCAACAACCTCAAGGGATTTCACCCAAAGTGGGATATGTTGGAAGAAGTTTTCATTGATGCCAAACAGGGTGCCATTGATTTTAAAAGGGTGAAGAGATATGTGGTGTTTCCATTTGTGTCAAGGTGATAATAATTGATTTCAAAATGGTGAAGAGATATGTGGTGTTTCCATTCGTGTCAAGGTGACAATTATGATGTGGTTGTAGTAGAGATAGATTGTTTGGGAATATTTGATAAAGCCTTGTGTTATCACTCAAGATTATCTTGGGTTGCAACAGAAGGGATCATGAGGTAATTATTTCAAACCAAGCTTTGGTGGATGGAAACTAGCCTTTCCAACCATAGAGAGGGCTCTCTCTTTCACAATTCACTCTACACTTAGGATATTATTTGGACAAGATGGTTATAGGTAAAAATGGTGGCTAGACCTTCAGATAATGACTTACATGGATTTTTTCAGTTGGTTGGGGTTAAGGACAAGAGCACCATTGGGCATGGATTCAAACTCCAGTGGATTTATAGTCACAAATGACTGATTTAGACCACAATTTAAGAGGTAGAGGCAAGGTAGATGAGGTTTTTTAAAGTCAAATATATCAGTAGATGAAGGCAGAAAAGGAAACAAATTCCATCACAAAGCTAAATCATTTTTAAATGAATTCTAACTTGCAACTTCAAGAAGAAAGGGTGGAATACCTAGTCATATGCATCTGAAGCATAAAATATGAATTTCAAACCATGTATCCTTGATCTAGATACTGCAAAACCAAACAATCAATGGAAATACAAATGAAGAACACATGCACAAGAAATAACATACATCAAAACACTCATCACAAGAATCTCTACTCTAGAATCGGGTCTTCTCATGAATTGAAAGGTTGATTTTGATACAAACGTAGAGCTCTTAATATCTCAGAATCCAAAAACATCAATCCCTTGGTTTTAATTCAGAATATTCCTTTATATGATTACAAAATATCAAACAACCTCTAACTAATTCAACCATAAATGGATGTTTCCTGACAACAGTCTTAAACTAGAAAGGATGAGTTTGTTCACGTCAAACTGCTCGAACCAACTACCTCTGAGTCTGTTAGATGCGCTAGTGGGAAACTCTGTGCGCTGTTAGTGTGCATTCAGGCTGTGGAAACCACTTATTTTCCTTCGAATCGGGTCGTTTTAGGATGATTTGGATGGATAACCATGTTGTTCCTCTCCTTTGCTTCCATATCAGCTCCCAATCCTATCATTTCCCTGAGAAATTCTTCATTTTCTGTAGCCACAATTTCCCTATAAAACATCTCGGATCCGCAATTATCCTCCTGCAATCCGCATTCTGCAATGCGGGTTTTGGGAATCAGAAAGCCAACTTTATACCTATGGGAAAATATCCCTTCCAAAATCCGTATCCCGCAATGCGGGTTGCAGAAATCGGAATACCATTGCACAAACTCGCGGAAATCACCTCTGCAATCCACATTCCGCAATGCGGGTTGCGGATATCGGAAACCTGAATCTGTGCCCCCAGAAAAATTATGCCTCTGCAATCCGCATTCCACAATGTGGGTTGCGGAAATCAGAAACCCAACTTTATGCTTTTGAAAAAATATCATTCCGAATTACGCAATCCGCAATGCGGGTTGCAGAAAGTCGAAAAGTCGAACCTATAGGGAAGCGCAAAAGCGGAAAATCTCTTGATCGAATGCGTTGCGGATCGCTTCCCAGCCGTATATCTAGATTTTATTTTTCAATCTTGACCGTTCAACCTCTGTAGATTGCAGAATAATTCCACTGCCTTTTTTTTCCCATTTTTCTCACTGCAACTCGATCATTTGGATTGGAATTCGTTGATACTTGGCCATTTTTGGGATTTCTAATTCTTCCTTTGGTGTATGAGGTCAACGGGCATGCTTGGAGTTCTGGTAGGTGGATTCCCTTTCCTTCTTTAGGGGTAACATTGATAGGGGTGTTAACAGCGGCTCCAACTAGCGATGCTATCCTCCCTATGAGGTAGAAAGAATAGTGGACTAGTTGCCCTTTCCTTTTTCTTTTTTCCTTTTTGTAAAATGAAACTGAGACACGGCTAACTGAAGCTAAAAGGAAAATGGTAATCTATAGTGAGGACGGGCTAATGAGATTTTTTTTCACTAGAGATAGTGTTTCAGGGAATTCCCATTGACGAGTCTCTTCCCAACTAGTTCATAATCCCCATCCTGCAAGAAGAAAGCATTGTTTCCATGGTGGGCGATGACTGTATAGGGACCCTACCAGAGGTTATAAAACTTTTGGGATTGGTCCTCTCTTCTAGTATCCCATCTAAATACCAAATATCCCACTTGTAAATCATCATCCTTGGTCTTTCTATCAAAAGTATTTTTAACCCTATCTTGAGCCAGCATAGCTTCAACATGTACTCTATCTCTGACTTCCTGTATCTCAACCAGTTGGTTAGTTCTCCTTAGCTCGGGGTTTGGATCTTCTTCCTGCTCTATTAGCAGCCTCATTGAAGGCCCTCTGAGCGAATCAGGAAATATCACTTATGTTCCATATACTATTGAAGGGAGAAGTTCCAATGGATATTTTAGAGGTGATCCTATCATCCCACAGAGCAAAGTTCATCTTGGTGTGCCAAGCCCTTTTGTTTTTTTGTAGCAGCCTCTTGATGATCCTAACCAAGATTTTTTTGGATGACTCATCTATTACATTTACCTGGGGGTAAGAAGGAGTATAATGGCCCAAGTTTATGTGGAATTCGTCACAGAAATTGACCATTTTCTTGGATTTGAAGGCTTGAGCATTGTCAATGATTATTTTAACAAGGAAACCAAAAATGGACATGATATTTTCCTCTAGAAATTTTATGATGACTGTGTCTGTGGCTTTCCTGGTTGGTATTGCCTCAATCCATTTAGTGAAATAATTAGTGGCAGTCAATATCCACCTGTGTTGTCTAGAGGAGTTGGGGAAAATTTCACCAATGAATTAAAGCCCCCACTATTGGAAAGGGACTTCTACAAAGATTGGTTTCAAAGGAAAGGATAAGAGATTCCTCTTCCCTTCAAATATTTGGCATTCATGGCAAGTATTTATTTCCTTATATGCATCTTTGAACATGGTGGGCCAATAAAACCCTGCCCTGGGAATTTTGTTGACAGTGGCCTTCTAGTAATGATGCCCCCACAAACACCTTTGTGAAATTATTTCAAGGTTATTTTGGCTTCATCTTCCACTATACAGTTAAGTAGAACACCTCTAGGGTCCTTCCAATAAAGGCGGCCATTCAATATGCAAAACTTTGCATCCTTCATCTTGGTTGACCTAGCTTTTCTTTTACCCATCTCAGGGGGTGCTTGTAATTTATGCAAAACATATATGATATCATAATACTAAGGAGAAGAGAAGAATTTGTTTGATACCTATAACACTAGGTCTTGGGAAGTTTCTTCCATCACGTGTGAAATCAAGTTCACACTTAGTGAATCCAAATTTGATTCATCCATGATCCTGGCCAGTCCTTGTCCTTTGATAAGCTTTGTAGGTTTGATGGCCAAGTCATATTCCAAGAGCACAACTATCCACTTATCCCTTATACCCTATAGATCTAGTTGTGTCAATCTATCATTTATAGCAGCATTAGGAACATAAAGCAAAAACATGGGAATGCGAAACATAAACTCTAAAATATTTCAAGGTTTTAATCATGGCATATACCTTCTTATCCATGATGTTGTACTTGATCTCAGCATCTATAAGAGACCTACTAAAGAAAGCTATGGGTTGCTAATCTCCTTCCTGATTTTTCTGTAAAAGCACTCCAGCTATAGAATGCTCATAGGCAAAAGAAAATATAAGAAACTCTTTTTCAAAATCGAGGCTGATTAGTACATGTGCTTCAAGCCCTTTTTATGTCTCCAAATTCTTGTTTGGCTTCAGCAATCCACTTGATCTAAGTGTCCTTCTTAAGCATGTTTTTTATTGGCCTCATGATCTCTACAAAATTGGGGATGAACCTTCTTAAGAAATTCACCGTGCCTAGAAAGGATTGAACCTCCTTTTTACTCCTAGGGAATTCAATTTTATGTATTGTGTCTACTCTGTCTGGGTCAATTTTGATCCCATCTTTAGATATTGCGTGACCTAATAGCTTTCCTTCTTGCATGGAAAAGTTTGACTTTTGGGGGTTCAAAGAGATTCCAAAGCTTGCCCAATGTTATTAATTACAATACTTTGTTGCAGGTTGTCAGATTATATTGTGCCTGTATATAGAGGACACGATACTAGATCCATTATAGATTGGTTATTGTTGTCATGTTGAACTCTCGGAGCTCCAGAACCAGTTTTGTGGGGAGTGGTTTGAATCTCGAGCTAATGGTTGGTCTTCAAGATATCATTTAGGGAATTGGAAAAATCACGAGAAAAATATGTACATGAAGTGCAGACAGAGATATATTCTATAGAAAAGAAAATCAATGAGACGTTTGGGAAAAACCAAGCTATGGGTCCATGGCATTATCTTAGTGTGTTGGTGATATTGATTACAAAAACTTCAAGGTGTGTGTCTCAAATAATCAATGAACACATCAAAACCATTTCAATATCAAGGGGCAAATACCTTCATTGTAGTGATTGTTGGGAGATTCAAAATCCAGGTCGATGAAATGATGATGATTCGATGTTAACCCAAGGTGTTATGATGCGAGGGAACACATACACCAACAGAAAAAATGGGAAAAATCATACTAGTGAAAAAAGTCACTTAGCTGTAGAAAATGCAAGCTTCGACTATCACACCATAGATTTCTTACTGTTGCAGGGGAACTAGAACCCAAACCCTTGAAAATTATATCTCTTAACTACTACCCGGAACTACTGCGAATATTTTGGGGGTCAGGTAAATACGATGGCAGCTAGTCAATGCCCGCGAAAACTTGATGTGTCAAATGACGTAATTTAAGACAAAATTCACCTTTATTACACACTGCCGCCAGGACAAAACGGGATCATAATGGTTAAGGAAACATCTTGTAAAAATTTATAAGAAATCAATGGTTTAGATTCGAGGAGGGTTGAGATATGTGGCGGACAAGGAATCTGCTAGCAAAAGGTGCATGTTTTATAACGTTGGAAACTTTAGCGAAATGACCTTTGGTACGTGTTAAAGTCAGGAAGCAATCTACGGTGGATGAGCGACAGAATAAAATATCTATGGTTGATGTTGATTTTGCACTTTCAACTAGCGCGGAGAATAAAAAGGGTAAGTGGTAGTGGAATTTTTACTGCTTACCACGTGTCAAGTCAAGGATTGTTCCACTGAATGAAAAATTGTAATGGAAAACCACTTCTCGTGATCTCGAAACCACCTAAACGAGATATTATAAAAGTTGGTATCTTCTTACGATTGATGGAAATTACCCATGCAACCAGGTGTGATATTATGTGTCCTTCAATATATTCTTTTTTCCAGAAGTAGAAAATTGTAAGGCAATCAGATGGTTATTGTATCGACGAGTTATATTTATTGGCAATTTATATTCTTAATCGAACTATAGATAATGAGAATTGTTTGTGCAAGTACTGGCGGTGGTCAATATATATATTAGTCCGCTCATTATACCATATAATTTAGTGTGCACTCAATATCAATATTTTTAAGCAAGGCCAAACACCAAGCATTTCAGTCCTAAAATAAAATAACGGAGGAGAAGTGGATGATTACCTATCATTAAAGCACACGATACCAATCTCTATTGGCGTTAAGTGCTTCTGCACATTGTACACCATGAAACGTTAACCAAGCCACATCCACATTGGAGGAATCACCTATCTATTGCCGAAAAGCACAAGCCTAATCCTGATGGACCCAAGTATAATCAATCCCACAACCTCGTGATAAAGGGTGGGCTTTGGATGAGAGATTTGACAAGTTGGGCCTATCCTTAATACCTTATTTGTTGTTATTTTCTTAACATTGTTATTTTCCAATACATGCCTTAATAGTCAATCATTAAATGATATCTGAACAATTAGATTAGTGTGTCCTGGAATGCCTTACTTGCTTGTCAATAAATATACTCAGAACCTTATCTCGCTCTTGTAGCATGTCGAAACATTCTAGTTATCTCAAACTTGCCTTTAAGAATTAAAAGAATAGCTTCAATGTATATGGATATTAAATTAATAAATACTTTAATACAGCAGACCATTTTTTTCCGATACAAGATCACTCTTTTTATTATTTAAGGAACCTTTCTTTCCAATTGCGACATAGACAAAGGTTTGTTATTTCCTCTTTTCAAGCCTATATGTATATATATAGTTTACAGACGGTTACATAATGACCCCTCGGTTCACTAACTGACATGACTAGCTAACTCGACATGTGGTGGTCGACACAATGGTTCGACATGTTCTCTGAAGTGGTCGAACGGAGGACCTAGTCAGGCGGCCGACCTAGGCTCCTCCAACATCTCCCCCATGAACAAGATCTTTATTTGTCTTGAGGAAATCAGAAAATAAATGGAGTTGGATAAACAGATGAACTTCACCATGGCTTGTCTTGTAACTAAATGTAGATAGTTGATGACTCTGAGTTGGTACCAGCTATTATCATGGCTGGAAATGGGTCATCAAGTCTGGGAGCATGTCCATGATGGGAGACGAAAGCTGACAACATGATTTGGTACCAAACAACTTTGGATGACTACTGCAAGCCTAACATTGACGATAGTGGCAACTCATGTTGTTTTAGAGAAGGAAGTGTCCCAGAAAACAGGTAAATGGACCACTAATCTTCTCATGTCCGTTCCAACTTGTACACCAATCAGTTAGTGAAAGAATAATGATGAAAACGTAATTGGAGGAAAGGAACATAATGACAAATCCTGGTCTTGGGGCTTCGAGAGTGCTCGAAATGCCCATTTATCATGGTTTGGTGAGGATTTTTCAGGGAACTGATGTCGAAATGCTCATATATCATGAAGAGAACTAGGGATCTTTTAGGAACCTCTGTAAACCCTTCTCTTTACTTTGTTACTATATTGTTGTTGGACGCATATGCTTTGTAAGTCGTCCCGTATTATTACATGTTTCATGGTACTGATCCATAGTTTGTATTAGCCCATAGTATTATATGTTTGTTGATGCCTTGGTTGTGTATGTGTTGGAAAGGGGTTCAAGGAAAACAATAGGGGATGAAAACCCATCCAAAGGCTTTAGATAATCCTACACAATTTTTACCTATCCTCGAGCCATTTGGTATGGTTAACACCCATGGATACAAAGGCCTCTGCTGGCACTTGTGAGTGCTTGATCCTAAGTTGGATCTTTCTTCCTATGAGGAAAGACAATATTTTTCCTAATCCTAAAAGTTAGTTTAACTTGGAAAAGAGATCTAATCTAAGTCAGGCCTATTCTAAAAGGAATGATTTGTTGTGCACAGGATAACTTTATCTGAAAATTACTAAATCTTTTCACCAATCCAACAAACATGAAAAATTGGATATTGACTCAATAGCTCAATATATAACTAGTTAAAGACATTCATCTAATAATAGCTTAAGAATTAAGTGCATACAAGCTTATCCTGTATCTAGAATGTTAATTTACAAATTAACATCAATTCAATGTTTTATGTGAATCATTTGTAGAAATCGATAAAAAAATTTAGATAAGGACATTCTTTTAAAACATCAATAACAATGATCATGAGTTGAGAAAAATCTAAGCTATAGATCAATGCAACTTACTAATTGCAAATGATAAACAGTGTTTAATGAATGTGTTGAATCAAAATCACAATCCATCAAAGACATTTGACAAATTATAACAAAAGAGATAACTGCAGAAAACTAACTGTGTATTAAAGCATATAAAACATTACATAGTCTATAATAACAGAGCATCTGCAATCTCTTATGGAAATTTTGTTTCTTCCCACCCCCACCTTGCCTACGACAGACTTACCCCTTAAATAATAATTACAAATTGATACAAAGAGTAAATTCCCACAAAACAGGGATTATAGGATTCGAATAAGACTAATGGCCAAGAAAATCTTGCCACTTGGCCCAAATTTCTAACAACTCATCTATATTTGGGTAATTAGATGATTCAAGCCCCAGCTGGGCATCACATGTGAAACTTTCAATCTCGTTCTTAGCCAACTTATGCCAAATACGGATGAAAATGTGGATCTTTCCCTCCGCAGCAATGGGTTGTCTAATTAGTTGATCCACGTCTTCAATCTTGATATGCTCGAGATAATGAATCTTCTCCTTGGCCTCCTCGCATCGACGCTCAACCTGTTGAACCACCAATTTAGATGGACAAGCGTTCTCAATAAGATCCATGGCAGGGAACTTCAAAGTTTCCATGATGTTGTCAACAACATACCACCTCCTTGAGAAAACAGCCTGTGCTTTCTGAATAGTATCTTCGACCATATCATTGAAGTCATTCCAAGCAAGAAATACAGTTGTTAACACCTAAAAAGTGCTCACTAGCTCATTCCCTTACTCACATGACCCATTTGTCCACTTTTCCACCATCTGAGCCTCTGAAACCAACAAAAGGTCACCAAAAGACCTTAGTACACCCCTTTTTCCATTAAAAAAGATTATTTTTCCAAGAAAATCATAAAAAACCCTCAAAAAGGGTCCAAATTCCCAAAAATATTAAAAAGGGAATTAAAATATTATTTTTATTCAAAAAAGGAAAAAGGAGGGAAAAGTACCCAAACCATGTTGGTCAATACCATTTGGTTTCCCCAAAACCACAAATGGTATTTCCCACCACCAAAACCTATAAAAAGGTGGTAGGGGCTCCTCATTTCCCATCCATCCATTATCTCATCCTTATGCTGCTGAAATCTCCCTTGAGCATTTTAGCCATTGCAAACCACATTGGAGAAGAGACCATTGGAGATTGGAAGTTGCTCATCCTTGGAGCTATTCAACCTCACCATTAGAGGTATTGATTTCGCAAGCACTTGCTTGCCCCATCCTTTCAATACAAATTCTTTATTTTATATATGTTCTTGTTCTTGATTTTAAATTATTTTTGTTATTTGCTTAATATCTTTGCTTAGATCCATGAATAGTCTTGTTTAATTAGTTTATTGTTATTTATTTCCATTGAAACTGCTGCTACTAGTTAGCAGGTGCCCATAGCACTAAGCCTGGTTGCAAAACCGGGCCAACAGTTTTTGGCGACTCCGCTTTGGTTTGAACAATAGATCTCTAGTTTTGCCTTTAATCTTAGTTTTTTATTAGTTTTTAACCTTTAGATCCATAGATCTGTCATCTTAGACAGCAGATCCATTGCTGCTCTAAGTTTTGGCCTCATCTATTGCCATTAACAGCCCAGAATTCTTGATTTTCGGGTTCGTTTTTCGGCTTCCGTGCACGGCTTTCGCCTCGCGGTTTTTAGCCTGACAGTCGCGCGGTCCATCGCGGCTTTCGGCCTTTTTTCCGCGCGGTCCATCGCGTCTTTTTGCCTTTTTTCCGCGCGGTTCACCGCGGCTTTGCGGCCTGTTTCCGCGCTGCACATCGCGGCTTCGCGGTCAAAACCCGCGCTGCCCATCGCGACTGTGCGACAGAAACCCGCGCGGTCCATCGCGACTTTTGGCCCAAAACCTGCGCGGTCCATCATGACTCTTAGCCCAAAACCCGCGCGGTCCATCGCGACTTTTAGCCCAAAACCCGCGCGGTCCATGTAATTTTTTGACCGCGCAGCTCAATTTTCAAACGACCATATCTCCCTCTCCCAAACTCCGTTTGGAACGATTTTTTTTTTCAAATTGGGTGTTTTCGATCAAGGAATCCAAATATGCTATTAGATTTAAGAAATTTTCCATAAAAATTTATCTAATATTGTATTTTAGTGTTATTTATCACTTCAGTTCACCCATTTTGGCTCATATTTTACAGTACTAAGATTCCAACATTGTTTACAGCCATAGGAACATTTTACTATTTAGAATGCACATGTGAAAGAAGTCTTTTTAAAAATTTTCATCAATTGAAAGAAAGATCTATTTTTGCATTTTTATCTAGATTAAAAATTTTCCTGTTTACTTCTTTAAAATCTTGCCCTTAGCAATTTCCTTGAAAAAAGAAATCCATTTATTTCTTTTAAAGAAGTCTATTATTTGCCTTTAGAAATCAAAAGATCCATTATTTTTTGAGTTGATATTTGCAAAGCAATTTATTTCCCATTTATTTGAAAAAGTCATTTGCTTTTTTATTTTTTCAAAGCTCCTTTGTTTTGTGAAAATTTCCTATAAAGCATTTACATTTTTCAAGTTCAGTTTACAACACCTCACGTGCACTCACACGATCACTTAATTGAACTAAGCCTTAAAAAGTACCCTAATTTGAACACACTTTTAACCCCACTTGGGGAACACTAAAAGAACTTTTGTAGCTAGGTAGTATTGGGGGGATAGGTGTTCCAATAACACCCCTCAGTTATTACATCTGAGACATAGAAGTTGTCCAATTAGGGAGATAAAATCTCTTAGTACTTTTTGGCGCGGTCACAACCGGTTTGTGGGAAGGCCTCTCCCTTAGGAGGGTTGAAGTCGCGAGGATGGTTCCGGAAGCCTGAGTGGAATACCGAAATCCATTCATTAACCGAAGGGCTACCATTCGCAGTTCTCGGGATATCCCTGTATTGGGATATTGCGATCAAAGGACCAAACGGCAGATTTACCTTTTCTCGACGCGTCATGAACGGAGTATCCTAGTAGCCTGTCTTTAGGATTGATTACCCGGTGTCCCTCCCGGTAGGGGGATATCTATCCGTTGTCTCACCATTCATATTGTCTGACTTGGATTTCATCACCTTGCAGAGGATATCGTCTGTTTGAGTCACAATACTTTTAGATTAGGTGTTTGCATGATTCAACCCACCCTTGGTCTAGTTACACCTATTTTTTATAGAAGCCGTTTGCATGATTGGTACTCTGACCATTTGTTGCATTCCTCCACTTATTGTAGCACAGCTGCTAGAATAAGTGCCCTTTTTGAGGATTGATTTTTGGCCTGAGAGCCTTCTTTTTTCACTCCCCTTCTTGCACCCTTGGTTGCATTAGGGTTTTGAGTCTTTTTTAGATATATCACCACCTGATACTTAAACAAATTTTTACATAAAACCTTAATTCTCACCATTGAGAATTTTAGACGCTCTCGTCGTCTACAGGGCGAACTCCCAGAGTTTAGTCCACTTGGCTCTCCACGTCACGGACGCAGAGCCTTATCCCTTGATTCAACACATTGTCAATCAACTACACAGTCATCCGATTCTGACACACCTCACTTCACTTTTGATTTGGAGGTAGAATCCGAAAAACCCACAGAGTTACCACCAACCACCATTATGGCTGGAACACCATTTGATCCATTGTTTACAAGCACCATAGGTGAGACATCCACAGACCCTTCTGCGGCGGTGCCATCCATGGCAACAACCACCCCCCTGGGTATGCCCAACATGGGTAACACTCCACATTTAGGAATGCCCAACACAGGGCCACCACCTGTCATAGGTATACCCAACATAGGGGTCACACCCCCTCTGGTTTCCACAAACCCTATCCCAGGAATCCCCACTGCTATTCCTAACCCAAGTGTAACCCATGTTGCACTTGGAGGCGCTGGCCCATACCAGACTACACCTATTGGAGGGCACATACCCTCCATACCTAGCATACCTTTAGGCGCTACTGGACCCCTACACCATGGCTAGGCATGTCCCAGTTCCAGTTACCACATCTGCCAGCTTACCATACATGGCGAGTCTGAACCTGCCAGACTTAGCTAGGCTAACAAATGACCCCATCAGACATGATCCTGCGTGGCCTCATATGCCCACCAAACTTCCCTCTGACATCCCTAAGTTTGAGGGTAAGGCAGGGGAAGACCCCCAGAACCATATCATGTCCTTCCATTTATGGTGTTCCTCCAACTCCATAGTGGACGACTCAATCCGCCTCCGGCTTTTACAACGCACCTTCACTGGCTCTGCAGCCAAGTGGTATATCGAGCAGCCTCATGGGACGCATGCCACCTTTACCTCCCTGGCCTCGACCTTCCTGCAGTTTTTTCAGTTACCTGTCCGCTATGATGCGGGCGTTCAGATCCTACTGTCTTGCATACAAACCACGGCCACCCACATCACTGACCACATTCATGAGTGGCGTCGACGCCGAAGCCTCTGTAAAATTAAGTTAGACGACCGTATCTTTTTAGATTGGTTTCTAAAATCCCTCCTCCCCCTTATTGCGAAGGATGTGGCATCTGAAAGACCCCAGTCTGAAGAAGAGGCCATCCTCAAAGCCCAACAGTTTGATCTCATCTACGCCCAGTCGGGTTATCTATACACAATCATACCTGACGCCCCACGAGGTGACTCCTCACGTGGTGACGCACCGGGGGCATCACATGCCGCTGATGGCATCATTGGCCAAATCACCCCGCAACCTAAACCTTTCAGCATGGTGAGCACTATGCCCGCCCCAGACCTCTCTAGGGCTAAATACAATTCCAGAGCAACAACTTCTTATGCTCCAACAAACCAGACCCATCACATTCATGGACCCTCTTGTCCACAACATTGTTATGGGCAAGCGCCATCAGCATATGTACCCCCTACATACTATGCTCAACCTGCTACACAGAACCCCATTCAGTTCTCACCACAATCGTTGCAGTACCCACAGCAAACTGCACCAGCTAATCCACCACATCCAATAGATCAGGGGTACCAACAACCTCAACAGGCAACTGGACCACCTCCAGCTCCACCTGCATACTACCCACCGCAACCTGCTCCCGCACCTGCGGCTCCTCAGAATCCCCCCAATGCTCAAGGGCATGTGTACGCACAACAACATCAGCCCCAATACCAAAATAACCAACGCAACCAGGGTGGGCAACCAAACCGCGGAAGAGGATGCATCCGTGGAAACAATCAAAACCGTAACCAAGCTCCACAACCTACCCATCCTCCGCAAAACAATAACGCGGCGCCTGCTCATCAGAATCCTGATCGACCCCCTAAGCAAGCCAAAAATGCTAATCTAAGAACAAACCATCCTTGTTCCATTTGCGGTGTCTATGGTCACTATACCCACGCTTGCCCACATCTGGAGCGAGCTCGACAACTATGGACAAATGATGCCCATCGTCAAGGGCAGCCGGCTCCTCAGCCGCCACCCAACCCCCCACCACCTCCACAACAACCTTTGGTATTACAAAACCCTTTTCCAATACAAGGAGTGGTGAACACTCAGCCGTTAGCCCCCCCACAAGGCAACGTGCAACCACAACAAATTACTTACGCAGCTCCTGACCAACCCATGTTTGATTCAGGCACCCACCACTTATTGATGATGTCCACTGCGGACGTCAATATCCAAACCCGTCGGAACCAATACGGACCGACTGCTGAAGCCCCCCCCACCGAAAAGGATACTAACGCTAATCCCTCCGATCAGACGTTACGGATACCACCTCTTCCACTCGATGGTGCCTCTAAAGCACCTCGTTTCCCTCTCCGTCGTATAAATAACAACCCCAATGCACGGGCTGCGTCAAATTACAACATTGTAGATGACTTAGCTCAATCTCCCGCAGCCATGTCTGCGTTAGAAGTCTTAAAAACCTGTCCTACGCAGCGCAAGACTTTACTCTCCACCATTGGGGCGATCGACCCAAATGATTCGAAATTGATGACCTTTGATTTGGACTAGTCCGAACCACGTCTGCCTTCCACCATAGCAGTCCAAGTTTCCGTTTCTATTCGGAATCTTGTCATCCATCGATGTATCATCGACGAGGGTGCTTCCACATGCGTCATGTCCATGTTTGTTTGGCAGAAGTTGGGATCCTCTACTCTCCAGCAATCCACCACTGCATTGCGGGCCTATGACGGCCGGTCAGCTCAACCTCAAGGTCTATTACCCAAGGTCTCCGTCCAATTGGGTGGGAAAACTGTGCTCATCGACATAGAGGTCATTAACGCCCAGCTCGATTATAACCTTTTACTTGGACGCAGTTACATGTACGCCATGAAAGCAGTTGCCTCCTCCATTTTCCGCACCATGATGTTCCCCCACGAGGGACGCGTGGTCAAAATTGACCAACTCACCTACTATGATCCCAATGCCCCTGCAGCACCCGAAAATGTTCTTCCCATGATTGAACAACCAACTTCTAGTGCAACTACCTCCTTTGTCTCTTCTTTGGGACCCGGACTTTATTCAGATACACCAATGACCTCTTCATTCCAGGCCATTCCACCACCGTCACCAGAGACCCAAGTCGCAAACCTCTGTACTCTTTCACAGAATACGCAAACATCCGGTGGTCAACCACCATTGATCCCCAGTCACATTGGTGTTACACCTATCCACACCATCCCCTTCCTATTTCCTCCTTCGGGTGTAGTAAGCACCCCGGTTATGGCTACCCTTAGTCTCCCCGGGTTAACATTGGGATTACCCGTGTGGTATATTACGCCACCCATTCCCCCGCCGACACCAAATGTCATCCTACAACCGGTCCAACCCATTGTCACTTCTACCCAACCACCTCCCGGTATCACGACTCCTTCGTCATCAACGAATCCCCCTCCATTCGTCAGGCCCACTGGGGGCAGAGGCCCACAACCATACACTGCGGTACCCCCACCCAAGGCAGTTAAACCTCCCCCCGTGTTTCGTGCTCCTCCCAAATGCTCGTTGTGTGATGAGTTAGGCCATCCAACTCATCAGTGTCCACAGTTACCTGCATTACAGGAACATATGCAAATGCTGGACGACGACCCCAACATCCCGGTTGTCAAACTCGATCCAAACCCTATGCCTTGTGATAAATCACTGCATACCAACCACCCATGTGCGATATGCGGTATTTACGGTCACTACTCCCACAACTGTCCTGACATCCCAGACTACAGAGCAGCCCTCTACGAGATGAATAATTTAAACCTTGAGACGGCACCCCCTGCTATCGAGGAGATCTACCCTCCCGTATCATCCTCATCTGGAGAGATTAACACCATTTATATGATCTCTTCGACTACCACTACCTCATCACTTGATTTGACCACTCAAAGCTCCTGCAATGATAAAGAGACTCTAGAGGCTCCTACTACCCCTGATAATCCCTGGGAAGACATGCACCATCGTTCATACTTCCTCCCAGAAGAGACCTCATCCACCACCGCTACCCAATTTGTGGTTGAGTCCAAAGATTTTCTTCCTACTAAAGTCGACTGGTTCAAGGATCCTATTCCTACTCCTGATGCTTCCGAGGAAAATAGCATGGCCAATATTTCTCCCATCATCCACATCGACATCTCCGACCCACCCGGTGCCCTTCATACCATTACATTAGGAGCCTCCCACAGTGAGCATGATATTGGAGAATACAAAAAACTTTTCCAAGAATTCCGTGATATCTTTGCCTGGTCCTATACCAAAATGCCTGGTCTCGACCCCGCCATCATAAAGCACCACCTTGACACCTCTGAGTCAAGGGGCATAATAGATTACCTCGACCCTGGGATAGGGGGCATGATCAATCATTTTGACCCTACCCCATCACATTTATCCCAGCATGTCGATGAACCCATCGTTCAAATCAACCCATACGTGATCCACAATCACAAACCCTATGCACATAGCATGGGGGCAGGTCATTAACCCTACTCACCTTTTCACATTTGTGATCTCAACCATTTTTGAGGTCATGTGTCACTTGTATATTTGATTTCATATGCAAAGGTCTTTCCTTTGACCATTCCGGAGTCCTTATGACCTCCGTTGTTCGCACCATTTGCACTACCGGATTCATTTTTCCGTGCTCGTGATGATGCTTGAGATCATTTCTCGCTCTCACCAGGACCAATATCAACATTGTGTCCTGACACCTTGTCGCGCCAGTTTGCGTGCCACATCGGCCGTAGCCCATTTTTGATATACTTTATATCATCGAATTCATTTTTTCGAGCCCGTGATGATGCTTGAGATCATTTCTCGCTCTCACCCCCAGAGTTTTGGAGTCTTTTTCCAAAACGCCCCCCATCGCCTCGGTTTACGTACCACATCGGCCGTTCTCCATTTTTGACGTGCCTTATATCGTCGGATTCAGTTTTCCACGCTCGTGATGACGCTTGAGATCATTCCTCGCTGTCACATCCTGATTTTCAGGGCATTTTTTTTGCCCCCCACATCACCTCGGTTTGCGTGCCACATCGGCCGTTCTCCGTTTTCGACAATCCTTAGGTCACCGGATCCAGTTTTCCGCACTGATGACGATGCTTGAGACCTTTTTTCGCCCTCATCAGTCCATTTTTGTTCGGTATAATTTTATCCCTTTTTCGGGCCGAGCAACCCCTTTTACGAAAAAGGCACTTAGGGAGTTTCTGTTAAGCTCTTTTCTGACTCCTAAAACAATGAAAAGATCGCCGAGCAATCTTGCTTCCTTTCATGCTCGCTAAACGTATTTGAAAGGGCGTCTACCTGGTATAAGTTTACCCCTTTTCCGGACCTTGTAGACTAATTACGAAAAAGGTATACTCTAGTCACATCGGCTAGAAGAGTTCTCCATCCGCATCATTTTATCCTTTTTCGGGCCTTGGAGACTAAACTTACGAAAAAGAAACACCAACAGAGTCCACTTACCGTTTTCAGACTCTCTAAACATGAAAACAACTATGAGCATGAGCCGTCCTGGGCTCGCAAATCCACAGGACCGTACCATTTTAGAGCACACTTTTATCCCTTCTTGGAGCTCATTAAAACTACGAAAAAGGAATCAATGGTGCCTCTTGGCGCTACAACACATCATGTCTACTCACATAGCAGCTTCCCCATTTTGGTCGCCTTTGTTCAGAGTATTCTGCAGTATGTCACCTTGATAATCCCTCGACAGCACCTATCAGCTCGTCCCCCCCCCAGATTCAATATATACCATTCAGTCAAAGCAATGATCCCCACACCTACAAGTCAGTTCCCTACTCTGCCAGGTCAACCATGTCATCATGCTCTGAACAAAGGAAGTTTGAGTCTACCCATTTTTTGACCCAGTTATTTCCCTTCCCCACAAGTATGTCAGTCCTACCATCAGTACTACATCACTTCAGTTCTACACCTCGTGCTCCTATCAAGGAAACATCATTGCCTTGTTAGTTGCTGGTCTCCCTCTGTCGACGACAACTACATTGATTCCAGAGGATAGACCTAGAGGTCCCTGTGTCTTGGACTCATTACCATTTATGATGAGTGCCTACGAATCATTTCGAGAGGAATCCTCAGTGCCTCTCCGAATGGTTGTTTCTCACATGCTCGACTTCAACACCTTGATCGCATCGTTGAGACTCGCACAGGGTATTGGTCCGTTCAGTTATTAGTCGAAGACCCCGGATACCACCTGACTCCTCCACATTTGAGAGTCTACCTATGGATACAACCAGTTACATTTTTTCTATAGATATCCGGGTTGCGTATGGCGACAATATCTCAGATGGCTCACAGTCATTGAGTCCTACAGATGTTGGACACCTTCAGTTTCAGCAGTTCAACAGTTATTCTAGTGTATCAGTTATTGAGATCAGCCATGATCATGAGTATATCCCACAATAATGTCCCCTCTGGACCATTATGATGTACCAGTATATTTCTTTACGTATTAGATCCCCCTTCTTGGGACTAATTGTTTTGTATACATCTTGATACGAGCATGGGAATGCCCGCCTCGTCCTTTATCAGAGATTATACCTCATTCATATTGAGGCCATGTAATATTTTTTGTTTTTCCAGCTTCCAAGGGCCGTGGCTCCAGTCTCCAACCGGTCTCTTCTCTCCCCTAAACCCCAGGAAAAAGGACAAAAGAACTATGATGTCTATCGGCCATACGATGAGCTCCTGCCCTCACACATCAGGGGACAACCTGTTAACACCTAAAAAGTGCTCACTAGCTCATTCCCTTACTCACATGACCCATTTGTCCACTTTTCCACCATCTGAGCCTCTGAAACCAACAAAAGGTCACCAAAAGACCTTAGTACACCCCTTTTTCCATTAAAAAAGATTATTTTTCCAAGAAAATCATAAAAAACCCTCAAAAAGGGTCCAAATTCCCAAAAATATTAAAAAGGGAATTAAAATATTATTTTTATTCAAAAAAGGAAAAAGGAGGGAAAAGTACCCAAACCATGTTGGTCAATACCATTTGGTTTCCCCCAAAACCACAAATGGTATTTCCCACCACCAAAACCTATAAAAAGGTGGTAGGGGCTCCTCATTTCCCATCCATCCATTATCTCATCCTTATGCTGCTGAAATCTCCCTTGAGCATTTTAGCCATTGCAAACCACATTGGAGAAGAGACCATTGGAGATTGGAAGTTGCTCATCCTTGGAGCTATTCAACCTCACCATTAGAGGTATTGATTTCGCAAGCACTTGCTTGCCCCATCCTTTCAATACAAATTCTTTATTTTATATATGTTCTTGTTCTTGATTTTAAATTATTTTTGTTATTTGCTTAATATCTTTGCTTAGATCCATGAATAGTCTTGTTTAATTAGTTTATTGTTATTTATTTCCATTGAAACTGCTGCTACTAGTTAGCAGGTGCCCATAGCACTAAGCCTGGTTGCAAAACCGGGCCAACAACAGTCCTGATTTTCTTGAGATGAAGGCCACTAATGATATGGATATCCTCTGGTTTATCCTTTATATACTTCTACCACTCCATTATATCATCTTTGGCCTTAGAGGCTTGATGTCTCTTGGCCATATGCCCATCAATAATAATAGACATCTTTCCAAAATCAATATAAGTCTCTCGAATTTCATCCAAAGTGCCAAACAATTCAGTTATCATCTTGTAGTGTTCTTCATTGACCTGAATGGCCAAGTCTTTAAACTCCTACTGGGAAAACCTAGAGAAGGCAGAGGAGGATGCACTTGCAGTTGCATCCTTACATTGTTTCTCAAGCACAGCTATCCTTTGTGTATTTATAGCATTTAGAGCTTGTCCATTACGTAATTGAACCTAGAGAGAGGTGTTCTTTCTCTCCAAATATTCAGACCTGTCTTCAAATATCTTCCTGAGATCGGAAACATAAACTTCATGCTCCTCATTGGTTTTGGCCAATTGCTCTTCAAGCTTCTTCACTTCTTCTTTCTTCAAATCAATCTCCATGTTTATTGTCTTCACTGAATCAAAATTTGCACCTGTAAATGCACCCAATGCTACTGCTTCTTCCTGGACATCATCAGATTGCTTAGCCTAGATTATTCGATCAGGAGTGGGTGTCTCCAATCTACCTTGGTCCTTGCTCCTTTTCTTGCCTCTTCTTACCACTACGTTAGCTTCTTTATTGTAGAAATAATTCCCCAAAGGGACTACAATATCTTCTTCAAACTCGGTTACCAATTCAGTAAATGATGTAGTCACATTTATTGTTGAAACCAACGAGGATGTCTGGGTAGTGGTGGGACTAGGTATAGACATAGTGACTTGGGGAGTAGTTAGGGAGGAGGGGATATTTTGAACAACTGTTGGCACAGAGGTTAGGGAAGGGATAGAAGAGAAATCTTGAGAAAGAGGAACATGGGTGTCATCAACTGGTGATGGAGAAGGAGGAACTGGAGTTGGCTCATCAGTAGCTGGTGGTGATAAAATGGATGGAAATGATTGCAGAGGGACAGTCAAAGACTGGATTTCTGCTAAAGAAGATGGGAAAATGGGAAGTGGAACTGAGCTAGTTGGAAATGGGGGAGTAATGGAAGTTATTGTATGGAATAGCTGGGATATAGAAGGTGGTATTGTTGACCCAGATGATAAAGTCGAAAGAACTTGAATAAATGATAATAGAAGTGTTGAGGTTGTGATAACAACATCAGAAGTGGGACCAAGGATCTATTGGTCCAAGGATCTGTTGGTCTATGATAGAGTCATCCATTTCAATAGCATTCAACAAATCTATAATTTTCTGTGAAGTTTCAATCACTTCCTCCACCACAGTCACAGAAGGATGTACCTCATCTTCAGTATCACAGTCAATAATGTTTATAGCAGGGATTTGAGATGTAGAAATATGAGTCTTCTGCCTTTTAGCTGGTTTAGTCACAGCTATTGCTTGATCATCACTAGCCTGGGTAACTGCAGGGGTCACTTGAGTATCATTACTAGGCTTAGCAGCTGCAACTGCTTGGGTTTCCAACACCGAAGTCATCTTTCCTAGTTCTTGCTTTAATTGTTGAGATGAGTGTGTTAATTCTTTAAATTCTTTAGCAGTTTTTAGCTTAGGAGGATTTTCCATTAGGCCTTTACCTTTATCTCCTTCACTGCAGGTTAGCATTAATGGACCAACTGTTTTCTGAGCTTCCTTTTCTTCTCTTTCTTTTCTTAACTGCTCAATAAGTTTTAGCTCCATTTCTCTGTAGCTTAAAACCTTGGTTTTAAGATCCTGCTGATATTGCATGATATGGTTCTGTTAATCTTTTCTCTTATCCCTAGCTAAGATTTCAGAAAAGGTATTCACTCCCTTATATACAGAGACATCAAGAAGATCTTCGTGATCATAGCCACCCTTCACTTGATTTTTCTTGAACTGAGCATCAAGAAATCCCTTAGGATCATGTCTTCTCTTGGAAACATATCCCAATTTCAAAGAGGCCATTTTGTCACCCAACACTATTTCCCAAGTTGAAGTAGGGATGGAGAATGGTCCAAGGTTCAAGGGAAACTTAGGCCAACCCTTCCTCTTTGGACCAATGAGTTTCAAGTATACACCATATGTAC
Source organism: Larix kaempferi (assembly GCA_027924585.1). Classification (NCBI taxonomy): domain Eukaryota; kingdom Viridiplantae; phylum Streptophyta; class Pinopsida; order Pinales; family Pinaceae; genus Larix; species Larix kaempferi. The sequence goes on along the minus strand of BSBM01000579.1, from coordinate 2,336,198 downwards.
AAGTCTGATAGGAGACTTCTTCTATGACCAACCTGTCAGGAACTATCCTGGGTAGTAAGTGAGAAGAGTTGCTTCCCCAAACTCTAATATATGAGAACGACTCACCCACATACCAGTCACCAATTGTAGTAATGAAGTTTCGGGCATCAGCTGAGAAAGCAGGAGCCTGTTCTTTGAATATATTTAAATAAATACTACCAAGGAAGTGGTCACAAATGTCATATAGCAAGGGTATGTAATTTTCCTCCCATAATGCAGAATGGTAAATATAGACAGGAGGGCCTGATGAAGTCCAAAGCCATCCCATGTTGGGATATTGAAACTCTGCGCAAAATACATCAATGACAAAAGAAGAAAAGAAGAAATGTGGCTTCCTTAGAGCCAGTACTTTCTAATATGCTTGGATGGTTTTTTTGAGTTCAAATAACAAGATAGACATGTTACAAAAACAGGATCACAGAGCAATAACAATAACTAGAAATGCAAATATAATCACACATACACATTACAAGAGAGAAACAAATATATCATGGTTCACCCAACTTGGGCTATGTCCACACTGAAGTTTCCAGTCCTTTTAATATTATTCCGTCCAGCAAAGTAAAGGGATACAACCTGCAGCATAGCCGCTGCACTTCCTCTTCACTGTCTCATAGTATCTCTCTTCTGATCTCGGATATCTTTACAATGCATAAAACCTAATACATCAACCCTAGTCATATTACAATATCTTTCTTTTATAAGGGAAATACAATGGAAAAATACCATGGGTTACCCAAAGCCATGGGCCCGAAAACTGTTGGCGAAAACAACCCCGAACCCCAAGGTAGGGGAATGAGTGTACAGTCCTCTCGGGTGCATGGCTAAGACAATATCATCTATGAGACTGGAAGATCTGGCTCCACAACCAACAATCTCCCACTTGGAGACTGATCACAACAACTCCACCACTGTTGTACTTGTTGGACCTTGGACTTGGCAACTTTCTCATTTTCACCTTCATGCTAGAAGGCCAACTGAAACCGAGAAGGAACTCAATTTCTCTCTGGTCACTACCTTTGTCAACATGTCTACAATATTCTGGCTAGTATGTATCATTTCCAGCTTCAACAGTTCATCTTCCATAACAGAGTGTATGAAATGGTACTTGAGCTGTATATGTTTAGTCCTGGAATGGAATGCTAAGTTTTTTGCAAGATGAATGGCACTATGGCTGTCACTACACAACCTGCTATTCTTCTGCTTCTTACCCACTTCCTCTATAAACCTCTGCAACCAAATCATCTCTTTACTAGCCTCTGTAACAGCAACATACTCTGTCTCCGTTGTTGAAAGTGAAACAACCTTCTGTAGTCTTGAAATCCAACTTACTGTTGTTCCACCTACAGTAAACCCATACCCTGTGGTGCTCCTCCTGCTATCCTTATCACCTGGCATATCTGCATCAACATATCCTTGTAGAATAGTGTATGAACCTCCAAAACATAATGCCTGAGTGGTGGTACCTCTCAAATTCTGGAGAATCCACTGTACTGCCTTCCAATGTTCTTTACCTGTATTGTTCATATATCTACTCACAACTCCCACTACTTGTACAATATCTGGTCTTGTGCACACCATGGCATACATCAAGCTTCCAACTGCTGATTGATAGGGAATCTTGGACATGTAATCTGTCTCTTCCTGTGTCTTGGGACACATTTCCTTACTTAGACTGAAATGGCTGGCCAAACGTGTACTTACTAGTTTTGCATTATGCATTCTGAACCTCTCCAACACCTTTTGTATGTACTCACTCTAAGACAATGTCAATTTGTGATTTTTCCTATCTTTTGTTATTCTCATACCAAGGATTTGCTTTGCAGCACCCAAATCCTTCAACGCAAATGAATTAGCTAGCTTCCTTTTGAGTACATTTATATCCTACATGTTAGACCCTGCAACAAGCATGTCATCCACATACAATAACAAGATAATATATCTTTCATTGTCTAGCTTCTTGAAATAAACATAGTGGTCAGAATGACATCTACTATAACCTTGTTCTGTCATAAACCTATCAAATTTTAAGTACCACTGCCTTGGAGCTTGCTTCAAGCCATACAAACTCTTTTTCAACCTGCATACCAAGTTCTCCTTACCTTTAACCTCATATCCTTGTGGTTGTTGCATATATATCTCTTCCTCCAAATCCCCATGGAGAAATGTTGTTTTTACATCTAACTATTCAAGATGCAAATCTTCTACCACCACTAGACTTAAAATAGTCCTAATTGAAGTCATCTTAACAACAGGAGAAAATATTTCATCAAAATCTATACCTTTATTTTGTGCAAACCCCTTTACAACAAGTCTGTCCTTGTACCACTTCTTGCCTCCTTCTTCTTCCTTCAACCTATAAATCCATTTGTTCTGCAATGCTCTTTTACCAGCAGGTAACTGAACCAAATCCCAAGTCCGATTTCCTACCAATGAGTCCATTTCCTCATTCATGCCTTGCTCCCACTTCTTTCTAGTTTCCACCTGCATTGCTTCTTCATAACATTCTGGCTCACCAGCATCAGTCATCAATAAATAGTACATTGAAGGAGAGTATCATTCAGGGAATCTACTTAACCTGGTAGATCTTCTTACAGTTGCAGGGGTTTTAGGTACTTGCTGTTGTTCTTGATTTTCTGACACCTTTGGAACTTCATTTTATTGAATTTCATCAAGTACTGTGTACTCTATGTTTTCCTTTTCCTATTTCTTTTCCTGCAACTGATCTTTATACATGACCTTTTCATTGAATATTACATCTCTACTCCTGATGATTTTGTTATTTTCATAATCCCATAAACGATAACCAAATTCATCAACCCCATATCCAATAAAGTTACATTTCTTGGATTTAGCTTCAAGCTTTGTTCTATTTTCTTTATCAATACAGACAAATGCTTCACAACCAAACGTTCTCAGAAATGAGTAGTTTACCTTTTTATCTGTCCATGCCTCATCTGGAATACCACCATCCAAAGCACTTGAAGGTCCTCTATTTATTAAATAAACAGTAGTATTTATAGCATCTGCCCAAAACTGTAAGGGCAACCCTGCATGCAATCTCATACACCTTGCACGCTCCATGATTGTTCTATTCATCCTTTCAAACACACCATTTTCTTGTGGTGTTCTTGGGATTGTCTTCTCTCTATGAATCCCATGGTATGAATAGTAACTATCAAACTCCTTGCCGTAGTACTCACCTCCATTATCAGATCTGAGACACTTCAACCTTTTTCCTGTCTCATTCTCAACCAAAGCTTTCCACTTCTTAAAAGTAGCAAACACATCAGATTTTTGTCTAATGAAATAAACCATAAATGTAACATAATAATGAGAGCCACCAAGAGATTGTACTTGATCCAGTCCCCATACATCAGTATGCACAAGCTCTAACTTTTCATTCTTCTTTTGTTTCCCAACCCTGAGAAATCTGACTCTCTTATGTTTTCCATAAACATAATTCTCACAGAATTCCAAACTTACCTGCTTCAAACCTGGCAGCAACTTCCTTGAGTGTAGAATCTGCATCCCCTTCTCACTCATGTGGCCAAGCCTATGATGCCACAATGTTGTATCTGTTCTTGTGGAAGCTAAAGAGATAGAATGGTCAATATTATGAAGACATAAATACAACGTACCTACCCTGTCTCCTTTTGCTATCACCATTGATCCTTTAGTGATCTTCCACCACTTTTCTCTAAACATAGATAGAAAACTGCCATCTCCCAACTACCCTGTTGAGATCGAATTTCTTTTCATAGCAGGAATATGCCTAACATATTTCAACAACCATTCAGTTCCATTCTTAAATTTTATCCATACCTTACCCATTGCAACAATTTTACATGGCTCATCATCACCCAATAAAACATGTCCAAAATCGCCTGGAACATCATCATGAAAGTATTTCCTATGGGGTGTAGCATGACATGAAGCCCCTGAATCTACTACCCAATAATCACTAGTATTATCTAATGCAAGAATCAAAACATCTTGTAACACATCGCCTGCTACATTTGCTTCCTAGGTAGTTTCCTTCTGTCCATCTCCTTTCTTCTTTAGAGATATGCAGTCTTTCTTCAGATGTCCCTTCTTTCCACAGTTCCAGCAATCAATTTTTCCCATTCTGGACTTGGATCTTCCCTTTTTAGAGTTGTTGCGATTACCTTGGCTCTTTCCTCTCTCCTTTTGTCTTCCCCTGGTCTCCATGGTCAACGCATTTCCTGATGTCTCACCTGTGCTTTTTCTTCGCATTTCCTCTCTAAGAATAACACCAATAACATCATCAAATTTCAAGGTGTTTGAACCAGAGACGGAGTTACTTACAGCCATGACCAAGCTATTCCAACTTTCTGGAAATGAGCACAAGATTAGAAGAGCCCTAACCTCATCATCAAATTTCACACTTACATAACTTAGTTGATTTGTAACCATATTAAACTCATTTAAATGATCAGTGGTAGATCCACCTTTAGACATCTTCATATTAAATAAACACTTCATTAGAAATACCTTGTTAGAGGCCGAGGGTTTTTCAAATAGCTTACCCAGTGCGCTCATCAAACCCTCCGTTGTCGTTTCTTTTGAGATATTGAAAACCACCAATGAAGCCAGGGACAGCCGTATTGTCCCTAGTGCCTTTCTGTCAAGAACCTCCCATTCGTCGTCCTTCATGGCCACTAGCTACTTTGCTTTCCCTCTCAATGCTAGGAATAGATCCTTCTGGTACATATAGTCCTCCATTTGTATCTTCCATAACTGGAAGTTTTGGCCGTTAAACTTCTCGACCTTAAACTTTCCTTCTTCTACCATTGCTCCCACTTGAACCGGAAACCCTAGCTTCCTGTGGGTTTATCTGCCAAATAGACCTTTGGCTCTGATACCAATTGTTAGAAAAACAGGATCGTAGAGCAATAACAATAAACAGAAATGCAAATATAATCACACATACACATTACAAGAGAGAAACAGATATATCGTCGTTCACCCAACTTGGGCTACGTCCACACTGAAGTTTCCAGTCCTTTTATTATTATTTCGTCCAGCAAAGTAAAGGAATACAACCTGCAACATAACCGCTGCACTTCCTCTTCACTATCTCACAATCTCTCTCTTTTGATCTCAAAGATCTTTACAATGCATAAAACCTAATACATCAACCCTAGTCGTATTACAATGTCTTTCTTTTATAAGGGAAATACAATGGGAAAATACCACGGGTTACCCAAAAATATGGGCCCGAAAACTGTTGGCGAAAACAGCCCCGAACCCCAAGGTAGGGGAATGAGTGTGCAGTCCTCTTAGGTGCACGGCTAAGACAATATCATCTATGAGACTGGAAGATCTAGCCCCACAACCAACAAGACACCCAAGGGAAAGACTCACCAGTTCTTAGGACATGATGGGCTACTGGATCCCATTCAGCTTTAAATACCGAACAATTTGGGAGACCATACAGTCTGCATAACATAGCTTCCAACAGGGAATAAGGTTCCCTACACCAGGAGATCAGGTACAAGTTATCAGCCCTAGGCATGAAACTGTTAGGTTTATTCATCCATGACTTTAGCATTTCGTTAAAATTAATCCTGGTCTTAGAAGACTCTACGAACTTAGTGTTAAGGGGTTGGATGGCCGGTTTAAGAGTATATGCTCTAATGAAAACCTCTGAGAGGAAGGTGGCCAATTGCGACCCCACGATGTCATTGAATGACCGGTCTTTAGGGTTAGCGTGGTCCACGATCCATTTAACTGCATTAGTGTAAGGAAGGATAGGGTGTTGGGCAGGAATGGCATGAAGCTGGGAATCCCTAATTCTCTCATATGCCAGTTGGTCATTCTGGATGTCCAATAGGTCATCGTTATCAAAAATTGAGTAGATTTTGGACCAGTCGATTTGGTAGGTTTTAGTAATCCTGCCATTGGTGTCTAAGAAAATACCAAAATTTGTGTCTTTGGTCAGCTAGTCTTTGTGAGCAGTCTTAAACCGAGTATTCCAGGACATTTTGAAAGACTGGATAATTCTAATAAATAGAAAAACACAAAATCAAAACTAATTCACAAACAAAAAAACCGTAAATAACAAAATGCGAAAATGACAGGAACACCAACCTGAATTAACTGAAACAATGAAAATGACCCCTGGTAAAAATCGCAGTGAAAATCCACTCAACGAGGTAATTTTTCGAAAATGAAATGATAAGGAAAAATAGAAAAAACCCTATATTTATCAATTTTCGCCAAATAAAACCTGGTCCGTATGATTAAAACGAATCAACGATCAAGATCAAATCTTGTGGGATGCGGGGTCAAGTTGCATGGGTTTATTTAATGATAGTGTATGTTCTTCCCACAATCCGCAATACGCAATTGCGGGTTGCGGGTTGTGGGATCGCAACTTAGAAAACAAAAAATAAAAGAGTTTCCGCAATCCGCAATTGCGGGTTGTGGGTAGCGGGAATACAAACAATTCTTTATTCAAAATTAAATAATATTTACGCAATCCGTAATTGTGGGTTGCAGGTTGCAGAAACACACGACGCGATTTTATTATTTAATCCACTTTTCCGCAATCTGCAATCCGCCATTGTGGGTTGCGGGTTGCAGAACGAAAAGTTCAAAGACTAGTTACAAGGTCTTCCTGCAATCCACAATTGCGGGTTGTGGGATGAAAACACTCCAAAAATTGAAAAAACAAGACTCCCGCAATCCGCAATTGTGGGATGGAAAGATGAAAATGACCTTCAGAGAAAAATCAAAGCTCCCTACAACTTCAGAAAAACAATAAAAAAAACCCGAAATTTTCAAAAGGAAAAAATCCTCATTACATCAATCCAAATGTAAAAGCATGAAATCATAACAAACATGATTGAAAACCCCATAATGATAAAGGAATTTTTTAACTCATTACCTTTGCACTTAAGAATCTTTGGGCTCCCATGTTCTAATGGAACCTGGGATCTGTTGTACCTACAACAAATGGCGACTGGCTAGGAAGAACCAGTTATCTCTACAAATAATAACCTCAGTTAAAAGAAAACATGTTAGTAACTAATATCTCATCCTGAAATTTAGAAAAAGTTTATACAAAGGCACAAACAAAAGTAGAGTTAACACATGATTGATATACTCCCACCCACAATCATTTAAAGATGATGCAAACCTAATAAGGAGATGTAGGAAACAACAAGAATTTATTACCATTATGCAATCATAGGAAGACAGCTTGGGTTGAACCTAAGAACAAACCTAAAACCGCTCTGGATATCCAAATTATAAATCACTTTGATTTGCTAGTTAATTTATTTACATACAAATGCATTTTTATTTTTTTTAACTAAAGACCAAATGAAAATCTGCATGTAAGACCTAGTTGACATAATACCACTGCCTTGACTTGGTGATCAGATGTTGGCAACGCCATTCACAAACCTGATCTGGAAACTGAACAAGCAAGCTCGATAAGGAGACTCCTTGTCTTTCAGCTTTTGACACTGAAAGCAATTATCATGGCTTGGTGACCACATAATGATAATTTCAGTCCAAAATCAAATCCATGACCATAGTAGGGATGGTTTGTGATAAGACCCCCCTATCTTTATATACAACAATTGTCTTATAAAAGAAAACAAAGATTTATTAGGGTGTAAATTACAAGACACTACCATGGCTTGGTGACCACATAATAATAGTGTTACTCACTGATGCTTTGTAGATCATGAGTGGACCGACCTGTGATAGGATCTTCTACCTTTCAGTAGAAACTAAAATTCATCTCCCAAGTTTGGTGGCTTGATGTGAAGATGCCATTCCACTAAAAAACCTATGAACCTAATGGGTTGGCTTGTAGTAAGACTCCCCATCTTGTAATCTACAATTATTAAGATAAATTATTTTCAAAGTGACTATGATAGGATCCAGAGCAGATAAAGGTGGATCAAGTTATTAAGATATGATGTATTACACTAATGAAACATAAGTTAAGAAAAAACACTCATTCCCATAACCTCAATTAACAGAATAAACATATGTAAGGATAATGATGAAAATGGGAAGACATCAATCAAAGCTTTGCAATTATTGATTGTGAGTTATATACAAAACAAATTCTGTCATAGGCTGAGAAAAGTTAAGACTAACAATGCATTCCGAAAATCTCAGACTATATTACTCTTTGAGACCAACTGATCAACCACCATTACCAAATGTGTGGGAATTATTCAGATACACGCTAATGTATAAAAGAAAAGAAAATAAAGCTTGACAAGAAAACAAACCACACTTTATTTAAAATGATAAAAACCAATCCCATCTACACCTAGACCTATTACTACTCTAAAGGTAACAAAAACTCAAGTATAGTCAAAAGTCCAATGAAGCCAATCTAATAGTTTCAAATTTGAAAGAAAAAACACATGGTGCATTAGCAATAACAACATTAAAACTGGTAGTGCAAAAATTGGAAAAACTAAATCAAGTCCCTTATTTATAAAAAAAATAGAATAACATGAAAAATAGTTCAAAAAAGACTGCTCCAAACATAAGTAAATTGGATCATACAAAATAGGATGGAACTTATTAAGATCAAGATTCAAAATAATTTCGTCAGACTCGGGAATGGAGAATTTTTCCCTTTTCATAATATCATGGTTATTGCTTTGAAGGGAAAGGTCATGATTTGCATTTTGTGAATGGTTGACTTTGTCCAGTTGATTTTTACTCAGTTGTTCATTCTTGTCAAGGGCATCGGATTTGTTCACTTTCAGATTATCTGATCGAAATGAACTTTCATTTAGAATTCGCTTTATGGAAAAGTTATATCTGGAACATATATTTTGAAATTCATTCTCAATTTCAGCTAACTCATCTTCTAAATACTTTTCAATATTGTCTTGTTCGTAACAATCAGACCTGAAGGATGTAGGGAAAAGATTTTTTGACTTCACTAAACAGGTAGGATTGACATGTTCTTCAAAACTTGAAGTATAATTAGCATCCTCCAAACCCTCGCTTCTTAGGTTCAAAATTTGGCTAAAAGATGAAAAATGAATCTCCCTTGGGAAGGAAGGATCTTTCAGATCATGAAAAATAGACAAAGAACCATCTTCACAAACTTCAGGATCTTCATTTTTATTGATAGTGGGACCATTATAAAAAGACAGATGTTCAAAATTTAACTGAACCAATTGCTTAGTGCATAGGTTGGGAGTGTCAGAATTAAGGTTCTCTTTAATAGCTTCAAGGTGAGGTTCCATACAATGAAGAGAGGATGTGAAACATTCATCATACTTGCATTCATTTGAAAGAGAAACATCAGGGTCGGGATCTTCAATTGATCTTATTCCTGAATTAAAGGAAGATGAAATTTTGGATCCAACAGGTATTGGTTCCAAATCATGTGAAGTACTTAGAATATATGTTTCCTCATTAGTGGTGAAATATCTATTGAAAGAATCATTAATTTGTTCATTTGGTTGAGCCATTTGTGCAACCCTTGGTTCTGCTTCAACAGATTCGTCTTCATAGGACATGGAAGGGTGGAAGAGATCTAGAGGATATCTCCTCAAGTCTTTCTCAAGGTTTTGAGCCTCTTTACATGCTTTATTGAAATCTGTTATTCCTTCATGTAGTAGGAACAAATCCATAGTCTTGGGGAGAGACCTAATGTACCAGCAAAAAATGAGTTGTGTTGGAGGCCTATGTTCTTCATGTAGGCTATAATAGAGTTGTCGAAAACATGTATTAAAATATCCGATTAACTCCCCATCATGTACTTGCATTTGACTCTGATCCTGATGAATTTCAATTGCATCATAATCTTCAAAAGAATCTCTAAAAACATTCTTAAATTCTGACCAACTTGAAATTGAATTCAAAGGTAAAAAATGAAACCAAAGAGAAACCTTACCTTCGAAGGTAAATGGGGATAATCTACAAGAAACATCTTCATGTCTGATGTTAAGTAAACGTAAGATGGATTCATACCTTCTAATATGCTCAGTGGCAAAAACACTACCTTCGCCATCGAACTTCGTCAAGATCTTAACTACCTTCTTGGGGAGCTCATGTAAAGGCCCTTTCCAGCTCAACGCAGTATCAAAATCCCATGCAGGGATTTGGGAAAGAGCCATGAAAAACATAATAGAATAAGAAGTATCTCTAATTAAGGGCAATGTGTCGGATCACTCCCTCCTTCTAGTGCCATTTGTTGATGCCTCGGTTGTGTATGTGCTGGAAAGGGGTTCAAGGCAAAAAACAGGGGATGAAAACCCATCCAAAAGCTTTAGATAATCCTACGCTATTTTTACCATATCCTCGAGCTGTTTGGTATGGTTAACACCGATGGATACAAAGGCCTCCGTTGGCACTTGTGAGTGTTTGATCCTAAGTTGGATCTGTCTTCCTATGAGGAAAGACAAGAGTTTTCCTAATCCTAAAAGTTAGTTTAACTTGGAAAAGAGATCTAATCTAAGTCAGGCCTATTCTAAAAAGAATGATTTGTTATGCACGAGATAACTTGATCCATAAATTACTAAATCTTTTCACCAATCCAACAAACATGCAAAACTAGATCTTGACTCAATAGCTCAAGATATAATCAGTTAAATAAATTCAACTAATAATAGCTTAAGAATTAAGTGCATACAAGCTTATCCTGTATCTAGAATGTTAATTTACAAAGTAACATCAATTCAATGTTTTCTTTGAATCATTTGCGGAAATCGATAAAATGTTTTAGATAAAGACATTCTTTTAAAACATCAATAACAGTGATCATGAGTTGATAAAAATCTAAGCTATAGACCAGTGCAGCTTACTAATTGCAAACGATAAACAGTGTTTAATGAATGTGTTGAAGAAAAATCACAATCCATCAAAGACATTTGACAAATTATAACAAAAGAGATAACTGAAGAAAACTGACTGTGTATTAAAGCCTGCAAAACATTACATAGTCTGTAATAACAGAGCATCTCCAGTCTCTTATGGAAATTTTGTTTCTTCCCATCCCCCCCCTGCCTATGAGAGATCTACCCTTTAAATAATAATTACAAATTGATACAAAGAGTAAATTCCCACAAAACAGGGATTACAGGATTCGAATAAGACTAATGGCCAAGAAAATCTTGCCACTTGGCCCAAATTTCTAACAACTCATTTATATTTGGGTAATTAGCTTATTCAAGCCCTAGCTGGACATCACATGTGAAACTTTCAATCTCATTCTTATCCAAATTATGCCAAATACGAATGAAAATGTGGATCTTGCCCTCTGTAGCAATGAGTTGTCTAATTAGTTGATCCACGTCTTCAATCTTGATATGAACAAGATGCTGAATATTCTCCTTGGCCTCCTCGCATCGGCGCTCAACCTGTTCAACCACCAAATTAGGTGGACAAGCATTCTCAATAAGATCCATGGAAGGGAACTTCAAAGTTTCCATGATGTTGTCAAGAATAACACCTCCTTAAGCAAACAGCCTGTGCTTTTTGAATAGTATCTTCGACCATATCATCGAAGTCATTCGAAGCACACAATATAGTCCTGATTTTCTTGAGCTGAAGACCACTAATGATAAGGATATCCTCTGGTTTATCGTGTATATACCTCTGCCACTCCATTATATCATCTTTGGCCTTAAAGGCTTGTTGTCTCTTGGCCATCTACCCATCAAGAATAACAGACATCTTGCCAAAAGAAATATAAGTCTCTCGAATTTCATCCAAAGTGCCAAACAATTCAGTTATCAGCTTGTAGTGTACTTCATTGACCTGAATGGCCAAGTCTTTAAACTCCTGCTGGGAAAACCTAGAGAAGGCAGAGGAGGATGCACTTGCAGTTGCATCCTCACATTGTTTCTCAAGCATAGCTATCGTTTGTGTATTGCTAGCATTTAGAGCTTCTTCATTACGTAATTGAACCTGGAAAGAGGTGTTCTTTCTCTCGAAATCTTCAGACCTTTCTTAAAATATATTCCTGAGATCAGAAACATAAACTTGATGCTCCTCATTGGTTTTGGCCAATTGCTCTTCAAGCTTCTTCACTTATTCTTTCTTCAAATCAATCTCCATGTTTATTGTCTTCACTGAATCAAAATTTGCACCTGCAAATGCACCCAATGCTACTGCTTCTGCCTGGACATCATCAGATTTCTTAGCCCATATTATTTGATCAGGAGTGGGTTCCTCCAATCCACCTTGATCCCTGCTCCTTTTCTTGCCTCTTCTTACCACTACCTTAGTTGCTTTATTGTAGAAATAATTCCCCAAAGGGACTACAATATCCTCTTCAAACTCGGTTACCAATTCAGTAAATGATGTAGTCACATTTACTGTTGAAACCAACGAGGATTTCTGGGTAGTGGTGGGACTAGGTATAGACATAATGACTTGGGGAGCAGTTAGGGAGGAAGGGATATTTTGAGAAACTGTTGGGATAGAGGTTGGGGAAGGGATAGAAGTGAAAGCTTCAGGAAGTGGAACATGGATGTCATCAGCTAGTGATGGAGAAGGAGGAGCTAGAGTTGGCTCATCAGTAGGTGGTGGTGATAAAATGGATGGAAATGATTGCAGAGGGACAGTCGAAGACTAGACTTCTGCTAAATAAGATGGAAAAATGGGAAGTGGAATTGAGCTAGTTGGAAATGGGGGAGTAATGGAATTGATTGTATGGAATAGCTGGGATATAGAAGGTGGTATTGTTGACCCAGATGATAAAGTTGAAAGAACTTGAATAGATGATAGTAGAAGTGTTGAGGTTGTGATAACAGCATCGGAAGTGGGACCAAGGATCTGTTGGTCTATGACAGAGTCATCCATTTCAATAGCATTCAACAAATCTATAATTGTTTGTGAAGTTTCAATCACTTCCTCCACCACGAGCACAGAAGGATGTACCTCATCTTCAGTATCATAGTCAATAATGTTTATAGCAGGGATTTGAGATGTAGAAATATGAGTCTTCTGCCTTTTAGTTGGTTTAGTCACAGCTATTGCTTGATCATCACTAGCCTGGGTAACTACAGGGATCACTTGAGTATCACCAGTAGGCTTAGCAGCTGCAACTGCTTGGGTGTCCAACACCAAAGTCATCTTTTCTAGTTCCTTCTTTAATTGTTGAGATGCATGTGTTAATTCTTTAAATTCTTCAGCAGTTTTCAGCTTAGGAGGATTTTCCATTAGGCCTGGACCAGTTGTTTTCTGAGCTTCCTTTTCTTCTCTTTCTTTTCTTAACTGCTCAATAAGTTTTAGCTCCATTGCTCTGTAGCTTAAAACCTTGGTGTTAAGATACTGCTGATATTGCATGATATGGTTCTGTACATATTTGCTCTTAGCCCTAGCCAGGATTTCAGAAAAGGTATTTACTCCCTTATATACAGAGCCATCAGGAAGATCTTCATGATCATAGCCACCCTTCACATGATTTTGCTTGAACTGAGCATCAAGAAATCCCTTAGGATCATGTCTTCTCTTGGAAGCATAGCCCAATTTCAAAGAGGCCATTTTGTCACCCAACACTATTTCCCAAGTTGAAGTAGGGATGGAGAATGGTCCATGGTTCAAGGGAAACTTAGGCCAACCCTTCCTCTTTGGACCAGTGAGTTTCAAGTATACACCAATTGTACAAGTCTGATAGGAGACTTCTTCAATGACTAACCTGTCAAGAACTATCCTAGGTAGTAGGTGAGAAGAGCCACTTCCCCAAACTCTGATATATGAGAACGATTCACCCACATACCAGTCACCAATTGTAGTAATGAAGGTTCAAGCATCAACTGAGAAAGCAGGAGCCTGTTCTTTGAATATATTTAAATAAATACTTCCAAGGAAGTGGTCACAAATGTCATATAACAAGGGTATGTAATTGTCCTCCCATAATGTAGAATGGTAAATATAGAGAGGAGGGTCTGATGGAGTCCAAAGCCATCCCATGTTGGGATATTGAAACTCTACGCAAAATACATCAATGACAAAAGCAGAAAAGAAGAAATTTGGCTTCCTTAGAGCCGGTGCTTTCTGATATGCTTGGATGGGTTTTTTGGGTTCAAATCATAGGATAGGCACCCAAGGGAAAGACTCACCAGTTCTTAGGACATGATGGGCTACCGGATCCCATTTAGCTTTAAATACGAAACAATTTGGGAGACCATACAGTCTGCATAACATAGCTTCTAACAAGGAATAAGGTTCCCTAAACCAGCAGATCGGGTACAAGTTATCAGCCCTAGGCATGAAACTGTTAGGTTTATTCATCCATGACTTTAGCATTTCATTAAAAGTAATCATGTTCTTAGAAGACTCTACGAACTCAGCGTTAAGGGGCTGGATGGTCGGTTTAAGAGCATAGGCTCTAATGAAAACCTCTGGGAGGAAGGTGGCCAATTGCGACCCCGCACTGTCATTGAATGACCAATCTTTAGAGTTAGTGTGGTCCACAATCCATTTAACTACATCAATGTAAGGAAGGATAGGGTGTCGGGCAACAATGGCATGAAGCTGGGAATCCCTAATTCTCTCATATGCCAGTTGGTCATTCTGGATGTCCGATAGGTCATCGTTATCAAAAATTGAGTAGATTTTGGACCAATCGATTTGGTAGGTTTCAGTAATCCTGCCACTGGTGTCTAAGAAAATACCAAAATTTGGGTCTTTAGTCAGTAGGTCTTTGTGAGCAGTATTAGACCGAGTATTCTAGGACATTTTGAAAAACTGGATAATTATGATAAATAGAAAAAACACAAAATCAAAACTAATTCACAAACAGCAAAATCGTAAATAATAGAATGCAAAAATGACAGGAACACCAACCTGAATTAACTGAAACAATGAAAATGACCCCTAGTAAAAAGTGCCATGAAAATCCACTCAGCGAGGTAATTTTTCGAAAATGAAAATGATAAGGAAAAATAGAAAAAACCCTATATTTATCAATTTTCGACAAATAAAACCTGGGCCATAGGATTAAAACGAATCAACGGCCGAGATCAAATCTTGCAGGATGCGGGGTCAAGTTGTGAGGGTTTATTTTAAAACAGTGTATATTCTTCCCGCAATCCGCAATTGCGGGAACGCAAACAATTCTGTATTCAAAATGAAATAATATTTATGCAATCCGCAATTGCGGGTTGCAAGTTACGGAAACATGGGATGCAATTTTACTATTCAATCTACTTTTCCGCAATCCGCCATTTCGGGTTGCAGGTTGCTGAACGAAAATTTCAATGACTATTTACAAGGTCTTCCCGCAATCTACAATTGCGTGTTGCAAGTTGCGGGATGACAACACTCCAAAAAGTTAAAAAACAAGACTCTCGCAATCCGCAATTGTGGGATTGCGGGATTGTGGGATGAAAATGACCGTCAGAGAATAATCAAACCTCCCGACAACTTCAGAAAACCAGTCAAAAAACCTGAATTTTCAAAAGGAAAAAATCCTCATTACATCAATCCAATTGTAAAAGCATGAAATCATAACAAACATGATTGAAAACGCCATAATGATAAAGGAATTTTTTAACTCATTACCTTTGCACTTAAGAGTCTTGGGGCTCCCATGTTCTAATGGAACCTGGGATCTGTTGTACCTACAACAATGTTCCATGGTATTGATCCATAGTATTGGTGCATAAACTAGTATATAAGTTTGTGTTGACGCCATTGAGGGCATCCAGAATTTATTTGTATTGAGCTTGCTCAAAGGAGTTTTCCCCCTCGAATTGGCATGCGATCAATACAAATATTCTATGTTCTAATATATCATGCATTTTATCAATTAATTGTTGTAGGTTCCTCACATCTGGTATCAGAGCACTTTATTGGGCTTGTTGGGTGGAATTTCTGCCAAAAAAAAATTTGCATATGTATTTGTTCCTATCAATTGCAAGTTCGAATCTGGGAATAATCCCTATCCGCTTAACTATGGGAAGTACTTGGGCATAAGCCCTAAAACTCATTGTGAGGAGTACCACAGGAATCCCAAAGTAGTTGGCCCATTGAGAGGACCCGCCAGCGAAAAGGGCAACAACCCCTACCCGATTGACTAGTTCCCACTCGTGAGGTAAACCAAGAGTTTTCGTTTGTGGTAAAGCGGTTATCAGTTTTACCTGAGCCATGGAGTGAGGGGTACTATCCCAATACGCAAGTCGTCAGACAGCATTAGTGGCCGAGTGAATCCCCTGAACCTTTATGAAGATGCACATACCTGGGGTCCATATCTATTTCCAGCTGATAAATAGCATATTACATCTATCCAGAACTGTTGTTGATCACTTTCGTGTCTTTGCAGATCCATTATGTTGTCGATCACTTCTGCATCGTTGCAGATCCATTCCGAAAAAAAAATTGTTTTTACGCCATATCTTCTTTGCTTTCACTTTGTTTCCATTGAAACTTCACTGACACCCATGAAATCCCATTCTGCATATTTCATTCATGAGGCCCATATCCCAAATTCCACTTCCCAATGCCAAAAATCTCACATTTGTCTATTTTTAGGGTTTCCCATAACTTCTTCGATTTTCACCCAATCGCCTTCAAATTTTTCCACAGTGTTCATTTCCTATTTCTGCTTCTTTGTCCCTCTTTGACAAATTTTCCCATTCTTTCACCCTGCTTCTCCAATCCTCATTTTCTGCTTCCCTATCCATTCAAAAGTGTCCAAAATCTAGTCAAACCCTAATTACCCCTTAGAGTTTTTCCCAAATCCAAATTTTCCTTTACTAAAACAGTTTTTTTTCTACCCATTCAAAAAAAAAAAATCTTCTGGTTATGGTGGTCACCCGTGTAGGAGAAAAAACCATGGAGGAATAACTTACAACCCGCAAAACCAAACTCTAAGATTTGGATGAAAAATTTCCCATCCTCCATCTTGAACATTCAGCCATGAACAATAAACGATAGTCAGAGTATTCTACAGACACTGGGTTCTCTTCTTCCAACAATTTTCATGGGCTGAAGCTTGATTTTCCTCGCTTCAATGGTAATTATCCGGCTGGATGGATATACCGGGAAGAACAATATTTCAATATGCATAATAATTTTGGTGTCAACAAAGTTCCACTTGCATCCTTTCATTTGGAACAGGAATCCCTTCAATGGTACCATTGGTACATCAAGGCTCATGAAGAGCCAAAATGGACATATTTTTGCCAGCTCCTTTTGCAACGATTTGGTCCTAGTGCTTTTGATGACTTCAAGGTGAACTCACTAAACTTCGCCAAATTGGCACTATGAGAGAGTATCAGACAGAATTTGAGAAACTAGCCAATCACACAGAAGGATTTCCTCATGAATTCTACAGGAGTTGTTTTATCAGTGGTCTAAAGGATGCAATCCGATCTGAGGTCAAAATGTTCTGTCCAAACACAATGATGGAAGCCCTGGGGTTGGCTAAGTTGGCAGAGGACAAGATCGCAACCCAACAGCACTCCAAACCGACTTTTGTCCCCTTCAGAAATGTGGGCTCCCAATGCCCTCCCATCACGCCAGCTTCTCAACCAACTCCTATCAAGCATTTGTCTGAAGTCGAGATGCGAGCCCATAGAGAAAAAGGACTTTGTTATAATTGTGATGAGAAATTCACTCGGGGACATAGATGTCTTGAGAAAAGTTTCTATCTCTTGGATGTGGATTCTCTATCTGCCTCTGAAATTGGTGAAGAAGCTTTAGATACAATAGATGATCAGGTCGACATTCAGAAGTAGCTTGTTGACCCTCCGTTTCAGGACGACCACCAAGAGATATCTCTCCTTTCTTTAGCCAGAGTCACCACCCCGTAAACAATATGGGTCAGGGGTTACTTCAAGAAACACCCTCTTACAATACTCTATGATTCTGGTAGCACTCATAACTTCATTGACCCTCAGATCACCAAACAGTCTGATTTTTTTATCCATCCTTGCTCCAACTTTGAATTCATGATTGCCAATGGGGGAACCTTACATTGAAAGGGGAAGTGTCGCAATGTGCGTATCTCTATGGGAGATTATAACCTATGCTTCGACATGTTTTCCTTGGCCTTATGCGAATGTGGTGTGGTTTTGGGCGCTCAATGGCTACGCACACTTGGCCCCATATTATGGGATTTTGCTGAACTTTGGATGCATTTTTCAATCAATGGGAAAAAAAACACATTGACAGGCTTAAAACCAGCGTCTCTCAACATCATCAGTTCACATCACATGGAAAATATCCTTAAGAGAAGTTGACATGGTGTCATTGCTCAGATCCATTCCATTCAGATGCAATCATCAGTGGTCTCCACTACTCCTTTGGATCTACAACAAATTATGGATCGATATACATGTTTCTTTGTTGAAACAATGGGATTGACACCTTCAAGACCAGAGGACCATCGTATCCAGCTCCTTCCTGGAATCGTTCATCTCAACATCAGGCCCTATCGCTACCCATTTCACCAAAAAATAGAGATTGAGATGCTCGTTCGAGACTTACTGAAGCAAGGTATTATTCACCCTAGTACTAGTTCCTTTTCTTTGCTAGTTCTTCTTGTCAGAAAAAAAAATGGGTCATGGCGCCTCTGCATTGACTTCCAAGCACTTAATCACCTCACAATCAAGGATAAGTTTCCAATTCTTGTTGTTTATGAGCTTCTTGATGAGCTTCATGGTGCTCAATTTTTCTCCAAGTTGGATATTCGTTCTAGGTATCATCAAATTTGGGTTCATGAAGATGATATCGTTAAAACACCTTTCCGCACACATGATGGCCACTATGAGTTTTTGTTCATGCCATTTGGCCTCACTAATGCTCCTTCCACATTTCAGGCATTGATGAATAAACTATTCCGTCCCTACTTGCGGAAATTCATTCTGGTCTTCTTTGATGATATCCTCATCTATAGTAAAACATGGGTTGACCATCTCCAGCATTTGGATCTTGTAATGCAACTTTTCTATAATCATCACCTCCATTACAAATAGTCTAAATGTGTTTTTGGACAGGAGAATGTAGAGTATCTCGGGCACATTATTTCTGCACAAGGGATTCGCATGGATCTTGCCAAAATAGATGCCATGAAAAATTGGCCACCTCCTCAGACACTCAAGATCCTTCGTGGTTTTTTTTATTGACTAGATACTACCGCAAGTTTGTCAAGGATTATGGGAAGATTGCAGAACCATTAACCACTCTATTGAAAAGGGGTGCTTTTCAATGGACCCATGCTACTGAGTGTGCATTTGACAAACTAAAACAAGCTATGTGTACTACACATGTTCTAGCTATGCCTGATTTTTCCAATCCCTTCACTATTGAGAGTGATGCTTGAGGCAATGGACTTAGTGTTGTTCTCCTTCAAGATGAACATCCCATATCATTCACTACAAAATCCCTTTCCGATAAGAATTCAGTTGCCTCTACATATGAGAAGGAAATGATGGCTATTTTGCATGGAGTACAGAAGTGGCACCCATACCTATTAGGGAATCATTTTTGCATCAAGACTGGTCACCAGAGTCTGAAATATTTCATGGAACAACGAGTATCCTCTCCAACACAATAGAAATGGGTTAGAAAACTCATGGGTTATGACTAGAAGAACACTTATAAGAAGGGTAAGGACAATCTTATGGCGGATGCTCTTTCTCGCACATTTGATGACCAAGTTTCTCTTTCTGCTATTTCTATGTATGTTCCAAATTAGTTGCAATATGTTCAACAAGGCTATGTCAATGACTCTTCATTATCTAAAATCATCCAATGCTTGGCCAACAACCCTTCTATTGTACTGCATTACTCTTGGGATGTTGATTCCTTGAAATACAAGGGTCGTTTGGTGCTTCCCCAAAGCACAGATCTTCAACAGGATGTCTTCTATGAACTCCATGATTCTCCATCGGCGGGGAACTTTAGGTTCCTCAAAACATATGAGCGGACATCGCGTACATTATTTTGGGAGGTAATGAAAAACACAACTCAACAGATGATGGCTGAATGTGATACCTTCCATTGCAATAAGTGTGAAACGACACTCCTTCCGGGATTGCTCGAACCCTTTTCCATCCCTACATGGATTTGGACAAATATTTCTATGGATTTCATTGAAGGGGTCCCTAAATATGGAGGGAAGACAGTGATTTTGGTTTTGGTTGATCGCCTCTCCAAATATAGTCATTTTTGTGCCCTCAGCCATCCCTATACAGCCTCCTCAGTCGCACAAATTTTCCTGGACCAAATCTTTTGTCTTCATGGAATCCCTTCTTCCATTGTGTCGGATTGTGATGCAACTTTCACCAGACAACTTTGTACAGAACTATTTCGCCACACTCGCACCAAACTTAAGATGAGTTCATGGTATCACCCACAAACAGATGGTCAGACTGAAATGATCAATAAATGTTTGGAAACTTATCTTTGTTGCTTCACCTCCGAACAACAAAATAAGTGGGAAAAGTGGCTCCCTCTTGCCGAATGGTGGTACAATACCTCTTACCACACTGCCTCTAAAATGACTCCATATAAAACATTCTATGATCAGGAACCACCAGTTTTTCTTCCTTACACCCCCAGCAATTCACCAGTTCAGGAAGTTGACATGGTCCTTCGAAACCGCGATCAGATTCTTCGCATTTCGTAGGACAATATTCACATGCCAAGAAATAAAATGAAGCAACAAGCCGATCAGCACTGTTCTGAGCACACTTTTCAAGTAGGTGATATGGTTTTTCTTCTTCTACAGCCTTACAAGCAATCCTCCCTGAAACTCAAAGGGCGTCATAATCTTGCTCCAAATTTCTATGAGCCATGTAAGATTCTTCAGACGAATGAGTTCGTCGCTTATAAATTGGAACTTCCTGATTCTTCCCACATTCATCTAGTATTTCATGTCTCTTGTCTGAAGAAAGTTCTTGGAGCCAACATCAGAGGACAAACTATTTTACCAGAACTAGATAATGAAGGATACATACTTTTAGAGCCTAAGTTCGTCCTCAATCAGCGCACTCGTCATCTTCGCTCTCGATCTATCACAGAGGTATTAATTCAGGGGCACAGAATGCAACCAGAGGATGCTACATGGGAACCACTCCTTCATATTCAGCAACAATTTCCACATCTAAAGCTTTGAGGACAAAGCTTTTTTGGGGGGGGAGGGGATGTTAGGAACCCATGTCAACCCTTCTCTTTACTTTTTTATTATATTGTTGTTGGACGCATATGCTTTGTAAGTCGTCCCGTAGTATTATATGTTCCATGGTATTGATCCATAGTTTGTATTAGCCCATAGTATTAAATGTTCCATGGAATTGATCCATGGTATTGGTGCATAGACTAGTATATAAATTTGTGTTGAGACCAATGAAGGAATATAGAAGTTACTTGTATTGAGTTGTCTCAAAGGATTTTTCCTCCTCGAAGTGGCCCGCGATCAATAAAAATATTCTGTTTTCTAATATATCATGCATTTTATCAATTAATTGTTGCAGGTTCCTCACAGGGGCGACCATAAGACTCAATTATTTCTGATAAAAAAACAAAGGAAAGGGAATAGAGGCAGTAAAGAAGAGTGCCATGAATTCCCAAATATTTCATTTTGTTGCGATATGGGGTATGGTTTAGCCTATATATAGTGAGTGGCTAGTGAATTGGTGAATTGACTGGGATGGGACGGATGGGGAAAGGTAATTATCACAGTATGGTGGGATGGTGGTCATAGATATCATCTGTAGTGACTATAGATTTTTTTGGATTAATTGCACATGTATCACTCCAATCGATGCCTTGAGAAAGGATTGTATGTTGACATGGCGATGGTTTATATGATGAAATTTTGAAATGGCGGTTATCCTAATGGTGCTAATGGTGAATGATGGCTTGTATCACTTGTGTGAAGAAAATAATATCACCATGCTTTAGTTGACATTATGTCTTGTCATGAACAATTGATAGTGATGATGATGATTCAGCCCTGATGGTGCTAATGGTGAATGATGGCTTGTATCACTTGTATGAAGAAAATAATCCCATCATGCTTTAGTTGACATTATGTGTTGTCACGAACAATTGATAGTGATGATGATTATTCAGTCGACATATTTTTGGTCGTATTTGTGTCGGGTCGGTCGAGCATATTTGTTTAGCATGTTGTGTCGACGGTATGGATTACCAAATTGTGTACTTTTCAAAGCAAAATGGGCACCTCTTGCACATCATATTCGCAACACAGGTGAATATTTTAATCGGGAACAGATACTATCTGTGGTAATGAGGGAAACTATTGAGAAGTATAAGAAAGCTTATGTTACCAAAAAGTCAGCATTCTATTTTTCAGGGTATGTGATCGAGGTTTTCTGCTCATCTTTTCCTTTCCCTACCATGGGATGGAAATGGAAAAAAGAAGCACCATTGGTTCATGTCTATTGATCTACATTACGGGAACGTAATTACATTCCTTTCATCTATGAAATATGTGACCAATTTCTTGGGTCTATTCATTTTATGATCTGCAATGAAGATGCACCCATATTTTCACCACAGGCCAAGTCTTTGATTGCTACAATGGGAGATTGGTATCTGGGAGAGTATTTCTCTTATATCAATATCTGGGGTACTAAATCAGCTCATATTCTACCCATAATTGTACCTGATAAAATGGTACTTTAGTAAATATCGTATTAGATAGTGATTGAAGGAATTTATCATAAATGTAGTGCCTCAAAAAGAAAAAAAAACTTGGCTGAATTTTCCTCTTTCTCTTGGACATTTGGTTATTCATATTTCTACACATGCTAGTTTGCTTGGGAAAAAGTTCACCACTTTGAAGCTTGGAGAAGCTCCTAAAAGAATGCATGATCCCAAATCATTCTTAGCTTTTCTTTTCTCAGAGGAACACTTGAAAAGTGGTTATGTTCATGAAACAAATCCAAATGATCTTATTTACCAAGGAGCGAATTCTTTCCAAGATGTAATGGATAAAGCAACAACTTCAGATGAAAAAGGTATTATTCATCATTATCAGCAGGAACTCAAGTTAAAAGTTTTAGAGGATAGAAAAAAAAACCTATTTGATGAAGAAAAGGCCCAAAAATAAGCTGTTGAAAAGGAATCACAAGATTCTCATAAAGAAAGGAATAAGACCCCTTTGCTTCTGAATCATTCACAAGAAGACAGGAAAGGGAATAAACCAATGGAAGGCTCTCAGGAACAACCATTGGTGAAATTAAATACATTGATAAAGACAGTTGAGTAATTGAAGAGAAAAACTTTGGGTCTGATTAATTCACCTCCTACTACCAGTATTTTTGTTACAACACTCCCAGTCAAGAAATACACAAGACAGAAAGATCCACAGTCAGTTGTACAGTGTAAATTATCTCAGCTTGATGAAAGTGATAAAGATGAAGAGATACCTCATCCTACCATACCTTTACCTTTTCCCACTTATTATTTTCCCCTTAATTCTCATTTTACCCTGACCACCTCAGTGAATCAAATCCTACTTGATTTAGTTCATAATTCACAAACGGAAGATTCCCCTCGAGAAATTCCTCCTGTAGAAATTCCTACTCCATTTGTTTCAACATATTTTCCACTTATTCATGCTTCTACTATCCCATCCTATGTACCTTTATCTCTTCCTATTCCTACCCAAATCGATGTTCCTACATTTGATTACCCTATTCCTATCACCTCTGTGAATCTTAGAAAATATTTTGTAATCCCTTATTTAATGGGATAAAATATCTCTTTGTAACAAACTCTAGTGATTATTTAAAGAGAATTGATATGATGTAAAGAGGAGAGGAACCGCTGGAGAAAAGACTAAAAGTGTACTGCTGCATATAGGGTTTGTAATTTATTACAGTTCTTAATAGGGTTAATTTAACCTCGGCTAACGGTCATTTCGTCGACGATCAACACGTTATACATTTTTCAACTTTCCCCAGCGAAACCATCATCCATCGTTGATCTTATTCCTGCTTTGACTTGAGCCATCGATTTCTAATTCTTTTGCAGAACCCGCTCTTGTTCCATTTTCAAACCAATTCCTTTTATTGCCACAATCGGATAAGATATTTTATGTTCGGAACTTAGTTCCTTTTTTTTCCAAGGGAAAAAGCGCAATTTCATTATATTCATAACTAAATTACATAGAAGAGCTTCGGGAGCTCTTTCATCTATATGCTTTTTAGCTGCTTCATAAAAGTTCAGAAAATTTAAACTGTGCAAGACTCTACGAGAGAGCTTCATATACAATTACAAAATGACCACGGAGGTATAGTGGATGACCCAGAAAAATATAAGTAACCAGTGTGTCAGAAAAGTGTAGAGTAGTAAATTTGTTTGTAGTGCTTTCTATAAACAGTCTATGGTAGTATTCATGAAAGGTGTCATTTTCCTATTCCAAAATTTTCCACTATCCCAGTGGTAGAGTCAGCCCCTGCTTTGACAAGAGGTCTGCCACCATGTTCCACTCCCTGTAAACATGTTTGCAAGAGAAAGTGTCAAATATCTTAGTGATACGCAGGGTCTCCTCAAGAATTGTGTTCAGAAACAGAATGTGACATCTCTGAATTTTGTTGATCCAGTTTATGATGATCATGGAATCACCAAAGACTTGTAATTGAGTGCAGTGAGAATTCAACGCAAAATAGAGCAGCAGTTTTAGAGCGAAAATTTCAGCAAAATTGTTTGTTCCATTGCCCAGCCCCATATGAATTTTGAAAAAATGAGAGTTTGTGAGATAAAGAATAGCACC
Organism: Larix kaempferi; assembly: GCA_027924585.1. Classification (NCBI taxonomy): domain Eukaryota; kingdom Viridiplantae; phylum Streptophyta; class Pinopsida; order Pinales; family Pinaceae; genus Larix; species Larix kaempferi. The sequence goes on along the minus strand of BSBM01000579.1, from coordinate 2,311,441 downwards.
CCCTCCACATAAGTTGTTTTAAGAGGCACCGTCAAAAAACGCTCAAGGAATGTCGAGGATGATAGTTTCAGTCGAGGGGTTTCGGGGGATGGGGGGGAGATTTTTCCTGGGGGAAATGGGAGAGTATAGTGAGGCAATGGTTCACCAAAATGGAGGGGGTGGTGGTCTTGTCTAGAAAGATATGATGGTTCTGAGCCAGCCAGATACCCCAAATGACAATCAATGGAAGAGCTCTAATATAGGAGGTGTTCGGGGAGTCAGACCAGCGCTTCCAAGCCTCTTCAACAACCCGAACAGTCCAAAGCCCAGCAGGAGTGTGTAAAAACGTTAATTCAAACCAAACCTGCTTCGAGAAGGCACAATGAAGGAAAAGGTGTGGAATAGTTTCTTCATCCTGCCTGCATAGAGTACACCGTTCCGGTCCCTTAATGTTCATTTTCTTAATACGGTCCCAGGTGGGGATTTGATTTGAAAGGGTGCACCACAAGAAGATTTTGTTTTTAGAAGGACAGTGTGTCTTCCAGAGTTTTTTCCACCACCACTATGGTTCAACCTCTTGCTACTTTAATTCCATTAAGAGTTTGTAACCCAGCTTCGGTGAATAGCAGCCATCTAGAGAAGAAGCCCAGATGAGAGCGTCTGGTGAGTTAGAGATGCGGGCATGAGATAATCTGAGTGTGAGAAGATAAGCGTTCCATTGATCGTGCAATTCCACAAGGAATTCAAGGAGCTTCGGAGAAATCCAACCCTGTTGCTAGAGAGTAGTAGTAATAGGGTCGGCAATTTGAGATAGGTGAAAATGCCCTTGTTGGTGTAGAAAGTGTAAGATGGGTTCCTGTAAGATGTGATAATTGTTGCACCCTAACCAAGGATCTGCTCCAATACGAATATTTGTACCAGTGTCTACTTTCCATGCAAGTCCCTGAGAAATAAGTGGGAGGGAGTTTAGAACCGCTTTCTAGATGATAGACATTCCATGGAGTGGTTTAATGGGGGTGCGGATCTATTGAAGTATTGTATCTGAGGCGATATATTTTTGTAATATAACTCTTGTCCACAAGTTATCGCAAGAGAGGATAGGAAATCCCACCTTCACCATGAGAGAGGTTGCAAACAAATGAATGTGCTTTAGGCCCCAACCCCCCCAGAGATTTTGGTAAGTTTAGGCGATCCAATTTGGCCCTGGGAGTTGTGTGATGTTTTGAATGTCCCGACCAGAGAAAGAGGAAGCAAATTTTGCGAGCTTTTTCCCAAATGCCCATGGGAATCCAACCCAAGGACATCCAGTAAACATGAATGACTTCTAAAACTGATTTAACAAGGACCAAATGACCAGCCCTGGAGAGCCAGCAGTGACTCCAAATAGATAGCCTTTTTTCCAATTTTGCAATGAGCCAAGCCCAATTGCACATCTTGTAAGCATTTGGCTTCAGGTGGAAACCCAAATATTTTAAACCAACATCCAGAAAGAGTATTTCAAAGGGAAAAAGAATGAGATACCTTTGTTGTTCCTCCTCTGTTAGTCTATAGAGGGTGATAGAATATTTATTGATGTTAATGACCATCGCTGTAGCATCCTAAAAAAGAGAGAGTATGTTGTCCAGTTTTTCTGCATCCCTGATGGACCCATCGCAGAAGATCAAGATGTCATCTACAAAGAGCAGATGAGTAAGCCGAAGGTTGTTGGTGATGTGAAGTCCCTGAAAATTGCCCCTACCTTTTGCATCAATAATAGCCCAACTTAGTCCTTCAGCAACCAGCAGGAAGAGTAGTGGAGACATTGGACAGCCTTGTCTAAGACCCCTCTCTGCACAGAAGAAAGGTGAAGGGGAGCCATTTATAAATACAGCGAAAGAGGCTGTGGTGATGCAACTCATAGTCCATTTAATGAAAGAATAATCGAACCCTAGATGAGTCATAAGAAACCTTAGGTACAGCCAACTGACTCTATCAAAATCCTTTGAGAGGTTAATTTTTATGACCACTCCTTTAATGCCCTTTTGCTTTTGGGAGTGTAAACCTTCCTGCGCAACTCCAATAGCTTCATGAAATTGTCGGCCTTCTAGGAAACTAAATTGATCATGAGAAATAAATTTGGAGAGTACAACTTTTAATCGTTTAGCCATGATTTTTTCCACCACCTTGTAAGTGATGTTGCAAAGTGAGATAGGGCGAAATTCATCCAGAGTCTCTGGTTTATCTGCTTTTGGTATGAGAGCAATGAAGGTGGCATTTAGAGGCGGGTGTATATGTCCACCAATCCTGAATTCTTCAACCAACTGCAAGAGATCGTTTCCAATGATGTCGTAGTATTCTATGAAGAATTCAATGGTCCATCCGTCCATCCCAGGTATTTTGTCCTTTTGAAAGCTGTGTAAAGTAGATTTTAGCTCCTCTTCAGAAATCTCCTCCATGAGATTTTAATTGTCAAGCTCAGTGACTGCTCCTGGAAAGTACTATGAGAGTCTGATAACTTCAACAATATTGGCACCCCTAGGTGCTGAAAACAAAGATTTGAAGTGGTTGGATCCCATGGTGGCTAGGTCGTCAAAGGAAGCTAAAGTCTCCCCTAAGGGACTTTTGAGATCCCAAATTGTGTTTTGTGCCTTCCATCCTTTTGCAAAGGCTTGAAAGAATTTTGTATTTTCGTCGCCACAGTCGAGCCAGATGGCTCTGCTTTTTAATCTCCAAGCGGCTTCCTAATCGAAGAGGATCTTGTTCCGAGAGGTTTCTAGTGATTTAGTGTGGCCTGAGAATCCAGGGTATGATATCCACCACCCTCAGAATCCTGTAGATTAGCCAAAGCCTCTTCGATGCGAGAGAGTTCCAGAGTATCACTTTTATTCTTTTGGTGAGCCCAGGCCTTTAGAAGAGATTTGATACATGTGAGATTTTTGACAAAATGTGGATCAGCAAAAGAGCCCTCACCCGATAGGAAAGGAATCTAGGAGTTTTTTATCATGTTTGCCACCTCCTCCTCCTTGAGCCAAGCCGCGCAAAGTTTGAAGGAACTGGGAGGCTTTGTGGAGTTGCCCTGAATCTCCAAAAATAGATAGGAAGATGATCAGAGATGCCTCCTGAGGCAACCCATTGTCATATCTTGAAGGGTTGTCGAAGAATATCCTCAGATAGTAAAAAATGATCAATCCTTTTGGAGATACACCCCTCCCCAACTCGATGATTGTTCCAGGTAGGTTTCAAAATGGATGGTTGTGGATCAATCAGATGTGTGTCCAGGAGAAGAGTGTCAAAGTAGCCAACCAGGGTGTCTGGCTAAGCATGTGTACCCCATATCTCATGGTTTCCAAGGGTGAAATTCAAATCTCCTCCCACGATTAGTTCATCCCCTGAGCAAAGAGGATTAAGTTGAAAAGAGTTCCAGAAAACTTCACGATCCATATATGGACCATAAATATTAACAACCCTGAAACTCCTGTTGAGTGTGGCATGAAAAAGATCTAGACCTAGTCCTGAGGGGAAGCCCCAGGAGTTGAAGACATTGATAGAAGATTTTTTCCAGCCAATTGCCAGACCACCAGAGAGACCACGCGCACTAATTGCAGCAAAATCGTAAGAAGGAAAAAGAGTGGCTAGGGACACCCTAACGTCCGAGTTAGAGTCCATAGTTTCTTGTAACAAAAATATATCAGGATGATGCAGGACGATCAGCCTGTGGAGGGAAATTTTTTTGGATTACTTTCCAACCCCCTACAGTTGAAGGAAAGAAGTTTCATGTAGTAAACCCTGGGAGGGCTCGCACTTCTCTAAGTGCCCCAGCAATAGATTTTTGTTTACCATCCACTAGGTCCGGGATAGCCTATTGTTGAGCAGAGGCTCAGTGAGTGGGTCTGTCCTGACCACGTGTGTGTTTTTGTGGTATAAGTTTTTGTCCCAGTCCAAAGCCGAAGGAGGTAGTGGTCGAGAGCACCAGAATATCTTGGGTGCGTAGATGAAATCGGATAGGGGGAGGGAGAAGAGGAGCCACCGTGGATTGTGGCAAATTGCAGACCAATTGCTCTGATGGGAGAGGGGAGAGGGGTGGGATGGGAAAAGGGATGTGGGGGTCAATTGGTCCCGGGAGTAGTACGGGGTCGGGGGAAATCAAGGAGGTAGGGAGTGCCAAGTAAGGGGGATTGTGAAGATAGTCTTTGGGAGAGGAGGAGTTGCCAGTAGAACCGATCTGGAGAGAGTTAAGCGACGTTTCAACAGAAGAACAAAAAGGGAGATAAGTTTCATGCTTGCCCGAAATAGTAGGAGTATCAGAGGGTGCCGAGGGTTCCAAAGTAGATGTAGAGGCAGCGACTAGGAAAACTTTGACATTTTCCTGATGTTCCTCATCATTGTGTGTACCTTGCAGAAGACCAGGTTCCTCATAAGTCCTTCCAACTTTAGTCGGAGTAACCCCAGCTTCAAAGTCCATTCTGTGCACTCGTTTACGAGTTATGTCCATTTTCTGATGAAAAGGTAAGTTGTAGTGTTTTGCAAGGTGCCCACAACCATGGCACTGATGGCAACAAAAGGGTATACCTTCATAGTCGATTTTCTAAGTTCGCCATGCTTGTCCTCATGTGAAGGTGAGTACTGCATGAAGGTGAGTACTGCATGAAGCCCTTCCCGAACATTAATGGATACCAAGATCCACGCCACCATGAACTTCCTTGTTTTTAAAAAAGATAGATCTACATCAATGAAGGATCCCATATTGTTTCCGATGTCCTGAAAAGAATTCATATTCCAGAATTCCCAAGGAAAACCAGGAAGGCGGACCCAAATAGGAATAACATAAAACTTCTCTGTATCGGCATCAAACATGGGGGTCCAGCATTTGAAAAGAATAGGCATTTTACCCAAGCTCCAATTTGATGTGAGTACACGACTAGCATCCACATGGGAGTGAAATTTAAAGATGAACCAACCTCGTGTAAGAACCATGACCTATGGTTTGTATGCAAAGAGGTGAGACCAGTGTGTTGTCACCCAATGATCCAGATAATCAGAGATTGGGTACTTCCCCCTAGCGCGTCCCACAAGAGTTGTCTCCACCATGTTGAGTGAATTCACCACCGAGACGTCCTTACCACAAATAAGGTTAATATGGTTCCGACCCATTTTCAATAAATTTCCTTTAGTCTTCTGCGCAGGGGATTTTTCACGGGAAATCAAAGGTGAAGAATGTGTGCCTTGCACCACTTTGATGGAAGGTGGGGTAGATGTTACCCTAACCTCCGAAGAGCGTAAAAAGGATTCGATGGGTTCATCAAAGGAAAACTGCAGAGAGGCCTCATCCGGAAGATGGGTTGGAGAAAATGCTTGTGCACGATGAGGCCATTCGGTCATAGTGAAGTCGGCAAGAAAAGAGGGGTCCAGGGTCCAACCTTCGAAGGTTGTTTCCACGTGAATGATGGTGGAATCCACAGAGAATGTATCGCCCAGCTGATAATGTGTAGGAGAGTCGAAAAGCGAGAAGGGAGCACCCCCAAGATGTTGAGGTAACGGCCGGGCAATACCTGTCTCTCCAAGAAAAGCTCCAGTGGTTGATAAAAGTGACGGCTCGGAGTGGGAAGATGCCTCCATCAAGGAATCCATCACAGGTGTCATGAAACTGTCAGTAGAACACCCGATAGACCGCAGAGAGGAGTATCCCGGGGAGGAATCCGTTGTTTCCCTGTCAAAACTTTTCAGTAGTTTGTGTTCCCTAGAATGGTAAAAAATATTTTTACCCTCCAACGGATCCAAGGAATAGTCTACCAAGTCCACAGTGTCGTAATCTGCGTCTGGCATGTGGGAACGTGCGTCATCCTAACCAGTACAGTCCACCGCCATCAAAGAAAGGGTACCAAAGCAGCTAGGGTTTGTAGGGTGCAACCCCGCCAGGCTGTGAAACCCTAAGTCATCCCATCAAGGAAAATCTTCTACCTCCCCAGGGCCAATCTTTTTAGCGTTTGGAACTTAGTTCCTATTCTTCTAAGCATTTTTATTTTCTCCGTTTTCATATGGGAATAAATTGTAAAAGGCATAATTCCCATTACTAAAATTCTATTTCTCAAAATCTCTTTTTTATTTTTAACAACAAAAATATTTATGTCAACAGAGATGATTAATTATGAATTCCCCTCTATGGAGCAATGGAATACAGTTGAAACGTTTGGGAGGATGAAGTACAAATTGCACCAATGAGGAAACTTGTCAGTGATACTCAAGCGAAGGTTATAATCCTTTGTCCTGATAGATCAAAAGAAATCCAGTACTCTTGGGGATTGCGTACTGCAACCAATAACCAAGCAAAAGCTTTGGCTCTCCTGTAAGGTCTTCGACAACTAAAGAAAAAAGAAATTAAGCAAGCAATAATTATTGGATACTCTCAAAGTCTCGTCAATATTATGATCAAAAACACAAATCCTACCGAAATCCTGTTAAATCAAATAGTCACCAGAATTCTAGATCTAGCCTCCCTCTTCCATAATCTTCAGTTATTCCATGTGCTACAAAAGAACAACAAGGAAGTTGACCTAGATTCCAATAGGAAAGTGGCATTGCAACCCCTCTCACTCCTTATTAATGAGCATACCTTGGGTGTGGACCCGCTTTCCTAATCGGAGTCATGTTGCATAGTGTCCAGTTGGAGCTTATCCACATGAGTGGAGGAATCTTAAGGGTAGGTGGGAGATCGCAAACCAAAGGCAGAGCAGGTGGATGAACTGGGTGGTAGGTGTTTTTGCATGTAACATTAAAAGGCATAGATGAAGTTACGTCAATTTGGAGTCGCTGGACTTAAACTTCAGTTTGGGAAGTCTTTTCACCCGTGAGAAGGACAGAGAAGAAATGGACCTTCAGGTGCTCCAGTACGCCTTCCATCCAAACTTCTGCACGACATTGCAGATTGACATTAGCAAGGTACATTTGGTTATAATATGGGATCCCAGATAGTATTAATGGGATACTAAACCCGGATGTTTTACCATTCTCCCGTCCAAACTTGTTGGGCTATTTCGAAAGGATTCAAGCAGCATTTGGCCACCCTTAGACTAGAGGTAGGACGATCCTTCATTGTGTTCCCACAGAGCCTTTCTGCTGGGTGCACAGAGAACCTAGGTGGAAAAAAGGAGCAAGGATATCGACTCAAGCGATGAGAACCGAGATTGTTGTCTGGAACATGAAGTTGCGGTCATGGAGAGACGTCTGCAATAGTTAAAAGAAACCACGAAATCTCAGGAAAAAAAAAGTATAAAAAGGCTAAAGGAGAAAGTGAAGGTAAGTTTGGATCAAATCGAGCAAAGGATGGAACAAATGGAGGAATCGGTCCATGAGACCTAGGTAATTAAGAATGAACAAGCAGCATTGTTAGAGGCCCAGAGACAAGATCAGTACCAGGTGAATAAGGTTCTGTCTGAATAATTCTTCAGGTGGAAATTCAGCTGGGTACCATGACCTTTGAATCCCATGTCCGCCTCGAATTCAAAGTTGTCCCGAAGCAAGCTGACCAGAAAAGTCCAAGGACTTCCCTTGGCAAATAAACATGTCTTTAATAGATGTTTTTTAGTCTCCTCTTGGGTCAGTTTGTATGTTTAATAAGTCCCCTAGTATTTAGAGATTTATTTAGGCTTCTAGTTTTCCTTTTCATGAACAGTTTGGACCTTGCAATTTCTATTTTGATCTGTGACACATCTCTGTGGTATTTTGAAGACTAGTCTATAATTTTCCAAATGTCCCCACATTTGGATTTTGATAATACAAAATTTTACTCGTTTTTGTTAAAAGAAAAAAAAAATGTGTCAACAGATATGATTAATTATGAAGTCCCCTCTGTGGAGCAATGGAAGACAATTGAAATTTTTGAGAGGATGAAGTACAAAATGCACCAATAAGGACACCTGTCAGTGATACTCAAGCGAAGGTTATTCCAAATTCCACTTCAATGTGGCATCAAATTATCTTTCATCATTTCAAGGATTATGAAGACTTAGTTTTTTTACAGATGTAATTAGTTATAAAATTCCTATTTGCAAGCAAATAGTTAAGCAATCACTTAGATATCATCTCTCTAATTGGGGTTGGAACCCATGAGAGCGAGACCTGTTTGACTAATCAATTTCAGGAGTAATAAAAAAATTCCATATTTAAGCAAAGACTTCTCTAAGTATAGATTCTCTTATTTTTATTTTGCAGTCTATATTTCCTTTCCTTATGTGAATTTTATTCGTGTTATCTATTTCCATTGTGTTGTCTATGTGAGCAGAGATTCTCCTGTTGTTGTCTGTTGTGAAAGAGATTATGTTGAGTCACAATTCATATTGATATGCTCTGGTTCATAGGATTTAAGTATTCAGAAAAAACCTTCTTCTAAAGTTAATATTGGATTCATAAAAGAACACATACAACAAAATAAGTTAATATTGGATTCATAAAGGAACACATACAACAAAATAAGTTAATATTGGATTCATAAAAGAACACATACAACAGCTAAATAGTAGGGATCCAGACAAACATTTTTTATACGTTATAAATTAGCTGATGTCTGGATCCCTACTATTTAGCTGTTGTATGTGTTCTTTTATGAATCCAATATTAACTTATTTTGTTGTATGTGTTCCTTTATGAATCCAATATTAACTTATTTTGTTGTATGTGTTCTTCAAGAAGGATCTATCGCCCCTTCATTTAGTAGATGATTGTGAACACCTATATCCATAATGGAGAACACAAGAAGGATTGATTGACCCTTCTTGTAGTCTAGAACTATTATGAAAAGAATATTGGGTAGAAGAAGGGTCGGCTGACCCTTCATTTATGAGGGAATTGTAAAAATATTCAACCTACGAAGGCTAGGCCATCAATTCATGTATATCCAAAATGGTGAACACTGGAAGAATACTAAGCACAAGAAGGGTCGATCGACCCTTCATTTACGAGAGAAATGTAAAAATATTTAATCTACAAAGTCTAGGCCAACAATTTTCGACTTCCGACTTTCGTTGTAAATAGCAGGGATCCGGACATCAGCTAAGTTATAACATATAAAAAAATTTGTCCCGACTTCCATTTTTCGATAAGAAAGATCGGTCGCCTCTTCATTTAGTAGATAATTCTTAACACCTATATCCAGCAATTCCCTATATCCAGAATAGAGAAGACAAAAAGGATTGACCGACCCTTCTTGCAGTCAAGAACTATTATGAAAATAAAACTAGGAAGAAGAAGGGTCGGTTTCCCCTTCATTTATGATGGAATTGTAAAAATATTCAACCTACGAAGGCTAGGCCGTCAATTCATGTATATCCAAAATGGTGAACACTGGAAGAATACTAAGCACAAGAAGGGTCTTTCGACCCTTCATTTACGAGAGAAAGGTAAAAATATTTAATCTACGAAGGCTAGGCCAACAATTCTCAACTTTCGACGTTCGCTATAAATAGTAGGGATCCGAACATCAACAAAGTTATAACATATAAAAAATGTTTAGCCTGACTTCCATTTTTTGACAAGAAGGATCCATCGCCCCTTCGTTTAGTATATAATTGTGAACACATATATCCAGTAATTCCCTATATCCAGAGTGGAGAACACAAGAGGGATCGACCAAACCTTCTTGTAGTCTAGAACTATTGTGAAAAGAATACTGGGTGAGAGAAGGGTCGATCGCCCCTTCATTTATGAGGGAATTGTAAAAATATTCAACCTACGAAGGCTAGGCCGTCAATTCATGTATATCCAAAATGGTGAACACTAGAAGAATATTGAGCACGAGAAGGGTCGATCGACCCTTCATTTATGAGAGAAATGTAAAAATATTTAATCTACGAAAGCTAGGCTGACAATTCCCGACTTCCAACTTTCGCTGTAAATAGTAGAGATATGGACATCAGCTAAGTTATAAAATATAAAAACAATTGTCTTGACTTCCATTTTCTGACAAGAAGGATCGGTCACCCATTCATTTAGTAGATAATTGTGAACACCTATATCTAGAAATTCCCTATATCCAAAATGGAGAACACAAGAAGGATCGACCGACCCTTCTTGCAGTCTAGAACTATTATGAAAAGAATATTGGGCAGAAGAAGGGTCGTTCACCACTTCATTTATGAGGGAATTGTAAAAATATTCAACCTACGAAGGCTAGGCCGTCAATTCATGTATATCCAAAATTGTGAACACTGGAAGAATATTGAGCACAAGAAGGGTCGACCAACCCTTCATTTATGAGAGAAATGTAAAAATAATTAATCTGCAAAGTCTAGGCTGAAAATTTCTGAATTTTGACTTCTGCTATAAATAGTAGGGATTTGGACATCATTTAAGTTATAACATATAAAAAATGTTTGTCCCGAATTCCGTTTTCCAACAAGAAGTATCGGCCACCCCTTCGTTTAGTAGATAATTGTGAACACCTATATCTAGGAATTCTCTATATCCAGAATGGCGAACACAAGAAAGATTGACCAACCCTTCTTGCATTCTAGAACTTTATGAAAATAATATTGGGCAGAAGAAGGGTCGGCCACCCCTTCATTTATGAGGGAATTGTAAAAGTATTCAACCTATGAAGGTTAGGTTGTCAATTCATGCATATCCAAAATGGTGAACACTGGAATAATACTGAGCACATGAAGGATCCATCGACGCTTCTTGCAATCTATAACTATTATGAAAAGAATACTGGGCAGAAGAAGGGTCGGTCACCCCTTCATTTATGAGGGAATTGTAAAAATATTCAACCTACGAAGGCTAGGCTGTCAATTCGTGGTCAATTCATGTATATCCAAAATGGTGAACACTGGAAGAATACTGAGCACAAGAAGGGTCGGTCGACCCTTCATTTATGAGAGAAATGTAAAAATATTTAATCTACGAAGGCTAGGCCGACAATTCTGTTGATGTATATGTAACTTCGGAATGTATTTCACCTATGTATATTGTACTCCTATAGAGATGTTATTATTCCTCTATACGGAAGTGTTGTCATTTGTATTGACAAGTGTCACAAGTGTCGTAACTTGTTGTGATGGGTTATTAGACCACCAAGTATGGGATCAGCCTGGATTAATGTAGCTATAGGTTATTAGACTCTTCTAGAGAATTCGGCCCTGCTAGTGTAATAGGCAAGTCGGGACAAGTATAAATAGAGAGCGGGAGATCTCTATTTGTTCATCTCATTATTCACTTCTACATCACTCGGAAAGTGGCGCACTAGTTGAGGAGGAGGAGTAGCTGCTAGGAGAATACTATCTCTTGTACTTTGGTTGTATCATTGCTCTTTCTATCTCTGAGGAAGTTGTGGGGTTTTTCACCTTTATGGTTTTCCCCAGTGAAACTATGTGTGTCTATTGCCTCATGTGATTGCTTGGTGTGATTGATATGCATTGTTATACTTGATATGTTGTACATGTTATTCTCTCAGTAAAGATCCTAGAGTATATTGAATTAATGCTCAAAAATTAACATGGTATCAGATCTAACCTGAGAAGAAGACATTGTGCAGTGGCGGAAACTAGGGTTTCTTGTTTATTGGGTTTCTCTCCACAGATTTTGGAAAGGCAGCAAGGTAGATTGTGTCACCTACCCAAATTTTGAGAATAAGTATTTTTGTTATTATCCTTTTTGCAAAATACCTTGTGCTAAATTACAATTACAAAGTTTTGAAATTATGACCAATTTGGGTGAAAAATGAATGTAACGACTCATTATTATTATTTAATAAATAAAAATGGAGACAAACACTCAAGAAAGCTGTTACAAGAGTGTTCACTGGCCCACTAGGAGGAATGGAAGCTGCAAGAAGGCATGGGACAAATGGCATCATTTTCACTCTACCATTAGTTGTTGGTTATGGGATAACTCCCCCTAAAATTATGGCATTTCCTCTCCAGGTGGAGAGAGGTGAGCAGGTAGCTCACTAATGACCAATTATTTACCAAAAAAGACCTAGGAAGCCTGTAAAGAGGGCAATTCGAATTGAGCAGGGAGCTCTTAGAATGTTTTCTGCAAAACATTTCCTCATGTGCATCAGGTGATGCCTAAGAGATTCGAATGGGGAGGCTGTGGAGAGTGCAAGTATAAGTCTGCAGATATCCTAAGAAGGACAAACCAGAGGTACTGGTACAGGTCCCCTTTGACTACTAAGCCTGTAAGGTTGGAGAGGTTTCTTGCCGCTACAAGTGGAGGTCCTAAGCTTCTGAAGTTTCTTCCTCCTAATGGATCAGGGAACAGGCTCGAGGGTCCTAAGACAGGCCTTTTGGTTGTTTGGGAGCAGGTTGGGTGGAACAGGCTTCTTGGGTGATTTGTTTCTCCTACCATTTTTAGGTTTTACATTTTTCTATGTTTTTCCAGTTTCATGAAACCCTTCAGTAATTAGTTTAGAAATATTATTAATGATCAGTAGCAATAAAATGTCTAAAGTTTTGATTTTAAAATTTAATTGTTGAACTGATAAAATGACTTCTCTGCATTTTTCCCCATGCGTGAGGCTGCATCGTACTCCAGTACAGAAAGGTAGCATTAAATCTGCTCAGCATAATAATAATCTACTCTTAACCTAGAAAGACACACATGCAAAGATCTATATTCCAAGTATTACATTTTCTAAATAATTTAGCAGGCTACAAATTAAATCTCTGCACACACCACTCACATATTTTTTTTTCATTCTGGAAAACAAATATTTCATTTTTTTTTGTATAAAATAACTCTGATCACATTCCCTCCTCATCAAGTATCCATGAATTTAATTAATAGTCGCAAGAAAGACCATTGGCATTAGACAGTGATATTTTCTCCCCCTATAAGTTTCATTTCTTTTTGCAACCCGTAAGAACAATTATGCATTCAAATAAAAAAGCCATGATTCACAGCATCCGCACACAGACACCCCATAAATATTTCTTTCTTAGATACATTCTGAATTTCACACATTCATACCCTATCTCGATCTTTCTCTTCTTTTTTCTACGGAAGCTAAGTATGGTTTCAAGGACGCTGTAAGCACTGACACGACCGAACCCTAGGAAGCACGGTATCCTATCTCTGTCGTATTTTCCAGCTAAACAAATACAAAAAAAAAACCACAATCTATGCATCGATCTGAGCATACAAACAAAGCTTTTAACTTCAATAATTCCACCAAACCAACAAATCGCAGTTACATCGAATACCCATCTAAACCTTCAACCCTAGAATTAAAATCAATGAACAATTACATGCAAGCCGAGATCCAGACTTTGGTTCGTTTTTCCCTTTCCATTACTAGCATGGGTGCATCGAAATTTCACAGTAGGGTTTTCAGTTTCAAACAAAACAAAATCGGTGGCTTCACCACCATTCACATTCAAGTTCCAAAATTCCATTATCAATTCATAGACATGCAAACCCAAAAGAGCACGGTGGCTACATATAGAACACAGTGGCATAATTTACTTTCTTTACATCAAACAAAATACTTCACAGTTGTCATTTTCGAATCTAACAACATTGACTAACGACCCCGGGAGTTACCCCAGACCACCATTGTGGCTCAGTCTAATTGTTCAAACATTTTCCAAACGCACGATAACAAAATAATGGTAGTTCTGCATTCACAATGCCAAGAGCGAGCTAAAAACCTCGGCTCTCCAGTTTTGGCGCCACCATAAAATGTATGGGACAAGTCATATTATAAGTGCAAACAGTCCATAGGGTTTAACCCTAGATATCCAAACAAACAACATTAAATAAAACGGTGGAGTAACGATTCCGACAGACCCCAGACTACCCTATACATTTTTTGGTGTCGAGGGTTCCAAACTTAGACACCCAGCTAACGCCGTCGAGCCACTAGTTTCCCAACCCACAGTGACGAACATTCAACAACAAAAATGTGAAGGGCACCTGTGGGGTGCAAGGACCACCGGAACTTACCAGGTTTCGGACGCATCCTCTCTCCAACTTTGCTATCGTTACCCATAGAGCGATACCTTCCAAGCATGATATGAAGGATTACCAACTAATGAAAACGATAGAAGAAGAACGTATAAACACAACAAAACTATCATTTAGTTCCTTCTTACCTTTAGACCGAGCTCAATAGATTTGAATGGCTTCGACAGTCGTTCACCAAACTCGACATCGAGGACGCTACTGCATTAAAAATTTGAACCATGAACTTCCACACAGATAGGAGTTGTATCTTCTTACAACACCATTGCCAAACTAGAGTGCTATCGCACTATATATGCAACTATAACACCCTTGCGCAGAGGTCTACGGTTCGAGACCGAGGAAGGAAATCCTCCCTCCACCATTTCGAAAAACCCCAAATCGCCCAACAGCCTCGTGGCTCTACAAACACAAACACGAATGACTGAAACACTAACTTTCCCACTTTACCAATGCAGGGTTTGGAAATCACTTTTGGCCACATATCTCACAGAGATCGATAGTGGATAGCTGCCTCCAGGGCACGTCTATATTTGCACCCAGCTGCATTAATTGCCTCATTAAATTATCACTCCTACCAAAGTTGTCAATAGACTCATGCGAGAGCCAAAGCATTGCACAGCTCAGATTCAAGGTAACACTACCAACAATTGCGGGCACGTGACACCAGCCAACTCGGCCTCCACATCACTTCACACATTCTCCAGACTTAAATTCGACAGTTGGAAGTCTATACATCACCACCCGGTCACGATCGAAACCTTAGCAAGCCATTCCATGGTTGCATTATATTGATCGAGCGCAAAAGTTCATAGTCAATACATTGGACATGAACCTGTAATAAATTCCATACATCATACAAATATTTTGGATGCATTGTTACACCCCAATTTTTAAACTTAGGAAAATAATTCAGACTATATTACCATTGCATTTAGAAGTAGTGCCATATACATTGTATATTTCATACATAGGATCAGAATTCTCAACCCATAATAAGAGCTGGAATGTAAAGTGTAGACATTTAACACAACGTTAGTATGCTAACCATACAAATCCATTGGATAGGTAAGTACCTCAGATACGAATTGGATAGACGACATCATGCACGGTAATGACAAAAGTTCATAACACTAGATTGTAGACCACACATATAATATCACAGCGTAATTAACCAAATAATGAATTCAGGGCTTAGGAAAGTCTAAATAGAACCAAGACAGAACGATAAGCTCAGCAGCATAAACAATAGATTTACAAGCTTTTCAAATAGCCTCGGTGTTGGATTTTGGCCTCATTAAAAACATCTTTTAGTTTCGCAATAGTAGTTACAACTTTCAACAATTACCTGGGCGACGCGAAATTATACCACCGGGAAATGGTATAGCATACAAACTAGGAGAAGAACCATTTAGCCAAACCCCCAGTAACTGGTTTCGCAAAAAGACAATTAAACTTTCTAATCACACATTGACTATAAATGGATAAGAATTTGTACTTGTATTGCCCGTGACACTAAATTTCTTACCTGCGACCCTACACATGAGAAAGGGAACGCAAATGCCTTAGCTAAACGTAGCTAAGTAAGCTCCAGGGTAACCCGCAAGGACCACCCTTTCATCATCATCAAAAAGCAACTGTCAGAACATTGTTATCAAACTCTTTCGCAAATATTATTCCAAAAAGAAATCAGAGAATGTCGCAAGATGAAAAGTCACATCACATATGTAGTAAATGATTTCTTACGTTGCAATAATTAATTTTTCTTTCGCATTTATGACTCATTAATGTTGACCATACAAACATTTAATATTTTCCGTAATGAATATTAAATGTTGTTTAAAAAAAAAAATTATAATTGACTGGATGTTACATGTGGTATCAGAGCTCATGTTCGAACTCTAGGCCTAAAGACGGTCCCAGAAACATGCAAACAAAAAATTTATGACTGCAAAAATTATTTTTTTCTAACTCCAATTTAATTTATTTTGTTGCATACAGAAAATTATTCTAATTTACAGGTATGGGAGGATCGGCTAAACATGTGGGGGACAGATTTCCGCCAAATAAACATAGTACGGAACAGCAATTCCATGGCAATCTGGGCAACAATTCATCAGAATTATTACGTTCCTTTCAAGAATTGAAAACGGAGATAAGATTAGTGAAATAGGACAACGAAAGAATCATGAGAACACAAGAAGAGTTGAAGCAAGTACTGTTCGACCAATACCCAATGTATGAACAGGAAGTGGAATGAACTTCCAAAACTGAAGAGTTACCTCAGGAAGGCAAGGATAAGCAAACAAAAACAGTTGATGAAAACAGCAACTCAACATCATCAAGAACTACCAAACATCCACGTAAAAAGAAGCAAAACTTTTCTAGTGACAGCAGTCAGGAATATTTCAAGCCAAAGCGGAAAAGAAGTAAACAATATAAACATATATCCGGTGAATTCAAGGAAATCAAACCCCCAACTTTCAATGGTGAGACAGAGAAGGGAGAGACAGCGGAGGCATGGCTGTCCGACATGAAAAAGTATTTCCAGATCTATGACTATTCGGAATCCTTAAAGGCAAAAATGGCAATTTATAATCTAATAGGAAAGGCAGATATTTGGTGGCAAGACCTCAAAAGGGTAAAAGGCATAAAAGACCGAGATGTGAGTTGGAGTACTTTTAAAAGATACTTCAAGAAGAAATTTTTATCTGGACAGTACTATGAGGAGAAGTCCAAGGAATTCTATGATCTAAAGCTGGGAACGATGAACATGAAAGAGCTTAACCGCAAGTTTCTGAGTTTGCTAAGGTATGTGTTGTACATGATGGAAGAAAAACCAAAAATTTAGAGATACCTGAGCTGCCTACCCTTTAACATCAAGGACAGGATAGAGTACGATATCCCTAAAACATTGGAAGAAGCCATGAGGAAAGCGACTTTTTGCTTCAACCAGAATGGGAAAAGAGAAGGGGTGCCTAGCTGGAAAAATCCAAGACCCAATCACTTTGAACAGAAAAAGAAAAATTTTAGATATGGTGGGAATTCTGGATTCCAGAGGAAAAATTTTCAGAATCGAAGTTTTCAAGGGAACAGTTTCAGAAATAATCAACAGCAGAAATTTGCAGCACCCCGAAATATTCCCAGTGTTGCCAGAACCAATGAACAGAAACCACCTATAAAATGCTTCGAGTGTCAAGGACCTCATTTTTCCTCGGACTATCCTCTTAAGAAACGGACAACTAACCATATTCACTCCGTACAATCAAAAGCTACTGTGGGAGATTTGGCGAGGGAGGTACCCAAAATTAGTGCAGCATTAGACAACCGGCAAGCAGAACACCAAGTCTCCATGGTAGAGGTTGAAGGTATGCTACAAAACCATCCTGTTTCTATTTTGATTGACCCTGGTGCTAGTCTAAACTATATATCACCAGTTATTACAGAAAGTCTCAAGTTGAAAACAGAAAAATTCAATAAATCCTGGTTAGTTAGGTTAGCGACAGGAACAAAGAGGAAGGTTTCTGATTTTGTGGAAAATTGTGCTTTATCTATGAATCAACTAACAATGCAGGTTAAGTTAAATATTTTTCCATTAGGATCATATGATATCCTAATCGGTATGCACTGGTTAGAAACCCATCGTGTCATTCTAAATTGTTATGAAAAAAGTTTCCTTTGTTTGGATGATGAGGGAAGGACAGCAGAGGTGAAGGGAATTCCTAGAAAAACATCCGTTAGACAGATTTTAGCCATGCAAGTAAAAAGGATAGTCAGAAAAGGGTGTCAGATGTTTGTAGTAAATGTGGTGCATGATGAGTTAAGTACCAAGGAGGACAAACTGAAAATAGAAGACATACCTGTCTTAAAGGATTTCCAAGATATTTTTCCTGAAGAAATCCAGGAATTACCTCCCAAAAGGGACCTGGATTTTACTATCGAATTAATACCAAGTGCAGTACCAAGTTCTAAAGCCCCATACCGGATGAATATACTAGAACAAAATCAGTTAAAATCTCAATTGAAGGAGCTGATCGATAAAAAGTATATAAGACCCAGCGTATCTCCTTGGGGAGCACCAGTCATTTTTGTTAAGAAGAAGGATGGTACCCTAAAACTTTGCATAGATTATCGTCAACTAAATAAAATGATGATCAAAAATAGATATATGTTACCCCGCATTGACGATCTATTCGATCAGCTATGCGAAGCAACGATATTCTCGAAGATTGATTTACAGTCCAGGTACCATCAGGTTCGTGTGAAGGTTGAAGACATTTTTAAAACAGCCTTTAGAACTCGTTATGGACATTATGAGTTCATTGTCATGCCATTTGGGTTGACTAATGCCCCTACTATATTTATGTGTTTGATGAACAAAATTCTGCACAAATACTTAGATAAGTTCACAGTTGTGTTTATCGATGACATTTTAGTATACTCTAAGAGCAAGGAAGAGCATGATGAACATCTACACATCATTTTGCAAGTCTTGAGGGACCACCAGTTGTATGCTATGTTCAGCAAGTGTGAATTATAAAAAGATAAAAATCAATATTTAGGACACATAATCTCTGAAGAAGGGATTTCAGTCGAACCCGCCAAGATAAAGGCCATTAATGAATAGCCGGTTCCTAAATATGTGACGAACGTGTGATCATTTATGGGTATTACTGGTTACTACAGAAAATTCCTTGAAGGGTTTTCAAGGATTGCAAACCCCATAACCTCTTTGCAGAAGAAGGGAAAGAAGTTTGTCTGGGATCATAAATGTGTGGACAGTTTTAAAAGGTTAAAGGAATTACTGACTTTAGTGCCTATTTTGAGGATTACAGATCCTAGTAAATATTTTGTAGTATGTACAGACGCATGTAATGATGGGCTTGGAGGAGTCCTAACACAGGAGGGACATGATGTAGCCTATGAGTTTAGAAAGCTGAAAATGCATCAAAAAACCTATTCTACTTACGATCTAGAATTGTTAGCAGTAATTCATGCCTTGAAAATGTGGCATCACCACCTTGTTGGCAGAAAATTCACCTTGATGACAGATAACATGGGACTGAAATATTTATTAGATCAAACAAATTTGAATGCTAGACAAGCTAGATGGCTAACCAATCTGAGTGAATATGATTTCGAAATTCAACACATTAGAGGGAAAGAGAATAAGGTCATTGATGCATTAAGTCATAACGCAAGAATACATTTTATTTCAACTATCATCACATACGCAACAGATTTGGAAAAACAGATTTTTGAAGGCATTAAAGAAGATGAAGAGTACATAAAATTACAGGAAAGGACAGCAGAAAACAATTCTGAAAATTCTATAACATATTTTAGTTTGAAGGAAAATGGCTTATTGCTATACAAAAACAGACTGTATGTACCAAGCGCACCAGCAGTAAAAATTATGATTTTGGATGAGATGCACAAAAGCCACTACTCCTGCCACTCGGGTTATTAGAAAACCATCACCATGGTACGAAAAGAGTACTATTGGCCTAGAATGAAGGATGAAGTAGCAGAATATATAGCTAAGTGTTTTGACTGTCAAAAGTAAAGGTGGAACACCAGTACCCTGCGGGATTGCTACAGCCATTGCCTATACCCAGCTGGAAATGGGAAATCATAAGTATAGATTTCATCACTGGTTTACCAAAGAATCAGAAACGGCACGACTCCATCATGGTGGTAGTGGACAAACTTAGCAAGGTATCCCATTTTATCCCTGTCAAAACTACCCATAAAGCTCCTGACATTGCAGAAATTTTTATGAAGCAGATTTACCGACTGCATGGGATACACAAGGTGATAGTTTCAGACCGATATTCAAAGTTCACGGGAAATTTTTGGAGGTCTTTGTTTAAGGGGTTAAATACCACCTTCAATTTCAGCACCGTGTTTCATCCGCAAACAGATGGGAAAACTGAAAGGGTGAACCAGATATTAGAGGACATGCTCAGGATGTACGTTAAGGATCGGCCTGGTAAGTGGGAGGACTACTTGCAACTATCCAAGTTTGCGTATAACAATCACTACCATGCCTCAGCCAAGCTTAGCCTATTTGAAATTCTTTACGGCAGGAAATGTAACAAACCTGTTTCATGGAGTGACCCAGTTAGTAGAGTCACTCTAAGGCCTGAATTTTTGCAGGAGTTAGAGCTAATCGTTAAGAAGGTACAAGGAAATCTTAAAGCTGCCTAGGATCGACAAAAAAGTCAAGCAGACCTTAAAAGAACTCATAAAGAGTTCCAGGTTGATGAGCATGTTTTTCTCAAGGTAAGGCTGAAAAAGAGTTCATTAAAGTTGGGAAGCTATGCCAAACTGGCACCGAGGTATTGTGGTCCTTTCGAAATCCTGTCAAGAGTTGGACCTGTGGCATATCAATTAGCCCTACCTTCAAACGTCAAAATCCATAATGTTTTTCACATTTCATTTTTAAAGAAATATGTGCATGATCTTACTCATGTTGTAAATTGGAATAATGTTCAGGTGGAACAAGGCGGCGATTTTCCGATGGAACCAGACTGTATTCTCACAAGGAAGGAAACTCTGCTCCAGAACCGCACCATTGGCCAAGTAAAGGTGCAATGGAAACACTTTAGCCCAGCAAAGGAAACCTAGGAGTTGGAGGGTAGTATGCGGGCTGCATACCCAACTCTATTTCAGGAACACTCAAGGAGTGAATAAAGCAACATCAAGGATGATGTTGAGACTTAAGGGGGGGTGTATGTCACCTTCCCAAATTTTGAGAGTAAGTATTTTTGTTATTATCCTTTTTGCAAAATACCTTGTGCTAAATTACAATTACAAAGTTTTGAAATTATGACCAAATTGGGTGAAAAATGAATGTAATGACTCATTATTATTATTTAATAAATAAAAATGGAGACAAACACTCAAGAAAGCTATTACAAGAGTGTTCATTGGCCCACTAGGAGGAATGGAAGCTGCAAGAAGGCATGGGATAGATGGCAGCATTTGCACTCTACCATTAGTTGTTGGTTATGGGACAACTCCCCCTAACATTATGGCATTTCCTCTCCAAGTGGAGAGAGGTGAGCAGGTAGCTCACTAATGACCAATTATTTACCAAAAAAGACCTAGGCAACCTATAAAGAGGGCAATACCAATTGAGCAGGGGGCTCTTAGAATGTTTTCTGCATAACATTTCCTCGTGTGCATCAGGTGATTCCTGAGAGACTCGAATGGGAAGGCTGTGGAGAGTGCAAGTATAAGTCTGCAGATATCCTGAGAAGGACAAACCAGAGGTGCTGGTACAGGTCCCCTTTGACTGCTAAGCGTGTAAGGCTGGAGAAATTTCTTGCTGCTACAAGTGGAGGTCCTAAGCTTCTGAAGTTTCTTCCTTCTAGTGGATTAGGGAATGGGCTTAGGGGTCCTAAGACAGGCCTTTTGTCTATTTGGGAGCAGGTTGGGTGGAACAGGCTTCTTGGGTGATTTGTTTCTCCTACCATTTTCAGGTTTTACATTTTTCTGTGTTTTTCCAGTTTCATGAATCCCTTCAATAATTAGTTTAGAAATATTATTAATGATCAATAGCAATAAGATGTCTAAAGTTCTGATTTTAAAATTTAATTACTGAACTGATAAAATGACTTCTCTTCATTTTTCCCCGTGCGTGAGGTTGCATCGTACTCCAGTACAGAAAGGTAGCATTAAATCTGCTCAACATAATACTTATCTACTCTTAACCTAGAAAGACAAACATGCACAGATCTATATTCCAAGTATTACATTTTCTAAATAATTTAGCAGGTTGCAAATTAAATCTCTGCACACACCACTTACATATTTTTCATTCTGGAAAACAAATATTTCATTTTGTTTTGTATAAAAGAATTCTGATCACATTCCCTCCTCATCAAGTGTCCATGAATTTAATTAACAGTCGCAAGAAAGACCATTGGCATTAGACAGTGATATTTTCTCCCCCTATAAGTTTCATTTCTTTTTGCAACCCATAAGAACAATTACGCATTCAAATAAAAATACCATGATTCACAGCATCCGCACACAGACACCCCATAAATATTTCTTTCTAGATACATTCTGAATTTCACACATTCATACCCTATCTCGATCTTTCTCTTTTTTTTTTTCTACGGAAGCTAAGTATGGTTTCAAGGATGCTGTAAGCATTCACACGACCAAACCCTAGGAAGCATGGTATCCTAACTCTGTCGTATTTTTCAGCTAAACAAATACAAAAAAAAACCACAATCTATGCATCAATCTGAGCATACAAACAAAGCTTTTAACTTTCAAGAAGTACACCAAACCAACAGCTCGTAGTTACATCAAATACCCATCTAAACCTTCAACCCTAGAATTAAAATCAATCAACAGTTACATGCAAGCCAAGATCCGGACTCTGGTTCGTTTTTCCCTTTCCATTACTAGCATGGGCGCATCGAAATTTCACAGTAGGGTTTTTATTTTCAAACGAAACAAAATCGGTGGCTTAACCACCATTCATATTCAAGTTCCAGAATTCCATTATCAATTCACAAACATGCAAACCCAAAAGAGCACGGTGGCTACATATAGAACACAGTGGCATAGTTTTGTTTTCTTTACATCAAACAAAATACTTCACAGTCGTCATTTTCGAATCTAGCAACATTGACGAACAACCCCGGGAGTTACCCCAGACCACCATTGTGGCTCATTCTAATTGTTCAAACATTTTCCAAACACACAATAACAAAATAATGGTAGTTCTGCATTCATGACGCCAAGAGCGAGCTAAAAACCTCGGCTCTCCAGTTTTGGCGCCACCATAAAATGTACGGGACAAGTCATATTATAAGTTCAAATAGTCCATAGGGTTTAACCCTAGATATCCAAACAAACAACATTAAATAAAATGGTGGAGTAACGATTTCGACAAACCCCAGACTACCCTATACATTTTTCGGTGTCGAGGGTTCTAAACTTAGACACCCAGCTAACGTCGTAGAGCCACTAGTTTCCCAACCCATGGCGATGAACATTCACCAACAAAAACGTGAAGGGCACCTATGGGGTGCAAGGACCACCGGAACTTCCCAGGTTTCGGACACATCCTCTCTCCAACTTTGCTATCATTACCCATGGAGCGATACCTGCCAAGCATGATAGGAAGGGTTACCAACTGATGAAAATGATAGAAGAAAAACGTATAAACATAATGAAACTATCATTTAGTGCCTGCTTACCTTTAGACCAGGATCGATAGAGTTGAATGGCTTCGACAGTCGTTCACCAAACTCGACACCAAGGACGCTACTGCATTAAAAAGTTGAACCATGAACTTCCACATAGATAGGAGTTGTATCTTCTTACAACACCATTGTCGAACCAGAGTGCTATGGAACTGTACATGCAACTGTAACACCCTTGCACAGAGGTCTATGGTTCGAGACCGAGGAAGGAAATCCTCCCTACACCATTTTGAAAAACCCCAAATCGCCCAGCAGCCTAACAGCTCTACAAACGCAAACACGAATGACTGAAACACTAACTTTCCCACTTTACCAACGCGGGGTTCGGATATCACTTTCGGCCACAGATCTCACAGAGATCGACAGTGGATAGCTGCCTCCAGGGCATGTTGATATTTGCACCCATCTACATTAACTGCCTCATTAAATTATCACTCCTACCAAAGTTGTCAGTAGACTCATGTGAGAGCTGAAGCATTGCACAGCTCGGATTCAGGGTAACACTACCAACAATTGCAGGCACATGACACCAGCTAGCTCGGCCTCCACATCACTTCACACATGCTCCAGACTTAAATTCGACAGTTGGAAGTCTATACATCACCACCCAGTCGCGATCAAAACCTTAGCAATCCATTCCATGGTTGCCTTATATTGATCAAGCGCGAAAGTTCATAGTCAATACATTGGACATGAACCTGTAATAAATTCCATACATCATACGAATATTTTGGATGCATTGTTACACCCCAATTTTTAAACTTAGGAAAATAATTCGAACTATATTACCATTGCATTTAGAATTAGTGCCATATACGTTGTAGATTTCATACATAGGATAAGAATTTTCAATCCATAATCAGAGCTAGAATGCAAAGTGTAGACATTTAACATAATGTCAGTATGCTAACCATACAAATCCATTGGATAGATAAGTACCTCAGATATGAATTGGATAGATGACATCATGCACGGTAATGACAAAAGTTCATAACACTAGACTGTAGACCACACATATAATATCACAACATAATTAACCAAATAATGAATTCAGGGCTAAGGAAAGTCTAAATAAAACCAAGACAAAACGATAAGCTCGGCAGCATAAACAATAGATTTACAAGCTTTTCAAATAGCCTCAGCGTTGTATTTTTGCCTCATTAAAAACATCTTTTAGTTTCGCAATAGTAGTTACAGCTTTCAACAATTACCTAGACGATGGGAAATTATACCATCGGGAAATGGTACAGCATACAAACTAGGAGAAGAACCATTTAGCCAAACCCCTGGTAACTGGCTTCGCAAAAAGACAATTAAACTTTCCAATCACACATTGACTATAAATGGATAAGCATTTGTACATGTATCGCCAATGACACTGAATTTCTTACCTGCGACCCTGCACATGAGAAACGGGATGCAAATGCCTTAGCTAAACGCGGCTAAGTATGATCCAGGGTACCCCACAAGGACCACCCTTTCATCATCATCAAAAAGCAACTGTCAAAACATTGTTATCAAACTCTTTCACAAATATTATTCCAAAAAGAAATCAGAGAATGTCACAAGATGAAAAGTCACATCACATATGTAGTAAATGATTTCTTACATCGCAATAATTAATTTTTCTTCCGCATTTATGACTCATTAATGTTGACCGTACAAACATTTAATATTTTTCGTAATGACTATTGAGTGTTGTTTAGAAAAAAAAAAAAATTCTAATTGACGGGATGTTACAGATTGACTCTACTCATCAAGGAGAATCTTTCTGTCCAATCAGAATTCAATTATGAGCACTTCCATTTTTTGCCCTAAAAATTAGGGTTTCCACAAAAAAAGGAATTTCTGAAATATGAGGACATAGCTGGAAGCTCCTTGGAAAAATCAAATTTTAGAGCTATGGATCGAGATATTTTGGTTGGGTAAAGCTCTGGGAAACTCAAACCCTAATTCAGGGTCCTCCCTAGTGAATCCATGAAGACTAAACGGCAATTCTAAAGGGTGAAACTTTGCAGATTTCAAATTCTGAATATACCAGGCTGATCAACTCATCAAGGCGCATCTTTCTATCCTTTAAGAAAGTTGAAATTCACATTTTGAATTTTTAGGGTTTCTTTGACAAACCCTAATCTGGCACCAGATCCAAATTTCTGCAAATCAAGTGGTAAGACCTAAATCTTTTCTATTTCCATTTGAAGTACTCTTTAAGATGTCTCACCACACCAAGCTTGAGGATAAGCTTGAAGGGGCTGATAAATTCCAAGCATGGAAGTATAGGATTGGGTTAATCCTGGAAGAAAATGAATTGGATACTTACATAAGTTCTGAGGTCCTTGTCCGAGAGGAAGAAGAGGCTAAGGCCTTACATAAGAAGAACTTGGTCAAGGCAAAGAGGATCATTGCTGATTCTATCAAAGACCATCTCATACCACATGTGTCATCTTTAAAGACACCCAAGGAGATGTTTGATTCCCTAACCAAGTTGTTTGAAGGGAAGAACATAAATCAGAAGATGACTCTATGGAACCAATTGAAAGGGGTAAATCTTCAAAATGGAGAGACCATTCAATCCTATTTCTCTATGGTATCTCAGATCAAGGAACAACTCGAAGCTGTGGAAGAAGTGGTGGAGAATGGTGAAATTGTTATGACCACTTTGAATGGCCTACCTAGGTCATGGGATTCCTTTATCCAAGGAATCTGTGCAAGAAGAAAACTAATCTCCTTCAATAGACTGTGGGAAGAATGCTCACAAGAAGAAGCAAGGCTAGTGGCCCGAGAAGAAAAGATGGGGAATGAAGATCAAGCTCTCACAGCTCACACCAACAAAGGAAAGCCCAAGAGAGAGCCATCTCATTTCAAGAAATCTTCCCACCACCATTAGCATAAAGAGAAGAGAATATGTTTTACATGTAATGAGAAGGGACATATTGCTATAAATTGTCCCAAGAACAAAAAGGACAACAACAACTTCAACAAGAAGAAGAAGGGCACCAAAAGGAGGTACCATGCTCATGTTGCTGAGGATGATGAACCCCCCAAGAAGAAGGCTAGGGAAAAAAGTGATGCTTCATCAAGTGAAGATGAATATGTTCTAATCTCTGCTCTCACAGGTACTATCTCTCATGGATGTAATGATTGGATTATTGATAGTGGGGCTTCCAAACACATGACTGGGTTTAAAGAATATTTTGTAAATCTATCTGAACATGAGTCACCCCATAAAGTAAAACTTGGGGATGACTATCAATATCCCATCAAGGGAAGTGGTGAAGCCTCCTACAACCTAGACTCTAGAAAATCTTTGAAGATGAAAGATGTACTATATGTACCTGGGCTCAAGAAGAACCTACTCTCCATATCTGCATTGGATGCAAAAGGCATGAGGGTTTCATTTGTAGATGGCTAAGTCCTAATGTGACCAAAGGGTAAAACTATAGATGATGCAGTGGTGATTGGAGAGCAAGAGGGAGGATTGTACAAATTGAAGGGACAACCTAAACAAGCCATGGTACATGAATCCATGGAGCCAAGTGAACTTTGGAATAGAAGGCTTGCGCATGTGCACTACAGAGCACTACCAATTGCGAGTAAAGAAGTAGAGGGTCTTCCTGAAATCAAGACAAAGCATGAAGGTGTTTGCAAAGGATGTGCAAAAGGAAAGAACATTAAGAAGGCATTTCCAAGCAATGAAAGTAAAGCAAAATAAATCTTGGAAACTATCCACTCCGATGTATGCGGTCCGATGTCATCAAGTTCTCTGAGTGGGTATGTATAGTATGTCTCTTTCATTGATGATTTCTCTAGGAAGACCTGGGTTTACTTCTTAAAGAAAAAAGATGAAGTATTTGATCAATTCAAGGAATTCAAAGCATTGATGGAAAATCAAACTGATAAGAAGATCAATACCTTCAGATCCGATAATGGCGGAGAATTCACTTTAGGTGATTTCAAGAAGCTATGCAGTGATTCAAGTATTAAGAGGGAGTTGACTACTCCCTACGATCCACAAAAAAATGGAGTTGTAGAAAGGAAGAATAGAATTATCATGGAAGCAGCAAGAGCAATGCTTCATGACCAAGATCTTCCTATGCATCTATGGGCAGAAGTAGCTAGGACATCTGTGTATGTGCAGAATAGAACACCTCACAAGATATTGGACAACAAGACATCAGAAGAGGTCTTTTCTAGTAAGAAACCTGAAGTCGGCCATCTCATAATATTTGGTTGTCCAGTATATACTCATGTTCCAAAGGAAAAGAGAACTAAGCTAGATCCTTCAGGAAATAAGGGCATCTTTGTGGGGTACAATGAAAGCTCGAAGGCTTACAGAATATACTTTCCAGGGTTCAAGAAGATTGATGTCAGTAGGGATGTAACATTTGATGAGAACTCAGCTTATATCAAATCAATAAAGACACCTGTTGAAGATCATGAAGAACCAAAGGAAATTAGACTTCAAGATACCACTATGAATGAAGCAACCCATGAAATTAAAGATCCACAAAAACCTATAGATCCACCCCGTGAGAAGATCTCTCACAAGAGGAAACCTGCATGGGCTAGAGAGCTCATCCAAGATGCAAAAAGATATGGTATTCCAGAAGAGGAACACAGAGAAAGGAAGAGGACAAGGTCACACACTAGCTATGTTTCCCTACTCTGTGACATTATGAACAAAGAACCTTCCAGTTATGAAGAGGCAGTGGAAAAGAAATAATGGAAGGATGCCATGGTTGAGGAATACCAATCGATCATGAAGAATGATGTTTGGGATGTGGTACCAAGACCAGAAGGTAAGTCTATTGTGACTTCCAAATGGATCTATAAGATCAAGCATGCTGCAAATGGTAGCATAGAGAAATACAAGGCAAGATTTGTAGCTCGTAGCTTCTCTCAGAAAGATGGAATAGACTATGAAGAGACCTTTGCTCCTGTATCCAGATACACTTCTATCAGAACAGTACTTGCTCTGGCTACAGTGATGAAATGCAAGATACACTAGATGGATGTCAAGACAGCTTTCTTGAATGGTGTAGTCGAAGAGGAAGTGTATGTGGAGCAGCCACTTGGTTTTGAAACACATGACAGAAAGTCATATGTGTACAGGTTGAAGAAAGCCTTGTATGGCTTGAAGCAAGCTCCTAGGACTTGGTATGGTAGGATGGACAGTTTTCTATCTAGTTTGGGGTTTACCAAGAGTAAAGTGGATTCCAACCTTTACTACAAGGTTGAGGAAGGCAATCCTATGATTCTACTCTTGTATGTGGATGACCTATTTGTTACGGGTGAGGATAGACTGATTGCCGACACAAAGAGGAAGCTTGCTATCGAGTTAGAGATGAAGAACTTGGGGATGATGCACTACTTTCTAGGTATGGAGGTGTGACAAAGTTCATATGGAATATTCCTTGGACAAGGGAAGTATGCAGTAGAAATCCTAAAGAGGTTTGGGATGATGGACTGCAAGGCCATGGCCACACCTATGGCTTCAAACCTGAAGCTTCTGTGTGATGCTTCATCTGATCCAATTGATGTCATAGTGTATCGTCAAATGATTGGGTCCTTGATGTACCTGATGAACACGAGACTAGATATTTGCTTTGCGGTGAACACATTGAGCCAGTTCCTGACGGATCCTAGAAGTGTTCACCTGGTTGCTGTAAAGTAGATTATGAGGTACCTGAAAGGTACAATTGATTATGGGATCAAGTATGATGCGAATAAAAATTTTAATATGCAAGGTTATGTTGATTCAGATTGGGCAGGCAGTGTTATAGATAGGAAGAGCACTTCTGGGTGCTGCTTAAGCATAGGATCAGGAGTGATCTCTTGGTTTAGCAGGAAGCAGTCCTGCGTAGCACTGAGTACAGCCGAAGCAGAGTATGTTGCATCTTGTTCGGCTAGTTGTGAGGCAGTATGGCTGAGGAAGCTACTGTCTGAGTTATTTGATCTCCCATTGGATGCTACTGGTATCTATTGTGACAACCAGAGTTGTGTGAAGCTGTCTGAGAACCCGGTGTTCCATGACAGGTTGAAGCACATTGAGATCAAATATCACTATATCAGGGATATGGTGCAGAGAGGAGCATTGAAGCTCTTGTATATTGCGACAGATGAGCAGGTTGCAGATGTGTTGACGAAACCACTAGCCAGAGTGAAGTTTGAGTACTTCAGAGAGAGGCTTGGTGTTCTTCAGGTTGATGACACTTCGAGGAAGAAGTGATGGACACATTTGCAGGAGCCATTCTTGGCATGGTGAGAGGAGGATCGTTCCCATGGCTATGGATGTAAGTGCTGGATGATGAGCATCAGGATGATGCTCCAGTTACTGCTCTGTATGCATCATGTTGGATGCATGTTATGATCAGGTGGATCATGTATTTGTATATGTACCAGGTGGATACATTGTATGATCAGGATGATCATGGATGATGAGCTTCAGGATGTTGCTCCAGATGATATTTATCAGGTGGATACATTGTATGATTAGGATAATCATGGATGACCAGCTTCAGGATGTTGCTCCAGATGATATGCATCAGGATGATTCTATGATGATGATCAGGATGATCATGTGATGATGTACATCAGGATGATGTATGATGAGTATCAGGTTGATTATCTATGGCCATGGACAGGTTGTGCATATGAGCATGTAAGTTTATCTGGGAGATCCGAAAGGTTGGGCTATGTGCCCGTAATCAGTCCTGGGATGCTCTTTTGAGGCATTGCTCTGGGAGGACATGTAATATTGCCCTGGGAGATCTGATAGGTTGGGCTGTGTGCCCGTAATAAGTCCTGGGATACTCTTTCAAGTTTTTTCCCTATGGCATGTAATGTAGTCCTGGGAGATCCGATAGGTTGGGCTGTGTGCCCGTAATAAGTCCTGGGATGCTCTTTCGAGGTTTTTCCATGACCACATGTAATGTAGTCCTGGGAGATCCGATAGGTTGGGCTGTGTGCCCGTAATAATTCCTGGGATGCTCTTTCGAGGTTGTGTGGTGGAAAATCCTAGATGCGTTCTAGGTCCCATCCAGTATGAAAAAGGACTGGCTCTGTTGCGGAAATCCTAGATGCGTTCTAGGTCCCATCTAGTATGAAAAAGGACTGGCTCTGTGGCAGAAATCCTAGATGCGTTCTAGGTCCCATCCAGTATGAAAAAGGACTGGCTCTGTGGAAGAAATCCTAGATGCGTTCTAGGTCCCATCCAGTATGAAAAAGGACTGTCCCTGTGGTAGAAATCCTAGATTTGTTCTAGGTCACATCCAGCATGAAAAAGGGTTGGCTCTGTGATACATCGAGCATGAAAAAGGGCTGGCTCTATAGATGATGAAGACCTGCAGGTGGTAGGCCTACATCCAGTATGAAAAAGGATTGGCTCTGTAGAAATTCCTATGATGAGTAGATCGGAGATTGATTGAGATAGCAGCAGAAGTGACGATGATGTTGATTCGATGACGATGATTCAGTGATGATGATCTAGAGAAGAGGACTTGTGCTAGAATATCTATGTCGAGAAATACCTTCCTAGTTAAGAGGGAGTGTTGATGTATATGTAACTTCGGAATATATTTCACCTATGTATATTGTACTCCTATAGAGATGTTATTATTCCTCTATACGGAAGTGTCATCATTTGTATTGACAAGTGTCGCAAGTGTCGTAACTTGTTGTGATGGGTTATTAGACCACCAAGTGTGGAGTCAGCCTGAATTAATGTAACCATGGGTTATTAGACTCTTCTAGAGAAGTCGTCCCTGCTAGTGTAATAGGAAAGTTGGGACAAGTATAAATAGACAGCAGGAGATCTCTATTTTTTCATCTCATTATTCACTTCTACATCACTTGGAAAGTGCCGCACTAGTTGAGGAGGAGGAGTAGCTGCTAGGAGAAGACTATCTCTTGTACTTTGGTTGTATCATTTCTCTTTCCATCTCTGAGGAAGTTGTGGGGTTTTTCACCTTTATGGTTTTCCCCAGTGAAACTCTGTGTGTCTATTGTCTCATGTGATTGCTTGGTGTGATTGATATGCATTGTTATACTTGATATGATGTACATGTTATTCTCTCAGTAAAGATCCTAGAGTATATTGAATTAATGCTCAAAAATTAACAAATTCCCTCCTTCCAACTTCCGCTGTAAATAGTAGGGATCCAGACATAAGCTAAGTATAACATATAAAAAAATTTGTCTCGACTTTCATTTTCTGACAAGAAGGATCAGCCACCCCTTCGTTTAGTAGATAATTGTGAACATCTATATCCATCAATTCCCTATATCCAGAATGGAGAACACAAGAAGGATAAACCGACCCTTCTTGCAATCTAGAACTATTATGAAAAGAATATTGGGCAAGAGAAGGGTCTGCTGCCCCTTCATTTATGAGGGAATTATAAATATATTCAACCTACAAAGGCTAGGTCGTCAATTCATGTATATCCAAAATGGTGAACACTGGAAGAATACTGAGCACAAGAAGGGTCAGTTGACCCTTCATTTACGAGAGAAATGTAAAAATATTTAATCTACGAAGGATAGGCTGACAATTCCTAACTTTCGACTTCTATTGTAAATAGTAGGGATCCGTACATCAGCTAAGTTATAACATATAAAAAAATGTTTTTCCCGACTTCCGTTTTCCAACAAGAAGGATCATCCGCCCCTTCGTTTAGTAGATAATTTTGAACACCTATATCCAGAATGGCGAACACAAAAGAAGGGTTGTATGCCCCTTCATTTATGAGGTAATTTTAAAAATAGAACAACTTGAAGAAAGAGCGGTCGCTCTTTCTCTGAGAATATTTCCACTTGCCAGCAAGATGTGTGAAGCAATGTTCCTATGAAATTTATGTTTAGAGTGTCGATATCTACTTTCGCCACTCCTAAAAAACATCCATGGAGGAAGGAGCGGATGCTCTTTCTCCTCAACTTCTACTTCCAACACCCCAAAATAGAAAAACCTAAGGAAAGAGAGACCTCTATTTATCTGACAAAATTTCGACTTGCCAGCAAACTCTTTGAAGCAAATTTTTTATAAAAATTTTTGTTAAAATGTGGATATCTAGTTTCCAGGGTGACACGTGGAACGCTCAGATTGTGACACATGGCATATTTGATTTTTAAAATTAGTTTAAAGATTGTATAAATGAATATTAAGGATATTAATGATACCATTTCAATATAAACATATGGATTTTAGTTATAATAAATCCAATGGAAGAGCACAAACATCGAGGGATAAACCAACAAATCATGCAATAAAAGTGTTAAAATATCACCAAGTGGTGATGAATATTTTGAACTAGATTGGAGTTCCACCATAGACGATGATGAATATGATGATGATAGTGAAGAAGAGGAAACCATTGTGATGCGTAAATCCTGTCAGAAGACAAAGTGAGCCACAAAATCCAAGAGACTAAGTACTTGGAAGCCGAAGATAAAAAGAAAAGGACATATGTAAGTAAAAGATTCATCCAAAAGAAGAAAAGAAACCCTGCATTTCAAAATTTGGCCCACAAATGAAGGAAAATAGCATCAGTGTCACACATATCTATTAGGGATACGGACCGTGTTGACTCTATTTCTAAAGCATATTTTGTAAAACTACCCAAGCATACAAGGTCTCAAAGAAAAGCTTCCATAAATGAAGAGATAGACTGGAGGACTGGAGTGGCTGATATGTTTCAGAAGTTAGGTTTAAGATGCATATCATGGGTTGATACAAATCTGCCTCCAAATTCATATTTTCTGGAAATAGTGTGTTCTGTCAGAATTATAGATGGTAAATCCTAAAAAAAGGTAAATCTAATGACTTTTGCACCATCTAAAGTGGTACCATTTCAATATAAACATATGGATTTCTTAATCACTGAGGAATTGATAGGACACAGGATTTTCGGTCTTTTGAATCCATGACGACTCTTTCAGCTTGGGAATAATTTTTGGCACACCAGGAAATAAAGTCTGGGAAACCTAGGGTTCATTATAGAGAAAAGTGAATAAAATGAAACTTATGAATGTTATGTACATCTATACCCTACTTCTGTAAATCTCCCAACTTTTTTTTAATCTCATTAAATTTGTTTCTAGCCATAATCGTGTCAAACACATCCCCATCCCTGTCGTCAAGAACTTCCTCCAATTTTGCACATCCCCACTTTGAACCCCTACTTCACTCTGATTTTCCATTGAAATAATTGTCTGAAATATATGTAAAAGTCTTGAAAGCCTACCTGGAAGTACATGAGTTGGACAAGAGGTATGCTCTATCATGTTCCAACAGTGCGTGATACGTCCAAATCATTCAATGCCAAATGACAAGTGTCATTTATCTCGTGCACTTTGTCTTTTATAACCCCCCAAAGCGGTTTCACAACCCTAGAAGGTGGTTTCCTTTACCACTTTCTCAACCAGCGAAATGGCACTGTATCAGCACGTGGCGGGTGGTTTTAGATTTCACAACGCCCCACCACTTCCTTTGTTCACGCAACTTGGTGATGGGAAATCCTTGTGATCTATTGATCTTCTTGTCGATTGATGGATGACCGTTGATCTCTTTCTCGCTTTAACATTAAGTTAACGATAATTTCGGTAACTTTATTATGTGTTAAATCCCTTGCTTCTTTCTCCAGCGAAAACTATATCCACCGTCAATCTTGTCGCTGCTTTGATCTGAACCATTGATCCA
The DNA here is from genome assembly GCA_027924585.1 of Larix kaempferi. Taxonomy (NCBI): domain Eukaryota; kingdom Viridiplantae; phylum Streptophyta; class Pinopsida; order Pinales; family Pinaceae; genus Larix; species Larix kaempferi. The sequence continues at coordinate 2,277,604 of BSBM01000579.1, read as the reverse complement.
CGAACCTCTTACAAAAACCTCCCTTTTTTTTTTCCAAGGAAAAAGTCGTAATTTTATTTCATTAATGAACAAAATTACATTCTGCACATGTAATAGAATCTCAGAGATCCCTACATTGTCAATATATACTGTCCATATTACTGTCCAAACAGTCCTCCTATCGGAGTACATATGACTGTCATAGATTTATATGACTGTCTATTGTCTCGTACATATCAAAGATATCTGACCAAACAGACCTCCTATACTACAAATATCACAAAACTGTCTCAAAAAAAAAAAAAGCCTATCAGCAGAAATAATTCAGTCCATACAGCTCTAGTATGTAATTACATAAGCAGCCCAGTATTAATTTGTTGTTCTAATCCTCCATACGGTCCACATTGTCCCCAAAGAACGGCCTGTGAGTATAGCTGTAGATACCTTCAGTGGAATGTATCGTGATCCTCCATGTGCCAAAAGGCATAGATTGATTTGTCGATTCTTTAGATAGCAGGTCAGCCATCGCATTCCGCTCCTTGTAGATATGTGTGAATGTAATACAGTTGAAAGCCTGTTTTAACCGTAATACCTCCTCCAATATAGGTGAGAGAACCATTACATTACATTGTGTGATCTCCTTGGCCCATTCAATAACAATCAGAGAATCGCCAAATATCTGGAGAGTTAAACAACCTTGTTCAAGTGCGAAAAGCATCAGTAACTTAAGTGACATCAGTTCAGCGTAGTTATTTGAACCACACCCCAAACCAGCCATTATATGAAAATAATGGGTCTCCGATTTGTGAAGAACTCCACCTCCGCCACATACCGATCGGTGGTTTATGGATGAGCCATCAAAATAAGCCCACGGCATGGATTTATCAATTATTTCCAAGGTCACAGGTCTGATTCGAGTCGCTTTGATAGATGGCTTGTAATGTAGCATAACAGCCACAGCTTGTGCCACGACCTGCTCCAAAGGGACCCGACAATCCTGGAATAAGATCTTATTACGAGTGATCCATATGCCCCAGGCGAGAATACAGGGGACAGCCCGAAACGTTGAATGTTTATGAACTGTCCACCATAGTTGGAAGGCGTCATGAAAGTCCACTCCCCACCAACTCACGTTGAGTTCCAAATGTTTGCAGATGTCGGCCCACACAGCTTGTGTAAAACGACAGTGTACAAAAAGATGTGTGTTTGTCTCGTCCGCTTCCTTACATAGAGGACAGAACCCCGGACCCTGGATGAAACGCTTCTGTAGAATGTCCCATGTCGATGCCTTATTTTCCAATATAGCCCAAGAGAGTAGTTTTGCTTTCCCCGGGCACTTTAGTGTCCACAGATGTTTCCACCACCACACCAAATCCCTGTTATGAATATTCACATTCAGCTGAATATAACCGTGTTTTGGGGTGTATCTACCAGATGGATGGTGTTCCCAGATAAGTTCATCAATCCGATTTGTGAGGCGAATATTTGTGTATCTTAAGTTCCGAATATAATCCTCCCAAGATCCAAGCATGTCATCTGGAATCTCAAGACGCTGTGTAGAGATCCACCCCTGTTGCCATAGAGTGGATGCTTCCGATTGTTCAATATCAGCCAGAAAGTGACAGCCTCTATCTGCCAGAAAATTTCGTAAGGCCGCAGGTAGGACATGTCCACCTCTACAACCCACCCAAGGATCCAGTCCAATGCGTGTGTATCTCCCATTACCAATTCTCCACACTAATCCAGACCCAATCAGATGAAAATGCTGCACCACTGCTTTCCAGACCAACGAGCAATTTGCCCGCGTCTTATTGCCCTGCCTAATCCATTCGATAAGAGTTAATGGAGCAATGTATTTATGGTATACCACTCTAGTCCAGAGACTCTGAGTTTGTATGATACGCCATGCCACCTTTGCCCCCAAGGCTTTAGCAAAAAGGAAAATATTCTTTAGGCCCCAGCCTCCCAGTGCTTTGGGGACTGCAATCATATCCCATCTGACCCACACCAAAGCACGATTATCACCCTTACCCTTCCAGAGAAAGGCAAAACACAGCCGCCGGATCTGCTCCGGGACTCCTTTGGGAATCCAAGCGAGTGACATCCAATACACTGGAATCGCTTCCAAAACTGATTTAACCAAAACCAGCCACCCTGCCCTCGAAAGCCATCGGTGACTCCATCCACGAAGTCGCTGTTCTAATTTAGCAATTAGCCAGTGCCAATCAGCTTTCAAATATGCATTAGGTTTCAGGTGAAAGCCAAGGTACTTTAAACCAGCATCAATATCAATAGTCCTGTAGGGTAGTCTCATAGCCATTCTGTTAATCTCCATCTCGGTTAAATGCGAGCATGTGATCGTTGATTTATCAATGTTTACTAACATACCCGCTGCCTCTTGCAGCAAATTGAGGCCTTCAGCTACCTTATCAATATCCTGTCTCAAGCCATCACAGAAAATCAGAATGTCATCAACGAAAGGGAGATGTGTGATATACATTACCTGGGATATGGATATGCCGCGAAATGAACCTTCATCTTTTTCTTTCAATATAAATCGACTGAGTCCTTCAGCAACAAGGAGAAATAACAGCGGTGACAGTGGGCATCCCTGTCGAAGGCCCCTGCCAGCGTGAAAAAATGGACTCGCTGAACCATTTATCAGGACAGCAAAGCTCACCGTGGTGATGCAGGCCATAATCCATCGTATAAATTCATAGCAGAAGCCCAGGTGTGTTAGAAGCATCCGGATATATAGCCAGCTAACCCGATCAAATGCTTTGGAGAGATCAATTTTGATCACAGCACCCTTCTGCTTCTGCACCTTCATTGTGTGAATTCCTTCCTGTGCAACTCCAATTTCCTCGTGGATTTGACGGCCTTCCAGGAACCCAAACTGTTCACTAGATATATTCTGAGACAGAATAATCTTGAGTCTCCTCGCCATAACCTTAGATATAATCTTATAGATGCAGTTGCAGAGAGAGATAGGTCTGAATTCATCAAAGCTATCAGGCTTGTCCGATTTAGGAATGAGAGCTAAAAAGGTCGAATTGAAGGGTCCATGTATAAATCCAGCCTTTCTAGATTCTTCCACCACATTCAAAAGTTCTGCTCCGAACAAATCAAAGAAACCCAAGAAAAATTCTATAGGCCACCCATCAGGCCCCGGACTCTTATCTTTCTGGAAGGAGTGCATAACCAGCGAGAGCTCATCCGGCAACACCTCCGCCATTAACATAGTGTTCTCCTCCTCTCCCACAAAACGAGGGAAGAGCTGAGTCATCCGAATAACCTCAGCAATAGAGGCCCCAGGTTGTGTAGTGAATAGATCTCCAAAGTGTCGTACCCCCATATTAGCCAAACCATCAAAGCTGGATACCTGTTCCCCGTCAGTAGAGGATAGTTCCCAAATAGAATTACGGTCTTTTCTCCCCTTTGCATAGGCTTGAAAAAATTTAGTGTTCTCGTCCCCACATTGTAGCCAAAGCGCCCTGCTTTTCATTCTCCACATCTCTTCTTTCTCAGACAGAATCACATTTCTGCAGCATTCCCAGTCCAACAACTCACCTTTCTGCACATCATTCAGATATCCCATGCCCCTGCTGTGTAGTAGTCGATCAATATTCAGCTCAGCTTCCCTCAACTTCTGATCATCTTTCCTTCGTTTTTCAGTGGCCCAGAGAATAGTGGCCTCTTTTATTCTCTTGATATTTTGTTGAAAGTGTACTCCCGCATGTTCCAGAGACTCCGTTGGTCGATGAACCCACTGAGCCTGTACTAATTTAAGAAATTCCTCCTCCTTCAACCAGCTAGGATTGAATTTGAATGGGCTGGGGGGTTTTTCACGACCACCTCTTAATTCCAGAAGGATTGGGCAGTGGTATGAAATCCCCCCAGTCCCAACCCATTGCTTGACCACATCAACTCCCAGAGCCAACACATCAGTCACCAGAAACCTATCCAGCCTATTTGCCACCCGTTGATCCCCTGTTCTCGTATTCCTCCATGTGGGGGATAACCTGTTAGGTAGTATGTCAAGAAGGTCCTTCCTTGCAAAAGCTTGTATAAAGTAATTTGCTAGTGGATCCGGAACAGCCCGAGGCCCCCAAACTTCAGAAGTCCCCAGTGTAAGGTTGAGATCCCCACCCAGTATCACATCCCTTCCAGCAAAGATGTCCATACTTAGCAAAGAGTCCCAGAATCCAACCCTATTTAAATAGGGCCCATAGATATTGAGAACAGTGATCCTCCTCCCCATCAATGCATCCCAGACTTCCAATCCAATACCAGAGGGAATGCCCCAAGAGCAGTCATACCTGCAGCTATTCATCTTCCATCCTGTGGCCAACCCTCCAGAGCGTCCACGAGCATCCACACCAACAAATTTCCAACCAGGTAGCAATAGTTCCAATGCCCGCACAACCTCCTCACTGCCACACAAAGTTTCTTGTAACAGTATAACATCCGGTTGATTTAAATCCACCAACCTCCGAAGTGACGATTTTTTAATGGGACTCGCCAACCCACGACAGTTGAAAGATAATAATTTCATATGAAACCCCCTTCCTGGGTTTTCGCTGCTCTAAGTGCCCATTCGATAGTGGATTGTGTACCCATAACTAAATCAACTTTTGCCCGCTCTTGAGCTATTGACAAATGAGATTTTCGGCCCCGCCCTTTCCCCCCAACACTAAAAGCCACTTCAGAAAGTCCCTTACCCCCCGAGCCATCAGCAGTGATCACCCTATTTCGGAGTGCATATCGGATACTACGTCCAGAGCTGGGAGAGTGTTGTGTAGAAACAATGGACGGTGTGTATACACTATCCGAAACAGAACAAGGAGCTACAGTACATATAGCAGGTATGATCGGAGGAAATGTCCCAAGACAATCCTCCCCCAAAACAATAGGGTCATTAATTAAAGAAACAGCAGAGGATAAGTGATGAGACAAACCCGAGTTGTTCGAAGTTGAGCCCCGACGGATAGTTATCAGCTCCTGTAGTTTCCTGGATGCTGCCCGCGTCAATGGTGTCGTGGTACCCATATTTGCCCCTGCTGCAACCGGTTCCTTGTTCCCAAGGACATCCAAACCAGTGTTCGCCAGTGTTACCGGATGTTCCTTGGATCCCTGCTGCCCACTCAGTGCGTCGGGTACCACCGGAGAATGTTCTGCCCAGTTGCCAAGTGGAGTTTCGAAAGTATCATCTCCCATCGCCAATGTGCTCACCACCTTCTCATTGCAATCAGTATCTGCTGCCACAACCTTCGGTCTGCTACCCCTAAATGATAATGGACAGCAGGCAACCAAGTGTCCATAAGTGTGACAGCGGTGGCACCTAAACAGCACACCCACATAGTCCAGAATTTGTACGAATGCCCCATCCTTCGTTTGTACATTGATCTCAGCCGTTAACCCCAGTCGAAGATCGATGTTAACCAAGATCTTTGCCACTGTATAAATGCCTGTTTCAATATGGGAGTAATCAGAGCAAACATAGTCTCCAAGGTAGTTCCCAATTGCTGCAAACCGTGTTTCATTCCATAAGTGCATGGGAAATCTGGGCAGCTTCACTCATAGCGGTTCTTTGTCGATTTTCTCCTGTTTGGAATCGAAGAAAGGAGACCAACGTTTCAGGATGATAGGGATGCCCAACATTGACCAATGTCGACGTAAGACTGCATCAACCTCCCTAGCATTCGACAGTATGAAGGAGAACCATCCTTTCGTTAAAACCCGAACAATAGGTGCAATAGCCACGATGTCTTTCCACTGCTCGGCTGCCCATCGCTGGAGGGATCCTTGTCCCAGTCTCTTACCACGGACATGTCCAACTACTGCAGTATGTGTGAAATCCTCTGCCTCCTCAATCGATACATCCACGCCCAGCACAAGCTTATCCTTCCTCTTCTGTTCCTTGACCTTTTTAGCAGTGTTTTTGTGTGATTCTGCCTTCATAGAAACCCCTGCTCGAGGTAGCAGGGCTGCATCTACAGGTAGAGTGTCTCCACCACCAGTAGCTCCCGCTAAATGTCCACTGGAAGAGTAACCCAAACCTCCACTACCCTGTCCCCTGTCATCATAATCACAAAAATCCACTGATCTAACCAAATTCCCATCGGATAGGGTGTCCAAACCGCCACCCTGGTCCATCCTCCGTCTGCCATTACTAGTCAGTGTATCAATCCCCTCCACACGCGATGCATCCGAGCAGGTTGGGAAGTTTGTGAAAGTCCCCAATTGTGGTTGTAGTGTCCTTCCTAAAAGGTCTGCCAAGTCTGGCCGGTCATCCGAGGGCCCAGGAAAAAACCCTACCCCCCTACCTGTCAAGAGTGTTCCCATTGATGCCCTCGACCCAGAGGCCGCAGCATTGGTTGTTCCAAGGTCGAAAATCCCTCTGGCACAATCTCCATCCGAGGTGTAGTCCACCTCCTGCTCATAACTGCTCGCCATAATGCCCCAGATCAACAGTGCTGACAAACCCCAGATCCCAATCCCCAATCCACCTTACAAAATGCCCACAATCTTCACCACCCAGTCCAACAATATCCCCAATCTACTCCGAATAGCCACGGTCACAGCAAGGGCGTCTGCAATCCCCGTCAATATGCCAACCAGCTCCAAAATACAGTCAAAGAACAGCATTGCCTGCCAATACCATTGTATTCCCAGATCTCCAGAACCTGTAAGTCAATCAGCCGACTCAACACTCATATCCAGAAAGCCCAGCGTTCTTGCAACGCTCAGCTACCGTAATCTTGGAGCTCGCCTTCCTGTCAAAGATCTGGGCGATTTTGAAGGAGTTCATCTGCCTATCCAACGCAGAACCGTTCACGCTCTACAGCATCCTCCTCCACAGTGTGTAAATGATAGTATGCAAGTCATCCTGCGCCAGAAATCCTCCAAAAAGCTGCAACGTATACCTTCAATGCACTATCTTGGAGCCCCCACAAAAACCTCCCTTTTACTGATTCAAGAGATTTTCTTTTTTTGTCACAATTGCATGAAATATCTTCCATTTGAAAATTTGCATTTATTCTTATGAGTATTCCTCATTTCTTCATTTTCATGTGAGAACATAATGTAAAGCACATCTCATATTATTTTAATTATGTTTATCCAAATACCTTCTTCACTTTAGCACCAAAAATATTAGTGTCAACTGCTATTTTGGTATGTTAGATGTTTTATGTTAAATAAATGTTAAACAAAGATGCTCGACCGAACTGGCAAAGAAATGTTAAACAAAGATGCTCAATTCTCCTTATGTGAATGTTATTCCTGTTATCTATTTTCAATGTGTTGTCTATGTGAGCAGAGATTATCCTGTTGTTATATGTTGTGAATGAGATTATGTTGAGTCACAATTCATATTGATATGCTCTGGTTCATAGGATTCAAGTATTCACACAAACCTTCTTCTAAAGTTAATATTGGATTCATAAAAGAACACATACAACAAATTAGTTAATATTGGATTCATAAAAGAACACATACATCAAAAGAAGTTAATATTGGATTCATAAAGGAACACATACAACAAAATAAGTTAATATTGGATTCATAAGAGAACACATACAACAAATATATTCATCCGATAATAGTGATAAATATCATAAAGGTTTTCAGTTGAATTGGACAGCTAGATAAATTAGTTAAACTATCATTTATCTCAATTATACAAAATGATGAATGGAAGACCCTCTGAAAAATAGTTTAGTCTGATATTATCCTTCCATTCTTCTACTGTCCCCATAAAATTACAACCTTACAAAAGACCTTCCTATACAAACTGAACAGAAGGTCCTTGGAAAATATGACAAAATCCTTCCCCTAAACTAACAAAAAACGAAAATCTAAAAAAAGACAAGTAAACCTAATAGAAAACGAAAAAATAAAAGTTATCTTGAAAATATCAAGAGACCGTGGTGGGTGGGATGCGTTGTTCCCTCAGTCAAGATCCATTGATTTTGGCCCTGAGGGAGGCCTATTAGCTGGAGGGGACTATCCAGAACCTACAGAAGTCGTTGAGATCCTCTTGGCATCACGTTGAACTCGGGTGGCTTCTTCATGTTCAACAAGGAGCCTTCGCATCCGTTCGATCAGTTCGTCATTTTTATTTTCGAACTTGCAGTCGATGGTATCCTAGATCATCTTCTCCATTGACTCCAAGTACAATTTCTCACATTTCCCCTCCAGCTTCTGTCGAAGCTCTACTATCTGCTTTTCTAATTGCTCCACTCTTCAGTTGTATGCATCAATGTTGCTAATCCTTCCAACAAGGCCACGACTTCTACCTTCTGCCATTATATAACAAGGAGATATGCCTAAAGAACTGTTGTAACAAAGCTTCCCGTATGGAAGCTCACCACCACCAAGTAGAGCACTGGTCGGAATTTGGTGCCTGCCCTTTTCTGAAACTTCAACAACCAAACGATGAGGGCCAGTGGAGGGATAAACCATCAAAGACAGAGCTAAGTTAGACATCATTTTCGGAAAACACCAAGGAATACAGGAATATCCTATTTAAAGGAATGGAAATGAACAAAAAACTTGAACACAAATGGAATAAATATCCACAACCATCAAAATTAAATATCAAATGAACAAAAAACTTGATCACGGATCGGAAGAAATCTCCACAACCATCGAAATTAAATATCAAAGTACTTGAAAGAGTGTTATATGACATTACGAGTCAAAGACCTTACCCGAGACCTTACCCTGACCGACCTTTGGATTAACTGATGGGACAAATTGACTGCTAGGGTTTTCTTATATAATCAAGGGTTGAAAGAGGGTTATATTACATTACGAGTTAGAGACCTTACCCTGACCGACCTTTGGATTAACTGATGGGATAGATTGACTGCTAGGGTTGACCGATATAATCAACTGTAGGGTCCCATTTCACTTTGAAGGGCTATAAGATATTGAACCATTCTTTTCATTTGAAAATGTAGTAGTACATCAAAATTTCATTATCGCTTTTACAAATTTCTTAATATAGTGACAATATTTGCATCGTTCCTCTCTATAAACTTTAATAAGCAATGTTATATTAATATGTGCTAGTTAAATAACCAAAGAATCCATATAGAATAAATTTAAAAGACATAAAGACAAAAAAGCTAACAATATGAAGAAATCACTTGTTTGATCAATTATACCAATTCTAGACATTGTTTGTATATAAGTTTGTAGAAGATCTAGTGTAACATGGGAAAAATCAATGAAGAAGGGGGAGATATGACCATAAGAGATAAGAGAAGTCTAAACAACAAGATCAATCTTCCAAGATGGCATTGAGATAAAACATAATTAGTAAAAGAAGGAGAGATAACATGCCATAGGAATAACATCTAAGGTTGGTGTTAATTTTTTACACGACCCATTTCATATTATCTTCATAATTCTCATGTTCAAGGTCTGGAAATTGCGAAAAATGGCAGTGAGGTTGTACAATCTAGGAAGTGTGATTTTTTGTTGGTTCATTACTGTGGTTCATTCGATACTTTGCCTCCATAGACTAGTCGCATAATGCATTACAAATTTCAAACAATTTGGTTGTGGAAAATTAAAACCCTACATCTAATTATGTTCTCCACATACAAAATGCTACACATATTTGAAAATCCAATCCATAGTGCAAAATTCTGCACATTCCTGTAAATTCACAGCAGCCTAGTCATATAAGGATCCCACTGGATGAATCACGAATGCAAATGTTGCAGAATATGTTTGTAAGGAGCCTGTTGGATGAATCACGAATGCATAGTGAAGAAAATGAGGTGGAAACGACAATGGGGACGAATTACCCAAGATAAACTTTGTTTCAAGTTTCACCCCTACGTTGTTAGAGTATTGGGCATGGTTGCATCCAATTTCTCAAAAAAAGGACAAAATTTGCATCGTTCCACTTTATAGCTTTTAATAAGGAATGTCTAACCCAACTAAACCAAGAACCCATATAGAGGAAATTTTAGAAACATAAAAAATACCTAACAATATGAGAAAAACATTTTGAAAAATATGTATAACCATGGAGATTGAATTGACAAGTAATCAAACTTCTAATAGAAAAATCAAGTTTGGATGGAAATGAAATACAATCTATGCAATGTCCGATGAATATAGATATCGATAAATACAAAAGAGGGAGTGAATCTAAAAAATATGTTGATGAATACAAAAACTATTATCTTGAATCACTTCAATAACAAACTTCACTCCTCTGAAGCCCTTTGGAAACTTGAAAGTCGACGACAAAGTGCAAAGGTATGTGGAAAATGACTGCCACAAATTTCCAATTGGGAATTGGTGGTCCCTTAAGTACTCTAATGTTATTTCAACATTAGTAATCTTCTCATAATATATGGGATTTAATCTTTAAATTGAGTGTGATTTTAAGATTTATCCATATCTCAAGATGTCTAGCATTGCATCACCAATTATGATTCCTTCTAAATAAGAAAACTATGCAACATCATCTCTCTTTTGAGTTAATAGATTGGATTTGTACTCATCCTTCTTATACATATCACCATTCCCATCCCATGGATGAGGTAAACCAAGACTAAATTATGCAAGACTTTTATTTATAAAGACCTTTGAATCTAATAATCTCTTCAGCCAATGATTTAGCTTTGTCTTGAGTTCTAGACATCAAGGCCTCCTTGGTAATCATTTGGTTGGCTATCTTTATCATATGAGTCATGTTTTCAACGTACAAGTCCTCCAATTGCTTCTTAGTTATACTAGTATTCAGGAAATTTATTATTTCAGCATCCTACTCAATCATTTCTCCAAGCTTCTTTTCAACATCTTTGATTTCCTTTTGAGATGTTTCATACATCTCTAACTCATCTTGTATAAGATCAAAATAATCCCATATATCTAGCATTCCAACTAATATTTTGTCCCAAAGGGTCTTTCTAGTTCTTCTCAACAACTCTTCACCCTGGACATCTAGTTACATCTTGGTAATTTGACTTTTTAATTCATTTATCACTGACTCTTGATCATCAGTACCTTTGCACTTTGTTGTTCACTTTCAAGTTCACTAGAAAGGGTCAAGAGTTACTCAAGCTAAAGCTAAAGGCTCTTAAAGGGTAACAATAAAATATTAAGCTAAATCATGCTCTCAGAGCAGTATAGATAGGAGAGGAAAATTTTCATCTTCGTCATCCAAAATTGAAGAGCTCGGATGCAAGAGTAGAGGGTCAAATTTAAGGGAAAGATGAAGTGAAGAAGGCCGAAATTCTAGTGGAAGATGAAATATTGCGATGATTTCTACTTGTTTTTTTTTTAGGTCATCTTAGAATTTTTAGTATATCTTTGTTTCTGGGATTTTCAGATCGTGAAATGTTTATGGGATGGAGACATGTCAATACTTGTGAGTGCCTATGGTAAATATTTTAGATGTTGATTTGCTATAGTTCCGTACATATGACCTTAGAAAGTTAAGGTTTTTTAATAACCTTCAAATATGTCAATTTGGAATTTTCTCTATAAGTTTTGCTCTAGAATGTTTCTGATAGTGCCCTTTGGAGGAGATGCAAAATAGATCTTTAAGAACATATGGTTAAAATTTTAGATCTTGGTTCACTATATTTTTCAATATATGAACTTGGGAAGGGCTTTTAAATGACTCAAAAATCATCTTTAAACAAGTTAGTTTGGCAATTTCACTATAAATTTTGATCCATGACATTTCAGAGAATGACCCTTAGAGGAGATGTCGTAGAGATATTGAAGAATATGTGGTAAAATTTCATATCTTTATTCATTAAATGTTAAGAGTTATACTTGTTGAATGTTAGGGTTTGTGACAATGACAGAGACAATGAAAATTCAAGAGAAGAAGGTTGACAAAAACTTGCATAACTTTCTCATGCGGTATCAAAATCACAAACTTGTTGGCACGTTGGATCAACATACTTAATGATGATCTTGGTAATTATCTTGGCACATTTTATGATGATCTTGGCATGGCTATTATTGGTGATTGTATTGAAATGTTCCATGGTAATGTTATTGGCATGAGATCCCTATAAGATTTTGGAATGTACTATGAGGTCTATGATGTAAGGGTTTGAAGGTGCAAATAGATGAAGTCTATTGGTGATTATTTCTGCGATTTGATTACACTCTTTGGAGGCATCTTTCTGGTCTTGTTATACATATGAAGTATATATTGGAAGAAGTTGTTGGCATTCTTGGAGGATGGATTTGAGGCATGTACAGGTTGACATTGTGACAGAGATAGTTTTTGTGGCATTGTGACAAAGACAATGATTGTGTCATTGTGACGAACAGGGATTGTGATAGTGACAGCAATACAATGATTGTGACAATGATAGATATATGTATAGGGACAGTGATACAGGTATAAGGACATAGATACAGGTATAGTTTGATGGAGACAGTGATACAATGGTAGTGGAATATTGTTCTTCTTATTCATATCAGGGTGGCAGGATGGGGCAAGGATAGGAGATTGAAGTCTCCTTTAGGTTGGTGTGTGATATTAGGGAGTTGGGTATTCCTTCCAGTTGGTTCTAGTAAAAATAGTGAGTTGGATTTTATTGAGTGCTGGAGTCCTATCTATAAATTGGAAATTATGAAAACCAAGGGGTTGGAGCTAGTAAATCGAGGAGTTGGAGCTTCCTTCAAGTTGGAGCCTATAAATTAGGGAGTTGGATCCTCCTTCAATTTGGTGCAGGTAAATCAAGGATTTGGAGCCTCCTTAAAGTTGGATCTTGTAAAATAGGGGGTTGGTGCCTCCCTCTAGTTGGTGTTGGGGTGCTTCATATGAATTCAATCTTGTTATTTTTATATAAGAAAAGCATTATGTGGTTTTCTCTTGTATGTGTTGGTTTTATGTGATGGTGAATGACATTTTTAATGTTTAATGTTACATGTTGTACTTAAGGTCAAAAGTGTTAAAAAGTGCTAAATACTGATTGACCCCCCTCTTAGTATAATTTTCCAACATTCAATTGGTATTAGAGTCAATTCCTTCAAGAGAGTCTAATATCTAGAATGAAGATCTCTATAGCACATGGATGAACATGAAATTATCTACTCTGCATATGGGGTTCGACTATTATATGGATCAAATTTTGATCATTGGATTATAAGAATGAGACTCCATTTACATTCACAAGGTTTTGATATCTGGAAATCTATTGTAAATGGTTGCATCGCTCCAAAAAGACCACAAACAACTGCAGCCATGAAGGATCTAAGAAATAAAAATGCGATGGAAATGGGTATCATCTTGCATGGAATTTATGATCATGTGAAAGATAAAGTTGGAAAGTGTTCATCAACTAAAGAGCTCTGGTACAAGGTACAAAATATTTGCACAAAGGGACCCCATTGTTAGCATTATATTTGTCCCAAGTACCTAAGAAGATTGGGTAAATAGTTCATGAGGTTTGGAGTCCAAAGAAGGCTTCAAAAGTGTAAGGGAAGTAAGCTTACCTTAGGGATCCTATAAATTTATTCCAATAGGCCCAGGCGCTTAAAACATTAAGCAGAGGTGCTAGAGCATCAACTACATAGGAGCCTAGTCGATGACCAGGGCGCTATGTGGCGGGTGTTGGTTTATCCAGCAATACTGAGAGGTGGGGGGGTGAATCAGTATTGCCTTTTTCAAACCTTTTATAAACAATTAGTATTAAGCACAAGTTAAATAATCATAAGTAACATGAATAAGACAATTAAAAATTTGAACACAGATTTATCATGGAAACCTCAGAGGTAAAACCAGCAAAGCTTTCTTATTAATAAGCTAATCTTATACAAAATTGTTTTACAAGCACCAACTTGATGGAGAACTCAATCTCCTAGATTCTTCTGCCACTACAGAAAGGATGCACCTACACCCCTTTTTTTCTACCTACTCAATAAACAAGGATGCCCCAACACCCTAATTCTCTAGCCACGATTGGAAGGAGGCAGCAACCCCCTTAGCAGGCCTCAACCTGCCCCAAGCACCACCCAACCACCCTCTAATTTATAATAGTTTTAAATTCATTTTTTCAAATCTTCAATGGCAACTCAAACTTTTGTAATGCTTCATCTATCTCACTAGCCTCTTTCTTGCTTCTAATATGCAATTACCAAAACTTCAAAGACACCTCTAGTCCTCTTCATACATTTGACTTGTATGGTTATATATCTTTTCAAAGAAATTTATTATTTGAAACATTGTGTCTTTTTAGGAAAATCATGCCTCTTCATAAAAAATATTGTATCCTTATAATGGAATCACTTCATCATTGATCTTCATAGTCTTTCAATCTTGTTTTAATTAATAAGGAATTACTGTTTTACAGAGTTAACCAATTTTGCCATTCTCTAAAGTTGTAAATTTGGCCAAATTGTTCTCCAAATATACCATTTCCAAACCTCTGTTCAATAGAGTGGATGTCAAACTAGCGGTCAACTAATATTTACAAATATTTCATGTCTGATCCTTTTAATTAACCCTCAAGCATCTTTCAACAGCGAAATGATTCAAAACCGTTGGATCTTCGTCATTCCACATCAACGGTGGACTTCAACTTGTGCTTAGCTAGATTTCATAAAGATTTTGCATCACATCCTGAGCTTTAAACTCTGAACAACTTAACCCTGCGAAATTGTCTTGTACCATTGGATCACCCCATCCAAGATCGACAATGGACTTCAAAACTTTATGATCCCAATTAAAAGTCGATTTTGAGTCACGGTCTTGGGTTGAACTTCGTGCATGTTAACCCAGCGAAATTTGTGTGATCCATTGGATTTTATTCCTCCGGGATCGACAGTGTTCTTTGAAATTCAACTTCATGGGCTTCATGATTGCACGCAGGGGCTTCAAATGCACGAAGGGGCTTCAAATGACCAAGGGCGTAGATGGAAAAGGCGATAAACAATTGAACAAATCACACCTAAAGTTGCAAACATGTAAACCCATTGTGGAATAATGATGCAGACCCACCTAGTAGCAAATCGAAAATGGAAAGGGGTTTCAGTGCTATAAAGTGCACGATGGTTAAACTTGGAAAGGTGGAACGAAAATTAAACCGCTTACCACCTAGAAAGCATTGGTGGAGTTCGCTATGAAAAGCGGTTAAAGTTAAACCTCCCATCGCAAGTTCCGAAACCACCTAAGCATATGTTATATAAAAGGTTTGTTTGAAGTTTGAAAAAATGCATTTGTTGATTATTGCCTGGAGGAAAAGAAGCCATGGGAAATACGTCATGTGTCTTCGTCAACAAGAACAGAAGTCAACAATCTCACTTCACAGGTAGCTCGTAACGCTCAGTTTTCAGAGTTTGTTTCCCAAATGGAGAAAATTGAAGACCTTGTTTCGTTCAATGAAATTTTAGATGAAAACGATGAGCTTGTAATTGACAGGGAAAGGGATATTTTCAACCATGTTTTGTCTATGTGTAGTATTTCTCAGTATAAAGAGAAATTAATGGATTTTAAGTCATAGGGAAAGGATGTATTTAATGTTTTTGGTTCTTTTCTGTATTATTTTAGTGTCGAACAGACCCTACACTTCCCTAAATTTGTTGGTTGGTGTGTGGATAATTATTTACAAGCCAAAAGGTTAATCATTAATGTAAATATAGCCAAAATTCTATGTTGATTCAATGCATAGACTGTCCGTGAGGTTCTAGGTTTACCTTAAACATTTCCCAAAATCCTTGAGTCATTTAACGAAGAAAATTTGGTAAATTTTTATAGAAATTGTAGTCCGGCAGAAAAAGACAAGTTTTTATTACAGGTCTTGAAAGATGGCCAATCGCATGAAAACCTATCCTTCCCTTTGAGTATTGATGTTTTTAAGTGAGATACCCAGTTAGTTTTGTCCTTGTTGAGTCAAATTTTAGGTCTAGATAGTGATAAGTCAATCATGGAAGTTATGTTAGGTTTCCTTCTGCAAGTAATTTCAACCGAGTCACAATTGAGTCCAGTGTGTAGTATTAATTTTGATGAATTCCTAACTGAAGAAATTCATGTCCAGTTGGTGAATTTCCACGAGTTGAATCATTTCAAATATCATTCATATCTCTTGAACCTGTTCTTGTGTTCAAATATTTCGGAATTGATGTTTTTTGGTACAATATTTTCTCATGACCTTCGTAAATAGATCAATATGTTTGAGTTAACCAATATAATCATGGAAGAATTTTACAGAATTATTTATAATGCTAAATTGCCCCGAGTGTTAGAAGAAATGAAAGAAATGTTGCAGCCTACACCAGAAGGCCAAAGATGTGATTCATTCTTGTATAAAAAACATACTATAATTAGAGTGTATAGTTTTACTGGAGAACCATATCTGTTGCCAGCCTTTTTAACACAAATGGTTTTTTCCTTAGAATTTATTAGACAAAGGTTGCATTCAAAAGAAGAATATTTCAGTGTTTTCAAAAAATCATCAAATGTGAAATTCCCTCTTAAATTTGGTCCATTCATCATTAAGACTACGGTATCCCCATCTATAGTAGAAAAATTATTGAAGATCATGGATTTCCAAGAACCTGAAAGGATTAATTATGATACTCGTCAAATTATATCGCAAAGGAGACAGAAAAATAGAAACACGGCTTTTGATTATCAAACAGTTGAAGGATTAAAAGAAATGGCAAATTTATTCAAATTTGAACCAGATAAGAAAGAAGTGAATATGGAACAAACAAGCAATTTGGCAATGATGGTTCAGACACCAACTAAATATGATATCACAAATAAGAGAACTATTTCAGAAGTTGATAGTATAGAAGTCGATGAAGAAGTTTCAAGCAAGAAATCAAAAGTGGAACAACAGAAGGAAATTATTAGTATGGAGGAATGATATTTAATTGTTCCAGAAAAAAACTACTTTGATTTCGCAACCACCTGTAAATGTGCAGCAATATTGTTTTTCAAAAATAAAAGAATCTGGAAGTAACTCTCAGTATAAGTCCAGATTTGATTTCCTTTCACAATATGCAAGAAAAAAGCAAAGTATTTGGAATAAACTCTAAAATTGTTTCCTCGAGTAAGAAAGTTGGCAGAACAAAAATTTTCCCTTCTTACAGTTAAGGATCCAAAAAGAAACACTATCAGGTTTGCAGTTGTGAACGATGAGAAAGTTTCTGAAATGGAATTTAAGCTTGATGAGATTAATATACCCGATAAGATTCAATTGCATGGACAAACAGGAGATGTCATGTATTATGATTTATTACAATCCACTTTAAAATTTTCTAAATTGTAGTCTGTGATAGCAAAGTTGGATAGTCAATTGAGGCAAGAGAAAGCAGAAAACAAAGCAAATTTGATCTAGATTAAAAGACTACAAATGGACCTTGTGACTGTGGGAGCTGAGCCAAGGAACACTCAGTGTACCAAAAGGATCCTTGATGAAAAATAAAATACCATTCAAATGTTCAAGAAAAATTGAATGTGTCAAATAATCAACATGTGCAATCTCCAGAGTTGATAGCATTACAACAAGAAAATGAATCCATATATCAAGAAATGATGGATCACAAAGGTAAAATGTTAAAGTTACAATATGAAAAGCATGCTTGGGAAAAAGAAAGGATTGAATTGTTGTCACAAATTTCAGTGTTAAATATCAATCAGATTGAAACTATGCAAGTGCCAAAGAAGCCAAGGGATCAATATCTATGTACAGATGAAGGACAAATGGAAAAGTACTCCAAAGAGGAACTAACCAATGCTATGTCACAAATCAGTCTAAAATATGTAGAGATAGAAGAGTTGAAAGCAGAAAACTAGAAGTTGAAACAAGGAATTAATTCAAAATTCTGAAGAAAAGAAAAAGGCTTTAAGTGATAGAAAACAGTTGAAAAAGAAATTTGATGAATTAAAAGATAGTTTGACAGGTAAGTTTCCATTACAAGGAGCTAAACACCTTATATGGGATGTGATATCAATGGAAGTCACCAAATTCTTTTCACATTTGAATTCTATGGAAGATAAAGATGCTATAGAAAACATAGCTCTCCAAAGGTGTAAAGTGGCAAACGAGAGATTATGCAAAAGGCCTTTAGAAACAACTCAAAATATAGTCAGATTTTTAAACACTCTAACCCAATTAGATATGCATAGTTTTGGAATCAAATATAGTCCATCAATCATCATTTGGGAAACAAGAATTATTGGAAAGCATGATCATGTTAAAGAAGTACAAGACGAAGCGCAACAGATGCTCCTTGAAGTTCAAAATTTTAAGAAATTATTTATGGGGATTTTTGAAAATTGCCCACCTTCTTTTTGGATTGATGATGGAAAATTAATGACTCGAGAAAATTATCACACTTTGATAGTACAGGCTCGTATGGATCACTCGAAATTTGATGGTTTGGTTAAAAGATTAACCAGAAAGACAATAATTGATAAATTGACAGATGATTTTGAAATATTTGAACAATTTCTAATGATTAAGAAGGATCTTCCAGCTGTATGTAAACGGTATGCATAGAATTGGAGGTGATGGTGAAAAAAATGATGGATTATGAAATACCAAATCAAGAGCAATGGAAAATTGTTGAAAAATTTGGGAAAACAAAATACAGGTTATATCAAGAATGAATATTCAAGTTTCTTAATTTGAAATGAAGTTGTGGTTCCTTTGTTAAATTCGTGAGTGTTACATCAACCCAAATCAAAGCAACAATATACTAGCTTGGTCGACAACAAAACAAATGTTCCTAAATTTTAGAGATTTCTTTGAAATTTCTATTTTTAGAGAAGAATTAGTTAGGGTTTACTCAAAGAACATTTGTATAAATTTTTATTTTACAAAGTAATCGGGGTTGGATCCGAGAGAAAAAAATATAGTGATGTAATATTTTTTTAAGACGTTAATGAAGAGTAGAAGTACAAGTCTATCGGAAACAGAGATTCATATGTTGTCACTTTCTTCAATCTATTAATTTCTCTTTTGTGAATGTATTTCGTGTTACACCATCTTATCGCTTTGCCTCATATTTGAATGTACTATGTGAGTTAGAATTAATTTTATATGCTCTGATTCACACATTTAAATATTGTCAATGTTCTTTCTTCCAAATTACTGCAGAATTCATCCTAGTTAGATGCTCTCTCTTTTTTTCCAAAAAAAAAGAGTTTCTTGCTATTCATATTATGAATCAAAGAAACTACACATATTCTTGTCCATAAAATCCAATGATCATGATAATCATTTGTTACACGTGAAACATACTTGTCTCCCAAATGGCCACTATTCCACATGTTACACAGGTTTTTATCTCATAATAACCATGTTTGTCATCTTCCATCCACATCAACATTTAGCATTCCATATCACAATCAATAAGCCAAAAACTATTTATCTATGCAATTTAGCTAATATTATATTGTATTATACAAATATTTTAATTAATGTATCAAAATAATATTGTCCAAAAAATCCTTCCCTTCTTAGTATATATTTATGTCAATTGCATCCAACACCTGTTGTTTGTGAAAAAGGCAGATAGGAGCCCTTCCTTCCTCCATAATGAGACCACTTTTTAATAGTTTGCATGCCTGCATGTTATAGATCATGCTCAGATGTTTATAACATATATATTCAAAAGTAAATGCCCATCCTTTGAATACAACTAAGGATATGTTATGTATGAATACCCGAATGTTTTGTGCCTAGAATCCGATCTCTTCCACCCACAATATGGAAACCATTTCCAATTTCAGGAAAGCCATCGTTGAAGAAAAGGAATGGTTTCCACTAATCCCATCCAGAAAACAGAGCTATGATATTTTACCTTCTTCACCGATCGAATCCAACTAACCAACGTATTTGGATAAATATATTTGTCCCGTGTGAGATTTTCCGACTTCTAACTTCCGACTTCCGACTTCCAACTTCCAAATTCCAATAAGAAGGATCGACTACCACTTCATTTAGTAGAGAATTGTGAACACCTATATCCAGCAATTCAACTGTATCGAGAATGGTGAACACAAGAAGGATCGACTGACCCTTCTTGCAGTCTAGAACTATTATGAATAGAATATTGGGCACAAGAAGGGTCGGATGCCCCTTCATTTATGAGGGAATTGTAAAAATATTCAACCTACAAAGGTTAGGCCATCAACTCATGTATATGCAGAATGGTGAACACTGGAAGAATACTGAGCACAAGAAGGGTCACTCGAACCCTTCATTTACGAGAGAAATGTAAAAATATTTAATCTACGAAGGCTAGGCTGACAATTCCTGACTTCCTACGTCCGCGGTAAATAGTAGGGATTGGGACATTGGCTAAGTTATAACATATAAAAAATATTTATCCCGAATTCCAACATCTGAATTCCAACAAGAAGGATCGGTCGCCCCTTGTTTAGTAAATAGTTGTGAACACCTATATCCAGCAATTCACCTGTATCGATAATGGTGAACACAAGAAGGATCGATCGACCCTTCTTGCAGTCTAGAACTATTATGCAAATAATACTAGGCAGAAGAAGGGTCGACCACCCCTTCATTTATGAGGGAATTGTACAAATATTCAACCTACGAAGGCTAGTCCGTCAAATCATGTATATCTAGAATGGTGAACACTGGAAAAATACTGAGCACAAGAAGGGTCGGCCGACCCTTCATGTAAGAGAGAAATGTAAAAATATTTAATCTATGAAGGTTGGGACGATAATTTCCGACTTCTGACTTCTGCAGTAAATAGTAGGGATTAGGAAATTGGCTAATTTATAACATATAAACAATATTTATCCTAACTTGCGACAAGAAGGATCGTTCGCCCCTTCGTTTAGTAGAGAATTGTGAACACCAATATCCAGCAATCCACTTATATCCAGAATGGTGAACACAAGAAGGATCGAACGACCCTTATTGCAGTTTAGAACTATTATGAAAATAATATTGAGCAGAGGAAGCATCGGTCGCCCCTTCATTTATGAGTGAATTGTAAAAATATTCAACCTATGAAGGCTAGGCTGCCAATTCATGTATATTCATAATGGTGAACACTGGAAGAATATTGAGCACAAGAAGGGTTAGCCGACCCTTCATTTATGAGAGAAACATAAAAATATTTAATCTACGAAGGTTGGGCCGACAATTCCTGACTTCTGACTTCCGCAGTAAATAGTAGGGATCGGGACATTGGCTTATAACATATAAAAAATATTTATCTCGACTTCCGGCATCCGACTTCCGACAAGAAGGATCGGTTGCCCCTTCGTTTAGTAGATAATTGTGAACACCTATATCCAGCAATTCACCTATATCTAGAATGGTGAACACAAGAAGGATCGACTAACCCTTCTTACAGTCTAGAACTAATATGAAAATAATATTGGGCAGAAGAAGGGTCGGACACCCCTTCATTTATGAGGGAACCGTAAAAATATTCAACCTATGAAGGCTAGGACGTCAATTCATGTATATCTAGAATGGTTAACACTGGAAAAATACTGAGCACAATAAGGGTCGATTGACCCTTCATTTAAGAGAGAAATGTAAAAATATTTAATCTATGAAGGCTGGGACGAAAATTCCTGACTTTCGACTTCCGCAGTTTTGTGGTTAAGTGGATTGCATAGTTACCAATGATAGATGCTATATAATAAACAAGCAATTAGATAGATAGGAACACAAGATAAGTAATGGTGGCAGATCCAACAAGTATTTCTATTACTCAGGACCAAGTATAATACAATGTCTTAGTGATGCCTGTATCCATATCTCCAGCCTATATATAGTTTACAAACAGTTACATAACGGTTCGTCGGTTCACTAACAGACGTGACTAACAAACTCGACATGAGGTGGATGACACAACGGTTAGACATGTTCTCCGAAGTGGTAGAATGGAGGACCTACTCGAGCGGTCGACCTAGGCTCCTCCAACATCTCCCCCACAAACAAAACCTTTCTTCATCTCAAGGAAATGGGTAGATGCTAACTAAGCTGACAAAATTAAATAAAACTGAGTAATGAGAATATTTTTTTCATTATTGTTGGGACTGACTGGTGCTTGTAGACATTTTCTGTTGGACGCAGGTTTCAACAATGGATTCTGCAGGTATTTACAGGTGATGTTGAAAATTTTCCCACTCATGGAGTGCATTCTAAATATCTATAGTAAGGGTGGTAAGGCTAGACAGGTTCTCCATTTTGTCATGAACCATTCAGTCTCGAAGATTGATTATGTCTTTCCCTAATAGGAGTGTTTCATTTCTGGCGGTAGAGACCAATCGTTGAAGCTATGGTCTGATATTGTCGATTGTTGTCAAAATTACTCGAGCATGTGTGATCCATTGATCTTCTTTCTTCTCCAGCTTTGATAGCTTCCTATGCTCCATACTGATTAGGTCATCAAGGATTTGTGTGAGATTCATCAGCGATCTGTCGTTGCTGTTGGAGGTTGTTAATAAGATCACGGGTTCTCTGCATTTCAACAAACACATTGCCATAATGTGTATACCAAGTGCATAACACTTCTGTGATCGTAGCAGCTTCTTTGGCATGTTGTGCTAACATATTATGTGCTTCTATGAAGTTTTTATACTGGTTTGTCATGATGATATAGGTTTCTTCTACTTAATACCGTCATTCCTTAGTCAGTTGTCTTTGGAGAGTCGATACATTCTTTTTCGAATAAGGAATATGCTTTGTCTAGTGGTTTTTTAGTGTCAGTTCTCGACGAGAGTGGTATTACTTGCGGTACTATTTGTTGGACTAATATTTCACACATAGCCAAAAATGAAGATTGCTTTGCTCGAATTTTTTCAATGTGCTGTTTGTCTTCATTTCTTCTTTTCCTGCTCTCTCGGTTGATAGTGTCTGTAAGTAGATCCTGTTCCTCCTCTTTTTCTTGTCAGGGGTCAAAAGTGGCAACAGGACCCAGCTGATCTAGATGGACTGTGAGTAGCGACTGTTGTTGAAGGTGTTGCAGATGCTAGTGTTGTTTTTGTTGTTCTTTTTCTTTCTTCTTCTTTTCTCTTCGATGCTTTTTCTATTTCTTTTCTGACTCTTTTTCCTTTGGCTTCGGACTTTCTGTTTGTTTTTCTACGGGTTTTCCTTTGTTGGTCACTTCTTTAACTTGTGTAGAATGTGTTTCTTCATTTTTTGTTCTGTTGGTGCTGCAGGAGTTGAGTCAACATTAGGCGAGGGGTGGTATTTCAAGTTCGGCTAATAGAGTTGGGTATTCGGTTGTATTTGGTTCATTCGGTGGTGGGGAAGTAGGCGATAGTGTGGAAACGGTCCATGATGGGTAAGTAGGCGGTAGTGTGGAAGCGGTTGGTGGTGAAGTTGCTAGGGTGGTTGTGTCGAGTTATGGCAGTGGGGAGTGAGTTAGATCATAATTATCAGTCGAGGTCGTGTTTTCCTGTGACAGAGGTAATCCTTGGTTACTTGTTGCGGCAGTTTTAGCAGGTGGTTGGGGATTTTCAAACTTTTACAATGGTATCTCGATGGTATCCAACTAGTCGATGACTTCTTGAACTAAGTGGGTTGGTAATGGAAGTATAGTGAAATGGTCCACTGGTATGGGTGTAAAGGTGTATGTTTGCTACAATTCAACCTCACTTGTAGGGACGGGGTTTTTATCTATGATGGTTTCGGCATATCCAATGATGGTTGGAATGGAATTTGATGGTGGTGACATTTGTTCAGCTATATGGACATCTACTGGAGGTAAGTTGGGTGGTGATTTGGAGATGGCTATGACTGGTTTCTTTATGATAAGTCCTTTCTAGTCGGGGAGAATCATTGATAGTTGATCAATGAATTGTTGTAAGTCAAATTCAATCTGTATTTTTTTTCTAAGGGGAATGGGGAGTTGTTGTACAAAATTGGAGCTAAAACGCAAAGCAGTAGTGAGTGGTGGGGAGACATCAGTCGAAGCAGCTGGTCTGTCCTCTTCCATAATAGCAGTTGGGGATGGAGGTGGTGGACTATTAGTGAGGTCTACATGTGGTCTATCTGCGAATTTAACTTTCTTGCTCGATGGTTCCTGTGCCTGTTGCTAATTTTCTTCTGTAAGGAATTTTCCTATCTGTTCGTCGACATATATTTTGTTTTTGGCAACATCTTCCAATATTTGTGATTCGCAGTCGAAAATTTCTGCGTTATCTTCTTTTGTCGGTTCCTAGAGTATAAGCTTCCACTTCCTGTTTCATTGTGTTGTTTTCTTTCTGGTTTGTCTTGCCTTTAATATTTCATCGGCTATGCGACAAATGTTTTCTTTTGTGAAGGCGTATTCCAGAAGTGGAGTATCAGACTGAGTATTATCATTCGACGGGTCAGATGTATTCAATGGTTGCTGACGAGGAGTCATCACAATCCCTAGAGGATTGATGTCAACAATTTTATCAGGCATCATTGTGAGTGTGTTGAGGTAGATTCGGACTTCATATCTTCTTCTTTCTCGGCATCTTTCAAAGGTTCGATTATTGGTTGGTCGACCAATTTTTCTAGTGGTGGTATTTTAATGATATTATTGGACTGTCGACGTAGTTCTTCAAATATTCTTTCGATGGTAAGGTAAAATTTGAGTTCTTCTGTTGCTCCCCCTAGATACCATACCGACATGTGGTCGAGCGCTAGCTGGATGTGTGCGGTCAGAGGTACACTTCAATGAACATTTTGTGGGACTCTCCATCTAAGTATTTGGACTTTTAATGCCTAGAACCAATTTTAAAGCCAAAGTTTGGTTTCCGTCACACCGAGTCGGCTCCTGCCTTGTGAGAATGAACATAATTTCCACATTATTGGCCCTAAGGATGCAATGAACTCTTTGTCGCCTCTGGGTCGAAGATGAGCCATGGAAATCCAAATGATCAGTGAGGGATAATGGATGTTGGATCCCTCCTATTGGAATTTCTAGAATATATGTCATACAATATCTGCCAAGTGCTCGGCCCATTGGTAAATTTTTTCTTTTGTTGCTACATTCTGCACATCATCAAGCATATCGATTTTTAGGTCGGATCCTTGACTAGTACTGGTCAGCGCAACTGACACAATTTTTGCCACTATTTTATGTGTGCCATAGATGATTTCTTTGACAACTAACCCTCTGGATTTTTTTCCTGCAGGGGTACTTGTAAACTCTTGAATTAAGGAAGGGTTTGGTCGAACAGGTACCCTATCCCCTTTATTGGATAATCCGGTAATTTGAGAGATTAGGTCGCCATTTATCTCGACTGGTTTTTCAAAGTATAATTTTCCATTGTGGTAGCTGCTCACAATGAACTGTGCTATCACCTCCTTGAGTCCTCCAAATCTATCGACCAAGGGTGCATGAATATAGTTCAATATGGTGCTTGCTCGGATTTTTTGAGCTTCCTCTCGCCATCAGCCATTAGGTTCTTTTCCCCATTCCAAAATTTTGTTCCAAATTCTTTTCCATTGTTGTTCCACAATTTTTGGATTGCGGACGTTCTGGAGTCGGACTTTTAATGGTGGATCTGCTTCTTCCATTTGTCAAACTTTTGAAGCTGCGGATCGTGTGGTTGCTTGAGATTTACTAGGAGACATTTTGTTTGTAGGCTTTTCTGTTTTAGTGGTCAGTTCCATATTTCCGGGACTATCAATGCTTTCTTGCTCGAATTTTTGGTAGAATAACATCCAAGCTTATTCCAATTCAGTATTTATAGCAAAATTGTGAGTCACGAGTGGGCGCGTAGTAGTTGGTTGTATTAATTTTGAATTTAATGGTGGCAATAAATATGATTGACAGTTGGTCGGCACTTCATTCGCTACATACCAATTATTTTTCTCTTTATGTTGGGTATGATGACTTAACTTTTCTTGTTCGTTTGTGCCAGGGTTGGAATTTGACGAGAAAAATGCTCGTCACGAGTGTTGCTTGGTTTTTCAACCAAGCATGTGCAAGGATGCACCTGCTAACTAGTAGCAACAGTCTCAATAAAAGTATGGAAAAACTAATGTAACTTAATCTAACATTAACATGTGCAAAAGAAATAAAAAAATGAATTTAAGAACATAAGCAATAAGATCTATGGGAAAAACAAGAAATTTAAAAATATTTGATTTTGTATTACCTCAAATGGTGAGGATGATAAGTGTTGAGCAACTCCAAGGGTGAGAAGCTCCAATGTCCAATGGTCTCTTCTTCTCCGATGCTTCAATGGTTGGGAAAAACTCAAAAGATGGGCAAAGCTCAAGATGGATTTTGGTAGCATGAGGATAGGATGAAATATGGACAGTAAGTGAGGAGCCCCTATCACCTTTTTATAGTTTTTGGTGATGGAGAATACCATTATGGTTTTAAGGAAACCAATGGTATTAACCAACATGGTTTAGGTCTCTTTTTCCCTCTTTTTCCTTTTTTGAATATTTTTTATATTTTTATTCCCTTTTAATATTTTTGGGGAATTTTGGACCCTTATTGAGGGTTTTTTGTGTTTTTTGAGGAAAAATACATATTTTGAGGGGAAAAAGGTGTATTATGGTCTTTCTGGTGACCTTTTGATGGTTTTAGAGGCTCAAATGGTGGAAAAAGTGGACAAATGGGTCATGTGAATAAGGGACTAAGATAGTGAGCACTTTTTGGGTGTTAACAGATTGCCCCCCTAATGTGTGAGGATAAGAGCTCATCGTATGGCCGATAGACATCATAGTTATTTTGTCTTTTTCCTGGGGTTTGGAGAAGAGAAGAGACCGATTGGAGACTAGAACAATGGCCCTTGGAAGATGCAAAAACTGAAAAAATACATGGCCTCAAAATGAGTGAGGAATAATCTCTGATTATGGACGAGGCGAGCATACCCATGCTCGTATCAAGACACATACATAACAATTAGGCCCAAGAAGGGGGACTTGAATAATACATAAAAAACTGTTGGTACATCATAATGGTCCAGAGGGGACACAATGCTGAGACGTACTCATGGTCATACCATGACTGATCTTAATAACTAATACACCGAAAAAGAGCAACAACCTTTCTGAATAAGGTGTCAAAAGGGTTGATAAACTGCTGAATCTGATGGTGTCCAACATCTATAGGGACTCAATGACTGTGAGTCAACTTCGGAGGAGTATATGTAACTGTATACTCGAGGGAGTATAAAACTGGGGTACATCTGAAAACTGTTGCCAAGCGCAACCCGGATATCCATAGGAATGTGTAACTGGTTGTTTCCTCTATTAGACTCTCAAATGTGGTAGAGTCAGGTGATATCCGGGGTCTTCAACAAATAACCGAAAGGATCAATACCATGTACGAGTCTCAACGATGCGATCAAGGTGTTGAAGTCAAGCATGTGAGAAACAATCATTTGGAGAGGCATTGAGGACTCCTTTCAAAATGATCCGTAGGAACTCATCACTAATGGTGATGAGTCCAAGGTACAGGGATCTCTGGGTCTATCCTCTGGAATAGATTTGGTTGGCGTCGATAGAGGGAGACCGAAAAATACTAAGGCAATGATGTTTTCTTGATAGGAGTGCGAGGTGTACAACTGAAGTGTGATAGTACTGATGGTAGGACTGACATACTGTGGGGATGGGGAATAACTGGGGTCATAGAGTGGGTGGACTCAAACTTCCTTTGTTCAAAGCATGATGACATGGTGGTTGACCTGACAGCATGGGAAACTGAATTTTAGGTGTGAGGATCATAGCTTTAAGGGATCAGGGGTATGTATTGTAGACTGCTGTGACTCTGGGGGGACAAGATAATTGATGCTATTGGGAGACTCTCAGGGTGACATACTGCAGAATACTCTGAACAAAGGTGACCATAATGGGGAAGCTGCCATATGAGTAGACATGATCTGTTGTGGTGCCAAAAGCATCGTTGGGTCCTTCTTCATAGTTTTAATGAGCTCCAAGAAGGGATAAAAGTTTGCTCTAAAATGGTACTGTCCTGTGGATTTGTTCGAGCCCAGGACTGTTTATGCTCGTGAGTGCTTTCATTTTTAAGGAGTCTGAAAACGTTAAGAAGACTCTGAATTGGTGGAGGAGTACCATCATGTGGATTTGTACGAGCCCAAGATGGTAATTGTTTGTGGTTGCTTTCAATTTTAGAGAGTCTAAAAGCGGTAAGTAGACTCCATTGGTGTTATTTTTCATATGTTAGTCTCCAAGGCCCGAAAAAACATAAAATGATGCAAATGGAGAACTCTTCTAGCCGATGTGACTAGAGTATTCATTTTTCGTAATTAGTCTACAAGGTCCGGAAAAGGGGTAAACTTATACTAGGTAGACGCCCTTTCAGATACTTTTAGCGAGCATGAAAGGAAGCAAGATTGCTTGATGATCTTTTCATTGTTTTAGGAGCCAGAAAATAGCTTAACAGAAACTCTCTAAGTGCCTTTTTTGTAAAGGAATTGTTCGGCCCGAAAAAGGGATAAAATTATACCGAACAAGAAGATATTGGTGAGAGCGAGAAGTGATCTCAAGCATCGTCCCAAGCATGAAAAACTGAATCCGGTGATATGAAAAATGTTTTAAAAACAAGTAATGGCCGATGTGGCACGCAAACCGAGGTAATGAGGGGCATGAAAAAAATTCCTTCACAATATAGTGGTGAGAACGAGAAATGATCTCAAGCATCATCATGAGCACGAAAATCTGAATCCGACGGTGCAAAGGGTGCAAAAAACAAAGTTCAAATGACTCCGGAATGGTCAAAAGAAAAAACGAGGTTAAAAAATGGCTATAAATAAAGGTGAGCCTACCAAGCCAAGGATGCAGTGGTGGGGAGAAATGATGACCCGCAGGGGAGAAATACTATGTGTATCAAATCAACTCAAATATACAAGTGACACATGAATTCAAAAATGGTTGAGATCACTAATCTGAAAAAGTGAGCAAGGTTAATGACCTACCCCCATGCGATGTGCATGGGGTTTGTAATTGTGGATCACATATGTGTTGGTTTGAACGATGGGCTCATTGAGGTGTTGAGATAGAGGTGATGGGGTAGGGTCAAAATGATTAATCACGCCCACTATCCCAAGTTTGAGATACTCTATTATGTCCCCGAACTCAAAGGTGTCAATGCGGTGCAGATGCTGTCTTAGAGAGGGATCAACAGGGCATTGACCAACTACTGTAGGGGGGGTGTACCCTGAGGCTGTGGGCCATGGTGGCATACTAAAGTGATGATATGATGATGTGGGATTCCCCTTGCGGGGTGGATACCCCTAGTATCGTCAATGAGAATGACGATGATGATGAGTAGGCAAGGTTTCGAGCCTGCCCCCATGTTGTGGAAGTGTGGTTTCCTCTTTGATTTGAAAAGGTTGAATATGTGGGTCAGAGGGATCAATGGAAGGGGTCGACCGGATAGAGGGGTATCCATTGGAAACTATGTAAATTGTGTTAATATCTTCTGAAGAGGAAGATGGTGGGGGATGAATTTCCTCACTAAGAGGAGGGGATATCTCTAGGTTGGCATTATTCAATTCGTATAGAGCTGCTCTATAATTTGGTAGATTAGGGCAGTGATGTGAGTAATGGCCGTAAATGCCACATCACGCACAGGGGTCATTGGTACGCAGTGATTTATCATGTGGCTGAGGAGGTAGTTCAAGTTTTACCACTGGGATACCAGCGTCGTCTTCCAACATATTCACGTGTTCTTGAAGTGCTAGTAACTGTGGACATTGATGGGTGGCATGGCCTATGTCGTCGCACAAAGAGCACTTGGGGGGAGCACGAGTCATTGGGGGATTCTTCAACTGTTTTGTGGTCGCTGGGGGGGTGCGGGTTGTGGGTCCAGTGGTATAAGTTGGTGGGCCGCTGCCCCCAGTGTTTCAGAATGGAGGGGGAGCATTACTAGATGTTGATGTCATAGTCACCATTAGGGATGGTCGGTTCTGGATGTTTGCTACACTAGGGGGTGGATGGTTAAAAGTATTGATGGGTTGCACCGGTTGTAAAATGACATTCGGTGTCGGGGGAGGGGTTGGGTCAGGTAGGTACCACATAGGTAGTCCTAATGTTAATCCTGGTAGATTAAGTGTAGCCATGATTGGTGTGCCGATGGCACCTGAAGGGGGAAATAAAAATGGGATGGTATGAATTGGTGTGGCTCCTACGTGAGTTGGCACTAAGGGTGGTTGCGGGAGTAAAGGGGGTTGTTGGTTTGGTACCTGTGTGTTATGCGAGAGGGTGCACAAATCAGATATCTCGGTTATATTCAAAGGGGGTGGGATGGATTGGAATGTGGAAGTCATAGGTGATTCTGAGTATAATCCGGGTCTGACTGTGGATACGAACGATGTAGGTGTGTTCTGAACTGGTTGTTCAATCATAGGGAGAACATTTTTAGGTACAACGGGGGCGTATTGGTTTCGACGCATTTGGAGATTCATGTCGGACGATGACATCATAAGGAGATGATGAGTACTTGAATCCATCATTTGGTTTGTGTGTACAGCGTATGTGATTTGTTGTTGTGGTGTTGTGGTTCCTTGAGGAGGATCCAACGGACGAGTGTTCGCCACTCCTTGTGTGGGAAAAGGATTCTTCAGCACCATGGGTTGTGGTTGAGGAGGTGGCGCTAGTTGTGTCGTATGCCTTTGGCGTTGGGCATCATCAGTCCACAGTTGGCGCGCTCACTCCAAATGGAGGCAAGTGTGTGTGTAATGGTTGTATACCCCGCATATAGAACATGGGTGGTTTGTTCGTAAATTGGGTTTCTTACCCTGTTTCGGTGGTCGATCAGGGTTTTGGTTGGTGGGGGTAGCGTTGTTGTTGTTTGGAGGATAAGTCTGAGTGACTGGAATTTGTGGTGCAGCAAGCACTGCCTATGGTGGGTAATAAGCTGCTGGGGCTTGTGAGTGAACAGGAGCATGTGTGTACTGCTGATGGTAATACATAGGGGGTGCAACCAGAGGTGGATAGGATGAAGTTGCATGACCATAACACTGTGGTGGACATGAGGGTCCATGAGTGTGGTGGGGGTGGGCCATGGGAGCATACGAAGTTGTAGCTTCGAAGTGAGATGTGGCTCGCAAAAGATCAGGGCCGGTGTTATTGCACATAATGGAAAAGGGTTGGTTGTGGGATGCAACTTATCCAATGATTCCGTCGACGGCATGGGATGCCCCTAGCGCATCATTCTGGGAGGAATCACCACGGGGAGCGTCAGGTAAAATGGTATACAAGTAGCCACACTGGACATAGATCATATCAAATTGCTAGGCTTTTAAAATGGCTTCTTCTTCTTACTGGGTTCGTTCAGAAGTTACATCCTTGGCTATGAGCAGAAGGAGGGATTTCAAGAACCAATCCAGTAAGATACGGTCATCTAGCTTAATCTTGCAGAGACTACGATGCTTATGCCACTCATGGATATGATCTATGATATGGGTGGTCGTATTCTATCTACAAGATAGTAAGATTTCTATTCCTGCATCATAGCGTACGGGTAGTTGAAAGAACTATAGGAAGGTTGAGGCGAGAGATGTAAACGTGGGGTGTGTCCCATGTGGCTGCTCAATATACCATTTGGCTGTCAAGCCAGTGAAATTTCTTTGTAGAATTTGAAGTCAAATAGAATCATCGACTATGGAATTTGAGGAACACCATAGGTGAAACGACATGATATGGTTTTGGGGGTCTTCCCCATCCTTCCCTTCAAACTTTGGGATGTCTGTTGGGAGCTTTGTGGGCATGGGGGGCCAAGTAGGGTCATGTCTAATGGGATCATTTGT
Source organism: Larix kaempferi (assembly GCA_027924585.1). NCBI lineage: Eukaryota > Viridiplantae > Streptophyta > Pinopsida > Pinales > Pinaceae > Larix > Larix kaempferi. Next base: position 2,245,920 of record BSBM01000579.1, on the reverse strand, counting down.
TAGCCTTTCCAAGTCGGGTAGGTTAAGGCTAGCCATAAATGGAAAACTGGTGGAGGGGTATGACGTTGTCATGGGGGCATAAGTGCTAGTGGTAGCGTTATGTATTTGGCCACTACCCCCTAGGGGATATTAGCCATGGGAGGTATGTTCCCTCCACCCAAAGGACTGTGGGAGGGGCCCGCGCCACCAAGTTCAATAGGAATTACAGATGGTTTGGGAAGATGTCCAAGAGGTGTTGGAATCTGAGTGGTAGTGGGGATAGTAGGTATAGTTCCCATAGTGGGAATGCCTAGAGTGGAAGCAGTTCCCAGGTTGGGCATACCAACATTGGTTGTGGGAGTGGTGGCTAACGTAGTAGCTAGGATGGTGGAAGAAGTTCCACCAACGGTCCCTGTGTTGAAAGGGTTGGAAGAAAAATCATCCATGGGGCTAGTGGGTGCGGTGTATGTGGGATTTTCGGATTCTGCCTCAGAGTCATATATGAAATGAGGCACGTCAAAATCGGATGACAAGGTTCTGTGCCGATAACGTGTGGAGTCAAGGGAACCGTACTACGGGGTTTCACCCCGGAAACGTCGTGAACGTCTCGAGGACTCAATGGTGACAATTGTGAATTGAGTCTACTAGGTGGCAATGAGTGAAAATATCTAAAGCGCTAATGCTACCGTGTGTGCGAGAGGGGAGCGTAAAAAATAATGGCACTCAGGCCAACAACCAAACTCAAAACACTTACTATAACAGTTGTGCTATAGTAAGTGGAGCAATAAAAAAATGGTCAGAAAACCAACATGCAAACAGCTCCTAAAAATAGAAAAAGGTGTACTTACTGACCAAAGGGAGGTAATGGAGCATGCAAAGACCTAACTAAAAAGTATTATGACTCAACAAAGTATATCCTATCCAAGGTGATGAAATCCAAGTCAGACAATATAAATTGTAGAATCAAAGGCAAGATATCCCCCTACCGAGAGGGACACCGGGTAGACAATCCTATAAGTTTGGCCACTAAGATACCCCGTTCATTACACATTCAGTTGGGTGAATATGCCGTTTTGTTCTATCATCGCTGTACTCCCATAAGGGTGGTACAACGAGAACTACGAAAGGTATCCTTCGGTTACTAAATGGATTGCGGTATTCTACTCAGGCTTCCGGAACCAGTCTGGCTACTTCAACCCTCCTAAGGGAGAGGCCTTCTCGATAAATTGGTGTTAAACCATGTCAACAAATAATAACGGATTTTGGTACCCTAAATTTCAATCACTATGTCTCAACATGAAAAATGAGTGAGGGGTGTTATTTAAATACTTATCCCCTCAGTCTTACCTAGCTACAAAAAAAAATTTGTGTTCCCCAAATGGAGTTAGAATGTTGGTTGAGTTAAGGTAATTTTTAAGGCTCACTTGAAATTATTGTGACAGATTGTGTGCTTGTGTGGGCATATACCAAAACAATGTGCCACGCATGGGAAATCTAATCACAAACTAAATAATGATTCCAATTTGCGAAAAAAAAAATGAAAGGCGTTTCAAATGTAAATGCTTTAATTAATCTTTTCAAAAAAAAAATAGATTCTTTTAAAAAGTTATGTAAGGTAAAGCAAATAACATATATAGAAATGAATGGATTTCTAAAGTTTTACTTGGGTAAGATATTGAGCAATTTAGAAATGTGGTTCTAACCTCGCAATGTATGAAACTTATAATCTGAGAAATACTTAACAAATCTTTCTTTCACTTAACTGAAAATTTTCAAAAAGATTAGTAAAGCAAATAATAGAATATAAATTTATGGATTTTTAATGCTGCAAAATTAAACAGTGGGTTGTCCAAAAAATGCAGGAAAGATGGTTGGAAGAAATGGGCCGAAATGGGTGAACTGAAATAATAAATAACACTAAAATAAAAAAAATTAGAGAAACTTCTATGAAAAATTTCTTAAATCTAATAGGATATTTGTATTCCTTGTTCGAAAACACCCACTTTGAAAAAAACAATCGTCTCAAACGGAGTTCGGGAGAGGGAGATATGGCCGTTTGAAAGTTGGGTCACACTGTTAGAAAATTACATCGCGAGTTTTGAGCTAAAAGTCGCGATATCGCAGGTTTCAGGCTAAAAGCCACGATGTGAATCGCTGCGATGTGCAGTGCGGCCACCATGTGCAGTGCGGAAAACAGGGCAAAAGTCACGATAAACCACGCGGAAAAATGCCGAAAAGTCGCGATGGACCTCGCGGAAAAAAGCCACCCAGCTACGATGGACCGCACAGGAAAAAGGCTCAAAGCCACGATGGACCACGCGGAAAAAAGGCACACAGTCATAATGGACCACATGAATGTGGGTGCCGAAATTCGTGATGTACAGATGAAAATCGGTCAGCGAAAGACGAACCCAAAAATTGAAATTTTGGGTTGTTTCGGGCTGCAGAAAGGGCCAATGGCTAGGGCAGCTATCAAAAAGCTTACTAGTATGGCAGATCTACAATTTTAAATGGGAAAAGCTACTAAAATAAAGATCTAAAGCAAATATTTAAAGTTCGAAAACCAACGGAGTCGCCAAAATTGTTGCTTGGTTTTTCAACCAAGCATGTGCAAGGATGCACCTGCTAACTAGTAGCAGTAGTCTCAATAAAAGTATGGAAAAACTAATGTAACTTAATCTAACATTAACATGTGCAAAAGAAATAAAAAACTGAATTTAAGGAAAAAGGAAGAAATTTAAAAATATTTGATTTTGTATTAACTCAAATGGTGAGGATGATAAGTGTTGAGCAACTCCAAGGTTAAGAAGCTCCAATGTCCAATGGTCTCTTCTTCTCCAATGCTTCAATGGTTGGGAAAAACTCAAAAGATGGGCAAAGCTCAAGATGGATTTTGGTAGCATGAGGATAGGATGAAATATGGATAGTAAGTGAGGAGCCCCTATCACCTTTTTATAGCTTTTGGTGATGGGGAATACCATTATGGTTTTAAGGAAACCAATGGTATTAACCAACATGGTTTAGGTCTCTTTTTCCCTATTTTTCTTTTTTTGAATATTTTTTATATTTTTATTCCCTTTTAATATTTTTGTTGAATATTTTTTATATTTTTATTCCCTTTTAATATTTTTGGGGAATTTTGGACCCTTATTGCGGGTTTTTTGTGTTTTTTGAAGGAAAAATACATATTTTGAGGAGGAAAAGGTGTATTATGGTCTTTTTGGTGACCTTTTGATGGTTCTAGAGGCTCAAATGGTGGAAAAAGTGGACAAATGGGTCATGTGAATAAGCGAATGAGCTAGTGAGCACTTTTTGGGTGTTAACAACGAGGCATTTTTCCCATCTTTTACGGCCAAAAGAATTTAGTGACCGTTATGCTTGACTACCAAGTTAGATGTTAAAACATATTTTTGATAGGTTATTAATTTTTGAAAACATTATTGTAGGGATATTGACCTATATAAAATATTTGCAGTTTTTTTAAAATTAATTTTCTTAATTCTTTGTTCTTCTCTAAATTCTTAACCTCTCTTATTTATCGATTATGTTATATTTATGGATTATGTTTCAATTTAAATAATATTTATCACGACTTCTGACTTCTGACAAGAAGAATTGGTCGCCCCTTCGTTTAGTAGATAATTGTGAACATCAGTATCCAACAATTCACCTGTATCCAGAATGGTGAACACAAGAAGGATCGACCAACCCTTCTTGCAGTATAGAACTATTATGAAAGTAATACTGGGTAGAAGGAGGGTCGATCGCCCCTTCATTTATGATGGAATTGTAAAAATAATCAACCTACGAAGGTTAGGCCATCAATTCATATATATCTAGAATGTTGAACACTAGAAAAATATTGACCACAAGAAGGGTCATTCGACCCTTCATTTAAGAGAGAAATGTAAAAATATTTAATCTATGAAGGCGGGAAAAAATTTATTGACTTCCGACTTCCGCAGTAAATAGTATGGATCGAGACATTGGCTAAGTTATAACATCTAAAAATATTTATCTTGACTTCTGACTTCCGACAAGAAGGATCAGTCGCCACTTCGTTTAGTAGATAATTGTGAACACCAATATACAGCAATTCACTTGTATCCAGAATGGTGAACATAAGAAGGATCGACCGACCCTTCTTGCAGTCTATAACTATTATGAAAATAATATTGGGTAGAATAAGGGTCAACCGCCCCTTCGTTTATGAGAGAATTGTAAAAATATTCAACCTACGAAGGCTAGGTCGTCAATTCATGTATATCCAGAATGGTGAACACTGAAAAAATACTAAGCACAAAAAGGTTCGATCGACCCTTCATTTAAGAGAGAAATGTAAAAATATTTAATCTACAAAGGCTGGGACGACAATTCTCGACTTCCAAATTATGAAATAGTAGTAGGGATCGATACATTGGATAAGTTATAACATATAAACAATATTTATTATGAATTCTGACTTCCAACAAGAAGTATTGGTTGCCCCTTCATTTAGTAGATAATTGTGAACACCAATATCCAGCAATTCACCTGTATCCATAATGGTGAACACAAGAAGGATCCACCGACACATCTTGCAGTCTAGAACTATTATGAAAATAATACTGGGCAGAAGAAGGGTCATTCGCCCCTTCATTTATGAGGGAATTGTAAAAATATTCAACCTACGAAGGCTAGGTCGTCAATTCATGTATATCCAGAATGGTGAACATTGGAAAAATACTGAGCACAAAAAAGGTCAGCTGACCCTTCATTTAAGAGAGAAATGTAAAAATATTTAATCTACAAAGACTGGGACGACAATTCTTGACTCCCGACTTCCGCAGTAAATAGTAGGGATCAAGACATTGGTTAAGTTATAACATATAAAAAATATTTATCCTAACTTCCAACTTCCGACAAGAAGGATCGGTTGCCCCTTCGTTTAGTAGATAATTGTGAACACCTATATCCAGCAATTCACCTGTATCCAGAATGGTGAACACAAGAAGGATTGACCGACCCTTCTTGGAGTCTAGAAATATTATGAAAATAATATTGGGCAGAAGAAGGGTCGGTCGCCCCTTCATTTATGAGGGAATTGTAAAAAAATTCAACCTGCGAAGGCTAGGCCATTGATTCATGTATATCCAGAATGGTGAACACTGGAAGAATACTGAGCACAAGAATGGTCGTTCGACCCTTGATTTATGAGATAAATGTAAAAGTATTTAATCTACGAAGGCTGGGACGACAATTCCTGACTTTTGATTTTCGCTGTAAATAGTAGGGATCGGGACATTGGCTAAGTTATAACATATAAACAATATTTATCCCGACTTCCGACTTTCGACAAGAACGATAGGTCACCCCTTCTATGATGATCGCTCCTTCTATTGTCGATTCTATCTCAAATGACTATATAAAATGTGCATTCGACCTCTCATGGATAATGCTAGCAGATTTGTTTTTAATCAATCAATTGATTTTGGAAATGAGAGGTCGTTCCTTCTCCATCGATCATTCACCTGAACATTTGCAAGTAAACATGTAATATTAAAACACTAATTGATAATTATAAACATTGTATGCATTCTTATATTAACTACACAATATTTATTTATCTTGCAGATAAAACATGTCTGCGTTGTTGAGCCTTAGTCAAAACCAGGAAATCTCATTCCTTGATTTGTTAAAAGATCAAAACCTTGGTTTATTCAAGCATGGATGGTATGTTGAGATGGATGAACTAGATAATTTGTACCTGGATTTATATTTATTCTGCTTGGATGAGGAAGGAGCTCCAACTCGAGCTGGAATATTGACACCTGCAGATCCCATTTCTGACGATTTATTGTGTGTTCAAGTTGAAATGGTTGAAAGAGACCAGTGTTTCCTTCTACAGGATGACCTTATGGTTTGTAATTTTCGACCAGATCTAATGAAAATTGGCCCCGATTTAGATTCGGTTCCCTATACAAAGCAAGGGTGGGTTTTTCCCTCGTATGATGTTTGTAATCGGTCTGGAATTAATACCGCGTCATCTTTGAAGAAAGGAATTTTGTCGGTATGAAAGAACAGAATCCTGGATGCGAAAACCTCGTCTATATTGCATTACATGAATATTGAAAAGAAGTTGACAAATGTAGACAATGAAAAGATCCTTTTCTACCTTAGAAGAACATTTCTCAATCATATTAAAAAAGATGTGACTAAATCTTCCTTCAAAGCAGTCAAATCAAGTCCATTTGTAGCGATGATGCGGAAAGCAACTAAGAGCTTTGAAAGTTCGAAAGAAGTTCAACAAGAACAAATCAAATACTTTTTATTCATTGAGAAATTTTTCTATTGACATAACAAGATGTGTTGTTGCGTCTCTGCATTTGCAATATTGAAAAGTTGACGAGGAGGTCATGGCAAAGATGGTTTTATCTCTTGTCTCAACTTTTACAACAACATTGAGAGATGTTATTCTATTGCATTTCGATAAGGAGACTATATTGGTATTTCTTCCTATAAGTGAAGACGAAATCAATTTGCCTTCAGTAAATTTTTATATATTAGATGGGAAGCATACTATTTTTGGGCAGAAAAAAATCATTGAAACTGATAAATATCAATCGGTCCATTCAAGGTATCGGCATCGAACAACTCATCTTCTACATAAATATTTTCCTCGGCGCATTATCAGCAAATTATGCAAACAACAAAATTTATCAAACAAGGAATTTGCAGACACTCCATTCATTTCTCAAGTTGTAAAAGCAAGGGAGAAATGGATATCCTGCGATAGGCCATCCCGCCCGAGAAAGGGAAATGCTTCTAGTGATGATTGGCAGGTATAGAATTTTTCTTCTTATCAATCAAAGTCTTTAGATTGCTTCCCGTGTTATGAAATTAGCAAATTAAATATTATCTTTAATTTTATATGTTTGCATTCTTTCCAAGGTGAATGTATGCATATATTTGTTGTTCAAACAAAGGACAGCCTTAAATACAAGCTAACTCTTTTTTTCACATCGGATCGACTGTGAAGCAAATGGATGTCTATATTAGAGCTTTACAAAAGTGGTTCCTTGCCATGCTCACCCAAGAGCATTACTCGGGTTGATTTTGTTCAAAATAAAATAAAGAATCATGGATCTAAGTTTTGTAGACCATTGCATGATCTTGATGAAGATGAATTGACCATTGTGGTAGACAATATAATTAATGGATCAGTTTGCCTGAGCACATCAGTCGACAAAAAATTTTGCACAGAGAATTTATACCAATATTGCAAGCGAATCAAGGACGAGAGGTCAACCAGGCATTTGATCTTTGAATTTTTCAAATTTCATGATGTTCAAACTTTTCGATCACAGATTATCACTGACAATATGTCTTTAAAATCTATAAAATTGCACTAAATCATCTCCAACAATTGTGCAGTATTTTATGCTCTGAAAAGCAAACAAAATCTTCGGGTAAAAAGAGAAAGAAAGAATCTGAAGAGGATAATGGTACCAAATTACCAAATGATGCTGAGAAAATATTGAACATATATATATCAATAAAGAGGGAATGGGTATGTCCATTGACTCCGTCAAAGATAGTTCATAGTTTGTTTGTCAATGTTGTTATCCTGCATCTTTGGTCAACACACTAAGATCCATTGCATTTTTTTGTGCAGCAATCAGCTGTGAATTTGTTGTTGATGATATGTGTATTTGTGATAGTCCCTAGATAGAAGAAGATATGTTTGAGTTGTTGTACTACTTAGAATCAAATCAAGCAGCATGTACTTGTATTTTTTAGCTGATATGGAAAATTCTTGTTTGATTTCTAAAGCTTTCACACGTTTCAGCAAGAAATAAATAAAAAGGTAACGCAAAACCCTACCAAGGGAGTTTATAGAGATTTCTCGAAGGACTTATTTATAGGATTCTCTATTATACAATGTTGGAGAATTGGAAGGATTGAGAATAATTTGTCTACTTTTCAAATAGATATGGATTGGAAGGATGAGGGCCTACCAATGATTGACTTACCTTTTCCCAAGGTTAACAATGATACTTCGAGAAGCCATGTTTTTGCAAAAGAAAGGATGCAGGAATTCTGGGATCGCATAGTTTCCAGACTGGTCTCTTCTCAAGGTACAGTTCTTTCATTGTACGCAGGAGGTAGAGTTCTTCGTTCGTTGATCTGGTCGCTAGATAGAATAGTTATTTCTATTGTGGAGACAGTACAACAAGAGTTGTTTATGAATAGTTTCTATCATGAATTGGGTATAAACCAAGGTATTTGTATTAACATTTTCAGATGTCTTAATTCATTGTATTTTACTTTTATCAGTCGGTTATGTTCAATAACTTCTTCAAATTCCTATTCTACTACAACTTCAAATAAAGAGCACACTCAGATATCGTCCAATAAAATTATAGTATCCGATGACGACATTGAATGTGATGGAGAATCGACAAAGAACTACCAAACTGGAGAACAAGATCGAAAAGAAGGTAAAAAATTATTTTTCAAAGATCCTGGTTAAATTAACTAAATTATGAATGGGAATAGTGACCTTGAATACTTGCAAAAAGTTATATAAAATGTATACCTGCAAATTTCCAGGTCAAGATGATTGTATTGCTATTCAACATGTGGATCATCCACAACCAAAGCTAGGATCGATGATGTCTATGGATATTAGCCAACAAATCACATTGGATAATAATGAACCAAGCGAGAGCTTGGATAATAATGAACCAGGCGAGGGCTTGGTGTCAAAACACAGTATCTCCATCAATGTTACTCACCACTCAAATCATGGCCTGGCATTGACAAGTAAAATACAAAGATTATTTTCTACTTAAACTAATAAAACAAATTTATTCTGAAATATATAATGACAAGTAATATTTCTGTGTAGCTCCCCATACAAATTTTTTATTGATATTAGAAATGGAAGGTTTTCTATTTCGCAAGAAAGTCACAGAAAATGACTCCAAAAGAGAAAAAAGGGAAATCAAAAAAATATTGTTGGAGAGAAAAAAGTAAAAAAGGGGGAAGAAAGTATTGTTGGTGAATTTGAATTTAAACACAAAGAAACTTCATATGAGTCACGAACATATGCCATACAATTTTTGAGATTATGTCTTTCCAAATTCAATGTTGGGATTTGGTCATCTAAATGTGGGGTCAATGAGGGGAAGTCATTGTTTACAAAACTTTTGAGGGAAGGTAGTGTAGAAAAAACATATGGGGAACAAATTTTATTTTTATGGTTTTGAGAGAGATGTACCAATGATAAAGAAGGAAATACACAAAAAAATTGGAGAGTGTGTGGGAGGATTTCCCAATGAAATATTCGCAAAGTAATACATCAATGATTGTTTTGGAGGGTGATGATGTGAAAGCACATCCATCTGAAAACTATATTTTGAGTAATCCCTTTATTGCATCATCCGCTAGGACAGATAGTGAATTGGTACATCGACTCTAGCAGGGTTTTAGTAAAATGCATGAATCAACTGATATCAGAACCTCCGATGCTTTCTTCTACTAGTTGAGTGACAGCCATCAAATGTAACCTATCATTGCCTCTTTCAAGAGTGGGAAACACTAGATGTAACCTATGGAGATTTTAAATCATTCAATGTGTTTTCCATTTTTTTCGATGATGTTGCTATTGTCGTATGAATCTAACATATTATTAGTTCAGTGTGATGCTTTTATTAAATCATTTGAATCTGTGAAATTTTGGGTGATTTTTGTATTAAACTTTGGAAATCAAAACCTTCATTTACATTTGCATGTTTGTGATAATTAACTTCATGAACGAAGTGTTGTTGTTTTGGTTATATATATAGTCACGGTTTTTGTATGTAGTCCGAATATCACCGCAAAATAAACTATTGGTCCTGGGAGTATAGGGATTGCTATTTGGAGTTTGGATGTTATCCAACATTGAATATTTTTCCAAACAACTTCATTTTGTCCATAATTGCTATCATTATTATGCACGAATGTTCAGCCCTGATATTATCAGTGTTGCCAAAGAACATTTTGACGTTGATATGTGGTTTTCCTCACTCGACAACATGGAAATTAAAAAAACTCCTTGGTATATTTGAATGGTTGAAGAATGAATACTTTGTATTTATTTGGGGTTTAGAGCAATGTAAACATAGTACTATTTATAATTACTCAATGTCTGCATATTATAATGTTGGTGAAGTACTACACATATACAAAAATTCGTTCAAGGATGTACTTATCCAATATGGATATATATATATAAACAAACATGTTATTTATAGATGAAGGGCAATATAATTCAGTAGATAATAACAAGGAAAACTGCTTGAAAATGCCGACTAGTTGTACATTTGATAGTTCACAAGAGAGAGAAATAACTATAAAAACAATGTTGTGTTCTCTGTTGAATTATCTCGGGCCTCGTTCAAAAATGGGGCGTTGGTTAAAGAAATTCAACTTCAAATGACCGTTATATTATATAGACAACAATTCATTTAGTGATTTGTATATTTTTGACAACTTCTACATTTAATTGATGTAAAACTTATCGTACAATTCTCATATTATTTATGGACATCGTATCATGTATCTGGTGATGTGTTTCAAAAATTGCAGAACATGAAAGCAATATACTTAGAAACATTGAAACATAATATTTTATTGACTAGATTGTGTGTGTGTTTTTTTGTTTGTAGATACTAGAAGATTTGTTACTAGTAAACCATTGATTATTTTCGATTTCAATGGAGTTTTGTTACACGCAGTTCATAAAAAAAAGAAATTCCAATTTCCACGAACACCAAATGTCGAATCAACCACAAAGTATTATTTTATACGTCCAGGATTTAGGGAAGTTTTTGAAAAATGATTTAGTATATTTGAAGTTGGGGTATGGACATCTGCACAACAAAAAAATGTTGACGAGTTTTTTCCAACATTATTACAAAGAACAGGATTGCAAAGGGAACAAATTAGATTAGTTTTAACACAAGAATATTGTTCTTGCATGGCCAGAGAGGGTTATCAGAGTGATGGAAATCCTTATGTATTTCTCAAGCCTTTAAAGAAAGTTTGGGACATTTTGATCCATGGTTGGGATGCTACAAATATAGTGATTGTAGATGACTCGAAAGAAAAACATGTTTGTAACAAGGAAGGGACCTGTATTATAACAAAAACGTATACTTGCCAAGATGTCAATGACACATTCTTGTTAGATCGATTATGGCCTTTCTTGCTGCACCTAAATGGCGTGAGTGATGTGAGGCCAATTGTGAATAAAATGAAAATGAAATTATTTTGTTAAATAATACACTTGAATGTTTTTTTGTACTAGTATGTTCATTTTCACTATGATTATAATAGTTGTAAAGTGTCGAGTTTAGTTTTCGAAAATGCAAAATCAGAGCTTGAAAGTGCCAAAATTGGTTTTCAAAATTGCAAATTTAAGTATTGGAAGTGTCAAAGTAGCCTTCCAAAAGGGAAAAATCAGGTTCTAAAAGTGCCATTATCATATTTATCATATCGAAAAAGTGCAAAAACCAATTTCAAAAGTGGCAATATCAAAAGCGAAAGTATGCTTTTGGAACCTGGATTTGGCACTTTTGGAACCAGATTTTGCACTTTAGAAACCTTGATTTTGGGGTTTAGAAAAGTTGTTTTTGACTCGTCTCCAAAGTGACTTGGACTAGAATATGTCCAAGTTTAATGAAATAGGCATTTCAACTGTAATTTCACAATATCAAGGTTTCACACAAAGCGACAGGGTAAAATATGATGGTAGTTTTTCAAAATAATTAAGTGTCGAGGTTTAAATAGGGTAAAATTAACTTACCATCAAAATTAAATGAAAAGGGGATAAACGACAAATAGATCACTATAGATATTAATTACATATTTGATTAGTTCTTTTGACGACTTTCGCATGTTTTTCGGAATAGGATGAGCTGAAATGATCATGGATTTTCGATGTCTAATGTCTGATTCCATGTTAGAGGGAGAACATCGGAACATTTAAATAGATTAATGAAATAGTGTTTCCATTGTCCGATGTCCGAGATCCGAAGAATTATATTGGATGGGAAACATCGAAAATTTCAATTAGATTATTTAAAACAACTTTCCAATGTCCGCAGTTTGGCATTTGAAAAATTGAGATTGGGATATCAAGGTTAGAAATATCGAGAGAAAAATCAACCCAAGATCCACATTCCGACGTTAACATCGAAAACGTCGGGATCAAAACATTGGAAAAGCGCAAAATGAAACAAATTTCATCCTGACATCCGATGTCTGAGGCTAATATCAGAAACAACAGAATCATAACATTGAAAAATTAGATTAACAAAAATGGAATTCTAGATGTCCGACGTGCAACATAGCATGTCCAAGAATACATCGGAAAAGATTCCTGAGTCATTGGAATCAAATCTAACCATTTTCATGATGAAATTAACAAGTAAATTTACAGTTAAGTGAAGATAACCTTGAAAATTATTTGAAGAAAAAAACTTTGAACAAATAAATGGAAATTTTTAAAAATAGAAAAGGGGTTTCCCATTGTTTTCACAAGTAAAAACAAAGGGATATGTTGTGGCTACAACAGACATGTCACTATCCTCTATGGTGTGTGTTTCCAATTCCACGTCATATTAACAAACCTATATAAAGAAAATGAACCAAAACAAATAGTATTTTCGAAATAATTTCATATGAATATCACAAGAAAACAAGGGTTTGAAGTTATATGTGCTCTTTCCTAATGACTTTATTTTGGGGGATTATTTTTTTGGGGGGGTTGGGTAGAAAGTGGCCAATCTGATGCAGGTATGGTGGCAGAATGATCGTTGTGAATAAATTTTGGGTCAATCTTTAACCAAAAATTTACATACAAAACCCCCGTAAAGTTGATTTTTTACCTTTGATTTGTGATTGCCTTTCAACTATTATGGCACTGGAGGTGAAAGCTTTAAAGCCTTTAGGAGGAAAAATTTCTATATCTATGGCTAGTGATTATTTGTTTTCAATGTTTCTCAAGGAATTTGTCCCGAGAATTTGTCATTAAAGGGTTTTGTATATCCAGTTATGTGGAAGTTAGAGGGAAGTTTTTAGAAATCGTTGAATTTTAAAGGTTTCAATTAAAATTTCCTTTAATTTTTTTAAATAAATGGAGAACCTTAGTTTAATCATGTAACAAAATTTTCTTTTGTGGTTGGAATTAAGAGTTTTTATCTCATCAAAACACTAAAATTTTACGATATGGGTCAATTCAAAATTGGTCAAAACTTTTACGAGTATTTTTTGACCATGCACAAGCTTGGGATCATAATAGAACTCTACTCATGCTTATTTGTGGAGACCAAGGAGGTGATACATATGTTCAATCTAGTATTAGAAGAGGATATGGTGGTTGATTTAGTGGAGGATAGGGGGTCATGGTTCGTTTGGTGGAGTAGGGGGGTGTCGGTACCTCCAGTGGAGGATAATGGAGTGGTTGTCCCTTTGGTGGAGGATGATGGGGTGGTGGTTCCTCTGGTGGATGATGAGAGATTGGGTGTCCCTTTAAATAAGGAAGAGGGGATGGTGGTCCCTTTGGTGGACACTAAGGGGGTGGGGATCCCTCTGGTGGAGGATGAGGGGTGATGGTGGATGAGGATCATCATCCTTAGAAGATGAATTATATGTAGTGTGCCAAGAATGATCCCTCAACCTCTCCACTAGGTTAAGGGCACCAACAACATAACAAATCAATAACATCATGACGCAAGGAAAGGAGAACCATATCTTCAATATATCAAGTACTTGTATGATCTCTTGAAGATGTATGAGTACCACTTCATCCATAACCATCAGGGAACATATGTTATCTATCACCTCCATATGGTATCATCGATCTAAACTCTATGACATGTTGAGTCTCTCTACCTTATGTTGATTTATCATCCTTAATGTTATTTACCAAATTCCCAAAAATAACATAAAACAAGTAGACATAGTATTCCAATGCCTTTAGAATGCGATAAAAAGAACAATAACTAAATTATTCGAGGGGGAAACCTCCTTTACAATGCATTTCGAATACAGAACAAGATGATATGAGATGAGTCCAAACTGGATCTCTTTGGTGTGTGTGTGTGTAGGAAATAAAGGGTACCATTACCATTCTAGATCTTACATAATTAGGGTCATAGCCGACCAATAAATATAATACTAATATGATAATATAAATGTAATGTCACAATATATAGGGTTTAACATGCCCCTCCGCTTCAAACAAGTGTTTTCCTCAACACTTGATTAACTATGTAGGAGGTTCTGTAGCTCGTAAGTTCTGTAGGAGGTTTCGCAGCTACTTGTAAAGGTTTCGTAGCTTCCTGTATAGTTTATGCAACTGCTATGGAACTCCCTCAAATTTTTTGTAGTTTCTTTCTAACAAATGAGTCAATATCCAAAGCAAATACATAGTGCACTAATCCCCCTAATGTTAGTCAAAATCAAATGAAATACTAAGACATGTAATGGAAAAACACCTTGAGCCTAAAAAACCCACATATGAGCATTAGAAGGGCTTCATACATGATTATGGATAAGAAAAAAGGATTATAGATAAGGTGAAATGTTGATAAAAAGATGCTAAATCCAAGGCCCGTCATCTCCTCCAAACTGAAAATGTTGCACGTCATCATGCAACCCTGTGTCAACCAAGCTGAATGATGTTCATTTTTAATGCATACCTCAAAATTCATCCTCAACAAGCCATGACCACTGTATATGCTCATCAAGAACTGTAAAATATCATCCTAAACAAATTTCCATGCCAACATACCTTCAACAATAACATTTTCAAGGAAAAAAATGCAAGAAAACTAGGTTTTGTAGCCAATGGACTAGCAATCTACAACTTTCAAAAAAATGTTATTTATCCAAAAATAACACACTGGGTCTTGGGGAAACTTTGTGGGGGTGTTAGGAATGCAATTATGCTTCTCTCGGCCAAAAATTAGAGAAACCCACATCACGGTTCTCGAGAAAATGAGAAAATGATTGTACATGAATATGCTTGATTTCTCAAAAATCATGCATTGGATAGAACTAAAACATGTTGGATTTTTTCTCCTTACCATAATTCTCCTCTCCTTCGAATTTTGTGAATACCCAGTTCATGGTTTTTGAGATATCATCAAATAAATTTATGTGTTTTTGCATTTTTAAAGCTGCCAAAATAATGCTTCGCTACCATTGTTCGACTTGATTCCCCTACCACTGGTTCTTGTGTGATAGAAATAAGGCATCATTAATCCATCCAATGTCCCCTAGCTCCCCAAACTTAAAACTTTTTTCGTGCTCGGAAAAATACATAGTAGGGAAAGAGGACAAATCTGGGAGATTAGGAAACAAGAAGCAAATATGTTATGCAACCTTAGCAACATAATCATTGGCTCCTCCTATAAGTTGAATGTTCATGCCAGGTGTCAAAAAGAAACCAAAGGAATGATCTGTATTGCCAATGTTATCTTGAGTTGTCCTGCAAAACGTGTATCTCTATATCTTTTAGCAATAATACCAGTAATTCGGCCACAGTCTAAGCAGTCTATATTGTATATTTGAAAACTTTGCTTCACTTCTCTTACTTCCTCTATTTCAATTGAAATATGAGGATCTGCTATCAAAATGTCATCTAAAATAGGACCATTTATGTGAACATCATGTTCTATTATCTTTGTATTGCTCCATTTCTGTTGTCCAACACAAGAAAGCATATAACTAAGGTCCAATTGTTGAGTCTTCATGAGAGATATGTGTCTTGGTCTTAGCAGCTATGTTCTCCTGAATTCTCACATCCCATCTGTGCAAGAATACCTCTAACCTCTTTTGCATTATAAAGGAAAACGTTTAACCAGATTTACAGGCAGTTATCCTCCTTCCTGAAATATGAATATTTCTTCTTGATAGCTCTAGCTTTTCCTCATTCGGGAATCCAAATGATTATGATACCTCTCCTCACATAGATATGGTAAGGCTCTTTTCCTCTACATGAGTTAGTTCATGGAATTTAGTTTTGGCAATTTCCAACCAAATTGGTGGCTTTGATTCTTATCTCTCCTTTGATGATTTCCCTCTTGATACAACAAGAGCTTCCTCCTCATGAGAAGATTGTAATAATAGCAATGAACAACATTAAAAACACCTCCTTACAAGTTTATGAGGCTCATTTTCCACTATGACGCATCTTCCTTCAAATTATTTTCCAAAGGGCGATGAATTCAACAAGTGACCTTTCACTTTTGTGGCAATGACCTCCACACTCCATGAAAGTGACTCTTTCTCTAGTTGACTGATGCTGACAAAACACATATCACAGCTGCTAGCTCTGCAAATTCATTTGTTTTCTCTCCTCCACGCATGCACTTCTAGACATGGTTAACTATATCTCAACAATGGAAATGATAAGAACAATGATCAATACAACAATTTCTGGAAAACAATAATTGAAAGAGACTCAACTTCAATCCTTAATTGTCCCAATCATCACTGAGGTGAAACTTAGAGGTGAATTGAACACGTCCTTCATTACCACTGCCACTGCCGACTAAAATCCAATGTTACAGGATTGTTATCAAAACTTTATTTACTATTGAAAAATATCATTCTTCTTACTACTATGTATGGGTAGGATTCCTTTAAAAATTATTTTGGCAACAATTCTACACACCAATTGGTTAGGAAAGTCTCCAAAATGATTGAAATACTGAAAATGCCATGCATTTTGTGATTGATTTAAGTCACATGAGTAAACCATCCAATTTAAGGCATGAGGAACCAATCATATACCATCATTGAAGTGCTTTGTAAATCGCAATGGCTTGATGGTGCCAAAATGACAAGATTTTTATTTACCTTATAATTTCTCAGAGGATAAGTAAGAAGTCTATACATTAATTTTCAACCCGGGGTTCGTTGGGAACTTGTTATTTACCGTACACTATATGTGCAAACCACAATCTCCTCTTACATTGGTTTATCTACTTTGAAGTTGTAGTTCAATAACCTTACTTACAAACAATGTTATGAACAGTTACATATCCTTGGCAAGGAACTAGACAACTAAACAACTACTGAAACTAAGTTGCAAGGAAAGTAAATCACATGGTAGGAAAGTAAAACACATGACAAGAAAGTAAACTCACACCGGCTACAGGTATCAGGAGTATGAATCAATTGTCTCCCAAATTAACCCCATCGATGTGCTGTAACACTAATTGAAGAATTGAAATCCTAAATCACTCTTGTAGAAATTGAAATTCACACTATGCTGGAAAGTAAATGCTAAAACTAATTCACACTATACGGGAAAAGAAAATTCTAAAACTAAATCACAATGTGCAAGAAAAGTAAATTCTAAAATTAAATCACACTCAATGGGAAAGTAAATTGCAAAAATGAAAACTAAAAGCTATCCCTACCAAATACAAGTTATTGGTTATGATTCAAGGTAGTAAATAACATTATTGCAGTAAGCACATTCATGAATTGTAAAATAAACTCCTCAATCACTAATATATAGATTAAAATTGCATTACAGAAATAAACTACATAACGAGAAAACAAAATTATATAATTAAAACAAAGCAACAAATTAAAACTACATGATCATAAAATAAATAAAATCACATTACAGAAAATTGTAAAAATAAGATCTCTATTGAATCAAGATGAAATTGTAATATATTCCATCATTATTTGAGCTATTGCTGTAAGAGTCCTCCTCTTTGAATGGAGAATGAGCTCTTATTTATACATGAGTTTTCCATAACAAATAATAAATGAAGATCCAAAATATCCTCAACAAATTGCTAATAATTTGGATCTCAAAACTAATTTCAAGATCTTTGCTAACTACATGTTATTTAGGATGTCTTTGAAGTCAAATTTGAATTTAGGGATAGAGGCTATAATAAAATATTCAAAACTCATCCCAAATATCTCCTAATAGCTTTTGACTCCTTAGGCCCATCATATATTTGATGGAGGTCTTCAAAGCTTTGTGGATAAGTCAAATATGCACTTATATCCACCTCCATTTACCACCTTTAATTTTCAAATAATTCATTTTGATTTGAAACACATAAGAATTATAGAAATAATGGATAAAAATCCATTACCCCTAATGAATATCTTTCTCCAAAGTTGGGGTTGAAGGTAAACATGAATTATTGACTTTCTGCAGCTTCTGTAGGTTCAGTAGGAGGTTTTGTAGCTCGCAGGTTCTATAGGAGGTTCCACAACCCGTTGATTCTGTAGAGGATCTGCAACTTGTAGGTTTTGTAGGATTTTATGCGGCTCAAAGGTTCTGTAATAGGCTTCACAGCTTGTACGTTCTGTAGGAGGTTTCTCAGCTCGTAGGTTCTGTAGGAGGTTCTACAGATACCTGTAAAGGTTTCGTAGCTTCCTGCAAAGTTTATGTAGCTGCTATGGAACTCCCTCAAATATTTTGTATTTGCTTTCTAACAAATGATTCAATATCCAAAGAAAATACATAGTACACTAATCCCCCCAATGTTATTCAAAAATCAAATGAAATACTAAGACATGTAATGGAAAAACACCTTGAGCTTAAAAAGCCCACATATGAGCATTAGAAGGGCTTAATACATGATTATGGATAAGCAAAAGGGATTATAGATAAGGTGAAATGTTGATAAAAAAGATGTTAAATCCAAGGCCCATCAGACATGAATAGGAAACTTATTTTTAATGGTCATGTTATTGATCTCTCTATAAGCCTTCCTTTTTGTGAACCATCACCACTAGTGCAAAGAAATAAATCTTCCTAGGTTGAAAATGCCTTCATCTAACATATCTTGAACCAATTTTTCAATATCACTTTTTTTGCATATGGGTACCTGTACGGTATGATGTTAGGTGGTACACTTCCTGGTTTCAATGAATAGCATGGTCATGATCTCGAACCGATGGAATACCTTTAGGAATCTCTCCCAATACCTTGGAATGATTGTCAATAAATTGATGGGGATTCACTAGAACAGAGGATATATATGTTTGAACATCTAGTGAGCACAATTGTACAATTACTCCATGGTGTCCCTTTTTCAACAATTTTGTCATGTTGTAAGAGCTTATCACTTTAGAGGGTTTCCTTGGAATACCTCTGAGTTTAATTTTGTAGTGTACCCAGCCCCAAATCACACCGTTGAGGTTAGATACACCAGGATCCTAATAGGGAAAGGGCTGATTCGAGGTAATGCACGGCGAAATAAGGTTCACAAAGGCTAGGCC
This sequence comes from Larix kaempferi, assembly GCA_027924585.1. NCBI lineage: Eukaryota > Viridiplantae > Streptophyta > Pinopsida > Pinales > Pinaceae > Larix > Larix kaempferi. The sequence continues at coordinate 2,226,645 of BSBM01000579.1, read as the reverse complement.
CGCATGCCAATAAGCTAGTATAATAAAACAATTAGACTTTTCAAAAGTTTAGCTACACTTACAATGCAAATCGTTTCCCCAACGCACATGCGATGCAAGGTAGTTGTAGCATGAATGCAACCAGATCTAAGTAACAATTTCACATGCAATTAAATATCAACATCATATCTATTGAAACCATAAAATCAATAAGTAAAATTAGATCTACAAATTCTAACAAGATTAGTTTTAGGACACTAAAACAAATCATCTTTACGACACTAAATAGATCATATTTAAGGCACCAAACTACAACCAATTTTAACATATACAATATCAAATCTGGAGCTAACAACTATAGCCACATGAGAAACCTAAAAACCAAATCTATTGGATGCCACAAAACATAAGAAAAATAGCATCCACGAGTTGCAATAACACATAAACCAAATCTAATCTATGAGCTGCCATTTTAACACTACTAAATCAGCCATATAACACAAGAGCATATTCGGATCTACAGCATAACATAACAGAGATCAAATTAGCCTCGACAATCACACATGCATCCATAAAACAATAACTAAATGCATAATAAAATACCTATCTCTGAGAATAGAAACTAGCTTCAATAGGACAGCGTTCCACCCAGCCTGAGACATGGCATGCTCATCAATATCTCAACATGACAGTCACCCTTGAGTTGATTCATGGATCCACACGCTAGGGAACTCTCAACATTAGATATCAACAAGAGGAAACTCAAGCCACAACCTAAGAAACACAACACATTCCCTCACCACTTACTTTCTCCGCATCAACACTACCTAGTGCAATGGGATTCCCTTCACCAAACCAATCCCTTTGGACATCACCATCCACCTTCAGGATTATCGTGGCCAAATCAGGGACAAATAATGGTCCTCGAGGTACTTCTATGTTCAATAGGAATTTTAACCAGTATCCACAATGGTATATATTAGTATTCAATCACCATTACAGGGTCTTCAATTTTCCTACCATACAAAAGGACTGAGTAGCTGTGTGCAAGAAAGCAATTTCGAATCCATCCACAGGAAATCAAATCCATGATAGAACAAATAACAAAATCCAATAATAATGACTAGAGACCAATTTGAATCACTTTAAACCAATTCAAATTTCCTCCAAGAGACTGACTCATGTTCACTGAGAAGTGACTCCATTTCACTAAGAGCTTCTCTAGTTCACTGGATGACCATTCGAGTTATTGTGAGAGCAACTCAAATCCACCTAGACTGACACGAATTTATTGGAAAAATACTCCAATTCACTGGATACCATGAGAGAAACTCGAATTCCAAAAGTGGCACTCGAATTCACCCATAAATCACTCTAATTGATTGATGACAACTTGAATTGACCCAAAATTACTGAGAATAACTTGAACTAACCCAAAATTTCCTAATTAACTGAGAATAACTCGAACTAACCCAAAATTACTCTAATTAACTGAGAATAACTCGAATTAACCCAAACTTACTCTAATTAACCGAGAATAACTGAAATTAACTGGAAATGTGACTCCAAATCACTGGTAGGTAACTCAAATTAGTCTGGGATTACCAAAAAATCAGGTGCATGGCTAAAAATAGTCAAAGAGAGTGCATAAGGAAAGAGATATGAGAGAGAGGGTCCCACTAGCATCAATTAAGGTGTAATAGAGTCTCCATAGTAAAAAATAATAAAAAATAGGAATCAAAGAACAATGTTAGTGAGAGCAACAACTCATAGTCCCCAACCCCCTCACATGTGGAATCCATGACCCCCCATTCTCATTAGTTTTCCATGCACACACACACACACACACATGTACGTTGCTACTAAGTTGTTTATAGCTATGAACATCATGGGTGGTGCCATTATCATTTTTTCAACGCACTACTTTATTTAACACAATATTTTTGTAGGAAATTTTAACAATACAATGTATTAAATAACACAATGTCATATATAGTGCATGATGAAAGATTTGACACATCGTCCAGCTAATGCATGATTAACTAGTCAAACACAATACACATGGTGATGCTTATAAATTTACAAGACATGTCGACTTGTCTGGAGCAAGCCAAACCAATTGAACATATTATGTGATTCTTTTTAATGAAAAAAAAAACATGAATATTATGATGAATTTCAATTTTTTATCTGCTAAAAATGTGAATGAAGTTAGAAACATTTTACATTTTGACTTATGGACTGAGGATGCATGGTTGCCACATAAATAAATAAAAATAAATTCAAAAGTCTTTTACCAAAATTTGAAAATGATTGGCTAAGTGTACGACTTGATAAATGAGGAAATAATGTTGTATCGGTAGCAAGGGTTCAGTGCAATAGAGTGAGCATTGATGCTTCTGTTATTAGAATCGCCAAAAAAAAATCAATCAGTATTTTTTTTAATATTTTACTCTGCTTCGATGTGCTTGACAAGAAGAGGCACTAGTGTGTTTTAATTTGCAAGTGCACCAATATTGAAGGATATGTCTTTATTTGAAAGCACTGGAGTGTATCATTTAGATACAATCCACCATTAAGATTTTTCAATTTGCAATATAAAAATCTATATTTTATAGTGAAAATATTAAACCTTTCACAATGTACATATATGTAGGTAGTGCATGGTCATGGATGGTGCTTTGTCTTATGGGCGCACCGGAGCATCAATATTTCACTAAGAACACTCATTCTGTTTTGTTTTTCTAACAAAATACATTTTATAATTAAATGTAGAGACTTTCAATGGTGTGCTTATATATAATGTGCATCGGGGTGAAAGACCCATTATCACACCAATTGACAATGCATTTGTCTCTATTGCACGCCAGAGTGTTTTTTCAAAATTTACAATTAAATTTTTTTTTCAAAAGAAAAAAACTTGTTTCTTGTTATTTAGTTGAATCAAAGAAACATAAATCCTTTACATCATAAGTAAGACAAGCATACTGTTGTGGTAGTCTCTCCTCAAAAACAGACTTCTAAAAAAGTGTTATGAAACATAACAAAAACATATTTGCTTACATCACCAAGAGCTACTGCCATGAGAAAAAAGCCAAAAAACAATACAAAACACAAAGATCTACCAAATCATGCATCCTAAAATACATGTGACATGCCACATGAGACACCAGTTAACTAGTTAATTGAAAAATGGACAAGTGCTTTCAAAAGTAAGAGTACCATCCATGTACTTTACCACCTATAAAAACATTTAGATCTGCCAATAGCCAACTTAGATAACTCATATGCAAGGGTGTTGTGTTCCCTATCAACATGGTTGATAGTAATATCTAAAAATGTTCATAAATAAGCAATCTGATGCGCTGAGACCACTGGATCAAATACAGCACCTGTGGGTTAGATGTACCATTTTCCCAATCCACGATAACTTTTGAGTCGCCATATACTCACATGGAGTCAATGCCAATGAGAGAGGAAAATTGATATAGTCCCCATAGGGCCAATAATTCAGCTCTAGAGTTGGTTCCATGACCAACATTCATCCATAGTTTGAAGTGATGATCCTCATTAATCTTTAAGAACATACCACTACCACACTTACCAGACTGAACAACCCCATCAAAGAAACCAATAGCATCATGATCAACATTAGGAGGCTCAGTAATCTGTCTTCTTTTCCTTTTCTTCCCTCTAGATTGGAACACTTTGTACAAACTTAGAATTTGCATGCAGCAAACATCCACATTGGGAGCCTTATTTTCAAAAATAGCCTTATTTCTAATGTTCCATATACCCCAACAAACAAAACAGAAAGATATATATGGGATCTTACAGATTCCACCCAATTACTGAAAGTGCCTTCAACAGAGGCATTGCCCTACTCCTGAGAAATCTAAAGGACACTATTGATCTCATGCTTGATACTTTTGTAAAATGTACAACGCACAAACATATGCGTAACAGATTCACCACTACTTTTGCATAAAATACAAAAGCTAGGACCTGACCAACCTCTCTTAACCAAATTGTCCCATGTCAAAATATAATTTTCTAAGCACAACCAATAGAAACATTTGATTCTCATAGGGATACCCCATTTCCAAAGTTTACAATGCCACCATTTAGAATCACCAACAAAATTCACCTGGGATATGGCCTGATAATTAAGCATGTTTAGCATTTACCTAACCTATAGAACCATTCCAAGCCCATACCAACATATCTTCTTCTTCATTCAATCGAATACCTACTCTAGAAAGTGATTTAGTATAAGCAGTCCATTATTTATCCCAATGACTTCCAATTCCCAAGTCTTCTACCAACAACCAATATGAACTGGAGTTTCTCAACCAATGGGACTTCTGATTCGATCCAGGGTGCATAACCCAAATTTTTCCAGATACTCTATGAGGTATGTAGAAAGAACAAAGGTCTCATCTCTGCCTATGAAGGGATCCACCCCAATAAGAACTGGGGTACCCTTACCCACTTTCCAGGTTAATCACAATGTGTGCATAGTTAGTGCACTTTATATATGAAGCACATCGGGGCTTGTGTTTTGCACAACAACACATTGTAGTACATCTTAAGTGATAGGGCACTGAAGCATCAAAATTTATGTAAATGCATTGTTCAGTTTATTTGAATTATTTAATACAAAAAATATATTTTATAATGAAATTTCTAGGCAGTGCACTTTATATTTCAAGAGCACTAGTGTGTATTTTATTTAGCACGGTATTTGATAGTGCGTTTGTTGTATGTAGGTGCACCAATGTGTCAATATTTAGTTAAACACATTGTTCATTTTTGTAATCATGTAACATAAACAAAATATTTTAGAATGAAATGTTGTGTCAATTGTGCGATGCACATAACACAAGAAGTGCATCAATGCAGTAACGTCGTCATTCGCACTAATGCATGTTTGTAATCATGTAACATAAAAAAAAAAAATTTAGAATGAAATGTTGTGTCAATTGTGCGATGCACATAACACATGAAGTGCATCAATGCAATAACGTTGTCATTTGCACTAATGCATGTTTAACAATTATTAACAATGAATAGAAAACACATACTAAAACCTTCAATCACCCACCTCCACTATAAATAAACACAAGACGAGTGAATCTAAATTATATATCAAATTACAATTATTTCATTTAATGTGTAGCCCAATATACCAATAACTCAAACCTCACCAAAACAACATAAATATGCCTATTAATATTTTTCTAATTAAATTATGATAAACACCACTTAAACCTTAACAAGCACCAAAACAACATAGATATTATGCCTATTACTATTTTTCTCATTAAATTATGATAAACACCACTCTCTACCACTTGATCTCCTATGCCATCCAACATTTTACACGTTCACAACTTTCTTTCCACTATTAAATAAAATATACATGTGATATTTTGCAAGTGCACACGAGGGACAAGAGAATGGACAAGCACATACATGCCACGTGTATTCCTAGGACATACCACTATCCTCGATGATGACACGTTTCCAATTCCACGTCACGTTAACAAACATGTACAAAGAAAATGAACCAAACAAATAGTAATTTTGGTCGAGGGTTTGAAGTTATACCGTGGTTTTTTTTCTAATGACAATCATCGCTGTAAATACATTTTGGGTGAATCTTTCACCAGGAATTTACATGCAAAACCCCCGGGCCCCCGCAAACTGATTTTTTTTACCTTTGCTTTGTGATCGTCTCCCAACTGTTATGGCGGTGGAAGTGACAGCTTTAAAAGAAATTTCTAATCTATGGCCGGTAATTTTTGTTTTGGGTGTTTCTTGATGGATTTGTTCTCGGCATTAGTATATTTTAGAAGGGAAATCTCAACAAACTTTCTTATATATGGTGTATGGTAGATCGAGCTGCGGGTCATTTAAGCCAGAAGATATCTTAACAAAATTGAACCAAAATGATGGATAAAATGAAATCCATTTGTCCCCACCAACAAACCACAATATCTTGACATTTCCAAACACATAATATTTCCACATCATCCCGTATTACACGTTACCGAATCCCATCTTACGTTAACGAACACGAACAAAGAAAATGAACCAAATCGAATAGTAATTTTGGAAAAATAATATTCAACAGTTGTTTGGTCACTGGTCGCTATCTAGTAAAGGAGAAGATTCTTTTATGTCGAGAAAGATTTGAAAGCATTTAATGTATTCCCTGTAGCAAGAAAGGCGGTAATTAGTTATTTGTAGTTATTTTTATTTCTTATTATTTGTAGTTATTTAGTTAAACTGAGAGTCAAGCTTCGGTTTCACATTTTTTCGTATTTGCGTTGGATCCTGGAATAATTTCTGGAGTACATCAATTTGTGCGGAGAATTCGCTTCTGGATTGCGGACGGCTAGAACACGAGGGTTTGAAATTTTAAAGCGTGTTTTTCCTGCATGTCCTATTTTAGGTTTTTTTTTTCCTTTTTTGTTTTGTTTTCCGGTATTTGGCGGGCGATCTGATGCAGGTATGGAGACGGAAAGAGTGGCGGAATGATCGCTCTGAATAATTTGGGTGAATAGTTAACCAGATATTTACATGCAGAACCCCCGCAAACTGAATTTTCCCCTTTTTCTGTGTGATCGTTTCTCTCAACTATTATGGCGGCGGAGGCGACAGATTTAAATTCTTTAGCACTTATCGTGCAGGCGGTAGATATTTCTTGATTTATGGCCGGTCATTCTTGCAGGCGGAAGAAATTTCTTGATTTATGGCCGGTCATTATTTGTTTCGGTGTTTCTTGATGGATTTGTGACCGGAATTTGCTGCTAAAAGGTTTTGTATATTTCGTTGGGTGGAATTTGTAGGCTGAAGCAATTTCTGGATTTTTGGCCGGTCATTATTTCTTGATCCATCGGCGTTTCTTGTTGGATTTTTGACCGGAATTTGCCGCTAAAAGGTTTTGTATATTTCTTTGTGTGAAATTTGCAGGCGGAAGAAATTTCTTGATTTCTGGCTGGTCATTATTTTTTCGGTGTTTCTCGATGAATTTGTGACCGGAATTTGCCGCTAAAGGGTTTTGTATATTTCGCTGTGTGGAATTTGGAGGGAAGTTTCGAAAAATCTCTAAATTTTAAATGTTTTTATTACAGTTTCCGTTTGGCTTCCTTTTCACTTATTTTTACCTTTTCCTGCGAGTTTTCTTTAAATCTGGATTTGTGACGGAATTTACCCCGAAAGGGTTTTGTATATTTCGTTATGTTTTTATTAAAGTTTCCGTTTGGCTTCCTTTTCACTTATTTTTACCTTTTACTGCGATTTTTCTTTGGGAGTCGTGAAATCTTGTAATAAATTTTCTTATCTATTGATAGATGACCTTGTATCATGGCAAAACTTTATTCATTTTTTAATTTTTTTATGGATTAAATTTGTGACAGAAAAGGTACTTATTTTTCCACTTGTTTGTAGGTAGATCAGAAATCTTAGGGAATTGTGGAGTTTAAAAATGGCAAAACTTTATTATTTTTGAATTTATTTTGTCGGTTATATTTGTGATAGAAAAGGTACTAATTTTTCCACTTGTTTATAGGTACACCAGAAATCTTACGGAATTGTGGAATTTAAAAGATATGTTTTTTAAATAAAGTTTCCTTCGATGTACCAGGCTTTATATATAAAAGTGGGCCACTAAAGCAACATTCATAGTGACAAAAAACAATATAGCCACCAAAATGCATGTTGGCTCAAGCTAAAAACATCTTTAAAAGTCCATCGTCCATAAAGTCATAACAATGAGAAATAAAGGGCTACAACTTAGAGCATAAATACACTAAGAAGTAATCCTCTTAGCCTTAACGAGTAGCTAAGGGATTGATATCGATTGACTCCACAAGGTCCCAACCATCAAAGAGGCTTAAAGGGCATTGACCTTTCAAAAATGGCAAGGGTTAATGTTGAGAGTTGTTTGTCATTATGAGGCAGGGGTGAGATCAATTCGTGAGACCAATTCCTTTTGCATTAATGTTTTTAGCTTATCTATGTGTTAACATGGTATCAAAGTTACTATTACCTCCATTAGAACTTGTTGAAGTGGGTTATGGAGGACAAGGTGGTTTCCTGTCTATGGCATAGGGCCTAGAAGTTGTTGGAGATGGTCCATCTCTATCATTAATTTTGCTCTTACACCATGATCTGTTAGCATTGAACAAAACAAGTTAGTGTGTCACCATACTAAGAAAAACATTTTGATAGCATGACTCAATTAAAGGCAACTTCATTATGTTTCTTCCAAATCCAATTCATAATTTTGACACTAACAAGCATCCAAGCACACTACAACTCAATGGCTAATGGCAATGGGTCACCTAACCATGCAGAGCTCCATGATAAGGAGGTGAGGAGACATCTCTAACATAGAGACTTGGTGTAGGCCCTCACAAACTTGACTAATGGACATAAATAAAAGAGTTGCTTGAGTTTTGGCTTGCCCACACTTTGTGATGAAGGACCAAAACCTTCGTGCCACTACACTACCAAACTTTAAAAGGGCACAACTATGGTATGGAAAAATATAATGAAACAACAAACAACCCAAAAACTATAAAAGAAAATATTAACTACACACAATTGATTCTATTTATTATGAAACTTGTGCACCCCAATAGGTTATGCGTTACCTAAGAGAGGATCATTGCCCTTGTACAAAACATTGTCTCACAATCTCAACTTCAAACTTGTAATAACTCAACATGGGTCTTCTCCAACTCTTCTTTGTCCTCTTACTCTATGGTTCCCCTTCTCCACAAGCGCGGCCTCCTTCACTTCATCTCTTGTGTTCTTCCTTCACCACGAAAGAATCCCCTATCTTCACCAATGGATCCCTCTTCTCCCCTTTTGTCTCTTATATCGAAAGACTTCATCCTTATTACACTGGAGCTCTCTCCTCTTTTGCCTTTGAAAAAATTCCCATTTCCCCATGTTCACCCTCCTTTTCCTAAGCCTTCTTAATTCTTTTAAATAACCTCAACCAACCACTAAGTATAGACCTCCCTTCATTGCTTGCCACACATCACATGGACAACCACCCCCTACAACATTCCCTCCCACATTATACATTCATTGACTATTATGCAAACCCACATAGTCCATAAGGGAGTCACTACATGTCACTTATTTAGCGGAACATGACCCTTTCCCTTGTCGTTTGCTTGAATTTACATGGGGATCTTGGAGCCTCATTTCCCAAATCCCTGAAATTCTTATAAAGAATGGATGCAATCAATTTGATAAGGTAGTTGTCTCTCTACCAATGAAACTCCTCCCTTGCTCCTCCACACATCCACTCAAGTAACAACTAGACCCCCGCCACGTGCAACACTAACCCCCAATTTGAAATGGCATTGGCTTTGTCCAATACATTGACCCATTTGCTTACCAACTTGAACGATTCAAAAGAAAAGCTAATGAGGTGGGATGCAATCCATGCCTCATTTCCCCACTAAGAAAACTAAGAAAAAAAAGATGCCTCAACAAGAAAATGGGAAAAACTCCCCAATATCAATGAAATTCCCAGGCTTGATGATGCATGATCACATATATGTTAGGGACGTGCTTGCATCAAACTCCCCTAATAATTTGAAAAATGAGCCCTTGCTCACAATATTGGTGAAGATTGTTCATGCAATGGCCCCTTTTCTCGACAAATTCATGTTGCAATAAGTCGTGTTGTCTTGTTAAACCTTGATCTTGCTAATGCATTGGACAATATCTAACAAATTTCTCTTCCATGCCCTCTTTTCCTCACATCTGTCCTCACTTTAAACTCCTCTTTTTGGCCCACAACCCACCTTTTTGTTGTTGCCCTTTCCAATACTTGGAAACTTCATCATCTCTTTCTTCCAATTAACCTTCCTCATCCTTTACAACTCATTTCGTTATGACTCTTCACAACCCTATCTTTCAACCTCCCCTTTGCTAGCTACAATTTATAATTTCTTACATCTTGTTGTCCTTTAATTTCACAACTATAATACAACACCATGGCTTCCCTATTGTGTTCCCCTACTCCATCATTGGACACAACATTACTCTATTGTTCCCCCTTTTCTTCTCTTCCATGGGATGCAACCTAAAATTCTTCCCATATTTCTCAATCTAATAAGTATTATTTTTCCCATCATAAATAGCGCCTCTATCACACTACAATTTTATTCCCAACAAGATGTGGCATGCATCCATGTGCAATACGCCGCAAAACACCCATTCATTGAAACCTCTAATATGGAAGTCAACCATACATTATTATGACATAATAACATTATGCCCTTTCTACAACTAGTAAAAAACCTTAGATGCATTCAAGTGAAAATTACATGTCAAATTCAAATCTTGGATAACCTTTATAGAAACCAAATTTTCAATACTACCTCTTTTTACAGTCAAGTTGCAATGCTTACCTTCCACTTGGCATTTGATCTTGAAAATGATTTACCTTTTCTCTAGTGCTCTCTCAATCCACTTCTCACATTGCAACACCACTATACACAACATCAAATTATCTCCATCCTTTGACTCCACTTAAGAAACTTCTTCCTCAACAAGTGAACTTTGTTGGTTTTGCAACATGCACCCTTGCATCTTGCCTTCACCCATTATTTTGGACGTTCATAACCTTCAATGTCCTTCTCTCTACTTATGTATCAAGGGTTGTTGAATCTACCACCTCTACCTCTAACTCTTGTTGAACCTTTTCCTTTATCAACATAAATCCTCTTCCAATGCATTAATTCACAATGTTTATATTGGTAATTGCATCTCTCTTCTTTCCCTTGAACTCTTGGTTTCTTAGACAACTTATTTTCAACCCTTAAGGCTAACTAATAAGCCTTAGTTACCAAGCATAAATTCAGCGTAATGAACTCATCTTGAATGGAAAACAACAATCCATTCACATCCTTGGCAATATAGCCAAATGTTTCTTTGTTATGCCCTAATCTGATCAATAATAGATAAACCTCGTCCATATGGTCCTTTACCGATATCTCTATTTTCTTTATGTTTTGCAATCTCCTCAATAAATTTAGTGAATAATCCACAGGTAAGAATTTATCTTCCAACATCACCACCATCAAGTACCATATGAACCTTCCCCTTACTCTTCATTTGTTGATCCAACAAATTGTCCGATCATAACAATGCATGGCTGATCAATGTCATGCATGCAAACCTTACTCTTTGAGGATCCTCAATCTGCTCAAATTCAAATCCATCTCCCTAATCCAATGAACAAACATTTTTGGATTCAAGCTCCCTAAATAGGTAGGAATGTCTAGTTTAGATCTACCTCCTAGACCCATAATAGCTCAAATTATTCTCTCTTTGGGTGCTCATCTTTGTTCCATCTCTTCTCTCAAGACTGTCTTGCTTGCCTTTGTGTTGACTTACATCATTCACTTTTGTTGTAATACCTCTTGTTTAGCTATGTCTATGGCATCGAACCTCGCAGTAATTGCACTCAATATCTCTATAGGGTCCTCATTTTTTCTACTTTCCCTACAACAATTCCATTCATTCTTCTATGTGTCATGCTTTCTCTCTTTTCTACAACTCACTTTGTAAATGATTTAGATAGTGTCTATTGAGCCCCGTGCTTGCACTGAGCTTCCTTTCCATTTACAACACTAGCCAATAATACAATTGGGGTTTTCTTCTCTTACAATACCCTCCTAGTCCTTGGCTTGTCATTGGAGTTGTAATGCTCAAGTGGTTGGTGCCTACATGTTGTCCATCCCCTACGTTCATCCAAAAGGGTAATGTGGTTTCCCTTATCAATTTTGCAAGGGGCTTTTTCACATAATTTGTGACAAAATGCACATGATTAGGAGCCGTGTTTCTCGAGAAAGGTAAACACATGTAGGGGATTTGATATATTCCCCCCCATTAGGAATATAATTGCAAATATTGAATCACTCCCAACCCCATTACATGCATTCTAACAATGAAGAACCTCCCCGTTATCTAATAATAGTTTCAACCTAAGTTTAGCAAAAGAATGGGGAAGGAAGGTGGGTATAACCATGATAGAACCTTAGAGAAATGAATAAGGACACATGCATGCTTCTTTGGAACTCATGTTACTATCACTAGAAAGGTCGATGCTTGAACCTCTTCATCAATGCCATTATGTATAATGAATGGGGATTGAATCCTTTTTATATATGGTTGAGATGAAATTGCAAAGCTATAAGGTAGATCCTCTAGCTCATTCATCTTCTTTAACAAACAAACAACTTACGTACCCTTTTTAAATTCTTATGGGGACCTACTATTCTCTTATGGTCACTCAACTATAACTCCTCTCGCCCTTATACCAATTGATGCACAGATCAAAACTTCAAGCCACTAACATGTGAAACTCTTAAAGTGCATAACTATGGTTTGGATCCACATATTGTGAAACAACAAGCAACCCAAAACTATAGATTAAAACATAAAACACACACCACTAATTCTATTAATTAAGCCATATAGGCATGTTTTTAAACCACAACGGGTTCTAATTAAGCTACCACAACAAAAGAGGGTCATTTCCTTGGTATAAAATGTTGGTTCACAAGCTCAACTTCATCCTCGTAATAACCCTACAGGTGTCTTCTCTAACTCTTCATTGTGCTCTTTTTTTGTTGTTCTTCTTCTCCACGAGTACAACCTCCTTCATTGTCTCCCATGTGCTTCCTCCTGCATGGAATAATCCCCTCTTCTTCATCGATGAATTCATTATTCTCCCCTTTGGTCTCTTTTGTTGGATCAATTCCTCCCTTCTTCCACAAGACCTCTCTCCTCTCTACCTTTAAATGAATGCTCATTTTCCCTTGTTCTCCCTTCTTTTCACGGGCATTCTTAATTCCTTGGAATGGTCTTAACCAACTACCCTGGCCACTAATTATGGGACTCCTTTCATTGCTTGGAACACAATGCATAAACAAACACTTCTTGCAACCTTTCCTCCCACACCATACCTTCATTGAATATTATACAAACCCAAATAGTCCATGAGGAAGACATTATGTGTCCCCTGTTCAATGGATGCATAACCCTTTTCCTCAACATCTGTTTGAAATGAGGCTCTTAGAGCCTCATTCCCCGACTCCCCAAAATGGTTTTGATGGATGGCCATGATGAATTTGATTAGATGGTCAACGCTCCACTTGGGAAAATCTTCACTTACCCCTCTATTGCATACACCACAAGTATACTCAAGCAACAAATGAAGCACCTTCATGTGTAATGCTAACTTCCAATCCAAAATAACTGCATTGCCCCATACACAAATCCCTTGGCTTACCAACCTTGACCTTTAAACCAAAAATGTAATGAGGTAGGATGAATTCCATGCCTCATTGACATGCTAAGAAATTAAAGAAGCCCTAACCAGAAATGGGTAAAACTCCCTAATATCAATGAAATTTCTAGTCTTGATGCATCATCACATAAAGACGATCCCATATCACTTTGGATATTGCATGTTTTCACACCCTATGAAGACAATCTTTAATCCACTAGAAGATATTCCATAGTTAAACACTAGGTAAAAAAGGCTTTATTAGGTTCCAAAACTAGTTTCCAAACATTGTGATGTTGAATAACTATGTTTACTACTTAGATTTAGGCATTAGAGTTTATTCAATGGGCCTTCTAGGAATGACATTGAGTAGAACCATTTATATCTTGAAGAAGGTTTGTATTTGGAAAAGGTCATGGTTTTCCCCCCTTTATTAGTCTTGCCACTAAGCCAGAAGTGCTAGCAGGGAAAACCTTAAGCACGATACCGTCAAGAATAAGTCCTTGATTTGTCTAGAATAAACTTATCCATGTTAGCTAGGGTGACTTTCATTTTAAGTTCGGCCCAAGGAAACCAATTTTGTGATAGGTTGTCGAAGAAATCATTAAATCATTAGTAGAATGAATGCCTTTCTCGAAGAACCTCGAGGTTGAGAACTAGGAATATTTAACTAGGTTTTTTCCTTAATACTTTACGTGCAAGGACTACCAAAGATAGTGTTCTTTGAACGAGAGGCCAGTGCAAAGGGACAAGTCCCTTAAGTGGAGGAAGGACTTGATTACTTCCCAATTCTTCTAAATGCTTTGCAAAACAAAAATACCCTCTACTTTAACATGGGAAGGGTGATAAAAAAGGTTAGGAGAAAAACTTCCTTCCAACTTTTCTTTCTATGGAGTAAGCTCTAGCTAATATAATTCTTGAGAAGGACCTTCCATGCTTTGTTCCATCAACATCTCAAATCATGCATTTGGCACATAAGGGTTGAGCTTGGAGGCGAGTTTTAACAGTACCTATCCCACCAAACCCCTATGGAGTGTTGTAGAGATTCTAGTTGATTAAGTGGAAGCCCTTTCTTTTGTCATTATTGGCCCATAAGAAGTCCCTTAATACCTTTTTAAGTCTTGTATGTTACTTTAAAGGGGACCCAACAAGAAGAATAATATACATGTGTAACAACCAAACTCTTTGTGTAAACCTTGAAATTATGTATCTAGGGATAAAGATTGTCTAATCCATTTGTCTCTTTTCGACAATCTATACCACAACCTCCTAAATATCTCAAGGAGACTCGTGGAAGGCAAACAAAATTACCAAGAACTTGAAAACCCATGCTAGATTGAATCTAGGACTAGTGTAGTCAGGGCAACTAGTAAGAGCTAGGTTGTTGTCTCTTTTTGTAGCATTGCAATTTGGCCCATTGAATATTAGACACGAAGGAAACACAAAAGGTGTCTAGGGAATGCATGGTGTTAATGCAATAAGTTTGGTATTCCAAATTCATAACATAGAAATCATTGGTGAAATGGCCATTGATTAATTGTCTAACTTCAATGTTACAGATGTGAGTTCCTCTAATCAAGCTCACATTAATTTTTGCACAATGAAAATAGCCTAGGGATTTGATGACTAGGACATATAAGACCAAGGCTAAGGAAACCTTATTTATAGAGCCCAACCTCATTATATCAACTTTTGTTGATGGTAAGACTGGATGAGGCATCCACAAAAAAGGGTTTTGACATTGTTGATGTAGGTGGGACTAAAGCCAAGGGCATTGAGCATCACCATAATGAAAATGCTAGTCTACTTGGTCATAATATTTCTTGAAGTCAATTTCGATCATCAAAGCATCACAACTTATAGAGTGTTGAGCCCATTCCATTCCTTTCCAGACTACAATAGCATTGCCAAGAATATAACGTCCTTAAATAAACCCCATCTTCTTGGAGAAAATATTCTTAGGAAGAACATACTTGATAAGCAAGGTGGCCAAAATTTTAAAAGAAGTTAGCATTGAACCCCATGTCTTAGGGGTGAACTTGATGATGCCCTAGTTGATTTTTACTCCCAAACACTAGTTTATTAGAGCCTCTTAAACTTGGAGAAGGTCCGATGCGACAAACTCCCATGTGACTTTATATAATTCTCAAGGGAACTAATTAAGGCTAGGCACCTTAGCATCAACCATTTTGTGGAGGCCTACAATGAGCTCATCAAGGTAAATAGCATGCTCATATGATCTCTTCTATTATTCAAACACAATACAAAAAATCACATCCAAACATTTATGTATGCCCTTCTCACAATGACTTGCAAATTAAGTAGTGACATTTTCAATGATGACAAAACTTATCATAACTCAATTGTCAAACTGACAATGAGGACAACCATCACTGGCTACTATCCACAAATGTGAGTTGATTCATCATTGCTATTCAAGTAAAACCATGTCACTTGAACTAACCTATTCATGGTCTATAAGGGGAGAACTTCCACTCTTAACAAATTCCTTTAGATCTTGGGTTGTTAACATGCTTCCTTATATCCAAAGAAAACAAACTCAACTAATCAAAATCAATTGAAAGTCTCATTCCAAAACAAAAAATAATACACAAACTTAATAATTAACCTAAACAAAAAACATTAATTATATATATATATACATATATAAAACATAACAACAACACTAATAATATTTTTTTTAAATGCATAGATACCTCGATTACTTTTCATTCGCACCACTCTTGAATCATGAATTATTCCGGGATGAAAGAGAATGTGAACCTACTTTATAAGTGACTTGAATTCTTAAATATTAACTATACATTATGGAATAACAAGTACAAAAAAGAACCTACCTTTATAACAATTTAAAAATCTAAAAGATTATATTTATTTGCTTTCTGCATCATCACATGACTCCTCCACGTAATCATAAGCTATATGAGAGAAACCACTCTCATAAGGTCACTATCACCCTATATCTTTGGCAAAATCAAGACAAAAGTTGATTCAGGACGCAACCAATTTGTGGTGGAGGCCACATGGACCATGGGGTAATGTGACCTCAAAATTAAGTCCCTAAAAAAAATCGCATAAAAGGATGAGAGCATCATCGTTGCCCTTAGGTCTAGTGGCAAGGCCTTATGATATCATCTATTCTAGTGGCAAGACTCAAGTTAACATAGGGATCATTTGGACACTGGACCAGTGTCCAGGCTTAAGTTAAGTCCAGTGTCTAGGCTTAAGTTAACATAGAGATAATCTAGATCCCTCTGGTCTAGTGGCAAAACAGTTAAGAAATCAGTTCTTTTTAGTGGAAGAGATGTAGACTAGGTACACATCTTAGAGTTGTCCACTTGCATTTAAATCCATGTAGCATTGCCATGTCATACATGTTTGGATCACTGGGTGCATCAATTTCAGATCTGCAAGATACCAAGTCCTTTTCAAGAAAGTGTAAGAGTGACACTGCAGTGATCTTTCACTCTCTTGTTAGCACTACATGTCATCAGCACTTCATGTCATGCAGCATTAGTTCTTTACCAACATCCCCCACCTTGAAATCCCTAGCAGGCTAGCACTATCTCTCTCAAGTCTCATAGGAGTATCAATGACACATAACACCTTACACCACTTGTTCTTCTTTTCCCTTAGCCACTATGGTTCCAACTTGTGGACATGGACATTGACATTGACATTGACACTAAAATTGAATTAATTAATTAATATGATATTTAAACTAAGTATAATATGCTATACATATCATATTAAATTAAATATAATATACTGTGATATTTTGCAAAGAGTACGAGTACACATTAAGGACAAGAGATTGGACAATATGCCATCAAATCATGGCCACGTGTATGATCGAGGACATGTCACTATCGTCCTATGGTTACACGTTGCCCATTGCCACCTCACGCTAACAAACCTAGATAAAAGAAAACGAGCCATAAAAAATACGATAGTTTTGGAAAATTAAAATTCACTAATTTTGTGGCCGCCGTCCAGATTCTTTTGAATCATATAAAGTTTGAGCCATTGTTGTAATCCATGCAGTGAAAAGCTCAGTGATTAGTGATAATTAGTAGTTAGTTAACTGAAAGTTAAAGCTTTGGCTCTCGGATTGTTGTTGGATCCTGGAATCATTTTATGTGATTTGTGTGGAGAATTTAGTTAAGGCGGACAGACGCCCGGCCAGAAACGAGGGTTTTAAGTTCTACGGTGCGTTTATTTATGATTTTTTGGAGGCCTTTCTTTTTTGTGCCTTTTATTTTTCTATTTTCTGGTTTAAGGCCACCGATCTGTTGCAGGACTGCTGCCGGAAAGAGTCGCGGAATCATCCCTGTGAAGGAATTTTGGTCTATGTTAACCAGGTATGTACATGCAGACCCCCGGAAAATGAACTGTTTCCATTTGCTTTCTGGTCGTCTTTCAACTGTTATGGCGGCGGAGGTGACAGCTTTAACGTTTTAGGAATTAAGCTTGGAGAAATGAGGAAATTTGTAAATTCTGGCTGGTGATTTTTCTTTTCGCTGTTTCTTGATGGACTTATTACCGGAAAAGGGTCTGGTATATCAGTTTTGTGGTATTTAGAGGGAAATTTGAAGGAATTGCTGAATTTTAAGCTCTGTTTTCTGTTGTCTTGATTAGGTGCAAAAGATTGCAGGAAAAAAGTTTCGGTTTGTTTCAAGCCTGCATTTACTAGGAGGTAACAGCCTCGAAAGCTTGATTTTTTGGCGCCAGCCGTATGGTGATTGATGTCCCGTAAAAAAATTAAAGAGGATTTCGATGTTAATCTCTCGTTTTAGCGGAGAAATAATTATTTTAAGTTATTTCTTTGTATGACGGATTGATGACTTAAGAGCAATATGATGAAAAATTTAAGCTTGTACATTGTTTTCTTTTCGGTTCTTTTGATTATGTTCTATAAAAAGATATGTTTCTTTAATGAAAATTGGGCCCTAGGATCTGTGTGGATTGAATTCTTCCGTATCATTCTCGGAAGAGGAAATCTCGCCCAACTTAAGTGCGGTTGCGGTTACATTCTAGTTTCTTTAATAAGAAGCAAAATTTTAGGCGTTTTGGAAGATTAAATGTTGCGCTACTGCGCGTCGGCTTTAATAGATTGAAAATCCTTACGATAGCGAAGAGGTTTTGTCGGATTTAACCCCGGAGATCTTGTCCACATTTCTATTCATCCATTCCTGCATGTTGCCGGTTTGTCCTATTAAGCATCATAAAACTAGAATATCTCTGCATTTAGAGCCGTCAGTCGCGATTAGTATAGAATATTTATATATGTTTGCCATTAAATATCTTATATTAGCTGTGTGAAAACAATCCCGTATCTGCAAAGTCTAGATGCCGAGTTTACGTTTTTTTTAGCTTGCACAGCCATGTCGTTTAACTGTGTCTGTATCATCACCACGTAACCAAAACGGGATCCACACATTTAGTTCTTTTATCGTTTTCACCTTGTGGGTTTTTTTGGCATGATATTCTTAGAATTTTAAGCCGGGTAATTGGCTTTCTTTTATCTTCTTCGTTAGTACTGGCAAGACTTAAATTGAAAGCAAAACGTACCGAGTAGATACAGCGTTAAAGTTTGTTTAGCGGAAACGGGCAATGACTTGTTTAAAACTAAGAAAAAATTTGGTTTGGTTGGTTTTCTTGTTTCAGAGGGTTCCCAAGATCAGTGAGAACGAAGGGATGTGCATGAAAGTCTAAGTATACTGGAGAGGACAGCTCGGATTCATTTGTATTAAACGTGAAGAACGATCAAGCCCTTGTGCCCTTTAACATGGTACCACGAGAAATCCCTGTTCATATGTCTGTAAATCATTTATATTTAGTCCGGAGGAAAGGAATTTGTTATTGAAAGATGTTTTTCTTTATTTTTTCCGTGGCTCATGGCCTTGGTTAGGAGTATCTGAAAAACACATCCATTAGATATTCAAATCACAAGTTATGTCATTTAAAGTATGGCAATATGCAAGCCTTGGAAAGGTACCTGCACGGTTTAACTTGCAGTCGGTTAACCGAACACTCTTATCCTGCTATCTTCTGGAATTATTTTATTCTTAATTCTGTTATTTGACGGCTGTCTTGTACAGAAGAAATGCATTAAATATACTCAGTCTTGTTGACAGCCTCGAGCATGCTGCCTCGCTAGCACTTTTTGAAACTCACAGGGACTTGGGCCATCAATTTTTGTATCCGAGCAGAGATTAGCAACCCGCGAAGTAAGTATAATGCCATAAATTTTTTATTGCAGTTTTTAGTTTACTGAAGATTTAATCCCCTATTTGTTTAATCTATGTCCGTGGAGTGATTTTTTCGGTGAATAATTACTGAAGTTGTGATTTTGCAGTCATGGAGAATGTTTGTTCGCCTTATTTTGATCCGGAATATGAGAGTCTGAGTCAGAGAATCCATCCTCCCATGTGAGCAGCAGGCTTTTATCAAGAGCGAGCAGTTCAAATTTAACTTGTATATAGTTCTGGGTATTCTCGTTTCTGATGTTTTTAAATTGGGTTTTGCAGGGTCTGTATAGACAACGATACCCGCAAAGACTGCTCCCTAGTGAAGGTAAAATAATTTGTTGCCTTTGGCAATATAGCCTTGGGAATTTGATGTCTTTCTTTCGGGTTTCTTCCATAATTTCGGTGGTCTCTTTACACAGGATTGGAAGGTCTTGAGCTCCACCCACATATTATGAATTGTTCTATGATGATTTTCCCTATTCCCGTGAATCATTTTTCTTAGATTATCGATGGCAATGGGCATAATTTCTTTCGAATTTGTTGCAGGTTGATAGTACTAACAGGCACGGTATATTACTAGAACTAGTCCAAGTTTTGACGGATCTTGATTTAGTCATCTCAAAAGCCTATATTTCTTCAGATGGCCGATGGTTTATGGACGGTAAGTTTTATATCTCAGTTCTCCAGAACACCAAGTCATTGCTCCTTTCAACTTTTAATCTCATGAATTTTCCTTGTCCTTTCAATCTCTGGATCTGTATGCCAATTGGGGAACAGATTGATGGTTTACCTGCAATTACAGATTTCATTAACAATTTTCAACTCAATGGTTTGTACTGCAGTGTTCCATGTGACGGATCAACTAGGTAACAAACTGACTGACCAGAGAATCATTGATTACATACAGCAGGTAAATTGAAGTAATCGGCATGTCTAAATACGGGATAGTCGAATGATTGAAGGTATTCCGGTCATTTACGAAAGGATTTTTGTTTTTTGTTTGTTTTTTTTAAGGCTCTGGGAGCGAAACAGGGCGGTTCCACAACCGAAGTGAAGACCTGCTTGGGGCGCACTGTAGGAGTTCAGTCTATCGGAGAGCACACAGCCATTGAATTGACTGGCACAGATCGTCCCGGGCTGCTTTCAGAAATTTCAGCAGTGCTTACCAACCTCAGATGCAATGTAGTGGCAGCAGAAGTTTGGACTCATAACATGCGGGTTGCATGTGTGGTGTATGTAACCGATGAATCGACCTTGAGGCCCATAGAAGAGCCAGAACAGTTGGCTGCCATCAAGGAACAGCTTTCCAATGTTCTGAAGGGGAATGATGATAGAAGAGGCGTCAAGACAGATTTTTCGATGGGTTTGACCCATACTGAGCGTCGGTTGCATCAGATGATGTTTGCTGATAGGGACTATGAGGGTCCTGTTACCAGGTCATTGGGAGAAAATGGAAGGCCTATGATCACAATAGAGAATTGCAATGAAAAGGGTTACTCTGTAGTTAATGTGCAGTGTAAAGATAGGCCAAAGCTTCTTTTTGATACGGTCTGCACACTGACAGACATGCAATATGTGGTCTTTCATGCCGCCATTACTTCCAGTGGAACCTATGCATTACAGGTATGCATGGTAATTCACGGCCATTCTCTATTTAAATTTTCCTCTGCCCTGTAATTGTGTCAAATCTGAAAAAGGAATGGTTGCCGTGGTTAGTGAGGGGTAAGTCCCAGAGTCCAGTGGTCACTATTTCCTTTTTATTTTCGTGAAGTGCTTTCTATAAAGTTTATAAGCATTAAGCATTACAATTGACCCCAGGCACTGCAAGTGAGAGATAGCCCTTGAAGGGTGAACCACTAGTCACAAGCACTTTCCTTCGGGTAAGCTGTTACCACAGTTGATATTCTTCTGTCAAGAAGACCCCCAGGGCTTGGCTTTAACAGCATATTTGATGACTCCATGGGACAATTTCATGATTGAACCACAACGTCATTGCTTTTTTCAATTCCTTTCGGGTTACCTTTCATATGCTCTAACATTGATGGTGGATGTATCCAACACCATTGGATCGGTCTCACTCATGTTCCTCTTCCTTATGACTTTACAGGAATACTTTATTCGTCACATGGATGGTTGTACTCTGGACACTGATGGTGAGAAACAACGAGTAATCAAGTGTTTAGAAGCTGCGATAGAAAGAAGAGTATCAGAGGTAAGCTTTAATATAACAAAAGTTGTGTTCTGTTTCTTATGTTTCTGATGATTATACGGTAAAACTTAAACTAAACAACCTTCTTCAATAGGGGGTTCGTCTTGAGCTCTGCACCAGTGACCGAGTTGGCCTGCTTTCTGACATTACACGCATTTTCCGCGAGAATGGTCTGTCTGTTACAAGGGCAGATGTTACAACACGAGGGGATAAAGCTGTAAATGTATTCTATGTCACAGATACATCGGGAAATCCTGTAGACATGAAGATTGTTGAAGCTATGAGAAGAGAAATTGGCCATACAATTCTGCAAGTGAAAAGTATGCCTAGTTCTCCCAGATCTTGTCCAACAGACACTGAAGATAAGGCCAAGTTTTCATTTGGTAGCTTACTTAAATCCCAGCTTGAGCGTTTATCTTATAACTTTGGTCTAATCAAGTCCTAAATTGGGATTCAAATGTGTGAGAGAAAACAGCGTTTAATCTCATCACGCATTTTTGAAAGGCAAGTGTCCATTCCATCCTCTGGTAAAAATGGTATTTGGCAGCTTACTGAAATCCCAGCTTGAGCGTTTATCTTATAACTTTGGTCTAATCAAGTCCTAAATTGGGATTCAAATGTGTGAGAGAAAACAGTGTTTAATCTCATCACGCATTTTTGAAAGACAAGTGTCCATCCTCTTGTAAAAGTGGCTTGTCTTTACCGTGTCAGGGTGCTTGCAACCTGTGGTATGTCACACTGATGACTTATTTTCTGTATCATACAGTAGAAAGGATCCAGACAAAAGTGTTATTGATTTAGCGGTCTGCATCTTTTCGAAGCATCAAACATCTTACAACAGAGTTCTGCTCCAGGATGCACTAGCTATTTCAATTTTCAACTTGTTGTAAGTTCTGTCAAAACATTTCACTCTATGGATCCATCTTGTGCCCTGTAAAATGCTGTTATAAATATTTTTCCTTTGTAATGTGTCATGTTGAAGCCGATTTTTCCTTCCGGAGATACAGTGCTTGTACAGTATCCCACAACACCTCACAGTCTTGCCTGTAAGTACAAGGGAGGAAACTATGCTCTGTAAATACAATTCTGTAATCTATATACTTGTAAATTTGTTCATTTATTTTACTTTTTTTTCTATTGTTACTTCCTTAAACGTGAATCACGCACCCTATGAATAACATTGATGATTGAATGGTGCAAATTATTTCGTCTAGCAATTAGTTTGATCCAAATTTGACATGGGAAGCTGCATATTATACTTCATATTCTGGGAATGTTTGTATTCGATTAAAATGGCAAAAACTGATAATATATATCTGAAATGTGAATTTTTACTGTCTGCTTGCTCCCTGATATATGGTAAAATATAGTCTCTTCACACCGACATATGGAGTGTTTTTCTTTCCTTGTTACAGAAATGAAGAAGGAAGTACTGATTCCCTCTAATAATATGGATGATACTGATTTAGTTAGAGAAAGAGACAGCAATGCTTATGGTTGATACTGATTTAGAGAGAGAGAGACAGCAATGCTCTGATCATATTAGAGAAACAATTGCAGCCCAGTACTTTGTACATGTAGGTCTTCCACACATTAATTGAAAATTTCACTTGAACAAACTTGAGGCAGGAAGATAAATGTTCGATTAGTATTTTTATGAAATCTGTCCTCTCTTCTGACCCGCCCAACTTCAGGGATGACATTTGCATTTCCTTCTCTGGAACAAAAGTTAGAGTTCTTTCAAACTAACTTGTGTATTGCAGGCTATGTTTGTTGTTTTGGGGAAATATCAACATACATAATTTGCATGGTCCAGATTGCAGAGGGCACAAGGTCTGAGAGGCAAGGCACATCACATATTCTTTTCTGAGTACTTTTGCTTTGCAGAGTACTTTTGCCAGTTGTGAAACATATTCTAAATTGGACCACTTTTAATGTAGTTTATAATTTGGATTATTTTCTGGTTATCATCAAAATCTGGCTATATAATTATTGGTTAAATTGCAATTTTTTTATTGCTGACATTACATTTTGAAATCTATAAATAAACTCAACATCCTCAAATACACTTATTGCACTTAGATCATGCAATCTCAATAAATTATAACGACAGTTCCAACCATTCTTGACGGAAATCCAGTAAATCTTGACTAGATTTCAGGTAAAAATTATCATATTTAGACTACTTCATTCTCAACTCTACAACCTATAACCTGATTGGTTGTGGTCGAACAATAACTCGGTAAGGTTTTATTTCAACTAACCCAATTCAATTCCTGGTACATTCAGAGTTTAGTCGGGAATACCTCTCCACCAATAGAAGCCTTCATTGGAACGTAACAATATTTTTAGTATTCTGTACACCTCTCCAGCAATAGAATCCTTCATTGGAACGGAACAATATATATTTTAATAATTAGAAACAAAATAGAAAATGTTTTGGTACACAGCCTCAAAGTAATCTAGTGCTATGGTCCAATAAAACATGGTCTACCAATAAGGTGGAGTTTGTCTTCTTTCCACATGGTTGACCATACACATGGCAAATGAAATGTAAGGGAGAAATAATGCCTAGTGTCAATATACGTATTTTACTTAAGCATGTAGAATAGAATATTACAGAAATAATTATAAAATAATATCAATCTGATATTTCCAAGGATCTATTACCCAATAAAGTTAAGCACATAATTTGGCCATGGAACTCGACAAGTCAACTCCCTTTTGTATGAAGGTGACTAACATTTTGTATTTAAAACTTGTGAATCTGGCTTAAAGAATGTTGGCAACTATTATTAGTTGCGACTTTTAAGAAGAGATTCCTTCAACTTTAATGATTATACTAAATAATATGAAATTTAATGCAAATGTGCTTTAAGAACAATCGCTATCATATTATATGTCTACAGACTTGTCTTTTGTTGGCAATACTCGCACAAGGTTACATGACGCCGACATTTACCTATTTGGCGGTCCATGACTGCTAGAAAACCATGAGAAATTCCAAGAAAAGCAGAATAGAGGTTTTGTCCACATGGGAGGAAATGCATTTTGTCGACATCCAACGTGCCATTGAATGAGAGGGACTCTACAGGGTCTAAATCACTTATGGGAAATTTTCAATATAAACCATAAAAAAATTATTTTTTTTATGGAGAATTGCTCCAATTTTATTTGTGTTGAAAATAAGGCCACGTTGAACTCTCACCATTGAAGGACAAGCATGGACTTGTATGATGTTCACATGTATATTCAACATTTTCTGGTATAGGACCTTGAAGTAAAAGTACTTTTGGGTTAAAAGTGTAGAATCACATGCCTTTCTAATATGTCCAACATCAGAATTTAATGGTAAAGATAAACAAATGTCTGAGGATTTTTTTTGGAATTTGTTGTTAGTATCTTGAATGAGTTGTGATTTTGTTCATTTATATAGTCTATCTATGTTGTTGACCTGTCCAAAATCAGAACCTAAAGGTGAAGATACAAAAATATTGAGGATTTTCTTCCGAAATTCGTTGTTAGTATCTTGCATGGGTTGTGATTTTCTTGGTCTATGTTTTCTATCTATATTGTTGATCTTTCCAAGATCAAAACCTAATGGTAAAGATATCGAAGACAATATCTTTATGGGTTTTTTACTCTATTAAATACCCATTTTGTTTAAAAAAAAGCATCATTAAATGTATAAAGTGGTAGAAAAGATAACTAATTTTGTCTTATATAAAACAAAAATTCATTTAAAAATAAGGAAGGACCAAGAGATTATATTACTATAAAAAAGTATGAAAAAATGATATAATTATCAATATTTATACAAAAGATAATGATGTTTTTGTTATCAATTTGTTTTAGTCATTCTCATATATAAACTTTAAAAAAGATGAGAAAATGTAATCAAATTTAAAAAATATAATAAAAAGAAATTAATATTTTTGTTATCAAGTTGTTTTAATCATTTCATACTTAAACTCTAAAACAAAGATAAAAAATATAATTAATATAACTTATACCATGTTAAAGTGATATGGAATTCACATTTCATAAGAAATAAGGACATCATTCCTAATGGGGGTGTAAATGATAAGACAAGTCCATCTTATTAATAAATTCATGGACAATAATGGAACTTTGGATAAGAGGACCAAAGTTTCTTATTAATCATATAAACTCATGGATAAGAATGGAATTAAAGTCTCCTATTAATCATAACATAAAATTTTAAAATAATGAGATTATATTTTTTTTAAATGAAAAGCTTATATATTTGATATTAAAATATTGTATCATATTTATATTTTATATTAAAAATATTTTTAAAATAATTATAATATTAATTTTTAATAATAATAGACAAATTAATATGTAATTTGTAATTAAAATATAAATTTAATAATAAAAATTGAAATTAACATAATTATAAATAAATAAATGTTATAAATATTTTAAATAATTCGTCTAATTAACCATTTTTGCATTATGATATTTAAAAAATATTTTTTTTTTTAAATTGATGATATTTTTAAAATATTTTATATTAAATAAAAATGAGAAAATCATATTTTTTTTTTCTAAATTGATGATATTTTTAAAATATTTTATATTAAATGAAAATGAGAAAATCATTTTATATAATTGACTTTTTTATTATGAATTTTTTTAAAAATATTTTATATTTGATTTTTTTTGGATTATGATATTTTTGGACTGTGTAAACTTTAGTTTCACTGTCATTAAGTTTAAATAAAAATATAGATTATTATAATCAAATTTATTTAATTGACTTTTTTATTATGATATTTTTAAAATATTTCATAATTGATTTTTTTCTCAGATTTAATTTAACTTAAAAAATGATTATTGAATTTTAGTAGAGAAATTAAATTGATTACTACTTAATGGATTTTAGTGAAGAAGGCATGCAAATTGTTGAAATTATTAGAAGAGAAATTGATCATACAATTATGTAAGTGAAAAGTATGCTTAGTTCCCCTAGAATTTGTCCAGTGAAGATATGGCGAAGTTCTCATTTAATAGTTTACTTCAATCCCCATTTATAGCATTTATCTTATAATTTGGTTTAATTAAAATCATTAAATCTAAGTGATGATGTTGATTGAGATTCAAAATGTGTATAAGCCTTGACATAATAAACAAAACACTAAATTTATATATTTCTCTCATATAATACAAAGAGACCACCCAAATTTATAATAATGAAAGAGGTCCACCTTGTAATTTGGAGCCAATTTGTTGGTATGCCAATTGGGCAACGCAAAATATACCAGCCTCGGAGATCAACAAACTAGCTTGGCAGTTAACTATTAGCCTACATAATTTTAATAGTTGTATGTACACTAAAATCCCCTCTTAAGTGAAATGTAGAGAGTAAACAAAACAAAAATATTGGGTTGTAGCAACAAGGCTTGCCTTTGTACCCAAGTACAAAACTTTCATAAGCGAAAGGAAAAAAAATTCCAGGAAAAAACCCCTTCCCAAAAGATAGACAAACACCATTGTTGAAAAGACCTTGGTGGTGAATCCGAAGATCTCACAAATAACTCATTTCAAACTCCTGAGGCATTGAGAATCAAAGGCACACCATCCCCCAAAAGAGATTGATCCTCTAAAATGAGTCCCAACACAAGGCCTGATTAGGTACTCATGTACAATCGAGAAAAACAACACAAAATGAATGTCCCTATTAATTTCAATCCATCTCACCAAAGTGAATGGGTTGCTAACTATCACAACCATCAGCTAACAACACAATGCTTGATCCTAAAACATCAAGTTGTGTTGAGTATCCAACTACAATCTACAATATGTGAAATGCTACTATCAATTGTGGATAGAAGCAACTCATGAGAATGAGTCATATGATGTGAGGCACCATATAATCCAATGTTAAAATATAGAACACAGTAAGAAGAGGAGAAACACTATGGGCAATTGCTTGCATTCTCATTATTAAGCATAAGCTTATATAAGATTACATCACACCCAAAACCACAGGTAAATACCACGGGACAATAAATACTATGGGACATCCAAGTGTCCTAGTCAAACTAACCAACTAACCACTCAACTAATTAATGTACCAATAACGAGTAGTAAACTGATGAGATTACAATTCTTAACACACCCCCTTAATCTCAACCGAGACAGTGTTCAACACTATCAATGCCTAAGTGTTGTGCCTGCTAGTCTATATCTCAGCTAGGAATACATTTCATTCAAATAAATTTAATCTTTACTTTCTTCCTTGGTGTGTACTTGGATTGCTTCGGCTTTGTCTTCTTGAACTTGATGCTAAGTAGGTGTTCTTCAACGTCTTCTTTAGCTTCTGCACAATAAACAGTTTTATTGCTTTTCATTGGTGTTGGAACATAGTTGAAGAGTCTTCTTCTTCTTCTTCTTCTTCTTCTTCTTCTTCTTCTTCTGTTTCAATATATTTTATGGTGTTGTCCAATTTACGTGCACACTCAAAAAAATTGTCAGAAAAAAAGATGAATATATTTCAGCTCTTCTTGGAGAGCATTCACATCTTCCTCTTCTTTTGTTTCAATGATTTTAAGCTCTTCTTGTATAGTAATCACTTCTTCGTCTTCCTCATCTTCCTCTTTTGTTGTTTCAATGGCAGCTACATCATCATTCTCATTAACTGTTGCAACTTGTATCCACTGTGCATCCTTCACTGCTTCCTCAAAAACTGTGGGCTCATAGGGAAACAAAGAATACTGTAGGTGCTCATCAATAATAGGAGACTGCTCATATAGCTCCCTCAAACTTCTGATTCTCTGGTTCTGTGGTGGATTGTCTGCTGGTGTAACTTCTATGTTGCTATCAACTATCTTTTTCTCTAAGAGACTATCACTGCCGCTATCACTGTCTCTTTATTTGAGAGACTATCACTGCTGCTATCAAGTGTCTCTTTCTCTGAGAAGCTATCACTCACGTCACTGGGGACTTCTACATTGACAGGTTTGTTTTCACTATCATCAACAAACAAAGCTAGATCAACAAGCTTTGCTAGCATTACTTGATCATTGGCTGCCTCATAAACACAGTCTTCTTGGCTGTTTTCCACTTCATTGTGGGATTCCTGGTGCTTTGCGTGGCTTGCAAAGTCAACTGGTTCCTCTTCACTAAGCTCTGTTTCATTCTCTTCTACATCAGGTTCCTCTTCACTAAACTCTGCTTCATCTTCTTCTACATCAAGTTCCTCTTCACTAAACTCTGCTTTCAATATATCCCATGCTTCTTTTCGAGTATAAACTTTTGCAATGTTATGAAAGATGGAATAATCTATACTAATTTGTATGAGACTTAAGGAAACAACTTGTTTTCTTTCTTTTTGATACTCTGTCAAATTCTCAAATGATTCTAGATGACTAGGATCCTCTTCAACTACAAATTCCTTAGTTTTAATGACCATAGTTCATAATTGTCTCCATCAAAGGTTTGCCATGAACCTATTGAAGTTAACAAATTTCTTACCTCTTCGATTTCTTCTGGTAGCTCTTCTTGCACCATCAAGATTCGATCTTCTTGGATTTTTTCGATATTAGTGGTACTTCAGACTTCAGATCTTTTCTTCCCTTTTCTACAAAGGCTCTTCTTGGATCGATTTCTGCAAGACTCGATCTTCTTCAATCTGATTTGAACAATGCTGAAACATTGTCCAATATTTTGGCTCAGCGTCAACAATACTTTCTCTTCAAAAAGATGGACCTGTAGATTTGATAAATGGATCTGGTCCTTTAACACAATGGCACAACTTCTTTAGCTAACACAGTGCGCCAGAGCAAAATCCGTGTAAGTGAATAGTGTTTGGTGCAATTTTCCTTAACAGAAAGTGCGCCGGTGGCTCTCTTTTCCTTAACAGAAAGTGAGCCAGTGGCTCTCTTTTCCTTAACAGAAAGTGCGTCGGTGGCTCGATTCTTCTGTGCAACAAGTGCGTTGCATCGCAGTTTCCGAAAGAGACAGGTGCATTGGCGCTTCCAAAGGAAAAATGAAAAAAAAAATTGATGCTGCCCTGGTGCTATGAAGTTGTTCCTCCACGTTTGCGTGTTCCCATCTCGTGTGTGTGCACTTTCCACTCTGTGAAAAGTATTACCCAACAACAACAGGTATGGATCAGGCCATACGCTCTGATACCATGTTAAAATATAAGCTTGAAGTTAATAATCAGAAGGCAATGCATATGCCCATTTGTGTTCGATCTTCTATATGCTTCTGTCTTCTATATTTATACCATGTTAAAATATAGAACACAGTAAGAAGAGGAGAAGCACTATGGACAATTGCTTGCATTCTCATTATTAAGCATAAGCTTATATAGAATTACATCACACCCAAAACCACTGGTAAACACCATGGGACAGTAAATACTATGGGACATCCAAGTGTCCTAGTCAAACTAACCACTCAACTAATTAATGTACCAATAACAGGTAGTGGACGAGTGAGATTACAATTCTTAACATCGAGTACCCACCCAGTTGTCTGAAGATGCATATAAGGCTTGCGTGAATAGTGCATGCCCTTTACTAGAAAAAGGTTTGGCAACTAAAATTTTGTGTTGTTGCATGGCATTTGGATTCTTCATGACACTTCTTCTTTTGTCTTGGAGGAGGACTGGCTGGACTTAGAAGTTGGAGAAGCTAAGGATTTTGAATTCAGCTGAGGCTTGGAGGAAGAATTACTAACTTGCGTAGAATCAATCTTTTTTTTTAACTAAATTTTGTGTTGACCTTTGGAGGTTGAGTCACAAGAGCTTGAATTTTGAATCTTAGATGTAAAAAGAACATCTAATTGCATAGCAAACTCAGATTGTTCCCTAGTAAGACACTAAGAGAAAATCTCAAATGAGGGCATTTTAAATTCTGATCCAAGTTCACCCCTGATGAAATAAAAAAGTACACAAAAATACCTGGAAATGACATTTCAACTTGGACAGAATTACAAAATTACATTTTTCCTATATTTTGGTTTTTTCTTATCATTCCTTCCTTCAATGTGAATCACGCTCATGAATGATGCAAATTATTTGGTCTGGGAATTAGTTAGATCCAAATTTGACATGGGAAGCTTCATATACTTCATGTCCTGGTCAAATCATGTGTTAGTATTAGATTAAAATGATAAAATCTAATAATCCCTCTGAAAAGTGAATAAGTTACTGTCTGCTCGTCTCCTGATATATGGTACAATATAGTCTCTTCTGCACCGACATATGGAGTTTTTCTTCTTCTCTTCCTTGCAGAATTGAAAAAAGCAATTACTGTTTGCCACTTATACTATGGCAGATATTGATTTGGATAGAAACGAGTGCAGCTCAGTCCTTTATACAGGTAGGTCTTCCTGACATTAATTGAAAATTTCACTTGACCAAACTTTATATATATATTATATATATATATGACCTGTCTTCGTACCTATCCAGGATGGCATTTGTATTTACCTCTCTGGAACAAAAGTTAAAAGAGTTCTTTCAAGCCAACTCATGTATTGCAGGTTATGTTTGTTGTTTTAGAGAAATATCTACGTACATAATTTGCATGGTCATTGTTGCCCAAGGACAGAAGTTCTGAGTCAAGGCACACCACATATTCCTTCCTTTCTATCATCGCCAGTTGTGAAACATATTCGAAATTGGACTATTCTTTACTTGGTTTGTGTTCCAGTCATAACTTGGTAAATGTTTATCTCAACTGGCCTAAGTTAAAAGTTAAATTTCATTTTGTCAGATCAGACGAAACAAAAGAATCTACAAAATATAATTCCGATTGTTCTAAAATTTCATTCATTGAAATCTTCTTTCCACATGGTTGATCATACACCTCAGAAATATACCTAAGATGTAGGATCAACAAACACAGAGAACAGAATCTAAGAAAAAATGTTATTAAAAAGATATGAATCTGATAATCCCAATAATCTATTAGCACATTGCAAGATTCAAAAGTTAAGTACATAATCTGTGCCATGCTTTCGTCATTTCAGATTACTGAGAGATTCCTTTCAAGCAAATAGTATGACTGCATTTTCACCCTATTGCATATGTGCCTTCAGAACAATTGCTGTCATATCATATACCTAGAGACTTGTCTTTTGTTGCTATTATTCAGTGGGTTATATGATTACAACATTTACTTATGCTTGTGGTCCATGACTTCTGGAAACTATGAGAAATTTGAAGAAAAACGTGGGATTTCACTACAAGGATTTGTACACATGGAAAAGCCTGAAACGAAAGGGAAAGTATCTAATCCAAGCCCAAGCACCTTTGAATGACAGGGAATCTAGTATGTCAAAATCACTTGGGCTGGAGTGCATTTGTAATGGGAACCAATAGGGACCCATATTCTATTACAAATTTTAAAGTTGATAGCAATGGACTTACAAATCTTAAAGTTGACAGCAATGGACTTACAAATTTTAAAGTTGACAGCAATGGACTTGTCTTTAGGAGGGAGTCATATATCTTAGGAAGCACATCTACTTTCATACTTTAATTAGAGTCAGATAAAGCTCAAAACATATACCAGTGGATAGCTATGGACTTGTCTTTAGGGCACAAGACACATATATCTTAGGATAACATCTACTATGAAACTTATTATTGATAGATAAAACTTAAAACATATACCAATTTTAAGGGAAAGGAATGCTTCAATTGTTTGTAATGGAAATAGGGTAACAAATATTTCTTATAGGTTTGTATGATTTTTAAATGCATATTTATAATCAAAAATTAAAAACAATAGTTCTATGTAACCTTTGGGTTAAAAGCATAGAATTAGAGGCTTCTCTGGATGTCATTGATGTTATCATAGCTTGAGATGTTGTTGATGGTCTCGACTTTCTTTTTTTTTTGCAATTTTCTTGTTCTACTGATGATCCTTCCAACATGACCAAGATCAAAACCTAATGGCAAAGACGCAAAATATCCAGCCTTCTTCCATATATGTGAAATCTATTGTTACTACAGTTATGAATGAGTGGCGATTTTCTTTTTGTATGCTATTCATATGTGTCGTAATTATATAGTGCTTCTTGGATAGTTTGTTAAATGTATAGTTGCACAATTTTAAGTAAAAAAAAATGTATTTTAACGTGTAAGTCAACATGCCACATTGTTTAAAGCTTTCATTAAAGATAGAATATTTTTGTGGCTTAGAATATTTTTGTGGCTTTTGGTACTCTATTGCAGTATAAATAATGTTACCTAAAATATAAATATAAATAATGTTATGTTTAAAGGAAATAACTTTAAAATAGGGTAAAGTATAAAGTGGTAACCTAAAATATAAATATAAATAATGTTTTATTTAAAAGAAATAACTTTAAAATATGATAAAGCAAAAGAAATAACTTTAAAATATGGTAAAGCATAAAGTGGTACTAAGGTTAAATAATTTTGTTATTAGATAATAAAGATTCATCCAAAAACAAGGATGGCGAGAATAAAACCAAAACAAAAGAGGGAAAATGTCACAAGTCGTTATATAGTTACCCATCAATATACTTAGTAAACAAACACAACGAATAGTGATTAAATATAACATATAACCACCATAGTAAATAGGAATTCATAGTTATTTATAAGAAATAATGAACATTTACCAATAAAAAAATTAAAGATAAAATTTTGGAACATATTTACATTTAATATCTAATATAAAAATAAAAAATATTATTCATAAAATAATGTAAAAGGGAAAGTCACACATTGGATCCATCAAAGAAAACAATTGGACACGCAAAATTTAATGTTAGTGGAATCTCAGCTACAGATCTTATACTCTTATAATTTGGAGCCACCTTTAGATAGTTCCAACTTTGATCTTCTGAAGAAACTGGAAGCTGAGTGAGAATGTATTTATTTAAAGGAGGAAAAAGAGTGGCGACTGAAAAGTCAAGCACTGTGGGTGAATTTTGGTGATAAGAATACAAGATTTTTTCATTCCTATGCTTCGGCCAAGAGAAATAATAATACCATTTGGAAAATGTTTGATGAAGATGGGAATGAGGTATCAGGTGAAAAGGATCTTCGGTCATTGGAAAAGAAACATTTATGCAGTATCTATTCAGATGATAAAGGTTGTGATTTAATATCTTAGCTTCAAGTGGCTAGATTTTATCCTAAGTTCTTTGATGATAAGGAGGCTGAAGATTTATGTATGGAGATTACATTGGAGGAGGTGGAAAGAACTCTTAAATCATTTGCCAAGGAGAAGAGTCCAGGGCCTGATGGCTGGATTGTGGAGCTATTTTTGCATTTCTTTGACATCATGGGAGATGACATTTTGAAGATGGTGGAGTTTACTAGGATGCAGGGTTTCATCTCTGGGGCCTTGAATGCAACTTTTATCACCCTTATTCCTAAAGTTAATGATCCAAAGTCGTTCGGAGACTTTAGACCCATTGCTTTATGCAATCTTGTATATAAGGTTGTGTCAAAGATTATAGCTGGATGGCTTAAGCCTGTTTTTTCAAAATTTATCACACCTGAGCAATTCGGGTTCTTACTAGATCGTCAAATTCATGATGCAGTTGGTATTACACAAGAATTACTTCATACTATCAAATGCAAGAAGCAGAAAGCTATTATTCTTAAAATGGATTTAGAAAAGGCTTATGATCGAGTCAGCTAGGATTTTCTTAGAATTGTATTGATACATATTGGTGTTCCAGCACTTTCTATACAGTGGATTATAGCCTGTGTTAATACCATGAATATTGTTGTTCTTGTAAATGGTGCTCCTACATCATTTTTCAGCTGCTCTAGGGGGCTTTGTCAAGGTTGCTCGATGTCTCCTTTATTATTCTTGTTGGTGATTGATGGTCTGAGTAGGATGATCAAGCAGGCACTATGTGAAGGTAAGATCAAAGGTCTAAAAATTTCAAAGGATTTATTATATCACATGCACTGTTTGTGGATGATGTATTATTAGCTGGTAATGACTCGTTGGAGGAATGGAGGGCTTATCAGGACATTATAGATCTATTCTGTAAAGCATAGGGTATAGAGGTCAGTTTAAAGAAGTCATGCTTGTATGAGAATTTGGTTGGTGAAGGTAGACTGAGGAACTTAAAAACTTTGTTTCCTTATAAGTGTTGTAAGATTGTTGATGGGTTTACATATCTTGGCTTTCAGCTCAAACCGAATGGATACCTCATCAAAGATTGGCAATGGCTAATAAAAAAGTTTGAGACCCGGATTTCACACTGGACATATCGTCTTTTATCCATTGGAGGTAAACTTACATTGGTAAAGTCTATTCTGACAAGGACATTGATGTATTGGTTCTTGCTTCTTCCGGTGCCATGCTCGATGATCAACACTTTGAGGAAACTTCTTTTTAATTTCTTATGGTCCGGGGGTATGAAGAAATCTTATATGTCAATGATCGGCTGGGACAAAATTTCTATTCCTTTCGTAGCTGGTGGTTGGGGGATAAAAGACTTATCTGTCTTTAGTGTTGCACTTCGATTGAAGAGTTTATGGAGGGAATTATTCAGTAATTCTCTTTGGTACAGAGTAATACATCAAAAGTATGTGAAAACTAAAATTTCACATTGGCTAAGGACACCCAGAAAGAATGTAAGAGGAGTCTCTCCTATTTGGAATGGTTTCTTAAAATTTTATTGTTGGCTTGCAGCTAAATTATGTTGGAAAGTGGGAAACGGGTATGAAGTGGCTGTAGGTGTTGATCCTATTGCTGGTTTGAAAGATAATTACAAACTATCTGTTGAGTTATTATTCATTTTGAGGAACGCTGGTTTTATCACCTTGAACTGTATTGTAAAAAACAGTGTACAGAGTTATTGGATCGGTGCAGATGATCTTCAACTTTCTCATCATGTTTCCTATGAATGGGAAAACTATATCCATGCATTAAATGGTGCTGGCATACGATTGTGCTCTGTGGATGATTCAGTGCTCTGGGCCGGTAATGAGTCTACATGCAGAGCTACTGCTAGTTCGGCATATCGCTATATGATTAAGCGAAGATGTATTTTCCCCATTCACTGGTGGTATAAGGTAATATGGTATTGGTATCTCCCATTAAAATTCAAATGCTTTTTATGGTTTGTATTACAGAACATGCTAAAAACGTGGGATAACCTTTCATTGTTGGGATGGATAGGGCCAAGCCAGTGTATATTTTGTAAGAATGGCTCTGAATCGTCCTCACATCTTTTCATTGAGTGCTCCTTTACTATGAGTTTGTGG
The DNA here is from genome assembly GCA_027924585.1 of Larix kaempferi. Lineage (NCBI taxonomy): Eukaryota > Viridiplantae > Streptophyta > Pinopsida > Pinales > Pinaceae > Larix > Larix kaempferi. Next base: position 2,190,613 of record BSBM01000579.1, on the reverse strand, counting down.
GAGAAATTTTATCTGAATTTTGGCATTACTATGACTTGGGGTGGCAACAATGTGGAAACCTGCTTACATTCATGGATTAAAAATGGAAAAACACATTCTACTCTTCCAGTTTTCATTTTTTGGGCTATTTGGCGGGCAAGGAATAAGGCTACTTTTGAGAATAGTTGTCCAAACCTGGAAAATGTTTACAACTCAACATTATGTCAATACTTAAAATTTCAGAAGGATGAAGTTGAACCTGTTGGGCGCAACATTGGGAATTTCCACCTTACTATTGATGATCCAGTTTTATTATTTGATGGGGCAGCAAATCTGGGCAATTGTGGTGCAGGTGGGGTTATCTTCCTCAATTTGGACCACTTCTTTACTCTTCATCTGAATTGTGGCAAAGGGACCAATATGAAGGCTGAGCTTTTAGCACTATGGTGTGTCATTCGGGTGGCAAATCACTTTGGTCTGGCGAAGGTAAAATATTTGGTGACTCGAGGGTTACTATCAAATGGGCGAGGGGTGAATATGATCTGAAGGTCTTGAACTTGGTCAATTGGTGTAATAGAATTCAATTTGAATTAAGATCTTTCAGCTCATTATCCCTCGATCATATTTATAGAGAATATAATACCCAGGAACATCTGTTGTCAAAGCAGGCATTGGAGGGAGAAGAAGGCTATTTATTTTGGGAAGAAGTCTGTGATAATATGGTACTAGACTCTGGCTCTTTGTACTTTCTAGACTAGAGACTCTTGGAGCACTTTTATTTTGGTCTCATGGATAATGTTTTAAGTCTGTTTTTTTGTATATGGGGGATATCGGAAAACCATATTTTATGGTATTTTGGGAAGACAACATATCAATGTTGATATTATGTACTATTTGATTCAGTTAATTGAATAGCAATAATATGCTTTTTTTCGCGGGAAAAAAATATAAATGAGGCTTATTTTATTTTATTTTTAAAGACATGTTTCTAAATTGAACTTCAAATTGTTGCATTTAATTTAAATTTTACATTAAAAATATAAAAGATATTTTTTAAACATAACTTTAATGTTATTTTGCAATGTTGATTGTTGAAATTAATATGTACACATAAATTTAAGGAGTTATATGATTTGAATTTTTGCGATTTTAGTTAAATTGCAATTTTTTATTGTTTAAATTACACATTTGAATGTATAAATGGGTTTAACCTTATCAATACCCTTATTACAATTAAATTATGAAACTTCAATAAATGATATATATAATTTTAACTACTCTTTTGAATTTTTAAGTAAAGTTTAGACAAAAATGATTTAAAAAATATAATGAGAAAAAATTACTACTAAATTTAATATTATTTTTATAGTAACAATGGTTGAAATTAACATTTTTTTTAAAATAATACATAGTTAAAATGTTATAAGCATCTCATGAATTTGTGTAGTAATTATTTTTAGATTATGATATTTTAAAAAATATAACCAAATTTATGTATTAATTTTTTTCAGATTATGATATTTTTAAAAATAATTTATATTTGATTTTTTCATTAGGGAAAGAATAGCTCTTTCTAATTTAATCTAAATAAATGAAAATGATTATTTATTATTGATTTTTACATAAAGAAATTAAAGTATCTTTTCTCAATTTATAAAAAACATGTTTATAATTTTAAATAAGTATTTTTAAGTTAAAGGTTTTTTTGGAAAATAATATGTGACTTTTTTTTATATTATTGTTGGAAAAAATTACTTACATATTCAATAATGGAATCCATAGGATGTGTCTCAGCTTGAAAACCTTGCTTTATTCTAACGAGCTCTAGACTTGTGTTTTTCATAAAACAAAATTGAAAATGGTTTACATGATAACAAGGCTTCAATTTTTAAAATGGAAAAGAAGCTATAATAACAGAGTATGCCATGCCTCAAGATATGGACTTTAACATCTATCTTATATAATAATATGTACACATAAATTTAAGGAGTTATATGATTTGAATTTTTGCGATTTTGGTTATAATTTTTTAGTTAAATTGCAATTTTTTATTATTTAAATTACACATTTGAATATATAAATGGATTTAATCTTTTCAATACCTTTATTACAATTAAACTGTGAAACCTTAATAAATGATATATATAATTTTAATTACTATTTTGAATTTTTAATTAAAGTTTAGACAAAAATGATTTAAAAGTATAATAAAAAAAATTACTACTAAATTTAATGTTATTTTTATAATAATAATGATTGAAATTAACATTTTTTTTTAAATAATACATAACTAAAATGTTATAAGTATCTCATATAACCAAATTTGTGTAGTAATTTTTTTAGATTATGATATTTTTAAAAATATAACCAAATTTATGTATTAATTTTTTTCTTCAGATTATGATATTTTTAAAAATAATTTATATTTGATTTTTTCATTAGGGAAAGAATAGCTCTCTCTAATTTAATCTAAATAAATGAAAATGATTATTTATCATTGATTTTTACATAGAGAAATTAAAGTGTCTTTTCTCAATTTATAAAAAACATGTTTATAATTTTAAATAAGTGGTTTTAAGTTAAAGGTTTTTTTGGAAAATAATATGTAACTTTTTTTATATTATTATTGGAAAAAATTACTTACATATTCAATAATGGAATCCATAGGATGTGTTTCAGCTTGAAAACCTTGCTTTATTCTAACAAGCTCTAGACTTGTGTTTTTCATAAAACAAAATTGAAAATGGTTTACATGATAACAAGGCTTCAATTTTTAAAATGGAAAAGAAGCTATAATAACAGAGTATGCCATGCCTCAAGATATGAATTTTAACATCTATCATATATAATAATAAAAAAATAAGTTTGAAAAGAACTTGATCAGTGGCCTACAGGAGAACTATAGAAAAAATATAGATAATAACAATCTATGTTTAAGGCCACAACTTGGGAGACACCAAATTGGTGTACATAAGATCCTCTTGTTTGTGGGACAAGGGACCCCCTCCATGTAGTGATTTGACTGGTAAAGTTAGGTTGGACTTGAACCTTTACTTTCTGGTCTACTTCTTTTAATGAGATGGGACGTTGTTGGTGTACATATCCTACCCTTATTTGGATTTGAACTTATGACCTCCTAGGAAGAAACCCGTGTTCTTAACCGTTAGGAATACTCAGACTATACTATATATAGTATGAGTGGGGATAATGATTAGAACATGTGTTTTTTTCTAGGAGGTTATAGGTTTAATCCAGAGGGAGTAGGGTACGTACATCTCTATAGACTTTAGTAGTCACATTGCTATGCAAAGTGGGTCCCTTGTCCCACAAACAAAAGGGGTCTCATACATCAAATTAGTATCTAGCTTAGCTACGACCTTAAAAATAGATTATTACTATTATTATTAAAACAAAAAAATAAAAATATTACAAATAACAACATAGTTAATCACTAGACAATACTCTTCAACTTATTCAAAACTCATAAACATGTTGAGGAAATAAAAACAAAGCAAATGCTATTAAATATAATTTATGATATAAAATTTATAGTTTTCTATTAAAAATAAAAAATATTTGTAAATAAATAAAATTATTTACACAATATTTGAAACACATTAACATTTTAATTATTTTTTTAAGGGAAGATTATTAAATTTAGCAATAAAATGTTGCATCATATTTAAATTTTACAAAGATATTCTAAAACATAATTTGTTTTTAATGTATTGTTTTTTTTTAGAAAAATATATCATAATTAAGATGTTAATTAGTAGCCGGACTTGAGTTGGACTTGAGTCTCTGCTTCCTACTCTACTTCTTTTTCTATTGAGATGGGACATTGTGGGTATACTCTTAAGGGTTGTTCTTTTCCTTTTTCTTTTGTTGCCTCTTTTGAAACAATGTCTAAGCCTTGAAGGGCTTGAAGTAGAAAATGGGTATTTGAAGTTCAATTGTTGTAACTCCTCCCTAATTGCTTGCAATGTTGGAGTGCTACCTTTGTCAACAAAATCCATATTAAAGGCAATGAGTTTCTTAATATGAGAATATAAATTTAAAGTCAAGGAATATTTGGTGTCTCGACTTTGATAGAAGTTTGTATCAATGATGGATAACTCCTTGTCAATTTTGGAGCTTTTGGTAGCTCCTCTCTTAACTCTCACTTTTTCTTCTAGCTCAACAGTTGCTAAATAATGGCAACTTTGTGTCTACCATTAATACTACCACTATATCAAACATAATATTATTTTGATGCCAAAAGCATATGGTTTCCAACAACATAAAAGTTTGGATATTGCCTTGTGGTGGTAAATAAGTAACGCAATGTCTTCGCACCTCAATATCTTCTTCTTTCACTCTTCAATCATGAGTAGAGTTCCACCAACACTAGGACAACGTACATGAAATTGTTAATAATTCCTTCCATGTTCCCAACCACCTGGTCTAGAGCTCGAACGAGAACTTAATGAAGGAGAACAATTCCATGATTTTACCTTATCTTACTATTCAAAATTTACAATACATTATAACCTTGCTAATGAGTTACATTTAGTAGAAGACTTGGGAGAAGTTGTTGAAAAGTTCATTATTACTTTAGTAGATTATGTGTATTATAAAGAAGGGGAGGTTCCTCTGATTTAGAGTATAATGTCCTTGGATTCCTTCCTTGGCCATCCAACACTATAAACAATATTTCTTCTCTTCAATTACAATAATTTTAAGGGAGAATAATTTTCCAATTGTTTATGATGGAAATAGGGCCACCTTCAACTCTTTAATATTAGAAGTACAACAAGACATTTTTATGGAACTACATGATCTTTACATGTATATTCACCATATCATATATCAAAGACTAAAGCAAAAGTGTCTCTATACAACCACCTCTGAGTTAAAATCAACATAAAACAAGTTATAAAACTTGACGAGAACCCGTCATTGTTCTCGTTTTTTTGGGGGTTAATTTTAGTAGTTGTTTTTAGCTATGTTTCAAAAAGTGTGTATACTGGTAGCACCATTTTTCATTTTGAGCCATTTTTTGTGATTTTGAAATTTCTTGGTCATAAAAAAACTATAGTTTTTATTTACAATTTCGTTTTTTTAAATTTTACAAAAAAAAAAACATTTAGTACCTAGTTATAACTCAAAAATACATACATTTTAGGAGTTTTTTCTTTAAAATTTTCTCTTAAATTTGTCAGTTTTTTGGGTAAATTCAGTTTTTTTTTGTAAATTTGAAAAAAAAATGAGAAAATAAAAAACATTTGAATCATTTTGACATATTTTTAGCAATTTTATGTATAAAAATAATATTATTTGACATTATTTTATAAAATTTATAAAAATAAACAATTTCATAAACAAAATTTTAAAATGTATAGATATATAAAAATTCCAACAAAAAGAAAAATAAAAAAATAAAAATAAAAACATTTTTTTAAACAGTAATTTTTTTTAAAAAATATTGTAATTTTTTTTGAGAAAAAACAAATTAAAAAAACTTTAAAATACCACAATATGAAAATAATTAAAAAAACAAACAAAAAGCCATCCCCACCTCCTCTCTTCTCCCCTCTCTCCCCTCTCCCCCCCTTCTCCTCCTTCTCCCCTTCCCCTTCCCCTTCCACCCCCCACCCCATCTCCCCTCCCCTCCCCTGGCTCTCCCGTCCTCCTCCCTCCTCCCCTCCATGGGTGGCCCTTTGGGCACACGAGGGGCGGCGACGCCGCTCCCTCGTGCACCCAAAGGGCGGCGATGTCGCTCCCTCTTGCGCCCAAAGGGATGCCCAAGGAGCAGCGTGATTCTTAGAATCGCTCCGCTCCTTAGGAGGCCCTTTGGATGCATGAGGGAGCGGCGCCGCCGCCCCTTGTGCTCCCAAAGGGCTTCCCATTGATTATAAAAGGGGGAAGGGGGCAGAGGGGGAGTGGCACGGGGAGGGGGAGATGGAGGAGGATGGAGGAGCCGAGGGAGGGGAGGGGAGGATAGGGGAAGGGAGAGGGGGTGGAGAGTGTTTTTTTTTGTTTTATTGTATTTTATAAAAGTTTTATAATTTTTTTTATGTTTTTAAATTTGTTTTTAATTTTTTAATTTTTTTATAAGTTATATATATATATATATATATATATATATATATATATATATATATTTATAAATATTAAATGTTTTAATTTTGTTTTAGTTTTTGTTATAAATTTTTAGAAATATGGGAGTTTTTTTGTTGTTTTGTTTTTGTTATAATTTTTTATAAAATAGTTAGGTGTTTTTTTTTAAATAAATTTTAAATTTTGTTATATTGTATTTTTTTTAAAGATTTTGTTTTTATTTTTTTAAATTTGTTTTGCGTTTTTAAATTTGTTTTATAAATTTTAAATGTTTTAAAAAAATGGTTTTATAATGTTTTTTTTTAATTGTTTTTTTTTCACTTTTAATTTTTCAAAGAAATTAGTTTTTTTAAAGTTTTTGAAATCTTTTTTATAAATTTTAAAAATATATATATATATATATATTTTTGGAAGATTTTTTTAATTTGTTTTATTTTATTATCAATATTATCATAAATTTTTTTAGTTTATATGGAAAGAGTAGTGAACTAATTTCTTCAATAATTTGTGTTTATCTGAGTACAGATTTTATATAGTGTTACAAAGAGGTTTAATAAATACAATTTCAAATTATGATAAAATGATATAATAATACTATTTTTTGAAAAAGTGTGCTACGGGTAGCACTAGTTTTCAATTCAGGGCTTGATTTTAAGGTTTTTGTAAACACTAATAAGGATTGTTTTGGTCCATGTCTATAATCTTAAAAAAAAAAAGTGGTGCTACCAGTAGCACCACTTTTTGATTCGGGGTTGTTTTTTGATGTTTTTTTTATGGAAAATATGAGTTTTTATGGCTAAAGTTCTCATTTTGGGTATAAAGTTCTCGTCAAGTTATATAACTTATTATAATATATACATAAGTGATCATAAACACTAAAACATAGTTCACACAATTATACAAACACTTGGCTTCTTAAAAAATTTGCCAAATACCTTACATACAAACACCAGCATCTCTTCTTTTGTTTAATACCTTTTAACAAATATAATATGTAAAGTAACTAGTAAAACTCAAAATGAATTCATACTCAACTTGGACTTAGCATATGCTTTCATTCTGAATAGTGTTGAGTTAAAGAGAATCATGATAGTTTTTTTATGTAATAATGGATGGATAGAGTAGATCCCTAAGATGATGATGCTTAGAGGAGCATGAAAAGCAGATCTACACCCTTTTGAAGGCACAATGCAAAGATCAGAATTCTCCATAGCACAAAGTGAAGATCTGATTGTGTTCATTGAAGATCTGGTTTATGAATGACATATATTTAGTATATTCTGGATTTGACTGTTTTCTAGTAGATTACACGAGACTCGAAGAAAAATCATAATCTGCACTACCATCTATTCAATGATACACCAACACTCAGTGATTTGCCAAACGCTCTAGGTCACCCGGCATTATTACCAATTTATTTTTTCCAATTCATCCATCATCTTTTGGAAATCAACAGTGTTCAGTATGGAGAAGAAACCAAGAACAGACAGAGTGATTGCAACGTGGTTGTCTCCACCAAGAATATTTGTTTATTTCCCATGTGGGTTGGTGAGCATCAACTTGTTATATGGCAGTGGACAGCTTTTCATAACATAAGAAGATCCCTTCAATCACTCAACTGATTGAATGTGAGTGGTTGTTCTTTTATTTATTTGTTAAGTTTCAATATGCACACGTTTTAATGATATATGAAACAAAAGCACAGTGTTTTGATATACTTTTGGCATAAAACAGAAGGGATATCAAATGGATTTTATTCCATTTTATGTAAAGTGTTTTTTGAAATTTGATCTTCAAATATAAACGCTTTATGTTATTAAAGAGAAAGGTGGAATCATAAGGGCTTATGTATTGCTTTTGAAATTGGGGCTTATTCACTTGGTAATGTAATTTTAATATGTAAAATGGTTTTCTTTCTTCAAGAGATCAACTATGTACATAAGAGATTTGATGAAATTTTGAAAGATTTAACAAATACAAAAAAAACATTAAATTATATAATAAAAGTTGGGGCTTATTCACTTGGGTAATGAAATTTGAATATGTAAAGATGGTTTTCTTTCTTTGAGAGATCAACTTTGTACATGAAATTTGATGGAGAAATTTCAAAAGATTTAACAAATAAAAAAATTCATTAAATTATATAATAAATTTTGATTAAAGCCAAGTGTAGAGCTAATGAGTAGGTTTGCATTTTGATTTATATAGTTAAATAGTTACTTAGACATTAAGTGAACAATGACATACACAACACATCAATGCATAACACATATAATTACTTTGGAAACACCTTACTTGGGGAAAACCAATAAACCAATGAGCTCTTGGCTCATCTACTATCAAGCATAAATTCACTACACTTGGGTGGTACCGACACAAACCAGTTGACACACACTATTACACATGTGATTACCCTTACTCATGATATGCAACAATACACTATGCTCTCTCATCTACTACCATATATTCTTGATACATTGTCATTACATCTTATTTATAGGTGCAATGTACCTAACTGCTCATTAATGGAGGTCCATAACCTCCTAACCGAATCTGGTTATTATGCTTTAACCTGTCAATTGTAGTTGAATCCATTAAGCTTCCAATTGTCCCAATGTTTGTCGAATTCATGCTTCCGTCGGCTTTGGTCAACTAAGTCTTTTGCCTTTCGACCAAACAACTAATTCAATTGGCCAGCTGACCAAACCATTCATCATATATCGTATTCGACTATAACTGACTAATGCTAGTCAACTATCAACTTTGTCAATCGATCTCATGCAAAGAATACACCACTCCCAACATTCTCCAAATTGTTGTCTTCTTTGCATAATCAGGAGATTTAGAACTTTTAGTTCACATGGATGAAAAACCCATCGCTTCCCTACACTAGGATAAATTTTCCATGCTTACCAACTTCATCAATGAATCTACAACATTCTTCGCCGTGTTAACCTTTTCCAATAACACTCTTTGGTTCTCCACCATTTCTCTCACAACATGGTATTGAACATCAATGTGTTTTGTTTTTGAATGATAGGTTGGATTCTTTACCAAGAAGATTGCACTCCAACTTTAACAATCCAACCTAATAGCATGATGCCTGAACCCAACATCCGAACACAACCTCTCCAACCAAACAACTTCTTTGCATGCATGAGTAGCTTCCATGTATTCAACCTTAGTAGTCGATAGTGCAATGACTGGCTGCATTCTACCCATCCAATTGTCTACTCACCGAATAGCTTGAAAACATATCCACTAGTCAACTATCTGTGGTTGATGTCTCCAGCCCAGTCAAAATCAACAAAACCTTGTACATTGAATTTATTGTTGCTCTCAATCTCTCCTCCATAACATATTGCTAAATCTATTGTTCCACGAAGATATCTAGACACTCTCTTAACTGCGGTCCATTGCTCTTTTCCAGGTGTTGTCATGTACTTGCTCAATAATCCCACTGCATGGGTAATATCGAGTCACATACATACCATTGTATACATCATACTACCTACAACACTCGCATAGGGCACATGTACTATGTACTCCTTTTCTTCTTCTATCTTTAGACATTGTTCAACATATAACTTGAATTATACAGGAATAGGCACGTTGATTGATCGACTTTCCTGCATGTTGAAACATTTCAAGATCATCTCAACGTATTTCCTTTGACTTAACTAGATCCTTCTACCTACTTGATCTCTCTTGATTTCCATTCCAAGAATGAAACTTACTGCTATGAGATCCTTCATGTTGAAATTAGAGGATAACTATGGTTTTACCTCTTCTATGGCATATCCATATTATTCCCGACCAACAACATGTCATCAACACACAAAGCCACATATACAAAGTCATCTCCGACCTTTTCTCAAATACACATAGTGATCCATCTGTCTTCTCACAAATCCTAGTTGCTGGATATACTTGTCAAAATTTTGATACCACATCCTGGGTGATTGCATTAGACCGTAGAGAGACTTATTGAGCTTAAAGACCATCTTTCTCTCCATCCACTATAAAACCTTCAGGATATTTCATATAGATTTGTTCTTCAAGATCACCATGAAGAAATGTTGTCTTTACATCCATCTATTCTATCTCAAGGTCAAATGTTCCATCTAAAGACATTAGTACCCTTATGGAAGTTAGCTTAGAAACAAGAGCAAAAATTTCACCAAAGTTGACCCCCTCAACTTGAGAATATCCTTTTTCTAAAAGTTCATCCTTGTACTTCTCGACCTTAGTTGGTGCATTCAATTTTTTCTTGAATACCCACTTATTGCTGATGGGTTTCCTTCCGTTTGGTAAATTGGTAACGTGACCAGATCCCATGTCATCTTATTTTTTTTCAAGGACTCCATCTCTTCCTCCATGGTCCTTTTCCAAATTTTACTCTCCCTTGAGTTGATTGCTTCTTGTACTGTCCTTAGATCATTGTCTATGGCAGATAATGCAAAATAGGAGTGAAATTCGGGTTGACTATACCTTTTGGGTAACCTCCTCACATCTAGAGTCTATTGTTCCACCTCATCATTGGATTCAGTTGACTCTCCCGAATCCAGACTTTCGTAATTCATTTCAAACTTTTTCTTTACTTGTTCCTTTTTTCTTTTGACCTCTTTAGTCTTGGAAGTGCTTCTGACTTTCTTGAAGATCACATCTCAAATATAAACGACCTTCCTCGTCACTAGATTCCACAGCTTATATCCCTTCATTCGATCCTTATACCTGATCAAAATGCACTTCTCCGACTTATAATTGAGTTTTGTTCTTTTCTCCTTTAGGATGTCACGAAGGCCTTTAAACCAAACACTCTAAGATGTGAAAGAGAGGCCTTTTTTCCAGCCCATGCCTAGTGTGGAGTCTTGTCGACCAGAGCCATCGATGATGACCTATTCACCAACTAACATGCTGTGTCGACTGCCTATGCCCAAAATTATTGTGCGGCGCCTACACCATTAAGCATTATCATCGCTTTCTCCATTAGCATCCTATTCATTCTTTCATTGACTCTGTTTTGTTGGGGCATTTATGGAGTTGTGTTTTGTTGAGCAATATTGCAATACCCGTATTTTGACCCTTGGAATTATTGGCTTGATATGTAAACATTGTAAATATGCAGTGTATGATTCATAGCATGGAGCTCAAGGCCAAGGCCCCACTAGTGAAAGGCCGGCTTATAAAGGTAAGCATTTTATATTTTGTGAACATGTGCCAGTCGTCCATGGAAAAATGTAAAAACCATGTAAATATTTATAATGCAAATAAATGTCCAAGAGTTGTCTATGGAGGTAACTAAAATGAGGGGGTTGTGTTTATCCACTAGGGAGAGGAAATGGGTTGTGAGATCAAATACTTTGTTTCCAAGTGTCATCCTGAGAACCCGTGTTCCATAAATGATAACAAACTACCCAAATGAACTTCCTTACTGATATTTATTTATGTTGTAAGAAGGTAGCTACAAAATAAGATCATGAATTTAATGGAGCATGCGAACAACCTAGAAATTAATATGGTTGAGCATGGGATCAGTTTTTGGTACCCATAAGTCAATTTCTCTCATGGGAATTTGTTTCTCGTCATTCCCATTCCATTATTGGGAAACCAGAGACCAATTCTGAGCAAGCTATGCATTCCTAGGAGTGAGAATAACATAAATCATAACCAAAGACTAAGCTATGTTTTAGAGTGTAAAAAACGCCAAGAAATTCGTGTGGGTTGTGAAATCCAATGGGAGATCCATAGAATTGAACCTTGGGGAAAATTTGAGAGTGTTAAAAGCCTTAAAATCCGTGGGAGAACCCAGATTTTGGAAGCCCGAAAATTGAATTTCATGGTTGCAAGTTAGTGTGACCAAAAAGCAGAGACCTAAAAGACAATTGAAGTCAGAGAGAGATCGGAGGATGGATTTTCCAGATAAACCCAATGTACAAAACGATCTCTAAAGGTTTAGCATCTTAGAACTTTCTACGCCCACCCTGAATATCACTGGAGGGAAGGGGCACCTGAAGGACTATTTAACAGAGAAGGGTCCCTTCCTTGTGTTGGGCGTTGTAGGTATTGTGGGTGCCAAGGATGGCTGAGACCAATTGAGATGCTTGTAGCTCTGTGGTTGAGCTCACTAGATTAGAATCCACCTTTCTTGTCTCTATATATGATTGATAATCTCAAATGTGTGTTGGATTAGCATGAGAGTATGTTCCTATGGATGTGAGTGATCCTGTGTAGTTCCTCCTTAGTGGATGCATATCCCAACTAGGAGGTGGCCTCTCAATAGATATATAAAGTGCTGGACAGTGTGCCTACTGTTGGGTGGAACTTTTCTCTCACATAGCTAGTTGCTTGGACAACTTCAATTAAAAGATAAGTATTTATTGTTAATTTACTGTTATGTTGAATGTGCATGAATTATTGTTATTATTATTATGCCTATGATAAGTATGCTAGTATATGCATGCTGTGTGTGTGTGGGATGGTTTATTTCTGCTGTGTATTTTATTATGCATCTGCACATGTCAAAACCCAAAAATTTCCGAAAAATTTAAAATTTTTAAGATAGCAAATAATGTTATTAAATGCAGTCATTTAACTGCTTGATTAACTTACGTGATTGTAAATGTGTCTGAATAATCTTTTGTTATACCTAAATGTTATTATGGGTTTCTCTTTTCCGTTACTGATTGTTTTACTGTTTTGCAACCTTAAGGGGGAGTTGCCATAGCGGACTGGGCTTACTTAGCTTTCGAGCTAATGCATCAAACTATCTTTCTCTTACAGGCATACAGGTAAAGTACAGGTCGCTGCAAATAATTTTTAAAGCATTATAATTCATTTCACTGTACCAAATTGTTCAGTAAAAGTCTAAACATGCTAGACAGGTTATCGAGTGTTAAAAGGTAGAAATCCCTTCCTGTGCTATTCATGTAATCTTACTGTTAGAGAGTTGGAATTTACATGAGAGTATGATAGCTATTGTTCTTGACCGAAATGACTTAGGTATCCCTATGGATTATTGTTTCTTTGATACTATTATTGTGTTGCAATAATATCTCTTATCTAGCACTGTATAATGTCACTGGATTATGATATTCAGACCACTTTTACTTAACCGTTGTTACTGTTTGATGCCAAGTCAAAAGTCTTGAATTATAATTTCGACTTACAGCTTGAATGCACAGGATACATCTGATACAAGTCTTCTCCTATCATGTCATATTTAAAGTTAGGCTTTGTTTAGTCTTTGCAGCTTCACAGTAAAAGACCTGGATCTACCAATATCTACTTTTCTTGTTTCTAACGGTTATAAGGTGTATTGACATATACGAGTACATTACTACACCCGACGCTACTACACTATAATAGAGTCTTGAAAGAGAGGAGATGTCTGTTGTCATTTCTCACGAGGCTAGGGTATAAGAAATATTGGTGATAAGTTATTGTGAACCAATTATAGCTTAATTGTTACGCCATTTTCCTTATAATTTATAAGATGCAAATCCATCTCCTCTATATATGGAGTGTTTTAAAAACTGAATTTGATCGACATCTATAATGCATGATTTAAATGAATATAACATAACGTCCTCATTGAATAATAAGCCAGACTCCAAGTATTATTCTAATGTGTGATTATTAAAGGATATCATGTGAACTATGTTATTGTAAACTTTTATGAATAACCAACAATAACTCTATCACTCATGCTATGATTTTTATTCATTAAACAAAGATGAAGATCTCAAAGTAATTTGGACATTGTTGACAATACGTAAAGTTTGTTGGTTGCAGGACAAGGTAATAATGTTCACTAGGCGAGCTTCGAATGCATTATTCTAACATGAGTTAAATAGTGGTGTCTTGACCATACTAGAATATCCCCGCCATGATTAACCTTTGATTTTTAGTGTACTCATACTATGATTTTGATTTGGTTCACAAACAATTTGCAACTCATAGGGGAACATTAGATCAGCGACCCACTGCATAGAAATTATTTAAAGTGCTACGTGGTTGGTTTTGAGCCATGCATTTGGCGATATATAATATTTGGCTAACCCTACACTGTCATTTCCCTTTGCCTTCGGGCTTGGTTGTTCTGCGAAACCCTCCTGTCCGAATCCTTCCTGTTACAGTGTTGATGGCAGCTACTATACTGCTCCAGCCCTCTGTGCTTGTCTGTTGCACTGTGCAGGAGTTATTACGAGTTGTTATCGCAGCCATCAGTATGCTAAACCTAGGGTTTCTCCTTCGCTAAGGACTTGACCCTGTCATGGCATCTTTTTATCTTTCCATTTGAGTCCTGTCGAAACTTCCATTGTGGAGGTTACCTTGTTCCTGCCATCTCAGGGTATTTGTTGATGAAGAAGGGGTTTACACTCACTTGCTTGCGGTTATCTGGATAATTACAGTATCAAAATTCTCTTCCAAATGCTGGTAAGATACAGGATTTGCTTCTTCGTGTTTCTAATTTAGGAAATGATTCGAAAATAGATGTATTTGTAACTAACCCAAGATTGTCGTTGCAGGTTCTTGCTTCTACTTAAAGGTGTGGATGGCACGAGCTCCAACGATTGGCTCCACTGGTAAGCCTGGTTCTCACCATGGCATAACCTCCTTGTTGGTTGTCTGTAGGTTTAGGGTTTTTGGTTTGACAGAAGAGCCACAGAGGTTACGACATCCTTGCCATATCTTTTATCTGTATATTTGAATAAAATATTATGGGTTTTACCCTGTGTGGTAATTTGGGTGTTACGGTTTGATCGAGAAAGTAATTTAACATCTTGCCTTCAAAATGAGGGATATCTATAGTTGACCTGCTGTGTATTTAAAGGGATAGATGGTAAGAGGTGTGAGCCCACCTGGAGATGAAGTTACGGCCTCTTTAAAAATTTTGTTTGTTTACTGTTCTCTTTAGAATATACAGGGTTTCACCCAGGTTTTTGGTAATATAACTTGTGAGATTGTATTCTTGCTCCTTTGGTTGTCTTTAATATATACATGAATAGGTTCTACGTTTTACAATCTATATGTAGTGAAAGGAACTACGGCCGTG
The DNA here is from genome assembly GCA_027924585.1 of Larix kaempferi. Classification (NCBI taxonomy): domain Eukaryota; kingdom Viridiplantae; phylum Streptophyta; class Pinopsida; order Pinales; family Pinaceae; genus Larix; species Larix kaempferi. Next base: position 2,175,477 of record BSBM01000579.1, on the reverse strand, counting down.
GGTGAAATCGTGGTTTTTATTCTTACTATTTCTTTTACAAGTAAAGTCAGAAAGGATGAAAACAAATCCGAAAACTATAGTGATGAGTTGGTTTAAAAGTTGATTCTATCGTTATGATTTTCTTCTGTTGATAGTTTGTGAAACAAGCGAAAGATAATGTAGTGATAAAGAAGCTCGACCAGGAGCTGGAAAAACATGTTTTGTCTGTTTCGTTTTGTTGTGAAATTAAATCTAGGTTTTCCTTTGCTGATAAATTCTTATTGTTATAAACTTGGAATAATAGGGTTCGATTGAATGCCACATTCGTGTTTTGGTTTAGTTGCTGGTTCGGTTGTTTTGGATTATGACTCTGTCGAGGAAGTGAGTCTAATGAAAGTTGATACTATACTGAAATAAGCTCGATGCAGAGACTACGAGGGTTCTGCTAAATCTTTTGTTTGCTTTATGAAATTCTCTGTTAGGGTTTGGCGAAATGATTTGGTTGTAAAGTAAGGATTTGTTGAAGAAAAGCAAATAGGGTTTGAGCAATGGTATTGATAACCTAACCATGGCTTCCCTTCCTCTGAAAGGATACTTATCAGAATAACTGTACTGTAATTTTTATTATTAAAGTTTACTATGGTTTTCTTATGATTTGATAAATAAATTTTATAATATACAGCATACAATTATTTACATATGATACTTGCTTATCTATTCAAAACTAGATTTATAATTTTATTTATAAACCAAAACTGAAAGTCTTACACTGGTATTGAATACAGGGTAGATAGTTGTTATAAATGTAATAATAAATTACCCTTTAAATATTACTAGTGATGCTGATAAACAACAATAACTCAACCAAATCTAACTATGAATATTCTAATATGTTAACTTCCTAAATACTTGCTCCTCGGACATGTAGAAATTTATACACAACATGTATCCATTTATAATTAATAAACATAAAAAATAAAATAACAATCATAAAAATAACAAATAACAGAACCTGTATAAGATGTGGACAACAACAGCAATGGGAGGCTGTTCCTCCCTACCAACTCCTGGAGAGTGCCCAGACAGCACTTCTCAGGACCCCCGAGCTTGCTTTGGTCTCCCTGGCTGGAACTAGGTGCAACAAAACAATTCACTCAGCCAAAAAAGCTAAACTGGAACCAAGTTACTGCAGCATCCCACTCAAAGAATTTCCTTACTGTATTTCCCTCTTCCTCAATGGGACTCCTGAATAGCATTCACCTGAATGTATTCTCCCCCCAGAACCATTCAACCCCCCAGCTCAGTTCATTGAGTACTATTTAAAAGATTGCCTAGGTCTTTGTTGGGTTAACTGTCATTAATGAGCCACATGCTCAGATTTCACTTTCTTGGGGAATCATGACCCCAAAATATAGGGAAGTTACCACCTGCAACTTAGGAAGTGTTTGAGGAAGCTGCCACTTGTCATTTGCCTTTCCACCTAGTTCTATCCACCAGTTTGACCAGTAACCTCTTTTAACAGCTCTCCCATGCCGTTGTCTCCATAATTTATTTATTAATAATAAAATATTCTGATTTACATTCCATTTCTAGTGACTCTGCTGAGTCATCAATTCCTACTTAGCATTAAATTTAACATAATGTCTCAGGAATATAATAAAATAATTACATTATTTTTACAAAATTGGGGTATGTGACAGCACATGCATTTAAAATCTTATGAATTTCATAATATGGTTGTGGGGGCAAAATTTAGAACCCCGTAATTCTTTCATGTCCCTTCTGCTAGTCAAATTGATGGGTGGGGACGTGATAGAGTGGGATTAGAGCGAATGGTTGCAACACTGGGGCTGTTTGGGCCAAAATCCACACTCACATGTAGAACGTCGATGTTGTACAAGATGTGATGATCATGTTTTGGTTGAAAACATGGGTTTAAATTTATAGATGGTTCCTTCATGAATCCCTTGAATTTAATATGTATGCTTCCAACTGGAGCAGCAGATTGAATTAAGGAATTTTGGGGAAATTTTGATCCTACGGATTTATTAGCAAAGAGAAGAAATCATGATCAACGTGTATAATTCACAATGCACCCTCAACTTGCACACTAGATAATGGTGGGTAGGGAAGTTGTTGGGGCAGATACCGTCTATCTATATGTTCGATTTTAGCCACCAATAACTCCAACAATAACCTTTCTAAAACTATTTTCTTAGTGAGCCATTACCAATTTACGAAAATGAAAAAAAATTGGGAAATTTGAGGTGGACCCCATTCATGCCATGTGGGCAAGAGGGGTATGACATGGACCAGTCATTCCAGAAAGACATGCGTGTTGATGATGTCCACAGTTGTAGGCGCAATGGATTATGGATCCGTGGTGATCCTCGGTTGGTCGTCGGTCATCAGTTGTCAGTCGTCATTGGGAATTCGTAGGGGTACCGCGAAGAAGAGCTCGTGGGGAGCCGCAGAGAAGCTCGTGGGCGCAATGGAGAATAATTATGCAGAGAAGAATCTATGATGGTACCACAAGAGAAGGTTTTCCGGTGTGGAGAGAATTCCATGGGTGCAATGGTATTCGGTGCACATTCGTAGGGTTTCCAAAATGTGTCTCAAGGAATAGGGCATGGAGAAAGGTCCATGGGCGCAGTGAAGTATAGGTCCATGAAGGTCATCAGTTGTCGATTGTCAGACGTCGTTTGTCGGTCATCAACGCAAATCCATAGGCGTGAAAAATTATCTCCAGAGAAAAATTCCATGAGGCATCAATAATACCACTTCATATTTCAATTGTGGGGTTTTCCAATGGAAAGGTCTGACCCAGCGGTGGCAATTCAGGAAAAAAATAAAAAAAATAAGTTTGGGGCCCGAAAATTGGTTTAGCCATAACAAGATCAGTTTAGCTTGGAATTTGATAATACCTGTGGTGTTTGGACGCCATTTATGATGGTCACATAAACACATGTGAGACGCTTGAGCCCATTCTGATCCAATTTGGCAAAAAATTCAAAATATCGACTTTTAAAGATCAGTGTCTAGAAACCTAATGGGTGCTCGATTTGGGACGAAACTTCTATGGTGCGGCCATTGAACGGATGTGCCACTAAATCCTTAATACTAGAGCCAAATTCCAAAAGGTGTGAAGCAGGGGTGTGAAAGAATACCAAAATCTACTATTCCAGAGCTCTTTTTGGGGATTTTGGAAAAATTATAGGAGGTAAAAGTGGCTCTAGATGTCGAAACCAGAAAATTTGTTGAACTTGACATTTTAACTACTCATTAATAATGACAACTTTTGTAAGACAATTTTTTTCCATTAGTTTATGAGATAGTCAGTTTTGGTAAAAATTAAGTTTGGGAAAAAGTGTAAAAGTTAAAAGTAGTCAAAACCAAAATTTTGCAGAGGCTGACCGGAGAATCGGTCAGAGACCTGAAAATTGATGAATAAGCCTTGTTATATGTACTAATAGTTCCCTATAGAAAATTGTTTCTAGTTCCTGCTATATTTTCTTCTGCAGATTGTTAAAGTTGGTCTTCGAAATTAATTGCATTTGCAAAATTTTGCATAATTGGGAAAAATTAATATTTTCGGGAGGATGTAACTTTCATGTCCAAGATCAAAATGAAGCATGAATATAGGTGTTATTAAGCTTATCCATATGGGAAGAGAGGTGCATGGTCAGAATATGGATGAGGAATTCATCTGTCTCAGAGACCAAAACATAAAAGTGCATATAACCTTAATTTGACGAAATTTTGTCAATAATGGTAGTTTCCATAAATGCATAAATGGAACCAAAAAAAAGATGAGTCAAGAACTTGTGAATTATTCCATGAAACTAATTTTATTAAATAATAATAATTTTGTGTTTCATTGCATGTATTACTAATATGACTAATAAATATTTCTATGATGCATAGTGTTTGTAGTTGATAATCTTTGAACAGTTGCAGCAGAGGGCAACAAGCATAAGGAAAATGCTCCAAAAACAATGGTAACCATGAATGATGCCCTGGACCCCTATGAACATGATGAGGATGCACTAGTGTAAAATATGCGAGAGGGAAATGCCAAGACATAATCCAATGGGAGGAGAGAGAAAATCACTCAAAATTTGGTTGAAACAATGAGAAGTTTCAATGAGAGGTTGATCAAGGCTCAAGAATAGTAGAACCATATTAATGCTTCCATCATTTAGAGTCTTACTAATATGCAATAGATGGATCATCTTATATCTAATCCAAGCAATGTTGGTCAAGAAAGAAGAAGTGTGGAAATCCAGTCTAGAAGTTGCACTAGAAAAAGGACTCCAAGTCGAAGAAATGGTTCTTTGAGCAGGGCACATAAGGTATCTTTATGAAGATATTCTTCTAGTATGTCATGTGATTCTCAAGGTTGTCAAAGTAGCACAAAGCATGTTTCCAACATATTTGAAAGAATAAGAAACTTTAAAAGGATCCCACAAGGAGAGTTTAGGAAGGCGAGACCACACACATTTGATGGAGAAAGGAAAACAAGTTAGAAAGCAGAGGCATGGATTCTTGGAATGAAGAAATATTTTAGGATTCATGATTACTCAGGAAATGAAAAGGATAGAATTTCTATTTACAATCTCAATGGTGGAGCTTCAACTTGGTGGGATCATCTCATGCAAGTTAAAGGAACCAAATAAAGAAGGATCATTTGGGATTGATTTAAAAAGTATTTCAAGGAAAAATACCTATCTGCCAAGTATTATGATAGCAAGAGGAAGGAGTTCAATGAAAATTGGGACATAAGTCTATGGAAGAATATGTCCATACATTTTTGGAATTTTTAAGGTATGTATATAACATCAAAGATGAAAGAGTAAAAATTCAAATCTTCCTTGAAAGTTTGCCCCAAAATTACAGAGATAGGATTGAGTTTGTTAATCCACAAAATCATGATGAAGCCATTAGAATGATGATGCATTGCTATGAGTAAATAAAATGAAAATCATAAGTTCATCCAACATGGAAATGAAATCCAAATGGAATATTTGACCAAAGGAGAAGTGGATTCAAACCTCCATTTAGAAATCAACCAAGAAGTTTCCAACAAGGCCAACAAGTGCGAAGTGGAATTAAGCCAACAGTTGCAGCATAAAAAGGACCGAAAGGAGCACTTCAGTGTTGGGGATGTGGAGAAAACCACATGCTTAAAAAGACTTCCCACATTGAAGAGAGAACCCTTGAGGCTTGCATAACTTAGAAGAATCAGTTACAGTGGAGGATATGGAAAGGGAAACTCCCTGAATTTATACAACATTGGATAACCATCAGGAAAACCACGAATCAAGAATAATGGAAGTTGAAGGTAAGATTTCTAAAGAATCTCTTTCTATTTTGATTGATCCAATATCTACTCATAGTTATGTTACTCCAAAAGTGGTTGAAAGTTATTCTCTTATAAAATTGAAGCATCGCAAGTCTTGGCTAGTTCAATTATCCATAGGAACAAAAAGAAAATTTAGTGAAGTAGTGATGGGGTACCCAATAGATTTGAATGGAATCCTCACGAAAGTAAATTAGAATGTCCTACCATTAGGATCATATGATTCTCTTATTGGTATGGATTGGTTGGAAAAGTATAGAGGCAAGATAGACTCCAATTAAAAGGTCTTTAAATAGATTGATCAAGAAAGAAGGCCGAGAGTAGTGAAAGGGATTCCCAAGCAAGTTTCAATAAGGCATATTTCAGTCGTGTAGTTGGGAAATCTCTATAAGAAAGGTTTCCACCTATATGCAGTCCATATATTAGATTCATCAGAGGACAAGGGCCCAAAGATAAGGGACATTGATTTCACAATCAATCTTGTTCCAGGGGAAGCCCCAATTTCCAAAGATCCTTATAGAATGAGCACGCCGAAATTGGTACAGTTGAAAATGTAGCTACAAGAATTAATGGGAAAGAAGTATATCAGGACAAGTGTGTCTCCTTGGGGAGCACTAGTGTTATTTGTCTAAAATAAAGATGGGAATTTAAGGCTATGCATTGATTACATGCAGCTAAATAAAGTAATCGTCAAGAATAAGTACCCATTTCCCATAATTGATGATTTGTTCAATCAAATGAAGGGAGCCAACGTGTTTTCAAAGATTGACTGGAGATCCGGTTATCATCAAGTGAGAATAAAAGAAGAATACATTCACAAGATGACTTTCCGAACAAGATATGACCATTATGAGTTCACGGTGGTGCCATTTGGTCTTACCAATGCACCCTCCACATTCACATGTCTCATGAATAACGTCTCCAACAAGTATTTGGATAAGTTTGTGTTAGTGTTCTTGGATGACATTCTTGTTTACTGAGAGAGTGAGGAAGAGCATAAGGAACACTTAAGAATGGTATTGCAAGTTCTTAGAAAGCACAAATTGTATGCAAAGCTAAGCAAGTGTGAGTTCTATCAAATAAATGTACAATATTTGGGTCATATTATTTCAGAAGAAGGAATGCGGCAGTGGATCCAGAAAAGATTGAAGCCATAATTAATTGGTCTACTCCAAAGAATGCCACAGATGTTAGATCTTTTATGGGTCTTGCAGGATATTATAGAAGGTTCATTGAGGGATTCTCCAAAATCACTAATCTAATTGAAGAATCTCCTTACTAGTGCCCCTATTTTGAAGATTGTAGATCCAAAGAAAGATTTTTTAGTATGCATGGATGCTTGCATTGAAGGATTAGGTGGAGTTCTTATGCAAGAAGACTTTGTGATTTGCTGTGAGTCCATAAAATTAAAAGAGAATGAAAGTAATTATGCAACTCATGATTTAGAGATAGAAGCCATAGTACACGCCCTTAAGATGTGGAGGAATTATTTGTTGGGAAGAAGATTCGAGCTTAGGACAAATCACATGAGCTTGAAATATTTGTTTGACAATCCAAACTTAAATGCCGGGAAAGCTAGATGGCTGGAATTTTTGTGTGAGTTTGATTTTGAAATGAGACATGTAAAAGGAAAAGAGAACAAAGTTGCAGATGCTCTTAGCAAAAAATTTCATGTAGAAGCCTTAAGTAATTGCAAATCACATTTAAGAACAAGAGTTCTTGAAGCCCAAAATAAAGACGAGAGTTACCTTCAAGTAAAAGAAAAATTGTAGCAGGGAAATTTAGATAAATTTTTTGAAGGGTATTAGCTTGGAGAAGATGATATTCTTGTTTATAAAGATAGGGTGTACATTCCAAATTGTGTAGATTTGAAGAAGATAGTAATGGATGAAATCCATCAAATGCCATACTCTAGACATCCAGGATATCAAAAGACAATAACAACAACAATAAAACAATACTTTTGGCATGGGATGAAAAAGGATGTAGTAGAATACATTTCACGGTGTCAAAATTGCCAACAAGTCTAGGTAGAGCATCAACATCCAGCATGACTGTTGCAGCCTTTATCCATTCTAAAATGGAAGTGCGAAGTAATTTCTATGGATTTTATAATAGGTTTTCCAATGAAAACAAGACAACTTGATTCAATCATGGTTGTGGTGGACAAGCTATCAAAGACAACTCATTTTATTCCAGTCAAGTCCACTCATAAAACAAGTGACATAGCTAATATATTCATGAAGGAGATATTTAGATTGCATGGGTTACTTAAGTCAATAGTCTTAGATCGAGATGCAAAGTTCACATCCAATTTTTGGAAAGGGTTATTTCAGGAATTCGGGACTCAGCCAAATTTAAATACAACGTATCATCCCCAAATAGATGGTCAAACCAAGAGGGTGAATCAATTAAATTTGAAAAAAAAATGAGAAAATAAAAACATTTGAATCATTTTAACATATTTTTAGCAATTTTATGTATAAAAATAATATTATTTAACATTATTTTATAAAATTTATAAAAATAAACAATTTTGTTTGAAAAATGTATAGATATATAAAAATTACAAATAAAAGAAAAACAAAAAAATTAAAATAAAAACATTTTTTTAAACATTTAAAATTTTAAAAAAATATTGTAATGTTTTTTGAGAAAAAACAAATTAAAAAAACTTTAAAATACCACAATATGAAAATAATTAAAAAAACAACCCAAAGACCATCCCCACCCCCTCTCTTCTCCCCTCTCTCCCCTCTCCCCCCTTCTCCTCCTTCTCCCCTTCCCCTTCCCCTTCCACCCCCCACCTCGTCTCCCCTTCCCTCCCTCGGCTCCCTCGTCCTCCTCCCTCCCCCCCTCCATGGGTGGCCCTTTGGGTGCACGAGGGGCGGCGACGCCACTCCCTCGTTCGCCCAAAGGGCGGCGACGTCGCTCCCTCGTGCGCCCAAAGGGACGCCCAAGGAGCGGCGTGATTCTTAGAATCGCGCCGCTCCTTAGGAGGCCCTTTGGACGCATGAGGGAGCGGCACCGCCGCCCCTTGTGCACCCAAAGGGCTTCCCATTGATTATAAAAGGGGGAAGGGGGCAGAGGGGGAGTGGCACGGGGAGGGGGAGAGGGAGGAGGATGGGGGAGCCGGGGGGGGGGAGGGGAGGAGAGGAGAGGGGAAGGGAGAGGGGGTGGAGAGTGTTTTCTTTTGTTTTATTGTATTTTATAAAAGTTTTATAATTTTTTTATGTTTTTAAATTTGTTTTTAATTTTTTAATTTTTTTTATAAGTTATATATATATATATATATATATATATATATATATATATTTATTTATAAATATTAAATGTTTTAATTTTGTTTTTGTTTTTGTTATAAATTTTTATAAATATGGGATTTTTTTTGTTGTTTTGTTTTTGTTATAAATTTTTATAAAAAAGTTAGGTGTTTTTTTTAATAAATTTTAATTTTTGTTATATTGTATTTTTTTAAAGATTTTATTTTTATTTTTTTAAATTTGTTTTGCGTTTTTAAATTTGTTTTATAAATTTTTTCATTTTTTTTTATAAATTTTAAATGTTTTAAAAAAATGGTTTTATGATGTTTTTTTTTTTTTTTTTATTGTTTTTATTCACTTTTAAATTTTCAAAGAAATTAGTTTTTTTTAAGTTTTTGTAATCTTCTTTATAAATTTTAAAAATATATATATATTTTTGGAAGGTTTTTTTAATTTGTTTTATTTTATTATTAATGTTATCATAAATTCTTTTATTTTATATGGAAAGAGTGGTGAACTAATTTCTTCAATAATTTGTGTTTATCTGAGTGCAGATTTTATATAGTGTTACAAAGAGGTTTAATAAATACAATTTCAAATTATGATAAAACGATATAATAATACCATTTTTTGAAAAAGTGTGCTACGGGTAGCACTAGTTTTCAATTCAGGGCTTGATTTTAAGGTTTTTGTAAACACTAATAAGGATTGTTTTGGTCCATGTCTATAATCTTAACAACAACAACAAAAGTGGTGCTACCAGTAGCACCACTTTTTGATTTTGATGTTTTTTTATGGAAAATATGAGTTTTTATGGCTAGAGTTCTCATTTTGGGTATAAAGTTCTCGTCAAGTTGTATAACTTATTATAATATATACATAAGTGATCATAAGCACTAAAACATGGTTCACACAATTATACAAACACTTGACTTCTTAAAATTTTTTGCCAAATACCTTACATATAAACACCAACATCTCTTCTTTTGTTTAATACCTTTTAACAAATATAATATGTAAAGTAACTAGTAAAACTCAAAATGAATTCATACTCAACTTGGACTTAGCATATGCTTTCATCCAAACGCTTCTTCCAAACTTAATAGAAGACTAATTTGTTTGTAATAAAGTGCCAATTATCTAGCACAAATTGTAAACATGAATAGTAAAAGAAAAAGAAGAAATGATAGTATGTCATTAATGCTAGAGTTTAAATTCTTAAATAATCATAAAATCATAAATAACTTTTTATATGAGTTGTTATTCTTATCAATTTTTTATAAGTTGTCATATTTATTTATCGATAAGTTTTCAGTGAAATCTAGATTTAGAGGTGATTATGATGATGCTTCCACGGTAGTTAACCATGAGAGATTCATTATGAATAGTGTTGAGTTATCCATGAGGGATTCATTCTGAATAGTGTTGAGTTAAAGAGAATCATGATAGTTTTTTTATGTAATAATGGATGGATAGAGTAGATACATAAGATGATGATGCTTAGAGGAGCATGAAAAGCAGATCTACACCCTTTTGAAGGATCTACTCTATCCATCCATTATTACATACAAAAAACTATCATGATTCTCTTTAACTCAACACTATTCAGAAGATGATGATGCTTAGAGGAGCATGAAAAGCAGATCTACACCCTTTTGAAGGCACAATGCAAAGATCAGAATTCTCCATAGCACAAAGTGAAGATCTGATTGTGTTCATTGAAGATCTGGTTTATGAATGACATATATTTAGTATATTCTGGATTTGACTGTTTTCTAGTAGATTACACGAGACTCGAAGAATACCTTCAGATCTGAGATCGCTCATAAATCTGCACTACCATCTATTCAATGATACGCCAACACTCAGTGATTTGCCAAACGCTCTAGGTCACCCGGCATTATTACCAATTTCTTTTTTCCAATTCATCCATCATCTTTTGGAAATCAACAGTGTTCAGTATGGAGAAGAAACCAAGAACAAACAGAGTGATTGCAACGTGGTTGTCTGCACCAAGAATATTTGTTTATTTCCCATGTGGGTTGGTGAGCATCAACTTGTTATATGGCAGTTTCTTTTTTCCAATTCATCCATCATCTTTTGGAAATCAACAGTGTTCAGTATGGAGAAGAAACCAAGAACAAACAGAGTGATTGCAACGTGGTTGTCTCCACCAAGAATATTTGTTTATTTCCCATGTGGGTTGGTGAGCATCAACTTATTATATGGCAGTGGACAGCTTTTCATAGCATAAGAAGATCCCTTCAATCACTCAACTGATTGAATGTGAGTGGTTGTTCTTTTATTTATGTGTTAAGTTTCAATATGCACACGTTTTAATGATATATGAAACAAAAGCATAGTGTTTTGATATAATTTTGGCATAAAACAAAAGGGATATCAAATGGATTTTATGTAAAGTGTTTTTTGAAATTTGATCTTCAAATATAAACGCTTTATGTTATTAAAGAGAAAGGTGGAATCATAAGGGCTTATGTATTGCTTTTGAAATTGGGGCTTATTCACTTGGTAATGTAATTTTAATATGTAAAATGGTTTTCTTTCTTCAAGAGATCAACTATGTATTTGATGATGAAATTTTGAAAGATTTAACAAATTAAAAAAAAACATTAAATTATATAATAAAAGTTGGGGCTTATTCACTTGGGTAATGAAATTTGAATATGTAAAGATGGTTTTCTTTCTTCGAGAGATCAACTTTGTACATGAAATTTGATGGAGAAATTTCAAAAGATTTAACAAATAAAAAAATTCATTAAATTATATAATAAATTTTGATTAAAGCCAAGTGTAGAGCTAATGAGTAGGTTTGCATTTTGATTTATATAGTTAAATAGTTACTTAGAAATTAAGTGAACAATGACATACACAACACATCAATGCATAACACATATAATTACTCTGGAAACACCTTACTTGGGGAAAACCAATAAACCAATGAGCTCTTGGCTCATCTACTATCAAGCATAAATTCACTACACTTGGGTGGTACCGACACAAACCAGTTGACACACACTATTACACATGTGATTACCCTCACTCATGATATGCAACAATACACTATGCTCTCTCATCTACTACCATATATTCTTGATACATTGTCATTACATCTTATTTATAGGTGAAATGTACCTAACTGCTCATTAATGGAGGTCCATAACCTCCTAACCGAATCTGGTTATTATGCTTTAACCTGTCAACCGTAGTTGAATCCATTAAGCTTCCAATTGTCCCAATGTTTGTCGAATTCATGCTTCCGTCAGCTTTGGTCAACTAAGTCTTTTGCCTTTTGACCAAACAACTAATTCAATTGGCCAACTGACCAAACCATTCATCATATATCGTATTCGACTATAGCTGACTAATGCTAGTCAACTATCAACTTTGTCAATCGATCTCATGCAAAGAATACACCACTCCCAACATTCTCCAAATTGTTGTCTTCTTTGCATAATCATGAGATTTAGAGCTTTTAGTTCACATGGATGAAAAACCCATCGCTTCCCTACACTAGGATAAATTTTCCATGCTTACCAACTTCATCAATGAATCTACAACATCCTTCGTCGTGTTAACCTTTTCCAGTAACACTCTCTGGTTCTCCACCATTTCTCTCACAACATGGTATTGAACATCAATGTGTTTTGTTTTCGAATGATATGTTGGATTCTTTACCAAGAAGATTGCACTCCAACTTTAACAATCCAACCTAATAGCATGATGCCTGAACCCAACATCCGAACACAACCTCTGCAACCAAACAACTTCTTTGCATGCATGAGTAGCTTCCATGTATTCAACCTTAGTAGTCGATAGTGCAATGACTGGTTGCATTCTACCCATCCAATTGTCTCCTCACCGAATAGCTTAAAAACATATCCACTAGTCAACTATCTATGGTTGATGTCTCTAGGCCAGTCAAAATCAACAAAACCTTGTACATTGAATTTATTATTGCTCTCAATCTCTCCTCCATAACATATTGCTAAATCTATTGTTCCACAAAGATATCTGGACACTCTCCCAACTGCGGTCCATTGCTCTTTTCCAGGTGTTGTCATGTACTTGCTCAATAATCCCACTGCATGGGTAATATCAAGTCACATACATACCATTGTATACATCATACTACCTACAACACTTGCATAGGGCACATGTACTATGTACTCCTTTTCTTCTTCTATCTTTAGACATTGTTCAACATATAACTTGAATTTGACAGGAATAGGCACCTTGATTGATCGACTTTCCTGCATGTTGAAACGTTTCAAGATCATCTCAACGTATTTCCTTTGACTTAACTAGATCCTTCTACCTGCTTGATCTCTCTTGATTTCCATTCCAAGAATGAAACTTACTGCTATGAGATCCTTCATGTTGAAATTAGAGGATAACTATGGTTTTACCTCTTTTATGGCATATCCATATTATTCCCGACCAACAACATGTCGTCAACACACAAAGCCACAAATGCAAAGTCATCTCCGACCTTTTCTCAAATACACATAGTGATCCATCCGTCTTCTCACAAATCCTAGTTGCTAGACATACTTGTCAAAATTTTGATACCACATCCTGGGTGATTGCTTTAGACCGTAGAGAGACTTATTGAGCTTAAAGACCATCTTTTTCTCCATCCACTATAAAACCTTCAGGATACTTCATATAGATTTGTTCTTCAAGATCACCATGAAGAAATGTTGTCTTTACATCCATCTATTCTATCTCAAGGTCAAATGTTGCATCTAAAGCCATTAGTACCCTTATGGAAGTTAGCTTAGAAACAAGAGAGAAAATTTCACCAAAGTTGACCCCCTCGACTTGAGAATATCCTTTTTCTAAAAGTTCATCCTTGTACTTATCGACCTTAGTTGGTGCATTCAATTTTTTCTTGAATACCCACTTATTGCTGATGGGTTTCCTTCCATTTGGTAAATTGGTAACGTGACTAGATCCCATGTCATCTTATTTTCTTTCAAGGACTCCATCTCTTCCTCCATGGTCCTTTTCCAGATTTTACTCTCCTTCAAGTCGTTGCTTCTTGTACTGTCCTTAGATCATTGTCTATGGCAGATAATGCAAAATAGGAGTGAAATTCGGGTGGACTATACCTTTTGGGTAACCTCCTCACATCTAGAGTCTATTGTTCCACCTCATCATTGGATTCAGTTGACTCTCCCGAATCCAGACTTTCGTAATTCATTTCAAACTTTTTCTTTTCTTGTTCCTTTTTTCTTTTGACCTCTTTAGTCTTGGAAGCGCTTCTGACTTTCTTGAAGATCACATCTCAAATATAAATGACCTTCCTCATCACTAGATTCCACAGCTTATATCCCTTCATTCGATCCTTATACCTAATCAAAATGCACTTCTCCGACTTATAATTGAGTTTTGTTCCTTTCTCCTTTAGGATGTCATGAAGGCCTTTAACCCAAACACTCTAAGATGTGAAAGAGATGCCTTTTTTCCAGCCCATGCCTAGTGTGGAGTCTTGTCGACTAGAGCCATCGATGATGACCTATTCACCAACTAACATGCTGTGTCGACTGCCTATGCCCAAAATTATTGTGCGGCGCCTACACCATTAAGCATTATCATTGCTTTCTCCATTAGCATCCTATTCATTCTTTCATCGACTTTGTTTTGTTGGGGCATATATGGAGTTGTGTTTTGTTGAGCAATATTGCAATACCCCCATTTTGACCCTTGGAATTATTGGCTTGATATGTAAACATTGTAAATATGCAGTGTATGATTCATAGCATGGAGCTCAAGGCCAAGGCCCCACTAGTGAAAGCTCGGCTTATAAAGGTAAGCATTTTATATTTTGTGAACATGTGCTAGTCGTCCATGGAAAAATGTAAAAACCATGTAAATATTTATAATGCAAATAAATGTCCAAGAGTTGTCTATGGAGGTAACTAAAATGAGGGGGTTGTGTTTATCTACTAGGGAGAGGAAATGGGTTGTGAGATCAAATCCTTTGTTTCCAAGTGTCATCCTGAGAACCCGTGTTCCATAAATGATAAGAAACTACTCAAATGAACTTCCTTACTGATATTTATTTATGTTGTAAGAAGGTAGCTACAAAATAAGATCATGAATTTAATGGAGCATGCGAACAACCTAGAAATTAATATGGTTGAGCATGGGATCAGTTTTTGGTACCCATAAGTCAATTTCTCTCATGGGAATTCATTTCTCGTCATTCCCATTCGATTATTGGGAAACCAGAGACCAATTCTCAGCAAGCTATGCATTCCCAGCAGTGAGAATAACATAAATCATAACCACAGACTAAGTTGTGTTTTAGAGTGTAAAAAACGCCAAGAAATTCGTGTGGGTTGTGAAATCCAATGGGAGATCCATAGAATTGAACCCTGGGGAAAATTTGAGAGTGTTAAAAGCTTGAAAATCCACGGGAGAACCTAGATTTTGGAAGCCTGAAAATTGAATTTCATGGTTGCAAGTTAGTGTGACCAAAAAGCAGAGACCTAAAAGACAATTGAAGTCAGAGAGAGATCGGAGGATGGATTTTCCAAATAAACCCAGTGTACGAAATGATCTCTAAAGGTTTAGCATCTTAGACCTTACTACGCCCACCCTGAATAGCACTGGAGGGAAGGGGCACCTGAAGGACTATGTAACAGAGAAGGGTCCCTTCCTTGTGTTGGGTGTGGTAGGTATTGTGGGTGCCAAGGATGGCTAAGACCAATTGATATGCTTGTAGCTTTGTGGTTGAGTTCACTAGATTAGAATCCACCTTTCTTGTCTCTCTATATGATTGATAACCTCAAATGTGTGTTGGATTAGCATGAGAGTATGTTCCTATGGATGTGAGTGATCCTGTGTAGTTCCTCCTTAGTGGATGCATATCCCAACTCGGAGGTGGCCTCTCAAGAGATATATAAAGTGCTAGGCAGAGTGCCTACTGTTGGGTGGAACTTTGCTCTCACATAGCTAGTTGCTTGGACAACTTCAATTAAAAGATAAGTATTTATTGTTAATTTACTGTTATGTTGAATGTGCATGAATTATTGTTATTATTATTATGCCTATGATAAGTATGCTAGTATATGCATGCTGTGTGTGTGTGGGATGATTTATTTCCGCTGTGTATTTTATTATGCATCTACACATGCATTTAAAATCTTATGAATTTCATAATATGGTTGTGGGGGGGGAATTTAGAACCCTGTAATTCGTTCATGTCCCTTCTGCTAGTCAAATTGATGGGTGGGGACGTGATAGTGTGGGATTAGAGCGAATGGTTGCAACACTTGGGCTGTTTGGGCCAAAATCCACACTCACATGTAGAACGTCGATGTTGCACAAGAAGTGATGATCATGTTTTGGTTGAAAACATGGGTTTAAATTTACAGATGGTGCCTTCATGAATCCCTTGAATTTAATATGTATGCTTCCAACCGGAGTAGCAGATTGAATTAAGGAATTTTGGGGAAATTTTGATCCTACAGATTTATTAGCAAAGAGAAGAAATCATGATCAACGTGTATAATTCACAATGCACCCTCAACTTGCACACTAGATAATGGTGGGTGGGGAAGTTGTTGGGGAAGATACCGTCTATCTATGTGTTCGATTTTAGGCAACAATAACTCCAACAATAGCCTTTCTAAAACTATTTTCTTAGTGAGCTGTTACCAATTTACGAAAATGGAAAAAATTTGGAAAATTTGAGGTGGACCCCATTCATGCCATGTGGGCAAGAGGGGTATGACATAGACCAGTCATTCCAGAAAGACATGCGTGTGGATGATGTCCACAGTTGCAGGCGCAATGGATTATGGATCCGTGGCGATCCTCGGTTGGTCGTCGGTCATCGGTTGTTAGTCGTCATTGGGCATTCGTAGGGGTACCGCGAAGAAGAGCTCGTGGGGAACCGCGGAGAAGCTCGTGGGCGCAATGGAGAATAATTATGCAGAGAAGAATCTATGATGGTATCGCAAAAGAAGGTTTGCGGGCGTGGAGAGAATTCCACGGGTGCAATGGTATTCGGTGCACATTCGTAGGGTTTCCAAAATGTGTCTCAAGGAATAGGGCATAGAGAAAGGTCCACGGGCGCAGTGAAGTATAGGTCCATGGAGGTCGTCAATTGTCGATTGTCAAACATCGTTTGTCGGTCATCAACGCAAATCCATAGGCATGAAAAATTATCTCCAGAGAAAAATTCCACAAGGCATCAATAATACCACTTCATATTTCAATTGTGGGGTTTTCCAATGGAAAGGTCTGACCCCGCGGTGGCAATTCAGGAAAAAAAAAAAAGAAGTTTGGAGCCCGAAAATTGGTTTAGCAATAACAAGAGCTGGAATTTGATAATACCTGTGGTGTTTGGATGCCATTGATGATGGTCACATAAACACCTGTGAGACGCTTGAGCCGATTCTGATCCAATTTGGCAAAAAATTCAAAATATCGACTTTTAAAGATCAGTGTCTAGAAACCTAATGGGTGCTCGATTTGGGACGAAACTGCTATGGTGCGGCCATTGAACAGATGTGCAACTAAATCCTTAATATTGGATCCAAATTCCAAAAGGTGTGAAGCAGGGGTGTGAAAGAAGACCAAAATCTACTATTCCAGAGCTCTTTTGGGGGATTTTGGAAAAATTGCAGGAGGTAAAAGTGGCTCTAGATGTCGAAACTAGAAAATTTGTTGAACTTAACATTTTAACTACTCATTAATAATGACAAATTTTGTAAGACAATTTTTTTCCATTAGTTTATGAGATAGTCAGTTTTGGTAAAAATTAAGTTTGGGAAAAAGTGTAAAAGTTAAAAGTAGTCAAAACCAAAATTTTGTAGAGGCTGATCGGAGCATCGGTCAGAGACCTGAAAATTGATGAGTAAGCCTTGTTATATGTACTAATAGTTCCCTATAGAAAATTGTTTCTAGTTCCTGCTATATTTTCTTCTGCAGATTGTTGAAGTTGGTCTTCGAAATTAATTGCATCTAGAAAATTTTGCATAATTGGGCAAAATTAATATTTTCGGGAGGATGTAACTTTCATGTCCAAGATCAAAATGAAGCATGAATATAGGTGTTATTAAGCTTATCCATATGGGAAGAGAGGTGCATGGTCAGAATATGGACGAGGAATTCATCTATCTCAGAGACTAGAACATAAAAGTGCATATAACCTTAATTTGACGGAAATTTGTCAATAATGGTAGCTTCCAGAATGCATAAATGGAACCAAAAAAAAGATGACTCAAGAACTTGTGAATTATTCCATGAAACTAATTTTATTAAATAATAATAATTTTGTGTTTCATTGCATGTATTACTAATATGACTAATAAATATTTCTACGATGCATAGTGTTTGCAGTTGATAATCTTTGAACAGTTGCAGCAGAGGGCAACAAGCATAAGGAAAAGCCTCCAAAAACAATGGTAACCATGAATGATGCCCTAGACCCCTATGAACATGATGAGGATGTCCTAGTGTAAAATATGCGAGAGGGAAATTCCAAGACATAATCCAATGGGAGGAGAGAGAAAATCACTCAAAATTTGGTTGAAACAATGAGAAGTTTCAATGAGAGGTTGATCAAGGCTCAAGAATAGTAGAACCATATTAATGCTTCCATCATTCAGAGTCTTACTAATATGCAATAGATGGATCATCTTAGATCTAATCCAAGCAATGTTGGTCAAGAAAGAAGAAGTGTGGAAATCCACTCTAGAAGTTGCACTAGAAAAAGGACTCCAAGTCGAAGAAATGGTTCTTTGAGTAGGGCACATAAGGTATCTTTGTCAAGATATCCTTCTAGTATGTCATGTGATTCTCAAGGTTGTCAAAGTAGCACAAAGCATGTTTCCAACATATTTGAAAGAATAAGAAACTTTAAAAGGATCCCACAAGGAGAGTTTAGGAAGGCGAGACCACACACATTTGAAGGAGAAAGGAAAACAAGTTAGAAAGCAGAGGCATGGATTCTTGGAATGAAGAAATATTTTAGGATTCATGATTACTCAGGAAATGAAAAGGATAGAATTTCTATTTACAATCTCAATGGCGGAGCTTCAACTTGGTGGGATCATCTCATGCAAGTTAAAGGAACCAAATAAAGAAGGATAAGTTGGGATTGATTTAAAAAGTATTTCAAGGAAAAATACCTATCTGCCAAGTATTATGATAGCAAGAGGAAGGAGTTCAATGAAAATTGGGACATAAGTATATGGAAGAAGATGTCCATACATTTTCTGAATTTTTAAGGTATGTATATAACATCAAAGATGAAAGAGTAAAAATTCAAATCTTCCTTGAAAGTTTGCCCCAAAATTACAGAGATAGGATTGAGTTTGCTAATCCACCAAATCTTGATGAAGCCATTAGAATGATGATGCATTGCTATGAGTAAATAAAATGAAAATCAGAAGTTCATCCAACATGGAAATGAAATCCAAATGGAATATTTGACCAAAGGAGAAGTGGATTCAAACCTCCATTTACAAATCAACCAAGAAATTTCCAACAAGGCCAACAAGTGCGAAGTGGAATTAAGCCAACAGTTGCAGCATAAAAAGGACCGAAAGGACCACTTAAGTGTTGGGGATGTGGAGAAAACCACATGCTTAAAAAGACTTCCCACATTGAAGAGAGAATCCTCGAGGCTTGCAGAACTTAGAAGAATTAGTTACAGTGGAGGATATGGAAAGGGAAACTCCCTGAATTTATACAACATTGGATAACCATCAGGAAAACCACCAATCAAGAATAATGGAAGTTGAAGGTAAGATTTCTAAAGAATATCTTTCTATTTTGATTGATCCAATATCTACTCATAGTTGTGTTACTCCAAAAGTGGTTGAAAGTTGTTCTCTTATAAAATTGAAGCATCACAAGTCTTGGCTAGTTCAATTATCCACAGGAACAAAAAGAAAATTTAGTGAAGTAGTGATGGGGTACCCAATAGATTTGAATGGAATCCTCACGAAAGTAAATTAGAATTTCCTACCATTAGGATCATATGATTCTCTTATTGGTATGGATTGGTTGGAAAAGTATAGAGGCAATATAGACTCCAATTAAAAGGTCCTTAAATAGATTGATCAAGAAAGAAGGCCGAGAGTAGTGAAAGGGATTCCCAAGCAAGTTTCAATAATGCATATTTCAGTCGTGTAGTTGGGAAATATCTATAAGAAAGGTTTCCACCTATATGCAGTCCCTATATTAGATTCATTAGAGGAAAAGGGCCCAAAGATAAGGGACATTGATTTCACAATCAATCTTGTTCCAGGGGAAGCCCCAATTTCCAAAGATCCTTATAGAATGAGCACGCCGAAATTGGTACAGTTGAAAATGAGGCTACAAGAATTAATGGGCAAGAAGTATATCAGGACAAGTGTGTCTCCTTGGGGAGCACTAGTGTTATTTGTCAAAAATAAAGATGGGACTTTAAGGCTATGCATTGATTACATATAGCTAAATAAAGTAATCGTCAAGAATAAGTACCCATTTCCCATAATTGATGATTTGTTCAATCAAATGAAGGGAGCCAAAGTGTTTTCAAAGATTGACTAGAGATCCTGTTATCATCAAGTGAGAATAAAAGAAGAATACATTCACAAGATGACTTTCCGAACAAGATATGACCATTATGAGTTCACGGTGGTGCCATTTGGTCTTACCAATGCACCCTCCACATTCACATGTCTCATGAATAACGTCTCCAACAAGTATTTGGATAAGTTTGTGTTAGTGTTCTTGGATGACATTCTTGTTTACTCAGAGAGTGAGGAAGAGCATAAGGAACACTTAAGAATGGTATTGCAAGTTCTTAGAAAGCAAAAATTGTATGCAAAGCTAAGCAAGTGTGAGTTCTATCAAATAAATGTACAATATTTGGGTCATATTATTTCAGAAGAAGGAATGCGGCAGTGGATCCAGAAAAGATTGAAGCCATAATTAATTGGTTTACTCCAAAGAATGCCACAGATGTTAGATCTTTTATGGGTCTTGCAGGATATTATACAAGGTTCATTGAGGGATTCTCCAAGATCACTAATCTAATTGAAGAATCTCCTTACTAGTGCCCCTATTTTGAAGATTGCAGATCCAAAGAAATATTTTTTAGTATGCATGGATGCTTGCATTGAAGGATTAGGTGGAGTTCTTATGCAAGAAGACTTTGTGATTTGCTGTGAGTCCATAAAATTAAAAGAGAATGAAAGTAATTATGCAACTCATGATTTAGAGATAGAATCCATAGTACACGCCCTTAAGATGTGGAGGAATTATTTGTTGGGAAGAAGATTCGAGCTTAGGACAAATCACATCAGCTTGAAATATTTGTTTGACAATCCAAACTTAAATGCCAGGAAAGCTAGATGGCTGGAATTTTTGTGTGAGTTTGATTTTGAAATGAGACATGTAAAAGGAAAAGAGAACAAAGTTGCAGATGCTCTTAGTAGAAAATTTCATGTAGAAGCCTTAAGTAATTGCAAACCACATTTAAGAACAAGAGTTCTTGAATCCCAAAATAAAGATGAGACTTACCTTCAAGTAAAAGAAAAATTGTAGCAGGGAAATTTAGATAAAATTTTTGAAGGGTATTAGGTTGGAGAAGATGATATTCTTGTTTATAAAGATAGGGTGTACATTCCAAATTGTGTAGATTTGAAGAAGATCGTAATGGATGAAATCCATCAAATGCCATACTCTAGACATCCAGGATATCAAAAGACAATAACAACAGCAATAAAACAATACTTTTGGCATGGGATGAAAAAGGATGTAGTAGAATACATTTCACGGTGTCAAAATTGCCAACAAGTCAAGGTAGAGCATCAACATCCAGCATGACTGTTGCAGTCTTTAGCCATTCTAAAATGGAAGTGGGAAGTAATTTCTATGGATTTTATAATAGGTTTTCCAATGAAAACAAGACAACATGATTCAATCATGGTTGTGGTGGACAAGCTATCAAAGACAACTCATTTTATTCCAGTCAAGTCCACTCATAAAACAAGTGACATAGCGAATATATTCATGAAGGAGATGTTTAAATTGCATGGGTTACTTAATTCAATAGTTTCAGATCGAGATGCAAAGTTCACATCCAATTTTTGGAAACGGTTATTTCAGGAATTCGGGACTCAGCTAAATTTAAATACAACGTATCATCCCCAAATAGATGGTCAAACCAAGAGGGTGAATCAATTTCTTGAGGATATGTTGAGCATATATGTGATGGATAAGCCATCCAAGTGGGAGGATTACCTACACTTTGTATAATTTACATACAATAATGGACATCAAGCATCATTGAGAGTGAGTCCATTTGAAGCATTGTATGGAAAAGGATGCAGAAATCCAGTGAGTTGGGATAGTCCGGTAAACAAAATAGTACCAAGGTCAGAAATGCTCAAGGAAATGAAATAGGAAATTGTTAAGATCAAACAGAATTTAAAGGAATCCCATGATAGGCAGAAGAGCTATGCAGATTTAAAAAGAATGCACAATGAATTTAAATTTGGGGATCATGTCTATTTTAGATTAAATCCAAGGAAATGTTCCCTAAAGTTGGGAGGTTGTGCCAAGTTGGCACCAAGATATTGTGGCCCATTTGAAGTTGTTATAATTTTAAATGCAGTAACATAAAGGATCACTGAAAGATAAGCAAGCACAACATAGACAATAGAACACAACAATTTACCTTGGAAAACCTCGTGGGGCAGAAAACCCAACAAAACTTCTTCAATATAGTTTCATTAGAAAGTACAATGTCAATCCTTATGCAATAACCCAAAACTAGAAGTCTTCAATAGCAACTACTCTCCTTGACTCTATCTCTCTACTCATTCAGACATGATGAGTGAGTGAGGTGACCAAATGAGGAGGGAGGGCCTTCTATTTATACTAATCAGTGACTTGAACTTTTTCCCTAAAAGGGACGACTTGTCAATTACAAAATAAAATATTATTTTCTAGAATCTTTTAGGCAAACATAACTATTAGGGTTTACATTGACTCTTTCAATGACTTTTACATGATCAAATACAACATCAATAATTACCTAAATAAAGTACAATACAAATAAACCAAATAAGAATATCTTCCGAAGTTACATTCTTCAACACTCCCTCTTAACAAGGAAGGTATTCTTCTGTCACTGTCACCAAAATTATTCAATTGCAACACTTATATACTCTGACCATTAACTTCTAACATGTATCGAATCTATACATCACTAGAAATTTTGAACCATCACATCATCTGGTGTGTCCAGCCCAGGAATGTGCATTACGCCGCACACAGTTACCACCTTCATGACCTCACGACGTGTGATAAACTGAGCAATCCATCTAGTGGGTCCAGCCCAAGACCATACATTACATTGCATACTGCAACCACCTGTGTTACCTCACCATGTGTCCAAATCATCTCATGAGTGTATCTTAGGAGTCTCAATTACGTCACATAATCCGTGACTACCTACTACAATGTCACATATCAACATCAGGACAACACAACCTTGTGAGTGTAGCCTAGGAGACTTAATTACATCACATAACCTGTGACTACCTACTACCATGCCACCTCATGTGGAGAACAACCAAGTTTCAAAACCTTCATCTTCGCACATGTGTGTTGTCCAACATATCACCGCAATCAGGAGACTCAATTACGTCACACACAGTGACTACCTATTGCATCCTCTGGGGTGTAGTCCAGGAGACTCAATTATGTCACATGACCCGTGAATACCCACTAAAACCTCACGAATGTAGTCTAGAAGACTCAATTACGTAACATGACCCGTGACTACCCTCTATAACTCCCATCTCAAGTGGATACGCCAAGGAGACTCAATTATGTCACATGATCCGTGACTACCTACGTCTCACACATGCTATGTTACTCATCACTCCCACTTGATCTAGAACACCCCAAGATTGTCCCTGAAGTACTCAAACTTCACTCTTGATAGAGGCTTGGTAAACAAATCGACTATCTGCTCCTCTGTAGCTATATAATAAAGCCTCACTACTCCCTTCTGCACCATATCCCGGATATAGTGATACTTGATATCGATGTGCTTCAACTTGTCATGGAACATTGGGTTCTCATACAAATTCACACAAATTTGGTTGTCACAGAGAATACAAGTCTCCTCTAACTCGAGATCGAACAAACCTACAAGCGAATTTTGAAGCCACACTGCCTCACAGATTTCCGAACAAGCTACCATATATTATGCTTTGGTTGTATTGAGTGCCACACTCATCTACTTCCTATTGAACCATGAGATCATACCTTATCCCAAAATGAAGTAGCACCTTGATGTGCTCTTTCTATCCATGAAACTACCGACCCAATTTGCATCAACATAACCTTGCAGATTAATCCTCTAATTTGATGCATATCTAAGGCCATAATCAACCGTACCTATCAGGTACCTCAACACATGCTTTGCCGCAATCAGGTGAACACGTCTCCGCTCTACCATGTACTGACTCAATGTGTTCACCGCAAAGCATAAATATGCCCTCATGTTCATTAAGTGCATCAATGAACCAATCATCTGCCTATATACCGTGGCATCCACCATATTTGAAGAAGTATCACATAACACCTTCAGGTTCGATGCCATAGGTGTGGCCATAGCCTTACAATCCATCATTGAGAAATTATTCAGGATCTCTACCGCATAGTTTCCCTGACTTAGGAAAAGTTCCTTGGGATTCTGCCACACCTCAAGACCCAAAAAAAAGTGCATCATACCCAGGTCTTTCATCTCAAACTCTGCAACAAGATTCCTCTTCGATTATGCTATGAGCTTCTCATCACCTGTCAGAAATAGATCATCTACATACAAGAGCAGTATCACTTGATTTCCCTCTTGAACCTTGTAGTAAAGGTTGGAATCCGCTCTACTCTTGGTAAATCCAAAGCTTGTTAGAAATCCATCAATTCTACCATACCACATCCTGGGTGCCTATGTCAAACCATACAAGGACTTCTTTAATCTGCACACATGTATCTGCCTATCACATGTCTAAAATCCTAGTGGTTGCTCCACATACACTTCCTCTTCTACTATGTCGTTCAGGAAGGTAGTCTTCACGTCCATCTGGTGTACCTTCCACTTCATCACTACAGTTATCACAAGTATAGCTCTAATCAAAGTGTATCTTGGTACATGAGCAACAATGTCTCGTCACAATCGACTCCCTCTTTCTAAGAAAAACCATGAACCTTGCCTTGTACTTCTGTAGTATGCATGATTTTGTAAATTTGCTCGAACTTTTATCACTTGTTCTTTGGAACAAGCCTCATCATTATTCTCTTGTAGGCCATAGCACATGATATTTCATACAAGTCTAATTTATTCATATGATTAGTAGCATTCCATGTAATGACTTCTTCTTATGCATAATGTACACAATCATGTAACTAATCCATCTTAGCCAATGCTTCAACACAACACTCATCCATATCCTATATACACACGGTAACTATCTAGATGCCTTCCATCTCTACTAGAACATACTATTAAGAGTGTGCACTGCTCTTAATATGTTAGCAAAGAGGTTTCATCCTAGACTAGCTCCATCAAGGGCTCATGAGATGTTGTGTAGCACTATAGGACACTTACCCATAACATGCACCACATGAGCCTACTACTAGTCAATCTTAGTCATATATAAGTGCATAAAAGAAAACTATATCACAGATCTAGATGTAATTGTTATGAACAATATCCTTTAAATATAATTAGAAATTCAAAAGACAATAAATATATATCTTTCATGTGTTTTGAAGGCTCCCTCTTGGTTTTTTACTCCTTGCAGAAGTTACTAGAGTTTTTGGAAGTGTACTCTGCTTCATCATATTATTCTGAAGACCTTGATCTTCTTCTTCATCTAGTTTGGAACTTTCTGAAGTCTGCATCCTTGGTTCTCATGTACTGGATTCAAGATCTCCTTCACTTTGTTATCATTTCTTGAAAAACGAACTCTTCACATTCTTTCCTAGTGCACATCCTTTGCATATGGCTTCATGTTTTTTATGGATCTTGGGTAGACCTATCAGTAAAGCCTTGTAGTGTATGTGCAAGCCTTTCTATGCCATAGTTCACTTGGTTTCATAGTGTCATGAATTAATTCTTGATCCTTTTAATTTTTACAGGCCTCCCTCTTTCTCTCCAATTATTATTGCACCATCAAAAGTGTTAACACCCAAAAATTGTTCACTTAGCTCATCCCCCTAGTCACATAACCCATTTATCCCTTTTTCCTACATTTTGGCCTCCAAAAACCCAAAAATACCTAAGTTGGTAACGAAATGGACAAAAAATAATTATATCCCTCATCAATTAATGAAAATCCTCCAAAAAAGGATAAAATCCCACAAAAAGGGTCAAAAACCCCAAAAAAGAAAAAGTAAAAGGGGAAATAGTCAAAATAAAATAAAAAGGAGGGAAACCATCAAATACCACTGGCCAATACTAGTGGCTTACCAATACCACGTGACTATACAGTACCACCCAAAATTACTATAAAATGGTGGTGGAGGCCCCCCATTCCAAATCCAACCTTCACTCTTCTTATCTTTATGCTGTCGAAATTCCCATTGAAGCCCCAAATTCCCTTTGAGATTGTGTTTCCCCATTTTGGTTAAGCTTCGACCACCATTAGATAATTTGGAGAAGAGCAAGGAACCTTGGAGACCCAGAGCACCACTCTTCGTATGGCTACGAGGGACCCCATATACTCGCCTTTTGAGGTAAACATCCATTGTAAATAATTTTTACAGTATAATACAAAATCAACATTCTATTCATGGGTTCCTGTTTATTTGTTATTTTAATGCAGTAATCATTTAGTTTAGATGTTTTTACTTTTATTTTGCACTCACACACTATTCATTCACGAGCTTCTACTAAGGGTTCCATAACCCTTAGTAGGTTCCCTTTTGCACTAGCTGGTGTGAAAACACTAGCCATAGTTTTGGTGACTCCAATCGGGTCGATTCCCATCGATATGTTGTTTGGTATGATCAATAGTTATTTTTAGTTTTTCAATTTCTTGTTTTGCTTGCATTACAATTTTCTGGCCTAGCCTTACACCTCGTACTTGCAGATCTGGTCCTTTCCATTGCAGTACCTTTTATTTTTTCCGTTTTTACGATCCGGGCTACAACTTCAAGTGTCATTTCCACGCTCTAGAGTGTGGCTTTTTTCTTATAACCTGTGCTCCGAGCACATCTTTCCACTTGCAATCCTCGCCCTGAGTGTGAATTTCGGACCGAAAATTGTGCTCCGATCGTGCCTTTCGGCCTGAAACCCGCGGCTTGAGCATGCCTTCTGACCCGAAACGCGGTCTCCAAAGCGCGACTTTATACCCGAAACCAACGCTCCGAGCACGCCTCTCATCCCGAAACCCACTCTCCGAGCGTGAATTTTTGCTTGAAAAGCATGCCCTGGGCGTGCCTCCCAACTTGAAACCTGTGCTCTGAGCATGACTTTTTCCTGAAAAGCGTGCCCCAGCCGCACATTTTATCCCACACTCATGCTCTTTTTCCTGAGTTGTTTTTTCCATATTCTGGCGCATCTATTTTCTAATATGTAACACCCAAAGCGTGAATGTTCCTTCGATAGACGCGTCCTGCACCTGTTTTTGAATTTTTGACTCACCTCAGCTGCCCTAACAACCTCCCGTTTGCTTGTACCCATTGCCATTGGTACTTTTCTACTGTTTGCTTGCTGTAGCATTTGAGACATTTCAATTTGCATGCATCCTTAGTGCATTGCTATCTCTTGCATCATATTTCATCAAGTTTATTTACTGCATCATTTTACATATCCTATCGATTAGTACTTTTTATTCCTAAAGAAAAAGTTTATTTTAGTATTTCATCTCAACGTATATTGCGTTGTTTTACACCACTTGTGCACCCACACACTCCCTATAATTCAAGTGAGACTAAAATTAGTTCAATTGAACGTACATTAACCCCACTTGGGGACCCAAAAACAACTTTGTAGCTAGGTAGGACATTGGGGCTAGGCATCCAAATAACACTCCCTCTGTCATACACATTTGAGACATAGTTGTGGTCCTTTAGGGAGCCAAAATCCCTTATTATTTATTGGTATGGTTCACACCGATTTGTTAGAGGGCCTCTCCCCTAGGAGGGAAAGTGGCAATATTGATTCTGAAAGTTTGAGTGGAATATTGGTCTCCAATCTGCACTAAAGGACACCAACTTGTTGTTCTCGCCGTGCATGTTTCCCCCCATATCGGGTGCATGATGACTACAGAACTGAATCCGCATGACACCTTTTTAGATATGCCATGAAAGGGGTAGCTTAGTTTCCATTCTTATAGGACTCTTTTACCCAGGATCCCTCTCGGTAGAGGGATATCCCTTATCCATTTGGTTCTCCATTTTGTATTGCCTGGCTGCGGATTTCATCACCCTGTAAGGGATACAATTTGAGTGAGCTTCCATATCTTTTAGATAGGTGTTTGCATGATCCTATACCCTGTAGGTTAGTGAGTCTTTCTCTTTCTAGGAGTGCTTCTTGTTGGTATTCTAACCATTTTATTGTCGCTTCACCTGTTGTAGCACGCTATTGTAGTAGGTGTTTTTGAGCTTGTTGTTGGACTGAGTGCCATTTTTTTAGAGCTCTCCATTTGCACACACAGTTGCACTAGGAGTTTTTAGCATTTTCTCTACCACAACCCTTTAACACTTTTACACCTGTCACCATTGATTCCCGGAGACACTCTTATCGTCTACGAGGTAGTCCCCGTAGTACGGTCCCTTGGACCCCACTCATCGTGCTCCTTTGAGACACACCTCTTCGTTTCTAGATATTCATCCCAACGCCCCTTATTTCACATATGATTCCAAGTGAGATTCACCCATACACACAGCTCTGTCTATCCCCATAGCGGACATGAATCCCAACCCGTTTTACGGAGGGATTTTTGGTGGCGGGACCTCCACTATCCCCGCTACCACTTTAGCATCTATTCTTGCTATGCCATCTACAGGACCTACCCTCAGAACTACACTTACTACCTCCATACCCATCAGTAGCGGATCTATTCCGACCACCATCCCTTTGGTTACTATAGGTACCCTTGGGGGAACCGGCCCTTTCTTTCAGATCCATCTATCCTTGACGAGTGGTTCCTCGATCCCCAACATGACTCATGCCACTGCACCACCACCCGACGGAGGTGGCCCCACGATCATCGCCATGGATAGAACGCAATTTGTTTTGACCACGCCACATCCTCATGCTAGTTTTCCATTCTTGACCAGTCTCAACCTACTTGATTTGGCCTGATTAACTAATGATCTGATCCAACATGACCCCACATGGCCTCCTATGCCAACCAAACTCCCTTCAGACATCCCCAAGTTCAATGGGAAGGGTGGTGAGGACCCCCATAACCATATCATGTCCTTCCACTTATAGTGTTCCTCTAACTCCATAGTGGATGACTCAATCCACCTATGCCTTTTACAACAGACACTCACTGGCACTGTAGCCAAGTGGTATATTGACGAGCCCCACGAGACACATGCTACTTTTGCTTCCCTCACTTTGACTTTCCTGTAGTTCTTTCAGTTACCCGTCCGTTACAATGCGGGTGTTGATATTCTTCTATCTTTTAGACAGAGCATGGCTGCCCACATCACTGACCACATTCATGAGTGGCATCGTCGTCGTAGTTTGTGCAAGATTAAATTAGATGACCGTATATTTTTAGATTGGTTTCTGAAGTCTCTCATACCAGCCATCGCCCAGGATATGGAATCCGAACGACCCCAAAGAGAATAAGAAGTCATATTCAAAGCCCAATAGTCTAACTTTATCTATGGACAGTCGGGCTACCTTTACACCATTCTACCTGATGCTCCTTGCGGTTATTCCTCCCGAAAGGATGCATCGGGGGCATCCCATGCTTCTAATGGAATCATTGGACATGTTTCATCTACCAGTCGACCATATCTCCATATGCCTCCTGCCCCCACCCCTGATTATAATCCTACGTCTAGTTCCGCACCACTGACCATGAGTAGTGGTCCCAACCTTTCGTGTGCCACAACCCATTCTGGAGCAACACCTTTGTATGTTTCACCGTCCCAAGCCCCTCACATACATGGAACTTCTTGTTCGACACATTACTACGGTCATACTCCACCAACATATGCACCCCCTACAACACCACCTTCCTACTACCATCCAACAGCTTCACCCATGCCTGCACAACCTCAAGCCCCTCCCGCTTATTATCCATCACTTGCTTCCCCAGCACCCGCCCAACCAAAAAATTCTCTCGTTCCACAAGGGCAATTTTATGCCCAAAAAAGCCAACCCCAGAACTAACCTACCCAATGGAACCAACAAGGCCAACATAGTAGGAGACACAGATGCAACCTGGGTAATAACCAACCTCCTAGCGCCAGCGGTCCACCACCGGACCCCCTAGATAATAATGGTACTGCGACGGCTAACCAAAATCATGATCCACCACTTCGGTAAGGTAAAAACCCCAACTTACGTACGACCACCCATGTTCTATTTGCAGGGTCTATGGACATTACATGGACAATTGTCCCCATTTTGTGTGATCTCGCCAACTCTGGAGTGAGGATGCCCAATGTCAAGGACATGCTACACCTCCGGCACCGCCAAATCCCTTGCAACCCAACACTACCTATGGTGTTGCAAAACCCCTTACCCATGCAAGGGGTCCTTGCTACCCAACCTTTTTCACCCACTCTGCTACCCAAAGTTTTTCACCCACTTAAGGGACTATCATACCGCAACATCTAGTTACTTACATTTCTCATATTAGTCAACCCATTGAATGAGGCACTCACCACCTTTTAATGATGTCCTCGCCGGATATCAACCTTTAGATGCGCCATAACCAATATGGTTTGACCACTGAGACCATCCCCATGGACAAGGCTTCTACCACTACTCCCATAGATTAGTTGTTACTTCTACCCCCGCCACTCCGAGAGGCCCCCCCCGAAACTCCTAGATTTCCGCTCGGCCGCATCAATAACAACCCCAATGCTTGTTCTTCCCCCAACTACAATATAGTGGATGAATTAGCCCAATCCACCGCTACTATGTCAACATTAGAATTTTTAAAGAACTTCCCAACACAACGCAAAACAATGTTGTCTGTCATCTGTGCGATCGACCCTTCTGACTCATGATTGATGGCATTTGACTTATACCAGTCTGAACCTTGCATGCCTTCGACCCTCACGTTTCAGATCTCAGTTTCGATTAGGAACCTCGTTATCCATCGCTGCATCATTGATGAGGGTGCCTCTACATGCGTCATGTCCAAATTTGTGTGGCAGAAGCTCGAATCCCCTTGTCTGTAGCCATCCATGACCACCCTCTTAGCTTACGATGGCCGCGCAGTGTAGCCGCAAGGCCTTCTTGCCAATGTTCTAGTCCAATTACCTAGAAAAATTTTCTTGGTTGACATTGAAGTCGTCAACGCACAGCTCAACTACAACCTACTCCTAGGACGAATCTACATTTACACAATGAAGGCCATTACATCATCTATGTTCCAGCTTATGATGTTCCCCCATGAGGAACGAGTTTTCAAAATTGACCAGGTCACTTACTACGACCCTAATGCGCTCGCTACTTCAGATAATGTCCTCCCAATGGTCTAAAAACCCCTCCTTGGCGCATCTTCCCCTCTAATCTCCACAGTGGGGCTTGGATTTTATTCAGAGGCTCCCATGACCTCCATGTTTACCTCCTTTCCCCCACATCCTCTGACCGTTGAGATATTCAACTTGTGCACCATTTCATCTAGTAATTTTGTCTTTGAATCATAGTTTTCTACTCAGCCGCAACCCCAATGACCACTTTTACCCCAATCACCATTGGTACCCAGCCATGTGGGAGCCACCCCGATCCACACGATCCCTTT
The DNA here is from genome assembly GCA_027924585.1 of Larix kaempferi. NCBI lineage: Eukaryota > Viridiplantae > Streptophyta > Pinopsida > Pinales > Pinaceae > Larix > Larix kaempferi. The sequence goes on along the minus strand of BSBM01000579.1, from coordinate 2,143,888 downwards.
CTTGTTCTACCATTGGGATTTTTTAGCATGCATGTTATGGCCACGTTGAATCTCCCAAGATTAATGTTAGGACTTCCCATCTGGTACTTACCTGCACCTAATCCCACTCCCACCCCACAAGTTGTTCTTCAACCAATCCAACCGATCACCATTACCAATCATCCACCTCTTGGTGCGTCGGAAACTACTTCCTCCAACACCATCTCTTAGTCTTCCAAGAAAGTTGGGGGAAAATCCCTGCAAACTAACCCTGCAGAAAATGTGACTAAATCCGTAAACCCCCCTCCTCCCGCACGAGCACCTCCCAAGTGCACTTTGTGTGATATTTTGATTCATGCAACCCATAATTGTTTGCACTTGCCCGACCTTCAAAATCATATGAAGAAGTTGAAGGGTGACCCTCATATTCCGGTTGTTGAATTGCTAGCTACTCCTCCACCACGTAACAAATCGTTGTGCACCAATCACTCCTACGCCATATGCGACGTCTACGACCATTACTCCCACCACTGTGCCGACTTACCTGAGTATCGATTGGTGCTTCATGAAATGCGCTAGCCGTCTTTAAAATCATCGATTACTGTCATTGAGGAGATCCACCCTCCTGAATCCTCCTCATCAATTGATGTTAACACTATTGATATGGTTTCCAGAATTGGTGAACCATCCATTCCCCGGAAACCCATATCTACCTCTTTCAATCTTTCCACACGGTGTTTTCGCAGTGACGAAGAAATCCTCAAAGCATTATACCTACACCTGAACTCCCATGGGGTGACATGCATCATAGAGCCTATTTTATTCCCGAGGAGTCCACTCCTGTTTCGGCTGACCAACTTTCGGTCGAGTCCAAATACTTCATCCACAGAAATGTGAATTGGTTCAAGAACCCCATTCCAGCTTTGGATGCCTTTGAGGAAGGTAACATGGCTAACATCTCGTTGTTGGTAAAATTATGTGTTAATTAATTCCCAATATTAAATTGTCAACCCGACGCTCGTAAGCTTCGAGGTACAAGCATTGTATGTGCAGGGTCGAAGGTTAACCTAATCTAGTCTAACCTAACCTAATGCTGATAGACACACTTCAATTGTAAAACTAAACTATGAGCAATGAATACAAATTCTTTATTCCTATGTTAAATTGCAAAGTGTGTGCTAATCGATAAACTAATTTCAATCTACAAGCTAATTATGAATTATAAACTAATTTTGAATGACAAACTAATTTCAAATAAAAACTTAAAAATGACAACTAATTGGAAATTTATAAACTAATTTCTAATTGCAAATTAAATTAGTTAACAGCTATAAAATCTGACAAATTGACTTTAAATACAATCAATCACATATTAATCTAAAAATACCTTATCAAATGTGAAAAACATAAATCTCTTAAAGTAACCTATAAACACCTAAGCTAAAGCACATACCATAAAATAAATTTAAGCAAAATCTAAACTTTTAAAACTTAAACTGTGAAATGATTTTCAAAAAAAAAAATCTTAAACCAAATTTCTAAAAACAAATAATTAACAATTGGTCTAAAAGATTGTTATAAAATATTTCTAGAACAAACAAATAGTATTTAAGAAAATAATTCATTCCTAAAACATTCCTACAAGAAACATCTATAAATTTCTAAATAGAATATTACTAAAATATCTCGAATTCTACTTAAAATTCCATGTATACTTTTGAATTCAACATTAAATCATTTTTTTATTAAACATTCCTAAGCGTACACTTCATGTATGCATTTTAATATGTATGTATTTTAAAATTTAATTTAGTCAACGTTATGTGCATTAAGCTCATGCAGAAGATTAGGGTTGCACGCAAATGGGCATTTTAATATGTATGTATTTTAAACTAAAATTTAGTCGGCCCGGATTGTGGGTTCGGATTCTCATGTCTCGGTGGACAACAACCTGACAGTATCTGACTACCTGATTGAGGAAGCCGGTTTGTTTAAACCGGATGCATTCTTCAAGAACATGCTAAAAGGAAAACGGGCATATGGTTCGGGTGAACGACATGTTTCTCTACCCATCAAGCCGGCTTCAAAGAAGCGACACCTGGCTTTGTCTGGAGCTCCTGGTGCCACATCGGGCTCAGACCCTTCTATTGACAATGTTAGGGCCCTTCCACGCCCAAAAAACAGGGGAAAAAACTTGGACACATCTTGGTCTACTCGACAGTTGAAAGAGAAATATTGTTGCAAGCCTGGAGAAGTTTGGCTCACGATGGGTAGAGACATCAGCTTGGAGGAGCTTGTAGACTTCAACATTACGGTCCTTATGGCCAAATTTTCATATTTCGCCATGAACCGTAAGGATATTGTGAAATGGGTCAATGAAAAATGGAACCCCATTTTGAATTATACCCCCCAGGTATTTGCCATGGCACGAGGCTGGTATGGCTTCAAATTCGACCAAGAAGCTCACTGTTCTATCATTCTTAGCAAACTATGGCTACATGGGGCGGGCAGTCTGATGCTGCAGAAATGGAAAACTGATTTTGACCTAGAATCGGCCTCAGTGAGAATGCGCCATTTGTGGGTACTCCTCCCGGGTCTTCCTCTTGCCCTTTGGAATCGTGGCGCCTTTGAAGCCATTGGAAACAACATTGGACGGTTTCTACATGTGGATGAGGATCACCTGGTTGGTTTTGAATGACGCATGGGTCGACTTCTGGTTGAGGTGGATATGTCATTGGGACTCATTGATGTTCTACACATAAAATGGCGTGGTCGAAAGTTATCCCAGATAATTGATTACCGGGGCATCCCCTTTCGATGCTCTAACTGCAAACAGGTCGGGCATTTGTGGCGTCAATGCAAAGGGGCTCCTTCTTCTAGGTGACCGATTGGGGTTGAGTCTTTCTGGTCCTTTGATGATGGAAGTGATAAAGAAATGGATGCATCGGGCGAACTTGATGGCTACTCCAACCGGGTACCTCTCCCTATTGCTCCAGACTCGGCCTTAATCCGTAAGTTGGAATTAAATGACCCAACTTTCTTCCACTCTTTGAATGATTTGGATATCTCTTTTATTAATTCTTTAGACTTGAATAATGGCAATAATGGGAATTATATGGGTCACCGACGGACTTCACCTCTGCTGTCAAGTGCCTTTGGGTCCAATAAGGATTCACATGATCTATCGAAGGAAGCCTCACTTGTCTCTGATGATCAACCTCCTAATTTGTGGACATCCCATGAAATTCCTGCTTTCTCTCCATCTGTCGTGCTGGCCTCACCTATTTTACCACTATCCCCTGTTTCAACCATTCTGCTATCATCTGATTTGGAGCCGCCGATAACCGACCCAGGTAATGTTATGGGTCGGGGAAATGATACAAACCCCTCCTGTGATTGGCGACCTCTTTGTGTCTGACTCTAGTGCATACTATTGGGTCGGAATCCATGGAAATGGTAATACATATACCATCCTACTCTGAAATGGTGAAAAAGACACCATTACCAGTTTTCTTCAAGAATTGGGTGGTTGAGGAACCTACCCTGACATCAGTTATGGTGGGAACCTCTTCGGAGCATGAGGGTCTAGAGCCGGTGTTGGGGGTTGGAAATGTGCCTCCATCTGCTACTAATACCTCAACCATGGGTGATCGATGTGTCTCAAAGGGGGCTCGTATGGGTGGTTTGGCTCCGGAATTCTCACCTCTAAAGACACGCAGTGCCCGAAAAAAAAGAAGAAGAATTTAACTTTGGGGGGGGAATAAGTTCAAAATAACTTGGGTCTCCCTATCTCTCTTGATACCAAGGCTCTTAGAGGAATCAAAGCCCTTGCAAGGGGTCTATAATGATCTTTTTCTCTCTAAACATTCGGGGTGTGGGGGGTCTTCCTAAATAATTGGCCCTCAAGCGTGTTCTTCACATTATTAATCCTGATTTAGTCTTCCTCCAGGAAACGATGGTTTGTGGGGAGAAGGCCCGTGGTTTCTTTAATAAAATAAAACCTGGCTGGTTGATGTGCACAGTGGATGCAACTGGCCTTTTGGGTGGGCTCTTGGCTGCTTGGAACCTTGGGGTTCTGTAGTTAAATCCTTATATTATCTCTTTGGGTATTTTACTGTCTGGCAATTTCAGAGGCTCGGACAAAAACATAAATATTGTCAATTTCTATGGTCCCTATGTTGATAGGGAGGATTTCTGGGACCTTGCATGCTCGGGTCACTTACTGGAACTGGAAAATTTGATACTTGCAGGTGATTTGAATTTTTCGTGGGGGCCTGAGAAGATTTGGGGTCATTCAGCTAGAAGGGATCCCCTAGGGCTATATTTCAGGAATCTTTTTTCTAAATATTCTCTGATTGATGTGGCGCCCCATCCATTGACTCCAACATGGTCAAATGGTAGGAAGGATGAGAATCAAATCTCCAAACACATTGATCATTTCTTAGTATCTGAATCACTTTTAAGTCATTTTCAGAATTATCGTTCATAGATTCAACAGATTCATATTAGTGATCATCTTCCTATTATTCTCCCATTCAAGTTCAACTATGTCTGGTTAACTGATCCTGATTATAATCTGGGTGCGAGATCACACTGGTTACATGTGGATGTCTCAGGGGAACGTTCTGCGATGGATAAGCTGACAGTGAAACTAAAATCTTTAGAAGACTTTACTATCAAGTGGGAAAGGAACAGGAAATCTGTGTTGGATGCAGAGCTCACAGAGGTGGAAAAGGAAATTGCTAATTTGTTGAATTAGTCACTAAGGAATGGCCTTACCCATATGGATCAGTCGAAACTCTCTTTATTGGAGAGTAGAAAGTTGAAGATTCTACTCATACATGAGGAAACCTGGTGCTTAAAGCGCAGAGCCATTTGGCTCAAGGCTGGTGATTTGAACATGAAGTTTTTCCACCGTTATGCGGATTCTTGAAGGATTCAGAACACTATTTGGGATCTTAATGATCATGCTGGTCGGCGAATTAGGGGAGATAAGGATATGATGACAGAGGCAACCATACATTTTCAAGATTATTATTGTGATCCAAAAAATACAACTTTGAATGAACAATTCAAGATAATTAAGGAATACCCTTGAATGTTCAATGACAGGGAGGGTGATTGTATTTTTGAGGAAGTAACATTAATGGATGTGGAAAACACCCTTTGGGGGTTTGCTAAGGATAAATCCCCTGGCCCGGACGGGTGGACGATGGAACTATTCCTACACTTTTTTGACATTATGGGGGGAGATCTCTGGGAAGCTGTGGATGAGTCACGAAGATTAGGTCTGGTCTTAGGGGCCTTAAATTCTACATACCTGGCACTCATTCCGAAGACAACACACTCGGAGAATTATAATGAGTTCCGTCCTATTTCCCTCTGTAATTTAGTCTACAAGATTATATCCAAGATCATTGCAATGAGGATCAAGCCAATCCTTTCGAGATTCATTGCTATGGAACAATATGGTTTTTTGGAGGGCCTCCAGATTCATGATGCGGTGGAGGTGGCACAGGAAGTTTTTCACAGTATTAAATAGAAGGGTCTTGATGCACTAATCCTCCAATTGGATTTAGTGAAAGCATATGACCGTGTTGACTGGAATCTACTCAGGTTAATTCTGATACAAATTGGTCTTCCTTGGAAGGTGATGAAATGGATTAAGGCTTGTGTTACCTTGGTTAATTTTGATGTACTCATTAATGGACAACCAACAAATTATTTCAAGGCCTCCAGGGGTCTTCGTCAAGGCTATCCTCTGTCGCCCCTTTTGTTCCTGCTAGTTATTCAAGGTTTGAGCGTCACTATCCATAAGGCTAGATGTGAGGGTCATATTGTTGGAATCAAGGTGGCCACTGGTAAAACTGTGACGCACTCACTGTTCGTGGATGACGTTATGCTCTTTGGATTGGGCATTCTGGAGGAGTGGATCCATTATAAAAAATTTATTGATTTCTTCTGCTCGGTTTCAGGTATGCTCATCAGTTTTATTAAATCACATTTTTTGAAACACTCTTTGGTGGTTGATGTAGAGAGGTCGTTCAGCTTACTTATCCCTCTGTACTTCAAAGAATTGATTGGAGGCATGAAGTATCTGGGTATTTTTATCAAACCATCGAAATATCTATTGAATGACTGGAATTGGCTGGTAAGCCGTTTTGACCTTTGGGTGGGCCATTGGAGTATGCGACAGTTATCTATGGGTGACAGACTTACGCTGGCAAAAGCGGTTCTTCAGAACTTGGGGGTCTACTGGTTTTCTCTCTGTAAAACTCCAAAAACCATCCTTCGGCTTAGTCGCAGAAAGTTCTTCAGCTTCTTATGGACAGGGGGTGGGGAAAAGGAAAAATTTCACTTAATAAAATGGTCAATGTTGTCTCAACCATGGTTTTTGGGTGGCTGGAACATCAAACAATTGGATCACTTTGTCAATGCACTGCATGCAAAGAGTTTATGGAGGGATCTTTTTTCCGATTCAATTTGGGGAAAGATTATTAGGGCCAAGTATCTTAAAAATTATTTGGTGGCATACTAGTTTCGAAAGGGTAAACCTTCGGCTATCGGTGTCTCAAACATCTAGAATGGACTATTGGGCTCTTTCAATACCATTGCGTAGTGGCTCACTTGGATCCCTGGAAATGGTAGATTGATTAGGCTTGGAATTGATCCTATTTTGGGGGGATCTAACTCATATCACTTATCTCCTGAATTGTTGACACACCTCTAGGCTGTGTGGTACTATACACTTGCCCATACGTCGTGCTGTAATGGTTGTGTGGGCACAAAGTGGATCACTGCATCACAACTGGGACTTGATGGTGTATTGGGAAGAGAATGGTCTGATTATATAAGACCATTATGCCAGGCAAATGTTCAACTAGCTGAGACTGCAGATCACTTGACTTGGTCGTGGGATGTGGCTCATGGAAAGGTTATGGAAAAACTGGCATATGATTCAATATTTTCTGATATACAGTCAGAAAATCAATGGTGGCATATTACTATTTGGAAACTAACTCTTCCACTCAAAATCAAGTGCTTTATTTGGTTGGCATTATGCAATAAAATTCTCACATGGGATAATCTATGTCACCGTGGCTTCATTGGTCCTGGATGGTGTCCATTATGTTGCCTTCAGAATGAATCGGTGGATCACCTCTTCTCCACCTGCTCCTTTACTCAGGGTCTCTGGAAATTAATTGCTATATCCTCTGGCGTTTAGATAAACTGGAGTTCCACCTCTCTAATAAATTGTCTCAGCACGTGGTTCCGACACTCCTATACTATGATTGAGCTTCCATGTTTCATGCTTTGGGAAATATGGAAGGCCTGGAATTGCATAATTTTTTAGGGCACTCATCCACTTCAAGATTGGATTTGTAGTTGGACTATTGTTGCATATAAGGAATACATCTCTCTCTATGGACAAAAAGGTGGCAGGCATAATACAATCATGGGTGGTCTGGGACGCCAGATGGCTCCACCGGTTTTGATGTACCCCTGTGGATTCTTCGACAGAGCTACGATTCGGGGACCGAGTATGAGTGGGGCCAGTGTGGTCTTGCACCTATCTACCACTTGTTTTTTCCGCATCCAGTTAAATTTGGGGATTAGTTCCAATACTCGCAGCGAATTGTGTGCTCTTTGGCTCTTATTGCATTTTGCTCGTGCCAGGCAGATTTCGTCCCTCTTGATTATGGGAGATTCATCATCTATCATATCATGGGAAAAGGGTGTTGATCCTCTCAATGTGTTGCTACTCTCTTTTTGGCTGGATGCGGTTCGGAAGCTAATCGACGAATTTGAGCACACACATTTCCTTCATATATTCCGTGAGGTAAATATGGAGGCGGATCGGTTATCCAAGTTAGCTTTAACTTCGCAAGCATGTATCATTTTGTGGGAGGAGTGGCGTGAAGAAATACTTTTCTCCCGGGGCTCGATTGACATGCAGTGGTCTTGATACCTTTGGACTCGGCCCTTTTGGTGTGATGATTTCTTTCTTGGTACGGTATATATCTATATGTTTTATGCGGCTTTAACTTTTTGTGCAGGTTCATAGATTCCATGCTTCACCAACTACTCGTTGGTCTTATGTTCGACATTGGACCTTGGCGGCTCTATATATTTTTGCTGTTAGTATTTATATTTTATGAACTACTGATCGGCTATATAATTTGCTGTTTGTATTTATATTTTGATGAGGCTCTTGTGGACAGATCTGTCGTCTCTGGTTACTGTTTGTGCGTCTTTGGCTCTTGGTGTGCCTTTGACGCTATGCTTATCGTTATTTCTGGCACTAGATGACTGTTGACTGTATCGGTGCATCTTTGACGCTATGCTTATCATTATTTCTAGAACTATATTTGGCCCTCTGTGTATGAGGTGATTTGTGCTCTTGGGATGTAACTATGCTTGTTTATTCAGGGTTGATATCCCCTGTGATACTTTTTAACAGTTGGATCTATATTACTATTTCGCAGTATTAATAGTAAGTTTATTTTTTTCTATTGAAAAAAAAAACTAAAATTTAGTCAACGCTATGTGCATTAAGCTCATACAGAAGATTAGGGCTACACACAAATGAGATTTATATCCACTTCACGCGGATTAATGCTCTCTTCATGTAGATGTGTTCAGGATTTATATGTGTACATTTCCATCCATGAGGCATTAGGTAATACTATACAACTCAAGGAAAATTTAAATGGAACAAAATCTGCACTAAATAATTGATTTAAATTGTGCAAAAATATGGAAACGAAATTGAAGTAAAAAGAAATACGATCGGTAGGATGGCCAGTCCCTGGAGATTCACACACAATATATACACAGAACTTGCTTTCTGGAAAACCAATTTTCATTGAAGAGAGATGTTATCTCCTCAAATGGTTTTGTAAATTTTAAAGCACTTTATTCATTGTGTTGAAATTGTCTAAACTATTTACTCATTTTTCCCTATCCATAAGCCTTTTCTTAAAAATGAATCCTTCATCAAGCTCCCGTTGATCATTTTTTGTCTATATTATCTTTTGACCTGCATTCCAAAAATCTGAGAGAAAGTTACGGGTGCCAAAGATTATACAGGTCAGGAAAATGAAGCATATCATGGACACAGAGCATGGAAACTCAATACAAATAAAAACCATTAATCTATGAATGCAGAGGAAAGTGATTTTCTCTTATTGCTCAAATTTGCTAGAAACGAGACGTAAGATCTAAATGCAAAACGAAAATTCAGTTTGACAGCTTTGGAAACAATTTTAAAGCCCGCGGTTTCGGCAGCTTGCACAGGTCTCAAAAGGCGTTTTTAGCCACCAAAACCAGAACTTTTAGTGGCTTACCTTCCATTAATTTTTGCCTCTAAACCACCGAAAGCACAAAGACTAGCAGAACGCTATTCTTTTTGCACAGATCTAAGTTGTTTTATTCCAATTGGCACGAGGATGGTTTCTAAGCGAAGGTTATAATTAAGGGCATCTATTTTAGTGTTTTGTTCTAGTTTTGGGGGTGCCAGCAAGGTGAAAAAAGATAAAGTTTGTTTCCTATTTTTGGCAAAAAATGACCTGTCTGCCAAGGTGGCATTTTCAACCTCATCCATCATGCTATGAAGACTTGCTGCAGTTGTCGAAGATCATGAAGATTGATAGGATAGTAGTTTGACCTATAAAATAGGATCTTTTCCTAGTTTTATTCAAACTGTTTTAACTTTCTATTTTTAGCAAATTCGATCCAGTTTTATAGGATCTTGAACTATTTTGTAAAGGCTATAAAGCCTGTGACTTCTGTAGAACATGGGGGTTCAATTTTAGAGACTTTTTCACATATCGTAAGCTCAAGCTTCTCATTTTCAGATCAGTAATACAAGCTTCTTTTTCCATTACTTGTTCAAATTTTCATCTTCTTGTCTATTCCATACTTGCACCACCTGAATGTCAAATTCATGTTAATTCTATTTGTTTGATGTTTGATAACTGTCAACTTGTCAATACATCCATAAACTAGAATCTGCAAGTACTTTACTTGGTTTATCTCGCCATTCATATATACTTTGTGTGTGTGTTTCTGCTAGTAAATTAAGAGTTCTTCGTAAATTCATTTATTTACAACTCTCTGAACAATGATAGTTAAAAGCCTTGTCAATCTGGTTGTGTTTATGCATGTCTTAAGTGAATGAGGTTTTGATTTAGTCATCTGACTTGATCCATTGAATGAATCATCGAAAGAATAGTTAAGTTACTAGGCATCTTCGAGCTACAACCTAGAAGAGTTTCCTGGAGTGATAACATTTTGGCGTCGTTGCTGGGGATTGAAAGTTGAAGCTAGTTTCCCTAGGAGAACAACAGAGATCCAACTTTGATGCTAGACAAAGTCTGGACACTATTTTGGTTGTAATCATCTATCTGGAAACTCCATGAAGGATGGATTCAATGGCGACTCCACAATATTCAGATGTTAAAAGCATTTGCTGCTGTTTTGGCTCGGAGGTTTGCACCTCTGAACTTCTCTTTAGTTCCTGGTTTCCCACATCCAGTACCTAATATGTCAAAATGGGGAGATTTTCTACCTATCTTAAAAGAGAGCAAAGAAGACAATCCTGCAGAACACCTCCTCAAGTTTCATGAATGCATGGATCTATTAGATCTGCAGCATGAAGATGTTCATGTATTCATTGTATGGTGATGCACGTCAGTGGTATTGTTCTTTACCTCCTTCTAGCATTTCATCATTGAAGGATTTTCACAGAGCATTCACTGAGCACTGCAAAAGGTATTTTTCAGATAAGTTTGCATTTGGTAATTGATGTGATGAAAATGAATTACATCATAAGGTTGAAGATGTAAATAGAGATAGATCTCTCCCTCACATTATGCAGCAGCCCTTCAATGATTTTCAAGATGATACACTTTCACATAAACATGAATTAGAAATAGATAATAAAGGAGCTGAAGGTTCTCCTATTAATAGTATTTCTGATTTTCATCAAGCTGAAGAGTTAGTTTCTTTAGTTATGAATCATGAGGATTAGTTTTCTGTTGATCAAAAGTTCGTTGAAATCAATAAGGGTAGCTCTCAGCTTCCAGATTTGCAGATCAAGGGAAGCTGCAATTACCATGAGAAACAGGGTTTTCAGGAACCATCTAATCTCCAGCTAGAACATCAGGAGGACTCTCTTTCTCCTTATGTATCTTTTGTTTCAAATTTTGATGGAAACACCAATAATGATGAGGAAGAAGGTGATATTTTTCCAAATATGTTTCAAGATCATATTGCTGATAATTCTATGCAAGAATCTTCATCTCTGTTATTAGAATTTGATCCGGATATCCCCATATTTGACAAATATAGTGATGAGGAGGAAGATTTAAAAGTTTATGAGGATTTGTTGACTAATGAAATCTCATCTAGTTCTACTCTTCATCAAAGAGTTGATAAAAAAATGTATGTATGTTATGACTAATGACAGTTGTGAGTTTGTTTATAAAAATTCCAATAAAAATCTTTCTAGTTTTGACATATCTGCCAAAGAGGTCATTATTGGAGAGAGTAGTCAGCATTTTCTTCATGATATGTCTTTTAAGACTCATTTTTCATTGGATCATTATCAAGACAATGATATAGAAGATCAAGAACATATATTTTCTTCTCTCTTAAAAAACATCAATTGCAATAGGCCAGCACATCATATAGATGAATTCAAATCACAGCGATATGGTGAAGGGGAGCATAAAAGTTTATATCAACAGTCGAGCATGCATGTTTCTCCAACAGATATCGAGCAGCGTATATTCAACACTGAGACCAGTGAAGGCAGCCAGCAGCATTTCAATTCTCAGTTGGGACCACAAGAAGACTATCAAGGAAGACACCTATCTACAAACAAAGAGGCATTCATGGAAGGGCAGTCATTTTTCGTGAATCAGAATACTTCCGATCTTGATTTCAGAGACCCAGTGGCTGATTTGATAGAGTTATATATTTCAGATCCTCTAAAAGTTTCGGATTTCATTCATTCATCAATATCCACGAGTGAGTATGATTTTCTGAAAGCTTATTTATCACTGCTGATATGTTTCAGTTATTTTCTAGTAAGCAGTGATAGAGATAAAGTCATCACAGTTTTGAAGTTGCTCAAATGGCTATTATGGAAGTCTGCGTTTACCTGACCAAATTTCAGATTTGGTTAGCAATAGGGGTAGGTAGGAGAATAAGCTCTTCATACAAACAGATATATTATGTTCAATTGTTGATTTCTTAAATAAGCAGAGCAAGTTATAGGAAGGCTATAGACAGGCTACAAGCATGCCATAGGTTTGCAAGGAATCAGTTGTAAAGGCAACTCTTGAAAGGTGTTTAGAAGAAGATTGTATTTCTGACTCCATGCCCAATGGAACACTAGACTAGGTTATGTATTTTATTTGTCCAGGAAAGGCATCAGATCTGTGGTTCTTGGAACCTCACAGGGAGGATTCCATCCCTGAGTAGGAGCCAGATGTTATCTCCTCAAATGGTTTTGTAAATTTTAAAGCACTTTATTCATTGTGCTGAAATTGTCTAAACTATTTACTCATTTTTCTCTATCCATAAGCCTTTTCTTAAAAATAAATCCTTCATCAAGATCCCGTTGATCGTTTTTTGTCTATAGTATCTTCTGACCTGCATTCCAAAAATCTGAGAGAAAGTTACAGGTGCCAAAGATTATACAGGTCAGGAAAATGAAGCATATCATGGAGACAGAGCATGGCAACTCAATACAAATAAAAACCATTAATCTATGAATGCAGAGGAAAGTGATTTTCTCTTATTGCTCAAATTTGTTGGAAACGAGACATAAGATCTAAATGCAAAATGAAAATTCAGTTTGACAACTTTGGTAACAATTTTAAAGCCTGTGGTTTCGGCAGCTTGCGCAGGTCTCAAAAGGCGTTTTTAGCCACCAAAACCAAAACTTTCGGTGGCTTACCCTCCATGAATTTTTGCCTCTAAACCACCGAAATCACAGAGACTGGCAGAACGCTATTCTTTTTGCACAGATCTAAGTTTTGTTATTCCAATTGGCACAAGGATGGTTTCTGAGCGAAGGTTATAATTAAGGGCATCTATTTTAATGTTTTGTTCTAGTTTTGGGGATGCCAACAAGGTGAAAAAAGATCAAGTTTGTTGCCTATTTTTGGCAAAAAATGACTTGTCTGCCAAGGTGGCATTTTCAACCTCATCCATCATCCTATGAAGACTTGTTGCAGTTGTCGAAGATCATGAAGATTGATAGGATAATAGTTTGACCTATAAAATAGGATATTTTCCTAGTTTTATTCAAACTGTTTTAACTTTCTATTTTTAGCAAATTCGATCCAGTTTTATAGGATCTTGAACTATTTTGTAAAGGCTATAAAGCCTGTGACTTCTGTAGAACATGGGGGTTCAATTTTAGAGACTTTTTCACATATTGTAAGCTGAAGCTTCTCATTTTTAGATCCATAATACAAGCTTCTTTTGCCATTACTTGTTCAGATTTTCATCTTCTTGTCTATTCCATACTTGCACCACCTGAATGTCAAATTCATGTTAATTCTGTTTTTTTTTTATGTTTGATAACTGTCAACTTGTCAATACATCCATAAACTAGAATCTGCAAGTACTTTACTTGGTTTATCTCGCCATTCATATATACTTTGTGTGTGTGTTTCTGCTAGTAAATTAAGAGTTCTTCGTACATTCATTTATTTACAACTCTCTAAACAGTGATAGTTAAAAGGCTTGTCAATCTGGTTGTGTTTATGCATGTCTTGAGTGAATGAGGTTTTGATTTATTCATCTGACTTGATCCATTGAATGAATCATCGAAAGAATAGTTAAGTTACCAGGCATCTTCGAGCTACAACCTAGAAGAGTTTCCTGGAGTGATAACAAGAGAAACTGAGTTACAATAAGAATCACTATTTTTCCCAAATTCTCCTCCCCATACAATTACCAGCCAGTGTGTTTATATAGTTTTCACATAGGTAATGAATCCAAGGATTCGGTTTCCAGAAAGTTAATACAATATTCTAAAAATGAAAACCGTTCAACTCCTTGACTCAATTCCTAGAAATTGTTGAGCCCGTTATGAATGAATTTCGTAGAATATGATGAATCCGGTGACAGAATTGTTGGATTGCTTGTTGGTTGGATTCTATTCTGTTGATACCTCTGCGTGATCTCCATGTGAACCGTTTTATTGAATAAATTGTTTGTGTGTTAAATTATCACTTATATCATCTGCGTATAAGAGGATCCATGATGCATAGATCCGTGATTCCTCTTCACGTGGACCTGCATACAATGAACAAAAGAAGGAGCTAGTTACGGATGGATAATAATCAAACCAAAATGATTAAAACTTGGTTTTTTAAGAAAACAAAACATTTGTTTTATGGTTTGACTTTATGTTTTAATAAAGTTTAAAATATGTTTTTTTATAATTTATCTGTTTTATGTTATGACTTGTTTCATTTCTTTTTCTTTTCTTTTTTAATTAGTTTTAACTTTTTATGATAGTTATAATAAGTATTTAAAGTTAAATTCATTTTTATTAAAAGGATTGGTATATTAATTAAATAATAATAACCTTTTTAATATTTTATTAATTAATAGTTTTACATATTTATTTAACTTTTTATGATAGTTACAATAATTATTTAAAGTTAAACTAATTTTTATTAAAAGGTTTAGTATATTAATTAAATAATAATAACCTTTTTAATATCTTATTAATTAACCCCCACAACGGGTACATTACACGTCTCACAGCCTGGCCACAGGCTCGCCATTCACGCGTTTAGCTGATAACTGCAGCCACATGCCCGCTCCTACGCATATTCCCGCCATTTGCCCTGAGCTCACTTCCTTCGCCATGAGGTATCGTCGGCTACCTCCCCACGAGGATTTCCATGACCTGCCCTCCACGTCCACTGCTCATTATGATTAAAGACATCTACCCCTTTGCCCGTCCAGTACGTTGCTTGGATTCTGGTTTCAGAGTTAATTACAGTCGCGTGTGGAATGTCCAGTCTCTGGTGCATTCTGTAATTCATCTCTTAATCAGAGTTATGGTGATGATGCCTCACACATTTGATGATCAATGGCCCTGTCCTTTCGCCATCAATTTCCAAACTCGTACCTCTCGTAATCATGCCGAGATTTCTAATAGCCTCGTCTAGCGTCTCAACAGGTCGGTGGATGCTAGACTTATAGCCTTCCTCAGAAAAGGTTCAACTCACACCTCCATTCTGCTCGTTCTTCCTGGCTGCCTCTGTCTCTACTCTATTTCCCGTGAATTTTCGGTCTCCAGCTCTTTTAGTTCCGCTGTGAGCTCTCTATTCACCACCCGCTGGTATGCATTGTAATGGCTCCCCCTAAGAGAGTCTGGACCCGTCAAGATGCCCAAAAATTCAATGCTCAGCATCCTAGTAGTTCCTCCTCCTCTCCCCCAATTCGTCTGATGAGAGGCGTCGTGGAGAAAGCCCACAATTATCACTCCGCGATTCCTACCCAGGCGAAGGCCGAGATTCAGGACGTTGAGGAGGATTCCATGGTCTCCCATAGATGTGTTACAAATGATGAGATTCAGGAGGAATTTGCTGAGCTTGTTCCTGACCCTGGAAACACCAGAGGTAGAGAAACTCTCTATCAGAAAACCCTGGATATGCTCTAGTCGCACAAGCTGGTTTTAGGTAAAGCCTTGACCGACCACAATGAGGCGTAGGCAGAAATCTTAATGCAATTGGACGAGTTAATGGACATGCAGAAGCAGGTTCTTTTCAACCAGCAACATCTGGCTCGACGATTGGGGATCACTCTAGCTAAAGACCCTATGACCCAGCCTGTCCAACCTGATTATCACAGCTCTTAGTTATGCTTGACTCCTGGTTTTTTCAGGTTTTTAACTCTGTTAGTTTTTGTTTTGGCTCTCAGACAACTATGTTAGTTTTGGTTCTGTCCTTAGACTTATGGTTCTCTAGATAGCAGTAATTCTCTTATGATACCTTTCCATACTTTTAATGGGTCTGTTTTCTCCTTGAAGAGAGGATCCGGTAACAGCTTGACTCTGCATATTTTGCTACTTACATCTTTGTACATTTGGATTATGTTAATATAAGGATCTTCTAGTAGTTTACAAAAAAAAAATCTTATTAATTAATGGTTTTACATATTTGTTTAAATTTGAAACAATGTCAAAGACATATTATTAACTCGAGGTTTCAATTTGTATATGCGGATATTATGGAACCAACAAGAATCGTAAGAAAAAGGTAAATCAAGCCAGTGAACTAATAAGAAACATGCTATCAAACCCAGTGCGGAACTCAGAATTAGATGGAAGGTCGGATGAAGAGTCAGATGAAGGGTCGAATGGAGTACCAAAATACTTATCATTTGCACAATATTGCATTTAATACATTAAAATCAATCAATTAGGATTCTTTTACGTTTAATGGTTTAAATTGATAAAATAAAGTAAATGATAGCTTCATTAAACATAGATGTACTAAATTATAGGTGCATGAGCTAGGAAAGTAGCGAAAATGAAGTCATGAAAATGGACAATTTTCCAACCTCAACACTCGCCCACCATCCAAGTTGATATTTCCATAAAAAACGGTTTAGTATAGAACATTATGTTAGGCGCATCGTGTACTCCCAACGAAGTAGTTGCCTACAAGAAGCTCTTTCAAGAGTTCCATGATGTTTTTGCCTGGTCATATACTAAGATGCCTGGTCTTGACCCTACTATTGTTGAGCACCATATTGATACTTGGCCTGACATTGCCCCTGTTTGCCAAAAGCAACGACTCATTCACCCATCCAAACTTCTAGTATGAAGGCCGAAATTGAAAAATTGTGTCAATCCAGGTTCATTTACCCCATTGCTTACACCGCATGGGTGTCCAACCTAGTGTCGATTAACAAAAAATAGGGCACCATTCGTGTCTGTATTGATTTTCTTGATTTGAATCTAGCCTGTCCCAAAGACAACTTTCCTATGTATTTCATTGATAAGTCATTGATCCATGTGTGGGCCACGAGGTCATATCCTTCATGGATGGTTTCTCTGGCTACAATCAGATTCAGATCTGTAAAGAGGATCAGTATAAGACTTCCTTCACTGCTCCATGGGGCACCTTTTCCTATCGTGTCATGCCATTTGGTCTCAAAAATGTTGGAGCCACATTTCAGTGGGCCACGACCTTTTGCTTTCATGGCTTGGTCCATATTATCCTTATCTACTTGGATGACCTCAGAGCTCGATCCAAGAAACATTCCGACCACCCGGACAATCTACGAAAAGTATTTTTGGGTTGTTGTAAGTATAACATTCGCTTGAAACCCCTCAAGTGCATGTTTTTTCTTCCTACTGGCAGGTTATTGGGATTCATTGTTTCCCAGAAAGGGATCACTGTCGAACCTTTGAAGGTTCAAGCTATTCTTGACCTCCCATCCCCATGCACATTGCATCAATTTCAAAGCCTTCAAGGCAAGGCCAATTTTATACACCGCTCCGTTCCTAACTATGCTGCAAAAGTTCATGGTTTCCTTCACTTGCTTCAGACCAACGTTCCCTTCATTTGGGATGAACTGGAACAAGAGGATATTGATGCATTAAAACAAGCCTTGAATTCCTCTCCCTTAATTTCACCACCCGATTTCTCGAAGGATTTTATCCTTTATGTTTCGACATCTGAACATGCCATTTCTGGAGTGTTAGTCCAGGCAGATAGTGCTCGTCAAGAGCATGTCATATATTATGTGAGTCAGACATTTTCTATTCCACTATTGTGTTACCTCCATGAGGATAAAATGGCCCTTGATGTCGTCTTCTTGATTCAGAAATTACGCCATTACATTCTTATGAGTCCAACTACAGTTGTGGTAGACTACAACCCCATGGTCTATCTCTTGAACCGCCGTCTCATCCAAGGCCGCATGTCTAAATGGATCATTATCCTTCAAGCATACGACCTTGCATTTTTTATACCTAAGAGTACCAAGGCCATTGCACTGGCACATCTCATGACCAACTTACCCTCTTCGTCGATCTCCCCTCCAATCACAGATGACCTGCCTGATTCACAATTGTTTAACATTTCGTCGGATGACCCATGGTATACAGACATCCTCGTGTACCTTCGCATGTGAAGTTTTGACCTCAACTTACTCGCGATGATCGACGTCGCATTCGCCATCAAGCATCACGATACCTCCTGATCGACAATATCTTTTATCGGTGTGGCGTTGATACCATTTTGCGTCGATGCCTCACACACGATGAGGTGGAACAAGTCATGAATGACTATCATAATGGAGCCTATGGCGGCCATTTCTTTGGAATGGCCACCACCCAGAAATTTATCCGTGTCGGTTATTTCTGGCCCACCCTTTTTTCTGATTGCATCATGGCAGTCAATAACTGCCACAATTTCCAACTCTTTTCCCCCAATTCCAGGACCACTCCTGCGCCACTCCATCTAGTGATCACCGTCGTCCCTTCTATAAATAGGCCATCAATTTTATGGAGTGCAATCCCACCTCAGCAATTGGCCATAAATATATTGTTTTGGTTGTTGATTATTTCACTAAGTGGCCCGAGGCCATGCCCACATTTAACTTCCAAGCCAAGACCACGGCGCGATGCAGGGTCCCTAAACAACTCGTGTCCGACCATGGAAGACATTTCAAGACACTGTTTGGAAGGAGTTGTCCACCCTCTTGAAGTTTTAACACTAGTATGCCTCATCCTACTACCCGCAGGGGAACAACCAAGTTGAGGCTATCAACAAGATTCTGAGAATAATCCTTCAACGTACTGTGAACATGCACAATTCAAACTGACACCATTTGATTTTTCCGACATTTTGGGCCTATTGCACCTTTACCAAGAACTCCACAATTTTTACCCCTTTCCATTTGGTTCATGGCCTGGAGTTAGTTCTCCCTATTGAGTGCCAGATTTCCTCCTTACATATTGTTGTTGAACTTCTCCCTGATACCTCACCTCTTGAGCAACACTTACTCTTTTTGGAATAGGTGTATGAAGATCGTCGAGTGGCCTTACAGATAATCAAGGCTTCCAAACATCCCTCCAAATCCCATTATGATATGCGCGTCTATCCTCACACCTTCAAAGAAGGTCACCTTGTGCTTGTTTATGACCAAGCTCATCACAAGCATAGAAAAGGAAAGTTCGAAGCCATGTGGAAAGGCCCATACATTTTCCAAACTTGTCTCGGTAAGGGGGCATACATCCTCTCCAATTATGTATCTGAAATGATTTTACCCTTAACTCCCTCCAGACCCACTAGTTTGTGTTGTATAGTTTTCTTTATTTTTTGTTTTCCACTTTTTTCCTTTTGAGCCTTACAGTTTGCTTCCATGATTGACATCAGATGGATCTTGTTCCCCAAGTCTATGTCGGTTTCGCTTACGGTGCAATTCGTTGGTTTCCTAACCTCGCCTCAACAACTTTGGTATTGTATCCCCCCCCATACAAGTTTATCCATCTCAACGAAATGTGTATCGACACTACCACCAATAACCCAGATGCGTACGATGATGTGACCGGTATCTTGACTACTGCCCTTCAAATAGGCATAAGTCACATTCGTGTGTTTCTAGACTCCCAACTTCTTGTCTCCCAATTCAACAACTTTTACCAGGCGCGATCCTTTCCTTTTTAGAAATTTCCTGCGCACTAAACAATTGATTAGATAGTTTGAGTTCATTACATTCACCCATGTACCACGAAGTCATAATAGTGTTGAATACCAAATGGATAATGAAATTCTAGAATGGCATATCAATCACAGCATACAGGAAGTAAATCAAAAAAATGCATCATGATATCATTTTGCATTCACATGCACATATACATCATATAGGAATACAACATCATATAAAAGACTCATCATCATAATTATATAAAACAACAGTGCATCCACGTGCATATATATATATATCATCAAAATGTCATAGTGTTTATATCATAACATAAGCATCACTGCATAGAGGAGCCCCAATAGCTTCCTCTTCATAACAATACTAGCCGAGTACAAAAATTCCCCATGGTCATCACATTAGGGGGGAGTTTCATAAACTGCCTAGTCATATGATTCCTTTGCATCATCCTCATCCTCCTCCTCCTCCTCCTCCTCCTCCTCGTTTGAATCGGTATTGTCGTCAGACTCCTCCTCCTCGTCATCATAAGGGGCATCCCCCTGATACATGGATCTCACTGCCTTGAATTCCATAGCAATCCTCTACATAATCATTCTTCACTCTCGTAGACTATCGTAGCAGATTTTGATCAACTCCTAATCCAAATGCTGCCACCCATCATCCACCACCCCCTCTAGTAAGCAGTCGATCCCCACACGTAGTGACTCCAAATTTGTTGAATCACTCTGCTGTCGTATATTCCCATGGCTGAAGGATCCACTCCCTCCACCCGGCCCCTCTGCGCTCGGTACCCTGTTGGGGGCCTTGGCCCCACATTTGCATACAAAAGGAACTTATCAGTACCAACATTATATAAATCCTCTAGCTATCATGTATTCTATGAAGTACAAAAACATGGTACTAAATAAATAAATCGATACATACCATCCGGTCCTCATGCTTAGTCGAAAGGTTGTGGCAGCTTCACATCCCCTCTGTAGTCCATCCCTACATAAGGATAGTCCTCGATCACCATTGGCAGCTGTCGTCACTGTTATAGGTCAAATCTTCACTTCTCCGTCCCGTGATCACCTTGCCTAGTAGATCACACAAAAGGACACAAAGGATTGAAGAGATAGATTGCCTTGGATGATTTGCTGCTAGAAGTACACTCCTCACCTGAGAAAATACACTACTTTGCTCAAGGACAACCACCATACATCTCCCAAAATGTTGCAAATGTAGGTTGTAAAGCATAGAAGTTGCTTCTTGTACGCTACTCTTGTTGTATGAAACCCGCATACATCTTAAGATGAAATAAAAAATATATTAATTTGGCGAATTGGCATTAGTTGAAGTTGGTTCTGCAACTTCACCAACCTCCCAATTCAACCACCTCACAATCTAAACTTCCTACCTTGTCCCATAAATACAAGGAGGATCCATGAGAGGGGTTACTCAGAATGTTCATAAAATCTTGACAGAATACTTGGAGGACTGTTACACTGGAGGAATTCCCAAGTTAGAGTGAAGAGCAGGAGCCCAGGATCCGGTTGCATAAACATCACTACACGTTAGGTATATTGTACTGATTTCATGTTTCTTTGACAATAAAAAGGTCGAAACACCCTTCCTGTCCCAAATCAGATATCTATTGGATTGTATGTCTATTTGGCTTAATTCTTGATTATAATTGATGTTAAATTGCTTCATAATTTCATCATATGTTATATGGTCAAGATACACCAAGGAAGGTATCTTTTGTGTTGCAGGTTCATCAAGCAGAAGATCAAGCGAGAGATCAAGCGAAAGCTAGGACTAGCCATCGAAAAGAGGTATTTCTTTCAATCTCGATCTCTTTCTTTTGCAATAACTAAATGCAATATAATCAATGTGTTTACCTATCAAACCCTGCCCAGTTGGTAGTGTCCATCTCCTCACTATAAGGTAGAAATCTTGAACAACAGACTAGCGACCTCACTCGGGAGTAACCGTGTGTTCCACTGCTCTAGGAGACCTAGTTAGGTGTTTTTCCAGCCTTTTTTTTTTCAGTCTCTTTGATTGTCTAAGAGGCCTTGTAGGTCTGTGTTATTTTTCCTTTTGCTTGACTCTTCTCAGTTGACTATTGCAAAGCCTATTTGTGCCCTTCTAAGGCATGTACACTGGTTTAGCCTACTTACAGTAACGTTTTTTCCTGATGTACTGTACTTTGTCTACTACATAGTAGCATATTTTAGCTGATGTATGCTGCTTTGTCTACTACACAGTAGCGTATCTTTCCTAGTATACGCTTCTTTATGCATTGCACAGTAGTGTATTTTCCTATAGTGTCTAGTTTGCTATTAGGGTTTCATTTCCAAGCTTTTGGTTTCTTTTCCAGCCTGTTGCTTTGCTTCCCTCACTGACCCCTGAGACCTTCCTTGTCTCTGTTGAGTCTTGTTTTCCTCTCCGATGCCTCTTAGCTTGTTTTTGCTTGCTTGAGTCTTTGTTTAAGTGTCTTCACTGCCTTCTATCCCTTTTTGAAGTTCGTGCACTATTCTCTTTTTGACATAGCTGCACGCTTTGGCCCTAGTTGCTAGTTGCAGTCATACAAAGCCGCGTTATTATCGTTAGTTGTTTGTGGCGACATTAGCACGCTTTCTCTTTGTCTTATCCTTTCCATTAGGGTTTGAACTTGAAGTTTGAGTCCTTAGGGTTTCTTCTGAAAGGTTGCTTGGTTTAGATGCTTCTTGATTGTTTTTCAGTTTAGTCCAAGTGAGTCAAAGCCTCCTATTTAGTCTTCTTTCGAGTCTATGTGCTTGGTAAGGTCACTTGTTGGTTCACTTGCTTACTCCTTTACTTAGCTTAGTGTTTTCTTAGGGTTTTGATGCTTAGGAGCAGCCTATGAGGTCTTCCCTTCCCTTAAGAGCATTTCTTTTCCCTGTCTCTTTTACACTTTGTTTCCAAGTCTCAAGTTTTTCTTTTGCAAAAACTTGGTAAGTCAAGTCTTCCTCAGATCGTTTGATTTGTTTGTTTTGAACCATTTAGGTGTTAGTCTTACTCGCACTTCACTTTTGGGTCTTACTTGCACTTTTACAAGTTCTTTTTCTTTTATAATTATCAGCAAAAAGCAAAAAATTGTTTTAAGTAGCTTAGTAGTAAGGTCTATCATAGTTTTGAAGTAGCATAGTTTGCTTCGAAATATTAAAAGAAAATACAAAAAGATTTTGTTTTAAGTTTGCTTATCTTTAGTTTTGGAAAACAATGAATGAGAAAGTTTAGTGAAAGTTCTTTACTTTTATGTACTTTCCATTTCAGTCACAACCATGCCACACACTTCACTACAACCTTTGAGAAAGAACAACCATTTAAAAAGAAATCCTAATAAAATTAATTAGCAACATTTTTCTTTTTTAGGTATACACGACATCAACTACCTTAGGCTAGAGTTTCGAGCTTAAATCACCTCAAACTGCTCGAGACTAGCTTTATTATTCAACAATCATAGTACGACTATCTTTTAGGTAAATCCATCTGTATCAAAATCTCTTGGGAAACTCTACTAAAACCAGAGCTAATCACGAGGTAGTGTGAGACTAGAATTGTTGAGGATAACCCCTCACTTTATTTTCGAGCATAAACCAGAGTTGTCTCGCATACGGGGATCCTTTTGGATTTCGGGCTTTATTACCCTGCCCATGCGTTACGGCTATACTGACGACTGTCGCCCCAAGAATTTTCATACTTATGGTAGCCTTAATATCTTGACCATCTAGGACTCTACACAGGTGACGACGGAAGGCTATTTCTGTTGTACCTAGGACAGATGTGGGAGGAAACCCTCTACAGAAATTTGGGAAGGCGGTTTGGTGATTCAAACGCTTGCACCCAGATGACGTGTATGTGGACCCAGGGTAACTGTTCTTCATCCTTCGTTGGTTAGTTCTAGGCCCTAATCATCCCAGACTTCCCTCCGAAAGGCATCTGTTTTCCTGTTTTGGATTACCTTAGGACATTTTTAGTGGTGTGCTCTTTGTGCCGCTTGTTTTTTGGCCTTAGATATTTTTGGCCCGTTGAGTCGGAAACTATGGAAAGCATCCTGGTGAGCAACAATCAAGGGACCCGTGTTGAAGGGGCTCCTTGTGCTTTTCCATTCATTGGGAACATTGGTACTCCCTTAATGACTACCTTGAATCTTCTGGGATTCACTATAGGGCTACCGGTTTGGTTGTTTTCCACTCTGAATGCCTTGCATGCTCCTAATGCTTCTCAAGTACGCACCTCACATCAAGAGCATTAGAAACCTATGCCTACTTCGCCTAGTAACATCTTCTCCTCCTCCTTCTACTTCATGTAGTGAAAGTATTAATACTAGTAACCAGCAGTCTAAAAGGAATAAACGAAGGAAGAATGGGAAGAAGATGCCAAAGCAAGGGGGCAGCTACCCAGCCTCTGGAAGTCATGCTGGGGGCACCTACCCAACCTCTGGTGGTCATGTTGGGAAAATTCACCCAGCCTCTGAAGGTCATGCTAGGGGCACCTACCCAACCTCTGGTGGTCATGTTGGGAGAACTCATTCAGTCACTGGAAATCATACTGAACCTCGCCACCTAGCCTCTGAAGGTCATGCTGGGGGAACTCACCCAACCTCTAATGGTCATGTTGGGAGAACTTGCTCAATCACTTTAAATCATACTGAACTCACCCACCCAGCCTCTGAAGGTCATGCTAGGGGCACCTACCCAGCCTCTGGAGGTCATGCTGGGAGAAAACTTTCAATCACTGCAAATCATACTGAAAGCATGTATTCAACCACTGTTGCTCATGTTGAGGAGATGTCATTGATCACTGTTGGTCATATTAATCACAAGTCACCAGTTACTATGAGTCATACCAGAGACACTGAATCGGCCACTGCAAGTCATGCTGAGAACGTTGACATTGTTGACAAACCTAATAAACAAAAGCGTAAGTTCCCTTGTAAGTTTTGCGAGGGAGACCACCTGACCTATTTGTGCCTTGTACTTCCAGAAGTGCAAAGAGTGTGGTCCATAGTTCAAAATTCTTTTGCTTCTGAGCAACCAGCCACTGCAAGTCATTCTGGGGGCAAGCTGTCAGCCAATGCTAGTCATGCTGAGAGTACTGTTGTTATAAAGGAGTCTAAGCTTATAGGACGGAAGCCAAAGTTCCCTTGTAAACTTTGTAAGGGAGATCACCTTACTCACCTTTTCCCTGCTATTCCTGAGGTGCAGAGAGTGTGGTCCATGTCTAAAGGATCCTTTACTCCTGAATTGTCTATAGATTCCCAACAGCCAGATCAACCTTTGGTTGATGTAGTGGTTGAACCAATGCAATCTTTGGTCAACCCCACTCTTCCTTCGGAGAGTGAAGTGATCAAATCGATGCAATCTTCGATCGATCCCATCAGTCCCTTAGAGACTGATGCACCTGTCCCTGAAGTCTTCTGCATTACCAGTTCAGATGTTTCTGAAAATGGGGGCACTGCATCTATGTCGAGTGAACCCGTACCAAGCTCTAGGATCATTTCCTTTGATTGGAATAGTATAACTAGGCCTCGCCTTCCTTCTGCTACACCTTTCTAGATAAAGGTTGATATCGGAAACCATGCGGTTCATCGATGTATTGTAGATGAAGGAGCCTTTGTTAGTATATTATCCCCTTATGCTTGGAGAGATTTAGGTTTTCCTAACCTTGTTCCAGCTGTTAATTGGCCATTGACTTTCGATAAAAGACCTAGTGAACCGTTGGGATTCCTCCCTCAAGTACTTGTTACTTTGGGTGAAAAAGCAGTCTTAGTTTATTTTATGGTTTTAAAAGACCCTATGGATTTTGATATGATCCTTGGGCATGATTACGTATATACTATGCAAGCTGTGGTGTCTACGCTCTTTCGTGTGATGCATTTTCCTCACAACAGAAGCATTGTCACTATCGATCAACTTACATTTGTTGATCCCGCTTATTACCCAACTATAGAACAAGTGTATCCCTTGCTAGTAGGCACTACCATGTCACAATCAAATATTGTGGCATATTGTTCTTTGAGTCTAATTGCTACTGAGAAGAAGCCTCTAAATTCATGCTTACCTTCTAGGGATTGGGTCCTGACAATTGACCAGGTGATGAATGCATTTGAATGTTTAGATATGTGTTCTATCTGGGATGATATACTTCTTTCTGATGAATTTTTCCTAGAGTCTATAATGCAGTCTGCCATTCATTTGGACATTGATCCACTTATGAGCACTCTTCCACCTTTCCTTCGAGCTCATTAAAAACAGTAAGGAGGCTACGAGCATTCTTCCACCTTCACTTCGAGCTCGTTAAAAACAGTAAATAGGCTACGAGCATTTCTTCCACCTTCACTTCGAGCTCGTTAAAAATAGTAAGGAAGTTATGAGCATTCTTCTTATCTCCTTTGAGCTCATTAAAAACAGTAAGGAGGTCACGAGTTTACTTTTTCGGGCTCGTTAAAAATTTACGAAAAAGATTGTTATAGAGTTCTTTCACGCTCTTGTTAGACTCTTTAAATATGCGAAGATTTTCGAGTATAGTTTCCATTTCAGACTCATTAAAGGATTTGAAACGACATCTGCTTAGGTATAAGTTTAACCCTTTTCCGTACTTTTGCGGATTATTTATGAAAAAGGAATACTCTAGTCATGCGTGGCTAGAAGAGTCCTCCTCTCATTGTTTTATACTTTTTCGGGGGAGGGGACTAACTGTACGAAAAAGGACTTTTGGAGCCTCTCTTTAGGGTTTTCAGGCTCTCTAAACATGAAAACACCAAGCAAGCATTCACCTACTCGGGCTCGATGTGAAATCCACGAGAGGGTATATAGAGGATTATTTAAGTTTTTCAAACTCTATAAACAGGAAAACACCAGCGAGCATTAACCTACTTGGGCTCAATATTAAAATCCATAAGTAGGCGTATGGAGTTATTGTTTAAGTTTTTCAGACTCCTTAAAATTGAAAACACCGGCGAGCAAGAACAACTCTCGGCTCAATACTAAAATCCAGAGATCAGTATTATAGAGTATTCGTCTATCTCTTCTTCGAACTCTTTAAAAAATGAAGAAGGTCCTGAATCTTCCTTTCATGGGCTCGTTAAACTTATTACATGGTTAGACTTATTGAGTTTTCTATCTTTCTTGGACTCATTAAAACAACAAGAAGGCCATTCTTTTACCAAAAAGAATAAGGGATAAGAAAGGTATATCACATCTCTTTCAGTTTCAAAGATAGTTTCAGTCAATCATATCCTTGAACACAACACTTACTTGAGTTTTTCATGTCAGTTGGGTTTTAGTTTTTGGACTTAGGGTGAACCTGATCTCTGAGTTTGTACTCCCCTAGTGGGTTATTCTTCCAACCATATGGAGGGTTTGTTATGTCTCCTACATCGCAGACTTATATCATTTTCCCCTTCATGTTGAAAACTTCCTAAGTCACTTTGTGTCGTGCTCACTATTCAAGGATACAGCCTATGTCGGCCATTCTGCAGTTTACCTTGACTTCATGTGTCGGCCATCCTAGTTTCAGTTTGTTTCATCTTGTTACTCGTCCTAATCCACATCAGCTCATACCTGTGAGTGTTCCTCGTGTTGGATGATGGAGGATGCATTAATGCCTCTCTTCCAGCAGACTTCTTCCCATCGAATTCAACTCATTATGCTATGGGAACGAAGTTTAGAGTTTCGGTTAGTACCTTGGGGATTGCAGTCATTCGTGGTAGTTTCCCTCGCTGTTGAATAATGGGAATACATCAATGTCTCTTATTCAACAGGTTTTTCAAGTGTTCGACTTCAATTTCTCTTATTCACATTTTTTGGATCGTACTAGGTACCTTGTGCCCCATTATCATTATCGATGGAAGCCCTCGCGTATGTTAACGGTATACATCAATGACCGGTAATCAAACGATACACCCCATGTTCGACTTCAACTCATTTATTTACATGGATAGGGTTTGTACCTTGGGTTGTTTGGATGAAGACCTTGGGACTCAGATAGCATCACCATATTTATGTTATCACCCAAGCTATGCAAGACTGAGCCTCACTCATTTTGGCTCTTCATGAGACATAGATCCAACTTGTTGTTATTGCTATGATCTCTCTTTTGATATGGATCCATGCTCGTATTTCAGTGGCCATGCTCTATATATACATCTCCTAGTTATGTATCGAAGATCATGTTACACATCTATATGATGTCAAGATTGTAATTGCTCACTAACCTTGATCGTTGTTTCAGGTGTGTTTTGTGACTTGGTTCTGCGGTCTCTTATTCCTCCTCTAACTTGGAATTATAATGTATTTCGGCCATCGTTTCTCTCTGACCTCACACATTAGGGGGAATCTGTTATAGATCAAATCTGCACTTCTTCATCCCGTGATCACCTTGCCTAGTAGATCACACAAAAGGACACAAAGGATTGAAGAGCTAGATTTCCTTAGATGATTTGCTGCTAGAAGTACACTCCTCACCTGAAAAGATTACAGTTCTCCTGATTTTGTCACATGTACTCCCCTCTCTGCATAGAAGACCAGCGTACACCCTGAGAAAATACCATACTTTGCTCAAGGACAACCAGCGTACATCTCCCAAAATGTTGCAAACGCAGGTTGTAAAGCATAGAAGTTGCTTCCTGTACGCTACTTTTGTTGCATGAAACCCGCGTACATCTTAAGATGAAATAAAAAATATATTAATTTGACGAATTGGGATTAGTTGAAGTTGGTTCTGCAACTTCCCCAACCTCCTAATTCAACCACCTCTCGATCTAAACTGCCTACCTTATCCCATAAATACAAGGAGGATCCATGAGAGGGGTTACTCAGAATGTTCATAAAATCTTGAGAGAATACTTGGAGGACTGTTATGTTGGAGGAATTCCCAAGTTAGAGTGAAGAGCAGGATCCCAGGATCCGGTTGCAGAAACATCTCTACATGTCAGGTATATTGTACTGATTTCATGTTTCTTTGACAATAAAAAGGTCGAAACACCCTTCCTGTCCCAAATCAGATATCTATTGGATGGTATGTCGATTTGGCTTAATTCTTGATTATAATTGATGTTAAATTGCTTCATAATTTCATCATATGTTATATGGTCAAGATACGTTGAGGAAGGTATCTTTTGTGTTGCATGTTCGTCAAGCAGAAGATCAAGCAAGAGATCAAGCGAAAGACCAAGTGAAATCTAGGACCAACCGTCGAAAAGAGGTATTTCTTTCAATCTTGATCTCTTTCTTTTGCAATAACTAAATGCAATATAATCAATGTGTTTACCTGTCAAACCCCGCCTAGTTGGTAGTGTCCATCTCCTCACTATAAGGTAGAAATCTTGAACAACAGTCACTGTGTAAACAACTCTCATGTAAAGAACTGACCCACCAGTCCCCCATCGCCGCGAGTCATCATCTTTCCCCATCGCCGCTTCCTTGGCTCAGTGGGACCACCGTCACGTACTGCTCTGTGCGGCCGTAGTGTCGGAACCCGATCAAAGAAAAACGAACACACAAATGAAGGGAAACAAAAATCCCCTCTAGTACGACTCATCTCGCTTAGCTCTCACCGAACCAACATCAGATACATATGCCCCCAGCCAAAGTATGTCCCCGCCAGGGACTGCTCCACTAACATCATCTAGCCATTAGACACCCTGTGGGGCGCTTTGAACCCAAAACCCGCACTACCAATGCTGCTATGGCCCATGTATCCGAACTCTCTATGTCACATATCAGTACAACATTGTCATTTACATAGGATGACACGTAATAGTGCCGATCTAGTAGATCCTCCATCGAGACATCACTAGGATTCCTTGGTTTTGTGTCTGCAATAACACCCAACCGCAACAGCACCTTCAGAAAGTACATGTCTGTCAATGTAATATCCATTCGCTACCCCTGTATCACAAATGCCCCCATGTTAGCATCCCAAAACTCCACTAACTTTTTCAGTAGTAACTTTGTCTTACGCATAGGAGACACCCTGGAAAATTTCAGCAACCCATACTGAGACAAAGTCTCTTGTACCTCCTAATTGTCATTGATGTCATCCAGCAACCTCCCAATCTCCCTCTCTCGCTAGTTCACCCTCGGCATCCTGTAGACACATGTCAAAACCCCCAATCAGTAGCGCGCAACACAACAAGGTCCCCTCCAGGGCCACAACGCCACTATTGGGCAGAAAAGCATGCTCAGAGTGAGCGCACCTTTCTTCCTGATAGGTGTGATTTGGAGTGAGATTTCCCCCTCGAAAATCATGCTCCTAGAGCGTGTCTGTTTGACACACAGCCGCGCTCAAAGCATTCTTTCCCAAAGGAAGGCGCACTCGAGGAGTGAACCCGTTTGGCCAACAACCACGCTCGGAGCACACTTTTCCCAGAGGAAGGCACGCTCCACTAGTGTGCCTGTTTGGGAAACAACCACGCTCAGGGCATGCCTATTCCTTTGAAAAGCATGCTCCGATGCTTGTGTGATGTTGCCAAGCTCACTGGTGCTCCATAGAGGACCACATCCCATAAACCAACCATGAAAAATGGAAGGAATAACGTTAGGAGTTACTTGCAAGTCACAAAAGTTGATTCCACTGGACAGATTGAGAGAAATCACAAATTTCTTTTATGGGTCCCTCCATAATCCTCCCATTTCAAATAGTGAAAATGACATGTGGAAGGTAGGCTCCCTTCCTATTTATATCCCATTTTGGCATCTTTTCTCTCTTTGACAATTCTGGAGTCCTCCGATCTCCATTTTTCACGTTGTTCGCACCTTCATATTCAAAATTTTGTTCCCGTGATGATGCTTGAGATCATTTCTCGCACTCACTTACCCTTTTTTCTACCGTTTTTATCACGTTCAACCACCTCAATTTGCATGCCACCATGTACGCTAATGATTCTCGGTACATTTTTATTGTTTTCTTTATCTCTTCCCATTCACGATCCCTTTGCTCCATCCATAATGCAGTTATTGCGTTATTTTTCTACAATTCATTTCCCCACAAAGGAGTCTTCACCAATGTTCCCCCTTGACCTTTTTTATTGGTCCACTCTTCTTTAGACCTTACTTTGAACACTTCCTCCTTGCTTGACTTTCCCATTTGTTTGGTATATTTTTACCCCTTTTTTCGGGCTGAAAAACGCCTTTTACGAAAAAGGTCCTTAGGGAGTTTCCATTAAGCTCTTTTCTAACTCCTTAAAGAATGAAAAGATCACCGAGCAATCTTACTTCCTTTCATGCTCGTTAAAGTATATGAAAGGACGTCTATCTGGTATAATTTTAACCCTTTTCTAGACTTGGTAGACTAATTACGAAAAATGAATACTCTAGTCACATTGGCTAGAAGAGTTCTCCATTGCATACTTTTATGATTTTTCAGGATTTTGGGACTAACACATGAAAAAGAACCCCCCTAGAGTCTTCTTATTGCTTTCAGACTCTCTAAAATTGAAAGCGACCACGATCATTCACTGTCCTGGGATTGTATAAATCCACACGATGGTATCTCCTTACATTTCAGAGTCTTCTTATCACTTTCAAACTCCTTAAAATTGAAAGTGCCACGGGCATTTATTGTCCTAGGCTCATACAAATACACATGACAGTATTATCTCGAGCACACTTCTATTCCTTCTTTGAGCTCCTTAAAACATGGAGAAGGCCCAAACAGTGCCTCTCGGTGCCTCAACTAATCACACATGGTCCTTACATTATGGCAGCATCCCCAATATGGTCTCCTTTGTTTAGAGTATTCTGTGATGTGTCACCCTTGGAGTCTCCTGATATCACTCATCAGTTTCCCCCCTGAGTCTCCCCCCTTCAAGTCACACTCCCTGATCCCTCAAGCTATGATCTCCTTCCCCTGAGGTTAGTGTAATATGTTGCAAGGTCAACCCTACCATCATACTCTGAATAAAGGAAGTATGCGTCACATCCCTCTGTGACCCTCTTACCCCCCTAGTTTGTCAGTCTCACATCCAGTACTATCACCTCTTGGTTGTACACCTCACGCTTCTATCAAGGAAAGATCATTTTCTTGGTAGTTGCAGGTCTCCCTCTATTGACGTCAACACATCTATTCCAGAGGATATATCCAGAGGCCCTTGTACCTTGGACTCATCTCTATCAGTGGTGACTGCCTACAAACCATCTGAGAGGATTCCTTAGTGCCTCTTAGCATGGATGTTTATCATGTGCTCGAATTCAACTCCATTATCACATGGATGAGACTCTTGTAGGGTATTGGTCCCATCAGTTATTGGTCGAATACCCCCTATGTCCCCTAAATCTAGAACATTGGTGAGTCTATTTGGAACCCCCAATTGTATGTTCGTATGGATATCCGGGCTGCGTTGGTGACAGTGTTTGGAATCCTTCAATTCTATGCTTCCTTGAGTATCTAGTTCAGTTACAGTCCATGGTACCTTTTGTTAAGATTCAATATGCTAAGACATAAAATAGCAGCATTACATTCCATTTCACAATAATAGCATATACAGGATCACTGAAGAAACAACAAGCATAGCATAAACACAAGAGACAGAGATTTATCCTGGGAAACCCTCATGGGGTAGAAAACCCAGCAAAGCTTCCTCAATATAGATGACTAGCAATATACAAAGATGAAACCCTGAGACATGATCTCCTCCTCCACAATAGCAGACCTCTCCTCCACAAGTGCGCTATCCTCAAGTGTGTGAGTGTGTCAAATGAGGAACACACCTCCTCTATTTATACACTACACTGACATGTATTTTACACAGGTACACGTAGGCTCGTATTTAACCAATGGGTTAAATACCCCACTACAACTAACTGGGCCGACCCCTCTAGGGTGGTCTAATAACCCTTTGACCCACATGACACATACAGGGCCGACCCCCACTAGGAAAGTCTAATAACCCAAGTTACCACATTCTGACGGAGGAATAAACATCTCCGGATATACAATAAGATCTTCACGGAGGAATGAAACATCTCCGGAATAATAAAGTACAAATATAATATTCTTTGAAGTTACAATATCTCAACACTCCCCCTTAACGAGAAGGATATTATAACAGCATCTGCACGAGCAAGGAGTCATCAACATCATACATGATACATCTATAAATCATTGGAAGATTTCTCAACATCATCAGTAACTCAAGCAGTTACTGGAACATCTTCAATATTGGAACATCGACATCTTCAGTATTGAGTCTTTATCTTCTGTAGCACTTGAACAGCTACAACAATATCATCATCTGGATCCTCACGATTATCGTCATCACACGATCATCAGCATCGTCATCTCACGATCATTAGCATCATCATCACACGATCATCAGCATCGTCATCTCACGATCATCAGCATCGTCATCACCCGATCATCAGCATCGTCATCACACGATCATCAGCGTCGTCATCACACGATCATCAGCATCGTCATCACACGATCATCAACATCGTCATCACACGATCATCAACATCGTCATCACACGATCATTAGCATCGTCATCTCACGATCATTAGCATCGTCATCACACGATCATCAGCATCGTCATCACACGATCATCAACATCGTCATCACACGATCATTAGCATCGTCATCTCACGATCATTAGCATCGTCATCACACGATCATCAGCATCGTCATCTCACGATCATCAGCATCGTCATCAATACAGGTATCCATAACAATACAAGTATCCACATCATTAGTACAAGTATTCATGCCAATACAAGTATACATATCATCAATACAAGTATCCATACTGATACAAGTAACCATGTCATCAATACATGTATCCTATCGATACAGGTAACCACATCATCAATACAAGTATCCTACCGATACAAGTAACCACATCATCAATACAAGTATCCTACCGATATAAGTAACTACATCATCAATACAAGTATCCTACCGATACAAGTAACCACATCATCAATACAAGTATCCATACCGATACAAGTAACTACATCATCAATACAAGTATCCATACCGATACAAGTAACCACATCATCATAAAAAAAAATCACTTTCTCGAAGACCATTCGTCTACGAATCAATTTAGGGACCAAATTCCGGGGATGATACAATCCCCACTTCTCGGAGACCACACGTCTACGGATCAATTCAGGGACCAAAGTCCGGGGATGATACAATACCCACTTCTCGGAGACCACACGTCTACGGATCAATTCAGGGACCGAAGTCCGGGGATGATACAATCCCCACTTCTCGGAGACCACACGTCTACAGATCAATTCAGGGACCAAAGTCCGGGGATGATACAATCCCCACTTCTCGTAGACCACACGTCTACGGATCAATTCAGGGACCGAATTCCGGGGATGATACAATCCCCACTTCTCGGAGACCACACGTCTACGGATCAATTCAGGGACCAAAGTCCGGGGATGATACAATCCCCACTTCTCGGAGACCACACGTCAACGGATCAATTCAGGGACCGAAGTCCGGGGATGATACAATCCCCACTTCTCGGAGACCATACGTCTACGGCTCTCTTTAGGACTGAAAGTCCAGGGATGATCCAATCCCCTCAACTGTCCACTAAGGACTTCATTCTCGGAGACCTCACGTCTACGGCTCTTTTTAGGACTGAAAGTCCAGGGATGATCCAATCCCCTCAACTGTCCACTAAGGACTTCATTCTCAGAGACTTCATGTCTACGGCTCTCTTTAGGACTGAAAGTCCAGGGATGATCCAATCCCCTCAACTGTCCACTAAGGACTTCATTCTCGGAGACTTCACGTCTACGACTCTCTTTAGGACTGAAAGTCCAGGGATGATCCAATCCCCTCAACTGTCCAATAAGGACTTCATTCTCGGAGACCTCACGTCTACGGCTCTCTTTAGGAATGAAAGTACAGGGATGATCCAATCCCCTCAACTGTCCACTAAGGACTTCATTCTCGGAGGATTCACGTCTACGGCTCTCTTTAGGACTGAAAGTCCAGGGATGATCCAATCCCCTCAACTGTCCACTAAGGACTTCATTCTCGGAGACTTCACGTCTACGACTCTCTTTAGGACTGAAAGTCCAAGGATGATCCAATCCCCTCAACTGTCCAATAAGGACTTCATTCTCGGAGACCTCACGTCTACGGCTCTCTTTAGGACTGAAATTCCAGGGATGATCCAATCCCCTCAACTGTCCACTAAGGACTTCATTCTCGGAGAATTCACGTCTACGGCTCTCTTTAGGACTGAAAGTCCAGGGATGATCCAATCCCCTCAACTGTCCAATAAGGACTTCATTCTCGGAGACCTCACGTCTACGGCTCTCTTTAGGACTGACAGTCCAGGGATGATCCAATCCCCTCAACTGTCCACTAAGGACTTCATTCTCAGAGAATTCACGTCTACGGCTCTCTTTAGAACATTTGTTCAAGGATGATACAATCCCCACATGTATTCTCATCAATACAAGTACAAGTATCCTCAACCATACAAGTACATTAATCAATACATGTGTCATCAAAAGTGTGTATTCTTACCAATACATCTTATCATCAAAAGCATGTATTCTCACCAATACATCTATCATCAAAAGCATGTATAAGTAAAACTAAGTATTCTAAGTATAAGAGTCCTAAATCTAAATATTTCTAAGTATCTAGGTGTGGAGAACAGGTTACCTCATCATCGACCTTGTTGTTCGATGAGACAAACTCATCATCAGTGACTATACTACTCCCCCTTTCGAGGAGGGTCCTTTTGAACTACACCAAGCTTGTCTCGGAAGTATTCATTTCACTCGAGACAGAGGTTTGGTTAGTATGTTGGTAACTTCTTCACTTGAGGTAAAGGTTTGGTTAGTACAATGGTAACTTGTTACAAATTCAAACTTTATAGTTCCTTTCCGCGTCATGTCTTATTTGTTCCCTATGTTCTTTGACTTATCATGGAACACTAGATTCTATGTCATCTTGATACAACCCTAATTATCACATAGGATCTCAGTTGGTTCTATCTCTAAGTCAAACAATCCTAAAGCCAAACTTCTTCACAACTAGCAGAGCAAGCAGCCATATATTCTGCTTGTGCTGAGAGCCACACTAGACTGCTTCCAGCTAAACCACGATATCATGGCTAATCCCAGACAATAACATCCTCTCGATGTGTTCTTCCTGTCTGATACACTTCCTGCCCAATCAGAATCTGAATAACCATCTGAAGTCATGATCTTCAAGATAGCATAGATCAAATTCTATCATGTCCTTTATGTGCCTCATCACATGCTTTGCAACTATCAGGTGAACACATCTAGTTTCCACTAGATACTGACTCAAGGTGTTCACAACAAAGCATATATCTAATCTAGTATATGTTAGATACATCAATGACCCAATAATTTGACTGTACAGAGTTATATCCACTAACTCTGATGAGTCATCCCCTAACAGCTTCAAGTTGGAATCCATAAGAGTGGCCATTCCAACACCTCAAGTTCTTTTAATATTTCTCAGCATACTTTCCTTGGTTGAGAAATATTCCTTCTGAGCCTTGTCATACTTCCAGACCTAGGAAGTAAAGCATCAATTTGAGATCTTTCATTTTCATTTCTGCATTGAATGATCTTCTGTATATCTATCTGTGCCATCTCTCATTAGATGGGTCTACTGATATGAGCCTCAATATCATTCGAACTCTGTGGTGAGTTCCTTCTTGCATCCATGTCATCCGTGTATAGAAATCATATTCAACCTTGTAGCAAAGGTTGAGATCCACATCACCCATGGTGATCATTAATCTTATCAATTTATTATCGATCCTGGGAACCCATACAAAACCTGATTCACATTTCTTCTTTAATTACACCATTAAGAGAATGGTCTTATCTAGCCACTTGGAGCAAACATTTCATCATGATTCTCTTCCTCTTTCTAGGAGAATCTTCTAGCCACAAGCCTTCTATAGTGTGTTTGAATTGTAAATCTTTTGTTGATCATCCATCGCTTGTTCAGTGTTCATCATTCATCATGATCTTTCCTACAAATCAAAATTAAGTATATGATTAGTAATACTTCATAATCATCAAATCATATTGTCATGATAACCTATTATGCATACAAATATTATTTACATAGTTATGCAACTATTTTGACCAATACTTTGGCACAACACTTTTCCATATTCTGTATGCATACA
This sequence comes from Larix kaempferi, assembly GCA_027924585.1. Classification (NCBI taxonomy): domain Eukaryota; kingdom Viridiplantae; phylum Streptophyta; class Pinopsida; order Pinales; family Pinaceae; genus Larix; species Larix kaempferi. The sequence continues at coordinate 2,107,035 of BSBM01000579.1, read as the reverse complement.
GTGGCTATCTAGATGCCTTCCATCTCTACCAGAACATACTATCGAGAGTGTGCACATCTCTCAGCATGTCAACAAAGAGGTTTCATTCTAGACAAGCAACAATGGAATGTTTGTCCAACTTACCAATCATATGCATATTAGTAGTATACTGTTCAATGCTCTATGAATGTTTACACTCAGCATCATATATTCTAAGAATACAAATATGCATACAAACAATATCATTTACTATTTCAAATAACAACTCAAATACTTATCTTTTATGTTTGTGTGGTTGCTTCCCGCTTGATCTTCTATATGTCTTTTGAGCTTCTATTCATTCTATACCACTGTGCATGCTCAAATGTGCACTAGTGTCATCATCATGATCTCATACACAAACATACATTCAATGTTATCAAAACATTATAGTTCTAAATAATCTTGAAGATGTATAATCATGATTATAGATAATATTGAAGGTTTCAGGGAAGTCTTCCTTTACTTATGCATATTCTTGTTTGATCTAGTTAGTTAAATAATCAACCAAGATAAGAGACATGATATGCATAAACCCTTGATTACTAACTTTATGAATAAGCATAACCAATCATACCAAGTATACTTATATAAGGGATCCTAATCACAAGGTAAGATTCTAACATGACATAGGAAAACATACCTGGATTAGTATACCTACTTAGTTATGTGCAACATACCTAAACAATCTCTTCATTGATTTAGAGATACTGAGCTAGAACTTGCATGTCTCATAGGTTAAGCATAATACAACAAGGTCATACATACCTCGTAAGTAGAACAAAGATTATGGATGAGTCTTTGTCTTCATGTTTTCATGGTCATGGAACCTGATTTGTCTTTTGTGATGTACCTGTATCTTGTTAGCAGACAACATTAACCTCACACAACATCATAATGAATTAGTACAATCATATAGCCCTAATCAATGAATGTCTTTGATCATTCACATGCATTCATACTGTTACTAGGGTGATAAGACAATTCTAACATTAATCAAGATTGTACTAATAAATAATATGAAGACAAACACATCATGAACTTAATCAAGAATTAGATTTCAAGACATACCTGAGCCTCCTTAAGTCATACCTATCGAGACTTCTTGTAGTCTTCTTATGTAAGGCCTTAGCCTCAACTGCCCTTGAAACTTGATCTGGAGCTTGATTAGGGTTTTCTAGAGAAACCCCTAAAAATTCAATCTTTGACTTTCATACTTCTGAATGGATGAAAGAATATGTTTTGCTGAGCTGAACAAACTAGCATACTTCAATTTTGGAATTTCCAAAATTTGACCCCTCAAAATTGCCTTTGAAACTTCTGGATCTTCTCGACAGGATCCCGAACTAGGGTTTGATGAAGCCCACCCTTCTGCCCAAACAAAAGGTTCGATCCAAGGCTCTAAACTCTTATTTTTCTGAGGAGCTTCCAGCCGTGGTTACAGACTTTAAAAATTCCAACTTTTGCTGAAGCCCTAATTTTCCATCTTTCCGATCAAAATCCCGAACTGGGGTTTGATCAAGCCCGGTCTTCCACCCAACCAAAAAATTAGATCTTGGTCTCTAAATTTCGATTTTCCTGAGTAGCATTCAGCCGTGGACTCCGATTCCAAAAATTCTAACTTTCTCCGAAACCCTAAATTCCGGAAGCCATGAATAAAGGTGCTCCAAAAATAATTCTGTTTTGATAGAAATATGCACCTGATTGTTTCTGCTATAACTCTGAAATTTTTGCTCCACAGGGTCTGAAACCCTTTTTCTGCAGTAGCCTGACCTGTCATCTTTCCATCCTGACAGGTCTGACCTCAATTGGGTTTTCTGAGAGAGAGTTATGCCAAGTGTCGCAACATGACCTGTTTATGGGATAAAACAGGAGAGCGAACTTGTACGGCATGCCACGTGTTATTGTTTGAACTTCGACCTCTGAAAACTTTTTCTGAGATATCTCGACCTGTTATATTTCCATCCTGATAGGTCTGACCTCAATTGGACTCTCTGAGAGAGATTTATTCCAAGTGTCGCAACGTGACCTGTTTATGGGATAAACCAGGAGAGCGAACTTGTACGGCATGCCACGTGTCACTGGTTCACCTTCGGCCTCTGAAAAAGTTTCTTGAGATAGTACAGTCTGTGTACTACCTGTCACGTTTTATGAAATTTCATTTGGAGCTTCCTAGCCCAATTTATGACCTTTTTTCCAAGGTCACCTGATTTTGACTGAGATCTGGAAGAGGCAGAAACCCTAACTTGTACTGATCATAAATCACAAAGTACAACGAATCTGAGGATGCCCTTTGGACACAAGGTACCTGGGGATGTTATATTCGACCTGTAAACTTTTTAGACCCTGAACCTTCTCCAAAATGGAGTTATAGCGAAAGTGCCACGATTACTAGTTTTTGCTATGTAAAACCCTAACCTTCAAATTGTCGTAAGTAAAGCAAGTGTCGTAAGTGCCATACCTTGTCTTCCTTCAGGTTAGATCTGATACCATGTTAAGATTCAATATGCTAAGACATAAAATAGCAGCATTACATTCCATTTCACAATAATAACATATACAGGATCACTGAAGAAACAACAAGCATAGCATAAACACAAGAGACAGAGATTTATCCTGGGAAACCCTCATGAGGTAGAAAACCCAGCAAAGCTTCCTCAATATAGATGACCATCAATATACAAAGATGAAACCCTGAGACATGATCTCCTCCTCCACAATAGCAGACCTCTCCTCCACAAGTGCGCTATCCTCAAGTGTGTGAGTGTGTCAAATGAGGAACACACCTCCTCTATTTATACACTACACTGACATGTATTTTACACAGGTACACGTAGGCTCGTATTTAACCAATGGGTTAAATACCCCACTACAACTAACTGGGCTGACCCCTCTAGGGTGGTCTAATAACCCTTTGACCCACATGACACATACAGGGCCGACCCCCACTAGGGAAGTCTAATAACCCGAGTTACCACATTCTGACGGAGGAATAAACATCTCCGGATATACAATAAGATCTTCACGGAGGAATGAAACATCTCCGGAATAATAAAGTACAAATATAATATTCTTTGAAGTTACAATATCTCAACACCTTTGAGATTCTGACTCTCAGTCATTGAGTCCATATAGTTTTTGGACACCTTCATATCCACCAGAGCATCAGTTGTTATGGTACCGCATTAAGGAGGGATTCCACTGTTTCCAGTTCTAGTTCTTTAGATCAGTTATGGTTGGACCATGAGTATGTCCCAGATTTGTGTCCCCTCTAGACCATTATGATGTACACAACAATTCTCTATGTATTTTTCAGGTCCCCTTTAACCCTCACCATTATTTGTATATCTTTATACGAGCATGGGTATGCCCACCTCGTCCATATATTTGTGATTATATGTTCCTCATCCATTATTGAGGTGATGTATTTACAATGATATCCCTTGCAGTTTGTATGAGGCATGTGTTCCAATCTCCAACTAGTTTCTACTCTACGCCATCATAGTGCTCACACCCATGGAAAAATTTAGAACATATTATGTCTATCGACCATACAATGAGCTCCTTCCCTCACACATCAGGAGGCTATCTGTTAACACCCAAAAATTGTTCACCTAGATCATCCCCCTAGTCACATAACCCATTTATCCCTTTTTCCTACATTTTTTGCCTCCAAAAATCCAAAAATACCTAATTTGGTAACCAAATAGGAAAAAAATCATTATTTCCCTCATCAATTAATGAAAATCCTCCAGAAAGGGATAAAATCCCCCAAAAAGGGTCAAAATCGCCAAAAAAGAAAAAGTAAAAGGGGAAATAGTCAAAATAAAGTAAAAAGGAGGGAAACCATCAAATAACACTGGCCAATACTAGTGGCTTCCTAATAACATGGGACAATACACTACCACCCAAAATTACTATAAAAGGTGGTGTAGGCCACCCATTCCAGATCCAACATTCACTCTTCTTACCTTTATGTTGCTGAAATTCCCATTGAAACCCTAGCTTCCCTTTGAGCTTTTGTTTCCCCATTTTGGTTGAGTTTCGGCCACCATTAGATCATTTGGAGAAGAGCAAGGAACCTTGGAGACCCAGAGCACCACTCTTAGTACGACTGCGAGGACCCCCATCTACTCACCTTTTGAGGTAAACATCCATTGTAAATCATTTTTTACAATACAATACAAAATGAACATTTGATTCATGGGTTCTTGTTTATTTGTTATTTTACTGCAGCAATCATTTAGTTTAGATGTTTTTACTTTTATTTTGCACTCACACACTATCCATTCATGAGCTTCTACTAAGGGTTCCATAACCCTTAGTAGGTTCCCTTTTGTACTAGTCGGTGTGAAAACATTAACCACAAAAAGTTTTACCTTTAGGCCACATAAGTACTTGGCCATTAATAAATTCAACTTGAAATCCTTTCTCATCTAAGGCTGAGATGGAAAGTAGGTTCTTGTTAAGTCCTAGTACATATAGGACATATTTCATCTTAATATGCTTTCCTGATTCAATCTTGTAAGAAGCTTCTCCTACCCCTTTTATGGGATATTGGTAATCGTCTCCAAGTTTTACCATGTGAGGTGATTCCGTTCCTCTCAAGTTGTTGAGAGAATCCTTGAAACCTATCATGTGCTTTGAAGCACCACTATCAACAAACTAATCATTATTTCCAAGAGAAATAATACCCGTGAGTGATGAAATCAGATCATACTCTTCATCATTTGAAGAATATTCCCTTGCTTTCTTCTTTACTTGTTCAACATCCTCTGCAACATGAGCAAAATGCCTCTTCTGATTTCCTTTCTTGTTGTTTCCTTTCTTCATGGGACAATTTCTTGCAATGTGTCCCATCTCATCACAATTGTAGCATTTGAATTTTGAGTAGTCTTTGGGAGGTCTTTGATTCTTGTGAAATATTCTAGACTTATGAGAATGATCTTCTTTCTTATTCCTCTTTCATGTATGAGATGCCTAGGCTTGATTATCTTCTTCACCTAACTTCTCTTTTCTAGCTTCAATCCTTGCTTCTTCCTGAGTGCAAGTTTCCCAAAGTGCACTGAATCTTATAAGTTTCTTTCTAGAACACATTCCTTGGATAAATGACCACCATGATCTTGGAAGACCATTCGAGGTGGTCATTAAAAGTTATTCATTCTCAACATGGTCTCCAATAGCTTCTAGTTGATCTCTGATATGGGAGACCCTTGTGAAATAATATTGCATGCTTTCACAACTTTGCATCTTCACACCCTTGAGTTGAGTTCTCAAGGTCATCTATCTTTCCTTCAAACAATCTCTTCAGTGCATCAAACATCTCTTTCAGATTTTGTAGAGATGAGTTGTGGGGGATCAAGTGATCCTTGATGTAATCAACAATGATCCTCTTAGCCTTAATCAAGTTCTTCTTGTGCTTGGATTTATCTTCATCTCCCTATGGTTCTACAAATTCTTCTTTGATATAATTATCCAACTCATTCTCTTCTAGAATGAGCATCACTCTATACTTCCAAGCACAAAAGTTATCTTCTCGTTCAAGCTTATCCTCAAGCTTGGTATGGTTTGTCATCTTGATAAAATGAGAACCTCAAATGGAAATAGATATAGTAAGAATTTCCAAATGAGATGCTCCAACCAAGTGTTTGCTTCACTGTCTTCTTGATATTTGACTTTAGGATGACCTAGGGTTTGTCATAGAAACCCTAAATTTTCAACTTCAGGGTCTTGAAAAAATGAGTGGAGGAAAAGATGTGCCTCCCTAAGGTGAGTTGAGTAAAGGTATTTTTTCTCCAAAATTGTGGACAGAACTTACAAAAAATTGATGGCCTAGTTTTCTCGAGCTACAGTGGTAGGCCCAAAAATGAAATTTCTCTTATCTGAATTCTTCCTCTATAGAACAATGTGCCCTAATAGGGAAAGTTTCCTTGATCTCCTTTTTAATCGAAACTATGGTGAAAATCGTTCGGAAAGAGAAACCCTAGTTTTCACTTCCGACAGTTGCAACTGCACAATGTTTTCTTTCAAGCTAGCTCCGATACCATGTTAGAATTTTAAATGAAATGACATAAAGGATCAATACAAGATAAACAAGCACAACATAGACAATAGAACACAACAATTTATCCCGGGAAACCCTTGTGGGGCAAAAAACCTAGCAAAACGTCTTCAATATAGATTTGTCAGAAAGTGCAATGTCAATCCCCATGCAATAACCCAAAACAAGAAGTATTCAATAGAAGCTACTCTCCTTGAATCTATCGCTCTACTCATGCAAAATTGATGAGTGAGTGAGATGACTAAATGAGGAGGGAAATCCTCCTATTTATACTAATTAATTAATTGACCTTTTCCCTAACATGGTCAACTTTAACTCTCAAACATAGCTGACTTGTCAATTACACAATAAAATATTATTTTCCGGATTCTTCTAGGCCGACATAACTCTTAGAGTTTACATTGACTCTTTCAATGACTTTTACAAGATCGAATACAACATCCATAATTCCTGAAGGAAGTACAATACAAATAATACAAATAAACCAAATAAGAATATCTTCCGAAGATATATTCTTCAACATAAGTTCTTGATAGGACAGGGCTAGTTGCATATAGGATTGCATTACCTGCTAACACGAGAGCTCATAATGTTTTTCATGTTTCTTTGCTTAAAAAGTATGTACATGGTCCTAATCATGTCTTTGACTAGAATGTGATTCAAGTGGAACCCGAGGGAGAGTTCCAAGTGGAACCAATACACATCCTCAACAAGAAGGTAACGTTGCTCCAGAACTGAACCATCAGAAATGTAAAGGTGCAATGGAAGCACCTTGGTACCGATGAAGCTACATGGGACTTGGAGGATCCCATAAGAGAGGCATACCCATTTTTGTTTAGTTTCAAGAACATCAAGGACAGTGTTGTTCTAAGGGGGAGGGAAATGTTATAATACCAGCATTTTGAGCCTTGGAATTATTGGATTGATATGTAAAAATTGTAAATGTGCGGTGTATGATTCATAGCATGGAGCTCAATGCCAAGGCCTCACTAGTTAAATCTCGGCTTATAAAGGAAATCATTTTATATTTTGTGAACATGTGCTAGTCGACCATGTAAATATTTATAATGCAAATAAATTTCCAAGAGTTGGCTATGGAGGCAACTAAAATGAGGGGGGTGTGTTTATTCACTAGGGAGAGGAGAGGGGTTACAATAGGATCAAATTCTTTTTTTCCAAGTGTCATCATGAGCACCCATGTGCCATAAATGATAAGAAACTACCCAAGTGAACTTCCTTACTGATATTTATTTCTGTTGTAAGAAGGCAACTGAAAAATCAGCTCATTAATTTATTAGAGCACGGGAACAACCAAGAAATTCGTATGGATGAGTATGGGATCAGTTTTTGGTACCTAGAATTCATTTTCTCTCATGGGAATTCGTTTCCCTTTATTCCCATTCCAATATTTGGCAACCAGAGACAAATTCTCAGCAAGCTATGCATTCCCAATAGTGAGAATAATAGAAATCGTAACCAGAGAATAAGCCATGTTTTAGAGTCTAAAAAACACCCAGAAATTCATGTGGGTTGTGAAATCTAGTAAGGGATCCATAGACCCGAACCTTGGGGAAAATTTGAGAGTTTTAAAATCCCGAAAATCCATGGGAGAACCCAAATTTGGGAAGCCCAAAATTTGAATTTCGTGGATGCAACTTAGTGTGAAAAAAAAGTAGAGACCTAAGAGACAATTAAAGTCATAGGGAGATCATAGGATGAATTTTCTTGATAAACCCAGTGTAGGAAAATATCTCTAAATGTTTAGCAACTTGGACCTTTCTATGTCCAGCCTGAATAGCACTGGAGGGAAGGGGCGCCTGAAGGACTGTGTAGCAGAGAAGGGGACCTTCCTTGTGTTGGGTGTGGTGGGTATTGTGGGTTCCAAGTCTATTTGAGACCAAGTGAGATGCATGTAACTTTGTGGTTGATCTCACTAGCTTAGCTTTCAACTTTCTCGTCTCTCTATATGCTTGATAAACCCAGCTGTGTGCTAGATTAGAATGAGAGTATGTTCCTATGGATGTGAGTGAATTTTTGTAGTTCCTCCTTAGTGCATACATAGACCAGCTCGGGGGTGGCCTCTCAGCAAAGAGAAAACATGATGGACAGAGTGCCTACGATTGGGTGGAATGTTGCTCTCCCATATCCAATTGCTTGGAAAACTTCAATTAAAAGTAAGTGTTTATTGTTAATTTATTGTTATGTTGAATGCGCATGAATTATTGTTATTATTACTATGCTTGTGATAAGTATGCGGGTATATGCATGATTCTATGTGTGTGTGGGATGTTTATTTCAGTTGTGTATTTTATCATTCATCTACACACACATTTAAAAGCTTATGAATTTCACAATATGGTCATGGGGGTTAAATTTAGAACCCCATAATTCGTTCATGTCCCCTCTGCTGGTCGAATTGATGGGTGGGGACATGAAAAATATCATGCTATCTACATAACTGGTCGAATGATTTTCCACATAACTCTCCTACATTGTCATTTCTCAACACCTTTATCCTTTTACCAGTATGATTTTCCATAAGAGCTTTGAACTCTTGAAAATTTACAATTACCTTAGATTTATTCCTCAGAAAATACAACCATGTCATTCTAGAGAAATCATCTATGAAAGAAATGTAATATTGATATCTTCCTAGTGAAGGGACCGACACGGGTCCAAACTTATTCCTCAGAAAATACAACCATGTCATTCTATAGATCATCTATGAAATAAATGTAATATTGATATCTTCTTAGTGAAGGGACCAACACGAGTCCAAACACATCACTCTGTATTAAATCTAGTATTTTGTTAGCTCTAGTAGCACCAAATGAAAACCTTACACGAATCTGTATTGCAAAAAACAATGTTCACAGAAATCAATTTCTTCAGTACATCCAGGGAGACCTTCGACCATACCTTTATTGTGCATAGCATGAAGGCCTTTCTCTCCTATGTGTCTCATCCGTTGATGCCACAACATGGTCAATTCGACTAGACAAGAATTCGTTCCATCGGTCTCACGACAAACTACATTAGCACTTTTGTCCATGTATGTAGGCCTAGTAATTTATACATATTTCCAAACCTAACTCCTCTCATTAGCACCATTTCTCCTTGTACCATTTTGCACGTTTATTTCCCGAATATAAAATGTACACCTGCATCATCCATCTTACTTACTGAGATTAGGTTTTTTGATAAACTTGGAATATGCAGGACTCCTGGAAGTGTTATGATTCTTCCATCTTTCAAATTCAGTCAAACCTGTCCTCGTTCAACTATCTTGGTTAGTGAGTCATCTCCAAGTAGGACATCACCACCATCGATATTATCATATTCACAAAACAACTACCTTTGTGGTGCCATATGATATGACGCACATGAATTAATTCACCACAAATAATGATCCAACTATGTACTTGTGGAGTCCAAATACACATCGCCTTCTCCTCTTTCATAGACTTTCCATCAACCAACTAACTTTCCTCAGTCATTTTACTTTAATAAACTTCAGTCGATTTACAATTCAATCTAAGATGCCCGACTTTTCCACATCTCCAATAGGTCTTCGTTGTTGGACCATGGGATCTCATCTTAGATCTACCTCTTGAATTCAATCTCCTATCAGAGGTTTTTCCTTTTCCTTTGTTTACCATTCAACCTCATACCGACAGGGAGTCATGATTCGATCCTTCCATGCTCTTTCATCTCATATATTCGGACAACATAGATCCAACCACATTACTGATCTTTAATGTGGTATTATTGCTTTCAATAGCCACGCCTAGTCTATACCACGAATATAGAAATGAACATAACATATTGATCCATTTTAAGCTTCCAAAGTTCAAGATTTTGACCATTCAACTTTTCAATCTCTATCCTTGACATGCTAGCCATTCTAACTATAGATCAATGTTCTAGAACTCCCACTACAATTAATGTTTGCTCATATCCAGGATCCAGTCAAAATCATCAGCAACGTGTTGGGTGTGTTATATCTCTTCACATGGTGGGTGCGTGTACACCACGATCCATTTTTTCTTTTTTGTTGTTTCGGCCCATTGTATTCTATCTAATCCCGGTAAAGAGATTAGGGTTGTAACCTAATTTCGGGTAAAGGAATTAGGGTTTTATATGCTGCGTATACCATATATTGTATTGTAAATGGTTAAGAAAACATATAATGAAAAGAGTTGTGCGGTTCTAAGTTTTGCTGGTTTTTTCCCGGTTAAGGGTTTCCAGGTGAATATCTCTGTGTTATGCATGTTCCATTGTGTATTTTCTGTTAATGGTTAAGAATCTGTATGAGTTTTTACTGCACTATTAAGGTTTAAAAATATCACAACAAAGACATCCCCTTACAACCAAATATATCTCTGATACCAATTGTTGGGTCTATACATTGGCTATATTGAGTAGGATTCATTAAATAGTTACTTAGACATTAAGTGAACAATGACATACACAACACATCAACACACAACACAGAGAATTACCCTAGAAACCCCTTACATGGGGAAAACTAGCAAACCGATGAGCTCTCATATCATCTATTATTAAGCATTAATTCATTACATGAGTGGTACTGACACAGACCATTCACCACACACGGTTACACATGTGATTACCCTCACTTATGATATGCAACAATATATTCTTGATACACTGTCATTACATCTTGTTTATAGGTGTAATACACCTAACTGCTCATTAATGGCAGTCCATAACCTCCTAACTGAATCCGGTTATTTTGCTTTGACTATCAATCGTAGTGTTAACCTTCTAGCTGTCCAAGTATTCATTGAATTCATGCTTTCGTTGACTTTCGTCAACCAAGTCATTTTCCTTTGACCAAACAATTAATCTAGTGGGTCAAATGACCAAATCATTCACCATCTGTCACCTTCGACTGCAGCCAACTAATGCCAGTTGACTATCGAATTTTCTAGTTGATCTCATGCAAAGAATATAACACTCCCAACAGGTCAAGGACAAACCCCTATAGTTGTTTTTGTGAGTGGATATTGAAGAATGTAATGTGGTGCATTAGATGATTGGCTCATTGGTGTAATTAGTGCAAACAATCAAATTCTTTCAAGGAAAATTTTTGGAGTAAAAATAAATAAAATTTGGTTGTTCAACAAGGAAAGACATCAATTCCATCATAAACAAAGAATTTTGTAATCTATTGTAACAACAAGGCTAATTGTTGTAGTGCATTGTTGAACATTCAACAGTGCATGCCGATTTTGCTTAAATGTGCCATGAAAAATTTGCTTCATGACAACATAGTTTGTTGGATTCATGTGATTGATATTCTTGAGTTCAAGTACTTTTTTGGGTCAATAGTTGTTTGAGCCATTGAGTCAAAATTGATTAGAACAAGTGGGTGAATCAATAACTTGTTGTAAAAGGAGAACCTTCCAAAAATTGAATAAGGAGGCCTTCAATTTTGACTCAATGACTCAAACAAATATTAACCAAGTGAGCATGAACATAATCAAGTGTAAGAAAGTGAGCAAGTATAAGCGAGTTTGATAATTGAAAATATAAAATGTGTAAAGGAGGAAATAGATTATAAATTGAAAATAAAGAAATTAAATAACTATAGGATGCCTTAGAAGAATTGGAGAACAAGGTTTTTAATCTTCACAACCAAATTAAAATGAAGGAGCAAGTGATTGAATTTCTTCAACTATAGTTAATTGAAAAGAAAATGATTCATGTAACTTGTGATACAAGTGACATAGTTTAAATGGTTGATACATCTTGTGACATAGATCATTTAATGGAAAAGGTTGATGCTACTTATGACACACTATGTGATCTAGTACAATTGGGTGATACAACTACTATCATTGGTGATTCCTTAACTAGTCATGAGAAGGAATAAGTCATAAGCAGTGAATTGATGAACACAAGTTTTAAAGATGAATCACAAGAAGAATCATAGACTGATAACAACAATTAAGAATTTGAATTTGAAGAAAAAATTTATGAAGAAAATCAAGAAGTAAAAAATTATCTTTCCAAGATGATTGTCAGACCTTGGGAAAAATTACAATTCAACAAAAATCAATATGGCTTATGATATGAAAAAGAAAACACATTTCATATTCGAGATTATTCCAAACCATTTTAGTTTGTGAGTGTAGGATTTCTTGATGAAAATTTGAAGGCTCCAGAAGTTAATGAAGAATTTATTCAAGCAATTGATGAAAAACAAATGGAAGAAATTCTTGAATACCAGCATTGACATAAAGTTGGTCACATTGAGAATCAATGTTTTGATCTCCATCCTTGTCTTCACTATGGGAAGACAAATCATCTTTAAAATAAATGTCAAAAGAAAAAGAACATCAAGAATGCACAATTCACTATGGATGGATAAGTTCATGGAAATGGAATTAGAAATTCAAGAAGCTTCATAAGCCTTATCGTCTAGTTCAAACATGGGTAAGGACACATTTGAATGGTGACATTACTGTAAGGAACCTCCAAAAATTAATTAATTAAAATGCATGATATATTAGAAATAATAGAACACATAAGAGATTTATTGATCATGGGCCACTTCGAGGGGGAAACCTCCTTTGAGCAAGATCAATACAAAATAACTCTTGGATGATTTCATTGGCCTCAACACGTACTTATATACTAAGTCTATGCACCAATACTATGGATCAATACCATGGAACATATAATAGTATGGGATAATACAAACTATGGATCAATACCATGGAACATATCATACTACGGGACGACTTACAAAGCATATGCGTCCAACAACAATATACTAAGAAAGTAAAGAAAAGAGTTTACATGGGTTCCTAACATCCCCTCCCCTTTAGAAATTTTTTTTTCCTCAAAGCTTTATATGTGGAAAGTGATGCTGAATCTGAAGGAGTGGTTCCCATGTAGCATCCTCTAGTTGCATTCCATGCCACTGAATTAATACTGTTGTAATAGAAAAAGAGCGAAGCCGACGAGTGCACCTATTGAGGATGGCCTCTGACTCCAAAAGGATGGATCCTTCATTATCCAGTTTTGGTAAAATAGTTTGTCCTCTGATGTTGGTGCCAAGAACTTTCGTCAGACAAGAGACATGAAATACTGGATGAATGCAGGAAGAAGCAGGAAGTTCCAATTTATAAGCAACAAACCCAATATTACGAAGAACCTTATAGGGCCCATAGAAATTTGGAGCGAGCTTATGACGGCCTTTGAGTTTCAGGGAGGATTGTTGGGAAGGCTATAGATGAAGAAAAACCAAATCACCTACTTGAAAAGTGCACTCAGAATGGTGTTGATCGGCTTGTTGTTTCATTCGAATTCTTTCCATGTGAATATTGTCTTGCAAAATTTGAAGAATCTGATCGCGATTTCGAAGAACTGTGTCAACTGCCTGAACTGGTGAACTGTTGAGGGTGTATGGAAGAAGAACTGGCGGCACTTGATGTTAGAAAAACAGGATCATAGAGCAATAACAATAAACAGAAATGCAAATATAATCACACATACACATTACAAGAGAGACACAGATATATCGTGGTTCACCCAACTTGGGCTACGTCCACACTGAATTTGCCAGTCCTTATTATTATTACCGTCCAGCAAGGTGAAGGGATACAACCTGCAGCACAACCGCTGCACTTCCTCTTCTCTGTTTCATAGTATCTCTCCTGATCTCGGAGATCTTTACAATGAATAAAATCTAATACATCATCCTACCTAGCCGTATTACAATGTCTTTATTTTATAAGGGAAATACAATGGGAAAATACCACGGGATACCCAAAACCATGGGCCCGCAAAACAGCTGGCGAAAACAACCCCAAAAATTTTCGGGGGTGATGCTCCCACACCGCCCCTGCTGGGGTGACTATACAGTCCACCTACATATCATATAAAACTGGGGTACAAACACGGCTGATACAATATCATCTATGAGACTAGAAGATCTGGCTCCACAACCAACAATCTTCCACTTGGGAGACTGATCACAGCAACTCCACTGCTGCTGCACTTGCTGGACTTGGACTTGGAAAATTTCTCCTCTTCACCTTCATGCTAGAAGGCTAACTGAAACCGAGCACGAACTCAGTTTCTCTCTGGTCACTACCTTTGTGAACATGTCTGCAGGATTTTGGTTAGTATGTATCTTTTCCAGCTTCAACAGTTCATCTTCCAGAACATAGCATATGAAATGGTACTTGAGCTGTATATGTTTAGTCCTGGAATGGAATGCTGAGTTCTTTGCAAGATGAATGGCACTCTGGCTGTCACTATACAATTTGCTATCCTTCTGCTTCTTACCCACTTCCTCCATAAACCTCTGCAACCAAATCATCTCTTTATTAGCCTCTTTAATGGCAACATACTCTGCTTCTGTTGTTGAAAGTGCAACAACCTTCTGTAGTTTCGAAATCCAGCTTACTGTTGTTCCACCTACAGTAAACACATACCCTGTGGTGCTCCTCCTGCTATCCTTGTCACCTGCCATATCTGCATCAACATATCCCTGTAGAACAGTGTTTGAACCTCCAAAACATAATTCCTCAGTGGTAGTACCTATCAAATACCTGAGAATCCACTGTACTGCCTTCCAATGTTCTTTACCTAGATTGTTCATATATCTGCTCACAACTCCCACTGCATGTGCAATATGTGGTCTTGTGCACACCATGGCATACATCAAGCTGCCAACTGCTGATTGATAGGGAATCTTGGACATGTAATCTGTCTCTTCTTGTGTCTTGGGACACATTTCCTTACTTAGACTGAAATGGCTAGCCAAAGGTGTACTTATAGGTTTTGCATTCTGCATTCTGAACCTCTCCAACACCTTTTGTATGTACTCACTTTGAGACAATGTCAATTTGCGATTTTTCCTGTCTCTCGTTATTCTCATACCAAGGATTTGCTTTGCAGCACCCAAATCCTTCATCGCAAATGAATTAGCTAGCTTCCTTTTGAGTACATTTATATCCTGCATGTCAGACCCTGCAACAAGCATGTCATCCACATACAATAACAAGATAATATATCTTCCATTTTCTAACTTCTTGAAATAAACACAATGGTCAGAATGACATCTACTATAACCTTGTTCTGTCATAAACCTATCAAACTTTAGATACCACTGCCTTGGAGCTTGCTTCAAGCCATACAAGCTCTTTTTCAACCTGCATACCAGATCCTCCTTACCTCTGACCTCATACCCTTGTGGCTGTTGCATTTATATTTATTCCTCCAAATCCCCATGGAGGAAGGCTATTTTTACATCTAACTGTTCAAGATGCAAATCTTCTACCGCCACTAGACTTAAGATAGTCCTAATTGAAGTCATCTTAACAACAGGAGAAAATATTTCATCAAAATCTATACCTTTCTTCTGTGCAAACCCCTTTACAACAAGTCTGGCCTTGTACCGCTTCTTACCTCCTTCTTCTTCCTTCAACCTGTAAATCTATTTGTTTTGCAATGCTCTTTTACCAGCAGGCAACTGAACCAAATCCCAAGTCTGGTTTCCTACCAATGAGTCCATCTCCTCAGTCATGCCTTGCTCCCACTTCTTTCTAGTTTCCACTTGCATTGCTTCTTCATAACATTCTGGTTCACTAGAATTAGTCATCAATAAATAATACATTGAAGGAGAGTATCGTTCAGGGAGTCTACTTAACCTGGTAGATATTCTTACAGTTGCAGGAGTTTCAGGTACTTGCTGCTGCTCTTGATTTTCTGGCACCTTCGGAACTTCATTTTCTTTAATTTCATCAAGCACTATGTACTCTGTGTTTTCCTTTTCCTGTTTCTTTCCCTGCAACTGTTCTTTATACATGAACTTTTCATTGAATATCACATCTCTACTCCTGATGATTTTGTTATTTTCATAATCCCATAAACGATAACCAAATTCATCAACCCCATATCCAATAAAGGTACATTTCTTGGATTTAGCTTCAAGCTTTGTTCTATTTTCTTTATCAATATGGACAAATGCTTCACAACCAAACGTTCTCAGAAATGAGTAGTTTACCTTTTTATCTGTCCATGCTTCCTCTGGAATACCACCATCCAAAGCACTTGAAGGTCCTCTATTTATTAAATAAACAGCAGTATTTACAGCATCCGCCCAAAACTGTAAGGGCAACCCTGCATGCAGTCTCATACACCTTGCATGCTCCATGATCGTTCTATTCATCCTTTCTGACACACCATTTTCCTGTGGTGTTTCTGGGACTGTCTTCTCTCTACGAATCCCATGGTATGAACAGTAACTATCAAACTCCTTGCAGCAGTACTCACCTCCATTATCAGATTTGAGACACTTCAATATTTTTCCTGTCTCATTCTCAACCAAATATTTCCACTTCTTAAAAGTAGCAAACACATCAGATTTCTGTCTAATGCAATAAACCCAAGTTTTTCTAGTTGCATCATCAATAAATGTAACATAATAATGAGAGCCACCAAGAGATTGTACCTGAGTCGGTCCCCATACATCTGTATGCACAAGCTCTAATTTTTCATTCTTCTTCTGTTTTCCAACCCTGAGAAATCTGACTCTCTTCTATTTTCCATAAACACAATTTTCACAGAATTCCAAACTTACCTGCTTCAAATCCGGCAGCAACTTCCTTGAGTGGAGAATTTGCATCCCCTTCTCACTCATGTGGCCAAGCCTATGATGCCACAATGTTGTATCTGTTCCTGTGGAAGCTAAAGAGATAGAATGGTCAGTATTATGAGGACATAAATACAACGTACCTACTCTGTCTCCTTTTGCTATCACCATTGATCCTTTAGTGATCTTCCACCACTTTTCTCTGAACGTAGATAGATAGCCTCCATCTCCCAATTGCCCTATTGAGATCAGATTTCTTTTCATAGCAGGAATATGCCTAACTTCTTTCAACAACCAATCAGTTCCATTCTTAACTTTTATCCATACCTTACCCATTCCAACAATTTTACATGGCTCATCATCACCCAATAAAACATGTCCAAAGTCGCCAGGAACATACTCATGAAAGTATTTCCTATGGGGTGTAGCATGACATGAAGCTCCTGAATCTACTACCCAATAATCACTAGTATTATCTAATGCAAGAATCAAAGCATCTTGTAACACATCACCTGCTACATTTGCTTCCTGGGTAGTTTCCTTCTGTGCATCTCCTTTCTTCTTTAGAGATTTGCAGTCTTTCTTCAGATGTCCTTTCTTTCCACAGTTCCAGCACTCTATCATTCCCAGTCTGGACTTGGATCTGCCCGTTTTAGACTTTCCATGATTACCTTAGCTCTTTCCTCTCTCCTTTTGTCTTCCCCTGCTCTCCATGGTCAACGCATTACCTGATGTCTCACCTGTGCTTTTTCTTCGCATTTCCTCGCTAAGAATAACACTAATAACATCATCAAATTTCAAGGTGTTTGAACCAAAGACAGAGTTACTTACAGCCATGACCAAGCTATTCCAGCTTTCTGGCAATGAACACAAGATTAGAAGAGCCCTAACCTCATCATCAAAGTTCACACTTACAGAACTTAGCTGATTTGTAACCGTATTAAACTCATTTAAATGACCAGTAACAGATCCACCTTTAGACATCTTCATATTAAATAAACGCTTCATTAGAAATACCTTGTTGGAGGCCAAGGGTTTTTCATACAGCTTACCCAATGCGCTTATCAAACCCTCTGTTGTCGTTTCTTTTGAGATATTGAAAGTCACCGACGAAGGTAGGCTCAACCGTATTGTTCCCAGAGCCTTTCTGTCAAGAACCTCCCATTCTTCGTCCTTCATAGCCATCGGCTGCTTTGCTTTTCCTCCCAACAGTAGGAATAGATCCTTCTGGTACAGATAGTGCTCCATTTGCATCTTCCATAACCCGAAGTTTTGGCCGTTAAACTTCTCGACCTTAAACTTTCCTTCTTCTGCCATTGCTCCCACTCGAACCAGAAACCCTAGCTTCCTGTGGGTTTAACTGCCAAATAGACCTTTGGCTATGATACCAATTGTTAGAAAAATAGGATCATAGAGCAATAACAATAAACAAAAATGCAAATATAATCACGCATACACATTACAAGAGAAACACAGATATATCGTGGTTCACCCAACTTGGGCTACATCCACACTAAATTTGCCAGTCCTTATTATTATTACCGTTCAGCAAGGTGAAGGGATACAACCTGCAGTACAAATGCTGCACTTCCTCTTCTCTGTTTCACAGTCTCTCTCCTGATCTCAGAGATCTTTACAATGCGTAAAACCTAATACATCATCCTACCTAGCCGTATTGCAATGTCTTTATTTTATAAGAGAAATACAATGAGAAAATACCACGGGATACCCAAAACCATGGTCCCCCCTGGAACCCCGTGGGGGGGCGATGCCCCCCCACACCCCCCCGCTGGGGTGACTATACAGTCCAACTAGATATCATATAAAACTGGGGTACAAACACGGCTGATACAATATCATCTATGAGACTAGAAGATCTGGCTCCACAACCAACACTTGACCATAGATTGCTTCACATGGAGTCATTTTAGATGTAGTATTGTACCATCATTTAACGAGAGGGAGCCACTTCTCCCAATGAGGTTGTTGTTCGGAGGTGAAGCAACGAAGATAAGTTTCCAAACATGTATTGGTAATTTCAGTCAGACCATCTATTTGTGGGTGAGACCCTGAACTCATCTTCAGTTTGGTGCTAGTGTGGCTAAATAGTTCTGTCCAAGAATGACTGGTGAAAGTTGTATCGTAATCCGAGACAATGGAAGAAGGGATTTTGTGAATATGGAAGATCTGGTCCAGAAAAATTTGTGCGACTGAGGAGGCTGTATAGGGATGGCCAAGGGCACAAAATTGATTATATTTGGAGAGGCGATCAACCACAACCAAAATCACTATCGTCCCTCCATATTTAGGGATCTCCTCAATGAAATACATATAAATATTTGTCCAAATCAAGGGTTTGAGCAATCCCGGAAGGAGTGTGGTTTCACCCTTGTTGAGCTGGAAAGTATCACATTCAACCACCATCTGTTGAATTGTCTTTTTCATTCCCTGCCAAAATAAGTTACGTTGTGCCCGCTCATACGTTTTGAGGAACCCAAAGTGCCCTACCAATGGAGAAGCATGGAGTTCATAGAAGACAGTCTGCTAATTATCTGTGCTCTGGGGAAGCACCAGATGACCCTTGTATCTCAGGGAAGGACCATCCCAAGAGTAATGCGGTAAAGCATAAGGGTTGCTGCCAACCGTTGGATGATTTGAGATAATGAGGAGTCATTGACATAGCCCTATTGAATAGATTGCAACCAATTTGGAACATGCATAGAAATAGTTGAAAGACAAAATGTGCGAGAAAGAGCATCTGCCACCAAATTATCCTTACCTGTCTTGTAATTGATCTCAAAGTCATAACCCATGAGTTTTCTAACCCATTTCTGTTGTGTTGGGGAGGAGACCCATTGTTCCAGGAAATATTTCAGACTCTAGTGATCAGTCTTGATGCAGAAATAATTCCCTAATAGGTATGGTCGCCACTTCTGGACTGCATGCAAAATAGCCATCATTTCCTTCTCATATGTAGAGGTGGCTAAATTATTACAAGAAAGGGACCTTGAAGGTGGAAATCCCACTGGTTCAGAAAATACACCGGCATATGTATCCAAAATTTGTTGTAGATCCAAATGAGTAGTGGAGACCATTGATGGGTGCATCTGAATGGAATGGAGCTGAGCGATGAAACCATGTGAATTCTTCTTAAAGATCTTTTCTAGGCAATGTGAACTGATGATGTAGAGAGACCCTGGTTGTAAGCCCGTCAATGTGTGTTTTTTCCCATTGACTGAAACCTGCATCCAAAGTTCAGCAAAATCCCATAATATGGGGCCGAGTGTGCATAATCATTGAGCACCCAAAACCACATCACATCCTCCTAAGGCCAAGGAAAACATGTTAGAGTGCAGGTTATAATATCCCAGAGATATACGCACATTGCAACACTTCCCCTTGCAAGGTAAGGTGCCCCCATTGGCAATCATGACTTCAAAATTGAAACAAGGATGTGTTGATACCCAATTTTGTCATCATTTTTGAATCATTGATCGTGCTTTGGTTACATTATTTTTCCATTTTTGGTTTAATAAGTCATATTTATGGCCATTCAGACCACCATTTGAACTCAAATATGGACTTATTGTAATATCACATGAATCTTGATTAATTATCATTATTTTATGGTTTATTAACGTTAATCTAACATTTTTGGACTTGTTGGGCATATAGTTTTCATTTTTCAGGTTATGGTTGTCATACAAACCTTCATTCGAACTTGCATAGATGCCCAGCCACATTCAAACCTCTGTTTAGCTCGCGAAATCATTGATTGGCATAGTCATAGGCATTAATGGAAAAAACATAAAACTTAGGTGTTGTTTGTGATGGTGCTCTCATGCTTCTCCACCTATCAAATCTCACCCAGAACCTTCCTGATGTGAGCAACTTGCAAAATCATAAATTCTGTCAAAAACGTGTTTTCAACTGACAGCAAATTTTGGGCTAGATCTGTGGGCAAACGAAGATGAATTTCAAAATTCCGGCACATGGGTTTTGTGCCGAATAGGGCCATTTGGGTCATCGCGAGTGGAATTTTGCCAAAATTCGCAACCATTTGGGAGAAAATCGTGGTTCCTTGAAACTAGATTGCCCAAAAAACGTGGATGGCCATTTTTCTAAATTTAGAATTTGTTTTAATAGCTCAGGAGTTTGAGGATTCGATTCTATCCTCTCCCACTAGGTTGTTCATGTATAAATTAGACCCTAGAGGTCTGGAAATAGACTGTATTATACAAATCTGTTTTATAATAAGAATTATGCTATGTTCTTGGGTGAAACTCGTTTTTCTGATCTGGTGATGGAGTAATTCATGGAATCAACCACTGTTCCCAGGAGAGCCCCTCAGCAGCAGCTAGTTTCCTTGTGTTTATTTCTGTCATCATTGTTTAACTAAGTTATTGTATTTTCCTTCTTTCATTGCTGTATAAATGCTTTTGTGATTGTAATGCTGTCCTTTCGTTTTTCTGTATAAAACATAAATGTTCCTGCCTTTATTCCATGCATTTCGTGTCCATATGAGCTCATCGTATATGTTTGAAAGATATCTCTATCTATCAATTCGTTTTTGTCATTCCGTTGATGTTCTGTAGTTTAGCTAGGGTTTAAAGTTCAAGTTTGTATTCAAGCATTTCATATTTGATTGCTCATTAAGATGTGGATAGTTTACTAGTGCTGTAACTTTTGTTGAATTGTGTTTCAATCGCATTTAAATACTCTGTAGAAGATAAAATTAGTTTCTAATTAAGCTTAAACAAGTCAATTTCTTTAGATTTAAAATGCAATAGTTTCCAGGTTATCTTCATGTTTGTATTTTGAAATAATATAGGCTAGCTTAGATTTCCTTCTCAACATAGAGTAATTTGTATTGTCTGTAGATGTTTGATTAAATAGCTTAGATTGCAATTTAAACTACTGTAGGAATGGAAGTAGTATTGTCTTATTATTTGTTCAATATATATATTTGTTTACAAGTTTTGAAATTCTTTAAATAGAATAGGATTAACGATTAGCATTTCAATTCGCAACAGTAGTTAGTTTGCTTTACATAGGAGTAATTAGCTTTGCTTTACACAGTAGCATAGTCATTTAATTTGTGCAAGTAGTGTTATTTAGATTATGGTTTGAATTTCGTTTATTGTTCATGCATTTGAATTCATTTCTATCTCATTTGCATATTGGATCCAATCATTTGAATTCATTTCTATCTCATTTGCATATTGGATCCAATCAAATAGTTGCATTCTTGTAGCTTTCCATTTGTTAAAAGAATTGCATTTTCAATTACATTTGGTTAATTTGCAATAGGAATTAGTTTTCAAGCTAAAATACAATTAAGTAGTTAAAACAGTAAGCTCTAGTTAGTCAAATAAAATTTCATTTCGATAGTTAGCTTTGCTTTTATTAAATAATTATAGTTGAATTCGTATAGTGTAGTTATATTTCAATTCTTAAAAGTCATTAAGTTTACTTAGATCATAGAATAAATAGATTTCGAATTGTTCAATAGTTGTAATTATTTTGTTATAAAATACAATTTTGTTTTCATGTAATATTGCATTTTCATAATCTAGAACGACCGGTCATGCATAGCTCTTCTTAGTTTGATTTTCATCTTTCTGTTTGCAACTAGATAAAGTTAACTAGTTAATGTTTCAAGTTTTGTTTAGTTAGAATTAGTTTCCTCGACTTCTTTTTTCTGTAGCTATAGGTTTCTTCTATCCTCTATCATCATTATGCTTTAGCATATCATAGAAATAGTTCATCTTCTTTAGAGAATGATTAGTATAAATAGTTTTCTTCTTAGTTTAGATTATAATTAGTCAACCTATTGCTTCTTTTGCACAATAGGATCATATGCATCAACCAGCTGGTAATTAAAGTCATCCAAAATTCTTTTTTTCCTTAGTTTAATCGTTTTCTTCCATTTGGACTGGCATTCGAACTGTCATTCGGACAGGCATCCGGATCGTCATTCAGACCTTTACACTTTTTGCATTGTTTTATGCTTTTTCAGAATCCAGTTTCTTTTGCTTTTTAAATGTAATGCTTCTTGCTTCTAATTAACAGTTTTAGATGTAATTTAAATCTTGTTTCATGTTACATAGAGTTTTTAATTAAGTTTTGTCATTATTTCCTACTTCTATATTATCTTCCTTAATCTTCTTTTTAACCTTCTTCCAAAGTTAAGTTCTAATTTGCTAATTAGTTATTGTTTCAGAATTCATTAGTTTCATTCCTAGCATAGTTTATTTCTAAATAAAGAGTTAATAATTCCATTTTCCAGTTATTTCAGTTTTGATAGTTTCATTCATTAATCAGTTTCCTGTTTTCATAGATAGAATAAATTCCTGCATTTGAATTATGAAAGTCATGCATGTAGTTTAGATTAATATAGTTGCATGTTAGCGCATTTACATTTTTAGTCAGCTTAGGTTAGTTCAAGCCTTCAATCATGCACATACAGTGTTTGCATCTCATAAGCTCCCTTCCCGAGTTGGCAATTTAAATGTTGAATTAGATAGCATATATTTTCACCAACAGGATGGACAAAACAATCATCCTGTTTGGAGATCGAGGGTCAATGAAGTTATGAGTTCTACTAGAATCAATGAGTATAGTAAGAGGGAGCTTCTTGAAGTAACCCCTAACCCGCATTGCTTGTGGGGTGGTCACTCCGGCTAAAGCATGGAGAGATATCTCTAGAGGTCGTCCTGAGACGGAAGGTCAACAGGCGGCTACTGAATGTCAACCCGATCATCTATTGTATCTGGAGCTTCTTCACCAAGTTCATAGGCAGGCGGAGAATCCACATCCAAGAGATAGATTTGTTGCTCAACACATCTATGGCCATGAGTGAATTCCTCATCACAATTATAACAAATCCCTTTTTCTCTACGTGTATGCATCTCTGCTTCAGACAAATGCTTGATAGGATTTGGTCGAGGAGCTGGAGTGATGGGAGGTTGTTGGAAAACCATATTTATGAATGGAACAAAAGTGCAATTGGAGCGTTGTTGGGATGTGATCTTGTCCTCCGCCAACTTAGACAACCCTAGGACTTCCATCATGGTGTTGGGACAAAATATTTTAACCTCTGATCGGATTGAATCCTTGAGACCAATGATAAAACAAATCCTGTAGAATTCATCAAACAATCCTTCTGTTTGATTGTTCAGTTTCTCAAATTGTGTCTGATACTCTCTCATAGTGCCAATTTGGCGAAGTTTTGTGAGTGCTCCTGTGAAGTCATCAAAAGCACTAGGATCAAATCGTTGCAAAAGGAGTTGGAAAAAATATGTCCATTTTAGATCTTCATGAGCCTTGATGTACCAACAGTACCATTGAAGGGCTTCACATTCCAAATGAAAGGATGCAAGTGGAACTTTGTTGACATCAAAAGTATTATGCAGACTGAAATATTGTTCTTCCTGGTATATCCATCCAGTCGGATCATTACCGTTGAAGTGAGGAAAATCAAGCTTCGGCCCACGAAAACTGTTGGAAGAAGAGAACCCAGTGTCTGCATAAGATTATGGTTGTTGTTTATTGTTCATGGTTGAATGTTGAAGATGGAGGCTAAGAAAGTTTTCATCCAGATCTTGGAGTTTGGTTTTGAGGGTTGCAAGTTCTTCCTCCATGATTTTTGCTCCTGTGCGGGTGATAACCATAACCAGGAGTTTTTTTGTGAATGGGTAGGAAAACAAAAACATAATAGTTTTTAGAAAAGAAAATTTTGGATTGGGGAAAAAATCTGATGGGTAATTGGGGTTTGAATAGGTTTTGGACAATTTTTGATGGATAGGGAAGTAGAAAATGAGGATTTCAGAAGCGGGGTGAAAGAATGAGAAAATTTGTCAAAGAGGGACAAAGAAGTATAAATAGGAAATGAACATTGTGGCAGAATTTGAAGGCAATTGGGTGAAAATCAAAGTTATGGAAAACCCTAAAAATAGATCGATGTGGGATTTTTGGCTTCAAGAAGTGGAATTTGGGATAGGGTCCTCATGAATGAAATATGCAGAATGGTATTGCAAGGGTGTCAGTGAATTTTCAAGGGAAACAACTCAGAATTGAGCGACAATAGTTCTGGACAGATGTAATATGCTATTTATCAGCTGGAAATAGAGATGGACCCCAGGTATGCTCGGCTTCCTAGTAGTTCAGGGGATTCACTCGGCCAACAATGTTGTCTGATGGCTTGCGTATTGAGGCAGTACCCCTCACTCCATGACTCAGGTAAAACTGATAACCGCTTTGCCACAAACAACAACTCTTGGTTTACCTCACGGGTGGGAACTAGTTAATCAGGTAGGGGTCGTTGCCATTTTCGTTGGAAGGTCATCTCAATGGGACAACTACTTCGGGGTTTCTATGGTACTCCTCACAATGAATTTTAGGGATATTCCCAAGTACTTCTCACAGTTAAGCAGATAGGGATTATTCCAGATCCGAACCTGCAATTGAAAGGAACAATATAGATGCGAAAAAAAAAGATTGGCAGAAATTCCACCCAACGAGCCCAAGAAAGTGCTCTAATACCAGATGTAAGAAACTTCCAGCAATTAATTAATTAAAATGCACAGTTTATTGTTTGAGCAATTTCAATACAAAATAACTCTTGGATGATTTCATTGGCCTCAACACGTACTTATATACTAAGTCTATGCACCAATACTATGGATCAATACCATGGAACATATAATACTACAGGATGACTTACAAAGCATATGCGTCCAATACTATGGATCAATACCATGGAACATATAATACTATGGGATAATACAAACTATGGATCAATACCATGGAACATATAATACTACGGGACAACTTACAAAGCATATGCGTCCAACAACAATATACTAACAAAGTAAAGAGAAGGGTTGACATGGGTTCCTAACAATTACAAAAGAAAACAAACTTCAATCAGTTATTCCAAAGGATAATTTTGGGAATGACTATGGCCCATTCTGAATTGATACTCCATTTTACCTTAGGGGGGGAGAACATAAATGAAAGAAGAAAGGTACTCTCCTGCACCTCAAGGGGGGGAGTACATTGAAGAAAAAAGATCAAGTGAAAAGGTTATTGGTCAACCAAAACCACCACATCCATCAATGAAATTGGTTAATGGTCAACCAAAACCACCAAATACATGGCATCAAAATTCAATAATTGAAGAAGAATCCAAAAGATTAATTTTAGATCCCTTCTACACTCTTCTCACCTTGCACCTGATAGGGGGGGAATATCAATGATAATAATAAGGCTTCAAGATTTGAAGTCCAATCATTCAAAATTTAGTTAGCATTTGGGAATTCCAGCATGGAAACTATCTCTTCAATAATATATCTAAATTAAATCAACTATTCATTGGGTTTCATTTGACACCTAATTGTGTATAAATCCAGTTAGCGCTTAATGATCCTATTTGTTCACTGATGGTAGAATGGTGATTCTATTTGTCCACCAAATTAGTATAAGACACTAGTTTCTTCTAGAAAAATAAGAGAATGTATAGACATGGTAGTTGTTCACTTCCAAATTCTATCTTTCATTCAAAGTTCATTGTAGATGAATCATTCAATGTCCATATTGGTATTTTTTCAGGCATATCTTCATTGAAGCTTAGTTCAAAAGTTTCAAATTGAAGATGATATAAGTTCTTGCTTTTTTTTCCAAGAAAAAAACATATTTCTATTCATTTAAGAGCATAAATTACAATCTACAGTTCCATTGGGCAATAAATAAGTTCAACCAGAAGAGAGGTCTTTAAAAGTTCTATGACCAACCACCCACGTAGATACCACTGCATAGTAGCCAAAAAAGCAAAGATACAAAAAATATCACAATCTAGATCAAATCCCAAAATTTATCTAATGAGAAATCCATTAGAGGAGAAAAGGTTCCAGCCTCGGAGAGCAAAACGCAAGAATATGATCTATTTATATAGATCGTCAGCCACAGTGTTTAATTCTCGAAAAATATGCTTATAATGAAAATTCCCACTGATCATCTTGAACTAATCCACTAGATGAACTAGGACTATGTTCCTTGTCTCTAACAATCCCAACACACTATTGATCACCAGTTGTGAATCGCCGAACACATACAACTTTTGAATTCCACACCCGTCTGCTTATTTGAGAAGATAAAAAATTCCTTTGAATTTAGGAAAATTGTTTGTTCTAGTTCCTAAATATCCCTCCCCCTAAAATTTATAATGATCCTTTGAAAGAATATGACAAAACCAAACCCACTTTTTCAATTTTTATCTTGGATGGCCCCATCGAAAAAATACCAGGACCTATTCTCATCAATGAACAAAGGTGTTATCATTCTCACCATTCTAGGAATAGAGAAAGGGAGAAAGAACTGAGAGAGTGAGAGAGAGAGAGAGTTCGATGCTACCTGAATGGGTGGCCATGGTTGATCCTTGAATATGACTCTATTCCTTGCTATCCAAATGCCCTAATTAACAATTAATGGAAGAGACATGAAAGATCTTAGATAAACAATTTCAAAATACCTTTTGAAGTACTCATCAACGTCTAATTGCCTCACCCATAAGTCTGAACTCTTTATCATCCTTTATGTCTCCTTCCAAACCAATTTGGAGAAAAAACATTTAAAAATAAGTGGGCCACAGTTTATTCTCCATCCTTACACATATGACAATAACCTTCAAATTAAACCTTTGTAGTCTATCCCAAGTAAGAACTCTATTCTCCAATATTAACCAAAACTGCAAAGTTCTCTTTGGAGGGGCTTTAATTTTCCAAAGACTCCGCCACCACCATCTTAGCACCCTCAAGTTCAACAAAAAAATAGAGTTGTATTCAAGTTTGGCCGAGTATGATCCCCCCTCCAAATTATAGATCCATTTTAAATTATCCACCTCTCTGAAAATGCAGATATGATCATGCCTGAGCATTACATGGTGATTTTCACAACATGCCTTCCACTACTCCTTAAGCTCCAAATATTCCAAGCAAATCTAGCCTTGCTGCCATAAGGAAGTCTCAACTGGATTGGAAAACTTATCCAAAGTGACCCTCTTCAGAGACTAAAAATATATTACCAGCTCCAGAGGAATACACTCTTTACCCTGACTCATCATGGTTGAATTGCATCCTACCCGTACTAATTTCCCATTACCAACTTTCCAAGACAAACAAGGAGCTAGAACAACAAAAAAAATTGTGAGCGCTTTCCATTGATTTGAAACCATCTACCTCTTTTTCTCACTTTTCCTTACCCAATCCATAACAAAATATGGATCTATGTATTTTGCAACCATGATATCTTTCCATAAGCTCTCCTTTTTTAGGAAGTTCCATAGAGATTTTGCTGCTAGCACTTTATTAAAATGACAAATATTCTTCAATCCCCGTCATCCAATGATTTTGGGGGTCACTAGCGCTTTCCATCCAACCAAATGAAAGCCCTGGTATTCCTTACTATTCCTCCACAAGAAATTAAAGCATAATTTTCTAATAGAATTCAAAGTCAAAATGGGAATAGATGCCAACAAATTCCAGTACACTGGAATGGATTCCAATATTGATTTGATTAGTACCAATCTACCTCCTCTTGAAAGCCACTTATTACACTACAAGTTTACTCTGGATTCCACCTTATCTATCAACTAAATACAATCCTCCTTGACATACTTCTTAGGTTTTAGGAAGAAACCTAAATAGGGAATATTGTCTTCCATCAAACAACACCCATATGGAAAAAACCTTCACGAAAAACCTCTATGTGCCAATTGATTCCACATAATATAGATTGAAGATTTATTGTAATTTATATCCATCCATGTTTCCCTATAGAACATAACCAAGTTCTCTTCCAGACATTAACACTCCAAAACGAATTGAACACAGAAAAGGAAGATGTCATCGACAAAGATAAGATGGGTGATATTTTCTCTAGCATTGATTGAAACCCCTGTTATTCTTCTTTTGGATCTATCAAAGTTCATAAGTTTACTTAAACCTTTAGTTACAAATAAAAACAAATAAGGAGAGAGGGGGAATTATTTCCTTAATCTACGTGAGGATTTGAAGAAAGCCAAACTTAAACCATTGATCAATACTTCCAAGAATGGGGAGGTCACACACCTCATTATTCAATTCCTCGATTCGATGTTGAAACCCACATGTAGAAGCACCAATCTGATGAAGAGATAAGAATATTTATCATAATCCTTTGACAGGTCCAATTTAAGTGCAACCACCTTCTTATTTTGAATTTTGATTATATGCAGGCCTTCTTGAGTAGATCCCATTGCTTCATGAATCAACCTACCTTTAAGAAATATGAATTGTTCTTTGGACACATATATGGAAAAATATGGCTTTAGTCGAACTACAATGATCTTTGTAATAATTTTGTAAATTCCATTGCAGAGAGAGATGGGCCTAAAGTCAACAAAAGAGGCCAGAAAGTAACTCTTAGGGATCAAAGTAAGGAGTGACCATGAAATGTGCCATGAAAAATTTGCTTCATTACAACATAGTATGTTGGATTCATCTGATCGATATGCTTGAGCTCAAGTGCATTTTTTGGTCAATAGTTGTTTGAGTCATTGATTCAAAGTTGATTAGCACAAGTGGGTGAATCAACAACTTATTGTAAAAGAAGGACCTTCCTAAAATTGAATAAGGAGGCCTTCAATTGAAATGATCAATTCATTGTAATCACCTCCAAGAGGACAAAAACACTAGGGTGCATTTTTGGTAGTATCCAACACCCTAAAATTGTTAGGAAGTGAGCGTGAACATAATCTAGTGTAAACAAGTGAGCGAGTACAAACAAGCGTGATGATTGAAAACATATAATGGGTAAAGGAAGAAAATGATTATAAAATGCAAATCAAGAAATTAAATAGCTATAGGATTCCTTAGAAGAATTGAGAACATGGTTTTTAATCTTCATAGCCAAGTTAAAATGAAGGAGCAAGTGATTGAATTTCTTCAACTATAGTTAATTGAAAAGAAAATGATTGATGTAACTTGTGACGCAAGTGACACAGTTTAAATGGATGGCACATTTTGTGTGTAATATCCCGATTTTGACCCTGTTGCATTAAAATTGTAAATAATGTAATATCATTATAAAGACCATGGTGAGGAGCTTAAGGCCAAGGCCCTGTTATCGATTTAGCGTTTTATGTATCGACAATTAAAAATTGATTCCTATGGATCATGTGCTAGCCTGACACAATGAAATTACAAATATCATGTAAATATGTATTTTAATAAAATGCCCACAACTAGCTATGCAATGCAACAAGAGTATGACGGCATGATTTTTACAAGGAATAGGGAGGAAAAATATCCAAACTCTTGAGCCAATAGTGTTAAGCCAAGTGTCAATGAGAGAACCCATGAACCATCAACTACTTACATTGACTTTTGCACCCAATCATTTATTTCTTCCAAGAGGTGGTTGAGGTAGTTAATGCTTTGGGGAATGGAGAGGTATGGATGCCTAATTTCGTGTATGGGAAAGCCATCAATTTTGAAATTTTTGTTTTTGCTTCCTGGGCAAGAGAGGACCCACGAAATTTCTCCCCAAGCCATTATTCATCAAACAGTTTGGCTATCTCACAGATTTCTAGCTTGTGGGGCATTTTTCCTCCATGTTTTTCCTATGTTTCCTTGATTTCTAGTCAGGAAAAGGGTGTTTTGGGTGGTAGAACATCTGGGAGGAAAGGGAATTCAAACTGGGGTTTCATAGAGGCATTTTTTGGCCATTTGAATGCTCAAAAACCTATGGAAATTTTTTTTTGCTCCATGTGGTCAATTTTCCCTCTCACAACTTGTTTTGATGTGCCCATAGTTTTGGAACACCCATGGAAACCATGTTTTGTGCATCCCATAGTTAGAACATTTTTCTTCATGCCAAACAATTATGTCTTGATGTTATGTGCATTCTTGTTTTGGCTTGAACTTGTGAGTAAGAAATAGGAGTGGAAGAGGATTAGAATTGGCTTGATAAACCTAGTGAAGAGTGTAACCTCACCACAGATCAAAGGGATTTGGATAATTTTCTATGCACACCCTAAAGAGCACTAGAAGGGAAGGTATGGCCTGAGGGACTATGTAGAAGTCAAGGGAACACTTCCTCATGTTGGGTGTGTAGGTATTGTGGGTGCCAAGCTAGATAGATCTTGTAGAGGTATCAATAGCTTTGTGGATGAGATCACTAACTTAGCAATTATCCCTTCCTATTGTCTTAACAACCTGATAAACCCAGTTGTATACTGGCTTGGATGAGATGTGTATGGACTTGGATATGTGTTAGTGGTTGTTCCCCCTTTTCCTTGTGGAAATCATGCCCATCTCGAGGGTGGCAGCTGTGTTGAGATATTGATGAGCACATCTGGCCTATGGCTGGGTGGAACGTTGCAGTTGCATAGCCAGTTCCTTGGGGTAGCATCATTGCATGATAAATATTATCTCTTGTGTTAATTTTTCAATGTCTTTAATTATTGACTGTTATGATTATGATGATAAACGCATATTAGATGCGTGTAGTATATTTTATTTCCGTTGTGTTATTTGTATGATGCATCTGCACACATGTAGATTTGGTTGTATTTTATTTGTTTTATGAATTTGATGATGATGGGGCTTGAAAAGTAGAAATGGCCCCTATTTTTGGGTCATGTTCTCTCCCTTGCATTGTATTGATGGGATGGGATGTGACAGTGTGGTATCAGAGCCACAGGTTGCAACATCGGGCCTTAATGGGATAACTTGAACAAATTGCAGTGGTAAGATGGCTTCCTAATCACCACTGATCATCATGAAAATTTCTAAAATTTTCTAAGTTTTTTTGTCGTAGTGTGTGTCAGCGGAATTGAGCAAGTTGTGTCAACACATATCGATGAAGTTTCGAAAAGTTCTCTGAAGGTGTTTTGGTGAAAAAATACTAAGTGCGTCGATCGACAAAAAAGTGAAAACTGCACCAAAATATGTTAGCAAGAAATTGAAAAGTGTGTCGATACAGGTCGGTGGCAAATTGAAAGTTGCATCGATTGGTGAGAAATTGAAAGTGCGCCAAAATGGGTCAGTGAAAAATTGAAAGTTGCGTTGATTAGCGAGAAATTGAAAAGTGCTCCAAAATGGGTTGGCGGCAAATTCAAAGTTGCGGCAGTCGGCGTGAAATTGAAAAGTGCGCCGAAACTATCGGCGAGAAACTGAAAAGTGCGCCGAAACTATCGGCGACAAAATGAAAAGTGTGTTGATTGGTGAAAAAATGAATATTCCACTAAAACAGGTTGGAATACACAAGGGGGAAATCCCCCTTGACCCTCATCGTCCCCCTGAGACATCATTGATTGTGAGAAAATTTTGTTGCTTGACAGAAACAATCAATAGGGATTGTTCCCATAATGCATGAAATATTTTTTATAATTTTATAAGAATGTGATAATCCTAACAATTATGTTTATGAACACACTTTACAGACTCAAGATCATATCAGTAACTGTTAGGGGTGAGCATTGAGCATAGTGCAGTTGGGAAATTCTTGGTCTTGGTTGGGCCAAAAGGATCGTCATCATGGACGTTGCACATGACCCCTATGAGCCTGAAACATAATCCAATGGGAGAATAAATCAAGAGACTCCCCTAGACATTGCAGCCACAATGAGGACCCTAATGGTGGAGTTGAAGAGTTGTAGAGAAGACAATGAGAGGCTGATAAAATCTCAAGAAGAAAATAATCAACTGAATGCAACCATGCTGAAGAGTTTAACTATGGGCATCACTCAGCAAATCTAGAAAGGAGTGGGATTAGTTCAAGGAGAAATTCCCGCAAGAGGTCCAATATCTCAAGAAGAATTTCTAGAGACATGAAATATACTTCATAAATCTATTCTAGTGGATCATATGACTCTAAAGAATCCATTGAGGGTTCAAGATCTTCATCTCACGGGAGTAAGAGGAAGAGGCATTACAAGAACACTTCACATGGGGAATTTAAGAAGGCTAAACCTCCTACATTTGATGGTGAGATAAAATCATGTAAAGAAGCCAAAGCTTGGCTTCTTGGGATGAGGAAGTATTTCCAAGTCCAAGACTACTCTGGAATTATGAAGGAAAGGGTATCCATATTCAATTTAAATGGAATATCATCTATATAGTGGGAGCATCTCAGGCAAGTGAAGAAGATCAATGAAATAAAGATTGTGTGGAAGCAGTTCAAGAAGTACTTCAAACAAAAGTACCTCTATGATAGGTAATACAATGATAAGATCAAAGAGTTTCATGAGCTGAAATTGGGACAAATGACCATGGAAGAATATGCAAACAAATTCTTGGAGATGATGAGATATGTCAAGTATATCAGAGAAGATAAGGTGAAAATTCAACGTTTTCTAAGTGGACTACCTCATTCATATAAAGACATAATTGAGTTTGATGAACCTCGAACTCTAGAGGATGCCATGAGAAAGGCTAAGTATTTTTATGATAAAAAAAATCAAACATGATTTCCATAAGGCATGGAAGGACAAGAAAAATGAGAAGTTTGACCAAATAAGGAAGGGTTTCAAACCTCACCATCTCGGAAATCAGCAAAGGCAGTAACCACAGGTTGTGACCAATCCAACTAGAATGATGGGATACAAACCAAGAGATCCAAAGGAGCCACTTCAATGTTGGGGATGTGGAGAGGACCATATGCTTAGGAACTGTCCACATCGGAATGGGAATGTAAAGCAAGTTCACAACATCTAAGGAGCTAAAACTGTGGTTCAAGTGGAGAGGACCACCCCTAGAATATATGCAGCACTAGAGGACCGCCAGACAGATCATCAATCAACCGTGGTTGAATTTGAAGGTAAGATTGATAAGCAATATTTTTCTATTTTGATTGACCCTGGATCTACTCACAATTATATCACTCCTAAAATTGTTGAGATTTGTGCTTTTAAGAAATTAAAGCATAGTAAGTCATGGTTAGTTAAACTAGCCTCTGGAACCAAGAGAAAAGTTAGTGAGATGGTAGAGAAATGTCCATTAGATATGTATGGGATATTCACTTATGCAAATCAGAATATTCTACCACTTGGTTCCTATGATATTCTCATTGGAATGGACTGGTTAAAAACACATAGAGTTAAACTTGATTGTTACAGCAAGACTTTTGAATGCATGGATGAAGAAGGAAACCTAAGGGTCGTAAAAGGAATTCCAAAGGTGATTTCTGTTAGGAAAATTTCATCCTTGCATATGAAGAAGTTCTGTAAGAAGGGTTGTCAATTGTTTGTATCCCATGTTTTGGAGTCAACGGAAAATGAAACTCCTAAGTTGGAGGACTATCATGTATTGCAAGAATTCCATGATCTTTTTCCTGATGAGATTTCGAGACTTCCTCCAAAGAGTGACATTGATTTCACAATTGAACTTGTGTCGGGAGCTGCACCAGTGTCCAAGACACCCTACATGATGAGTACACCGGAATTGCTAGAATTGAAAATGAAGTTACAAGAGCTGTTGGAGAATAAATATATTAGGCCAAGTGCGTCTCCATGGGGAGCACCAGTCTATTTGTTAAAAAGAAATATGGAACACTCAGGTTATGAATTGACTACAGGCAGTTGAACAAAGTCACCGTGAAGAAAAAATACTCACTACCTCGAATTGATTATCTCTTTGATCAAATGAGAGGAGCAAAGGTATTTTCAAAAAATGACTTGAGGTCTGGTTACCATCAGGTAAGAATCAAAGAGGAAGATATCCATAAGACAACCTTTAGAAAAAGGTAGGGACACTATGAGTTCGTGGTGGTACCATTTGGTCGCATGAATGCACCAGCTACATTCTTCTATCTCATGAATAGTGTTTTTAGCGAGTATTTGGACAAGTTTTTTCTTGTTTTTCTAGATGACATTCTTATCTATTATAAGAATGAAGAATAGCATGAAGGACATTTGAGAATGGACTTGCAATTGCTAAAGGAGCATAAGTTGTATGCAAATTTGAGAAAATGTGACTTTTATAAAGATAAAATTCATTATTTGGGTTACATTATTTTAGAGGAAGGAATATATTTGGACCTTGAGAAGGTTGAATCCATTATGAATTGACCAACTCCAAGGAACATGGCAGATGTGAGATCCTTTATGGGACTTGCTGGTTACTATAGGAGGTTCATTGAAGGATTCTCCAAGGTTGTTAATCCAATCACCTCTTTGCAAAAGAAGGGGATAAAGTTCGAATGGAAATCAATATGTAAATAAATCTTCCAGCTGTTGAAGAATATTCTCACGACTGCACCAATTTTGAAAATTGCAGACCCAAAAAAAGACTTTGAGGTGTGCACTAATGCATGAAATCAAGGATGTGGAGGAGTTCTTATGCAAGAAAACCATGTGGTATGATATGAGTCAAGAAATTTGAAGGACCATGAGAAGAACTATGCCACCCATGATTTAGAGCTTCTATCCATAGTGCATGCTTTGAATATGTGGAGGAACTACTTAATGGGGAGAAAATTTGAGCTAAGGACAAACCATTGTGGTCTGAAATATTTTTTTGAGAAGCCAACGTTAAATGATAGGCAAGCTAGATGGATGGAATTTTTGTGTGAATTTGATTTTGAGATCAAGAACATAAAGGGGAAAGAAAATAAGGTGGTTGATGCACTCAGTAGGAAAGTGCATGAAATGCATGTGGCATCCCTTAGTACATACCAATCATATATGAGGTAGCAAATCATCAACTGTATTGTCGAAGATGACATGTATGTGCAAATAAAGGACAAATTGCAACAACCAAACTTTGAAAAGAAGTATGAAGGGTATCACTTGGAAGGTGATGAAATTCTTGCTTATAAGAATATAATTTATATTCCTAATGTGGCAGATTTGAGAAGGATTGTTATGGATGAAATCCATAAAGCTCCATATTCTGGTCACCTAGGATATCAAAAGACAATTTCTATAACTAGAAAGCAATATTTTTGGCCAGGGAAGAAGAAGGGCATCGCTGGATACATTTCTAAATGCATGAAATGTCAGTAGATGAAGGCTAAACACCAACACCTAGTAGGTTTATTGCATCCATTGCCAATTCCAGAATGGAAATGGGAAGTAATATCCATGGATTTTATTACATGTTTTCCAATGACTGTGAGACAACATGATTCCATCATGGTTGTGGTGGAAAAGTTAACAAAGGAATCATATTTTATACCAATTAAGTCCACATATAAATTCGATGCCATTGCAAGGATTTTCATGAAGTAAATTTTCAAATTGCATGGATTGACTAAGGAAATAATTTCTTACAGGGATACCAAGTTCACTTCCAATTTTTGGAAAGGTACTTTTGTATATTTGGTTACAAAGTTGAACTTTAGCACCACATATCATCCTCAAAGAAATGGGAAAACAAAAAGAGTAAATCGGGTGCTAAAAGACATGCTTCGCATGTATGTAATGGACAAACCATCCAAGTGGGAGGATTATCTACACTTGGTAGAGTTTGCATATAATAATGGGCAGCAAGTGTCATTGGGCATGAGTCCATATGAGGCTTTGTATGGCAGAAGGTGTAGGACATCAGTGACTTGGGATAATCCAGTGAACATAATTATACTTGGGCCAAAATTTCTTAAGG
Source organism: Larix kaempferi (assembly GCA_027924585.1). Taxonomy (NCBI): domain Eukaryota; kingdom Viridiplantae; phylum Streptophyta; class Pinopsida; order Pinales; family Pinaceae; genus Larix; species Larix kaempferi. The sequence goes on along the minus strand of BSBM01000579.1, from coordinate 2,070,680 downwards.
AAAAGGAACAAGAGGTTGCAAAGATCAAGCATAATTTAAAAGTAGCCCAATATAAACATAAAATATTTGCATATAAGCACAAGGTGCACAAGTATTTCAGTGTTGGGGATCATGTTTACATTAGAGTGAGGCCAAGGAAGAGTTCCTTGAAGCTTGGGAGTTGTGTCAATCTATCACCTAGATATTGTGGGCCATTTAAAGTGCTTGAAAGAATAGGGCCAGTTGCATATAGACTTGCATTTCCTGCTAACACTAGAGCTCATAATGTTTATCATGTTTCTTTGCTTAAGAAGTTTGTACATGATCCTAACCATGTGATTAATTGGGATATGATCCAGGTGGAACCTGAGGGAGAGTTCCAAATTGAGCCATTGCACATCCTAGACAAGAAGGTAACATTGCTCCGGAACTGAGCTATCAGACAGGTGAAGGTGCAATGTAAGCACTTCCATGAGAGCTGGAGAATGCCATGAAAGTGAGATATCCATTTTTGTTCAATTTTGAAGAGCTCTGAGGACAATGCTAATTTAAGGGGGAGGGGAATGTAATATCCTGATTTTGACCCCATTTGTTAACACCTAAAAAGTGCTCACTAGCTCATTTCCCTATTCACATGACCCATTTGTCCACTTTTTCACCATCTGAGCCTCTGAAACCAACAAAAGGTCACCAAAAGACCTTGGTACACCCCTTTTTCCATTAAAAAAGATTATTTTTCCAAGAAAATCATAAAAAACCCTCAAAAAGGGTCCAAATTCCCAAAAATATTAAAAAGGGAATTAAAATATTATTTTTATTCAAAAAAGGAAAAAGGAGGGAAAATTACCTAAACCATGTTGGTCAATACCATTGGTTTCCACAAAACCACAAATGGTATTCCTCACCACCAAAACCTATAAAAAGGTGGTAGGGGCTCCTCATTTCACATCCTTCCATTATCTCATCCTTATGCTGCTGAAATCTCCCCTGAGCACTTTTAGCCATTGAAGCAACCTTGGAGAAAGAGACCTATTGGAGTTTGGAGCTACTCATCTTGGGAGTTGCTCAACATCAACCTTCACCATTGAAGGTAATATCGCAAGCACTTGCTTGCCCCCCACTTTTCAATACAAAAAATTATTTCTTATGTTTCTTGTTCTTGATTTTTGAAATATTTAAATTATTTGATTAGATTCTTGCTTAGATCCATGAAAAATATTGTTTATTTAGTTTATTGTTTTTATTTCTATTGAAACTGCTACTACTAGTTAGTAGGTGCCCATAGCACTAAGCTTGGTTGCAAAACCGAGCCAACAGTTTTGGCGACTCCGCTTTGGTTTGAACTTTAGATCTCTAGTTTTACCTTTAAATCTTAGTTTTTATGAGTTTTTAACCTTTAGATCCATAGATCTGCCATCTTAGACAGCAGATCCATTGCTGTTCTGAGATTTGTCCCCATAAACAGCCCGAAATTTTCAATTTTCGGGTTCGTTTCTCGGTTTCCGTGCACGGCTTCCGCCTCGCGGTTTTTTGCCAGACAGTCGCGCGGTCCATCGCGACTTTTCTGCGTTTTTCCGCGCGGCCCATCGCGGCTTTTTGCCAGACAGTCGCGCGGTCCATCGCGACTTTTCTGCGTTTTTCCGCGCGGCCCATCGCGGCTTTTTGCCAGAAACCCGCGCGGTCCATCGCGACTGTGCGACAGAAACCCGCGCGGTCCATCGCGACTTTTGGCCCAAAACCCGCGCGGTCCATCGCGACTTTTGGTCCAAAACCCGCGCGGTCCATGTCATTTTTTGGCCGCGCAGCTCAATTTTCAAACGACCATATCTCCCTCTCCCGAACTCCGTTTGAAACGATTTTTTTTTTTCAAATTGGGTGTTTTCGATCAAGGAATCCAAATATGCTATTAGATTTAAGAAATTTTCCATAGAAATTTATCTAATATTGTATTTTAGTGTTATTTATCACTTCAGTTCACCCATTTTGGCTCATTTTTTACAGTATTGATTCTTCATATTTTACAGCCATAGAAAATTTTTTTACTATTTAAAGTGCATATCTAGAAATCTTTTTAAAAATTTTCAAGAAAGTGAAAGAAAGACTCATTATTGCATTTTCATCTAGATTCAAATTTTTTCCTGTTTACTTCTTTAAAATCTTGCCCTTAGCAATTTTTCTCAAAACAAAGAAATCCATTATTTCTTTTAAAAAAAGGAGTTTATTATTTGCTTTCATAAATCCAAGAAACCCTTTATTTTTTGAAAAAGCATATTAATTCCTTTTAGTGAAAAAAAAGTCTTAAATATTTGCTTTGTATTTTCGAAAAGTCCTTTATTTTTTGAAAATTTCCCTTAAAAGCATTTAATTTTTTCAAGTTCAGTTTACAACACCTCACGTGCACTCACACGATCACTTAATTGAACTAAGCCTTAAAACGTACCTTAATTTGAACACACTTTTAACCCCACTTGGGGAACACTAAAAGAATTCTTGTAGCTAGGTAGTATTGGGGGGATAGGTGTTCCAATAACACCCCTCAGTTCATACATCTGAGACATAGAAGTTGTCCAATTAGGGAGCTAAAATCTCTTAGTACTTTTTGGCGCGGTCACAACCGGTTTGTGGGAAGGCCTCTCCCTTAGGAGGGTTGAAGTCGCGAGGATGGTTCCGGAAGCCTGAGTGGGATACCGAAACCCATTCAGTAACCGAAGGGCTACCATTCGCAGTTCTCGGGATATCCCTGTATTGGGATATTGCGATCAAAGGACCAAACGGCAGATTTACCTTTTCTCGACGCGTCATGAACGGAGTATCCTAGTAGCCTGTCTTTTTAGGATTGATTACCCGGTGTCCCTCCCGGTAGGGGGATATCTAGCCGTTGTCTCTACATTCATATTGTCTGACTTGGATTTCATCACCTTGCAGAGGATATCGTCTGTTTGAGTCACAATACTTTTAGATTAGGTGTTTGCATGATCTTTACCACCTTTTGAGTCTAGTTACACCTATTTTTTCTAGGAGCCGCTTGCATGTTGGTATTCTGACCGGTTGTTGCATTCCTCCACTTATTGTAGCACAGCTGCTGAGATAAGTGCATTTTTTGAGGATTGATTTTTTGGCCTGTGAGCCTTATTTTTTCACTCCCCTTCTTGCACCCTTGGTTGCATTAGGGTTTTGAGTCTTTTACATATATATCACCACCTGATAATTAAAACAATTTTTTACATAAAAAACATATTCTCACCATTGAGAATTCTAGACGTTCTCGTCGTCTACAGGGCGAACTCCCAGAGTTTAGTCCACTTGGCTCTCCACGTCACGGACGCAGAGCATTATCCCTTGATTCGACACATCGTCAATCAATTAGACGGTCATCCGATTCTGACATACCCCACTTCACCTTTGATTTGGAGGTAGAATCCGAAAACCCCTACCATAGGTCAGACATCCGCAGACCCTTCTGCGGTAGTACCATCCACGGCAACAACCACCCCCTTGGGTATGCCCAATATGGGTAACACTCCACATTCAGGAATGCCTAGCACAGGGCCACCACCTGTCATGGGCATGCCCAACATCGGGGTCATACCCCCTTCGGTTTCCACAAACCCTATCCCAGGAATCCCTAGTGCGATTCCTAACCCAAGTGTAACCCATGTTGCACTTGGGAGTGCTATACCAGGAATCCCTAGTGCGATTCCTAACCCAAGTATAACCCATGTTGCACTTGGGAGCGCTAACCCATATCAGGCCACACCTATTGGAGGGCACATACCCTCCATACCTAGCATACCTATAGGCGCTACTGGACCCCTACACCATACCACAATGGCTAGGCAGGTCCCGGTTCCGGTCACCACATCTGCTAGTCTACCATACATGGCAAGTCTGAACCTGCCAGATTTAGCTAGGCTCACAAATGACCCCATCAGACATGATCCTGCTTGGCCCCATATGCCCACTAAGCTTCCCTCTGACATCCCTAAGTTTGAGGGAAAGGCTGGAGAAGACCCCCAAAATCACATCATGTCCTTCCATTTATGGTGTTCCTCCAACTCCATAGTGGATGACTCAATCCGCCTACGGCTTTTACAACGCACCTTCACTGGCTCCGCAGCCAAATGGTATATCGAGCAGCCCCATGGGACGCATGCCACATTTACCTCCCTTGCCTCGACTTTCCTACAATTCTTCCAGTTACCTGTCCGTTACGATGCGGGCGTCGAGATCCTACTGTCTTGCAAACAGAACACGGCCACGCATATCACTGACCATATCCATGATTGGCGTCGGCGCCGAAGCCTATGCAAGATCAAATTAGACGACCGAATCTTTTTAGACTGGTTCCTTAAATCCCTCCTTCCTCTCATTGCGAAGGATGTAGCATCTGAAAGACCCCAGTCTGAGGAAGAGGCCATCCTCAAGGCCCAACAGTTTGATCTCATCTACGCCCAATCGGGTTACTTATACACGATCATACCGGACGCCCCACGAGGTGACTCTGCACGCGGTGACACACCGGGGGCATCACATGCCGCTGATGGCATTATTGGCCAAATTACACCGCAAGCAAAACCTTTCAGTATGGTGAGCACCATGCCTGCCCCAGACCTTTCTAGGGCTACATCTAGTTCCGGAGCGACGACTTCCTATGCTCCAACAAACCAGACCCATCACGTTCATGGACCCTCTTGTCCACAACATTGTTATGGCCAAGCGCCATCAGCATATGTACCTCCTACATACTATGCTCAACCTACGGTACAGACCCCCATGCAGTTCCCACAACAGCCCATGCATTACCCACAACCGGTTGCACCAGCTAACCTCACACCTCCACCAGCTCAGGGGTACCAACAACCCCAACAGGCAACTGGACCACCTCCACCTCCACCTGCATACTATCTACCGCAACCTGCTCCCGCACCTGCGGCTCCCCAAAATCCCCCCAATGCTCAAGGGCACGTGTACGCACAACAACATCAGCCCCAATACCAAAACAACCAGCGCAACCAAGGTGCGCAACAGAACCGTGGTAGAGGTCATAACCATGGTAATAACCAACAACATCAGCAAGGTCCTCCACCTCCCAATCCTCCGCAAAATAACAATGCTGCTCCTCCCAACCGCAATCCGGATCGGAGTCCTAAGCAGCCTAGAAATAATAACCTCAGAACAAACCACCCTTGTTCTATTTGCGGGGTCTATGGTCATTACACGCATTCTTGCCCACATTTGGAGCGAGCTCGGCAACTCTGGACCGACGATGCACATCGTCAAGGGAAAGCGGCTCCTCAGCCGCCACCCAACCCTCCACCACCTCAACATCAACCCTTGGTGCTACAAAACCCCTTTCCAAACCAGGGTGTAGTGAACACTCAGCCGTTAGCCCCCCCTCAGGGCAACGTGCCACCACAGCAGATCACTTATGCAGCCCCCGATCAACCCATGTTCGATTCAGGTACTCACCATTTGTTGATGATGTCGACTGCTGCTGCCAACCTCCAAACCCGTCGGAACCAATATGGCTCCACCTCTGAAGCCCCTCCCACCGACAAAAACACTAACGTTAATCCCACAGATCAAACGTTACGTATACCTCCGGCTCCACTTGATGGTGCTTCTAAAGCACCTCACTTCCCACTTCGTCGCATCAACAGTAATCCCAATGCTCGCGCTGCGTCGAATTACAACATCGTAGACGACTTAGCCCAGTCTCCTGCAGCCATGTCTGCTTTAGAAGTTTTGAAAAACTGTCCTTCGCAGCGCAAAACTTTGCTCTCTGCCATTGGCGCCATTGACCCCAATGATTCACAGCTGATCGCGTTCGATTCAGACCAGTCTGAACCACGCCTGCCTTCCTCTTTAGCATTCCAAGTTTCCGTTTCTGTTCGGAATCTTGTTATCCATCGGTGCATTATCGATGAAGGGGCCTCTACATGCGTCATGTCCACTTTCGTTTGGAAAAACTTGGGATCCCCTACTCTCCAACAGTCCACCACTGCATTGCGAGCCTATGACGGCCGTTCAGCACAACCCCAAGGTCTATTAGCTAATGTCCCCGTCCAGCTGGCGGGTAAAACCGTCCTCATTGACATTGAGGTCATCAATGCCCAACTAGACTATAACCTTTTACTTGGTCGCAACTACATGTATGCCATGCGGGCTGTTGCCTCATCCGTATTTCGCACCATGCAGTTCCCCCATGAGGGACGCGTGGTCAAGGTCGACCAACTCACCTATTACGATCCCAAATCCCCCGCCACACCTGAAAATGTTCTCCCCATGGTTGAACAACCTGTTTGTGGTGCAACTACCTCATTCATTTCCTCAGTAGGACCCGGACTTTACTCCGAGGCACCGATGACCTCTACATTCCAGGCCATTCCACCACCGTCACCGGAGACCCAGGTCGCTAACCTCTGCACTCTTTCACAAACACCCGGTAATCAACCCTCCTTGTTACCCAAACCACCATTAGTCCCTAGTCACATTGGGGTTACACCCATCCACACAATCCCCTTTCTATTTCCTCCTTCGGGTGTAGTGAGCGCCCCGGTTATGGCTACCCTTAGTCTCCCCGGGTTAACATTGGGATTACCCGTGTGGTATATTACGCCTCCCATTCCTCCACCGACACCAAATGTCATCCTGCAACCGGTGCAACCCATTGTTACTTCTACCCAACCACCTCCCGGTATCACGACTCCTTCGTCGTCGACGAACCCCCCTCCATTCGTCAGGCCCACTGGGGGCAGAGGCCCACAACCATACACTGCGGTACCCCCACCCAAGGAAGTTAAACCTCCCCCCGTATTCCGTGCTCCTCCAAAATGCTCGCTGTGTGATGAGTTAGGCCATCCAACCCATCAGTGTCCACAGTTACCTGCATTGCAGGAACACATGCAAATGTTGGACGACGACCCCAACATCCCGGTGGTCAAACTAGATCCAAACCCTATGCCTCGTGATAAATCACTGCATACCAACCACCCATGTGCAATATGCGGTATTTACGGCCACTACTCCCACAACTGTCCTGACATCCCAAACTACAGAGCAGCTCTCTACGAGATGAACAATTTGGACCTAGAGACGGCACCCCCTACTATCGAGGAGATCTACCCTCCTGCATCATCCTCATCCGGAGAGATTAACACCATCTACATGATCTCTTCGACTACCACTACCTCATCACTCAATTTGACCACTCAAAGCTCCCGCAATGATGAAGAGGTTCTCGAGACTCCTACTACCTTTGATTATCCCAGGGAAGACATGCACCATCGTCCATACTTCCTCCCGGAAGAGACTTCATCCACCACCGCTACCCAATCTGCGGTTGAGTCCAAGGTTTTCCTTCCAACTAAGATCGACTGGTTAACGGATCCCATGGCCGATATTTCTCCCGTCATCCACATTGACATCTCTGACCCACTTGGTGCCCTTCATACCATCACATTAGGAACCTCCCACAGTGAGCATGAGATCGGAGAATACCAACAACTGTTCCAAGAATTCACTGATGTCTTTACTTGGTCAGATACCGAAATGCCTGGCCTTGACCCTGCCATTTATACGATCTCCACTGGATACCCCTCTGTCCGCTCGGCCCCTTTCATTGATCCCTTTGACACACAGGTTCAACCCTTTCAAATCGACCAGGAAACCACATGTCCACAACATGGGGGCAGGCCCAAAACCTTTCCTACTCATCATCATCGTGATCCTCTTCGGAGATACTGGGGGCATCCACCCCACAAAGGGAATCCCCCATCATCATATCATCACTTCAGTATGCCACCACGACCCACAGCCTCATGGTATAACACCCCGCCAGCAGTTGCTCAATGCCCTATTGATCTCTCTCTGAGACAACATCTGCACCACATTGACACCTCTGAGTTAGGGGGCATAATAGATTACCTCGACCCCGGGATAGGGGGCATGATCAATCATTTTGAACCTTCCCCATCATCTCTATCTCAACACCTCAATGAGCCCATCGTTCAAACCAACACATATGTGATCCACAATCACAAACCCCATGCACATAGCATGGGGGCAGGTCATTAACCCTGCTCGCTTTTTCATATTCGTGATCTCAACCATTTTTGAGGTCACGTGTCACTTGTATATTTCAGTTGATTTGATACACATAGTATTTTGCCCCCACGGGTCATCATTTCTCCCCACCACTACATCCTTCGCTTGGTGGGATCACCTTTATTTGTAGCCATTTTTTAACCTAGTTCTTTCCTTTAACCGTTCCGGAGTCCTTATGACCTCCGTTTTTCGCACCATTTGCACTGCCGGATTCATATTTCCGTGCCCGTGATGATGCTTGAGATCATTTCTCGCTCTCACCAGGACCAATATCAACATTGTGTCCCGACACCTTGTCGCCCCAGTTTGCGTACCACTTCGGCTGCTCTTTTTTTTTTTTTTTTGATATATTTGATATCATCGGATTCATTTTTCCAAGCCCGTGATGATGCTTGAGATCATTTCTCGCTCTCACGCCCAGATTTTTCGGACATTTTTTACCATGCCCCCTCGTCGCCTCGGTTTGCATGCCACATCGGCCGTTATCCGTTTTCGACGAGTTTTATATCGTCGGATTCAGTTTTCCGCGCTCATGATGATGCTTGAGATCATTTCTCGCTCTGACCCTTAGATTTTTCGGCCACTTTTTCCATGCCCCCTCGTCACCTCGGTTTGCGTGCCACATCGGCCGTTCTCTGTTTTCGATGTGTCTTATATCGCCGGATTCAGTTTTCCGCGCTCGTGATGATGCTTGAGACCATTTCTCGCTCTCACCTTTAGATTTTCCGGGCATTTTTTCCACGCCCCCTCGTCGCCTCGGTTTGCGTGCCACATCGGCCGTTCTCCGTTTTCGACATGCCTTATATCGCCGGATTCAGTTTTCCGCGCTCGTGATGATGCTTGAGATCATTTCTCGCTCTCACCTTTAGATTTTTTGGACATTTTTCCTCGTGCCCCCCTCGTCACCTCGGTTTGCGTGTCACATCGGCAGTTCTCCGTTTTTGACATGCCTTATATCGTCGGATTCAGTTTTCCGCGCTCGTGATGATGCTTGAGATCATTTCTCGCTCTCACCTTTAGATTTTTCGGGCATTTTTCCTCGTGCCCCCCTCGTCACCTCGGTTTGCGTGCCACATCGGCCGTTCTCCGTTTTCGACAATCCTTATGTCACCGGATCTAGTTTTCCGCACTGATGACGATGCTTGAGACCTTTTCTCGCCCTCATCAATCCATTTTTGTTCGGTATAATTTTATCCCTTTTTCGGGCCGAGCAATCCCTTTTACGAAAAAGGCACTTAGGGAGTTTCTGTTAAGCTCTTTTCTGACTCCTAAAACAATGAAAAGATCGCCGAGCAATCTTGCTTCCTTTCATGCTCGATAAACGTATCTGAAAGGGCGTCTACCTGGTATAAGTTTACCCCTTTTCCGGACCTCGTAGACTAATTACGAAAAAGGTATACTCTAGTCACATCGGCTAGAAGAGTTCTCCATCCGCATCATTTTATCCTTTTTCGGGCCTTGGAGACTAAACTTACGAAAAAGAAACACCAACAGAGTCCACTTACCGCTTCCAGACTCTCTAAACATGATAGCAACCATGAGCATGCGCCGTCCTGGGCTCACAAAATCCACAGGACTGTACCATTTCAGAGCACACTTTTATCCCTTCTTGGAGCTCATCAAAACTACGAAGAAGGAAGAAGGGTGCCTCTTGGCGCCACGACAGATCATATCTACTCACATAGCAGCTTCCCCATTCTGGTCGCCTTTGTTCAGAGTATTCTGCAGTATGTCACCCGGAAACTCCCTCGACAGCTACCATCAGCTTCACCCCCCCAGAGTCAGTACATACCCTTCAGTCCCTAAAAGATGATCCCCACACCTACAAGTCAGTTCCCTACGCTGCCAGGTCAACCACGTCATCTTGCTCTGAACAAAGGAAGTTTGAGTCTACCCATTTTTGACCCAGATATTTCCCATCCCCACAAGTATGTCAGTCCTACCAGCAGTACTACATCACTTCAGTTTACACCTCGCGCTCCTAGCAAGGAAACATCATTGCCTTGTTAGTTGCTGGTCTCCCTCTGTCGACGACAACCACATTTATTCCAGAGGATAGACCTAGAGGCCCCTGTGTCTTGGACTCATTACCATTTATGATGAGTGCCTACGAATCATTTCGAGAGGAATCATTACTGCCTCTCCAAATGGTTGTTTCTCACATGCTCGACTTCAACACCTTGATCGCATCGTTGAGACTCGCACAGGGTATTGGTCCGTTCACTTATTAGTCGAAGACCCCGGATACCTCCCGACTCCTCCACATTTGAGAGTCTTCCTATGGATAATATCAGTTACACTTTTCCTATAGTTATCCGGGCTGTGCATGGCGACAATATTCAGATTCACACCTGTTTCATACTCCCTTGAGTATACAGTTACATTTATTCCCAGATTTGACTCATAGTCTTTGAGTCCCTACAGATGTTGGACACCTTCAGTTTCAGCAGTTCCACAGTTGATCCAGTGTATCAGTTATTGAGATCATTCTTATTGAGATCATTCTTATTGAGATCATTCATGATCCTGAGTATATCCCACCATCATGTCCCCTCTGGACCATTATGATGTACCAGTATATTTCTTCACGTATTAGATCCCCCTTCTTGGGACTAATTGTTTTGTATATGCCTTGATACGAGCATGGGAATGCCCGCCTCGTCCTTTATCAGAGATTATACCTCATTCATATTGAGGCCATGTAATATTTTTTGTTTTTGCAGCTTCCAAGGGCCGTGGCTCCAGTCTCCAAACGGTCTCTTCTCTCCCCTAAAACCCAGAAAAAGGACAAAAGAACTATGATGTCTATCGGCCATACGATGAGCTCCTGCCCTCACACATCAGGGGGCAATCTGTTAACACCTAAAAAGTGCTCACTAGCTCATTTCCCTATTCACATGACCCATTTGTCCACTTTTTCACCATCTGAGCCTCTGAAACCAACAAAAGGTCACCAAAAGACCTTGGTACACCCCTTTTTCCATTAAAAAAGATTATTTTTCCAAGAAAATCATAAAAAACCCTCAAAAAGGGTCCAAATTCCCAAAAATATTAAAAAGGGAATTAAAATATTATTTTTATTCAAAAAAGGAAAAAGGAGGGAAAATTACCTAAACCATGTTGGTCAATACCATTGGTTTCCACAAAACCACAAATGGTATTCCTCACCACCAAAACCTATAAAAAGGTGGTAGGGGCTCCTCATTTCACATCCTTCCATTATCTCATCCTTATGCTGCTGAAATCTCCCCTGAGCACTTTTAGCCATTGAAGCAACCTTGGAGAAAGAGACCTATTGGAGTTTGGAGCTACTCATCTTGGGAGTTGCTCAACATCAACCTTCACCATTGAAGGTAATATCGCAAGCACTTGCTTGCCCCCCACTTTTCAATACAAAAAATTATTTCTTATGTTTCTTGTTCTTGATTTTTGAAATATTTAAATTATTTGATTAGATTCTTGCTTAGATCCATGAAAAATATTGTTTATTTAGTTTATTGTTTTTATTTCTATTGAAACTGCTACTACTAGTTAGTAGGTGCCCATAGCACTAAGCTTGGTTGCAAAACCGAGCCAACACCATTGCATTAGAATTTTAAATAATGTAATATCGTTATAAAGATCGTGGTGAGGAGCTCAATAAGTCCCCACCATCGATTTAGCGTTTTAATCAAATACCCACAAATAGCTATGCAATGCAACAAGAGTATGGGGGATGATTTTTACAAGGAATAGGGAGGGAAAATATTCAAACCCTTGATCCAATAGTGGCAATCCAAGTGTCAATGAGAGAACCCATGAACCATCAACTACCCACATTGAATTTTGCACCCAATCATTTATTTCTTCCAAGAGGTGGTTGAGGTAGTTAATACTTTGGGGAATGGAGAGGTATGGCTACCCAATTTCATTTATGGGAAAGCCATCAATTTTGAAAATCATGTTTTTGCTTCCTGGGCAAGAAAGGACCCACAAAATTGCTCCCCAAGCCATTATTCATCAACCAGTTTGGCTCTCTCACGAAGTTCTAGCTTGTGGGGCATTTTTCCTCCACATTTTTCTTATGTTTCCTTGATTTCTAGCTGGGAAAAGGGTGTTTTTGGTTGGTAGAAAAACTGGGAGGAAATGGAATTCGAATTGGGGTTTCATAGAGGCCGTTTTTTTCCATTTGAATGCTCAAATACCCATGTAAAAATTGTTTTTTCTCCCTGTGGTCGATTTTCCCTCTCACAACTCGTTTTAATGTGCTCGCGGTTTTGGAACACCCATGGAAACAATGTCACTCTTCCACAGTACCCTTACCAAATAACACAACATTGTCAACAAATAATTATTAAGTGTGAAATGTAAACAGCTGCATAAATTTGTATTCCCTTCACTTTACCCTCAAATCTAGTAACATTATCATTCTACTAAGACCTTCAATAACAAGAAGGAACAACATGGGATATAGTGGACAACCCTATCTAAGTACCCTAGAGCTCTTAAAAAAATTGCAGGGGAGCCATTAATAAGGATTGAAAAATGTGCCGAAGTAACACAAACCATAATCCAATTTGTCATTGATATAGGAAAACCAATCTTAAGGAGAAGTAACCTCATGTAGACCGAGTTTACACGATCATAAGATTTCACCAGATCCATTTATAAGATTAGGGCATCCATATTCTTTGATTTGATAGACTGAATGAACTCCTGAGTGACACCAACTACATCCAAAATTTGCCTATTAGCCAAGAACCAAAACAAAATTTTTGACATCATTTATGTAAGTTTAGGCTCGAGTCTGTTTGAAATGGTTTTTGTTATAATTTTGTAAACCAGGTTGCATAATGAGATTGGCCTAAAATCATTAAAATTTTATGATTTATTGCACTTTGGAATTAGGGCAATAAAAATTAAATTGAGAGCACCAAAAATATAACCTTCCAACCTAAACTGTTCCACCATCTACACGAGCTCATTCCATATTAGATAAAACAAAAACAAAAAAAGTTCCATTAAATACACATATATTACTTTACAAAATCACTTTCCATTTTATCTAAATTAACCAAAAATAATATCACTTTATCTACCTATCCAAATAATACTACCTATACGCTTGTATGCAAACAAACAAACATATATTTCATCTATATTATCTTCCTACAAGCCACTACTTTTTATCTCTTGTACCCTTGTATGCAAACAAGCAAACATATATTTCATTTATATTATCTTCTTACCCACCATTAGTTTTTATCTCTTTTAAAGTCTTAGTGCCCATGTTTATGTTTATATATATAGGTTGTTTATATATATATATATAATTCAAAAGTTAAGTTTATTTAAAAATTCTAAAGTTAAAAATATTATTTGGATAAACACTATACATCTTGCAACAAAGTAATAAAAATTTATAACTTGGGATATATATTGTTGGATTAAAATCGAATGATATATATCCAATCTATATATCATTTATCGTATGCATAGTGTTTATCCATACTGTGTTATGCTTTTATTATTTCACTCATATTTTTTAAAAACTCGAAAAATCAATTATTTTTAATAATTTACATGTCAAGTTAGCTCACATGTTGGATTTAAAACCTTTAAAAGCTTATTAGATGGATGGCATTACTAAAAGATTCCTTTCAACTTTAAAAATCAACAAATAATATGCATGTATTTCCATCGTATTGTATTTGTACCTTGTTTTCTTGAAAACAATTGGTATCATATTATATATCTAGAGACTTGTTATCTGATTACTAATGCTTGTGGTCCATGACTTGTAGAAACCATGAGAAATTCCCATAAAAGAGGGAACATTTCACTTTGGAAAAGCCTTATACGAAAGGAAATACATTTTGTCCAAACCCAACCTCCCTTTGAATGGGAGGGAATCGAATCTAGTATGTCAAAATCACTTGGGGTGGATTGCATTTGTAATAGAAAGGAACCAATGGTATAAATTTTAAAGTTGAAAACTATGATTTGCCATGTCTTCAAGGTAGAAAACTTATGTATCTTAGGAAACAAATTTATTTTTGAATTTATGAGCTTTAGATAAAGCTTAAAACATGTAAGATAATTAAGGAAAAGGAGTTGTCCAATTGTTTGTGATAGGAATAGGGTTACCTTCAAATCTATACAATGGAAGGATAATATGCCATTTGTATGAACTTGTATGATCTTCAAATCTATAATTAGTATTTGTTGGTTCAGAAATTGAAACAAAAGTGATTATGTGCAACATCAAAAGTAATTGCCAATTGTAAATGGTGAAGCATAAAGTGGTACTAAGTTCAAATAATTTTGATTGTTAATGGTAAATGGTGAAGCATAAAGTGGTGATGAGGTCAAATAATTCAAATAATTTTGTTATTGAATCTGTCCAAAAATATGAATGACAATATATTACATTATTAAAATAAAACTAAAATAAAAAATATTACAAATAGTAACATAGTTGCTCAATAAATTCAAACTCAAATAGTAACATAGTTGCTCAATAAATTCAAACTCAAATAATAACATAGTAGCTCAATAAATTCAAACTCGTGGATATATTTAGAAAATAAAAATTAAAAAATGTGATTAAATCTAGTATATGATTTGCTCAATAAATTCAAACTCATGGATATGTTTAGAAAATAAAAACTAAAAAAATGTGATTAAATATAATATATGATCTAAAATTCATATTTTTTTTAATGAAAAATTAAAAAAGTATTTATAAAAAATAAAAATATGTATATAATATTTGAAATATATATATTTAACATTTGAATCATAAAAGGTTTTTTTTTAAGGCAATATTAATAAATTTAACAATAAAATGTTGCATTATATTTAAATTTTACAAAGATATTTTTAAACATATTTTTATTTTTATTTTTATAATGCTGATTCTTGAAATTAATATGTATTCTTTTAAGAAAAATAATTTATTGGTGGTTTGTAAGGGATATGACTTTTACTCTTGTGAGATGCCTCCACTACTTGGGTTATTAACATATTTCATTGTGTACAAAAAAGGTTAATTCATAATCAATCAAAAATAGTTTTAGGTCTAACTCGAGGACCAATATATTTGTTATTAAATTTAATACTATTTTTAGTATAACAATTATTAAAATTAAAAATCATACATAAATAAAATGTTATAAATATATCATATAATCAAAATTGTCTAATTGATTTTTTAGATTATGATATTTTAAAATATTTTCTAAACCTATTTTATATTTGATTATTTTATTTTATTTTATTAGAGAAGTAATTACTTTATATCATTCAATTTAAATAAAAGAAATTGACAATTACTACTTCATTGATTTTTTTTTAAATTAAAGTAACTATTTTTAAATTATAAAAATCATTTTTGTAATTTTAAATAATTATTCTTTAAGTTGGCATAGGACATTCTTTATATTAGTAGAAAATTACTTACATACTTGGCAATGAGTTCTAACTTCCAAGGGATGTGTCTCAACTTGAAACTAGTGCTTTATTCTCACACACTTTTGATTTGTGCCTTTTCAAGACAAAATATAAAATGGTTTGCATGCTATCAAGCCTTCAATATTTAAAATGGAAATGTAACATATATTAATAATGGCATGCTTTAGAATATGGCCTTTAACATTTATTACATACAAAAAAAATTAGTTTGAAAAGAACTTGATCGATGGCCTGTATGAGGTTACTACATAAAAACATAGATAATAAAGACGTAGAAGTGAGGCTAGACTTGAGCCTCTGCTTCTTACTCTATTTTTTTTAGTGAGATGGGACACTTTGGGTCTACTCCCAAGGGTTGTTCTTATCCCTCTTCATTTGTCACCTTTTTTGAAACCATGTCTAAGCTTTGAAGGGATTGTAATAGAAAACAGGTATTTGATATGTAATTGTTGTAGCTTCTCCGTAATTGCTTGCAATGTTGGAGTGTTATTTTTGTCAACCAAATTCATATAAAAGATAATGAGTTTCTTAATATGAGAATATAAATCCAAATTCAAGGTATATTTGGTGTCCTGAATTTGAGAGAAGCTTGTATCAAGGTTAATGATAGATAACTCCTTGTCAATTTTGGATCTTTTGGTAGCTCCTCCCTTGATTCTCACTTTTTCTTCTAGCTCAATAGCTGCCAAATAATGGCAACTTCGAGTCTACCATTAATACTACCACTATAGAAAACATAACATTGTTTTGATGCCAAAAAGCATATGGTTTCCAACAACATTAAAGTTTGGATATTTCCTTGTGGTGGTAAATAAATAACGCAATGTCTTCGCACCCCAATATCTTCTCCTTTCACTCGTCAATCATGAGTAGAGGACCAACAACACTAGGACAATGCACATTATTGTTAATAAATGCCTTCCATGCTCCCAACCACTTCATCTAGAGCCCAACCAAGAACTTAATGAAGGGGAACAATTTCATGATTTTACTTTATCCCATTATTCAAAATTTACAATACACTTTTTTTTTTAACAGTAACGGATTAGAAGCTTTTCATTAAAAGTGGAAAACAAAAATTACAAAGCTGGAGATGGGTGATTGTTCCCAAAGCAAAACAATGTTTGTCACCCCTTGTTCATCCTTCTCGAGTTCATAGCACTTCTTAAACTTGCCTAATCTATGGAATTTGTAGCTTCTTACAAATTGCCCAAGAAAGTAAATACAGAAACAAAACATTACAAAGAGTTTAAACTAAGACCGGTAAGCCTTCAGGCTGCAGAATTAGTTCTCAAAAACCAGAGGCCCAAAAAAAAGACAATCCACATTACCAACTGCAAACACTTAGACAAAACAGCTTAAGGGTTGTGCTCCTCGAATTTCTCCACGCTACGTTCCTTAGCTGAGTTGAGGCCAAAGTAAACGCCTGAATTCACCAGAGTGCTGCCAAAATTCTCCATCTTCTTTCCAAGATTGCCAAAGTTGTTGTTAGGGGCTTCCAAGTGGGGTTTCATGAGGGGATTCGACGGCATTGCAGTAGTGATGGAATTGGCCCTGTCCTCAAGATTTTTATTATGAGTCTTCTCTTCAGTATGCGTTGCTCCAGCGAGAGTATAGAGCCTGGTGAGGGCTCTTTTTATATCCATGTTTTCATTGCGTGCAGAATAACTTGGTGCTCAAGGTCGGAAACTCAAGCTTGGAGAGCTGTATTGGTGGAGTCACGGTGTTTCCCATACCCTTGTAACTTCTCCTCCTACAGAGCCTCCTGCTCATCTTCACCCTTGACAGTGCTACCACCTGAGTAATTCTCACAAGTGACCTGAATCCTATCGTTTAGGGGATGAACCCAGCTCTGCGCCCATTTGGATCATCTTCCATGGTGACGGCAGAAAGGGAAAGACTTCTCGGGACCCATCACGAAATGTTCCATATGGAGCTGCAGAGCTTCCCTTCCATGGTGCAGAATAAATCTGAGATAAAACCGAGCTTGCTTCTCTTCGAACTCTCCAAACCGGAATAGTTGAGGATGATAATCAGAATGAGGGAGGCAGGACTGTTTCTTGGGCATATGAAGAAAGCGTGTTGCCTACTGCTTCCCTTTGCCTCACGCGTGCTTCGCATCTGGCAGGGCGTGAAACGAGGTTCATTAATGTAGGGAGAGCGAAATTCAAGGCTCTTTAATGAGGTTGAATCATGAACATCCACTAACCCGAACAAGAATGGATGATTTGATCAAATGCATACTCTATCCATCAAAATATTAAAGGTTTTAGTGAATCCAAGTTTCCTTCCTAGGCTTGTTATCACAATCCAATGTTCCATGACCTAGACCGACGCCTTTGTTGGCCAACCTATCCGCATGCTGGTTCTGGGCTCTAAGAATATGAAAAAATTTGATGTTATTGAATTCCTTGGCGAGACAGAGAAGAAGATGGTGCATTTTGGTGGATGGCTTCTTATTTTTTCTGGCTAACCTTCTAGCTTCACTTATGGCTATTGTTGAATCTCCAAACGCTGCCAGTTCCTCAATATTCATTTCCTTGGCAAGTTCCAGTCCTTTGATAAGGGCGAGCCACTCGGCTTTGTTGTTGGTCGCTTTCCCAATGCTCTAGGAGTACTCTCTGTTCTTGATTCCTCTGGGGTCCCAAATAACCCCCCCCCCCACCCCGCGCCTGCCAACCCTGAAAATTTACAATACACTCTAACTCTACTAACGAGTTGAATTTAGTAGAAGATACGGGAGAAGTTGTTGAAAAACTCATTAATGCTTCAATAGATTATGTGCATCTTAAATAAGGGGAGGTTCATATGGAGTATAATGTCCTTGGATTCCTTCTTTGGCCATCTAACACTACAAACAATATTTCTTATCTTCAATTACAATATTTTAAAGGAAAATAATGTTCCACTTGTTTGTGATGGAAATAAAGACACCTTGAATTCTTTGATAGTGAAAGTACACCGAAACATTTTTATGGAACTGCACGATCTTTACATGTACATTCAACATTTTTAGATATCAAAAACTAAAACAAAAGTATCTCTATGCAACCTCTAAGTTAAAATCATCAAGTTATACAAGAGCACTCATAAGTTATCTTTAAGAGCTTTCATTTGTTTGGAAGTATCACCGACTTTTCATAACATAAGAAGATCGTGTCCATCACTCAAATGATTGAATGTGAGTGATTGTTCTTTTATTTATTTTTAAGTTTCAATGTGCACACATTTTAATGATATATGAAACAAAAACATAACGTTTTAAAAACATATTTGATTACTTTTGGCATAAAAACAAAAGAGATATATCTTATTCCATTTGATATAAACGCATTATGCTAGTAAAGAGAAAGCTGCAATCATAAGGGTATATGTATTGCTTTTGAAATTTGGGCTTATTCACCTGGGTGATGAAAAGATTGTTTTTTTAGAAAGATTTTAATCAATATGAAAATTTATTTGTATGATTGAAATATATAAAAGTTGATTAGAGTAAAGTGAATCAAAGGCCAAGTCTTTATAATTGTTTTTAGTGGAGAGTGATGTAATATGGTGCCATTACATGATTAGCTTATTGGTGTAATTGTTTCAAGGAAAAGTTTTGGAGTAAAAAGACATAAAGATCATTTAACAAGACAAGATGTCAATTCTACCATAAACAAAGAATTGTGTAATGTAATGTAATAATAAGGCTAAGTGTTGTGGTGCATTGTTGAACGTTCAACAACATATTTCAATTTTGCTTAATGTGTCATGAAATTTTTTCTTTATGACAAAATAGTTTGTTGGAGTCTTGCGATCCATATGCTTGAGTTCAAGTGATACCATGTTAGATAATTGAGAAACATGCATTAACATAGAATAATAGATAACTAGCATGTAAATCAAAATCTACTAGTCTAATCTCCTATTAACATAAGCATCAAATAACCAATAACATAAGTAAGAGAGGAAAGGGAAAATAAAATAGTACACTATATTTACATGGTCAAACAACAAATGGAGAAACATCCACAGGAAGGCTTGATCTTCTTTATTCTTCAAGAAACTCCAACTCTTGCAATATTGAGCACCCACACATCACACTCTATGTTCACTTCATGTCACAATGACACACAATGTGGATTCCCTCATGTGTCACCATTGTATTCAAATGAGTATCCTTCACCTTCATTATATAGCTAGAAGTATAAATGATTTACATCTCATAACACATGTGGGATAAATAGTTTTCACCTCTCTTATATAAATAAATGTAATAAGAGAATTTACATCACGATGCATGGCAACTCATTTCCATAATATAGAGAGTTATGAAGTATTTTATGCCTTGTACCAATAACATCACACTAGTCATCATTACATATTCCAACATTTGAGTCATTGAGTCAAATTTGATAAGCATGACTGTTTGAATTGGAAACTTGTTGTAAAGGAAGGACCTACCTAAAATTGAGTAAGGAGGATTTGAATCAAAATGACCAACTCACTGTAATAACCTCCAAGAGGACGAAAACAATAGGGTGCATACACAAGTGATGTAACTTGTGACACAAGTGACCTAATTCAAATGGTTGATACACCTTATGATAGATTATCTAATGGAAAGGGTTGATGCTACTTGTGACACATTAAATGATCTAGTACAACTAGGTGATATGACTACTATAATGGATGATTCCTTAACTAGTCATTCAGAGGAATCAAGCATAAACAATGAATTGATGAATGCAAGTCTTAAAGTTGAATCACAGGAATAAGCATATGGTGATAGCAACAATAATGAATTGAATTTCAAGAAAACATTTATGAAGAACATCAAGAAGTAAAAAATGATCTTTCCAAGATGATTGTCAGACCTTGGGAAGAATTACAATTAAAAAAAACAATATGGCTTATGATATGAAAAAGACAACATATTTTATATTCCAAATTAGTCCAAACCATTTTAGTTTGTGAGTGTAGGATTTCTTGATGAAAATTTGAAGGCTCCAAAAGTTAACGAAGAAGTTATTCAAGCAGTTGATGATATATACATGGAAGAAATTCTTGAATGCCAACATTGTCATAAAGTTGGTCACATGGAGAATTCGTGCTTTGATCTCCATCCTTGTCTTAATTATGGGAAGACAAATCATCTTTAAAAAGAATGTTGAAAGTATAATAAGTTCTAGGAATTAACAATTCACTATGGATGGATAAGTTCATGGCGATGGAATTATAAATTCAAGAAGTTGCATAAGTCTTACCGTCTAATTCAAACATGGGTAAAGACACATTTGAATGGTGAAATTACAAAATCAAACCAAATTCAATTAGTTATTCCAGAGGATAAGTTTGGGCATGACTATGGCCCATTCTAAATAGGTACTCCCTTATACCTTAAGGTGGGGAGTACAAAAATGAAAGAAGAAAGGTACTCTCTTGCACCTCAAGGGGGAGAGTACATTGAATAAACAAGATCAATTCAAAATGTTAGTGGTCAACCAAAACCACCACATCCATCAATGAAATTGGTTAGTGGTCAACTAAAACCACTAGATACATGGCATCAAAATCCAATAATTAAAGAAGAATCCAAAATTTTAATTTTGGATCCCTTCCACATTCTTCTCACCTTGCACTTGATAGGGGGAATATCAAATAGCTAGGCTTCAAGATTTGAAGTCCAATCATTCAAAATTCAATCTGCATTTGGGAATTCCAACATGGAAACTAATCTCTTCAACACAATATCTACATCAAATCAAATTTCATTGGGTGTTTTTTGACACTTAATTGTCTCTAAATCCATAGAGCTGTCAATGATCCTATTTTTTCATTGATAGCATAATGGTGATTCTATGTGTTCACCAAATTAGTAGAAGACGCATTAGTTTCTTCTAGAAAAATCAAGGAATACATAGACATGGTAGTTGTTCACTTCCAAAATTCCAACTTCCATTCAAAGTTCATTGTAGATGAATCATTCAACATCCATATTGGCAGGTTTTCAAGCATACCTTCATCTAAGCTCAGTTTAGAAGTTTCAGATTGAAGATGATATCAGTTCTTGTTACTTTACTGGTATAATGATTCAAACTTGTGATTGGGGGGGTATTAGAAAATAAGTCCCTATACAATCACAAAGTCCTAGATCACCTCTCATATGAGTTGTTATTCTTATCACTTTATGAGTTGTCATACTTATCCACCTATGGGTTTTTAGTGAAATCTAGATCTAGGGGTGACTATGATAATTGTACTATAAAATACCATCATTGGTATGAAGATCAATGTTGTTGAGAATGGCTCAATCATTTTCTGACATTTTAAGTCTCTCGTTTTCTTGCTCTATAGTTTAACAATTTATACATTGTACTCTCATACAAATAAAACCTAGAAAGCACATGATCAATTTACATATGATGTTTCTTAAGCATTTCCAAAAATCATCATTGATAAGAATTGACAACGGGTTGCTAAATTGGAAATCATGGTTTCCTACAACCTCCCTAAATTCCATTAGTGAGTGCCTACATATGTAACCACTATTGGTCACAATCACAAAGAATCCAACTAATTTTGCAAAAAACAAATATGAAAATACAACTTGCAAGCCTTTTCTATAACTACTAAAAATGAAACTACAACCTAAATATAACCTAGTTTTTGTCTTAACCAACCATTTCCCAAAAATAAATGAATCTTAGAACTATAATAAAGAAGTTATGAATTGAAAATGAAATGAAAGAGAGTAAGTTTCCACGAGAAAGACAAATGTTACCCCTAGCTTGCGTAGCAAGTTAAGACAACCCAAGATTCGCCAATTCGTTGGAATACTCAAATTAAAGATAAGTGTGACATCTTTTTTCATTAAGGTAATGTACATATAAATACAATATGATGTGACCCTTGGTTTCATATTCCAGGAAATCTCTTGGACTTTTGATGACTATTCATATTTTTCTATGACTCTTCACATGAATAGTGATACGATTTACCATAACCGCAAGAATTAGACTTCCAAAATTATCCCCCTTAATCGAAAGGGTGTTTGTTAGTCCAAGAATACTTCTGAAAGGGAGATAGAACTTGGAAGTGTAAAACTACAAATGGTTGAACCTATCATTGAATTGCTCGCTAAATTGGTGGTTTGGGGATGACCACAAAGTAGGTAGTGGTAGTTTAGGATGACCAAAAACAATGATTAGTTGAAGTTGATGTATTCTACTAAATGGTGGTTTTTGTATGACCATAAGCATGGTAGATGGTGTTGTAGGATGATCACAAACAAATGGTTAGAAAAATCTTATGTCTTCTACTAAATGGAGGTGTTAGGATGACCATGAATCAAGTGATGGTTTTTGGATAACCACAAACCAAATGGATTTTCCAGAAGATGGCTCTATCTTTGTCTCTTGGCCACAAATTTGACTCCCACTCTTGCTCTATCTCTATCTCCCAGGTACAACTTTGAATCGTGTTCAGGGTAATTTTTAGGGGCGAAATTTCGCCAATTGGCTATTTTTTGGGTTTTTTTCAAAATAAATTCGCTATTTGGTCATTTTTAGTCTCTAATATTGCTTATATTTACATAAAATATGTTTTTTTTTATCATAATATTTGCCAAATTTACATGTTTCAGTAGAAAATTGTAGGTTTCATAGTTAATATTCGCCTACCTATATATATATATATATATTCAATCCAAAATAATCGCCTAGAATACTATACTTAAGTATAATATTAGAATCCTTAAAAAATACCCTGCTCTCATTGTTGCTCTAGCTATTGGCTCTGTTTGTGGCTATGACTAAGGTTCATTTGTTTCTGCAGTGTACATGTTTGCTTAATGACAAATCTGTCTGATTGATAGGGATTCCAAACTTGAATCCTTACTGTTAATCCATGATATTCCTTCCTGTCAAGTACAAGGTGAGAATCATGATGAATTTCTACTGCAATATGTGTCATTATTCGAGAATGAAATCATTTGAGTGATTGGTATATCTCCTTGGTTGTTAATAACCATCAAAAAGAACTAATCCACCCATAGTGATCTTTAATCTTGCAGGTTTCATCAGTTTTGCACATCTATCTAAAGAATTATTATGCTCCTTGTAATGTTGACAAATATAGAGATCAAAATATTGATCCTCCATGTGGCCAATTCGATGACAATGTAGGCACTAATATTGAATTGGAACTTGTGAAGATGAATCTTCTTGAAGGAACCCACAACTTTGAAACTGGATTGGCTTGGAATAATCTGGGATATGAAAGGTCACTTCCTTTTCATATTCAATACACATTCTATGTTTTTTGTTCCTAATTTCTTCCCAAGGTCAAAGGATGGGATTGGAAATATTAAGTAGAACATGTTCATGATAGGCTTCACCCTATTCATATGGCGTTGTTGTAGTGAGTTGATCCTATGATGATTGTTGATAGGAATCATTATTAGTTAAAAAATGGGATTATTATAAACAAGAACTAGTTCAAAATGTTGATTCCTTCATTGTGTTTCATCATGTTGGAGCTATAATTGAGCTTGAAGAAGTTCTACTTTGTCTTGTGAATCATGTGAAAAAGTTAGAACATATTGGAGAGTTTCTTTGTTGATTGTGATTGTATTTTCATCAACACTGATTATTAGAGTGTTTAGTAACCCTAATAATGTTAAGATCCTAGTGGGCGTCCTTCACTAACATCTCGAGGTTTTAGTGTAACGGTTTGTATCATTTGGTATCAGAGCCTCCACCAAGGTTCAAGTCACAGAGCGGGTGGAAACGTCGGCATTGCAGTGTTTTCCCGAGGCTCGTACGACGCAAAGGGGACACTACTGTACGGACGCACATCCAGCCCAGAGTCTGGACTGCGGAGCGTGGTGGGATGTTAAGATCCTAGTGGGCGGCCTTCACTAACATCTCGAGGTTTTAGTGTAACGGTTCGTATCAAATAATTATCCAGTTTGAATCATTTGAATGATTGACTAAGACCTTAGAGGGTTTCTTGCAACTCCACCCTTTCACAATAAGACTCAAAAACTAAAATTCCAACTCAAAAAATGAAGCATGTTGGTTTCTACCGTGTTGTTGCAGCAACATCCCCCCCAAAATTTTGTACATATTGGGGCCCCTCCTTTCATTTTTTGTAGAAAGGCTGCCTTAAGAAGCCATCCTCAGCTGTGAACTTTGTTTTTCAACAGAAAATCTTGCCATGAGCCACTCCAAGTCTACCAGAAAATCTTGTTTCTCAACAGAATTTTTTTTTCATGAAGTCTTCCTGGAAATCGCGGAACGATTTGATAAAGCCTCGCAGTGGGGGAAACCTTTGTTTAAACATCTCGAAAAGGACTTAGGAACTTTCGTTGAAAAAATTGCAGAAGCCATTGGATGAGTCCTTCTGAAACGGAGGAATTCGAGAAAGCTCCGCAGTTGCGGAGAGATTCAGGTTTTCCTCCCGAAACGGCGGAAACCATTCGTCTAACCTTTCCGAAAAAGGACTTAGAAAACTTTCAATTTTTTGCGGAGAGATTCGGGTTTTCCCCCTGAAACGGCGGGAACTGTTCATCTAAACTTCTTGAAGAGATTTGGAAGCTCTTATTGAAAAATTGCGGAAGCTTCTGATGAATTCCTCCTGAAACGGCGGAAGAATTCAACGAAGTCGCCCGAAACTTGCGGAAGCCACTCACATAAGCTTCCCGAAAAGGGACTTAAAATTTTGCCCATAAGTTGCGGGAGCCATTGGAAAATCCTTTCCGGAACCGCGGAAGACTTCAATAATTCCTTCCGAAACAGCGGGCACCATTCGCCAAATCTCCCCGAAACTTTGAAAAGAACTTAGAAGTTTTTCTTGGAAATTTGTGGAATCCTTTGAACTTTTCCACCCGAAACTTGCGGAAGCTATTTGTCAAATCCTTCCGCAACTGCGGAAACCTTCGCGTTTTCATCCCGAAGCCTCACCGATAAAACTTTGCATAACCGTTCGGGTTTTCTTTCTGCAATTGTGGAAGTCTTTTGCGGGAGCCTTCACCATATCTTTCCGAAGCCGCGCGAGGACTTAAAAGAATTTTGAAAGTTGTCCACCGAGAGAATTCGCTCATTCCTCCCGAAACAGCGGAAGCTTCCGCGTTATCCTTCTGAAAGGTTTGAGCTTTGCGGAATGTTTGGATTTCCCTTCCGCGACGCGGAAACCTTTTGCGGAGTCATTTGCCATTTTCTCCCGAAACGGCGGAATTTTGCGGAACGTTTGGATTTCTCATCCGCGACGCGGAAGCCTCCGCTATATCCTTCCGAAACGGCGGGTGGAATTCACAAGTCGGTCCAGCGAACTAGAGGTCGCACGCAAATCGAAATTTCTTGACGTGACCGCGGCATACGATATATTTAAGCTGCGTTTTAAATACGCAAACCACCACATTAAACTCGCACATGCCCGAACTATTTAAATAAACGGTGGGGGTACGAGCTAACACATTGTTAGTTGTCGATTGGCAAACCACTGTTGGACGTCGCGCGACCGCTCCAGCTCATCTCACTCGTCCACGTTCGCGGCCACCTCATTCAGCCATCTTCACGATGCCAGGTAGGAGGTTTTAACCGTTAAATTTGTATTCCACACGTCAGATTACCTTTGGGTGTTCTTTTTCCTCAAAGATGATAGGAATTGGTTGGATTTTGAAGGGAAAAATGCCCGTCATGGGCTATTTTGCCCGTCAAAAGGCTTAAATTGCATATTTCCCGTCATATAAAACCAAGGAATTGTAAAGCGTTTGCATATTATGTAAAGAACGTCAGATTGTCTTTGCATTTTTTATTTTCGTCTGAGACGTGGCCGACAGGCATTGGTCGGATATATCGTTGTTTCGTTTTTTAAGCCCCAAGGCCCCGTGGGTTTCTCATTCCACTAAAATCAAGCCAAAAGAAACTATGGCCGCCCGAGCCTTTTTCGTCAGCCTTTCTCCGGGCGCCATCACCCTTGCTCAAACCAAAACTCACCATAGAACCCCTCGTCAGGTGATTCAGATAGCAATGGCGGTAGGAGCCCTCGCCTATTCATGAATACAAAAGCGGCCCCGTACTCGCCTGTTCATAAATATGAAAACGGATCCCTATTTCATCACAGGGTCATTTCACCCCAGACTTCCCCGCCACTAACCTTTTAAAAGCACAATGACGAAGGTCACCATTTCTCCTAGAGCTAGCCCGAGAGCGGATATTTTCCACGACATACCTATCCTCTCGGGAGTATTCCAAACCCATCCCTTTAAAAGAATCAAATTTCTATAATTATGTTTCCTGTTGAAATGGTGTATTTTGCTTCCTAACATACAGCTTCACATTGCATTTATCTCATTGACATGTTAGAATGGTGATCCTCTTGAAATTTCACAGTATGTTGCTCATGTTTATGATGATGTATATTTGGTTGCTATCAGGGATAAGTCAAAATGCCAAAAGGTGGTAGGAAGAAGGCTACGATGACATAAAAGCAGCCTACACCACTTAAAACTGAAACCTCACTCCAGGATACTAGGTGCACCACCAGTGTCCCTCTTGAAATCAGATGGGGTGACATCTATAGGATGATCTGAGACCAAGAGATTCTAGATATGTTGCTAGAAGAGGGGCAGATTTATCTAAATATCAAAGCTTCAGGCATAACCAGAGCTGCTACCCACCCTGAACTATTCCCCTATGCTGAAGTAATCGGATGGATACTCCAACATGCCGATGTGAAAGGAAGAGTGATAAATGACAGCGGGAAAGTAGCCATTGCCTCATTCCACCTAGAATACATTGCCGCAGCCTATAAATTTCCCCGCTCCCAACAAGCTCTGACTGATGAATGGTTGGGAAAAATGAATAACGTTGAGATGGCCAAAAATCTACTAGTAGCAGGCAAGCATTTGAGAAAGAAAGGAAATGACGAATATGATGTACAGAATCTGAGACCTCCTTTTAGATTGATCGCCTTGATGCTGTGCAGAATCTTCAGCATGCCCGATGGCACCGTGTATAAGATTCAGTGGGTCCCTATTATCCACTTCGTGGTGTTTAAAGGAACTGTGTTTGACTGGGCCACTCTCCTGTCAGATAGTTTGGCTTCAATGATAGTTGCTACAAGAGAAGGACTAGCCTTGAAGAAGGCAGAAATTTTCATGTCCTCATGTCTAATCGATTGTGTTTTGGCCAAGGTGGACTTCCCCAAATTGGGCTGCACATGGGATAAGGCCACCACCCCGGTTTATACCGCTTTCAGGATTATGTGGGCCCAGAATTACAAACCTAGCTACAAACTCATCTGTGAGGGGTTCATCATGCCCCTATATGAGAAGTTATTCAAGGAGGAGCCCAACTGCCTGTCAGAGAATGCTGTGGAAGTCCTTGAGAATTACGGGGATTTTTACTTTTCAGAGCAAGGCACCTACCTCAGAATGTTTGGAGGGACTAAAGCTCCATACATTTTTCCGCAGTATGCCACATATTATGTGGTCCTTAAGGAAGCAGTAAGACAAATCTTCCTGGATGGAATCGGAGCAATGCTCCACAAACAGCATAAGGCTCCCTTTCCCCCTCTACCTTTCTGCATAGGTGCTTACAAGTTCTCGGGGGTTGCCTCAGCCGAAGAGTTTGTTCAAGAGCTGAAAGCCTTCCACTTCGGGGAGGTGATCTTCCACAGGAATGACAGGAAGGGAAATGTGGCCAAGCACTGTAAGGAAATCTATGCTCATTTTGAGTACTCTCACTACCCCGATGCCGAGGAAGAGGCATTCAGAGGCATCAGCAACATGGTTGAGCTGCGGATCTGTCGCCAAGGCACTGGAGCAAGCTCTAGCTCAACCAAGGTCCAGAAGACTAGCCAGCAGAAGGAGAAAGAAGCTGATGATGCCCTGTAACGTCCCCTTCTCCTTAGAACAACAGGGAAGGAAACATTAACAACATACCGGGCTTTTGTAAATTTAGCCCCAATAATTTTTGCACATAAATAACTAACATTTTAAAACTTCTATATGCAGATTCGTTTCAATATAAACACAGCGGAATGAACATGCTAACAAGCACTCAAACAGACAGTAATTGCAATCATATCAATCACAGCAAGGAATGATTCAACATACAGAGACCCAATCTCATTCGTATGCCATGCATGGATTCTATATTAATTCATTTCATTAAACATGGGCAACTTAATATATTGCAGAATGCAAAAAGGAATAATTTATAATCCACAGAACACTTATCTTGAGAAGATGATGTCCAACGACTGGCTACGTGAGAGCAACGTTCCACCCAACCATAGATCTCTGTCCATCCTGTATTCTTTCAGCTGAGAGATCACCCCCGAGCTGGGCTGTGTATCCACTAAGGAGGAACTAGATGGCTCACTCACAGTCAGGGTTTCACTCAAACAGCCATGCTAAGCCAACACACGGTTGGGTTTCTCAAGCATGTAATAGGAGATGGAGGAGGATGCTAGTCCACTAAGCTCAATCCCAGAGCCACATACTCTTCAAGCTAGACTCAGCAATCCCATCCTCTGCTCATACATCCACAACTGGATTTCTCACAACTCTGTCACAAACAACCCAAATCCGTCACTGATTTTCTGGGCCATTAAAACTAGGTTTTCCCATGGCTTTTGGGGTAGCTATTGCTCCCAAATTCGCCCCAAGGTTCCTACCAATGGATCCCCCATTGGATTTCTCTGTCCAATACCAAATCGGGACGTTTTTGGCTTCCCAAAACGTGGGTTCTCTCACAGTCGCGATTTTCCATTTTCTCACTGTTGGGAGCTCGTTTTTGGGTGGGCAAAGATGTCCCATACTTCCACAATGGAATGGGGATAAGGATGGAGCAACCCCCAAGATGTAGAGTGACTTGTGGGACAAGTCCAAAGAGCCCATACCTTCCCATACGAATTTCAGGGCTGCCCATACTCCATCAAAGTCATGGGCTGAAATCTCAACCACTTCCTTACAATTGGCATTAATGTCACCTAAGGAAGTCAAATGGGTTCTCATAAAGACATATGGCAACCTATGGGTCACTCCCATAGCCCCCTCACCACTCCCTAGTGGATAAACGTGGCCCCTTCTCATTCGTTGCCTCCGTAGCCAGCTTTGGACATTTTATATTGCCTGATGTTTATTTACATCCTATTACAATTTCCATGGCTTAAGAGCGCATGGTATCAAAATATCAAATACTTTCCCTTTAAATAAAATTCGGCTTTCACTAGCGGGGCCTTGGCCTTGAGCTCCACGCTAGGAAAACATACATCACATGTACACTTATTTACATTAAAGACTCATATGTCCTAAGGGTCGAATTGGGGGTATTACATGCCCGAGCTCAGGAAGAGCTCATATTAAGAGAAGAAGCCAGGTTGCAGCAGGAAGCTGAAGTGGCAAGAATGCAGCAAGAAGCCGAAAGTGAGAGGCTGCAGAAAGAAGCAGAGGAAGCCCAACAGCAGAAGGAGGCTGAAGATGAAAAGCGGCAGAAAGGAGATGAAGGTCAGCCACAGGAAGCTGAACGGAAAGCGGAAGAAGAGCTGAAAGCAGGGGAAGATGCCCAAGCAAGTGGGTCCGGTGTCCAAGACATGGAAGTAGACACACCTCAAGCAGGTGGCTCTGGTACCCAAAATGTGGGAGCAGATCCAACTCAGGGAGTCCGGACCCCACCAACTGAAAAAGAAATAGACATTATGGACCTCCCAATTGTCCCGTACACTCCATCAGGAAAACATATGGTGTCCAAGTGGAATGAATTTGTCTATGACAAGAAAAGGAAAGCAATGGTCCTTAAATCGAAAGAGATGATCAAAAGACTCTTCTAGGAGGATATCATTACCCACCGGGAGGTCACTGTAATGCGGAATACAGATAAAGATCCCTTTGCTATGGCATCCGCAGTTGTATAAACAACAAAAGCATCACTGGATAATGTAGGTGTTATAGTTAGAGAAAATGAATTGACAAAGAAGAGAGCTCGTACGCTACAACAGACTGTGGCTAATGAGAAAGCCTACAGGGATCTTGTGGTGAACAAGTATAATTTCCTGTACGCTGAGCATAAAGAGCTGTCAGACAAATATAACCGGTTAGAGGAAGAGAAGGAGCAGCTATCAGTCCTGATGATGATTGAAGAAGCAGAAAAGAATGATGCAGTAGCCAGAGTGTCCCAGCTTGAAACAGACAAGCTGGCATTAGCTGAGCAATTGGAGCAAGCTGAGAACAGAACGATGGACATGTCTCCCTTCCATGAGCTGTCCTGCAGCATCCTGAAGCAAATGCATGACACTCAGGGGCTAATCACTAATGAATTTTGCAAGCTCAAGGCCATGGTGTTCAGGTTAAAATAAATTAATGCGGAGGCCCATAGGCTCAAAGCTAAGCATACCCGTGTCAAGGCAAATATCATGAGCCAGATAAAATGGCGAGAAGGAAAGGGGAATTTCCCCGCACATCTCCCATTTAAGTCTGTGGAAAGTTTTAATGAAGACATAGCCCTTTTGGAATTCTGCAGAAGCTGTGCCAGTAAGCTAATGGCGTGTGCAAGGGACAAGGGATAGGATCAGCGGTCTGTATCAAAGAATCCAGGGAGTGCATGATAGGTGCAAATTGAATTTCCCACAATCCCTCGATGACTTCCTGGATTCAGAACAACGCTTGGCTAAGCTAAAGGAGGAGCTGGGCATCCAAACCGAATACGTGAAGAAAATTGATGTCCTAGCAATCGATGACTTACAACATTATATTGGAATGTCATCAGTACACAGCCATTTGCTTAAAGAAGTGCATCAAGCTGCAGTAACAGAAGTTCAAAGCATTGGGGCAGAGCTCGGGAAAAATGTGACTTCTCAGAAAATCTTGTTCCCTGCTGCAGCAAACATGATCATAAGAGACACTGGCATTTGGTATAGCTACATAGAAGAAGAGGAGAAGAAGAAAAAAGTAGCAGGAGCAACAGCAAATCCAGAATCTTCTCTCCCAGCAGCCATTCCAGCAACAACAGTGGGCTCGATTCCCTCTTCCCCATCAGTGGCAGAAATTTCAGCCAGCTCAATCCCTTCTTCCCAAGTAGAAGCAGCAGCAACAATGGGTTCGAGTGCCTCTCCTAAAGCAGCAGCAGCAGCAGCCAATCTGAGCGACCCTCTTCCAGCAGAACCTCACGCACAGGAGTGAAATCGCTGATTTCAGAATATTATTTCTGATATGTTGTATGTTTAAGCTCTCAAATGTGTAAAGCGTGAGCTATGGGACAGCTGCCCATTTTCTTTTGTTAAATATTTTTTGTAAAAGGAGTAGTCACATTTTTTGGTCTATTATAGAAGAAATTCTTCTGGGTGACAAGTGGAAGAGGCCAGGTGGCAGCCCAAAGGGAAAATTTGTAATTATAAATAGAAGTTAGGAAGGATTAGAGAGGACTTTTGGCAAGGAATGAATTTTTGAGACCTGTACGAGCTATCTTGTATTGGTTCTATGAAAATAGAATTTTCTAATAAAAGCCTGGAGATGGACGTTTTGCATGGGAACGAAAGATGGATGTGTATTGGACTATTCTGGTGACTTCCATACTGTAATGTGAGATCTTTCTTGTTATCTGAACTATTTCCTTGCAACAAATGATCTTGCTTCTTTCTGTGTAAACGATTTCTCCGTTTCATGAGCAAAGAATGTGTTTTATATTAAATCAGAAGCCATCTTCTGATATCTTTATCTTTGCTGTAGATTTCTCTTTCTGATTTAATGGCTATCCATTCTTTCTTTAAGATAAATCCTATAGCTGATTGTTCATGCCTTTAAATTTGCTCCTTGCAGGGACAATTAGATTTATTTCATGTGTTGTTAGATTTAGATCTGTTCTTTCAGTTTGCATCTAGATTAAATAATTTTGCTTCTCTGTTTCATGAGCAATAAATGTGTTTTATGTTAAATTAGAAGCTATCTTCTGAAATATTTTATCTAACTGTAGCTTTCTCTTTAAGAATTCATGGCTACCTGTTCATTCTTTAAAGATAACTCTTACGGTTCATTGCTCATCCTTTAAATGTGCTCCTTGCAAGGATAGGTAGATTTACTTCAGTTTTAGACTTAGATCTGTTTTAGTTTTGCATTTAGATCAAATATAAATTAGGCACTTGCATCTCATTAAAAAACATAAAATCTAAAGAAAGGTGGATTGGGCCATAACCGGTATAATTGGAATTAAACTCCAAACCCACGGTTGCCGGAACCGCTAACCGGACGGATTCCCTATACCAAACGGTAGATAATCTAATTGGGATCATCTATCGGGGAGAATCCCTTTCTGATTGATGCTACGATATTCGAGGCATCAACAGTTTTTGGCGCTAGAAGGAGGGCCTGAAAGTGCATGGCTGATAGAGGAAAATATTCCACTGTCATAGATGACACCGAAAACCCGCTTAAAGAAAGCATTTCAAACAACCCAGATCTTGAATTATCAAATCAAGAATGCCTCATTTCTGATCCTGAGCCTCAAGAAGCTTTATACGCCGTCCCTTTTACAGAAATAGAGGATTTGAGAAGGCATACAAGATCCTACGTTAGGAAGCTGGGTGGTTTAAACGTTGTGAATTTTCTCCCTAAGAAAACTACCCCTAGAAAAGAGCCACAATATACCCGAGATTCGATTCTTGTTCAAAGTTTTGAAGAAATTGTGAATTTGACTTTGGAAGAAATTTCAGACACTCTTAACAAGGCAGATCTTGAAAACTCAAAAAAAACTTCAGACCAAGGAAACCTTGAAGAACCAATTACTCCAAAGAGTACTCCCCAGAATTCACCATACAATTCTCCACCAGGGTCTCCACATCCAAACATGGTTGTACCTGCTTGGAGAGCAAGGGGAGCGCTGAACCTAGCTGGGCCATTCCATAATCTTCCAAAAAATCCAGAAAAGGTCTTGCCTAAGTTCGATCCAGGGAAAGCCATTTCGGCGGAAGACCATCTTAATATTTTCTACTTAGCTCTGAATCTTTTGAACGTACAGCATGAAGACGTGGTCTGTAGGCTGTTTCCATATACATTCGAGCCAAAAGTATCATCCTGGTACTTTAGCCTACAACCCAACTCAATCTCTAGTTGGGATGAATTCGAAAATTGTTTCTTAAAGAAATATGGAAACCAAAAGACTGTGGCCACACTCATGAAAGAACTCTTATCGATGAGAATGGAAAAGAAAGAAAAGGTTCAAGATTTCAATCAAAGATTCACAACGCTGTTAAATAATTTCAGTGAAGCTAATAAACCAGCGGAGGACCCATCGCAATGTTCGTAAAAATGTCCAAGAAAACTACCCTGATAGAGAACTTTGAGGAAGCTAAAAAGGTAGAAGAAGAAGCTGATAGCATTGCTAAGCATGCCTTAGATGTAGAACCAAAACCAGCAGCTAGTAAAAAGACCTTGCTGCTCACTAGAGGTAAAGAAGAGCCATCTACGGCCATGGAAAATGTAGTCAAGATGATGCAGAAATTATCTAATAAAATTGTAGATCTCGAGAAAGACAAGGCTGCCAGCACATCTAGGAAACCTTTCAAGCCATTTTATAAAAGAAGAGAAGACGGTGATCAAACTCATCCACCAATGAATACTACCCCTATTTTAAACTTGAACGAAATCAGGATCGAAAATTTCTGCACTTTTCATCAAGAACCACATTCGGAAAAGAGCTGCCCGCAATGGATTAATTCCATGAGCTTAGTCATGAACCAAATGCTAGATTCACAAATCCCAGACCAAGATGATTCTCTAGAGGAGTCGATCCCTGAGTTAGAGGAACCAACCCCGGACACTACTATGGTGTTATGGGATTGGGTACCTATGACAGAATCGGTAGGAGAGAATCCCATAGAAAACTCTCCCTCTACCGTAAACGTTGCTACTCACAGCAAAGGCCCAATTTTCGATCATGTGCCTAGCGCAGCTCCTCATAAGCCTAAACTTTCAAAAGAACCGCCTAGGAGGCACATAACAATTATCCCACCACAGCCCAAAGTCATCCAAACAGCGACCAAGCAGCCAAACGCTGACGCCATAATTCCGCCACATAAGGTCACAACGAGCAAAACAGATCAGCAAGCTCGAATTGGGAACGAATCTGACATAGGATACAATATTATTGAAGATATCAAGAAAGTCAAAGCGAATGTGTCAATATTTGATATGTGCAGCTTACCCCATCAACGAGACAAATTGTTGCATGTTCTACAACCCCAAACCAGCACTCCATTAACGGATTCTCAAGACAATCCCGAAATTAATGAGGCTAGCATCGGTGGGAAATCTAAATCTCAAACATTGCCATTCCTATTGACTTTTGAAATTTTCAACCATAATGTTCACAACTGTTTGGTAGATTCTGGAGCATCCTCAAACGTTATGCCACTGTCAAATTGTAAAAAGATTAACGAGCAGCCTGTTCCATCTCCAGCTCAAATTATCCAATTAGATAGGACTGTTGTCAAAGTAATTGGGGACATGAAAGACGTTCTCATTAGATTATCAGCTGACCCTAGAGTCTGTCAATTCATTGACATAATGGTGGTCGATACTCCTGAAGCCTATGGGCTGATTTTAAGTAGGGATTGGTCTACCAAGCTGAGTGGCTACTTTGCTACTGATTGGTCCCACCTGTGGATGCCTTATCAGAACAGGCAGAATCAAATTAAAGTCCTGAGGGAACCTCATATGAAGCAAAACGTAACTCAGTTAGAAGAAAAAAATGAGGTCGTATCTTTCTCATCCTCGGTTTTGGGGAATTATTTCTTAGAAATGGATCCGGGTAATTATCAGTCTCCAGCCATTAGCCATGAATAAGATAAACAATCCGATCTCCTTCATTTCTCTCGGACTGATGATGTTGATTGTAACATAGTCAATTTAGTTACTGACATAGATCACAAAGAAACTAACTTAGTTGAATCTAAAGATATCTTTTGGATATTATACTTTGATGGTTCTAAAACTCTGGAGGGATCAGGAGCCGTTTGTGTTCTAATGGATCCAAAAAGAAACAAGTATTTTTTTTCCTGTAGATTAGAATTCGATTGTACTAACAACACAGCAGAATATGAAGCTTTGGTACATGGATTAAAGAAGGCCATTGGCTTAAATGTTAAATACCTCAAGGTCTTTGGTGATTCCGAGATAGTTGTAAGACAGGTAAGGGACACCATTCATTGTCTCTCACCTCACTTGAAGGGTTATCAGGCTGAGGTATGGGATTTAATTATGCATTTTGACGCTTTCAATATAAAATCAATTCCTAGATTGCAAAATTCTTCAGCTGATTTGTTAGCTACGTATGCTTCTAGATTGGTACCATCAAATAATAAATGCTCGATTGAATTTATTTTCAGGCCTTCCGTTCCCGATAACATCACAAACTTCCGAGTCTTCGATGATGATGAACAAATTATTAGCTTTCTAACAAACGAAGATAGCTTCCAAGGAGCTGCGATAGATGAAGAAGAGCATGATGCTGATTTGAAGAAGAAGGACGAGGAGAAAGGAAATTTCATTCCCAAGGGGGTACGATCCCTCGAAATGCTGTTCAATCTTCAAAATAAGTTCAAAATGCCAGCTAATACCAAAACTAACAACTCATCAATGCAACATGAGTTAGTTAATTTGGGTACCGAGGCAGAACCAAGATTTGTCAACCTTGGCAAATGTTGTTCACCAGGAGAAAGAGACAGGTTCATCAAATTGTTTAAACAATACAAGGATGTTTTCGCATGGACCTATGAAGATCTGACGATGTATGACGTCCGCATTATCCAGCATGTTATACCAATGAAAGAAGGCGTCAAACCATTTCAGCAGCAGTTAAGAAGAATGCACCCCACTCTAGAACCGCTGATCCAAAAGGAACTAAAGAAGCTCCTGGACGCTAAGATAATCTTTAAGGTCCGGCATTCCGAATGGGTTGCAAACCTGGTTCCCGTAAGAAAGAAGTCGGGAGAGATAAGGCTATGTGTAGATTTCAGAAATTTAAACAAAGCATCGGATAAAGAGAACTACCCCGTCCCTTCATTGCAACAAATCCTTCAAATGGTGTCAGGATCCGAATTGTTTTCTCTCCTCGATGGTTTCTCTGGCTACAATCAAGTATTAGTAGCCGAAGAAGACCGTCTTAAGACCTCTTTCCGAACCAAGTGGGTAACTTTCGCATACAGAAGGATGCCATTTGGTCTGATAAATGCAGGAGCCACATTCCAAAGGGCGATGGATACCACCTTCCGAGGATTGGGTGGTCAATGTGTTGTTGTGTACTTAGATGATGTGACAGTCTTTTCAAAGAAAAGGGAAGATCATGTTGTTCATCTGAGGCATATTTTTTAGCGCTGTCGGAAATATGGTATTTCTTTGAATCCGAAGAAGAGCGTATTTGTTGTTCCCGAAGGTAAGCTCTTGGGTCATATCATCTCCAAAGGGGGAGTGTCAATAGATCAAGAAAGAGTCCAAGCTATTACTAAGATTCCAATGCCTTACAACAAGAAATCTATGCAGTCTTTTATGGGCACCATCAATTTTGTCCGCAGATTTGTTCCGGATTTCGCAAAAATTGTTAAGCCACTGCAACAGATGGTTAAACAAAGCATACAATTCAAGTGGACAAATCTGGAGAAGGACGCATTTAGAGATATCAAGGTAGCCATAGCTAAGGCTCCTTCCTTGAGGAGCCCAGATTTTGATAAGGATTTCATCTTGTATACCTTCGCTTCGGTTGACTCTCTCGCAACTGTACTCACGCAAAAGGTGGAGCTGGGGGACAAATACCCAATTTTGTTTATGAGCACTGGTCTGCAGGGGGCTGAGCTGAACTATCCCATGGTTGATAAGCATGCATATGCGGTCTTCAAAGCAGTCAAACAGTTCAAACCATACATTCTTAAGAACAGAACTAAAGTCATAGTTCCCCACCCAGCTGTTAGATCCCTTTTCATTTAAAAGGAATTGGGAGAAAGGAGAGGGAACGGGGTCACAGCTCTGCAGGAATATGATTTAGAATTTAAACCAGCCACGAGCATCAAAGGGCAAGGCCTGTGCAAATTACTTGCAAGAAACTCAAGGGATGAAGAGCAACATTGGAAGAATGAAGCTGAGCTAAATTCGCTTGAAGTATGCCCTATCTTCTCGACTCCCCAGTCATGGTATAGGGATCTGGTGCACTATTTACAGCAGGGATATCTACCTGAGCACTGGAACTCTAAGCAAAGAAGGGCACTCCGCTTGAAATCAGCACCTTATCAAACCATTGATGGGATATTGTTCAGGAAGAATTATGATGGAGTTCTCCTTAGATGTTTGGAAAAGGAAGATGCAAACAAAGTTGTCAAAGAATTGCATGATGGCCCCGCGGGTGGACATTATTCAGGAGAGACGACAGCACACAAGATACTGAGAGCTGGTTATTATTGGCCCACTCTGTTCCGAGATGCCCATACGTATGCACGAAACTGTGATGTATTTCAAAGAAGTGTCGGAAAGTTACCCAAGGCAGCAGCACCATTACAGCCAGTGATTATCTCCGAGCCTTGTGAGCAGTGGGGTATAGACATTATCGGAGAAATAAATCCAAATTCTTCGTTGCAACATCAATACATCCTGATGGCTACTGACTACTTCACTAGATGGACAGAGGCCATCCCTTTGCGCAAGGTCAATGAATATGCGGTCATCAACTTCTTGAAAGAGAACATCATAACCAGGTTTGGGGTTCCAATTTCCCTTGTTTTTGATAATGCTACTTATTTTTCATCTTGCAATATAAATGAATTTTGTTATGAATGGGGAATTAAGTTGCATTATTCAGCCAATTACTATCCTCAGGGGAACGGATTAGCTCAATTCTCAAACAAGAATCTGATTCGAATTATTAAGAAGACCGTGATAGAAAACCAGAGAAGTTGGCATGTAGCTCTCCTAAACGCCTTATGGGTAGATAGGGTGACCCCAAAAAACGCTTTAGGTGTTTCCCCTTTGAATCTTGTCTATGGAAAGGAAGCCATCCTTCCTCCAAACGTCTTACTCCCATCCTTACAGTTATCCCAAGCCTCTCAGGGCTCTGGTAGCCAAGCCTGACAATCCAGGATCAACACCCTGCTTCAACTTGAAGAAGCCCGACAGAAAGCGAAAGATCGATTTCATCAACATCAAGACATAGTTAAGAGATGGTTCGATAAGAGGAAGTCCGGTAAGAGAAGCTTCGAAGTTGGGGACTTAGTCCTGAAATGGGACCATAATCACGAAGGCAAAGGAATGCATATGAAATTTCAACATCTATGGGTAGACCCGTACCAAATTTCGGCAAAATTAGGCCCATCCACTTACAAAATGACAAATCTCGAGGGAGAAGAAGTAACCCTTCCTCTCAATGGCTTCGCTCTGAAACAATACTTTGCATAGTCTCGTTGAGACTTCCTGTACATAAATAAAGTTTTCTTTATTTGTTTCCTTAGCTTTTAGTTGCTTTATTTTTTTTGGCCATTTTGTTTCTTTCATTGTCATTTGAACCTTTGCAACAAGTTTTGTTTTCTGAAAGCCCTTTTGGTTGAGTTTCCCGTTAAGGATAAGTCTCTCAAAGAAATCTCACAACCCACGAGTCCGGAACTGTGCTCAAATAAATCCTATCTGTTGTGCTCTCGCTGAAATGTTCAGAAGGAAGGAAACCTACTCTGCTGGTCACACTTATCCAGTTTAAATAGCAGAGACCTATGACCATCTTCACTACTATCGTTGGGATCCACCCATTCTCACACTTTAAAGGCATCTCAAGAAGGGTACCAAAGTCGGACCCATGGAAAGTAGCACATCTCGAGGACATAGGGTATTGAAATGACTCCATGCTGCAAATTTAACAGCCAAAATGTCTAGTATTCAAGGGTCTGTTTTCCAGAGATTCTCGCCTCAATTAAAGCATGGCTGAGACAAAAGAAAAAGACGTGTGAAATAAAGAAGGATTTCCAAAAGCCTCAGCCCAAAATGGGCTCCTCTCTGTCCGTGAGTCTTGATCAAATCAATAAAATTTCTAACTCACACAAAAGGACATTATGGATTGAGGAGCCTAAATCAAAGATCATGTCCAAAGAAAATACCTCTGGAAGGCTCAAACAGCTAAGCTGTCCAAAGTACAAACATCCAAAAGGATGCAAGCAGCATGGGACTGAGGAACAAGAGCAATAATGTCCATGAGAAAGTGTTGCAAATCCTGTGGAGTCCGGCAGTAGTAACCATCTGAAAGATGACCCTCCTAAAATGAATCTCATATGTTGGCCCTTTGAGAGTGGTGAAGATGTCTTGGTCAAAGCTCCCCTTTCCCCAATGGCTAGCAGGTAAAGTGTCTCCTTCCCCTCACATGAATTTAAATGCTCAGCTGAGTTTTGCACCTAAGATGGATGTCTTTGATGAGGTTTTGGACCATGAAGAGGAATTTTTTTCAGAGATCTGTGTTCGCCAGCGACTCGCCATTGTTGTTGCAGCAACATCCCCCCCAAAAGTTTGTACATATTGGGGCCCCTCCTTTCATTTTTTTAGAAAGGATGCCTTAAGAAGCCATCCTCAACTGTTAACTTTGTTTTTCAACAGAAAAAAACTTGCCATGAGCCACTCCAAGTCTGCCAAAATATCTTGTTTCTCAACAGAATTTTGTTTTCATGAAGTCTTCCTGGAAATCGCGGAACGATTTAATAAATCCTCGCAGTGGGGGAAACCTTTGTTTAAACATCTCGAAAAGGACTTAGGAACTTTCATTGAAAAAATTACGGAATCCATTGGATAAGTCCTTCCGAAACGGAGGAATTCGAGAAAGCTCCGCAGTTGCGGAGAGATTCAGGTTTTCCTCCCGAAACGGTGGAAACCATTCGTCTAACCTTTCCGAAAAAGGACTTAGAAAACTTTCAATTTTTTGCGGAGAGATTCGGGTTTTCCCTCCGAAACGACGGGAACCATTCGTCTAAACTTCTCGAAGAGATTTGGAAGTTCTTGTTGAAAAATTGCGGAAGCTTCTGATGAATTCCTCCCGAAATGGCGGAAGAATTAAACGAAGCCGCCCGAAACTTACGGAAGCCACTCACATAAGCTTCCCGAAAAGGGACTTAAAATTTTGCCCATAAGTTGCGGGAGCCATTGGCAAATACTTTCCGGAACCGTGGAAGAATTCAAGAATTCCTTCCGAAACAGTGGGCACCATTCGCCAAATCTCCCCGAAACTTTGAAAAGAACTTAGAAGTTTTTCTTGGAAATTTGCGGAATCCTTTGAACTTTTCCACCTGAAACTTGCGGAAGCTATCTGTCAAATCCTTCCGCAACTACGGAAACCTTCGCGTTTTCATCCCGAAGCCTCACCGAGAAAACTTTGAGGAACCGTTCGGGTTTTCTTTCCGCGATTGCGGAAGTCTTTTGCGGGAGCCTTCACCATATCTTTCTGAAGCCGCATGAGGACTTAAAAGAATTTTGAAAGTTGTCCACCAAGAGAATTCGCCCATTCCTCCCAAAACAGCGGAAGCTTCCACGTTATCCTTCCGAAAGGTTTGAGCTTTGCGGAATGTTTGGATTTCCCTTCCGCAACGCGGAAACCTTTTGCGGAGTCATTCGCCATTTTCTCCCGAAACGGCGGAAGTTTGTGGAATGTTTGGATTTCTAGTCCGCGACACGGAAGCCTCCGCTATATCCTTCTGAAACGGCGGGTGGAATTCACAAGTCGGTCCCGCGAACTGGCAGTCGCACGCAGATCGAAATTTATTGACGTGACCGCGGCATACGATATATTTAAGCCACGTTTTAAATACGCCAACCACCACATTAAACTCGCACGTTCTCGGTCTATTTAAACAAACGGTGGGGATACGAGCCAACACATTGTTATTTGTCGATTGGAAAACCATTGTTGGACGTCGCGCGACCACTCCAGCTCAGCTCACTCGTCCACGTTCGCGGCCACCTCATTCAGCCATCTTCACGGTGCCAGGTAGGAGTTTTTAACCGTTAAATTTGTATTCCACACGTCAGATTACCTTTGGGTGTTCTTTTTTTTCAAAGACGATAGGAATTGGTTGGATTTTGACGGCCAAAATGCCTGTCATGGGCTATTTTGCCCGTCAAACGGCTTAAATTGCATATTTCCCGTCATATAAAACCAAGGAATTGTAAAGAGTTTGCATATTATGTAAAGAACTTGAGATTGTCTTTGCATTTTCTATTTTCGTCTGAGACGTGGCCGACAGACATTGGTCGGATATATCGTTGTTTCATTTTTTAAGCCCCAAGGCCCCGTGGGTTTCTCATTCCACTAAAATCAAGCCAAAAGAAACTATGGCCGCCCGAGCCTTTTTCGTCAGCCTTTCTCTGGGCGCCATCACCCTTGCTCAAACCAAAACTCACCATAGAACCCCTCGTCAGGTGATTCATATAGCAATGGCGGTCGGAGCCCTCGCCTATTCATGAATACGAAAGCGGCCCCGTACTCGCCTGTTCATCAATATGAAAACGGCTCCCTATTTCGTCACAGCGTCATTTCACCCTAGACTTCCCCACCACTAACCTTTTAAAAGCACAATGACGAAGGTCACCATTTCTCCTAGAGCTATCCCGAGAGCGGATTGTTTCCGCGAAATACCTATCCTCTCGGGAGTATTCCAAACCCATCCCTTTAAAAGAATCAAATTTATATAATTATGTTTCCTGTTGAAATGGTGTATTTTGCTTCCTAACATACCGCTTCACATTGCATTTATCTCATTGAAATGTTAGAATGGTGATGCTCTTGAAATTTCACAGTATGTTGCTCATGTTTATGATGATGTATATTTGGTTGCTATCAGGGATAAGTCAAAATGCCAAAAGGTGGTAGGAAGAATGCTAAGATGACAGAAAAGCAGCCTACACCACTTAAAACTGAATCCTCACTCCAGGATACTAGGTGCACCACCGGTGTCCCTCCTGAAATCAGATGGGGTGACATCTATAGGATGATCCGAGACGAAGAGATTCCAGATATGTTCCTAGAAGAGGGGCAGATTTATCTAAATATCAAAGATTCAAGCATAATCAGAGCTGCTACCCGCCCTGAACTATTCCCCTGTGCTGAAGTAATCGGATGGATACTCCAACATGCCGATGCGGAAGGAAGAGTGATAAATGACAGCGGGAAAGTAGCCATTGCCTCATTCCACCCAGCATACATTGCCGCAGCCTATAAATTTCGGCGCTCCCAGCAAGCTCTGACTGATGAATGGTTGGGCAAAATGAATAACGTTGAGATGCCCAAAAAGCTACTAGTAGCAGGCAAGCATTTGAGAAAGAAAGGAAATGACGAATATGACATACAGAATCTGAGACCTCCTTTCAGATTGATCGCCTTGATGCTGTGCAGAATCTTCAGCATGCCAGATGGCACCGTGTATAAGATTCAGTGGGTCCCTATTATCCACTTCGTGGTGTTTAAAGGAACTGTGTTTGACTGGGCCACTCTCTTTCCAGATAGTTTGGCTTCAATGATAGTTGCTGCAAGAGAAGGACTAGCCTTGAAGAAGGCAGAATTTTTCATGTCCTCATATCTGATCGATTGTGTTTTAGCCAAGGTGGACTTCCCCAAATTGGGTTGCACATGGGATAAGGCCACCACCCCGGTTTATACCGATTTCAGGATGATGTGTGCCCAGAATTACAAACCTAGCTACAAACTCATCTGTGAGGGGTTCATCATGCCCCTATATGAGAAGTTATTCAAGGAGGAGCCCAACTTCCTGTCAGAGAACGTTGTGGAACTCTTTGAGAATTACGGGGACTTTTACTTTTCAGAATGTTTGGAGGGACTAAAACTCCATACATTTTTCCGCAGTATGCCACAGATTATGTGGTCCTTAAGGAAGCAGTAAGACAAATCTTCCTGGATGGAATCGGAGCAATGCTCCACAAACAGCATAAGGCTTCCTTTCCCCCTCTACCTTTCTGCATAGGTGCTTACAAGTTCTCGGGGGATGCCTCAGCCGAAGAGTTTGTTCAGGAGCTGAAAGCCTTCCACTTCGGGGAGGTGATCTTCCACAGGAATGACAGGAAGGGAAAAGTGGTCGAGCACTGTAAGGAAATCTTTGCACATTTTGAGTACTCTCACTACCGCGATGCCGAGGAAGAGGCATTAAGAGGCATCAGCAACATGGCTGAGTTGCGTATCTGTCGCCAAGGCACTGGTGCAAGCTCTAGCTCAACCAAGGTCCAGAAGACCAGGCAGCAGAAGGAGAAAGAAGCTGATGATGCCCGAGCTCAGGAAGAGCTCAGATTAAGAGAAGAAGCCAGGTTGCAGCAGGAAGCTGAAGTGGCAAGAATGCAGCAAGAAGCCAAAAGTGAGAGGCTGCAGAAAGAAGCAGAGGAATCCCAACAGCAGAAGGAGGCTGAAGATGAAAAGCGGCAGAAAGGAGATGAAGGTCAGCCACAGGAAGCTGAACGGAAAGCGAAAGAAGAGCTGAAAGCAGGGGAAGATGCCCAAGCAAGTGGGTCCGGTGTCCAAGACATG
Organism: Larix kaempferi; assembly: GCA_027924585.1. Lineage (NCBI taxonomy): Eukaryota > Viridiplantae > Streptophyta > Pinopsida > Pinales > Pinaceae > Larix > Larix kaempferi. The sequence continues at coordinate 2,026,617 of BSBM01000579.1, read as the reverse complement.
GAAGTCGACGCACCTCAAGCAGGTGGCTCTGGTACCCAAAATGTGGGAGCAGATCCAACTCAGGTAGTCTAGACCCCACCAGCTGAAGAAGAAATAGACATTATGGACCTCCCAATTGTCCCGTATACTCCATCGGGAAAACATACGGTGTCCAGGTGGAATGAATTTGTATATGACAAGAAAAGGAAAGCAATGGTCCTTAAATCGGAAGAGAGGATCAAAAGACTCTTCCAGGAGGATATCATTACCCACTGGGAGGTCACTATAATGTGGAATATAGATAAAGATCCCTTTGCTATGGCATCCGCAGTTATAGAAACAGCAAAAGCATCACTGGACAATGTAGGTGTTATAGTTAGAGAAAATGAATTGACAAAGAAGAGAGCTCGTACGCTACAACAGACTGTGGCTAATGAGCAAGCCTACAGGGATCTTGTGGTGAACAAGTATAATTGCCTGTACACCGAGCATAAAGAGCTGTCAGACAAATATAACCAGTTAGAGGAAGAGAAGGAGCAGCTATCAGTCCTGATGATGATTGAAGAAGCAGAAAAGAATGATGCAGTAGCCAGAGTGTCCCAGCTTGAAACAGACAAGCTGGCATTAGCTGAGCAATTGGAGCAAGCTGAGAACAGAACGATGGACATGTCTCCCTTCCATGAGCTGTCCTAGAGAATCCTAAAGCAAATGCATGACACTCAGGGGCTAATCACTAATTAAGTTTGCAAGCTCAAGGCCATGGTGGTAAGGTTAAAAGAAATTAATGCGGAGGCCCATAGGCTAAAAGCTAAGCATACCCGTGTCAAGGAAAATATCATGAGCCAGATAAAATGGCGAGAAGGAAAGGGGAATTTCATCGCACATCTCCCATTTAAGTCTGTGGAAAGTTTTAATGAAGACATAACCCTTTTGGAATTCTGCAGAAGCTGTGGCAGTAAGCTAATGGCCAGTGTGCAAGGGACAAGGGATAGGATCAGCGGTCTGTATCAAAGAATCCAGGGAGTGCATGCTAGGTGCAAATTGAATTTCCCACAATCCCTCGATGACTCCCCGGATTCAGAACAACGCTTGGCTGAGCTAAAGGAAGAGCTGGGCATCCAAACCGAATACGTGAAAAAAATTGATATCCTAGCAATTGATGACTTACAACATTATATTGGAATGTCATCAGTCCATAGCCATTTGCTTAAAGAAGTGCATCAAGCTGCAGTAACAGAAGTTCAAAGCATTGGAGCAGAGCTCGGGAAAAATGTGACTTCTCAGAAAATCTTGTTCCCTGCTGCAGCAAACGTGGTCATAAGAGACACTGGCATTTGGTATAGCTACATAGCAGAAGAGGAGAAGAAGGCAGAAGTAGCAGGAGCAACAGCAAATCCAGAATCTTCTCTTCCAGCAGCCATTCCAGCAAAAACAGTGGGCTCGATTCCCTCTTCCCCATTAGTGGCAGAAATTTCAGCCAGCTCAATCCCTTCTTCCCAAGTAGAAGCAGTAGCAACAATGGGTTCGAATGCCTCTCCTAAAGCAGCAGCAGCAGCAGCCAATCTGAGCGACCCTCTTCCAGCAGAACCTCACGCACAGGAGTGAAATCGCTGATTTCATAATATTATTTCTGATATGTTGTATGTTTAAGCTCTCAAATGTGTAAAGCGTGAGCTATGGGATAGCTGCCCATTTTCTTTTGTTAAATATTTTTTGTAAAAGGAGTAGTCAAATTTTTTGGTCTATTATAGAAGAAATTCCTGTGGGTGACAAGTGGAAGAGGCCAGGTGGCAGCCCAAAGGGAAAATTTGTAATTATAAATAGAAGTTAGGAAGGATTAGAGAGGACTTTTGGCAGGGAATGAATTTTTGAGACCTGTACGAGCGATCTTGTATTGGTTCTATGAAAACAGAATTTTCTAATAAAATCCTGGAGATGGACGTTTTGCATGGGAACGAAAGATGGATGTGTATTGGACTATTCTGGCGACTTCCATACTGTAATGTGAGATCTTTCTTGTTATCTGAACTATTTATTTGCAACAAATGATATTGCTTCTTTCTGTGTAAACGATTTCTCCGTTTCATGAGCAGTGAATGTGTTTTATATTAAATCAGAAGCTATCTTCTCATATCTTTATCTTTGCTGTAGCTTTCTCTTTCTGATTTAATGGATATCCATTCTGTCTTTAAGATAACTCCTATAGCTCATTGTTCATGCCTTTAAATGTGGTCCTTGCAGGGAAAATTAGATTTATTTCATGTGTTGTTAGATTTAGATCTGTTCTTTCAGTTTGCATCTAGATTAAATAATTTTGCTTCTCTGTTTCATGAGCAATAAATGTGTTTTATGTTAAATTAGAAGCTATCTTCTGAAATCTTCTTTCTAGCTGTAGATTTCTCTTTAAGAATTCATGGCTTCCTGTTCATTCTTTAAAGATAACTCTTACGGCTCATTGCTCATCCTTTAAATGTGCTCCTTGCAAGGATAGGTAGATTTACTTCAGTTTTAGACTTAGATCTGTTTTAGTTTTTCATTTAGATCAAATATAAATTAGGCACTTGCATCTCATTAAAAAACATAAAATCTAAAGAAAGGTGGATCGGGCCATAACCGGTATAATTGGAATTAAACTCCAAACCCACAGTTGTCGGAACCGCTAACCGAACGGATTCCCTATACCAAACGGTAGATAATCTAATTGGGATCATCTATCGGGGAGAATCCCTTTCTGATTAATGCTACGATATCCGAGGCATCAACAGTTTTTGGCGCTAGAAGGAGGGCCTGAAAGTGCATGGCTGATAGAGGAAAATCTTCCACTGTCATAGATGACACCGAAAACCCGCTTAAAGAAAGCATTTCAAATAGCCCAGATCTTGAATTATCAAATTTAGAATGCCTCATTTCTGATCCTGAGCCTCAAGAAGCTTTATATGCTGTCCCTTTTACAGAAATAGAGGATTTGAGAAGGCATACAAGATCCTACGTTAGGCAGCTGGGTGGTTTAAACGTTGTGAATTTTCTCCCTAAGAAAACTACCCCTAGAAAAGAGCCACAATATACCTGAGATTCAATTCTTGTTCAAAGTTTTGAAGAACTTGTGAATTTGACTTTGGAAGAAATTTCAGATACTCTTAACAAGGCAGATCTTGAAAACTCAAAAAAAACTTCAGACCAAGGAAACCTTGAAGAACCAATTACTCCAAAGAGTACTCCCCAGAATTCACCATACAATTCTCCACCAGGGTCTCCACATCCAAACATGGTTGTACCTGCTTGGAGAGCAAGGGGAGCACTGAACCTAGCTAGGCCATTCCATAATCTTCCAAAAAATCCAGAAAAGGTCTTGCCTAAGTTCTATCCAGGGAAAGCCATTTCGGCGGAAGACCATCTTAAGAGTTTCTACTTAGCTCTGAATCTTTTGAACGTACAGCATGAAGACGTGGTCTGCAGGCTGTTTCCATATACATTCGAGCCAAAAGTATCATCCTGGTTCTTTAACCTACAACCCAGCTCAATCTCTAGTTCGGATGAATTCGAAAATTGTTTCTTAAAGAAATACGGAAACCAAAAGACTGTGGCCACACTCATGAAAGAACTCTTATCCATGAGAATGGAAAAGAAAGAAAAGGTTCAATATTTCAATCAAATATTCACAACACTGTTAAATAATTTCAGTGAAGCTAATAAACCAGCGGAGGAATCTCTGATTGAATACTACACTACCGCTCTTGAAGGACCCATCGCAATGTTTGTAAAAAGGTCCAAGAAAAATACCCTGATAGAGAACTTTGAGGAAGCTAGAAAGGTAGAAGAAAAAGCTGATAGCATTGCTAAACATGCCTTAGATGTAGAACCAAAACCAGCAGCTAGTAAAAAGACTTTGCTGCTCACTAGAGGTAAAGAAGAGACATCTACGGACATGGAAAATGTAGTCAAGATGATGCAGAAATTATCTAATAAAATTGTAGATCTCGAGAAAGACAAGGCTGCCAGCACATCTAGGAAACCTTTCAAGCCATTTTATAAAAGAAGAGAAGACAGTGATCAAACTCATCCACCAATGAATACTGCCCCTGTTTTAAACTTGAACGAAATCGGGATGGAAAATTTCTGCACTTTTCATCAAGAACCACATTCGGAAAAGAGCTGCCCGCAATGGATTAATTCCATGAGCTTAGTCATGAACCAAATGCTAGATTCACAGATCCCAGACCAAGATGATTCTCTAGAGGAGTCGAGCCCTGAGTTAGAGGAACCAACCTCGGACACTACTATGGTGTTATGGGATTGGGTACCTATGACAGAATCGACAGGAGAGAATCCCATAGAAAACTCTCCCTCTACCGTAAACGTTGCTACTCGCAGCAAAGGCCCAATTGCCGATCCTGTGCCTAGCGCAGCTCCTCATAAGCCTAAACTTTCAAAAGAACCACCTAGGAGGCACATAACAATTATCCCACCACAGCCCAAAGTCATCCAAACAGCGACCAAGCAACCAAACGTTGATGCCAAAATTCCGCCACATAAGGTCACAACGAGCAAAACAGATCAGCAAGCTCGAATTGGGAACGAATCTGACATAGGATACGATATTATTGAAGATATCAAGAAATTCAAAGAGAATGTGTCAATATTTGATATGTGCAGCTTACTCCATCAACCAGACAATTTGCTGCATGTTCTACAACCCCAAACCAGCACTCCATTAACGGATTCTCAAGACAATCCCGAAATTAATGAGGCTAGCATCGGTGGGAAATCTAAATCTCAAACATTGTCATTCCTATTGACTTTTGAAATTTTCAACCATAATGTTCACAACTGTTTGGTAGATTCTGGAGCATCCTCAAACGTTATGCCACTGTCAATTTGTAAAAAGATTAACGGGCAGCCTGTTCCATCTCCATCTCAAATTATCCAATTAGATAGGACTGCTGTCAAAGTAATTGGGGAGATGAAAGACGTTCTCATTAGATTATCAGCTGACCCTAAAGTCTGTCAATTCATTGACATAATGGTGGTCGATATTCCTGAAGCCTATGGGCTGATTTTAAGTAGGGATTGGTCTACCAAGCTGAGTGGCTACTTTGCTATTGATTGGTCCCACCTATGGCTGCCTTATCAGAACAGGCAGAATCAAATTAAAGTTTTGAGGGAACCTCATATGAATCAAAACGTAACTCAGTTAGAAGAAAAAAATGAGGCCGTAGCTTTCTCATCCTCGGTTTTGGGGAATTATTTCTTAGAAATGGATACGGATAATTATCAGTCTGAATACATTAGCCGTGAATCAGATAAACAGTCCGATCTCCTTCATTTCTCTCGGACTGATGATGTTGATTGGAACATAGTCAATTTAGTTACTGACATAGATCACAAAGAAACTAACTTAGTTGAAACTAAAGATATCTTTTGGACATTATACTATGATGGTTCTAAAACTCTGGAAGGATCCGGAGCCGGTTGTGTTCTAATGGATCCAAAAAGAAACAAGTATTTTTTGTCCTGTAGATTAGAATTCGATTGTACTAACAACACAGCAGAATATGAAGCTTTGGTACATGGATTAAAGAAGGCCATTGGCTTAAATGTTAAATACCTCAAGGTCTTTGGTGATTCCAAGATAGTTGTAAGACAGGTAAGGGACACCATTCATTGTCTCTCACCTCACTTGAAGGGTTATCAGGCTGAGGTATGGGATTTAATTATGCATTTTGACGCTTTCAATATAAAATCAATTCCTAGATTGCAAAATTCTGCAGCTGATTTGTTAGCTACGTATGCTTCTAGATTGGTACCATCAAATAATAAATGCTCGATTGAATTGATTTTCAGGCCTTCCGTTCCTGATAACATCACAAACTTCCGAGTCTTCGATGATGATGAACAAATTATTAGCTTTCTAACAAACGAAGATAGCTTCCAAGGAGCTGCGATAGATGAAGAAGAGCATGATGTTGATTTGAAGAAGAAGGACGAGGAGAAAGGAAATTTCATTCCCAAGGGGGTACGATCCCTCGAAATGCTGTTCGATCTTCAAAATAAGTTCAAAAGGCCAGCTAATACCAAAACTAACAACTCATCAATGCAACATGAGTTAGTTAATTTGGGTACCGAGGCAGAACCAAGATTTGTCAACCTTGGCAAATGTTGTTCACCAGGAGAAAGAGACAGGTTCATCAAATTGTTTAAACAATACAAGGATGTTTTCGCATGGACCTATGAAGATCTGACGACGTATGACGTCCGCATTATCCAGCATGTTATACCAATGAAAGCAGGCGTCAAACCATTTCAGCAGCAGTTAAGAAGAATGCACCCCACTCTAGAACCGCTGATCCAAAAGGAACTAAAGAAGCTCCTGGACGCTAAGATAATCTTTAAGGTCCGGTATTCTGAATGGGTTGCAAACCTGGTTCCCGTAAGAAAGAAGTCGGGAGAGATAAGGCTATGTGTAGATTTCCGAAATTTAAACAAAGCGTCGGATAAAGAGAACTACCCCATCCCTTCATTGGAACAAATCCTTCAAATGGTGTCAAGATCCGAATTGTTTTCTCTCCTCGATGGTTTCTCTGGCTACAATCAAGTATTAGTAGCCGAAGAAGACCGTCTTAAGACCTCTTTCCGAACCAAGTGGGTAACTTTCGCATACAGAAGGATGCCATTTGGTCTCATAAATGCAGGAGCCACATTCCAAAGGGTGATGGATACCGCCTTCCGAGGATTGGGTGGTCCATGTGTTGTTGTGTACTTAGTTTATGTGACAGTCTTTTCAAAGAAAAGGGAAGATCATGTTGTTCATCTAAGGCATATTTTTTAGCGCTGTCGGAAATATGGTATTTCTTTGAATCCGAAGAAGAGCGTATTTGCTGTTCCCGAAGGTAAGCTCTTGGGTCATATCATCTCCAAAGGGGGAGTGTCAATAGATCAAGAAAGATTCCAAGCTATTACTAAGATTCCAATGCCTTACAACAAGAAATCTATGCAGTCTTTTATGGGCACCATCAATTTTGTCCGCAGATTTGTTCCGTATTTCGCAAAAATTGTTAAGCCACTGCAACAGATGGTTAAACAAAGCATACAATTCAAGTGGACAGATCTGGAGAAGGACGCATTCAGAGATATCAAGGTAGCCATAGCTAAGGCTCCTTCCTTGAGGAGCCCATATTTTGATAAGGATTTCATCTTGTATACCTTCGCTTCGGTTGACTCTCTCGCAGCTGTACTCACGCAAAAGGTGGAGCTGGGGGACAAATACCCAATTTCGTTTATGAGCACTGGTCTGTAGGGGGCTGAGCTGAACTATCCCATGGTTGATAAGCATGCATATGCGGTCTTCAAAGCAGTCAAACAGTTCAGGCCATACCTTCTTAAGAAGAGAACTAAAGTCATAGTTCCCCACCCAGCTGTTAGATCCCTTTTCATTTAAAAGGAATTGGGAGAAAGGAAAGGGAACTGGGTCACAGCTCTGCAGGAATATGATTTAGAATTTAAACCAGCCACGAGCATAAAAGGGCAAGGCCTGTGCAAATTACTTGCAAGAAACTCGACGGATGAAGAGCAACATTGGAAGAATGAAGCTGAGCTAAATTCGGTTGAAGTATGCCCTATCTTCTCGACTCCCCAGTCATGGTATAGGGATCTGGTGCACTATTTACAGCAGGGATATCTACCTGAGCACTGGAACTCTATGCAAAGAAGGGCACTCCGCTTGAAATCAGCACCTTATCAAACCATTGATGGGATACTTTTCAGGAAGAATTATGATGGAGTTCTCCTTAGATGTTTGGAAAAGGAAGATGCAAACAAAGTTGTCAAAGAATTGCATGATGGCCCCGCGGGTGGACATTATTCAAAAGAGACGACAGCACACAAGATACTGAGAGCTGGTTATTATTGGCCCACTCTGTTCCGACATGCCCATACGTATGCACGAAACTGTGATGTATGTCAAAGAAGTGCCGGAAAGTTACCCAAGGCAGCAGGACCATTGCAGCCAGTGATTATCTCCGAGCCTTTTGAGCAGTGGGGTATAGACATTATCGGAGAAATAAATCCAAATTCTTCGTTGCAACATCGATACATCCTGATGGCTACTGACTACTTCACTAGATGGACGGAGGCCATCCCTTTGCGCAAGGTCAATGAATATGCGGTCATCAACTTCTTGAAAGAGAACATCATAACCAGGTTTGGGGTTCCAATTTCCCTTGTTTTTTATAATGCTACTTATTTTTCATCTTGCAAGATAAATGAATTTTTTTATGAATGGGGAATTAAGTTGCATTATTCAGCCAATTACTATCCTCAGGGGAACGGATTAGTTGAATCCTCAAGTAAGAATCTGATTCGAATTATTAAGAAGACCGTGATAGAAAACTAGAGAAGTTGGCATGTAGCTCTCCCAAACGCCTTATGGACAGATAGGGTGACCCCAAAGAACGCTTTAGGTGTTTCCCCTTTGACTCTTGTCTATGGAAAGGAAGCCATCCTTCCTCCAAACATCTTACTCCCATCTTTACAGTTATCCCAAGCCTCTCAGGGCTCTGGTAGCCAAGCCTTACAATCCAGGATCAACACCCTGCTTCAACTTGAAGAAGCCCGACAGAAGGCAAAAGACCGATTTCATCAACATCAAGACATAGTTAAGAGATGGTTCGATAAGTGGAAGTCCGGCAAGAGAAGCTTCGAAGTTGGGGACTTAGTCCTGAAATGGGACCATAATCACGAAGGCAAAGGAATGCATATGAAATTTCAACATCTATGGGTAGACCCGTACCAAATTTCGGCAAAATTAGGCCCATCCACTTACAAATTGACAAATCTCGAGGGAGAAGAAGTAACCCTTCCTCTCAATGGCTTCGCTCTGAAACAATACTTTGCATAGTCTCGTTGAGACTTCCTGTACATAAATAAAGTTTTCTTTATTTGTTTCCTTAGCTTTTAGTTGCTTTATTTTTTTTGGCCATTTCGTTTCTTTCATTGTCATTTGAACCTTTGCAACAAGTTTTGTTTTCTGAAAGCCCTTTTGGTTGAGTTTCCCGTTGAGGATAAGTCTCTCAAAGAAATCTCACAACCCATGAGTCCGGAACTGTGCTCAAATAAATCCTGTCTGTTATGCTCTCGCTGAAATGTTCAGAAGGAAGGAAACCTACTCTGCTGGTCACACTTATCCTGTTTAAATAGCAGAGACCTATGACCATCTTCACTACTATAGTTGGGCTCCACCCATTCTCACACTTTAAAGGCATCTCAAGAAGGTTACCAAAGTCGGACCCATGGAAAGTAGCACATCTCGAGGACATAGGGTATTGAAATGACTCCATGCTGCAAATTTAACAGCCAAAATGGCTAGTATTCAAGGGTCTGTTTTCCAGAGATTCTCGCCTCAATTAAAGCATGGCTGAGACAAAAGCAAAAGACGTGTGAAATAAAGAAGGCTGTCCAAAAGGCTCAGCCCAAAATGGGCTCCTCTCTGTCCGTGAGGCTTGATCAAATCAATAAAATTTCTAACTCACACAAAAGGACATTATGGATTGAGGAGCCTAAATCAAAGATCATGTCCAAAGAAAATACCTCTGGAAGGCTCAAACAGCTAAGCTGTCCAAAGTACAAACATCCAAAAGGATGCAAGCAGCATGGGACTGAGGAACAAGAGCAATAATGTCCATGAGAAAGTGTTGCAAATCCGCTGGAGTCCGGCAGTAGTAACCATCTGAAAGATGACCCTCCTAAAATGAATCTCATATGTTGGCACTTTGAGAGTGGTGAAGATGTCTTGGTCAAAGCTCCCCTTTCCCCAATGGCTAGCAGGTAAAGTGTCTCCTTCCCCTCACATGAATTTAAATGCTCAGCTGAGTTTTGCACCTAAGATGGATGTCTTTGATGAGGTTTCGGACCATGAAGAGGAATTTTTTTCAGAGATCTGTGTTCGCCAGCGACTCGCCATTGTTGTTGCAGCAACATCCCCCCCAAAATTTTGTACATATTGGGGCCCCTCCTTTCATTTTTTGTAGAAAGGTTTCCTTAAGAAGCCATCCTCAGCTGTTAACTTTGTTTTTCAACAGAAAATCTTGCCATGAGCCACTCCAAGTCTGCCAAAATATCTTGTTTCTCAACAGAATTTTGTTTTCATGAAGTCTTCCTGGAAATCGCGGAACGATTTAATAAAGCCTCGCAGTGGGGGAAACCTTTGTTTAAACATCTCGAAAAGGACTTAGGAACTTTCGTTGAAAAAATTGCGGAAGCCATTGGATAAGTCCATCCGAAAAGGAGGAATTCGAGAAAGCTCCGCAGTTGCGGAGAGATTCAGGTTTTCCTCCCGAAACGGCAGAAACCATTCGTCTAACCTTTCCGAAAAAGGACTTAGAAAACTTTCAATTTTTCGCGGAGAGATTCGGGTTTTCCCTCCGAAAGGACGGGAACCATTCGTCTAAACTTCTCGAAGAGATTTGGAAGTTCTTGTTGAAAAATTGCGGAAGCTTCTGATGAATTCCTCCCGAAACGGCGGAAGAATTCAACGAAGCCACCCGAAACTTACGGAAGCCACTCACATAAGCTTCCCGAAAAGGGACTTAAAATTTTTCCCATAAGTTGTTGGAGCCATTGGCAAATCCTTTCCGGAACCGCGGAAGAATTCAAGAATTCCTTCCGAAACAGCGGGCACCATTCGCCAAATCTCCCCGAAACTTTGAAAAGAACTTAGAAGTTTTTCTTGGAAATTTGCGGAATCCTTTGAACTTTTCCACCCGAAACTTGCGGAAGCTATCTGAAAAATCCTTCCGCAACTGCGGAAAACTTCGCGTTTTCATCCCGAAGCCTCACCGAGAAAACTTTGAGGAACCGTTCGGGTTTTCTTTCCGCGATTGCGGAAGCCTTTTGCGGGAGCCTTCACCATATCTTTCCGAAGCCGCGTGAGGACTTAAAAGAATTTTGAAAGTTGTCCACCAAGAGAATTCGCTCATTCCTCCCGAAACAACGGAAGCTTCCACGTTATCCTTCCGAAAGGTTTGAGCTTTGCGGAACGTTTGGATTTCCCTTCCGCAATGCGGAAACCTTTTGTGGAGTCATTCGCCATTTTCTCCCGAAACGGCGGAAGTTTGTGGAACGTTTGGATTTCTCATCCGCGACACGGAAGCCTCCAATATATCCTTCCGAAACGGCGGGTGGCATTCACAGGTCGGTCCCGCGAACTGGTGGTCGCACGCAGATCGAAATTTATTGACGTGACCGCGGCATATGATATATTGAAGCTGCGTTTTAAATACGCCAACCACCACATTAAACTCGCACGTGCCCGGTCTATTTGAAGCTAAAGTGGAAAGAATGCAGCAAGAATCCAAAAGTGAGAGGCTGCAGAAAGAAGCAGAGGAAGCCCAACAGCAGAAGGAGGCTGAAGATGAAAAGCGGCAGAAAGGAGATGAAGGTCAGCCACAGGAAGCTGAACGGAAAGAGGAAAAAGAGCTGAAAGCAGGGGAAGATGCCCAAGCAAGTAGGTCCGGTGTCCAAGACATGGAAGTAGACGCACCTCAAGCAGGTGGCTCTGGTACCCAAAATGTGGGAGCAGATCCATCTCAGGGAGTCCGGACCCCACCAGCTGAAGAAGAAATAGACATTATGGACCTCCCAATTGTCCCGTACACTCCATCGGGAAAACATACGGTGTCTAGGTGGAATGAATTTGTCTATGACAAGAAAAGGAAAGCAATGGTCCTTAAATCAGAAGAGAGGATCAAAAGACTCTTCCAGGAGGATATCATTACCCACTGGGAGGTCACTATAATGCGGAATATAGATAAAGATCCCTTTGCTATGGCATCCGCAGTTATAGAAACAACAAAAGCATCACTGGACAATGTAGGTGTTATATTTAGAGAAAATGAATTGACAAAGAAGAGAGCTCGTACACTACAACAGACTGTGGCTAATGAGCAAGCCTACAGGGATCTTGTGGTGAACAAGTATAATTTCATGTACACCGATCATAAAGAGCTGTTAGACAAATATAACCGGTTAGAGGAAGAGAAGGAGCAGCTATCAGTCCTGATGATGATTGAAGAAGCAGAAAAGAATGATGCAGTAGCCAGAGTGTCCCAGCTTGAAACAGACAAGCTGGCATTAGCTGAGCAATTGGAGCAAGATTGAATTTCCCACAATCCCTCGATGACTTCCTGGATTCAGAACAACGCTTGGCTGAGCTAAAGGAAGAGTTGGGCATCCAAACCGAATACGTGAAAAAAATTGATATCCTAGCAATCGATGACTTACAACATTATATTGGAATGTCATCAGTCCATAGCCATTTGCTTAAAGAAGTGCATCAAGCTGCAGTAACAGAAGTTCAAAGCATTGGAGCAGAGCTCGGGAAAAATGTGACTTCTCAGAAAATCTTGTTCCCTGCTGCAGCAAACGTGGTCATAAGAGACACTGGCATTTGGTATAGCTACATAGCAGAAGAGGAGAAGAAGGAAGAAGTAGCAGGATCAACAGCAAATCCAGAATCTTCTCTCCCAGCAGCCATTCCAGCAAAAACAGTGGGATCGATTCCCTCTTCCCCATTAGTGGCAGAAATTTCAGCCATCTCAATCCCTTCTTCCCAAGTAGAAGCAGCAGCAACAATGGGTTCGAGTGCCTCTCCTAAAGCAGCAGCAGCAGCAGCCAATCTGAGCGACCCTCTTCCAGCAGAACCTCACGCACAGGAGTGAAATTGCTGATTTCAGAATATTATTTTTGATATGTTGTACGTTTAAGCTCTCAAATGTGTAAAGCGTGAGCTATGGGATAGCTGCCCATTTTCTTTTGTTAAATATTTTTTGTAAAAGGAGTAGTCAAATTTTTTGGTCTATTATAGAAGAAATTCCTATGGGTGACAAGTGGAAGAGGCCAAGTGGCAGCCCAAAGGGAAAATTTGTAATTATAAATAGAAGTTAGGAAGGATTAGAGAGGACTTTTGGCAGGGAATGAGTTTTTGAGACCTGTATGAGCGATCTTGTATTGGTTCTATGAAAACAGAATTTTCTAATAAAATCCTAGAGATGGACGTTTTGCATGGGAACGAAAGATGGATGTGTATTGGACTATTCTCGTGACTTCCATACTGTAATGTGAGATCTTTCTTGTTATCTGAACTATTTATTTGCAACAAATGATCTTGCTTCTTTCTGTATAAACGATTTCTCCGTTTCATGAGCAGTGAATGTGTTTTATATTAAACCAGAAGCTATCTTCTCATATCTTTATCTTTGCTGTAGCTTTCTCTTTCTGATTTAATGGATATCCATTCTTTCTTTAAGATAACTCCTATAGCTCATTGTTCATGCCTTTAAATTTGCTCCTTCCAGGGACAATTAGATTTATTTCATGTGTTGTTAGATTTAGATCTGTTCTTTCAGTTTGCATCTAGATTAAATAATTTTGCTTCTCTGTTTCATGAGCAATAAATGTGTTTTATGTTAAATTAGAAGCTATCTTCTGAAATCTTCTTTCTAGCTGTAGCTTTCTCTTTAAGAATTCATGGCTTCCTGTTCATTCTTTAAAGATAACTCTTACGGCTCATTGCTCATCCTTTAAATGTGCTCCTTGCAAGGATAGGTAGATTTACTTCAGTTTTAGACTTAGATCTGTTTTAGTTTTGCATTTAGATCAAATATAAATTAGGCACTTGCATCTCATTAAAAAACATAAAATCTAAAGAAAGGTGGATCGGGCCTTAAACCGGTATAATTGGAATTAAACTCCAAAACCACAGTTGTCGGAACCGCTAACCGAACGGATTCCCTATACCAAACGGTAGATAATCTAATTGGGATCATCTATCGGGGAGAATCCCTTTCTGATTGATGCTACGATATCCGAGGCATCAACAGTTTTTGGCGCTAGAAGGAGGGCCTGAAAGTGCATGGCTGATAGAGGAAAATCTTCCACTGTCATAGATGACACCGAAAACCCGCTTAAAGAAAGCATTTCAAACAGCCCAGATCTTGAATTATCAAATCAAGAATGCCTCATTGCTGATCCTGAGCCTCAAGAAGCTTTATATGCTGTCCCTTTTACAGAGATAGAGGATTTGAGAAGGCATACAAGATCCTACGTTAGGCAGCTGGGTGGTTTAAACGTTGTGAATTTTCTCCCTAAGAAAACTACCCCTAGAAAAGAGCCACAATATACCCGAGATTCGATTCTTGTTCAAAGTTTTGAAGAACTTGTGAATTTGACTTTGGAAGAAATTTCAGACACTCTTAACAAGGCAGATCTTGAAAACTCAAAAAAAAATTCAGACCAAGGAAACCTTGAAGAACCAATTACTCCAAAGAGTACTCCCCAGAATTCACCATACAATTCTCCACCAGGGTCTCCACATCCAAACATGGTTGTACCTGCTTGGAGATCAAGGGGAGCGGTGAACCTAGCTGGGCCATTCCATAATCTTCCAAAAAATCGAGAAAAGGTCTTGCCTAAGTTCGATCCAGGGAAAGCCATTTCGGCGGAAGACCATCTTAAGAGTTTCTACTTAGCTCTGAATCTTTTGAACGAACAGCATGAAGACATGGTCTGCAGGCTGTTTCCATATACATTCGAGCCAAAAGTATCATCCTGGTTCTTTAACCTACAACCCAACTCAATCTCTAGTTGGGATGAATTTGAAAATTGTTTCTTAAAGAAATACGGAAACCAAAAGAATGTGGCCACACTCATGAAAGAACTCTTATCCATGAGAATGGAAAAGAAAGAAAAGGTTCAAGATTTCAATCAAAGATTCACAACACTGTTAAATAATTTCAGTGAAGCTAATAAACCAGCGGAGGAATCTCTGATTGAATACTACACTACCGCTCTTGAAGGACCGATCGCAATGTTCGTAAAAAGTTCCAAGAAAACTACCCTGGTAGAGAACTTTGAGGAAGCTAGAAAGGTAGAAGAAGAAGCTGATAGCATTGCTAAACATGCCTTAGATGTAGAACCAAAACCAGCAGCTAGTAAAAAGACCTTGCTGCTCACTAGAGGTAAAGAAGAGCCATCTACGGACATGGAAAATGTAGTCAAGATGATGTAGAAATTATCTAATAAAATTGTAGATCTCGAGAAAGAAAAGGCTGCCAGCACATCTAGGAAACCTTTCAAGCAATTTTATAAAAGAAGAGAAGACGGTGATCAAACTCATCCACCAATGAATACTGCCCCTGTTTTAAACTTGAACGAAATCGGGATGGAAAATTTCTGCACTTTTCATCAAGAACCACATTCGGAAAAGAGTTGCCCGCAATGGATTAATTCCATGAGCTTAGTCATGAACCAAATGCTAGATTCACAGATCCCAGACCAAGATGATTCTCTAGAGGATTCGAGCCCTGAGTTAGAGGAACCAACCTCGGACACTACTATGGTGTTATGGGATTGGGTACCTATGACAGAATCGACATGAGAGAATCCCATAGAAAACTCTCCCTCTACCGTAAACGTTGCTACTCGCAGCAAAGGCCCAATTGCCGATCCTGTGCCTAGCGCAGCTCCTCATAAGCCTAAAATTTCAAAAGAACCGCCTAGGAGAAACATAAAAATTATCCCACCACAGCCCAAAGTCAGCCAAACAGCGACCAAGCATCCAAACGCTGATGCCAAAATTCCGCCACATAAGGTCACAACGAGCTAAACAGATCAGCAAGCTCGAATTGGGAACGAATCTGACATAGGATACGATATTATTGAAGATATCAAGAAAGTCAAAGCGAATGTGTCAATATTTGATATGTGCAGCTTACCCCATCAACGAGACAATTTGCTGCATGTTCTACAACCCCAAACCAGCACTCCATTAACGGATTCTCAAAACAATCCCAAAATTAATGAGGCTAGCATCGGTGGGAAATCTAAATCTCAAACATTGTCATTCCTATTGACTTTTGAAATTTTCAACCATAATGTTCACAACTATTTGGTAGATTCTGGAGCATCCTCAAACGTTATGCCACTATCAATTTGTAAAAAGATTAACGGGCAGCTTGTTCCATCTCCATCTAAAATTATCCAATTAGATAGGACTGTTGTCAAAGTAATTGGGGAGATGAAAGACGTTCTCATTAGATTATCAGCTGACCCTAAAGTCTGTCAATTCATTGACATAATGGTGGTCGATATTCCTGAAGCCTATGGGATGATTTTAAGTAGGGATTGGTCTACCAAGCTGAGTGGCTACTTTGCTATTGATTGGTCCCACCTATGGCTTCCTTATCAGAACAGGCAGAATCAAATTAAAGTTTTGAGGGAACCTCATATGAAGCAAAACGTAACTCAGTTAGAAGAAAAAAATGAGGCCGTAGCTTTCTCATCCTCGGTTTTCAGGAATTATTTCTTAGAAATGGATCCGGATAATTATCAGTCTGAAGCCATTAGCCATGAATCAGATAAACAGTCCGATCTCCTTCATTTCTCTCGGACTGATGATGTTGATTGTAACATAGTCAATTTAGTTACTGACATAGATCACAAAGAAACTAACTTAGTTGAATCTAAAGCTATCTTTTGGACATTATACTTTGATGGTTCTAAAACTCGTGAAGGATCCGGAGCCGGTTGTGTTCTAATGGATCCAAAAAGAAACAAATATTTTTTGTCCTATAGATTAGAATTCGATTGTACTAACAACACAGCAGAATATGAAGCTTTGGTACATGGATTAAAGAAGGCCATTGGCTTAAATGTTAAATACCTCAAGGTCTTTGGTGATTCCAAGATAGTTTTAAGACAGGTAAGGGACACCATTCATTGTCTCTCACCTCACTTGAAGGGTTATCAGGCTGAGGTATGGGATTTAATTATGCATTTTGACTCTTTCAATATAAGATCAATTCCTAGATTGCAAAATTCTGCAGTTGATTTGTTAGCTACGTATGCTTCTAGATTGGTACCATCAAATAATAAATGCTCGATTGAATTGATTTTCAGGCCTTCCGTTCCCGATAACATCACAAACTTCCGAGTCTTCGATGATGATGAACAAATTATTAGCTTTCTAACAAACGAAGATAGCTTCCAAGGAGCTGTGATAGATGAAGAAGAGCATGATGCCGATTTGAAGAAGAAGGACGAGGAGAAAGGAAATTTCATTCCCAAGGGGGTACGATCCCTCGAAATGCTGTTCGATCTTCAAAATAAGTTCAAAAGGCCAGCTAATACCAAAACTAACAACTCATCAATGCAACATGAGTTAGTTAATTTGGGTACCGAGGCAGAACCAAGGTTTTTCAACCTTGGCAAATGTTGTTCACCAGGAGAAAGAGACATGTTCATCAAATTGTTTAAACAATACAAGGATGTTTTCGCATGGACCTATGAAGATCTGACGACGTATGACGTCCGCATTATCCAGCATGTTATACCATGGTTGATAAGCATGCATATGCGATCTTCAAAGCAGTCAAACAGTTCAGGCCATACATTCTTAAGAACAGAACTAAAGTCATAGTTCCCCACCCAGTTGTTAGATCCCTTTTCATTTAAAAGGAATTGGGAGAAAGGAGAGGGAACTGGGTCACAGCTCTGCAGGAATATGATTTAGAATTTAAACCAGCCACGAGCATCAAAGGGCAAGGCCTATGCAAATTACTTGCAAGAAACTCAATGGATGAAGAGCAACATTGGAAGAATGAAGCTGAGCTAAATTCGGTTGAAGTATGCCCTATCTTCTCGACTCCCCAGTCATAGTATAGGGATCTGGTGCACTATTTACAGCAGGGATATCTACCTGACCATTGGAACTCTAATCAAAGAAGGGCACTCCGCTTGAAATCAGCACCTTATCAAACCATTGATGGGATACTGTTCAGGAAGAATTATGATGGAGTTCTCCTTAGATGTTTGGAAAAGGAAGATGCAAACAAACTTGTCAAAGAATTGCATGATGGCCCCGCGGGTGGACATTATTCAGGAGAGAAGACAGCACACAAGATACTGAGAGCTGGTTATTATTGGCCCACTCTGTTCTGAGATGCCCATACGTATGCACGAAACTGTGATGTATGTCGAAAAAGTGTAGGAAAGTTACCCAAGGCAGCAAGACCATTGCAGCCAGTGATTATCTCCGAGCCTTTTGAGCAGTGGGGTATAGACGTTATCGGATAAATAAATCCAAATTCTTCATTGCAACATCAATACATCCTTACGACTACTAACTACTTCACTAGGTGGATGGAGGCCATCCCTTTGCGCAAGGTCAATGAAGATGCGGTCATCAACTTCTTGAAAGAGAACATCATAACCAGGTTTGGGGTTCCAATTTCCCTTGTTTTTGATAATGCTACTTATTTTTCATCTTGCAAGATAAATGAATTTGTTTATGAATGGGGAATTAAGTTGCATTATTTAGCCAATTACTATCCTCAGGGGAACGGATTAGTTGAATCCTCAAACAAGAATCTGATTCGAATTCTTAAGAAGACCGTGATAGAAAACCAGAGAAGTTGGCATGTACCTCTCCCAAACGCCTTATGGGAAGATAGGGTGACCCGAAAGAACGCTTTAGGTGTTTCCCCTTTCACTCTTGTCTATGGCAAGGAAGCCATCCTTCCTCCAAACGTCTTACTCCCATCCTTACAGTTATCCCAAGCCTCTCAGGGCTCTGGTAGCCAAGCCTTACAATCCAGGATCAACACCCTGCTTCAACTTGAAAAAGCCCGACAGAAAGCAAAAGACCGATTTCATTAACATCAAGACATAGTTAAGAGATGGTTCGCTAAGAGGAAGTCCGGCAAGAGAAGCTTCGAAGTTGGGGACTTAGTCCTGAAATGAGACCATAATCACGAAGGCAAAGGAATGCATACGAAATTTCAACATCTATTGGTAGGCCCGTACCAAATTTCGGCAAAATTAGGCCCATCCACTTACAAATTAACAAATCTCGAGGGAGAAGAAGTAACCCTTCCTCTCAATGGCTTCGCTCTGAAACAATACTTTGCATAGTCTCGTTGAGACTTCCTGTACATAAATAAAGTTTTCTTTATTTGTTGCCTTAGCTTTTAGTTGCTTTATTTTTTTCGGCCATTTTGTTTCTTTCATTGTCATTTGAACCTTTGCAACAAGTTTTGTTTTCTGAAAGCCCTTTTGGTTGAGTTTCTCATTGAGGATAAGTCTCTCAAAGAAATCTCGCAACCCATGAGTCCGGAATTGTGCTCGATTAAATCCTGTCTGTTGTGCTCTCGCTGAAATGTTCAGAAGGAAGGAAACCTACTCTACTGGTCACACTAATCTTGTTTAAATAGCAGAGACCTATGACCATCTTCACTACTATCGTTGGGCTCCACCCACTCTCACACTTTAAAGTCATCTCAAGAAGGTTACCAAAGTCAGACCCATGGAAAGTAGCACACCTCGAGGACATAGGGTATTGAAATGACTCCATGCTGCAAATTTAACATCCAAAATGGCTAGTATTCAAGGGTCTGTTTTCCAGAGATTCTCGCCTCAATTAAAGCATGGCTGAGACAAAAGCAAAAGACGTGTGAAATAAAGAAGACTGTCCAAAAGGATCAGCCCAAAATGGGCTCCTCTCCGTCCGTGAGGCTTGATCAAATCAATAAAATTTCTATCTCACACAAAAGGACATTATGGATTGAGGAGCCTAAATCAAAGATCATGTCCAAAGAAAATATCTCTGGAAGGCTCAAACAACTAAGCTGTCCAAAGTACAAACATCCAAAAGGATGCAAGCAGCATGGGAATGAGGAACAAGAGCAATAATGTCCATGAGAAAGTGTTGCAAATCCTGTGGAGTCCGGCAGTAGTAACCATCTGAAAGATGACCCTCCTAAAATGAATCTCATATGTTGGCCCTTTGAGAGTGGTGAAGATGTCTTGGTCAAAGCTCCCCTTTCCCCAATGGCTAGCAGGTAAAGTGTCTCCTTCCCCTCACATGAATTTAAACGCTCAGCTGAGTTTTGCACCTAAGATGGATGTCTTTGATGAGGTTTCGGACCATGAAGAGGAACTTTTTTCAGAGATCTGTGTTCGCCAACGACTCGCCATTGTTGTTGCAGCAAAATCCCCCCCAAAATTTTGTACATATTGGGGCCCCTCCTTTCATTTTTTGTAGAAAGGCTGCCTTAAGAAGCCATCCTCAGCTGTTAACTTTGTTTTTCAACAAAAAATCTTGCCATGAGCCACTCCAAGTTTGCCAGAAAATCTTGTTTCTCAACAGAATTTTTTTTTCATGAAGTCTTCCTGGAAATCACGGAACGATTTGATAAAGCCTCGCAGTGGGGGAAACCTTTGTTTAAACATCTCGAAAAGGACTTAGGAACTTTCATTGAAAAAATTGCGGAAGCCATTGGATAAATCCTTCCGAAACGGAGGAATTCGAGAAAGCTCCGCAGTTGCGGAGAGATTCAGGTTTTCCTCCCGAAACGGCGGAAACCATTCGTCTAACCTTTCCGAAAAAGGACTTAGAAAACTTTCAATTTTTTGCGGAGAGATTCGGGTTTTCCCCCCGAAATGGCGGGAACCGTTCGTCTAAACTTCTCGAAGAGATTTGGAAGTTCTTGTTGAAAAATTGCGGAAGCTTCTGATGAATTCCTCCCGAAACGGCGGAAGAATTCAACGAAGCCGCCCGAAACATGCGGAAGCCACTCACATAAGCTTCCCGAAAAGCGACTTAAATTTTTTCCCATAAGTTGCGGGAGCCATTGGCAAATCCTTTCCGGAACCACGGAAGAATTCAAGAGTTCCTTCCGAAACAGCGGGCACCATTCGCCAAATCTCCCCGAAACTTTGAAAAGAACTTAGAAGTTTTTCTTGGAAATTTGCGGAATCCTTTGAACTTTTCCACCCGAAACTTGCGGAAGCTATCTGTCAAATCCTTCCGCAAATGCGGAAACCTTCGCGTTTTCATCTCGAAGCCTCACCGAGAAAAATTTGCGGAACCGTTCGGGTTTTCTTTCCGCGATTCCAGAAGTCTTTTGCGGGAGCCTTCACCATATCTTTCCAAAGCCGCACGAGGACTTAAAATAATTTTGAAAGTTGTCCACCAAGAGAATTCGCTGATTTCTCCTGAAACAGCGGAAGCTTTCGCGTTATCCTTCCGAAAGGTTTGAGCTTTGCGGAACGTTTGGATTTACCTTCCGCGACGCGGAAACTATTTGCGGAGTCATTCGCCATTTTCTCCCAAAACGGCGGAAGTTTGCGGAACGTTTGGATTTCTCGTCCGCGACATGGAAGCCTCTGCTATATCCTTCCGAAACGGCGGGTGGAATTCACAAGTCGGTCCCGCGAACTGGCGGTCACACGCAGATCGAAATTTCTTGACGTGACCGTGGCATACGATATATTTAAGCCGCGTTTTAAATACGCCAACCACCACATTAAAGTCGCACGTGCCCGGTCTATTTAAATAAACGGTGGGGGTACGAGCCAACACATTATTATTTGTCGATTGGCAAACCACTGTTGGTCGTCGCGCGACCGCTTCAGCTCAGCTCACTCGTCCACGTTCACGGCCACCTCATTCATCCATCTTCACGGTGCCAGGTAGGAGGTTTTAACCGTTAAATTTGTATTCCACGCGTCAGATTACCTTTGGGTGTTCTTTTTTTTCAAAGACGATAGGAATTGGTTAGATTTTTACTGGCAAAATGCCCGTCATGGGCTATTTTGCCCGTCAAACAGCTTAAATTGCATATTTCCCGTCATATAAAACCAAGGAATTGTAAAGCGTTTGCATATTATGTAAAGAACGTCAGATTGTCTTTGCATTTTTTATTTTCATCTGAGACGTGGCCGACAGGCATTGGTCGGATATATCGTTGTTTCATTTTTTACTCCCCAAGGCCCGATGGGTTTCTCATTCCACTAAAATCAAGCCAAAAGAAACTACGGCCGCCAGAGCCTTTTTCGTCAGCCTTTCTCCGGGCGCCACCACCCTTGCTCTAACCAAAACTCACCATAGAACCCCTCGTCAGGTGATTCAGATAGCAATGGCGGTCGGAGCCCTCGCCTGTTCATGAATACGAAAGCGGCCCCGTACTCGCCTGTTCATAAATATGAAAATGGCTCCCTATTTCGTCACAGGGTCATTTCACCCCAGACTTCCCCGCCACTAACCTTTTAAAAGAACAATGACGAAGGTCACCATTTCTCCTAGAGCTAGCCCGAGAGCGGATTGTTTCCGCGACATACCTATCCTCTCGGGAGTATTCCAAACCCATCCCTTTAAAAGAATCAAATTTCTATAATTATTTTTCCTGTTGAAATGGTGTATTTTGCTTCCTAATATACAGCTTCACATTGCATTTATCTCATTGACATGTTAGAATGGTGATTCTCTTGAAATTTCACAGTATGTTGCTCATGTTTATGATGATGTATATTTGGTTGCTATCAGGGATAAGTCAAAATGCCAAAAGGTGGTAGGAAGAAGGCTAAGATGACAGAAAAGCAGCCTACACCACTTAAAACTTAAACCTCACTCCAGGATACTAGGTGCACCACCGGTGTCCCTCCTGAAATCAGATGGGGTGACATCTATAGGATGATCCGAGACCAAGAGATTCCAGATATGTTGCTAGAACAGGGGCAGATTTATCTAAATATCAAAGATTCAGGCATAACCAGAGCTGCTACCCGCCCTAAACTATTCCCCTGTGCTGAAGTAATCGGATGGATACTCCAACATGCCGATGCGGAAGGAAGAGTAATAAATGTCAGCGGGAAAGTAGCCACTACCTCATTCCACCCAGCATACATTGCCGCAGCCTATAAATTTCGCTGCTCGCAGCAAGCTCTGACTGATGAATGGTTGGGCAAAATGAATAACGTTGAGATGGCCAAAAAGCTACTAGTAGCAGGCAAGCATTTGAGAAAGAAAGGAAATGACGAATATGACGTACAGAATCTGAGACCTCCTTTCAGATTGATCGCCTTGATGCTGTGCAGAATCTTCAGCATGTCTGATGGCACCGTGTATAAGATTAAGTGGGTCCCTATTATCCACTTCGTGGCGTTTAAAGGAACTGTGTTTGACTGGGCCACTCTCCTGTCAGATAGTTTGGCTTCAATGATAGTTGCTGCAAGAGAAGGACTAGCCTTGAAGAAGGCAGAATTTCTCATGTCCTCATATCTGATCGATTGTGTTTTGGCCAAGGTGGACTTCCCCAAATTGGGCTGCACATGGGATAAGGCCACCACCCCAGTTTATACTGCTTTCAGGATGATGTGGGCCCAGAATTACAAACCTAGCTACAAACTCATCTGTGAGGGGTTCATCATGCCCCTATATGAGAAGTTATTCAAGGAGGAGCCCAACTGCCTGTCAAAGAACGTTGTGGAAGTCCTTGAGAATTACGGGGATTTTTACTTTTCAGAATGTTTGGAGGGACTAAAGCTCCATACATTTTGCCGCAGTATGCCACAAATTATGTGGTCCTTAAGGAAGCAGTAAGACAAATCTTCCTGGATGGAATCAGAGTAATGCTCCACAAACAGCATAAGGCTTCCTTTCCCCCTCTACCTTTCTGCATAGGTGCTTACAAGTTCTTCGGGGTTGCCTCAGCCGAAGAGTTTGTTCAGGAGCTTAAAGCCTTCCACTTCGGGGAGGTGATCTTCCACAGGAATGACAGGAAGGGAAATGTGGCCGAGCACTGTACGGAAATCTATGCTCATTTTGAGTACTCTCACTACCCCGATGCCGAGGAAGAGGCATTCAAAGGCATCAGCAACATGGCTGAGATGCGGATCTGTCGCCAAGGCACTGGAGCAAGCTCTATCCCACCCAAGGTCCAGAAGACCAGCCAGCAGAAGGAGAAAGAAGCTGATGATGCCCGAGCTCAGGAAGAGCTCAGATTAAGAGAAGAAGCCAGGTTACAGCAGGAAGCTGAAGTGGCAAGAATGCAGCAAGAAGCCGAAAGTGAGAGGTTGCAGAAAGAAGCAGAGGAATCCCAACAGCAGAAGGAGGCTGAAGATGAAAAGCGGCAGAAAGGAGATGAAGGTCAGCCACAGGAAGCTGAACGGAAAGCGGAAGAAGAGCTGAAAGTAGGGGAAGATGACCAAGCAAGTGGGTCCGGTGTCCAAGACATGGAAGTAGACGCACCTCAAGCAGGTGGCTCTAGTACCCAAAATGTGGGAGCAGATCCAACTCAAGGAGTCCGGACCCCACCAGCTGAAGAAGAAATAGACATTATGGACCTCCCAATTGTCCCGTACACTCCATCGGGAAAACATACGGTGTCCAGGTGGAATGAATTTGTCTATGACAAGAAAAGGAAAGAAATGGTCCTTAAATCGGAAAATAGGATCAAAAGACTCTTCCAAGAGGATATCATTACCCACCGGGAGGTCACTGTAATGCGGAATACAGATAAATATCCCTTTGCTATGGCATCCGCAGTTGTAGAAACAGCAAAAGCATCACTGGAAAATGTAGGTGTTATAGTTAGAGAAAATGAATTGACAAAGAAGAGAGCTCGTACGCTACAACAGACTGTGGCTAATGAGCAAGCCTACAAGGATCTTGTGGTGAACAAGTATAATTGCCTGTACGCCGAGCATAAAGAGCTGTCAGACAAATATAACCGGTTAGAGGAAGAGAAGGAGCAGCTATCAGTCCTGATGATGATTGAAGAAGCAGAAAAGAATGATGCAATAGCCAGAGTGTCCCAGCTTGAAACAGACAAGCTGGAATTAGCTGAGCAATTGGAGCAAGCTGAGAACAGAACGATGGACATGTCTCCCTTCCATGAGCTGTCCTGCAGCATGTTGAAGCAAATGCATGACACTCAGGGGATAATCACTAATGAAGTTTGCAAGCTCAAGGCCATGGTGGTCAAGTTAAAATAAATTAATGCGGAGGCCCATAGGCTCAAAGCTAAGCATACCCGTGTCAAGGAAAATATCATGAGCCAGATAAAATGGCGAGAAGGAAAGGGGAATTTCCCCGCACATCTCCCATTTAAGTATGTGGAAAGTTTTAATGAAGACATAGCCCTTTTGGAATTCTGCAGAAGCTGTTGCAGTAAGCTAATGGCCAATGTGCAAGGGACAAGGGATAGGATCAGCGGTCTGTATCAAAGAATCCAGGGAGTGCATGATAGGTGCAAATTGAATTTCCCACAATCCCTCGATGACTTCCCGGATTCAGAACAACGCTTGGCTGAGCTGGGCATCCAAACCTAATACGTGAAGAAAATTGATGTCCTAGCAATCGATGACTTACAACATTATATTGGAATGTCATCAGTCCACAGCCATTTGCTTAAAGAAGTGCATCAATCTGCAGTAACAGAAGTTCAAAGCATTGGAGCAGAGCTCGGGAAAAATGTGACTTCTCAGAAAATCTTGTTCCCTGCTGCAGCAAACGTGGTCATAAGAGACACTGGCATTTGGTATAGCTACATAGCAGAAGAGGAGAAGGCAGAAGTAGCAGGAGCAACAGCAAATCCAGAATCTTCTCTCCCAGCAGCCATTCCAGCAACAACAGTGGGCTCGATTCCCTCTTCCCCATCAGTGGCAGAAATTTCAGCCAGCTCAATCCCTTCTTCCCAAGTAGAAGCAGCAGCAACAATGGGTTCGAGTGCCTCTCCTAAAGCAGCAGCAGCAGTAGCCAATCTGAGCGACCCTCTTCCAACAGAAGCTCACGCACAGGAGTGAAATCGCTGATTTCAGAATATTATTTCTTATATGTTGTATGTTTAAGCTTTCAAATGTGTAAAGCGTGAGCTATGGGACAGCTACCCATTTTCTTTTGTTAAATATTTTTTGTAAGAGTAGTCACATTTTTTGGTCTATTATAGAAGAAATTCCTGTGGGTAACAAGTGGAAGATGCCAGGTGGAAGCCCAAAGGGAAAATTTGTAGTTATAAATAGAAGTTAGGAAGGATTAGAGAGGACTTTTGGCAGGGAATGAATTTTTGAGACCTGTACGAGCTATCTTGTATTGGTTCTATGAAAACATAATTTTCTAATAAAAGCCTGGAGATGGACGTTTTGCATGGGAACGAAAGATGGATGTGTATTGGACTATTCTGGTGACTTCCATACTGTAATGTGAGATCTTTCTTGTTATCTGAACTATTTCTTTGCAACAAATGATCTTGCTTCTTTCTGTGTAAACAATTTCTCCGTTTCATGAGCAGTGAATGTGTTTTATATTAAATCAGAAGCTATCTTCTGATATCTTTATCTTTGTTGTAGCTTTCTCTTTTTGATTTAATGGATATCCATTCTTTCTTTAAGATAACTCCTATAGCTCATTGTTCATGCCTTTAAATTTTCTCTTTGCAGGGACAATTAGATTTATTTCATGTGTTGTTAGATTTAGATCTGTTCTTTCAGTTTGCATCTAGATTAAATAATTTTGCTTCTCTGTTTCATGAGCAATAAATGTGTTTTATGTTAAATTAGAAGCTATCTTCTGAAATCTTTTATCTAGTTGTAGCTTTCTCTTTAAGAATTCATGGCTGCCTATTCATTCTTTAAAGATAACTCTTACGGCTCATTGCTCATCCTTTAAATGTGCTCCTTGCAAGGATAGGTAGATTTACTTCAGTTTTAGACTTAGATCTGTTTTAGTTTTGCATTTAGTTCAAATATAAATTAGGCACTTGCATCTCATTAAAAAACATAAAATCTAAAGAAAGGTGGATCAGGCCATAACCGGTATAATTGGAATTAAACTCCAAACCCACGGTTGCCGGAACTGCTAACCTGACGGATTCCCTATACCAAACGGTAGATAATCTAATTTGGATCATCTATCGGGGAGAATCCCTTTTTGATTGATGCTACGATATCCGAGGCATCAACATACCGATAATGCACCCGATACAATTCAACGTTTTTTATTTAGCACTCACAAAAAATATTAGAAGTACCAAAATACACAAAAAAATTACAGTAATGATTGTTTGCAAGTTACAATTTGATGTTGAATATGAAGCTAAAATTGTCTAAAACTGAATGCTTTACCTCTATAATCACAAACAGTCCCTAGACTTGAATGCTTTGGTTTTTTTAATAGTAATACCCCAAGTTTTGACTTGGAATATATTAAATCAAATCATGTAAACGATGTAAATATGATAGTATGGATTCCTAATGCGAAGCTTAAGGCCAAGGCTCGATTAGTGAATATTTAGGCAAGTATGATGTAAATACTTAATTATGGATCGTGTGGTTGGATTATCATGACAATTCAAACACTTTGTAAATATTATGTTGAAAAATAATAAAATGGTCCAATATGGTTGTGTAAAGAGCACTAGAGGGGTTATGATTCCATTAGGGGGGAAGAGGAAAGGGAGGCCTATGGGATATTAAATCCTATATTTCCAAGTATCAACCTTAGAACTCGCCCAATTGCTGTCATTATTCTTAAATGAGCCAATTACTTCCCTTTTATTGTTTTACCTAGTTATTGAATGCATGTGTGACGTTGGTGGGGAAATTATTCTCATGTAGTTATGGAGGCATGGATTAATATACTTCCATGACTATTGTAAGAGCCCTATATTCCATGTTCATAAGGTATATCAACTATATTTTCTACCATTCTCTCATATTTTTGGAGTCTACCATCTATTATTCACTATGTAGATTTTTACCACCATATTTCTAAACTACACTGGATCATCATCATGTTGTTCATTAGCAATTACCAGACTGTGCAAATCTAGATATAGGGATTTCAATACAATGTTAGAATTCTTATTAATATTGAGAGGGGGGTTGAATCAGTATTAGCACAATTATGAACAATTTTCACTTCTTATCAAACTTAAACAGTAATTATATTATGCATTCACCATAAACAATAGCATTCCTCCACATATGCGCAAAACACAAAACACCAGGTTTTTACGTGGAAACCCAAACGGGAGAAAACCACAAAATGCTCTATTATTTAAAAATATTACATTCATGGAATCACCAACTTCCATATTTCTCCAGCACCAACTGGAAGGAGGATTTAACCCCCTGGTTTTACAGCACCGACATGAAGGAAGCACCGACTCCCTGATTTACTAGCTCTGAGTGGAAGGAGGCAATGACCCCTTGGTTTTACAGGAACCAACCTGGAGGAAGCATCGAATACCTATTCCTTGCCCCATCCTACTTCCCTAATATGTATGTAGAATATTCATCTTTGCTTTATACTAATCCGCACACTCTTCAAACTTTTTGCGATTCATTCTGTTGTGTGCACCTTCTATATACTTCTGATCTTGCAATTGTTGTATTGTATGAAACACTTCACTTCACTGCATCAATATTTCTCATTGGTTCTAACATTTCATAACCTTATACAATATCCGCATTGCTTCATCATACTACTCTTTTTTTGTGCATCTGCATAGTCAACTGATACTACACACCTATGTTGTGCAACTATTCTAACCTCATGCATATGTGTCATATAAATTACATCATTATTTGCATCCTCTGCTATGCTTCACTTCTATCTATGCACATATGTATTAGATAATCTATGACCATCTGTGTACCATTTGCGAAACTGTCTTTCCGTTCTTACCACTTGGCCCATATACTACATCATTCTACGCATCATTTACTATGTTGCATCTCTGTCTTTGCACATATTTCTTATATTAATCACATCATCTTGTGCATCATATGCTATGCTACATTTATTTATTTACGCATCTGGATCTCTGCTAAATCATGTTGTTCCAGTTCAATGAGCCATTGATACCCCAATAATTAGAAGCTTTCCAAATCAGATTGTTATAACATTTGCATCTTCAAGATTTCTTCAACTCTCCAACTTGGATTCTTATTTATACTTGGCTTGCGCAGACCGTATGTCCAAAAGTTGGTTGTAGTGTCCCTTCTTCCTTGCTTCACAGTCAATATTGATTCACACTTCTGGCACTTGCATGATATGTGCCACTAAGGTATCATGCCTTGTGGGTCTTACACACACTTGGTCCTTTTTCATAGTGGGACTTGCGTAAAATTGGTCCTTTTGCATAGTGGAACTTGCAGACTTAGGAACCATCGCCCATGGGGTCTTGTGCCCTTGAAGTGCCATATCTCAGTGGGTCTTTCACACTTGACTTATCTGACCACCACTTACCTTTGGGACTCTTCCACACTTGTGAGACTTGTATCCTTATCCTGCTTAGCGATTCTTGCACACTTCTGGGACTTACATAACTGTCCAACTGCTTCTTTCTCCCGAGCCTCTTTCGCACTCCCAAAACTTTTCCAAATGATTATTTCTCCCGAGCCTCTTGCGCACTCCCGAAACTTGTCCAAACAACTCCTTTGAAGTATCATGACTATATGGATTGGAACTTGCGCATATCTGGATATACTTCTAGAATCTGGATGTACTTCTTCAGTCTGGATGTACTTCTTCAAACTCGCATATGGATACTGAGTCCTCTTTGACATCAATTGACATCAATGAAAACCAAAGTTCAACAATCTCCCCCTTTGGCATTGATGTCAGCACCTCATGAATTTGTGCTCTTCCTGATTATGAATTCCTTTGTTCTATTTGCACACAAAGTAGTACTCCCCCTTTGTTCTTACCAGTTTGAACCTTAGTTCTTCTACACAAAGTACTTTTTTGTTGTTGTGCATTTCAGCGCAGATCATTGTTACTAATGCATGCTTCATGATATTTCTTCTTTGTTCCTTTGTGCAATCTCCGGTCAATACATCTTTGTTGTCTTTCATTTATGTGCAGATTGTTGCACCGATGCATTCTTCATGATCTTTCTTCTTTGTTCCTTCATGCAATATCCGATCAGTACTTCTCTGTTGTTTTTCATATCTGTACAGATCACTGTCACTGATGCATGCTTCATGATCTTTCTCCCCCTTTGTCATTAATGGAAAAGAGGTGCTTTCAATGCAAACTAACATGTTCTCTTCTCTTTAGTTTTGTGATAGCTTCAATTACTCCCCCTATCTTCGAGCTTCATTCCTATTTCCTTTCGTTGGAGTTGTTGCTTGTGCGCAGAGCTCAGTCACCTTGCAATATGTACATTAACATTGTCTTTGTAGCTGACTTGAATAAGCTCCCTCTGTATGATTTCCAACGTTATTTTATCTTTATCTTATGTTCTTGTCACATAACATCTTTTTATGCTTCTTTATCCATCTTCCTGTCGCATTCATTGTGATCACTACAGAGTTCCTTCTGCTTCCAATTTGCATTATCTTTCATTTCGACCTCTTCCAGCATTCAAATTCTATCTCGTCGCATCTACTGCTCTATGACATGTTTTCATCATATCTTCATATTAATGACATGCATCCCTTTTTGCACATATTTCCACATCGTCCATAAATTCTTTCTTAATATCACACATGCTTCCTTTCTTCAACCAGCTTGGCAACAAGTTGATGTGACTAATAGCCCATGCGAAAAAATATGACATGTTTTTGTTGTACTTGAGATTTTAGGTGACAACATTTCAATCACACGGAACAATGAATTGGATTTCCACTTTTTGTCCTCTTTCCTGATATCATTTACTCATGCAATAAATTTTGACGTCTCTTTAATCAGCTTCGAATTGGGTGGCCACGAATGCAATTAACCACAATGTATCTTCAATTTATTTCCGCGTGCGCGGAAAACTACATTCCAAATCTATATATGAGCTACGTATGGCCTAGTTCATCATCCTGGTTCATTCTTTTCCAAGCTTGTTCTGAGTGTCGTAGCTTCCAAGTATCCCATATTCTTCCACCATGTCTTCTTTATTTCAGATATTGAACAATTCATTTGACAGTATTCGCTCAACAGTTCAGTCGTAGCAAGATGAATTCACAATATTGAAAGTGGATATGGGGATTTAGAAATACCAAATGAAAGAATTTGATTTCATGCATTGGTACATGAAGTCTTAGGTCAACCATATTAATACACAGGGGTTGTCAAATATGAACAAGAGAGTTGGCTGCCTAGATAAGCAACAATAACAAATTCTTGACTTGCTGAAGTTGATTCGGATGGAACAGTGCAATTCCAACACATCATCTTCAACCCTGCAGCTTTGTCCATTGCTGCAATCTTCTAAGTTCATCGAGCAGGCTCCAGTGGATCTTGGAATTCTTCTGTCTCAGCAATCAACCAATCATGTCATGGATATGGACCTTCAGCTTTGGCTCTAAGTCAATTTTGTACTTCTCAATTTTTTTCAACACATCTCTCATCGCTGTAATGTACTTAGATTGTTATTAGGCCTTAACATGCTTCCTATGGATACTTTGACTCTGTTTTCTGTGACAAAGGTCTCATGTAATTTTGTAAAGGAAACTTTTGAATATAATACAAACTTCTGATTAAGAATGTTCTACTGTGTGGAATTTTTTTTTTCCATCAACAATACTTATTTGTACCCTTCTTTCTATAGTCACATGTATGATCTCTTTGTGTGACAAATTTTAATTCGACACATTTTTGCAAATAGATGAATATATGCACATTTCCTTTGCAACTTTACATCAATGCGACAACAAACTTCAAATGTTTTCTAACTGCAATACATACTAATATATTCTCTGAATTCCTAATGAATAGCATGTTGAATTCAAGGATCTTACTTGACCTCTTAGTGATCATCAAGATGGGCAGCAATCACTTGTTGCTTGAGACGTACTTGGGTAATTTGCTTCGACCGTACATGCTTGAGGAATTTTCTTTACCCATTTCTTCATGTGCGCACATCCTTTTTGATACTTCGCTTGACTTCATGCGTTTCCAGTCCAATGTCACTAATGCATGCTTCATGATATTTCTCCCCCTTTGACATCAATGGAAAAGAGGTGCTTTCAATGCAAACTCACATTTTATCTTCTCTTTAGTTTTGTGCTAGCTTCAATTACTCCCCTTATCTTCGTGCTTCATTCCTTTTCCTTTCGTTGGAGTTGTTGCTTGTGCACAGAGTTCAGTCGCCTTGCAATATGTACATTAACATTGTCTTTGTAGTTGGCTTGAATAAGCTCCCTTTGTATGATTTCCAACGTTCTTTTATATTTATCTTTTGTTCTTGTCACATAACAGTTGTTTATGTTTATTTATCCATCTTCCTCTATCGCATTCATTGTGAGCACTACATAGTTCCTTATGCTTCCAATTTGCATTATCTTTCATTCCGACCTCTTCTAGCATTCAATTTTTCTCTTGACACATCTACTACACTATGACACGTCTTCATCATATCTTCATATCAATGACATACATCCCTTTTCGCACATATTTCTACATCGTCCATAAATTCTTTCTTAATATCACACATGCGTGTTTTTGTTGTACTTGAGATTTTAGGTGACAACTTTTCAATCACACGGAACAATGAATTGGATTTCCACTTTTTGTCCTCTTTCCTGATCTCATTTACTAATGCAATAAATTTTGACATCTCTCTAATCAGCTTCGAATTGGGCAGCCGTGAATTCAATTAACCACAATGTATCTTCAATTTATTTTCGCGTGCACGGAAAACTACATTCCAAATCTATATATGAGCTACATATTTCCTATTTATATCATCTTGGTTCATTCTTTGTCAAGCTTGTTCTGAGTGTCATAGCTTCCAAGTATCCCATATCCTTTCACCATGTCTTCTTTCTTTCAAAGATTCAACAATTCGTTTGGCAATCTTCACTCAATAGTTCAGTTGTAGCACGCTGAATTCACAAGACTGAAAGTGGACATGGGGATTTGGAATTCCAAAATGAAAGAATATGATTTCATGCATTGGTACATGAAGTCTTGGGTCAACCAGATTTATAAAGAGGAGTTTTCAAATCTGAACAAGAGAGTTGGATGCCTAGAGAAGAAACAACAACAAATTCTTGACTTGTTGAAGTTGATTCGGATGGAACAGTGCATTTCCAACGCATCATATTCAACCCTGCAGCTTTGTCCATTGTTGCAATCTTCTAAGTTCATCGAGCAAGCTCTGGTGGATCTTGAACTTCATCTATCTCAACAATCAACCAGTCATGTCACAGAGATGGACCTCAAGCTTTGGCTCTCAGTCAATTTTGTACTTCTCGATTTTTTTAAACACATCTCTCATCGGTGTAATGTACTTAGATTGTTATTAGTCCTTAACATGCTTCCTCTAGATAATTTGACTCTAGTTTCGACGACAGATGTCTCATGTAATTTTGTAAAGGAAACTTTTGAATATAATACAAACTTCTGATTAAGAATGTTGTATTGCGTGGAATTTTTTTTTCCATCAACAATACTTATTTGTACCCTTCTTTCTATAGTCACATGTATGAGCTCTTTGTGTGACAAATTTTACTTCGATGCATTTTTGCAAATAGATGAATATATGCGCATTTCCTTTGCAACTTTACATCAATGCAACAACAAACTTCAAATGTTTTCTAACTGCAATACATACTAATATATTCCCTGAATTCCTAATGAATAACATCTTGAATTCAAGGATATTACTTGACCTCTTAGTGATCATCAAGATAGGCAGCAATCACTTGCTGCTTGAGACGTGCTTGGGTAATTTGCTTTGACCGTACATGCTTGAGGAATTTTATTTACCGATGTCTTCATGTGCGCACATCCTTTTTGATACTTTGCTTTACTACCTTCATTTCCAGTCCATATGTCATTGTTTATGTCATGTGGAGTATTTCTACCTGGACATTTTACTGTTCTTCGATAATATTGATCCTTGTGTCCAAAACCATCACATGCATAGCATATCACAGTATGACAATATTTCGCAATATGACCATTGTAGTTGCACCTTGCACACTTTAATGTATTGACCCTTCTTCTAGCAGTGTAACATAAAGGATTGTAATCTTTGAAGGAACTATAATACTTGAATAGATTCATTTGATTTGTACTATGCTTGTTGTCGCAGACCTTCTTAGTTGTTTTTCATAGCCAAGTCCCGATTTGTCTGCTAGTGATCTCTGATCGTTCAAAATCTTATATAGGATTGATGTGTTGTTTCTAAATTTTCTCTCCATTTCTATATTAATACCATTCTTGTTATTTCTTGAATTTGCGCATTCTAAAGAATCATTCATGATGTGACCTTAAGCATGTTCTTTCCCTTTTATCTCAGCCAATTTTTCTTCTAAGTTGGAAATTTCTCTATTCCTTTGTTCGAGATGATTTGTCAATAACTCATTTTTCTAATTTGAATCTTCTAGTGATATCTTCAGCGCAGATCCCTCTTCTTCAAGCTTCCTAATTTTATCTATTGTGTAGCTTAGTTGTTTCTCAAGATTCATCTCTTTTTCACTCACTTTCTTTTAAGTGATTCTTGAATGGACTTAGTGTTATTGACTTGTTATTCATACTTCCACATATGATCCTATAAAATTTTGTTCTTCTTTATTGACTTCTTTAATTCTTCCAAGGCACTAACCAGTTCACCTTCCCCGTTAACTTGTGTAACATCTGCTTCCTCAGACTCATTGTCTCTTCCAATTTTTACGAGAGGTTTTGGAGGTGAATTAAAGGTTCCACTAAATAAGTACTTATTCAAAGTTCCTAATTGAATTTTATGTGTAGAGGAACAACACGTTTTCTTTTCTTCATCTTCAAAGAAATCCATGAAGATAACTTCTTTTGGACTGTCATCACATTCACTTTCTTCGGATGAACTATTGTCTTTGTTGTCATCCCTGGAGGACAAACTCTTCCTTTGTTTAGGTAACTTCTTACTACTCTCATATATGTCCTGAGGGTGTTCCATTATTCTTTCATTGGCATCTTCTTCACTGTCACTACCTCTATCTTCTTTATAAGGACATTTTGAAGCAAAATGGCCTACTCTTCCACATTTAAAACATTTGAAGGGTAACTTAACCTTATACTTGCTACACTCTCTTTTCAACTTTCTCATAAATTTTTCCTCTTCCTCATTAGATTCATCACAAGATATTTTTTCATGCTTGTGTTTTGATTTCCTAGTGGTTTTGAAAGTTGCTTCTTTTCTAATAGTATTTTCCCTTTCATTCCTCATCTCATATGCAATGAGGATTCCATGAATCTCATCTTTTGTCAAATTTTCAAGATCAGTTCTGTCTTCTAACACAGACACCTTTGAGTCAAATCTTGGAGGCAGAGTTCTCAGTATTTTTTGCACAAATGATTCTTCAGTTAGTAAAAATCCAAGACCCTTCATAGCATTGAATATCTCATCTACTCAAAGAAGGTATGATGCAATGTTTTCTTCTTCTTTTGTCTTCAAGGACTCAAATAAACCAAAATATGTCTATATTTTTTCCTTCTTGACTTTATCATCTCCCTCATAGATGTTCTTGAGTTTTTCCCATGCATATTTTGTGAGGAACAGTGCATGAACTTAGTAAATTTTGAGTTCCCTAATCCACATAATAGCACATTCCTTGCTCTTTCATTACATTCAAATTGTCTTATTTCAAGTGGATCAACTAGTGCAATTGCAGGAACATTATAGCCATTTTCAATTGACTGCCAGACATTAGCACCCAGGGATTGCAGATATACTTCCATTCTTCTCCTCCAGAAAGTGTAGTTGGAGTGATCAAATCTAAATTCCTTTTTGGTGGAGATTCCTTCATGCTTGTCCATATCTTTGTAGGGATCTATATTCCAAATGTTAAGCTATTATTGAAGACACTCTCTCTGATACCAAATGTTGGAATTCTTATTAATATTTAGAAGGGGGGGTGAATCAGTATTAGCGTAGTTATGAACAATTTTCACTTATTATCAAACTTAAATAGTAATTATATCATGATTTCACCATAAAAAATAGCATTCATCCACATATGCACAAAACAAAGTACACAAGTTTTTTAC
The DNA here is from genome assembly GCA_027924585.1 of Larix kaempferi. Lineage (NCBI taxonomy): Eukaryota > Viridiplantae > Streptophyta > Pinopsida > Pinales > Pinaceae > Larix > Larix kaempferi. The sequence goes on along the minus strand of BSBM01000579.1, from coordinate 1,990,841 downwards.
GTGGAAACTCAAATGGGAGAAAACCATAGAATGCTCTCTTATATAAAAATATTATATTCATGGAAGCACCAAATTCCAGAGTTCTACAGCACCAACTGGAAGGAGGCTTCAACCCCTTTTTTTTACAGGCACCGACCTGAAGGAAACATTGAATCCCTGATTTACCAACTCTGACTGGAAGGAGGCACCGACCCCCTAGTTTTACAGGCACTGACCTGAAGGAAGCACTGACTCCCTATTCCTTGTCCCATCCTACTGCTCTGATATATCTGTAGAAGATTCATCTTTGCTTTCTACTTATCCGCACACTCTTCATATTTTTTGCAATTCATTATGTTGTGTGCACCTTCTGTATACTTATGATGTTGCAATTTCTATATTGTATCACACACTTCACTTCACTACATCAATATTTCTTATTGCTTCTCACATTTCATAACCTTCTGCAATCTACGTGTTGTTTCATAATACTGCTATGTTTCTATGCATCTGCATAGTCAACCGATATTGTGCATCCTCTGTTGTGCAGTTGTTCTAACCTTGGGAATCTGTGTCAGATAAATTACATCATTCTACACATCCTCTGCTATGCTTCACTTCTATCTTTATGCATATGTCTTAGATAATCTATGACCTTCTGTGAAACTGTCTTTCTGTTCTTACACACTTGGCACATATACTACATCATTTTGTGCATCATCTATTGTGTTGAATATCTATCTTTGCGCGTCTATATTATATTAATCACATCATCATGTGCATCATCTGTTGTGTTGCATTTCTGTCTTTGCACATTTGGATCTCTGCTAAATCATGTTTTTCCAGTTCAACGAACCATTGATACCCCAATAATTAGAAGCTTTCCAAATCAAAGTGTTATAACATTCGCATCTTCAAGTTTTCTTCAACTCTCGAACTTGGATTCTTATTTATATTTGGCCTGTGCAGACCATATGTCCACAAGTTGGTCGTAGCATCCCTTCTTTATCGCTTCATAGTCAATCTTGATTCACGCTTCTGCCACTTGTCATGATCTATGCCACTAAGGTACCATGCCTTGTAGGTCTTTCTCACACTTGGTCCTTTTACATAGTGGGACTTGCACACTTAGGAACCACTTCCAATGGGGTATTTCACCCTTGAAGTACCATATATTGGTGGGTCTATTTCACTTGACTTCTCCGACCACCACTTACTTTTGGGACTCTTGCATGCTTTCGAGACTTGTATCCGTCTTCCGCTTAGCAGTTCTTGCGCACTTCCAGGACTTCCATACTTGTCCAACCAATTCTTGTTCCTGAGCCTCTTGTGCACTCCTGAAACTTGTCCAACTACTTCTTTCTCCTGAGCCTCTTGTGCACTCCCAAAAATTTCCCAATCAACTCCTTTGAAGTATCATGACTAGATGGATTGGAACTTGAACATGTCTAATGTCTAGATATACTTCTACAATATGGATGTACTTATTCAGTATGGATGTACTGCTTCAAACTGGATTTCATATACTTCTTCAAACTGGCACAAGGATACTGAGTCCTCTTTGAAATCAGTTGACATCAATGACAAACAAAGTTCAAAATACAAAGTTGCATATTTGTGAGAAATTAGATGGTTGTGGGTGAGCATAGAGGTTGGGAAAGCTAGGGATTCATACCCATCAAGTTTTGCTACTCTGGATTGCTTGAGAAATCAAAAATTAAGGATACATGTGGTTCTCCATGATCATATAGAAGGTTTGAATCCTTCTATGCACACACCAAAATCACTTGGAAATTTGGAAAGATGGATCGTCTAAGGGAATCGTGAATCGATGAATGGGAGTCTTGAGCTAGAAGTGTGTTGTCTGGGGCGAGTATTGTTGGAAACAAGGCTATGATGGTTGAGTGAGATTCATGTAGACCCCTGTGTGAGAATTTGGCTAAGAATATAGAGAAAAATTGGTTGTGGGATGAGAGAGAGAGAGAGAATCATGTATAAGTTCCCTTCACCCTGGTGGCCTCATTTCCCAACTTGGGGGTGGCCTCTCAGAAGAAAGAGTATATCTTGGATAGAGTGATTACAGTTGGGTGGAAAATCACTCTTACACAACCAGTTGCTTGGATATTCTTTGCTTAAATATAAGTATTCTCTTGTATTTTGATGCAGGAGCATCGGGACCTAGGTAGATCAGTCGAATTTAATCGACAGGAGGGGAGCCGACCAGCGGGGTTGCCGATGACCACTGGTGCAGAAAGCAAGTTGACTTGTTGAAGTCAACAAGTTGAGCAGAAGCAGTCGGAGTGCGACCGACTGGAGCAGCGCAACGGATGTTGCGATTAGTTGAGGATCGACAGGAATTAGTCAATGGACGACAAGTGAAGGGGTAAGACGTTAGGTAGTCGACGAGTGGTCGAACTACGGCGTGACGGGTTTGGTGGAGCCAAGCGCGGAGGAAGGGGAGGACTGGAGAACCGTAGAAGATGAGAAACAATCCAACAGGAGGGTCGAGATGTGACCGACTACTGTAGCAGGTTCGGAAGGACAGAAAGTCAAGGGACTGTACCTGGTATCCGTTCAGGGTTACTGAGGAAGTTATTACAGTTATTGCGAGTTGGTGAAAGACATGACAGGTGACGTCATGGAAAGAGGCTGTGCAGCACGGCTAGGAGCTGACAGTGCAAGTACGCAGGATTTGGAAGGATCGCAGGACAGGAGGATGCGTGTCTCGGGGATTGCAGAAGTCTGGGAACAGCAACAGCAGGGTAGAAGACGTAGGAGAGGAAAACATAGGGGGGATCTTCAGTCTTTGATCAGCAGTATTAGAGAACAGAGACAAGGGAAGTTGTGAAGAGTCACACCGGTCGAAGAAGAGAGTTTAGATCGAGCCATAGCTCAGCGTTCAGAGTTGAACCAGGAGAGGGTGAGGTCGACACAGAGGGAGAACACACCACAGTTACTTCTAAGTTGTAACGGATGAGGCCGACTGTAGTAGTTATTTTTTTACAATTATTCCTCATTGTAACCGAATTCAGAGAAGTACTATAAAGCCACTTCTGGCGTCCTGTTTTACACATGTTTGTGTAAGCATTGTGGTTTGTGTCGTGTGTATTGTTAAGCAAGAAAGTATTCCAGTAAGGTGACTTGCATCAGTTGGTATAAGATAGTGGATCATAGCAGATCAGAGCGGGAACAAAGAGTTGGAAGAAAGTCTGGTTCAGAAGACAACTGTACCAATCGCGACTTGCGTCAGTTGGTATCGGAGCGTAAGAATCCATCAAGTTCGTGATAGCGAGCCTGCAAGTGAGTTGAACAGCTCCAGCTGCAATTGGGTAGAGTTGTACATGACTTGTTTAAGTCCGGTCGCGATTGGACACGTGAGAGTTTCAACAGAGGTTGCAAATGGCTCGCAGAGGCGTTAATGTCCGAGGATGAAGGGCACGTAGTGTAGCATCCATCACAGTAGATCGTGATATGTTCGACGAATGCGTCAGAATGATGCAGACTTTGACAAATGAAGTCACAGCGATCAAAGAAAACCAGAGGCGTGGTTGTATTCCTGAAGCACTAAACTACAGCGACGTGGAAGTCAAAGAAGTGGTAGTGCGGGAAGAATCCATAGAGGAACTAGAGGAAAAACTGATCAAACTCCTAACGGATATGAGAGGTCGGGCGAAGATAGACGTGCGTACGTACTCGGGAAGCCTGGACCCAGAAGATTTGATCGACTGGTTCAGAGAGATGGAGAAATACTTCGACATAGAGCAGATTGAGGATCCTAAACGGGTTAAGACTGCATATTTAAGGTTGAAGGGTCATGCCTCATTGTGGTGGGACAATGTATAGGCTAACAGACTCAATAAATGCAAGGAGAAAATCAATTCTTGGGATAGAATGGTTGCCAAGTTGAAGGGAAAGTTCTTGCCAAATGACTATGTGATTTCCTTGTTCAAGAAGTTACAGAACTTTCGACAGAAAGAGATGACCGTGAAAGAGTACACGGAGGAGTTCTACCGATTGTCGATTCGGTCAGGACAAACTGATGAAGGAGAAGAAGTTGTCGCTAGATACGTGAACGGCTTGAAATATGCTATTCAAGATGAACTCTGCATGTCAAGATTCAGAGCAGTCGGCGAAGTCTACCAGTTAGATCTGAAGGCATAAGAGAAGTTGTCAAGAAAATCCATAGCGACCAGGGGAAGGGTGACTGGTCGGGGTGCAAAAACTATCTCCGTGAAAGGCCAAAGTGGCGGGTACAGGAGGGAAGGTGTCAAAGATAGCCGACACACAGAAGGGACATCAACAAGGAAAGTGAAAGAAAACCAACGCGATGGTCGTGAGAACCGCGGTCGAGGTGCGTATAGTCGAAGTGGTCCATCCGATAAGAAAGGAGCTAACAGACCAGCCATAATTTGTTACAAGTGTCGAGGAATGGGACACAAGGCATATGAGTTCCCAGAGAACCTACATGTTGCAGAGGAGTCAAAATCCAGACATCGAAAGGATGAGCAAGTCAACAAGAGGGAAGAATCGGCGTCCAACAACAGTGGAGGTGAAAAGAAGAAGAACCGGAATCTGACGGTTCAGACGACCTTGATCCAGGAAGATCAACGTGACTCGATGGAACCAGCACAACGAAAGGCGATCTTTCGAATGAAGGTGTGGATCGGGGAATGGCGTTGCAAAACCATAGTTGATGGTGGAAGCACGGAGAATCTTGTGTTGATGGAAGTCATTGACAAGATCAGGTTGAAGTGTCGAGAACACCCACACCCCTACAAGATCTCATGGTTGCAGAAAGGACACCATGTTAGGGTGACCAAACAGTTCCTGATCAACTTCAGAGTTGAAGGATTAGAGGACAGTGTACTCTGTGATTTAGTTCCCATGGATGCATGCCATCTATTGTTAGGAAGACCATGGAAATATGATCGGAAAATGATCTATGATGGTCGATCCAACACAATCACAGTGTGGAAGAATGGCGTGAAGAGGAATCTTAAGCCAAGGCGAGAAGAGCCAGCTGACAGTAGGGGAGGTGAGAGCAATCTTTGGGAAAAGCGAGTGTTGATGAGCACCGCGAAGGAATTCCTTGCAGAAGAGGAGAGGAAGGCGGGATGTTTTGTGATCATTTCGAAAGGACCATATGTTGAAGGAATGACCAGGGAGGAGAATATTCCGGTTGAGATCGAGGAGTTGCTCGAAGAATTCAGGGACATAATGGCTGATGAGAAATCGACGGGATTTCCGCCGACAAGGAGCATATCCCATCAGATCGACTTGATTCCAGGGTCGAGTCTGCCAAACAAAGCACCATATAGGATGAGTCCGACAAAGGGACAGGAACTAAACCGACAGGTCCAAGAGTTGTTGGACAAGGGATTAATCAAAGAAATTCTGAGCCCATGTGCAGTACCAGCGGTATTGACACCAAAGAAGGGTGGGGAATGGAGAATGTGTACCGACTCTAGAGCCATCAACAGGATCACGATCAAGTATCGGTTTCCATTCCGAGGATGGATGACTTGATGGATTGCCTGAGTGGAGCAACATACTTCACAAAAATAGACCTGAAGAGTGGATATCACCAGATTAGGGTCAGAGAAGGAGATGAATGGAAGACAACATTCAAAACAAAAAAAGGGTTGTATGAGTGGTTAGTCAGGCCATTTGGGTTGACTAATGCACCTAACACATTCATGAGATTGATGAATGAAGTGTTGAAACCATTTCTAGGAAAGTTTGTCGTAGTCTATTTAGATGACATTCTGATTTTTAGTCGAACTAAGGCAGAGCACTTGAAACACGTTCGACAAGTATTGCAGAAATTGCAGGAAGAAAAGTTGATGGTAAACCTGCAAAAGTGTTTCTTCATGAAGAAAGAATTGGTGTACTTGGGATTTGTAATCTCGGGTAAAGGGTTGGTGATGGACCAGGAGAAGGTGAAGGAAATAGTGGATTGGCCAGAACCGACAAGTACGACTAGAGTGAGAAGTTTCCATGGACTTGATAGTTTCTACCGGAAGTTCATTCGGGGATTCAGTCGAATAAAGTTGCCGACGCATTGAGCAAGAGAGTTGCGCTATTGAGCACGACGACAGTCCAGGAAACAGGGATAGAGTCGATAAATATGGAGTATGAGACCGACGAGGATTTTGCGAAAGCATGGAAGGCTTGTCATGAACCTTGGAGTATCGACAGAACTCCATATTTGAGTTACTTCATCCAAGAAGGCTATCTATTCATGGGAATTCGGTTTTGTATTCCCAGAGGATCAGTAAGAGAGAACCTAATCCGAGAGTTTCATAATGGCAGGTTAGCAGGACACTTTGGCATCGACAAGATCAAAGCACTGGTTGACGAGAAGTATTTCTGGGCAGGGATGTCGACAGATGTCGGAAGATGGGTTCGGCAATGTCAAGTTTGCCAGTTGGAAAAGGGAAGGAGTCAAAACACGGGGTTGTATACACCATTGCCGGTACCAGATAACCCTTGGGAGCATCTTAGCATGGATTTTGTGTTAGGATTACCGAAGACTCAGCAAGGAAGCAATTCGATATTTGTTGTAGTTGACAGATTTTCGAAGATGGTGCATTTCATACCATGTAAGAAGACGAGTGATGCCACAGGGATAGCTATACTATTCTTCAAGGAGATAGTCAGATTGCATGGGTTGCCAAAGAGTATCACGTCGGATTGGGATACCAAGTTTATGGGGCATTTCTAGAGAACCCTATGGAAGAAACTGGACCCGAAGTTGCATTTAGCTCGGCATACCATCTGCAGAAAGATGGACAGACCGAGGTGGTCAACAGAAGTTTTGGAAACCTTCTGAGATGTCTAGTAGCCGACAGACCCAAGTAGTGGGAGAATGTGTTGGCACAGGCGGAGTTTACATACAGCAATTTTGTGAATCGATCGATGGGATTGAGTCCATTCCAGATTGTTCAGGGGAGAAGCCCACACAGAGTGGTGGATTTGGTCAAGTTGCCGGCAGAAACTAGGAAGAGCGCAGATGCAAAATCATTCACAGAGCATATGCATGAAGTTCATGAAAATGTGTGAAAGCGCATAGAGAAGAGTAACGCGGCATATATGTTGAGGATCAACAGGAAAAAGAGGCTACAATTGTTCCAAGAAGGGGACTTAGTCTATGCATACTTACGGAAAGAGAGATTTTCGACAGGAACATACAACAAGCTAAAGCTGAAGAAGATAGGACCATGTAGAATTTTGAAGAAGATTTCGAACAACGCTTATGTGTTGGAATTGCCGGAAGATTTGAACATTTCAGCAACGTTCAATGTTTCAGATCTGTACAAATTTGAAGAGGGGTCAAGTAGTGGAAGCAAGGAGGTGATAAGCATCGACTGGACAGACCAAATTCCAGATCGACACAAGGAAGAGATTGCAGAAGTAGTCGAAGAGCGCGAGGTGGGATGAATGCGTAGCGTATGGAAGAAGGAATACTTGGTGTGATGGAAGGATGACGAGTTGCAGGAGGCGACATGGATTTCCAAAGAAGATTTCAAGAGACTGACGGAGCAGTCGAATTATTTTTCACCTAGGGAGTCTGATGCAGGAGCATCGGGACCTAGGCAAATTAGTCGAAGTTAATCGATAGGAGGGGAGCCGACCAGCAGGGTTGCCGATGACCACTGGTGCAGAAAGCAAGTTGACTTGTCGAAGTCAACAACTCGAGCAGAAGCATTTGGAGTGCGACCGACTGGAGCAGTGCAACGGATGTTGCGATTAGTCGAGGATCGATAGGAATTAGTCGATGGACGACAAGTGAAGGGGTAAGATGTCGGGTAGTCAACGAGTGGTCGAAATACGATGCGACAGGTTTGGCGGAGCCAAGCGTGGAGGAAGGGGAGGACTGGCGAACCGCAGAAGATGAGAAACAAGCCGACAGGAAGGTCGAGATGTGACCGACTACTGTAGCAGGGTCGGAAGGACAGAAAGTCAAGGGATTGTACCTGGTATCTGTTCAGGGTTGCTGAGGAAGTTATTATAGTTATTGCGAGTTGGTGAAAGACATGACAGGTGACGTCATGGACAGAGGCTGTGTAACACGGCTAGGAGATGACAGTGTAGGTTTGCAGGATTTGGAAGGATCGGCAGATAGGAGGATGTGTGTCTCGGGGATTGCAGCAGTCTCGGGAACAGAAAAAGCAGGGTATAAGACATAGGAGAGGAAAACATAGGGGGGATCTTCAGTCTTTGATCAACAGTATCAGAGAACAGAGCCAAGGGAAGTTGTGAAGAGTCACACCGGCCGAAGAAGAGAGTTGAGATCGAGCCATAGCTCAGCGTTCAAAGTTGAACCAGGATAGGGTGAGGTCGACACACAGGGAGAACACACCACAGTTACTTCTAAGTTGTGACGGCTAAGGCCGACTGTAGTAGCTATTTGTTTAAATTTATTCCACATTGTAACAAATTCAGAGAAGAAATATAAAGCCACTTCTGGCGTCCTGTTTTACACCTGTTTGTGTAAGCATTGTGGTTTGTGTTGTGTGTATTGTTAAGCAAGAAAGTATTCCAGTAAGGTGACTTGCGTCATCTTTGAATGTGCAATGTTTCTATTTGATTGATATGATGATTATGCTTGTATATGAATACTAGGTTTGTGTGTGTAGAGTTTATTTCTACCGTGCTTTTATTTATGCATTTGCACATGCATTTCATTCTTTATGAATTTGGTAGCATGCCATGGGATGAAATTTAGAAGCCCAAGATTCATAAATATCCTCTTCATTTGTTCAATTGATGGATGGGAAAATTTTAGGGGCGAAATTTCGCCAATTGGCTATTTTTGGGGGTTTTTTTCAAAAAATAAATTTGTTATTTGGTCATTTTTAGCCTCTAATATCACCTATATTTACATCAAGTATGTTTTTTTTATCATAATATTCGCCAAAATTTGCAAATTTAAGTAGTAAATTGTATGTTTCATATTTAATATTCGCCTACCAATCTATATAAATGTTTTTTTCAATCCAAAATAATCGCCTAGAATACTATACTTAAGTATACTTTTATAATCCTTAAAAATACCCTGATGGAGATTTTAGGAAGGAAAAAACCTCCTACATTTGATGGTGAAGTAAAATCCCGTTAAGAAGCTGAGGCTTGGATTCTTGGGATGAGGAAGTATCGAAGTCCAATATTACTCAAGAAATGAAGGCAATAGTGAACATATTCAATTTGAATGGAAGAGCATCTATATGGTGGGATCACCTTAGGAAAGTGAAGAAGATCAATGAAAGGAAGATCATATGGAAGCAATTCAAGAAGTATTTCAAGTAAAAGTACCTCTCTGATAGATACTATGATGGAAAAATAAAATATTTCCATCAATTTAAATTGGGGAAATGACCATGGAGTAAGATGTCAATAAATTCTTGTAGCTTCCAATATATGTCAAACAGATCAGAGATGATATGGTCAAAATCCAATGTTTTCTAAGTGGATTACCTCAGTCCTACACTGATCGAATTGAGTTGATGAGACTCAGACTCTAGATGAAGCCATAAGGAAGGCTAAGTATAGCTATGAATAAAACAAAAGCGGGCCATAATTCCATAAGGTATGGAAAGACAAGAAAAGGATAAGTTTGATCAAAGAAATAAGGGGTTCAAGCCACCTCATTTTAGAAATCAATAGAGGCAGCCACCACATGGTGTGACTAATATAACTAGGATGATGGGAGACATGACAAGAGAGCCAAGAGAGCCGCTTCAATGTTGGGGATGTGGAGAGGACCACATGCTTAGAGATTGTCTAGACTAAAATAGGGGTGCTAAGCAAGTTCACAACATCAAAGAGGTCGAAACTTTAGGTCAAGTGGAAAGGACTGTCCCTAGAATTTATGTGGCACTAGAGGTCCATCAACCAAACCATCAATATATTGTGGTTGATGTTGAAGGTAGGATTGCTAGGTGACCTATTTTTATTTTGATTTACCCTAGATCTACTCACAATTATATCACTCCTAAAATTGTTGAGAATTGTGCCATGAATATATTGTGGTTGATGTGAAAGTAGGATTGGTAGGTGATCTATTTCTATTTTGATTTACCCTATATCTACTCACAGTTATATCACTCCTAAATTTGTTGAGAATTGTGCCTTTAATACAACAAAGCATATTAAATCATCGCTAGTTCAACTATTCACTAGAGTCAAGAGGAAAGTTAGTGAGATGGTGGAGAAATGTTCATTGGAAATGGATGGGTTCTTCACTTAGGCAAATCTAAATGTTTTTCCACTTGGTTCCTATGATATTCTCATTATAATGAACTAGTTGGAAGTGCACAAAGTGAAATTTTACTGTTGCAACAAGACCTTTGAGTGCATTGATGAAGAAGGAAACCCGAGGATAGTGAAGTGAACTCAAGGTAATTTCCATTGGATAGATTTAATCCATGCAACTAAATAAGTTCTATAAAAAAGAATCCTAATTGTACGTAGCCCATGTACATATTATACCAGGAAATGAAGTTCCAAATTTGGAGGACTATCAAGTTTTGCAAGAATTTAGGGATGTGCTTCCCAATGAGGTGTCAGGACTTCCTCCAAAGAGGGACATTGATTTCACAATTGTTCTTGTGTCGGGATTTGCACCATTGTCTAAGACACCTTACATAAGGAGTACACTAGAATTGTTAGAACTAAAAATGCAATTGCAAGAGCTGTTAGAAATTTGTATATATCAAGCCAAGTGTTTCTCCATGGGGAGCACCCATGCTATTTGTGAAAAATAAAGATGGCATGATCAGGATGTGTATTGATTATAGGTAGTAGAACAAAGAGACAATGGAGAACAAGTACCCATTTCCTCACATTGATGATCTCTTTGATCAAATGAGATGGTCAAAAGTATTCTCAAATATTGACGTGAGGTCTGGGTACCATCAGGTCCAAATCAAAGAAGAAGATATCCATAAGACAATGTTCAGAACACAATACGGGCATTATGAGTTTACAGTTGTACCATTTGGTCGCACTAATGCGTCGACTAATTTCATGTGCCTCATGAACAATGTGTTCATTTAGCCTTTGCATAAATTTGTGTTGTTGTTTTCAGATGGCATTCTTATTTACTCTAAAAATGAAGAGGAACATGAAGAGCATTTGAGGATGGATTTGCAAGTACTAAGAAAGCACCTGTTGTATGCAAAGCTAAGTAAGTGTGATTTCTATGAAAAAGAAGTTCATTATTTGGGTGATATTATTTTAGTTAAAGGAATATCAATGGACCCTAAGAAGATTGAAGCCATCATGAATTGGATGAATCCAAAGAATGTGACAGATGTGAGATCTTTTATGTGTTTTGTTGGTTATTACCAGAGGTTCATTAAGGGATTCTCGAAGGTTTCACACCCCATCACCTTTTTTTCAAAAGAAGGAAATGAAATTCGATTGGACACATCAATGTGAAGGAATATTCTAGTTATTGAAGAAACTTCTCACAAGTGCCCCAATTTTGAAAATTGCAAATCCAGAAAATGATTTTGTGGTGTGTACCGATGCATGTAAGAAGGGAGTTGGAGGAGTTCTTATACAAAGAAATCATGTGGTATGTTATCAATCAATAAAACTGAAAGGGCATGAAAATAATTATACTGCCCATGATTTATAACTTGTTTCCATAGTGCACGCATTAAAAATGTGGAGGCATTATTTAATGGGCATGAAATTCGAGCTAAGAACATATCACTATGGTATGAAATATTTATTTGAGCATCCAACATTAAATGCTAGGAAAGCTAGATGGCTAGAGTTTTAATGTGAATTGATTTTGAGATCAAACACATAAAAGGGAAATAAAATAAAGTGGTTAATGCACTCAACAAAAAAGTGCATGTATTGCATGTGGAAACTATTAGCAATTGCCAATCAAATTTGAGACAATAGATTGTTGACTCTCTTGATGAAGATGAGAAATATGTGCAAATAAAAGAAAATTTACAGCAACAAAATTTGGAAAAGAAGTATGAAGGTTATCATATAGCAGATGATGGACTTCTTATTTATAAAAATAGATTGTATATTCCAAATGTGGCAGATTTGAGGAAGATTATTATGAATGAGATTCATGCAATGCCATATTCTAGTCACCTAGGATACCATAAAATAATTTCTATAGATAGGAAGCAATATATTTGGACAAGAATAAAAAAATATATTGCTAAGTACATTTATAAATGCATGAGATGTCAACAAGTGAAAGTTGAGCATCAAAACCAAACAATCTTATTGTAGCCATTTCAAATTTTGGAATGGAAATGGGAAGTGATCTCCATAGATTTTATTATTGGATTGCCAATGACAGTGAGACATCATGACTTAATCATGGTGGTGGTGGAAAATTAACAAAGGCACCACATTTGGGAAAATAGAAAGAGTAAATCAAGTGCTTGAAGACATGCTTCACATGTATGTGATGGACAAACCATCCAAGTAAAAATATTATCTACACTTGGTATAGTTTGTGTATAACAATGGGAAACAAGCATCATTGGGAATGAGTCGATTTGAAGCTTTATTTAGAAGAAGGTGTAGGAAACCCGTGGCTTGGGTTAATCTAGTGAGCATAATTATACTTGGCATACTTGCTTAAGGAAATGAAACAAAAGGTTGCAAGAATTAGGCAGATTTTAAAGGAAGCCGCAAGATAGACATAAAAGATATGCAGATAAGAACAAATTGCATAGGGAGTTTCATGTTTACCTCATAGTGAGGTCAAGGAAATTTCCTTAAATATTGGAAGTTGTACCAATTTGTCACCAAGATATTGTGGGCCATTTGAATATTTTGAGAGGATATGTCTAGTTGCATATAGAATTGCATTTCCTACAAACACTAGAGCTCATAATATTTTTCATGTTTCTTTGCTTAAGAAATATGTACATGATCCTAACAATGTAATTGATTGGGATGTGATTTAGGTGGAACCCAAGGGAGAGTTGCAAACATATCCACTATGCATCCTCGACAGGAAGGTAACATTGCTCCAGAATTGATCCATCGGACAAGTAAAGGTGTGATGGAAGCACTTTGGTCCCAATGAGGCTACATGGGAGTTGGAGGATGTCATGAGAGAGGCATATCAATTTTTGTTTTGATTTTGAGCAAACACCCAGGGCAGTGTTATTCCAGGGGGGGATTGTAATACCCATAGTTTTGACTTGGAATATATTAAATCAAATCATGTAAATGATGTAAATATGCTAGTATGGATTCCTAGTGCAGAGTTCAAGGCCAAGGCCCGACTAGTGAATATCTAGGCATGTATGATGTAAATACTTACTTATGGACCATGTGGTTGGATTAGGATGCCAATTCAAATGCTATGTAAATATTATGTTGAAAAATAATAAAATGGTCCAATATGGTCGTGTAAAGAACACTAAAACAGATATGATTCCACTAGGGGGAAAGTAGAAAGGGGGTCCTATGGGAGAATAAATCCTATATTACCAAGTGTCAACCTTAGAACACACTCAATTGTTGTCATTCTCCTTAAATGAGCCAATTACTTGCTTTTTCTATTTCACCCAATCATTGAACGCATGTGTGAGGTTGGTGGGGAAAGTCTTCTCATGTAGTTATCTAAGCATGTGATGAATATAATTCTATGACTACTATAAGAGTCCTTTATTCCATGTTCAAAATTTATGTCAGTTATCTTTTCCACCATTCTCTCATCTTTTTGGAGTCTACCATACATTATTCACTATGTAGATTTTTACTAGCAGGTTTCTTATACATTACACATAATTATCATTTTTCTATTCATTACCAATTACCAAACTGTGCAAACCTAGAGATTCCAATTTCAATACAGAGTTGCAAATTTGTGAGAAATTAGATGGTTGTAGGTGAGCATATAGGTTGGGAAATCTAGGGACTTGTACCTATTGAATTTTGCTACTTTGGAATGCTTGAGAAGCCAAAAATTAATGATACATGTGGTTCTCCTCGAGCATATAGTAGGTTGGACTCGTTCTATGCACACTTGGAAAGATAGATCGACTGAGGGAACCATGGATCGATTATGGGTATTCCTAAGCCAAAAGGGTGTTATGTGGGGTAGGTATTGTTTGAGCCAGGGGTATGATGGATGAGTGATATTCATGTAGATCCCTGTAAGAGAATTTGGCTAAGCATAGAGAGAAGAATGGGTTGTGGGTTGAGAGAGAGAATCTTGTAGGAGTTCCCTTCACCCTGGTGGCCTCATAGCCCAGCCTGGGGGTGGCTTCTCAGCAGAAAGAGTGGCCATGGTTGAGTGGAAAATTTATCTTACGCATCTAGTTACTTGGATCTTCTATATTTAAAGATAAGTATTCTCATGTATTTGAGTGCGCAATGTTTCTATTTGATTCCTTTGATGATTATGCTTGTATATGAATGCTAGATTTCTGTGGTTAGAATTTATTTCCACTATGTTTTTATTTATGCATCTGCACATGCATTTCATTCTTTATGAATTTGGTATCATGCTATGGGGCGAAATTTTGAAGCCCAAGATTCGTAAATCTCCTCTTTGTTGGTTCAACATATGGATGGGGATGCTACATTGGTGATGATTAGTTGTGGTGCCAAGGCCACTGCTCATCAACAAATACAAGTGTAGTCATATGCAATTGCTTCAAAAAGACTAGCTTCCAAAAAACTTCAATGGTCAATCGTAGTGCCAAAATTCATTGCCAATAGAATGGGAATTTCGGTTATTTTTGAGAAAACAATGCACTGGTTTGAATGTGCACTCCTAGCACTTAGACAAAGGAAAAAATTATGCCCACTCTTCTATTTAAATATACAAACCTAGCATCAATATATGCATTGTCTAACTCAGAGCAACATTGATAAGATTATCTATCTTTAGTTTTACACGGAGAAGCATGTTCCACTACTATGAATTAGTATAACTATTTCCCACCACTTCTTGAATCAAATATTCAATGGTCTATGTGTGTGTAGTATTAAATAAACACCATCAATGCAAGAGTATTGATAACATCACAAGAGTAGTGTGACACCTCCTTTCTTCTAAGTGAAGATTTAATGTATAAAAAAAAATGTTGAAAATGGATTTATTTTTAATTTAATCATCAAATTTTGTTTCTATTTTTTTTTATAATTATGCACAGTATTTAATTAAGTAAAAAGATAAGATTATAGAGTGGCCGGGGATGAAAGGTCAATCCCGGCATAGCAAAAACAGCTGAAGTAGCAAGAGTGTTAAATTCAGAGTGTTACAATCCATCCTGCCTCCTAAACAGAAGGTTTCCATCAGTGGCACGGCCAGTTTCGAATCCATCACCAGATCCTGGGGTACTCTGGCTTCTGCAATGGTTCCCCCCACCACAACGGGAAAGACCACGCAACTTGGTCATGGCGGAAAGTGTCGTGAGAGTCCAAAACCATAAATGTAGCTGAATACAAGGGTGCACAGAGCCAAACCAAAGGTTCGAAGAAGCAGACTGAATGCCGTCGTTGGTGTGCACAGGCCCTTTTAAAGAGCGTTGGGACTGAAATCCTTCGATGGTGTTCACACGAGCCATAATTAAGAGCAGAGAGATGAAATGATGGAGCCGAGAGCCGAGAGGATGGCAGTCTTGAATGTGCCGAGGGCCGAGATGCGACCGAACAGTACCAGGGTGGCAACCAGAGGAGTTGTGAGGGGACTTGTGAGCAGAAGTGCGAGAGGGAGCCATTAAGCGACAAGTGTGAAGGCAGCCAGCTGTGGAGGCGGACAGATGGTAGCGCAGGCAGACAGCTGTGGAGGTGAGCAGAAGCATGGGCAGTCCGGAGAAAGAGCAGGGGTACGCGTGTAGCATTAAGGGCGCGGGGGGCGGGGATCCCTCCCCACGTGCTCTCCACGTGCTTAGATGATGGCCCCATGTGTCATGCTGACACCTACATCCAGGGTTTTAATTCTTCATTCTTTTTTTCTTCTTTAATTTTGTTTCTATTTTAAATTAACAATAAATTATTATTTTTTCTAAATTTTAAAATTATTTTGCATCGTTCATTTCATTTTTATTTCTTATGTAATATTTTAAAACAATTTTTATTCTATTCCATTTATGTTTTGTTTATATTTTTCATATATATTATTTTGAATGATTTTACACAATTATTTTTCATTATATTTAAAATAACCAAAAATAATATCCACTTTATTTGCCTATCCAAATAATACTATTTATACCTTTATGTTAAAACAAGCAAACATATATTTTATTTTATATTATCTTTTTACAAAGTCTTTACTTTTTATCTCTTTTAAAGTCATAGTGGCCATGTTGTTTATATATGTAGAAACCATGAGAAATTCCCATAAAAGCGGGGGCAGTTCACTATGGAAAAGCCTTACATGAAAGAGAATGCATTTTGTCCAAATCCAATGTCCCCTTCAATGAGAGGGAATCTTAGTATGTCAAAATCACTTGGGTTGTATTGCATTTATAATAGGAACCAATGGGTATAAATTTTAAAGTTGACAACTATGATTTGTCTAGTTTTCAGGGTAGAAAACTTATATATATCTTAGGGATCAAATTTATTTTCAAATTTATGAGATTAAAACATGTAAAATAATTAAGGAAAAGGAGTTGCCCAGTTATTTTGATGGGAATAGGTCTACCTTGAACTCTCTACAACATGACATTTGTATGAATTTGTACGATCTTCAAATCTATAATTATTATTTGTTCAAAAATTGAAGCAAAAGTGGTTATGTGCAACCTCAAAAGTATTGCTAATTGTCAATGGTGAAGCATAAAGTGGTACTAAGGTCAAATAATTTTGATTCCTAAATGTAAATGGTCAAGCATAAAATCGTACTAAGATCAAATAAAATTATTTACATCATATTTGAAATACATACATTTATTATTTGAATCATAAAGGAAAAATTCTTTTTAAAAAAAGATTATTAAATTTAACAATAAAATGTAAAGGTTGTAAACTTGTACTATATTTAAATTTTATTAAAATATTTTTAAACATAATTTTATTTTTATTTTTGATATGTATTTTTTAATTTATTGTTTTCTTAGGTAAAAAAATATATCATAATTAAGATGTTAATTAGTAGTGAGGAAAATAATCACTCATTTCTATATTAGTAAATATGAGTTGGCTAATCATCGTTTTTCAAGAAAACTAATTTATTGGTGGTTTATAAGAGGGCAACTTTTTACTCTCGTGAGATACCTCTAGCTAATGAGCTATTAACATGTTTCATTGTGTAAAAAAAAACTAGTTTTTAATCAATTAAAAATAATTTTAGATCGTATTCAATGATCAATATATTCACTATTAAATTTAATACTATTTTTACTATAATAATTATTAAAATTAATATATATATATTAAAAGTCTTACATAAATAAAATGTTATAAATGTATTATATAACTATATAATTTTTTTTTAAATTATGATATTTTTAAATATTTTAAAAAACATCTTATATTTAATTTTGCTGTCCATCATAATTTCTCTTTATCATTCAATTTAAATAATAAAAAATTGAATATTATTTCATTATTTTTTAAATAAATTAAAGTGATTATTCTTAAATTATAAAAATTGTTTTTAATTTGAAATAACTATGCTTTAATTTGATTTTTTTAAGATATTATGGAACATCTTTTATATTGATCAAAAATTACCTACATACTTCGCAATGGGTTCTAACTTCTAAGGGATGTGTTTTAGCCTAAAACCGTCACTTTATTTTGACACACTTTGGATTTGTGTTTTTTCAAAACAAAATAGAAAATGGTTTGTATGCTATCAAACCTTCAACCTTTGAAATGGAAATGTAATATATAATAATAGAGTATATCATACCTCACAATATGGCTTTTAACATTTATTACATTAAAAAAACAAGCAGTTTGAAACGAACTTGAACGATGGCCTATATGAGAACTACATAAAAACATAGATAATAGAGGCGTAGAAGTGAGGACGGATTTGAGCCTCTACTTCCTACTCTACTTCTTTTTCTAGTGAGATGGGACACTCTAGGTCTACTCCCTCTTCTTTTGTTGCCTCTTTTGAAACTATGTCTAAGCCTTGAAGGACTTGCAATAGAAAAAGAGTATTTGGTATTCAGTTTTTGTAGCTTCTCCTTAATTCCTTGCAATGCTGGGATGCTACATTTGTCAACAAAATCTATATGCAATGAGTTTCTTAATATGAGAATATAAATCCAAAGTCAAGGAATATTTGGTGTCTCAACTTTGAGAGAATCTTATTTCGAGGTTAATGATGGATAACTCGTTGTCAATTTTGGATCTTTTGGTAGCTCCTCTCGTCACTCTCACTTTTTTCATCTATCTCAATAGTTGCTAAATAATGGATACTTTGTGTCTACGATTAGTACTACCACTATAGCAAACATAACATTGTTTTGATGCCAAAAGCATATTGTTTCCAACAATATAAAAGTTAATTTGGATATCGTTTTGTGGTGGTAAATAAGTAACGCAATGTCTTCACACCTCAATATATTCTCCTTTCACTCTTCAATCATGAGTAGAGTGACACCAACACAAGGATAACACATATGAAATTGTTAATAAATGCCTTTCATGCTCCCAACCACCTGATCTAGAGCCCGACCAAGAACTTAATGAAGGGGAACAATTTCATGATTTTACCTTATCCCATTATTCAAAATCTACAATACACACTAGCCCTGTTAATGAGTTGCATTTAGTAGAAAACATGGGAGAAGTTGTTGAAAAGTTTAGTATTGCTTCAGTAGATTGTGTGCATCCTAAAGAATGAGAGATTCCTTTGATCTAAAGTGTAATGTCCTTGGATGCCTTTCTTGGCCATCCAACACTACAAATGATATTTATTTCCTTCAATTACAATATTTTAAAGAAGAATAAATTTTTGCCTGCACGGGTGTGGCTCATTGGCATTTCACTTGATATGAAGTCACATGTTGTAAATTGGAGGTCACGAGTTCAAATCACACCTGGCTTTACCTGTGTCCCATTCTTGCGGGGTGTGTGGGGCACCTAGGTCTATAGTAGTAGCGGGATTGGATCCCTGGACCTCATGTCACGTGAGTACCAGCCCAGTCTCCAGTTGTCGATTCCCCTAGCACAAAAAAAAGAAGAATAAATTTTCAATTGTTTGTGATGGAAATAGGGCCACCTTGAACTCTCTAATAATAGAACTAGATGATAAAAGTACAAGAAGACATTTTTATAAAATTGCACGATCTTTACATACATATTCAACATATTCATATATCAAAGACTAAAACAAAAGTGTCTCTATCCAACCTCTAAATTAAAATCATCATAAATTAATGACTAATAAGTTATCATAAAATTGCACGATCTCTACATACATATTCAACATATTCATATATCAAAGACTAAAACAAAAATCTCTCTATCCAACCTCTAAGTTAACATCACCATAAATTAATGACCCGTAAGTTATCTTTAAGACTCTTCATTCCTTGTACTAAAATATGGTTAAGACAAGTTATCTTTAAGACTCTTCATTCCTTGTACTAAAATATGGTTAAGACAATTATGCAAACACTTGACAAGCAAGCAAAGAATATCAACCTATTGGTTAAAATATTTTACTAAATACTTTGCAAACCAACACCAATCCAATTCCACTTTTTTGGTTTTATATTTTTGATAAACAAGTAATATATAAATTTCATTTTTCTATATCTTTAATAAACAAATAATATATAAAACAACTAATAAAATTTAAAACAAATGTATACTAAACATTTAGAGTTAACATATATTATCATAGGAATATTTCTTTCAAACTTATAATTATAAGATTAATATTTTTATAATAAATTGTTAAAATAGTAATTATAAATAATAATAATAAAATAATTGTATATAATTAATGTTATATATGTTATACTATAAATCTCTAGACGCGTGATTGTACCGTGGTTGTCTCATTGAAGCAATCGATATTTTCTCACATCACTCGACAACCAAAACAAGAATATTGTTTATTCACATGTGGGTTAGTGAGAATCAACTTTTTATATGGCAATGCACAACTTTTTCATAACACAAGAAGATCTGCCAATCAATTAAATGATTGAATGTGGCTGGTTCTTCTTTATTTATTTTTAAGTTCCAATATGCACACGTTTAATGATATATGAAACAGAAACATAGTGTTTTAAAAGCATATTTTATTACTTTTGGCATAAAACAAAATAGATATATCTCATTCTAGTTGATATAAAGTATTTTTTTGAAATTTGATTTTCAAATTTAAACGTTTTATGCCAATAAAGAGAAAGGTGGAATCATAAGGGTTTATGTATTGCATGGTGGAATCATAAGGGTTTATGTATTGCATGGTGGAATCATAAGGGTTTATGTATTGTGTTTGAAGATGGGCTTGTTCACTTTGTTAATGAAATTTGAATATGTAAAGATTATCTTCTTTTTTTAAGGGAATAACTTTGTACAAAAGAAATTTGATGGTTAAATTTCGAAATATTTTATAAGTATGAAAAAATCATTTGTAAGATTAAATTATATAAAAATTGATTAGAAACAAGTGCAAAGCTTAATCAATTTTTTAATAAGATTACAAGTAAGTCAAGGCTAAGTCCTTAAAATTATTTTTCCCTAAGTGGAGAGTGAAGTGTGTAATGTCGCTTTTATCTTGTGATGCATTAGATGATTGGTTTATTGGTGTAATTGGTGCAAACACTCAAATTCTTTCAAGGAAAATGGAGTAAAAAGACATCAAACTTGATCGTTCAACAAGGCAAGACATCAATTCCATCATAAACAATGAATTGTGTAATCTAATGTAACAACAAGGCTAACTATTGTGGTGCATTGTTGAACATTCTATAGTACATGTCAATATTGCTTAAATGTGCCTTGAAAAATTTGCTTCATGACAAGATAGTTTGTTGGAGTCATGTGATCCATATATACTTGAGTTCAAGTGTCTTTTTGGGTCAATAGTTGTTTGAGTCATTGAGTCAAAATTGATAAGCATGAGTGGTTGAATTAGAAACTTGTTGTAGAAGAAGGACCTGCCTAAAATTGAATAAGGAGGCCTTTAGTTGAAATGATCAACTCATTGTAATCACCTCCAAGAGGATGAAAACACTAGGGTGCATTTTCGGTAGTATCCAACACCCTAAGATTGTGAGCAAGAAAGCATGAATGTAATCAAGTGTAAGTAAGTGAGCAAGTACAAGCAAGTGTGACAATTGAAAATATACAATGAGTAAAGGAGGAAAATGATGACAAAATGACAATCAAGAAATTAAATATCTACAAGATTCCTTAAAAGAATTAGAGAATAGGGTTGTTAATCTTCATAGCCAAATTGAAATGAAGGAGCAAGTGATTGAATTTTTACAATTACGGTTAATTGAGAAGGAAATGTTTGATGCAACTTATGACACAAGCGACCTAATTCAAATGGTTGATATATTGTGTGACACAAATGATCTAATGGAAAAAGTTGATGCTACTTGTGACAAACTAAGTGATCTAGTACAATTAGGTGATACAACTATTATGATTGATGATTCCTTAACTAATAAAGAGAAGGAATCTATAATATCCCTAAATCATATTTCAAAAGATATTTTGAATAATTTTACAAAATTATTTCTCATTGTATTTAAAATAACCAAAACAATTTTTATTCTATTCCATTTATATTTTGTTTTTATTCTTCATATATATTATTTTGAATGATTTTACAAAATTATTTCTCATTGTATTTAAAATAACCAAAAATAATATCCACTTTATTTGCCTATCCAAATAATACTATCTATACCCTTATGTTAAAACAAGCAAACATATCTTTTCTTTTATATTATCTTTTTACAAAGTCTTTACCTTTTCTCTCTTTTGAAGTCTTAGTGGCCATGTTGTTTATATATGTAGAAACCATGAGAATTCACATAAAAGTTGGGGCAGTTCACTATGGAAAAGCCGTACACGAAAGAGAATCCATTTTGTCCAAATCCAACACCCCCTTCAATGGGAGGGAATCTCAGTATGTCAAAATCACTTGGATTGTATTGCATTTATAATAGGAACCAATGGGTATAAATTTTAAAGTTGACAACTATGATTTGTCTAGTTTTCAGGGTAGAAAACTTATATATATTTTAAGAATCAAATTTATTTTCAAATTTATGAGATTAAAATATGTAAAATAATTAAAAAAAAGAAGTTGTCTAGTTGTTTTGATGGGAATAGGTCTACCTTAAACTCTCTACAACCTAACATTTGTATGAATTTGTACGATCTTCAAATTTATAATTATTATTTGATGGTTCAGAAATTGAAGCAAAAGTGGTTATGTGCAACCTCAAAAATAATTGCTAATTGTCAATGGTGAAGCATAAAGTGGTACTAAGGTCAAATAATTTTGATTGCTAAATGTAAATGGTGAAGCATAAAATCGTACTAAGCTCAAATAAAATTATTTACAGCATATTTGAAACACATACATTTAACATTTGAATCATAAAGGAAATTTTCTTTTTAAGGAAAGATTATTAAATTTAACAATAAAATGTTGTAAACTTGTACCATATTTAAATTTTATTAAAATATTTGTAAACATAATTTTATTTTTATTTTTTATATGTATTTTTTAATTTATTGTTTTCTTAGGTAGAAAAATATATCATAATTAAGATATTAATTAGTAGTGAGTAAAATCATTACTCATTACTATATTAGTAAATATGAGTTGGTCAATTATAGTTTTTTAAGAAAAATAATTTATTGATGGTTTGTAAGAAAAAATGTTGTAAACTTGTACCATATTTAAATTTTATTAAAATATTTGTAAACATAATTTTATTTTTATTTTTTATATGTATTTTTTAATTTATTGTTTTCTTAGGTAGAAAAATATATCATAATTAAGATATTAATTAGTAGTGAATAAAATCATTACTCATTACTATATTAGTAAATATGAGTTGGTCAATCATAGTTTTTCAAGAAAAATAATTTATTGATGGTTTGTAAGATAGCAACTTTTACTCTTGTGAGATACTTCCAAGCCGTGAACTATTAACATGTTTCATTTTGTATGAAAAAACTAATTCTTAATCAATCAAAAATAATTTTAGATCGTATTCAATGATCAATATATTTACTATTAAATTTAATACTATTTTTACCATAATAATTATTGATATATATATATATATATATATATATTATATATATTAAAAAATATTACATAAATAAAATGTTATAAATATATTATATAATTGAATTTATGTAATTGTTTTTTTAAATTATGATATTTTTAAATATTTTTAAAAATATCTTATATTTGATTTTGCTCTCCATCATAATTTCTTTTTATCATTCAATTTAAATAAAAGAAATTGAATATTACTTCATTATTTTTAAATAAATTATCTTTCAATTTAAATAAAAAAATTGAATATTGCTTTATTATTTTTAAATAAATTAGAGTGATTATTCTTAAATTATAAAAATTGTTTTTAATTTAAAATAATTATTCTTTAATTTAATTTTTTTTAAGATATTATGAGACAAGGTCAAAAATTACTTGCATACTTCGCAATGGGTTCTAACTTTTAAGGGTTGTGTCTAAGCCTAAAACCCTCGCTTTATTTTGACACTTTGGATTTGTGTTTTTCAAAACAAAATAGAAAATGGTTTGTATGCTATCAAACCTTCAACCTTTAAAATGAAAATGTAACATATAATAATAGATTATATCATGCCTCACAATATGGCCTTTAATATTTATTATATTTAAAAAAAAAAATGAAAAGAACTTGACCGATGGTCTATGTTTGTGCTAAAAGATGCACTCCTAATGGGAGAGAGCATGGCTAGCATATCTTAATGTTTAGGGTAAAATGGTTGTTTGAATTTGAATGGGTATGTGGTTGTGTAATGGAGTCAAGAGAATATTACAGATATAAAAGGCATGAGCTAACTGAAAACATCAGAGCCTTCTGTGAAAGACATTGGGTAACTGGACTAAAGCAAGAGTTATATCAGTGATGAGTCTGGTTCAAACTGATTGTTAATATATGGAACAAACAGTTCATCATATTTCAACATAAAGAACTATATTTAGAAAAACATTCCAAACATTGAATCTGAAATACTAAATATGAACATAGGCAATCACAACAAAAACATTGTTACTCAGAAATCCATAACTAAAACCAGTTGAAACATATTGCACAGTATTCAGATTTAAAGACAGTTTAAAACAAGCTCATAACGGATAGAATCACATCTTAAGTTACAGTTATTCAACAGAAATTACAGAGCAAAAGTCTCATACCTTCCAGTATATGGCTCACTGGCTCTCCATCCTTCCTACTGCACTCTCAAGCAGTCTCAACCTCTCGCCTGGCCCCTCCCCCTCTTACATTACAAACTAATGGAATATATAGCAATTACATAACCTGAGCTGTCACCAACAATTAGACATGAAATTCTCAAAATAGCACACATCTTCAACTTTTCTGCAAAAGATTAGGAGCTATTGAGATCGAATGTATTTGAATTGAAGTCGACCTTTAATTGATTGCTGAGATTTTGCATGGAAAGAAGAAAGCTGCTAGACACCTCAACTGATCTATTACTGCCAGGTATGCTATTCTGTAACTGATCCTGTGTCTTGAACATTCAAAATACTCCTAGATCCCAATGAATATGGATGCAATCTTGAAGTGGCAAGATGCTCTGCCACCTGTTGATTTATAACTAAAAATCGGGAGATCCTTTGACCTACAAATCTTTCCTCTTGAAATCTGGAAATTGATTCTTTAATTTCTGATCTCATAAAGAAGGAGCAAAGTTCATTTTATTAACCAAAATCCCCGAAGCTTGAAAATGGGTGCACCTGTAACTTCGTGTGAACGTTGCTTGAACTCTGAGATTGATTTTTAAAACCAATACTCTGTCATGAATGTATTGCTCATCATTATGCTCCCGTGAGCTCTACATAATCTTGAAGTTTTCCTGTAGGATATTTAAATGCTCGGTGACTGGCGTTAACCTGTAGATATTAGCATCATAAGGGTACATTTGACATTCAGGCCTTGGAATTGTGCAAGCTGAACTGTTGACGCTCCATTCATCTCGTTCTTTGGCACATTGAAGACCTGTCTTGACATTTGGATGCTCGGACGCTGGAACTTCTTTGTTTGGTCGTGAGTTGTTTTTATGTCCCATATGCAAAAGGTACGAGAATATTAAACCCTTTATATTCACAATTGTCTGTCATTTCGATGAGCTGTGCACAATGTATGGCACATGGGCTTTCTTCTTAACACGTGTATGTAGCCAAATAAAGGATTATGGGTGAAAAGGTAAATCATTATAGAAAAGATTTTGGGTGAAAAGTTATAACTATAAAATCTTGTGGCCAAAAAAAGGATTATGAGTGAAAGTGGGTGAAAAGTTATAAAAAAGATTTTGGGTGAAAAGTTATAAGTATAAAATAATAATTTTTATTTTTTAATAAAAATAAAAAAAAGGATTTTTTATTTTCATAAAAAGTATAGCTTATTATTAATAATTCGAAATAATAAATGAAACCAGTACATCATGACCACAGTAAACATGTATGAGTGTGAAGCATGTCACATCAACATCCACAAGCAGCAACAACATCCACAAGTCCAAGACAAGACCC
This sequence comes from Larix kaempferi, assembly GCA_027924585.1. Classification (NCBI taxonomy): domain Eukaryota; kingdom Viridiplantae; phylum Streptophyta; class Pinopsida; order Pinales; family Pinaceae; genus Larix; species Larix kaempferi. The sequence goes on along the minus strand of BSBM01000579.1, from coordinate 1,965,136 downwards.
ATCCATATAACCTAATGGATGTCTACTACAACATATTACTATCCGTCACATAATCTTAAAAACATCATAGGTGACCAAAAATTATGGGTGAAAAGGATTAGGTCTTGTGGCCAAAAAAAGGATTATGGGTGAAAAGGATTATAACCGTTATAAGATTGATGGGTGAAAAGGATTAGGTCTTGTGGCCAAAAAAAAGGATTATGGGTGAAAAGGATTAGGTCTTGTGGCCAAAAAAGGATTATGGGTAAAAAAAAGATTTTGGGTGAAAAGTTATAAAAAAGATTTTGGGTGAAAAGTTATAAGTATAAAATAATAATTTTTATTTTTTAATAAAAATCAAAAAAATTATTTTCTTTAAAATAATAATAATTATTAAAAACCATTAAACTCAAGCTATCCAAGTTAAATAATGGTGGAAATGGCATATCGAATAAGGACAAGGCCAGACATAGGTTACACACTAATTATGATGGGGGTTTTGAGGTGATGGAAAATTGACCAGTTGGCATGAATAGTTGGGGCTTTTCCAAAAAATGCTAGTAGACATTCCGGCAGTGAAAATTGGGGTGCTACTTTACATATGTGTTGTCAGAATCCAAAAATTTTGATGGGGGCATATTCTGGTACCAACAGCCTATATGAGAACTACATAAAAACATAGATAATAGAGGCGTAGAAGTGAGGATGGATTTGAGCCTCTACTTCTTTTTCTAGTGATGGGACACTCTAGGTCTACTCCCTAGGGTTTCTCTTCTCCCTCTTCTTTTGTTGCCTCTTTTGAAACCATGTCTGAGCCTTGAAGGGCTTGCAATAGAAAATGGGTATTTGATATTCAGTTTTTGTAGCTCCTCCCTAATTCCTTGCAATGCTGGAGTGCTACATTTGTTAACAAAATCCATATGAAAGGTAATGAGTTTCTTAATATGAGAATATAAATCCAAAGTCAAGGAATATTTGGTGTCTCGACTTTGAGAGAATCTTATATCGAGGTCAATGATGGATAGCTCCTTGTCAATTTTGGATCTTTTGGTAGCTCATCTCTTCACTCTCACTTTTTTCATCTATCTCGATAGTTGCTAAATAATGGATACTTTGTGTCTTCCATTAGTACTACCACTATAGCAAACATACATTGTTTTGATGCCAAAAGCATATTGTTTCCAACAACATAAAAGTTAATTTGGATATCGTTTTGTGGTGGTAAATAAGTAACGCAATGTCTTCACACCTCAATATCTTCTCCTTTCACTCTTCAATCATGAGTAGAGTGACACCAACACAAGGATAACACATATGAAATTGTTAATAAATGCCTTCCATGCTCCCAACCACCTGATCTAGAGACCGACCAAGAACTTAATGAAGGGGAACAATTTCATGATTTTACCTTATCCCATTATTCAAAATCTACAATACACACTAGCCCTACTAATGAGTTGCATTTAGTAGAAGACATGGAAGAAGTTGTTGAAAAGTTCAGTATTGCTTCAGTAGATTATGTGCATCCTAAAGAAGGAGAGGTTCCTCCGATCTAAAGTGTAATGTCCTTGGAAGCCTTCCTTGGCCATCCAACGCTACAAATGATATTGATTTCCTTCAATTACAATATTTTAAAGAAGAATAGCTTTTCAATTATTTGTGATGGAAATAGGGCCACCTTAAACTCTCTGATAATGGAAATACAAAAAAACATTTTTATAAAACTACATGATCTTTACATACATATTCATATATCAAAGACTAAAGCAAAGTGTCTCTATCCAACCTCTAAGTTAAAATCATCATAAATTAATGACTCATAAGTTATCTTTAAGACTCTTCATTCCTTGTACTAAAATATGGTTCAGACAATTATGGAAACACTTGACAAACCAGCAAAGAATATCAACCTATTAGTCAGAAGATTTTACCAAATACTTTGCAAACAAACACCAATCCAATTCCACTTTTTTGGTTTTATCTTTTTAATAAATAAATAATATATAAATTCTATTTTTTTTATATATTTAATAAACAAATAATATATAAAGTAACTAGTAAAACTTAAAACAAATTATACTAAACATTTAAAGTTAACATATATTATCATAAAAATATTTCTTTCAAACTTATAAATATAAGATTAATATATTCAGTGACAGGAAATCTGTGGTGAGAATTTTGCAATTCGACAAGATTCGAACCTATTAAGCAGGTTCATCCTCAGGAGAACAAGAATCTCACTCTTTTCTTTGCACTTGGACGAGGGATAAATACCCATTTTCAGACAATTTTTATTACTTCTACTTTATGGATCTTGGTCGGTTCAATTTTTTGTTTTTTAGGGTTAGGGTACGGGAATGCCACGCATATATGGCTTACCAAAGATACACAAATCAGGCATCCCACTAAGACCCATTGTTAACACTAGAGGTTCCCCCACGTATGGTTTGGCCAAACACTTAGCAAAAACCCTCAAACCCCTTGTTGGAAAGTCCTTCTCATTTATCAAAGATTCCTCGCAGCTGGTAGAAAGTATGAAGGATTGGAAAGTAGATGAAAATGACCTATTAGTAAGTTTTGACGTTGTCTCTCTCTACACAAAAATTCCAATTGATGGCACTATTGAGGTCATCAAAAAAGTATCGGATCCTGAAACTGCTCGCCTGGTTGAGATGTGCCTTAGGTCAACCTATTTTAGCTTTCAAGGAGAAATATATGAACAAACTGAAGGAGTCGCAATGGGATCACCACTATCTCCAATTGTGGCAAATCTTTTCATGGAAGATTTTGAAGAAAAAGCTATCAATTCATTTCCACACAAACCAAGATGGTGGCTTAGATTTGTGGATGATGTGTTTAGCAATTGGCCACATGGAAAAGATAAGTTGAGTGAGTTCGTAAACCACATAAACAATCAATGTGAGAGCATAAAATTCACCTTAGAGAAAGAAGAAGAAAAATCCATTCCATTCCTCGATGTACTTATCACAAAAAACCCCGACGGTTCTCTCTCTCACCAGGTATATAGAAAGAAAACTCACACAGACAGATACCTTCATGCCGATTCTCACCATCATCCAGCCCAAAAAAGTGGTATAATAAACACCTTAGCCACACGTGCATGGAGAGTCTTAGATAGTGATCACATAGAAGAAGAGTTGAGACACCTTAAAGCGTCCCTCATGAACAATGGATACAATGGAAGAGAAATTGACAAGGTTTTCCGACGCATAAAAAGAAACAATAACCGAATAAGAGAAAAAGAAAAAGACAATACTCTTCCAAAAATCACCCTTCCATTTATCCATGGCACTACAAACAAAATCGCGAACATACTAAGGAAGAAAAACATAAAGGTAGCATTTTCTCCACCTAACTCTTTAAGAACAATGCTCGATAAAGCCAAAGACCCCATTGATCCTAAACACCAAAAAGGTGTCTATGAAACACCTTGTTCTTGTGGAGATGCCTACATAGGTGAAACTGGAAGATCAATCGCAACTAGGCTAAAAGAGCACAGTGCATATCTAAGACATGATAGGATTAAGAACTCAGCCATAGCAGAACACTCTCACAACACTAAACATCACATATGCCTAGAAGACTCGAAAGTTCTAGCGATTGTCCCTAACTATTACAAAAGTAAGATTCGTGAAGCCATAGAAATTGAGAAGTGTGTGCGTAACTTCAACCGTGATGATGGCCTGAAACTGAAGGAGGCTTGAAAACCTATCATCCGAAAACTAAAGAAAGTTTAAACATAGATTTAAACAAACCTATAAACTTTAAATATCATATTTAAGACCTAACATTATTTTAAAAAGGTTTTTATCAATACATACTTAATAATAAAAATAATAACAATAAATGTAGACATTAAATATCATAATTAATACCTAATATTATTTAAAAAAGATTTGTATCAAATACATACTAATAAGAAATGTATAGGAGGGGAATAGTTTACAAAACATTTTTAATAATATAGATTCAATTAAATAATTTAATTATCTTTTAATAAATTATTAGATAATCAAATTATTAAATTAATTAATTCTATATTTGATCCTATACCTTAGTATTAAAAATTTAAATTCCAAAATTTTTTCTTTAAATAAATTTAATACATTTATTAATTCAAAACTATTATTCAATATATAATAATCATTTTAAAATAATTAAAAACATTACTAAAGTATACCTTTACACATTCATTCTATTAAAAAATTTTAAAAACAAGACACATTTGATCATATCGAATCATTTAAATAAATTAATTACCTATTAATAATTGTTAAAAAAATAAAAAATAATAAGTACCATTCCCCTACCTTAACCTTAAAAAACAAAAAATTGAACCGACCAAGATCCATAAAGAAGAAGTAATAAAAATTGTCTGAAAATGGATATTTATCCCTCGTCCAAGTGCAAAGAAAAGAATGAGATTCTTGTTTTCCTGAAGATGAACCTGCTTAATAGGTTCGAAAGTTGTCGAATTGCAAAATTCTCACTGCAAATTTCCTGTCACTAAATATAAAAACTGTGAGTTAAGATAAACAACCAGATAAAATTAATATTTTTATAATAAATTATTAAAATAATAAATATATATAATAATAATAATGTTATATATGTTAGACTATAAATCTCTACACAAGTGATTACACCGTGGTTGTCTCATTGAAGCAATCGATATTTTCTCACATCACTCGACAACCAAAACAAGAATATTGTTTATTCACATGTGGGTTAATGGGAATTAACTTTTTATATGACAGTGCACAACTTTTTCATAACACAAGAAGATCCTGCCAATCAATTAAATGATTGAATGTGGGTGGTTCTTCTTTATTTATTTTTAAGTTTCAATATGCACACGTTTTAATGATATATGAAACAAAAACATGGTGTTTTAAAAGCATATTTTATTACTTTTGCCATAAAACAAAACAGATATATCTCATTCTAGTTGACATAAAGTATTTTTTGAAATTTGATTTTCAAATTTAAACGTTTTAGGCCAATAAAGAGAAAGGTGGAATCATAAGGGTTTATGTATTGCATGGTGGAATCATAAGGGTTTATGTATTGCATGGTGGAATCATAAGGGTTTAATGTATTGCTTTTGAAGATGGGGCTTCTTCACTTTGGTAATGAAATTTGAATATGTAACGATTGTCTTCTTTTCTCAAGGTAATAACTTTGTACAAAAGAAATTTGATGGTTAAATTTTGAAATATTTGATAAATATGAAAAATTAGATTAAATTATATAAAAGTTGATTAGAAACAAGTGCAAAGCTTAATCAATTTTTTTATAAGACTATAAGTAAGTCAAGGCCAAGTCTTTTAAATGATTTTTTCCCTAAGTGGAGAGTGAAGTGGGTAATGTCGTTTTTATCATGTGATGCATTAGATCATTGGTTTATTGGTATATTTGGTGCAAACACTCAAATTTTTTCAAAGAAAAATTTTGGAGTAAAAAGACATCAAACTTGATCGTTCAACCAGGCAAGGCATCAATTCCATCATAAACAATGAATTGTGTAATCTAACGTAACAACAAGGCTAACTGTTGTGGTGCATTGTTGAACATTCAATAGTACATGTCAATATTTCTTAAATGTGCCTTGAAAAATTTGCTTCATAACAAGATAGTTTGTTGGAGTCATGTGATCCTTATATACTTGAGTTCAAGTGTCTTTTTGGGTCAATAGTTGTTTGATTCATTGAGTCAAAATTGATAAGCATGAGTGGTTGAATTGGAAACTTGTTGTAGAAGAAGGACCTGCCTAAAATTGAATAAGGAGGCCTTCAGTTGAAATGATCAACTCATTGTAATCACCTCCAAGAGGATGAAAACACTAGGGTGCATTTTCGGTAGTATCCAACACCCTAAGATTGTGAGCAAGAAAGCATGAATGTAATCAAGTGTAAGTAAGTGAGCAAGTACAAGCAAGTGTGACAATTGAAAATATACTATGAGTAAAGGAGGAAAATGATGACAAAATGAAAATCAAGAAATTAAAGATCTACAGGATTCCTTAAAAGAATTGGAGAATAGGGTTGTTAATCTTCATAGCCAAATTGAAATGAAGGAGCAAGTGATTGAATTTTTTCAATTATAGTTAATTGAGAAGGAAATGATTGATGCAACTTATGACACAAGCGAGGCTACTTCAAATGGTTGATATATTGTGTGACACAAATGATCTAATGGAAAAGGTTGATGCTACTTGTGACAAACTAAGTGATCTAGTACAATTGGGTGATACAACTATTATGATTGATGATTCCTTAACTAATAAAGAGAAGGAATATGTAATATCCGTAAATCATATTTCAAAGGATATTATCTCGCATTTAAATTTCAGAACACAAATTAACACAATTGAAACTAGTCCTCAAAACTAGTCATGAAGAAACTAGTCTTGGACACAGATAAACCCTGGAAGAGCTTGATGGTTGGACTCTTTGGATCTGAAAAATATGTTAGGGAGTGTACAACAGAAAATATATCAGATTCAAGACCATCTTCAGAGTCCTATGCACAATGTACTAGGTCCATTAATGGTTCGACAATAGTTATCGTCGAAGTCTACACAAGGCTTCATGGGCACACCAACATATGCATACTAGACTCATTCACTTACACTTGATAGTAACCAAAGGATGGATATTAGTCATTAACCCCCTAATCTACTGCTGGGAAAGAGTTTCTGAATTTTTGGGAGGATTAAGCAGTGTTTGGAAGTCAAAAGGAGGAAGAGTGCTATGTAGGATTGCTCAACTAGTTTGTTTACAGGTTCTCCCAAACAGGTAGAGAAGGCCATGAATTCTCAATATTATCATTGGATGGACTTAATAACTTTACTAAGAACCTATGATGACTAACAGAACTGAAAATGAGCATCTAAAGAACTTTTAATTAAAAATACTAAAAAAACTAGTCAAATATACATGCACAATGAGCTAGTCTTGAGTAATATGAGCTCAAACATCCTTTAAGGCTCTCGAATTCTTCTTCTGATATTTAATATGACTCATACATGATTTAAACAGAAGCATCAAACAACAACTGGGATTACTAAGCAAAACACAAAATTTTCATAGCTCAAACATTACATGGAGCCATCAATTCTTGGATTTTGACAATGATTGGAGAAGAATGCTCAAAGAAGAGTAAGAAGGAGAAATGTAATCACTAAATCTGATCTGTAGGATTAAAATGAGATGTTGGATTCTCATAGGAGGCACACTGAACTTTAGGGCTGGTCAAATGGCGCGTTCACCAAACTATATAGAAAAGCGATGGTGCGTTCTTTTCACCTGGAACCCCCAGATCTAGTAAAATGGCCATAACGTGCTCATTCGGACATCTTTCTTGATGAGAAAAAAGTGTTTCCTATTGTAAACGATGCTATGGATGCAATGGGATAGATCTCAAAGTCCAAAAATTCTCAAAAAAATCGAAACCAGAACCTCCATTTCGCCCCTTCAACATTGTTCCTACTGAATGAAGGAGTTGAACCGCACAACGAGAACACCAACCATTGGATCAGACTTCATGACCTGCAATAAACTCAATGTCGAAGACTGTATGTCATCATCCTCTCAGATGAATCAAGGTACTCGGGGCACATCTCCCAAGTCAACGAGGAAAAATAGCTCTCCATTCAATTCTCAAATTGTCAAACAATATCAAAGTGGTGCGCCCTCCTTCTTTTATAACTTGGTTTTCTTCTTGGGAAATTCATCAATGATTAAGATGCATTGAACCTAGACATTGGCACTTTCCTACTAGACTTCTCTCAAGAAAAATAATAAAATAATAAAATAATAATTAATAATTTTTACGAGAGAATATCTTTTGGTGAGTTGGGCGCTTCTTTGGTAAGTTTATTTTTCCATGGACATACTTTCCTTCATGATTTCACCCTCCTTGGGTTAAATTTTGACCTTTGCTGCTTTCCTTGAGCCTTTTTCCTTCTTTCCTACTTTTTCCAATCTCTCTTATCTTCAGAAATTAGGAAACTCTCGCTTTCTGCTTTATTTACTTTATCCTGCTTTACTGATTTTAGTATGCTTTCTTGATTTTACTTCTTTATTATGTTTTTCCACTACTTTTCTTCTTTAAGACTACTTTTCATGCTTTTATTGCTTTCTTTTGCTTTTCCATTGCTTTTCTGCTTTGCACTGCTTTTCTGCTTCCTGCCATATTTTCCTTGCTTTATCTAGTTTCCTTCTTTTTTGCTTTGCTCTGCTTTTCTTTCACTTTCCTCTTTGGTTGAAAACTCATTGAGCTATCCTTATCTCCTTATGCACCCTCACGGATTCTTTGGCATATTCCAACTCATCAACCTATGTAATTAATAATCAAAAATAATAATAATAATTACATCACTTCTAATTTAATTAATTAAAACAACCAGAGGCTAAATTATTCCTAGTTAATAATTTAATTGCTTAAGTAATGTCATCCCCTTATTAATTAATTAATTGACTTTCACTAGGATCCATGGGGTTTGGTGTGAAATTGGTTGCTTCCTGGTGCTGACCAAATGGGAACATGGCAGTCTTCCCCCTCCCAATTTTGCTTGTCCTCAAGCAAGAAACCAACTCCAACCATCTATGAATCCAACCAGTGACTTGACTCATCAAAATATGATGTTGACTATCTAGAATTGGAATCCTCAATTCCAAGCTAAATACCAAAGTTCCACCATTTTTCTGTTGCACAACTTTAATTTAATTTATTCTGCAACAACTGAGTGATGGGATCCCACTGTTTGTGTTGCATGTCTCCCGATGGCATCGTTACTTGTGGAAAACTGTCATCCCAAATAATTCCAGGGTCCCACTGTCTCAGCTGCATCCTTCCAAACATCAGGATCAATAGGAATAATATATCCTCATGGGGGATGTCTAGATCACTCCACCAAACTGGAATATCTTCACTTCCAATGCAAAATCGAACCTCTGTGAATCCCTCCAACCAAGTATGAAACTCCCTATGCTCCATGTGCAAACCAGCACAGAGACTCACATCACTGCTAGCAAATTGATATAGGTGTCAATCCCATGTATTCAAGGCATCATCTAGAAACCATAAATTCCCATGCAACTTCTCATAAAATATGTGTGATGTGTCATTCAACTCTCCACTAATACAGACAAGAAACTCACCCTTGGGGGTGCTTGGATCCAATATGTATCCATTCACCCAATCAATGGATGAACAAACACTCCAACTAAATGCACTATTATGCATACATCAAATAGACGCCTCTGCTGCTACTCATCAAACTAGAAAGGAAATGGTGCACTTATCAGGCCACATGGCTTGACCTTGAAGTCATCAATGGAATATGTGGGAGCCTCCTGCTCCTCATGTGCAACCCATAGGAAAAATTCCTTTACCCAAACTTCATCCCTATGTGTGATGGCTTCCATATGTATGTGGGGTGAAGGATATTGAACCAACTCTTGGAACAATTATTCATCAACTTTGTGGTTAGATCAATCGAAATCAAATCATGTGCCTCCTTCGAAAGTGTGCAATAATATCCTAGAGGCAACTCATAATCTCTTGGAAAAAGAATAGATTCTTGTCCTCCATCTTGCTTAACTCCAAACTCTCCAAGCACATTCAAATCATAATGTAATTCATGTGCCCAATGCACACAAGTACCCAAGATCAAAACATTGATGTTCAAATGACAAGGGTGAAAGTCCCATGTCCAATCACAAAAAGGGTAGGAATCATAAAAATTCCATGGATGCCCAAGCTGCTCATAAGAAGTGTAAGATGTGTCAGAGAAGCCTTCATAGATGCAATCATGAATATCATTCATGTGTCTTTTCTCCCAAATAGGAATAGAACTAGAGACACTCCAACCTAATGTTCCAAATGGAAATTAAGGTGCTTCCCCATGTGAAGACTTATAATGGCTCAACTCTCTACCACTGGTCATAGGATTCATGCAATCATAATGTGTCCCACTTACTGGAGTCAAATGGAAACCATATGCACCTTTATGTGAGGTAGCATCAAATATAGGCATGAGATGCCTCTACAATTGCTGGGTAGGGAATGGTGATATCATTAAACCAGCTGAAGCGAAATTTGGAGCCTTTTGCTCCTCTTCAGGCACCATCAAAAAGAAATTATTGACCCACACTTCCTTCTCAATTGACATGGAATCAGTAGAAGGGAATGATGTAGCATCAGGGACCAAAACCTCATTACTACAAACCTCATCCATAAATCTAATGGATGCATCAACTCCATCCAAGGATGGTCCATCAAACATGATCTCTTCTGATTCCTCAATGGATGAATGACTTACTCCAGGAAGAAGCTCAGTTTCACTATGGGGAACTATATATGCTTGGAACTCTTCATTTGCATCTAAAAACTCCTCAAGTACATGCATGTCATCATGCACCTCATGAACCACCATCTCATGAGGTTCCTCGATAGAACACTGAATGTCATCAACCGAAAGAGAATGGTTGAATGGAATGTAGGAGGGAATGTGTGATCTCTGCAACTCTTGGTGAAGTTGCTCTATCTCCATCTTGGATTCTTGTAGGGCACTTTGAGTGCTTCTCAAAGAATCTTGGGTGTCCATCAATTCATCTTTGATCTTGAAAATATCCCAATCATCCTTCGAGGATGCTCCATGTAACATATGAACAAGCTCATGCAAGTAATATATGTCAGAAAGCATGTGTGATGAAAAATTACATGGGATTGTAGACATTGCTCTCTGAATCCTCTCCATGGCTTCAAGGAAAGATGAATTATCTTCCAATGAAGTAGCTCTCCAACATGACTGTGACATTGAAACATGTGTGTCATGGAGAATGTGCAAGGCCTCCTTGATCTTCCTCTCCTTCATCTTCAAGGGCCATGTAAGGAAATGAGGTTCTTGAGGATGAACCTCTTCTTCTTCTTCGGTGAGGTCAACTTCATATTGTAGTTCAAGTGATGGATGAAAAGTTGACTCTGGAACAACTTCTGCTACTACAAGCTCTTCATCTTCATTCTCAAGGGAAATTGTGCTTGCTGCAACCTAATCAAGTGGTATCTCTATGTCACCAACATAGAGAGATGGACATCCATCAGTAGATGTCTCCTCAAAACTTAGGCACCCATCAATAGGTACCCCATCACAACATCCATTAGTAAATGATTCTTCAGAACTTGAGAAACCATTAGTAGATGCCTCTTCTTGGAACCTACTAGTAGCTACTCTCTTATCCATAATTGGATTATCCTTAGCAGAACTGGTGGTGGCTTCTTCATGCTTACATCCTTTGGAATATCTGCTTGAAGAAAACCCAAACAATGTCATAATGCTTGAAGATGCAAACAGTTTATTTGTACTTACTTCTTCTTTACTCAAAGAGGAAGAACAACTTGGTTCCTCTATGGATGGTTTTCTTCTCTTTATTGAATCCAAACCTTCATCCCTGAGATAAAATCCAAACCTACAGTAAAAATATTCTTTTAAATAATTGGCCTTACCAATCTCTTCCTCCAAGGCTAGATACTCCTAGTAGTGGTGGGGCAAGTTTTCAATTGCAGATATCATCTCTGCCAAATATTTCATAGGATTGGCCATCAATGGTCCATCCCATTGGTATTCATTGTACATCTGGTCACAAATGTAACTATCCTCATCTCTTGGTAAACCTCCATCAATGTAAACGATTTCTTCTTCCATGACTGTAACTAGCTCCATAGCTGCAACTTGAAGATAGATCTAAGATATCTTCCACTGAAAGTTACTTTCCACGGGCTGAGCCAAGGAAATATATATGATACCACTATAATATCCCTGAATCGTATTTCAAAGGATATTATCTTGCATTTAAATTCCAGAAGACAAATTAACACAACTAAAACTAGTCCTCAAAACTAGTCATGAAGAAACTAGTCTTGGACACAGATAAACCCCGAAAGAGCTTGATGGGTGGACTCTTTGGATCAAAAAAATATGTTAGGGAATGTACATAAGCAAATATATAATATTCAATTCTATCTTCATATTCCTATGCACAATGTACTAGGGACATTAATGCTTCGACAACGGCTACTGCTAAAGTCTACACAAGGTTTCCTGGGAACACCATCATATGCATACTAGACTCATTCACTTACACTTGATAGTAACCAAAGGATGGATATAAATCATTAACCCCATAATATACTACTGGGAAAGGGTTTCTGAATTTTTGGGAGGATTAAGCATTGTTTGGAAGTCAAAAGGAGGAAGAGCGTTATGTAGGATTGCTCAACTAGTTTGTTTACAGGTTCTCCCAAAAAAGTAGAGAAGGCCATGAATTCTCAGTTTGATGATTGGATGAAATTCATCATTATCATAAGAAACTATGATGACTGACAGAACAAAAAATGAGCATCCAAAGAACTTTTAATTAAAAAAACTGAAAAACTAGTCAAATATAAATGCACAATGAGCTAGTCTTGAGAAATATGAGCTCAAACAGCCTCTGAGGTTCTCAAATTCTTCTTCAGATATTTAATATGAATCAGACATGAATTAAACAACAGCATCAAACAAGAAATGATATTATTAAGAAATAGACATAATTTTCATAGCTCAGACATTACATGGAGCCATCAATTCTTGGATCTTTACAATGATTGGAAAAGAATGCTCAGAGAAGAGTAAGAAGGAGAAATGTAATCACTGAATCTTATATCTAGGATGAAAATGAGCTATGCACTTCTCATGGGATGCACAATGAACTTCAAGGCTTTTCACATGTCGCATTCACCAAACTAGATAAAAAAAAGCAATGGTGCGTTATTTTTAGCTGGAACCCCCAAATCTAGTAGAATGGCCATAACTTGCTCATCCGGACACCGTTTTTGATGAAACAAAACATGTTTCCTACTGAAAATAATTCTACAGACGCAATGGGATAGGTCTCAAATTCCATAAATGCTCAAAAAAATTGAAACCAGAACTTCCATTTCGGCCCTTCAACACGGTTCCTACTGAATGAAGGAGTTGAATCGCACAATGAGAACACCAACCATTGGATCAGACTTCAGGACCTGCAATAAAATCAATGATTAATATTGGATGTCATCATCCTCTCATAGGAAGTAGGGTCACATCTCCCAGCTTGGACTAGGGGCACATCTCCCAAGTCAAAGAGACAAAATAGCTCTCCATTCAATTCTCAAACTATCAAAAGATATCAAAGTGGTGCGCCCTTCTTATTTTAAAACTTGGTTTGCTTCTTAGGCAAGTCATCCATGAGTTAGATGCATTGAACCTGGACACTGACTCTTTCCTTCTAGACTTCTCTCAATAAAAATAATAAAATAATAATTAATCACTTTTAGGAGAGAATATCTTTTGGTGAGGTGGATGCTTCTTCAGTATGTTTATTTTTCCTTGGACCTACTTGCCTTCATGATTTCTCCCTCCTTGGCTAAAATTTAGCCTCTTTTTATTTCCTTGATCCTTTTTCCTGCTTTCCTACTTTTGTCAATCTCTCTTATCTTCAAAAATTAGGAAACTCTTGCTTTCTGCTTTACCTGCTTTATCCTACTTTACTGCTTTTAGTCTGCTTTCTTGATTTTACTTCTTTATTATTATTTTCCACTTCTTTTCTGCTTTAAGCCTACTTTTCTTGCTTTTACTGCTTTAGTTTGCTTTTCTACTTTACACTTCTTTTTATGCTTTTCTACTTTCTACCATCTTTTCCTTGTTTTATCTAGTTTCCTTCTTTGTTGCTTTGCTCTGCTTTTCTTTCACTTTCCTCTTTAGTTGGAAACTCATTGAGCTATCCTTATCTCCTTATGCGCCCTCATGGATTCTTTGGAATATTCCAACTCATCAACATATGTAATTAATAATCAAAAATAATAATAATAATTACATCACTTCTAATTTAATTAATTAAAACAACTATAGGTTAAATTATTCCAAGTTAATAATTTAATTGCCTAAGTAATCTCATCCCCTTATTAGTTAATTAATTGACTTTCACTAAGATCAATGGGGTTTGGTGTGACATTGGGTGCTTCCTAGTGCTGAAAAAATGGGAACATGACAAAATCCATCATAAACAAAGAATTGATGAATACAAGTTATGAAGATGAATCACAAGAACAAGCATAGAGTGATATCAAGATCAATGAATTTTTGAATTTCAAGAAAACATTTATGAAGAACATCAAGAAGTAAAAAATGATCTTTCCAAGATGATTGTCAGACCTTGGGAAAAATTACAATTCAGCAAAAATCAATATGGCTTATGATATGAAAAAACAACATATCTCATATTCTAGATTACTCCAAACTACTTTTTTTTGTGAGTGTAGGATTTCTTAATGGAAATTTGAAGGCTCTAGAAGTTAATGAAGAAATTATTCAAGCAGTTGATGATAAACACATGGAAGAAATTCTTGAATGCCAGCATTGTCATAAAGTTAGTCACATGGATAATCAATGTTTTGATCTCCATCCTTGTCTTCACTGTGGGAAGACAAATCATCTTTAAGAAAAAATTTGAAAGCAAAATTATTCAGGGACGAACATTTTGCTATGGATGGATAAGTTCCTTGCGGTGGAATTAGAAATTCAAGAAGTTGCATGAGTATTTATGTATAATTCAAGCATGGGTAAAGACACATTTGAATGTTGAAATGACAAAAACAAGCAAACTTCAATCAGTCATTACAAAGGATAATTTTGGGCATGACTATGGCCCATTCTGAATTGGCACTCCCTTGTACGTTAATGGAGGAGTACAAAAATGAAAGAAGAAAGGTACTCTCTTGCACCTCAAAGGGGGGAGTACATTGAAGAAATAAGATAAAGTGAAAACTTTAGTGGTCAACCAAAACCACCACATCCATCAAATAAATAGGTTAATGGTCAACCAAAACAACCATATACCTGGCATCAAAATTCAGTGATTGAAGAAGAATAAAAAAACTTGAGTTTTGATCCCTTCCACATTCTTCTCACCTTGCATCTGATAGGGGGAATATCGATGATAATAGTTAGGATTCAAGATTGAAATTCCAATCATTCAAAATTCAATTAGCATTCAGGAATTCTAGCATGGAAATTGGTCTCTTCAACAATATATCTACATCAAATTTGTTAAAGTTACAGCATCATGAGTCATTCTCCAAGTCAATATTGTGTGCCAAGATTAAGCCTCGTGTGTCGAGGTAGTGCCTTATAGGATCCTAAGTTGAACTCAAGAAACTTGGAGTAGAATCTTGAGTTGGACTCAAGAATGACAAAGCCTTATGTGTAAAGGTTAAAGCCTCATGTGTTGAGGTAAGTGATTTTCATGTCAAAGTGATGGTGTTGTATAGTCATGTTTGTCAAGACTAAGGTCTTGTGTGTCAAGACAGATCCTCATGTGTTGAGGTGGTGCCTCATGTGTTGAGGGAATTCTTTACTTATCGAAGCATGAATGATGTGTGATGTACTACTAACCATGGTCTTAGAGATGGATAATCCATTAAGTCTCCTCTAGATACTGGCCACCTCTAGAGTGAATTACTTTAGCATATGACCACTTGGAACGAGAGTAGAACGAGATGATCACATCATTGGAAAAATACCCTTAGCATATTTGATATGATAAATAATTAAGTTGGCACAAGTGGACCATGTATATAAAACAAGAGATAAAGATACGATTAGTTAAGATAAAAGAGAACTCGAATGTGTTGACTTCGGTGATCAATGTGCTAAAATAGTTAGCTATATGTTAACAAGAAAGACTTCAGTAATCAAGTGTGCTAAAAGAGTTAACTAAAGTGTTAACAAGAAATACTTGAGTAAAAGAGTTAACTAAAGTGTTAACAAAGAATAATTAGTTAACTAAGTATTATGCATGACAACACTTAAGTTAAACTAAAAGACGAAACTTGAGTTGTGACACTTGAGTTAAGACACTTGCATGATGACACTCAAGTTACGAAACATGCATGATGACACTTGAGTTAGCCACCTAACTAAGTGATCTAGCATCTAGTTGAAGGGAAAGTTCATCCTGAAGTCAGAAGACAAAGATAAATGCAAAAGCATGAGAAGTATGGAACACTTTTTCATGTGGGATTGATGAAAACAATGTCAAAGCAAATTCTCTCTTGAAGGAAATTTGTGCATGTGACCAAATTAGCAAATTGGTTTAGCGCATTCTATTATCCTGAGTTCTCTCATTGTATCTACCTTTCTTGCTTTGTAATTTCACTAGGGGTTCTTGGCATTTATCTCTGATATTGCACCAGGGGTGCTTGATGTAATCTGCTCATTGTAAAACAAACATTCTCTAATATCTATCAATATACTAAGGAATATTTTGCTGGGGTTTTCTCCCTCAAGTTATAGAGGGTTTCCTAGGGTAAATTTTTGTGTCAACTGTGAATGTTTATGCTTTTGATTATTCATTATTTTTAAGTACTATTGTAATTACGAAATTAAAGATCAAAATTAAAATGGTATCAAAGCTCAGGGCATCAAACATATAAGTTCAGTCTTCAAGCTTGAGCCTACGTTGATCCTAGGTGAGCACAATACTTGAAGAAAAATAGCTTCAATATTAGTAATACCGGAAGACGGACTTGAAGGAACTTCAAACTTCAATACTTGGAAGGCTAGGATTCTGAATATCGTGGAAGAGCATGATCTGGATGGATACGTATCCAATGTTTTTGAAGAGCCTACTACTAATGTTGGGCACACTAATTTCAAGAAGAATCAAGCCAAATCAAAGAGAATCATCTATGATTCTGTGAAGGCAAATTTGATTCCAGTGATTACTCCATTGAAGACTGCAAATGAATGCTTCGACACTTTGACAAATATTTATGAGAAGGCTCCAAGTCAGAAGAGAGCATTGAAAAACAAACTTCTTAATCTGAAGATGGAGAAGGATGAAGTTGTTGCTTCCTTCTTCACACATATCTCTCAATTAAGAGATCAACTCATGAGTATTGGTGTAATTGTTGATGATGATGATCTCATATAGACCACTGTCGATGGCCTTCCATCTTCATGGGAGACATTCTTGGTTGTATTAAATGGTCAAGAAGTGCAACCAAACTTTGAATATTGTGGCATCATTTCCTACAAGAAGAAGGGCAAATCCAAAGAAAATATGCTTCCTCCAAAGAAGAGAACCTTGCTCTTACAGCACGGATGAAGAGAGGAAAGAAATCCTTTTCCCAAAATAAGTTTCCTCATCAAAAGGAAAAAGAATACAACCTTGATCAGTCTAAATTTAAATGCTTCAACTACAATAAGAAGGATCACTTTGCAAGATATTGTTGTGCAAAGCCGCAAGAGTAAATTTCAAGGGTAGGTTTCATGCTTCTACTGTTACAGAAGATGAACCTACAAGAAAGAATTATTCCAATGATCAAGAGACAAGGAAGGATTACTATCTTGTCTCGGCCCTATCTGGATCCATTACCACTAGTGTTGAGATACGGCTGGTGGATAGTGGCGCATCCAAACACATGACTGGATATAGGGGCGTTATCATAGATATGAAAGAAAAGAAGTTCTCCTGTCAGGTGGAGCTTGGATATAATACCCCATATTTGATCCAAGGAGTTGGATACACTTCTTTTCAGTTGGATGCAGGAGATGTAATGCATGTTGATAAAATTATGTTTGTTCCCGAACTAAAGAAGAACCTCCTATCTATTTCAGTTCTAGAAGATAAAGGATTCAAAGTAATCTTTATGGACAATAAAGCGCTCTTGTGGCCTAAGAATACAGACTTGAACTTTGCATATGTAATTGGAGTTAGAGAGGGAGGTATCTACAAAGTTCCTGGAAAGCTCATTCAATCCATGATCCATGACACAATCAATCCTTATGAACTATGGCATAGGAGGCTTGGTCATCTTCATTTCAAAGCACTACCTGGATTGAAGAAGATGGTAAAAGGAATGCTTGTGTTTCAATATGAACATAATGGTATTTGTAGAGGTTGTGCTCTTGGTAAGAACAACAAGAAGAGATTTCCGAGCAGTACCAAAAGATCCGAAGGGATCCTGGACTTGATACATTCCGATCTAGGGGGTCCTATGTCAGCACCATCCTTGAGTGGTTATTTGTACTATGTGATTTTCATAGATGGCTTCTCTCGCAAGTCTTGGATCTATTTTTTGAAGGTAGAGAGTGAATCATTCAACAAGTTTCAAGAGTTTAAAGCAATGGTTGAGAATCAACTAGAAAGTGCATTCATGCTTTTAAATATGATAATGGAGGAGAGTTCGAGTCTCATTAATTTAATGACTTTTTCTAAGATGTGGGGATAAGAATATAGTTGATTGTACCTTAAAACCCCCAGAAGGATGGGGTTGTTGAAAGAAAGAACAAAACAATCTATGAGGCTGCAAAATCTATGATGTGTGATCAGGATCTGCCCACTTCCTTATGGGAAGAATCCTCCAACACTACTATTTATATACATAATAGAATTCCTCATGCTATCCTGGGAGAAAAGACTCCTAAAGAAGTTTTCACTGGTGAAAAACTAGATGTTGGACACTTGAATATTTTTAGTTGTCATGTCTACATTCATGTGCCAAAAGAGAAGAGAACAAAGATGGAGCCATCTAGAAAGAAAGGCACATTTGTTGGATATAGTGAATCCTCCAAATATTATAGAATCTATGTTCTAGGAAAAAGGCACATTAAGTCAGCAAAAATGTAACATTTCACGAAGAGGCTACCTTCAAGTGCTCTAAATAACTTCAATGTGATTCAGATATGGAGGAGCATGAGACTCCCATGATGGAGTTTCCAGATTCTGATTCTCCCCATTCAAATGATGAGAGGGAGAATCCATAAGAGTCTGTAGATCTACTTGATCCTGAAGAGCCAGTAGAACTGGTATAAATATCTCTTCATGAACCTCCTACTAAGAGGAGATCTGCATGGTGTCGATACATTCTGCAAGAGGCAGAAAAACATGGAGCACCATAAGGCACATTCAGAAAGAAAAGAAGACCTTAAATATATTCGGGATATGTAGTTCAGATGATTCACATCGGTGATTCAGAACCCTCCACCTATGAGGAATTTTTAAGTAATAGGTGTTGGGCATGGCCCAAGTTGACATACTTTTGAAGAAGGACAGTTTTGGGAATTGTGCAATTTGGGCTGCGAAGTCAGATGGCACAGTTTTAAGGAGTGCACAGTTCGGATTGCGTAGTCAGTTTTGCGTAGTCAAGTTGGTGCGCAGTACCAGCGCAGCAGCTATTGTGGGTAAAGAGTATAAGGAAAGGTCGAGCTGAGAAAGCGACCATTTTGAGTAGAGCACCTCCAGGATTCCCGGCAGTGGGTAGGGAGTGGCATCATGGCAGATGAAATCAACCTGTCAAGAGAGTGGCGGCAAATAGTTAAGGAGCTAAGCCACGAGTTCGATAGCGATAGACAGGCTAAAGGGGCGGAAAGCAATAGGCCACAATGCGGTTGTAATCGTTTTGGTGATGACTACGGCTATCAAAAGAGTGTGTGAGCCACGTGGCCCAGTAAGGTATCCTGAAGTGAGTGTAGTAGGCTGTCGACGGCGACAGGTAGGGTGGCGGGTAACCGCACCAGTTTTGGGGAACCTTAGGGTTTTTTTAAGCCTATGCATTGTAAAGACGTGACCTATGGGCATGATCTATAAAAGGGCACATTTTGTATGGGAAAGGGTTAATCTCTAGTAGCTGAATAATATTCATTGTAAAATATTCTAAGTGTTAAGAAGTGAATGCTATCGTAAAAGGATCTGCAAGCTGCGTGCGCAGAGGCCTACTGAGAGAGAAGAGAGTCTGCAACTGAGTGCACAAACTGGAACTGTTGTACCCTTCCCAAAGATAATATAACAACAGTTATTGTGGACGTATCTCCCATCCTGGGGGTGAACCACGTTAAATTTTGTGTTATGTGATTGTTGTGTGTTTTGCATTTGTGTCTTTACTTATGATGAATGGTTAAGTGTTGTTTATGAGTTTATGTGCTTTGCTTTTATATGTATTCTCCATAAGGATGATGATGGAAATAATATGTTAAGTATTCACATGTATACATGAATGCCGGATGCACCAGTATTTTGCAGTTAGATGAATGCATGAACTAGTCAGATAAACACTTAGCGTAGCACCGGAAGTGCGCATTGATATCGTTGTTTGTTATAGTGTATAAGGTTGCAAGGATCCATCTATTATGCTTGTTGAATGCATCTTATAACACTAAGTAAGATCCATTAAAGTGGGTAAGTACCAAAGAGGAAGCGCAGTCTCTATGGCGTTGTCCTGTTGGCAAAGAACCGTCCTACATCACGCAGTCCTTGGATGTGTGATAGTCTTAAGTATTAGTTGAGAAGAAGTGGAACTTCGCACAGTCCAAATTTCGCAGCATGAGTCCCGTAGCGCGCTACCCGCCACTATGTTTAAACACTTATCACCTAGTTGTGGAAAACTGATTCTGCAACCCCCTCCATTACTTCGCCTCGGGTGAGACCTCATTCTGTTCGCAGATTGTTGCCGAAAGGGTCGGTGAAAGGGGGTTTTGTTGGTTCCTCGAACCGCGCAAAACCTGGGTCTTTATAGAAAACCTCAAGAACAGTTATACAGTCAACAAATGGTTATGTTGCCGCACTTGAACTGGTCATGAGTACCAGCACTAAAAATTGGCATCCAGAAAAGAAAGAAATTTGGGATAAGTGTGACAAGACAAAAAGAGATTTTTCCAGAAAGGAGAATAGACATCAACATCTCTCCAACGTAGATTGGTTAAATAAATACTTGTGGAAGGATATTCACGAAATCTTTTGGGCAAGTTTTGGAAATGAATTGCACGCGTGGATATCAAGACTCGCAGAGCGAAAGAACAGTTTTCAACCAGAGGGAGTACCGATCAAGTGGACTCCAGAGCTCATTCAGAGGCTTAAATAAATAGATAGCCCACTCTCACGAGCAATCGACTTTTGGGTTGGCAGCATACTAGAAGGCTTCGTGACAGAGTTCACTGTGGACATGCTGAAGTCCTACAGCGCAGCAGAAGCAGAATTTTTCAAAGGTTTCAGAGGTAAGTACTTGAATAATCTGAGTTTATATATTAAAATGCTTTTAGATGAGAAAGGCGTTTCAAGAATGCAGTAAAACTCTTAGAATTTTTTGAATATGTAATGGTCAATAGCATATATAGTGATTCTGACGAAGATACACACAATTTGAGAAGTGGGAAAATATATAAGTATACTACTAAGAAGACTTCCAGTGAACATGGACTCCGCATAGATATTGATTTACAAGTCGAGCCTGATAGCCAGACTGCACCTCCATCAACCACCTATCAGCCTATTACTCTGCAAAACCCACCGGTTGTGAACACCGTGCCTCCTATTGCTCAAAATCCACCAGTTCAGAACCCTTCAGTTGTTAATATTCCTAATCCTCGGAGCATCAATACCAGTAACACCGCGGAAGTGAGTACTCAGACCATCCCGACTTAGACCATTCCAACTCAGAATATTCTGATTCAGAACATTCCGCGCAGTAACATCCCTAACACCACTTAGACCACTGCGCAGAATATTGTACCACCTAGAAGGAGAATGATTGACGATATTAAGCTGTCGATATTTAAGAGAATGAGTCTAGAGGACCCTGAGCAAAATTAGTTCCTATGTGAAGCCATATGGAGTGTCAAGCAAGTTCACGATGATGTTGTCAAGCAAGTGCAGCTCGTCACTACATTCCGAGATAGAGCTTTGAACTGGTTCATCAAGTACTCACAAGGACATAATAGAACCTTAGTGGATATTAAGGTTGCACTATCGAGCGAGTTCAAGAAAGCAAAGTCAGAATACCAATGTATAACAGAATTAAAAGAAATTAATCAAAAACCTAATGAGACAGTCTGGGAATTTGACCAAAATTTTAAAACATTGTTAGACCATGTCAGTTTTGTCATAGCACTGCAACAGCACCAAGAGTGGTTTATAGCTGTGTTGTTGCCCGATATCAGACTGCTGTTGATGCAGCAAAAAGTGGCTTCTCAGGCAGAATCCTTGGAGATCGCGATGAAATTGGAAGCTTCACCTATAGGAGAGACTAACACTGGAATGTCTCAGATCCAGACCCAGTTAGATAACTTGACATTAAAATTGTAGGACATGAAGAAGGGGAAAGAACAAAGACAAGAAATCCAGTGTACAGGATGCAGAGGAGAAGGACACGCCATGGAGAACTGTCCTTTGTTTCAAGAATACCTTAACATTGGAGCACCAAATCCACTGAATCAGAACCAAGCGCCATGGTGTGAGATCTGTAGAACTAGAGGACACCGACCATAAGACTGTTACTTAATTCAGAAGTATGTGCGAACTCCTAAGAATTTATATTGCACATTCTGTAAATTCGTTGGACATGATGATTCCAATTGTAGAGCATATGACCTCATGATGGAAAGAAAGCAAGATATGGAGCATATGTCTGGTGGTGGAGTATACAAATTCCAAGAAGAAACTCCGCAGAACAAGGATAACGTGCAGTATGATCAAGGCGCATACAAAGGCCATGGAGGATTCCACGGAAGAGGAAGAAATACTGGCCCAAGACAAGGAAGAGGAAGAGGCCAGATGATCTGTTATAACTATGGCCATCTAGGTCACTTATCTAGAGATTGTACCAATCCATGTACTACCTGTAATTATTGTAAATATTTTGATCATGTTATTGAAGCATGCCCAGTGTTAGCAGCAGAAATGCAGAAAAGAAATCAAGACGTACCTAACCCAAATATTCAGTTGATCGCGGCATAGAAAAGGACTGCAGATCCAAGTATTAATGTTGTGATGTGAAGTGGCGCTGCAACAGGAAGAGATATGCAAGCAGAAGCTTTGAATTCTGGAGATTTTGAAACTAAGCAGACCCCTGCTAAAGCGGTCTGGATCAGAAAAGCTACTGGGAAGACACTTGTTTTCAATCTGGAGAAGAACAAAGAAGTCTTTGAAGAAGCACGGGACATATTCAAAGACCCAGCACCTATATCACCAAGAATCCCATTGCGAATTGAAACAGCGCATATGGAAGATATGCCAGCAGCGTATGATCAAACCAGTAACACGACATAGATATCCACTTCTGTTGCGCAGTTCCTACGGAGCTACATGAAACTATTGAAGAGCACAGACGCTATAGTAGAATTAAAAAAATTGTTAAACCAATATGAACCACGCAGTGAGACGAATACTTCCTAGAGCGCAGTTCAACACATAAAGAGCCATAAAAGAACAGGAAGAGAAATGATGCTCAGTGCGCATATAGGAGACTATGAGATGGATGATATCATCCTTGACTTAGGATCAAAGGTAAATTTATTGGATAAGTAGACATGGAATCAGATGGGAAGACCAAAATTTTCATGGTCACCCATACAGTTGAGATTGGCCAACCAACAGAAAGTCATACACTTTGGGAGATTAGCCAATATTATTGTTGATATCGATGGAGTGTGAAGTCATGCAGACTTCGAGGTTATTGAAATTGTGGATGATAGTCATCCTTATCCAGTACTATTGGGTATAGATTGGGCGATGGATAACCTCACCATAATAAACCTGAATACCAAGAAGATGATCTTTGAAGGGAAGGATATCAAGGTCACAACACCATTGGACCCTTCGCAAGGAGAAAGATATAGCGAGCCGATTCAGGAAGAATCCAGAGCACAGGATCTTGACCGTATTTACAAGATGACTGCGAACCAAGATGACTACATTAATCCTATGGTGGATGGAGCACTTAGTTGGCGATGTGACAGTTCTTGCATATCAAACTCCGGTAGGACTGGAAAATTGGCAAAGCCATATGCATGAAGTATCTGCCAGAAGATGCGCGCAGATCACAAAGTCACTGCGCTAGATTGGAACCGAAGTAAGTCCAATCCCCACTTATGATGGTTTGACTAATGTTTATTCATTTATTCAAGAATATATTGCATCAATTGCAGCTAAACATTGCATACCAGTATTAGATATAGCACTGTGCGCTACACCTACCAAATCGTGGGCTGCGCATAAGCAGACTTTGACTGCATGGGATCAGTGCAGACAAATGATGTAAATCAGATTCGCAGAGAAAATTGCGCTGACATTTGAAAGGTATAATGGATAGACAGATCCAAGGGATCACATTGAAATTTTTTCACAAGCATGGTGTTAGCACCCAAAACGACCCTCTAGGTTGTGGGAGAAGGCAAACTGGGGTAACAGCAAAACCAATTTAGACTTATCCTACTGACCCAACACAGTCTGAGAGGGATCTCTCTTAATAAAGGACTGAAAATATTCAAAAAGAAACATAGAGCCTTAATGCTCAAAATGTGCATACATGGTTCATTCAAAAGGTCATATTCTGGTGGGATGCTTGGTTTTTTAAAGTTGTTGGTTGAAAGCAGTGTGGATCTCTATTGGGTGATGGAGTCAAATTAAACAATACATGAATATCATTGACAAGTGCTTTGCAAATACATTCACACAGGGGAAAGGTAGCCACCAGCTTACAGTCAAAGAGCTTTTAGTTGGGTGATCTAGAAGAAAAAAGAAACAGTCCACCAATATAAAGCATGGAAGCATGAATTCTATATTGATTTTAGCATAAACATAATTGTGGAATACTTGGTATGATAAGAATAGATCATAAAGACTATGAATTATATTCAAATGCTACACTGAACCAAGCATGAAAAACCATTATAGAATGGATTAACAATGAAAGGAAACACAAATCACATGGGAAAAGAGAATAAACAGACTGCAAGACCGATCACACAGGAATCCCTGAAAAATGCCCACTCGGCTCTGTAAACTTTATTAACACAGTTCAAAATGCACAACACAGAGCAATATGCTATGCTCCAAAAGTTTTCAACCTTTTATCCATTCAATTACATGGGATTTATAGAAGCCCAGAGCCTCATGCTCGACCTACTCATACTAGAAAACAATTACAAGTTTGAGTGACACATCATCAGGGCATATTCACCACCTCCATTACAAGACAAAAATGGGAGAAACAGGCCTAACCGCTTTTTTACATTCACCAATACTTTCTACTAAATGAAATTTATTTCAAAAAAGACAAAAGACAGCAAGGTAACTGCTCTAGCTAGATGTTTCCACTAACCGACTCTCTTCATGAACCATGTCTTTGAATCAAAGTCATAAAAATATTACAAGTTTCTTGAAAATAAAATATTTCTATAGTCTTCAATTTGAAACAAGATTCAACAGCTAATTTGAAGTACGAAGTGTGTACTTCATCTTCCCGTATTTCTCCATGAGGGTCCACTGATCAATAGTTGGATGATAGTAACTGGCCATTTCTTTTACCATGACTCTCGTTTCAACATGATCTCTATAAGAAATCTGTGGGAGTCTTTCATTAATTGAGACCAACTTATTTAGGATCTCAAAGTCCTCTGCAATCTTCTCCATCATAATCTTCCCTGTAAGTAAAGAATTCAAACGCTAAAACTTTGCATGATCCATTCTTACATCAAACAATAATTTCTTGTAATCATTATGGGGAATCAACTGTTGACTTTCATCCCAGAAAGAGGGTAAACCTTTTTCAATCAACTTCTCATATTGCTTTTTGAACCCCCGTGACCTGTCTCTGCATTGCTCCGGCTTTAGCTTCCACATTCTCAACGTGCACATGCTTTCCTAGACTTCTCCGTGCCCATGTAATGACTGAAATTTTGTCTTTAATATCCAGGGTATGCATATCTTCATATGTCAAACTGTTCAGTAAGGTAATTGCATTCTGTGCGGTTTCTTTGGGCTTTCTATTTAGATTTTCACTGACTGCAGTATAACTTATTAGAGCATCATTGATCACTTTTTTCTTTTACTCTTATGAAATCTAAATATGGCCTAAGCCTTTCAGCTTCCTTTATGATCAAGTCCCATACCATGTGCTTGCACCCTTGCAGAGCTGCTTGTCCTCTCACTTGGTGAGCCAATTCTTTATTGGTTTCAATCAATTCTTTATACTTGCCTTGTAAGGATTTTGCTTCTTCTTCTTTTTTATCACTTTCTTCTTTCAATCTCTGAGTTTCCTCTCTTAATTATTTGATTTCAACCTCCTTTAAACTAATCTATGACATGGCCTGTAAAAGGCTATCAGCATCATTTTCATCTCCACTCGGACCTACACCTGTTTGCTGCATGCTCAAATTTGACAACTTATTCTTCAAATCTTCAATCTGACCCTTTAAGCTTATCTTTTCTTTTTCCCAACTGGCCTCTCTTTCAGCAAACTTTAATAATTCAGTTTTGTTATCATTAATTTCTATAGACAAAGCCTCCTTTTCTTGCTCTAGCCTGGTCTCTTCTGGAGCTTGAATCAGCTGTGTATTGGGAATCTTCATCTTTTTTTGTAACTTTTAAATTAGATTATCCTTTTTTCTATTAGCAATTGTTTGGTGGTTTTACCTCCACCATCACTTTCCACTAAGTCAAATTGTAATTTTTTGACTTGCTGTTGGAAAGATTTATTTTCCAATCTTTCCTGATTCAACTGACCTTCCATTTTAATCACAGTATTTTCCAACCAAGTGACTTTCACTATGGCTTCCAAAAAATCCTCATATATCACTTCTCCCATTTGCCTATGCATTTGGATCTTGTCTGGTACCGGTATTTTCTTTAAATTGAACCTCATTTCAGACACTTTGTCTTCTGTAGATATTGCCAAGTTTAAAGTGTTATCCTTTATATCTCGGTTTGTTATCAGAGAAACCTATGAATTTGATAAATTTCTGGCTTGTGGCATCAAATTAAAAAGCCTTTGGGCAGAGGCTTGTTTATTTTTCCTGTAATGTTTATACATGTCAAGCCTCCAGTGGAATTTATTTACATCGACGCTTTCCTTAACCCTTTGGAATTCATACTCTTGTATCTGAACTTCTGGAATTGCAGACTCTTATTCTTTACCTCTTTCATTGTCTGCTGAAATGACCAATTCGCCTGATGCTCCCGTCCTAAGCCTTTTGCCTCCATCTCCCTCTTCACTATCTACGTCCATAATCTCTTGCAGATCCCTTTTTCTTCTGATTTCCTGAGCCTCTGGAAACTGATCAGCCCCCATGGTTAATTATGTCAGCAACAAATCCCCTACTTGCAAATCTATGATTTCTGCCTCATCAGGTTCATAACTAAATAAATTATGTCCCTTTAACAATCCTTCTGCTTCTTGATGTTCAAAAGATTTCAAATTATTTTTATTCTTTCTTTCATATATGATATGCAAAGGATCATATTCAATTGCCACATCTTTCTTGAACTCCATAGCCTCCAACAGCTTTGTTATATTTGAAAGGGCTTCTTTGCTTTTTATGATGAATGGATCTACTCTCCAAGGGAATTTCAAATCGGAACCCTTTTTAAACTTTGAGAATTGTTCATCCTCTAGAGTCAATTTCTGTCGGATGAACTCGAGAGCGAAAACCCTTAGGGTCAAAAAAGCAAGTAGTATATAAGGTTCGTGCACAAAGTCGTACAACCTGATTGCGGTGGAATCCTTTAACAAAAAACAGTCACCCACCGCTACTTCTTGTTTCAACTGCATCAAAGACTCCATTTCCAGCAGAACTCTAGGCAACTCCTCTCCAAAAATTATTTTATACACCACAGACACAATATAATTCATGTAGTTAAACACGTTATCTTCTAAGGTGTCTGTATAGAGCACCTGTGAAAACTGCAAATATTCTATACTACTAACCATAACCATTTTCATTAATTATGTCTGAAATCTAAAATGTCTGGTATTTGAGAAATTGCTCAACTATGAGTGAATTCTCTCTGATAAAAAATCTTCAAATCTAAGGGATGGCACTGCATCATTTTCAGTCCCTGGTGAACTGACACTAGTTCTGAACAAAAGACTCAATTGAAACTCGGTCACCCATATATCCGTGTCTAGGCCTAGAAACTGAGCAGCCAAAGAAAGGACTAATTTTGTGTTTGCATTAAATAAATTTATATCTAAGGGGTAGGGGGTATTTTCGACTTCTAGGTCAGGCTTGAGACAAGTGGCTAAAAAGGCTTGTCTACTCTTGGGGGAAGACTATCTAAATGGAGAGATAACAGACTCTTCGATAAAACTCTCAGGCTTAAGCACTTGGGACTCGAGGACTCCAAAAGAACTTCTAACAACTACAGCATTTAGGGCACGAACTGTCTTGGATTTTTGGGAATTCATGATAATTCGTTGGGGTTTGGAATAGTTATAGGCACACCATGATATAAACTAGGGAAAGGGCCTGATTTCCTCAATGCAGAACAGGATGAAAGATGACCGAAAGACTCCATGTACATCTAGACCCTGCTCAAACAGAACCTTCAACCTTTTCTTAATTTCTGGTACTGGCAGCCTAACCTCTGTATCATATACGTCAAAATCCCTGTCCTCCAAGGAAACCCTAACCCTAGTACTGCTAGAGACTGGTTCTTCTTCCATATTTGAAGTAAACACATTTATTATCACTGGTGGGAACAGTTGAAAGGGCCTACTTGTCACTAGCAACCTCCGAGAGTGACCTTCTGTCGTCTTCTTTGTTCTCCACACGTCCGGAAGCTTCTGACTTTGACAAGTTCCCGAACAAATGTCAATCTTATCATGTGTGTCTTTATATATATAACCCCTTCCCTCTTAAACCTCGGTCTTCTTTGCCAACTTTCCATCTTCTACATCTGTCGATCTCTTATTCAATGATCTGAGCCGTTGGATCTGCTCTCGCTTTACTGATTTGACATCCCCTCCATATCCATCATCGGATCTTCCTTGGGCTCTAATCTCCACCATCCATTTATTAGCACTACATACCAACAAAGCGGTGTCGCATGGATTAAAAGTGGTTTTGCTTACCACTTTTCCTCTGTGCGACATAACCTAGCGTCAACACCTGTCTAGCGGTATATCCTGTCGCAACCACTACATCCTTTTATCCATTGCACATCTTCCCAACGCAACGATCCACTAGGACCATCGATCCTTTCCTACTTTGCATCCATGGTGGAGACATGCCATATGTTTAATCTTCCAACGCCTCTCGCTAGTGAGGTCCCCATTGCATATCTCTCGCGCAGCTTCAACTCTCATCGCCGTTGATTCCCTTCTACCTTGCAATCTGGTCCCTTGATCTATGTAACTTACCCAGCGGATAACAACTCCTCGTCCCGGACCGTCGGATCTTCAATCATGAATATCCACCGCTGAGCTTAGCGCCAAAGTGGTGTCACATGGCTTAAAAGAGTTTATGCCTACCACTTTTCCTCCTTGCGATGCTATCAGTATGTGACCCGAATCTTTCGGTTTTTCTCATCGCAACCACCCGTGCCCCTTTTACTCTGCGCAGTTTGGCCATGCAACGATCAATGAGAGTCATTGATCTCTCTTGCGCGCATAATCAACGGAACAACCTGCTCAATGGTTAGTCTTCATAATAATTTGGCTTCAAACTATAGTCTTTGGCACATTTTTTATCATTTTAATTGCATTTTAACACTTTCTTTCGAAATTCCTTCAAGTTCTCTTATATTTAACAGTTCCCCATCAACGTTTCTTCTACCTTAGCACCTAGCCATGAAAAATAGAGCGAATTTAAGCCTTTCTTCAAGAAGTTTCTCAATATCTCCATCTGTTTCACCTTATTTCTTATGCTGGAAAACTAGGTGCTAACAATTGGCTCCAACTAGGGTTGTTATCCTCCCCATGAGGCAACAAAGAATCTCCGGCAAACCGGTGCCTAATCCATTGGGCGGCTCCCGCAAGAAAATATTGCTTGTAGAACAAAGACCTCACCTTCTGCCCTGTTGGGACTATTCTGAACGTATGGACATGTGAAAAACAACGGCGACCTCTCGCAGCTTGCAGGGCCTTCACCTCGGGTTTCAGCTCTTCGGTACACCGCCAATCTTTTATTTACAACTATAAAACACCACTCACACATATATACAAACTATGGTACAGAGGTTTACCTTTCACTTATCAAGACAGGTAATGCTTCAGAAACCTCCCATTGACTGGACCTCCTATCCAGGGAGATCCATCTAGGATGAAAGAGTTCACCCCTCAGTTTGCTACAATAACATAAGGCCCCATCCACATATGGTCAAATTTTCCATCTTTATCTTCCCTGGGAGCATCCCATTTCATAACCAAATCGTTAACCTGAAATTTATCTTATGTGGCTTTCCTGTCAAAAGCACTCTTCACCTTCTCCTGGTGCCCCTGAACTTTGTCATAAGCCCTACTTCTCAGCTCATTTAATTCAACTATTTGATTCACCCTTCTCTGCATGTGATTTGTCTCTTCTTCCATTTCCTGCAGCAGCCTTATGACTGGTAACCCTAGGGATACTGGGAATACCAGTTCAGCTCCATATACCAATTGAAAGGGTGACATTCCAATGGCTCTCTTTGTACTGATTCTATCAGCCCACAGAGCATATTTTAATTTTGTGTGCCAAGCTCTCTTATTCTCCTCCAACAAATTTTTGATGATCCTTACCAGGCTTTTGTTAGAAGACTCTGCTAGTCCATTCTCCTGTGGGTAGTATGTTGTGGAGTGGTTTATACTGATATGGTACTTGTGACAGAAGTTTGTCATCTTTTTGGACTTGAAGGCGGTAGCATTATCAGTTACAATCCTCTTGGGACTGCCAAATCTGGACAGGATGTTATCTTCCAGGAAATCCATGATGACACCCTCAGTTGCGCTCCTGGTGGGGATGGCTTCAATCCATTTGGTGAAGTAATCAGTAGATGTTAAAATCCATCTATGTTGTCCAGAGGAGTTAGGATTTATTTCTCCGATAAAATCCATCCCCCATTGCTGGAAAGGCACCTCTACTATGATTGGATGAAGGGGAAGTGAGACAACCTTCCTTTTACCTTCAAAGATCTGGCACTGGTGACAGGTAACAGTCTCCTTATACACATCAGCAAACATGGTAGGCTATTAAAACCCCACCCTCAAGATCTTATTGACTGTCACTTTCCAAGAATGATGCCCACCACAATCTCCTTTGTGGAACTCCTTTTTGGTATGTTGAGCTTCATCTTCTAATAAGCAGTTCAGCAGCACACCCCCCTGGGTCCTTCCAATACAAAAACTGATTCATAATACAAAATTTGGCAGCTTTCAGCTTCACAGACCTGGCCCTGGGTTTTCTCAATCCTGCAGGAGCTTGCAAATTCTGTAATGTATAAATAATGTCTGCATACCAGGGGGATGCAGAGAATTCTGGCCTTACCTGCATTCCTGTGTCCACTTGATTTGGATAGTCTTCTAAGAAATTCAGCTGTAAAGAATCACAGTTAGCTTTAGTCATCAACTTTTCCAAACCCTGCCCCTTGATTAGCTAGGTGGGCTTTATTTCCAGGTCATACTCCAGTAGCACAACAATCCACTTGGCCCTTCTCCCTTCGGGATCTGCTTGGGTGAGGATACTTTTTACATCATTGTTTGGGACATGGGCAATAATGTGTGAATGGAGGATGTAGACCCTGAAATCCTTCAATGACTTTATCAGGGCGTATGCATGTTTCCCCATGATATCATACTTTAGCTCTTCGTCTCTCAACACTCCTGCAACAACACTCCTTCCACCATATGTCTGGGAATTCTTTTGCAACAACACTCCTGCCACCATATGTTCAGATGCATAGGAAAAAATTAGGAAATCCTTGGAAAAATCTAGGCTTGCTAATACTGGGGCCTCGGTGATAGCTTTCTTAATGCCCTTGAATGAATCCCTGGCTTCTTGAGTCCATTTTATTTGATTTTCTTTTTTCAACATGTTGGTGATACTTCTCTTTATCTCTGCAAAACTTGGAATAAACCTCCTTAGGAAACCCACTTGCCCAATGAAGGACTGCACTTCTTTCTTACTTCTTGGCTCCCCAACTTTCTGAATAGCACTAACCCTCTCAGGGTCAATCCTGATACCTTCTTTAGAAATGATGTGTCCTAGGAGATTGGCCTCTTCCAATGCAAAATGGGACTTTTTTGGTTAAGAGAGATACCATATTTCCTACATTTGATGAAAACCCTTTCCAAATGCTTAAGGTGTTCTTCGTCAGACTTGGAGTATACTGTTATATCATCCATGTACACCACCACAAACTTGTCATTTTCCTCAGCAAATGTTATGTCCATTGCACATTGGAAAGTGGCCCCAGCATTCATTAGCCCAAACGGCATCTTTGCATACATGAAGGTGCCCCAAGGTGTGGTGAAAGCAGTCTTTTCTTGATCGTCGGGGCATACTTTGATTTGATTGTATCCTGAAAAACCATCCATGGTAGAGATCCTCTCTGCACCTACCACTTTCTATAAAATATGTTCCATATTAGGCAAGGGGTAGTTATCTTTCAATGACACTCTGGTCAGGTTCCTGAAGTCTATGCAGATCCTTATCTCTCCATTCTTCTTCCTAACAGGAACTAGATTGGCTACCCACTTGGAAAATTTCAGGGTGACAATGATTTTGGCATTGAAAAGCTTCATGACTTCCTTTTCTATTACAGATAGTAACATAGGGTTGATCCTTCTCAGCTTCTGCCTGAAAGGTTTCTCCCCAGGATTGAGTGGAATCAAATGCTGTATAATGGAGGTGTCATACCTTTCAGGTCTTCATAGCTCCAAGCGAATGCCTCAGAATTATTCTTCATTAAATTCACATACTGCTCCTTCTTTTTATCAGGAAATTTCTTAGACAACTTCACAAAGTGAGGCTCTTCCTTCGTGCCCAGGTTCTGATCTTCTACAGCGTCGTTAGCAGGTTCGACTTTTGGGTTTTTAACCACATCATTTTGGTCAAACAGCTTCTCCAAAGGTATCAGGCCTTTGGGGATATGATTGCTATTTAATTGGATAATGTCTTTACCCCCCATCATGTTTTTCCATTTCTTACCCCCAACTTCCTCACCTTCGGCCTTCTCTTTGTCGTATTGGAGACATTCCACATTCTCATCCTCAGCCTCAATTTGGGTGTTGGAAAACTCATCAGACAATTCCATAAATATTCTTATCTGCAGGTCATCATCAAACACCTGCCAGTATTTGGAATTGTCTGGGATTTATGGCCTGTTCACTACCTCCACCTCATACTTAGTCTGAGAATAGATTGGAGTTTTAAAACCCCCAGCTGTAGTGGCTAAAGAATCTGCCACCTGATTTTCTATCCTAGGTATCACGGTGATCTTGTGCTCTGAGAAGTAGTTACCAAACATATCCCATACTTCATTTCTATAGGCCCTCATCCTAGGATGCTTCGTTTGATAGCTATCATTTACTTGGTTTATTACCAACTCTGAGTCTCCAAACACATGTATCCTTTTGGCTCCCAAATCTTTCAAAGCCTGTAAGCCCAATAATAAAGCTTCATATTCTACCACATTGTTGGTACATTCAAAAGTTAATTTGTATGACAGGGCCTTAAATTCAAGGTCGGGAGGGATAATCCAGACTCCTGCCCCTGCTCCATTTTTGCTCAAAGACCCATCAAAATACATCTTCCACGATCCTTCTTCATTTTTCTTCCTTTCTAGGGCCTCGTGCCTCGCTGCAAACTCCTTGTCCCCCACCACTTCCAGGTGTATAGGGACCTTAAGATCTACTCTAGGTCCATCATTAAAGAAAATAGATGAGCCTAAATCTATATCAACAGAATAGATGGGATGATTCTCAGGCTTGTCTGGACTGCTGACCATATAAGACAATCTTTTCTCCCTGTACAGTCTCATGTTTCCTCCAAACAGTGGGATGGTGGCATAGGATAAATCTAGCTGCATGTTCCCTCTCAGCTTCGATGCCCAGGATCTGGACAGTAGCATGCCAAATTTTGAAGGGATGTCAGCCACAACTACGTCCATCATGACACTTTTTGTTGGGAGCTGTGTCAATGTCACTACCATGTCTTTTATCAATCCCGATTACTTGACCCTCTTGGAGTCAAAAGAATAGAGATCTTTGTAGGGCCTGGTAATTTCTATACCCAATTTTTCCACCACTGATTTGGGCATTAAATTGTGAGAGGCACCAGAGTCTATTAGTGCATTGTGTAGAGTCATGTCATGAACATTCAAACTCAAATAGAATGGGGGGACCTCCTCATCATCTTCTTCTTCCTCAAGCTTGTGCCCAAAAACAATTGTTGGAGCATCATCATTTACTTCCAAAATATCCTCCTGACACTCATCCTGACCACTAACCATTTTGGTGATCTGCTCCCTATATTCATTGTTCTTTAACCACTCATTGAAAAGGATAGATATCTTTACCTTTGATAGCTCAGTCTTCAGACTGGAAGATGATACTGCTTTACACAGGTCTGCATGCTCGGGTTTCCTAGGATCCTTTGGTTGTTGCTCCCTGCTCTCTGAATTCCTATGTGCAACGATTTTTGGTTGCTTTTCTTTTGGATTCTCTGGGCCTTTTGGTACAGCAGCTTCTGGCGGCTTCTCTTTCTGCTTATCAGGGTTCTGTTGGCCATTGGAGGACTGATTCAGACTAGGCTTTCCCTTGGTCGCATTAACATCTCTATTCCTCAGCTTCAATTTCCTTTGGAAGTCATACACCGCATTTTGATAACCCATCTAATACTGCTCTAAGTCCAACTTTGGATTTGAAGTGGAAGCCCCTTTGGTGAAAAAATCATGCTCCCTTTCAGTCATATATATATCATGATCGAGAGTGTCAAATAGATGGATCTACTCATTCATTGGGTCTTTTGGTCCTTCCTCATCCACCATATTTTCATGGAAAGGAGGTCTTATTTGTTGGTCATCAGGGTTCCTCTAATTTCTTTGAGGAAGTGGTCTTCTGAAATTTGGATTCCTCACCTGATTTTCAGGCTGCTCTCTATTAGGAGGCTTGTTATCAATGGCCAACCTATCCATTAATTTTTCCATGGTCTTCATCATCATTTCTAACTTCACATCATTAGCAGAGGAGGAGGCGGAAGTGGAGGTATGGATTTCTATTTTCTTCTTCTCTACTTCTGTTTTGCCTTTCAACTTTCCTGAAGCCATCATGTTTGCTTCCACTTCTATGGCATCTTTTAACATAGCAAGAAGGGAAGATGATTTCCTTTCTCTCAGCATGCATGAAAAATATCCCTCAAAAGCATCTGCATAATGGAGCTTTGCAGCGCCTACTGAGGGTCGTAAATCATCTAGGATAGAATTGTATGCCTTCATGAACCTAGCAGAAAACTTGTGGACGGACTCAAAGTTCCCTTTCTTTAAATGTTTATACTGGGACAGAACTAGTGAGGGACTCCTTGTCATTTCCCACCTCTCTAAGAACAATGCCTTAAAGGCTGCAAAATCAAGGATAGAAGCATCTGGAAGCTGCCTGAACCATTTCTTAGGTTCTCCAAACAAGCTCTGGGAAAACAACCTCATCTTTGCATCATCATAATCCACTTCCTCTAAATCAGCAAAATCTTCAAATTTGTCTACATGCTGCTTGGCTGAAAATTCTCCTTCTCCATCATAAGATACGATCCTCTGGGAATAGTTTTGAGGGGAGGCATGCAAAACAGCTGGTAGGTCTAATGGTGCGAATCTAGCAGCCATAGGTATAGGTGGATTTTGTGCAAGGGGTGAGATATTCTATAGAATATTCTGAGCAAGGCTATTTCCAAGGTTTAGGATATGGGGTTGAGGGATCTGGAAACAAGGCTTAGTTTTTCAACTTTGGCAATATTCTGCATTTCACACCATACGGGATCTAAGAGATATGACTCAAGGGTATTCAAACTTTCTTCACCTAGGTTTAGATATGATTCGTACTTTGTCCTTAGCAAAGGCCTCCCAATGCCTATCTTTATATCTAAATCATGAAAAACAGATGGTTCTTCTTTAGACACAACTCTTTCAATGTTAGAAGTACTAGCCTTATCTTTTCCAGTCCTATGCCTAAGCAAAATTTCAGGATTATCCACCCCTAGTAGAATTTTCAAAAAAGGGTTACCTCGGGTATGGATCTTGCTGGGGGCCAGGATGCCCTTCAAAACTTCTTTAGAAATGGAATTTGGCTCGTTGGTCTCCCCAGTGGAGTCTCCCTTGAATACAAATCTCAAGGAGTGGAGTCACCAAGGCAAAAACACACAACCTTCTCGAAAATCTGGAAACCTCTATTTTCCCACAGGGATTTCTCCTTCCTTTGAAACTCGGACTTCTTTATCGTTCTCGTAGGGATGATAGAACACTCGTTCCCCGACAACGGCGCCAATTTGTTAGCACCCAAAATGACCCTCTAGGTTGTGGGAGAAGTCAAACTGGGGTAACAGCAAAACCAATTTAGACTTATGCTACTGACCCGGCACGATCTGAGAGGGATCTCTCTTAATAAAGGACTGAAAATATTCAAAAAGAAACGTAGAGCCTTAATGCTCAAAATGTGCATACATGGTTCATTCAGAAGGTCATATTTCTGGTGGGATGCTTGGTTTTTTAAAGTTGTTGGTTGAAAGCAGTGTGGATCTCTATTGGGTGATGGAGTCAAATTAAACAATACATGAATATCATTGACAAGTGCTTTGCAAATACATTCACACAGGGGCAAGGTAGCCACCAGCTTACAGTCAAAGAGCTTTTAGTTGGGTGATCTAGAAGAAAAATGAAACAGTCCACCAATATAAAGCATGGAAGCATGAATTCTATATTGATTTTAGCATAAACATAATTGTGGAATACTTGGTATGATAAGAATAGAGCATAAAGACTATGAATTCTATTCCAATGCTACATTGAACCAAGCATGAAAAAGCATTACAGAATGGATTAACAATGAAAGGAAACACAAATCACATGGGAAAAGAGAATAAACAGACTGCAAGACCGATCACACAGGAATCCCTGAAAAATGCCCACTCGGCTCTGTCAACTTTATTAACACAGTTGAAAATGCACAACACAGAGAAATATGCTATGCTCCAAAAGTTTTCAACCTTTTCTCCATTCAATTGCATGGGATTTATAGAGGCCCAGAGCCTCATGCTCGACCTACTCATACCAGAAAACAGTTACAAGTTTGAGTGACACATCATCAAGGCATATTCGCCACCTCCATTACAAGACAAAAATGGGAGAAACGGGCCTAACCGCTTTTTTACATTCACCAATACTTTCTACTAAATGACATTTATTTCAAAAAAGACAAAAGACAGCAAGGTAACTGCTCTAGCTAGATGTTTCCACTAACCGACTCTCTTCATGAACCATGTCTTTGAATCAAAGTCATAAAAATATTACAAGTTTCTTGAAAATAAAATATTTCTGCAGTCTTCAATTTGAAACAATATTCAACAGCTAATTTGAAGTACAAAGTGTGTACTTCATCTTCCCGTATTTCTCCACGAGGGTCCACTGATCAATAGTTGGATGATAGTAACTGGCCATTTCTTTTACCATGACTCTCATTTCAACATGATCTCTATAAGAAATCTGTGGGAGTCTTTCATTAATTGAGACCAACTTATTTAGGATCTCAAAGTCCTCTGCAATCTTCTCCATCAAAATCTTCCCTATAAGTAAAGAATTCAAATGCTGAAACTTTGCATGATCCATTCTTACATCGAACAATAATTTCTTGTAATCATTCTGTGGAATCAACTGCTGACTTTCATCCCAGAAAGAGGGTAAACCTTTTTCGATCAACTTCTCATATTGCTTTTTGAACCCCGCGAACTATCTCTGCATTGCTCCGGCTTTAGCTTCCACATTCTCAACATGCACATGCTTTCCTAGACTTCTCCGTGCCCATGTAATGACTGCAATTCTATCTTTAATATCCAGGGTATGCATATCTTCATATGTCAAACTGTTCAGAAAGGTAATTGCATTCTGTGCAGTTTCTTTGGGATTTCTATTTAGATTTTCTCTGACTGCAGTACAACTTGTTAGAGCATCATTGATCACTTTTTCTTTTTGTAATATCCATAGTTGGATATTCTCAATAAACTTGGAATGAATCCATAATTTCTTAAATAACTTACATATCCGTAGATATAAAAAATGATATATAAATTTATAGATTAATGAGATGATAATTATACAATTGTTGGCCCGCTTTTATAGTAGCTTGGGCATTGCTTATTTGAGGAGACGCATCCTCTCATTAATGATTACTCCTACTTATTATTAATAATTATGTATTATTAATTATTTGTTACA
Organism: Larix kaempferi; assembly: GCA_027924585.1. NCBI lineage: Eukaryota > Viridiplantae > Streptophyta > Pinopsida > Pinales > Pinaceae > Larix > Larix kaempferi. The sequence continues at coordinate 1,926,881 of BSBM01000579.1, read as the reverse complement.
TTGCCTTCCCCTTAAGGGAAGCTTTGTCCTCAAAGCTTATTGAACCATCATCTCTAGATATTTTTTTGTATTTGCGATACTTGATGAAATGGGGCGATACGAGTTACGAATTCCAAAGAAGAACTGTCACATCGTCTCTGATGTGGTCAATCCGAGATCTATTATTATCGGAGCTATTTGATCGCTTTGTGAGATGGGTCTTCTCGTTTGTTTAGTATTTTGATTTGATGTTCTTACTTGTCTTGCAACATGACTCTTCTCTGTATGTTCATTTTGACCCTTTCGTTGGTCAAAATGACGTTTATAATTGGGGTGTCGATAAAGAGTTTTTGTTGTTTGTTCTTCTGCTGGATTGACTTCTTTTTTATTTGTATTGAAGACTGGATTTGTATTTGCTTCTTTTTTCTCAACATAGATTTTTTAGTCCAAAGGCTTTGATGTCCTCTTTTGACTTTGCTCCAACTTATTGTGTAACGAGTCTTTTTCCTTTTTAAGATTTCGGGTCATTTCTTCTTGCGCTTTCTTATCATCTTTAAGCTTCTGAATTTGATCGATTAGATCTTGTTTGTGCTTCTTGAGGTGACCATTTTCGTCAATGTTTTCTAATAGTTTCTTCTTAAGATCTCTATTCTCCTCTTCTAGCTTTTGATTCTGTTGTGCTTTATCCTTTGTCTTTTTTATTTGAAGAAGCAATTTCTAATTATGATCTCTTAAACGAGAGATCTCTTCTTCTTTATCTGTGACGATTTTGTCGAATTCTGATTACATCTTTTGATTTTCTTGCGAAATGACCATGGCGATATCCTTGAAGTCTTTCAATGCCACGATTTTGGAATCTAACTTCATTCTAACATCTTGTAGTGTGACTTGCTTCTTCTTATATGAAAACGTTATAAACTTTTTCTTCATATTTAAGATAATTGTCTCCAATGTTTCCATCCAAGATAAGCCAAGAATGATGTCAACTTCATTTAGGTAAATAGTTGTAACATTGAATTGGGATGTGAACTTATATTCATCAATTTCTAGTTGTAAGTCCCTAATTGCATATTGCTTCTCACCCCATTTATCTTTCTTTTCGATTATACTTAGTTCTTGGACGAATAATTGATTTGCCAAGGTGACATTAATGTGATTTTCCTCGATGGTTGGGAAAATAGCAATGCTAATAGGATTTCTTTGAATAATCCCTTCAAGTTTTAGTATGTCAACGGCTACCTTTTAGCGGGTCTTCTGGAATCTTCCTCTTTTGTCACTTTGAGACTCCATTTTTTCTTCCTTTAACTTGATTTCTTTTTCGACTTGGTCTTCTTTTGACTTTGATTTTTTTGTCCAGTCTTCTTTTGACTTTGGTCTTCTTCTTCTTTTTTTGACTTTTTTTATTTTAAAGTAATTATTATTTTAATAAAATAATTATTATTATTTCTTTTTTTTTCTTTTTTTTTAATTATTCTTTTGTTTCCCAATAGTTATTATTAAAATAATAACAATGTCTATAATATATGTTATTATAAATAATAACAATATAAAAAAAATGGGATTGAGTAATTTATAATAATAAATGTTATTATTATAAATTAATATAATAGTTTAGAAAATTAGAATTTTAATAAAAATCTAATATTAATATAATAATGTGAATATTATTATTTAATATTGAATCTTATTAAAATATAGGGTTTTGTATGTGGAGTGAGCTGCGAAGAGGTAGGGTGATGGGGGAGTTGGCGCAAAAGGAGTGGTTGTTGAAGGGAGAGGTGGACGCAGGCCGGAAGAGTGGCGACGACGGACTGCGCTGGAGGAAGGCTGATGAAAGAGGGGAGGGATAACGCACCATGGAAGGTTGCGATGATGGCAGCGTAGAGGAGGGGGATGGAAGGAAGAGTGGGAGGAGCAGGGCCCGAGGTGGATGGAAGCAAGGGTAGCAGACGGGGAGGTGAGCTAGTGGAAGCAAAGGGGAGTGGAGGACGTGTTGCAGAATGGACTCAACAGCGAGGAGAGGTGGAAAGGCAGGAGAGCGAGGGCTATACGCACGGTGGTGAGGTGGAAGAGGGGGTGGGAAATGGCAGATGTGGGGAGGGAGAGAAGACAGGGATGGAGGATGATGGAATGCAGTGGCGGAGTGGTCATGTGGTGGAGGTGACTTCGATGGAGTGCAAAGGTGGAGGACGGGGGAAGGAAGGAGGAGGAGGGGTGGTGCACAAGAGAGCCGCGTGGGCAGGTGATGATGGGATGGAGGATGGAGCGACGGAGAAGGTGGAGGTGACGGAGTGGAATGCAGGTGGAGTGGAGCAGCATAAGGATGATGTGAGATAGAAGGGGGGAGTAGAAAGGGGGAGGATTGTTAGTAGGAAGGAATGGGAGGCATGCGAGTGGGTGGAAGAAGGAGGGATGCAGGGATCAGAGAATGCGGAAGGGAGATGGGGTTGGACGGAGCCGAAATGCGGAAGGGAGATGGGGGTGTAGTGTGAGAGCTTTGCGGAGGTGGAGAAGGAGTGCTGCGGAAGCACTGGATGGGGATGCTATGGAATTGAGGAAGCAAGGGAGTGTTGTGGCCAAGGGCCTTTTTCGGTCAAAAACTGGAATCTTTGGAAACTCTGAAGTGAGGGCTACCAGTCGGATCAGAGTTGGCTCTAATACCAATGTAATATCCATAGTTGGATATTCTCAATAAAATTGGAATGAATCCATAATTTCTGAAATAACCCACATATTTGTTGATATAAAAAATGATATATAAATTTATAGATTAATGAGATGATAATTATACAATTGTTGGCATGCTTTTATAGTAGCTTGGGCATTGCTTATTTGAGGAGATGCATCCTCTCATTAACTATTACTCCTACTTATTATTAATAATTATGTGTTATTAATTATTTGTTAAACTTTTACTCTTATGAAATTCAAATATGGCCTAATCCTCTTAGCTTCCCTAATGATCAGGTTCCATACCATGTGTTTGCACCCTTGCAGAGCTGCTTGTCCTCTCACTTGGTGAGCCAATTTTTTATTGGTTTCAATCAATTCTTTATATTTGCCTTGTAAGGATTTTGCTTCTTCTTCTTTTTTATCACCTTCTTCTTTCAATCTCTGAGTTTCCTCTCTTAATTCTTTGATTTCAACCTCCTTTAAACTAATCTGTGACATAGCCTGTAAAAGGCTATCAACATCATTTTCATCTCCACTCGGACCTGCACCTGTTTGCTACACGCTCAAATTTGACAACTTATTCTTCAAATCTTCAATATGACCCTTTAAGCTTATCTTTTCTTTTTCCCAACTGGCCTCTCTTTCAACAAACTTTAATAATTCAGCTTTGCTATCATTAATTTCTCTAGACAAAGCCTCCTTTTTTTGCTCTAGCCTGGTCTCTTCTGGAGCTTGAATCAGCTGTGTATTGGGAATCTTAATCTTTTTCTGTAACTTTTGAATTAGATTATCCTTTTATATTAGCAATTGTTTGGCGGTTTTACCTCCACCATCACTTTCCACTAAGTCAAATTGTAATTTTTTGACTTGTTGCTCGAAAGCTTTATTTTCCAATCTTTCCTGATTCAACTGACCTTCCATTTTAAGCACGGTATTTTCCAACCTAGTGACTTTCACTGTGGCTTCCACAAAATCCTCATATATCACTTCTCCCATTTGCCTATGCATTTGGATCTTGTCTGGTACCGGTATTTTCTTTAAATTGAACCTCATTTCGGTCACTTTGTCTTCTGTAGATATTGCCAAGTTTAAAGTGTTATCCTTTATATCTCGGCTTGTTATCAGAGAAACCTCTGAATTTGATAAATTTATGGCTTGTGGCATCAAATTAAAAATCCTTTGGGCAGGGGCTTATTTATTTTGCCCGTATTGTTTATACATGTCGAGCCTCGAGTGGAATTTATTTACATCGTCGCATTCCTTAACCATTTGGAATTCATACTCCTGTATCTGAACTTCTAGAATTACAAACTCTTCTTCTTTACCTCTTGCACTGTCTGTCGAAATGACCAATTCGCATAATGCTCCCGTCTTGATCCTTTTGCCTCCATCTCCCTCTTCACTATCTGCGTCCATAATCTCCTGCAGATCCCTTTTTCTTTCGATTTCCTAAGCCTCTGGAAACTGATCGGCCCCCATGGTTAATTATGTCAGCAACAAATCCCCTACTTGCAAATCTATGATTTTCTGCCTCATCAGGTTCATAACAAAATAAATTCCATCCCTTTAACAATCCTTCTACTTCTTGATGTTCAAAATATTTCAGATTATTTTTCTTCTTTCTTTCAGATATGATATGCAAAGGATCATATTCAATTGCCACATCTTTCTTGAACTCCATAGCCTCCAACAGCTTTGTTATATCTGAAAGGGCTTCTTTGCTTTTTATAATGAAGGGACCTACTCTCTAAGGGTATTTCAAATCAGAACCCTTTTTAAACTTTGAGAATTTTTCATCATCTAGAGTCAATTTCTGTCGGATGAACTTGAGAGCGAAAACCCTTAGGGTCAAAAAAGCAGGTAGTATATCAGGTTCATGCACAAATCCATACAACCTGATCGCAGTGGAATCCTTTAACAAAAACTGGTCAGCCTTCGCTACTTCCTGTTTCAACTGCATCAAAGACTCCATTTCTATCAGAACTCTAGGCAACTCCTCTCCAAAAATTACTTTATACACCGCAGACACAATATAATTCATGTAGTTAAACACGTTATCTTCTAAGGTGTCTGTATAGAGCACCTGTGAAAACTGCAAATATTCTATACTACTAGCCATAACCATTTTCATTAATGGTGTCTGAAATCTAAAATGTCTAGCATTTGAGAAATTGCTCAACTATGAGTGAATTCTCTCTGATAAAAAATCTTCAAATCTAAGGGACGGCACTGCATCATTTTCAGTCCCTAGTGAACTGACACTAGTTCTGAACAAAAGACTCAATTGAAACTCGGTCACCCATATATCTGTGTCCAGGCCTAGAAACTGAGCAACCAAAGAAAGGACTAATTGTGTGTTTTCATTAAAGAAATTTATATCTAAGGGATAGGGGGTATTTTCGACTTCTAGGTCAGGCTTGAGACAAGTGGCTAAAAAGGCTTGTCTACTCTCGGGGGAAGACTATCTAAATGTAGAGATAATAGACTCTTCAGTAAAACTCTTAGGCTCAGGCACTTGGGACTCGAGGACTCCAAAAGAACTTCTAACAATTTTAGAATTTAGGGCACAAACCGTCTTGGATTTTTGGGAATTCATGATAATTCGTTGGGGTTTGGAATAGTTATAGGCACACCATGATATAAACTCGGGAAAGGGCATGATTTCCTCAATGCAGAACAGGATGAAAGACGACCGAAAGACTCCATGTACATCTAGACCCTGCTCAAACAGAACCTTCAACCTTTTCTTAATTTCTGGTACTAGCAGCCTAACCTTTGTATCATATACGTCAAAATCCTTGTCCTCCAAGGAAACCCTAACCCTAGTACTGCTAGAGACTGGTTCTTCTTCCATATTTGCAGTAAACACGTTTATTATCACTGGTGGGAACAGTTGAAAGGGCCTACCTATCGCTAGCAATCTCCGAGAGTGACTTTCTGTTGTATTCTTTGTTCTCCACACGTCCGTAAGCTTCTGACTTCGACAAGTTCCCGAGCAAATGTCAACCTTATCATGTGCGTATTTATATATATAACCCCTTCCCTCTTAAACCTCGGTCTTCTTTTCCAGCTGTCCATCTTCTGCATCCATCGATCTCTTATGCAATGATCTGAGTCATTGAATCTGCTCTCACTTTACTGATTTGACATCCCCTCCATATCCACCATCGGATCTTCCTTGGGCTCTGATCTCCACCATCCATTTATTAGCACTACATACCAACAAAGCGGTGTCATTGTTGGGCCCAAGTTGGGACAAAGTTTTGGTAACACTTTTGATAAGTAGGAGTAATTTTGTCTAAGTGTTGAGGGTGTTGCGAAGTTGTGCGCAGCATCCAAGTTTTGACCATGCTGCGAAGTGGTGCACTACATCCAATTTTTGGAAGTACCGCAAAGACCAGCGCTGCGAGGAAGCAGTGCTGCGAAGCAGTCAGGCCACGTGGAGCCAGCAAAGCAGAGTGCTGGAGAAGGATCAGGTACAAGTATCGGATGGACCAATAGTGGTCTAATTTTGGAAAGATGCTCCAGGAGTGCCGAGCGGCGGGCACGAGCAAATCAGGAAGGCAGCCAATGCATGAGTTGGTTAAGGAAAGGACAGCTCAGGGAAAGCGATGGCTTGGCATGCCTAGTGGGCGAGACCATTAGAGATGAATGGTTCAGTGAAAGTGACCTGTTGGCACACGTGCGACAGGAAATCCAATAGCGACAGAATGAAGACGTGGAGAACTGCCATGATGAAGCAGACGCTACCAAATGCCAGCAAGCCAGTTTAGGGAAACCGGCACAGTTTTGTAAACCCTAAGGGTTTTGGGTTTAGGTCTTCGACATTGTAAAGACATGACCTTCGGGCATGGGCTATTTGAGAAGACAATTTTGTATGGGATGGGGTTACTTTTTTGTCGTGGTTACTTTTGTTGTTACATTTTTTGGTTCTGGATGTTGTATTGTAAAATCTCTTTTGAGTTGAGAAGATTGTAAATGCTCTGCAGTTGTGTGCGCAGAGACCTATATGAGAGGAAGGAGAGTCTGCAGCTGAGTGCACAGACTAAGAATGGTTGTCCCCATGCCTTTTAAAGATATATATTACCAACCTTTCTTGTGGATGTAGCTTCCCATTTAGGGGAGTGAACCACGTTAAATATTGTGCTGTACGTTTGTGTTTTGTGGATAAATGACTATCTGTATTTTCTGTAAATGAATGTCTAAATGTTTCCTTACATGCTGTTATGAGAGAACTGTCGTATGCATTTGCCATCAGAAGAAGTATGGAGATGATATGTTAAGTTCTGCATGAATAGATGAATGGTGAACATTTAGCTTATGTTTAAGAATAGTGAGTCAGTTAATTGGTTAAGTGTTAAGAGATCACTTAAGTACTTCCCTATGCGCAATAGAACAAATGCATAACAGTTAGATGGACAATCGACTGAGTAGTGGAATGAGTGGATGAGTGATACTCAATTCAGAGCCTTAAGCATTTTCAAGGTAGTCGAGTATAAAGTTGAACTGCATAGTTCGCAGTTTCAGTAGAATTCCCGCGGTAGAAGAACATAGTGGTGCAAACCGCAGCGTTGTCCATCGCTGCGCAGTCCCCCCTTGCAACGCATACCCCCTGTTGCGCTGCACAATACGTCTGTCCAAGCAACTTGTCACTTACTGTGGAAACCTGATTCCGCAGTACCCCATAGATACACCTCGGGTGAGACCTCAACCTGCTCGCAGGTTGTTGCTGAAAGGGCCGGTGCGAAGGGGTTTTGTTGGTCAAAGGGAAACCATGAAGAACCTGGGTCTTATAGAAAACCTCTGGGTCAGTTATAGCCAACAAATGGTTCCGTTTCCGCGCTAGAATATGTGATGAGTTGCAACTGTAATGAGTGACGAAGAATACCAGTTCCTGGAAGGCTCTGACAACTGGCATCCTGAAAAGACAGAAATCCAAGCTTGGTGGGACAAGACCATAAGAGACTTTGCAAGGCAAGAGAATAGACATCCGTGTCTATGTGACACACAGTGGTCAGATAGATATCTGTGGAAAGATATTCACGAGATATTCTGGGCATCATTTCCAAACGAGCTGCACGCATGGATCTGGCGGCTCGCAGAAAAGAAAACCTGTTTTCAAGGAGGAGTTCCTACAGAGTGGACTCCTGAGCTCATAGCATAGATCAAAGCAATAGACATCCCGTTGACACGCGCAGTTGATTTTTGGGTTGATCATATGCTAGAAGGCTTCGTAACACAGTTTGCTGTAGACACACTCAAATCCTACATCCAAGCAGAAGCATACTTTTTCGGAGGATTCCAAGGTAAGTTGCTGAACAATCTCAGTCTACACATTAAGATGCTATTAGCTGAGAAAGGTGTTTTGAGAATGCAGTAATATTCTTAAGTTTGTCATGGTAAACAGTATATATAGTGATTTTGACGAAGATACCCATAATCTTAGAAGTGGTAAGAGGTATAAATTTAATAAGAACCTTGGAGGCCCTGGACTCCACATAGATACCGAGATTCCTTATGACCTTGACAACGAAGCCGCACCACCATTTACCCCTGAGAACCCACCGATTGCAGAGACCGCACCACCTTTATCTCAAAACCCACCCGCTACGTAGCCCACCCCGTAGAATACTCAGCCCAGTACGTCTATCTCGATAAGCCCATTTGTTTTCACTACACAGAGCCCTTTACAGCAGCCGCGCACTAATCTGGGTGCCCCACCACCTAATAGGACAATGGAAAACACAGATATGAAACTCCCGATATTCAAAGGAACTGGCCTAGAAGACCCTAACCAGCATTGGTTCCTTTGTGAAGCCGTCTGGAGTGTAAGACAAATCCAGGATGATGCCGTGAAGAGAGCACAGCTCATCACCACTTTTAGGGACAGAGCTTTACATTGGTTCATGAAGTACTCTAACACACAGCCGAGAACCCTTGTAGAAATTAAAGCTGCGCTTGTGGCAGAATTTAAGAAACCCAAATATGAATCTTAGTGTATAACCGAGTTGAAAGAAATAAAGCAGAAACCGACTGAAATGGTTTGAGAGTTTGATCAAAAGTTCAAGACCCTATTAGACCAAGTAAGCTTTGTTATAGCTCTGAAACAACACAAGGAATGGTTCATTGTTGCGTTGTTGCCCCATATTCGATTACCATTGATGCAACAGAAGGTTACGTCACAGGCAAAGGCCTTGGAGATTGCAATGAAGCTAGAGGCTTCGCCAATTGGTGAGACTAGTTCTGGGATGTCTCAAATCCAGAACCAACTAACCACCCTGACACTAGAACTGCAAAGCATGAAGAATGGAAAAGAACAAAGGTATGAACCTAGACATGAGGTATGGTGTACAAGTTGTAAAGGAGAAGACCATGACTGGGAGCATTGCCCGTTATTTTGCGACTATCTTAATAGTGGTGCGCCCAACCCAATAAATCAGAATCAGGCCCCATGGTGTGAAATTTGTAGAACCACAGGACACAGACCTGAACACTACTATCTTATACAGAAATATGTGAAGACACCTAAAAATTTATACTGCACTTTCTGTAAATCAGTTGGACATGATGAATCCAACTGCCGTGCATATGAGCTAATGAATGAGAGAAAACGAGATATGGACTCAATGAGAGGCGTTGGCTTGTACCGCGTACAAGAAGATAACCAGCTGAAACAAGAGAATGCACAATATGACCAAGGAGGATACAAAGGTCGTCTTGCTGGATATTGCGGCAGAGGAAGATATGTTGGCCCGGCGCAGGGAAGAGGCCGCGGCCAGGTCATTTGTTATAATTGTGGCCAGCCATGCCACCTATCTAGAGATTGTGTTAACCCATGCACTACGTGCAATTATTGTAAATCACTTGAGCATGTTATTGAGGATTTCCCATTACTAGAGGTGGAAATGCAGAAAAGAAGACGGACAGACGCACCAAACACGAACGTCCAGTGGATCACAGTGGAGAGCAGACTAGTAGACCCGAGCATCAATGTGGTCACACGCAGTGGCGCTCAAATAGGCCATGATAGGGGAGCAAAGTCTTCTACGTCAGGGGAGGCTCACACAAAGCAGACCCCTCTTGAGACAGTATGGATAAGGAAAGCTCCGGGAAAAATACCTGCTCTCGACCTATGAAAGAGCAAGGAAGTCTTTATCGACGCGTGGGATACCTTCAGAGAACCGGTAACAGAATCACGGAGGATCACATTGTGCAGTGAAGCTCCGCATGTTGAAGACATGCCAGCGGCTTATGATAAAACAAGCACTGCAATGGATGTCAGCACTTCCGTTGCGCAATTCCTGCGAAGCTGCATGAAGCTACTCAAAAGTGAAAATGCCATCGTAGAGCTGCAGAAGCTCATAAACCAATATGAACCACAGACCGGAACAGAGACTTCTAATAGCGCAGTACATCACATAAGGAAGCATAAAAGAACAGGCCAAGAAATGAGGCTTACCGCGCAGATTGGAGATTTTGAAATGGATGAAGTCATCCTTGATTTGGGATCTGAAGTAAATGTCTTGACTAAGCAGACATGGTAGCAGATGGGTCGACCAAAGTTTTCATGGTCGCCTATCCAGCTAAGGATGGCTAACCAAGATAAATTCATACCTTTTGGCCAGTTAGCTGACGTGATAGTCGACATCGATGGAGTCCAAAGTCATGCAGACTTTGAAGTTATCGAGATTGTGGATGATAGTCATCCTTTTCCTGCACTGCTAGGAATTGACTGGGCTATTGATAACTTGGCTATCATAAATTTGAAAACAAAGAAGATGATATTTGAAGGGAATCATCTTAGGGTCATCACACCATTGGATCCTGCAGATGGTGATAGATACAGTGAGCCGATTCAAGAGGAAACCAAGGCTCAAGACTTGGACAGATTATACCATCTCACAACGAACTAGGAAGATTACATTAATCCTACTGCAGATGGTACACTCAGCTGGAGATGTGACAGCTCCTGTGTCTCTGATTCGAAGGCAGGACTGGAAAATTGGCAAAGCCGGATACATGAGGTATCAGCAAGGAGGTGCACGCAGGTTACGAAATCATTGCGCTGGATTGGAAATGAGGTAAGTCCTATTCCCACATATGATGGTTCTACTAATGTTTACAATTTCATCCAGGAATATACTGCAGCTATTGTAGATGAGCACAGATTACCAGCATTGGATATGGCACTGCGCGACACACCCACCAGATGGTGGAATGCGCACAAGAAGACATTGACCACTTGGGATCAATGCAGAATTAAGATGTAGATCCAATTTGTTGGAAGGGTTACCTTACCCTTTGAAAAGTTTAATGGACAGATAGATCCTAGTCAACATATTAAAGTCTGTTCGCAGGCATGGGCGAAAAGGCCACATGAAGAATGGGTGCACCTGTTCGTGTATACCCTGGAGGACAACATTCCAAAGAAATGGTACCTAGACCTAGAGTTGCGCAGAGAAACCACTAATTGGGACATGCTGACTGCGAACTTCCATAGGAACTTCAGCTTTGATGATGAGAACCCGTTGATCCATGACGCGTTGCAGATAATTAAGGAATGCATATTTTGGGAAGACTGCCCTCACAAAAATATGACATTGGAGGAATTCTTCGGGGAAGATAGCGTTCCTGGGAACCTACAGTCAGAATGGAAGGAACACGAAGAACACCTCATCGAGTGTTACAACCTAGCTAAAGACATCAATGATAGAAATGAAGACGATGATGATGATCCGCGCAACATAAACATACCAGAATCAGAGGGTGCGCACAACGTAGAAGTACCTCCGTTAGAAATCCTAGATATGAGCGGACCAGTAAAAACACAGAAGGTGAATATTGGCACAAGTGAAGAACTGAAGTTCGCAGCAATAGGAGACTATTGGCACGATCAAACTGTTGCAGAGATCGCAGACACCTTGCATGAATATCAGGAACTGTTTCCAACTAAATTCACAAAAATCAAAGGCATTCTGGGAGACCTAGGGGTCATGAAAATACCTTTGAAGCCAGGCGCAAAGCCCATGAAGCAGAGACTGTACAGACTAAATCCGCGCGACAAAAAAAGAGTACGTGCAGAGCTGGATAAGATGCTTGAAGAAAGAATCATTGAACCTGTCGATGAGTCCGAGTGGATTAGCCCCATGGTCATTCAAGATAAGAAAACAAAAGGTGAGATCAGGATTTGTGTGGATCTCAGAAAACTGAATGATGCTTCCATGCACGACCCATTCCCTACTCCTTTCACGGATGAAGTGCTTTATAATGTTGGAGGGAATGAGGCTTATTCTTTTACTGATGGTTTTTCGGGGTATCATCATATAAGGATTGATCCCGCAGATAGGCATAAGACGAATTTTGCTACAGAATGGGGGTCGTTCCAGTACATAGTAATGCCTTTTGGCTTGAAGAACACACCTGTCATATTTTCCAGAGTGGTCGTCGCAGCATTCAAAGAGTTTATGCATAAGTTTCTCGAAGCCTATTTTCATGATTGGACTGTGTTTGGTCTATTGAAGAACCATTGTGCGAACCTCAGAATGATGCTTGAGAAGTGTCAACATCATCAAATCTCTTTAAATCTAAAGAAGTGTACTTTTTGTGTTCCTTATAGGATTCTACTCGGGCACATTGTTTGTAAGCAGGGATTGATGGTGGACCTTGAGAAGATTGCCATTATTGTGAATTTTCCAACACCATCTTCCGTTAAGATGTTGCGCTCTACCTTAGGCCATACTGGATACTACAGGAAATTTATAAAGGGTTACGCGCAGATAACCGCAGCAATGGAAAAGCTGCTAAAGAAAGATGCACCATTCATTTGGAACGCAGAATGCGAACAAGGCTTTGATACACTAAAAGAAAAGATGGTGACTGCGCCAATTCTAGTCTTTCCAGACTAGACAAAGCCATTCCATGTCCATGTTGACGCATCATGCATTTCCCTGGGAATCGTACTAGCTCAACCAGGAGAAGGAGGTATTTACCACCCTATTGCATTCTCGAGCAGGAAGATCTCAACAGCAGAAAAGAACTATACTACTACCGAGAGGGAAGGCCTTGCGATGGTATATGCCCTACAGAAATTCAGACATTACTTGCTTGGTGCGCACTTCCTTATGTTCACTGACCATTCTGTGTTGAAATACTTGGTCAATAAGCCAGTGTTAGGGGGGCGCATATGCATATGGCTACTGATGTTCTCGGAATATGACTTTGAGATTATTGTTAAGCCTGGCAGGCTGAACTTGGGACCTGACCACCTCTCTAGGATTGAGTCAGGAGAAGAGCCGACGAACATTGAAGACAGTCTTCTTGATGTGCAGTTAGTTTCTATACAGATTTCCGATGATTATTACAAGGATATCATTAATTTTTTGACAACAGGGCTGGCACCGCAGGAATTATCTGTCCAGCAGAAGAAGCAGCTAGTGGTGCACGCCACAGACTTCACTATAATTGTAGGTCAGTTATACAATCTCGGACTGGATGAAGTCATGCGCAGATGCGTACTAGATCATGAGAGACCATTTATTCTAGCAAATGCGCATTCAGGGATCGCGGGAGGTCACTATGCAGGAAGGGCTACCGCGCAGAAGATATTGCGCGCAGGGCTATGGTGGCCCATGATCCACAAAGATTCCAAAGAACACTGCAAGAACTGTGATGTCTGTCAGAGGACAGGGAAACCTTCGTGAAGAGATGAGATTCCATTAAACCCACAGTTGACCTTACAGGTGTTTGAGAAATGGGCAATTGATTTTGTGGGTCCTATAAACCCACCAGGAAAAAGAACTACTGCGAGGTATATTATTACTGCTACTGATTACCTCACCAGATGGGTGGAAGCAAAGCCAGTAAAGGACTACAGCGCCAATACTGCTACGCAGTTCATTTTCGAAGACATATTGTCAATATTTGGATGTCCGAAGATTTTGATGAGTGACCAAGGTACTCACTTTTTGAACAAGACCATTGAGGCACTTACAAAGGAATTCCACATTCGTCATCAATGCAGTACTCCATATCATCCACAGGCGAATGGCACTGTTGAGGCTTTCAATAAAATACTGGAGAATGCACTCACTAAGGTCTACAACGTAAATAGAGATGATTGGGATCTGTGCGTCTCCTCTGTGTTATGGGCATACAGGACTACATGCAAGAAATTGACAGGACATACACCTTTTCAGTTGGCTTATGGGCAGGAAGCTATAATTCCAATGGAATATATTGTCCCTATTTTAAGGATCGCTGCATTCACAGGGATGGCAGACCGCACAGCACTAGAAGAAAGGTTGCTACACCTCATTGGGTTGGAGAAAGATCGCTTCATTGCCGGCTTCCACCATCAAATTCAGAAAGACCGTGAGAAAGCATGGCATGATCGCCATATAAAGAGCAAGTGCTTTCAGGTAGGTGACCTAGTCCTCTTGTATGATAGCAAGTTCATGAAGTTTCCCGGTAAATTTAAGATGCATTGGCTTGGCCCATATACTGTGATACATGTTACTAACACTGGTGCAGTCCAGTTAGCCAATTTAGCTGGCGATACCCTACCAACTTTGATAAATGGAAGCAGACTAAAGCTGTATCATGATAGTCCTGCTTCGCAGAATCCTGAATAACAAGCAAAGGAAGAAATTTCTAAGGGTCAAGTACAGTTGATATTGGACACTGGAAATGTAAAGGAGCCTGTACATGTATGATAAGTAGAACAATGTGTGTACCAAGCAGCACTGCTAAAGCTGGGCGGAAAGGGAAAAAAAAAATTTTGAAACTGTGCAGTTGAAAAATTTTGGCACTGCGAAGTAACTACAAAGGATCGCAGATGGCTTGCCTCACAGCTCGGTGCAAGACTCAGAAAAATAGTTGTTACAAAACTTTTGAGAAAAATAGCTGTTATATTACCGTTGCAATGAACTGCTTCAGCATTTAACGAAAAGATAGCCGTTCTGAACACGTTGACGATGGAAAGGACTGAAGGATTCACTCAAATTCACCACCGGACACTACATTAAATTCCCATCTCGCTGTTGGAAGGCGCGGGGAGGACCCAGCTGCGCCTATAAATAACGCCGCATAAGGACTCGCGGGCGTTACCAGACACTTAGAATTTTCAGGTGTTTTCTCCTGTGTTAGCAATCCTTAGTCATATCTCAGAAACAGTTGCCTACTCTCGCCAGTGAATGTCCAAATCACCAGACAGAGAAGAAGAGCTTACACTCCAAGAAGCAATCCGAATCTTTCAACACGAGGGGATTGCAGAGTTAATGAAAACCCCTGTCAAGAAGACTATACTCGAACCCGGTCAAGCATCCAGAAGGTCACCTCGACATAATCCAGCCATGTAGGACAAAGGAAAATCCATAGCTGGACCATGAATTTGACACCGGAGTATATATCACCACGGGCGTTGGATGCCCTAGTCTTTAAATTGGCCAAGAATGCTAGATATGAAATCCCATTGTCGTAGATTTCAAAACATGTAGAGGTTGCCAAGAACATACTTGGAAAGATCACAGACTATAAGTGGGAAACCTTTGACCTCCTAGGAGTGAAAAAAGAATAACCCCACGAGCCAAAGTACCCACAGTTCCAGCCTGACCAGTACATGTGCTGGAAGAAGGATGCTAAGGGCATATTTAACTTGGTCGTCGAAAGCTGGTTGACATCGGTAGTGGAGTCCGAATTGTTGAACCTGCTCCGACTACCTCATTTTGATCGTTCACCAGAACTTAATGTAGTAGTTCACACGCTGATGGCATGAATCCACCAGGGATATCTGTGGCTCGACAGAAATGTGGATATAAACATTGATTTAATCCACTGCATCACAGGGTTAAGCAAGCGCGGTAAGGATCCCAAGCAATTCTTCCAAGGGAAGAGTAAGGAAAAAGAAGCTATCGAGAAGATGAAGAAAATCCATGCATTGGTGAAAGGGAAAAGAGGTTTTCCCACAGAAGAAATTGAAGACAAAGCGACCAGATTTGTTACCCAACTGCTCGTAGGAAAAATCCTCAAAATAGCTAGGCCTCCGGAGGTGCCTACAGGCGCAGTACTACTCGGTGCTGCAGCGGCTGAAGGCACCCAATTCAATTGGTGTCAGTATCTTCTTAATGAGTTCCTGGACGAACTCAATGACACCCAGGAGAATGGAGGTCAATTCCACTTCACGTGGTTGATTATCCTCATTGCATTCGTAGGATGGAAGGAACCGAAAAAATATGTCGGTGTAATTGCAGAAACCAACGATCCCAAAGGATTCCGCTATGCCAACCTTTGGGAAAATCTGAACGCAGAGCGGCAGCATGCGACAACTGAGGTATTCTATCAGTATTACACCCAGCTATGCTAGGCGATCACCCATACATCGCGCATTAAAAAGCAGGTAACGTCAAATTATATTCACATTATTGATTTTATGGCGGATATGCGATGTATCTTTATTTCACCAAAAGCGAGAATGAAGAAGCCAGAATGGTACCCAGGTAACTACCATATGTATGAGGAGGACATTGAAATCCTCATGAAGGACTGGTTGGTCGAGTTCCATGTCGAAGTCATGGATGTTGAGAAAAACTCTGAAGAAGATGATCCAATCCCGCTGTCATGCCCGATTGTGGAAGAAATAGGAAAGCAGAAAGAGCCTGAGACCTCGCAGAAGCCAAAGGCGCAGAAGAAGATGAAGGCCACAAAGACTCAATCTAAGACAGTGGTGAACAAATATGACTTCAATATGATTGCAGAAAGGGTCTCAGAGCAGATGGGGGAGTTAATGACAGAAAAAGATAAGAAGGACAAGGTCATCCAGGATGACCTGCAAAAGACTAGGCTTGCACTACAAGGTCTTATGAAGAAAATGGATGATGTCCAGAAGAGCATAACCTTACCGCGTGAAGCAGGAGCTGAAGGGAGGTCGGCAGGAACCTCGTAGCAGACACCACCGTAGCTATCCATAATGTTTCCTTCAAAGACCAGGGTTGTTCATCTGGACCCATTGACCATAGCATTACCAATGGCAGAACAGATCGTCCTGGACACAAAGGATGTCGAGCGGGTAGAGCTCGACCTGGCCAATATCCCTTTGCCAGGATTACACTTTTTGAGCACGCAGATCGTTGAGGAGATGCATGAAAGAACAGTATAATCCATGAAGTCACAAGCGGAGCTACACGCAGCAAACAAGCAGCTCAAGGTGCATGCAGAAATGCAGCTACGTGATGAACAGGACCGCCGGCAACCATTGCAGACTACCATATCTACTGCTGCCTAAGATATTGAAGGTCTAGAACTCCAAGATGATCCTGCGGACACGGTTCTGAGGATCGGAGAAAAGGTGAGATATTTGAAGATGGAGATGCAAGATAAGGACATTCTCTATGAGGCCAATCTTGCCGCCTTGAGGGAAAAACTGAATACACAGACACCATTAACTGAGCAGCAGTTAAGAGAGCAAGCAGTGAGTGCCGCCGTGCAGAGCATAACAAGTGAGATGGCTAAGTGCCAAGATCTCTTGGAGAAGGTTTCAAAGGCATTCACTGCCCTTGAAGAGGATCAAGGGCTACTGCAGGTGAAGGCCGCAGTAAAAGAAAAGCAGACCGCACTAGAAAAGTTGGACGTAGAGGTCAAGGCTCTGCCACCCAGGGAGAGGTTTCCAAGGTATAAAGAGATATTAGGCTTGAAGAAGGAAGTCCAGGCATTAAGAGAAAAAGAGACTGAGATGGATAATAAGTCGCAGCAACTCCTGGAGGATGCCATGGGGGTGTCGCAACAGATAGAAGACAAGCTGAAGGAACTGCGCAACAACCAAGAGCAAGTACAAGGACAGATTGGAGAAGAGATAACTCCAGCACTGCTTGAGACTGTAGAACAAGTTGAACAAGATACCAGAGAAGCAGTGGAACAGTTGTTCGGCACATATCATGAGCTCGCGGCCAAATTAGTTCCACCGGTCGCGGAGCAAAGAGAGATGACCGAAGTAGCAAGTGGCTCAAGGACGAGCCACATGTAAGTGTTAGGGGCATGTTGGGCCCAAGTTGGGACAAACTTTTGGTAACACTTTTGATAAGAAGGAGTAATTTTTTCTAAGTGTTGAGGGTGTTGCGAAGTTGTGCGCAGCATCCAAGTTTTGACCATGCTGCGAAGTGGTGCGCAGCATCCAAATTTTGGAAGTACCGCCAAGACCAGTGCTGCGAGGAAGCAGTGCTGCGAAGCAGTCAGGCCACGTGGAGTCAGCAAAGTGGAGTGCTGGAGAAGGATCAGGTACAGGTACCGGATGGACCAGTAGTGTTCTAATTTTGGAAATATGCTCCAGGAGTGCCGAGCAGCGGGCACGAGCAAATGAGGAAGGCGGCCAATGCACGAGTTGGTTAAGGAAATGACAGCTCAAGGAAAGCGATGGCTTGGCATGCCTAGTGGGAGAGACCGTTAGAGATGAACGGTTCAGTGAAATTGACGTGTTGGCACGCATGCGACATGAAGGTTGATAGTGACAGAATGAATACCTGGAGAACCGCCATGATGAAGCAAACGCTACCAGATGCCAGCAAGCCAGTTTAGGGAAACCGACACAGTTTTGTAAACCCTAAGGGTTTTGGGTTTAGGTCTTCGACATTGTAAAGACATGACCTTCGGGCATGGGCTATTTAAGAAGACAATTTTGTATGGGATGGGGTTACTTTTTTGTCGTGGTTACTTTTGTTGTTACATTTTTGGGTTCTAGATGTTGTATTGTAAAATCTCTTTTGAGTTGAGAAGATTGTAAAGGCTCTGTAGCTGTGTGCACAGAGACCTATCTAAGAGGAAGGATATTCTGTAGCTGAGTGCGCAGACTAAGAACGGTTGTCCCCATCCCTTTTAAAGATATATATTACCAACTGTTCTTGTGGACGTAGCTTCCCATCCGGGGGAGTGAACCACGTTAAATATTGTGTTGTGCGTTTGTGTTTTATGGATGAATGATTATCTGTATTTTATGTAAATAAATGTCTAGATGTTTCCTTGCATGCTATTATGAGAGAACTGTTGTATGCATTTTCCATCAGAAGAATTATGGAGATGATATGTTAAGTTCTCCATGAATAGATGAATGGTGAACATTTATCTTATGTTTGAGAACAGTGAGTCAGTTAATTGGTTAAGTGTTAAGAGATCACTTAAGTACTTCCCTATGCGCAATAGAACAAATGCATAACAATTAGATGGATAATCGGCTGAGTAGTTGAATGAGTGGATGAGTGATACTCAATTCAGAGCCTTAAGCATTTTCAAGGTAGTCGAGTATAAAGTTGAACTGCATAGTTCGCAGTTTCAGTAGAAGTCCCACGGTAGAAGAACATAGTGGTGCGGACCGCAGCGTTGTCCATCGCTGCGCAGTCCCCCCTTGCAGCGCATACCCCCTGTTGCACTGCGCAGTACGTCTGTCCAAGCAACTCATCACTTACTGTGAAAACTTGATTCTGCAGTACCCCATAGATACACCTCGGGTGAGACCTCAACCTACTCGTAGGTTGTTTCCGAAAGGGCCGGTGCGAAGGGGTTTTGTTGGTCAAAGGGAAACCGCGAAGAACCTGGGTCTTATAGAAAACCTCTAGGTCAGTTATAGCCAACAATCGCATGGCTTAAAAGTGGTTTTGCTTACCACTTTTCCTCCATGCGACATAACCTAGCGTCGATGCCTGTCCAGCGGTATATCTTGTCGTAACCACTACATCCTTTTATCCATCGCGCATCTTCCCGATGTGACGATCCCCCGGGACCGTCGATCCTTTCCTACTTTGCATCCACGGTGGAGACCTTTCATATGTTTAATCTTCCAATGCCTCTCGCTAGTGGGGTCCCCATTGCTTATCTCTCGTGCAGCTTCAACTCTCATCGCTATTGATTCCCTTCTACCTTGCAATCTAGTCTCTTGATCTATGTAACTTACCTAGCGGATAACAACTCCTCATCCCGAACCGTCGGATCTTCGATCATGAATATCCACTGCTGATCTTAACGCCAAAGCAGTGTCGCATGGCTTAAAAGCAGTTTTGCCTACCACTTTTCCTCCTTGCGATGCTATCAATATGTCAAACGTATCTTCTGGTTTTTCTCATCGTAACCACCCATGCCCCTTTTACTCCACGCAGTTTAACCATTGGATGATCAAAGAGAGTCATTGATCTCTCTTGCACGCATAATCAATGGTACAACCTGCCTGATGGTTAGTCTTCATAATAATTTGGCTTCGGACTATAGTCTTTGGCCCATTTTTTATCATTTTAATTGCATTTTAACACTTTCTTTCAAAATTCCTTCAAGTTCTCTTATATTTAACACTTCCCCATCAACTTTTATCCTACCTTAGCACCTAGCCATGAAAAATAGAGGGAATTTAAGCCTTTCTTCAAGAAGTTTCTCAATATCTCCATCTGTTTCACCTTATTTCTTCTTCTGGAAAACTAGGTGCTAACACATGGATAAAGAGACCACAGACAGAATGGGTTCATTTGTTTGTGCACACACTAGAGAAGATTCCAAAGAATTGGTATCTAGACACGGAGCTTTGCAAAGGAACTACAGATTGGTCTATCTTAACTGCGAACTTCCAGAGAACTTTCAGCTTTGAAGATGAAATTCCCAGCATAAATGAAGCTCTGCAGATTATCAAAGAAAGGATATTCAGAGCCGAATGCCCAAGTATAAATGAGCTATTGGAGGAAATCAAAGAGAAGGTATTCAAAGATGTAAAGGTACCTATGAACCTACAACCAGAATGGTCAACAGAAATAGAACATGCCTTTGAATGCTATAACCTCGCTGAAAATGAAGAAAAACAAGAAGAGAGCGATGAGGAGGATCCGCGCAACATCAATATACTTGAGTCTGAAGGAGCGCGAGATGTAGAGGGACCTCCACTGGAAATCCCAGACATGAGTGGACCTGTAAAGACAAGAAAAGTGAACATTGGCACAAGTGAAGACCTGAAGTTCATGTCCATTGGAGACTATTAGGATGATGTGACGGTCGCACAGATCGTTGACCTTCTACATGAATATCAGGATTTATTTCCGACGAATTTTGCCGAAATGAAAGGAATTTTGGGCGACTTGGGAGTTATGAAAATACCTCTCAAGCCATGTGCAAAGCTCATAAAGCAGAGGCCCTATAGATTGAATCCCAGATATAAAGAAAGAGTGAAGGCAGAAGTTGATAAAATGCTTGATGCAGGAATCATTGAGCCTGTCGAAGAGTCGGAGTGGATAAGCCTGATGGTTATCCAAGACAAAAAGACTGAAGGTGAAATAATAATCTGCGTAGATCTAAGGAATCTGAATGATGTTTCGCTTCATGACCCATTTCCTACTCCTTTTACAGATGAAGTATTAGACAATGTGGGAGGAAATGAGGCCTACTCATTCACTGATGGATTCTCTAGCTATCATCAGATCAGGATTGATCCAGCAAACAGTCACAAGACAACATTTGCTACTGAATGGGGATCATATCAGTATACAGTTATGCCCTTTGGCTTGAAGAATGCACCTGCCATATTTTCCAGAGTTGTTGTGGCTGCATTCAAGGATTTTATCCATAATTTCTTAAAGGTTTATTTTGATGATTGGACTTTCTTTGGTTTGCTGAAGAACCATTTTGAAAACCTGAGAATGATGTTAGATAAGTGCAGACAAAATAAAATTTTGTTGAATTTAAAGAAATGTATTTTCTATGTGCCTTATGGTATTCTACTAGGACACATCGTGTGCAGACAAGGTCTCATGGTTGATCCTATGAAGATCGCAGTGATTGTGAATTTACCTGCACCAAACTCAGTGAAGCAGCTTTGCATGACACTGGGGCATACAGGTTATTACAGAAAATTCATCAAGGGTTCTACACAGATAACCACACCAATGGAGAAACTGCTGAAAAAAGAAGCGTAGTTCATATGGAACGTAGAATGTGAGCGAGTCCTAGACACACTGAAGGAGAAGATGGTAACTTCGCAAATCCTATTTTTTCTAGATTGGGATAAGTCGTTCCATGTTCATGTTTATGCTTCATCTATAGCATTGGGAATTGTGCTCTCTTAACCAGGTGAAGGGGGTATTGATCACCCCATTGCATTCTCGAGTAGGAAGCTATCTTCAGCTGAAAAGAACTACACGACCACCGAAAGAGAGGGTCTAGATATGGTATATGCACTGCAAAAATTCAGGCACTATTTGCTGGGTGCGCACTTCTCCATGTACACTAACCATTCCGCTTTGAAATATCTTGTCAATAAGCCAGTGTTAGGGGGGGAAATCTGCAGATGGTTATTACTCTTTCAGGAGTATGATTTTGAAAATGTGGTTAAGCCAGGCAGATTGAACTTAGGACCCGACCATCTCTCAAGGATTGAGTCAGGCGACGAACCAACTAATATTGAAGACAATTTTCCTAACGCGCAGTTATTTGCTATACAGATCACAGATGACTATTATAAAGACATTGTAGACTTTTTTACTACGGGGTTGGCACCGATAGAGTTCACTACACAGCAGAAGAAGCAGCTGGTAGTCAAAGCAGCAGACTTCACCATAATCGTGGGATAGTTATACAAGTTTGGACCGGATGAAGTGTTGCACAGATGCGTGCTGGAGCATGAGAAGCCATTCATATTGGTTGATGTACATTCAGGTGTATCGGTAGGTCACTACGCAGGAAGATCTATTGCGCATAAGATATTGAGGGCAGGGAGATGGTGGCCTACAATTCACAAAGATGCAAGGGAACATTGTCAGAGCTGCAATATCTGTCAGAGGACAGGAAGGCCATCGTGAAGAGATGAAATGCCATTGAATCCGCAATTGACACTTCATGTATTTGAGAAATGGGCCATTGATTTTGTGGGACCTATTAACCCACCAGGAAAAAGGAATGGTGCGAGATACATCATCACTGCGACTGATTATCTCACCAGATGGGCAGAAGCTAAACCAGTGAAGGACTGTAGCGCAGTCACTACCATGCATTTCATCTTTGAGAACATCCTTACTAGATTTGGATGCCCGAAGATTTTGATGAGTGATCAAGGGACCCATTTTTTGAACCAAACTATTGAAGCCCTTACTGAAGAGTTCCACATTTATCATCAGACGAGTACACCATACCATCCTCAAGCAAATGGAACCGTTGAAGCTTTCAACAAGGTATTGGAGAATGCACTGACAAAGGTATGTAATGTCAACAAGGATGATTGGGATTTGCGCATTCCAGCTGTGTTATGGGCATATAGGACTACTTGTAAGAAGTTGACAGGCCATACACCTTTCAGATTGGCCTATGGATAGGAAGTTGTCATGCCTATGGATTATATTATACCCAGCTTAAGGATAGTTGCATTCACGGGCATGGAAGATCAAGAAAAAATAGAGGAAAGGCTTCTACACTTGGTTGGATTGGAGGAAGATCGCTTCATCGCAGGATTCCACCAGCAAGTGCAGAAAGACAGAGAAAAAGCATGGCATGATCTCCATATCAAGAACAAGTCCTTTCAGGTAGGTGATCTAGTCCTCCTGTATGATAGAATGTTTATGAAACTCCCTGGAAAATTTAAGATGCATTGGCTTGGCCCATATACTGTTATGCATGTCACTAATGGTGGCACAATTCAGTTAGCCACGCTAGCCAGAGATACCTTACCAGGTTTGGTGAATGGAAGTAGACTAAAACCCTATCGGGATATTCCTACTTCGCAGAACCCTTAGTGATCGAAAGAAAAGGAAATTTGTAAGTGTCAAGTACAGTTGAAATTGGGCACTAGAAATGCAAAAGAGTCTATACACAGTTTTGGACCGATACGTGAAGTTTGATAGAAACGATGCATGTACTGCACCGCACTAATCTAAAAGAGAAGCTGCGCAGATCCAAAAAAAAAAGAGAGAGAGAAAATAGAAAAAGAAACTGCACAATTGCGATGTTTAAAAGGTAGCCGCACAGATCGAAAGAACATGGACAGATGCGAAGACTAGTAGGAAGAAAAATAGCATCGTGCAGTTGCGCAACTTAAATGAAAGAGGACAAATGCGAAGTACGAGAAGCTGCGATGTGAAGCATGAGGCAAAAGCGCAGCCGTGAAGTAAAAGATGAAGAAGCACACGTGCGCAAGAGAACCTTCTGTTAGGACCGCCAGTGCATCACGTTGGAAAAAGGTGACCGTGACAACTGTCGGCCAGTTAGTGGGTCGTTATCCAAAAGGGTGGCACCAACAAGATCAAGCATTAAAAGAGAATGTGACCATTCAAGCATATTAAAGAGCGAAGTGACCGAGATCCCACCAAGATCCGGCTAACAAGCTAGTAATTAATTGCTCACATAACTGATTTAACAGCCTGGCAGCACCGGTACCTTTTAGCAATTAAGGAAACATCATTGGTTCAGAGATAATGATTGGTCAACAAGACCAAGATCTCGGAAGAGATCTAGATGAAGGACGAAACATTAACTACCCCATTAACGGTCGATCACCACGTTCCAAACCAGCAAGGTCTATAAATATCCATCAGCCAAGCACTGTGCGTTTTACCAAGAATTCTATCTCATCTATGTGTGAATTCAGAGCTTCAACAGCAAGAGAGCCGAGCAGTCTGTAAGTGCATGAGCGAACCACTGACCATTGACGAAGTATTGACAATATCCAAGCAGTCAGGATTTAAAGGAGTCATGTCAGCACCTGCTGAGAAACCTACAGTAGAGCAAGGTGCCTCATCCAAGAGCTCTACAAGGCATGCAGAGATGAATAAAGACAAACACTAGGATACAAAGTAGGAAGAGCCGAAGGTAGTGAAGCCACAGACACCAGTCATGGCTCAAAACCAACCCATCCATCTCGCCTTTGAATACATTCCACCGCGGCGAGATGATGCACCTATTGTCATCCTTGAGAAAAATGTTGATTATGAGGTTCAGACACCGTCCATGTCCAGTCAGGTGAGGGTTGTAGGAGACCTCCTAGGAAAAGTGGAAGACTGCAAGTTTGAGGACCATGACTTGCTGGAAGGAGGACAGTCGAAGCCGAAGAAGTTCAAATAGTTTCAACCCAACCAATACATGCGTTGGAAAGTTGATGAATTCGGCACCGAAAATCTGTACGTGCAAGATTGGCTGAAAGGGATCGAACCATCCGGGTTACCTAACCTACTGCACATCCCGCAATTTGATAGGAGCCCAGAGCTCAATGGAGTAGTGTGCACACTACTTTCCTGTGTACACTCGGGATACCTATGGCTAGAAAAGAGAATCGATATAAATATCGATATGATATACTACATCACAATGCTCAATAAAAGAGGCAAAGACCCTGCAAAAGTGTTTGTAGGGAAGGGACAGGAAAAAGACCTCGCCAGCAAAATCACGGAAGAATTTGGCATAATCCGGGGAAAACGGGGCTTCCTTACATCCAACATTAATGATCAAGCTACATGGTTCATAATGCAACTGCTCACAGGGAAGATACTGCGCAAAAGCCGACCACCAGAGGTGCCCGCTGCAGCAATCCGGCTCGCCTCTAAAATGATGAAAAGAACCCCTTACAACTGGGCACAATACCTGTTGAACGAGTTTTTGGCAGATGTCGAAGACACTCAGGACAATGGAACTCCGTTCCACTACAGTTGGTTATTAGTACTGATTTCCTTCATCGGTTGGAAAGAGTCAGTTGGCTACCAAGGCATTCAAGTTCTGCCAGGGCAATGTCGGGGAACACACTTCACGAATTTATGGGCAAATGCAAAGTCCTCGAGGCAGTGGAAAATCAATGAAGTATTTTATACATACTACCAGCAATTGTGCAATGTGATTCGCTGAACACCGTGAGTATCACAACCGCTGACTGATGCATACAAAGGGAAATTGAGATTCATGGCCGATATGCATAAAACATACATTCGACCCAAGGCTGATATGGATATAGACCTATGGTATCCAGGATTCTATCAGCTGGATGCTGAGAGAATCAAGCAAATGATGGAGGAATGGCCACTAGAATGGAAAGTGGACCAACCAATTGACGTTGAGTCTGACTACGAAGAGGATAAAGATAAAGAGAAAGACGAGGATAAGGAAGAAACCACAACAACACCTATTGATGAGGAAAATGAAACTACGTCGGACAAGCTGTTACACCTAAATATTGCCACCTTAAGACTCAGTGTAAACATCCCTGAAGTTCCCTTGACTAGGAAGTTAAATTGGAAGAGATACTGACCTATTTTTCAAGGTCGTCGCAGGTCACCCTTGTGCAGCATGCAATGGCATAGGTTGTCCTAAAATAGCCTGCGACAATGTCAGTTAAATGGATAAATGGCATCTTCGAGCCATTTCTCGAAGGTGTGTGATGTGGATCTCTATCCCTAACCTATAGGGGATCTGGAATTCGGTTCCCTAGCTCTTTGGGAGGATCCCTTAGTCCTCTCCCACTATATCTCAACCTACCCTATCGTCTTAGTCCTATATATATGAAGCTCATTCCCATTTCAAAGGGAGGAAGTCTATAGTACTTGCATGCTGGTGAAATTAGCATAGTAGATCTCTACTCATCTCTTGGGAGACCTATACTTCCTTTGGAGGCTTTGGAATTGGCTTGTTGGAGGAGGATTGTGACGTTAAGCTTTGGTTGTAATCACTCTCTACTATGTATTTCCCTCTTTTAATACAGTAATATAAACTCTTTCCATCAAATATTGTTGTGTTAATAATGTTTGTGTAGTTTACTTGCTTAACCGTTTACTTAGATCTGTTACTGTTTAGATGCATTTTACTGCTTGTATTGTTTATGTATGTCTTGACAGGACTTGCAGCTGAGATCTGACGACCGTGGAGCTTGGAGAAACTACAAGGAGAAAGATCTACAATCTCAAGGTAAGACATCTAATCACTTGATCTTTAACTAGATCTAGGAAAGCAGTTTCATATTCTGTCCCACTTGTTCTAGATTCAGGTTGAATTAGGGAGATCACGCCTTAAGTTCGATTTCGATATATTGTCAGGTAACAAGTTTGGTGACTCTACTTAAGATTTCATTATGTTTTAATCTCGTTAAAAAATGAAACAATACCTCATGAGCATAGTTCCCTTTCTATGTCAAGCTCGTTAAAAAATGAAATAGGTTCCCGTGAGCACAGTTCCCTTTCTATGTCAAGCTCGTTAAAAAATGAAATAGGTTCCCATGAGCACGGTTCTTTTCCTGTGACAAGCTCGTTAAAAAATGAAACAGATCCTTTCACTTTAAGTTGAGTCTTCTCGTAGACTTAGAACCTGAACCTTCTTTTCATCCGCCTATGCCTTAGGCGAATGAAATGAAGCTTGGGGGCATGTCTTCAACCTCTGGATACCATGTTGGGGAAGAGTACGCCAATGGGAACATTTTCGAGCATACTTTCCTTTTCGGTTAACAAGCTCATTAAACCATGAAAATTATCCCTAGCATAGTTCATTTTCTGTTACAAGCTCGTTAAAAAATGAAGCAGACATCATGATCATTCTTCCAACCTGTCTTCGAGCTCGTTAAAAACAGTAAGATGGTGTTGAGCATTCTTTTCACCTGTCTCCGAGCTCGTCAAAAATAGTAAGATAGTATTGAGCTTACTTTTCACTTTTTTTGTGCTATGGTTAAAACATGAAAAGTGGTTTGAGCTTAGTTTTTACTTTTTCGTGCTCTGGTTCAAACATGAACAAGGTTCTGAGTGCTTTTGATACCATTATCGTGATCATTAAAAAATTTGAGTAAAAAGGTGTGTCTAACAAGTATAGGTTTATCACTTTATCCAGCCTCGATAGACTATTTACAAAAAAGGAACTGTGCCGAGTTTACTTTTTCCTTTGTCGTAATCGGTTATCAACCATGACAAAGCTGTTCATGGAGTCCTTTTTAAGCTCTTTTCAGACTCCTAAAATAGGAAAAGATGGCCAATCGAACTTGATGCGTTCATGCTTGTAAAAGTATTTGAATGATCGTCTTCCTGGTGATAGTTTACCCATTTTTCGGACCAGGGAGCACTACTTACAAAAAATAAATACTCCAGCCAATCATGACTGGAAGAGTTCTCTCTTGCATTGTTTTACCCTTTTCCGAGCGAAGAGGCTAACCTTACAAAAAAGGACCTTTGGAGTCTTCTTTAGTTCTTTTCAGACTCTCTAAACATGAAATGACACCGAGTTTACCTTCTATGGAATCCTTAAAAATCAACATTGAAGGGCCCGTCATGGGATGAACCCCTCCTTTCCCAAGTTCGAAAAATATTTGGGATTGGAATCATCTATGAGATGAGCTATACCGAGCATCTGGTTACCCTCATCAAGCTTTTCAAAAAACACATGAGGTACTCATCAGCCATGATGGGGAAAAAGGAAAATTTTTATGTTACACCTTTACCAGTGGTAGTACTTAGTCATTCTTGAGCATGGCACTCATTTGCATTTGCATACAGTACTTGGATCATCCTTTTGTCCTTGAGTTTTGCCTACTTCCTGAGTTTTGTTACTCCTTTGGGTCATCCAAAGAATACTTCCATCATCAGTTGCATTAGGAGTTGGTGTCATTCTCGTCATGTCAATACTACCAAGTCATGCCATGCCCATGTTCAAGAATACATTCACCGCTCATAATTCGCAGTCAATACACCCTCCACCATGTCATTCTACTTTGAGTCAGTCTTGCATGTTACTGTACCATCCGATCTACTCCAAACATTTGTTATTGAGTTTCGTATCGTTGATGGGGGATTCATCATGGACCTCCTTCGAAGGATTCATCCTTGTCGACCTCAACACATCATCCAAGGATTGAATCTAGAAACCAATCGAGTACCTTGGGCCTGCATGCCTTAATGGCAGGTTACCTCGCTTTCAACATGAGTTTACATCATTGACTCTTGATTAAAAGATCCCATCGAGTGTTCGAATTCAAGCCCCTTATTCACATTCGATGGTTTGTACTATGATACCTTGGGAACCATTGAAATCAATGGTGATGTTCCTCGTGCTTGTTAACGGTATACATCAATGACCGGTAATCAAGTGGTTTCTACCATGTTTGACCTCAATACATTTGTAATCACATGGATATATTTTTTATCATTGCGGGTTCGGCTTGAAGACCCTGGGCAGTCATGTTTTACCCAGGTTGCGATGGAGATATTTTTGAGTCATATTACACGGATCCACTTTTGTATTGGTTGTGGTTGTGTTATCATCTCATCATGGATCTACACTTGTGTCTAGTAGTCATTATTGTGTTCAGCCGGTCATTACTACCATGGATCTGCAATGTATTAGTCGGCAGCCGTGTTGTGAGTCATACGAGACTGTGTTCTTAGAGTCAGTTGTACTGCAGCAGCATCCTCCGTCCGACAAGTCCTTGCCATTCCTTCTGTCAAAGCATTTCACCTGTCAAGTTCCAACATCTTCATGCTTTGGGGGGCATTCTGTTACACCTAAATCTTACCACCTTAAGACTCAGTGTAAACATCCATGAAGTTCCCATGACTAGGAAGTTAAATTGGAAGAGATATTGTCCTATTTTTAAAGGTCGTCGTAGGTCACCCTTGTGCAACATGCGACGGCGCAGGTTGTCCTAAAGCAGCCTATGACGATGTCAGTTAAATGGATAAAGGGAATCTTCGAGCCATTTCTCGAAGGTGTGTGATGTGGATATCTATCACTAACCTATAGGGGAGCTGGAATTCAGTTCCCTATCCCTTTGGGAGGATCCCTTAGTCCTCTCCCACTATATCTCAACCTACCCTATCCTCTTAGTCCTATATATATGAAGCTCATTCCCATTTCAAAGGGAGGAATTCTATAGTACTTGCATGCTAGTGAAATTAGCGTAGGAGATCTCTACTCATCTCTTGGGAGACCTATACTTCCTTTGGAGGCTTTGGCATTGGCTTGTTGGAGGAGGATTGTGACATTAAGCTTTGGTTGTAATCACTCTCTACTATGTATTTCCCTCTTTTAATACAGTAATATAAACTCTTTCCACCAAATATTGTTGTGTTAATAATATTTGTGTAGTTTACTTGCTTAACCATTTACTTAGATCTGTTATTGTTTAGATGCATTTTACTGCTTGTATTGTTTCTGTATGTCTTGACAGGTCTTGTAGCTGAGATCTGACGACCGTGGAGCTTGGAGCAACTACAAGGAGAAAGATATACAATCTCAAGGTAAGACATCTAATCACTCAATCTTTAACTAGATATAGGAAATCAGTTTCATATTCTGTCCCACTTGTTCTAGATTCACGTTGAACTAGGGAGATCACGCCTTAAGTCCGCTTTCAGTAGATTGTCCAGTAACACAAGCCAGAAGGCCAGGCGGGAGGGAAGAGAAAAGAAACTGCGATCCCCTCATCGGCAAAAGGCCAACATAAGAAGCAGAAGGCTAATAAGCCTAAATTGGTACTGATATTGCACGAGGATGATTGTGAAACCATTGCAACAAAGGTGCAGGAACTATGGGAAGAAACCCGCACAGAGAAAGAGGCAAAACAAGAGAAGTTGCAGCTAAGCCTACTTCAAGTGGTCGAATCAATAAAAACGATGGTCACGGACATTAGAGAAGCCCAGCTGGAGTTGGTCCGGGGATCAGACTCAGAGGGAAAAATAGGTAGCTCAAGAAAGTGGAAGAGGAAACCCCATGCTATGAGTGCGCACCCTCGGGTGGTGCATATTGACCATGCACACCTCATTTTTCCAAATGATGCGGTAACCAAGGCAGCAAAGAACTTGGAGCATTTTGACCTCAACATTGGGTCATTACCAATTGAGTACTTGAACGATTTGCACATGTAGGTTGTAGAGGAGATTCATGAAAGAGGCATTGCCTCATATGATCAGAGTATCCAAATTCGAGAAAGCTTTGATGAGCTGAAACAAGAATCAGCGCGGAACAATAAGGATTTGTCCGAGGTTCAAGAAAGAAACCGCAAAATTGGAGAAATGGTATAGCGGTATGCGCAAAGATTGACAAATGTGAAGAAGAAGCAAGTGTCGAAGACACAATAATAAATATTGGGGCCAAAGTGGAGTCCCCTACTACAGAAATGATGGAAATGAAGATTTTCCTATAAAGGGAAAATTGCAGACTTGGAGGCTCGGCATCCCAGTACCCCACTGGATAATCGCACAGCTCCAACAAAAGAGGTAAAGGCCACTTTAGACAGCATTTCGGCCGAGGTGGTGAAGTGTCAGAATTTGCTAAAAGAAGCAAATACGGTGTTGGCTGGCTTGAGTGAAGATCCAAACCTTATGCAGCTCAGAGGGGATTTACAGCAAAGACAGTGGGCAATCGATGCCACAAACGCAGAAATGAATACTTTGTCAGCAAGACCAAAGATGCAAAAATTCAATGAAGTAAAAGAGATGCAAAAAGAGTTAGCAGTGCTAAGGGAAAGAGAGGCTGTCGTTTCAACAAAGTTGCAACCTATAGAGGACAAAGGGATGGCATTGATGCAACAAATTGATGAGAAGTTCGTTGAACTTCAATCAACAGAGGGCACATTGAAGGAACAAGCTTAGGTGGAGGTCTCACAGACGATGCTGGAGACCATAAAAGAATTCGAGAATAAGGAAAGGGAAACGGTTGTAGAGATAACCATTACTTTGCACATCTTCACTGCAAAGCTAAACACCACCGAAGATGCATAGACAAAGTTGGTTGGCGAAGTAATTGTCTCAGGGACGAGCCACAAGTAAGTGTTAGGGGCTTGTTGGGCATGGCCTAAGTTGGTATACTTTTGAAGAAGGACAGTTTTGGGAACTGCGCAGTTTGGGCTGCGAAGTCAGATGGCACAGTTTTGCGGAGTGCGTAGTTCGGATTGCATAGTCAGTTTTGCGCAGTCAAGCTAGTGCGTAGTACCAGCGCAGCAACTATTGTGGTTAAAGAGTATAAGGAAAGGTCGATCTAAGAAAGCGACCATTTTGAGTAGAGCACCTCCACAATTCTCGGCAGTGGGTATGGAGCGGCATAACGGCAGATGAAAGTAACCTGTCAAGAGAGTGACGGAAAACAGTTAAGGAGTTAAGCCACGAGGTCGACGGAGACAGGAATGCTAAAGGGGCGGAAAGCGACAAGACACGATGTGGTTGTAATTGTTTTGGTGACGACTACGGCTGTCAGAAGAGTGTGCGAGCCACGAGTGGCCCAACAAGGCAGCTTGAAGTGAGTGGAGCAGGCTGTCGACAGCGACAAGCAGGGCGGCGGGTAACCACACCAGTTTTGGGGAACCTTAGGGTTTTTTTGAGCCCATGCATTGTAAAGACGTGACCTATAGGCACGATCTATAAAATGGCACATTTTGTATGGGAAAGGGTTAATCTCTAGTAGCTGAATAATCTTCATTGTAAAATCTTCTAAGTGTTAAGAAGTGAATGCTATTGTAAAAGGCTCTGCAAGCTACGTGCGCAGAGGCCTACTGAGAGAGAAGAGAGTCTGCAGTTGAGTGCGTAGACCAGAACTGTTGTACCCTTCCCAAAGATAATATAACAACAGTTCATGTGGACATAGCTCCCATCCTGGGGGTGAACCACGTTAAATTCTATGTTATGTGATTGCTATGTGTTTTGCATTTGTGTTTTTACTTATGATGAATGGTTAAGTGTTGTTTATGAGTTTATGTGCTTTGATTTTATATGTATTCGCCATAAGGATGATGATGGGAATAATATGTTAAGTAATCACATGTATGAATGAATTTCGGATGCACCAGTATTTCGTAGTTAGACGAATGCATGAACTAGTCAAATAAACACTTCGCGCAGCACCGGAAGTGCGCAATAATATCGTTGTTTGTTATAGTGTATAAGGTTGCAAGGTTCCGTCTATTATGATTGTTGAATGCATCTTATAACACTAAGTAAGATCCATTAAATTGGGTAAGTACCAAAGAGGAAGCATAGTCTCTGTGGCGATGTCTTGTCAGTGAAGAACCGTCCTGCATCACGCAGTCCTTGGATGCGCGATAGTCTAAGTATTAGTCGAGAAGAAGTGGAACTTTGCGCAGTCCGAAGTGTGCAGTGCGAGTCCTATAGCGCACTGCCCACCACTGTGTTTAAACACTCATCACCTGGTTGTGGAAACCTGATTCCTCAACTCCCCATTACTTCGCCTTGGGTGAGACCTCATTCTGTTCACAAATTGTTGCCGAAAGGGCCGGTGAAAAGGGGTTTTGTTGGTTCCTCGAACCGCGCAGAACCTAGGTATTTATAGAAAACCTCAAGAACAGTTATACATCCAACAACAGGTATGGAAAGATTCCATGGTGGAAGAATACAAATCCAGCAAAATGATGTGTGGGAAGTGGTTCCTAAACTGGAAGGGAAGTTTGTAGTAACTTCCAAGTGGCTTTATAAAATCAAACATGCAGTTGATGGTAGTATTGAAAAATATAAAGAAATATTTGTGTCATGTGGTTTCTCACATAGAGAAGGGATAGACTATGATGAGGCATTCTCTCCTATGGTCAGGTACACCACTATTCGAACCATAATTGCCCTTGCTTCAATCCTGGGGTATAAACTTCACTAGAGAGGAAGAACTATACATACAGCAACATGAGGGGTTTGTAGTTCATGGGAAGGAGTCCCATCTATGAAAATGTTTACAGATTATTCAGTCAATGTGGACAATGACTGAACTCCCTAGCTCAAATGGTTTGAATCTAGAATAAAATAATACAAAAATACAAACCTTTCTCTAGATCAATTAAATTACTTAAAGGTGAAGAAAGAAGATACCTTTTACTGTAGGTTGTCCTTGCTAGTTTGAATCCCTTATATCCCTGATCCTTATCTCAAATAGAGAACCTATGGAAGATCTAAAGCAAACAAGAGAAAATGAAGGATACGGATATAACTTGATTAACCTAAGCAAGTGACCAAGGAGAAATGCCACAAATGAAAACACAACATCATTTATGAGAAAGGAAATGTATTGATGTATTAAAAATGAAGAAAGAAGTACAACCGAAATGCCTTGGTGTTGTAGGTACCTTCCAATGAATCCTTTGCCTTAACTTGTCACCTTGCCTCAAGAGTATGGCCACCAAAAATTCATCCCACTAGCACAATTACTCCAGCATTTAGCTATCATGGACTCCTCCTCCCCCCATGGTAATGAGATTGCATTTATAGGGAAAAAGGGATTAGGAGGAGATGAGAGATAAGGGGAGAAGGATAGGGTGAGATCCCAACAAGTAAGGGGTTCAGCTGAGATCCATCCTAATAGGAGGGGATATCCATCCATGAGGACTTCTTCCTAGAAGCTCCTCGAACCTTCCTTTTTTTCATTCTAACAGATAGTGTTGCATCAAGCTCAAGGGAAACTTGCAACATTTAGGGGTGTTGCAGTTTGAATATAGGAAAGATGTGAACGTGTCCCAAGTTTCTAGAAAGAAACCTGTGACAATAAAGAGTTTCGCAAGTTTTCCTACAGCAACCTGCGACAATGGTGCCCAATAGGTTGTTTTGAGGGAAGAAAACTCATAATTCTCATATTTTTGACAAGTACATTAGGGATTGTTGCAAGGTTGAAGGTACATGGTTCATTATCATGGTGATGAAGAAAATTCAATGTAACAGAAAACTTAAGAAATATTTTTATAGGCTTAAGCAGACCCTGAGGGCTTGGTTTTCGAGGATTGACA
This sequence comes from Larix kaempferi, assembly GCA_027924585.1. Classification (NCBI taxonomy): domain Eukaryota; kingdom Viridiplantae; phylum Streptophyta; class Pinopsida; order Pinales; family Pinaceae; genus Larix; species Larix kaempferi. The sequence continues at coordinate 1,892,554 of BSBM01000579.1, read as the reverse complement.
ACTATCTTTAGAGCTTGGTCTTCTCCAAAATTGAAGCTGACCCCAACCTGTACTTCAAGTTTGTGAAGAACCAACCACTAATATTGGTTCTCTATGTTGATGAATTTTTCCTTACTAGAGAGGAACAACAAATAGCTTGGTACAAGAGGGAGTTCACTTTTTAGTTCGAAATGAAAGACTTAGGTCTTATGCACTATTTTCTTGGTCTAGAAGTTTGGAAAAGGAAAGATGAGATCTTTCTTTCACAACGAAAGTACACAGTTGATGTGTTGTTTGGATTTGGTATGATGGATTGTACGTTCATGTCTACACCAATGGTGTCTAATCTGAAGAAACTACATGAGTCGGATTCTGGATCGGATCTAGTGGATCCTACCATGTATAGGCAGATCATTGGTTCCTTGATGTATTTGATACATACTAGACCAGACATATGTTATGTTATAAGTATCTTGAGTTTTTTCATGTCTGATCCAAGACATAGACATTGGGATGTGGCCAAGCATGTGCTTAGATACCTTTGAGGTACTATTGCTTATGGACTCATATATGCCTCCAGTGATGGAGTGATGCTACTTGGATATGCTGACTTTGACTAGGGTGGTAGTACTATGGACTGAAATAGTACATCCAGATATTGTTTTAGCTTGGGATCAGCTATGGTCTCTTGGTCCAGTAGGACTAAGGGATCCATAGCCCAGACTACTACAGAAGCAGAGTATATTGCAGGCAGTAATACATTCCAAGAAGTTGTGTGGCTTAGGAAGCTACTTGTTGTGTTGTTTGGTGAGAAGCTTGAGACTACTATCATTCGATCTGACAATCAACACTACATTAAGCTCTCATAAAACCCTGTGTTTCATGACAGGTCGAAACACATTGAAATGAAATACCACTACATCGGAGACATGGTCTAGAGAGGTGCCATAAGACTTCAGTACATTGCTACAAATGAACAGATATAAAATATGTTGACTAATCCTCTGTCCTTGACAAAGTATAGGTACTTCCGAGACAAGCTTGGCATGGAAGAGAATGCCTCCCTCACTAAGATGGAGTGTTAAAGTTATAGCATCATGAGTCATTCTCCAACTCAATCTTGTGCGAAAATATTGAGCCTCCTGTGTCAAGCTAGTTCCTTATAGGATCTTGAGTTGGACTTAGGAAACTTGGAGTAGAATATTGAGTTGGACTCAATAACTAAGCATTATTTGTAAAGGTTAAAGCCTCATGTGTTGAAGTAACTGCTTTGTATGTCAAAGTGATGGTGTTGTACAAACTTGTTTTCCAAGACTAAGGTCTTGTGTGTCAAGACAAATCCTCATGTGTTGAGGTAATGCTTTGCTTTTCGAAACATGAATAATGTGTGATGTACTACTAATCATGGTCTTAGAGATGGATAAGCTATTAAGTCTCCTCTAGAAATTGGCCACCTCTAGAGTGAATTACTTTAGCATATGACCACTTGGAACGAGAGTAGAATGAGATGATCACATCATTGGAAAATATCCTTAGTATATTTGATATGATAAATAATTAAGTTGGCACAAGTGGACCATGCAGATAAGACAAGAGATAAAGATAAGATGAGTTGAGATAAAAGAGAACTTGAATTTGTTTACTTCAGTTATCAATGTGCTAAAAGAGTTAGCTATGTGTTAATAAGAAAGACTTCAATTATCAAGTCTACTAAAAGAGTTAACTAAAGTGTTAACAAGAAAGACTTCAGTAAAAGAGTTAACTAAAGTGTTAACAAAGAAGATTTATTTAAATAAGTATTATGCATTACGACACTTGAGTTGCAACACTTGAGTTACGACACTTGCATGATGACACTTGAGTTAGCCACCTAACTAAGTGGTCTAGCATCCAGTTGAAGGGTGAGTTCATCCTGAAGTCAGAAGACAAATATAAATGCAAAAGCATGAGAAGTATGGCACACTTTTTCATGCAGGAATGATGAAGCCAATGTCAGAGCGAATTCTCTCTTGAAGTAAATTTGTGCATGTGACCAAATTAGCAAATTGGTTTAGTGCATCTATTATTCTGAGTTCTCTCATTGCATCTATCGTTCTTTCTCTATAATTGCACCAGGGGTGCTTGATATTTCTCTCTGATATTGCACCATAGGTGCTTGATGTAATCTACTCATTGTAAAGCAAACATTCTTTGCTATCTATCAATATAGTAAGTAAGATTTTTTGGGGGTTTTCTCCCTCAAGTTATAGAGGGTTTCCCAGAGTAAATTGTTGTGTCGATTGTGAATGTTTATGCTTCTGATTATTCATTGTTTTCAAGTACTATTGGGATTCGAAAATTGAAGATCAAAATGAACAAAATCAACTATTCATTGGATGTTGTTTGACACCTGATTGTGTCTATATCCAGAGAATGATTGGTGATCCTATTTGTTCACTGATAGCAAAATGGTGATCCTATTTGTTCACCACATTAGTGAAAAATGCTAGTTTCTTCAAGAAAAATTAGGGAATGTTTAGACATGGCATCTATTCACTTCGAAAATTTCAACTTTCATTCAAAGTTCATTATAGATGAATTATTCAACATCCAGATTGGTAGTTTTTTAGGCATATCTTCATCGAATCTCAATTTATAAGTTTCATATTGGAGATTATATCAGTTCTTGTTAATTTACTAGTATAATTATGCAAAATTGTAATTAAGGGGGTGGGGGTGTTAGATTGTAAGTCCCTAGAAAATTACAAAGTCCTATATAACCTCTCATATGTGTTATTATTCTTATCAATTTATGAGTTGTCATACTTATCGCTTATGATTTTTCAGTGAAATCTAGATCTATAGTTTACTATAATCATTGTACTATATAATACCATCATTCGTATAAAGATCAATGTTGTTGAGAATATCTCAATCATTTTCCAACACTTTGTGTCTCTTTTTTCTTGATCTATGGTTCAACAAATAATACATTGTAATCTCATACAAATAAAACCTAGAAAACACAAGATCAAATTGCATATGATGGTTCTTGCATATTTCCAAAAATCATAACTGATAAGAATTGACTACATGTTGTTAAATTGATAGTCATGGTTGCCTACAACCTCCATAAATTTCATTAGAGAGTGCACACATATGTAACCACTATTGGTCACAATCACAAAGAATCCCTCTAAGTTTGCAAAAAGCAAATATGAAAATAAAACTTGCAATACTTTCCTATAACTACTCAAAATGAAACTGCAACCTAAATATAACTTAGTTTTTGGCTTAACCAACCATTTCCCAAAAATAAATCAATCTTATAACTATAATAAAGAATTTATTAATTGCAAATGAAATGAAAGAGTGTAAGTTTCCATGAGAAAGACAAATGTTACCCCTCACATTTAGTAAGTTAGGATAACCCAATATTTTCCTATCTGTTGGAATACTCAAAATAAATATAAGCGTGAGATATTTTTTTCATTAAGATAATACACATATAAATACAATATGATGTAACCCTTGGTTTCATATTCCATGAGGTATATTGGACTCTTGATGACTCTTCCTATTCGCATATGACTCTTCATGTAAATAGTGATACAATTTACCATAACCACAAGGATTAGGTTTCCAACATTACCCCCCTTAATCCGATGGGGTGTTTTTGAGTCCAAGAATCTCTCTGAAAGAGATATAAAATTTGGAAGTGGACAACTACCAATGGTTGGACCTATCACTGAAGTGCTCTCTGAATTGGCGGTTTTGGGATGACCGGTATATTGCAGTTTAGGATGACCACAAACCAATGATTAGTATAAGTTAATGTATTCTTCTAAATGGTGATTTTTTTATGACCATAAACATGGTAGATGGTGGTTTAGGATGATAAAAAACTAATGGTTAGCAAAATATGATGTATTTTACTAAATGGAGTCTTTAGGATGACAACAAACCAAGTGGTGGTTTCAAGATGACCACAAACCGAATGGATTCTCTAGAACATGGATCTATATATGTATATTGGCTACAAATATGACTCTAAATCTCTTTCTATCTTTGTCTCTTCGCTACAAATTTGACTCTCCCTCTCGCTCTAGCTCGAGGCTCTGGCTACAAGCTCTAGCTAAGGCTCACTTGTTTCTATAGTGTAGATGTTTGGTTAGTGATCAATCTGTCTAAATCATAGGGATTCAAAAAATAAATTCTTATTTTCAATCCGTGATATTCATCTCTATCAAGTACAAGATAAGAAGTAGGATGAATTTCTACAACAATATGTGTCATTACTCAAGTCTAAATTCTTTTGTATAATTGATATATCTTCTTGATTTTTAATAACCATCACCAAGAACTGATCCAACCATAGTGAATATTTAATCTTGCAAGCGTCATTAGTGTTGAACATTTATTTGAAGAATGATTATGCTTTCTTCAATTTTGAAAAGGATAGAATCAAAGCATTGATCCTATATGTGGCCATTTTGATGACAATGTTGGCACTAGTGTTGAACTGGAAGTAGTGAAGATGAATATTCTTGAATGAATCTAGAACTTTGAAACTTGATTGGTTTTGAATAATCAAGGATATGAAAGGTATCCTTCTTTTCATATCCAATACATGTTTTGTGTTTGTTGTTCCTAATTTATTCCCAAGTTCTAATGATGGACTTGGAAATACTAAGTTGAACATGTTTGTGATAGGCTTCACCTTCTACATATGATGTCGTTGCATTGAGTTGATCCTATGATGATTACTGTTATGAATCATTATCAAATTCAAAAATAGGATTATTTTGAACAAGAACTAGTTCAAAATGTTGATTCCTTCATTGTATTTCATCATGTGGGAGTTGTGATTGAGCATGAAGAAGTTCTATTTTGACTTGCGAATCGTGTAAAAAGTTTAGAACATATTGGAGAGTTGATTTGTTGAGTGTGATTGTATTGTCAACAATGATGGGTATTAGAATGTTCGGTAACTCTAATAATTCTTTAGTTTGTGCCATTTGAAAGATTAGCTGAGACATTGGAGGTTTTCTTACAACTCCACCCTTTCACAATAAGGCTCAACTAAAATTCAAACTCAAAAAATGAATTGTGTTGGTTTCAATCAAGAATGCACACCCGATACAATTCAACTTATTTTGTATTTAACATTGTTGCAATCTAGGGGATTGCATTCATTAGTTACCGTTGATATATATTAAGATGGAGATACATTCATAAAGAGACAAGAGTAGATATGATACCAATGATATGTTATATTATCAATAGAAGGACCCATTTACAACATAAACTGATATCATTTTAATACATACGAATCGACATATATAAATACACATGAATGTTTACATGTGTTAGTTAACCTACTAGGTCAGTGGACTAGTTGACTATTGTTCGACTAGTATGACTAGTCAACTAATTGAGTGGGCCTCTTCCAACATCCCCCCCACTCTAAAACTCTTCTACATCCCGAAGAAGGGAAATGTTGGAAAAAAAAAAAAATTTACAAAAAGATATACTTTTACAAAATGTGTATTACAATTTCTTAAGTTTTATCAATTGTTATGCTTTCAACTAGTGTTGGTTCTTGATTCATAGATGTGCTTGGATAAAATAAATTATCGACGGGTCTTGTCGGTGCTAGTTATGGTGGTGGCTCTGGATGAGCAACATGGAAGTAAATAAATGTTTTATAGGTGTGTGGCACTGACACTTGTAGCTTATTTTGCAGACCCTACCACTCTTCCATAGTATATTCAATAGAAAAATTGGTAGTTTTGAGGTTGGTTAACATAATAACTATATCTACAAGAGGAACTAGTGGCTAAGCTTGGAATTCAACACTAGTATTGTCATTTGTTTTTTTGTATCCATCTGTCTAAGAAATACATGTGCTGGAGTATTTTTTCGATTCCATTATGCATCATTTTTCCTTCTTGCAACCATTATGTTTCTTCCTATTGTAATTATGCTTGTTGTTGTCTTTCTTTCTAGAGTTATTGTTCTAGTGCTTCCCATTTCCTATTTTTCATTGTCTTTGTTTTCAAGCGGTCAAGTCTACCACCACCATTTGATTAGCCCTGATTTTGTTGCAGACATGAGCAACATGTGATGGCCAGTTGTTAAAAACGGTATTGATTGCTAACGTGCATGCTTTTGTCTATGCAAGTTGTTCTTTGAGGCAGTGTATTCTATACTATGCTTGAACTACCAGGGCTATTGTTTGTTCATTTGATGCCTTATGTTTTCCCATTCGGATATGCTAATGTTTTGTAATTTATGATACTAAATTTTGAAGGCAGTCGATGGGATCCCTATATTCTTGTTGTAGCTTGATTCTCATAGCATATTTTTTTGTTTTACATTCTTCCCAGGCCTTTGTTTCTTTTTTATACTTAAGGCCTTTGGACTTGACAAGGCCCTTCCATCTCATGTCCTTCTCCTTGTTAAATTATGTTTCCATTTGTTGGATTTCATGGTCAATTGCAGTTTTAGGCTTGAATACAATTGTAATATGACCATCCTCTTACTCCCTCATATGAAATGGTCCATGTTCCTATGTTGGTTCATTGTTTTCTTCGTCATTATGGTTGTCCTATGTTTCTATTAGTTTTTTATGATGTAGTATTTGTGTCGTATTGCCTGAGCAATCGATGTATGCCCCTATGGAGTCCCTGGATTTTGTTGTAGGGTCGACTGCTATGGAGCTAATTGTTGTGGAGCTGAATGTGGTTGAGCCAATCATTGTGGAGTCATCCATTGTGGAGATGACTACTAGGGAGTTGATTGTGGTTGAGGCAATTGTTGTTCTTGAATAACCAGTGTTGGATACATAGGTGTTGATTCCTACATTAAGTCCACATATTGAGTAACCATTGTCTTGTTGATCGTTGGTTTTCCAAATGTTCATTGTTGAGTTGAAATCTTAGGTGGTTTAGTTGTGCTTTTATTTGAGCGCTCCTCTCTTGTTCCCTCTATCTGCATTTCTGCCTAGAAATATTTTTCTATAATTATTTTATTCTTCATGGCATTCATGATTATTTATTTTTATCTTTCCATTGTTTGTGTATAGTCAATGCCAACACTCGACTCCGTGATTAGTTTCCTCTCATTTTATTGTTTTCTAGTGACTTTTATACCTTCTTCCACTGATAATAATTTTTCAACCACCTAATCCATGTGCATCTTCAGCTTCGTTTGGTTCCAATTGATAGGTCCTATTGTAGATATATTTATATGTGGGTATTTCCTCACTAGAATCATTAATATCAATTGTTGTTTATTTTGTCTGATTTCCTCCTACTGTTTGCTTAATGAGAGTAATTTATATCAACTCATTTCCATATGTAAATGAAGTGGTATATATTTTTGCTTCCCTTTCTTCTTCCATCCCCCATTCTAACGTGGTGTTATAATTTGTTTCGCTCCACCCCTTGCTAATGGTGGAACCATTTTCTCTGTGTTATTGTCATGATAAGTCCATAAAAAATTGGTCTGACGATGGGTAGTAATCCAATTCATTAGGATCCCTACCTACACCATGTACATATCACACTTTTTTGCAATCTAAGTCAAGCTAGATTATGAGCATTTGGTGGCAGGTTTCTTCTTTCCTTGGGATTGAGGCACATAGTCGAGCACGATCCTTGATGTGAACACTAGTTCTCCGACTAACAAGATTCTTGTCATCATTATCCAAATAAGATTCTTGCAATCTTATTGCTTACATTATCTCTTAACGTTTCTCATAGTTTACTCTCATCATTTCGAGAATATGTTTAGCCCAATTAAATAGTTTCCCTTATTCTACAATTTGCCTGCTTGCTTCAAGCATGGTGATTTTAGCATCATAGGCTCAACCTGTGATCCTAATGAAAAGTGAAACTATGTTGAGTCTATGATGCTAAAATCACCATTCATAGGCTCAAGTTCCGCTCAACCAGTGTATCACTTATTCTGGTCAATATTTTCTCGGTTGACGGAATGCCAATAGACTGTTGCCTCTTTTACTTATGTTTCTCATCAGTCCTTCTTTCATGGATGGTCACTCAGTCGACAACCCTTGGTTGATTTTCACCAAGTCAGTTATTCATTTGTTTGTCTTTATTGCTTAAGTTTCCTACTAGTGCTTTAAAGTTTTCCTATCTAGCTTACTCCTTTTTATAACTCATAACTATGTACATATCTTCTACTTTTTTTTCAATATTCCTATGGACGATACCTTTTTATTCGAGCACCATTTATTACATTTTCAAGTACTCAACCTTGTATTGTTCTTAGTTGTACTTCCCCAGTCAATCTTTTATCATCTACAATGTAAAGCTCTAGCCGTGATGTTTATAGATTTTTCAGTTTTCCTTTTACTCTCTTGCCATACAATAGTACTAATTCCCCTATTAAGATATATTTCTTTCTCAAATTTTAGTCGTGACATTATTTCTGATCTTGATTTTGTAGCTCTTGATGGTGAAGGGCATTCAACTGCTCCTCTTCCAGTTTATGTAACTAAAATAGTCACTTTGTCTCTTTCTTTCGATGTGACAAGTCGAAGGAATTTGGAAACTGGATCAATATGTATTTAGAGAGGTAACTTATTGTTGACCATATACTAGTTTAAACAACATCAACCTCGTATACATTGTTTCAACCTCTTATACATTGTTTTGTATTCCCATAGTATGGAAAAAATCTTATCATCCCAACCATCTAAGTTATTGTCACAAATTTGTGTTAGTCCTTTTGTTTGTCTTTTGATAAAAGATTCAATTGCTTCATTCGAGTGGGGGTGGTAGGCATTGCTCTTATGATAATTGATTATTAATTCCTTCAATAAAATTTTGTTTATAAATGTGTTCCTCGGTCACTTATTAAGATGAGGGACACACAAATCTAGTAATTGTATTTTTGTAAATAAATTTCACAATGAACTCCTTTGCACATGTTTTGAATGGCTCAACCTTGTTGGAAATCTTATTAATAATGAGAGGGGGTGAATCAATATAAGAGAAATTATGAAAAAATTTCACTTCTTATCAAACTTAAATAGTAGTTATATTATGCATTCACCATAAAAAAATAGCATCCAAAATCACATGCGCAATACACATAACACAAAGATTTTACGTGGAAACCAAAACGGGAGAAAACCACGGAATGATCTCTTATAATATAAAGATTACATTCATAGAAGCACCAACTTCCAAAGTTCTCCAGCACCAACTGGAAGGACGCATCAACCCCCTGGTTTTGCAGGCACTGACCTAAAGGAAGAACTGGCTTCCTGATTTACTAGCTTTGACTGGAAGGAGGCACCAACCCCCTAGTGTTACAGGAAATGACCTGAAGGAAGCACCAACTCCATGTTACTTGCCCCATCCTTCCACCCTGATATATCTGTAGAAGATTCTTCTTTACTTTCTACTAATCAGCGCACTCTTCTGATTTATTACAATACATTTCGTTGTGCGCACCTTTTGCATACTCTGATCTTGCAATTGATGTATTGTATCACACTCTTCTGCAATATGTGCGTTGTTTCAGCATACTGTTATGTTTCTGCGGATCTGCAAACTCAACTGATACTATGCATCCTCCAATGTTCTGCAATTATGTTCTTGCACAACTGTATCAGATAAATGATAACCTTTTGTGCACCATTTGCGATATTGTCTTTTTTTTCTTATGCACTTGTCTTAGATAAACCTCATCATAATGTGATCCATATGTTGCGTTTCTCTTCTATCTTTGTGCATCTGTCTCAAATAAATCACATCATCTTGTGCATCATATGTTATGCTACATCTCTGTCTTCGCGCATATGTCTTGGATAGATCACATTATCCTACACATCTTCTGTTGTGCTGCAATTTTGTCCTTGCGCATCTGGCTCTTTGCTAGATTATGTTTTTTCAGTTCAACGAGCCATTGATACCCCAAAATTAGAAGCTTGCAAAATCGGAATACTACAACTTTCGCATCTTCAAGCTTACTCCCATTCTCCAACTTGGATTCTTCTTTATACTCGTCTTGCGCAGACGGTGTGTCCACAAGTTGGTCGTAGCATCCCTTCTTCTTTTATTTATGGTCAAGCCGACTTACGCGTCTGCCACTTGTCATGTTTTGCGCAACTTGAGGTATCATACCTTGTGTGTCTTGCACACACTTGGTCCTTTGCATAGTGGGACTTGCGCACTTGGGAACCACTACTTGTGGGGTCTTTCACCCTTGAACTATCAACACTTGATGGGTATTGCACACTTGACTTGTCCAACCACTTGTTGCTTCCGAGACTCTTGCGCGCTTCCAATACTTATATAATTCTTCCGCTTGGTGGGTCTTGCACACTTTCGATACTTGCATACATGTTCAACCGCTTCTTTCTCCCAAGCCTCTTGCGCACTCCCAAGACTTGTCCAACCATCACTTTGACATTACCTTTGAAGTATCATAACTAGATGGATTGGGAACTTTGACATGCACCTTATGTACTTCTTCAAACTGGATATACTTCTTTAGACTAGATGTACTTCTACAATCTAGATTTCATATACTTATTCAAATTGGCACAATAATATTGAATTCTCTTTGACATCAATGACAACCAAAGTTCAACAAACATCTTCCCATTTTGTTAAATATTCTACTCCTATAATGATATATATTTCCCTTGTCTTTCTTCCTTGTTTAGGAAACGGTCCTACAAAGTATGTTTCCCATATCTCAAAAGGTAGGCTGGGAATGATCGATAATAATATAATTTCATCACACTTGAGTGGTCGATCGAGTTGTTAACATTTATCACACTGAATCAATGTCATTCAATAATCCTTACGTAAGGTGGGCCACCATAATCCAACCTGTAAAAAATTTCTTGATGTAGATTCAGCATGGTAGTGGCCTTCGGCTAGTCCTGAATGTGCTTTATCAATGATGTATTTCTTTTCATGTTCAAGTACACATCTTCTGAGGATATCATCAGGCCCTCTCCTGTATAGGTATATTATAAAGGGAGCATCCTTCATTGCCAATATCTTTCACTTTTTCTATGGCATATCAGTTGGTTTTGTTCCTTCTTGTAGAAATATGACTATGTCATCTAACTATGTTGTAACTATGTTGGCTAGGGATAATTATATTCTAAAGATATTTGCATTGAGGAGGTCATCCTCAATTTTTTCCCAGTATTCTCCAATTTCTAGTCTTGATAAATGGTATGGTCCAACATTTTTCTTTCCTATTCATTGTAATACCCCCATTTTGACCCTTGGGATATATTGGCTTTTAATGTAAATATTGTATACATGTGATATATGTTTTCCTAGCATGGAGCTCAAGGCCAAGGCCCCGCTATGTATGTTCGGATTTTATTAAAAATGGACAAATATTTGATACGTTGCTATCCATGTGCTACTAAGCCATGGAATAATGTAAAATGATGTAAATATTAATATTGCAATAAAATACCAAAAACTGGTTATGGAAGCAACTAATAAGAGGGGGGGTCATGTGTATCCACTAGGGAGTGGTGAGGGGGATTGTGGGTTTGAACCATATGTTTCCAAATGCCATCTTGAGAACCCATTTGGCTTTCCTTGCTAACATTTATTTATGTTGTAAGGAATTAGTTGAAGAAATCGGTCCATGGCTTCAATGGAGCATGGGCAGCCCAGAAATTCGAATGGCAGGTATGGGCTCGGTTTCCTTAACCCACAAGTCACTCTACCTCATGGGAATTCATTCTTCCTCATTCCCGATCCATAGATGAACATCTAAGCTTCAGTTTTCATCCAGTACACAGGGCCAGCAGTGAAAAAAAACAAAAATCGCAACTTTGCATTAAACCGCGTTTTGAAGTGCCATAAACGCCCAGAATTTCGTGTGGACAGTGAAATCCGATGGGGGATCTATAGACATGAACCATGGGGAAAATTTGAGAGTGCTAAATGCCCAGACATCCATGGGAAAACCCAGTTTTTATATCCCGAAAATCCAATTATGGGATTGAGTCATTTGGTCACCGAATTGTGAGAATCCAAGTGTGAATGACAGAACAAAGGATAAAACAGAGGTTGGTATTTCTTGATAAACCCAGTGAAGGATAGAATCTCAAGGAATTAGCATATGGACATTTCTATGCCCACCCTAAAGAGCACTGGAGGGAAGGGGCTCCTGAGGGACTGTGCAGCAGAGAAGGGGACCTTCCTTGTGTTGGGTGTGGTAGGTATTGTGGGTGCCATGACTGTTTGAATTCAATTGAGATGCATGTAGCTATGTGGTTGAGCTCACTGGCTTAGCATCCTCTTCCTTTGTCTCTTTCATGCTTGATAAACCCAACTGTGTGTTGGCTTAGCATGATTTTTTTTGTGAAACCATGGTTGTGAGTGAGCCTGTTTAGTTCCTCCTTAGTGGATACACATCCCATCTCGAGGGTGGTCTCTCAGCTGAAAGAATATAGGTTGAACAAGGACCTATGGCTGCGTGGAACGTTGCTCTCACATAGCCATTTGTTTGGACAGTTTCATCTTAAAAATAAGTATTCTTTGTGGTTTAAATTATGTTCATTATGTGTTCTGCAATGTTTGATTTGATAACTGTTAGTGGTATGTTGAATGCATAATGAATGGTGTGTAGATGAAGTTTATTTCCGCTGTGTATAATTTGATTATGCATTTTATTAAATCGTGAATTTAGTCATATGGCTTTGGGGAAGAATTAGACACCCCCATGTTGCGGTCATGTTCCCTCTGCGAGTCTGGATGATGGGAGGGGATGTGACAGTCATACTATGACTTCAAATTCAAACTCTTGTAATAAAAATAAATACCGACAAATCTTCCCTTGGTGTACTTGGTTGTTCACTAGGTACTTGAGTGCTTGGTGATCAATGTAAAATATAAATGGATTTTCTAATATAACTAATGTCGGTATTTCCATAGAGAAAAAATCATTCTTAAGGCTTCTCTTTCGGTTGTTGAATAGTTCCTTTCAATCTTATTTAATTTGTGACTAGCATAGGCAATTGGATGATCGAAGTTTTCCTCCCCTGGTTGTACTAGGACAAATACAACCATTATTTGTAACACATCAATATGGACATAGAATTTCTTCGTCCAGTTCGGAAATCACAATTTTTGTGCTTCGACTAATTTCCTTTTTAACTATTGGAAAGACTTGTTACACTCTTTTGTCTATTTAAATTCTATATCTATCTTTAGGATTTCTTTCATCAAATAAGTTATATCTTCATAGTGCCTTATTAACTTCCTGTAATAACCTGTATGGCCCAAGAATACTCTTATTTACTTCCGGTTGACAAGAGACTTCAAGTCAAGTATTAATTTTAATTTTGTTGAGTCAACTTGTATACCATCATTACATACTACATTTCCTAGTAGTACACTTATGGATGTGGCAAATATGCATTTCTTTATGTTCAAGTAGTATTGGATTTGTCAATAATGTTCAAGCATCAGGAAGAGACACTGGACATGACCTTTTAGCAAATTATATATTGTCCAATCATCAAAATATATTTCCATAGTCCTGTACATTAATTCTTGAAATGCTTTTACTACAATTCTACAGAACACAACATGTGCATTTTTTTATCCAAATGGCATGACTATGTAATTAAACGCTCCAAATTTTGTAACAAAAGTTGTCTTTGGTTGGTCTTTTTGGCTATAATTGTTGATATTTCATGGATGCAGCAAACATTATTAACACCATATAAACATATAGCAGTAAAGAAAACAATAACAACATACAATTCATAGACACCATGATTTATCCTGGAAACTCCTCTCCTTGGGGAAAACCAACAGAAGACATCTTCATTATTCCCCTTGGCCAAATCCATCCAAGGCATGGTTGAGCATTGATCTACTGGCCACAGGAACCCTCAACCATAATTGATTTCCCAAACATGCACTCATCTTACAATGGATTACTACCAACCTCTTTATAGGCTTACATCACAATTAGAATACCTTGGGCATACCTCCCAATATCATGGGTTTATTATAGAAATAACCAAAGTCAATTAACTTGCTATAACCAAAGTCGGTTAACTTGACATTGGAATGACGACCTTCCCCCCACCTTAAATTTCTATCATCTGGGAATCTGGAATCCCCCTTATTACCTAGGTCTGCAAATCAAATTTACTTGTGATTTACTAGGGGTACAAATGCCTATATTGGTCTTACAATTGTATTCCCATTTGTAATGATTAAAACTCCATTAATGAAAAATTGCTTTAAAAAATAGATACTTGAGCATCTACCTGCTCATACACTAATAACCAAGCACTCTTGAACTGAGTACTTGAACTTTGCTGCTCAATTGACTACCAAATTGACTTGTATGCATAACCTACTACAAACTTAATCATTTTCTCCAGTCAATATCTTTTCCTAGCTAACTACTAACTCCACTGCCTACTTTAGTCGATCTCTCTACACAGTGTAAAACATACTTCACCATTTGCCCCAGTCGATCCTTCTGCACATTCAACAACAAACTTCACCATTTTCTCCAGTTGATCCTTCTACATAGTAGACAACAAACTTCACCTTCTGCTCTAGTATATCCATCTGCACAGTTAACAACAGACTTCACCATCTACTCCAGTCGATCCTTCTACACAGTCGAGAATATAATTCATTATCTGCTCCAATCGAACTATCTTCATCCTACTCTGATTATCTCTTCGGTTGATGCTAGTACATCATCCTCACTGCATTAGCAATCACGACACTTTCCAACAAATTCTAACCCTCAACAACACAGGTGTCCCTATAAGAACAAAACAATTCTATTGTGTAGTCGATCAATCGATCAGTCGATTACCCGGTTGATTTTAACCATGATTTCTCAATCGACCTAAGCATATCCACCCAATTGACCTTTCATGACTCCTCAATTTATATTGACCTCAAATATCTTGAAGCATCTTGGACAAATCACAATACTAGACCCCATTCAGTAGTCTACCCTATCCTTAGTTGACCCATCCAACCAGTCGGTCTTGTCAATTATATGGTCAACCACTTTATCGTCGATCATCTGTCGAGCTATCGACCACTAGTTGAACCGTATTTTCGGCAACCATCCATCAAGTTTTTTACCATCATTTAGTCTGCATTCCCATCGACCATGACTATGATAGACCACGTCTTCGACCGCTCCATTGACTACACCGAGCCGACCATCCACGACTTGTCAACTTCGACCTCTTCAACCACAAATCTCTCCAAACCTTCTAAAACATTCCACATATGAAGTCAAACTAGATCATGACCACTGTTTATTTCTTCTAATTGTCAACTTCACACCATTCTCAAATCGCCCAAAAACTAACATTGACCAAAAACAACATTGATCTAGCACTATCCTGGGAGTACCCAGAAACAACTTGCACAAATCTACCTATCAGACATAGATTTGTATGCTTGCACTCTGTGTTTCTTTATCATGCCTCAAACCTAGCATTTTCATTGCTTCTCAAGCCGATCCATCATTCCAATGGATTTGACCACATTGATTCACACTCCACCATGCAAATCAAGGCAAATGAAAAAGATTTATTCAATCGATCTCATTACAACGACTCCATATACACTCTACCATGTAGATCTAGGCAACCAAATCTTGATTAGATTGCTGATAGTTAAAGAGTTAGAGTCTACTAAAATTTGATTCCATGTTGATATTTCATGGACACATAAAACATTATTAACAAAGTAGAAACATATAACAATAAAGAAAACAATAATAGTGATGCATGGATTTCCATGGGATGAAATTAAAAATAATAATAATAATAATGCAGGGATTCCCGAGGGTCATAACTTTTGACTCGTTTATTCGTTTGGGCTCAAATTTAAAAGGAACTTGCATTTCGAAGAGTTCACTACAGTGACTGACAAGGTCCTTTTGATCGAACCTTCTTTCTACACTTTTATGGGGCCTAATTAATTCATATAGTGCCACAAATTGGAGTTTTAGTGTTTTTGCAGGATTTTTTAAATTCGTAATTATCAATTATCTGTTAGTTGATGCACCTAATAAAAAAAGCGAGTCGACAACTAGTGTCTCTCTAGTTAGTTTTAATTTAGTGGTCAGTTTTAGAATCATGCAAGAATTTTCTAAAATTAACAATTTTCAAAATTATCATATATCAGTTATAAGAGGTTGAACCTTCATTGTAATAGTTAGGATGGAGAAGGAATAAAATATTGTTATTTTTCCACTCTCATGTGTTTGCATGGTTTTTAGATCTCGTGAACGAATTAAATTTTATTGGCTACATCATATGGTATCAAATCAAAAAGATGGTTGGGAGAGGAAGGGGAAGATCAGGTCTTGGTCAGATGTGTAGAGATATGCAAAACCTCCAAAGGCAAGTAGCGAATCTTACAAACGTCATGGATAATCATAGAATAATATGAAGAGAAGTGTATGATGAGTAGACATACAAAGGATATGTGAATTAGAATATATAACATGAAGAAGAACAATTAGAGCGCATTCCTTTTCAAGAAAGGATGCTTGCGGCTCTAGAAGGAGAGGAATGATGGGATCAAAATGGAAGTTTCTAAATATGCAGGGAGTCTTAAACCAGAGGAGTTAATAGATTGGTTGAACACCATGGAAATGTTTCATTGAATGAAAGCCTATGACAAAGGAAAAGAAGATGAAATTTGCATGCACCAAGTTGAAGGGTCATGCCATGATCTGGTGGGAGCATGTGTAGAATGACAAAACAAAAAAGGGAAAAGACAAAATTAAGACCTGGAATAAGATGAAGAAAAAATTGCAAGAAATTTTTTTCCTTTAGACTATGCACAGACCCTTTTTCGCAGATTTAAGAAATTGAAGCAAAACCTGTCCACCATGGATGAACTCACGCACGAGTTTTATATTGTTTTCCGTTCGTGTGGATCACGATGAAATTGATGAGAAATTGGATAGGGTTCGCAGTGTGGAAGAGGCATATGAATTAGCATTAAAAGTTGAGGAAAAGAAAAACCGACAATTTTCTCAAAGGAATAGAGGGGCAAGGAGGGGTACATGATCTTCCTCATGGAGTGGTTTTAACTATGGCAGAAGCGAATCATCCCAAAGAGATAAGAAAGCAGAAGATGTTCGGTAATATAACTTGAATCAACCACAAGGAAGAGGATTTCAAAGAGGTAGAGGTTATGGTGGTGGTAGAGGAATACCTTAAGTGTGTTTTAGGTGTGGTGTAGAGGGATATCGAGCATTTGAATGCACAATTCATAACATGTAGGAGCCAAAGCAAGGACAAAAACCTAGTTTAAACTTGGTCCAAGTTGAGAATGAAGAAGAAGGATATGAATATGAAGTCCCACCCGATATGGGGGAGAATCTCATGATACGAAGGTTAATGGTGATTCCCAAAAAAAGCAAAGACAACATAACATCAATGAATATTTGTGGCTACGGAAAAATATTTTTCAAACCAGGTGCACTTCCAGAGGAAAGGTATGTCAAGTTATTGCTGATGATGGAAGTTGTGAAAATATGGTTTCCAAAGAGATGGTAGAAAATTCGAAATTACATTGTGAAACACATCCCCATCCTTACCGAATTGAATGGTTCAAAAAAGGGAATGAAGTCACCATTAATAAAAGATGTTTGATCAAGTTTTTCATTGGTAAGACTTAGTATGGTGTGATGTCATTCCGATGGATGCATGTCATCTATTATTGGGGAGGCCTTGGAAATATGACAAAAAAGACATACATGATGGAGAAAAGAATACCTACACCTTTTGGAAGGATGGATTAAAAGTTGTCTTATTTCCCCTTAAAAATGAAGGGAAAGCTAAGAATATGTTTGCATAAAGAGATCTTGTTAAGGAAATTAAGGAAACTAGATTTTTCTATGCATTATTATTGCAAAAAGGAGCCGAGGAAGACATACCAATACCTACTAAAGTGGCCAAGGTACTAGAAGAATATGTTGATGTTATCCTGATGAACTACCTAATGGTGTTCCACCGAAGAGGGATACTCAACATCTCATTGATCAAATCCCAGGATCATCTCTACCTAATCAGGTAGCCTATAGGATGAGTCATAAACCACATGCATATCTCAACCGACAAGTAACAAAACTTATAAAGAAAGGTCTAGTAAGAGAAAGCATGAGTCCTTGTGCCGTACCAGCATTGTTGACTCCAAAAAAAGATAATACGTGGAGGATGTGCACATATAGTAGAGAAATCAATAAAATTACCATCAAATATCGGTTTCCTATACCACGCTTGGAAGACATGATGGATGTGCTAGCCAGAGCTAAGTATTTTAGTAAAATTTATTTGCGCAATGGATGCCAACAGATCCATATTTGCGAAGGGGATGAGTGAAAAATTGCTTTCAAGGCAAGGGATGGACTATATGAATGGATGGTAATGCCATTCGGTCTATCCAATGCACCTAGTATCTTCATGCAGTTGATGAATATTGTGCTTCGACCTTATATTAGTAATTTTGTTGTCATTTATTTTGATGGCATTCTAGTTTTCAGTAACAACAAAGAAGATCACTTGCAGCATTTAAGGATTATATTGTATGTATTGAGAAAACATCAAATTTATGCAAACCTGAAGAAATGTAGGCTCTTGCAAGAAAGTTTGGTATTTTTGGGTTTTGTCATCTCAGCAGAAGGAGTCAAGATGGATTCAGAGAAGGTCAAAGCAATTTTGGAGTGTCCTAGTCCTAGGAGCATAATAGAGGTAAGAATTTTTCATGGGATGGCCACCTTTTAATGAAAGTTTATTCAAAATTTTAGCAGCATTGCAGAACCCATAATAGATTGCACCAAAGGCAGGACATTCAAGTGGACCAATGAAGGTGAGGAAAGTTTCCAGTTTCTAAAGAAGGTAACTGAGGCACCAATATTAGCCTTACCATATTTTGATAAAGTGTTTGAGGTAGACTCTGATGCTTCACATGTAGGCATTGGAGTTGTACTTAGCCAAGCAGGTAGACCAACTACTTTTTTTAGCAAAAATTTGAATGAGGTAAGAAAGAACTACTCCACATATGATGTAGAATTTTATGCAATTGTGTAAGCATTGCGATATTGGAGGCATTATTTAGTGTCGAACGGGTTTGTGTTATTTACCGATCACATTGCATTAAAGCATATAAACACCCAAAAGAAATTGAACAGTAGACATGAAAAATGGGTCTCTTTTTTACATGGCTACACCTTTGTTCTAAAGCACAAATCAGGAAGGCAAATCAGTTTGCAGATGCTTTGATTCAGTGCACTGTTCTTTTTACAACCATGGAAAATCAAGTAATTGGGTTTTCTTCCTTGAAGGATCTCTATATGTTTGGTAACAATTTTGGGGAGATTGTGGAACAGTTGAAGAATCTAGTCACTGGGAACATGGATCTTATTCAAGGTGAATATTTTATGCAAGATGGATACATCTTCAAAGGAAAACAACTATGCATTCCCATCGGTCCTATGAGAGAAAATATTCATAGTAGTGGCTTGGAAGGACATTTTGGGAAGGATAAGACACTAGCCTTAATCGAAGATAAATATTACTGGTCAAAGATGAAAAAGGATGTAACCAAGTATGTGGCACGGTGCAATATTTTTCAAATGGCTAAGGGACACTCACAGAATACAGGGTTGTACATGCCATTACCAGTGCCCACTAACCATGGACAAATCTGAGCATAGACTTTGTGTTAGGGATCCCAAACACATAGCAAGGTAATGATTCTATTTTTTTGGTTGTTTATAGGTTCTCTAAAATGCCTCATTTCATTACTTGGAAGAAAACTAGTGATGCATCAAGGGTGGCATAATTGTTTTTTCAAATATTGTTAGATTGCATGGTGTTCCAAAAACTATTACCTATGATATAGATACTTGGTTCTTGGGTCATTTTTGGATGACTTTATGGAAGAAAATGGGGACCACATTACAGTTCAGTGGTGCCTATCACCCCCAAACAGATGGGAAAATCGAGGTAGTAAATCGGAGTTTGGGAAACCTGTTACGCAACATTGTTGGAAAGAAGCCCAAGCAGTGGGATTTTTCTCTACCTCAAGTAGAATTTTCCTACAATAGTTTAGTTAATATATCTATAGGTAAATCTCCATTTCAGATTGTTTACGATAGAAATCCTATGGGTTTCCTATATTTGGTGCAGCTAAGGATTTGAGATAGAATCAGTGATGGTGGGGAAGCATTTGCATAACACATTCAACAGTTACAACAACAACTGAGACAAAAGTTGCAGGTTAGTAACGAGCAGAATAAAACTATAAAATATGCTCACTGACGACATCAAGTATTCAATGAAGGTGATTTGGTGATGGTTTATTTACGGAAAGAGCAATTTCCTAGAGGAACATACCACAAATTGAAGTATAAAAAAATTGGTCCTTGCAAGATTCTAAAGAAAATTAATGGCAATCCTTATAAGGTGAAAATTATTGACGATGCTTATAAGGTCGATTTACCAGCTGATCTTGATATTTCCCCCATGTTTAATGTTTCTAATTTATATATATTCCATGGGGACGACCTAGGTAATGACAGTGTGTCAAAGGTGGATTGGCAATAGGACATTCCGAGCACGAAAAAGGAAAATATTGCATATATTTTAGATAAGAAGACCCTTTATACTCGGCAAGACCAACACAGCCGATATCTAGTCCAGTGGGAAGGCTTAGCACTAGTAAAGAGTACATGGATTACAGAGGGAGACTTGATGAACATAGATCCATTAAGTGGAAGTAGTTTGAAGACAATAACTTGTAGGAGTTGCGTTCTTTTCAACCAGAGGAGAATGATGTAGGGATTTTCGTGGGCTGGAATTAAAGAATAAGACATTAGAGGAAATTTGTGTCTAAAATGGGACTTATAAAAAATCGTGCCATGGATGAGTTGGATTTCTCAAGCCAATAGAATTTCAATAACTTTGGTCAACCATTATAGTTGAGTTGGACATATACAAGTCAAAGATGCTTATGTGTCATAATTTTATTTGACAATAGCTAACTTCATATAAACTCACCTTGGTTAAGATTTTGAAAAGTTCATCTCGAAATATGATAAATATACATGGAATAATAAATATAGAGTATTTTATAATATCACTACTTCTAATTTCTGTAAAATATAAATCTCACATTAATTAAGATGATAGTGGAGTAATTTTGAAATAATAAATATAGATTATTTTATATTATCACTACTTATAAATTCTTTAAAATATAAAGATCACCTTAATTAAGATGATAGTGGAGTAATTTTGAAATAATAAAAACATTTATATAATTAATCTCTTATAAATATAAATAAATAAATGTAAATAGGTATCATAATAAATAAAAAATAGGAGAGAGATAAAATAAGCTTTTGCTATTTTTGCGATAACTTTCTTCTTCGAACTCCGAATTTGACTATTTTGGTACCATTGGAAAGGTCTCATCGAGACCTTTCAAATGGTACCAAAAGCATAAAATTCAAAGTTCGGGGGAGAAAGTTATCGCAAAAATAGCGAAAAATTATTTTATCTATCTCCTATTTTTTTATTTATGATATTTTTTAAATTTATTTATTTTTATTTAAAAGAGATTAATTATATAAATGTTTTATTATTTCAAAATTACTCCACTAACATCTTAATTAATGTGATATTTGTATTTTAAAAAACTTCAAAGTAGTGAAGTTTTAGATTTTATTAAATATATAAAAAGAAGTAGTGGTACATTTATTAAAAAATTAAATACATTTAATATAAATTTAAAACATTTACCACCATATCATTTATTATGTATGCACAAGAATCTAAACCTTTCATTATTATTTTCAACCATCATCTCTTAACTCTACGCCAACCCAATATACTTGTCAACTACCATTAATGAGATATTATAGGTTGACCTTCACTAGATAACACCTTTAACTTAGTCTGGCATGGCATATTTGTAGTGTGACGTGGCTTTTTTTATTATTTTCCTTAGGAGGCCCATTTTAGACCCCAAATTTCCTCTAATGGAAAGGGGGCATACGTCCTCATTGACTATGAAGGATTACTCTTGACCAACCCTCGTAACGGGTTGTACCTCAAGAGATTTTACCCTTAACCACGATGGACTCACTAATTCGCATTGTACAGTTTTCTTTCTTTTTGTTTTCCACTTTTTACCTATTGAGCCTTACGATTTCCTTCCATGATTGGTACCAGATGGATTACATTCCTCCAGTCTACGTCGTTTTTTTCGACAGCGCAAGTCTATGGTCTCCTAACCTCGCCTCAGCAACTTGGGTAGTATATTCCCCCCTCACATGAGTTCATCCACCTCAATAGAGTGTGTATTGGCGCTGCCACCAATAACTAGGTTGAGTAAAATGTCGTGATCAGTCTCTTGACCGCTACTCTCTAGATGGGCATAAGTCACCTTCGTGTGTTTTTAGACTCCCAACTCCTTGTGTCCCAACTCAACAACTGTTACCAGGTACGTGATCCTTTCCTTTTTAGAAAGTTCCTGCGCACTAAACAATTGATTAGACACTTTGAATTCATTACATTCACACATATCCCACAAAGTCAAAATAGTGTTGTATACCAAATGGATAATGACATTCTAGAATGGCATATCAATCACTGCATATAGGAAGTCAATCATAAACATGCATCATCATATCATTTTTCATTCACATGTACATATACATCATATAGGCATCAGCATCACATACAAGGCTCATCATCATAACCCTTAAACATAAAAGATGCATCCATGTGCATATATATATATATATATATATATATATATATATATATATATATATATATATATATATATATATATATATATATATATATATAATCAAAATGTATTATTTTCTACATTGCCACATAAGCATCACTGCATCGAGTAGCCCCAACAGCTTCCTCGTCATAAAAATACTAGCCGAGTACAAAAAATCCCCATGCTCATCGCATTGGGGGGCAGTTCCATCAACTACCTACTAGTCATATGAGTCCTCTGCCTCGCCCTCCTCCTCCTCCTCGTCTGACTCAGTCTCCTTATCTGAATCCTCTTCCTCATCATCGTAAGGAGCATCCCCCCAGGACATGGCTCTCATTGCCTCGACTGTCATCGCGATCTGCCGCATCATCACCCTCCACTCTCGTGGTGCATCGTAACAGATGTCAATCATCTCCTGGTCTATCTGTCGTCCACCACTCCCTCCAGCAACCAATCGATGCCTATGCACAGTGACTCCAATGTCGCGGAGGCACTCCACTGACGGCGATGCCCACGACCAGGACTGTCAATACCCTCTACTCTACCTCTCCACCTCTGGTAGCCCGCTGGGGATATCGGTCCCACATCTGCACACACATGAGCAAGTAATTAGTATCATCATCATATAAAAACATATAGCTACCATCCACGTTATGAAGTACACAAACATGATACTGTACAAATAAAAGTATACATACCGTCCGGTCCCCACACCTGACCGAAAAGTCGCGGCAGTTCTGCATCCCCCCTGTATTCCATCCCTACATATGGATAATCCTCAATCACTACTAGAAACTACCACCATTGAGTAAACATCTCTCAAGTGAAGAACCGACCCACCAGTCCTCCACCCCTGTGAGTCATCATCTCCCCCCACCACTGCATCCTCGGCTCAGTGGGCCCACCTTCGCACACGGCCACATCAGGTCACAAAGTAGGTACCCGCTCAAAGAAAAAGGAACGTATGAATGAGGGGAAACACAAATCCCCTCCACCTCGACTCATCCTGGTCAGTTCCCACCGAAATCCCATCAGATACATCTGTCCCCACCCGAAGTATGTCCCTGCCAGTTCCTGCTCCACTAGCATCATCTAGCCACCTGACAACGTGTGAGGCGATTTGGATCCCAGTACCCACACTATCACAGTTGTTACATCCCGCATCACCATGCTCTATATGCCACAGATCAATATCGCATTGTCGTGCACATATGCAGACGCATATCAATGGCACTCTAGTAGGTCCTCTATCTATACGTCACTCGGCTTCCTTGGTTGAGTGTCCGCAATCACACCGAACCATGGGAGCCCCATTGGGAAGTACACATCAATAAGTCTGATCTCTATTTTCTCCCCTTGTATGAAGAACGCCCTCGCATCGGCATCCCAAAACTCTACCGTAGTTTGTTCAGCAGTAGCTTTGTCGCACGCATGAGGGGCACCCTGGAAAAATTCAGCAGCCCACATCGGGCCAAAGTATCATGTACCTCTTGATCATCATTGATGTCATCCAGTAGTGACCCAAGCTCGCACTCTTGCCAGTTCACCCTTGGCGTCTTGCAAACCCACGTCAAAACCCCCAGTCAGTACCGTACAAAGCCAAACAAACTGCTCCCAGGCCAAAGCGTAAGTGTTGGGAAAAAAAGCACACCCAAAGCATGCCTTTTTTCCTGACAAGCGTTCCCTGGAGTGAACTTTTCACCTCGAAAAGGGAACTCCAGGAGCACACCTATCTGTCCCACATGCGTGCTTGGAGTGCGCTTTTCCCCTCGAAAAGCGCACTCCAGAAGCATGCTTGTACGACCCACGGCATGCTCAAGCACACTTTTCCCTTCGAAAAGCATGCTTTAGCATAGTCGTGCCCTAGCCCAGCTTGTTGGGGCCCCATAGAGGCTCAAACCCAAAAAATCAACCTTCAAAATTAACAAAAATAACATCACGATTTACCTGGAAGATGTAGAAGTCGATTCTGCCGGACAGATTGAGAGAAATCAGTAGTTATTTTAATGGGACCCTCCACACTCCTACAACTCTAAATAGTGAAAATGGCATGTGGAAGGTGGGCTCCCCTTTATTTATGGCCCTTTTTTGTGTCTTTTTCTCTCTTTAACCATTTTGGATTCCTCCAACCTTCGTTTTTCGCATCAGTCGCACTGTCGGATTTGGAAATTTTGTGCCCATGATGATGCTTGAGATCATTTCTCACTCTCACTTATCTTTTTTCGGGTTGTTCTTTCAGTGGCCCCCCACCTCGATTTGCCTGCCATCGGGGACATCAGCAGTTACATGTCTCTTTTTTCCTTTTTTAGCCATTGCGGCCTATTCACGATCCCTCCGCTCCCTCCATACTACTGTCATTGCGTTATTTTTTTTCCATACATCTATCCATAAGGAGGCCCCATTAGTGTTCCACCTCACCTTTTTTCTTGGTCCACTCATACCTATCCCTCATTTTGAACACTTCCGCCTTGCTTGTCTTTCACGTCTGTTCGGTATATGTTTATCCCTTTTTCGAGCCGAGCAGCTCGCTTACAAAAAAGGCACTCAAGGAGTTTCTATTAACTTCTTTTCTGACTCCTTAAAAATGAAAAGATCTCTCAGAAATCTTGCTTCCTTTCATGCTCGTTAAAGTATCCAAAATGGCATCTATCTGATATAAGTTTAACCTTTTTTTGGATCGAATGGATTAATTACGAAAAAGGAATACTCTAGTCCCTTCTGCTAGAAGAGTTCTCCATTGCATGCTTTTATGCTTTTTGGGATTTGGGGACTAACTCACGAAAAATAACACCATCAGAGTCTTCTTCTTTCTTTCAGACTCTCTAAAATTGAAAGCACCCATGAGCATCCACCATCTTGGGCTCGTACAAATCCACACGACGGTAGCATCTCGAGCACACTTCTATTCCTTCTCCGTGCTCCTTAAAACATGAAGAAGGCCCAAACGGCGCCTCTCGGCACCCTTGAAGATCACATATGATCCCCCATTATGGCAGCATCCCCAGTATGGTTTCCTTTCTTCAGAGTATTCTACAATGTGTAACCCTTGGAGTCTCCTGATATCACTCGTCATTTTCTCCACCTGAGTCTCCCCCATTTCAGCCATAGTCCCTGATCCCTTAAGTTATGATCCCCTTCCCCCGAAGTCATTTTCATATGTTGTCAAGTCAGCCCTGTCGTCACACTCTGAACAAAGGAATTTTGTGTCCCATCACTTTGCGTCCCTCGTATCCCCCCACAGTGTCTCAGTCTCATGTCTAGTTCCATCACATCTTCGTTGTATCCCTCGTGCTCCTATCAAGGAAACATCATTTCCTCGGTAGTTGCAGGTCTCCCGCTGTTGACGCTAGCACATATATTCCAGAGGATAGACCTAGAGGTCCTTGTACCTTGGACTCATCTCCATCATTGTTGATTGCCTATGGTCCATCTGAGAGGATTCCTTAGTGCCTCTTAGACTAGTTGTTTCTCACGTGCTCGACTCCAGCTCCATCATCACATCGTTGAGATTCGTACAGGGTATTGGTCCCTTCAGTTATTTGTCAAAGACCCCGAATGTCCCCTGACTCTAGCACATTGGTGAGTCTCTTTGGAACTGTCACATACCCTAAAATTCATAATAATTTTAAATTTTTCCATACAGTAATAAATGCTATTATTAGTTATCACAGAAGTATATTACTAACACATTTACCCTTTTAGTAAAAAATAAGTTATATATGATGCCAATATTTATGAGTAAACATGAACAATACGCTGGAATATACTAATTTATAATGTTGACCAATTACTTAAGTACACCTAAACATTTCTTCTATCTCTTAAAAATATAAGAAGTACATTTCATAATCAATTCACCAACTACTTTCTCATGCAAATTAATTATACATAATCGAGGAAAATGTCAAAACATCTTTAAGATAATTTAAACAATTACGACACATAAGAACAAAACCTTCAGACACAACCACAAAGCGTAAAGATGCATACAAAAGAATATTTTCACGTGGTTCACCCCCATCTTGGGCTACGTCCACAAAAGGTTGTTTTTATAATAAAATAAATACGGTGAGAGTTACATTCTACTGCAATACAATTATCGCAAGGCTTATTTCCTTCAAGCCTTTCTTACATGAAATAATCTCAAAAAAAAATAACACATCCTCTGTTGAAACGACGAGGTTCTTCAAGTAACAACACAAGGATGGATGAAAGTCTTTCTACAAAATTCTTAAAGGTATAATCCAAAATTCTCCTGTTAAAAAAAATACTAAAGTCATAATCTATTAACCATAGTTCATTGTATTATTACCCATGTATTTGTCGTAGATTAATCCCTTCTAGAAATTTTCCTCCTTGGTAATTAGATTTATTTATAAAGAGCTTCAATCCTCTTTGTCAAAACCCCTATCCTAAGTAGCATTTCAAAACACTTCAGATATACATGATAAAGTGTTAATACTTATCATTATACTTATTAATATCCAAAACTTCTAAGACATAAGTATTATAAGGTTAGTGGGGTACACCTTCGCTTTATTATGTTCTCTTAAATTAATAACATGCTTTATACATTTTTGTCTCAAATCCTAAGGTTTATGTTACCAAACTAAGTATTAAGAACTATGTACATATATACAAAATAATGTATATAGTTCTCACATCTAAACTAAAAGAAGAGGTACATTTCAAACTAGCTTGCATACATAACAAAATCAGGCTTGCTTGTTAAGGTTGTGCAGTCTTACCCTACTACGGGCATCTATACTTATGACGAAACACACAGGGCCAAGTTTGTTCCACATAGTGAAGCTATTACCAGCAGTTCTAGGAGAGAAGAAAAATAATGCACCACACATTCAAATCCAGTAATACTGACCGAGAAACTCCAAACTGATTTCACCACATATCCAACATATAAATTTTAGATATGAAACAATTGTGAGGATCCCACAGGGGTCTGCACCTAAAATGTACCTCACCACAGAATCTATAAATCAATCCTACATGGTTCATCTTGGACAGTTTATAGGGATCTACTTATCTCTTTATAAAAACCCTTTATAAACAGATTTTGTAAAGACCAAGACAAAAGAGAAGTAATCATATGGAGCAGCTTAGGTAGACCCTATTGAGCAAGATCGCCCAACTCTCTCTGCAATATTTAATCAAAAACCATAAGGTAATAACCCATACCTATTTATACAATACAACATACCGACGAAGAAAATATACACTAAAGTAATTGGGCTTCTTCCCAAACTACTCTATTCAGGGATCTACGCTGCATACGTTAGCCTTTGACAAAGATTTCTATCATTTCAAACTAAAACGAGCAATAATCAGAAATGAAGTAACCATGGAATTAAAGGTCCGGAGATCTTCGTAGGGTCAAATGCAAACGTAAGTCAAAGAAAAATAGACCCACGACATCTTTGTGAGGTCCTGCGATCCACGCAGATTCAAGGTAAGGTATTTTGACAGAGGGATACCCCCACGATATCTCTGTCGGATCAGAGATCGAGACTTTCAAGAAAAAAAAGTATGGATTCAAACAAAATGTAAGCAATCACGATTTTCAGGGTTTAATCCGCAACTATCCAATAAATTTTTCTGAGATAGCTAGATAACCGTTTCCCGAATGCGATTTCAAACTTACATATAATGTATTTAAGCAGAGGATCAAAAGATTAAAAGATGACTTCCAGGGCTACGTCTAGCACGCATCATGAACAACCGACCGAGATCTACATTTAGCATGACCCACCGCAGTAATTATAAACAAACAAAACAAATAACCTCCATCGGCTGCGCCTGGCATGCATCTTGAACAAATGACTGAGATCTACAACTAGCATGATCTACCACTGAAAAAGAGCATAAACAAAACAATACCACAACCTCCAGGGTTGCGCCTAGCATGTATCTTGAACAATTGACTGAGCTAAGAGTTTACAGGGATCGGCTGTACACGACGTCCCTTTTACACAATATCGATTTCTATCAAAGGTATGTAACAACTGATCATAATGTATATGATTCCATTCATTACTATCCTTTACATAAGAAACAACCTCTACTATTTTTATCGACAACTGCATCCACCAAAATAATAAATACAGAAATGAATTTATCTACAAATGCATTCGTCGAGTGGAGATCGTCCCTTCTTCTCAAGCCTATCCAGCGTCCTAATCTTCTCCCGATGGGCATGCCTCCTTCATGACAGCGAAACCCCAATCCACAGAGTTTCCATTATATGAAATTAGCAAAGAATAAAAAGGTGTAGAGGATAGTATTCTTGTTTCAAATACTGAGATCCTCTACTTTTATCCATTCCCCCTTCTATGGCTGTGATCGTTCTTTTTAATAAAATACAGAGATTACTATCCACCCAACACCGGAGAGTGTCCCCTCTAATTATGGGATTGTTGTCTTCAAAAATTAACTCCTCGAGGGAGTGGTCGATGGTTTAGAGAATTGGAGGATCGCAGTTATTAAAGTCTCATTGTGGAGTAATAATATATGGTGACAATTGGCGGTTTCCCCCACAAGTATGTGTAATGGCGTTAATGAAAACCTTTTTGAGAGTTCCACTATGGAGACAGCAATCCGTCAATTTCTCTAAGTAGTTACTAGCTAAGGTGCTTAAGTTGGTTTAGGAGACTCCCGCTGCACTCTGGAAAAACCTTCCAGCCAAGTGGAAACCATGCGTAAGACTGAACGTTACATGCCCATTCACTGAGTGGGTAAGTTCTCTTTTGAGACAATTATCTCCCGACGTTCAGCATCGTAATATTAGATTTCAATATATATTTATCAATTAATTATATATAGTGTTCTAACTTAATAATGTAATACCTCCATATGTATTGTCTTAAGGTTTACTTCTTAATAGGAATTCTTAAAAAGTTAAATAAATAACATATACATATTCAACTAACTTTATTATTATTATTTTGGTAAAACCATAGGCCATGATAATAATCCCTTTTTAAAGTGTAACTTAAAGTATACTATTTAAAAACATGTGTTTAAATATTTGTAACTCATATAGATATATATTTATATATAATGTATATTTCTCGCATGGCATGTGTTCCTATAACATATATCTATACATATATTTTCCCTCTCTCTCTCTATATATATATAAGTATGTGTATTTCTCCTTTAATTTCTAATATTATTAAGATAACAAGTTATCTATATAGGGTAATTTGTAGTGACCTGGTGACCTCCAAGGTTCAATTTAACCACCCGTCATTTATTAATATCTTTATTAATACTCTGAATTTCCTTTTTCCTATCTGTCACTCTTTTGTCAAAGGAAATGGGATAGTATTTATAGGGTAATTATTTCAAAATCATCCATAGTATAAAGTGCCATAACACATAGTGTCATGTTAACATCTAGGTCATAAGTACCAACTATTCACTTTGTATCGCACTACTACTGTCAGTATCCTAGAGTTGTAATCATAGATTAGTTATACTCTTTGGACCCTTGACCTAGAGAATAACGTTACCGTAGTGAATCAAGAGACTCCTAGACATCACCCTGAGATTTTTAAGTTTTTCCTAAACAGGTTTAGTTTCTCGTCGTTTTAGTTGCGTACTCCTTTTTGTCCTCTAGGTATATAATAACATTTATGACTCGGAAGCTAAAGTAACAAATACTCACAAAGTCCACTCATGGGGCCTTGGCCTTGAGCTCCTCACGAGGGC
Organism: Larix kaempferi; assembly: GCA_027924585.1. Taxonomy (NCBI): domain Eukaryota; kingdom Viridiplantae; phylum Streptophyta; class Pinopsida; order Pinales; family Pinaceae; genus Larix; species Larix kaempferi. The sequence goes on along the minus strand of BSBM01000579.1, from coordinate 1,862,039 downwards.
CTTTTACATAATTACAATTACATTTACAAAAATAATAACAATAGGGGTGAAATTGGAGGGATGTTACATCCTCCTCCCCTTAAGAATAACACCGTCCTCGGTGCTCAACAATTTGTCTTGCGCATCCTTTCATCATCTTTCGCTTGCTTTTGTTCTTATGCTTTGGTCATCTTTACATTTTTGCGATTTCCGCAATCTCTTATCACTTGTTTCTTGCACATTATACATATCATACAAGTTCTTCCAATGTTATTTAGTATAACATAAGTGTACAAAATTCCAAAACAGTAAATGTTTCATCATTCTTCCTCATCCTTGAGGGGATATTTGCTTATTCTAGCATTCATAACATTCATACATAAATACATCTCATAGTCTAGTTACAAGACAAATCATTAACATTTGCTCATCATAAAACAATTCTTTCAACAAAAATTTGTTTGATCATCAAACTCCTTTGTACTTCAGCAATCATGGAGACTTGCATACAAAACACGAGCCCTCTGAAAACTCAACAGGAATACCATCTACATACAGAAGGAATACGACAGTCTTACTCAGCAACTCACTACATAGATTCCATTCATCGAATCTTCTTGTGGGCTTAGTTCTAACACCACAAGAAAAAAGTTAAGTCTCCTTAGAGAACCTCTTGTGTGGTCAGTTCTAACAACACAAGGAAAAATTGTGAGCCCTCCCTCTGCTCAATTCGATGGATATAAAGTTTGCCTAGGAATTTTGGGTCAGTATAACATTCAACAAGCCACCTGCTTTGTTCCACTTCCATGGGGAACATGACCCCAATTTAGGGAAGTTGCACCCTGCAACGGCTAGTAAGTGAGTGCAAGATGCGGCCTCTGCTCGAGTCCAGGAATATTCTTTTCCCCTCAAAACTTCTCGTTTGAGTCGAGGAAATTTACTTAATAACAATCTTTTAGTATTTCTTGCATGCCACGTGCGACATAATCGCAACAAAATATAAATAGATTCACGTATCATATTCTTTGCATTTTCATGGTTACACATCGATCATAAGTCTTACCTTTATTCGTGATAAAGTAAATCATTACTTACTTTTGAGCGATTAGCTCAACTTATCTGTATAAGTGCTTTTATAATCAACGTTCTTCCTTGATCATGTCATCATTTGTAGTTAAGATCACTTCCTGAAATGTTAGTATAAAGAAAAATTTATTTGCTTCACTTGCACTTTAGTTCCATAGCATTTTACGCATGCTTGTTCAATTAACCTATGCATCATCTTCAACATCCTAAGGTCAAACCTGCTAAAAACACATTAGTATTATAGTTCAAACATTTAGATACATATAAATTTATTTCAAATTGAGACTTCATAATTCTAATAAACTTTTTAGATGTAAAAATATCCTATGCTCAATCGATCACAACAATATTATGATTCTTCTTTTCCGATAATCAAGACTCCTTTGATTAACAAGTCCCTTTAACTTGATCCACTCCCATCTTTAGAAAATATAACAAATCCTACCAATAGTTTAATAGTTTATCTATGAAGAAAACAACTGAATTCAAATGCATTCTAAAATAAGTTCACTCAAACTTCTAGGAAACACTGCTATACAATAAATTCCTTAAAATCTTAATAACGATACGAAGTTCTGAAATGAAATACAATTGACGATTTTTCATATATACGAGAATAATATTCACAATACATTAGTCATTATATCAAATAAGTTCATATATATCATGTCACCTAATAAATAGTAATTATCACTTTTACAAACAAATTTTTAACCATGTCATATTCTATCATACCTACCGAGGAAGTATTTTCTGAAATAGCATTTAAATGAATCTATCGTAACAATCATGTATTGTTTTCAAGTGGCTTCATTAAATCAAACAAATTTACTTCTTCGGAAAAACGATACTTGTAACCTAGTGATGTTCATAGGTAATGCTTTTAGTAATTTTTGATAGAATATCAACAAAAATGCGGAATTAAATGATACTTCTATGCAAATTTTTGAATTTACTTATAAAATTTATCAGCATGTTCGCGACACTTTTCATAATCTTTTGTACAAATACGAGAATCATTTCAACAAGTTTCATTCCTTAGTAATACCATACCATAATGCGAGTATCTATATAACAAGGGAAAACTCATGACAAGGGAAAACATACCTGCCTCACAACTTTATGAGGAAACCAAAAATAAAAGTACTTATCCTTACTCTTTCAGAGAAACTTGAAGTTGCGCTTGGAATAACATTACCCCTCGTCCATTCAAATCCATACATTGAAAAATGAACAAGACAACTTTGATTAGTTAACTTTCATACTTATTTATTTCATGTTGATCCCATCAGGCACGAGTGTTTAAACCTAGTGCTCCAATACCATTTGTCACGTACCCTAAAATTCATAATAATTTTAAATGTTTCCATACAGTAATAAATGCTATTATTATTTATCGTGGAAGTATATTACCAACACATTTACCCTTTTATGAACAAATCAGTTATATATGATGCCAAGATTTATGAGTAAACATGAACAATACACTGGAATATACTAATTTATAATGTCGACCAATTACTTAAGTACACCTAAACATTTCTTTTATCTCTTAAAAGTATAAGAAGTACATTTCATAATCAATTCACCAACTACTTTCTCATGCAAATTAATTATACATAATCGAGGAAAATGTCAAAACATCTTTAAAATAATTTAAACAATTATGACACATAAGAGCAAAACCTTCATACACAACCACAAAGCGTAAAGATGCATACAAAAGAATATTTTCACGTGGTTCACCCCCATCTTGGGCTACATCCACAAAAGGTTGTTTTTATAATAAAATAAATAAGGTGAGAGTTACATTCTACTGCGATACAATTATCGCAAGGCTTATTTCCTTCAAGCCTTTCTTACATGAAATAATCTCAAAAAAAAAATAACACATCCTCCATTGAAATGATGAGGTTCTTCAAGTAACAACACAAGGATGGATGAAAGTCTTTCTACAAAATTCTTAAAGGTATAATCCAAAATTCACCTGTTAAAAAAAATACTAAAGTCATAATCTATTAACCATAGTTCATTGTATTATTACCCATGTATTTGTCGTAGATTAATCCCTTCTAGAAATTTTCCTCCTTGGTAATTAGATTTATTTATAAAGAGCCTCAATCCTCTTTATCAAAACCCCTATCCTAAGTAGCATTTCAAAACACTTCAGATATACATGATAAAGTGTTAATACTTATCATTATACTTATCAATATCCAAAACTTCTAAGACATAAGTATTATAAGGTGAGTGGGGTACACCTTCGCTTTATTATGTTCTCTTAAATTAATAACACACTTTAGACATTCTTGTCTCAAATCCTAAGGTTTATGTTACCAAACTAAGTATTAAGAACTATGTACATATATACAAAATAATGTATATAGTTCTCACATCTAAACTAAAAGAAGAGGTACATTTCAAATTAGCTTGCATACATAACAAAATCGGGCTTGCTTGTTAAGCCTGTGCTGTCTTACCCTACTCCGGGCATCTATACTTATGACGAAACCCACAAGGTCAAGTTTGTTCCACAGAGTGAAGCTATTACCAGCATTTCCAGGAGAGAAGAAAAATAATGCACCACACATTCAAATCCAGTAATACTGACCGAGAAACTCCAAACTGATTTCACCACATATCCAACATATAAATTTTAGATATGAAACAATTGTGAGGATCCCACAGGGGTCTGCACCTAAAATGTACCTCACCACAGAATATATAAATCAATCCTACAGGGTTCATCTTGGACAATTTACAAGGATCTACTTAGCTCTTTATAAAAACCCCTCATAAACAGATTTTGCAAAGACCAAGACAAAAGAGAAACAATCATATGGAGCAGCTTAGGTCGACCCTATTGAGCATGATCGCCCAACTCTCTCTGCAAGATTTAATCAGAAACCGTAAGGTAATAACCCATACCTATTTATACAATACAACATACTGACGAAGAAAATAAACACTAAAGTAATTGGGCTTCTTCCCAAACTACTCTATTCAGGGATCTACGCTACATACGTTAGCCTTTGACAAAGATTCCAATCATTTCAAACTAAAACGAACAATACTCAGAAATGAAGTAACCATGGAATTAAAGGTCCGGAGATCTTCGTAGGGTCAAATGCAAACGTAAGTCAAAGAAAAATAGGCCCACGATATCTTTGTGAGGTCCTGCGATCCACGTTGATTAAAGGTAAGGTATTTTGATAGAGGGATACCCCCACGATATCTCTGTCGGATCAGAGATCGAGACTTTTAAGAAAAAAAAGTATAGGTTCAAACAAAATGTAAGCAAAAACGATTTTCAGGGTTTAATACGCAACTATCCAATACATTTTTCTGAGATAGCTAGATAAGCTTTTCTCGAATGCGATTTTAAACTTACATATAATGTATTTAAGCAGAGGCTCAAAAGATTAAAAGATGACTTCCAGGGCTACACCTAGCAGGCGTCATGAAAAACCGACCGAGATCTGCATCTAGCATGATGCATCGCAGTAATTATAAAAAAAAAAACAAATAACCTCCATGGGTTGCGCCTGGCATGCATCTTGAACAAATGACTGAGATCTACAACTAGCATGATCTATCATTGAAAAGGAGCATAAACAAAACACTACCACAACCTCTAGGGCTGCGCCTAGCATGTATCTTGAACAATTGACTGAGCTAAGAGTTTACAGGGATCGGTTGTACACGCCTTCCCTTTTCCACGATATCGGTTTCTATCAAAGGTATCTAACAACTGATCATAATGTATATGATTCCATTCATTACTATCCTTTACATAAGAAACAACCTCTACTATTTTTATTGACAATTGCATCCACCAAACTAATAAATACAGAAATGAACTTATAACACATATTTCATTAAAATTGGAAATTTTTTATTCCAAGGACATCAACTAAATTGAGTTTTTTAGTTATTTTGAAATTCTAGATCCACTGTTTAATACCTAATTTAATGAAATATGTGTTTTATCTACACATGCATTCATCGAGTAGAGATCGTCCCTTCTTCTCAAGGCTATCCAGCATCCTAATCTTCTCCCGGTGGGCACACCTCCTTCATGACGGCGAAACCCCAATCCAAAGAGTTACCATTATACGAAATTAGCAAAGAATAAAAAGGTGCAGAGGATAGTACTCTCGTTTCAAATACTGAGATCCTCTACTTTCCTCCATTCCCACTTCTATGGTTGCGATGGTTCTTTTTAATAAAATACAGAGATTACTATCCATCCAACACCGGCGAGTGTCCCCTCTAATTATGGGATTGTTGTCTTCAAAAATTAACTCCTCGAGGGAGTGGTCGATGATCAAGAGAATTGGAGGGCCGCAGTTATTAAAGTCTCATTGTGGAGTCATCAAATATGGTGACAATTGGCGGTTCCCCCCACATGTATGTGTAATGGCGTTAATGAAAACCTTTTTGAGAGTTCCACTATGGAGACAGCAATCCGTCAATTTCTCTAAGTAGTTACTAGCTAAGGTACGTAAGTTGGTTTAGGAGACTCCCGCTGCACTCTGGAAAAACCTTCCAACCAAGTGGAAACCATGCGTAAGACTGAACGTTACATGCCCGTTCACTGAGTGGGTAAGTTCTCTTTTGAGACAATTATCTCCCGCCGTTCAGCATCGTAATATTAGATTTCAATATATATTTATCAATTAATTATATATAGTGTTCTAGCTTAATAATGTAATACCTCCATATGTATTATCTTAAGGTTTACTTCTTAATAGGAATTCTTAAAAAGTTAAATAAATAATATATACATATTCAACTAACTTTATTATTATTATTTTGGTAAAACCATAGGCCATGATAATAATCCCTTTTTAAAGTGTAACTTAAAGTATACTATTTAAAAACATGTGTTTAAATATTTATACATAACATATATATATATATCCCTACCATCATGTAACTCATATAGATAGATATTTATATATAATGTATATTTCTCACATGGCATGTGTGCCTATAACATATAGATATACATATATTTTCCCTCTCTGTATATGTGTGTGTGTGTGTGTGTGTGTGTATTTCTCCTTTAATTTCTAATATTATTAAGATAACAAGTTATCTATATAGGGTAATTTGTAGTGACCTGGTGACCTCCAAGGTTCAATTTAACCACCCATCATTTATTAATATCTTTATTAATACTCTGAATTTCCTTTTTCCTATCTATCACTCTTTTGTCAAAGGAAATGGGATAGTATTTATAAGGTAATTATTTCAAAATCATCGATAGTATAAAGTGTCATAACACATAGTCTCATGTTAACACCTAGGTCATAAGTACCGGCTATTCACTTTGTATCGCACTACTATTCTCAGTATCCTAGAGTTGTAATCATAGATTAGTTATACTCTTTGGACCCTTGACCCAGAGAATCACGTTACCATAGTGAATCAAGAGACTCCTAGACATCACCCTGATATTTTTAAGTTTTTCCTAAATAGGTTTAGTTTCTCGTCGTTTTAGTTGCATACTCCTTTTTGTCCTCTAGGTATATAATAACATTTATGACTAGGAAGCTAAAGTAACAAATACTCACAAAGTCCACTCGTGAGGCCTTGGCCTCGAGCTCCTCATGAGGGCCTTTTACATAATTACAATTACATTTACAAAAATAATAACAATAGGGGTGAAATTGGAGGGATGTTACATCCTCCTCCCCTTAAGAATAACACCGTCCTCGGTGTTCAACAATTTGTCTTGCGCATCCTTCCATCATCTTTCGCTTGCTTTTGTTCTTATGCTTTGGTCATCTTTACATTTTTGCGATTTCCGCAATCTCTTATCACTTATTTCCTGCACATTATACATATCATACAAGTTCTTCCAATATTATTTAGTATAACATAAGTGTACAAAATTCAAAAACAGTAAATGTTTCATCATTCTTCCTCATCCTTGAGGGGATATTTGCTTATTCTGGCATTCATAACATTCATACATAAATACATTTTATAGTCTAGTTACAAGACAAATCATTAACATGTGTTCATCATAAAACAATTCTTTCAACAAAAATTTGTTTGATCATCAAACTCCTTTGTACTTCAGCAATCATGGAGACTTGCATACAAAACACGAGCCCTCTGCAAACTCAACAGGAATACCATCTGCATACAGCAGGAATACGACAGTCTTACTCAGCAACTCACTACATAGCTTCCCTTCATCGAATCTTCTTGTGGGCTCAGTTCTAACACCACAAGAAAAAAGTTAAGTCTCCTCAGAGAACCTCTTGTGTGCTCAGTTCTAACAACACAAGGAAAAATTGTGAGCCCTCCCTCTGCTCAATTTGATGGATATAAATTTTTTCTAGGACTTTTGGGTCAGTATAACATTCAACAAGCCACCTGCACTGTTCCACTTCCATGGGGAACATGACCACAATTTAGGGAAGTTGCACCCTGCAACGGCTAGTAAGTGAGTGCAAGATGCGGCCTCTGCTCAAGTCCAGGAATATTATTTTCCCCTCAAACCTTCTCGTTTGAGTCCAGGAAATTTACTTAGTAACAATCATTTAGTATTTCTTGCATGCCACATGCGACATAATCGCAACAAAATATAAATAGATTCACTTATCATATTCTTTGCATTTTCATGGTTACACATCGATCATAAGTCTTACCTTTATTCGTGATAAAGTAAATCATTACTTACTTTTGAGCGATTAGCTCAACTTATCTGTATAAGTGCTTTTATAATCAACGTTCTTCCTTGATCATGTCATCATTCGGAGTTAAGATCACTTCTTGAAATGTTAGTATAAAGAAAAATTTCTTTGCTTCACTTGCACTTTAGTTCCATAGCATTTTACGCATGCTTGTTCAATTAACCTATGCATCCTCTTTACTCCATTTCGATGTAAACTCTTCAACATCCTAAGGTCAAACCTGCTAAAAACACGTTAGTATTATAGTTCAAACATCTAGATACATATAAATTTATTTCAAATTGAGACTTGATAATTCTAATAAACTTTTTAGATGTAAAAAGATCCTATGCTCAATCGATCACAACAATATTATGATTCTTCTTTTCCGATAATCAAGACTCCTTTGATTAACAAGTCCCTTTACCTTGATGCACTCCCATCTTTAGAAAATATAACAAATCCTACCAATAGTTTATCTATGAAGAAAACAACTGAATTCAAATGCATTCTAAAATAAGTTCACTCAAACTTCTAGGAAACACTGCTATACAATACATTCCTTAAAATCTTAATAACGATAAGAAGTTCTGAAATGAAATACAATTGACGATTTTTCATATATACAAGAATAATATTCACAATACATTAGTCATTATATCAAATAAGTTCATACATATCATGTAACCTAATAAATAGTAATTATCACTTTTACAAACAAATGTTTAACCATGTCATATTCTATCATACCTATCGAGGAAGTATTTTCTGAAATAGCATTTAAATGAATCTATCGTAACAATCATGTATTGTTTTCAAATGGCTTTATTAAATCAAACAAATTTACTTCTTCGAAAAAACTATACTTTTAACCTAGTGATGTTCATAGCTAATGCTTTTAGTAATTTTTGATAGAATATCAACAAAAATGCGGAATTAAATGATACTTCTATGCAAATTTTTGAATTTACTTATAAAATTTATCAGCATGTTCACGACACTTTTCATAATATTTTGTACAAATACGAAAATCTTTTCAACAAGTTTCATTCCTTAGTAATACCATTCCATACAAGGGAAAACATACCTGCCTCACAACTTTATGAGGAAACCAAAAATAAAAGTACTTATCCTTACTCTTTCAGAGAAACTTGAAGTTGCACTTGGAATAACATTACCCCTCGTCCATTCAAATCCATGCATCGAAAAATGAACAAGACAACTTTGATTAGTTAACTTTCATACTTATTTATTTCATGTTGAGCCCATTAGTCCCGAGTGTTTAAACCTAGTGCTTTGATACCATTTGTCACGTACCTTAAAATTCATAATAATTTAAAATTTTTCCATACAATAATAAATGCTATTATTAGTTATTGTGGAAGTATTTTACTAACACATTTACCCTTTTATTAACAAATCAGTTATATATGATGCCAAGATTTATGAGTAAACATGAACAATACACTGGAATATACTAATTTATAATGTCGACCAATTACTTAAGTACACCTAAACATTTCGTTTATCTCTTAAAAGTATAAGAAGTACATTTCATAATCAATTCACCAACTACTTTCTCATGCAAATTAATTATACATAATCGAGGAAAATGTCAAAACATCTTTAAGATAATTTAAACAATTACGACACATAAGAGCAAAACCTTCATACACAACCACAAAGCGTAAAGATGCATACAAAATAATATTTTCACGTGGTTCACCCCCATCTTGGGCTACGTCCACAAAAGGTTGTTTTTATAATAAAATAAATAAGGTGAGAGTTACATTCTACTGCGATACAATTGTCGCAAGGCTTATTTCCTTCAAGCCTTTCTTATATGAAATAATCTCAAAAGAAAATAACACATCCTCCGTTGAAAGGATGAGGTTCTTCAAGTAACAATACAAGGATGGATGAAAGTCTTTCTACAAAATTCTTAAAGGTATAATCCAAAATTCTCCTTTTAAAAAAAATACTAAAGTCATAATCTATTAACCATAGTTCATTGTATTATTACCCATGTATTTGTCGTAGATTAATCCCTTCTAGAAGTTTTCCTCCTTGGTAATTAGATTTATTTATAAAGAGCTTCAATCCTCTTTATCAAAACCCCTATCATAAGTAGCATTTCGAAACACTTAAGATATACATGATAAAGTTTTAATACTTATCATTATACTTATCAATATCCAAAACTTCTAAGACATAAGTATTATAAGGTTAGTGGGGTACACCTTCGCTTTATTATGTTCTCTTAAATTAATAACACACTTTAGACATTCTTGTCTCAAATCCTAAGGTTTATGTTACCAAACTTAGTATTAAGAACTATGTACATGTATACAAAATAATGTATATAGTTCTCACATCTAAACTAAAAGAAGAGGTACATTTCAAATTAGCTTGCATACATAACAAAATCAGGCTTGCTTGTTAAGGCTATGCCGTCTTACCCTACTTCGGGCATCTATACTTATGACAAAACCCACAAGGTCAAGTTTGTTCCACAAAGTGAAGCTATTACCAGCAGTTCTAGGAGAGAAGAAAAATAATGCACCACACATTCAAATCCAGTAATACTGACCGAGAAACTCCAAACTGATTTCACCACATATCCAACATATAAATTTTAGATATGAAACAATTGTGAGGATCCCACAGGGGTCTACACCTAAAATGTACCTCACCACAAAATATATAAATCAATCCTACAGGGTTCATCTTGGACAGTTTACAAGGATCTACTTAGCTCTTTATAAAAACCCCTTATAAACAGATTTTGCAAAGACCAAGACAAAAGAGAAACAATCATATGGAGCAGCTTAGGTCGACCCTATTGAGCAGGATCGCCCAACTCTCTCTGCAAGATTTAATCAGAAACCGTAAGGTAATAACCCATACCTATTTATACAATACAACATACCGACGAAGAAAATAAACACTAAAGTAATTGGGCTTCTTCCCAAACTACTCTATTCAGGGATCTACGCTGCATACGTTAGCCTTTGACAAAGACTCCAATCATTTCAAACTAAAACGAACAATACTCAGAAATGAAGTAACCATGGAATTAAAGGACTGGAGATCTTCGTAGGGTCAAATGCAAACGTAAGTCAAAGAAAAATAGACCCACGATATCTTTGTGAGGTCCTACGATCCACGCAGATTCAAGGTAAGGTCTTTTGATAGAGGGATACCCCCATGATATCTCTGTCAGATCAGAGATCGAGAATTTTAAGAAAAAAAAGTATAGGTTCAAACAAAATGTAAGCAAAAACGATTTTCAAGGTTTAATCCGTAACTATCCAATACATTTTTCTGAGATAGCTAGATAACCGTTTCCCAAATGCGATTTCAAACTTAAATATAATGTATTTAAGCAGAGGCTCAAAAGATTAAAAGATGACTTCCAGAGCTATGCCTAGCACGTGTCATGAACAACCAACCGAGATCTGCATCTAGCTTGATCCACCGCAGTAATTGTAAACAAACAAAACAAATAACCTCCATGGGCTGCGCCTGGCATGCATCTTGAACAAATGACTAAGATCTATAACTAGCATGATCTACCACTGAAAAAGAGCATAAACAAAACAATACCACAACCTCCAGGGCTGCGCCTAGCATGTATCTTGAACAATTGACTGAGCTAAGAGTTTACAAGGATCGGCTGTACACGCTGTCCCTTTTCCACGATATCGGTTTCTATCAAAGGTATCTAACAACTGATCATAATGTATATGATTCCATTCATTACTATCCTTTACATAAGAAACAACCTCTACTATTTTTATCGACAAATGCATCCACCAAAATAATAAATACATAAATGAACTTATCTATACATGCATTCGTCGAGTAGAGATTGTCCCTTCTTCTCAAGGCTATCCAGCATCCTAATCTTCTCCCGGTGGGCACGCCTCCTTCATGACGGCGAAACCCCAATCCACAAAGTTACCATTATATGAAATTAGCAAAGAATAAAAAGGATCAGAGGATAGTACTCGCGTTTCAAATACTGAGATCCTCTACTTTCCTCCATTCCCCCTTCTATGGCTGCGATGGTTCTTTTTAATAAAATACAAAGATTACTATCCACCCAACACCGGCGAGTGTCCCCTCTAATTATGGGATTGTTGTCTTCAAAAATTAACTCCTCGAGGGAGTGGTCAATGGTCAAGAGAATTGGAGGGTCGCAGTTATTAAAGTCTCGTTGTGGAGTCATCAAATATGGTGACAATTCGCGGTTTCCCCCACAGGTATGTGTATTGGAGTTAATGAAAACCTTTTTGAGAGTACCACTATGGAGACAGCAATCCATCAATTTCTCTAAGTAGTTACTAGCTAAGGTGCGTAAGTTGGTTTAGGAGACTTCCGCTGCACTCTGGAAAAAACTTCCAGCCAAGTGGAAACCATGCGTAAGACTGAACGTTACATGCCCATTCACTGAGTGGGTAAGTTCTCTTTTGAGACAATTATCTCCCGCCGTTCAGCATCGTAATATTAGATTTCAATATATATTTATCAATTAATTATATATAGTGTTCTAGCTTAATAATGTAATACCTCCATATGTATTGTCTTAAGGTTTACTTCTTAATAGGAATTCTTAAAAAGTTAAATAAATAATATATACATATTCAACTAACTTTATTATTATTATTTTGGTAAAACCATAGGCTGTGATAATAATCCCTTTTAAAGTGTAACTTAAAGTATACTATTTAAAAACATGTGTTTAAATATTTATACATAACATATATATATATATATATCCCTACCATCATGTAACTCATATAGATAGATATTTATATATAATGTATATTTCTCACATGGCATGTGTGCCTATAAGATATATCTATACATATATTTTCCCTCTATGTACATATATTTGTGTGTGTGTGTGTGTATTTCTCCTTTAATTTCTAATATTATTAAGATAACAAGTTTTCTATATAGGGTAATTTGTAGTGACCTGATGACCTCCAAGGTTCAATTTAACCACCCGTCATTTATTAATACTCTGAACTTTCTTTTGCCTATCTATCATTCTTTTGTCAAAGGAAATGGGATAGTATTTATAGGGTAAATATTTCAAAATCATCCATAGTATAAAGTGTCATAACACATAGTGTCATGTTAACACCTAGGTCATAAGTATCGGCTATTCACTTTGTATCGCACTACTACTGTCAATATCCTAGAGTTGTAATCATAGATTAGTTATACTCTTGGAGCCTTGACCCAGAGAATCACGTTACCATAGTGAATCGAGAGAGTCCTAGACATCACCCTGAGATTTTTAAGTTTTTCCTAAACATGTTTAGTTTCTCGTCGTTTTAGTTGCGTACTCCTTTTTGTCCTCTAGGTATATAATAACATTTATGACTAGGAAGCTAAAGTAGCAAATACTCACAAAGTCCACTCGTGGGGCCTTGGCCTTGAGCTCCTCACGAGGGCCTTTTACATAATTACAATTACATTTACAAAAATAATAACAATAGGGGTGAAATTGGAGGGATGTTACAGGAACCCCCCAATTGTATGTTCCTTTAGATATCCGGGTTGCATTAGCGATAGTGTTTGGAATCCCTCCAGTTATATGCTTCCTAGAGTATCCAGTTCAGTTGCAGTCCATGTACCTTTGATATTTTGACTCTCAATCGTTGAGTCCATACAGTTGTTGGACCATTTCAAGTCCAGCAAAGCATTGGTTGTTGTGATACTGCATTCAGGATGAATTCCATTGTTTTCTAGTTTCATTTCTTCAAATCAGTCATGGTCAAACCATGAGTATGTCCCATATTTGTGTCCCCTCTGGACCATTATGATGTACACAGTAGTTCTCTATGTATTGTTCTGGTCCCCTTTGGGCCTCACCATTATTTGTATATCTTGAAACATTGATACAAGCATGGGTATTCCCGCCTCGTTCATCTATTTGAGATTATATGTCCCTCATCCATTATTGAGGTGTTGTTTTTCCAATTATATCCCTTGCAATTTGTATAAAGCACTTGTTCTGATATCCAACCAGTCTCCGCTCTCCACCATCACAATGCTCACATCCTTGGAAAAAGTCAGAAGCTATGATTTCTATCGGTCATACGATAAGCTCCTACCCTCACACATCAAGGGGCAATCTGTTAACACCCAAAAATTGTTCACCTAGCTCATCTCCCTAGTCACATAATCCATTTATCCCTTTTTCCTACATATTTGGCCTCCAAAACCCCAAAATCCCTAAATTGGCAATCAAATGGGCAAAAAAATCATAATTTCCCTCAAAAATTAATTAAATTCCTCCAAAAAAAGGTCAAAATCCACAAAAAATAAAAATAAAAGAAAAAGGAAAAGGGAAAATAGTCAAAATAAAAGAAAAATGAGGGAAACCATCAAATACTACGGGCCAATACTATTGGCTGCCCAATACCACGGGACAATATACCACCATCCAAAATTGCTACAAAAAGGTGGTGGAGGCCCCCCATTTGACATATGCATTCACCCTATCTTACCGAAACTCTGTCAAAAATCCTATTGAACCTTAGCCTCCCTTTGTGAGCTTTTGTTCCAATTTAGTTGAGTTTTGGCCACCATTTTAAGCATTCGGAGGAGAGCAAGGAACATTGAAGACCCGGAGTACCACCATTCGTACGGCTACAAGGGCCCCCGGATCTACTCACCATTGAGGTAACCCATGTTGTAAATCTTTGTTTACTACAATACAGAACCATTATTTAATTCATGGGTGTTTGACATGTTAGTTTAGATTTCATTTTACTGTAGTAATCATTGGCATATTTACTTTTATTTTTATTTGCATGCACATCACATTCACGAACTATTACTAGGAAGCTCATAGCTCTTAGTAAGTGTCCTTTTGCACTAGCTAGTGTGACTAACCTAGCTACAACAAGGTTGCAGGTTTGAAGGTATTTGCTCAATTACAATGGACATTCTAGTGATGGTCTCTCTCAAACCATCCCATTTCCTCTCACATTTTCAGTAGCTAATTTCCCTAACTTCTACTTGTCATTTTCAATCATAACAACCATAACAATGAGGGAGAACATCCCCATAACATGGGAGAGGAAAACTAATTTTTGGAGCATGTTTCCTCCCCATGCCCATGAATAGTTGAATAATAGAATGATAATAGAAATGACAATGAAAAACCTTTTTCTTGCTTGAGATCTACTCTCCTCCAAAGGATATGACAACATGTACTTGGTACACATGCCTAAGTCAAATATTGATGGGAAAGCTTGTGAGGTAGCATGAGCAACAAAGGGTAGCACTTGTAAAGGACATTGACAAGGTCAAATCACCCAATAACCCCCTTTCATTTTCCCCTTCTTGCTTCCCCAAGCAACCTTTTTGGTAGATATCATATTATTTTGTATTTCTTTGATTATACAAACATACCATGGAAAATATAACCTCCACACTGCAATCTCAGCCCATCATTGAGACTCGTACACATTCACTAGTCGGTCCTTGGCCTTGAGCTTTGCGATAGGAATAATTACAATGCATTTTTACAATTCGTAGTCATTATAACTCAGCCCACATGGTTTGACTTCCATCACATGAATCAAATCATACAATCATACATGAATATTTAGGTATAATTCAAGGGTCAAAACTGGGGTATTACATGAAAGGGCATTTTTTTATATGAATGTTCCCCATGGTGCGATGAATATTGTTTTATACATATCTTCTTCTACATCGATCACTTGGTTGTACCTCGAGAAACCATCTAGTAGTGATAATATTGTTGAACCAGTTACTAATTGAAACAACTTATCCATATGGGGGTAAAGGACATTGCATTTCAATGATACTTTGTTCAAGTTTTGTAAAACAACACACAACCAAATCTTACTATACTATTGTTTTTTTAACATGGATCAAGTTTTCCACCCATGTTAAGTTCATGATCAGAATTATGATCCTAACATTCAGTGACTTCTCTATCTCCTCCAACTTGAAATTCTAAAGACTGTCTTTTCCTCACTTGTTTGACATCTCGTTTGATAGGGATGGTGCATTGAATAACCTTCACCTCATAAGTCTTCAAATCATCATAATTCCATGTGACATCAAAGCAAATTTGGGGTCTAAAATGGGCCTAATAAGAATACGAGCCACCTCATAAGAAAAAGAACCAATAGAATTTCAAGAAAATATTCAACCATAATGGTTGACATGGCATATTTGACATTAAGAAAACTATTTTTTAATTCGCATTTTCAACATATCTCATCATCGTTTTACTCAAATTTCGAGCAGGAGCACTCGTTGGATGCGGAATTTAATTATGTATCCAACGAGTGCTCCCGCTCAAAATTTGAGTAAAATGACAAGGAGATATGTTGAAAATACGAAAAAATAAAAGGTAGTTTTTTTTCTTTTTTCCTCTAAAATTCATAAATATTATTTTATCATTTTCCTTAGGAGGCCCATTTTAGACCTCAAATTTTCTCTATTGAGATATATCCATACTCTAGAAACCTCAAGGAAGAGTTGTTTCCTTCATTGTATTATTTACCAAAATTCAAATTCTTAGGATTCTCCTATACATCATAGCCTCATGCACCTTTTAATATAAAGGCTCCACCATGTGCTTCATCTTTGTATATGAGTCATCATTGATGAACATTGATTCCAATGATATTAATCACTTAGGGATAGTGTTTCATTTTCACTACAATATCTTGCATATAAGTATTTCTTCTCCCCATGAGGCTCAAACAATATTTATCCAACATTGGGAGGATCTTCCCAAAATCATACTCCTCCATGGCTTGCACGTTAATCATCATTAACAACTTGTCAATTATAGGAATTATCAAGATGACATGTTTGAATATTACCTCAAACTAGAGTGCATGCCCCAAAATGTCTAGATGAGGACAGAATAATGATGCAAACATAGCAAGGGAATCGGATTCTTGTCTTTCTTTCCTTTAAATATGCATTATTCTAAATAATAGGAATCCTTCAGACATTTCTTATGCTCTGAGCGCACACTCTCTTAAGATAAAAACTTTAGGTCATATTCACCTCATACTACATCACTATAAAGTCTTGTATCCTCATATCTTTATCTTCTTATAATCCCAAGATCAATGCCTCAAACTTCATTGTGTTGGTAGTGCATTCAAATTGCAACCTAAACAAGAATAGCATTACCTCCTCTACAAGGGATGAAAGGATGGTCCCTGATCCATATCATGTCAAAGAGCTTGCTACATCAAAATATATTTTTCAAAACCCTCCAAAAGGATGTTCCTTGGAAGTCATGGAATACTTCAAATATTCCTTAGGATCTAGTATTACATAAGTCCCCAATCCATAATCTAACCATGATACAAAGTCTAGTTGATTTTATGGCTATAACCTAACCTTGATACAAAGTCTAGTTGATTTTATGGCTATAATCTAACCTTGATAAAAAAAGTCTAGTTGATTTTATGGCTATATGTGTATCTAACTCTTATCTTCTCTTCAAATCATCATCGTAGCTTTTCTATAAGGTACCATAATGTGACTCCTATCATTACATACATAACTACCTATTCCATAAGACTAGTATCTACGTGATATCATGTAATAAGCAAATGGAATCTCTATAAGAATGAGGGAAAAAACAATAAAACAATATGAATCTATGTAATTAACCTAATTTTGGCACAAAATCTTTGACCTCAGACAACATTGATAGGTTGAGAATCAATGCCAAACATTCAAGATTCATAATACCTTGTACAATACAACCCAATTAAACACGGGAATGAAAGTGTCGTGATATTATTTATAGCACCACTATATACAATGCAATTGTATATTGGGAAATCCTCAATTTCTAGGGTGACAAAATGGAGGGATCTTCTTGGCATAAGTCGAAGGAACACACTAAGTGGTGTTTGTGTGTTATTTTTCATGGAAAATATATGTACATCATCCTAGTAATCTTGTTATGATCTATGCATTTCTGATCAAATTGTAGACAGTAAATGAGACCAAGCAAAAGTATTGAAGCTTTATTACTATTCCAAAATTATAGCTATGTTCACATCCCTCTTTGAGGGGGCAACCGTCAAATGAGCGATGATCCAATACAATGATAACCCTTGACACCAATTGCATAGCTCTCTACCTCTATAAATAGTTTATATCTACTCCAAAACCTAACCACTAGTGGCCCTTACATCAATGACTAGGTCGTATTACATTGAATGTTAAATATAGTGTGTTTTATTTAATAACCAACATAGTGGACCTAGTACACATTAAATTAAATGTCCACCATATTTATTCTATCAGTAACTCTAATAGGGCCTTAGGCCTTTACTACATCACTAGGGTTGATCCCACCATTCCATCCCCCTTCAACAAGCATTGCCCTCAATGCTTACACCTATAACATACATCCATAAGTTAGGATTCCATATATAGGTGTCATCAATGTCAATAATAAAGAAGTCTATGAAGTTCACCCATAAGCCCAAGTCCCATGTACAAGTGTGTGTGTTAACTCCCAAGTAGTGATAGATGAAAGCGGCTACTCATTGACTACTTCACTCAAGATGCGCACAAAGGTCATATGGATCCAAATATCGTGCCATCCAGATACTAAGATCATCGATTGCAAAAATATCATCTATATAGCAGCAAAAGGTTGAATGTGGCATTCAATGGAACATGGCCCCTGGAGAAGATTCATATTGAGCATTGATGACAACCTCGGTAAAAATAGTTGAAGACAACAAAATGCTTCTCTTCCTCCAAATGAATTGGTGTTTCATATTGCTACCCACCACCATAAGAAACAACATTCATCCAGGCAAGGACATCAACATCAACACGCATACTATAGACCTACATGGAACCCAAAAAGCACCTAGCATAGTGATACACTGAAGACTAAAAGCAAAGAGTAGGGATATCAAAATAACATGGCGACAATAGGGAAAGGAACAACCATAGTCAATATATATGTGTCGAGGAAGAAGTTGGACTCCATTTACGAATTTCACTAGGATGGATGGATGCCCGTGCTTGGTACCAGCACACTACATTGCTTAATGGATCATATTATAAGACCTACATTCATGTTTCAAGGACAAAATATGTAGATGATGTAACATACTATATCTATGGAGAATAATTAATATAATGTGGCCATAGTAATAATATCCACTAAGCAATCGAAGTGCACTCATTGATTAAAGTCCACTAAATATTTAATGGGTTCTAAATATAATAATTAGAGATAGTTGGCATAAGCCCCTAAGAATACTCATAAAAGTGTACTCATTAAATAAAGTCCATTGGATACTTAGTGAGTTATAAATATAATTAAGGATGATTGACATAAACCCCTAAGAATACTCATAATAGAATATATATACACATGCATATTATCATTGTATTAAACATATTATATTTGTATTATAACGGCTTATGAAATAATTTATTCTGTAAAAAAAAAAATAATAATATTATCAATATAAAGTACATTCTCCTTAGATTGGAGTGTCGTCCAAATATGGCCAAACGAACAAATGTATGAAGTTGGCTTCACATACGATATGGAGTTGTCAATTCTCTCAATCTCCCGCAAGACCTTCCAATATATAAAATATATATATAATTGAATAAATTTAAAAAGGGTTTCATTCATTTTACAATTAATATTTAAATAGCAAATAGATACGATAAAGGACTTTCAAATGCTTACAACTTCGAAAAATAGGTAAAGTTATTGATCGATTCTTCATCATCAATATCCTCTCAGATCAATATTTTTAAGAAAATAGGCACAATGACGTACTAACCAATTTGAAGCAGGGACTTCTATTGTTATAAATGATCGATTCCGCACATTGCTCTCCAGTTTCACTTCTGGTATAACAAAATCTTCTCTACTTTCTTAATGAGAACCAAAGATTCTCTTCTGTAACGTTTATAACATGGAAATGAGTACATATGACATAGTAGATCGACCATGAATTCATTAATCCAGATCTTCAGTATCAAATTATCATCATTACTTTCAGAATCAGCCACACAAATGTAATGTGGCCCACTCAGAGAAGGAATAGGCACAGGGGTGAAGCGGGCATTATCATCATAGAATGTGAAAATGTCAAGTGTTTTTAGAAAAATTTGTGAAAAAATCTTTAAGCACTTCTCCACATTTGCTGATGGTACTTGGCATAAACCCTTTTTGACATTTTAAGGATGGTACCTAGTGTAACCCTATCAACCCTGACTATGGTGCCTGACCCAAGAAGGACTTTGAGTGATGCCGATAATAATTATATTATGATATGACTTCCAAATAGACTTCATTCTCACTGGTCAAATAAGGACTTTGAGTGATGCCGACAATAATTATATTATGATATGACTTCCAAATAGACTTCCTTCTCACTGGTCATAAGTATCTATGTCATTTGCAATGACCAGTTATATGTTTTGGATGGTCATACTAGTAAGAACAGTGACCCTAATCAACCCTAATCAACCTAAATTTGGCCCCTTTGGGTAAATTCAGATGTACATAAAATACAATTAATTATATGATGAAATTAACAAATTAAAATAGTGTTTACCATTAATTAGAAATAGTTAAAGGACTTCGCTTTCTTTCAACAACTTTGAGAAGCTTAAGGGCCCGTGGGGGGGAAAGCAAGTGGTAAAGATGAAAAGTTGTAAATGGTTGTAAATGGAAGGTCTCAAGTTCAAATCCCCCCAAACTTACCAGTGCGCCATGGTTCGGGCTCTGTGGATGCACCTAGGGGTATAGTGGTAGCAGGATTGGATCCCTGGACCCCGTGCCACACGAGTAACAAACCCATCCCCAGTTGTCAATTCCCCTAGTAAAAAAAACAACAACAACAAACTTTGAGAAGCTTAAGCACCTATATCATTGACCAGTACATCTAAACAATCACAAGCTTGATTATCTGTTCATAATGAAACCCTCCATACAGCTACTTATTATACCTTTATATGAAACTGGCCTATCAAACAAATTATCAAAAAGAACATTCACTTGTTATATAGACAGCAAAAGTTCCACTAAAATCTAAAACTAAAAACCAAGCAGTAGCCTTCAGTTGTCAATAAGTCAAAATAGCAGCCAGATAAATAGATTCATCACAACGATAAACTTTGCATAGCCCTACTGCAATGTGTCAGTGTTCATTTGAAGAATTCTGCATACTTTTCGTTAACAATGAGAATCTGTTCATATATTTAACATGAAGCCAATCGTTCACACTCTCAGAACCGTGACATATGAAAGCACTGCTAGTGTATCATTAAATATCTCAGAAAGCACAAGACGAATGGAGATAATGGTGCATCTTTCCTGCCCGGTAGATATAAACATGGGATACAAACAAATTATTGTTCAGAATACTCTCTAGTTTCCAGCTGCAAGTCATTGACACCAATTATCAGAATACATAAGTGGCCCAGAATGCAATTCAACAATTCCTGTGATGAGTAACGCAGCTATGAAGAATCTGCACTAACAACATCATCTTCATCGACAGTCAACCAATCACTTGACTCTCCATTGTCTGGCTTTTTAATACGCTGCTCAGTGGATTCCTCTCCACTTCGCAATGTATGGGCATCTGATTTGGGGTCCATTGGTCTCTGAAGGGTGTCCTCCCCTTCTGAATTATAACTCACAGAACATTCTTCTGCACAGCTGGAACCCTTGTTAAGTTGAACCCAACCTTTTGAACCTTTTGATGATGAATCAAAGCTTTCTTTTGGTCTTGTAGTAGTAGTCTGCACATTGTCATCGTCATCTTCAAGATCACTAAATGAAACATCCTCCTCATCTCCCAATCTTGCTGTAGTACATTCTGGTGCATCTTCTCCAACTGGCTCTTCCTCTAACCAGTCATCTACCTCTTCCTCCTCTTGATACTTCAAATCCAAAAGCTTCACAGTTCCAGACAACACATTCTTATTTTGAAACAATGAATCCTCACTAGATGCACAGTATTGGTCATTGACGATTTGTTTCTGACTGGATACTGCAGTCAGCTGGTCATCTCTCTGGAAATCCTTAGCAGCCACAGTGGTTGCAGCCTGAAGTGATACAATCTTGAAAGACCCTGTCTTCACATTTTTGTCAGAATGAAGTGACTGGTCTGAAAATTTCTCCTCCTGTGGCAATGGGGTTTTATTTTCCCCAGGGTAAGCCATATCACTTCTTCTATTTCCAGGTTCAACTTTGGTCCTATTTTGCAACTCTTGCATAAGCAATCCTCTGGCCTCCACTATCTGCAGAGAAATGAACATTAACTCTTAATGCTTGTACCGTAAATAACCAAGGATATCAAAAATTTTGAATTGCTGCTCATTTAAAAATCAATGAATTACCCAAAATAGTGAAAACAAAAACACATAGGTATTATCATCAAAGTGACCAAGTAAAAAGACTAGCATATTTGGTCCAATGAATTACCCAAAATAGTGATCACAAAAACTCGTGGGTATTATCATCAAAGTGACCGAGTAAAAAGACAGCATATTTGGTCCATAATGGAAGATATTTTGATAAAGGATGAATAGAAATCAATCTTCAAAGAAAGGCATGCCAAAACTGGGAGACAACTGACGACATGCCGGAGATTACCGATGGCATTCAACAAAATTGGAATGGCATATCAAACGGAATAGCTGATAGGGTAGGGATGCCAGTAGTTGAACGGGGTACCAGTAGTGGAGATAGAAGTAATATTGGCTGACGTCAATTTTGGAAATACTTGGTACCATTTGTTGTTTATAAATGTTAGTTTTGTACCTTGGGAAGTGTTCCCCTAGTGACTACTTGCCTAAGTCACTTAGAAAGGGGAAAAGTGACCCTCACATTAAAAACACATTAATGAGACTTTATATTTTTCAAGTCACTTTTGCTAAAGTTAAGTGGGTGAGTAAAAGTTTATTTAAGTGAATTAAATAAAGTGATATTTTTGCTCTCATTCAATCGTGACCATTGGATTTGATCATTTGCTCACCGTTGGATTCGAACCCATTTAGGGATTAGACAAAAAGCATGAGGGAGGCAAAACCCTATTCACTTTTGCTGATTGAAGTGAGAAAACAAGAGAGAGCTGGAGAAGAGGAAGGGCACGATTTTCGAGGAAGCTTGCTGAGAGATTTTTGGTGGGCACGAATATCGAGACAGCCTTCTTTTATTACTGCACAGAAATCGAGGTGTACGGACTGCATTAACTGCTGGCACGAATTTCGAGACAGAGGTATGGCTGTTTATTGCTGCACAGTTTTCGAGGTGTGCAGATTCCGTACTGTACGGATTTTTGTGTACATAAATCGAGGTCCGTACAGTCGTACGGACTGTACCTTTCTGCACAGATTTCAAGACAATTCTTCTGCACAGTTTTCGAGGTGGTTTGCTGCACTGTTTTCTAGAAATTTTGGCACAGTTTTCGAGGTGCTGTTAATGCACAGAAATCAAGGCAGAGTTGTGTACAAGATTCGTGAAGTTGTGGCACAGATTTCGAGACCGTGAGGCACAGAAATCGAGGCAGAAATCTGGGTGTCTGTGGGTGGTCAGATTAGTACATTTTGACTGTAATATTTGTGCTGGAATATTCTGCTGTTGAAATAAAACTCTCTCTCTCTCTCTAACTGGTTTTCCCCGTGGGGGTTTTTCCAGGGCTCGATTTGGCCAAAAATCTCTGAGTCTATTTTTCATGTGTGAATGTTTTAAAATGTGTTTTCAGCCTGTTAGTAGCATTCTATTGTGTGTTTGATTGTTACAAAAAAAAAATTATAAGTAACCTACAGCCTATGCATAACCGGCTGTAGGTGAAAACCACAAATTGTTAACACAAACCAGTAGTCAATAAAGTGCAGAAAATTCTACATGGTATCAGAGCAAAGGGGGTAGAAAACAGTGATAGTTTGCAGACACACATAATTTCCAGATCTCAGAAACTTCAGTAATTTTTACCTTCTGTTAGTGGGCAGCGTTCTATTGGGTTGATTTTCAGATGGCTACAGGTTTGAGGATTGAAGATAGGTTGAATGGGACAGAAAATTTTGTGCCTTGGAAGGCCAAAATTTTGTTGCTTTTGGAGGAGAATGAGCTATGGGTGGAGGTGGTGAGGAACACCACTACCAACCCCATTACCATTCCAGATGGCTCAGATGCTACAGCTCTTTCAACCTTCAACAAGAAAGACTGTAAGGCTAGGAGGATCATCCTTGATGCAGTAAAAGACCACATAATCCCTCACATTTCCGGGAAGACCAAGGCACATGAGATGTGGAGTGCCTTGATCAGCTTGTATGAGAGCTCCAATGAGAACAGGAAGATGGTTCTCAAGGAGAAACTCAAGAGTATCAAGATGAATGGAGGAGAGGGAGTCACAGCTTACCTCACTAGGATTTCTGCAGTTCGGGATGAACTTGCAGCGGTTGGTGAAGTAGTATCTCCTACTGAGCTAGTACGCACAGCAGTGAATGGGGCTTCAAAGTCCCGGAGTGCATTTGTGCAGGCCATAGTGGGCAGAGAGAACCTACCATCTTGGGAGAGGCTGTGGGATGACTTTGTGCAGGAGGAGACCAGGAGGGGTCTCGTACAGGGCAGTTCATCAAGTGGTGTGGCAGATGAGGAGAACGTGGCACTGACAGCCAAGGGTAAGAAGAAGAAGGGTCCCAAGAAGAATGGGGCCAAGGGGCAGCAACAGCAGCAGCATCCACAGGGTGGACAGAAGAAGGACTTGAGTAAAATCAAGTGCTATTGTTGTCAGGCGTTTGGGCACTATGCATCACAGTGTCCAAGCAAGAAGAAGAAGAAGGGACAGGGACAGCAGACAGCAGCCTCAGCAGAGGTTGATGAGTTTGGTGACAGGTTTCAGAGGGAGTTTTCCCTATATGTTGGACAGATTGAGAGAGAGAGAGTCTCCTTAGCCACCAGCACAGACATGGATATGGAGAGTGAGTACTCTTTGTTGACAGGGCATCAGACAGGTCCATCCACCACTGGTACGTGGTACATTGACAGCGGAGCCTCGAGACACATGACAGGTACTCGGGAGTTGTTCTCCGAGCTATCACGGACAGCTAAAGAGGTGGAGGTGGTACTTGGTGACAACACTATTGTTAGAGCAGTGGGTCAGGGGACCATTACATTTGAGAGGGAGTCCATGAGTCCCATGACTTTGAGGGATGTGTTGTATGTCCCTGGGTTGAAAAAGAACCTTGTTTCAGTTTCCACTATTGAGGACAGGGGTCTTGGGGTGTGTTTCTTAGATTTGAGAGTGCAGGTGTTTCTC
Organism: Larix kaempferi; assembly: GCA_027924585.1. Classification (NCBI taxonomy): domain Eukaryota; kingdom Viridiplantae; phylum Streptophyta; class Pinopsida; order Pinales; family Pinaceae; genus Larix; species Larix kaempferi. The sequence continues at coordinate 1,836,934 of BSBM01000579.1, read as the reverse complement.
AAGACCACAGGTGTATCTACCCCCATGGATATTGGAGTTAGACGTGGACGACTGTACAAGTTATTGTTTCAGCCACAGCATGCTCTAGCACACAGCAGCAGCAGTGAGCTATGTGAGTTATGGCACAGGAGGATGGCCCATTTACATCACCCCGCTCTGAGATTGTTGAGGAGCATGGTCACAGGTTTACCTGAGTTTGAAACTGAGCAGGGTGATGTGTGCAGAGGTTGTGCTTTGGGAAAGTACACCAAGACTGCTTTTCCTAGCAGTGACACGAGAGCAACAGGAGTGCTTGACCTGATTCATTCTGACATTTGTGGTCCTATGTCCTCAGTATCTTTGACTGGTCACGAGTACTATATCAGCTTCATTGATGACTACTCCAGGAAGACCTGGATCTACTTCTTGAGAAGCAAGAAGTCCCCACTTGTATTGAGTGTCTTCCAAGGGTTCAAAGCCCTTGTGGAGAAACAGACGGGGAGGAAGATCAAGATGTTGAGATCAGATAATGGGGGTGAGTATACCTCCAAGGAGTTCAATGCTTTCTGCAGGCAGGAGGGTATTCAACGACAGTTGACAGTTCCCTAGACTCCTGAGCAGAATGGAGTAGCAGAGAGAGAACAGGTCGATCGTTGGAGCAGCGAGAGCCATGCTTCATGATCAGGGGTTGCCGTTCTTTCTATGGGCAGAGGCTTGCAACACTGCAGTGTATCTGCAGAACAGGAGTCCCCACCGTGCCTTGGGGAGGATGACTCTAGAGAGGAAATGTATTCAGGCAAGAAGCCTGAGGTGAGCCATTTTCGGATATTTGGCTCTCTGACTTACTCTCACGTCCCTTCTGAGAAGAGGACGAAGTTCGAGCCCACTGCAGAGAGAGGTATCTTTGTGGGTTACGATGAGACTTCGAAGGCATATCGGCTTTACATTCCTGGCCAGAGGAGAGTTGTAGTTAGGCGGGAGGTGAAGTTTGATGAGGAGAGGGCCTTCAGGAAGTCGAGAGAGATGGAGCAAGGGGAGCCACCAGCTCCCACACCTCAGTTGAGTCAGGCTTCTTCCATACAGGTTTCAGGTCCGCAGGTTTCTGGGGTGACTGGATCACAAGGTACAGGCACGGCTTCTACAGGATCAATGGTTCAGATTACAGGTACTTCAGGGACAGGTACAAGGACAGGTTCAAGGATTGGTACAGGTTCAGGATCACAGGTTTCAGGCTCACAGATTACAGGGTACTCAGGGACTAGTTCATCAGCTACAGGTCCTCGGGGTGTTAGACCTCATGCTTCTGGCACTTCCTCAGATGAGGATACACCAGTTTGGGAGGAGCCTTCAAGGAAGAAGAAGCCTAAGTGGCTTCAGGACACCTTGAAGGAAGCAGAAGCATTTGGTAGACCTCAGGACGCCGGTTTTGCATTGGCTGTAGGTTACTTATGAAACTTTCAATAACAATTAAACACGCAGTAAAATACTCTAACAGGCTGAAAAACACATTTAACAATCACACCATAAAATGATAAACTGAGCAATTTTTGGCCAAAATCAAGCCCTGGAAAAACCCCCACGGGGAAAACCAGTAAAGAGAGAGAGAGATTTATTTCTTCAGTAAGTCAAAGTACATAAATTTAATAGCAAAAATTTTTACTTATCTCCACCAGTAAATATCACCCAGCAGTTTATCTCGAAATCTGTGCCAAAAACAGCAGTCTCGAAATCTGTGCTGTTAGTGCCTCGAAAACTGTGCTGAAAGTACAGTCACGGTACTATACGATTCTCCTTGGAAACTGTGCAGAAACTGTCTCAAAAATCGAGCCCCAAATCTGTCTCAAACTGCTGCAGCAACCTCGAAGTCTGTGCCCACTCTATCTCCTCGAACTGCATGCTAAAAACCTCGAGAAGTGTGCCCAGAATCTACCTCGGGCTGCATGCAAAAAATCTCAGACTTTGTGCACAGATTCTTCTAGAAACTCGTGCCCAGATTCTCTTGAAAACCAAGCCAAAGATGACTGTTGTACCTTCACCTCAGAATGTGTACCTCCTCAAAATCTGAACCACATTAAATGCCTTGGGTTTCGTGTTGTACGGCCAGCAATAACTGCAGCTGTATTAAACCTCGATTTCTGTGCATTAATGGCTGTCTTGGGATCTATGCCTGCTTAAGGAAAATGATTAGAAGACCGTACTGTGCATTAAATGCTCAAACTAGTACCTCAATTTCTGTGCATTAATGGAATGACTGCCTCGAAGTGCGTGCTGGTCTCCTTGCTCTTCTCTCTCGACTTCTCTCTTTCTCAAACTCAAAAGTGAGTTCACCAAATGCCTCCCTCATCTTTTTGTTCTAACCCTAAGTGAGTTTTTAATCCAACAGTGAAGATTGAGTCTAATCCAATGGATGAGATTCAATGAGAGTGAAAAGTCACTTTTATTTAAATCACTTAAATAAAAAATCACTCACTCACTTAACTTTAGCAAAAAGTGACTGTAAGGTTATAAAGTCTCATTAATGACTATTAATGTGAGGGTCACCCCTTTTCCCCCTTCTAAGTGACATTAGGCTATTGTCACTTGGGGAACACTTCCCTAGGTACAAAACTAACATGCTGGAACACATCAAAGTTATAACATCAGGCTTGCCAATATCTTGAGAGCCGTCAGAGACTTCAGTAGTACTTTTGACTCCTTTCATTGCCATCATGTCTACAGGGAGAACAACACAGCGGCGGGACCGGGCATCGAAAGCGGGGCTCCTGCTGGGGGCTGGTCAGTGGAAAATCTCAGAATTTACCAATGGCTTGGTTCGGGAGGTTTATCATAGATCATTCATAGACTGATAACAATATATGTCTCTGTACTTTTTGGGAACTTTCTACTTCACTATCTTGGACCTGTTTTGTTACTACATACTTGTGGACAGTCTTTTGATTGCCCTTACTCGGCTGTACGGGATCTCTTTTTTGTACTATGTTATTGAAAACTGTTGTATACATGCTTTTATTATTAGAACAATTGGTAACCAGATATCAGAGTTTTATATCACTCTCACTGTGTTACTACACAGCAAAAACACTTTCATTAGAAGTGCTGCTGATCAAATGTAATTTTGTTCTCAAAGGATGAAATAGAATTACTGCTTTTTTTTCTGGGAAAAAAAAATGTCAATATTTTCATGTTTTTAAAATTACTCAAAAAAAAACTTTCTTCTACATTTTGAAATTAAATGTTCACCCATTGGTCCCAAGCAAAAATACACTATGGTGACATTAGGACTAACCAACTTGGAACTTTGTCGCTGACATGGCATCTATTTGGATTCGTCACACCTCAAGACTAATATGGTTAGATAGAGAACACGCCAAAGTATATGTCATAAAAATTTGGAGGAAAAACAAGCTCGGGAACATGAAGAATTAAGTTACATAAAAAGGGGTAAAAAAAATGCTCAACTACTGGCATCCCTCCCCTACACCAACTTTTTCAGGCTCTCTATAGAAAGTCTTTATTGTAATTGAAGTATTGGAAGTAATATGAGAACTGCATTACCAGTTCAATTTATGGTAAAAACTGAATAGTGCAAAAGCCAAAATGTAATTAGTGGACAAGGCAGCAAAAATTCAACACTAGAGTACAACAAAAGTTCAGTCCTATATTTCCAATAACTAATGGATAACTATAGTGCAGCAGTGTCGACAAAAATGAAGTGGAGGAGATTTCAGAAGATACATAAATTTTTCAGCAAAAGTGCTCTAAAACCAAAGGCAAAACTTTAGTGCCTTCATAAGTTCCCTTAGCAAAGTAAAAAGATTAGCTGACTAAATGGACACGTGTAAGAATTTGATAATATGTTGACATCAGATACGAAAATTCAAAGAAAATAACTTGTTACAAGCAGCACCCAAGTGAACAATGGCATATCCAACAATCTGACACACACACAAATGGAAACTGTCGCCTCCAAAGAAAGGAAACAAATACCAAGATACTTGCCTGAGGTGTAGACAATAAAAGGGCATCGTGCTTATTGAGTCGGGAATGTAGAAGGACAAAGTATATCTTCCAGAAACGACCTTCACTCATATAACCCGGGCAAAGTTCAATCCTCAGGGCAGCCAACCTTGGGGCTAGACGTTCAATAGCCAAAGCATGCTCTTTCTGAATATCAGACAGATTGAAATCTGAAAGATCCAGAAGAAAAGTTTCAATGAGTTAGAATGAAACAAATAGAACTCAGGGGCACCATAGCTGCTAGCATATTTATACCTGCAATAACAGAAGCAATCTTAAGTAGCTCTCACCTACAAGTTTTACATATTTTCTACTCTGAAATACTAAAAGAAGACTTGTGGTGCAACAGAAAATGCATTTTGTTAAAAAAGCCGATACAAACAGAAACGAATCTTGAATGCCACACATGTAGAGATTTTACCTTGGCTAGTATATGCGTACTCTCCAAACACAAACATTTGAAGAAGATTGGTCCATCGGCAAACATTTGAAAAAAATTGGCAGATACTTATACCATATCATCTTCAGAATGCTACACATGTCAATGGCATATTTGGTCCCTTTAGACTTCAACATAGTGTAGCTGAAGCCTTTAAGACTTTCAGATCCAATTTTCTTAAGAAAATGTGGCAAGCTTGACTGTGGATGTCCAAACAGATGCTTAGGATTTTTTGGACTATCACAAACGATGGGATTTGGATGCATGCTCAATATGGACTTTCTCCACTTATAGAGTACAGCTTGGGTTACTTCCCTCTTTTATAAGCAAAAGCTTAGTGATCAAAGGTCTTCATACATTGGGTGCTTTGTGGGATAAGAAAAAGGACAGTGCCTATCCTGGCAGCAAGTTAATCAATTTCATCGGCTTCAGGCTATTGACTGGTATGTTTTTACTTCATCATGTCAGATGATTCCAGAAGGCTCTTTGGAGTGGAATATGGATATTCATAGGTCCATGTGGAAGGGGACTAGCTAATAAGCTATGGTATTAGGAGAATCCTTTTATGGAATACCATTCCAAGGAACTCTAAGTTAAGGTTCCATCAACTATTTTGATAGCAAAACATCTAAATATGAAGTAGAATAATTGTGATTAAGACACTCACACTGCAATGGTTTGTTCTTCATAAGCCTCACTGATAAGGATTGATTACATCATTCCAGCTTTGCTGATGACTGTTGGTGTCGTCTACCACAAACCTGAAACACTTAGTATATATTGTGGAATTGTTCAGTTGCAAGATCATATTGGGTGTGGATTTATGATGAGTATTATCTACTATCTGTTTCTCCATTCCACTGCAAAGGGGTTTTGTTTGGGAACCAGTGGATGGTCCTGCAGGATAGCAGGAGAATGTGGGACTTGATCCCACTGACAGGCTTATTTAATATTTTACTTTTGGAAATGCTGAGGTCATGGAACTCTCCATGAGACACAATCCCCATTTAAACTGAGAAGCTTCTACATTGCAATCAGATTTGGCTCTCCAGATTTCAAACAGGATTGACATGTTTAGGAAAGATATAGATTCTCTTCTGCTTAAAAAGAGATTCCTTTGCTGCAATTCAGACTTTTAAATATGAAAAGATTTCAGTGATACATTATCATGTTTGTGTGTTTTGTTCTTGGTTTCTCCAAAACGATCATCATAACCAGACAATCCCTGTAGAGGAATATTCCAAGATTCTCTGAAGTAGGAGTCCAAAGACACAAACTAGCAGACACTGGAGGCAACCTTCTTATAAAAACATTTGAGAAAAGCTTAAAATCTACCTCAATTCCTTAGAAACTTGAAAATCATAAATCAGATATCAAAAATGCAAAGCAGAATAAATGCACAAGATGACTTGAAAGATCGAAATGTTGGAGATACGTGAAACAACTCTTTTGTTTGGCACAAAGAGAAAATGCTCATAAGAAATCAGGAAACCTGTTCCATTGTCTCAATGATATGGCTCCAAATTAAAACATCATGATTCATGACATAAGGAGATATTCACTTCAAGTCGCGTAAGCCAACAAGTATCACCAACAAACTACACTTAAAATTTTAAATTTCCACTTCAAAGAAAGACTAAATTGCCATTGTGAATGAATTCCATAAAATCATTTCAAAAACCAAAGAAGCAGCATTCAAAACTGCAGAAGAATGCAAGATGAAGGGAAAAAGGCAAGTGCAAGCCACGAGCAGCAAGGTGATCAGGATTATATTAACAAGAAGACCCAGGTTCAGAAGCCCAAAAATGGATGCAGATGAGGCCAAAGGACAGCTGTAAGTTTCTATGAGAAGCATTTCCAAGAAAAAAGGCTAGTGCAGAAAGAATCTACACACCATGCCATGTTAAATCCATTAATATTCAGTGGCATCTAGCTTATACAAATGCCCTTACTCACATTTGATATTATGAGTATATGAAACGACTGGTCCCGAGAGAATTCCATAGTTGCTAGTCAGTGGTGTCTACAACTACCCTTACTCACATTTGATATTATGAGTATGCAAAACAGTTGAAGAACCTGAGAGAATTCCATAGTTGTCATTGGTCATTTAGGAATCTTAGGGTTTTAGATGTAGGAGGGTTAGGATTTTGGAATCTCCGACTCTTTATAAGAGCGAGGACCCTCATTGTAGTGTGTACCGTACCATCACATAATATCACCGTTCATTGTGTTGTGTTGTTCAGCTCTCATGTATTAGGTGATGTAAACCTATCTAGGGCTTCTCGCTACTTTGGTTTTGTAATATGGTATTAGAGGAGGGAAATCAAGTTCGTTGCTTGTATTTCATGGAATCACTACTTCAATCAATTAATAATATGCCCGTGTCCTTTTGAAGAAGACTGCTGCCAAAGACTAAAGGAACCCTCGAATCGGATTTACATAGCTACCAACATGTAAGTTTTGAACTGCCACCATTCACTATCGGTTGTCGCCATCCCTATTACTGTATTAAGTCGCCAGTCATGAAATTGTGCCCGTATCTCCTGTTGTCCACGTCGTGGTAATTCTTTCACAAGTTTGAGAGCATGTGTAATATGCATGCGCATGCTAGCCGCCACTATTGCCAATTTAAAGAGTGGCTGTGATTTAGTAGAGAAGACACCATATTGGAGTCATCCTCCATCAATTCAAGTCGCATGTTACCAACTATTTTGTACAATAGTTGAAATTCTATTGAGCCGCCAGTTTTATGAACATGATACATGTTCATCTTCAGAGTTCAGAGGTTCATAGTTTTCTTTTCAGGGCAATTTTGCCCCTTTTGTAATAAATGCATGTTTCACACCCCCTTGGGGGAATTGTAAAAAGTTGGTCTAAGCATGGTCCTTTTCTAAAAGACTCGGCTATCCTTAAGTTTAACTATCAGGGTGATACTCTAGAGTGTTTTTTCCTTGGGAATTATGCTTTACTCTTCAGTGAAGTATAATCCCCGAGTTTTTCACTCACACCTCCAAAGCTGGAGTATTTTACCATGGTGGTCGAACCTAAGGTGGTTATTAGAGTCTTGTGTCTAGGATTTTTTACATGCTAGCCATCTAAATTGAGTCATGTGGACATGCACTAGGTCCCCTAAGATTTTTGGCTTTTTCTGAGAAAATAATTTTTACCCGCTTCCGAGGGTTTTTTAATGGTTTAATTAAAAAATCATAAAAAATGATAAAAGATGGGTTAGGAGGTTGTTTTTGCCATGGTGGTGCTCATTTTCTAACCCAGAGCACCCATAAAACCCCTAAACCCACTTTTCCTAAGTTTCCTGTGATTATTATTCACCCAATTAAATATTTTCTCCAAATTAATAAATGAGGAATATTTAATTGGAAATAATAAATTTGGAGAAAATAAAAAAAAACTCCAAAATAAAGCAAAATGAATAAAGTAAAGGGATAAATGACATGGCAATCAACATCTAGGAATATTCCAATCATCACCTACCTGATCTGAGTCAGTATTGGAGCATTGGGAGCTCACCTTCCTTGGGATTTGCGCCATCCTTGCATGCTTGGGCAACTTTCCTAATTGGCAACTCGTGATTGGAAGGGAGATGGTTCCAAGGTTGGATGGTGGGTGCCTTGCCTAGGTAGAGGCCACCTCACCCCAATCTCATCTACCAAGTGTGAGTTAACTCTTCAATCAAGAGCTTGGCTCCCTCATTCATTGGGATTTGCGCCTTCATGACCTAGCTCTCTCCTCAATTCGCTTGCCTTTTGTATTCTTCTATAAAAGCTAGGCTCTGCTCCATCATTCAGGGTGGATAGCAGGAGACCTATGCTGAGATTTGTAACATTGTTTTTGCTTACATTTTTGGAATAAAGATCAAGACTTTGGAGGTCCACGAGTGCAAAGAATCATATGATGAATGTTTGTCTATTGTGTTGAGGTGACATCTTTATGAACCCTTCTCCTCGTATGCAAGTGCTTTGTTTCATTCTAGCTTAAGAAGGTTATTATTCTAGTCCATAAGGGTAATCATTTGTAGGCTTCAAGTTGATTACTTATGTGATGTTTTCCAAGGTATAAATGAGCAAAACGTATTCAGTTGTACTAATGTTGATTTGATCTTGGTTGATTTAGCATCCTAGTTGTTTGATCTCACTTGCTTTGAGTGTTTTGTGGTTGTGCGGGAGTTACTGAAGGTGAAGACAAGTTTGAGCTCAGTTGCATCTTGCTTGACTTGACCACAAAAGACATTTTTTGAAACTAATATCTCTTTGTCTGCAGGATCTCTGGATTTCTTCTTCCTACCTCTAGAACTGAGCTAAAAGGGCTCCTCCTTCACCCTCTTTAAAATCAAAATCAATCCTTTCTTTCAAGTTGGTTACAATAGCGAGTCTCAGTTTTTAAAGGCTAAAACATTCAAGTGTATTCATTGTCATTAGTGCAATAGGTGGTTTAAGCTTGCATCTATTCCTCCTCCCTTTCACTCTTTGTTTCTTGCTTGCTCTTCTTTGCTTTCGCTTCTCCCTTGCTGGCCTGTTTGCATTACTGTCTTTTTAATTGTTTGTTGCTGTCCCTAATTGTTTGATGCTGTCCCAATTTACATTCTGCTGTCCCTAGTTGCATTTTGTTGTCCAAAGAGTCCATTCACTCTTCTTCCTTCGAGCTTCTTTCTCTTCTTGCTCTCGCCCTTCTCCTTTAAGTCTTCCTTTCGCTCTTCTTCCTTCAAGCTTCTATCTCTTCTTGCTTTCGCCCATCCTTCTCTTGTTTGCTCTTTGTGTTCTTCATTGCTTGTAGCTTAGATCTAGTTTAGTGTATCTAGTTTGCACTTAGTTTAATTTTCAATTTTAAATTTCTAGATCTAGTTTCATTTATTTTATTAACTAAACTCTTAACCAAGTTTGTGTTTAAATCCCTTATCCGCAGGTGAACAAAGAAGACATAGCCCAAAGGCTAAAAGGATCAAGCTAAAGGTGCTAAAGAGCAAAAAAGAAAGCCTTCAAAGCACATAAAACTCCTTTTTTCCCTCTTCTTCATCCCCTCTTCTAACCTTGTGCTTCCAAGGAGATCAGCATCATTCATTGTATAAAAGACCAATAAAGAGCAAGTGGGATAAAGGCTCCCACACCCTACTGCCCCCATTTGGGGGAAGCTTGTATCGTCCTTTTAGTACTTCATTTGCTTTCTACCTGCACAAGTAGATTAGCTTGGATTGTTAGAGTAGTTTCACTTTCTGAATAGTTTGCTAGATCTCAATTCTATAGCTTTAGTTTGCTTCATTTTCAAAGTTTTTACTTAGTTCAAGTTTGATATAAATTGATAAAAAGAAGCAAAGACTCTTGAATCTCACTGAAAAGTGGATCAAGAGCACTCTCTATCGAAGAGGTTTTCTTCTTTTCCTAGTTAGATTTCCTGCTTTTATATAATCTGCTAAAAAGAAACCAAAATCTCTTGAATCTCATTGAAAAGTGGATCAAGAATGCTCTCTGTCGGAGAGTTTGCTTTTCTTAGTTGTTTAGTTCTTTTTCATTTTTTAGCATTTTTCTTGCTCATAAATCTCTTGAATCTCGCCATAAAGCGGATCAAGAGTGCTCTCTATTGGAGAGTCTATGGTTCTTTCCTTATTCACATAATAAAATTGGAACGAACATTTATCTACAGTGTGTATGCTCTACCCACTTTTGGGATACCCAGAAGCAGTGTAGCTTGTTAATTCCTCACATTTAATTCCACTTCAACCATTAATAAAATACATCCCAAGAAAACCAACGGAAATCCGGCGTTGATCGCTATAATCGAAAGTGGGCAAATTCTGCCTGGGGACGTAGGAACCACTGGAACGAGACCTTAAGGGCACAGTTAGGCTACATCCTTGTTGGTGTAGTGTTGAACACCGCTCTAGAGACTCCGGCCAGCCCACATGTCATTGTACGGAGCCACTTAGATTATAATCCGGACACATCTCCTGTACCGCAAGGTATATCTTGGAGATTCCCTTTCCCATAATAATCCAACTTCACCCCAAAATTTACAGTAAAATTTACCAAGAAGCATTTGCAAAACTTTCCCAAGCACACCAAAGACATGTTTTAAGCATCCCATTGGAACTAGTCTATTCTTTAAAGCAATTTGCTTATTTTATGTTGTGATTTATCCGCAATTACAAATATTTACAAATTAAAATGGCGTGGATGTTTCTTTTATAAGTTTTCATCATTTATGCTTGTGCATCATCTATTTATTTTGCAAATACATGCTTGGATTTAATTCATTACTGTAAATCATCAAAAACTCCTAAAACCAACACCCATCCTCATCACACATCCGAACACAAAAAACACTTAAGAGCCTTAGAAACTCTTTGTTACGGTCTACCCCCCTTGGCTTCGTTAGGAGTTTGCCTAAACGGAGGAGTTGGGATCAGGTGACAGCACCTGACTCTTTGCTTGCCCCCAAGGCCACACATTTTCCCTGGAAAGCAGCTTCGAAAGATTTATGCTGCTGTGTGCACATCGGTGAGCAACATCGCCAGCAGTCATTGTTAAGAGAGACCACCAATTTGCAACCACCACCAAAGAACACGAAAGTCTGAGTTGGCATTTGATTGAGTCGTGGGATAAGCCGTCAATGCTATAGAGAAATCGTGTTAGCATGTCCAACCGCCATACTTATGAATCGAGCCACGAGTTAGAAGACACCACAATCAATTTATTTTTATGTAGCCGCCAATTATGTCATCGTTTTTGAAATAGCCACCTACACATTTTTTTACCAGCCTTGTTCTACACGAATGCACAAATGCATGCATACAGAGTCCATACAATCCGCATTGTTTCCTCTCTCAGACATTACACCATCAAAAGATCTGTATGATATAGCATCTGAAGTATTCAGAAATTGAATATGTTCGTACAATCCGTACAATAGTCATGCAATGGTAACTTCCAATAGTTTTATTGTTATTTCTAATATTTTATATTAGTTATTTTGTAACAACGAAAATTCATAGTGTTCAAATCCGTTAAAGCCATGAAGATGCCATGGGATATAATGGAGCCATGTTTAGATCTCGAGGAAGAAAACGTCATTTCCAATGTGCCAATTGTCATCCTAGAGTTTTTAACAACAAAGGAATTTTGAAGCAGAAGATCGGTGACACAGCCCGTGTTGTCAAGTTTATCAAAGAAGAACCACCGAACACTGCTTGTGTTGTTTTCCTTACTGAAGAAAATTAGATTTCTGCATTTAAAGAAGCCAGTGCTTTGAAGAAACGGAGGGGAGCAGTTAAATAGCTTAAGGATGGATGGCTGTCCAGATAGTTCGGGAGTTGTGGATATCAGGAATGATCCCTCATTAGTTGTTGAGACATGCATGTGGATTGCAGTCTACTAGTGAGGTTATGCAACATGCATGTGGATTGTTGTCCAGTAATTGACTTTAGGGAGATTCATGATTCGTAGATTCGGGGAGGTGGAATCCAAGAACTCAAGAAATTCAACTCAGGAGCTACACCTTTATAAGGGTTACAAGACAACTTGATAGACCTCACCTTAGGTCCAGGAACTGTGTCCAAGGAAGAAGCTTCTAACAGATGTTTTATGATGTTTAGTTTTCAGTTTGTGTTTTCTTTCAGTATACGTATTTGATTTCAGTTTGTTATCTTTCAACAATGTACGTCATATGGGGGGTGTTAAGATATAAGGCTATGCATGTAATAAAGTCACTTAAGTGACTTAGGTCAAAAGCTAGGATTTTAAGCGTCTTAGGGTTTTAGACATAGTAGGGTTAGGGTTTTGGTCACTCTAACTCTTTATAAGAGCAAGGACCCTCATTGTAGTGTGTATTGTACCATCACATAATATCATTGTTCTTTGTGTTGTGTTATTCATCTCTCATGTGTTAGGCAATGTAACCCTATCTAGGGTTTCTCGTTGTTCTGGTTTCGTAATAAGATTGAATGGGAATGCTTGTAAGCAATTACAGACTTGTATCTACAAATATCTCTAACAAAGCTATAAATTATGGAGTATTGACAAGATTCATGCAAGTATGCAACAATGGAACATGGGAGGAGGAAGCATGAGAAGGAAAAACATATACAAATTTTATTTCGAAACACAACGTGAATATTAAGAACGAAGCATCCAATTTATCTTGAGATACCTCTATTTAACCAGTGTGGAAGCAAATACAGCAATAACTTATTATACCAATCTTGGTAATCACAGTAAGGACAACAATATCAATGTGTCTTACTATTGTGGTGTTGTGAATTAACTATTAAAGATAAATAGCCCATAATTAGAATAAATGAGGTTTTAAAACAGGAACAGGGCTCAATTTTCCACTAAAGCACATTCTGAAAAATTTATGGGATAAAAGTGTTGAGTGATGCACCTGAAACTTGTAAAAGCTACACCCAAATACCACTTGATGAATAAATTTGATAGCATTTTGTTGGAAATTTGTTGTTTCTTTTTAATTTTCAAGAATTGGAAAGCATCTAGCATGAATGATAAATTCTTGAAGGTTGAACTCTTCTCTAGACCAATGTTTTAAAACTCAAACTCAAACTTGGAATCGACCGAGGGTCAACTCGAACTTGGTCATGACTCGGACTGGTTTGAATCTAATGACTCAATTTACTAAAAAATACATAAAATATTAAAATTTTAATGGAAAATATTATTTTAAAAATTTCCAAACCATTAGAGACAAAATATGCAAAGTCTATTCATGTATATACCATGTAAGGATGAATATATCAAAATGGCACCAAGAGCAATAATATCCGAAACAAAATACATAATCAACGAAGCTCTAAATGACCTCTAGAGTCCAAAAAACAACATGCTAAGCCTACAAGATCAACATAATCAATCATAAAACTCATCACCACTATTGGAAATGAGATCCTCCACGTCAACATCTAGCTCAACATGATCAATCATCAAACTCATCACCACTACTAGAAATGAGATCCTTTGCATCAACATCTAGCTCAAACTTCTCGAAGTCCTCAACCTCGTCACTCTGCACATGGACATCTACAAGAGCAGTGGTAGAACTAGTGGAAGCACAACTACATCAACTAGTGCCTAGCATGTTTGGATATAAGGCTACATCACCTACTATTGTTGGTCCACATCCAAATCAACCCAAGTCATCTACATCAAAATCATGATCAAGATCAAACTCTACCAAGTGAGACTCCTCTACCCATTTTGAGGTTCGATCAATATCATCCAACACAGAGGGGTCTGTATCAGGTCTTCCATTTAGTAACTGGATGCACCTTAGTTGAAGGTTGTTCTGCACGAAAACAAGATCATTTAAATTTGTTTGCCAGATAGTTTCTCTTCTTCATGTGAATATACTCAAAGACAGACCAATTGCGCTCACAACCAGATGCACTGCAAGTCTAACTCAAGACTCAAATTGCAAACTTTTGCAATTGAGGACATCAGCTACCAAATCACTCCCACCAATGTGCTACAAAGACAAAGTTAGTTCAAGAAATTAGATTGTGAATTCAGCTAAAAGTTAAAGTATTTAAAGATTACACAACTAAACTTAATAAAACTTTGGAATTGTTTACCTGGTTGGTCCACATCTCTTGCAATGTTTGCTAGGTTTTTGTCGAAGGTGCTCGTGGCTCTAGTGAAAGCACTAATCGGTCGACGTATCTCTAATTGCTCACTCTCATTAGGGATTGTGCGCTCTAAGCACTCATACAATCTATCTTGGACCTCCCCAGTTTGATCTTCTCCCAACTAAGCTCTGTAATGATACCTTGGGTTCAAGAAATACCCAGCTACATGTATAGGGTGATAGAGTCAATTGTTCAATCTATTATCAATGATCTCCTAGATAAGCCCATACTTAACTACTCTATCCTTGTAAACCACCATTTTTTACTCCTTTGCTTGATCCATAGCCTCGTATATGTAACCCATGGCCAATTTTTCCCCATCCACCAACTGCAACACCTTAACAAGGGGCTTGGCAATTTTCACAACCTCTGGTACTTTTTCCAAACTATGGTCTCAAAAACTTTCTTTTTGGTGTATTTTCCATCTTGTTTGCAAGCCTAGTGAGATGCATTCCATTCATCACATGAAAACATTTTTAAATTTTTTGCAAGTTTTGTGCTTGGGAAATGAAAGATTGCAATGTGAGGAAGTGAGTTGCAAATCTTGTGATGACATGCCTAACAAGTTCCCTCCCCCGGTGTTTTTCCTCATTGGGTTCAATACCCATGAGTGGTTGTAGATGTATTTTGTGATGCTCTTAGCATGCTCTGTAGTATTCTTGATCCAATCACGTTTGCCTATATCCTCAAGCATGTGGTCTATGCAATCTACAGCACATGGGGTCCAAAATATGGTTGTGTATTTGCTCTCTAACAACTTACCAATAAGAACATAGTTGCAGGCATTATCTGTGATGATCTAAACAACATTTGCTGCCCCCACCTCCACAACCATCTCATCCAAAAGATTAAATAACAAGTTTGCATCTTTCACCTTATCAAATAGAAATTTATTACAGTGCGTTCCTTCCATTAGTCCATCCATTTGACATCATGGTAAATCCCATTCTAACCCATGACTCTTCAAAGCTAGGTTACCGGAAACGGCCCTCTAACCCTGTTGAAACGTCGTTCGCCGCTTCGGATACTGAAATTGATGGGATACGGCCTTGATACGAATCCACAATTTTTTGTACGGATTGGCGGGTTTTGGATACGGTCGACGTTTTTTGGGTTAGGGTTCGATCATAATGTTTGAAATTTGTAGGTTCCAGATTTGTCTTGACGACAGCGTGTGTTCTGGCAGTTACTGTATGAATATTCTATTAATCCGGTGCACAGGTCACAAGTTCCGGCAGCGTGTTCCGGCAGTTTTGATCAACAGAACACATGTGTAATCCGGCGCACAGGTCAAAAGTTCCGGCAGCGTGTTCCGGCAGTTTTGATCAACGGAACACATGTGTAATCCGGCGCACAGGTCACAACCACGACCATGTGAACGGACGGGTCTTCGAAACACCAATGCCGACTGTGCGGAATTTTGTTTGTGTCGACATTTTGTGCGAATGTCTGTTTGTGTCGACGGGTGTTTGTTTGTGAGGACAGTCGAGAAACACCAGTGCCGACAAGCCTGATGGCCCATGGGTTTAATGCTAAGTTTTTTTTTTTTAAACTATTGAATGGTGCTAAGTTTAAGTTTAATTTTTTTTAAACTAAGTTGAAATGTATATATGAAATGTCGTAGGTATAATAAATATTAAATTTTTTTAAATTATTATGCATTAACTTTATTATAGTAACTTAATAAAGTTTATAATGTTTTAACTTTATTATAGTACCTTAATACATTAACTTTATTATAGTAGCTTAATACATTAACTTTATAATGTTTTTTAAATTATTATGCATTAAATGTTTTAACTTATGTATAGTAAATATTAATTCTAATGTGTATATTTGATTTAGGTTGATGATGATGATTATGTAGCTTTAATTTAAAATTTAAATGATGAATGGTAAATTTTAATTTTTGTTTTATGGTATATATAAATATATATATATATATAAATAAATATATATATATGACGTTCCCCTGTCGTATCGTATCCAGATTTTTTGAAAATTTGTCGTATCCGTTTCACCCCCCGCATCCATATCCGTTTCAGTGCAACTTAGCTTCAAAGCCATTCCAATGTTCATCTATCGACAAAACTTCTTTGTGCAAAAGAGATCCCCTCAAGTCATGCATACTAGGGCCTTTGAAGCCCCTACCAATAGCAATAATGGAATCCCAGATAAGTTGGTAATAAGGTGAGTGGCTAGCATTGGGATATCTGCATCATACAATTGTCTAGCTATGTATTCATAAACAGCTTCTTTGTAATGCTTCTTCCAATGGTTATCTAAGGTAGGTTGAGTTTGACTTGGTTGAGAGGCCCTAGCAAAGGTTGGGGAAGGGTAGGAAAATAACTTTGAATTGTCTTCTTCTTCTTTTTAGGTTGGTTATCATGAGTGGAAGGAACATAACGAAAGGGGTCCCTAACATTGAAAGAAGGGATAGAGGAAGAGCCTTCAAAGTCAAAGCTAAAATTTGAACCGGATCCCCTCGACGGCAAGTTGCTTCTTCCTCCCTATTTCAGCATTTATTTAAGCATGTTTAGCCTTGTCTTCTTCAAATTTTTCAAACTATCGTTGCAATTCCAATCGTATTGCTCCAATCTCTTCTTTGGTGCACCATAGGGGGGCAATTTGGCCTCTTATACCAACCAAGTGTTGCTTCAGCCTATGAATACCCTCCCTCCCTACTTTGATCCATTTCTTGCAAAATTTGCAATACATCCTATTATCAACAACATCAGTGTGGATCCATGCAGGCCATAGTAAATGCCTATTTCTTACACTCTTGGGGCCATAGTATAAATGCAAAGTCGAACACATCTGCAAATGCAAAATGTGCCAAGCAGCCAACCCTATTTTAATTTTTGGTTCAACAAAACGTAAAACTAAAAGACAGATTTCAGATCTGTTCTAAATTTTTCTGACAGAAAAAATAGGGGTAGTTTTGAGCCTTTGACTGTTAACATACCTAGAAAACAGCTCAATGGGAACAATAAAATGGACAGCAACTCCTTCAAGCTTGAATATGGACTGTAGCCTCCTCACTGAGATGCCAAACTCCACTGCAAACAGCCCAATAAGCTCCAAAAACTCCAAATGCCATAGTCTACAAAGCTGGCTGCTCCAAAAGCTCCAAATGCTCACAAATGCTCAATGAAGATGGTGTGAGGCAAATAGACGGTGGGGGATCTCTTTATAACATCGAAATATGGTGTATAATCTTAGGGTTTAGGTTTTTTGGTCAAATTAAAAAAAAAATTGAAATTAACTCACATGTGTGCAATGCCTGGTCCCACCTTGACTCGACTGAGTCATTACGGACTCGGCCGAGTTGACCGGTTTGGTATGGAACTGGACGAGTCAGACATTGACTCAGCCTGTTCGGCACCAAATCACCCAAACCAGTTTAAGGGCCAAGTCAAGACAGCCAGCAGTCAACTTGGTAAAGTCGGCCAAGTCCAAGTCCAAGTTGATTTTCTGAAAACATTGCTCCAGACTAAAAGCCTTACTTACCAAAAAGTCAAAGATTTAGAATTTTCTGAAATAAAAGTGGATTTTATTTGTGCCAATGTGCTACATCTTTGAATTTTGCACTTTTGATCAAAGAACATGTTATGGAAAGCCACTTGGCATCACAGGTGGCTAGCAAGGTACACTGAAGCTTGTCTTGGTTTGGCCGATTGAACCAGTAGTATAAGTACTCTTCCTATTGCATGTTTAAAAGCTTCCATTGTATAAGAAGCTAACTTCAAATGTTAATTGCTTTCTCTGTTTGGATGAGGATGGCTTGTTTGAGAGATTTTGAATCAATAAACATGGCAAAGAGAGATTACTCTTCCTATTGCATGTTTAAAAGCTTCCATTGTATAAGAAGCTAACTTCAAATATTAATTGCTTTCTCTGTTTGGATGAGGATGGCTTGTTTGAGATATTTTGAGTCAATAAACATGGCAAAGAAAATGAAAACAACCATTTACTCTTTTTTGGTACATGAATTTATTCATCTCAAACATCAGCAATAGCACCAATAAGAAGATTGTTATGATTATGACCCTAATGGGAGTATATGAGGGATCAAATGTATTAATAAATAGTGGGTCAGTGTCGTAGTGAGCCTACATGAGTAATAAGTGAAAACAAGTATATATAGAGGTTAATAGTCATTATAATTTATCATACAGAGTCATACAATCATTTTATATGGGATGAATTTAAGTTACTTGTGAGTTCTTCTACTAATATCTTGTTGTGTAACTCATCGTAATAATATTCTTGGGAGCTGTGCTCCATGTCTACATTGTGTATATCTCAGGTTTATAATGCTGTTTTGGGTTATTTGGTTCATGAGAGATGTATAAAAAAGGTGGATTGACCGTTGAATGTAATTTTATCTGAAAATTGAATTACTCCTTCAATGATATATCTCTTCTAGTCAATGATCTTCAGATTATAGAACTTCAATTTTTTACAAATTGACATTTCCATGGGCCAATGCAACCTTCAAAAAGAGCCATGAACTAAATTTCTTAAGCATTTAAAACAATGTTGAAAATTTTGGTTTGGAAAATGACTTGGTGAGTCCAGTGTAAGAGTTCAACTCAGCTTTGGCAGCAACAATTAAAAGCTTGACAGCAGAAATACTTCAAAATGAGGAATTGTCTTTTCCTTTTTGGCATTTATATTTGGTGCCCATGAGTTTTTCCATCTGTCTGCAGATTGGACTTGTTGCCGCCGGATTGCGCACCTGGTTAACACAGCAGAAATCTATGCTACTGCTCGGTGCGCCCTTGGGGGCAAGTCTCGAGTCAAGGCTGTCACCTGATCTTGACTCCTCTGTTTATGCCAACTCCTAATCGAAGCCAAGGGGGGTAGTCCCTACGGAATGTTTCTAAGGTTATTTAGAATGTTTCGGTGAATTAGTTATGAATGTTGTTTTAAGGAGTTTAAGGAAGTTTATGATTTTAAAAATAGTCCAAGTTCGTTTTGCAAAAGAGTTTTTAAAGAACAGCTTTCACCAGCAAAAATGAAATGACCACCGATATAGATAACACAACAAATTATGATATTAAGCAAAAGTAAATAAATGGTTTTTGTGGACCAATGCCAAATGGAGTCAATACACAAGATATAACAATATTGTTGAAAGGGAAATGTTTTACAATTGTCTCTTGGTAAATTTTAAATTATTAGTGATTCGAAGTTATTTAGGGAAGAGGGGGAAGCTCCCGAGATACCGTGAGGTACAGGGAGGAATGTCCGGAAATTGAAAGATGGTGGTGTTAAACTTCATACCATCATAGCATAAAACATAAATGCATAACCAAGATCACTAGAAGCAAGACAAAGCACAAAACAACAACACAGAGTTTGACCTGGGAAACCCAAATGGGAGAAAACCCAGCAACCTTCGCAGAGAGATGATAATTCCGAGATCAGAGTACAAATAAGAAAAGAGAAAGAATGTGAAAGTGTCTTTCACAAGTAGATGCCCCAAATAAGCTTCGTCCTTCAAGTGATGCGAAATCAGCCTCCTCCAAGTGATGCGCACTTGCTAAGTGTGAGAATGAGATAATGAGGTGCACTAGCCTCCTATTTATACAAGTGCAAACCTGGAAAATTCCCTAACTGGGCCGACTTCACCTGGGGGCAATAAATAATTTAAATTTAATATTTTTTTTTGTTTCTTTTGCACCCCAAGGCTTACATTGATTCTTTCATGTGTTTGCATAATTGATTACATAAAGTTCTTCTCCCTTAGGAGGTATAAAAAGTACAACGAAGGTACAGTAAAATATAATGAATAATATCTTCCGAAGTTGTACAAAATCCAACACTCCCTCTCAACGAGGAAGGTATTATTCGGTCTTCATCTGCATCACGATCATCTGGGTTTCATCTTGTACATCCATTCTGTCTCCATCATCTCTATGCATATTGAAGGTTGTCCACACAGTCTCTGTGCATCATCATCACCAGTCCTTCGGTGAGTCCAAGAGAATCACTCAATCCTAGATATCTGAGATTATCAGTTGTACCATCTCTGCTATACAATTTGCTACCTGTCTGTCTCATCTGCCAATGGGGTCCTCCCATACCTAGCTGAGATCTCAGACAAGCAAAAGGGCACGGCCATCTACTGACTGTCCGACTCTTCTGCCTATGGGATTTTTCCCATATATGGCTGAGTACCTAGACTGTAGAGGCACCTGTGCAACCACACGGCCAACTGCTGACTGTCCTACTCTTCTCCCTATGGGATTTCTCCCATATCCGGCTAATTAACTGGACTGCAGAGGCACCTATGTGAACCCAACCAACTGTTGACTGTCCTACTCATCTGCCTATGGGATTTCTCCCATATCTGGCTGAGTAACTAGACTGTTGAAGGTACCTGGGTGAGCCCGACCAACTGCTGACTGTCCTACTCATCTGCCTATGGGATTTCTCCCATATCTGGCTGAGTAACTAGACTGCAGAAGGCACCAGGGCAAAGCAGGGAAAGCATCTCAATGTCATCTTTCCCTCTCAAGGAGGGATACGTTCTCTTCGACTCCAAGTCTTCTGCAAAAGTATTCGAACTTCACCCTGGGAAGAGCCTTGGTGAGAACACCTGCAGTCTGGTCATCTGTAGGCACGTACTGTAACTCGACCGCACCTTTCTGCACCATATCACGAATGAGGTGATATCGAATCTCGATATGCTTCGGCCTGTCGTGAAATACAGGATTCACTGACGTCTGCACACAGCTCTGGTTATCACAGTGAATCACGGTCGGCTCTAGAATCTGGCCGAACAATCCTGCCAGGAGTTTTCGAAGCCAAACTACTTCTCGAGCTGTTGTGCTAACAGCCATGTACTTAGCCTCTGCAGTACTGAGTGCTACCGAGCTCTGCTTCTTGCTGCACCAGGAAATAACTGCAGAACCCAAACTGAAGCAACATCCAGAAGTACTCTTCCGATCTGCAACACATCTGACCCAATCTGAGTCTGTAAACCCCTGCAATATCAGGTCACCATCTGAAGCATACTTCAATCCATATCCCACAGTGCCACGTAAGTATCTGAGCATATGTTTTGCAGCAATCCAGTGAATCTGCCTTGGTTCGCACATGAACTGACTGAGGACATTCATAGCAAAACATATATCTAGTCTAGTGTTGGTCAGATACATCAATGACCCAATCAACTGGCGATAAATGGTGGGATCAAACAAATCAGAATCTGAAGTAGAATCTCTCAACTTCTTCCAATTCGCATCCATCGGAGTAGCCATGGACTTGCAGTCCAACATTCTGAAACTCTTCAATATATCAATGGTGTATTTTCCTTGTCCTAGGAAAATCTCTTTCTGCCTCTGCCATACTTCTAATCCCAAGAAGTAATGCATCAATCCAAGATCTTTCATTTCAAACTCAGAGGCGATATTCTTCTTACACCATACAATGAGTTTCTCATTTCCTGTGAGAAACAAGTCATCAACATATAATACCCAAATCCCAAGCTCACAACGGGGTCTGCATCACTCTTGGAAAATCCCAAGCTCACCAAGAATCTGTCTATTCGTCCATACCAAGCATGGGATGCTTGCTTGAGGCCATACAATGCCTTTTTCAGTCTGCATACATGAGACTCCTTTCCTTGGACAATAAACCCATCTGGCTATTCGATGTAAACTTCTTCCTCAATAACACCATTGAGAAAGGTTGTCTTCACATCCATCTGATGCAACTTCCATCCCATAGCTGAAGCAATCGCGATAATGGATCTGATGGAAGTATATCAGGCCACAGGAACAAAAGTCTCATCATAATCGACTCCCTCTTTCTGAGAGAATCCTCTGGCTACAAATATGGCCTTGTATTTCTCAACGCTGCCATATGCTCCATGCTTGATCTTGTATAGCCATTTAGAAGTCACTACTAACTTCTCCTCAGGTCTCGGCACAACCTCCCACACATCATTCTTCATGATGGATTGGTATTCTTCCATCATGGCATCCTTCCAAACTTGATGTTTGGATGCTTCTTCGTAAGTGGTGGGTTCTGAGTCAATAATGTTGCTCATTAGTGCCACATAACTAGAGAACCTCTGAGGTCTTTTGCTTTCTCTGAAAGCGCCATGTGGAGCTTCATGCCCCCCCCCTCTGCATCCTGCAGTGTCTGTTGTGCCCATCTAGGTCTTTTCCGACCTGCAACATCTCAGGGGATATCAACTAGATCTATGGGATCGATAGGTTCATCCTTTTCTGTTGTCTCCCTCTGAACTGGAGGGGGAGATGATCTCATCTCCTTAGGTTCTAGCATTTCTTCATCATCGATCTCCATATCTGATCCTCTGCCTTTCCTGACAGCCATTTCTTCTTGAAAGGTACATCCCTACTAACTTCAATTTGTCTGGATCCTAGAATGTAAATTTTGTAAGCCTTTGAAGACTCACTGTATCCCACAAAGGTACCCTTCTTACCTGAAGGTTCTAACTTTGATCTTTTCTCTTTGGGCACATGTATGTAGACTGGACAGCCAAAAATCCAGAGATGGCCCACTTCTGGTTTCACACCTGTGAACGCTTCTTCCAGAGTCATGTTCTTGAATATCTTATGTGGACATCTATTCTGTACATATACAGCGGTTCTGGATGCTTATGCCCACAAGAAAATTTGAAGACTCTGGTCATGTATCATAGCTTTGGCTGCCTCCACAATTGTACGATTCTTTCTTTCTGCAACCCCATTTTGTTGAGGGTTGTAGGGAACTTTGAGCTCCCTCTTAATTCTTGCTTCCTTGCAGAAATCATTGAATTCTGTAGAAGTATATTCTCCACCATTATCGGATCTCAAAATCTTGATCCTCTTTCCTAACAGAGTCTCAACTTGTGCTTTAAACTCTTTGAACTTGCTGAGTACTTCCTCGGATTCTTTTGACTTAAGAAAGTATATCCAAGTCTTCCGTGAGTAATCATCAATAAAGGTGATATAGTAATGATAACCACCTAATGACACAACTGTCATGGGCCCGCACAAGTCAGAGTGTACTAGATCCAAAATCCCTTTGGATCTACTCTCGCTATCTAGAAAGGACTTCTTGGCATTCTTGTCAAGTGCACATCCTCTACAAGTTCCATCATGGTCTACCTGGAGCCCTGGCAAACCTGTTACAATATTCTTCAGAACTGGGAGAGCTCGATAGTTCAAATGAGCTAACCTTCTATGCCATAAGTCGCCCATACTTGCAGCATCATGTATTAGGGCTTGGACTAGAGAAGTGTTTAGTCTATACAAGCTCTCTTCTCTTATGCCAATAACTTTGGTTGTGCTCATGCTCGAGTTCTTGTGCCAAGCAAGGACTTTCCCTTCTGAGAAAGCTACTTTATATCCATTGTCCTCCAATGCTGAGATGGAGACAAGATTTCTTTTCATACCAGGTACATAGAGTACATCACTTAGGCGTAATGTATCATTTGATTCTAATTGAAGGGTGGTGGCTCCAGACACCTTCACAATGTAATTTGCATCATCTCCAAGTACAACACGGAGATGTGAATCTTTCTCAATTAATTCTGAAAGATTCTCTCTATAACCTGTCATGTGTCTGGATGCACCACTATCTATGAGCCAAGTGTCACTAGTGGTAGGAATAGTACCTGATAGTGCTGATATGAATAGAAATTCTGTGTGACCTTCATTCTTTTGCTTTTTGTGATGATGTTCTTCTTCTACATCAGCAGTGGATGCTTCATGCTTCCTTTTGGTTTGACTTCAGCAGTTGCTGGCGTAATGTCCATACTTCCTGCACCTATAGCATTGAACTTGAGATACATCCTTCTTCTTCTTTTGTTCTTGGCGGGGACTTGATCTCCTTTCTTGGTGCTTGTGTCTATGGAACTTCTTTCCTTTTCCCTTACCATTCTTGGCATGGGAAACAAATGCTTGAGTCTCTTCAAGTTGAGTGCCATGGAGTCTTTGACGTGCTGCGATCCTTGTCTCCTCCTGAGAGCAATCTGCACAAAGCTTGTCAAACTTTGGTAGTTTGGATCTACCACTTATGCTTTGGATAAAGGACTCCCATGATGGTGGAAGACCATTTAAAGTGTGGAGGACAAGCTCCTTATCGTCGGACAAGCTCCTTATCGCCAATAGGATCTCCACTGGTGTTGAGCTTGTCTCTGAGTTCTGCGATCCTCATAAAGTATGAGGCAATGGATTCTGACTTTGCTATCTTCATATTTGAGAGCTAGTTTCTCAAAGTCATGGATACATTTAGACTAGTGTGTTCAAACAGCTTCATAATGGTCTTGAACATTTTCCTAGCATTCTTCTTTCCTGAGATTTGAGGAACCAAATGGTCTCTCACTGAATCCACAAGAATCCTTCTTGCTTTAGCAACATTCTTCCTCCATCGAGATTTATCCTCTTCGGCTTCGGGTTCGAGGACCTTCTCATTTACATATAGTAAAAGATCATTTTCTTCTAGGAGTAGAAGAACCCTAGACTTCCAGGAGATAAAGTTGGAGGCTCCTTCCAAACGATCTTCAACCTTCATCCCAATCATCTTGATTGCAGATCTGGTTCAGAAACCCTAACAGGAGCTAGGTCAAAAATGAAAGTTCTCAGAATTGAATTCCGTCTTCACCAATGGATTTGTCTTGCCAAAAACAAAATTCCTATGGCTCTTTTTCTTCAAAATGGTGGGTGAAAGCTTCACAAGATGAAACCCTAATTCTGGCAGGGTTTCGACAATGCTTCGGCAATGGCTTCTTCTAGAACGGCTCTGATACCATGTTAAACTTCATACATTCGTAGCATAAAACATAAATGCATAACCAAGATCACTAGAAGCAAGACAAAACACAAAACAACAACACAGAGTTTGACCTAGGAAACCCAAATGGGAGAAAACCTAGCAACCTTCGCAGAGAGATGATAATTCCGAGATCAGAGTACAAATAAGAAAAGAGAAAGAATGTGAAAGTGTCTTTCACAAGTAGATGCCCCAAAATAAGTTTCCTCCTTCAAGTGATGCGAAATCAGCCTCCTCCAAGTGATGCGCACTTGATAAGTGTGAGAATGAGATAATGAGGTGCACTAGCCTCCTATTTATACAAGGGAAAACCTGAAAAATTCCCCAACTGGGCCGACTTCACCTGGGGGCAATAAATGATTTAAATTTAATATTTGTATTTGTTTCTTTTGCACCCCAAGGCTTACATTGATTCTTTCATGTGTTTGCATAATTGATTGCATAAAGTTCTTCTCCCTCAGGAGGTATAAACAAGTACAATGAAGGTACAGTAAAATATAATGAATAATATCTTCCGAAGTTGTACAAAATCCAACAGGTGGCTCCTCAAGAAGACGTGTGGGCTGGAATGGAGTCTCTAGGGCGATGTTCAACACTACACCAATGAGGTTGTAGCCTAACTATGCCCTAAGATCGTCTCCCAATCGTTCCCACTTCTTCTGAGAAATTTCCCCACGCAAAGTTCAATTAACTGTAGTGTCGGATTTCCACTATGTGAAGGGTAGTAAATTTTATTAGGTGAGTTGTTTAAATTATATGTGAAGATTTACATAATAGCTTACAACTCTTTATGATTTCCCACAGGGCCAGGCAGAATGCCCGTAAGGGGAGAGATCATACTTTAAGCTATAAGCTAAATATTTATTCTGGTTAATGCTTGAAAGAATAAAGTGCTTTAACAGAAAAAGAAAGCAGCACAAAATCTATGTCACTTTTATGATCATCCACCACTAATCGACAATGCCTTTGTGTGGTGGTGAGAGCATACTTCGTGGCAACGAGATTTGTGTTATTTCTAAGTTAATCTTGCAAAAATAAAAGATGAAGTAAATGCAAAATTATTAAAGTGAAGTAAACACCCTGCAAATTAAAAGTGTTGTGTGTGTTTGGTGTATTGTTAGAAAAAATTTATACCATGAAAATTTAGATAGTGCAAATCCCCCAGGGGGGATGGGGTGTGGGCACTGTGTAGCCCACTTGCTCTCGTTGAAAATTTACAATGAAAACTTAAAAGAAGTGCCACTTAGTCCATTTATAGTTGGATCTAAGGGCTTAAAATCGTATAGAAAAATTTACAAGTAGATGGGGGTCCATAGAGAGTAATTTTTGCACTTTTGATGAGTTTTGGTCACAAATCCGTCCACTTTTGTCATGGACCTGTTAAAAAACAGCGAGCTAAAATGCTGCAAATTAGTGGTTAGAACATACAAAACTACATAAAAATACAAGATCTTACGCTTACAAAAATATTGGAAAATATTAAGCACTTTTAAGCCTAAGATGCTAGATCTAGATCTACGATTTAACCTTGAGATGAAGCTATCTAGATCTATGAAAAGCAAGAGGTTTAAAGTATGAACTTTGAATCTATCCCACTTGCTTCAAGAAAAACATAAAAGAAAGAAGATATTGTTGTGAAGAAGATGAAACAACCACAAACTATTTAGCTTTGGAAGAGAGGAGGAAAATTGATGCTTGCAAAACCAATATGTTAACCAAAATATAGAAGCAACCAACCACCAAGCTTGGAAGAAGAGTCAAGACTAGATCAACCTCCAAGGCTTAGCATCCAATCCTGCACAACTTCAAAAGCACTCATACACCAAAAGGATTAAATATAGTATATCAAATGATAAGAAATTAGAAGGGCAAGAGTACAACCGAATACTATTTGTTGCTCCTAAATCTCTAAACATTCAACAAAAATAAGCAACTCAATAACTATGAATGCTTACCCTACTAGAATCCAAGATCCTTGCCAAGCTAGATCAATCCACAATAGCAATATGAAAACAAAATGAAATTGTACAAATATACCTCAAAACAAGTGTATGCATGAACATGGAACACAAGCAACCAATCTTGACCTCCAAATTCTTCAAAATATTATTCAACAAATAGCCAAAAGCTTAAACAGTACATGAGCAGAGGTTCAATGCTCCATCAAGAAGAAATGAGCATGAGATACCTTGCTTATATAGAGAAATGAGAGAGGGGTAGGTGCACTTCCCAAGATAGATCATCTTTGACACTTGGAGAAATGGATTGATACACTTGGAAAAGGCTTGTTGACTCATGTGAGAGGTTTGGGGAGGTTAATGACACATTTCTCCAACCATTTGACACTTTTCAACCTCCACTTGACACCTCTCCAACCACAAATTCGCCCACCCCTTTGGTGGATCTCCAATCTTCAATCAAATCATCATTTATTTGCTCAATATTCTCCCTGTTGATTGCCAATCAAAGGAGATTTGATTCCAACACATTTCCTTGATTCGTGGGATTGGGATTTTGTCTTTATTATGTCCTTTTTTGCCAATTAAATTGGTCTTTTTGGCCCTTTTCGAGTAAATATTAATTTTGGAGATAAATACTCACTTGAAACTTAGGAAAAGTGGGTTTATGGGTTAAATGGGTGCTCTGGCTTAGAAAACGAGCACCCCCATGCCAAATTTCACCTCCTAACCACACTTTTATCACTTTTTTATTTTTTAATTAAAATATTAATTAATCCCGTTAAACGGGAAAAAATATTTTTGTCTGAATAACTTAAAAAACCTAGGGGACCTAGTGCATGTCCATATGACTCAATTTTGATGGCTAGCATGTTAAAAATACATAGACTTTAATAACCTCCCTAGGTTCGACCACCATGGTAAATACTCCAGCTTTGGACGTATGAGTGAAAAACTCAGGAATTATACACCACTAAAGCGCAACGCATAATTCCTAAGGAAAAAACACTCTAGATTATCCCCTTGATGGAAAAACCTAAGGTAGGCCAAGCCTTTTACAAAAGTATCATGCTTAGAACAACTTATTACAAATCCCCCATGGGGGTCTGGACATGCAAAATTTTACAAAGGGCCAAAAATTTGGCTTGATGGATCTCGGAACACTGATGATGAACAATTAGATTGTTCAAGTCTTCGACGGTTTACTCGAGATCCACTAAGTGCAATTTAGTGGATAACAGGACTCACCAGGCACCCGATAACCCACAAGTGAATCATGGATCAGAATCTAACATGCGAGTACTCACAGATCTGACATGCTGCTAGCGATTTTGACTTGCCAAAAGGGAGTCTGACTTAAGACCATGTGAACTCAACTCAACAACAAGGTCAAGTAGAGCTTGACTCAGGAGTGCTAGGATGACTAGATGATTTTTTAAACCATGGTTTAAAACCAAAAGGCATATGGCTCAAAAACTGAAGAAATGCACCTTAAAGAAGGTATATTATGCATTTTTAATCATTTTCTATAGCCAAATAGAGGTTGCTATTTTTCAACAATCCAATAAAGATACACCCCTCAAAGCTTAAATCTCAAGTACTGATGGAAAGAAGTCATCAACCACCCATCAAAACATATTTGTTCAGATACTCCTACTCTGCATTTCCTCTTCTACACTGTGACTCTACCAATAGCTATGTTGCTTCTAGCATTATTTCAAACCTTGCTATTTTTTCCCACAAAGGATACTTTTGTTGGTTATACATGCTGATAAGAACTGGCCTCCATAATAATCCGTCATTGAATATGCAAAATAATATCATCCATGCTAAATCCATGTCTTCCTTGGATAGCTCCCTTGCCCAAACATGTGATCCCTACCAAAAATGTTAATACCCGTATCCATGATAATTCCTCATACCAAATACGCAGTGAATTCAATAATAACATCTGCTATCCTTAAGCCCGATGGGTTAGCTCAATTGGTTGAGAGTTGTGAGTTGTAAGTAGAAGATCTCGAGGTCAAATCCCCGGGTGGCTATGCATAGATATATAAGGGCCTCACTTGATGTCCCCACCGGGTTAGGCTCCATAATCATAGTCGGCGGGGTGAGGCCCCTTCGGGTGGGCCCCCTGTGAATTCTTCCCATGGACATAGCAACTCCTCTCTGGGGTTGTGAACCATATTGAAAAAAAAAATCTGTTATCCTTCGAATATTTAACCCTTTGTGTTCCACTTGTCACTCAAAATCCCATGTCTCGAAGCGCATCTCGATTCTCCATCCTTGCCAAAGTTGTGACCTCAATGCCAATCTAACAATATAATGTGCATGAAATATCATATCAAAATTCTCTTTTCAGTTTTGAAATACAAAAGGATGTATTCCTTGGACTGTGGAAAGCTTGGCCTTGAGTTTCAATTCACATAACATTGGATAATAAATTATAAATCATTTAAATTCCAAAGAAAAATGGAAATTCAAATAGTAAAAAGTGGCAATATGGTAAAGAGGCATAGGGATAGCATGAGTACACCTCTAGTCATTGTAACATATCATCTCACATATTATCATCAATCCTTTACTATTATATTTGCAACCAGACTGTGTACTGACATTGAAACCCTTAATATCACCAAAAAACAAGAACAATTATTCTAAATGCTTTCGACGCCATCAATCTTTGTCTTCCATTTTGTATCTTATTCCTTGTCTGTATTCTTATAAAAGAGCAAGATTTCATAAAAAATTGATACATTTGAACTCATAACTTAGCAATAAAACTCTTCAGGGTTACACAATTGTCCTACTTTATGATGTTATGATTGAGTATTGGGAACATAACATTTAACGCAACCCCTTTATAATTTGCCCAATTAATGAAAAGGGTTATTCCAGATATTTCTAAATTCCAGCTCTTCCAACATTTCATGGGTTTTGGACTTTAATCTTTTGGATTTACAATCATCTCTTGAGAACATTTTGTACATTATTTGGTGGTGAGCTTCTATACAGAATAAAGCCCAAAACAGATAGTTACTAGTAAGATGCAATCCAAAGAGTGAATTAAATTCTTCATAATCGATTCATGTCCTTTTAACCAAGTCCTGAATTGTAGTGGTTGTACATATTCTTATTACATAGATATTATTATTGTCTGTAAATATAGACAGTTTATGACATGCACTCGATGAGTTGTCTTTATTTGTGCATAAATCAGACACAATGAATCATTTACAGGTGAAATGACAAAGTCAACTCCACCTATCAAAAGGGTTGCAATGATTCAATTTCAAAACATAGATAATGACTTCTTGTTAAATGGAATGTATTGAGGATGACTCCCTTCTTGTTACCTGTTAGGATGTGTATAATATTGTCCTCTTCCGGAACTAAATGATGATTTTTGGGCCCTGTTATCACACACATAGTAGCTGGGCTACCATGTCAGCAGAGCAGATATCTGCAATTTTCAGAGCTTTGCCTTTACACTTTTTCAGTGAGATCAGTTATGATGAGCAGCATTATTTATGATCACTCACACATCAGAGCATCTTTGTATCAGACATTTAGTAGACCTTATGCCAAGGCTGAGCCTTGAGACCTCAGATTTGAGGACCAATATGACCTTTTATTCCATACAATTGCAGTGCAGTTTTCAGTGTTTTAGATACAGTGTTCTCAGTGGTTATAGTTGGTTCAGATTACAGATGTTGATTGATGACCCAGTATATATATGATGTGCAATGATGTTATTACTTTGATGTTTAGGTCATTTTGATAGCATTGACTTGGTATAAAGTAATTATGAATCTGGCAGTGTATTAAAATTGAAATGAAATTGGTTGTTATAGATTACATGTATTGGTTGTATTACTGACATTTGGAAACTCTTGTTTTATACTTGTTGGTCTTTACCTTCATATGAATGTGAACATGATCATTTAGTGTCTTCCTACCCTGCTAGCTTAGGCACCATTTTCACTTGTCTCCATCCATCCATTTGTCCTTTCCCCACTTATTTCACCCTGACTTACACCTTGACTTGTGATATGGAGGATCTCCCCACTTTTGCCTCTGTGATGGACTTGCATCCATGTTTATCTTGTGTCTCGGCTCTGAGTTGGCAATAAAACTTGCCCTTGGTAAGTTGGATTTTATGCCTTTATCATTCTAGTGGGTTGCCCCGATGTGTGGTTTAGATTTGCGAAAGTCCCCCAAGTTGCTTGAGTTGTGTTGGCTAAAACCTGAAGCAAAATTGTGCTACATATGGAAATTATTGTTATATCTTATACATCCCAATGAAAAGGGCTATGAAATTAAAGTGAAATTCAAATGCTATGTAATGTAAATGCACCCCGGATGAAAGTTGCGATTAGTTGTGCTTATAAGCACATGTGAAATCCCAGAAGGGTCATATTAGGCCTAAAAAGCAATGGATAAATGTATGTTAAATCTAAAGATTGTTGGCCATGAAATTCAATGAAATGAAAGGTCCTAAAAAGCAGTGGTTAAATGTATGCCAAATCTAAATACTATTGACCTTATGTGAAACTTTCCTCATTGAACCTGCGGGTTATGATATGAGATGGAGCAAGGGACAGCTAACTCTAAGTCTCCCCTAGAACCTCAAGTTACGGTTAGCCTGACACCTAGTTCATAGTGGCTCTAGTAGTAGACAATTTTTGCCAAGGTTGAATAAGCACTTCTCTGAACAACTTATCCATTTGTGAGACACTGCCATTCCTTGTGCACTCCTTGTCCAACACATGCTTAAGTGTGTAACACCATGTCCCTCATCCAAAGTATCACAGTGTCAAGTCAGTCAAGTCATCCCATTCAGCCTAGCCTTGCATACTTGGCCTTCACCCTTTGCTAGCAATTTGATCATGTTAGCAAACAAGTATATTCTTGAGATTCTTCTTGAAAGTAAATTATTTAACTAACCTATTATTACTTATTAACTGTCAGTGAAATGATGATTAATACTCTAGAGTCTTGCTATGAAAATGATTTAGAGAGCATGTCTTAACCATTTGCACTTGCAGCAACATGGCTTCTTAGCCAGGGTTATATTTGATCAGTTTGACTGGTCAAACTTAGTTTGACCAAGGTCAACCTTGGGATCCGTGATGAGATGGACCACTTTATGTATGATGTTGATCTATGGTCTTCTATATACCTTTTGATGATTCCATATGATGGGCACAGGCTTCAGAGGATGATTGATGCAGTCTTTCATGATTATTATTATTTCCAGATCATCATATTTTTACTTGTCCA
This sequence comes from Larix kaempferi, assembly GCA_027924585.1. Taxonomy (NCBI): domain Eukaryota; kingdom Viridiplantae; phylum Streptophyta; class Pinopsida; order Pinales; family Pinaceae; genus Larix; species Larix kaempferi. The sequence goes on along the minus strand of BSBM01000579.1, from coordinate 1,804,815 downwards.
GGTATGGTGGACCCTATAGATGATCCTAAAGGTTATCATGAGGTGTATGAGTACTCATCTCTAGTGGATTTGAGTCTTCTAGATCCATTGAGACACTTGTCTCTCAGTTTCAGGCACTCCCAGGGAGGATATGAGCAGTTTTCCACCTGTTGACCAATTTGGCCATGCTGATGTGGCATGTCCAACCAGAGCATTGGAGGCTAGTCGTTGCCTAGGGCGCTACAGGGGAAGGGGGTGGTCCAGCCACTTGTTTTTACCATATTACCCCCCTTCCGGACATGATGGCACAGTCAGTTTCACAGCCCAGGCACCAGACAGTCAGTTATGGGCAGTTTCATGGTTTTTCAAGAGGATAAAAAATGGAATAAAAAGGTCATAAAGGAATTCGATTTGGGCAATTGAGGTAAGGTTTTGGCATGAGGTTTGCTTTGAGGTCATCTATGGTGTATCCCACTCCTTCCAGATCAGTTTGCAACAATCAGTGGGGTCCACACAGTCATCAGGATGTCATTTGATGTATTTTTCTCTCAGTAGAGGGGGACAGGATTTGATCATTTGTGTAGTTGGAGATGTCAATGAGTCTCATGTTATATTATTATGCCATGGGGTGATGCTAGTGAAGGGGAATAATACCTCCTAGCTCCACCATGTGCTCCTAGTCACTTGTCCTAGTCATCTTATGTGGCACACTTGTACTTTTAGCCACTCTTATGTTGTGTGCCATCCCCCTCTAGGGCGTTTTAGGCATGACGTCATCCCTTTTAGTGAGTGATCCATGTCATATGTTGTATTGGTTCATCTTAGCCATTGATTATATTGTTGTGTCTTTCAATCTCAACCACTCATTTAAAAAGTGGTTTAGGGTTTTGGTCTCCCTCATCCTATTTAAGGAAGAGACCCCCCTATTGTAAAGGCACCTTTGGAGCTCTTCAAACTTGGAATAAAAATACTACTTTGTGGATCTACTTCTCTTGTCTTCATGGATTCTTTTGCAAATTGAATATACAATCTTTTCTCTGTGTATCGTTTGTGGATCTTGGGGCTTCATACGTTTTCTTACAGGGAGGCCGGTTTGGTGAAGAGGAGGACGATTTGGAGGGAGGCTATTGTGGGGAAAACCCATATCTTGCCTTTGATTGGCCTTTTGTCTCAGAGAGTATCATTATTGTATCTTAGTGACATAGTTGATGCTTTCTCTTTCATCTTTTCATCATTATTGTCATTCTTTTGCTAGGCTTGTTTCTCATTTTGATCTTGTCTTGCAGGAGGAGGGTGAATTGGTCACCTTGGAAGGACGACGATTTCACTTGGAGCTTTGGATCTCACTCTTGAATATACACACAGGGGGAAAATTATCAATTTGCAAAGTGGCCACAAGCTTTTGAGGTATGTTCTACAAGGTATGTATCTAGATCCATCCATCTTTTCTCCATTGGTCACATAAACCCTAAAATCAAAACCCTTGCATTTTTTTATTTTTCAGATCTATAGAGATCTAGCAATCATTTAGGGTTAATAATTAAAACCCACCTTAATAATCATCTTAACAATCCCGATCTATAATTTGGTGGACATCCGACTCCATTTGCCCCCCGATCTAAGGCACTAGTTCTCCTTGAGGCAAGTCGCACTCCTTGGGTAAGTGGCCTGTTATCACCTAAGCTGTAGTTACCCCTATGGATGTATCCAGTCATGGATGGCAATAGGGAAGGGCAACTCAAAAAGGTGCAACCACGATCACCTCGACCTCCAATATATGGTTGTCACGCCAGTCGAGGCAACCTTCACTTTATGTTATCTAGCCCAGACAACAAAGGGGGAGACCCGATCTACTCCCGACAAGAGAGATCAAAACCAAGACACCAAAACAGGGTATTTCTAAGTGAAGTTAGGTGTATGGTTTATCCTAGACCTTATAGGTTGAAGTCACAAGCCAAGTGAGGGGTTCAATAGATATAGCTTTGGTTCATGGTTGATGTAAGAGTGACTTATAATGCTTGAAGTGAGATCTATGGCTAGTGTACTAGTTCAATGTCAGAAGATCCACTGCCTTGGGAACCGTGTCCAATGCAGGGTAGTTTAAGGGTTGTATTGGGGCTAACTAGTACAGATGACAAGCTTGACCATGATACATGATAGCTTCAAGGGTTTAGTTCACCATGCATAGGTCAATCCACAAGTCAATCCAACAATCTAGGAAAGTCGAATTAACTTGGAGAGAAGCCAGTGCCTTGGGAATTGGGAAGTGGAGTCAAAGTAGGGTTGACTTGTGGTTTAGGACTCCTAGTACATGGGACAAGTAGGCAATAAAGGTCTTGATGGATGAATGTGTCTAGATCTAGGTTTGACCCAAGTGGACCACAATCCCTTAAAACAAGGAATGTTATCCCCAAGGCAAGATTTGACAAAGTGATAGTCTAGACCTAGGTTTTGAATTATTCCGGTTTCAAATCTCCAAAAATCTCAAGTACCCACGTCCTAGAAGTGAGTCAACTCACTTCTCCAAGGTGGTGCGACTTTGCCCAAGGAGGCTAAAAATGGGGTTAGGTGGGTCAAGACAAGTCGGATGGCATCCAAACTTTAGATCCGGGTAGGTTGGTCAGGTAGGAGTGTGGATCTATAATTTCGTGGCAATCCAACGGCTAGATCTTACTACATCTAAGTTTAAGTGTTCCAAGTGGTCCAAAATGGGGATTAAATTCCTTAAAATGTGGAATTGGGCCCACAAGGTGAATTTCAGGAAAGTAACAATCTGGGTGTATGTTATTGGATGTGTAGATGACAAATCAAGTGGAATCTCAAACACCCACCACCTAGATCTAGGTCAACTTGCTCAAACTAGGAAGTGCGCCTTGCTTGGGAGAAGCTAAGTTGGCTTGGGAGGGGGGTCAAACGGAAGCCAATCCTCACCAAACTATAGATCCGGGATGCCGTGGATGCTATAGAGGTGGGTTTTCAATATTATGCCCAACAACCCACTAGATCTAAGTAGATCTGAAAAAATGTAAAATGGGGTTTTGAAATATTTAGGGTTTTAAAATATTTTAGACAATTGGATAGATCATGGAGATAGAACTTACCTTGAGATCATACCTGAGTGATGTGGATGAGATGCCTTGATGTTGAGGAAGATTCCCGCAGAGATCAAATGAGAGATTGTTGATTTGCTTGCCGAATTGATGCCATAGCCCACAAGTGCGACCTCCTCTACCTGTCAAACCAAGGAATAGCGATTCAATCAGTAAGATCAAGCATGGAGGAAATACAAGAGAAATGCAATAGTAACATGAAATAGAAGGTCCTGGGACAGTAATACTCCCTGTTACCAACGAAGAGCTCCAAAGAAGAAGTAGGGAGAGTCTTCCCCTACCAATACCTCCTCCTCCAAGCAAATCGGCCTCCACCTGTAGATGCAAAAATCGTGGTACAAAATATGTGGCAAACAAGATCTCCAATAACTCAGTGCAAAGGAAGAACCAACGAACAAACACCAAAAAAATTCACCACAACACTGGAGATAGATGCAATAATAATTTTCTATTCCCTTAATCCAGAGCCAAAAGTCCCTTTACAATGAGAAGCTCTCTCCTTTAAGTAGGAAGGAGAGGCACCAAAACCCTAACCACTTTTTGAATGAGTGGCTAAGATTAGAAGATACAAATGTCTAATCAATGGTTGAGATGAGCTCAACAATAAAATACATGGATCACTAATAAAATATTATGTAAGTGGACAAAATCGCCCTATAAGAGGGGAATCCCACCAAATCATGATGACAAAATATCATAAGAGGCTTATGGTGGGTCCAAGGGGTAATTTTATCCCTCCTTGGTCAATCCCCATAGCACAATACATGTAAAATAATCACCAAAGTACCAAATCGTGCCTCCATGGTCAAGTCGTGGGCCTCAAAAAGACCTCAGAAATCCACTGAAAGTGCCATAAGTGATGGATGCGGGCCCCGATGAAGCTGAAACTGCTGGAGAAGGTGTGGAGGACCCCGATCTATCATCACTAATCATCCCATGCCATAACTTTGCCTCAGTAACCCAAATCGATTTCCTCAATAGCCATTTCTACCAATCCTGAAATGCCTCGGGAAGCGTGAAACTGCCCCAAACAGCCTCCTGGAGTGCCTGCGCGTTCAAGGTGAGGGCACCAGTGTGTCCAGGAGGGGGGTAATATGGTAAAAACAAGTGGCTGGACCACCCCCTCCATCATCAGCGCCCTAGGTCAACTGGATAAAAATCACATCTGCTCCGACAGGGCCTCCGACAAACCAAAACTGCACTAGGACAGCCTACTGAGGCTCAATCATCACTGTAAGTGCCCGGAACTGAAAACAAACTGTCCCATTGGACTCAGAAGGTCCAAATCTATCCAAGATGTGTACTCATACACCATATGAGTCTCTGCATGATCAAAATAAATATCCAATATACCGGAACAAGGCCAATAATAATGATCTGTAAATGACCAAACACTGCTGTAACCCAAGAATCATCATCATAACTCTGTAGTTGCTGCATAGAATCATCATGCATGTGTACATAGACCATATATCATCTATCCATATCATCATAAGGTCTAACATCTCATGTCCCATGGTCCTCCATGGTCAAACTAGGTCTAACCAAGACCAAATATAACTCAGACCATCATCCAAGGCTGCTGCAAAGTGTCAAGGTTAATACATGCTCTACAACTTATTCAAATAGCAATTATAACACATAATGATCATAACTGGCGATCTACATCCAAATATATAGTGTCGTTAATTATTATTATTACTCAGACTAGACTTTCAGGATCATACTCACTTCATAGTTGTGATCAATTTGCTAGTGAAGGGTGAAGGCTAAATTAACTGGCTAGGCTAAAGGATGACTTGACTGACTTGACTTTGTGACACTTTGGCAAGGGAAAGGGAATACACACCATAGTATATACTGAATGAGCAATAACACAGGGAATGGCGGTGTCTCACAAATGGATGAGTTGTTTAAAGAGGGTTTATTCACCTTCACAGATGCGCACAATCCATAATACAAATAAGGCCAGCAATTGTTTAGATATAGCATTTAAGTTCCATTGCTTTTTGGGCCTGAAGTTTCCATAGCCTTGATCTATGTGTGTTTACAAACACATTGCATAGATTTACATTTTTTCTTTAGGCTTTCTGCTGCAGGTGTGTTTTTAAGGCACTTGTTTACCTGAGCACTTCTAGGTGTGTCATGGACAGCTTGTTTACCTAGGTATTTATTTTCCAAAAGATATAACATTTTATTTTCATGGCCATTTTCATTTGGCATGCCTTTCATTCATGTGTGTTTAGAAACACATTGCATGAATGGGCTTTTCATACAAGATATAGCATTTCATTTTTTCCAGATTTTGTATTCATGGCAGCACTAAAAGTTTCAGGTTTAGCCAACACAACTTTAGTGACTAGGGGGAATTCCAAGGAACTCCAACTCACCATAGGTAAGTTTTGTCACCAACTCAGAGCCGAGACACAATAAACAGGGAAGCTCATCCAATACAGAGGCTACAGTGGGGAAAAGTCCTCCATGCCACTAGTCAAGTAGTAAGTCAGGGTGATAATCTAAAAGGTAGGCCATGGATGGATGAAGACAATGAATAATGGAGCCAACACTAGCAAGCCAAGGTGTGGTGGAATGATCACCTCTATTCTCCCTAAGGAGGGTACATACCAATGAGTATGAATAATGAACTTCTAAGTCTGAGTAGGGACAATGTAATATATATATATCTCAACCAGGTCCAAATATCTATATGATCGCCAGATCATGACACTAAGTGCTAAGACATGCTATAAGAATAAGTATAAAAGCAATCTAACCATAACACCATAATATATCTGCTGAGTCATATACCATCACCTGTCCTCTGGAACTGCTGCTGCAACTCTGAACACTACTGACTGCTCTGTACAAATGGTATAATGGCTATATCGGTCATCTCTCTGAGTGTCCTGAGACTCAGTCATGGCATGGGGAATACATACTGCTGTCCACAATCTGATAGTGATCCAATATAGATGCTCATCTCAGCATCTCAAATGTAGGGGAGCTGGCTGAATAGTGTACTGGCATTAGAAAAATAATGTATGGTAGCCCGGCTACTATATATGTGATAACATGGCCTTTTGCTAGATCCCACACGTGGGTATTGCCAATTCTTCATTGATCCATTAGATCCACTCATTTGCAAACCCCCTAGTGCCTTTCTTCTTTGATTTTCACCTTGTGGGCCCCATTTGGACCAATTTCCATATTTTAAGGGTGGACCCCACTTGGATCTATTATTTGGGCACTAGATCTATCTAGATCTATCACTTTAACCCCATAAGTGGCCTTCATCTCTCCTTGGTTGAATATTTATCTTGCCTTAAGCCTCTTCAACCAAGCCCTAACTCATTGGGCCCACTTATCTATTCTAGATCTAGATCTAACCTCATCTTGATCTTCTACCTTTTCATCATCGCATTTCCCTGGGAGGTCTAGATTGTGTTTGCTAGCCTTCATTGGCTAAGCTAGGTCTCCCCCTCGGTCTTGCTTAGGTTTGATCTAAAATGAAGAGTGCCTCGGTTAACGTGACCCATCTTGCATTAGGAACCATGGCATCTCTTGGGTCACCTCTTTAGTTGTCTACACCTCTACCGTCCTGGATGGGATACCTTTAGAGATAACTACAAGTTGTGTGATAACAGGCCCATCAACATTGTTTCTAAGAAGCACCATCTCTGTCATTCTCAGAGACAAAGACAACAATAATGATGGTGCAAGTACAAGAAGTGCCAGAGTGCCATTTTTTAGGATTTCACCACACGCCCAAGATATCCAAGTGGAATGGTGGTGTTCCGAACCACCTTTAAACAATGAACCACATCTTCATAAGAAGATTTTTGAAAGGCTTAAAACATTGTGTAGAATGAGGCTAAAGCCTCATTTATAAATAGTCTTAGGGTCACCCCTAAGAACCCAAAGGTTAGGACAACAATAACCAATAAATTGGTCAACCATTAACGAAGGAGTTATCAAGCTAACTCAAGCAGTCCCAAAGATCCAATAACCCTCTCAAATTGGGTTTAGATCAAATATTTTCACATCCCCCCTTATCACAACTTGGAGGATCTAATGAAGGTTACATTATCTTAGTACCACCCCTTAATGCCAGCAACCTATAATTTACATCACTATTGTAACTTGTCCTACAAAAACTCAACTGATATCACATCTCCCATCATATCCCCCTTAACAATTGGGCTAGGAATACAAAATGATCAATACCGACAACAAACCTAACCATGACAAGTTACAACAAAATTGTTACCTCCACAACACATCCACCCAATCCTCTTCATAAAATTGCGAGGGAAACTCATTCAACACAGCTCCCAACATAGAGTTTTGTATAACTTGAACCTCCCAAACATCTCCACACACAAGGTGAAGCAACAAGAGCCTATGCACAAGCATTCAAAATCATAGTGTTATCAACCAAGCAAACTCAATCATAAACGCTCCCAAATCATGCAACAAGATCAATGCTAACAATGAACAAACTAATCAAGACAAGGTATAGTAGAATTCTCTAATGAGAAGCCTAAAAAAGATCACCTCAAAACAATTGTCTTCGCATAATCCTCTTCCGAAAACAATCATCTGCCTATGGCATTTAACTATCTCCATGCATTACCTATTGTCTCATACCATGACAGCATCAAGTTTGGATTTATACAACCCAACATCTCATCATCAAACAAGAAATTCAGATTCAGTGGACTAGTCGAAACCATTAATCAATTATCAACAACATCAAGCTAGGTTTATACATCCCAACAAGTTCAATAACATTCCCCCTTATACACAATCTTGAGGGATCACAACAATCAATAAGGCTCACATATAAGGCCTCCAATCAATGTTCATTTTTCCTAGAAATAATTAACGATGTAATAAATAGATAATGTCATAAATTATAAATGACATTATTATTTAGGTCTCAATAAATACTTAAATACAAGTATTAACAAAATAGGTGTGAGTGGTTCCTACAGAATCCTAGCTGACATAACGGAACCTAATAGATACATATACAACATCACCTCATGTACTTCAGCACACATTATAATAAAATATTTCTCCTTCGTTGTTTGGTGTTCATCTTCTGCATTCCAAGTTTAATTTAACATGGTATCAAAGCCACAGTGGTGATTGTGGTGTAAAGAAATTTCAAAGTTGATGCCAAGACAAAGTTTGGCATACAAATTTTGTTGAGAAGAGCCAAGACAAGGTCAAGTTTCAGTTCATGAAAACTATGTAAAAAAGAGGGAGGACATCGTGGACCAATAATAGAGGAGTCAAGCCACCAGAGAGGGAGAAGAGTCAAGCCATATCAATTTAAAGACGGTCACGGATCAGAAGGATCCGAGACATAGTAAAAGAGATTCACCGAACCACCAAAATCGAGCAACGGAACAAAATCGGGCCACCAAAATCGAGGAGTTGAACCACAAAACAAAGCCAACAAAATCAAGCTGCAATAGCCATCGTCGATTTTTTTATTGAGTGAAGAATGGGCCCTCATGAAGGAGTGAAAACTGTCGTCATCAATTTCATTGAGTTAGACTATCGTCATTTTCATCGATTAAAGACGTTGAGTTAAATAAGTAATTTTTTTAGAAGACACAATTTGAAGTCTAGAAATCCAGAAAATTGAGACAAAGTCTGCCTAGCCTGTGCTTAGTAACCGGTAATTTGAAGATGCGATTTGAAGTATGAAGAAAACGAAGTCTGCCCTAGCCTGTGCTTAGTCAACGAAAATTTGAAGACACAATTTGAAGTCTAGAGAAAGCAACTTGAAGTCTAGAAATTTGAGACAAAGTTTATCCGCGATAGCCGAGGTACATAAATCTCTTTTATGCTCCTGTGTCTAAATTTGTGCTCAAAAGAATCAATAATTTGAAGGTCTTACTTGAGGTTTTATTTTTATTTTTTTTGGGGGGGGGTTATTTTTTCTACCATTAGAAGTTTATTAGTTTAGAAGGGTTCCCGTTTTGGAGGTACAAGTAGATTAAAAAATGACCAACATTAATAATTTTATGATACCTGAATCTCACGAGTTAAATGGCAAAAATGACCCCGCCTGGAAACAAAAAATGGAGCAGAATCTGTCGTATCATGATCTTTGGGAAATTGTGACAGGGACAGCTCCAAAACTAGATCCCATGTCCAAATTCCAATGATAACAATAAGAAAAATAAAAATGCATTACTCCTCACATTTGCTTTGGAAGATGATATTTTGCCTCATATTCGTAGCATTACAATTGTTGTTGATGTTTGGATAAAGTTGAAGAATTTGTATGAAACCTCCAATGAACTTCGAATTTTATTATTGAGAAATAAGTTGACTAGTTTAAAAATGAACGGATCATATTCCATTACATATCATATTAAGAAGTTGCAAGAACTAAAGAATGATTTATCAACTATTGATTCAAATATTAAAGATAAGGAATTCATCACTATCTTTTTAACAGTCAACCCAATGAGTATCAAAATTTTGTTACAACATTTTGTCTCTTCCTGAAATGAAACCCCTCCCATTTGAAGGAATTGTCAGGTTGCTTCTACAAGACGAACAAAGACTTGAGAAAAATGACTTTGCAGAACCAAATAGACTTTTACAAGAAGGCAAAGAGGAAGAGGCCGTGAAAGAAGACATAGAGGAGGACAATTCAGTTGGAATCAAAATTCTTCAAAACAAAATTGAAGGCAACATTCTTCAAATCGGACATGTATTTCTCAAAGTTCTAAACATTCCAATTATTGTAGCAAGAATAATCATAATGAAGAATAATGTTATCTTAAGCAAAAGCATGAGGTTGAAAAGAGAACTAGAGGTCATTCTAGAGGAAAATGTAGAGAATGCAGACATCAGAGTTATTTGTTGAGAGTAGTACAGCTGATTCACAAGAACCTACCAATGATTCATAATGATATTTCTGCTTCACAATGTGTTTGGTATATTGACTCGGGGGCCACAAAGCATATCATCAATAAGCCAGAAGTCTTTTACAAACTTGCACCCTGTAACAATGAAATTATTATTCTTGGTGATGATAGTATTCATGGAGTACAAGGCAAAGGTGGAGTACCCATGAGAGTTTCAGGTGATTATGTTCAAACCATACAAAATGTGCTATTTGTCCTAGCTTGAAGACAATCTTGCTTTCCATTAGTAAGATTATTGATGAAAATTATATAGTTGGGTTTAATAAGAAACAATGCATGATTAAAGATTGCAATAATAATATCATTTATAGGGGGTTGAAATGTAATGATATGTATAATTTTGATGGCATACCATGATACCACAACAGCAACAAGCCTTTTTAACTTGTTCATCTTCAGACAATCAGTTATGGCACGAAAAATATGGGCATCTTAACTATTTTTATTTAAAATTGCTTCATAAACATCATTTGGTGAATTGTTTGCCTAATATTGAAGAAGATAAGGGTGTATGTGCAGCATGTCTTGCACATGCATTGATTCAAATTTGATAATAGCAAAACACAAACATCTCAGGCACTTGAACAAGTCTAATGGTTTTTCACGAAAAATATGGGTTTATTTTTTGAAGAACAAGTCTGATGTCTTTGCTATTTTCAACAATTTAAGGCCATGGTTGAAAATGAAAGTGGTCATCATATTAAAATATTACGGAGTGATAGAGGTGGTGAATACAAATCTCATGCTTGTGATTTTTGCTATGCTCATGGTAATCAAAGATGAACTTCTATGTCTAAAACACCTCAACAAAATGGTGTAATAGAAAGGAAAAACGTGTCCATTGTGGAAATGGCAAGGTGCATGTTAAAGGGACGTCAACTCAATAATCAATTTTGGGCCAAAGTACTTTAGACATCAGTGTTTTTGTTGAAAAAGAGTCCCACTAAGGCACTGTTTGAAGCCTGGTCGAGAACAAAACCAGAGGTAACCAATTTTAACGTTTTTGGTTGTTTGGCATGTGCCCATGTTCCAGATACTGACAAACATAAGTTGGAAGCTAAAAGTAGAAAATGCATCTTTATTGGCTATAGTATTAAATCAAATGCATATAAATTATATGATTCAGCAAATAAAAAGGTTGTGATAAGTAGAGATGTAGTTTTTTATGAGAGACCTTCACATATGCATACATTAGAATGGAAAGGTGAAGTTTTGCAAGATGCTCCTACTGAGCCTACACTCAAAACTTCTATCACATATCGAAGGAGACAACGAGAGGAGAGAAAAGAAGACGAGAAAGAAAAAGTAGAGTTGGAGAATCAATCTCAGACAAATGGAGAGTCTCATAAAAGACCAAAGTGGTTATACCAAACTCTTCAAGATGCCAAATCAAATGAGCTCCAATATGGTGAAAAACAAAAAAGGTCTAAATCACCATAGGTAATCTCGCCTTAATGACTAAAGTTGTGAAAACTTAAGATCTAATTTTTTTTAATGATGCAAATAAAAAAACAAGAATCGAGAGATGCCATGCAAGTAGAGTATGATGCCTTGATGAAAAACAATACTTGGAAGTTAGTTGAGTTACCTCCGAACAAGAAACCAACAAGTTGTAAATGGGTATATTGCACAAAGTTTAAATCAGGTGGTACTTGACAAATATAAAGCCATGTTTGTTGCAAAAGGATATGCGCAAAAGAGGGCAATGATTATGAGGAAACATTTGCTCCTATTACTAAACTAATCACAATCAAAATGTTGTTAGCCCTTGTAGCACAATTTGGTTAGCAGGTACATCCAATGGACGTAAAGAGTGCATTCTTAAATGGAGATCTACAAGAAGAAGTGTATATGGAGCAGCCAAAAGGATTTGCAATTGAAGGAGAAGAAAAGTTGGTATGTAAACTAGTGAAGGCTTTATATGGATTGAAATAAGCCCCTCGTGCATGGTATGACAAGATCCATGAGTATCTTCAATCTAGAGGTTTTAGGCGAAGTGAGTCTGACTCTAACTTATATATCAAAGAAAAAGGTGAAGACATTGTCATCATGGTTGTCTGTGTAGATGATTTTATCGTTACAGATAGCAATATTGACTTGATACAGGAAGAAAAAAATTGTCTTTGCAAATCCTTTGAAACACTTGATTTAGGCTTACTAATGTAATCAACAGTATTCGGTTGTACTTAGATTCATTGCATTTCATTTTATTCTAACATACTAAATCTCCAATTTGTTGCAAGTTTGGCATTTCTTAGCTGCTGATCCAAAGTTTCAAGGAGATCTGAGAACTCGGTTGTTCTCTCTTTCTTTGGGCAGCCACATCTTCTAACCTTTGCGCATTTTCAGAGATCTTTAAAAGTCAGTTGGCAACGACAAGAGCTTTGGAAATCAAAGAAGGCTCATCCATCTTTTCAAACAAATCTATCTCTTTTTCCCATCTTTTATCTTTGCTTAAGAAGTAGATCCATACTTTCATGCTTAGTGTTTATATCTATCATTCTTCAAGCATTGCCAATTAGTTAGATCTGATATTTCAAAAGAACTTTATCATTCATCAGATCTAAGCTAGGAAATTGTGCTTACACTTAGTAAATTTTGCAAAAAATTTCTAAGTACAATTTTTCAAATTTTTTTATTTTTTTATTTTTTTATTATCTTTCCCATCATCTTTTACCACTTTTAGCTTGCTGGTTTTTAGCAGGCTTGCACATAAAAGTGAAGATTTGGAGTGACCAAGACCATCAAAGAGGGCTTAAAACAATCCGGTCGACATCCATTTTGTTGTAACACTTTTGTACACTATTGTAAGCTCTTAGATCCAAATTTAATGGACTAAGAAGCACTTTATTTTCAGCATACAAATTGTAAAGAATTTAAACGAGAGCAGTGGGGTAACCAGCACCCACATCCCATCCCCCCTAGGGGGATTTGAGGTTTTTTTGTCATTTTCGTGTATGAATTTTTCTAACTCACAATAGCTCACACACTCACTTCTTAAGTGCAGGGTGTATCTTTTATTTATATTTCATATGTTAATCCATTTTTATTTTGCAAAAGTAAAGTAGAAATAAAACCATCTTCGTCGCCACGAAGTATGCTCTCACCTCCACCCAAAGGCAATTTGCTGATTAGTGGAGGTTGATCAGAAAAGTGACACATAAGATTGGCCATCCATATCTTTTCATTTAAAGTTTTGTCTTTTACTTTCATAGTTTAATTGTTTTAACAACTTAAAGTCTCTTGAACTTAGCTGAAAAGCAAGTCAAGAGCGCTTTCTGTCGGATGGTCAATGGTTACTTGTTTCAAACTTGAATAAACCTTTCGCTCCCACTACGTATGCTCTACCCTTTTTGGGATACACAGAAATAGTGGGAGCACTATTTAATTTCCACATTAACTTAATCAGTCACCTAATAAAATTAACTACCCACAAGATAAGTGAAAATCCGGCACTTCGTTAGACGTTTGGTGGAGAATTTCTGCCTAGGGATGCTGGATCACTGTACTCTGACCTTGGGGGCATCGTTAGACTACATCCTTGTTGGTGTAGCGTTGAACACGCTTTCAGGGCTTTGGTAGCCAACATGTCTTTGTATGGAAGCACCAATCTCTAAATTTCCGGACATTCCTCTCTGTACCTTACGGTATCTCAAAAGTTCCCCTTTTTTCCCTAATCAAAATTCATCATTAATAATTTAAAATCAACCAGGAGACAATTGCACAACATTTCCTTTTTCCAACATTGTCATTTTCACACTGTGTTTGACTCCATAAGGCACTGGTCCTTGCACTTTTTCATTTGCTTATTATCAATATCAAGTTATCGTGCATCTTTTATAATTCACAGTGATTATTTGAACTTATGCTAGTGAAAGTTATTTAAACTATTGTTGCAATTACATCTTGAACCCCACTTTCAAATTCCCAAAAACATTAATAAACAACCCATCATTTAATTGGAAGACCCTAACAACCTTAGTAACTTTCCATAGGGACTACCCCCTTGGCTTTCGTTGGGAATTTTGCCTAAACGGAGGAGTCAAGAACCAAGTGACATACTTGACTCAAGACTTGCCACCAAGGGCACACCGAGCGGCAGCATAGATTTCTGCTGCAACAAAGACGGTGTGTAATCTGGCGGCAACACAGCCTGCTTTCTATCATCCACGCAGCCTTAAATCAACCCTGCAGTTTGCATGGGAGACTGTAAGGGATCCATATATTAAGGTGGTAAATTATTATTATTTAGTAGGTTCATCTACAACGCCCCCCTCATACAAAATACCAGATACAATCGTTCTTGAACTATCATTATTTCAGGTTTCTGAAAGTATGTTTTGAAATTGCAACAAAATACTTCAAAGATGCTTTAAAACAATTTAGCAAGCATGCTAATTCAACTTTGAAGAAATCAATCTTCCAATATGCCCACCACACCAGTCACTGCATAGCTCCTTGGATGAAATAAATGACATTAACCGAAATGATCTACAATTTGATTTGGAGAAGTGTTTTTAACTAAATGTTGAAGATATCCCAAGGGGTTCACTCAACCAGTTGTTGCCAATGTTGATGGGCATTTGGCTAGTTCCGTGCCAGCAGGTGCCTGGTTTGAATCCCTATATGAGGTGCACTAGTCAATGATGACAGGATAAATGAGGATGCCATCCTTGAATGTGGAGATGCATCCCTTCAGTTTCCTGCAAGGTTTTCAATGTAAAGAGAAACTAATGGTTGAAGATAAAAGGCACATCAGATATATTAGTGAAAAAATAATATACATAAAAGTGCATGATTCTTCTTTTCCAAGATAAAAGTGAAAAAAAATCTGCCATCGGGGTGCGTTGGTTCACAGCTGAAGTCAACAGTCTTAAGCCATCCACAAGGGTTCCATTCTCGCTGAGTTCTGCCACGCCAACATGTAATGAGTTTCAAAGGGATGAGGGCGGGTTCAAGTCCCAGGCGATTTCGGCAGAATAGCTACTCCTTAGACCTGGCACCTAAGTGGAAAGAAGTCCGCTCTTTACACAGGCAGCTCCTAAGAACATGTTTCCTTGAGGATTTCCCAAAAACAAAGAAGTGAATCTTCTTCAAGATTTTTGCAAACCGACCAAGAGAAAAAAAAAAGTAGCTAGAAGGACAAATACTAACCAAGAGATTTTAGATTATGGTAAGATAGATCCTCCTTTCAACTGACTACAGTCTTTCGACGAGAATTTTTAAATTTGTCTAACAAGGACGTTTTGCCATTTGAGTTATAGATTTTGTGAAGCTAATTTTCAAGATTGACCTAGCAGCACATAGCCGGCACGACAATTCTCAATTTGAAACAATTGAGGCAGATCTCCAATAACATTGAACATTAACCAGACAAAGGCGGCTTTGCCCCCTTAGAATTATCAAATTGTAGAAGTTCATCAGAGGATTCTTGCAAATTTCATGTGCATTTTCAAAAACTCAGGCAAAATTCTTTTAAATTTTTCAAAACAGGTCAAAAGCCGAACATGAGGCACTCAAATCATGCATGCGGGGAGGAAACCAAGACGACCTACCGTCAGGATCGTCTTCGTCATAAAACAGAGGAAAATCCAGCCAGGTCTCCGGATGCATTGAAATATTCCTCGCGAAGGTTAAAACCTCGTCCGTAACTCCAACAGCAGACTTAAGACTCTCTTCTTCCTCGAATGCACCTGACTCCTCCTCCTCCTCGAAAGCACCTGAGTCCTCTTTCTCGAATTCTTCCCCGTTGATTTCTTTTCTAAAAGGAAAGAAAGTCGAAGCCAGCTTAGAGATCCCATGCACGGCCTTGTTAGATGAAATCCTAGAGAGCCCCGTCTTCACGCTCCCGCCGATTTCCGCAAAATCGCTGCGAATTCCAGTCAAGCCCTGAGCATTCTCCTCAGTAGAGCCAGGGGACGAATTCTCCATCCGATCGAGCGGCTCTAGCTGCTGAAAATTCCATTCGGAGGCAGAATCCGGGTTGGGGTTCGAAACCGAGGCGGGCGAATCCCGCAAACTAGGGTTTGTGTTCTGAGTGCTCGTGGCAGGGGGTGGGGCGAGGAACGAGGCCACACCCCATAGTTGTTTCGTGAAGCTCTTTGTGAGCTCTGAGAGATCCTCCTTCATGCCTCTCCCGTGCCTTATATTCTCTTCTTCTTCGTCTTCCTCTTCTACTCTGTCTTCATCGTCGTTGTGTTCTTCGTCTGTGGCCCTGAAAGACGAAGCAAGGGATCGCGCAAACCACGACATTTTCTCAGAGATTAAAGATTAACACCACTTAACAAAAATTACAGGTGGATTAGGAGGTTCTCATCACAGACGAGCTTCCATGGCTTCCGCTAATTTGCTTCTTAAATGGAGGTCCACAATGCGCAGGATTCGATCTTAGGACCGGTCGCTGGCAAAAGCTATCGATTGGGATTATCAAAGATTGCGACTGCACAGTTGGAAAAGGGTGCGGTGTCTTGGACGTCAAATCATGGTGTATTCAATACGTATATATACGCTATGTGTATATACGGTTTCCATAATAAGTATGTATTTAAAAATTTGCTCTTAATTGGGTGGAAGAGATATGTCCTATGTGTATCACATGCATGTGTATAACACGCTTAATTTATACATACGTATCTATGACACGCTTAAAATGGAAAATAAAAAATCATTTTAATTTTGATCTCAATTTATACTTAATTTATCTTATTTTAATTTTCGATTTCATTTTTACACTTAAAATAAAAAATAAAAAAATAAAAAAATTCATTTTAATTTTGTACTTGATTTTACACTTAATTATCATGACGTGAGTGACTTTAGTAATATCAATGGCTTCCAACGGGAGAGATGAGAGTTTACATGAAATGAGGTTTTATTTTAAGTAATCTAAAAGTTTTACGATTTTAAATGAAAAATTTTGTTGTTAAGTTAGATTTTGAAAAAATTTAATAAAAAATTTTAAAAACTATAATTGAAATTTTCAAATTCTGAAATTTTGTATGTTTTATGAGTTTTTATGGTGTGAAATCTATATCTACTATTAAAATACAATTAAATTCAAAATTTACAAAATAAAAAAATTGAATTACCGTCCAAACCAAATTGAAAGATGAGAGTTTGCATGAAGTGAAGCCTATCCTCTGAAAAAAGTTTCATGGTCTATGGCAATCTAGGTTGAGATGCTTGTTTCTCCTAATTTTTACATGGTGTCTAAGTGATCAAATGTGGGAAGTTTTAAATCTTTTTTGGTTTGCCATTGTACTTTTAATCACTAAAAGGTTCTGTGTTTTATTGTTAGTGTAGTTTTGGAGGTGTGTAATATTAGCACACATTTACAACAATTTAAATGAAGCATGTTTTAGATGCAAGTTTAGTTTGGTAGTTTACTCTAGAGTTATGTTGCATCCTTACATGAAACCTAATGGTTTTATAAGGGAAATTTAGTTTGGTTTCGAGTCTATGCCTTTTCCACCGTGGTTTTGATGTGGTGTTTTATAAAGCAGACTTTTGTAGTAATGTAGTGTTTATAGGAGTAATCTAACATTGTCAATTGGGTGTAGCTAAAGTGGTTAAGAGATTCAAATCCCACTTTGTGACATGTTTTCTATATTTGTGAGCCAATTGTTGACTATTGACCTATCCTTGAGCCCTAAAGAATATGATTTGCGTTGGGTACCATCCTTAAAATAAAGAAAATTACTCTATAGGTTTTCCTAAAAAAATTAGCAAATAGACCCTAAAATTTTGAGATTAATAAAAAAATTAAATTTTATATTACTAAATACCAATAATTAGAAGGAAATACATTTAAAAAAACTAAACAATTTTATGTATATGGAGTAATATGCCTTTTTGGCCAATTCAATTTTTGTATTTATTTTATAAAATGGATTTTTAATTTAATATATTTATTGTTTTTAAAGATTATTTTAAACTAATCTAAAATCTCTTAAAACAAAGTTTTATAGTCAAAATTTATATCAATCAAATAAAATTATAACTTTTTAAAATTAAAAAAAAAAATCTTACCAAATTGAAATAAAAATTTTAGCAAAAAAAAAAATGTTGAACTTATCTAATTATTAACCTATTCTTTATAAATCATAATAAAAATACAAGTATCATAAATTACTAGAATTTAATGTAATGTATTACGGGAAGACAAAAATGTCTTTTTCAAAGAGGACAAAGACTAAGCATTAGATAGAAAAGTTATTTGAGTTTATACAAATCCTAGTACAATCTGAGGGGGCCTACGTTTAAGAACACCTGTTATCTATTTATAGGTTACATGTCTAATTCTAGAGGGGTAGGGTTTGTACATGTTTAAGTAAAATGTTGTTTGTCGGTATTTGTGTGGGGCTAATAAGCTATTAGCAACCTCATTTTCGCTTATGGACTCAAGAGTGGGGTGATATGCATTTCTTAAGAGTGGGGTGATATGCATTTCTTGAATGGACCTAAATGTCCAAAAATTTCTCATTAAATTTATATGAATGCCCTTGAATAATGAAAAACTGTGTTGGAATCATAATAATCCTCAAAATCATGATAGCAAAAGTGGAATCATGAAATTTTCATAATTATAACTTTGTCTTTTATATTTTTTTGACAATTCACCATAACATTTTTATTTGAATAAGTGTTTCTTCCTCACCGGTTCAAATCTAAAAAGGGATATGATATGTAAACTTTGTTTTTTACCATGAAAATTGGTAATTGGTTATGATTACTTAAGCGAGGCCCAATTTCAAGTCCGATTGGCTATTGTTATAACCCGAGAGTATATCCAACTGTCTACAAGCTAGATATACCAATAACTTGTGACTTGGTAAGAGTCAAGACATCTTGAAGCACACCTGAGGAGGCCTCTATCCCAAGGACATTTACCCTTCTAACCTTATCACAACAAACCAATATCTCATTAAAAAATTGAACCCAAATAAGAAAAATGCGAAACTTACCTCTCTACCAATGAAATTATTAACCCTTCACACACATTTATAAATTAAAGTAGTCAAATTGTTATAATCTTATAACAAATTATTGTTATTATTATATCCTAAGCAACTTTGATTTTCATTTCCAATTTCATACTTAAATAGAAAAATAGTTTCATACCAGCTATTCATTGATCTTCCCATTATATCCATTTTCTTTTATTCGATTAATGAATATCTTTATCTAATAACAAATGAGAAAGTCAAATAATTGATTTGAACGTTGTCTTATAAACGAGGAACGCGACTTTTAAACAAAATATATATTATATTTTATACTAATAAAAATGAATATATTTTAATTAATAAAATAAAAACACATATATCCCTTGGAGACTATAGAGAGAGTCCTCACGGCAAGAAAAGCATCATTATAAAGTTCATACCTTTATGACAACAAAAACAAGGCAACTTTTATGACAACAAAAACAAGGCAACTTATATATTTAAATGTAAAATGAATTTAAGCGTGCCATAGTTTTTAAAGTCAATTTAAATTATGTTTTTTTGTCATTGGTATAGTTGTGTCAAGGACGTTTTACAACTTAATATGATCTTGATGTTGTTATTTAAAGGTGTTGATGTGTTACACTAATACTTACAAATAATTATAAATAACCTTAAAAACATAAAATATTATAAATTAATAATAAAGTAAAAATTATGTATATATATATATATATATATGAATGATACAATAACTAGGGAAGGGTTGCATTTAATTAAAACTCGAAAACAATGAGTTGTTGTCCTAAAGATATATAAAACTCGAAAACTAGCTAAAGCTTTTGACATAATTAATTGGTTGTACATAAAGTTAATGCTCCTTAAAATGGGAATGAATCTTCAAAATGGACATGTAATGGGTATATTTGTTGAAAGATTTTTATAGCTTAATAGGATATTGGTGTTGTCATGTGATTTAATATATGATGATTTAAAAATAGCTAAAAAGAATAAATATACTATATAGCAAGAAAACAAAAGATACTAAGTATAATTGATTAATTAAAAATTGTTTGTGTATTAATTGAGTCTAATTTGAGTGGTTGTGGGATGAATTATTGTTCTCTATACCTAGGTTCTATTCTTGTAAATGATATGTTGAACTCACAATGAGAATATTTTTGTAATGGCTTCAAGTCTTGTTATTAACTTGGCATGATGCCCTGAAAATTCTAGGGTTAGATACATGTACCAACCTAGATCCATCTTAGCTCTCTCAATCTATTAAGCTTTGAGAAGGATCAAATCCCTTTAGGTGTAAATATTTTTCTCATTTTTTGCATTCTAAAAAAAGATTTGCATCTTAAGGGATCAAATCTCATTCAACACTTGATAAATATAGAGTTAAGATGAACCTAAATTGGCACTAGTGCTAAACGACTTAAAGTTATTACATTTCAATATCACTCTTTAGAGAAAAGTTAGATATTGGCATCTTACCCTTAACTTTGAGAAACATGTTATAGTGGCTGAATGTTTATAACCCACTTCATTTTACAATTTGAGTGATACATTTTATGTATTTAAATGTAACCATATTGAGTTTGAGGATAACCCATCACACTCGTGCACTATTTGGACCTACA
Source organism: Larix kaempferi (assembly GCA_027924585.1). Lineage (NCBI taxonomy): Eukaryota > Viridiplantae > Streptophyta > Pinopsida > Pinales > Pinaceae > Larix > Larix kaempferi. The sequence goes on along the minus strand of BSBM01000579.1, from coordinate 1,784,182 downwards.
TATATGTTGGAACACATTTGTGGAGTTTCACCCAATCTTCTAAGAGCCATATCACAACATTATGCTTTGTGTAATATGTCTCCTTCCTTTCCTTGCAATTTTGGCATGGGACCTTTTCTTTAAAGTCCAACAAAGTCACTTGACAAGCCCCTCTAATCACATATGGGATGCACCCTCATCTTGCTCAAGTCCATAATTGAGTCTTTCTAAGAGCTACCTTACCTCATGTTAACATCAGATTGCATCTTATAAATCTAAATGATAATCTATAATGTATATTCATAGATATCATTTGGGGTGAGACCAATGTTACATAGTTCACCATTTCGCATTGACAGTTCATGAGTACATTACGAGGTGGATTGGTTAGTCGATCCACCAACACAACATTAATAGTTTGCATAGTACTTTTGAGACTTGGCATGTGGTTACATGTCTTTATTATCACGAGATAGATGGTTGGACAAAGTTTGGATATAGGTTATTTCTCTACAAGTGTAGGCAGTGCATACATCTTAGGTACATATGGATAGGTGATACAACAACAACAAGGGCCCCATACTTATATATTCAACGAAATATTCAAAGTAAGTATGGGAGGTTGAAGATCCCCACATGGTGTTATCCGAGTGAGTTGTAGTGTTATATTTTAGATGATCTGATGATGTTTTTGGACACCCTTTGGAGAGATGTGCATGGCATTCAGTTTTTAGGCAAATCTTAGGAATTGTTTTTTTAGTAGCTACTATTTTTAGTAGTTTTTGGAGACTATTCAAATTAATGATCCAATTTCATATTTGAGGACCAATTTGGAAGATTTGCTTATGTTTTCAATTTCATTAGTTTATGAGGACAACCTATTCTTAGCAGTGTTATTTTCTGGTAAATGATTAGATATACGAGGTCCCAATATGCGAAACAACACCAATGTTAGATTTCAAGTCATTTCGAGCGCTTTGAATTTTTAAGGATCAGTTGTGTTTTGGCATGGCCTATATATGGTTTAGTGGGTCCACACTGAAATATATGTTATTTTTAGACTATGTTGAGGCTTTGGAGGTTTGAATATGACCTTAATTGGTGTGACCTACTTGATGATCCTTTATTTGACCAAGCTTGACCTTGGATCCTCCTTAAGCCATTGATTAGGTAATGTGTGTTGCTTAGGGTTAGGGTTTGATATCTTTAGTATTTTGGATAAGGCAATTAAGACTCCTACTTGTATGCCTTATCTTTTCCCTATAATAAGCTTAACCTGATTTGTTATTTCATGACCCTAAAATCATGGCTCTAAATTATTTATCACTTATCCCATAATTTAGGGCTTAATTTTAGGGAATTATTTCCTTATAAAATTTGTAGGGTTTATTTTAAGCATGGAAAAATTGCATTAAAATAAGTAATTAGCCATAAACAAGTATAGTTTATCTTATGGATGGCTATTATGGAAGGAGGAGGGATATTTTGGAGGAGTATTTTATTCATACACACGTTATTTTCACTCAAAAAATGAGTGTTATATTTGGAGATGATTATTCTTATCTTTTCTCTCCATCGTTCTTTCCTACATATATTGTATAAAGCAAAGAGAAGAGGCGACTCTCTTTTGGGTTCAATTTGTATTTGTTAAGCTAGTGAGTTGGTGTGTCCCTCCTTTCTGCCTTGCTTCTTCTTCTTAGAGAGATTGATATTGGCTTATAGCGTGGAGTATTGTTAGTGGGAAATTGCCTTTGTTGGGTCATGACTAGTATTGTCACATCCAACAAAGTGATTTATACCTTGGAATATTGATGTATGGACTAATCACATTACAAGGAAAACACCTTATGACAGAGGTTATAGTGGAGGTTTTTAGGGTTACGAGATTGACAAAAATTGTCCAAAAAACCTTTGTTACAACACCAGTTTCCGATAGTGGAGGTATTTACGGAGGTTATAACGAATATTCACTATAACTATAAAATCTTGAGTGATCGGAGGTTTTAGTGGATTTTTTATCTAGTGCTTTATATTTATATAACGTGCACCAGTGTGTATTCTATAGCATAAACACATTGGTGGGTAACAACAATGTCGACACACTAGTGCGTATATTTAAATAAAACACATTAGTGCGTATATTGTAAATAAAAAACATTGTTGCTTATACAATATAGTGAAAAAACTGGTGCGTACATTCATTTCCAACGCATCGATCGATATGTTTTAATGCACACAAATCGGTGCATATATTACATTTTAGCAGCACCAGTGCATTGTCCTAAATGCACTAATGCATGGTCTTAAACACACCAGTGCCTTTAATATTTTATTAAAGCACTGGTGTGTTTGTATATCTAAACACACTGGTTCAGATGTCGTATTATGTGCATTGTTGCACATTTTGTAATAAAATATAATCCATGTGTATATTGTACCAATAAACACTTGCACGTATAGTGCACCAATAACCATCAGTGCATATAGTATACCAATGAGCAACGGTGTGTATAGTTTGGACAAAAAGCACTGGTGTTTGTATTTTAAAAAGCACTCTGGTTCGTATGATATGTAAAGAGCACCGGTGGCTAAAATTCGAGTAGGCATCAATTCATGGAAATGAATAAAAGACACAGGTTAGTTGAAATAAATAGATTGCATATGTTGTTGTGGCGATTTTTTCCATGATGTGGATATGTAAATATAGTTTTTATTTATATTATAGATTGTATATGGCATTGTGGTGAATTTTTATGTATTGTGGATATGTAAATATAAATTGTATTTATTCTATAGATTGTGTATGGTGTTGTGGTGAATTTTCCATGTTGTTGATATGTAAATATAGTTGTTTATTTATTTTATAGATTGTGTATGGAGTTGTGGTGAATTTTTCCATGCTCTCGATATGCAAATATAGTTTTTTTCTTTTTACACATTTTCAATCAATCATTCGAGAATCAAATATTTTATAGTGATATTTATTTTTATATTTTAACCATTTTGCTTCGATAAGTATGTTGATTACACCTTTGTCCATAGTCACAATGTAAATCATTCATATATTTAATAAAAAATGAAACATTTTGCAACATTAAACAATCAACTAGAAGAAGAAACCCATTTTATTATATATGAACAATAATCCAAAATATGGGACAACATAAAGGTCGTCAATAATCAAAATGTCATTTTGACATCGTTACAATAATTGATTACTTATCCCCGGATGCAGGTGCAAGAATGGACACGAGGCCACATGCAATGGGAGACGTGGCAAGTGAAGGACGAGAATAGGTGTCACGGGATGGGACAACACCCGACGACAGTCTGGATGCTTAATTGTCAAGCAAGGAAGGTGGTATAATGTGATGAAGGTCGGAGGAAGGCTGCAACATTTAAATGGACGTGATAGTGTGAGGAGTGATATCATCGGTGAGAAGGCTTAGTCGCTATGAAAGGTCATGGTGACGAATGAGAGGTACAATGCAGGAATGGGAGCTAGCAGAGAGGAGGAATAGATGGGACAAGAGGATGAGGGAGGCATTAAACCTAGTTTTAATTGCAATTCAGAGGCAATGATGATGGCATTGAACGATGTTAATGCAAGAGAGTTGTCTGGTAAGTATCTAATGGACAAGGCAGTGAAGGAGAGAGTGTTGAATCAAGTCGAGGTTCAGTGGGTGCATAGAAAGATTGACGCTATAACGATGGCCCCCCGCCAACATATGTGAAGCCGACATGGGGGGAGAGGGCACTGCGATCGGAGGGTGGAAGACTATGACCATGGGTAGGAACTTATGGAGGGGATCCCCCCCATATTGATGAAACAATTTAAATTATGGAGGAGGAAGATATGCAGAGGAGGGTGGAAGAACATGGCATGACAGCAAGGCTGATCCCATACTGGGTTATGAGGAAGCTACTGGCGAGAACCATGATGGAGAGAGAAATCTTTGAGGACCTAGTTACGCAGGTCTTGACCAACCTCAAGGAAGATTTGCTAAGGAGCCTGGTGGACATGGAGGGGGTCTTGGACCTGGAAAAAGCACCGTTTGGTGGCAGTACGATGAATGTGGAATCACCTCCAATTATTCGTGTACAGTCGTCGTCAGTCTGAGTGGAGAATCCTCCGGAGGGAGGGACGTCTTCTACAGTGGGTGAGGGGTAAGAGTCCTGATGTGTTGTTTTGTTTTTTGGGTCTCGTTTTGGAATGCGATGATCGGGTGGGTAATGTTTTGTGATGAAGTAATTGTAATTGCCTTGAGACGGAAGTATGGAATGTTTTGTCTTAGGCGTGTGCTAAATCTGTGTAATCTTCTGTTATGGCCGAGAGCCAAGTATGTTGGAGTACTGTGGGGCTATTTTGGCCTATTCGAAATTGTATGAACCAAGAAATTCAGTGGCGTAGAGGAGTCTGGTTTGTTCTGGACTTTTTAGCGGTATGCTTGCGTTGTAATGAGAAGGGATAATGAGGGGAGAGGGAATGACAGATTTGCAAGAGGTCTGGGATGACCATTTTTTGTAATATTATGTACAATTTTTTATATATTTTTAATAGAAAGTTACCATCTTACTCACATAAAAAATATTGATTACTTATCCTCGTCCAATTGGGGTGATATGTCCACATTACAAAGAATGTTTGTTTTTCACAGATAAAAAAATCAAAATATACAACTTGAAAGAATAGCATTCAAATGTATTCATCATCATTCATCGCTTGAAGTGTTGTAGTTGCTTGAGTTGCTTCCATGCCACATCTCTTCATCATCTTCATGGCATATAGTTCTTGAGTTATTTGAAATGTTTCGTTGATTGACTTTATTTCATTCCATATTTTCATGTTCCATCTACAACCATAAAAAAAATCGTGATATATTAAACGAAAATATGTAGAGTTTCATACGCCCTAACAAAGCATGGATATAATCAAAGTTTTCTTATTGTTCCATCAATTATCAAATAAGGGACGTTATAAAACAATATAGCTACTTACAAATTGTTCAATTAACCCTTGATACCCCAACAAATACTCACAACCCTTAATCCAATGCCAATCAAATGATTGGATGGCTCTTCATCGTATGTTAGCACCCGTTAGAACATACATATACGATTTTAAATTAATTATGATGTAAACATCACACAAAATATGAAATCTGAAGCAAACCACAAGTACTCACAAACTTTGTGATCAACACCTTTTTGCCTTGTCGTTCCGTATGATGTACTAAATGGGTGCCATTTTCTTTTCGTTTCTACTACAACAAAACAATTGAAAATTAGTATTTTATGAGATAATTAAACTCTGTGCACATTAAAAATAAAACAATGATTACATATGTTTTATGCACATTATTGTTAAGATGGCTCGCCCTATGATATGGTTATGTTAATTTCTTTGACCATCTCACGGTACACCTTTTTTGACATCCCTACCAGCATTTTGAATATCACATCGTTCTTCCCTTGGAATGTTAGCAATCTTCCTGACAAATGAAAAGCACAATGAAAAAAATGATAAATATTTATATGAAAATAAACATAGCAAAAATATCAGCGAAGTATGTTTTGGACTACAATGTGCATATTAAAGAAAAACATTTTTACCAATAATACCTTTTAAAATATATAATTTTTTTGTTGTTGTATGTAAATTATTGTTTCCATTCCCCTCTGTAAATAGTTTTATTTTTCCTAGGAAACCAATATAAGAAGGCATCATAGAACTCATCCAATTTTTTTTGCCATTGGGCATACATGAAGAGTTATCATGGAATTTTCCACTCTTAATTCAAGATGAAGGAAAAATACTTTGGTTATGGAAGATTCTTCAATCTACATTCACAAATAGTCCTAATTTTGGAGATCTTGCAAATTCCAACTATAAGATTCATTAGGAAATTATTGGCATATGCTTATCTGCTTGTGACATAGCACTTGTGATAACATTTTCTATTGACATGTATATTGAATAAGTCTAGGAAGCCATGGAATCCAATACCAATATTGTTACGGAGAAAATATTCCTATGGCTTGGGGCAAAACCACAACAAACAGAGTGACACCAGAAATCAACTCAATTCTTAAGTATGCTATATAAATATGAAATGCTAACAATAAAAGAATAACACCCTTACCTCAACCGAATGTCCGGAGAAGACCATCGTTGAGCTCTTGATCCAACACTCTTTACTTACAACTTTTCCTCAACAACCAAGATATACAAGCATATAAAATGTATATAAATTGTTAACATCTAATCTAGCATAGTCCATGATCATATGAAACAAATATACCCAATGAAAATAATGTAAACATTTGCAACATGAATTGGACCAGAAAAAAAAAAAGAGTATTTCTATTAATATAATGAACATAAGTACATAGTGAAAACCTTCTACCGGCAACTCATCGGAACCGAGAAACTAAGTTCCTCCACCTAGGCGTCCACCACTTCAATCCTCCATGCAATGGAAAGCTCACAAGATCAAGAAGTAACTGGGTTCCCCCTTCACAAGATAGGGAAGAGCTTGGGAGATTAACGTAAAATAGTTAAATCTAACAAGGACAAAGGATGCAGACTCAAGGAAATGGCAATGGGGAAAAATTCCTCCAAATTTTACTTGCTCTCTCCTTTATCCTCCTCAAATGCATCACAATGGCTCAATATATAACCCTCAAAGGAGGTGGCGGGTTGAATCGAAGTGTTTTCGAGCATATGGAAGGCCAAGGATCAAAATGGTCATTACTTAGGAAGGAAAACCTGAAATAATTTGAATTTTGAGCATGAAACTCATTGTACGTGGGTTGTAATGGAGCAGGATGCGTATACGCAGGTTGTAGTGCTGGTGGTCGTACATCAACAAAAGTGTGATTTTTAAGGTTATTTTTTAGCAAGAGGGGTAGGATGAGTCTGTAGAGGGACAAGGTAGGCCATCAAGGCATGTTACATAGGGGGTGGCAAATCATGCTACAACAGATGCCCCCTAATGTATGAGGTTAGAGGGATGATCACGATGGTCGAAATACATTATAACTCTCAGAAGTGGAGTAGTGGAAACTCAGCCGGAAGAACTAGCCACTCATCATAACATTACAATATTGACTTTGTATACATGATTGCAACTCTGAAGTACATAGAAGTTTGATACAATAAGTGTTCATGGCCATGAATAGGCAGTACATCATAGACATATGTCATAAGTGGTCATAGCTACGAGCAAGACACAATGGAGTCCAATCTCTAAAGCGACTGAAGACATCTGGTATAAAATGGAGTACAAACTGCTTTGCCATGAGAACTAAGGTCCCATAGGTACTCTCACGATCAAGGATAGTATCATATAGGATGATGCCACTATAGTCTGAGGTCTTTGACATGAACCTCCAATGGTGCATGTCCCATCACGTGAATACAGGTGTTGAATTCGAACATGATGAAACATTGTCTAATTACCGGTCATTAAGGTATACCATTAACAAATGCGATACTACCCACGAATGATGAAAATGGGTGTCAAGGCACCGAGTACATTCAACAAGTGTTAATAAAGGTGTTGAGGTCAAACACTTGCACAATCCATCGATTAGGAGACATTGATGTATTCCCAACTGTCGATGACGAGAGGACCTACCACTAATGACTACACATCTCAAGGTACTCATATGGCTCTAGATCCCAATTCCAAAATAGATGATTTGAAGTCAATGGATTGAGATCCGCTTGAAGGAGGGCATTAGGGAATCCCCCATAAATCAACACAAGGTATGCATCTAGGCTGAATGATTTGGAAGAACTCAGACGAACAGGGACGAAAATGGACCAAGAACCATGTGCATCTCTCGCATGTACCTGATGCAAGTAGTACACAGAAGAGACCTACTGAAGAACATCCAACGATGAAGACTATTGACAGAAGCGAGGAAAGCGCCAATGAGGTATAATGGAATCCAAGACACTGCATGAATCCTAATATGTGAATATATTTATTGCCATTGAACATAAGAGAAACAACTCAGTTGGTGACCAATGATGAGGTGTCATCTGTTCAGTTCAAGGTCACCTACCACTGATGAAAGTAGGCCCAGGGTGATAGGTAGGACAACAACATCATGTGATCTGGAATGTGCTTATAAAGGGATAGCCGACATGCATAGTCAATAAAACACAGGAATGGTTGACTCAAGTTTATAGACTTCCTTTGAACAAGAGCATGAGACAGATGGATAAACTTAGGCAGCATAGACTTAAGACTGAACATTGACACAACTCTGTGACACAAGAGGCATCAATAAAATCTCCATAGGGACTGAAAGCTTAACCAGTGAAAGGAGTAACCCCTGAGTAATGAGTTCAGCTTCCTAATGCCATTTAAGATGAGAAGAAACATTAGGTTTCCACGCAAAGTCATGGCAAGACTATAAGGGACTCCCAAACCTAAGGAGGAACTGCAACATGGGAACTAAATGACGAGACGGGTTCTAACTAGGGTACCCATGGTCAGGAAAGCACTACCGCTTAAATAACGACACTTCTAGAAGCAGCTGGAAGGTTCTGTGTTGCTAAAAAGCGGGTTTGTACCTAAGGTTTATGAATCGTGGCTACAGGACAATGCAAAATGCAAGTGGAGTGGAATCTTATCCTATATGTCGGGGACGATATGTACCTGCCGAAGGCATGAATCATGCGAAATAAGGCTGAAATCCGTTATGATTAAGAGAAACTGCTGCAAAAAGTACCTTACACTATAACATTAGTCCATAAGGCCCAAAAAACATTAAAAATAGGGTGAAAAACTATATAAAGTGGGTAAATTTGTTTAAATAGTAAAAATTGGACTTTTTACCATACCATTTTCATTTTTTACCACGATAGTGCTTTCGAGCCCATTTCACCCTCAATCTTCAATTGACGATTCTGGGAGCTACAGGGGATGGAATCGCGAGCACTCTGTACCAAGTAAGTCTACTCACCATGCTCTTTATTTTCATTGGTTCAATTTTTTGTTTTTTAATAATTTTAACTCAAAATTATGTCTTCCTCTTGCAAGATGGTGATTGAATGGAGGGAGAGGGAGCATGATGTGATTGAGAATCAAGTGCAAGGGAATTTGGCAGGCCAACAAGCTCTCCAAAGACATGGGATTTATAAATTTTGGAACATTGGTAGCATGGGGACACAATCAAGATTTCTCCAAATGCTCATTGGCTATTGGGATCTAGACACAGAGTCTTTCAACTTGGACAGGCAGCCTCTAAAGATTGAGGTTGATGATATCTACTTCATTACCACATTTTCCCACCGAGGTGGGACAACCAACCTTCGGGCTCGGGGCATTGGTGGGGGGGTGACTATTGAGGATTACATTGCTACATATTGTCTTCCCAACACACAAAAGGTCGGAAGTCAAGTCCCCATCAAGGCTATCCAGTGCCTAAGTTTGAAGATTATCATACTAGTACTTAGAAGGATATCAGGTTGGACTACACTTCACCAGGATTCTATACCCCTCATGTTCTATGCAGTATAGTGTCTTAGACCTACTGTATATGATTGGCGTACTTCTCTGTTGGAAACCATGACAAGCCAACTCACTGAATGCAAGCTTGGGAGAGCAAAGAACTTTGGATTTGCGAGCATCTTATGCAGTTTCTTCTTTGAGAGGGTTCCAGGCCTTAGCCCGACAATAGAGGTTCCTCCTTAGGGTCTATGAGATCCATCTCAAACACGCTGGACTAAGATTATGAGGCGGTTGGGAGGTGGCAGAGTGCCCTCTCCATATGACGATGACTTCTTCCACTAGTGGCGATGACAGGAGATCACCATAAATGACTATCCCTACAAGGGGATTGATTTCCGTGGAGTTAGAGACATGCCATTGCCACCAAGGTGTGCCTTCGGGGATATTGATAAGGACTGTTTTGGTTCTTTAAAATATTTGATTTTTTGTTTTTTTAATTTAATGAATGCAAAAATGTTTTTGGGTGTCATCATGTATAGACATTAAAATATTTTTTGCAGACATAGGTCCACAGAGCTAGAGGGATACCCACGACACTAGCGCAGAGGCCGAGGAGAGGAGTTAGCTGGCAGATATACCGAGCAAACACTGCATAACATACAAGGCAACCTGGACTATCTAACTCATAGAGTACCGATGGTTTAGATAAAGGACCTACCAAAGGCCATGCAAAGACATGTAGTAGGAGGACCTCGTCCGTGGGTGAGGCTTTTTCGGTGTTTATCCAATGCCATAGTGTGCTACCATGAGACACATCCAACACCTTAGGCTTGGATATCGTGGTTATGTTATGTATCAACCGTGTATATTTTGAGGGCTACAAGCCCAATTTTTGTACTATGATACCACATTTTGGACTTTTATGCAAATGAAAAACTTATGGCTACCAGTTTTACTATTATTTGTGTATGAATGGATGCTTCTTTTGCTTAGTCATGAGATAAATGCCAATCTAAAATATAATTTGCATATGCATCAACGACTTTAATATAACTCCTAGGTATGTGAATGTATGCGATGAAATCAAAATGTTGCACCAAAGGTATTACCCATAAGAATCTTCTCAGTAATGTAGGATCTCTAACATGATACCAACCGTTTAATTGAGAAACGACCAATTGTGAATCCAGGCGAACTTCTAAGGATTGAATACCATTAGAAATGGCATCATGTAATAGCTCAATGACGACACTATACTCTGCCACATTATTCGATGATGACCCTAGACATACACCTCATGAAGACACAAGTTGACCCTTGGGTGAATAAATGACCCAAGCAACAAAAGCTAAGTTCTGCAAATGACGATTGGCACCATCCGCAAATCCTAAGTACATCGAAGACTCCGTTAACATCTGCCAACCAAGAGGAAGCATATAAGCAAACCGGTGACGCCAAAAGAAAAAAACCAATACACACACACACACACAACAATGTACAAGGCACCCGCCTAAGCTGGAGGCTCAAGCGTAGTACTTTTTAAGATAGAGCCCATTCCTGGGCTCCTTCAGCACATTCCCTTCATAATCTTCTAACTCATAAGCTCTGTTTCTAGGAAACGCCTCACAATTTAAGGACCATGACACATTGGGTTAAACTTGCTTGCCCCTAGTGGTTCCCTAGCTTGGTCATACAAGAGGACCAAGTCACCCTCAACGTACTGTCGGGGATGGATAGACTTATCGTACTGAGCCTTAACATGACATTTATTAGTGTCTATAGACACAACAAAATCTCGGCATTGCTCACTAAGTTGCTTAAGGTGGACTAAACGTTGTTCTAACTCCGAAGTGTCAAGTAGGAGCTGATGGCTAGCTTCAAATAAGGGACTTCACATTCAACCGGAAGAAAAGACTCCACACCATGAACTAACTGGAAAGGTGAAAAACCCATGGAAGTCTTTACTGTGGTTCGGTATGCCCATAAAGCAGGATATAGCATAACATGCCAGTTATATTTGCTTTATATAACGATCTTTTGTAGGATGGCCTTAAGATATTTATTAACAGCCTCCACTTGGCCATTCGCTTGGGGATAATAAGATGATGAATGATCTTGTTTAAACCCCGACTTTAATGCTAATTTCGCCATCATTTTATCTTTAAAGTGACTGCCATGATCACTGACAATCTATTTCGAGATCCCAAACCGAGCTATAATTTGATTGAATACGAAGTGGGCTCCAGTCTCACCATCGGCTTTAGTAATTGGCATGGCCTCTTCCCACTTAGTAAAATAATCCACAACCATGATGATATGGTGATACCCCCCAGCCGAAGCTGGGTTGCAATCCATGAAATCTATGCCCCTCTTAGTGAAGGGACCGATGGTGATGACTAGATACAACGTGGCAAGTCACGAGCGCATATTGTGAGAGAACACCTGACAAGGGTGACATCTCTTGACCGCATTAACATCATCTTTAAAGATGGATGACCAATAGTAACCAGCTCGCATAAAATTATGAGTTGTTGCAAGCTCGGATAAGTGACCACCACACGCCCCACTGTAGCAGTCATTCATCACAGCCTCTGCTTCGTCGTGGGTTAAACAACGACGCAGAATAGAATCCACCCCCCGACGATACAAAGTTTCATCGATGATGAGGTATCTTTTAGCTTGATGACGTATACATCATCGTTCACCCCCTTGAAATATGCGGAGGCAACTTTAGAGTCCGTAGGTAAACAATAATCTCTCTATACCATGGGTCCGAAGATGAGATAAGCAAGATATGCTTATCAACAAATGAGTCATTATAGACTGTGTCCTCATCTGGCCTAGGGAAATCAAACATTAGCTCCGCAAAGACTAAAGACTTCTTGGATTTCGCTGAAACAAAATCAAGGTCAAACTCTTGTAAAATCACAATCCATTTATTATATTCCCCCCCAATCATGCGTCTTATCAAGACAAATTGAAATGGATTGAAATATGCCATGCCTGTAGTCTTGCGAAGTAGAATGTAATGACGCAACCTCTGGACTGCATGAGCGATCGCAAGTGCCAACTTTTCCACATGAAAATACCTAAGTTTAGCGTCTACTAGATTTTGACTAAGATAATAAATAATGTGTTATTGGAGCTCGTCATCGTCCTAAACCAAGACCATTGTCTCTTGAGATGCAGTGATATAAAGCAAAAAGTCTCTACTATAGTCGAGAGGACAAAGCAGAGGCGCCAATACTAGGGCTTTCTTAAGGGCATCGAAGGACTCCTGGGCTCACTCATCCCATATAAGCGGAGCATCCTTCTTCAAAAGGTGCATCAAACCCTTGGTAATGTTGGTATAGTTTACTATAAAGTGACATAGAAAATTGGCTTTCCCCTAATGACTATGGAGTTGATTAATTGAGCGAAAGGGAGGCAATCGAAGTATTGCCTCAACCTTTAAAGGGTCGACCATAATCCCCTCTTTCGAAATGATGAATCCCAAAAAGATACCTATTCTAACACAAAAGATGCATTTATGAGGGTTTAAGTGAATTTCATAACATCGACATCTTTCAAATACAAGTTGGAGGTGAGTTGGATGATCCACTCTCTTGCGAGAGTGAGTAGCAAGATCATCCAGATAAGCCTCTACAATATCCTTGAGATCATGGAACGCAAAGGTCATAGCCCACTGAAAGGTCACTTCGGCGTTTTTAAGGCCGAAGGGCATTTTTTGGTATGCAAAGGTACCCCATGAACATATAAATGTTGTCTTATGTTGATCCTCAGGTTTAATTTGGATATGATTATACCCATAAAAACTTTCCATAAATGAGAAAATTTCACTTCCCACACATTCATCAAGAATCTGATCAATAAAGGGTGTGGAGAAGTTATCCTTCGGACAGGCTTTATTCATATCTTGAAAATATGTGCACACTCGGATGGTTCCTTGCTTTTTATCTACAGGAACGGGGTTGGATACCCATTCAGTTAAAGGAATCGAGTAGATGAAGCCAGCTTTAAGACTCTTCTCTACCTCTGCTTTGATGGCGGGTTCCTTTCAGGGATTCACCACTCTTAGGCGTTTCCGAACAGGTTTAGGGTTCATGAATGTATTAATTTCATTCTCGACAATGCTAGGGTCTATTAGTGGCATTTATTCATAAGACCAAGTGAAAACATCTCGAAATTCTTTAAATAAATCGTTGTAAGTTTGAATCTCTTCAAGCGAGTTGTCTGCACCGATATAAACATTCTCCACTTTGCCAGGAGTTCGAGAAATGTTGATCGGAATGGTAGGAGAGATATTTTCCATGTTCCCTTCAACATATATGCCATGCGTATCTAACGGTACCATGGGGTGACCAACTTTCTCACTTAAGGTCGACCGAAACTCGTCATGCTCGATCCTTTCAAGCTCTAGGAGGAAATAACATCTATGATGGAGATATTACCAAGGCCTTTCGGGACCATTCATGGCCTCGATAATAGCTTCATCCGAAGGCAAAGTATCATCGATACAATCATGCGAGTACGATGAGTTGACCGCCCGAGCAGGCAGTAGTGCGGGATCTTCCTCCTCCGTCTATGAAGAGGAAAGATCAGGGTCTGCAGTGACTTGTTGTATAGCTTAATAAGCAACCTCAGCTGCAGACATTGACATGGCCATTCCGATGTGTGGATTCCCTTCGCATGATGCAGTCAGGAAAGGGAGAGTCCATGGATCATTAAAATATGAAGTGCGGAATGAAACCAAACTCAACGATGATGGAACACCATCGAAAATGGAATCGATTAATGAGGTTGGTGCTGAAAATTTAAAAGTTCCCATGAGAGAGGAATACATGCCGACACCAACATTCTTAGTTGCCTGCTGAGAATTTTCAATCTTGGGGACTGTAGATCTCGGCGATGCAAAGGAATTGAAGTTATTAAAATATAACTCGTTAATAGCCATGATATTTCCTTCACGAGGAAAGCAAATCACATGAAATATAGATGGCATGACCGCTTTCATAGCATAGATCCAATTCCTACCCAGTAATAGATTATAGTCAAGGGGTGCATCAACCACCTCAACCTGCATCGGCATGGATTTCCCACCCAATTGGACCTAGAGAGAGGGTATAATTCCATGCAGTCGAAACTAATGCCCATCAAATGCAGTCAACATGGTCATGGACTTAGATAGTGGAGTACAGCCAAAGGCCTTCCAATAAGATAGGGACATCCTTGATGTAGAAGCACATCAGTGGTCTCAAACTTGATAACGCTAGGGCCACTTAAATCAAAAGCTCCCAAGGAAGATAACAAGGCATTCCTTTCTGTAGGACACATTTGGAGTACCTCCAAACCTGACATAGCACACGGTGTTTGGACTAGATCCTCAATAATGGAAAAATTCTGGGCAGCTCGGGTATTAAGGTTGTGGGTCGAGCACTTAAGAAATCCTTTTAGAACATGAGGTATAGGGTCAGGCTTATCAATCTGCAAAGGGATCTCCGAAGGAGGAGGCTCTTTCCCCATAGAACGTTGTGGAGGACCATAATCACGAGAGCGAGTGGCAACATTAACCTCTGACAAGACCATATTAACACATCCACGGGCACCGTCATGGGCCAAAGGGTTTGAAGTTCCACCAAACCCATTTCTTGTGTTGGAAGCACTCGAAGCCATGTTTTGATTATGAGGAAGTGGATTCATTAACACAATTGGGCTCTATGCTATGAGCTTCAAGGATTCATCCATCCTTGGGCACAAGTGAGTGAGATGATCCTATGAGCAAAGCTTACAAGGAAACTTCACCTTTCATTTTTGCTTCTTTTACCCACCAACATTATTGACATTTTTTTCATTATTTGAATTTCCTTTTGTTATTATTATTATTCCCACCCTCATGATTATTCTTCCCCTTTTTCTTATTCCCTCCAAGTTGCTGGTTGCCTTTTGGGTTCATCAACTGCACAAAATGTACATCTGGCGATTGGACGAGAGAGGACGAAACCGTAGATTGTCCTGTTGCAGACTAGGTACTGGACAAATTCTCCATCTGATTCGTCACCCGGTCTATAGCCTTGGAACTTGTGGCGCCTACAATACCATTGGCATGAGGCCCAAGAGTTGGCTTGGGTTCATGACTCGATCATGGTGTGTCAGGAATAATTTCATATAGAAGCCCATATTTAGCATAGATTAAATCTAACTATTGTGCTTTGAATATAGCATGTTCCTCAGTCATTACTCAGGATGTTGAGACATCCTTCGCAATATATGACAAAAGGGACTTAAGGAACCATTCCAACAAGAACTTTGGTGGAAGATTAACTTTAATCAACCTCTTTCGTCTATGCCACTCCTAAATATGATCTGAAATGTGAGTGGCTTTATCCTGACGGAATGTCAATAAAATTTCTGTGCTTGCGTCGTAATGGACCAACAACTGAAAGTGGTTGAGAAAAACTAAGGCTAGGTCATTAAAGTTCCGGTACATGCCCTTGGGTAACTTGACATACCATTTCGCAGCAGGCCGTGTGAGGGTGCGTTGAAACAGTCTCAAGCAAATAGAATCGTGATTTAAAGAATTGGACGAGCACCAAAGGTGAAAGGTTGTAACATGATCGCCCGGATCCTCACCCTTCTTTCCCTCAAACTTAGGAATGTCATAGGGAAGCTTAGTGGGGACCGGGGACCATGCCGTATCATGACACACAAGATCGTTCGTTAATCTAGATAAGTTTGGCAATTTTAAGGAATCTAGAAACATGACCCTAGGTTGCGATGCTTGAGGCCATGCCCTGGGAAAGATTGACTCTACGGATACATGCCTGTAGGCATCGGATTAGAGACCATGTGCCACGGTTGATTTTGGTATGGATCATGACCCTGACCAGTAGGATAATAACCCCCTCCAAATCGATTCATATAGGGGTGAACGGACATTTGCATGGCAGGTATTCCTTGGGAAGAGAAATCCATATTACCAAAATTGCCCATAGGATGGTACACATTACCCCCTGATATAGTTGGAGGCATATATCCCCCTAAAAAAGGAACTCCGGATGAAGGGGAACCCATATTAAATGATACATTCCCTCCCAAAGGAACGGATGAACTTGGAGGAGGATACACCCTAAGAAAGGCATTCATAGGAACTAGTGTAGTAGATGATAGGCAGACAAATGGGATATTTGAAGTAGAACCACCGCCTGTGTGCCCACCCCCGCCCATAAAAGGATTGAAATTGGTATTAGGAGCTGATGAAGGGGGAGGCCATCCCCCAACATAAGGAGAAGAAGGAGGGATATGACCAATCCAAAACTGATATGCTGTACAGGGGGCTGACATGCCCCCAAGCCTAACACCAGAGTTACCACTACAAACTGGACTGAAGGATGGGATACTTGATGATCGATTAGGCATGCCAAAAGTAGATGGATTAGTGGTTTTGGGAATTGATTGAGCATCAGTGTCCAATAATCCTAATGAAAAACTGGACAAATGATCGGATGACCAAGTATACTCAAAAGGATTCGTTCTAATAGGTTGGGATGAACCAGCAGCATGAGAACCTATAAACACAGGAGTCCCTGAGATCCATGGGGCAGCAGAAGAGGGAGTCCCATGAACTCCCCCACTCAATGCCGACGAAGGGGTAGAAGGGATTCCTGACATATCAGAAGTAGAGCTCATAGTAAGAATTATTTGAAGCTCTCGATGGGATATATAAGGAACACTTGTACTATCTCTACGCCTCTTATGCCAAGGCTACAAAGGATCACCGGGTGGTAAACCTGCTAACCGACGAGAACGTCGAATGGTCGGAACTCGATCCACGATGACTTCAAAGAAGTCGCGAAAACGATATGAATCCCTAAGGCCAACTAATTGGCAACGAGCACACGCCTAGAAAAGCTAAGATGAATGCACACAAACATAAAAGATGGTTAAGGGGCCTCCCGACACTATAGAAGGTGTGCCTCGCCCAAGAGGGGCCTGAGACTCCGCTACTACAACTGGAGGTAACGGAATTAGTTATAAGGGCCCTCAGACTTCAAAGTGCAATGTTATGTGTTGTTCGACGCCTATCTGACTCAGGACACTCACAGAATAACCCCTGCAAGTACCCTGTGCAGTACCTAGGATAAGCAACTAAGGTCACCACGTATAGCCAATGCGTGGGTGAATAGTCGTAGGCCAGGTCCACCGTATGGTCAGGGTAGTTGAGCCCGAAGCTCAAGAAGCACTTATGTGCTTTCGAAACCCCTAGATACGAATATACCCCAGATATATCTCCGACACTAGGAAAGTATTGGAGGGTTATCTCCACAACCAAATTTCACGCGACCTCGTGCTTGACTCATGTGTAAGAGGAGATTCCCGAGAACACTAATTATACCATGTATTTCACCACTCCATGGATAGACACCTAATGTTGAGTTTCATAGTTTTGGAGAAGTTTAGTCACAAAATCCTATTCCAATACTCTAAAACCTATACTTGTTTGTGCACCCTAAAAAATTAAATATTTCTAATCAATTTTAAAGTTAAGCATTAAATTTAATTCATTGTTGCTTACTCAAAAGGATATGGTCATGCAACTAGTGATGTTTGTGACTCAACAAAAAGAAGAATCATACATAAAAACATTGCTAAGTACTAGTCTTGTTTTTCAAATGAAATTTGTATGCCATTAAATGAAAATGCATAAGTATGGTCTCTTTCAATTTCAAATGCAAATGCAATCTTTCAAAATGATGCCTAGACTCATGCAACTCCATGAAAAAATGAAAGTGCTCAAGTAAAAATGCAAAATGCAAATATTTTTTGTATTTTCATTATATTGGAATGAAAATGCAAGATTGAACCATAAGCCTCTCAAATTTTGCAACTAATATAAAAAGACCAACCAATCAAGACACTAGGAAGTCATGACTCAAATAAACAAAAAAGGACAACTAATGAAAAAATTGACAAAAAACTAATTTGTTTAAAAACTAATAAAAGGGGAGCTTCCAATCACTATAAGGTAGCTAACAGGAAGCACAAAGACCCAAGAAGACTCAACAATATTTATAACCCACCCAACAAACATCCAACTCAAGAAATACACTTAAAATTGAGATGCATGTGATTGTCAGGCAAACAACATTGTATGTATGCGGGTCAAACGTAGTTAGCTCGCGTGGGTACGTAGGCAGGGCACACCCAGCCCGTGTGGGGGGAGAAAAATGGCCAGAAAATTAATAATGAAGCTAAATCACTCAGGAAAAAAGCAAGGTACCGACTGTCAAGCTACCAACGACATAGAAACTCAAGCAAATATAGAGCAATATGAGAGAAGAATTGCCAAAAAAGACCCCAAAAAGGAGCATCCCCAGTGTGGTCGCCAATTCTGTTACGAATAAAATCCTTCTATGGCTTAGGGTAGAACCATAACAGACAGAGTGACACCAGAAATCAACTCAATTCTCAAGTATGCTATATAAATATGAAATGCCAACAATTAAAGAATAACACCCTTACCTCAATTGGATGTCTGAAGAAGACCACCGTTGAGCTCTTGATCCAATCCTCTTTACCTACAACTTGTCCTCAACAACCAAGATATACGAGCATATAAAATGTATATAACTTGTTAGCATATAATCTAGCATAGTCCATGATCATATTAAACAATTGTACACAATGAAAATAATGTAAACATTTGCAACATGAATTGGACAAGAAAAGAGTATTTATATTAATATAATGAACATAAGTACATAGTGACAACCTTTTGTTGGCAACTCGTCAGAACCGAGAAACTAAGTTCCTCCACCTAGGCGTCCACCACTTCAATCCTCCATGCAATGGAAAGCTCACAAGTTCAAGGAGTAATTGGGTTCCTCCTTCACAAGATAGGGAAGAGCTTGGGAGATGAACATAAACGAGTTAAATCTAACAAGGACAAAGGATGCAGACTCAAGGCAATGGAGATGGGGAAAAATTCCTCCAGAGTTTACTTGCTCTCTCCTTTATCCTCCTCAAATGCATCACAATGGCTCAATATATAGCCCTCAAAGGAGGTGGAGGGTCGAATCAGAGCGTTTTTGAGCATATGGAAGGCCAAGGATCAAAATGGTTGTTACTTAAGAAGTAAAATTCGAAATATTTTTAATTTTGAGTATGAAACCTGATGTACGCGGGTTGTAATGGATTAGGATGCGTATACCTAGGCTATAGCGCTGGTGGCCCATGTACATCAACAAAAGTGTGATTTTTAAGGTTAATTATGAGCAAGAGGGGCAGGATGAGTCTGTAGACAGACAAGGTAGGCCATCAAGGCATGTTTCATAGGGTGTGGCAAATCATGCTATAACAAATATAGATTCTCATTCTCAAGTGATAGTAACTAGTATTTACAAGTGACCACTCGTATAAAACAATTTTGACAAGTCTTCATTCATATAGAACAATCAGACACACATGTAATACCAATAAATAGTATAGGATATGATTTCATCCTATTTCTTCTTGAGGGCAAGGTTAAAATTTGAAATCCATATCTACCCAAAAGTCTCCCAACTATAATGAAAAAGTAAAACCAAAAAAATCCAAAAGCCATATTTCAAAAGCACCTAAGGTGATAAATATTGTGAATCATATTATTTCTACACAAATAAAATTCTACTCCGCCACTTTTAACCGTGTGCATAAAACCCATGTGCACAAGAGGAGGTCGACATAAGAAGGTGTGCAAGAAATCTCATCCATCGTAAATACCATCCATTAATGAAATACCATGGGTTGGAAGGGAATGCCATGGGCCAATATCATCACAACTCTAAACCATGAATAAGACCACCACATCTAAGGAAAATATGCCAACCACTCAAACTTGTTTGTATTTATATGATTTCATTTATATTTAATAACTATATATATTTTGATTTATAAATGAAACACTAGATCTTTCCAAAATTGCTATTTTAAATTCATGAATTACATATCAACTTAATATTGAAGGAAATACAAGGCTCACCCTCGATCCATAGTTTTGAGATTAGTGAAGGTAGTAGGTAATGCAGTAGTAATACATTATTGCAAACCATCAAAATGAAGCTTAGAGGACTTTTTTCTTCTAAATTCATTGGATTCTTCATATATATTCTACTTCTAGGTTTGCTAGTAGATCTAGATTTAGATCTAAAAATTATATGCATATATAGATTTGTTATAAATCTAAATATATCTATATATAAATCTAGTATAGATATAAATCTAAATATAGATTTAAATGTTGACTTGCTACAGACTTAACTACAATAAAGATTACAAATAATATTAACAATAAATCTACCTCTTTTTCTATTATAAAAGATTTAAAATGTTTAGTAGATATGAAATTTTCACCTACAATTTGAAATATATTAAGAATATATTTTTTCTTCTACTAATCTCCAGAGGTACCTAGAGTTTCAACTTGGCTTTGATACCAAATGTAAGGCCCAGATCCGCCTTAAGAATTAGATTTATTATAGATATATTTGATAAACAACAAAATAAGGCAATATAATAAGATAGTTAACTAAAATTAAATTCAATGCCAATAACGTAGCTAAGTTAACAACTAAAATCAGTAATCATAATCATTAATAGAACAAAAAGGAAAGAGTGCTTGCAACCCAAATAAATGTTGAAAAAATGTACCTTTGGACCACTATGAGCAATGTAGGAAAAGAATGTGTGGGGGCAACTCACCACCCTACCAACCTCTCATTGGACAACTAAGAGCCCCCGATCCCTCAACCGATAAACCTAAGCCATGTTTATTCTCTTACCTCTAGTACCAATCCATATCTCATCAAGAATCCAAGTAGAATAGCATCCACTTCCCCTCCAATCCTCCTTTTTAAATATTATCCTTCTTTCCTTTGGTACTTGAACCATGTATATTTAATTTAATTTAACTAACAAATTCTCATTTTCATTATTTATTTCTATTTTTATAATTAATATACCTTTCACTTAATTTTCCTATATTTTTATTTATATAGTTGGTTTAATACAAATTTTGGGTTGTTCTAGATGCGGGGAGCTTATATGCTTTTATTGTATGCGTTTCTTCTTGGGCTATGCCCATACGTTGATTAAAAAGAAACTCGAACTATTCAACTGAGACAATAGAAGTCAACAAAATTTTCAATTTGTTAACTATAATTTTGGAAATCAACTTGTGAGTGTGATTACATAAATAAATTGGTATATAATCATCAAACATATCAACATCTTGTTTTATGGGGATTAGTGATGGAAAGGTAGTAATGAGACCTCCAAACACTTTCTTAGAGAGCCTTGATTCTTCCACAACTTGTAAGAAATCATGTTCCAATAGATCGAAGAATCTTAGATAAAACTCTACAGAAAGATTATTCAGACCTGGGCTCTATCCCCTTTTCAAACATGAAGGAACCAATTTCAATTCATCTAGGGTGATCTCAACCTCCAAGTTTCAGTTCGTCCTTCGTCAATTAGGCACAATAACAAGCTTGTAATCTTCATAATCTCTCACATGTTATCTTCTTTAGAATATTTAAAGAGCTATTCAAAGTGTGGTATACCAACCTTTGCCATTTCTTTGAAAGTGCTTACTTTGGTGCTATTAGGATGGAGTATATCCCATGCAGTGTTTATATGCTTTATGTGGTTAGTATATTTATGAAAAAACTTAGTATTATTATCTCATTCTGTGATCTAGGTGGCTATGCTTTTAAGCCTCCAAGCTATCTCATCCTTCTCCAAAAGAACCTTCTTTTTACCCTCTAAGTCATTTAGCATCTTTAATTCAACATTTAAGAAGATACGAACTTCGTTACCATCAAATAGGGGTTTTATCCCTTCTTCCACCTCTTTTAATTCTTTTAGAGATTCAGTGGCATTGGAAGAAGTCTAATCCTTCATCACTCATTTGAATCTTTTTAAGTTTTCTACAAACTACTTCATGGTTGAATCTCCTAACTGGAAATCCACAGGCCTCCAAGTTTTATTCGCAAGGTCCTTGAAATATTCTTCCAATTGTGAAATTCTATGTCACAACAGATCTATGAGCTGATGGATACATCACAAAGAAAGAATGAGCAAAAAATTATAATAAGAGTGAAAACTGCAGTAAAAAGAGCAGAAGAATAATAATGCAACAGAACTTAGATAGAAGCAGAATAATGTCACATGTTCCAATAATCAGTATAATCAACAATGATGTTACAATGGAGAGAATTCGAATCATGCAAGAGAATTTGAACCTCATTTGGTCTAGCATAGGGATTATCACCACTGGAGTGCTCTGAAAGACTCAAAGTCAACTGAACTGAACCTAAAACTGGTTAACTAAAGTCACAATTAGTTAACTAACTAAGGAGGGCGCAATAGTGAGTTTGTCATGCATGCTAGTCAGAAAAAGGCGCATGAGGCCACAATCAGTGGCATCCTGAGCTCTAACCCCCCACAAGAGTCAGATAACTCAAGTGGACTGCACCAAAAGACTCAGTAGGTTTCTATAAAATAGGGAAATGACTGAAGTGGTCCTAAAATGATGCATGCAGGGATCAAAAGGTGGTAGATGGATCCTGGATGACATCTGCACACCACTAGGGGGCAAATGACATCATCAACAGCTAGGAAAAATAAATAATGCTAGGTAGGATAAGGATGGAGTATTGAAATATCCTATCACCTCCCCTTGATCCATACTTTTGCATCCTGGGCCCTGGTTACTAAGACCAAAGGTCACCCATACAATCAAATAAATGATAAAAATAAAGAATTGTCCATGAACCGAGGAAATGGGGAAAAACCTTATGGGAAAAATACGCCCCCTCAAAAAAGAAAAGTAGTAGGGAACTCAAAGAACCTTCATACTAAGCAGAGAAGGAAAAAACTTTCCTCAGTGAAATCCTTTGCAAAAATATTGCCAAGATGCTCCTCTATAGGATAGCAATGCAGGTGCTAGATCTGGATCTGCTCCTCTGATGTGCCTCCCAATGTGTAGAAGTTTTATTTGCCAAAACAAGTCTTTCAGGAACCCTTCTTGCTACTGGAGCGAATGGCTCATTGTGGTACAAATCATGAACCTTTGAGTACCTTTTGTTAGACAACCGGGATTGTTGCCTGGTTGTATATCCCCCATGGCAAGTCTCTCCAAGATATTGTGGATCAAACCCCACCATCATGCAGCATCTCTCTGAAAGAAGTGGATCTGCATGACATAGTGCAAGTTTTGCATGATATTGAGATCTGGTGGTTCTATGGTCAAATGGATTTCCAACTGTGTTCCCGACAACTACAAGGACTTTGTGAGCCCATATTGGCCTTGGCCATGGATTGGCAACATGTGTTGGAACTGGATCTGAATCTGAATCTTCTTGAACTTTATTCTCAACATCAAGATCTTGATCCTCATCTTCATTAGAAGACGAATCACTCTGATCTTCATCATATTTTGATGGGGTAGGCAGAGAGTATGGAAAAAAATGTGAGAATTCATATGCCTTGGAGGCATGGTTTTCAAACCCTTTAGCTATAATCTTCCCAATGGAGATCTCTGCAATCTCAACTGTGTCAAGACCAAAGACCACTTTCTTCTGTGAAACTGTGTGAGTCATCTGATATACAGACAAAAAAATTGTCAACAAAGAAGGCACAAATAGAACATTCTTGAACTTGCCATGCTCCATATGTACTGTGCCTATCCCTTCAGCAGAGATCTGAGAGTTGTCTCCCATGTGAATAATCGGACCATCTTTGAGATCTAGAGAAGAAAATGATTCTCTGGAGATAACCATGTGGTTGGAGGCTCTTGAATCTATGAGGGGGACTTTTGATTTCAAAAATCCAGCCTTTAGTGCATGGCATCTCTCATGACCATCGGACTCACTTCCATAATCAGTCTCTCTTGCACCTTTTGCGAGGGCAATGTTGTGTTGTTCAAGAAGCTTGGTCAACTGATCTATCTTGTTCTGCATGCAATATCTCTCTGGGTGGTTTCCTTTCTTACAATAGGAACACTTGGATTTATCAAATCCTGTATGTTTGTCCTTCTTAGAGCTGGAGGCTCCTTCTGATGGACTTGACTTGGCATTCAACTTGGGTTCAGATGGCCTCTTGTCCTTTCCTTTGTGCCTCCCTTTCCCATTCACACTTTTTGCTTCTCCAACCAAAAGAGATTGATCTTTGGAGGCCTTCATGGCACCCATCTAGATCAACTTGCCTTATTCTTGGATGAGAGATTCAGTGAAAACTTCTAAGGAGGGCATCTTCCAACCAGGGATTGGCATTCACCCAAAATGGAAGGTAGAGACAAAGATGGATAACTCATGACTTAACTTGCTCAGAATGGATAGCACCAGCTGCTCATCCTCCTTCTCAATGCCACACTGCTTGCATTGCATAACCAAACATTTGAATTTTGAAAAGAATTGTTGAATGGTCTCGAAACTGCTCGGTTGTAGAGAAATCAACTCATTTTCCAAAACATGGCCTCTTAGCTCATCTTGCTTGCCGAAGAGGGTCTCTAACTTCAAACATAACTCTTTTGGAATCTTCAATCCTTCGATGTGGAAGAGTAGATCTCTGGAAATATGAATACACATGAAACCAAATGCTTCATCCAATCTATTCAGATACTTGGTTTTCTCCACAGCTGAATTTGGTTCGGGATCCTTCCCCATTGTCACCATGTACAATGATTTGTTTCGCAATACCACTTTCATATCAGCCCTCCAATCAAGATAATTGAAGGGTGTCAGGATTCTAGGAGAGAGAGGAGTGTTTGAATTGTCCATTACAACTGCTAGAGCGAATACAAGGTGAAACTACTACTACTGCAGAAAAAACTGTTGCAACTGCAGAAAACTATTGTAACTATTGCAACTGTTGTTGCACTCAAAAACTTGAATAACCTGCAAAAAAATCTCAAGAATGGAAGTATACTACTATTGAGCATTGCTTTAGGACAGTAGGCACTTTTATCTGGATCCTTCACACCTGGTTAGACCCCATTGGATTTCTCCAATGAATTCAATGCAATGGCACCAGGATTTGTTGTGGAAATCCAGAGGCTTCTAGTGCACTACTGAAAGTAGCTGCTCAACCTATTCCATCAACAGGCTCCGATACCATGTGAAATTCTATGTCACAACAGATCTATGAGCTGATGGATACCTCACAAAGAAAGAATGAGTAGAAAATTAGAATAAGAGTGAAAACTGTAGTAAAAAGAGTAGAAGAATAATAAGGTAGCATAACTCAGATAAGAGCAGAATAATGTCACATATTCCAATAATTAGTATAAAAAAAAATGATGTTACAATGGAGAGAATTCGAATCATGCAAGATAATTCGACCCTTAGTTGGTCTAGCATAAGGATTATCACCACTGGAGTGCTCTAGAAGACTCAAAGTCAACTGAACTGAACCTAAAACCAGTTAACTAACTAAGGAGGGAGCAATAGTGAGTCTGTCATGCATGCCAATCAGAAAAGGGCGCATGAGGCCACAATCAGTGGCATCTGGAGCTCTAACCCCCCACAAGAGTTAGATAACTTAGGTAGACTGTAGCAGAACACTCAGTATGTTCCTATAAAATAGGGAACTGATTGAAGTGGTCCTAAAACGATGCATGCAGGGCTCAGAAGGTGGTAGATGGATCCTGGATGACATATGCACACCACTAGGGGGCAAATGACATCATCAACAACTAGGAAAAATAAATAATGCTAGGTAGGATAAGGATGGAGTATTGAAATATCCTAACACTTATAACCAAGCATGATTAAATTTTAGTGGACTCAGTAGCTTGTAGTCCTCCGTTTCCAAATACAATAAAATTGGAAGGTGGTTTGAGGCACCCCCTGTCCCAACCAAGGATTTGATTTTTATTATTTCATCAAATAAAGATTCAACCATCAAGAACCTAACTAATATTTTAGATGTAGCCTCTCTACCTTTTCTTGCATTCCACCATGGAGGGACTATCTTAATAGGTTGTACATCAAACAAGTGGAAAGATTAAAAAAATGAACAATCAAGGGGGGCCTTTCTCACAATCCCCCCCAAAATTTCTCCAAAATTGAGAGTTAGGTTTAGGTCCCCTCCCACTATCACATTGTTTTTATTCGGAAAGTTAGATCCAACCAAGTTTTTCCAGTAAGTACTTCTATCCCCATAGCGGGGTATACACATTAATTGGTCTTAATATTTTCTTAAACTTCATAGCATATAGATCTACCATAAGGCTTGAAGTTAAGGCTGGAGATGAAATATAAACAAACTTGGAAATCCATCTTGTAACCAATCCATGAGAAAGTCCCTTTGTATCCTAGGAACAAAAACTCCAGTCCTTTTATTCAAAGTCCATGAAGTCTAAAGACTTATGACTTGGACACATAGCTTCTTGAAACATGACTACATCCGGTTTATAGATTGCAAGGATTCTTTTGAGGGCTAGTTATTTGTGAGCACATCCACCCCCTCTAACATTGAGAAAAAGGATTATCATTTTGTAACATGCTTCTAGGCCTTTCCCACTCTAAGGGCCCTATCAATGGTAAGTTGTTTACCATCTCTAATCTCTTTTTTCTCACTTGCGTTTTTGCCAAGGATAAATGGGATTTCCTTCCATCTATGGTGGGAAACCCTTTGTTTAAATCCAACCCCAATCCCAAGGGTTCCAAAACATCCTCTTTATCTTTCTTGAATCTCGTATGGTAAGATGACTTCACTAGAGGAAATATATTTTCCTTATGTTTTAGAGGACTCAAGGATATGAAATCTTTTAATTCTTCTTGCAAACTCTTGACTGCTACATGACTATAATTTGCTTGTCCGTATTTTTCCTGAATATTTAAGTTAAGGCTTAGGGATACATCTTCAACCATATCTATGTGATGGTTAAGCAATGACTCTTTTACTATGGGATGAGTCTCATGTTGATGACCCTTTGAGGTGTTTTCCATGGCTGAGTTGTTATTTGCATTAGGGTTTCCTAAAGTAAGCGACAGGGTCACATTATTAGGGGAATTCAAGGGACCACCTTTTTCTTCCAAATAACACATAAGTGGGACAAGAGAGTCCTCACCTTCTAATGTGTGATTCAAAACAATTGATGAAACTACCCAATCTTCTTACACTTGTAGTCTCCTTGGACTAGAAGAACTATATCATTCAATGGGAGGAGTAATCTCTGAATTATTGCCTCCTATGTTCTTCAAAACCTCAGCCAATGACTCCTCTTCATTTTTTTAGGTTTTTTGACCCAATGCTTTTTAGGTCTACCTATATCTCCCCTCTCCATTGAACAAGTCTGCCTTCAGTGGCCAATCTCATGGCAATTTCCACAATGAAACTAAAGGTTCCAGTAGTCTAGTTTTTTAATATACCTCCAAATCCCCCATTCTATTTCCAATTTTGCCAACAACCCCACATGTAAAACTAGTTCCACTAAGACTTGAGCCATCCCCCTCTCTCATTTTTACTGCCATCCTTCTTTTAGGGCAATAAAATGTCCAATTGCATTACCCATCATTTCTAAGATGTTACTGTGCCACAATTCCAATGGTAAACCTAAGATCAAAACCTAAACCTTCTACATGAAGTTATGTTCCCTCTTAGGATTGAAACTTGGTTCCCATGATTTCAAGCAGTGATCAAAAGGGCCCCACATCCAATCCTTGTTCTTGATCGAGTTAGCATATTCTCTACAAGTTAGATGAAGCAAATCCATTAATGCAATAAAATGTGAAAAGTAGGTAATTACTCTAATATGGGTGTCCGATTCTGTAATAGCTAGTGTTTTAAAGTCTCACTCTTCACTATCTTTTCCATAAATCTACCCAATAAAGCTTGGTTCATCAAGGTTTCCACTTTCGATAAATGAAGAACCCAATCAGGTTTAGATCTAATGCAATGTTTCTTTAGGACCTTCGAAACTCCCTTATTGGCATCTAGTTTCACTTCTCCCTAGTAAGCTTCTCAACATATATCCTCTCTGGCTTCACCACATTCAAAACCGCCTCATCTCCAACTCCAAGATTGCGAGAAGGTTTCTCTGTTTGAACAATTATTGTAGAAGTGTTAACATCCTAGCTCTACTCCAATGAAGAAGTGGATACAAGAGTAAAGGTGAGTGTACCTCGAGACTGAAGGCCTACAGAGGAAATCAATGCCCCCTATAGTCTAGCGCCTGAAATATGAGAGACATATTAGGATTAGACCTTACCTCTGCTCTAGATTTTTCCATATGCTGAGCTCGATAGTTCAAGTTCCTCTAGCCGTGCTTCTAACAATCTCGGGTCACATAAATTAGATTTACCCCATATCTTCAATAACTCTCGACGAGAATAGAAAATGGGCTTCGGATTAGGCCTTTCATATTCTCTAAAATCCAGTTGTTTTATGTCTAACTCCATGGTATAGAATTAAAAACGGTTCTCCCTAATACCTACATCTCCTATGATATGAAAACCGTCATCCCTTAGTTGAATTTAACTTATGATGGAACTAGTTGAGATTTTGTTTAGAACTAGTATTTGTTCATACCTTATTAGAATATACTTATTGCAATCACCCATTCAAAAGATTAGGCGTGAATGACCTTCATTACCACCTTCAAAACATCAACAACAAATGCAACAAAGTCTTAGATACAAATCCCACATAAAGACATTTTTCTGAAAGAACTGGAATGCCCCTATTGCAACTACGATAAAAAGAGATAAATAATAGATTCAAAGGATAAATATTTTCCCCGAATTCCTGAATGATCAAAGTGTTGTAATGCAATGATATAGTTGACTCGAGAGATAATTTCCTTTTGTGTTGAACTCTCTGTAGATGTGGAGGAGATAAAATTAAAGTGTTTTTTTACCTCCAGTACTCTATGCACAATTGGTCCAAAAACCAAATTTTTAATACAACAAATGGCATTAGCCTAATCCATCAGCCCTTTTGAATCTCCACAAACTTGGTAATCTTTTGAATCCTTTGTCTTCAATTATTTCATTAAGAGCCATAATGCATAAAATTCAACTCTATTGTTGGTTCATAGGCCTGCACTGTACTTCAAATGAAAATAATGATGATTAATTATGAAAAAATAGCCCTCGATCAACATATACTTGGACTAACTTAGTAGGCCCAATCAATGAACCCCAAAGGAAGAGGGGATTCTATGACAAGTTCCCTGAAAATTCTTGCCACCTTTTGTTTTGGTTCCTTCCAACACTCACGATATGACAATCTAATGTTTTGGGCAAGTTGACCAACTAACAAGTCATGTCTTTCAAATAACATCTTATTTATGGCTAGCTACAACTACCAAAGCACATAACAAGGTAATGCTCTTTGGCCTATAACATAGGTTTTTATTATCTAGTTTTCAAAGCTATCCATAACAGTGTCTTTATCCCAAGAGATTTGACCATTTACTAATTACAATACTTCTTTCCACAAATAAATCGAGAATGGGCAAGTGACAAACAAATGATCCACTGATTCATTATCTCCGTTGCAAAGAACACATATGCTTGGCCCATTTTGTTTCCTTTTTTAGGCATTATTCCATTTAATATTTTTATTAGATAAGGATAGTTAAAGAAAAATTATGTTTTCAAGGGATTTTCTAACTTCTAGATCAACTTCCACTGCCAAACCCTTTCCTCCCTAAAGTCTTCATTAATCTTAGCTTTATATCCTAGTTTTACTGTTAGGATTCTTGTTTCTTTATTTTTAGACCATTTCAACTCATCTTCTTGATTAGTTAATACTAGAGCACTATGTTTTAGGAGTGAGATATATTGTCTCCATTCAACTACTTGGTCTCCTTGAAGGTTAAAATCTTCTATTGTTTTCTATCTCTGATCCCACCCGCTAAGTATCCCTCGATAGACAATATATGAGAGATTTGTTAGACCTTGAGTATGTACATGGGGAAAGTCCATGATTACCACTACACCTTATCCAAGGGTCCTCTCTTAATCTCATTTCGTCTCCTCTGCCGATTTTCTAGGCCACCTAGTGGCCTATGATAGGAAAAAATTAACCAAACCTTTCCAAACAATAGAAGCTCCCTTAAAAACTTTCTCTTTCTTTTCCGATACAATCTTTAGCCAAGTCATCACTTAGATATTTGGACTTGATTACTTTGACCCATAAATCTTCATCAAAGAATAATCCCAATAAAAATTTTGCAACTAGGGGCATGGTAAAAATATGAATGTTCTTTAGATCCCACCACTAGTTTCTTTGGTTTTAGATAGCTTTGACCATTATACTAGAAGGATTCTTTGAGTTTCCTTCTCGCATATTCAAATAATGCTAAAACACTTCTTTTTAATCATGATTATAATATTTTTGGGAATATGAACGATGGAAGCCCAATAAATCGACATACTTTCCAAAACTAACTCGACTAGCACCAACCAACCTCCTCTAAAGAACCATCTGTGACACTGACATGATACCTTGGCTTCTATTTTCTTATATAACCATAATTGATATACAACTTGACTACTTGATCAATTAAAATTAAAATTAAACTTGACTATTAATTTCTTAAACCTTACGAGAAACTGCGATTTTGTGCTCACCACCAATTATAATGTGAGCATTTTGATCAAGTGATACAAATAAACTTTATTTTTTCAAACATGAAAAACTATAACTTGTTATTATATATATATAATCAAAGTTACATAGAGCAGATCAGGAGTCTGTCAATATACACAAAAGTTTACCAATTACTCACCGGTATACTTCAGACTACAAAAATATGCTTTGTCTCCTAAAAAATGAGAACAATTATCACTCCTTAATACAAAAGACAAAAAATGCATAATAGCCACCAAAATCCCCAAGGCATCAAAAAACAAAGTAGGATCCTGAACCCACTACATTTTCATCGAGAATGTCAACATAGTGGATATAACCATCCATAGGCCCGATTGCAAGTTTTGATAAGGAATCAGCCTGTTGATTAAGCTCCCCGTAGATGTGGGAAAAGGAGATAGAAGAAAAACCCCAAAGCAAATCTCTAATCCGATCATCCCACTGCTTAAGATGTATGGACTGGAGTCTATAAGATCTCCCTGCCCAATTAATCACCACTCGAGAGTCATAGAAAATCTTGATACATAAGATTCCTCTATGCTTAGCAACCCAAAGTAACCCCCAAAGCACCATAAGTTCTGCCTTTGTATTCAAGCCCTTCCAAACCCCCATCTTGTACCTTATATGATGATGTGTCCTCACCTGTAGCACCATACCATCCCCACAACAGCCATCTTGTTCCTCACCATCAAAGAAATCGACTGTTATGTTATCGTCCACCTGTGGCTTCTTAAGAAGTCTGGTTTTTTTTAGGCTCCTTCTTAATGTAGTAAAAAAAAGAGGAGATAAATTTAGAACATACAAGATAGCCAGATGGTCTAATATCTTAAAAAATTGCCCTATTTATGGCCTTCCAGACTTCCCATATAATAAATAGTGACAATTCCTTGAATTTAACAAATGAATGAAACCAATTAAAAAAACAGTCTTGAAAGTTCGAAACAGTCCACTCATCCTGATGATGGAGAAGAGACTCGACATCATCTTAGACAGATATGAAAAAAGAGTAATGATTAAATAAATGGGAGATAGATTCAACTTCCTCGTGATAGAAGGTAAAACGCCCAAGTCCATAAAACCCCCTCTTCAGAAGATTATCCCAAGAGAAGATCTTATTCTCCAAACATAGCCAAATGAAGCATCTAACTTCCATATGAATACTCCATTTCCATAACACCCGAGTCCACCACTTCGGACTGGGGGAAGCATAACAGAGAGTCAAGGCCTCATATGCCTTTTTGGCTGAGAGGATACCATTGGCATTGTCCCAATCCCAGACTAGGGAATCCTCCGAATTTGATAGCTTATTACCCGAATAAAGAAATAACATGATATACCGATCTCATTCAGCAACAACTTTAGACGGGAGGCCTAAATTCAATGCCCAATACATAAATCTGATGCCCAATACCAATAAGAAGTATCATGATCCAATCTTTTAACCCGAGCAAGCACCTGAATGTTGCGTTGAAGCAACTACTTGATCAATGGGCTCGACAACTTGTAATGATCCCCAAAGCCAAGGAAAGGATCAACCCCTACAATAAGTTGTGATCCCTGACCAATTTTCCAACTAAGCCACCCCCCAAGAAGAGGGATCGTTTTTATCAAGCCCCTCCAAATAATGGAGGCATTGGCCATAGAATTCGAGAATTTCTTGATCCACAAAGAAGTAGGGACAAACTTTAAATATTTCGAAGCAATCACTTTGCTCCACACACCAGTACAAAAAATCCCCTGCCACAGACTTTTAGCTCTAAGTGCCTGGCTGAACCAATCCAAATGCTTAAGCCCAACCTCCCAAATGTTTTGGCAAGGAGATGCTTTCCCATGAGGATAGATGAAATTTGGAGTTCTGCAAATTCCCTACCCATAAAAATTGAAAAATGCGCATTCGAATACCATTGATTATAGAAGCTGGAACCAAAACCAAGGCAAACCAATAAACATGTATACATTCAAGGACCGATCTTGCCGATGTGAGACGAACACCGAAAGATAACCACCAATACGTCCAATTATTTATTATCTTCTCAATTTTGCGCAACATCTAGTTCCAATCTTCTATGCGATAACAATTAGGCTTTAAAAAAATCCAAGACATTTGAGTCCACAGTCCAACTGCTCCATATGATAAGGGAAGAGCTGAGCAATCTGATCACAAATGTCTGTATCATCACAACTGAATAAAAACATAGATTTGTGCAGGCTAATGGACATTCCTGAAGTAGAGTAGAAAGTATCTAAAATGGATCAATAATAGACCCAATCACCAACAGATCCATTGCCAAAGATTAACACATCATCTACGAATAATAGATGAGTCATGAAGAGGGATCTATAAACCTTTATAGCTTTGAGCTTCTGATCCTTTCCAGCAGCCTCGATAGATCGATTGAGCCCTTCAATAACCAAGAGAAATAACAAGGGGAAAAGAGGACACCCCTGGCGAAGCCCCCTGCCACAAGGGAAGAAAGAAGTAAGAGACCCATTGATCAACACCACAAAATTTGCAGTGGTAATACAAACCACCAACCAATTAGTGACCTCCACTGGAATCCCAATCTGAAGAAGTACAAATCGAAGGAATGTCTAATCCACACAATCATAGGCTTTGATTAGGTCCATCTCCAGGATAAAGGCCTGTAGGTTCCTCGTCTTAATAGAATGTAGACATTCCTGAGCAACACCAACCGCATCCAGGATTTGGCGATTAGTTAGGAACCGAAACTGCTCTAATGAAATAGATCTAGCCAAATAAGGTTTGATTCTATTTGAGATAATATTAGTAATAACTTTATAATTTAGATTACACAATGAAATCGACCTAAAGTCCTCAAATCCCTCTGGCTTATCTTTTTGGGGGATTAAAGCAATATAAGTGGTGTTCATACTAACAAGGATAAAATGCTTCGTTCGAGTCTCCTCCACCGCCTTCAGGATGTCTTCCCCGATCAAATAAAAAAAATGGATAAATAGTTCCACGGTCCACCCATATGGACCGGGACTTTTGTCTTTGGCAAAAAGTTTAAGAAATGTTTTAATCTCACCCAGATTGACTTCAACACCAATACTCTCATCCTCCTCTTGGATGAAAAACGAGGATAATATTTGATAACCTGCAACTGATCATTCAATCTTGTAGAATTTCCTTTTTTTGTACACATTCTCAAAATAGCCAACCGTAGCCTTCTTTAATGATTTTTGAGACGACATAAAGTCCCCCGGTAAGTCCTTTACTTCCCAAATAGAATTAGCAATTCTACGTTGATTGGCAAAACGCTGGAAGAATTTAGTATTACAATCTCCTTGGGAGACCCACACAACTCGACTCTCGAGCCTCCAAGTATCTTCTATTTGTTTTAAGATTTGGGCCTTTTGAAGTTCCAGACTAATCAATCTTTCTTTCCTATCAGCAGAGAAGAGATACTCATCTACCATCCCAGCCAAGATAGCAATTTCACTTTCAACTTGTAATAAAAGTTCACCATCTGCCTCCTTCTTTGCTCTGTCCCAAACAACCATTTATGATTTCAAAAGTTTTAACTTTTCCAACAAGCAAATAGTGGGAGACATGGATCCCGAATCCAAAATTTGCATCCATTTATGTATGTCCATCTCACAAAAATCCCCATACTCAAGCCAATTTCTATTAAACTTATAGGGGTAATAACATAATTTTTTTTATCAAAATGTAGCTCAAGAGCAATAGCCCTATGGTTCGATATCCCTGTCGGGATTGCCCATGTTCTATATCTGCCCACATCTTCACAAATTCCAACCGCCATTAAAAACTTGCCCAACCTTTTTGCCACCCCAGCCTTACCTGTACGTCAATTAGTCCAAGTCGGGGCCAAAGAACTTGGCTCCAGATCTAGCAAACCAACATTACCAAAAGTCTCTATGAAGAAAGGAGCTAGGGGATTACTTACATTTCTAGATCCCCAAACTTCTGCTGAAGATAAAGTCAAATTTAGGTCACCAGCAACAATTAAGGATGGATTTGATAGGATCTCATAAGAAATAATCTTATCCCATAAGACCTTTCTGCCACTCTAAGGACCATATATATATTAAAAAGACTCGGGTATTTTTTAAAACCTTCAACCTGGATCCCTGCAATAGTTTTAAAAAGCTTAAGATCATCATTCAAAGGGTTCTAAGCTACCAAAAGACTCACAGAAAGGACACTTGCATCCGATCCACAACATTTCCATAGGGGTTTAATTTCAAGGAAAAAATCAGAGGCTTTGGTAGCAGAAGACATAGTCTCTTGCAACATGACAATATCAGGCTGCATAGTCTTAATCATACGCTTTAAAGCGGTTATTTTGGGAGAACTGCCAATCCCCCAGATATTAAAGGATAAGAAGATCATTAGGAACCCAAATCAAGGGGATTGCCTGCTCTAAGAACCCCAACATTTTTAGAAGGAGAGTCAAAAGATAAAGCAGTCGAAACTGAGTAAAGGGAAGACACCTTCGGATTGACACAAGAATGGGAAACATGATGCTTCTCAGGTAGAGTCTCAGAAGATCCATAAGATCGACCTTTCTTAGTTTTTCGAGTGGTGACAGAGGGATGCCTAACCGAAGCAATGGGAATAACATCACTATTGTCATCAAGAATATTGACATATGTCGGAATAGGTTCCACCCCTGAGGTCCCCTTTGAGGGAGGAAAAGCACAATCCAAAGAAGGGGAAGAAAAAACATCATCGATAGGGGAAGGCGAAATAACAATTTGGAGAGTGGTTGGATCCTTCGAATGTAAAGCCCCCAAAGTATCAAACCCCATAGAAACCTTTGCAATAGACCGAGGACCAGATGCCCCACCCACATGTTATGAGGATAGATCGGAAGAGGAAAGAAAACCACTTACCAACGGTTGGGAAAGTTGAGGCCCAAACCTTAATTCCAGCTGTCCAAAAGGAGGAACTGCCAAAGCAGGGGAGGCCCAGACCGAAGTGATGCAGGTGGGAATGACAAAATCCAATCCAACCCGCTTCCCCCGGGAAATATTGTGATTCCCTGAAATCGAACCACTAAACTTAGCTAAAAACCATCTAAGTCCTTCTCAGTTGCGGGCCTTACCTTCAAAATAGGCCTTCCTCAATGTTCTGCCTGTTAGAATTAACTTTCCGCAACAGCCTTACGGAACGCCTTCTTTCCGCAACTGCGGGCGTCCTTCCGCAATGATCTTTCCGCAATCACCTTCCCGCAATGGTCTTTTCGCAACGAGTCCTTCTGCAACAATTCCTTCCGCAACTCCCTTTCCACAATTCTCACTCCCGCAATGCAGACGCCTCCCTTCCACAATTTGCGGATTGCGGGTTGCGGGTGCACTTTTCGTAACTTATTGAAGAGACTTCCACAAAACACTTCCGCAAAAACTCGTCGTTACCTCCCGAGCTTCTTCCTTCTGCGGAACACTATATCCACCA
This sequence comes from Larix kaempferi, assembly GCA_027924585.1. NCBI lineage: Eukaryota > Viridiplantae > Streptophyta > Pinopsida > Pinales > Pinaceae > Larix > Larix kaempferi. The sequence continues at coordinate 1,747,657 of BSBM01000579.1, read as the reverse complement.
TCGATCCCTTGCGGATTTGATCTCGTACGTTGATTTATGATCAATGCAGAACACTTCACATCGGCTTGCAGAAATGTTAACTCCCGCGCACGTTCACTTTGCGGATCCTTTCCCCGTCGTCGATCTTCCTTTTGGCTTTGATCTGAGCCGTCCAACCTCTCCTAATTGAATCGAATGCAACTCTACAATTTTTTTTCGTTGATTGATCAGGGAATCGATCAATACAGCTCGACCTTCATCCGGATCAAAGTCTTCTTATGATCTTCACCTCTTATAACAAAGAAAACAATATAGACACTCGATTCTCTTCATCAAATTCATGCTATAACAACGTAATATAAGGGTTTCACTGGCACCAACGCCATCAACGCATCTTCAAGTGTTTTCTTCTCTAAATCGATTCCAAATCGATTCTTCCAAAGGGATTTTGCTTTGTTCCCTTTAGAATGGGAATTTTATACTCATAAATTCTGCCCAGTTCTCTTCCACTTAATGGAGTCAACTATTTCGTTCTTCCACCAGCAATCCAATCAACTATAGATTGCTCTGTCACCAGGATTACATAGTCAAACACGAATTTACTAGTAAACCAATATTCATCACAAATTTATCATTCACGAGATGCATAAATAATACACAGAGATGATGAATCTGCTCTTCCTTCAATAAAATGAATTGTACATACATAATAAACCCTGCCTTCACATTAGAGAGTTCTACTTCGCTATCATGGCTGATCTTTGCTCTGCTTTTCCATCCTTCCCCTCGCGCAGGGCTCCCTTATTAAGTCCCTCTCTCTCTCCTTTTCACCCATTCGAAATCCCAAAACCGAATGGCTGAACAGAAAAACAAACTAACTAACACTCCTCCCCAATGAAGGAGTCACCATCATTATTCAACAAACTGCCTATCTGGCTTGATCTCCACGCAGGGAGTATCAACTCGCCACTATGTCCCACTTTCTAAAAAAACTGATAACACACTAGTCGGTTACATATTTTGCAAATACTAAAATACTTAGTAAACAAATTATCTTCCCTACTTCAAGGCAACTTGTCCCCTCGCTAGCCACAACATGTGAACACTCTATCACATTGTTGGCTTAGCATTGATGCTCCTGCATCAGACTCCCAAGGTTAAAATTTATTCATGAACTCCTGTTCATGTCTCTTGAATCTTTATATTCCTGGATCCCAAACTTTATGTTGTAGTTGTCCACTACCTTTGCCATCATCACACTTCAGTGCCGGTATCAACTTACCAGGCTTCCACACTTGGTTATGCAATCCGCCTTTAAACTCACTTTCAACATCTTCTTTAGTCAATGAACTCAAACAATTCACCTCCTTTTTCTCATGTGTATTGCACATTCTCTTGGAATGTCTCTACATAGCTCTCCACAACTCATCAATTCCTCTATCCAACTCTACACATTAGCCTTTAAGTTGCTGACTGCTTTCTTCTACCACCCTTACATCTTTAATGTCCTCGAAGACATCTCCCTTGCAATGTTCATTTGTTGTTCCTGAACTTCAATTTTACTTCCAAGAAGTAACTTCAACTCTTTGACTATAGCATCATATTCACTCTTTCTTTCCTCTATACCAGTAAACATATTATGAGTTTGAAAACTAGTGTCTACTCCTGTCTCAACCAAAACTTGAGACATTTCTCTATCACTAACTGCTATCTTACTTCCATACCCAGGCTTCTTCAGCAAATACTTCAACAACTCAAATTCCCTTTGACATCTTTCAAATTCTTCATCATAGTGCTAATCATAGCTTTCTGCTTCCATTCTAACTTCATCTCCTATCTCAACAATACTGTGTTGCTGGAGATCTGCTACCTTCTTTGCTTCATTTTTCCCACTATCCCTCAAGACAATCTTCTGCTCAACAGTCCCATACTGTAGCAACATAATTCCATCTTCATTGTGAGACATAAGAGCCCCATTTATCTCCATTTCAACTTGATCTTCAAAATCAATTTCCTGTTTCAAATTCACTACATACTGCCTTGTTTCTGCATATAGATTTTCATCAGCTTTGTTCAAACTATTAAGCACAAAAGCTTTACCCAATTTTCTCTATATGCCAACATTCTTGGCAATTCCTTTTTCACATTTGTCATCCAAGACAACTTCTTCATTTTCATTCAACTCTTATTTTACAGCTTGAATACATATATCCTATTCCTCCAATCTCTTCTTTAAAATACCTAACTCATGGCACAAGTTTGCCATCTCACTTGGAATTTCTCCCAAAATTTTTGCATAGTCTTCACTATCTTCACTCTCTGTAACAACTATCAGCAGTTGTCCCTTATCTTGATTGTCTTCAAGATTAACAGTCCTCGGTGACTGCCCAGTACTTGCAAAATCCTCCACATTAGTGTTCAACAACTGTTATTTTTCCTCCTTCACAAGATTCTGTGAACCTCATCTCTTGAAAAACCAGAAGTTTGCTTTTTTTTTGCTTCTGTGATAACATAATTGGATCTGGGTGGACCTGCGGTTGCAAGCAGCAGTCACAAATAATAGTGAGAGTGTTTAAACCATGGAGACCCTAAGGTCGCTTGATGACTGCATCACCACTTCTGGGTCTCGCTGACTCGTCATTTGCCATAACTGAGCAGGTGGCATCAGATTCGATTTTGAGTGTTTACATCAATTTCATCAATATGGCTTAAGAAAAGACTCCCTGGTTGCCACTTCCACGGAAGGGAATTGCCTCTTTGCCAATCTTTGCTCAAGCCCAGCTTTCTTGAGTTCTTCATTCTTCCACCAAGCCATTGATTGTTGTCTTTGCTTCCGCTGCAAAGCATGCCATTGCATTTTCTTCTTTCTCATTATCCAACCAAAATGTTGATCTTCATTACTCTCTTGAATCATCCTTTCTATCTTACTGAATCTTTCCTTGATCTCAATAAATTCTTTGTCAAATTCCTTTTGACTTGCCCTTTGGATGCCATTCGACTGAACATCTTCCTTCACTTGATTGTAATTCTTCTCTGGATTCCTTGTATGACTATGGATAGTCATCTTTTTTTCTAATTCCATGACAGTTTCAAAGGACTGTCTTTCATCTCTCATGTTTGAGCAACCTGCATGACCACAATTAGTCATTTTCTCCTCTGCTTGTATGACAGTTTCAAAAGTCTGTCTGTCATCTTCTAAGTTTGTACAACCTGCAAACACACACCAATCATTAGTTTCAAAATCATAAGGCCCCGTAGCCTCTTTTGTTGTCTTAGATATCAGCTCTCTCAACTGACTTTCAACCTTCCAAGGATTCATGAAATCATTAACTCTTCCCACGTCTTCATCCTCATCACTACTCTCTCCAAGAACAGATCCTTGTTCAGGTTCACATAAATAAACCTCTTCCTCAACACACATCTTATGTTGCAATTCAACTTTTCTAAGTTCTTCCTTTAACTAAACACTTACCTTGTGTCTCAGTCTACTATGCAACAAACTCCACTTAACTCTTTTCTTCTGAAGAATCCAACCATATCTCTGGTCTTCCATATTCCTTTGCACAAATTCTCTCATCACCTCCAGCTGTACTTTCATCTCAGCTAATTCTCTATCAATTTCATCCCCATTGGATCTTTTATGGCCTCTCTTTGAACCTTTACTATGACCATCAATAGTCATAGCCTTCTTTTCTTCATGAGCTCTTTCTTGCCCACTATGAGCTGCAAACAACCCATCCTCACAAGTTAACTCTGTCAACCTGTCTTCAGATACCACACTAAAATTTTCCCTGCTTAGTCTTCTACTGGTACCTCTGCTAATTTCCTTCTCCAGATTGTAACTTTTCCTTGAACCCTTAAGATAACCATCAATGGTCATCTCTTCTTCTTTCCTCTGTGGAATCATCTTGGTCCACTTGTGAGCTGCAACAAGCCTCTTCTCTCTCTGTAACAAGTCTACTACTTGTCACCAACACCAAGTCATCTTCTTGGTTCTCGCATGGAACCTCTTCTTGAGCACTCTTGCTCTTCAACTTTCAAAGTTGTTAGGCTGCTGCTTCCCAACTACTCACCTTTCTTGGAGAACTACAGTCGTCCTCAACTTTGCAATGCCAGAATTCTGAGTCCTTTCTCCTCTAAACTTCTTGGGACTTCTTGTGAACTACAATCTCAGCCTCTGCAGTGATCAAGTCTCTTTCACCTTGCCACTAATACCTCACCAAACTCCCTCCTGAGCTTGGTCTCTTGGCATCTACTAGTTCTTTTCTCCTCATTACCTCTTGAGTATAGAATACTCCTTATTCAGGCTTTCCTTCTTGTAGTCACCTTCACTCACTTCCTCAACGGAGGTAGTTCCTGTCACTTCATTACAGTTTCAATTTGTAATCTTCTTCCAGCTGCTGCTATCCTATTCTTCCACTTATCCAAAACCTAGTAGTCCTAGACCTTCTCACTCTGTTCAATCTGGTCACCCGAACAATCAACCATCTGTCCACCAATTTCTCACACAAATATCTCTTCGTTCTTTCAAAGGAACTCCGCTACCACCACTATATATCTTTTCACTCTCCACTCTTCACACAAGGGTCTTCTTGGCTTTCCAAAACCACTTCTACATTTCTTCTGTCCGTTTGCAACCGAATGGTCGACTTCTCCACAGAACGAGCAACCTTGCTCTGATACCAAAGATGATACAGGCGAGAATGACAAAAACCAATCCAACCCGCTTCCCCCAAGAAATATTGTGATTCTTTGAAATTGAACCACCAAACTTAGCTAAAAACCAGCTAAGTCCTTCTCAGTTGCGAGCCTTACCTTCAAAATAGGCCTTCCGCAATGTTCTGCCTGTCATAATTAACTTTCCGCAACAGCCTTGCGGAAACGCCTTCTTTTCGCAATTGCGGGTGTCCTTCCGCAATGATATTTCCGCAATCACCTTCCCGCAATGGTCTTTCCGTAATGAGCCCTTCTGCAACAAGCCCTTCCACAATAAGCCCTTCCGCAACTTCCTTTCCGCAATTCTCACTCCCGCAATGCGGACACCTCCCTTCCGCAATTTGCGGATTGCGGGTGCGCTTTTCATAATTTCTCGAAGAGACTTCCGCAATGTGGCTTCTGCAAAAACTCTCCGTTACCTCTCGAGCTTCTTCCTTCTGCGGAACACTGTATCCACCGTCGATCCCTTGCGGATTTGATCTCGTCCGTTGATCTATGATCAATGCGGAACACTTCACATTGGCTTGCGGAAATGTTAACTCCCGTGCACGTTCACTTTGCAGATCCTTTATCGTCAATCTTCCTTTTGGCTTTGATCTGAGCCGTCCAACCTTTGCTAATTGAATCGACTGCAACTCTACGATTTTTTTTGTTGATTGATCAGGGAATCGATCAATCCAGCTCGACCTTCATCCGGATCAAAGTCTTCTTATGATCTTCACCTCTTATAACGAAGCCAACAATATATACACTCAATTCTCTTCATCAAATTCATGCTATAACAACGTAATATAAGGGGTTCACTGGCACCAAGGCCATCAACGCATCTTCCAGTGTTTTCTTCTCTAAATCGATTCCAAATCGATTCTTCCAAAGGGATTTTACTTTGTTCCCTTTAGAACGGGAATTTCATACTCATAAATTCTACCCAGTTCTCTTCCACTTAATGGAGTCAACTATTTCGTTCTTCCACCAACAATCCAATCAACCATAGACATAAAGAGTTACACCATTTCACTAATTAATTATATTATTACATTATTCTTGTTTGTTGTTATATATATATATATATATATGTTGATGTTTATTTTATTCATAACAATCACAGATTTATCATTCACAAGATGCATAAATAATACACAGAGATGACGAATCTGCTCTTCCTTCAATAAAATGAACTGTACATACATAATAAACCCTGCCTTCACATCAGAGAGTTCTACTCCGCTATCATGGCTGATCTCTGCTTTGCTTTTCCATCCTTCCCCTCGCGTAGGGCTCCCTTATTGAGTCCCTCTCTCTCCCCTTTCCACCCATTCGAAATCCTAAAACCGAATGGCTGAACATAAAAACAAACTAACTAACACTCCTCCCCAATGAAGGAGTCGCCATCATTATTCAACAAACTGCCTATCTAGCTTGATATCCATGCAGGGAGTATCAACTCGCCACTATGTCCTATTTTGTCAAAAAATTGACAACACACTAGTCGGTTACATATTTTGCAAATACTAAAATACTTAGTAAACAAATTATCTTCCCTACTTTAGGGCAACTTGTCCCCTCGCTAGCGACAACATGTGAACACTCAATCACATTGTTGGCTTAGCATTGATGCTCTTGCATCACGAAGCCTACCCAACCCAATCACCCCCTAATTGGGGAGAATGAACTTTTAAAGCACCCAAAATTTCATCAACAAAAAGGGACTTTAACAAGAGAGGAAGAAAAGTATGGAACTTACCCATAAATTGCAAGGTCGAATCCCCATCCAAAGGCAGAGGAAATGGAAGTGTAGGCTCCATTTCATCCGGGTCTTCCCAGGAGGATAAAGAGTCCTATGAGATCACCAGAATTCCAACTGATCTCCTAACACATTATTGACGCAAATGACGGGTATGGTGACAACGAAAACAATGAAACAAGATTTTCCAGTAGTCTAGGCATTGGACAAAAGCACCCTTAGCCCGTCGAACCTCCACCTCCACAGGAAGACCTTCCAAAGTATCCATTTCCACAAGAACTGGGGGAATATTTCGATCTGTGGCCATAAGAGTAGCTTCCTCAACAAGGATGAAACGACCAATAGAATTAGCTACCTCCATGAAGGAGTGAAAGTTCTAGCATTGGAGAGGAAAACCATGAAGTAGAACCCACATATGACTTCGACGCAATTTCTCCTTCCAAGGGTCAAATGCCGAGTGCCATTGACATAAGACCAAAGAACCATTACCAATAACCCAAAATCTAGAAGAGATAATCTGGAGACTTTCCTCTGACATGAAATGAAAATAAATCCACCCGTTCACTAGCATAATGACCTGCGACACATAATTGATAAGAGGTTTCCAAGTACTGGTAAACTAGTCTAGAATCTCCAAACGAGTAGGTTTATATATTCAAATTTGTCCAAGAGGGCTCTTGACGATAAACCTTCCACCACGTCGAACGTGACATCCTTGCTAAGAACACACAAGGCACAACCCTTTTTAACATTTTCAAATTTTACCCGACACCGCTATTAAGCTTTCTCTCCAGCCAAAAACCCTTTGGAACGGGAACTGGAGCCACCAATATCTGAAACCCTACCACCCCGAGAAACCGACGAAAGTTGTTGAGCAACCCCATCTATGTCTTGTTTGCATGGGGAGAAATCTTTAGTTTGCTTGGAAGCAAGATACCCAAAACCCACCGACCTCTTAATAGGATATGTGAAAACTACTTGCGACTGCGGGTTATTCCAAACCCTAGATTATGAAACGAGAGATGGAGAGAAACCCACACCCTGATCAACCACCTTACCGCCCTTCTCCTATTCACCAAAAATTAGAAGCTTCCCCCCCTTGTGGTTGATAAGAAAATGCCCAATATATTGAGTCTCGACTAAGATGTGTTCAACCCATATGCAACCAACTTTACAAAGACAAAAAACAGTTAAAAAAACCCAAAAATAGAAATTCCCACTTTTTTATGACTAGGTTGGTACTAAGCCTCCTCGAAATTACAGGAAGACGAACTCCTAGCTCCTACAGATTATTGACCCTAGTAAAACTAGGCAATATGCAAGATAAAATAATATCAAGCCAGAACAATCACATCTCGTCGATAACAACCCAACCACCATGGGACAAACCTGCCATCATCCACTATAACGCCATCATCCCAATGCTACTAGGATTCAAAGCCGATCCACGGTTCACTCAATTGTTCTAAAAAAAATCCAATATATGATATCAAATGATACGATCAAACTTATTCACCATACATTTTCCATAAGTGATACAATCAAACTTATTCACCATAAATGCTCTAATATTTATCTATTTAGCGCCCAAAATCATTTAGCCTCTTTTCCGACGACCCATTCAAATTTTATCACCAAAAATAATATCCATCTAACAGAACTTCATACATTAATATTCTCACCTCCCTGTCCTTCCCATCCAAAATTCACACCTACTGAAAAAATGCTACTTAGAGCTCGCCTGCATCTGCATTGGCCACTCCAATTTCAGGTACCGACATCATTCCCCGCCACCAATTTAACCCGCCACCGTTTCATCAACACCATTCCCGTGACTAACAGGCGCCCAAACATCATCCTCAATGCCGCCAGCGCTAGCACAAGGGCTGCAGAGGCAATGCCCTGCAAAGAATCAGACGCTGCAGCACACCCCTCTTCTAACCCCAAGGGAGGGCCCGTCAAACTCTCTGTGGACAGACTGTTCATTCCCCCCGGGGTTGACAGAGATAAAATTAAGGCTGAGATGATTTTGCCAGGGTCGAATATAGTAGTGGGTCCTTATGCAGGGGATGCCAAGATAAAGCAGGTTGAGTTCGTGAAGAGCAGCAGCAGGGCCAAAGACTGCCCTAAGAGGGACTTGCCTGAGATAGCCATGATGGGCCGCTCCAATGTTGGCAAGTCTTCTCTCATCAATTCACTGGTCAGGAAGAAAGACATTGCCATGACTTCCAAGACACCAGGTTAGGGTCAGGGTTCTTAGGGTTAGTGTTCATTTCTTGTCTTAATTTCTGATGCAAATGTATGTGCTTGGATTTATTTTCTAGTAGTTTCTACTACATTGGTGCATTTATGAACGCGGGTTCCATTTTTTACCTGTTGTTGCAAAATCTCTGCACCATTATATTGCCTTTCACTAAAACATAATCACAAATTTTCTACGATACGGTGGACCTCAAATGCGGAGAAAAACTTTGGAGTGAACAAATACAATAGGTGCAAAAAGAAAACAAACAAGGTAAATGACACGATTTAAAAAATGTTATAATAATCTAATCAATAGTAATAAAATTTCCCTCAAGAAATCACAATAAAATTTGAATGCTCAGCATCCTCGAAGTCATATGACATAAATGTTGACTATAAAACAATCATCTGTTTCAACCTTAATTTGAAACGGGGATGAATGGGTATAAGATGCAGCATGATTGGTCCAATTTCAAATACCTAGGTGTTCCTATCTCCATAAGAGGTCTCAAATCAACAGATTGGCAGCCTATTGTTCAAAAAATCAAAGAAAAAATCCAATCCTGGGGCATAAGATGGTGAACTTAGCTGGTAAAGTTACTCTCTTAAAATCAATTCTTTCCTCTTTTCCCTTATTTGTTTGTTCTATCTTTCTAGCACCTGCAGGTGCTATGAACAATATTAGCAGAGATCTCAGAAGGTTCCTCTGACAAGGAGGGAAAACCACGACCAAAAAGTGCCATTTAGTAAAATGGGAAATAGTAAGAGGGCCGAAGGAAAAGGGAGGACTCGGAAGAAGGGAACCAAGACTAATGAATATCGCAAGGGGAGCAAAAATACTCTGGAGAATGGTCATGGGCGAGAAAGAATGGTGGAAAGAAGCGTTGAGGAAAAAATATATAAAGAAACCTAGGCTTAGATGCATAGATGGTGAACTTATAGGAAAAGGCTCAAACATTTGGGGGCTTTGTAAATCGACAGTTGGGATAATCAGAGAGCATCTACATTGGATCCCAGGCTGTTAGATTTTTAATTATAGAAGTATAACTTATAAACAATATAGGATCACTGAAAGAATAACTATGCATAGTTTAAGTTTTTTGAGATTTTCAACCACCCGGTTTTATGTCAACTTTAAAATTTTCATAGTTTTGTGCCCGACCCAGTTTTGTGCATTTGCTGGAAATTACACTAAAATTTCAGACTTTTAAAACACTGCTGAAAATCACATTTAATGACAGAAAATTAAACATTTATGCACGCCATAAAAATATTTCAGACTTGGAAATTTTTTGGCCAATAGCTCTGGAAAAACCCACAAGGGGAAAACAAGAGAGAGATTTTATTATTTCTTCTGAGAAAAATGCAGGACAGTAATTTTCAGTCAAAATACCACTTATCTCAACCAGAAAAATAACCCAGCTGGCTGCCTCGATTTCTGTGCAAATGCTGCCAAGATTTCTGTGCAAACTCCTTGTTGAAATTCGTGCCAGAAATAACAACCCAGTTCTGCCCTTGATAACTGTGCCTAGTTACCTCGAAAACTGTGCCCAAACTGCTGCATGGTACAACAATTAATGCTGAAGTACAGTCCTCGAAAACCGTGTCCAGAAACTCGGGAAATGTGCCCAGAACTGCCTTGAACTGCATGCTGTATGGACTGTGCAATTAATGCAGAAGTATGGTCTTGAAATTCGTGCCACAGTAAATGCTTGCTGCCTCGGGAAATGTGCCAAGAACTTTTCTCAAAATAAGTGCCCAGAATCACATTGTACGGATTTCTATTCTCTCCTTGCAAACCGTGCTGCTCATTTAATGCTCTTCAACCTGCCTCGATTTCTGTTCCTGCTGAAAACTTCCTCAAATGGCTCCCTCAATTTCTGTGCTCTCTCTAGCTCTCTTCTCTTCACCCTCTTCTCAAGAATGAATCTCTTTTGCCTCCTCTTGCCTTTTTGGTGAAAACCCTAGGGTAAGTGAGTGGTCTTCTATTCCAATGGTGGAGATTGAGTTGGATGAGTGGATGAGATTAAATGCTCATTAAATCTCATTTAAAAAATAATTTCACTCACATCACTTAAATTCTTCCAAAAAGTGACTTTACTTTCTAAAGTCTAATTAAATGCTCATCTCAAGTCATTTAATGCAAGGGTCACTTTATTTCCCCCTTTTAAGTGACTTAGGCAAAAAGTCACTAGGGGAATACTTTCCTAGGTACAAAAATCAACAAGAGCATCTACATTGGTTCCCAGGCTGTTAGATTTTTAAGTATAGCAGTATAACTTATAAGCAATATAGGATCATTGAAAGAATAACTATGCACAGAAACAATAGAGACACAAGAGTTTATCCTGGGAAAACCCAAACTCGGGAAAAACCCAGCAAGCCTTTCTTACTCAGAGATTCAGTACAACAAAGATAAAAATATAAGAAGAATAGATGCCAAAGAGAACAACTCCAAAAATGTCTTCTGCAGCCCGAAATCAGCCCTCCTTTTGCTTGAGCGAACTTGCTTGAGTTGAGTGACAAATGAGGAGGGTGACTCCTCTATTTATACAACACTTTTGAGTAATTTTTCAACTGGGTTAACCTGTCTTCCTTACTGGGCCGACTTGTCATTTTACTGGGTAGTGTTACCCATTGTTTGGGGCAAACTATCCATTGTTTGGGGCAGTTTTACCCACTGATTTTTGTGTTAAATTTTGGGTTAGGTTAGGGTTTGATGCAAAAAATTCAAATTTTATGTACTTTAATGCAAAAATAAATAAAACAAACTAGTACTGAAGTAGAATGATACAGCTGTAACTAATCAAGATAAATTAAAAACATAATTTTTATGTCTTTCAACTTTAACACTCCCAAGTAGGTCCCCGTGTTAAAGTGAAATCTTCAGTAACATGTAATCAACAACATTAGTGTAAATTAAACAAATCTATAACAGTAGTAACAAGTCTGATAACTTACCTGGGAGTGAAGACCTTCCTTTGTATACTCAGAAAAATAACTTTCAGAAAGACTGTGCCTCTCAGAGGCACGTCAAACAATAGGAACAATTTGACCCTTACCTAAGGTTTAGTACAAACTTGAGAGAGAGAGATGATAGGCTGTAGTACAGTCAATAGGTAATGACATACATGCAGCAGTGATGGTCATTGACAGTCAAATCATAGTGGCAGCTCTAAGCAAGGCCCAACACAATAGATTGGACTGCAGCAAGGTCTCAGCACAAAGATCTAATCACAAACAAAGCTCAGTATAATAGGTCTGACCATAAACAATACACAACATACTAGATCTGGCCACAAACAAGACTTAGCACAAAGATCTGCCCACAAACAGGGTCTAGAACAATAGATCTCAACAGGGTTACAATAGTTCTGACCTCAACAAAGTCTTAGAACAATAGATCTGAACCCTAGAAGGTAGATCTAACCCCAAGCAAGTAGAAACATATAGATCTGACCTCAAGCAAGTAGCAGCAAGTAGATCTGATCTAGGGTATAATAAATCTGACCTAGAATTAGTCTCAAGACATAGATCTGATCATAGGCAATGCTCAGCATGCAGGGGCCTTCATAACAAGTCAACAAGTAACCCACGGCTTAGTTCAAAATAGCCCAAGCAACATGATGTCAACCTACAACAGTCCAATCAAATCAGATCTGAGGTAATAATGATCTCCAACAGGTGGACGACCTATACAAGCAGCAACAACAACCCTAAACCCTTGACGTCAACCTCATAAGATCAGAGCTGAGATGTGATGTTATAATAATGTCTAATGAGGAAAATAGACTTCAATTATATAGATTCTTGTTGGCTTCTAGAAGGGTCATGAATTAATTCTTTAGTGACTTAGGGTTCCTTTAATTAAGGAGGGTAATAACAATTTGAATATAAAATAAAGTTATAAAAACTTTAGGGGTGGGTCCTAGGGTCAAGACTCAAGACCTTATACAATAAGGAGGGTCACCACATATATAAGAAATAAAATAATGTTATAATGTTCTTATGTGAGGGTACTAAGTTATGACTAAGAGAGGGGTGACTTAGCGTAAGGACCAACAAGAGGTACAAGTCAAACCATGAATCAAGGAAAGGTACATGACCCACAACCCATAGGACCAAAGATGTACCAATAAGGTGGGTAAACAACCCTTTTACCCATAAGACCGAAAACATCAAGGTGGAAGAGTCAAGACAACTCAAGGTGGGTAGATAACCCTTCTAACCACAAGTCAAGGTGGTGAACAAGACAAAGTGCTAAACCTTCTAACCACAAGACCAAGAACAACAAGGTGGGAAGACCAAGAGTGAACAACCAAGGTGGGGTTACAACCAATCATCTCTCTCTCAAATGTACGAGTGTTCCATACACAATCGGAAAGTTCATCATCATTGGATAAGCAAGGTCCACATTGGATGATGTGATCCTGTGGTCCTCCTGACTACTCCTGAGGTCAAGTGCTAGTGACTCCATCAAGGGGTGGCCAGTCCCTTGTGAAGACCATCTAGCTCAACCATCTTGAAGACCCAGGAGAGGAGGTCCTCACACATCATCATCTTGGTTAATTGACCAAGATCCACCTGGTTAATTGACCAGGTATGTACTTGCAGGAACTGCTTGGTCCTCTTGACCAAGAATCTGCTTGGTCCTAGCACAGGAGGTCTCTGTCTCAACCTGCAGGATTTGCTTGGTCCTCGTGACCAAGAAACTGTCTGCACTCATACTAGAACACCCTAGAGACAAAAAGGGGCCCTAGCCACATGCTAGGGACTTTCCATGGCATCAACTTGCTTGGTCCCCGACGAAGAACCCCAGGAGATTGCTGGGGGACCTAGGGTACCTTCTAGGGACTTACTCTGCCTAGTTAACTGACCAGGAACCCTAGTTAACTGACTAGGGTACCATCCTCTCTTAGAATGGGTCTCGCAGTTGCACTAACTTTAACATTATGTGGGGCCGACTTATCTCTTTGGAATAATAAAATTACATTTATTGTTTATTTTAATTTGCAGGTCGGCTTGGCTAGTGAGGATACCTCACGTAGCTACATCAACAACACTCCCTCTTAGCTAGAGAGGTATCATCACGCTGGAACACATCTAAGCATCATCTGATCATCATGGCTGGTCTCGTACATCTAGACATCATCTAATCGTCATGGTTGGACTCGTACATCTGAGCATCATCTGATTGTCACAGCTGGACTCGTACATCTCGTCATCATAAGAAAGGTCAACACTGTCCATACAGGACAACATCCCACATAGGGATCCAAGTATACTCTACACAAGAGTCCTCTCCACAAAGGAGAATGTTCCTCATAGGAACAATAGTTCACACAGAACTCATCTCAGTCTACACAGGACCACTTGTCCTCACTAGACTAAGCTCATCTCGGTCTACACAGGATCGCCTGTCCTAACTGGACTAAGCTCATCTCGGTCTACACAGGACCGCCTGTCCTAACTGGATTAAGCTCTTCTTGATCTACACAGGACCGCATGTCCTAATTGGACTAAGCTCATCTCGGTCTACACAGGACCGCCTATCCTAACTGGACTAAGCTCTTCTCGGTCTACACAGGACCGCCTGTCCTACCTGGACCGAGCTCTTCTCGGTCTACATAGGACCACCTGTCCTCATTGGACTGAGCTCTTCTTGGTCTACACAAGACCGCCTGTCCTACCTGGACTAAGCTCTTCTCGGTCTACACAGGATCGCCTGTCCTACTTGGACTAAGCTCTTCTCGGTCTACACAGGCCGCCTGTCCTACCTAGAACGAGCTCTTCTCGGTCTACACAAGACCGCCTGTCCTACCTGGACTGGGCTCTTCTCGGTCTACACAGGACCGCCTGTCTTACTTGGACTAAGCTCTTGTTGTTCTACACAAGACTGCCTATCCTACTTGGACTGAGCACTTCTTGGTCTACACTGGACCGCCTGTCCTACCTGGACTGAGCTCTTCTCGGTTTACACAGGATCTCCTGTTCTCACTGGACTAAGATTACTTCCTCTCACTGAGGGAAGCATTCTCCAATACTCCAAGTCTTTCATAGAAGTATACAAACTTCACTTTGGAAAGAGGCTTGGTGAGAATGTCAACAATCTGATCATTAGTCACAATATACAGGAGCTGAATTGCTCCTCTTTGTATCATGTCTCTGCAATTGCTCCCTCTGTGCTGGAGTCTTCCGCTCCCTCTGCACTAGAGCATATTGCTACAAGTTGTACTACTGGACATTGTTGCTCATCCATTAATGTCATGGCTCATCAAGTGAGTCTATTGAGATGAACTTCCCATTCTCTCAATAATACTGGATGGTAATCCAGACTCCCTCTGGATCTTTGCTGCATATTCCCTTTGCAACTCTTCATCATACTCTCCCTCTGGAGCTGCCCATTGGCTAGTACATTAATATTTATGAGGTGTCATCCCTAATGCCAACTTAAATTGCATTCTAAACATCAGCTCTCATAGAGAAAATAGGCACAGCTTTTCACAGATTCAATCAACTGTTACCAATTTTGAATTGAAAGCATACTCAACTTCTTCAATTTGTGTAGCCATGAACTTATGGTCCATCATCCTGAATCTCTCAACTGTGTACTCCCTCTGACTGAGGGATATCTCATCTGGTCTTGGCCATACTTCTAATCTCAAGAAGTAATGCATCAGGCTAAGACTCTTCATCGTGGACTCATAAGACAACTCCCTCTGTACCTGTCAATAGATCTCACTATCTCGGTGGGGAACAAAATCTGTTCAAGAAATCATCATCAACAATCTATTTCATCTGCACATGTTGAATCCTGGGCCACTGCTCTAACTGGATGTATACTACACCTCCTCCGAGGTCAACTGAGTGGTTCTTGTTGAAAAATGACAAATTTTGCCCACTGTACACACACAATCACTTAGGCATTTTGTCAAACACTTTGTAAACCTCTGATATTAACCTCCTACAGTCAGATAAATAATCACAAGTCACTGGTATTAATAAATGAATGCCTGTAAGTTAATATACTGTCCATAAAGCACTTCTAGCAGCGGGAAAAACTTAAATTAGCAGACTGTCCAATAATTTCATGCACAGAAATTAAATATCAGCAGACTGTAAAATAGATAACACCCAAAATTTTTGGTCAAGCTTAGACCCTGGAAAAACCCCACCTCCGGGGAAAAAACCAGTCCACAAGAGAGATATTATTGAGTTCTGTAGGAAATAAACAGAGATTACAACAGCATACATCAACATCACACAGTACCTTCTCAGTTACTGTGCATGCACCCCAACAAATAGTGCCATAACAGGCCCTAACTAGATTCTGGAAAAAACAGTGCCCAGAATGAATATAAGGGACTGTACTTTACAGTATTTAACTCAGCAGAAATAATACCCTTGGAAAATGTGCAAACAGAAGACAAAAACTCAGCAAAAGATCACCTCGAAAACTGTGCCCACTTCACTGTCTCGATTTTTGTGTATTTAATTTGCTGTACGGCCTCTCTCTACTGCTGTATGGATTCAAGCTTTTCTGCTGTAGGGTCTCTCTTTAGTTGTTGCTGATTTATGCTGGATACTTCTGGAAATGCGTGCTCCTCTTCCTCAGGAACTGTGCCCTCTTCACTATCCAGCCATCTCTCTCATTCCTCTCCTCAATCTCCAGACCTCTCTCCTCTAGAAACTCGAGCCACTCCAACAGCTGTTCTCTCTTGGAATGTGTGCTCTCTCCAAAAATTACTCTCTTGGAATGTGTGCCTAAATTACTCTCATGACTCTTCAAATTCAATGGATGAGATTAGATCTTGGCCAAGAGATCTATGGCTAGGATCTAATCTCTCATTCACTTAAATCTCCTAAGTGAACTATACAACAAATTTTCTTTTTGAAAAGTCACATAACCCTAAATATTTAAAAAGTACACTTTATGACTTAAAGTCACTTTGAAAACATAATAAAGTGCAACTCACTTTAAAATCATAAAGTCACATCAAAAATGTACTTTAATAAAAACTTATTAGTAAAGTCACTTTAAGAATATTAATGAGACTCCAAGTTATTGACCCCTGCACCTAGGCACCTGATGCAGGAGTGCCATCGAGCTATCAAATGCTAACACTCCCTCTTAGCGAGGGAGGTACTACTGTCATCAGCTCCACCTGGATCTCTCTCCAGTCCTCTCCCTCCAATAGCTGAAGCTCCCTTTGAATTTGAATGCCTCTCAGATACCTGCATTGGATCAATTGCTGAAGGTCTCCGTCTGAAAACTCTGAACTGAGAGCTCTGCTCACTCTCCTGCTCATCCTGAAGAACCATATCATACCAACTCAGTTTCCTCACAGAGTTAGATGAATCCTCCACATTGACAGCCACCGCTATTGCCACTGAGTTTGATCTCTCACCAGGCTCACCATCCACAGGATGCCCTAATACTTGGTATACCCTGCCATCACGGATGCCAAGCAGACTTGCTGCACCCAAGCCCCCACTCACCGGATATATATAAACACGCCCTCTCACATGAAGAACTGCATATCCGTCATCCTCCAAAGCTGAAACTGAGAACAAGTTCCTCTTCAACTTTGGAACAAACAACACATCGCCAACCTCCAGATAACCACCAGACTCGAGTTGGAATAGGACTTTTCCAACTCCTTCTACTGCATGGGTGCCGGCATACCCATCCTCAGTCAGTATAACTCTGTCAATATCTGTCAACTCTCGGAACACTGCTCGTATCCCCGTCATATGGCGTGCTGCTCCACTATCTATATACCATACTCCAGTATCCAAACTCTCTGCTACACTACTGTCTGAAAGAATTGAGACGAGCGAGAATTCCTTCTTGAATTCCCTCGCAAAATTTGAAATCTGCCCACTTAACAGCCAACTGTATCTGATGTCAAAAGCTTCATAAACCTCTGATATTAAACTTCTACAGACATATAAAGAGCCACAATAACTTAAAATGAGTCTGTAAGTTAATATACTGTTCGTAAAGCACTTTTAGCAGCGGGAAAAACTTAAATCAGCAGACTGTAATAAAAATTTAATACATAGAAATTAAAGATCAGCTCACTATAAATACTCAAGAACACAGTATTTTTGGTCAAATTTAGACCCTGGAAAAACCCCACCCCCTAGGGAAAACCAGCATGCAAGAGAGTTTATATTAGGCTGAGAAATCAATGATACAACACAGGAGTAACTCCAGAATTTCAGTACTGTACCAGCACTTAAAAAAAGTGCCAAACCCACACTTTGCTAATAGCACATGCACTATACAGTCGACAGTACAGCCTCCTTGCCCTGATAACTTCCTCGAAATATGTGTACACAATCAGCCTCAAAATCTGTGCACATTAATACTAAAACAACATTAAAAGTACCTCGATTTGTGTGCTAATTATTAGCTGTACAGCCCCTTGATTTCTACGTAAAAACTTAGTAGTACGCCCCCTGGGAATGAAGTACAGACAACATAAATGCTGTGCCACAGTCTGGGAAAGCGTGCTCACTTTCTTCTCCTGGGAACTGCGCCTCTCCTCCTTTGTTCTATCTTCATCAAACGGCAACAATCACTTCAGGAAATGCATGCACCACTCAACAGCTCTCACCTGGAATTGCGTGCCCTCTTCTCCCTCAACTGAACTCTCTCTCTTGCATGGAAACTCGTGCCTCTTCTCCTCCTCTTCTCTTGGAGTGCGCTCTCACCAAAACTCTCTCTTGGATATTTCACAAATGAAGTCACATACATCCTTTTATTTACCCTATTAGGGTAAATCTTATGACTCTTCAAATTCAATGGATGAGATTAGATCTTGGCCAAGAGATCTATGGCTAGGATCTAATCTCTCATTCACTTAAATCTCCTAAGTGAACTATACAACAAATTTTATTTTTGAAAAGTCACATAACCCTAAATATTTAAAAAGTACACTTTATGACTTAAAGTCACTTTGAAAACATAATAAAGTGCAACTCATTTTAAAATCATAAAGTCACATCAAAAAAGTACTTTAATAAAAACTTATTAGTAAAGTCACTTTAAGAATATTAATGAAACTCCAAGTTATTGACCCTTGCACCTAGGCACCTGATGCAGGATTGCCATCGAGCTATCAAATGCTAACAGTTCTTGTCTAGAGCATGCTAATTCTCCACTCAGGCACAAGTAATGTTCTACTGGAAGCCAACTGCTATTCATGTAGTCCCCACATTTCAGGTAGCATACTGAAGTAACTGATGAACTTTGAATAACTTTTCTGCTGTTACTAACTTCATCTCCTTATGTTCATTGGAAGGATGAACACCTGTAGTAGAGAGATACCAATTGTCAATCTTCATATGAGATATACTAGACTCGTGGGTCATGGGTCCACATACGATTGAATGTACTATATCCACATATGTCTGCTATTATTGCTGAATAGTCATCACATCCACTGTAGCTGCTCCCATTGTCATGGAAACCATCCTGCTATTTGATCTTGAGAGTTATTTCTGAGTATCCTGCTCCCTCTCAAATACTGAGTATGAAGGGATCTTACTATGGCTGACTACACATCCATCACTTGTTCTTCAGAACAAGTCCCATCGTCCTTCTCTTGTAGGCCATAGCATATGGTTTTTCCCTACAAGTCATATTTTGTCAAATAGTCTGCAACCTTGCATAATCACAAAAATCAAATCATATTTCAATGCAATTACAATAGTTCACACAGTCATGTAAGCATCTTAGCCAATGCTTCAGCACAACATCCATCCATATCCCAACCATACTTGGTGACTATTTGGATGACTTCCATCTCCACTAGAACATACTATCAGGAGCGTGCACAACTCCAGTATGTCAGTAAAGAGGTTTCATCCTAGACTAGTTCCATCTAGGGTTCATGGAATGTTGTGCAACACCAGAGGATGCTTACTCAACACATATATAACATGCACAATATTATCCTACTTGTTACCAATTGAGTTGCACTTTAGTTGAAATTCCAGAGAGCCGCAAATGTTGCAAAATTACTTGTGCTTATCAGAGTTCAGAAGTTCCAAATCAGGTCTTTTTCAAGGCCCCTTTTTCATTTTTGTAATACATGACCATGCCCCACAGGGTTTGTAATAAAGTGTGCTAGCATGGTGGTCTTTGAGTGACTCGGTTCCCGAGGACTTGACAACCAAAGAAGGTATTCCAAGGAGTTTTTTCCCATGTCAATTATGCTTTGCCTTTAGCCGAGTATAATCGATGAGTTTTTTTCCTACGCCTCCAAAGTTGGAATGCCCAAATTGGTGGTTAGGCCTTGGGGGGTTATTAGAGTCCATTTTATAACATATATAAACATGCTAGACACTAAAATAAAGTCATATGGTCATGTATTAGGTCCCTAGGTGGTTAAAATCAACTTTTTATTTTTTTTTATTTTCGCGGCCGTGGACCATTTTTTTTGGTTTCTATTAAAAAATTATTTTTTTCAATTAATTAAACCATTTTTCCAATGGTTTAATTGAAAAAATTCAAAATGTAATAATTAAGTGGTTTATGGGTGGAATTTGATAAATGGATGCTCGGTTTCTAAGCTAGAGCACCTATTTAACCCATAAATCCACTTTTCCTAAGTTTTGAGTAAGTATTTATCTAAAAAATTGATATTTACTCAAATTCTCCAAAAAAGACAAAATAAATGTCAAAAAAGACATATTTAATAAAAAAGGACAAGTTCCTAAATCCATGGAAAGTATCCGGAGTTGGTCTGGAGATGAACTAAAGACATTGCATAGTCAACACTAAGTTATCTGAGCTTCGAAACAGATTGATCCATTCAATTCAGTTAAGATCTAGTTGATAACAGATGAAGGAATTCACCCTCCTCTTGCATGGGGCGACTTTCTTAGGTGGAAGATGATGGTTGGAGGTGATGAAATTAAGGAAGAAGGTGCGCCTACCTCTTGAGAGGTGGCGCATCCCTCATTAAGTTAAACTCCTCATCCCTCATAGCTTATCTCTCCAAGCTTTCAGTTAACTCCTCAGTCACAGAATGCACCCTCTCCTTGGTAGTTGCACCCTACTTTGCATGTATTGTGCTATTTAAGCAAGGCTTTGGTCCATTGTTTAGGGTGTGAAGGTGGAACCTTTGCTCTAATTTTTGTAATATTTTCTTTGAGAATCAGAATAAAGAAGTTAGGCTTTGGAGGTTTATGCATTGTGTTATTGTCCATTTGTGTGGATGTCTGAGGCTCTTGATCCATTGAGGTAAACTGCGTCGCTTTACAACTTTGTTTATTGTTGGAGTTTTGTTGACCTTTGAAGAGAATATACATTCTAGTAGGGTAAGAAATAATATTTTACAATTTATTTCTTATTGAATAACCATTTAAGATGCTTTGAAATTTGTAATTTCTTGTTTGAATAAGCATTTCTTTATAAGTATTTTCTGTGGTGAAGCATCGATACTTTAAACTCTCTTGTGCAAGTTGTTGTGAGTGTTACAGGTTATTTAAGCTGGAGGATTGTAGCAAGCGTGCTAGCATTGCTACCTCTCAAGCGCATTCGAAAAAGGAGCTTAGTCCCTTTCAATACCACTACCAAGGAGACTCCATTCACCCAACTTCTCTTCCATTCTTTGGGTTCTATCTTTCTACCTCAAACTCATTATTCTATCTTGGTTACTTTGTGTTTTTGTATTCAGATCTATAAATATTGCAACACCTAGAATATATTTGATTATTGCTCATTAGATCTTAGATTTTAAATATTCAGAATTTCTCATTTAGATCTAATGAAATAGCTTTTCTTTTACAAAGTTCATTTTCATGTAAAAATCTAAAGTCTTGTTAGGAAGTTCTACTTGTGCTTAAAGTTTTCATTTGACTGATTGGAGAGTCTTGTATTGGCTGCCCTGAAGGAGCAATCCAAGATCCCAAGAAATGAACTTTCTAGTTCGTGTTCTTGGTTCCTTTTTTTAGTTTGTTTTAGCTAGCTTTCATAGATTTTTGGGCATATTTTGAATGAGTGGCCAAATCACTTTCTCAGTGTTTTTGTGCCATTTCATGACAAAAAGAGCTCGCTGGTCTGTTTTGCATGCATTGCAGGTTTGTCATTTAAAACTAATTAAAATTTGATTTTGAGACTTCAAGGATCATCCAAAAAGTCATTTTTGCATACTAGTTTGTTTAGATATTTTTGTAGGCAATTTGTAGTATTGCCAAAAGCACTCTTAAAGTGTTTTTGGCTATCTCTTTGAGAAACTAAGCTCACTGGTCTGTTTTGCATGCTTAGCAGGATTGTCATTTAAAAAGTCAAAAAATTTGGATTTGGAGCTTCCAGGACCGTTTGGAGAACCCCCTTTAAGCATCTGCACTTTCTAGTTTTATTGTAAACTGTCTTGTTCCTTAATGATAAAGGGCAAGCAGTAGTTCTTCAAAGATCCTAATTGTAATCAAAATAAAGAGAGCTCTACAGGCTATTCCAGCGCCTGCCCCCATCACCCCAGGGGGGATTCATGTCATTTTTTTTTAATTTTTTTGGTTTTTCTTTGTTTAGATTAGTTCCATTTAAGCTTTAGTAATTAAACAACAACACTCAAGCACACAACGTCCTCCAAGGACGATTTTTCAATCGCTTTATATTTTATGCTTATGTGTTTTCAACAATACAATTGTTCTTAAAATAAATCCTAAAATTTATCCCCTTGCTTTCCCGAAGTAATGCACCATTCTGTGGTGTGTGGAAAAGAGACTCTTGCGGCGTAGTGTAGTTTTAACAATCCACTTCACATTTCTAATAAAATAAACCAACTCTCGAAATCCGAAGTATGCTCTTGATCGCTGCAGCTTAGACCGAACAGATTGGCTCAAGCAGAAAAGGACATAGAGTAACTAGCTTTAATAGGAAAATCCAATCTAGTATAACTTTGCGAACTCAGGAGGTTGCGTGGGTGTACCCCATAGAGTCAGAAGGCTACTTTAAACAGGTTCATCCTTGCCTTGTTGGACACTTGGTTAAGCTGCTATAGCACTCAGTTCAAGAGGTTAGATTTCTTTGGGCCAAACCAAGAATTTTCCCACTCCCATAATACCCATTAATAATTCTAAATATACAACAAGCCTCTTGCAATACTTTCACGACACTACACAGCAACAATCGCATTTACATATTCTCGGCACTGGTCTTCAATTTTCTATGTTTTAAGTTATAATTATAAAATGTTGTGAATGCATATCAATCATTTGTTGTGTCTATTAATTGCTTTAAAATTGCAAATGATACTTTGTTGTACTATTTTTCCATCTCATCACTTTAACTTCTAGATTAGACTTTTAATTTGTTTTATAGTTAAAAGCCTTAGATTAATTTCATAGGGACCACCCCCCTTGGCTTCACTAGGAGTAAGCCTAGACGGAGGAGTCGAGTAATCAGGTAACAACACTTGACTCTGACTTGCCCCCAAGGCACACCGAGCGACTTGAAGGTTTCCTGTTGCGTTCCCCTCAGGTGTGTATTAGGCGACAACACTACTGTTAGTCAATATCAGTCATATAAACATGCTATATCATAACATGCATAACACACTTCTTGATTCTAAGAATACAGATCTGCATACAACTGTTATGAACATTCAAATTTGATTTACATGCTATATCTTGTACAACCCAATGAAAGGGGCTATGAAATTGAAGTGAAATTCAAATGCTATGAAATGTAAATGCGCCCCGGATGTAAGCTGCGATTAGTTGTGCTTGTAAGTACATGTGAAATCCCAGAGGGGTCATATTAGGCCTAAAAAAGGAATGGATAAATGTATGCTAAATCTAAAGATTGCTGGCCATGAAATTCAATGAAATGAAAAGGTCCTGAAAAGCAGTGGTTAAATGTATGCTAAATCTAAAGACTGCTGACCTTATGTGAAACTATTACTCATTGAGCCTGCGGGTTATGATATGAGATGGAGCAAGGGACAACTAATTCTAAGTGTCCCCTAGAACCTCAAGTTACGGTTAGCCTGACACCTAGTTCATGGCGGTTCTAGTAGTAGACAATTTCTGTCAAGGTTGAATAAGCACTTCTCAGAACAAGTCATCCATTTGTGAGACACCGCCATTCCTTGTGTATTCCTTGTCCAACACATGCTTAAGTGTATAACACCATGTCCCTCATCCAAAGTATCACAGTGTTAAGTCAGTCAAGTCATCCCTCTCAGCCTAGCCTTGTGTCTTTAGCCTTCACCCTTTGCTAGCAATTTGATCATGTTTACAAGCAAGTATATTCTTGAGATTCTTCTTGAAAGTAAATTATTTAACTAACCTATTATTACTTATTAACTGTTAGTGAAATGATGCTTAATACTCTAGAGTCTTGCTATGAAAATGATTTAGAGAGCATGTCTTAACTATTTGCACTTGCAGCAACATGGCTTCTTAGCGAGGGTCATATTTTGATCAGTTTGATCGGTCAAACCTAGTTTGACCAAGGTCAACCTTGGGATCCGTGATGAGATGGACCACTTTGTGTATGATGTTGATCTGTGGTCTTCTATATATCTTTTTGATGATTCCATATGATGGGCACAGGCTTCAGATGATGATTGATGCAGCTTTTCATGTTATTATTATTCCCAGATCATCATATTTTTACTTGTCTGGGTATGGTGGACCCTACAGATGATCCTACAGGTTATCAGGAGGTGTACAAGTACTCATCTCTAGTGGATTTGAGTCTTCTGGATCCAGTGAGACACTTATCTGTCAGTTTTAGGCACTTCCAGGCATGTTATGAGTAGTTTTCCACCTGTTGGCCAGTTTGGCCTTGCTGATGAGGCTTGTCCAGCTAGATCATTGGAGGCCAGTCGTTGCCTAGGGCGCTACAGGGGAAGGGGGTGGTCCAACCACTTGTTATTACCATATTACCCCCTTCCAGACATGATGGCATAGTTAGTTTGACAACGCAAGCACCAAACAGTTAGTTATGGATAGTTTCAGGGTTTTTCAGGAGGATAAAAAATAGAATAAAAAAGTCATAAAGGAATTCGATTTGGGCAATTGAGGCAAGGTTTTGGCATGAGGTCTGCTTTGAGGTCATCTATGGTATATCCCACTCCTTCCAGATCAGTTTGCAGTAGTCAGTGGGGTCACACAGTCAGCAGGATGTCATTTGATGTACTTTTCTCTTAGATTGGGGGGACACGATTTGATCATTTATGTACTTGGACATGTCATTGAGTCTCATGTTATATTATTGTGCCATGGGGTGATGCTAATTAAGGGGAATAATACCTCCTAGCCCCACCATGTGCTTCTAGTCACTTGTCCTAGTCAACTTATGGGACACACGCATGTATTAGTCTCCCCTAGTCATGACGTCATCCCCCCTAGGGTCTTTTTAGCCATGACGTCATCCCTTTAGTGAGTGATCCATGTCATATATTGTATTGGCTCATCTTAGCCATTGATTATATTGTTGTATCTTTTGATCTCAATCACTCATTTCAAAAGTGGTTTAGGGTTTTGGTCTTCCTCATCCTATTTAAGGAAGAGACCCCCCTATTGTAAAAGGCACCTTTGGAGCTCTTCAAACTTGAAATAAAAATACTACTTTGTGGATCTACTTCTCTTGTCTTGATGGATTCTTTTGCAAGTTGAATATACAATCTTTTCTCTGTGTATCATTAGTGGATCTTGGGGCTTCAAACGTTTTTCTACAGGGAGGCCAATTTGGTGAAGAGGAGGATGATTTGGAGGGAGGCTATTGTGGGGAAACCCCATCTCTTGCCTTAGATTGGCCTTTTGTCTTAGGGAGTATCATTATTGTATCTTAGTGACATAGTTGATGCTTTCTCTTTCATCTCTTCATCATTATTGTCATTCTTTTGCTAGGCTTGTTTCTCACTTGATCTTGTCTTGCAGGAGGAGGGCGAATTGGTCACCTTGAAGGAGGACGATTTCACTTGGAGCTTTGGATCTCACTCTTGAATATACACACAGGGGGAAAATTATCAATTTGCAAAGTGGCCACAAGCTTTTGAGGTATGTTCTACAAGGTATGTATCTAGATCCATCCATCTTTTCTCCATTGGTCACATAAACCCTAAAATCAAAACCCTTGCATTTTTTTTATTTTTCAGATCTATGGAGATCTAGCAATCAGTTGGGCTTAATAATTAAAACCCACCTTAATAATCACCTCAACAATCCCGATCTATAATTTGGTGGACATCCAACTCCATTTGCCCCTCCATCCAAGGCACTAGTCCTTCTTGAGGCAAGTCGCACTCCTTGGGTAAGTGGTCTTTTGCTAGATCCCACATGTGGATATTGCCTTTTCTTCATTGATCCATTAGATCCACTCATTTGCAAATACCCTAGTGCCTTTCTTCTTTGATTTTCACCTTGTGGGCCCCATTTGGACCAATTTCCATATTTTAAGGGTGGATCCCACTTGGATCTATTATTTGGGCACTAGATCATTCTAGATCTATCACTTTAACCCCATAAGTGGCCTTCATCTCTCCTTGGTTGAATATTTATCTTGTCTTAAGCCTCTTCAACCAAGCCCTAACTCATTGGGAAAACTTATCTAATCTAGATCTAGATCTAATCTCATCTTGATCTTCTACCTTTTCATCATCACATTTCCCTAGGAGGCCTAGATTGAGTTCGCTAGCCTTCATTGGCTAAGCTAGGGTCTCCCCCTTGGTCTTGCTTAGGCTTGATCTAAAATGAAGAGTGCCTCGGTTAACGTGAAGCCCAACTTGCATTGGGAACTGTGGCATCTCTTGGGTCACCTCTTTAGTTGTCTACACCTCTACCGTCCTGGATAGGATACCTTTAGAGACAACTACAAGTTGTGTGCTAACAGGACCAAAAGGCTTGGCCATAACCTCCACTTAGAAAATGCTGGATAACAACCCTCCTGGTCTGGAAAAAATGACCCTCTCTCCCTGGGGACACATCTGAAGGTGCGCTGGTGCTCGTACCACGTAACATGACGGAAAATTAAAAACACCCAGGGGGGACTTAGTACATGTTCATATGACTAAAAAAATAATGATTAGCATGGTAATTTACATTGACACTAGACTTTAATACCTCCTAAGGTCTAACCATTGAGACGACCACTCCAGCTTTAACAAATAAGTGACAATGGAAAAACACTCTAGAGTAATCGGATTGATGTCTAAGTCCTAGGAAAGCTAAGCCTTTTACATAAGTTCATCATGCTACAACACTTTATTACAACTCCCCCAAGGGGGTATGAACATGCGTAAAAAGAAAAGAGGGCCAAAAAGGCCTACATGGACTTCCGAACACTGATGATGAACAATTGACTTGTTCATACTTTGGCGACTCACTGAAAATCCAACTAAGTGCAACTTAGGTGGTAACAGTGCCTAGGTACAAAAACCAACAATGAAGCAGAATGGCTTTCATTCTTCGAAGGCACGGAAATGGTCTCTTAGCTTAACATTCCTAAACTACATGTTTTTGGCGACTCCAAGTAAGTGATTCAAAATATGCACAACCACTATAAGGTTAACACTTCAAATTGTGGAAGGATTCAAAAGCGTATTCTATGACTAGCCAAGATTGCGATAGTGGTCTTTTATCACATAAGAAGAGAGAATAATAGCATGGCCGATGACCTAGCCAATCAAGGCTCCAAGAACGAGCAAGGAGTAATAGATTTCATGATTCAAACAAAGGTTAAAAAATGGACACCATAGAGCAAAAATAGTTTTCCAATATAGGCCTTGAAGGCAAAAGCAATGCTAAGTGCATTTGGGCAAACATTGGGCATGTCAACTCTATCTCAGCTTTCCCTCCTCCCATAGATCATCTTTATTGGTGAACAACTAGCACGCTTTATGCTCTTTGGGAGTGATGCATGAAGCTCCTCGTGGCAGGAAGGCAGTTTCAAAACTTAAATGCCATTGAAGGTGTTATCCCTAAAGTTGAACCTGACTGCTAGGGTCAAGCTTAAGGAAATCTTAGATAGTAAACATATGACATCTACACAGTAATTCTATCAGTGTTTGTGGCAGATGAGTATATGACAGAGATCAAGCAACTCAATAATCAGGTAGCAGGGAGTGCATGGGTTTCAGTACTTAAACATGGACAGAAAATGACTGTGATCATAAATATACAAATGTAAGAGCTTCGAATTTCATTTCATAATTGGGGCATAGTTGTATACTGGTCAAGAGAATCGCAACATGAAATTGAGACCATGAATTGACAAAATAATGACAGTATATACTTCATAGATTAAAATAAAACAGGCTCAAAGATCATACTTTACTTCAAAAACAGTCATCTCTGCAAAAGGTTAACATAAGAAACATCATACATACATGCCTGCAAACTTCTGTATCAGATTGTATGGACCCCTGCCTCAGCCCTCTCGGCTGGAACTCTACACCCTTTTACAAATAATTGAATTGAATTTATATAGATTACAAGGTCCAAGCTGTTACCAGTTTTAAGGAATCCGAATTCATCATAAAACTAAAACTAAAAATAAATCTCAAATCAAATGGAAAGGATCTGGAAATGCTTGAATCAAAATATCTTCAAAATGGCCACTTGTATCTTAATCTGGACTCGAACTATTATCCAAAAGATAGGATTCAAATAAACTGTAGGATACCCTGCCACTTGTCCATTAGCTTCCCATCAATCTGGAAATAATCCTCAACCTGCAAATCTAGAAATGATCCAAATCTTTTATTGATTCCAATAAATGCTCTACTCCAAAACTTCAATGTTTGATTTTGAAAATGAATCAAATTCCTCAAAATCTGAGTTTTGATCTTTTCCCTCCTCTAAAAAGATGACAGATGCAAAAGATCTTGATGTAACTGGCAGCAAGCTCTATTCTCTGTTGATTTTGATGCCCTGTTCTTTAGTTGACTGATCCTCTGCCACCTTCGAATGCTAAATTCTGCCTTGATATGCTGGAGATGATCTTTTGACTACTAAAACTTTGCCCAAATCTCGAACTGTTCCACCTATTTTTCATCTTCATCATCTGTGTTAGTTTTGTACCTTGGTCGAGTTCCCCTAGTGATGATTAGCCTAAGTCACTAAGAAAGGGGTGGTGGGACCCTCACATTAATTTTCAAATTAATGAGACTTTATGTTAAAGTCACTTTTGTCTAAAATTATAAAGTGGGTGAGTAATAATTAATTAAGGGATTTAATTAATGTGATTTTACTCACATCAAATCTGAGCCATTGATTTGATTTCATCTCAACCGTTGGCTTAAGATTCCCTTTTAGGGATTGGACAAAAGGAGGGAGGCTTCATTTTACCTAGCTCATTGTGATTGTGAGAACAGGAGGTCGAGAGAGAGAAGTCGAGAGAGTATTGCAGGAAGCACGCAGAGAGTACTGCAGGTAGCACGCACTTCGAGGAGCTCAGCCATCATTTGGCACTGTATTCGAGGCACAGTACAGGGCATTTATTATCAGCATAGATTAATTCACAGCATAGGTTATCTCCAGCAAAGAAATCGGGGTGATGTTGTTGGCAGCAGCCATTATCTCATACAGCAGTTCGAGGAAGATATGGGTTCAAATCTCAGGCAGCTTCAATGAAACTCGTGGCTCTCATATCGAGACATTAACCCAGTGCAAATTCCAAGGAGAAATACCGTACTCCAGTCTGTTCTTTCCTGCACTCAGTTCGAGGAGAATCTGGGCATGATACCTGAGATAGTTTCTGCTCAGTCTATTGGGAAAATACAGGGCACGGTTTTCTAGTCTGTCTGCTCAGTCTTTTAAAGAGATAACAGCACAGAAACTGTTAGGATATTTAGACACTTAGGAGTTAGTTAAGATCAACTTGTGTAATATATCCGTTAGGGATAGTGTGTTTCTTTAGTATGCATTAGTATGCATTTGTAAATACTTAATCCGACGGTCACGATATGTTTCCGACATAGAGTGATCCGACGGCTCAACTTCTCTTAGATCAAACCTAACCTTGATCCGTGGCTTAACACCCGATTGGTCCATGATCTCTATTTAAAGAGCATGGAGGGTCATTGTTTAGTTGATCGATTATGAGAAGCTCATTTGTAACTTTCTTTCTTTGCATAATAAATTGTCCCGTAGAAGCTATTTGGCCGGGGCCGTGGAGTGTTTCCCTCAAGAGGGTTTAAACCACGTCAAAACATCGGTGTGTTGATCTGTGATCTGTTTGTGTGAAGTGGTTGCTCTTGGTGTTCGGTCCTTTGGTAGTACCCTGTGTACCCGAACATGGTATTAGAGCTTTTATGAAGTGCCACTTCCGGTTATGATCTAGATCTTGAACTGTTGTTGCCGAAACTCGAAAGGGTTTCTAGTTCTGGTATTTCTGTGCATTTCTGGGCTATGGGAGGTGTTCCATTGCGTCTGGAGCGTCGTTTCCATTGGGGAATAGTTTTCGTTTGATCGAAAACGGTTCCCGGTTGTTCCAGAAACGCGTATTTCATCAGATCTGAAGGTATAATGTTACAGTGACGCATTTTTTTTATTTCGTTTTTTAATAAGAAAAAAATCTCATATTTCATTTTTTTTTACTGTTAGATTTTTTTTTGGTTCGGATTGTTGCTTTCCCGTCTGCGTATGCTCTTTGCCGTGCACCTTGAGCGATCTTGGCAAATCAGAAACAGAAAGGGAAAGGGTTTTTCTCGGCTGCGTATGCTCTTTGCCGTGCACCTTGCGCGATCTCGGCAAATCAGAAATAGAGAGAAAACGTAGACTTTCCGGGCAAGCTAACAAGATCTAACTCCACAAGTGTGGAAAAGTTTTTTTTGTTTCGTTTTGTGGTCTGTTTTGCAGGAAAAAGGGCAAGCACGCAAATCGAGCCAGAAGAGTTAAAAAAAAAAAAGCCCCCTTCCTCATTCCCATATTTTACATACCTTTTAATCTAGCTCACTTGGTTCAAAGTTGCTTTATTCCTTAATAGGTCTTGAGTTCAAGTCTTAGGAAGTTGCTTTTAAAAGGAAAAGTGCATGCAATTTCTATTTTCAAGTTACCTTATTGTAAAAGTGCATCTCACTTAAATAATAAAAAATAAAAATACAAATGAGTCACTTAAGTTTTTTTTATTGCACTATTTAAAAGTAATATTATTGTAAAAGTGAAATCACTTATTTTACAAAAGTGGTTCACTTAAAGCAACTTTCTTGTAAAGTGATTGTCAAAAGGTTCATCTTGGGAAGAGGGGGGTTTCTTTTTTGCTGGACATTCTCTAGCTGCCACGTCACTATTGGGGACATCTTCAACAGTTTCTTTGTTCAAGCATAACTTCATCATACAGAGTCAGTTTTTCGTGCCGTTTTTTTTTTAAACCGCCTATTTTTTCGAGCTCTTCACATCCAGACTATTGGTTTCTGCTTTTACAGCCATTAATTTATAAATATGGCCGTCCATTGTGATATTCTACTTAACAGTTCCAACTATTTCTCATGGAAATCTCGTATGGAGGATGTTCTACAAAGTAGGGGACTTTTCAGAATTACCACAGGGAAAGAAAAAGAACCCACTGATGATGATAAGAAAATAAAATGGGCAAATAGATGTGATGAAGCTCGTGGATTGATTGGGATGTCAATCTCTACTGATTTGCGATTCCACATATCTGGAATTGATGAACCTAATATTGCTTGGGACAAGTTGGAAACTGTGTTTGGTAAACACAATGAAATTCGAGGTCACCAACTCGAAAATGAGTTGATTTCTTTAAATTCAAGTGACTTTTCATGCATTCAAGATTATTTATCTAAGTACAAAACTCTTAAACTCTTATGTGCAGAATGTAAGATTGAGAGGGAAGACAAACAATGCATTTATCATATTCTTTCCAAACTTGGACCTGCATATTCTGTTTTTGTATCTACATTTTACTCCATGAAAGCATCATTGAATGCAGCTAGCTATCAAGAGCCTAGTCTTGAATCCTTTTGTGATTCCTTGATTAGGGAACAAGATAAACTCATTCATCTTGGAATAATCAACAATGCAGATACATCTGGGAAAGCCTGATTGTCCCAACAGAAAGAAAAGTCCAAGCCTCCCAAGAAACAAAATTTTCGCAATAATAAGTCAAACAAGGGTCCAAAACCCTCTCAGTCAACTCCTTCTTTAAAAAATGACAAAGGATCCAAGCCAAAAGGAAAGAAGACTGAGCGTCATTGCAACTATTGCGGGAAAGATAATCATGATGAATCTAAGTGTTTCAAGAAGATGGCAGCCTTGGAAGCAGCAATGAAGAAGCACCACATTAGCCTAGATTCGCCTTCAGAATCTACCTCTCATGGACATGCACTTTGTGCTTTTGGTTATTCTTATAATGCATCTTCTTCTTCTACTTCAAATGAATGGCTCATTGATTCTGGAGCATCTTATCATATGGCTAAGGATCAAGCCATTTTTTCTACTATGCATGAATGTAACACCAAACAAATATTTGTTGGTGATGATAGATCTCTAAGTGTTGTAGGAGCTGGAACAGTTCCAGTAGATAATGGTCATTTTAGTGATGTACTATGTGTTCCAAGAATTTCCTGCAATTTGTTATTAGTCTATCAGATCACTCATTCTGGTGAAGTAAAACTGTGACCTTTACACCTCACCAAGTTGTAATCAAGGATTTTAAAGATCCTCAACAGGTCCTAGCTACCGGAATTGTTGATGATATTATCAGGTTGTACAAGTTTAACAACTTTGGGTCATCACCTTTCCCTTCAGTTTTTGTTGCTCATAGTGATAACTTGAACAAACTTTGGCATGAGCGATTTGGTCACTTAAATTATCGCTCATTGCAACAACTATGTAAAGAAAATATGGTGACAGGTCTTCTGATGGTATCTTGCAGAGATGGTGTTTGTTCTGGTTGTGTACTCGGAAAACATCATCGGGACAGTTTTGACAAACGTGCCTCTTGGCACGCTTCGGTTCCCTTGGAGCTTGTGCATAGTGACTTGTGTGGTCCTCTTCCATCTGCTTCTTTTTCTGGTTTCAAATATTTCTTAACTTTCATTGATGATTACACTAGACGCACTTGGGTTTATTTCCTAAAACTTAAGAGCGAAGTATTTAACATGTTCTTGGCCTACAAGGCCCTTGTTGAAAAACAATCTGGTCATCAAATTATTAAGTTAAGATCTGACAATGGAGGAGAATATGTTAACAAACAGTTCACTACTTTCTGCACTGAACAAGGCATCCAACAACAGCACACTGTTCCATATACACCACAACAAAATGGTGTAGCTGAGCGGAAGAACCGCACTTTTAAAAGAAATGGCTAATTGTATGATCCAATCTAAGGGACTAAGTCTTCAATTTTGGGCTGAAGCCATTAATTGTGCAAATTACATAGTTAATCGCACCCCCACAAAAGCATTACAAGGTATAACACCAGAAGAAGCATGGAGTAAAATTAAACCTGATGTAAGTCACTTTCGTGTGTTTGGTAGTGAAGCATGGGCTCACATTCCGGATGAAAAACGGAAAGCATTGCAGCCTAAAAGTGAAAAGTGCATATTTGTTGGATATTCTGAAGATGTAAAAGGTTATAGACTTCTTCAACCACATTCTCATGCTATAATCATTAGAAGAGATGTTAAATTTGATGAAAATATCTTGGCCTGCGAGCCTAACTCGGCGATTGTGCCATCTTTTGGCCTGCGAGCCTGATTCGGCGTTTGTGCCTTCTTCTTCTTCTTCCAACTTCCTTGACAGGTTTCCAACTCCAGTTTCTGTTGATGACAGTGAGGATGAAAATCCACCTCCGCCTGCTCATGTTCCTCCAGTTGCACCAGCACAAGTGCTTCCTCGATGGGTCCGTTCAACATGTGAAGCAGCTGGTGATCTTGTCGGTGATCCTAGAGATCAATGTCGAACACGTTCTCAGTTTCAGCGAGCCTCTTCTCTTTTGGCTCAAGTTTCCGAGAATCATGATCCAGAAACTTTTGCAGAAGCTTCAGGGAATCCAGATTGGGATGCAGCCATGGATGAAGAATATCGTTCCTTAATGGCGAACGATACTTGGGATCTTGTACCTCTTCCAAAAGGAAGAAAACTTGTCAGATGTAAATGGGTCTACAGAACTAAGTATGCATCAGATGGAAGTGTTGAAAGACTTAAGGCAAGGTTAGTTGCCAAAGGTTTTTCCCAAGTTGAAGGGATTGACTACAATGAAACCTTTGCTCCCGTCGCAAAAATGAACTCCATCCGCCTTGTTCTTTCCCTTGCAGCCTCACGCAACTGGGAAGTCCATCAAATGGATGTCAAGTCTGCCTTCTTACATGGTGATTTACAGGAGGAAATTTACATGGAACAACCTCCTGGCTATGTTCAGAATAACTCTAGCCTTGTCTGCCGCCTTAAGAAATCCTTATATGGCCTTAAGCAAGCTCCTAGAGCTTGGTATGCCAAAATGGATAACTTTCTCCTTGACACCGATTTTTCTAGATGCCATTCTGACCCCAATGTCTATACCAAGAAAGTAGGAAACCATCTCATCATACTTGTTCTATATGTTGATGATCTTATTCTTACTGGTAGTGACCCTAAGCTTATAACCCATGTGAAATCCAGTCTTAAACAAAATTTTGAAATGTCATACTTAGGACATTTGCATTATTTTCTTGGTCTCCAAGTCCTGCAAACCAAAGAAGGAATCTTTCTTTCTCAGTCTAAGTATGCTTGTGACCTTCTTTGTCGCTTTCACATGGAAGATTGTACACCAGCCCCTTCTTCCTTCTAGTCTGGAGTCAAACTTTCTGCCACTTGTACTTCACGTGAAGTCGATGCCACCTTGTATCGTCAGCTTGTTGGTAGTCTCTTATACTTGACTCATTCCCGTCCTGACCTTTCCTTTGCCGTTGGTCGAGTTGCCCGTTTATATGCAGACACCTCATGAAAGTCATTGGAAAGCAGCTAAAAGAATACTTCGATATATTCGAGGTACAGTTCAGTTTGGGATTCATTACAGTACAGGGGGGAAACCTTTGTTGGTTGGTTTCACTGATTCAGATTGGGCCGGCGATCCTGATGATCGAAAGTCTACTGCAGGTTATGTTTTCAGTCTGGGATCTGGACCTATTACTTGGGCTTGTAAGAAACAACAAGCTCTTGCTCTTTCTTCAGCAGAGGCAGAATATTGAGCAACAGTTAATGCCAGTCAGGAAGCTTTATGGCTTCGACAGATCCTTTCAGAGTTTGGATTCGAGCAGCAGCAGCCTACTCCACTTTGGTGCGACAATCAAAGTGCCATCAAGCTTGCCAAAGATCCAGTTCTACATCAACGCAGCAAACACATTGAGCTACATATGCACTTCATCAGAAATCTTGTTCATGATCGGGTTCTTGAAGTGCTCTTTTGCCCTACAGATGATCAAGTTGCAGACATCTTCACCAAGTCTCTTACAGAAGCGAAGTTTTCTAAACTTCGATCTATGTTAGGAGTTCAGGAACTTGTCATTAAGGGGGGATAGGCTCTAATGCCTCCTTCCTTCTCCTAATAGTGTCATTTTTGTAAATCCTTCAATCCTATCCCAAGTTGTTCTTAAGGGGGGATGTTAGGATATTTAGACACTTGGGAGTTAGTTAAGATCAACTTGTGTAATATATCCGTTAGGGATAGTGTGTTTCTTTAGTATGCATTAGTATGCATTTGTAAATACTTAATCCGACGGTCACGATATGTTTCCGACATAGAGTGATCCGACGGCTCAACTTCTCTTAGATCAAACCTAACCTTGATCCGTGGCTTAACACCCGATTGGTCCATGATCTCTATTTAAAGAGCATGGAGGGTCATTGTTTAGTTGATCGATTATGAGGAGCTCATTTGTAACTTTCTTTCTTTGCATAATAAATTGTCCCGTAGAAGCTATTTGGCCGGGGCCATGGAGTGTTTCCCTCAAGAGGGTTTAAATCACGTCAAAACATCGGTGTGTTGATCTGTGATCTGTTTGTGTGAAGTGGTTGCTCTTGGTGTTCGGTCCTTTGGTAGTACCCTGTGTACCCGAACAGAAACTGAGATAGTTTCTGCTCTGACTTTTGGGGTGGTTTGGCACCAAAATCAAGGAGGAGAATACAGCTCAGAATCCTAGCAATCATCTGCACAGAAATCGAGAAGATTCTGCAAGGCAGTCTGGTGTGCAGTTATTGTAGAGATAAGTTGTATTTGCTTTTATATTGCTGTTAAATTATCATGCTGAAGAAATAATAAATACCTCTCTCTCTCAACTGGTTTTCCCCGTGGGGGTTTTTCCAGGGCTCGATTTGGCCAAAAATCCTTGTGTCAAATTTATGTGTGAATGTTTGTGAATTAATTTGCAGCCTGTAAATTGCCTTTTAATTGTGTGTTTACTGTCAAGTCTATTGCATTAAGTAACCTACAGCCAATGCAAAACAGGCTGTAGGTGAAAACCACCTTAAACTGACATAAACCAGCAGGCAGTTTGAAAGGCAGAATTTCTACAATCTGAATATGACAATTGCTCCTCATGATTTTTCATTATTTTAAAGCTTAGGCTGTTTCCATCTTTGTTGTATTGCTTGGTAAGAATAATTCATTACCCCCATTGAATTTCTTGCATAACACTAGCACCGGTCTCCTCAACACCTGGGCATTTTTTGAAGAGTTCGATGGTAACTAGCACTTGATCCTTGGACGCTTGTCTTGGCAATTGAACTTTGTTTGTTTTGGAGTATGAAATATCCCACACGCAAGGAGAAGCACAACTAA
Organism: Larix kaempferi; assembly: GCA_027924585.1. Lineage (NCBI taxonomy): Eukaryota > Viridiplantae > Streptophyta > Pinopsida > Pinales > Pinaceae > Larix > Larix kaempferi. The sequence goes on along the minus strand of BSBM01000579.1, from coordinate 1,711,226 downwards.
AATATAGAGTATATTGCCAATTATTTCAAAGCTTTAACGACGTGGCGTGGACCATGAAGATCTGTTCTCTCATGCATAAACATGTTTGACACTTCAACATAGTTGATTATGGTAGTGGATTCCAACTTAAGCAAAACCTTTTTGCAAAACATGACAAAGCATGGAGTTTGAATTTTGAGTGGAAAATTGGGTGCGACGTGGCTTTGATACAAAACATCTCCCTTTTTTTTAAATTTGTAAAGCTTTTGAACCATAAGGCTAAGAGTATTTCAACGTCAAATCCATAAAGGATATATTTTAAAATTTATATTAAGAAAAAGGCATATAAATAAAATAATACATTTACCCTTTTTTTAATATAAAATTCTAAATTTAACACCTTTTGGAAATTATGCTTGATCTTAAGCATTAAAGGTTTTTCTAAAATATAAACATGACAAAAACTTGACCACCAGTGATATCTTGCCTGGATAAGTAGCTAAGGTAACTTGGCATTTTGAACATAATTATGGAGGCTAAAGAATTGAGGATAAAGTAAATGCAGGACTTAACCAAATCAAGGGTTTAAGGTCTTAGAAATTATCTAGGATGACACAAAAACTCAGGGAATTGGCGAAAGATTAGTAGATTTTCAACAAAATGTAAGTGGATATTCTGGTGACAACAGAAGGCAAGAGTCAGTCCCTCCCCTCTGCCGTGCAGATCCGCACAAACGAAATTAAGGCAAGTTGTGATAGTATCCGGGAAAGGATGGGAGTATTTCTTGAAGCAGGAACCATCCAGAATCCTTTCTCAAACGAGGTAGATGCCAAAGAGAATTGGTTTGTGATTAGGAATGAAGCATGCGAGCCTTTAGAAGTCCTTGAAAAATTAAGTTGGCTCTCCGTAGATCAGGTGAACTGCCCCCCTCTTTCTTTTGATCGCTTCCTCAGCCCTGCGCATCAAGGAAAAGGTTCATCAGAGCATTTTGGAAATTGGGGCTCGCTCAACAGAGATAGTCTTTTCGGAGCTGCAGAAGAAAAAGTGGACATGGCCTCTTGGAGGGAGATATTTGCTAACTTTAGAGGGAACTTGGAGGACTACAAAAATATGCTTAGATTTGTCCACGAGTCAACAATAAGGGTCCTGCAATTTGTCTCTTCCCTGACAAAGGTGGTGCACCACAACACAAATCGCTTGGCCTGCATGGAGTCGCACATTGAGGATTTAGATGGCAATATGAGGGAACTGATGGCATCAATGGAAGAAGTAAGAAAAGAACTTAGTCATCTAGTTAAAATGAATCATTGCAGTCACTGTCAGGAATCTCCCTACAATGAAGTTCATCTTATGGAAGAAACCTCTGTTGAGCAACCAATTTATGGAATTTCAGGCAAGATGGAACACACAGATGGTTAAATACTTTAATTTTCTGAATGCTTTTTTGCATATTTCTCTGTAATCACTTCATCAAGGTCTATAGCACCCATGCCTTTAAACGGTAGCATTTTGAAAAACTACTATGGTAGAATCCCTGTAAAGAATGGCCGTGCTTAGCCTTTTTTCTAATACAAATATATATTTTTTTGTTTAAAAAAATGATGATCACATGGTGTATATATATACATGTCAAGTTGTTATATCATATGTTATGTTTTAAAATTTATAACAAAGAATGTCATTTTAAAATTTTAAAAAATGAATGTTTTAATACCTATGAGATGTTTACTTCCATATTTTAATCGTACTAGATTTTTAGTTACATATTTTTTCCATACTGAATTGTATTTGTATTAGAATCTTGGTACTAAAGTTTCAAACATAGTTTGATGTCTAGTTTGGTTTACAACAAAGATTGAATGCTTAGCATCCCAAAATCATATGGCATAAGTGTCGGCCATAAAAAATCAAAGATTCAACCTTAGTTTGAAGTTTATTTTGGTTTACAACAAAATTTGAATGCTTAGCATCCCAAAATCCTATGGCATGAATATCAACCCCCAAAAATCAACTGTTTCAACCTTAGTTTGAAGTCTAGTTTGGTTTACATTTATTGACCGACTTGTTTGTCTTTTGATATTATGGACTAAAGCCGTTGGCTGATGCCTGCATAGATAAACGGAGCTAGTCTTCTATTTGATTGCAATTTTGTTAAGAACCCAACGCTAGTATTACTAGAAGGGATGCATTCCTCATCTCCATTAAAATGTACATTAAATGAAGACATTATATATATATATATATATATATTGAGGAAATAATTTGCGGAATCTCGCATGCTTCCTCGAGTGATCGGATGGCATGCAGATTAACTGTCGACCACAAGATTGGTTGGTGACCCAAGCGGACTCAACGGGAATGGATCCCGCGACGTGCTGCGTTTGCTCCCAGAGACTTTCGACTAGTTGAGCTATCCACTATGGGCTATTACAAGAATATATATATAGATATATATCCTAGGGCAAATCTTTGGACACTTCTCCTAATTTCAAGAATGGTACCTATTATGATGATACCAGCACTAGCGTACCTGCAGAGGTGCCCCAGGGAGAGGGTGTCTTATTTTTGACCAGGAGGGGTGTTTAGCCAGCTTATTCTGAGGTGGGGTTATGGCCAGACCCTCTGGTTTCTCCTCTGGAAGTACTATGGCTTAATGGCATCGTTGACTGCCTCATAAATGGGTTTGAAACCCTGAGGTTGGTGTTCGGGGCTTCCAAGGGTGGGTCACATGATCTCGACCTTGTTTTATCACTCCAGCGGTAGGTTCTTCAACACTGAGGCATTTGCTTAACCTTCAGAGCACCTCCAACACCCTCCTGGCCCTCCAGTTCACCAGCGCCCTCTCTGTGGGCCCTCCTTCAGAGGACGACGTCATCTTCCTGGGCAGACTGTAATGCTTGATAAGGGGGGGGCGTTGAGGGTTGTTCATCACTGTTGGGGTTAGTTGGGGCATGACGACCCCCCCCTACATAGTCTGGCCTTCAGTTTGGTCAAATATGGCCTTGTTTAGCCATTTTGCTCATATTTGGGTCAAATCTGGGAAAACATCCCAATTTACCCACTCTTATCATTATTTTATATTATTTTTGTTCTAATTTTAAGTTGACAGTTTTAATATTAAATTGACTTTATTTTATGTAAAAGTGAGTGTGAGATGGTATAAATTCAATCTCCTCACTTCATTTTTAGACATCTACTTTATGGGATTACACTTTTATTTCTGATTTTTGCCCTAACTAGGGCTTTTTGAGTGATGTGCACCTCTTGAGGATGATCATGCTTGCTAATTTGGGGACAAATCTTTGAAGGCTTTGCTCTTGTTTATTTTCTAAAGTGATGCTAAGAGTTGTTTGCTTGACACATGCACAAGAAGGTATCTAAGTCTTTCTCTTGATGTTTTTTTGTTAAATGTTGGATGTATGCTTGTTTAAAGGTTGAATGGTAGCCATTGGAGTTGCATTTTGCCCTAGAATAAGTCATTTTCTAACCTTTAGTTACACTAGCATTGTCAACTTGAGTTTTAGGTCTCCAAAGTTTGTCTTAGCTAAGGTATCATCAACCAACTCTTGAAGTTGTTGAAGAAGCCCTAGCTTTCCAAACTTGGCAAGCACCATCTCAAGAGGAGGGCCACCCTCTTTGATGCTCTAGGGTTAGGTGAATTTCATTAATGAAACCCTAAGTTGTTCATCTACTCTTTTAAAACTAATTTTCTGAGTTTGTATTTTTGTAAATATTATTGTTAGGTTAAACTTGCATTTTCATGGTAGAATTAGGGTTATAATTAGGTCTGCAATTTTATAACAGAAACTCTAAAATTTATTATTTTTTTTGTTGTTGCATTTTTGGCCTCCTTGAAATTTCGGCCCTTCCTCCTATAATTTCGGCCTCTGCCCTATTTGTCCCTAAAAACCCTAGGGCAAAATTTTAGGAGCCCTAAAAATCCCAAAATTATAAAAAACTCCCTAAAAAACCCTAATTTCTGAGTTATGTACATGTTGTAATTATTAATTTTTAGCTTAGTTTTTCATGTTTAAGATTTATTTTGAATTATTTAAATTTTATTAAATTCTGTTTAAACCCTAATTTCTGCATAAAACCCTAGACTGCACTCCCTAAAACCCTCCACGACTTGCCTTCAACTTCCTCCCTTGCCTTCGCTCTCCCACTCCTAGATTCACCTCACCTCCCTCCTCCATCCTACACCGTCAGCCTCCCCTTTTCATCTCCTCGCTGCCCCCTTTTCTGGCCTTGAACCTGCTGCCCGTGGCCCCTCTGCTGCTGCTCCTCTGCTCCTCCCACAGTCCGCAGCCCCTATCCATTCTTCTTCCTTTCCATCACTCCTCCGCTTATTCCTCTCCTCTCTCCCACCTTTTTTTTCGCTGCCGTACCTTCCCCCTTTGCTTGCTTATCCGAGCCCTTCACTCTTAGCTAACACAGGCCTGCAATAAATTGCAGGCCCTGTGTCTCTTCTCTGCTGCCCTAATACACAGTAAACAGAACCTAATACACAGTAAACAGAAAATCAATAAGTTAGTAATTTATAATTCATTTTTCCTTGAAGTAAAATCTGGTCTCCTTTGTTGGTATTGTTTGGCAAATTAAACACTTTACTATCAACATTTAGAGATCTGATTTTTGCACGTATAGTTAGATTAATATATAGGCATTTTCAGATTCCTGATTTGGTGATTATATTATAGTTGCTATCTTTAGAATCGATTTTGGTGGTAAATGGTGGTAAATTTGGATATCCATTGGGGAGATGGACTTGTGGTTTGAATTTGGAGTGAATTGGAGAAGTTGATATTTTTGACAAAATTCTAGTTTTAGAAGTTTTATTTTTTTAGAAATTTCTATTTTAGAAGGTAGTCGGAACAACATAACAATTCTATTTTCGAGGACTTTGTTTGGAGATTAACTAGCCCATGGTTCAAATTTAAGTTAAATCCATGACCGAGACTTTTGGGCCTATTTTTGGGCAGTCTATTTTCAGCAGCTGGATGATATTTTGGGCAAGGTGATTATCTTTTTGAGTACCCAGTATTGCATAGAGTATAAGTGCAAAATTTCAGGGCATTCTGAGCACTTTTATTTTTTAGGGTTTGGTTATATTTTCAAAATATTCATATCTGGTTTTATCAACTTGTTGAGCTGTCATGTTTAGCTTGCATTATAGGTTTCAAGTGGCATATTGTTTTTGTTAATCTTTTTTGTCAGTAACATACTTAGTATGTGCTTTTTGCAGGGAAGACGCAACTTATCAATCATTTCTTGATAAACAAGAGATGGTACATAGTAGACTTGCCTGGCTACGGGTATGCTTTCTAACCTAATTAGTGGTGATTTATTAGCATTCTCCTGGTAAAAGCATGCTTATTTTGTTTCTTGTGTAGGGCATGTTTTTCAGTGTGCTTCAAAATAGAATAAACTTTTGGTGCAATGAAAATTTACTTAAATTGCTTTGCATTTTATCTAATTATTTTAAGATATCTTTAAAGTATGCAGTGTAAACATATTGAATCATCTTGCTCTAGAAAACTGAACTGTTATGATCCTACTTAGATGCTAATAAGGCAAAGTGTGCTGATGCCTTTTCTTACATGGATTTTGGGATTTTGGCAACCAACCAAACAACAACTTGCTTTCCTTCTAATCTGAGAAAACAGCAGACATGTTCTTGTGGACACACAATTACACACATCTTATACCACCACAGGTTTGCTCTTTCACATTTAAATTTATGTCGTTATGTCAGAAGATACTAGTTATGAATTTCCATGTTTTCACTGACAGTAAGCTACAATCCAAATGAATATAAGAATGATGATTCTTTAAGTCATAGAGATGGTTGGAGTACATCTTGATGGGAGCTGAGAATGTTCAGTTGTATAGTTCCCCTATCTCTGCACTTTGAGATCTTTCTCCAACTATAGTTTCAATGGGGATTAGGATTTGATGTAGAGCCTCAAATGGGAAAGTAGGGGGGCTTCTAGTGGAAACAATGTAAATGTAACTAATAAAAGGGCTTCTAGGGCAGCTATAACAGATATTTATGGTATACAACTTCAGGAAGAACATACAAGTGGAGGATGCAGTCGCAAATTTTCTATATCAATAATGTTGCTTTTGGTGTCATACTTCATCTTAATTGTGAGATGTTTGGGAAGTAAATGCAATGGGTTACAGTACTTGATAGTGGTGGCTAAGATGGACAAGATGATGAAAGATTACAAGTTCACTTGGGTAAGGAGAGGGTGCAGAATTGTGATGAAGAGTTAGTATCTGTCTGCATCCATTGTTCTGCAACAGGGCCTGAAATCATTTGACTTTGCAAGGACACGACATACATCTTTGTCATTTAAGGTTTTGGAGGATTTCATAAGAGAGGTTGGATCCTCCATTGTGATACAAGCTCATTGTTGGACTCTGCTCTTGTTTGCCACTCTGCTGGCTTATTGATTTAGAGTAGATACATCTACATGTTTTGGACCCCCTTTTGTATGCTGAAAGAGGCATGCAAGATCTCATGGATCCCATTCCTTTTATAGTTGTTAGTGGGGCATTAACTCCTAGGACTAATATGAATTAATGGTCCTATTACTATATCTAAGTAGCTAATGTAAATTAAAACTTTACATAAAAGGGGCTCATCACCTAATTTCTCTTTAAACATGTTGGATGCATAATCCTATGGGATTATTGTTGTCCACAATGTAACATAGAAATAGAATAAGAAGTGAAGAGCCGGATGGCATACCAACAGTCGCCTATGGATCTGAAACAAACCATCACTCTCCTTGTATATATAGTTATACACGTATTCTGTTAATGAAATGCCTAACTGTGGAGTTATTCCTCCCTGACGGTGGTATCAGAGCCTGACAGTTTTAACTTGAAATTTTTAGGTCTGCCTTTCCTCAGCTTGGTCTCTGCATTTCCTCATTTCTGGCATATTCTTGCCCCTCAGACCTAGAAGCTCAGGACTGCGTGATTCTTTTTTGCCAGAACCTGTAAACCCTAATTTCTGTCTACTGTTATCTCTCAGATTCCTCTCAACGTTTGGTTTTGTTGCCTCCATTGCATCCTCTAAGTGTTTCTCCTTTCCCACGCAGCTCACACGGCCTCCTTTTGCTGCAATTTCTCCTCCAACTCGAATCCATCCTTAAATCTAATCCATGTAGCGCACCCTCGTACCTTCATCCACTTGCAATCTGAGAAGCACAACACGGTGAGAATAGGCGGCTGTTAGACATTGTCTATTTCACACATAGCTGGTATACAATTAGGGCAGAGAATGTAATCAAATATAATGGTTTCTGGAAGCCATCTCTGTCTCCCTTAAATTCTTTGTGGTTTTAGCATTGTGGATGGTATTGCTTTCGTCATGTGAATCTAGCAGTTTCTTCGACAGTCTTATTTATGCACAACCTAGCGGTCAATAGATAGGCAAAAAAATTGATCGCTAACTTGGCACTGTTGTCCGCCGAGATGCATACCAGCAGCAAAAATCTTTCGAAAGCTGTCTCTTCACTGGAAGTGGGGAGAAGTGTGGCCTTGGGGGCAAGCAATGAGCTAGGTACTGTCACCTAAATCCCAACTCCTCCGTTTAGGCTAACTTCTAACGAAGCCAAGGGGGGTAGTCCCTACAAAGAGTTTCACTAAGGCTCTTATGTTTTGTAATGTTCTTTGATGAAGTGATGCGGATGGGTGTTGTTTAGGAGTTTTTATGATGAGACCAAATTATAAATGAGATAAACAAGATAAGAAGCAATCCACGTTGCTAAACAAGATATCGAAAATGACAGTACTTTTCAAGACTTGAAGTTTGAATAATGCATCCGCAAGATAAAGTAAAACCACAAGGACAAATGGTCCTGATCAAGATATAATATTAAAATAACCAGTGCCTTATGGAGTCGAAGAATAACAAGTATGTGATGCTGAATGTGTGGGTCTTGAAAGGTAGCTGTTTGTGAGATCGTTGTGTAAATTATCTTGGTAAATTATAAGTTTTAGTGGTCTTGATTATTAGGCTAAGAACAAGGATATCAAAAGTCTGGAAATAGTATTGGTAACCTCTTAGATGATAGGTCGAAGCCACCCAGATTTCAAGAGGGTAAGTGTTCAATTGGCTTGACCACCCTCGAGTCTGACAGCGGGATTTCGGCACCACCTGTTTCAGGAAACAACCTCAGTAACTCTCGAAAGCAACGCTAGTTTGTTGGTTGGGGTAAATTTTTATTAAGTTATCACTTGTGAGATTAACAAGTCCAACACTTTTTTGAGTACTAGCCCAACCCTTTCAGGTTGGCAGAGCATACGGGTGTTGGATAACGACCAAGATAAATTAATTAATGGGGTGTGTGTTGGAATGATTTTAGAAATTGTTAAGATCATGCTTGTTCAACTCTCCGACAGAGAGCGCTCTTGCCTTAGTCTTAAGACCAAAGTTCAAGAGGCTTTATTTAATCTAAATGCCTAATGTGCAAGGGAAATGCAACAACTAAAATGCTCTCCGACAGAGAGTGCTCTTGACTTGGATTTGGCCAAGTTCAAGAGGCTTTAGTTCTTTTTAAGAATAGAAGCAGTTATAACTTGAAGAACAAATATGAAGCTTAAATAATTGAAAGTGAAAAGATGATAATAAGATGTAACAAGATGCTTGAAACAAACTGAAAATAAAACTAGTTTTCTACCAAACAATATTAATCTAAAAGTGGGATCTACCTCCGAACAAGGTTGATCACTGGAACCACTAGTCCTTGAGACTTTCCAGCTAGCTGAAACTTCGACAATGAGGCTAATGGGGAACGAGAAGCTACCACAGAGCTATGTGGCCTTTGGGATGCAATCCCAAAGTTTGCTTACTCTAGTCAAGACTTGGAAATGGAGTATAATGAAATAAAAAAAGTTTAATCTAAAGCATGAAACAAGAGAGATCTAAACTAGCAAAGCACAACACTCTTCCCCAAATGGGGAAGAAAAACCCAAAAGTGGAGGACTCCTTCACTTAGCCTTTTATTTAAACTTTTACAAATGCCTTTGGAAAAATCCTTGAAAAGGTCGTTTAAGTGAAAATGAAACTTGGAAAATCAAACTAGCTCTTAAGAGCCATTACAAAGGATAGTGAATGGTATATTCGTGTATTGAATCCTCCTTGTATTTTATTGAAGTTCTTGTTACTTTGGGATTGGATCCCTTCACTTCGACTTTTTCAAACTCCTTTCACTTTCAAACACCTACAACAAAGATCAAACTCAAGGCACCCTCTAGCATTAATGAAACAAAAATATGAGATTTGCACTAAGCATGAACTAATAAAAATGGATGAAAGACAATGCAAATCTAACTTTCAATGAGATCTAGGATGCAAATATTAACAATAACATGAGTGCAAATCCTACTATGAAGTGCAACTAGCTAACAAAACAAGGAAAAGCTAGATCCAACGATGCCTAACTATCAATCTTCCAAAGCATAAAACTACTACAAACTAACCAAACCTTAAAGTCTCCATTCGTTTTTGTACTTTTATGTGATTTTTAGGGTAATTTTAAAGATGGACGAGAGGAGCTAAGAGAGGAAAGACGAGAGGATGGAGGAAAGAAAGATGATGGGGAATGAAAGGAAAGAATGGAGGAGAAATGGTAAGGAGAGGAGGGATGGACAAGAGCAAAAGAGGAGAATGAAAACAAAGGAAAACAAATGGAGAAATGGCAAGGAGAGAAAGCAAAGATGAGAGCAAAGAGAGATGGCAAAAATGAGAGCAAAGATAGATCTAGGGTGAGAGGAAAAGGGATAGCATATCAAGGTAAAGGAATTTCAAGGAGAAAGTGGAAGGTTTGAAGAAGTAAACCCTTAGGAACCAAGGTAACCAAGTAGAAAATTGTTGAATGTTGATGGGAAGAGCTAGATCCTCTTGTTTCTTAAATTCATAAAGCTTGAAAACTTCTTAGCCTTATGCGGAGTGAAGATGTACCTGCAAAAACCTTAAGCTCTAGACAATATACGTAAAACAAGAATACTTAAGCGAAAAGAAATAGATATATTGTTTACTTGTGCTAGATTGTTAGCCCTCTTGAAACAAGATCTACAACTTAATAATCCTAAGTACAAAAGCAATACAATATCACCTCGTTTATAAGGTGAAGCAATGGCCACCAAGAGCCTCCACGATTTGACCTCCAAAGTCTCAACTTTATTAATAATCAAAATAGCTTACAAAATCTCCAGAGTTTCTTTGCTCAAAATTCCATGAGGAATGAGGAAAAAGAGCCTCATTATATAGCAAAACACAAGAGCTAGCCTACCCTAATTCGAATTGGCTTGAATGGAGCCAATAACACCTAACACTAAATCGAATTCCTAATCAAATCTCAATCATAATCCAATCAACACATAGCTTGGAGTTCTCCCACCCTACAACTCGAGTTTGGAGTCTATGTGGATGGGGAGGTGGCCTCCACCTTGGCAAGGTGCCCCATCCCAATCTTGGAAGTATCACCCTCCACTTATCAATTGCCAAGTGTGAAACTCGAACTCCATTGATGGTTGAAGTGAGCTTAGATGGATGGTGTGAATACTAGTAATGGAGCAAGCTTGGAGTGTAGTAGATGTGTTAACTTGAGTTTCAATAAGAGCCAAGCTATGATGAAGCCATAAAACAAGGGATGCGCCCACCATGGAGGAAAGATTAACTCAACCTTCCATTAATTACCTATCCACATCACTAAATCGAATTTTTGATGAAGGAGGGCGAATTCTTTTGAAGGAGATCTCTTGTGCTGACTGTATACTCAACTGAATGATGACTGAGATGACTGGAATCTTCATTAATGCCAGGTGCCATGTCAATTAGCCTTTTATTTTATTCAAATTGACTTATTTTGGAGAGATTTGGATTATCTCCAAAATATTCAATTTTATTATTTTAATTAATAATTTCTCTGTAACTGGGTTTTTTGAGAAATTATTAATTATGAGGCCTAATTGACATCCGAAACTTAGGATAAACTGGTCCGGGGATCATGAATGATTTTTGGCTTAAGGTTGCAGCCTTCAATCACTGAATTCAGATCCGGGATGACTGACATATTACAAAATGAAATTTCTCTATTTAAACTATAAAGAAATTTATTAAAAATTAAAAATAATTAAAAACCCAAATCCGATGCCTCCGGTAAATTTTTTACAAAATTTTTTCTGAGGGTCGTAGGGACCTAGGACATAACCAACACCTATTCTAATAGTGTCTAGTAGGCTTATATACATTAGTTGGACTCTAATAACCCCCCATGGCTAAAATTTTTAAAATCGGGTATTCCAGCTTTGGAGGAAGCGGGAGAAAACCTCATCGATTATAGCTCGGCTATAGGCAAAGTATAATTGACAAGGGAAAAAACTCCCTGGAATACCTTAGTTGCTTAATCAAGTCATGGGGAACTGAGACGCTCAGAATCCTACTAGCACACTTTATTACAAACCCCATGGGGCCATGGTCATGTTGACTGAAAAACAAAATTGACTAGCCAAAATTGGCTAGGCACAAATGCTGGATCATCTGATACACTGGAGTACAAACATTCATCATGTTTGTAAATGGCGGCTCTTCAGATAATCCAACTATGGTACAAAAAGTTGGTAACAGGCACAACTATGGACCTCCTTCCCAAAATGTCACTACCAGAAGGATTCCTCCTCTAGGTATCCTAGGTCCAATAGTTAACGAACCTAAACTAACCAAGGGAGAGATCCCACCCAAGCTTTTCCTAAGGCTAACTAAGGAGATCTAACTAACCCCAAATACCGGCCTAGCTCTATTTTTATGGAAAAGTGTCTAAGGATATTTGATTAAAATACAAGACACACTTTAATTTAGGATTTCAATGATGTACAAAATATAACCATGAGCAATAGATACATGATAACACAAATAAAATAAAAGCATTTACATTAACAATTAGCCATTGACATCTTGAATAACCCCCAATCCCAAAATAGTTACAAGGACTGCCAAGCTACTGTAGCCCTCGATCTACCCGCGAGGTCCAACAATGATGTTCGACCCAATCTTTCAGAGCACTAACCAAAGAGGACCTGCTGTACCCTTGGCCACACCATCCGACCTCTTAGATATGTGAAAAGTAATCTTCCCGAATGATGTGTTCAGTGCACTATAGTAATATGACGACCGATAGGATAGTTTTAGGATCTCTAGAGGGGTCCCCAATATATTCAAGGTATGTGGGGTGGGTTGATGTTTCTCCATGGTTATAGCATCGAGGAACATTCTGCAGACATTCTCCCAGAAAGGTCATGAGAAGTGACCAATGGTTGGTAGAGGATGGCCCTTGGCGTAGCCTTGATTATTCATGAGAAGTGACTAACAGTAAACAAGGCTCGAGATGCTTACTTTGAGAAAGAGTGCTCTGAGAAGGAAGCTTGAGGTCACATTGCATTCTTCGAGGAGTACTTCGAGAAGAGTGATATATTCTATATTAGAGTGAGTTGACTTGTTTATTTTGATAGGGGATTATATCCCCTTGTGAAATATACAAGTCTAATCTAATGCTGAATTTGACATAGGCTCTAAGAAGTGTCCGTGACTTGTTAGAGTGGGGTCAAATCAACATTAGAGCTCTATGGGTGAGTTTGATCTGCATGTGAGGAGATGTACATCAACAAGGATAGCTTTTCTATGATGAAGAAATAACCAAGAAGTCAAGTCAACCATTGAAGAAGTCCCAGACAACATTGAAGAAGTCCTAGAAGAAAGATTGAAGACAAATAGCAAGTCGACCCTGAAGATAAATAAAAGATGAAGATCAAAATTGGCAAGTCAGCCTCAACAAGAAGACAAGTAGACCCCATTGAGGAAAAAATCAAGTGGATTGAAGAATATAAATAAAGTGCTCTCACATTTCATTTTCATGATCATCACAACAACTCTCTCTTCTCTCTCCACTTGTGTGCACCTCCAAGGAAGGCCTAGCAAAGGCAAGAAGAAATATTTTGGGTTCTCTTACTCTCTCTAAAAGCTCGCTACCCTTGTTAGGGTTTCTTGTGAAGGAGGGCGAACCTCTAATGTGCTAGGGTTCATCTTCATGAATGGTATTGTACTTGAATTGGATTAATTTCTTCTAAGAAAAGTTGGCCGAGTTTTCTCCTTGTTGGGTTTCCTAGGATAAAATTTTGTGTCTCTTGTACATGGTTATCTTTTAGTGATCCTTGTTTTATTTTTGCTGCAAATGAATGGTGATATTTCTTTCAAGTGTAATTGTGGAATGAAATAAATTATGAAATGAATGCTTGAAAGATTTTAAAATTGTACCGCGGAGTTAAAAATTCAACATGTGTAAGAGTAGTACTGAAAGAAGCCATTGCCAATGATTGTTGATGTGCTTAATTAATCAACAGTAATATTGTATCTTATCGAAGTAAGACAATAGCAAGAGTGTTGCATCTAAACCACTACTTTAATCATGAACCCGAGGATCCGTACAAACTTATGAGGGACCTGCACATTATATGCAACTACAAGGGAACTAACTATGGTTGGTCGTGTGTAAATCTAGCTTTAATCAGAAAGGGAATTGGTTTTTTAATTAAGGGTTGGGAGGGTATGAGATCTAACTTCCTCGCTTGTCACTTTATTCCTGAACTAGCAATTATCAGAGACAAGCATTTTAAGATTACCTAGTTTATAACTGTTAGTGAAATCCTTTTTAACACTCTGCCTTCAGGTTGCAAAAGTTAGGCATTCAGTCACTTTCGATGCTTCATACAAGTGTTCATAACAACTAGAGGATTATGGCCATTACCAAATATAGGAAACAAGATCTTATGTGAAAGGAAATAATATCAGATGTGCAAATGCATGAAATAAACATTGATTAAATTCTTCATAAACAATTTGGAAATGCGTTTTACTCTAATAACTCAGAACTGCTACAATATGCTGAAAAACTACAATGTGTAAATAATACTCTGTTCTATTGAAACGTATGTAAATGCAGAAAACTAACTTAACAAATTAGTCCATGTACTTTTCCTTGGATGGGCCTTGATGCAAGGAAAGTCAGGAACGTTGAGAAACTCAAGTAGATAAGCGAATCAAAGTACTTTCCATTAGAAATATGAAGAATTGTAACAATAAACGGTCTATGCCTTTTGTCTCAATAAGATGTGATTACAGAGAATAATAATGTCATTATAAAGAATGGGCGTTTCCTTTTCTAGTCAGGCCGTATAGCTTAAATATCTATTTTCCTAATCTATGAAACAAACAAACTACTAGTTCTTCTTTCTGTGGATGCGCCATGGCTGAGTGAAGTGCGCCATGCAAAACAACGTGATTAGTGGCAGCTTGCTAAGCCACACTCAGTCTTCGAGGACTAGGCCTCAATCTGATCCCTGTTGAAGATCAATTCAAGAAATTTCTGGAAGTAGAAAGATCCCACAGTCGACCACCACCCCACAAGAGATCCAAGCTCACGGTCGAACCCCATGTCGACCTTACACAAAGTCCACCTCCGCCATCTTCGACCATTGTCATGGAAGACGAAAATCTTCCGACCCCCTAGCTCCCATAGCACTTGCACCCCATTCATCCCTTAATCTTCCAGATATAGTGCAAACAATTCCTCATCCACTAAGAGCAAAAATTCAAGTTGATAATGACTTGAACCCGTTTATAGCTCATCTTTCCTCACTTTTCCCCCACTGGTGATAGTTAATCACTAAGAAACTTGTCATCGCTGATACAAATCTCTCGACCAATTCAGCTCCACCCGACGCCTCTACAATCGACCTACCATCTCAACCGAGAACCGCAGAACCCCAAGTTGTCGGATATACTCAAACCCGACTAGACATAAATCTTGATCCGACCAACAATATTTTCGCACAAGAAACTTTATCTTTCATGCCAGTCTGGTTCCGTCAGGCAGTCCCGACCCCCCTCCACCACCATCAGATGACAAAGTCCCACCTTCACCGCTGACCACTTCACTCTCGACTCCAGTCGATCCCAGTTTTCCATCCCCTACCCTTGCCGACGGTACCAATCCAAATTCAGCAGCACAACAGACCGAAGATCAAGCAGAAACAGACAAAAGAAACTGAGATAGCAGCACCAGAAGAAGCCAGTCCAACAGTACCAGAACAAGCCAACACATCACCACCAGAAGAAGCAGACACTGCAAGAACAACGCCAGAAACAGCAAGCCAAGCGCATACAACACAAGTAGCTATTGACAAGCAAGCAGATGCAGAAAAACAACCAGAAGCAACCGACCAACTAAAGGGACCAGACTAGCAGAAAGAGACTGCCGACAAAGCATAAGAGAAAAGAAAAAGAAAGCAGTAGAAAGAAAAGAAACGTCAAGAGAAAGAACGATAGAAACAGAAGCAGCAACAACATCTTCAACATATTCAACAAGAAAGTTGTCTTTCAGTGCACTTAGACCAGTTTGGGCCAATTTCCACGTATGATCCACAAGAAGCAACTCAGGAAGAGCTCGACCTACTTGCAGATGTAGTTACCAGAGAACAAAGGCATAGAAGAATTGAAATTCAAGAGCACATCCAGAAACTGCAAGAGGAACAAACAACCTTTTTGGCTAAGTGTGAGGACCTAGCACAGCAAGTCGTCCCTCTACTGTCGAGTTCGGACAAGACAAGTCCGCTCGACAAGGCATATAAAATATTCGAGAGTGTCATGTCGACTTTGAAAGATGAATTGGCCAAGAACCGACGAGATCAGGCCGCAAAAACATCAACCTTAATGGCAAGTCAATATACAACGTTCACAGCAGCTCACAGCTTACTAACACAGTATACCCATCAAGCATCCACAATAGCTGAAGTCTTGAGTAACTGGTACACTCACTATGGAACTGTATTTAAAGAAATGCAAAGGTCGCGCGAGTTACTCAGCAAACTGCATCAACAACGACAAACTGCCAACGAAACACTCACCCAAACCGTCGACGAACATATCATTCTGGAAAACAGAAAACTTGAAAAATTGGAGAAACAAGAAGAATAGTGGATGAGCCAAGCTTGCATTAGCCTCTTCAAACTTGAAAAGATCCGACCATACCTCCACAGACTGCTTTTCGCCGCCGATGACAAAATGAACCTCTTTGGCCATGACTTGATCAACTTGTAAAACAAGTCTACACAAGACAAAATAGAAAACCTATCGAGCTTAACCACGTTGACCATAGACATCCAGAACATGCTGCGCACTTGGGAGGATTTTCAACATCAACTATCTGTCTCTGCCGAGGCCAAACTTCAACGATGGCCTCGGCAGCAGTAACAACCCGATTTACTATGCTCAGTTACATTGCATCTCCTCATTTCTTCGGGATGAAGAAAGATTTTGTGGTGGGGAGATGTCGGAGGAGCCTAAGTCGGCCTGTCGATTAGGTCCTCCGCTCGACCTCTTGTAAAACATGTTGACAGTTGCGTCGACCAGTACATGTCGGGTTGGTCGGTTGAATCGACAAGTAGTTATATAACTGTCTGTAAAACATATATATATAGGTTGGTGAGCCGACTCATAGAGATATTGGATCTGTTCATATATGTACTGTTCTGCATATCTTGCTGAGTAATAAAAGGCTTATGCTTCCTCTCCATCTCTTGTCTATTGTACCTATATCTTTGTGTTGCTTGCTTATATATAATATGTATCACTGGTAACAATGTAACCCCCTCGACTACAACAAGGGCACATTGGTGGTGTGGGGCCCACATAAAGCAAGATTCTCCATGCCACATGGCATCCTACTCTCACCAATTCGAATCCAAGGTGGAGTCTAACGTTCTTGGGGGAGTTGGAAGGGCATTATACTTGGCATGATTCAATGAGGGTCGAATTTGAGTGGAAGAGTAACTCTCATGGAAGAGGAAGAGGCATCTTAGAGGTATTGTGACACTTGGGCTAGATTCCCTAGCTTCTATTTCAACAATGATGAAGATGCTATGACACTTATGACAAGGATCATACCTGATTGCTGACATCTGACCTATATGACATGTCAGGGCTAAAAATAGTCTCCAAGAGAGCGCACAAGGGAGTTATGGCAGCCAAGATTCTCCTCCATTCGAATTGATGGAAGAGGGAGGCTAGGAATTGTTGGACAAGTGGCACTCATTGGAATCTCTCCCCAACTCGAGTTGGCATGAAGCTCTTGGAGGGAATTCGAGCCATGGAGGACTTGGAAGGCTAATAAAAGACAAGAACAAAGAAGGAGAGGAGCTTTTGATCATTTCTCATTTTGCAAATTGGAGAGCATAGCTTGTCCATGCAAGTTGAATGTTTATTCTTCTTGCCTTAGTACCAATTTCGAGGGTGAAAGATTCCCATCCTAATTGGCAATTGGAGAGGCCATTCAGACTTTTCATTGGAGCTGCATGAAGTCATTTGTTACAGGTTGAAGCTACAGGGCTGCTTGTGACCATTTCTTCTTCAACTTGTTTCCACATCTCTCTCACTTTTCTCTTCATATTCTTGCTCTTGGAGGAAGGGCACACATGGTGAGATGCTGATCTCTTTGGGGAAGTCCAAGGGGCCCCATTTATTTGTAATATGATGTCTACACTCTGTATTTGATGCTTAGATGAACCTCAGATCGAAACTCCAAGTGAAACTATGTAAAAATGCCAAACTATGTATGAATGGTGCCATTTTCCCCTATATCTTCTTGTAAGAGCTTGAAGTTGTTTGGTATCGAATTGTTTCAGTCAATCTCTGTGATTTTATTGCTGTATGGAGAGCTATTAATGTACTGAAGAAGTTTCATATACATTATACAAGTCCTTGGAACATTTCTCTCAAATTTCATAGCAAGTTATAGCGTTTTTCTATCATTTCCCCCTATGTGAAGACATGTCTACAAATTTCTGATTTATGGGAGTTGCAGCAGCCTTTAGGAACTGATTAATGATGCATTTGGGTGCCCATTGAAGTCATCTAACTAATCCATGTCTCTGTACTGAAAGTTGGGAGGGTCGTACTGCATTTGGGAAGCCATTAGTGACCTCTACCCTTGGGGGTTTGAACCTCGAAATTACTAGTAAAATTTCCCAATTTCTTCTGAATTTAAATGAATGTTGCAGAAGTCTTTTGAGAGTGTCCAAGCACCCATCAGCTTCATTTTTATGTCCTAATACCCTTCAAACACCTTTAGACCCAATTCGAAAGCCTTAGGAGCCATTTGGAAGCATTTGAGTCACCAGTAGTCCAAGGTTTGAATTGACCAAAAATTGTAATTTTTCCAATTTATTAAAAGGGGACACTACACCTAACCTAATTATGTTTATAAATGAGTAGATCTTCATTCTTTGGGCATCAGTTGTGGAATTCATCTCTTGGTTATTTGTATTTAAGGTTGCCCCCTCTAAGTGGCTTGGATTTTATATGAAGTATCTGGGTACGTTGACTTCATTTTCTATTTGGATCTATTCTATTTTGCTCTTATTGTGTTGGATGCTATTGCTATTTCTGTCATTGGGCTGAGGTAACATCGAATTGTCATTACATGAATTTGGATTGGTTTGGCAATGTGGGACATAAAATGCAAAATGCATTCATCAGTGCTAGTAGCGGTTACTAATTTTGGAAAAACATCACTTCCTGAACAATTTGGTCCAGCTTAGTTATATGTTTCTTCCAAGTCAAGCTTATGGATTGCTTAAATGGTGGACAAGCTGTTGATTAACAAGGAAAAACAGTAGTCTGTTTTGTATTTCCTGTGTTCCATATCTTTATATCACACCAAGTTATTGCATGTGATGTGCTATCGAGCAAATGGGTAAATTTTATGATTTTGCCGAAGTCTAAAGAAACACCATTAATTGTCTACAGGTATGCAAATGCTCCCGACTCAGTCCGAACTGATTGGAACACATTCACAAAAGGTTACTTTTTGAACAGAGATACTATAGTTACTGTGTTACTTCTTATCGATGCCACTGTACCGCCACAGAAAATGGACCTTGATTGTGCTAATTGGCTTGGGCGAAATAATGTATGTATAATCTTATTTTGGTGTGGTTCTTTTCATTTTCTTCTTTTTCTGAAAATAGTTTTTCAATGTTTGGGCACAACGATGTATGTGAGTTAGTTTATTTGATGGGATACTTTTCTGTTCTTTGTTTCTGCCTGTAGTTTGTTGATGTTTGTTTTGGGAATGTGATTGGATTTTATTGCCTGCAGATTCCGTTGACTTTTGTGTTCACAAAATGTGACAAAAAGAAGTCAGGAAAGAGTGGTGTAAAACGACCCGAGGAAAACATCAAAGAGTTTCAAGATCTGATCTTGAAAACCTACCGTGAGCCCCCTCCCTGGATTATGACTAGCAGTGTTACCAATTTTGGAAGGGATGATCTTTTGTTACATTTGTCACAACTAAGGAATTACTGGGATAATTAAGAAAAGCATTTGTCACAACTATGGAATTACTGGGATAATTAAGAACTTTCTTCGAGTTGGATAGTCAGGAGAGCACACGTGATGTTTGTGATTATAAAAAATGTACCATAATTCTGTTATTTTGTTCTATAGAACTTGTCCTTCCCTGGGGTGATACTTGACATTTTTTCCTGAATGTTGCCTCAGGTATAATATGTTTCACAATGGAAGAAGCTCCAATGTCATTGTTTATGAAGTGTAATATTCGTTTGTACATCAAAATTATCTTGAATCCAATTCTGGCTGGATATCTTGTATCCAATTCTAACTGGGTGCTTAGAATTATCATATTTAGATTTATATTTTTTTTTAATGGGAAAGCCACATTACATAGTTGAATGTCTGGGGTTTTTAACCTGGGTTTGCCCCAGGTCAAAACCTTTCCTTGCAACTTGTGAAACTACATCATTTATGCTAGAGTAGAATTTATGTTTGAGGACTATATTGTGGTCTATATGAGCAAAAGATGACCCTCTTCACCCTAAAATGCAGAATGCATAATGTCCTACTTTCAAGACCATTTGCACCACGAGGCCGGTTCTTGATTTTTTGTGCCTGAGACAAAACAACATGCCATATCCTGTATGCCATACAGTGCCATTTTGTAGAGTTTGGGGACTGTAATTATTGGTTTTCTATATTTTAATTTGTATGCTGTAATGTGAACCACTGCACCACGGTCTTTGCACACATATCTGCACCTACCTTTGAAACTTCTCCAGAAACTTTATATTGCTTTGTTGTTTTGTGTAATGTTTACAAGAACTCATGTTAGACATGACAACTGTACTGCAGTTTATAAGAGGAGCAAAACCTACATTTTATATATATGACATGTTAGAAATGTGGAAAAGTTTAGCTTTGATCAAACTGAGTACATGATACAAAATAATATGTTTTTCCCAATGTAGACAGGAATCTGTTCTTGCCCACTGGGAGCTTGTACCCAAGTTTCCTGCATTCCAGGGAGCTTGGTGATGGGTGCAAAACGTCCCCTTTTGGAAATGAACAGCATTGGGAGTGTTGTACTGTTCCAATGTTATCGGTCAGTCCCTGGCAACTTTCCTGGAATTGAGGGGTGTCCAAACAGTCCTCAACAGGCTGCAGATTTCCCAGAGACACGTTGACAGCAAAAAGAACACATCACTACTCCTATTACATTTCTGTAACAGTGCCCGCTCATATGGGAGCAAGAGCCCATAGAGTGCCATTTTGTAGAGTTTGGGGACTGTAATTATTGGTTTTCTATATTTTAATTTGTATGCTGTAATGTGAACCACTGCACCACAGTCTTTGCACACATATCTGTACCTACCTTTGAAACTTCTCCAGAAACTTTATATTGCTTTGTTGTTTTGTGTAATGTTTACAAGAACTCATGTTAGACATGACAACTGTATTGCAGTTTATAAGAGGAGCAAAACCTACATTTTATATATATGACATGTTAGAAATGTGGAAAAGTTTAGATTTGATCAAACTGAGTACATGATACAAAATAATATGTTTTTCCCAATGTAGCACAGGAATCTGTTCTTGCCCACTGGGAGCTTGTACCCAAGTTTCCTGCATTCCAGGGAGCTTGGTGATGGGTGCAAAACGTCCCCTTTTGGAAATGAACAGCATTGGGAGTGTTGTACTGTTCCAATGTTATCGGTCAGTCCCTGGCCAGGCTTGGCAACTTTCCTGGAATTGAGGGGTGTCCAAACAGTCCTCAACAGGCTGCAGATTTCCCAGAGACACGTTGACAGCAAAAAGAACACATCACGACTCCTATTACATTTCTGTAACAGTGCCTGCTCATATCGTGGGAGCAAGAGCACATCAGTGGCGTCCACTGCATTACCATGTCCATAGATAGCTTCGGGATGGGTTAACAATGGCAGCTTTGTTGCCTTTTATCTTATGATATAATCTTAAATCATATGCACAACTCATGTACAAAGTAAAAATAATTTATAGATTCCTCCCTCAATCCACTAGAACCCTTTTCAAAGAGATTATTCTCATTGCTTTGAAGATCAAAGCATTGTTTTTAGAAACTTTATCAAATAGGTAGGCAATAGTTTGCAGGATATGATGCGATTAAAAGTGGATGTTAGTAGAGATTAGGCCTCATACAATCAGCCCCCCAGTGGGGAACATGGGTAGAAAGTGTAGGGAAAATTATTTCTCCTAGAATGCTTAGGAAAGAGGAAGTATCAACGATAAAATTATAAGAGAGTAGGCAGAGCTAGGTCTAACAAAATAGTGGCGAGGAACATTGTTGAGATGGATGTACAGTTTTTTCCCTCTTTTGTTGAGCTCTCTGAAAATCAAGACACTGTTGCATACATCAGTGAAATCTTTGTACTGTAAGAAGTGTTTAGAAAGCTTTCGGGGAAACCTTTGTTGAATATGGTTCAAACTACAAGAAGTCCAATAAGAAGTGTTTAGAAATCTTTCGGTGAAACCTTTGTAGAATATGGTTCAAACTACAAGAAGTCCAAGATGCCTTCTTAGACTTGTTTGCATGTGCAGTGACAGGTAAATTTCAACAGATTAGTCCATTTTCTAAGGATTTTATCCAACTCGGAAGTATGTTGTTAAGCATGAGGTACACTCCAAAGGGAAGGGATTCTTCAACAGTTAATTTGAAGACAAGGATGTTCTTCAAAATGTTCTTTTGGAAGGACTGCAGAATGTAGACTTTGATCTTCTCATAAAAAGTTTCAAACCATTGATAGCACTTACCTCGATCACAATACCCTATCCTTCAAATGAACTCAGAGTGCAAGAAGTTTTGACAAAGATTTACCTTCGAATAATCCTTAAATTGGTCCTTATCCTGCAAAAACAAACTAGGGGCATAGCAATGTTATGTGGGCAGATGGAATATAAGATAATAGTAAGTTGAAGGACCACATCATGTAAGAGTATTTTAATGTCAAAAACATACTAAGGGCATAACAATGCTTTGTGGGCAGATGGAATATAAGATAATAGTAAGTTGAAGGACCACATCATGTAAAAGTATTTCAATGTCTAAAACATAGATATGCATTATAAGAGAGTATTGGTTAAATGCAATAAATGTACATTGCTGGTTGAGGTTGCGTTGTTCTACGCCTGTGGATGCTAATGTAATGTGTTATTTTCAACTAGACCTCTATTTCTAAGCCAGCAACATAACTTAATTAATTGTTGTTTAATAACCCATGCCAAATATGTTTCAAACATGCCCGGAACATCATCTTTTGTTATACTTCATGTTTAAATTTGTGTATTCTTTTTTTATTAAAATGCAGAAAACAGTAAATTTATATATGAACTTAAAAATAAAAAAAATATAGCAACTTATCTTTATTTGTAGAAAATAATGCAACTCTAAATTTACAATACAATATGGTTTAATGTCCAAATTTACAATATAATATGGTTTAATGTCCAAATTAATAAGAGATATATGGATACTTTAGAAATATAGGAAAAATATGTATGTCCATTGGATGTAGCTTGGGTGGTTGGGAGGAATGAATGTTACCCTCCCCACCCAAGTTCAATTCCTTGTAAGTGACACATGGAGCCCTTAAATGGGCCTATAGGATGCTCTTGTTGATGAGCCCCCATTGTATCGAAAATTCTCGGCCACCCCATGTTTTCTTGTGGATTTTGGGGGCGGTTATCCGTGGACGTAGCGAGCAGCTATCTCTGTTGCCGTGAACCACGGAAAAAAAAATGGGAAAAATATGTATCTATAAAAGAAAATAATTTGGCAAATATAGGGCTAGAGAATGAGCAACCATTTATCCACTTGGTTTACTCTTTTTTTTGCTTTGGAAATCACCCAGGGAAACTCTCGACCTCTTCCCCTTGTTTCGAGGATGGTATCCAATGTAAAGTGGACAACATACGTGAAGTGTGTTTGATATCGTGGCAATTGAATTGGTGACTTGTACATGTTCAATTATTGGCAATGACTTGGGAGCAATGTCATCAATCGATTAAGCTAATGCTCAGGGCTAAAAAAATGTTTGGAACCATATTGTCCCACCCTAAAACACTTAAGTGAGAGTGAGATTGTGGGTACTTGCAAGTGCTAATTGACCCAGGAAGGAAAACATATCAAAAGTGGGATTTGAACTTGGGTGGGAGGATAACAACTTTTGCTCTTACTCACCAAGCTAGACCCAATTCACTTCCACTTCATTTATTATCATGAAGATGCAAAAAACTTCAAAATATATAGCTTGATCTGGAAATGGATCATTATATTATTTGTCATCTATTTAAGTACCTTTTGGATGGAAAAGTTGGAAATATTGGCTTATATCATCCATTTTATGGGTAGTTCCCACTTTAGTGAATTGGGGTCTAGAACATTCCAAAGTCTTTTTGAGGAATTAAATTGTTGTTTTTGGTGTCAAAATTTTCCATGCTTTGCTCCCAAACTTTCGAGACTATTCTACACATCTAGAATTGGGGTTTATAACATTTCGAAGTTTGTTTGAGGCATTAAATTGTTGTTTTTGGTGTTAAAAATTTCCAAGCTTAGCTCTCAACCTTTCGAGACTATTCTACACATCGAGACCTTTCCAACGGTGCAAAAATCACCTCAATTAGAGTTCGTATGTGGAAGTTATGGATCTTGCAAGCTGATTATTATGTTGACCACTAAGATATTGAGTGGATGCCACATTAGCTCACACTACTAATACATATGGAGTTAGTCAAGTGTGGACTTTCAAGAAGATTCTAGAGGGTAAAAAACCCAAACATTAATTGTGGGTTGAGGCATGCAAAAACCTTAACCCTAAACCCAACAACTATCACGAAATGTTAAACACTAGGTCGTTAGGAAAAGAAGGGGTTCCATTCTTATTGTGTTGTATATTGTTCCATAATTGAACATAGCATCTATGTGTGAGATATTGAGGTAGGATAGAGGAAGTGGAAGATCTTGTAGCAACCATACTGGGCACAATGTCAATGGCAACTACATAGCTAGTGTTCCTTTGTATTTGCATTTTATAGCTAAGAAGAAAACAATAGAGCATAGGCGTCACCTTTAAGTTGGGTTTTCCCAAGGTATATCTTGCTTTTATTGTGTGGATGGTCTATCATTTGCTTGCTTCTTTCATTTTAGTTTCAATTCCTTTCAATTTATTTTCAACCTTAAACGAGTAATATTAAATATGCAATCTACAATAAAACACTATAATAAAAGATTGTACATATTGGAAGATTTGTTGTGACAAATTGTTATTATGGAATATCCATGATAATTTACAGATCATTTGTCGAATAAAATTCATATATGTTTTAAAAAAATAGAAATCCATCTTTTGATAAATAGTTAACTTGGAAAGAAACTCAGCACATACTTACATCCTTAAGTCGAGAATATTATTTATTGATACCTTACCCATGCCATACAATATTCTATCCAAATCTTGCCTCAATAATATTCAATATAATCCAACAAACTCCACACAGAAAAGGAACATACTTGCTAGAGTTTGAATTTGAGTCATTATTACAACAATCATTATAAGTTATTGCTAGATCACAATCAAATGGAGCTGTAAAATTCATATATACATATTCACTTGACATTCTAAAGCACATTTTAAAAGAGGAAAACTACAATATAGCCTTGTGAATTTTTTTGGAACGATGATGGCTTTTCCATTGGTAGGGTTGATATCTCCCTAATTAAGATAAGCCGCTTTCCCTTTAATTAGAAATATGCTGTCACTTCCTCGTCATTCAATTATATGCGACTCTCTCAAGTGATTAATATTCAATAAATTTTGAGATCCTCGCTGTTTGAAACAACAATGCAGTTTAGAGATCCTCGCTGTTTGAAACAACAATGCAGTATTGGGGTTTGAAAAGTATTTGTAATATTAACTAACATATCTCCATAAACCGTGGCTTTGAAGTCAATCAATTTCTCCATAAACCTTGGCTTTGAAGTCAATCATTTTTGAGTCTCGGTGGTTTGAAAAAGGATTTTGTAATACTAACATATCTCCATAATTGGCTTTGAAAGATGTTTGAGTTTGACAATTTTTTTAATTAACGCGTTCTTGTAATTTCATGAGTTAATATTGGTAGTTGCATGCAACTGGTATTGGTTAAATGTTAGATGGGTATGTATACTTGTCATTTCAGTGTTGGAATTAGTATCATTGTGTGTATGATGATATTTGTGATTCAATTTCTTTTTACTAGTGATCCATAAGAAATATAGAAATTGTGATATAATTTGGGAGAGTTGTATAAGAGATTACTCACCCTGAGGACTTATTGAAGTACATGAATAGACATAATAGCAGCAATTATGGCTGCACATCTAGAGTGAGAAGTCAAGTTGTGATATGGTTACGGGCAAACATTATAGTTGATTATTGTGCATGTCACAATATAAATATTGATGTGCGCAAACTTTTAGATTTTAACTCAATCTACATACAATTAAAACTGCCATGCACAAAGAGAGGGTGACTCATGCACAAGGCCATTACTGCAAAAAAAGGTACTTGGAATTAATTGGTATGCAAAATATGGTACTTGGAATTAATTGGTATGAGTTGAAATGTTAGATGGTAAATTATGTTATTCATTAGCATCATGTTGTTTGCATTAAATAATGTATGCATTCTCATTTTGTTGAATGAGTTGATAATGCATTTGCCAAAATGGATTAATAATGCATCTGTTTATGTTTTGAATTTCAACAATTTATATATTTGTGAATGGGTGCTAAACATTTTGAATTATGTATTTATAATATTGTAGATTACGGGAGTAGGGTATCTACACTTTTATAGATTAAGTAGTCAAATCCCTATTTGAAAGGGGTCCCCTGTCCTACAAACAAGCCGGGTGTCGTACTTCATTTTTTTGTTTGGTTAGGCCGTGACCTTAAAAATAAATTATTATTACAAAATAGTGCTGATACATATTTTCTTAAAATGGGAGCCCGTCTTTTTATAGATAATATACTTGGAAATAAACTTGAGCAAGCTCACACAATTTTGTGAAGAATGTGGTTTGTTGGTACCTTACCAAAACCATACAATAATATGTTCGAAGGCTACATCAACAATATTCGATATAATCATTGGCCACATTTTACAACCCTATGATAAAGAGGAGCATGCTCGCTAGGTTTTGAACTTAGGTCATTATCACAACCATTGTTCGAAGTTGTGCTGGACCATAATACACCAAACAATGTTGCTCCATCTATTTGAGTATTCTGAGATTGTTTTGTTTTTTTGTTCATATTAAATCCTTCAATATGGTATTAGAGCCATGGAAGCTTAAAATGGGGGTGCTATGCAAGGGTCATTGATGTTGATGAAGAGGAGAATCGTTGCTCCTTGAAAAGTGCGGAAGTGTTGCCTAGTTCATGCTATTTGTATAACTACTACAACAATATGTGCAAGTTGCTTCCCCTTTTTGTATAAGATCATCATTGCATTTGTTGTTTTGAATATTTCTATTATGTCATTGGTTTGTTGATTTTGTATTTCTAATAGATAGAATCTCATGCTTTTCAAATGCTAAATGAAGTTTGATTTTTTATTTGTTGCATAGGACATACTCTAATTATTGGAGTATATGTTGTCAAATAAGTTAGGTTGAAGTTACTTGGAAAGGAGGATTCCAAGTTAGTGGATCACAACTATATTGTCCATTGGTTGAAACTTTGATTGACTTGACTAAAACTCGGACATAGATTGCCTTTGCAGGGTGTTTGGTCTCTAGATTCATGTTAGACCCTTGAGAGGCTCACTGGAAAGTAGTTAAAAGAATTCAAGATATATCATGAGCACAGGGGGAGATGCATTGTAGTACAATGCAGTGGAGGATTTTATACTAGCGAGATAACATATTCATACTTTGTAGGTTGACAACATGAAGCCTATGTTAGGGTATGCATTAAATATGGGGTCAATTACAGTTACTTGATGTACAAAGAAGGAACTTACACTTTCATTGTTTGTAGAGTATTAAGTAGCGACAACAACATGTGAGATAGCATGGTTGAGCATAATTCTACAAAATCTACATAAGCAATAGGGGAAACTCCCACAACTATTTTGTAATAATAAAGTACTACAAAAGGGAAGAAAACCAATTTTTCGTGCTAAAACAAAACATATTGAGATTCAACATCATTCATTGAACAATTGGTACACAAGACATTTCAAGATGTAGAGGATTAGATAGTAAACATATTCACCTAAACGTTGACAAAAGAAAAGTTTCACAAATTTAGATGGGAGTACTCCCCTTAAAGTATGTCTTTCTCTTTCACGTGTCTCCATCATTTATCCACACTTTGATGTTATCCTTATGTTTCTATTTAATTTGTATTTTTAAAGAATATATTCTTAGTGGTTAACAATGATTTGGTTTCATGCACTTAAATGCCATCCAACATTATTAGCAATTTTTCACAGGCAAAGTTCATGAGCAACAAAGTTTTTCATAATAGTAAATTATGAATCTTGTGCATATTGTTTTGTGAAATATATATGAAGATTTTATTTTCCCTTACTAATCAAAGAAATTTTATTGGCTATTATTACTAAGGTGGTTATGAAAGTTGAAGGAGAGGCACCACAGATTCATGACAAATAAGGTGAACTAACTCCACATAATCAAAGGCACAAAGAACTAGGGAAAGTTAGGTGTGGTGGTTCTCAAGATAACATAGTTAAGCTAGTTCACTATTGTTCTCCACTTTGGTTTTTCCATCATTAATGAAGTCAATATTCTTCAACAAAGATTGATGCACTCTACTTTGATAAGTTCTGCACATGCATGACACTTGTGGTCAATTTTGAAGTATAATTTGTCTCATGATATTGATGGCTCATAAGGATTTAGTCCATGAATTAAGGGGTGGACATATGGGTCAAGGTAAGGAGATTTTGCCATCTCTAGTTATAGGAAGGAGAACATGAGGACTACTAATAGTCATGAATAAAGTAAGATCTCATTGCCAAGCCATTGGCCTAGTTGCCATGTAATATCTTGTCCTTGGACACCTTAGACACGCAAGCATGCTAATTTGATGAGCAACCTCACCCCAAATATTTTAAAAATTGTTTTAGCTCAACTTGGTAGATTCTATCGTTGTGCTTTGACACAGAGCGGATTTGGTTTTCGATGCAGATTGTTTTTTTTGTTTATTCACAATGATGGGATTTTCCCATGAATGATCGCATGTAATACATTACACCCTTTACAGTTATTTAAGAATTGAAATTCACTTGCCATAAGATCAAACTAACTACTAAATAATTAGTCATGGTTACACTCTAAAAGCAAAGGTAAATGACATCCAAAGTAAATCTGTCCTACATGCAACCTTTCGAAACTTCCAACATATTTGTACACTAAACATAAAAATTTATGGAAGGCATGCGTTTTATAAATAAATGAGGCATTTCCAAGCAACTTATAAACTATGAAATGTTAGTTTCACAAAAGGATTTTCACTTACTAGCAATGTCTGTGCCATGGGTTACACATAATCATATGTGATATCTATAATAAAAAAAAGATAGATCATATATTATATTGGGTAGGGAATAAGAACACTAGGTTTAACATTATAAGATTTACATTAAAATTTGAAATAATAATCAATTACCTTTTTAATGGTATAATAAATATTTCTTAATAATGTTTAAGTATAATATGACCTTTCTCTTAGATGTGTTATAAATGGTGTAGTTATAAAGTAGGTAGATGAAAACTAGATATAATTTATTTACAATAATATATCATTATATAGTTGAATATATATATATATATATATATATATATATATATAAACTTTTTAGTAGATATAAATTGATTATTTTGGTTGTACATTTTTAAATGTGTACATATAGTGTAGTTATAAAATATGTAGTACATATAAATTTAGTTACAATGATATATTATTATATAGTTGAATCAATTAACTTGATATAAATAAATATTAACTCTTTAATAAATACAAAGTGGTTATTTTGGTTGTATATTCAATTGATGCTTGGGCCCATGTTTAATTGAGTTTAAGCTCCCTCTTTTTGATGTTATAATGATATATTTTTTGATTTTTTAATAAGTTTTATGGAATAATTTGGGTTTGGGTTAAAAATTTGATTTTGTCAAGGTTAAAATTTTGATTTTGTTAAAGTAAATGTGAATTATGAAAATAAATAATGTTGTAGTTAGAATTGTTTTTAATCTTTTATTTTTTATAAGTTTTATGGAATAATTAGTGTTTTGGTTACACTTGATTTTGTAATTATGGGAGACAATAATTTGGTAGTTTGAAAGAAAAGGAGGTAATTTTGAGAGTCATTAGAGAAAAAAGGACAAATATTTAAGTTGGCTTTCTTTGTGAAATGTTTTACTAATTTAAGTGGTGGCATATATATGTTATGAGCGTTTAATGTTTTTTTGGTTTAAAATAAATTTTGTTAAAAGTGAATATGGTTCAAGGAAATATTTAGAAAAGAACTATTTAAAAAAATGATGGAAAATGATTAGTGAAATATATTATATAATAAAAAAAAAACTCAAGTAAGTTTAAATCTTTTTTCAATTCTTTTTACAATAAAAATAATTTTAAATCTTCCTTCAATTCTTTTTACAATAAAAAATGCAACATTTTTACAATAAAAATAAGTTTAAATCTCCTTTCGATTCTTTTTACAATAAGAAAAAAAGAGGTTATACACATTATTTGTTTAGTTATTCTCAAAGGGTCCATAGAACATTGCATTTTTTGAGTATATACATTTGTTTTATTAAAAATGTGGATTATATAACTTTTTATTTCTTTACCTATATAAAAGGAAAAGGAAGCAATATACATGTTTGTTGTACCTTTTTGTGGTCCCTTGAACTCCGTGGCAACAATGGGAGTTTGCTTGTAATTTGTTGTAACAATGTTTGGAGCATATCATTGTTTTAATCCATTATTTTTAATTTTGATTAGAAATAAGAATTACTCTTTCAAAATCATTATGGGTGAGAAAAATTACGCTAAATGCTATGAGAAGGAAGAAGTGTTTCTTCTGAAATGTCATGAGTAGATAACTTGGAAATTACGCTAAATGCCATGAGAAGGAAGAAGTGTTTCTTCTGAAATGTCATGAGTAGATAACTTCATCACATAATTTAATGAGAAGCTTTATGAGGAGGTTGCTTCATTACACGACATTATCTCAAAACGTTGTGATGAAGTCACTTCCATTGGAGGACACTAATGTCAACCTTTGTGATTGAGTTATTTCATGGAAAGACACTAATGTAAGGTATATGGGAAAGTGCTTTTGTTGCCTCCAAAAATCCTGAAAAATAATTTCACATTGGATTTGAAATGATTTGTTTTGAATAAAATCCTGATTTCATTAATATTGGAATTTGTTAGAGGGTTTCCTCACATCAAAATGATAATTTCATAGTCTTTGTTGAGTATTAATATTGAAGAATTACCATGATGCTCTTTCTGTAATTCTACGACAACACACCTATTCAGAGTTTGCAAAACCCCAATAAAAAACTTAAAAAATAATTGAACTAAATGACATTTATTTTTTAAAACTATTGTTTCCTCTTCTCTAAGTAGTATAATAAGCCAAGTTAATAGCTATACGCTCAAGTTTAATAAGATATAACAAATTACGGTGGATGAATTAGGACACAATGAAGGAATATACTTTCACACATTGTAAGAAAATATTCATTAATGTTTCTTGTATTATTATGTGTCAACATCTCTATGCATTCAATAGTGGTTGGTCATGATCAAGTTTCTATTGACACAATGGTAGTTTTGAGAAGCACTCTAAAGGCATAAGTTCCAAATTAATTTGGCAATGACCAATGCACTAGAGGTACATTGATCAACCCAATATTGTGATCTATGAGCATGAAGGTTGTCTTGCTACTAGTTAACAAAAACAAAAGAATAGACCAACGCACATAATGACCTTGGACCAACATACATATAACAATGTATGAAATAAGGAATTGCCACACACATTAAAAAATAAAACTAAAATATGAAAAATTGCAATTCAAAGATATATCAATAAATGCAATTTTAACATTTGGGTAGTCTAACTTCGTGAATTTTTAGTATTTTGGAAATTTGAAAACTAACATTTGGAAAATGCATTTCTAGTATTTGTGAAACTTGCTAATTGTGTGAATTGTAAATTTAGATTTTTGCATTCTTGAGCAAGCACTTTGTCATTTTCACAAATGATATAAGTTTGACTTAAACATTTTTTAATATTATTATTTCAAGAGTAACACTATTGGAACTGTTACCATTCATGATGCATAAAGATTTGTACCATTGTCCGTAGGCTGGATTTAGAGTGTTTTGGCTTGGAGGTCTTGGTTGCAATTTTTGATGTATATTCCTTCATTGAGGATCTCCTTTTGAGACATTGCTATATACTTTGAGGCATGGTGGCATATTTATGCCTTTTGGAGCTCTTATTGGCATATTTTTATGCATACTTATTTATTGAGTATGATCTCACATATCCCAAGGCAAAATCACATATTTGGAGCCATCGCCACATCATGTAGAAAGATGTTGGAGAGTTGAGGTGTGCTTAGGTTTTCATGCCACCTATTTATGTGAACACTCCATCCCTTGCACACACTTTGAAGGTGCACCATCTTTGAGGCCATTTTGGAGGATAAGTTGGTTGTAAATGCTCTTAATCAAGGTCAAAGCACACTTTTGAGGAAATACCCTAGATTTAAGGGAGGTGTGTGAGATCATTTTATCATTTCAAGGAGGAATAACTACCTTCCTTGGAGAGTGCTCCTTTTGACATGTTATTTATCATTATTTTATTGGAGTTGGTTTATGATGAGCTCTCCAAGGAATAACGTGGCTTGAGGCACATGTTTTGAGGGTGTCCTCCTTTTAACGGGTGGTTGTAGCCACCATTCCCCACCTTTTTTACATATTCCAAGGGGTATTAAATGTATAACCATTTGAGTCCACTTTTGCACACATGCTAAGAAGTGGTTACATTTATTGATGAGTGCTCCACATATTTTGGCACATATTCTTAGAGCATTTCATCTTAATGCATCGTTTGGAGGACATTTAATGATCACGCGCACATGATCTAGACTTGAGGCACATGGTTTGAGGTCACCATATCATTTGAGGGTTCGTTATAAGATCAATGGAATGTTTCTAGTAGATTCACCAATGAGATCCACTTTTTGAGGAGGTTGTTGACTTGGTTTGAGTAGCATCCTAACCCTAATGAAGACACTTGGCATCATTTATGTTATTCTAGGGGAAGGTGGAACCACATCTTGAAGAGCACCCCATTGAATTGATCTTTTATTGTTATTTTAATGTAAATAATTGGAGGATGAGCCTCTTGAAGAGAACTCCAAGGGAGACAGTGTAAGAACCATAAAACTCATAAAACCTACTAAATAACAAAGAATATTAAATATGCATGCAGATCTATGAACCAATACAAGAATCTGATAACATGTAAAATGATATAAAATCCAGAAACAATCAAGAAGAACATGCATAGAAGATCTGATAAAGAAAGTGGATCTAATCAATATTAACAGAAAATATGCTGTGAAAATTAAGGAACCATACCTGGTTAGATGACCTAGCAGCCACCATTACCTTGACAGCTCCAATAGTGCAACTGAAGGTGGGGGGACGACTCTCCACCCAACCAACCCCCAACCAAAGGTTGAGGCCCCCGAGCCCCCAACAATTAACCCTATGCCAGCACTATCTTGCTTTCCTCTCCTCTAGAGCTCCTCTTCCAAGATGGCCAAAGACAAAAAGAGAGCCCTTCTCTTCACTTCTTCTCCTCCTTTTATCCCCTCCTTCTCCCAATTTCTTAATTTCTTATTTAATTTATTTCTTTATGCAAAATTTGTTTTCCATGACTTCTTTTTCATGTTTCTTTTGATTCTTTACCTTATATTATATTACATTATATTTATTATATTAAATATTCCTTATATTCGTATATGAGGGTTGTTACATACTCCCCCCCTTTAAGAAACTTCGTCTCGAAGTTATAATATTCAAGCAATAAATACAATACTTATTCAATCAATCAATCAAGTAAATACTAGAATATATAGGTATCTAGTACTATTGTGAAGTTAAGAGACTTACATGTGTGGCCACCACATAGAAGTCTCCAAACCACACTAATACAATCAAACGCCCTAAGTTACAACATGCTCTTAAGTAATTCCCTATGAGTCTAGTATGCAACCATATCAACAATCATGCATCATACATACATAAGCATTAGATAATTAATTAATAATTAATGACTGTGTGTTTGTTTACTTCCTCTTTCCTTACTCACCCTCTCCTTGAGAATCATACCATCCAATCAACCTCCCTACACCTCCCCTCCAACTCCGGATGGTCCCGCTTGCCATGGCCCAGGCCCTCTACTATAACCTGTCCCCGAATCATACAGTAGGCATCATAAGTTCCCTGGGAAGTTACCACGGCATTGCCACCTTCCCAACTTCTGGTAATAATACGACCTCATCGGATTCTAACCGGAATCAGGGCCTCATCGGTACTAGCCGGCATCTGGTTCCCGGTACCCCGATCCTGATACTCCCGGTACCCCCGATCCTGATATCAGGATCATTATACCCCAGGCATCTTGGAAGGCTAGCCTAAACATCCTCGACAGCACCCTCAAGGCACTAGCCCCATGCATCAGAAGTCCTTCTACATAAACCTCCCTCCCGGTGAGTATGTCTCCAACCGTGGACTCTGGTCACATCATAAGTTCTCCGGGAAGTATTTGTGGCACTGCCACCTTCCCAACTTCTGGTACAAAAGTCAAGCGCTACTGGCATAGAGCTAATTGTTGGGCTTGTCCCCCAACCCATAATATATTTATAGTAGCCATTCTCATTCGTGGTTATGGGCTCCCACGAAATCATAGAATACTTAGCCTCATAATGCTATTTGAGCGGATCACTTGGAACTACTGGCACTTGCCATAATGAATAATCATTAGTAACCATTTCTCAATATAATAATATCATGGATCAACCTTGAATCATGTGCTAACAAGAATGTCTAGCCACCAATTCATATTGCATTACATTGCATCATAAGCCATTGTCACGATAAGTCATGCCGATTTTAACATCTAATGCATTTAGGTGCTCTGTGCTACCATTATAACATAACTGGTCATGATACTTTCATAATTTCACTAAGCATCTCATAAACATGTCATGATAAGCTGCCATTTTTCAACATTAGTAGGGTTTGTGCACGAAGTTGAGGGACCCCTTAGGTGCAATTCTGCACCTAAATATGCATGTTTTTCACCGCTCTCTACAGCATGACATATATGACTATTATTGACGAAAGTTTAGGCATAGATAGAATTTTTTATGCATATTCCAAATATGTAATTTAAAAAAAAAATATTGATATTTTCTATTTATTTCCTAATTTTCTTGTTTCATCACTCCGTTGGTCAAAAAAATACTGTTAGTGTTTATTCCGTAACTTTTTTCATTTCACAACCATTTAAAAAAAAATTGTATGCTGCACTAGAAGACAACGACCTCTACATGCTATAAAAAATCCAAGTTGAAATAACTGCATTAAGACCTTCAAAGGCTGCACCCACATTTGACGTGTTGCTCTCGAGGTTTGATCACTTACATAATTAAAAAAAAAATTAAAAATTAAACATTTAATTTTGGAAAAATATCATTGCACTAGTGCTACGGGTTCTATACTTGTCTACCAATTTTTGTATCCCGAAACCATCATTTAGGCATTGAAAGGTTGCACCCACAAAAACATATACCTTATCATTTGCCAAAACAAAACAGTGACTATTAGAAAACATGAAATTTGACATAGTTATGTAAATTTTCAATACTTAAAACTTATATATTCGGAAACATGACTCAATTTCCTACGTTTCATATTTTTTACTCGATGCAAGATATCTTGTGTAAGAATGTCAAAAAAATCAAGTAAATTGAGGGATGCCTGATTTTTCATTTTTTATTGCATCTAATGCGCCAAAAGTGACCTTCATTAGCTTGCACATGCCCAGTACTATCAAAATGGAGTAATAACTCACATAATCCATCATCATATCAAATATGCATCTATGGGGAGCAATAAGGATTAGCATGAAATGGTATCATGTCATACCAAATATCTGATATAATCTCTTATTCTTCACTAACACATAACATAGTTGTAAAATAACAACATTAACCGCAACATGCTTTCATACCATTTATGTGCCAAGTGTCATTTATCTCTAGATGCCATGATAAAGCTATTTAAAATGCTAAATTAATGTCATCACGAATAATATCATTTTATGTTCCACATGCTATCTTTTAAAGCACCATAACGTCATGAAGTACCATCAAGAAGTATCACATGCCCCTGCTAATAACCATATGTCTTAGGTGGAATGGAGCCACATGCTAATAATCACATGTCTT
Organism: Larix kaempferi; assembly: GCA_027924585.1. Taxonomy (NCBI): domain Eukaryota; kingdom Viridiplantae; phylum Streptophyta; class Pinopsida; order Pinales; family Pinaceae; genus Larix; species Larix kaempferi. The sequence goes on along the minus strand of BSBM01000579.1, from coordinate 1,675,228 downwards.
CTTAAGTAACATAAGGATGCATGTTATTATGAACATTCATCTCATGATCATCGACTTAAAGCATATCATACATAGAACGGAATATAAATATCAACACTCCTATCACGATTAACCAACTCATTACATGGCATATATAGGTACCTTAATTTTTCTTGAACATATTGGAATGAGTACCTAAATATCACATATCCAGGTATAGAGGAGGCATTCACACACTCGACCAGTATATAGATTAAGTTCAGATTAGATTAATTTAATCAATTTTCTTCTTGTTTCTCATCAAGTGATATTGTCCATCTACTAATCATGTATTATGAGGTAATTCCTCATCTTATAAGAAAATGAGTATTTTCATACATAACCTTACTCAATTGACTTTGACTTTTAAATTGAATAATTTAAATACTGGCATTAACTCCTTACATAAGCATGAAGTTCTTTTATCATCTTCCCGGTTCCCAATAACACATAGAGAACAAGTTTTTAAACCATCAACATACCGACCTCCATTTGTTGCTTTTTTGTACTAAAGGTATCTAGTTATCTTGTATGATATATCAAGAGGATAATTGCTCATACAAACCTTATATTTCATGCATACTTTGCACATGAGTTCCTATATAGAGGCCACTACATGACAAACTATGCATAGCTAATCAACAAAGAGAACATTAAGCTTATTCATAGACAAGTCATGAAAAGGAAGGTTACACTTATCTCAAACCCACACACTCTAGAAACTAGAAGGCAATTGCTCTCTTAGATAATTTTTTAATTAGTACAAGATTTTGGCCAAACATCTTATCCAAAATAGTTCTCTCTTAGAATAAGTAATTTCTAATTCCCTACACTTATTGATTGTCATAGGTAATTCTTTGCCTTCTATTGGAATTTAGGTTGTATATCTCCTTCAATTTCCCTATTGCTAGTACCACTATGGTTGGCATTCTCCTCTCCCTTAAAAATCAAAATTCGTATCGTAAAAATACTTCTTGGGTAATTTCAACCTTTGTAATGACCTCATAGTTTTTGAATGTAAGACTAAACAATTATAAGTTATCATATGAGAAAGGTGAGCATATTATCAAGATAGAGATTTCTATTCTCTTGGTTCCTTTGAGCCAAACTACACATATATATTGTGTAATGGTTTCTCAAGGAATTTGACACCAACTTGGTACCAAATATGGCTTGTAAAGTTTCCATAATATTGAGCAGTAATCGTACACTTACTAGCATTCTCCTGTTTGACTTATGATGTTATTTAAAGAACAATGATATATTTAAGAGTGAATTATTTTTCAAGTGACTTAATGATAAATGGAGGAACACAACATTTTTTTTATTCGACTATGCTATTCCAATTACTGCCAAATGCATGCTCCACAGGAATTCAAATGCATACATTGGAAGTTTTGCATGACTATTATAATTTATGCCGAAGGAACATTTCTCAACTATGATATTCCCTATTTCCTCAGATTCCTTGTCCTTTTTAATGCTTTTATGTTGATATTGATCCCCATTCTAATATATTTAATGCTTATAAATTCAGGTCCTTTTACACTGATTCTTAAATGAAGATAATAGAAAAAAAAAAACTGAGATTGTCTGGTCCTGAATGAATATTCTTATGGAATGAAATCCTAAAATGCTTATAAATTCAGGTCCTTTTACGCTTATTCTTAAATGAAGATAATAGAAAAAAACTGAGATTATCTGTCCTAGTCAACCCTTTGATTGGATAAAAACCTAAAAGGTCAAGATTTATCAATTAGGTTCTTGTTATTATAAAATAATTTAAAAAGGTCTGTCCTGGAATATGAAAGATTGAGGGACCTGTCACCTTTCTTCTTTGCATAGAGGCTTCTATCTATGCTAATAGACGTAGATTGTTATGGCTATGGTAGGATTTAATGCTCAGCCAACTGATTGCTTTTTTTGAAATTGGATTGGTCTTTTTGTTTACACCTTCTTGTTTACAGCTTAGTGGTATTCGTTTCGTGGCTTTTGCATTAGACTTTATAGCGATGGTTTCTGATACCAAAAGGCATCATACCCCACAAGGGCATGGATTATGTGTCTAGACAGTAATCTGGTATGATTGGATTTCTAACATGAGAGCTTTGGATAGTAATGGTTATGCTAAAATCATTATGCTTTTATTTAAAATAACACAGTTGAAACAAAAAGACCCATTACTTTACATGTAAAATCAAAAGATGGGATAAATACATTAATGTTATTTGTCACGATAACCCATAAAATTGTTGAATGGTTGCTGTCATAAATTTGAGATCGAAATATAGATTTAATAGAATACGATTAATCTTTTTTTTCACAGTAAAATTTAACTTACTATTAATATACGAAATAGTAAATAGAACCAGCTGTCAGTACAAACAAGAACTCACAATCCCTGTCATAGAGAGGATCAGGGGATACCAATCAGAGTGACAGATGTGTTGTCAACTACAATAGAAAAGACCAACATAAAGAACCATATGTCCACACGACACAACCGGAAACCTTCCGGTAGAAGAAACTGTTCCAAATGTCATCATAACATATGTGTCCATACCAAAATAAATAATAGGTCTCATATACAGTCATCCAAATACATCAAAATATGAACCCAACTAAGCTATAAATACCGGATATCATCCATAAAAGTCTGATATAATGCCGCATATGTAGAGTGCATACAAAATCGTCCAACAAGTAGTTGGAATCAATACCTAAAAAGGATCTGCACATAGAACTATCAGACATATAAGTATATCAGCCGCATTAATCAGAATAGCAAAACCAAAAAAGAGCATAATATAAAGTAAAGAAACATCATGTCCAATGTAACCAATAAGTGCCATGAGTGAAAAGTATATCATCCCTCCATTCCTGCCACATGATGACCCCAATATGAGAGTTAAGAGCCCATCTAGAAAGCATATCTGCCTCCATGTTTGCCTCCCTGAATACATGATCAAAGTGTATATGTTCGAAATCACGGATAAGCACTTGGGCCGCATCCATCCAGTGTGAAAGAAGCAGTACATTGAGGGTAGTCTTGCCTCTAGCCCAATTGATGATAGATAATGAATCACCAAAAACAACAAGTGAGGAGATCTTTCTCAACCGAGCCCAGAATAATAAGAGCCAGAGGGCACATAACTCACTCCTAGTATTGGTTGCATTGCCTAGATTTAGCCAGATATGTATGGATACATGATTATGATTAGAAATGTGTATTGTAGCACCCGCACCACCCCCGCCATTCCGAGCCACCGCAGCCCCATCAAAGAAGCCACATGGATATATGAGCACAGGGGAGGCATATCGGTGTAGTAGCCTCGGACAATCCCCACCACCTACAGCTCCATGAATAGTGATAAATTCCTTGTGCGCTGCAAGTGTTCTAAAGCAAATCCCATCCCTAAAAGGAATCCTGTTTTCAAAGATATACAGGTTACGAGCCTTCCATACCTCCCAGATCATAAAGTATGGAAGTTCAGTACAACCAGCAGAAACCCGGGTCCATGCGTCCAGACTTTCACATAGTGTACGGTGGTTCCAACGAAAATGCACCCCAACATTGTAGGCAATTTGATCCCAGAGGTCCAGTATGAACTGACAGGTAGTGAAAAGGTGGTCAACAGATTCCTCCTGTGAACAACATAGGGAGCACCATCCCGGGCCACAAAACCCACGACGACAAAGGTTGTCCCAAGTTAGTATCTTGTTACACAACGCCAGCCATACAAAACATTTTATCTTGAGAGGTAAGACAAGTTTCCATATAGTTTTATCCCACCACCGAACCACAGACTGAGTGTCAGCAAAACATGCATCGTATGCCATTTTTGCTGATACCTGCCCACCAGCCACATCCCACGACCAAACTAATCTGTCCGCATCCTCAGACAATTTAATATTTGATTGATATATCGGCCTGATATACTCATCCCATTCAACCCCCAAGGAGACCGATAAGCTCAGCTGAGCGGCCGATATCCAAAGAGACCGCCCATCCACATTTCGACCAGCCGCATGAGCCAGAGTATAATAACCATTAGCCCGGAGGTGAATTCTCAATTCCAGTGATAGTGTATGCCCCTTTGATCCACCCAAGATCGGATCCATCCCCAGCTTTATGTCATGTCCATTGCCCGGCAACCAAGCAATCCAGTGTGCAATAACCCTGAATGAGCCGATCAATCCATTCCAAATATTAGAAACACCCAAAGCAGCAGGTTTTTTCAATCGCAACCAATTTGTCACAGTAATATCTTTCAGGTATTTGGCTCTAATAATCCTTCCCCACATTGAGTTTTCAAATAGTGCGCGCCAGAGGCTCTTTGCGTGCAGAGCCAAAACAAATATTTCAAGATCCTTAATATTCCACCCCCCCAAGTTCCAAGGTCGAGCCAAATCCTTCCATTTCATGAGGTGGAATTTCTCCTGACCACCTCCACCCGACCACAAGAATCTGAAACATTTCTGCCTTATTAAGCATAGAATGGTTCGAGGGATTTTACACAAAGAGAACCAATATACCCCTAAATTCTGTAATACAGCTTTCACCAAAGTCAGCCTGCCTCCCAAAGATAAATGACGAAAGCTCCATTGACCAATACGCAATTCAAATCTTCTAACAAGCCAAGACCAATCATTAATCAAGTATTTAGTTGGCTTAATAAAGAAGCCCAAATACTTCGTTCCAGCATCTAGTTCCTTGAATGTTAATGGCAGAATATTACTTATCTGCTGTTCCACATCAACCCTCAGCATATGTTTCAAGAAAAAAGATTTAATAAAACTGATAATCATACCTGTAACCAGGCAGAAAAGGTCGAGTATTTTCCTATATTGTACCCATTCATCAAGAATACCCATGCCAAAAAGCATAACATCATCCACAAACAGTGAGTGTGTAACAGATATCTCCCTAGTAATTCGAATGCCAGCAATCCTACCCTCACCACGGGCCTTGATTATTGATAGACTCAAACCTTCGATGACTAGCAGAAACAGAAGTGGTGATAGGGGACAACCCTGTCTAAGTCCTCGAGTTGCCTTAAAAAATTCAGTAGGATGACCATTTATCAGAACAACATAATTTACTGAGGATATGCATGCCATAATCCATTTCATCACCTTCCATGGTAGACCGATCTGGATGAGTATGAGTCTCAGGAAATTCCAGTCCACCTTATCATAAGCTTTCACCAAATCCAGTTGTAAAATGAGTGCTTCCTTTCTCCTCTGCTTAATTGTATGAAAGATTTCCTGGGACACTCCTACAGCGTCGTGAATCTGTCGTCCGTGAAGAAACCCATACTGTTCCTTGGATAGGTGTCTTGATAGCAAAGGTTTGATTCAGTCAGCAATGATCTTGGAGATAATCTTATAAACCAGATTGCATAATGCAATCGGTCTGAATTCATCAAAATTATTCGGATGGGATGTTTTCGGAATGAGTGCCAGATATGTAGTGTTTAATGCCCCTGAGACAATGCCTAATTTCCGAGATTCATCCACAGCCAGTCGGATATCTTCCCCCATAATATCAAAGAAATGGATGAATAGCTCCACCGTCCACCCATCCGGTCCAGGAGATTTATCTTAAGCAAAACCACGCAAGGTTTTTTCCACATCACCCAGAGTGACATCCAGAAAAATATCATCCCCCTCCTCCTCATTAAAAATCCGGGGGTATTCCTTTATAAGCTTAAACTGTTCAGCCAGAGTAGTATTTTTTGGGTCACAATAGTAGTCCTGGAAGTGATGTACAACCTCATTCATCAATTCCTCCCCCCCCCAAATCCTTCGACCCAGGTGATCGTTCAGATCCCAAATGGAATTCTGCATCCTGCGGGAGTCTGCAAATTGATGAAATTTTTTTGTATTCAGATCCCCTGCTTTGAGCCAAATAGCTCTACTTTTCAACCTCCAAGATTCCTCCTGTATCAGAAGTATTTTCATTTTTCGACACTCCAATGATGAGAGTTTCGAATTATCCATATTGCTGAGACCAATACCAACATTACGCTGCATCAGAGATTCCACTTCCTTTTCAATCTCCGCAAGTTCCCTACTCATCAAGGCTTTTTTATTTTTTCCCACAAAATGGTATAGTCTTTTATCGCCTTGAGTTTCACCGCCAGCTTGTCCATAGCAGATCGTTCCCCCGAAACATCCACATGTAGCCACAAAGATTTCACCCCCGTTGTGTATTCACCATCTGAAAGCCACGTGGAGTTGAATTTGAAAGGGAAGGATTTATGGTAGGGCTCCTCATCAAATTGTAGAATGATGGGCAGGTGATCGCTGATTTTAATTTGATGAATCCAGGATCTATAATTCTGAAAGTATGTCAGGAGCGATTCCGATATTAGGAAACGATCAATGCGTTTCTGAATCAAATTTCCTTCCTTCCTACCATTTGACCAAGTAGGTGCCAACGGCCTCGGGGCCACATCGACCAAGGAATGTTTCATGAATAAATTAGAAAAATAGGGGCCTAGGGGATCCCGCCTGGCCAGACCCCCGCAAAACTCCTCATCCCCCCACGTAAAGTTGAGGTCCCCAGCAATAATTAAGTTCTCTAAATCCAACAGATATTCAGAAACCACCAAGTCCCAGAAAGTCTCCCGGTTACAGTAAGGACCATAACAATTTATAATATTAATGTTCTTTTCCGATCCCCGAATGTTTCCAGACAACAGAATTCCCAGAGAGATGTTTGATGGACTTAGTCTCAAAACAAGTGGATTCCATGCCGCGATGAGTCCACCCGAGAGACCAGTGGCATCCACAGAGCAACACATCCATCCTGGCTTGACCTTATTAAAAAATATGCGAGCCTTTTCCCCGCTCACCATAGTTTCCTGTAGAAGTACCAAATCAGGTTTGACAATTTGCATCACACGTTTGAGGGCCAATTGTTTGGGTAGGCCCCCCACCCCCCGTATATTCAGAGAAAAAAATATCATTTCCGAACCCTCGCAAGGGCTTTCATTCCTCTAAGAGTCCGGGTATCAAAAGTATTGGGGGATCCCACCTTGCAATGGTCATCCTCTGTCCCCCAGAGTGACCTTCTTGTTTCTCCTAGCACTTCTAGTTTTCAAAGGAGAGAAGTCCTGAGCCAGACCACCCCGATGTGCCCCCTTTTGAACACAATTGTCTCCAGTGGTTTCAGGGGTAAGCACGGAGGACTCCTTGTTAAACACTCCATCCCGGTTGGTATTGTCCATACCCAATAAACCCTCCAGGTCTCCACCAGTAACCTCATTAGTGACCACCTCCCGGTTCCTGAAGAATGTAGGTATGGGTGTCTTCTTCACCATATCAGAATATGATGGAATGGGAATTATCTAACCCGCCGGTTCAGGAGTAGTTTTAGGCCCAACATTATGACAATCAGTCCCCAGCCCATCTACAGGAATGCTTTCACAAGTCCTCGACCCCCCGACATCATTGACAATATCATTCTTGTCGGAACACATCACGTCGACCCCAGGACCCTTCACATCATCCGGGACATGATGGGGTAATTCAGAATCGTTTGTTACAAGTATCGTCTGGGCAGCAGTTGAAGGAATACCGGGAGATACAGAGGTATCCGGTAAGGTGTCCACAGGATAGAGATTTTTCATTCTCTCAAATAGCTCCGTCTCAGATATCAGGCCATCATCATCAGAAGTTTCATTTGATTTGTGTTCAGTTTCGGAGGAGTTTGTAGCCATGTTGTGTCGCCGACTCATGTAATTACCATTATTGCCATAATTTAAATCTAATGCATTTATAAAAGAAATATCCATTTCATTTAGTGTATGAAAAAATTTGGGATCCTGTAATTCCAACTTACGGAATAATGCCGAGTCAGGAGCAAGCCAGTTGGAGAAGCCATCCAGGGCACCCGTCGAATCCATCTCCAAATAACTGCCATCATCTGACGACCAGAACGGGCCCCCATCTTTCATTCGACCAGAAGAAGCTGGTGCCCTGCATTGTCGCCACAGGTGCCCCACCGCTTTGCAATTCGAGCATCTAAAAGGAATGCCCCAGTAGTCAATGACCTGTGTCAGCTGACGACCACGCCAGTTAATATGCATCACGTCAATAAGTCCCAATGAGACATCCACCTCAACCAAAATCCGCCCCATACGCTGATCGAAACCATTAAGATGCTCATCTTCGACATGCAAGAACCGACCCAGACGATTTCCGATGGCTTCAAAAGCCCCTCGGTTCCACAATGCCAGTGGAAGACCTGGTAGAAGAACCCACAGATGTCTAAGACGAACCGCTGCCGTTTCAGGATCAAAATCCGTCTGCCATTTCTGGAGCATTAAGCTCCTCGTACCATATAGCCACAGCCCATCCAGTATAAGGTTGCAATGCGCCTCCTGCTGAAATTTGAATCCATACCATCCACATGACAATGCATAAATCGGTGGAGTGTATTTTAGTATGGGGTTCCACATTTCCTCCACCCATTTTACAATATTCCTGCGATTCATGGCATGGTACGAGAATTTTCCCACAAGCACAGTGATATTAAAGTCGACAGTTTCTTCAAGACCAATATCCCGTCCGACCGTCAACCACGCCTCCCCCAGTCTGCTGAAGTATTTGCCACACAATCTATTCGCCGCGCGAGATGTCGACCCATTTCGATCACCACCGGCACGACCAGGAAGAACCCTAGCACTGCCCACAGAAGGGTCCGAGCCCGAGGCAACCACAGGTGTCTTCCCACATGTCAGGTGTCCCTTGTGTGTTTTTGCATGTGGCGCCACCTGTCGACAATTGGGGTTTATTACCCTCTTTCCATTCAGTTGGTTCTTGAAGAGAGAGTCCGGTTTGAACAACCCGATTTCCTCAATCATAAAATCCGACACATTCAGGTTATTGTCTGCCGGCATTACGTTTTCCGGACCGTTTTCCTCCATCCCGGCAGCTAAATCGTCACAGAACCCTGACTATCGATTCACCTTATAACAGTTAAACCCCTGTCAACAGGATATAACAATGATGGATCCCACGGGTAACCGGTCCAAAGAACCGAAATCTGAGATTTCGGAGGTCCACAGACCACACCCCGACAAAACGAGAATATTTATGTGGAACCGGTCCTGCAAATTAATATTCAGATATTTGGTGGTCCAACACCCACACCCCCGAAGCCGTTGATATATCTGAGATTCGGTGGTCCACAGGGCACAGTATCAAACCCCCCGTGACCGGGCACCGACAGAGAAACACCCACAACAAGAACCGGCCCTTAAAAGCACAAGTTTGTAGATCATAAACGGCAACCACATATACTTTGAACGGCGACAGAAACAGGGGACCATACCTGTGAGCGGCTAAGGGTTAACCCGCGATATTCTAGGTAATAGCTGTTACCAGTTGAAACCCCACCGGCGTGTTAAGCGGCAGTCAGCAGCAAATGTTGGTGGCTCACAGAATACGATTAATCACCGTCAACCCATCACAAGGACAAGTAATAATCATTATATATATATATAAAATACATTTCATGATTAAATTAAGCATTTTCATCGTTGAGTACTCCTAAAACTCAAGCGTTCATAAACAAAAATAACTAGTCATGACAGTCAATAGTAATAACGATATCGTTTTCTTTTTCATGAATTCAATAATTAATTATTAGACGCCGACATGGAGTAGATAACCGGGTCAAGATTTCAATGATAAACGAGTCTTTACAGTCTAGATCAATCGAAAGAGTTTTTTTTTTAATAATTTGAATGTTGATGGTTTATTAGACTTCTCTATATTTTATTCTGCAAATTGAGTATCTCTAGAGTATTTTGTGTAAAGAATTGAGAGGTAATAATAAGCAAAAGGAAACCATAATATACTATTAAACTAAGCCTACCGGCAATGTTTAATTCAATAAATTATATATTGCGGGCCATTGAAAGATACAGACCTGCACAAGTCACCTCGTTCCTTCCTTGTGGCAACAGTTATGGAATGATTTACTGGCCATTGCCACTCTTACTATATTTGAGGAACACCCTTCACATAAATATTATATAGTATATACTGACTTAATTACCATTCGGGTTCGGTGAAAATATTTATTTCCACATCCCCCTGACGAAGCAGCTAAAGTCAAGCGCTTTGTGCTTTATTATCCCACGCCTGATTAATACTCATCAGAAATGAGTCATGGAGTCATGATTAGTGAGAAGGACATGACTGAATACTCTAGGCAATTAATGCTCATAAATGATATATCAAAATTTTCTATTTTCGTTGGTCAAAGATCTTTGCTCTGACCGAACAGGGCGGCGGCCCCGATTTAAAAATATTCATAAGAAATATTATTTGACTCATACGCGAGATCCAGAGGGCAGATTTGTCAACGTGGACAGACACCAACGACACTGCTCCTCGTGACGTGGCAAAGATGACTGCTGGCAGCAAATATCGTGTGCGGGACGTTGACATGTGCACAAGAGAAAAATAAGCAGAGCGGATACTGCGGCATAAAATGCCGCTGTTTGCGTAACATTGGTCAAACTTTGGAGCTCTGTCGGTGCGAATACTGATTAAAGTCGACCCAGGTTCGATTTCGCAGAAGTTTCATTATTCAGGGGAATGGAAAGGTAGTTAAATACTTTATAAAATGTGATTTTTTTTTTGTTTTTTAATGACTGATTGATTATAATGTTATGTAATATTTTACAAAATTGTAATTTTAGAATAATAAAAATATTATTTTTAATATATTTTTTTTATTTAAAATAATTCAAATATCTTTTTAAATTATTTTAAAACTTTCTAAAATATATATTTATAAAATATCAAATTATTACAAGATTATTTTCCATAGATCTTTTCCATCTCCTTGTGGGCCTGTTTGTGTTGGTTTTATGTTTGTGATTGTATTTAAAGTTGTGGTGCATGAGCATTGAACATAGTTATTTTCATTATTTATTTATTTATTAGTATTATTAAGTTTTAAATAAGCAAAGGAAATATTTAGTTCGTTTTTTAATGTAACTTTAAAGAAATGATTTAGAATAAAAAAAATCATAACCATTTACAATTTAAATATTTGAGAGTTTTATGTAATTAGGGAGTTATAGAAGCTCTTAGCCATTAAGTAGTTGTGATGTGTATAGAGAAATAAAGACATTATGATGGAGGTTGTAGAAGTGCAAGCTTTAGCCTTGTGGAGCATGTAATAAGTTCTAGAGGCATTTGGACTTTTTAGATTTTAATAAAGAGCATAAATTTTGTGTATATGTGTTCAACATTTTAATAGAATTTGTTTATGTGTACTTTGATATTACAACCTATAACTATATCATTTGGCAACAAAGCAAGAAACCCTAAGTGTGAAGACAATTCCAATTCCAATGAGGTTGTTGGATAGAATTGTCATAAAAGAGTTGCAAGGACTTGGAAATTGTAGAGAAGAGTTGTGTGAGTTTGCGTACGACACATAGAAGAGGTATTGGGGTTGGAAGAGGTCATGGAAGACCCAAACTACTAGAGATAGATGCTATTAAATACGTTGTAGAAATGAAAGTAATGTCTACAAGGTTGGATGGCATGAAGGGAGTGCAACAAAGAAGGATCAGGACATAAGTTAAGGTAGAGGTGGCAAAGTTTATGGAATATGTTTATAAAATGGAATACATGGACATTGATTGTATGAGTGTCCAAAGAATTAGAGTGGTGGACAAAGACACGATACAAGATCACATGTTGCTAGGGTAGTGGAATTATCATCCGAGGTAAAAGTTACTCCTTTGTAGTTAGAGTAAGGAGAGAACTTGAGTTTGTGAAGGTTGTAGATATAGTGAGAGAAAACAACTAAGAATGACCTTGAGCAAAGGAAGAGTATCTTGAAAATCAAGTGTTTATAAGTAGGAGACAAGTGTTGCAATTTAATAATAGATGGAGGCAACACTAAGAATCTTGTTTCTATTGGAGTCATTCATAAATTAATTTGAAGTGCACTCCTCGTCCAAATGCATATAAGGTGTCTTGGTTGTAGAAAGGACATAAGGTTATTGTTTTTAGAAGTGTATGATTGACTTCCATATTGGAGGTTATAGTTACATCGTGTTGTGTGATTTTTTACTTATGGATGTGTGCCATATTTTGTTAGGAAGGCCTTGACAATATGATAGAGGAGTTGTGCATGATGGAAGAAAGGATACTTTATAGTTTGAGAAGGATGGGAAATTTTTTTGGTTGCACTCAATGGATGAAGAAGAGAAAGGAGGGAATAACCAATGATTTTGTGCTTGATAATATAATTGTTGAAGGAAGTTCAAAATCTAGAGTGGTTTTATCTTGTTCTGGTTCAAAGAAACATCAAGGTTGTGGAAGGGAGTAATGTGATGGTTGAGAGGAAAAAGAGAGAGGAGTGGGTTTTGAAAACTTACAAGACACCACTTTTCTAGCAAGAGTGCATAAGTAGACTAGAGGAGAGTTGCACCAAAATAGTTTGAAGTGCAAAAGAAACAACAAGGATGAAAATATTGTGGAAGGGAAGCTTGCAGAGAAGTGTTGGGTTTCATGTAGAGGAAAAAATTAGAAGTAGAGTGGATTCTTGCAGCAGAGCTTGGCTGCAGCAAAAGGCCATTATGTAAATTATCTTCATCATTCTTGCAACCAAGATGCTCATGTTCTTTTCTAGTACGGGATTCTGATGCAAGATCATCCTTAGGTTCATGGCAATATTGCACACCCAAAACAAAGACCTTTTCAATTTTTATTCTTTCTTGTGAAATTTCCTTTTCTTTCACATTTTTATAATTTTGACAGTGACATGGGCCTACTTTTTATCTTGGACACAATCTTGAAATTTTAGTTTGGATCCTAAATTTGGATATGTTGTGGATCACATATTCCTCTACCTATTCATAAATTTTCATTGAAAAATATTTAGTTTAAGGGTTGCATAAAAACCCCAAACCAAGTGTGGTGAAAATCTCATATTTTACTCAACATGTTTGTTTTTTCAGATTGGATTTGACGATTCATACCATAAGGTTTGGGCTGTGTTTGGCACTTACATTGGTGCTTCTTAAGTGTGTGGAAGTGGGAGTGCTTAAATAAATGGTTAGGTTCCCTTATGAGATAAAGGGGCTTATAATCGAACAATCGTGACCAATTAAATACAGCATAGTTTAAATATTTTGGAGTTTCATGTAATTCGAACTGTTGGCCTATGCATGTAACTCTACATAAGGGAATAGAGGGTATCATCCATTGAGTAGTTGCATCTTTTATAGAGAAAGAACGGCTTAAGTGTGATATTGTAGAAGTGTGGGCTCTGGCCACCTAGTTGAGAATGTAAAAAGTTCGATGGCATTTGGACCTTTAAGATTATAATAAAGCGTATAATTTTGTGTATATTTTGCTGTGCATTTTAGCATAATATTATTATAATGTGTGTAGTCTATTCCATACTCTAAAATTGCATCTTCCAATTCCATCAAGTTGCAAGTTTACTAACAAACAAAATTGAGATATAAGGATTTTGTTCCACATTAATGTGACTATCTTTATTAGGTAAAAAAGACGAAAAGAGAGAATACATTAATCCTATACTTGCAACAAATGTAAGCCAATGATAATTTATAAAGAATTGTATGCACCAAAATATTTCCCAATCTATAAGTTACACTTGTCAATCCCCACCATAATGTGATGTCATCCTCGTTAACTACTTGGAGGAAAAAATATTTATTAAAAATTACTTGAAAACCAAGTTAAAAAATGTGAAGAGATACATGTGTACTTGTTATGAAGAAAAAATTCCTATGGCTTGGGGGTGGACCACAATAGACAGATTGACCCAAGAAATTGACTCAATTCTCAAGTATGCTAGATAAATGTAAAATGCCATCAAGAAAAGAGAAAACTCTTACCTCAACCGGATGTTTGAAGAAGACCACCATTGAGATTGAAATCCAATGCTCCTTACCTACAACTTGTCCTCAACAACAAATATATACGAGCAAATGCAATATAGATATAAATTGTTAGCATAAAAACTAGCATAATCCATTAGCCTATTTAACAAATATACCCAAGGAAAATAACATAAGCATTTGCAACATGTATTGGATGAGAAAAGAGCATTTCTATTAATGAAATGTAAAGAAGTACATAGTGACAACCTTCTGTAGGAAACTCCTCGAAACCGAGAAACTAAGTTTCTCCACCTAGGCTTCCAACACTTCAATCCTCCATGCAAAAGCAAGCTCACAAGTTCAAGGAGTAATTGGGTTCCTCCTTCACAAGATATGGAAGATCTTGGAAGATGAACATAAAAGAGTTCAAAAAACAAGGACAGAGGGATGTAGACTCAAGGAAATGTCAATGGGGCAAAATTTCTCCAGAGTTTCCTTGTTGTCTAGTTTCTCCTCCTTTCATGCTCCACAATGGCTCAATGTATAACCCTCAAAGGAGGTGGAGGGTCGAATCAGAGCGTTTTCCAGCATATGGAAGGCCAATGATCAAAATGGACGTTATTTGGGATGGAAAAACCGAAATATTTTTAATTTTGAGCATGAAACCCGATGTACATGGGCAGTAGTGGAGCAGCATGCGTATACACAAGTTGTAGTGCTATTAGGGCGCGTACATCAACAAAATGTGCTTTTAGGGGTTTCTCTGAGCAAGAGGGATGATATGAGTCTATAGAGGGACATGAAAGGCCATCGAGGCATGTTGCATAAGGTGTGGAAAATCATGCTATAACAGTACTTCAATTTAATAAAAAAAAAATTTGTGCATGTGTGTTTGTGATTGGAAAGTTAAGTAAAATTTGTGTGATCGGAAGTTCATTCAATAAAAAAAGTCACTTAAATGTCCAAATGCGATTGGGATTTAAAAGATATTTTAGAAGTGCTTGTGTACATGCTTGTGATAAACCTTAGAAGTATCTATGTATGCTTGTGATAATCACTTAGAGGTGTTCATCTACTTTTAATTGAAAAACATAAGTATACAAATTTAGAGATACTTGTGTGTATGATTGAAAAAATAAAATAAAAATGTTCATCGCAAAGAAGTGAACACTTCTGATTGAAAAATTAAGGAAAAAAAATACTTGGAAATGTTTATGTTTTAAAAAATAATTGTAACAAACAAAAAACATCACTTATAAGTGTTAATGTGCTTTTGATTGATTTTTTTAAAATCATTTTATTTAAATATTTGTTTTCTTATTATTGAAAAATACAAAAAATATATTTAAAAGTATATACGTGATTTGTGGATTTTTTTTTTATGAAAATACTTACGCAAAAAACAAAGAAAAAATCCAAGTTTATAACTATGTATTAGAAACAATTATAAAAAACTTAAACAAAAAGACAAAGAAAGAGTTGAGGTGTATTTTTTTCCTTGGAAAAAAAACCGCAAAATATTTTATTATTAATAAACTACATTTTGTAGAGATCCATGGATCTTACAGACATACAATCATAAAACATTTCAAAGGAAAAAATCCTCATCAAAAAGAAAACTGAGAATGCAAAAAGAAACACTATGTATCCTCATGAAACTATCATCTAGACTAAAAATATACAATAAAAAAATAGGGACCAATATGCAAAAAATAGATATCTATCCTGGATATGGATCTGGGTCATGCATAATCTCTCTATCATTGTTCATTTCCCATCTGTTCCGCATACCTTCTAGTACGGGATTCTGATGCAAGATCATCCTTAGGTTCATGGCAATATTGCACACCCAAAACAAAGACCTTTTCAATTTTTATTCTTTCTTGTGAAATTTCCTTTTCTTTCACAGTTTTATAATTTTGACAGTGACATGGGCCTACTTTTTATCTTGGACACAATCTTGAAATTTTAGTTTGGATCCTAAATTTGGATATGTTGTGGATCACATATTCCTCTACCTATTCATAAATTTTCATTGAAAAATATTTAGTTTAAGGGTTGCATAAAAACCCCAAACCAAGTGTGGTGAAAATCTCATATTTTACTAACATGTTTGTTTTTTCAGATTGGATTTGACGATTCATACCATAAGGTTTGGGTTGTGTTTGGAACTTACATTGGTGCTTCTTAAGTGTGTGGAATTGGGAGTGCTTAAATAAATGGTTAGGTTCCCTTATGAGATAAAGGGGCTTATAATCGAACAATCGTGACCAATTAAATACAACATAGTTTAAATATTTTGGAGTTTCATGTAATTCGAACTGTTGGCCTATGCATGTAACTCTACATAAGGGAATAGAGGGTATCATCCATTGAGTAGTTGCATCTTTTATAGAGAAAGAACGGCTTAAGTGTGATATTGTAGAAGTGTGGGCTCTGGCCACCTAGTTGAGAATGTAAAAAGTTCGATGGCATTTGGACCTTTAAGATTATAATAAAGAGTATAATTTTGTGTATATTTTGCTGTGCATTTTAGCATAATATTATTATAATGTGTGTAGTCTATTCCATACTCTAAAATTGCATCTTCCAATTCCATCAAGTTGCAAGTTTACTAACAAACAAAATTGAGATATAAGGATTTTGTTCCACATTAATGTGACTATCTTTATTAGGTAAAAAATACAAAAAGAGAGAATACATTAATCCTATACTTGCAACAAATGTAAGCCAATGATAATTTATAAAGAATTGTATGCACCGAAATATTTCCCAATCTATAAGTTACACTTGTCAATCCCCACCATAATGTGATGTCATCCTCGTTAACTACTTGGAGGAAAAAATATTTATTAAAAATTACTTGAAAACCAAGTTAAAAAATGTGAAGAGATACATGTGTACTTGTTATGAAGAAAAACTTCCTATGGCTTGGGGTGGACCACAATAGACAGATTGACCCAAGAAATTGACTCAATTCTCAAGTATGCTAGATAAATGTAAAATGCCATCAAGAAAAGAGAAAACTCTTACCTCAACCGGATGTTCGAAGAAGACCACCATTGATATTGAAATCCAATGCTCCTTACCTACAACTTGTCCTCAACAACAAATATATATGAGCATATGCAATATAGATATAAATTGTTAGCATAAAAACTAGCATAATCCATTAGCCTATTTAACAAATATACCCAAGGAAAATAACATACGCATTTGCAACATGTATTGGATGAGAAAAGAGTATTTCTATTAATGAAATGCAAAGAAGTACATAGTGACAACCTTCTGTAGGCAACTCCTCGGAACCAAGAAACTAAGTTTCTCCACCTAGGCTTCCAACACTTCAATCCTCCATGCAAAAGCAAGCTCACAAGTTCAAGGAGTAATTGGGTTCCTCCTTCACAAGATATGGAAGATCTTGGAAGATGAACATAAAAGAGTTCAAAAAACAAGGACAAAGGGATGTAGACTCAAGGAAATGTCAATGGGGCCAAATTTCTCCAGAGTTTCCTTGTTGTCTAGTTTCTCCTCCTTTCATGCTCCACAATGGCTCAATATATAACCCTCAAAGGAGGTGGAGGGTCGAATCAGAGCGTTTTCCAGCATATGGAAGGCCAATGATCAAAATGGACGTTATTTGGGATGGAAAAACCGAAATATTTTTAATTTTGAGCATGAAAACCGATGTACATGGGCAGTAGTGGAGCAGCGTGCGTATACACAAGTTGTAGTGCTATTAGGGCGCGTACATCAAAAAAATGTGCTTTTAGGGGTTTCTCTGAGCAAGAGGGATGATATGAGTCTACAGAGGGTCATGAAAGGCCATCGAGGCATGTTGCATAAGGTGTGGAAAATCATGCTATAACAGTACTTCAATTTAATAAAAAAAAATTTGTGCATGTGTGTTTGTGATTGGAAAGTTATGTGATCGGAAGTTCGTTCAATAAAAAAAGTCACTTAAATGTCCAAATGTGTATAGGATTTAAAAGATATTTTAGAAGTGCTTGTGTACATGCTTGTGATAAACCTTAGAAGTATCTATGTACGCTTGTGATAATCACTTAGAGGTGTTCATCTACTTTTGATTGAAAAACATAAGTATACAAATTTAGAGATACTTGTGTGTATGATTGAAAAAATAAAATAAAAATGTTCATTGCAAAGAAGTGAACACTTCTAATTGAAAAATTAAGGAAAAAAAATACTTGGAAATGTTTATGTTTTAAAAAATAATTGTAACAAACAAAAAACATCACTTATAAGTGTTAATGTGCTTTTGATTGATTTTTTTAAAATCATTTTATTTAAATATTTGTTTTCTTATTATTGAAAAATACAAAAAATATATTTTAAAGTATATACGTGATTTGTGGATTTTTTTTTTTTTTTTTTAATTTTTTTTTTTATGAAAATACTTACGCAAAAAACAAAGAAAAAATCCAAGTTTATAACTATATATTAGAAACAATTATAAAAAACTTAAACAAAAAGACAAAGAAAGAGTTGAGGTGTATTTTTTTCCTTGGAAAAAAAACCGCAAAATATTTTATTATTAATAAACTACATTTTGTAGAGATCCATGGATCTTACAGACATACAATCATAAAAAATTTCAAAGGAAAAAATCCTCATCAAAAAGAAAACTGAGAATGCAAAAAGAAACACTATGTATCCTCATGAAACTATCATCTAGACCAAAAATATACAATAAAAAAATAGGGACCAATATGCAAAAAATAGATCTATCTTGGATATGGATCTGGATCATGCATAATCTCTCTATCATTGTTCATTTCCCATCTGTTCCGCATACCTTCTTCAACCTACAAACCTGTCTTGGATAATTGATCATCATGAGAATTCCTTTCTCTAAAAATGTGGGAAGAATTGACTAAGTGTAGATGATCCTTCAATGTGATGACCTTCTCATAAATAGGAAGTAAAATAATGTTTTTTGGAGGTCTCCTCTCCTTTAACTAGTTGATAACAAGTTTTGAGTCCCCAAATACCTGTAGGTTATGAACTCCCATCTCAAAAGCCAAGATTAGAGCAAGATTTACAACCACTAATTTTTCTCTATTGTTTGTACTGATGCCCACACCTGCTGCAAATTTTATCTAGTGAAATTCATTCAGGTACAAAAATCCCCCAGCACCCCCCAGGTGGATTACCTTGTGATGCACCATCAAAGTATAACCATGGAACCGATTTGTCAATATACTCTTCCACAATCCTTCTAATTCTGGGGTTCTTTACCAATCGAGGGAAAAAAATGAGAACATCTAACCCTTTTGAAGCATAAACCAAAGGAGGTATATATAGATCCTCAAACATTGCCTTGTTTCTAGAAATCCTAACGCCCCACATATAAATAACCGACAGAGCTAAGTGATCCTTAAAGGCCACATTGTTAGTCCATGAAGCTAATGCTTGATCAAGAGTTAAACTTGGCCAAATGAGAGGTAGGCTACAAACCTGAGAAGCATGTTCCCACATCTTACTTATGTATGAGAAAGAAATGAAGAGATGTTCAATAGATTCACTACATTCTTTACAGAGTGGGAATATACATGGTCCATTCCAAATTTTCTGAAGAAAGATATCTCAGATGGGAATTTTGTTAGATAACGCAAACTAGAGAAAGTATTTCAGTTTAGTGGACATTTAAACTTCCAAACAATAGCATGCCACTAGGACACTTCAAGATGGTCCTCCTCTTCTCTAAGAACCCTATAACCAAGTATAGGAAGATAAGATCCTCCTACCAGGTTCTTGGACCAAACTAAAGAACCATGATTGTACTTTAACCTAATATGATTATCTCTAAGAGATTTTGTATATGTGGCCCATGCTAACTTGCCATCCTCTGTCACAATACCAACAATATCTGCACTTAACCACTCCTGGGAGTAAACATTAGTATTACTAGGATCACGTATTTGAGCAATAAATATAAAATCATGGTCCCTCAAATAATCCACCAGTTCGAGAAGGAGTCTATGGCCACCCCAAAATCAGTCCAAGGATCTTTCCCCAACCTTATCTTCCTGCCATTACCAACTTGCCATTCTAACCAATCTCCCATAACCTCAAATGCCAATAACAAGACTCGTCATATAATATAAACATTCAAAGAGTCAAAGTGTATTCATTATACATAGATAACAATTGTGATTCAAAAAAACATTCATTAAGATTGGTGTGTGCGTGTGTGTTTATAAATGTCCTTGCTACTAAAAATATTACGTAAAAAAAAAGTGTGAGTAGAAGTGTATTACTCTAATATTTGGTGCAATCATATGATAATGATGGTTTATGAAGTACTTACTATCTTATTTTTTACATGATCTTATATCAGAGAACACATACATGCATGGACAAAATATTCAAGATAAAAAGAGAATATTCCATCTTGTAATGTTTCAATAAATAGTAAGGGTGGAAGACATGTTGGGTACGTTATACATAACTCTCATGTAATTAACATCATCATTAAATAAATATTTAATTTATGTATTTTTATTATTATTTAATTGAATTATTTATTTAATTAGAGATCAAGAAAATTTTTAAGGATCCATATTTTTTTAAAATGTAGAAATCTTGACGAATCTTACTAATTCTTAAATTTCCAACCATAAAATGTTGAGCGATATTTTTTTTAAATTATTCAAATTTTTAAGGAGTTTATATGGTTTTTGGACAATTTTGGTGATTTTGTGCATATCAATTTAGAAAAAATGGAAATTGGCGATTTTTTTGGGGGGGAAAAGGTCAAAAATTCGCCCATAGGCTAAATTTTGCCCTAAAATTTTCCTTGTTAGAGATTATTTCTTCGGCATTGTTTTATTAATTAATGTGTCTGTTCATGGCTTTACGCAATGGTAGTTGCAGAAGAAGAGAGGAGACCGCGTTAGATAGTTAACTTCTCGACATTTCTAGCCACAGAGTAGGGCTCATCATCAGGAGAAAAGAATCTTAAGGTAACCTAGGTCTGGAAATTAGCCATTAACAGGTGTGAGGTTAAGAAGGTCATCTAGAAAGTGCGTAAAAAATCCCAAAAACAAAACAAAAACATTGAAGGAACCAAGGTCACTCTACCTTATATCAAAGGAACAACATATATCTTAGCTAAGATCCTTCGAAAAAGGGGCATTAAAGTTACCTTCTCTCCTCCAAACTCAATAGGCAGAATGTTAGACTCCTCCAAAGACCTGGTAGAACTTTTGAAACAGAAAGGTGTCTACAGTATTCCCTGCTCATGTGAGATACCCTATATTGGGGAAACTGGATGCTCCATCTAGGTTAGGCTCAAAGAACATTGTGCAGACATCACTCACGATCGTCATCAAAAGTAGGCCTTGGCTGGCCATGCCCACCACTCACGCCACCACATACGCATTGAAGATGCAAAGCTTATCGCTAGAGAGGAGCATTATAAAAGGAGGAAAATCAGGGAGGCCATAGAGATAGAGAAGGTGCCAGTGAATTTGAATAGGGATGATGGCCTTAAACTCAGTGAGTGTTGGCGCCCGATAATACACCATCTAAAGAACAACAACACACATATTAGAAATGTTAACCCCAATAATTAATTAACTATTAATAATTTTAAACTAAGAAATTAACTATTAGTTTTTAATATTTTTGACATCTCCTTTGAAATTAAAAAATTTGCTTAATAATTTATAAAGAAAAATTAAAAATCTTAATATTTAATAATAGTTATTAATTAATAATAATTAATAACTTTTTAAAAAACTTTTGATCTTCAACATTATTCTTTATGTTAAATTAATAAAAAATTTAGATTAAAAAAAGTTAAATAAGGAATTAAATATTCAATTTATTAATTAATAAAGTTCGTATAAGCATTATTAAGGTATCCAATCAAGAAAAATTTAATGATAATTTAATTTATTGTTCATATTCTAATTAAAGTAAATAATTTTAATAAGTAATAAAGTAAAATTGATTAGTATTAACAAAACTTAGGTTTTTGAATCCTACTAATTAATAATAAAAAAACATAAAAAACATAAATTATTTTCAAATATACAAAGTTTAATATAAATATTAATAAATTAATAATGAATAAACCTAAAATAAACCCATTATTTGAAAGTGTCGGCTAATAAATTTATTAAAGAATTAACCTCACACCTGTTAATGGCTAATTTCTAGACCTAGGTTACCTTAAGATTCTTTTCTCCTGATGGTGAGCCCTACTCCGTGGCTCAAAACGTCGAGAAGTTAACTATCTAACGCAGTCTCCTCTCTTCTTCTGTAATTAATGTCTCATCATGTTATTTTGAACCTAGGTTTCTTAGCTAACTTGAGGTTGACCTTGGGTCCCATCGCTTAGGATTTTCTAAATAAATCTTTTCAATTTTTTTTTTGATGTTTCATGTGTCTTTCTAATGATGGATTGATGGAAGTATGGTTGATGAGTTAACTATTGAGTCCACTTTGATTCCATTTCTAATATGGATTTTGGTAATAATAACTTGGTTATGGTTTTGATAAGATGACATGTGAATACTTAGATACTTAGATAGTAATGTTAGGATAATTAATAATCCAACCTTGTCCACCTTAGTATTATTAGTCTTTTCCTAGTACTGGATGATGTCATTGGCCCCCTAGTGGTGTGTAGATGTCATCTAGGACCCATTAGCCACTTGCTGCACCCTGCATGCATGATTTTAGGTCATCCAGATTTAGTTCCCTGCATTTTAGGAGATAACTCAGTGATCTAGTTCAATCCAACTGAGTCCATGACTCTAGTGGGGGATTTGCCTTCCGATTTCCACTAATTGTGATCTAATGCGCCCTCTATAGCCTATTTCCATGAGATTTTGCATGACCAACTCACTTATGCGCCCTTCTTGATCAGTTAGCTGACAGTAGCTTTAGTTCACTGACAATCAGTTGAGTTTGGAACTTCCAGAGCACTGTAGTGGTAATATTTTATAGGCTAGACTGACATGGATTTGAATTCTCCCTTGGTATTCGAATTCTCTCTATTGTACCATATTTGTTAACTATATTGATTAATGGAATATGAAACACTTTTCTGTGTACATCTGAGTTTCAATGCATGTTTAATTTTACTGCTCAATTCATTGTAATTCTTCCTCCTTGCTAATCCTATTACTGTGAGGTATTCTCAGGCTCTACGATCTATTGTGTTCCAGAATTTCACATGGTATCAGAGCACAACAGGGCTGGTTTATCTTCAATTTGAGAGTTTTTGCAGGATCTTGAGAAGTTTTCAGTGCAACAGTAGTAGCAGTAGCAGTTTGCATTCGTTCCAGCAGTTATAGATGGAGAATTCAAATGCTCCTTTGTCTCCAAGAATCCGGAAACCCTTTAATTATATTGATTGGAGGGTTGATATGCAGATGGTGTTGTGAAACAAGAGTCTGCATAGGGTCAAAGTGGGAAAGCAGGTCGAACCTTAGCCAACTATTGAGAAAGCAAAGCTCCTGAACATATTAGATGAGGCTTTTGGTTTGATGTGTATTCACATATCCAGAGATTTGCTCTTCCATATTGATGGATTGAAGACACCAAGAGAGGTTTGGTTGAAGCTTGAAACTCTCTTTGGAAAGAAAGATGAGCTGAGAGGCCACATTTTGGAGAATGAATTAATTTCTCTTCAACCCAATAGTTTCAAAATCATACAACAGTTCTTTTCAAAGTTCAATTCCTTAGTTATGCAATGCAAACAATGTGGCATTGAAAAAAAGGATGAGCAACTAGTGCTATCCATCCTAAGCAAGCTTGGTATTGAATTTTCAATTTTTGTTTCTACGTTTCACTTAGGGAGATTGTCAATCCCCAATTGGAAAATGCCTTCTTTAGATGCATTCACTGAATCTCTCATCCAAGAACAAGACAAACTGATTCAAATGGGCACCCTGAACGCCTCCAAAAGTCAAGCTCTTATGAATGGGGAGTCAAAAAGTGCGAATGCTAAAGGGAGGCAGAAAGGAAAAGACATGAAGCAATAGGAATCCAAGCCACAGGAGAAGCCTAATCCGTCAGAAGGAGCCTCCAACTCCAAGAAGGATAAGCAAAAGAGGTTTGATAAGACGAAGTGTACCTATTGCAAGAAAGGAAACCATCTAGAGAGTTCATGCATGAAGAAGAAGATAGATAAAATGACCAAACTTCTTGAACATCACAACAATGCCCTCCCAAAAGGTGCAAGGGAGACTGATTATGGAAGTGAGACAGATGATCATGAGAGATGCCATGCATTGAAGTCTGGAGTCTCACAATCACAATCCTTCCTCATAGATTCTAGAGCCTCCAACCACATGGTTTCCTTCGGAGAATCTTTTTCATCTCTATATATCACTGATGGTCCTAGTATTCACATGGAAAATGATTCACAAATCTCTAATGAAGAGAAGGGCACAATAAAATTGGAGCATGTAAAGTTCAAAAATGATTTGTATGTGCCTTCTTTGGTATCAAACGTGTTATTTGTTTATCATATGACACACACAGGTTCACCGAAGAAAGTTATTTTTGGACTTGACATGGTTGAGATTGCAGAGATCTATTTTGGGAAGCTATTAGCGAAAGGAGTTGCAAACCATGCCTCCAAGGCATATAAATTCTCTCACTTTTTCCATATTCTCTTCCTACTCCATTTGCACCTTATGAAGTTCAGAATCATGTCTCTTATGATGATCCACATTCATATTCCGACGATGAGGACCAAGTTGAATCAGATCTTGATGTTGAGTATGAAGTTCAAGTAGATCCAGATTTAGATCCAACACATGCTCCCAATCCAAGGTCAAAATGGGCTCACAAAGTCCTTGGAGCTACTGTGAACATAGTTGGATATCCATATGACTATAGAAGAACCAGATCTCAGTACCAAGATGCAAACCTTGCACTATGTCATACATATCCACTTCTCCTTGAGAGGTGCTACATGATGGTAGGGTCTGATCCACAATCCTTCAGATAGGCTTTCCATGATCCAAGATGGAAAGCTGCCATGGATGAAGAATATGAGTCACTGCAGAACAATGAGACATGGGATCTTGCATCTCTTTCCCCAGGGATAAAGGTAGTATAGTGCAAGTGGATCTACATTTTTTTTTTTTTTTTGATGGATCTACAACCAAGTACAAAGCTCGGTTGGTTGACAAAGGGTACTCAAAGGTTCATGGCTTGGACTACAATGAGACATTCGCCCTAGTAGCAAGAATGGATTCTGGAAGACTTGTTTTGGAAAATGTAGCTTCGAAACAGTGGGAGGTACATCAGAGGAGCAGATCCATATCCATCACCTGCTATCCTACATAGGAGCAGATTTCCAACATTTTTACAAAGTCTTTCACTCAAAATAGATTTGCCCTATCTGCTTAATGTGAAGGCTACTTGAGTTCCCTGCTGTTCATTTTTGAGGGGGGGGGGTTTCCCATGAGGTTTTCCCCATTTCCTTAGTTTCATGAACAATTATTTTTTATTATTGATTGTATGGGTGACCTTTGGTCTCATTAAACAGGGCCCAAAATGTCTAATTTTGGATTAAGGGTGGGTGCTAGGATAATTAATACTCCAACCTTGTCCATCTTAGTATTGTTAGTATTTTTCTAGTACTGAATGATGTCATTGCCCCCTAGTGGTGTGCAGATGTCATCCAGGACCCATTAGCCACTTGATGCGCCCTGCATACATGGTTTTAGGCCATTCAGAGTCAGTTCCCTACATTTTAGGATCTAAATCAGTGATCCAGTTCAGTCCAACTGAGTCCATGACTCTAGTGGGTGTTTTGTGATCTGATTGCCACTGATTGTGATCTAATGCACCCTGTCTATCCTGTTTGCATGAGATTTTGCATGACCAACTCACTTATGCACCCTTCTTGATCAGTTAACTGATAGTAGCTTCAGTTCATTGACAATCAATTGAGTTTGGAACTTCCAGAGCACTATAGTGGTGATATTTCCTAGGCTAGACTGACATGGATTTGAATTATCCCTTGGTATTCGAATTCTCTCTATTGTACCATATCTGTTGACTATACTGATTAATGGAATATGACACACTTTTCTATGTACATCTGAGTTTCAATGCATGTTTAATTTTACTGCTCTATTCACTACAATTTTCACTGTAATTATTCCTCCTTGCTAATCCTATCACTATGAGGTATTCTTAGGCTCTATGATCTGTTGTGTTCCAAAATTAAACAACTAATAGGAATTTTATGGCTTGGTTTATACACAAATACATATGGATACGTGGCCACATCCTTTTCATAATCATTAACATTCTAATTACCTCGCAGTGGAGAAAATGTGCATATTGGTTCAAATTCTTTCATTGATGTTAGTGAGCTCATATAATTAAAGGTAGAAAATTGATGTTAGTGACTCTTGTCTACAAATATAACTAAAATATGAATTACGACAACAAAGTTATTTATGAATAAATAGGAAAAACTAATTGCATCGAGCGAAGTGAGTTGCATTTTAAAACCCAGTAATGAAGAGATTGTAATGTTTGTCTCATCTATCATCCATAACGCTAATGTCAACGAGTGTTTCCATGAAGATGGGTAACACTTTTTGGCCAAAAGTGATGGTGAAAATTCAAGTTTTTACTCATTCATTAAATCAAATCCTCAAAACTCATATATGACTTGTGAATTTCGACACTCAACAAAAAAACAAATTGTAGGGAATTATGTCATCTTTCCACCTATATTTTTTTTAAATAATAAAATGATTTAATATGCCAAAATTGGATTTAACGATAGTTTTGTTCTTGTAAATTTCCACAAAAGTTTACAAGTGGCTTATGTGCACGTAAAATAATTTAGTGATAAATGCATAATTTTTGAAAAAAATATATATTAACATAATGTACACAAAATGAACTGGGGCACACATATTCTTTTAAAATTTATGATGGAAAATTATATATTTTTTAATTTTCGAAACCGAACGTTGAAAATTTTAAATGCATTTCGTACACATGTGTGTGCATATAAAAAAAAATTACTGGTTACAAAATCGAAAAATAAAAAATACCATTTTGAAGAGAACGCATTGGTCTGGAGCATATGTGTTTTTTAAAATTTTTTTGTTGTGTATTTTTTATGTTGTTGATTTATCTTTGCGTTTATTTGAAGTTGTGGACATGATTTTGTAAGTATAAGTTTCAGAAGAAAATAACAAAAAAAATTCATATGAGCTCAGAAACTTGCAAATTTTATGCCAATGAATAGATGATTTGTCGATGGATCCACTGGTATGAAGTCCGCCATCTAAGGTGTATCCTAGGATAAGGTTTAGGTCTGGTAAAAAGAGCAGGAAAGAAATATTCATAAAAGGGGGCTAAAATCCTGTTTTAAAGCCCTCTATCGAGTTAAATAGCTCGGTCAAGGCTTTTAGAAAGTTCGATTGAGCATTTAAGAGCATTTTTTAAATATATCGATCGAGGGTTAAAGTGCAGTTAAGCAAAGGCTCGATTGAGCTAATATCTCAATCAAGATATTAGCTCGATCGAGCTTTTAAAAACTTGATTGAGCTAATATCTTGATCGAGTTGTTGTCTCTCACTTTTCCAATGAAATACGCCTTTCTTCCTTCCCTCTAATCATACGCACGAACAAGGTTGGAATTTGACACTTGTTGGTTGTGAAGTTGATGGTAAATTAAGAGACTTCGTGGATAAGTTTTTATCTATTTTTAAACCCTTTTTCTATGAGGTACAACTCGAAAAGTGTGGAGTTGACAAAAATAAACTCTCAAAAAGTGTAATACACCGTATGGGCATCTTTGTTTCTTGCTTGCAAAATAGAGAGATTAAAGAGCTTGAGTTCCATACGAAATTTTTGGGTATTTGAATTTTGAGTTGATCATTTTACTGTAATTGAAGAAAAAAAACTTATGCTAAGATTTTCTTTTAGCATGTATTTGTAACAAATAGAATATAATTAGAGTTGAATTGAATTATGTTTAACAAGGCATTAGTTACATGTTTATGTGACAATGGAATTGTTTGCATAATACAAATATGTGATGGTAGTACTTTCAAGTTAGATGGATTTCCGATTGGGATATAGACCTTTTCTACATGTAGTTTGGTCCAACATTACAACTTACATGTTAATGCATCTTCTATGACCATTCTTTGTTACAATGTAGGGCCCAAAGGTTCATCGTTCCCAATCAATTTCATCTTCCAACCTTTTACTTTACAATAATAAAGAAAGGTAGCCTTCAGGCCATTGTAAACCCACCAATAAGTAGTGATGTGACTCATCCCTTTGATTATGGCATGAAATGCTAGCTAAATCATAACTCATACTCTAAACTGTAGTTTTCATTTAAGAAGTGGCATGTGGCTGCCATGCAATTTCTACTCTCTCTCTCTCTCTCTCTCTCTCTCTCTCTCTCTCTCTCTCTCTATATATATATATATATATATATATATATATATATATATATATATATATATATATATATATATATATGTATGTATATATGTACACACACACACAAATATATATAGATGTGTGTGTGTGCGTATATATATATATATATACATGGAGATGGGAAAATTTTCAACTTGCTTGTCAAATTGATGGTTTTGAAAATTAAATAGAAAATTTTAAAACTAATAGTATATGAAAGTTAAATAACATAAAAATTGGTAAATACCCATCAAATTTAACTCCCTGCTCAATCCTTCCATCTAGAAATGTTTCCAAACTCATTTAGGGACCTTATGAAACTCTACCATATTGACTTGTCTCAGTGCTTGAATTTGCAAATGTTTCCATACTTGTTTGGGAAGATTACAAAGCTCCAACATCTTGAATTTTTTGGGTGCTTCCACCTACAAATGCTTCTAGACTCATTCGAGCATCTTACAAAACTCCAACACCTTGAATTCTTTGGTTTCTCTGATCTACAAAGGTTAGAATTTTTCAAGAAGCTTACAAACCTCTAGTGTATTGACTTGTTTGGTTTC
Organism: Larix kaempferi; assembly: GCA_027924585.1. NCBI lineage: Eukaryota > Viridiplantae > Streptophyta > Pinopsida > Pinales > Pinaceae > Larix > Larix kaempferi. The sequence goes on along the minus strand of BSBM01000579.1, from coordinate 1,646,301 downwards.
TTTGCAATGGTTTCCAAACTTGTTCGGGAATCTTACAAACCTCCAACATCTTGACTTGTATGGGTACTCACATATGCAAAGGTAGCCAAACTTGTTCTTGTTTGGGTTCTCCCATCTTCAAAGGATACCAAGCCCTATCAGGAATCTTACAAATCTCCAACATTTTGACTTGTTTGGGTTCTTCCACCTACACATGCTACTAGTTTATTTCATGAACCTTACAAACCTATAGCATATTGGCTTGTATGAATCCTCCTCACTATTAACGTTGCCATAAATGTTCATGAACCTTACAAATAGGGATCAAATTGAAGAGAAGTGTTATATTTAAATTTGAAGGGGTAATTTCATTTTAACCCTTAAAATAAGATGTTAATTTGAGCCTTTGAATTGAGATATTTTCTTATATGATTCATAAGCATCATATTATCATCTAACAATTTGTCCATTTGTAAAGCCAATGCTTACAACTCTAGATATTGAATAACTTATATTCCCCTTTGATTTCTTTGTGTCACATGCATGGTATGTATCAATGCTTTAAAATTTCATGCATATAATTTGGCACCATGTGGGTATGTTGAGCCTATGAATTAAGGTGTTTTCTCATATGATCCACAAGCATTACATTTCCATCTAATAGTTTGTCCATTTGTGAGACCAATGCTTGCAACTTTGGATATTAAATAAATTATATTTCCCACTAATTTCTCTATGTCACCCACATGGTCCATATCAGTGTTTTAAGAATTTGGTTAAAACTTAAATTCGACCTAAACTTTGTGAATTTATTCTCCCAAACTACCTTGACTCTATTTATTTTTAGTATCGAAAAACAAAAACAAAAAGCTTTCAAATTCCATCATCATAGTCAATATCTATGTAAATATTCCTTCACCTGTCTATTTGTAGTTTTCTTGTGAATTGCACTTTGAAGATGTGGAGAAAATATTTCTTTATAGATCATTCATTTCTAAGAAGCTGTTCAAAACTACAAGAGTATCACATAGCTACTCTGATATGTATGTAAAAAAAATAAACTACATCATTGAGTTGTTTGATTAAAACCAACAACCTACATAGGAAGAATACATAATACAACAAAGTAGAAGATGGAGGTTAACTTAAATATATGAACTTTTGCAAGAATATATATATATGTGCATCTATATTTAATAAAAACAAAGAGATTCGAGGAGCTTTTTCTCACATGTTATGTCGGAGTTTGGATCAAGGAAAATTGTAAGGGTTAAATTTAGTCCATGGGCTATTTATCGACATTTGGATCTATATTTTAGAACGTTTTGTTGGTGATTTTGTGTTTGAGTCTGCGCCAAGTATAGTGCATTCGCTTCAAGTTGCTATCAGGGTAGACCAAGCGCATAAGAAGGTTAGAGATAGTTAAAAAACTGCTTTCAAAGAAAACTGTGGAATATATCCTTTCTGCTCTTAAACTTCAAGCTTAATGTATAGCCGATCAGTGGCTAAAATCAAACATCCAATCAATGATGAAAGCATCACTTGTTAAGCTCAAAGCCATTTTAAAATCGACAAGAGATCCAGGAGGAAACACCTTCGTGAGTACCTTGTTCGAGAATACAAGAGGACTTGGCACAGGGCTTGGAAACAACAATAGACTTACTCCATGCTTCTTTTGAAAGCTCGTTTTTCTGTGGAAATGGTTTACATAGGATGTCAAGAAGTATGGATTGAATATATTTACCATCCAAAGTGATTGCGTTTTTATCAAAGCTGAGGAAAGTACCATTCAATCTCGTTTGCATCTTATTCAGCACATGGTTTAAAAAATATAGAAACAACAGATGACCAGTGCCAGAAAACAGAAAAGATTGCAAATTATGGGTTTTCTGATACAACAACAGCTGAATATTCTGACAAGCATAATGTCTCACCAGATGAAAAATATGACGAGAAAAATCTAATTACATCATCGCTTTCTTTACGTGCTCGACTGCGAAGAGAAGCTGCTCATTCAGATAGTGAGTTTCCAAATATTTTATCAGTCAAGGTTGAGAAAGAAGATGAGAACCAGAGTAGTCATGGGAATCAAGCTCACAATGATGACAACATTGTCGAAAAGGATTAGATCGATTATTTTAGGTAGTCAAGATCAATTCTTAGATGTGAAGGCCATCCAATTTATTTTATTTTCACATTTTGAGCACAAAATCAACGAGTGGAAGTTAAATTCAAATTTCTCAGCATATCCAGCAAGGAGACAATTTCATCAAATGCCTTTTATCTGTTAAGGACTATTGTATACCAAGTGTAAGATCGAGGATAAAAACATGTGGCAGAACATCCCTATCTTCTTGGCATTAAATAATTGAGTTGTACAGTTGTGTTGCTTGTATGCCATCCTTTCTACATTTGGTAGCGTTGAGTGTAGCCGGTAGCTGTTTGTTTAGGCCATTATAATGCTATATTTCAGAGGACAGTTAATTTGTTTTAACTAAAAAATACAAGTGGAAGCTAAAGGGTCTACACTTGGCAGAAGTCTAGTTTATCTCAGGCTTCGAGGTTTTTCAGTAGAAAATCAACAGGTAGAAGCAGTTTGAAATAGCCCAGGATTCCAGGCAGTAGTTGACAGATGGCACGAGGACACTGAAAACGGATCAAGCATAGTTACTCCATCATTACTTTGAATTTAACTTATGTTATGTAATTATTATCTAGATTTATGATAAGGGTATTCTGGGATGCGGTATCTCTATATATACATATTATGAGTAATAAAGAGGGGTTGGAACCCAAAGAGATAGACATTTTGTATAGAGTTTTTTCCAGTTTAATCAAATAGCTGAGTAGAGTTGAGCATATTTTCAAGAGTAAAGATTCATGTGTTGTTGATTTACAGTTTTAATAAAGAGGGGTTGGAACCCAAAGAGATAGACATTTTGTATAGAGCTATTTCCAGTTTAATAAAATAGCTGCGTAGAGTTGAGCATATTTTCAAGAGTAAAGATTCATGTGTTGTTGATTTACAGTTTGTATTTTTCCTTTCCTTATGTGTTTTGTTATTCCAATGGATTTCTTTCCATTATTTTTTCCTTCATGCGTTGATGAGAGTTTGCTTAAATCAGAATTGTAACTGTGCTCTGATTTAATTGGATCAAAGTATTCACAATTTTTCCACTAAATTCAATGTTGGATTCATCTATAATCGATGCCTAATATTGATGGACTATCACTTTTTCTTCAATTATCACCTGCCAAACAAGAACTTGACTATGAAAAGATAACTACCTTGCCTTTGCAAAAATCTTCATTGTTTAAAACTCTACTGATTCTTAAATGTTTTAGTTTTTGACTCCATGCCCAATGGTATCCATGCGTTTCAGTCTTTACAAATTTTAAATCAAAATTATTCTAAAATATCTCTAACCATTGTATTTATTTGTTGAGAGAGCCCTCTCTGGTAGGAAAAATGCCAGGTTTCCTCCTAAAGATTGATTTGAAATAGTTACCTTAGAACTATCCCTCCACAACCAAGGGAGAAATTCTGAGTGTTAACAAGGAGGAAAAATATAAACCTAAAAATACATGTATATTAAATAAGACTAATTGTAGAATTCCAATAAATAGGTAATACATGCATGTTGTATTGGTAACATAGGCATTATCTCCTTGAAAATTGGTTTGCATTGTATAAAAATCATAACATTTTTATTTTGAGTAAATGGAAAAAAATGATTAACATTCCTTTATTTATTTATTTCCATGACGTGGAAAAAAATACAACAATCCTTCTCTCGATTTCCATGGTATAAGGAAAAAATGCATAAAATCAATGATGAACATTGGGGAAAAATACATTCACGAATAGAACTTATTAAAAATTTCCTTACCCTTCACTTGAAAAAAATATGAAAGAATCTTCATTTTAGGTTTAACTGGTATTTTTTCTTTTTAATCTTCATTTGCATAGAAAATAATTTTATGCTCTTCATATAAAATAAATAGCAACAAAGCATGGGCTTCTAAGAACATGCAGGGCGAGGTACGTAAACCATTTGAACCATTTAAACTTAATTTTAAATGTTTTAAAATTTAAGGGTGACTTAAATTTTGGTAAATGATGTTAATGGAATGTGTGGAAGAATCTATTGGGATTTACCTTTGTTGCTACTTAATCATCAATTCTCAACCATCTAAAAAGTTACCGGTGAAAATTGAAGTAGTCCTTTAATTGCAAAGTTACTTTAATAATTATTGTTAATAGTAATTAACATCATGAATTGTCATTCTCTATTGTAAAATTAATAATTTCTAAATTTCTAATTATCATTTTCTTAAATTGTAATTGCACAAATGTTAGATGGTAAATTTTGAAATTGTATATAAATATGACGATGTAAGTTGTAATTGTAATTGTAACTTGTAAGTTGTAATTAACATCATGCATTGTAAACATGAATATAAGATAAATAGCATACATGAACATAAGATGAATAACATGTATACACTAGTCGACATAAACATGCTTAACACAGATAAATAACTTATACACACATTCACATAAACATAAGCATAAGATAAATAACTCGTGTAGACATAAACATAAGACATCATATATCCATGAAGAAAAAATTATGGTACAAAATAATCCATCAAGTTTATAAATTAATAGTGTATATGTGGACATAACAATAAAAATAGTGCACATGAACAAGTGTCATCTAATATGGGGACCAAGCCCTTGATGGGTTGTGTGGTCATCCCCACCGCTAGTACCTCCTCCACCATACCCCTGGTTTGGGTATGACATGTGATCGAAAATGTTGTCTAAAGACTTGGACTGAAAAAATTAAAATTTTGAACTCTGTAAGTTAGTTCTAGATTTAAATAATATACTTAAATCTATAAGAAGATGTATTTATAAAATTTTAAGTGGATGGATCAAATAACCTGGCTCGAGTCCATGGTGAGATTTACCAAATCGTCTCGTGTGGAATCTCCAGGACAATACTGAGTCAATGGGACCTCACCAAGATGATGTTGAATCAAACTTTCCCACTCATCTTTGAACATGGGTGAAAACGCGAAGGTGGGAAACAATTCCATGACAATTTGCTTTTTTTTTGTTCTAATTTCCGTTTTCTCGCGCGAGACAAAAGTCAACAAATTTTCTTGGGCGAGAGTTTTACTACTTCTCGGGCGAGACATTAAATACGGTTATATTTCTCTCGTCCGTGAGTTTTTCCATAGTTAGAGAATTTCTTGTTCGAGAGTTTTTAGTTTCTCGTTCGAGAGTATACTCATTTTTTTTTTGTCGAACTCTCGGAGAGATTTCTCGGTCGAGAGTTTTGATTCCTTTTAACGTCTTGGCCGAGACATGTTTAACTATATAAACGCAATAATATTTCCCCGCCACACGCATTGCCATTTTCAATGCGGTTGCTGTTGTTTGTTTTCGCTCAAACCGACACTGTGCTGAAACAACGAAGGGAAGGAAGCCCACTGCAACTTTGTTTGCTGAAACACCGAAGGGAAGGGAAGACCACCCACGGCAACGAAGTGAACGGCCACGAGAAGAGGATCGCCACCTCCAGCTCGATGCAGTCGACCAGATGGCCATACCATCAGACAACCGCACACGGGTATGTTTCTCTTTTTCCACGGGCATCTCTGTAAAACCCAACCGAATTCAATTTCAAATTTGGCTACCGTTCCTTGAAACTATTCTAATTTCGATCAATTCGCCCTTAGGGTTAGGGTTAGAGGCCGAATTCCTCTTGTGATTGGACCAACGGTATATTTGGACACTCTTCCAACTAGAAGCACATTGAGTGTATTCAATAGCCAAGATATCACCTACCAAGTCAATAGCCAAGATAACTTTCCTCACTGGGTCGGGGATTTCTACTTCATTGAGCAACCTTAAGTGCAAACAAAGAATCCATGTCAATGTGGCCCTAGTGTGTTGGGAGATTTCACTGTTTTGAAACCATTTTGAGAATGATATAAGGTCTCTCCCTTGATAAACCCGCATCCTGAGGCTCACCATTGTCGAATCCGACATCAATCGAGTGTGAAATTGCATTGCTGAATTCGAAATACTTCTTCATTTGCTGCTACATAATTCAATAAAGTTGCAGAATACTTCCTACTTGCCCCAAAGTACTTCAGAGTGCTGCTACCAACCACATCTTACTAGCGTTCGACTTCTTTGCACTCCATCAACACTATTCTTCAATTAACTCAAGTTTTCCATTCACTTTCTCCTTGAATATTGACCACAATTCATCATTTTTAAGATGTTTTTAGTTAGAAAACCCTGGCTATCATCTCCTTTCATGCCTTGTTCATTCCACTCTATTGTATCAATTTTTACTACAATCCCCTACATTTTTTACAACCCCACTCCCTGCAACCATATATCATATTATCCAAGGTTGGCCAATATTTTTAGCTGGGGACAGAATGATGTTCACATCAAAAGTGAGATAAGTATAATGGGTTAATGCAAATGGATTAATGTAGATGTGAATGATGACAAATTAATAAGGGAGCTAAAGACAGGAGTCAAATGAGGGAAGATAATGCACATGTTTATCATTCTTATTTTCCTTTCACTATATAGGTATTTTATTTTGACCAGAAAGGACTCTTAGCTCACCAAGTACTAGTCTTTTAAAATGTTAATTCTCTTGGATATCATATATCAATTTCATATCTTAAAATGACTCAGCACTGCTTTGTAGGATTTTACACAATAGGTATGGCATTGATAGTCAATGCTATATTTTCAACCCAAAATGTTGTCATAGTTGCTCCATTCCATACTTTATAGGGAGGTGTATGGAGAAGAATATTAGATGATACATGTAGTAGCACTCAGGTTACTATGATTTGACAAAATCTTCATAAATTATGAAGTTGTTTAGTAGTGAAATTGAAACTAATAGCTTGCACCAAGTGGAAGGTTCAATTAGAAAAAATAAGAGAATGTATCAAGCTCTTGATTGTCAATCATCAAAGAATGACATAGAATCAACTTCCCAAAGTATTTCCCACAGTGAAATACATTATGGCCATATTAGCTCACTCTCACATCAAACCATAGAAAAATATCATTCATACTGAAGGTTGGATTGAGGTGGAGAGAAACATAGATAGTACCATGTTTCTAATGGTCCAATAGAAATGAGTAAGCCTTAGAAAGCTTCAACATCGAAAGGACACAACTTCCCAAGCTACCCAAAACACCAAGAAATGAATGTCTCGTACATTCTTTTCAATGTAAGGGAAAGAGGAGGGAAAGAATGTTCAGATATTCAATTGTCCAACCTAGAAATCATTTAGTCCAAATCAAGTCGAAAATAAGTTTCAAAGCTAAAAAGAAATCTCACATGTGTTTTCCAAAAATGAGTAATTTAACCTTGATAAAATTTATTTATATTGAACTCTAAATTCTTTGTTTCTCTATTCGTTCCCATTCTTCAATATTTAATTATTCTTATTTTCCTTGCACTATATAGTTATTTTATTTTGACCAAAAAGGACTCTTAGCTCACCAAGTACTAATCTTTGAAAATGTTAATTCTCTTGGATATCATATATCAATTTCATATCTTAAAATGACTCAACACTGCTTTGTAGGATTTTATACAATAGGTATGGCATCGATAGTCAATGCTACATTTTCAACCCAAAATGTTGTCATAGTTGCTCCATTCCATACTTTATAGGGAGGTGTATGGAGAAGAATATTAGATGATACATGTAGTAGCACTCAGGTTACTATGATTCAACAAAATCTTCATAAATTATGAAGTTGTTTGGTAGTGAAATTGAAACTAATAGCCTGCACCAAGTGGAAGGTTCAATTAGAAAAAATAAGAGAATGTATCAAGCTCTTGATTATCAATCATCAAAGAATGACATAGAATCAACTTCCCAAAGTATTTCCCACAGTGAAATACATTATGGCCATATTAGCTCACTCTCACATCAAACCATAGAAAAATATCATTCATACTGAAGGTTGGATTGAGGTGGAGAGAAACATAGATAGTACCATGTTTCTAATGGTCCAATAGAAATGAGTAAGCCTTAGAAAGCTTCAACATCAAAAGGACACAAATTCCCAAGCTACCCAAAACACCAAGAAATGAATGTCTCGTACATTCTTTGCAATATAAGGGAAAGAGGAGGGAAAGAATGTTCAGATATTCAATAGTCCAACCTAGAAATCATTTAGTCCAAATCAAGTCGAAAATAAGTTTCAAAGCTAAAAAGAAAGCTCACATGTGTTTTCCAAAAATGAGTAATTTAACCTTGATAAAATTTATTTATATTGAACTCTAAATTCTTTGTTTCTCTATTCGTTCCCATTCTTCAATATTTAATTATTCCTTTCCTTATAGGTCTCTATGATTTCTTCTCATCCAACTACTCACAATACTCCTTATTTGCAATCTATAAATTAAGCTTTATACCCTCAATCACTAAAATATGTGTTCAAGATTATCCAGTAGGATAATACAAACTCTAATCGATCAAATCGCTTCGGAATTCTAAACCAAATTGTAATAATTAGGCTCCAAGGTTGTTAGGTTTCAAATATTTAACTAGCAATATCACCAAATTCTAAATATCTCACTTGAATAACACCCAAAATGTGCGTCTTCATGATTACAACCAAAGATAACTTGAACTAGTAATAATGATGACATAAATTGGATATCAATTAACCTAAACATATTTAAACATTTAATAGAAATGGCCATAAACCATAAAATATTTCACTTAGAAATGAACCACAATTGTATGAATACACACAAGTAGTAGTAGTACCCCGTATTGGAATATATTTCCATTAAAGCTAATTCATTGCAATGTATTTTATAATGTTAAATTTGATCATTGAACACTGAATTTAGTTTAACTTTTTCAAAATCCATATTATACCTTTATTTTCCACCTTAGATTCATTGGAGACCCCACTTCATTGCCTATATGAGACACTTACCGTTACACCTTTCTCTAGCCTCATTTTTCCCACTTTTTTTCCACCATCACCCTCTATGCGATTCTAGGGGGGCGATGGCCAGTCTACCATCCCTCCTTGTACACTTGCAAGGGAGTGACACCATCACTCCCTACATGCCTTGAGTGTTGATGTATATGTAACTTTGGAATGTATTTCATATATGTATATTGTACTCCTATAGAGATGGTACTATTCCTCTATACGGAAGTGTTTGTATTCCTATAGAGATGTTATTATTCCTCTATACGTAAGTATTCCTTGGGTTTGTAGAGTTGTATGAAATTCCTAGAGTTCTAGTTGTTTCGAAAACCTATGCAGTTGATTCCAGAAATTCTACCATAAAATAGATCTCTTCCCATCTATAATATTCTAGAAGCAGTGTTCTTGGATGATGTCGCCTTATAGGTTTAGACATTTGATCCTTTCGAGTCCATTGGCATTAGCACATCGTATTATATATATGCAATATAACACTTTTGATTATAGAAGATTTCTAAGAGATTAGTTGTTTGAAAGTCATTTCCATATTTCCTTTTCTTGCATTTTGTAGTTTGCTTTAGTCAACCTCTACCAGAATGAGACATTAAAGATCAAGATATAACAGGGGAGATATGATCTTGTGGTCCAATTCTAAGCTAATCCTATGGTGTTAGTTTATCTCGTTGTTTGATTTGGTTTTATTACATTTTGAAGTGTGCTTGATAGCATTAATTTAGGCTAGAATAGGTTCTAATCTTGCATTTCATGTGCCTACATATCTAAGTTTATGATTAACATGGTTGATTTCTCATTTTGTCTTAACAAGGACACATGGATCGTCCAGAGACATCTACCATCAGTGCTAGACGAAGACATGTGATGCAGTCAGGTATATTCGATTGTTAATCTGAAATATATTTATCTTGTTTGACACGTTTTGACATGTTTATTAATCTGTGGAAAATTCTTATCGTGCACAGCTTCAGGGTGAAGCAAACTTGACTTCTATGCAACACTCCGTGAGGTCATCGTCAGGTAAATTCAATTGTTATTCAATTTATGCTCAATTCTATATAATCATAAATATTTTTTTACACAACTTTCTAAGATCTTGTTGTGCACAGGTGGTGTCTCTCACAATGACAGACGTCTGTCTGAGGGGTCTACAGGTGCCGGTGGACAATCTCAAAGGACACGCTTAGTGTCTTATACGCCATCGCCAGGTAGAGATTGTTTACATACATTCTGACTAGAATTATTGTTTGACATGTTTTTTAATATGTGGAAAATTCCTATCATGCACAGCTTCACAGCTTCAGGGTGAAGCAAACTTGACTTCTATGCAACAACACTCCGTGAGGTCATCGTCAGGTAAATTCAATTGTTATTCAATTTATGCTGAAGTCTATATAAACATAAATATTTTTTTACACATATTTCTAAGATCTTGTTGTGCACAGGTGGTGTGTCTCGCAATGACAGACGTTTGTTTGAGGGGTCTACAGGTGCCGGTGGACAAACTTAGAGGACACCCTTACTGCCTTATACGCCATCGCCAGGTAGAGATTGTTTACATACATTCTGACTAGAATTCTTGTTTGACATGTTTATTAATCTGTGGAAAATTCTTATCAGGAGCAGGTTCACAGCTTCAGGGTGAAGCAATCTTGGCTAGTATGCAGCTTCACTCCTTGAGGTCATCGTCAGGTAAATTCAATTGTCCTTAAATTCACACTCAAGTCTATATAAACATAAAACTTCTTTTACACAGATCTTTCTAAGATCTTGTTGTGCACAGGTGGTGGCTCTCAAAGTGACAGATGTCTGTCTGAGGGTGGGTCTACAGGGGCCGTTGGACAACCACAGATGGAACCCTTAGTGTCTTATTTTTCAGATATGCCATCGCCAGGTAGAGATTGTTTACATACATTTTGACTAGAATTTTTGTTTGACATGACTGTTTTATTTGTGAAAAATTACATGATTTTTCCTGTTAACTTACATGTGATTGCCAATATTTGGTTTCCTACAGGGGATTCTGGACATTCTAACAATAATGATGGTTCAGAAGACTTTATTTCTATTTCTCACCATGTTCATGATCATGTAGAGGTTCCATCAGGTATTTAAAATGAACACATTTTATTTAAATGTTTATAATTTGATTGACAAATTATATATATAGTTTTTAATACTTGCACATGCATTTTACTTCTTACAGGGTTTGCTGCTGCTGATCCTAATCCACCTCCCCGGACAAGGAGAGGTCATCGGGTGCATCAGTATGCTCGCAATGAAAGATATGATCCTCTTTACAGTCATCCTAGAGATGTTCCCGAGGAGACTCCTTGGGAAGACAACATCACTATGTTGACTGTGGAAGAGATGAAGGAGCATTCATCAAGATTGCAGGTAGAACTTGACACTTCAAATATCTCTTTTGGTTCTCAACAGTGTCTCCAGATTGTTTTGCACAATCTGAACAGTTTGATCAAGACATATCTTGGAGTTGGACCATCAACCCATATTTTTCATGACATAATGTGTAGGAGGCGGTTGTCAGTGATGGGTCTCCACAAGTTTGAAGAAATAAAAAAAGTTTTCACAAAAGAAATGGTCTTTTCATGTTTTGACTTGCGGCCTGAAGACAAAAAACGTCTAAAGATCGCAAGATTCAATGATCCATTGATTGCACCCCATATTTATTCCAGGTTCCTTTGTGCATATGGGAAGTTCCCTAATAATGACGAGGTTCCTCAGTATTTTGTTAAGATGCTGATTGCAGAGTTCCAGTTTCACATGGACCCCGACTATACAGATACGGGATCTAGTTTCTATGGTGATGGCAAAGGTCGTACATATGAACAACTTGATGCACAACGAGATGTTCAGTATAGGCATCTGATGCCTTAGTTAGTACAGCCACATCCTAGAGTCGTTGCTTTTCCATAGGAGTTGGAAATGACATCCCAAATAGCAAGAGGGGTGAGGGAAGAGATAAAAGAGCATGTTGGGGCTGCATTAACAGGGGTGGAAATCGGCATAAATACTTTGTCATCTTCAACCAATATGGATGAAATCCCATTTGATGATTATTCTGATGATCGCTTGAGTAGCATGACTCGATTAGAGCTTCAGCAGTATGCAACGTACTGTAGAGATAATTATAAGCGAGTCATCGCTGGACAAAATCAAAACAGAGGCATGGTACATAAGTATGAAATAATATTTTTCAATTTATTATATGAAATCTAATTTTATTATTCTCCAAATCTAATGTTTATAAATTATATGGAATTTATGCAGTATACCAGATTCATGAATGATGACAACTTTGATGATACGGATTTTATTTACCGGTCAGAAACAGAGGCTAGTGGCACGAATACGCATGTTGAGGAAATTGTAGTTTCTCAATTTCCACAAGGGACACAGGTATGGATATTATTGTTTCATGTCTTCTAATCATTGGTGTTAGCTTTAGCTTAAAAGGTTTACCTCCTGGTTTTATGGGTATTCTGTGTTATATACATAATACTGAATTTATATTCATGGTATTCTAGGTATTCTGTGCATTTGTTACTGTTAAAAATGGTTGTTCGTGCCCAGATTCTGAGATTAGGGTTTTCTCATGCCTAGAAGACTAGCCAAAATAGCTCCTAATGTGCACATAAATCAGAATTAAGAGGTTTATTACTATTACGATCCATAAAACTATCCAAAACAAGCTTAGAACTGCCCAAAATTCAAGGTAACTGCTTGTTTGATGGCTGGTATATGTCTGTAGGCATTTTCATCCATGAAGAGACGTGTTATTTGAATGGTGTACACATTACTTAACTGCCAACAACATTAAATTTAAGATTGATATCATATACTTTTCCCAAAATGAGAAATTGTAGTTTAGGGTATGAGGAAGGTACTATCACAAGCAAAAGGTGTCACAAATATGCCCTACATGTTGCATGTAGCTACTAACCAAAATACCCATGGATATATGTTTGTGCAAGGTGTTGAAGAAGAGATATTCCCTCATAGATTCACCAAGAATGATCCATACCTTTTCCTATCATAAATCCCTTAAATCGTAACAGATCTCATCACAATGTAGTGGATCATGCAAATCATGAATTGTAGGAACAGTGGGAATAAATACTGGTGGACAGCTTAACACTATGACCTCATTAGTGAACCAATGCCCTGTTGGCCACTAGTTCTGAACAATGAGTGTAATATCTCCTACTGTATCTATAATTAGAATACAATGGTGAACTCAATAAGATACAGAAAATTATCTCGTGGTGTTGATTCAAAAAACTTTGTGATGAAATTCCATTCTTAAGCCCGTTCATTCGTGTAGTATCACGACAAGTGACCTTTTTGGGAAGTATTGTTGATGTATGGAACATTACATGATTCATGCTCAAGATAGTTAATATTAGATGTTATGCTTTAGTGTCTAAATACTTTCCCCCAGGCATCCTTACGATCCCCACTGTGCCTCCTCCTAGATGCGAAGCTCAATTAACTGAATGGACATCTTCTGTCTTCACAGCGTAATGCAGCTCATGGCATATGTTAATTGCCTTGGTTTTAGGGCATAACCCTAGTTGAAGGAAATGTGTTGTATAGGGTTTGTACCATGCATGTTTCTATACCAAAGCGTTGAAATGTGTGTGGTATGGCCCTAAAACATGTTTCTGGGCTGTACCAGCGTTCATATGACGTATTTCGAAAAAGGTTTAGCTGATTGTTTACTCTGTTTTTCATTGTGTTTGACCAAAAATGCTGGCAATTAATGGTAATGTTTAAAAGTTGACATTTCCTTTATCGTTATTATTTAACCTTTTAATGGAAATTTTAAAATTTAAGTAAAAGGATAGAAAAAGGAAAGATAGAGGAAATGCCAACTTTTTAACATTACCATTAATTGTTTCAAGATGTTTGATAGTAGTTCCAACCTCATGGGACTTCATATGGAGAAAGTAGAATTTCATATCCCATTCAAAACTCAACAGAATTAGCAGTTTTGACAATTTCAGGATTGGCAGGATTGCAGCATTTTCATTGGATTCTATCATGTATGAGGTAATGGGATTGTCCTTTAATCAAGAGCACCAAGCCCTTTATGCCCCTCATTGTTGATGGTGTTGATTGTTGAACTCCTTTGCCATTCCCTTAGCAAAAATATACCCTCCACTCAAGCTGAAGTCATTGATTAGCCATGTTGAACTTTTTCTACCATATTTCAAGGCTTGGATTTGGCAGTTTCGTCAAATTGGATGGTGCTGACTAAATTTAATTGCAGATTGCAATAAGATGGAGCATAAATAGTGAGGGACAGAGGTTATGGCACTGGTATGCTCATTCTCATTAAAAATTCATTTATTTACCTTTACAAACTTCTTTCCCAAGTGCCACTCTTAGACTTGGCTTTTGCAATGCTTACAGTGTTTGGTTTGCAACTGTAAATTTTCAAGCTTAATTCAGGATACAATAAACTTTAAAATTTCTTCTATATAAATGTGCAGATTTGAGAAATTTTATCAGCAATAATGCGGAAACTGAAAACTGTAGAGCAGTAGTAGATAGTGCACAAATAGAGAGTCACACAAAGACACAGGAAATTACCCTGGGGAAACCCAAAGTGGGAGAAAACCCTAGAAAACAATCTTTCTTATTTGCAAAGATGATAGAGCTGGAAGTACAATATAAACCCAGCTACATTGGCTTACATTCAGAAGAGAAGATGTTGCTCAAGTCTAGTAGAATGCTAGCATACTTTCTGAGGAAGTGCCATGAACTGAAAATCTGATCATAAAATTATTTGCAGCTAGCAGCAATAGAGAGATGTGAACGGCAAACAGATAATAGTCTTTCAATCAACAACTTAGAATGAGTAAAAATGATGTGAATAGAACAATAACACTAAGTAGACTTTTCTTTTGGAGTTATCCTTGCATGACTTGGTTAACTCGAATTAGCTTCAATGACAACTCACACTTGCAACTTGAATTAGCAACTTACACTTGCAACTTGAATTAGCAACTTACACTTGCAACTTGAATTAGCTTTAATGACAACTCACACTTGTCTTTGAACTTATCTTAGTAACTTGACTTGACATTGATGATAACTCAAAAGGTCTTGTCCTTATTATCACATTTATGCTTAAAAGTTTTCATGACAAGTCTTCAGTTTAGTCAATTTTAGGCCTCCAAATGATTGTTATCGCTGCTATAGGATGGTGATAGCAATTGCATACTTGGATTATGCTTGTGTTCCTTCAACAGTTTCATTATTATGTACAATCATGTGTCTTCTCTACTAGTGTAGATGTTCCCCTTGGACTACACATGAAGAACAACTAGTTGACTCTTCGAAGAACTTACCCAAAACTATGAAACAAAGCTCCTTTAACTGTTGGTCAATGAATATATAGCTTGTATCTTCTTGTGTGCTACCATTTCACTTTTCATTGGAACGCTCTCACATCTAGGTGAATTTATGCTTGCTATTATGAGTTTGATGGTCTGGAAATTCCATTATTTCATTATTGTTTGGTATAGTAAGACCTATCTAAAAATGGTGTATCGATAGTTCTACAATGAGCACCCCATTTTCCATTATCATTATTCTCTAAATAGGCCTGAAATAATGATCCTTTTGTTAAGGGTCATTTAATTACTACTTTTTCTATATGGATTGCAAGATTGGAACATGAACGCTGTTGATTATCCATGTCTTATACAAGCTGTCACAAAATGCTACCCAGAATTACCCCTTTAACCTTGAGTGTTCATATTATCAAAATGTATTATTATAGATTCCAAGTTGTAATCATTTTAATGAGGGTGGAAAAAATCATATTTTCAGTCCCAACGCACTTTAAATTTTGAATTTTGTGAGTACTTTTCCTTTTATTTATATAGGTTCCTTCAGTACACATTAGGGCTACCTATGAGTGAAAGATGATGATTGTTATAGTAGATCCAACCTCTAGAAATATGTCTTCAAATAGGTATTTATCCCCACAGTTTACGTCTCCTATGATTGTTGGTACTAATTGCTTAATGAGATGTTTAACACCATCACAAAACAAAATCGCCTCCAGTATCAAAATGAAGGAGCATAGTTTGTCCATGGAACCCTCCTTAGAGGGTGTGTACAGGATTATCCTACAAGATTATAGTTTGTCCCAAAACTTGTATACATACATATATATATAAACTTTTCATTTTGACTTTGTAGCCCACAGAAAACCAGGAGCCATTGGTGTTCCGGTCCAAAGGTTGAGATCGATTTGCTCTACTTGTAAATCAATTGTCACCATTTTTTGCGATAGTAAGAAATGACCAAGGGCATGACGATAATTTTTGGTTACTTGAACGATCATTTTTGTTTAGTTGAACATAGTGTCCTTGTGACTGAGCTACTGGTGATCAAATTATCGTCATGCCCTTGGGCAGGTATTGGAATATCACTTTTGTTTTTGTCAAGTATGGTTAGAAACTGTGTGGTTACTCGCATATCTGATCATCTTATTCCTTCCTCTTGTAGCATATCGAGTGAATCCTTGTCATCTGTCCTATTTCAAGTTTTGCGGCCGTTTTATGGTCTTGTGGGAGCTGTTATGCTATTTTTCACCCTGGATGACTATCAATGTTAGTTTTTGATCTGCTTTGCCATGTGTCAATATCATCCTACTGTAGCAACATATGAGGTTGATCAGCTTTCATAATGCTTTTATGTTTTGCTTTTTTATTAATGCTAAAGCACAACAATTGATTAGAATTTTGCTTGGTTAATTTAGGATTGGGACAGGCAAGATCCATCTCAAATCGTCACTGAGATGTGTGGTTTTGCTACAATCCTTTCTGGCACATTTTTGCTGCATAAGACCAAAGATCTTGGGGACAATTCATCTAGTGTAACATGTATTATTTTTTCCTTCATCTATTAACATGGTTACCTTTTGAAGCATTATGGTACTTATCGCAGTTTCATCTCATGCATTTAGTTCATCCTCACATTTGCAATAGTGTAACTTGAATATATATATTTGCAGGTCTGTCACCATCGTTCTCGTCCAGCAGCTCAAAGAATTCTTCAAAGAATGGATGTACTGCTGAGGAGATTCCTCTTCGTCGCCAAGAATCTTTTCGGTAATGCTTTTTTGTTACAGATAATCAGCATGGAATTTTCATGTCATGCTTTTAAAAGAGTGACCATAATGTAATTAGAGAATATTGTTTGTTCTCAATCCCTCGTCTTTATTTCAACCAATTCTTCTTATTCTTTTTAGAGTGGGAGATTATGATAACTAGTTCAACAAGTTCAAAGTGGAAGAATTAATGCATAGTTGAGTTGTAAATGAAACCGTACAGATATGTCTATACTTGCTCCACATTCATCCACGAAATAAACTGAAATCCTTATAACGTTTTGTGGCACCATATGATTTGCCACCATACATTATAAAAATGTGAAAATATGCAAGTTGATGATGGTTGATCTTCAGTCATATCCTTCTTATTATTAACTGGAGCAGATGCCCAGATGAATGCTTCTAATACATTTTCCATTTCTTTGTCATTACACTTTTGAGAAGTCAAAGGTCGCGGCCTTCTTTACCCGCCAATAGTGGTGGTAATTTTGTTTTGAGAAGATAATGGAATGTAGCAGTGCTCATCCCAATCTTGTTCATGCTTCCATTGTTGTAGTCATGTATTTCAATTGCATTGCACTTAATATGGATGGAATCTTTTTTGCTAGAAAAGTAAATATCAAGGTATAGTGTAAATTACTAAATTCCAAATTTACGATAACAACACAATAATCCGTAATGAAATTACCAACCGAATTTATGGTAACAATAGGCTAGTCCCTAATGAAATTTCCCACCAACAGGAGCCTTGGTTCAATGATGAAGTCAGTGGAGTATTCAACCATCCACGAGGGTTCCATTTTCATTGTGGTCTGCCCCATCCAAATGGGAGGGTTTGACGATGAATTCGGTGGAGTATTCAACCATCCATGAGGGTTCCATTTTCATTGTGCCCCATCGTAAAAGGAGCTTCATGCAAAGTGAGATTGTCATCGGTTGTTGGTCATCATAGATATTTTGATAGATAAGTTGGCCATTTTAATGTTGTACATGAAGATGTGTTGATGCGGTTTGTTATGATGTCTCTAACTTGTGGTATAAGGATTTATCTGTGCAGGTAGTATTGATTCATTATGGGCTGTCATTTGGAGGACCCTAATGACAATGATGAGGATGAAGAGGAAGTTGCATGGGATATTCCTCTTGATTTTGAATCCACATCTGGAAGGGAAGAGGATGATCATGAAGCTCATGATTTGCATGACATGCATCTCGAAGCTCCTGTTACCCCCCCAAATGCCCTAAGTAACAGAGTGGAGGCAGCATACACAAGCACAGGTATTCCAGATCCTGTGTGCCAATCAAAGCTTTCGGATTATGGACTGCTAAAGAAGACAAAGATCAACATATGCTTGAAGGATGGAAGATTGTTGGAGGTTAAAACTGTCAGACTCCAAAGTGGTTTGTAAAAGGCAACTGCTACAGCACTTGAACCTTACTGTTTTTATGCAGATTTTCAGATCATGAAAGGAGTCATGACATAATTTAAGAGAAGATTCTTGTTTACCGAGGATCGCTGGGATAACATGTATTCCAGCAATGTGTTATGGTTATTGTAGTTAGTTCAACACTAGAAGTAGCTTAAACAACAAAGTTTCAAGTATATTTGGGAAAAAAAACAACAGCTATAGGATAGAACTGCCAATTTCTTGGGATGATGTGAGTAGCCAGCAAAAACAGCACACTGAATGAGTCCCAATCAACACTGAATTAGCTAGCAGTTACAGCAGAATGGAGAGCCCCTAAACTGTTCAGCTGCTACAACACTTCCTTTGTCAAAGAATTATTTTCTTTTCTAAAGCTTTGAAGTTATTTAGTCACAAACAATATAGCAAAAAACTTCAATATATTCTGCATGATTGGATAAACAGGTAATATCTTGCAGCAACAAAAGAGAGTATGAGTGTATTTAATTACTATTATTTACGTTAATAATTATTAGTATAAATAATAGTCTTATGGTATACTACATAGTTCCTGTAATCCATTTTGAAATTTGTTTATCTGTATCATACTCTAACCTAATAGAAATTGTTGAATTCATCTCCAATGAAGATAATGTGGAGGAATTGTCAGTTTATCATGACCTCTGTGTAGGTGGTGACTGTTTCATGATGTTGAAACGTACAAATGCTAAACATTCGGTGATCCCATATGTAAAGGCATGAACATGTATACTCTCTGGCATGAATATTTCATGGATAAATTTTACCTTGATAATTTGTAATGTTATCCATTGCAACTGACCTTGATGAATCTATTGTAGGTTTTTGCAAGAGTTTCCCCTTAGCAGAAAGAACTCATATTGAAAACTCTGAAGATAGTGGGAAGAATGAAATTGATGTGTGATGATGGTACAAATGATGTCAGTGCTCTCAAACAAGTAGGGAATGGTGACCTTTTTCTTTTGCATCAATAACTTTGGCATGCAAAATAGAGCTGATTATTTTTTCACCGATGACTCATTCAAAATTTTGAACAATTGCAGGCTCATGTTGGTGTAGCCCTTTTAAATGCAATCCCACCTACCCAATCATACCAAAACTCTAAGTTGGCGCAATAATCAAATTCTGGGGGTAAAATAATAAATCCGGATTGAAGATTGAAGAGTGGAGCACCTGATTCTGGAAATGCCAATGCAACTGATGGAGGACAAGCAGGAGATACATCCATTAATCAGCCAGTTTGAACTTTGGCATTTCCTACTGGATCTCAAGCATCTCATGGTCAACTAGCAATCGTTAACTTACTCCTACTGAGAGACAAAGGCTAAAATTGAAAAAGATTATGGATGATTGTATCACTATATTCAACAAGAACTGGCATTATCTGATATTTAGTCTCTAGATGAAACCTGCACAAAAGCCATGTATGTTGAGTTGAAAGGGAAGGAAATGCAGACATTCTTGACCTTTTTCTTTTGTCAAGTGGCCCTTGATCTGTGGCTTCAACCTCTATAACAGGCATGCCACTTCAACTGCTTAGTCAGATGTCCTGTTCTGTTGTTCAAGGCATCCTTTCACTATGTAAATGTTGTAGCTCATGTCTTGTTCAGTGCACCCTCTATATTTCGTGGTAATCCTTCTGCTATGGTGTTGACAACGATTTCTCTATGCAATAGTGCCTCTGCAACCATTGATCTGTTTTGGCCTTGCTACAATGTGTTGCTTGGAGTATATTTATATTAATTCTTCCAAAATTTTGGATTTTTTTTGGGGATGTTCAAGCTAAGACGACCTATGTGTATTTTCTACAAGGATTGAGTGATAGAGCTTATCATTAACAATGGGATTAGAAGAATCTTATTTCAGCAAAGTTGGTCGACAACCTTCAATTGCCCATTACTGTGCATCCATACCCATACTACTTGGTATGGATCAAGAAGGTGGGACAGCCAACACTTGTTTCTCACAAATGCATCATTGCATTTGTATTTTGTAATCATCCCTTCCAAAATATAATTTATTGTGATGTTATTCCACTCAATTGTGGTAGTCTAATTCTTGGCACTCCTTGCTAGTATGATTTATGGGCTCTCTTTGATGAGTATCACAATACCTACAAGTTCCATAATGAGTATATAAATTCACTTATTCTACTTCCAATTCTTTAATTTTTGGTAGGCAAGCTGTCAAACAAGTAAATATGAACAGTTCAAGACTCTTTGTATCATTCGTGAAGCTAAGGAAGACAATGCTAATAAGCTCCCTCCTTCGATTATATCTATTTTTGTACTCTGATGTTTTTGATAAACCAAGAGGGCTCTCTCCCATTCGGTCCATCCAACACTCCATCACTGTTGTGCTAGAATTCTAGTTTCCCAATGCCCCCCTTATCAAACCGGAACCATTGAGAGTGCAAAGATAGAGTAGAACCACTGAGAGTGCAGAGGTAGAGTAACAAATCTAATAGTTGCTTGAGGAAGGAAAAATGCATCCTAGCACCTCTTATCATGACTCTTTCGCTCTCGTTGTGCCTACAAAAGAATATAATGTTGATCGTTATGCATTGATTATTAGGCATTGAAAAAAACATTAGTGAAGAACCACTACCCCTTTCCCCAGATAGGTGATCTACTAGAACAGCTAAATGGTGCTAACAAGATCAATTTAACCTCAAGATATCACAAAGTTTCTATGGATTCTCAAGATGTATGAATATAGTTTTCAAGGTAAAGTTTGGACTTTATGAGTGGTTGATTATGCGTTTTGGCTTGACCAATGCATCCAACACTTTTCGGCTTATTGATGACATTTTTCGGCCACATATTGGTGGTGGCGTTGCATATCTTCATGATATTTTGGTAAACAGTAAGACTCAGGAGGATCACTTATGACATGTACGTACAATGTTGGATTTGCTTTGCCAGCACAAACTTTAGTAAGACTCAGGAGGATCAATTATGACATGTATGTACAATGTTGGATTTGCTTTGCCAGCACAAACTTTAGGAAAGATGAAGACTTTTTTGGTTATCCATAATGTATTTATAGGCTTCCTCATCAATGAGGATGGAGCTTATTTGGATCCAGCCAAAATAAAAATCATCAAGGAAGTTCATTTGCAATTATTCTTATATCATCCACCCTTTTCATGAGCTTCAAAATCATATGACTTTCACTTGGTGTCCAACAATTGTTTTATTGTATGGAAAGACACTATTTGCTATACTCCAATGCTTTCTATGCTCAATTTACAACAACATTTTGAGCTTGAGACCGATGCCTCACAGTATGCTAAAGCAGGGCATTTTTAACTTCGGTTTCGATGAGCATTTAGAAAGACAAAATACCAAGGTGTAAACTTATCCCCTATTTGAAGATATTAGACTGAGAGAGATCTATTCTAGTTTGTTTTCTGAATGTTATAATAATTATTAATTTAAAAATAGATAAAAGATGAGATACTTTTTTACATTGTGAAAATTTAAAAAAATAAAGGTCAAACATTGGACATTTTATTTTATCACCATCATTCACATTGTAGACCCATAACACAAATATCTAACCTCCTATTATATTTTTGCTCATTTACAATAAATTAATATGTGAAAAATAAATCTATATTTATTTATAGAGAGCATGGGTATCTCATAAATACATATTTACCCCTACTCACAACAAAATTCTACATCTTCCATCCAAAGATGTTAATATTTTTTTTTCAAAGTAATATTTTTAGATTATAGTCCATATTTTTATTTCATTATTTATCCTTTACTAAGCAAGTGATTACAATGTTTAAAATAAATAAAAAATAAAATAGCCATATTTTGGGTTATTCTTCTAATATGATATTTATGTTTAAAAATGTTTTTAATAATATTTCCTTAGTTACCAAATCCTTATCAAACAAATAGGAATGGCTCTATACATTCACCCTCTCTCATGCCTAGAGATTAATTGGCATTACCAACATGTACTACTTCATAAAATTTAAGTAGGCGGTTGCAAACTTGTTATAGCGAAAGAGATATATAGACCTATTACTATAAGTTTTCTGTTGGTGAGGATAATTGCACTATGTAACCTTGGAGACCATTTATATTGGAGTAAAAATAAAATTCTAGGGTTTGAAATTGGAGGCATATTGATGTGAGAAATATCTTCTATTCATAATATTCCACATTTTTCCATGCAAATTGAGGATGCTCATTATTGTTGACCTTTTTCATGACAAAGACAAGGTGATTCATCCTTCAATTTATCAAGAGATCTATTCACCCTTGTCTTCACCATTATCTTTGGATTCATCACAAGATAGGTATTGCAATGGAAAAAATGGCATGAAATGCAGGAGGAAAATATTTTTGTAGAGGTGCAGGAACATAATAGACATATGGTATATGTTGTGGTATAAATCTAAGCTTTGAAGGAGATGAAAAAAGCATCAGAGTCCACATGAAAGCACAAAAGTCTCTATACTTGGAATTATAAAGAAAAATGGGCTCATTTTCTTATAGGGTTGATCATATAACAAAATTTACATGCATGTCCCTGAAGGGCTTTTGATATGCTTCCACTCCCCCTATTAACACTCAAGGTGGGACACTCTAGGTTGGGACTATGATTGTTAAGGAGCAATTTGGAGGAAGTTGTAGTGATCCTAACCTAGAAATTGAAAACAAAAAATATATAGAACCCTTATACTTTATAAATAACCAAAGACATTCGACATAAGAATAACACCAAGATATAGAGAAAAGACCCTTAAGTTAGGGTAACACCATCAATTATTCCTTATGGAATGAACCACTCCATAATCCATGCTTTCTATAATAAAATTGATCCAACATATCTCATACAATGATACTCATGTATATTTATGCTTTCTCATGAGTATTCCTAAGAGGCCTATGCCAACTACCCCTTATTATTGTATTATTTCCTTTAACTACCTAGAGGGGCTATTTATTACTTACCAAATACCAAGTGGGCCTATTCCATAATTATGGCCACATTACATATATTATCCCCTTGGATACATCAATAATATAGTTTTTAGTCTTATTTGACCCCATCCCAATGTAAGGCTAAATGAGACCACTCATTTCATGTTTGGATTGGACTTAGGAAAATATATCAATAGCAAAAATATTTAATATTGTATATGAAGAATTTGATTAATGTTAAATTTTGGCTAGCTCACGGGGTAGAGTAATTGGTAATGAGTAATGAGATGAGAAGTTGTAAATGGAAGGTCACAGGTTTAAATCCCCTTGGGTACTTACTTTAAAAAAAAAATGTTAAATTTTGGCTAGTTCGAAATATGATCTTGCACACTAATTTTAACTATGACCTTCACTCATGGCATGTTTGGTTTGTCGCATGGCACGCTTAGGTTGTCACACAATGTCGTTATAACAATGGCAGGTGTCCCAAAGGGTGAAACCATCTCTCTTGTTCCCATGAACATCTATGAGCCTTGAGTTATCATTGGATATGTTGTTAAAAAGAGCTTCTCTTAGTTTCGAGAATTATATATATTCTCTACTAATGATGCCAACCACGTGAAGGTGGAAGCTCATTTGGCCCCACCCACCCACCCACCCTAGAATCAAAGAAAACATTCATCAACCTTGATGTGTTCTTGAATCATATGAAATGTGCCAGTGGCATATTTTCAAGAATGGCATTATGATCTTCTATCGACAATTTCCATTGTCCATGCTTGGAATTTTTCCTACTCTTCACTGCCTTCAACTATAATCAGGATGCTATGACCAAATGACTGTATTGAGCACATATAACATCTGACTCGTAGTCTTGAAAAAGAATATGGTCTTTACATTTCCTTACTTCTGCAAAGAAATGTCCCATTAAAACCATTGAACCCACTACATACGTATAATTTGATGGGTCTTTAAATTTTGCATCAACGTGCTTTTTGACCTAGTGCATCTCAATAAATAATAATGCACATTTTTCTGGATTATTTGCTGGTGCAATGACTGCAAATACATCGCCTTCTCTAACCAAATCAGAAACACGATCATAATCTTTGTCAATCACAACCGCTTCATTGTCGCACTCTACATCGTTGATATTTCCAAATGGGGGCAATGGTGTCAATTCTTGATGTCTCCATGGTTTCACAAATTTGTTAGTTTGGTTTTGACACTCATCCAAAGACTCTACATCATAAATACATGCAAGACAGAAGCAAGAGTACTTCCGTTTCTTGATTGCGTGTATATTTTCCATTTTCTTACTCCTAATGGAGTGTAAGCCCCTTGTTTTCAGGATTGCAATACAATTATGCGGCATTGATCTGCCAACATCGCCCATTGCAATATTCCAGAAAAACCTTCTCACATTACCCATCCTTTCATTGAATTCATGGCTCAAATTTTGTTTGCACCAATTAACAACATCGTTTGAATTTGCAAGGAGAGCAACAGAATGATTCATTTGATATCTCCTAAGTGCACGTTTCACACAGGCCCTAGCACCATCATGTTCTCCTTTTCCATGTCCCGTTTCAAAAAAGATCCATGTGTGGTGAACATCCGTGTTTCTATGAAGGCGAGACAACCATAAGAATGATTGTGCCGATTTAAACTGACCAGCACAACCATCTGACCACACCCAATGTTCTTTAAAAGTGACCCTTCTTCTTTTTAATTCTTCAAAAAGCATACCAAAACAATGTTGGACAAAACATGTATCATGTGTACGATCATCACTGATGTAAAAATGATACTCCTTAATCACTTCATGATTATTTTCATTGCTATCAAAACCATCGACATCAAGCTCTGCATGTCTATATGTAATATGCACAAGTATAGATACCTGATCTGAATGATAATACTCACTTTGTATCTCCTTTTGCGGAGTGAAAGTGTAATTTTCTGCAAAATCAACAATGGATAATATTGTCCCTTTTGGAAATACATCTCGTGATTGCTTGAACTGTAAGTCCTGCCATCGTACTGAGTGAGATTGCTTGATATATTTATATATTTGATCCCTGAACAAATTCATAAAATCTGTCAAAGAGATATCACTTTCAACCAAATTAAGCTTTCTTGATGTTGCCGTTGAATCTGTAACTGCAGTATAGTCAACATAAACATATCTCTTGCATTTGACAATTGAGGATCGTTTGCATCAATGGGGTAGTTAGCATTAAAAAGGGCCAAATCAGAACATTCCTCACATTTTTTACCTCCAACGCATTGTTTCTTATAGAATACTTGATGATTCTCTCGAGCACATAATATTTTAGATACAAATTCACGAAAACTCGAAGGAGGGGGGTTATTTGGCCAACACTGCATGCCAAAAGTTAGAAATGTCTCATAATATAATTCAAATTCTACATGGTATCGACAACAACATGTGTCGCGAACAATGATGGGCCTAACATACCATGGTTTAAGCTTCACAAATGTGCTAAGGGAAATCTTCACATCAACATTACTCTCCATGAAAGTTTTGAACATTTCCGCTTGAGTGATCGTTGTTATGTGTTTGGAATGAGTTTCATAGTTTCCTTTCGATATACGACGTCGAACAACATCCTTTTCATTTGGTAAGACATGCGAGTTTACATCCCAAAACTCTTTCACCATGTCCCTCACATTATCCGGAAGTCTATCTTGATAAGGTTGCCTACAGATAACACCCCAACATGCAACTTCATCATCCTCATCTAACTGAACCCGAATCTTTTTATGCTTCCATAAACTTTTTCTTGATGTTTTTAACGTTCTTGCAGTCGTAGACAACAAACGATTGGTTGTAGTGTTTTTTGCCACAACCCCTGTTAGAATTGCTTTACGAGCAACCATGAAATTGTGAGATCATTTTTTTGCAAGTGATGCAAGGACCAAGGTCAAATTTTGTGATACAATCTGATTTGACTTAGCCTATTTGGCACTTTGAATGCCCAATAATGTAATTGTATCTCTTAGACATTTTTGCTTTAACAATTTATGCAACAATTGAGCTTGTTGTATGACAGAAATACCTTCAAAATATTTTTTGACTATCTTATCTACTCTATAACGAGCTGTACGATCAAGCATCTACGGTCCCATTTCTTCAATTTTACTTGGATCCGAATTCTCCAAAAAAATATCATCAATGACGATATTGTTGCAGCTTCCAGTTAATCTCTGTAAATTGCTAACTGTGGTAGGATGTTGTATGTTGGATGTCAACCCTGCATAAAAATAATTATAAATTTATAATATTTTGTTCACTTTCAAATCAGATATATATATATATATATATATACACTCAAGTATTATAAAGTAAATTATAAACTTATAAAAAAATATTTACTCACCACTCATGGTCTCAATATCAATGCTACCCATAGTTTGCTCCACATTTGTCATTTCCTCGTCACCTCCATGTTCCTCATTTCTTCATCAACGTGCTTTTCGACTATTTGGATTCCTTCATCACCGCCATGTGCATTCACATTTTTCATTTCTTTGTCACCGCCATGTGCATTCACATTTTGCATTTCTTCATCATTGCCATGTGCCTCCACGTTTATTTCCATTTCTCTTTTTGCTCTTAAATTTCTCATAGAAACACGAGATCTCTCTTTCCTTGCCTCTTCATCAACTCTAGTGCGATCATATTTTCTTTCACGTTTCTTTCGGTTTCCCATGTTGAAATAAATAAAGACCTAAAATCCAATGCATGAAAACATATGAGAATTGAGAGTTATATGCTGAAAAAAAAAAGAACAGTACATTGACCCAATAAGTGTTATTCATTCAAAATGAAATAGTTCTTGTTATGGCCAAATAGTATCCAAAAACCTCTTCAACATGAAATAGTTCTTATGCATGAAAAATGAATACAAAGCATTGATTGATCTAACCTTACCTTTATATCAAGAATACCATGATCATATAAAACAACAATTTCAAAATAGTGCAAGACTTGTTATGTGCTTCAATCTCAATTCTTTAGATCTCAAATATTCATCAAAGACATGTGATACTACAAATCTTAAAACAATTCCGAATGTAATCAAAATTCTCATTATGGGTGATTCAAGAGAAAAAGTAGTGAAAACTTAGTGAATACAAACAAACGAGGCCTCTTTTAGGGAATATTTCACCCTGCAACAACCAATACAATTCACACAAGTACTAATTCTAAAAAATAAAGAATAATGTGATGAAAACTTTCTCAATGGAAATGTACTAAAAGATTTTGCTTATCAAACTAAAAATAGTCTTCATTAAAAGCACTAAAAATTTACTTTAAATACCAATGAGTTTAATCTCCAAACCTTGCTTGATAGAAGTGGTGATTTGTAACCCTTTTCAAGTGAAATTTACCATTTTGTAAATATATAAGATGAGTTCAAGGTTCAACAACCAAGAAGAGAGAAAGTGCAACATTAGGCATAATTGAAATTGAATGAATAGACTCTCGGCTGAAAAGAATGCTCACCTGAAAAAATCTGCTGAAAACAAACCCTCGGCTGAAAAAACAATCCGCTAAAAACAAACCCTCGGCTGAAAAAACAATCCGCTGAAAACAAACCCTCGGATGAAATAATTTGGAAGACTATCTCAGCCGAGAGATTATATATACCATTCTCGGCCGATAGATTATATATACCATTCTCGGCCGAGACTCATGGGCATCCCATCTGAATAATGTGGAATCCCGCCCACAAATCAAGGAAATTTAATATTTAATGTGTCGGGGCCTAAAAGATTCTCGGGGGATTATGTAACAAAACTCTCGGGCGAGAAATGTTATAACCTCTGTGAGGAGAGTTTAAATCAACTTTCAGCTGAGAGTTTTCGTTAACTTTGGGTTAATTTTAGAGCGGGAACAACTCTTGCCCGGGACATTTTCTAGGCCGAGAGTTTTTGGTCAACAGTTCCAGCAAAATTTCTGCAGAATGCAGAAATGTGTCACTTTAACAAGGTCGGACCACTGCAAAACATGAGAATTACATGTCGGAGTTTATACCAGTAGATTCATCATTCAATCTACTTTCTCATAATATAAAATTTTTCGAATTTCGTTTAGGATTAGTATTTTTTTCAATTTTTTTACTAAACTTTATCATTAAAAAATTTAGTGACTTAAAAATCAGTCACAATGAAAATTCAATATCATCACAATGCCGAAGCCAAAAAAAATTTAAAAAATACAGGGATGTTCCTTGAACTGTCCTCTTCAACGGGTTGGTTTTAGTTTGTTTGATAAGAGTCACATTTGAAACAAAATGAGAAGACAAAAACATGTGTCGATAATGTACCATTTTTTGAACATATGTTGTTTCGATAAATAATAAAAAATAGTTCCCAAGTCTTAAAAAACTCAAAATATAGTCCAGGATCAAGTTTAGTATGTGTAGAATATGAGCCTACAATTTGTTTCCCTCAAATGAATAACCATATATCAAAAAACCGTGGTCAACACAGGTCACTCATTATCCATACCTAAAATTTTCAAGTATATGCCGTTGGTTGACAACAAATTTGTCCCACGATATGTCCATAAAAAAAAATTAAAAAAAATACGAGTAGAAATCTAATTCAATTCTGTAAAACCTTTGTGTTTACTTCAAGTTGAAATTCCTAAGGGATATATGGGTTTGAATAGGTCGAAGTTGAAAAACATAAAAATTAACAGTTTTTTTTGTCAAAAACAAGCCAAAATTATTTCCCAACTTCATGTTTTCACCCACATCACTGGAGAATCAATTCCCAATTGTGCATGAGCCTGTGTCTGGTGATATCATGCATATAATCAGTAAAAGAATAATAAATTAACATTATAAATTAAAAATCAAAATTATAGATGGCATTGAAACATAAGTTATAGTACCTCATTGACTAATGGTTGACGATTGAAATTCATAGGATAGTGCAACATCTCTCGCTCCTCTGCAATCCCCTTGCCTCTCCCCTATACAATTTGAGCAAGGGACAAGACGAAAATTACGATAAAATAATTGCAATTATACACATGTATTTAACTTACAAGGTTATGATCAAGGAACTAGCATATGCACCATGGGGACATCATCAGGGGAAATGGTTTCCTAGCCAAGCAACGGAGAAGTGGAACGGAGTGAATCCATAAATCCGTTCCTCTACATGGAGCAACTAAAAACAAATTAGTATTACTGAATTGATTCTTTTAGACACATTACATATATTGAAGATGATTATTTAACGATGCATGATAAAAAAAATTAAGTAAATAAATATATATATGTTGTGTCGACGACGGCCTGGATCTCTCATACAAATGAAAGTACGAGTCTCGAGCATGTATAGCATATGACATTAGAGACTCATAGTCAAGGAACCAAATATCCAAGTCATCCATCCACATTAAATCAGAGTTTGTAGGTCCAGGGGGTGGTCTGTACCTCTCCATGGGAATGGTAGTGTGACCCAATGTCGTGCCCATGACACCCGCCATCAAAGAACGTGTCTCAATTTTGAGTTGCGATGGATCGGCTATGTACCTGGGTCGTAGAAGCGTCTGACTAGGGACATGAATCAATTGAGGAGGGTGTGATATAGAAACATGGCCTCTACGATCCCCTGGACGTTGATAAGTGTGTCCCCACATGGCGCCATATAAAGGCGACGACATACTTATGTAATCCAGATGCATATGTAATATGAACTCTGCATAAATATGTTTATCAAAGTATACTGAGACTTGGTCATGGTGGGGGGACATTCCCCACACTCCAATAAACCTATCATAAATATGAGGCATAACAGCCTCAAACCCGAACTCGCGCGGTTGGAACGGTTTTCTAGCAGCGCGATAAGGAGGAATGTCAAACAAAGTGCCCTTGACTTCCATTTCCCTTGTTGCGGTTTTCACCACCTCCCAGTTGTCAGAACCCAATACATGGTCCCTCCTCTTTTGGCAAGCAGCATGCCAGGTGCCACTCAAAGGCCCCACCTTCTAGTAAATGTCCAATAACTCATTGACTGCATCAATCATGATGGACATCGACCGTACCGATGGACATTCAAGGCACACAAAATTGACCTATATGCACAGCAAATCACACAGTGATTTGATCTCCTTGATTGTGATCCTGGTTATCACATCCTCCCAAGGAGCATCAGAACCTAGATCAACACTTTTTGATAGATTAACCAAATGCATTAGTCAAAGTACAAAACACCGGTACAAAATTTAAAGATATTAATAGATTAAAAAATAAAATATGAATTTAATGTACCTTCATGATCATGAATCTCTTGATTGTGCTCTAAGGGGGTCAATGTATCCCATCCATCATGTGAGGCACTAGACACCATGTTGTTGGATCGTTGCTCACCAAACGGCCTGGCCGGTGTGGTGCCTAAACACAAACAACAATTAATAAGTAAACACATGTACACGTATACAATAATTTTTAATTCTATATGTAATTCAATTAAAAAAAAACTATATGTATACAATTTGCATACGATTCCACTTGCAACGTGGGGAGGGTGCTGAAGTAGCGGATCGTCTTGATGACCGCGACTAGCGGAGGGAAGAACCCACCTATGGAGAATGATCTGTATGAAACAATGAACAAAAATAATATATATGTGCGTGTGTGTGTGTGTGTGTGTGTATATATATATATATCATTCTCTGAATAAAATGATGTCCTAATGTTCTGATGTTCATACAAACCTCATAATGTTTTGATGATGTTGGAAATGATGATGAGGATGATAAATCAAACGATTAGGATGGTGTCAGTACACATGAAAATGTTGTCATGATAATGTATCATATGTAAAATAGGACGAAACCTATCTCATAGGCACTAAAAAAACTTTCTATGCATCTAGGGTCAAGAGCAATGTCTTGAACTATTACAAATGACCTCTTGAAATGATCATTGGCCTTAGAATAGGGATAGGGCAAGAATCGAGAGGAAATAACACTAGGTATGAGTCTTAGGAAATAACATGATCAATGGAAGAAACCAAAATCGAGTAGATGTGTTGTAGACCACCACATATGACCTCTTAATAGGCCCACACATGACCACATATGACCACATAGGTCCTAAGTTTATATTTCATGCATCTAAGACAAAAAAAAAACAAAACAACTTAAACCAACACACATGACATTCCAAAGGAATCCATCACCACTTATTGGATATATTAACACTATTTTGTTTTTTTTAAACTAGGTATATTTAACTTTGACTCTATAATCCCGGAATTTCAAGTTATATTTTTTTTCTATTGAATATATATATATATATATTATAAAACATAATTAAAAAACTAAATCTAAATTATAAACCACAATTAAAAAAGCTAAACCTTAATTTAAAATATAAAACACAATTGAAAAAAATAAATCTAAATCAAATTATTAAATAAACAAAACTATGTAAATCTATATTATAAAACATAATTAATGAAAATAAAAAGTTTTAAAAAATTGTTTTAAAATACACTAACTAATTTACAAAACTTAAATTTCAAACAAAAAATATAACTAATTTTTTAAGGGTTTAAGAGTTTTCGAGCCTACCTTAACGTCTGGAGACCATGGCAACAGGAGGGGATCCTTGCTAATGGTTGATGTTGATGGGTTGACCCTCTATCGAGATCACAAAACCTCAGTCGAGCTCCTTGCTCCAAACTTTAAACAATAACACAAGCAAAAATAAACGACTGCGCATTTTTTCCAGAAGCTCGATCGAGATAATAGCTCGATCAAGCTATTGTCTCGATCGAGAATTAAATGCTCGATCAAGCTATTGGATCTATTGAGGGTTGTCTCAAACCTTTGATAGAGAAATAGAGCTCGATCAAACGTTAATAAAAGGCTCGATTGAGAGTTTCTAATTAGCTCAATCGAGAGTTTCTAATTAGCTCAATCGAGCGCTTTGTTTAGCCCTTGATCGAGCATTTGAAAGCTCGATTGAGGGCTTAAAAAGAGCTCGATAGAGCTCATTTTTTCCTCCCTCCGCTTGCCAAAGTGTTACCCATATTCATGGAACACCCCAACATATGTTGATAGAATACAAAACTAAAAATTTAGTAATAATGCTTTTAATTCCATTTAAACAATAATCTCTCTCTCTCTCTCTCTCTCTCTCTCATCAAAAGATCAGAATTGTTGGAAGAGGAGGATCATGAGGAAAGCTTTTCTAGAAAGCATCATTAGTGAGGGTGACTATGTTTGGAACCTTCTTTGGTTGGTTTCTATCAACCTACCTTGTCAATTGTGAGTTTTTTGATACCACACATACACATACATAATCACGTTAACGTAGATCTTATTAACAATTCGAATATTTTAAACACCCGGAGATTTGCACATAATTTTTTTTATCCCTCTCGGTCTTTATTAGATTCAAAGTTAAGATGGATCTAAGTTGGTGTGTAAAATAAGAGTTTTTAAAATCTATGGAGAGTATGTGATGTACTTAATCCTACAATGTAACTCTCCAACCTTAGACATTAGTATAAGTATGAATAAGATATGGTAGTAGTAAAAATGTCAATTAATACATGAAAATAAAAAGGAATATGTGTATTGTAATTTAATTTAGGTGTATGGATGACAAGTGTGTCATCCATGCAAAATTAAGAATTTGAATAAAAATTGAAAATTAAGTAATAAAAGAGGGGGCACAGACAAGAGGAATGGTCTCTAGTCTTAATGGTTGATTAATTGGGGTTTTATTGCTTGTTTGTGATGGTTTTCTATTGTTTGTGAGTGCACTTGTTTGAGAGGGAGGCTAAGGGGGAGGATATTGATGTACAAAGGTTGATAGAGAATAGATTAAGGTCTCACTTGGTCTAGCATAGATTTAATTGTTGAGGGATCAGGGGCCTCAACTTCTACTAGTGCCTGATTGGGTGGAGAGTTACCCCCCAACTATTGTTGCTGATCAGGTAAGTAGATATTTTCTCTTTGGATTATATTTTTTTTTTGCTAGTTATTTGAGTTTTATTAGAATTTTTAACTAATTTTTTAGGATAATAATTTTGACTATCAATTAACGCCCGATAGATTATTTTTTTCTAAAAATTAGAATATGTTGCTTAATTAGGTTTAAAATCTACATAGAAAAAGAGGTTGTTACATTTATTAAAATAATGATTTCATTAAAAAAATTGCATATGTTTTTTTGTAAATAAAAAGACTATATTACCGAGTAGGAACCAGATTACAAAACACTCAAACAGAGCTATCAACAATTTCAAACCACAATCTTATCTTCAAAACTAAAGAGTGCCTTAAACAGATTGGCCTCTTGCTACCCTCATAACCCAAATACAATTGACCCAAGAAAAGACGTAAGCAAACAAACATAACCAAACTGTAAAGCCGCTAGACACAGTAAAGATAGTAGACAAAAGAACTACAACAATAGACTCGGTTTCAAGTTGCCACCGCACCGCCGTTGTTGACCCGGTCCTTCTTTCTCTTATCACTTTCCGCCTCGGTCTTGACCTTCTGCTGCATCTACACGGTGCTTTGTTCATGATGGATGCTAGGGCCCCCCTTCTTAGGTCTCTCCATTCCTAAGTAGGTGAAGGAAAGGCCCATCTTCTTTGCAATTTCATCGATCTTAAGATGCATAAGTCGAGAATCCACGTTGTGGGATTTCCAAGAGCGAACCGGCTCCTCGTCACCGCAATATTTGTTGTAGCATGACATAGTTGCATGGGCCATAAGGTTTTTCGTAACCCAGTAATTCATAAAGATGCAATCATATGCAGAGGCCCTATGGCCAGCAGTTGTCCCTGGGTCGACTACCCAATATTCGACCTCCTGACAAAGATCCTCGGGTGGGATAGTCCTAACCTTGTCCCATAATTGCTTCTCTGTGAGATCTAAATCATCCCGTATCATTGGGGGAATACATTCATGGAAAAACAAAGCAGCCTCTTGGGCACGCAACTAGGCCTTGGTTGCCCTGCCCTCGTCACTCCCCTGGTTAACTGACAACAGAGATTTTCATTTCAGTCTACCAGAACCAGACCCCATATCCATCTCAGAGCCAGTGCGACGCTGCGGGGCCATAATCCCAACTCTGTGATTATCTGGCGGGCGAACAAACGAAATCCTATAACCCACCCTAATCCAGGAAATCTTACAACGCACACAAGAATGAACCTGCCAGAAGCAAAGAGAACTAGGTGCAGGACCACAATCCCTGTTATGAAAATATATAACCCGTGGCGTCATAATCGACAGATCTGTCAAGCTTCTCTCATCATCGGCCTCGTACTACTTCATAATCATGGCAATGCATTCCCAATAGGCACTCATTAAAATGACCTAAATGGTTATAGCAATATTCTGATACATAATCGTCCTTACAATCTTCTTTAACTTGATTTCGTACGCCGTAGTACTCCTCTCGATAGATAAAATGAGGAAAGGGTTCATTCAGTACTGGATTAGCCATGATGATATGACACACCATTAAACCATTCCAACCTTCGTCTGTCATTTTCATGGGCTAACGAAGAACCAACTGTCATCTTATTACAGTTATCGCTATCGCTGCATGCCAAGTGGAGACAGTGCGTTTCCCAAGTGTCATGCTGAAAATCCTCCAGGGTGCCGACCATCAAGGCTCTCCTTCCAGCGATGCCTTGGTTGGCCTTAAGGTCCGCCACCTTATTGGCCTCTCGTTTAACGTGGCTGAACAGGATTGCACTGTGATCGATGATAAGGGATTGAAGTTGCTCCAACTTGTACAAAAGCCGCCAACTGGTGGAGATTTTACTCGGTGATAGGGCACTGGCCAACCTCTTCTCCATGTGGATGATAAAACTGGAGTCCCCTTCCAGGACAGCTGGAAACCATCCCTCACGAATCACCAGACATATACCTTGGACGAGACCCTCCAACTCAACCGAGTTGTTGGAATCATGACCTAAGAACCCAAAGAACACTTTCAAAATAGTGCCAGATGCATTCCAGAAGACCCCTCCAAAACCAACCAACCCTGGGTTACCACGAGAAGCTTCGTCAAAATTCACTTTGAAAACCTGCTGCGAAGGAAAAGACCAGAAAGTCGGGCTGGAAGGGTGGCAGACTTTGGCTCTTATACAAAGGCCTTCTAGATCAGATTTTTCAATATTCCATCCTGAAGCAATATGTAGTTCTGCCTCTGACAAATCTCTATATTTGTCCTCCCAAGAGATACTTCTAATCGTCTCTTGCATATTACTAACAAGCTTCCCCCAAACAACTTATGGTTTGTGTTATTTATACCTAAAAATACGGTTGTTTCTCTCCTTCCAGACATGCCATATAACCATTCCAGGGAATAACAACCACAAGGTCCTAATGATGGGGTTCGAGAAGGCCTTGGAATCCGAATCTTTAATCGACTGGTCTGGACGATCTCTAGCCCGATTTCTCTTTCTAAATATTGTCGCCCACTATCCCAAATCAATGCAGAAAAGGGACAGTTGTCTAACAAATGCCCCATGGATTCCTCCGAGAGTAGGCATAGAGGGCATCTGGATGGTCCCTGGATCCCACGCTTCCTCAAATTTTTACTAGTAAGAATCCTTTTCCAAACCACCAGCCAACATAAGATAGCTATTTTCGGCCAAATATTCATTCCCCAAACTTTCTTCCAAGCACTATCATCCCCATCTTCATTGTGAATCCTGATATCATAGGCTTCTTTTATACTAAAAATGCCTTTTTGGTTGTGACCCCAGCGAAGCTTATCATGACTGACCTTGATCTGAATAATGCGCTCCTAAAGGGTAAACTTAAAAGCTTGGAGATATTCATCGCTTGCTAAACCCTCGAGCTAACCAAGACCAATCCATTGCCTTTGTCCCTTGGCCACTACTTCTGTCCAATAGTTGAATATTTTGATTCTACCCTCCTCCACTCCTCGGGCTTGAATAGTCTACTACCTTGGATCATTTCCCATCCTGGGCATTTGATTCCAGGAGTCAACCCAGAAATTAGCTTCTTCCCCATTATAGACTTCCCAAAAGCTATGGTTTTGGACAAGATATCGTGCATACAAATATTTTAACCATATATGAGAACACATCCTTTCCTCGTTGAAGCGAATTAGTTGCCCCATCGGTCTATCCTAAGCGTACTTCACATGCCAAAAGCAAGCCCAGGGTTCTGATCTGTACTTGCACCATCTCCACCATATCTTAGACCCATAGACCTCACTGATAATCTCAGGATCTCTGAGTCCTAGATCCCCATCATTCTTTGGTTTGCAGATCTTGTCCCAACTGAACAGGGAAAACTTGGACTTCTCCTCCCTCCCCCCTAGAGGAAAGAACGTTTAATACCCCTAATTTCCTTTAGGATGGATTTTGGAGCAGAGAGCATCGAAAAGAGGTAGACAGGAATTGCGTGGAGGATTGATTTAACTAGAATCAAGCGACTGGGAAAATTTAAAGAGCTAAGAGTCCAACTGGCCAACCTTCTTCGGATCTGATCGAGCAAATCTTGCCAAGATACCTTACAAATTATACCTTCAGAGAGGGGCACCCCTAAGTACTTGGAGGGGAGAGATCCTTTGGTGAAACAAAGAATCCTAAGGATATTATGTTGAGTGACTCCCGAAGTATTAAAGAAGAAAACATGAGACTTATTTGGATTAGCTTCGAGCCCAGAGGCCTTTGTAAACATCTTTAAACAGTTTTTAAGGACTCGAGATTCTTGGACTGAAGGGTTCCCCATGAGCATGGTGTCATCCACAAATTGTTGGTGCGTTTGCTTCTCAATCCCTGCATGGAATTGAAGACTGCGAATCCTTCCTTCGTCAACCTGGTGCTGCAGAAGCCTGCTTAGGCCTTCATCAATTAGAATGAAAAGAAACAGCAACAGAGGGTCAGCTTGTCAAATACCTCGAGAAGCCTGCAACAACCTAGAAGGAGAGCCATTAAGAAGGATAGAGAAGAAAGGCGTGGAAACAAGATTCATGATCCAATTCACGCAATTCCTGTCAAACCCAAAAGCTTCCAGAATGCCTCTCATGTATTTCCAGCTAAGCTTATCATAGGATTTAGCTATATCTAATTTGATTAGCATGCCCGAATTTTTGGTGAGTTTCAAGGAATGAATGGTCTCTTGCACCAAAATAATACCATCCACAATCTGTCTTCCTTCGACAAAACCATACTGTTCCAAACTAATAAGGATGGGAATCAGAGGTTTCAACCTGTTCGCGATCACCTTGGTAATAATCTTGTAAATCACATTACAGAGGGCTATGGGTCGGAACTTATCAGGAGAATCAGCTCCCTCCTCCTTCGAAATTAATGAGAGGAAGGTGACATTAAACACTTTTAACAGCCCATGTCATCTGCGCGATTCCTCCACAATCGCAAGGACTTCATCTTTAATCATATCCCAAACGAAGTGGAAAAAATTGGTTGTGAACCCGTCCGGTCTAGGAGCTTCCCCGGAGCCATCTGATTCATCGCCTCCTCCACTTTCTGCATAGAGACAGGTTTTCTCAACAGCTCATTATGGTCCCTGGTAACAAGTCTTGGAATAAGGTGCGTGATTTCTGAGATATCATTTCTCCGATTAACCCTGTCCTCCCGTAAAACAGAAGCAAAGTGGTCGACTAATTCGTCCTCAATCTCTCCTCTAGTTTCTACCTGTCTACCATCACTTCTTTTGATTTTGAAAATCTTAGATCTGTGGCGATTTTGAACAACAGTGTTGTGGAATAACTTAGTGTTTTTCTCCCTGTCTTGCAGCCACTAGTTCCTATATTTCTGCTTCCAATAGATTTCCTCCTGTCTTTCCCTAGCTTCAAGTTGCTCCATCAGGTTCTACTCCTGCTCCCTTAGAGCATCATCCCATCCTACGGACATGCCTTTCCTTTGTGTATTCTCCAAGTCCTCGATCAATTTTTTCTTGTCCTGGAAAGTGTTTCCAAAATCTTTTTTATTCTATGTACGAATCTTGGATTTAAGAGCTTTGAGATTTTTTTGGAATTGGAACATTCCAGTACCCTCAGGGGCGACCAGATCCTACCACCATTGTCCCACCAAATCTTTGAATTCTTTGTGTTCTAGCCAGAATTGCTCAAACCTAAAGGGTTTATAGAGAATCGTGTTTGACCAATCCTAGTTAAGGAAAATAGGCCAGTGATCTGAGC
Organism: Larix kaempferi; assembly: GCA_027924585.1. Taxonomy (NCBI): domain Eukaryota; kingdom Viridiplantae; phylum Streptophyta; class Pinopsida; order Pinales; family Pinaceae; genus Larix; species Larix kaempferi. The sequence goes on along the minus strand of BSBM01000579.1, from coordinate 1,607,527 downwards.
ATGCAGAGGGAAGAACACTAGCGCTGACCTCACCCATGCCTCGGGAAATATCTTCAGTAGTCAAGAATCGGTCGATTATGGAAGCTACAAGGTGATTTCCACCGCGTTTATTATTCCACGTATGCCATTCGTTACCAGTTTCAATATCTATAAAAGGGCTATTCGTCAGAAGCTCCCTAAAGGCTTCTTGAAATATGTCCAGGACCCTTCTACCACCTTTCTTTTCCGACAGAGAAGAGATTAGGTTAAATTCCCCACCAAAAATCCAAGACCTTGAGATGGCTTGAACCACCAGCCACTGCAGAAAATTAATAAACACTTGTTTGTGGGGAAAAGAACTCGGCCCATAAATGTTAGCCAGAGTACCCTTCACCCCCGCCCCCAAGATCAAAAAATTAGCCGAAATAGAGAATTTGTTGGCACGCCAGTCTGAAAGGAGCACACCATGGGGTTTCCATAAGAAGCGAGGCCTCCTACCATCCCCAAGGCGTCAATCGCCATGACTTTGCAGCCCTTCCATATTCTTTGACTGACATTTTCCATGGTATCAGAATTGCATTTAGTTTCTTTCAAAAAAAGAACATCAAGTTTCTCCTGTTTAATCCTTCTAGCCAGAGTCTTTATTTTCCTCAGATGATTGCACCAGTAGATGTTCCAATATAGTAGCTTCATTGAGTAACCTTGTTGACTTCAGAAAAGGCTGTCCTTATCGTTGGGTACTGGCCTGATTCTATGAGTTTTACCCCTGCCTCAACTATTCTTTGCTTGTTTGATTTTCTACCTCTTCTCAGCTCCTCCTCAGGTGATTTCCTATTGCTTCCTTTGTGCGGATTTGATGCTATCCCAAGTTGTTGACTGGATTTGGATTTGATGATAGCTTCTTGAAGCAGCTCCAATTACCTCCGAGGAACATAACCCTTACCCTTTTTAGCAACTTCTTTATCAATTTCGTCCAGATCGAGTTCCCCCAGATCCATCCCTTCATCACCATCCTCCTCCATGCTCATCACTTGCTCCGAAGATGGAGTATCCTGGGGTGTTACATTCACCATCTACACACCGATTTTTCCAGGATTTTTCTGCTCAACTGGACCAACCTTGTCTTCTTCTCCCACTTCCTCCAGGATCTGGAAGGAATTTTTACTTGTGATCCCTTTGTCGATCTTCTCCTTTCCCTTTTTTTACGGATCCACCATCCTATTCTTTTTCTTGTTACGCACTTGGGTAAAGCCATCCAAGTCCCTCGCACCATCCTGAGATGAACCTGAGGGTGGAGAAGCTCTTGGTGCCTGGGGACAATTCCTCCCGAAATGACCATACTCATGACAGAGGCAACATCTGAAAGGAAGCTGCTCATAGTCAAGAGGTTGGACCCATTCTTCGTCCTTCCAGTTCAAACTAATAGCCTCAGGAAACTCTTTCGACATATCCATGTAGACACATATCCAGGCACAAGTTGTGTACCTCTGGAGTTTGGTTTGCTCTGCCACCTTCACAAACTCGCCCAAGGTATTTCCGATGTCTTGCAAGATCTCCAGATCCCAGTATTCAAAAGGTAGAGAGAAGATCCTAATCCATACAGGAACCACTTTCATGTCCTCTGTTTCAGGATTAAATCTCTCTTTCCATGGCCTGAGATACAACCCAGCAGAGTTAAAGAAGTAATGGCCACCCTCTAAAACTCTGTCTCTGTCTTCCAGGTTAAACAAGATAATGGTGAAAAACCCCTTGGCACCCAGAAGTAAGTCATAATGACCATTAGGGCCCTAATTGATCTTAATCCACCGAACCAAATCTTTCTCACGGGGCCAAATCCCCACAAATTTTCCAATCAGCGCCTCCTTCCAGAGCTCAACCCTTTCTTTGATCTTGTTAGATCTAACCTGGATGGCAGGAATGGAAAGGGATTTCGGCAGACAACCCCCCTGACCCGATTTCTTTCTGCTTCCAGCGCTGGATTTGTTGGGCCCTCCCGTGCCCATCGTTACATCACCATTTGGATCTGTAGATCCCGTGGACTATGGCGGCATGCCTCAGCCGATTCTGCAACCAGGGAAACCCCAGCTACGATCCAACCACAGCCACCCAAGGCCAATCACAAGAATTGCGAACCACCAACCAGACTCTGCAAACCCTAATCCAGCCTCGTGCAAATTACCGCTGAAGCATACCATCAACAAATCTCCTTATAACTCCGTAAATAAATAATATTTTTCCACCACCTATGAGTCTCAAAAATTTGCATATGTTTACAAGTTCAATGATACAAGCTTTTTTCAATAGTCTTCAATAAAATTCTCTTAAATTCCGAGATCTAATTCCTTGGCAACTTGTTAATTTATTTCATACTAAATCCTTTATACATGGTACCTGAATATTTCAATGGAGATTAATAATCATACATTATGTTTTTTTTCTTTGTTTTCATTAATATAATTTTAAGTTAAGGGTTTCTCAATCATCTTACAATAGGATATTTATATACTTCTTTAAAAGTTAAAATAAATCTTTTAACAATAAAATTCTAGATATCGTATACACAATATTATTTCCAGTGAAACAAATCATGTTCAACTTGTTAAAACTTCTAAGCTCATTTTCCGGCTGTAACCTCATTTACACAAGTTAATTAAAGATACCTTATTTGAATATAGTTATATGTATATAAATCTAAGATATTCTAATCTAGTGAATCTCCATATTATGGTTTAGCTATGTATGTTTTGTTTATTTTGTGAAGAAACCACAAGAATGAATTAAACACCAACACACAAACATACAATTGAGGTCGAGCCATCCTAGCTATGTCCATTTTCTTCAAATCAACATCAAATATATATTTGGACAAAGACATAATGGCATATATTTTCATATACAAAGGATATGTTGGCACAAATCTACTTCAACTAGGGTTCACACCATTAAATACCAACAAAACCCCAAGATATCGACCCGAAAGGGTCTAACCCCTTTCAGCAATAGTTGTGAAGCAGATGAGGTCTCACCCGAAGTATCTATGGGAGTTGCAGGAACCAAGTTTTTGCAGTAGCAAAGGGGCGCGACAGAAGTCCAACAACTATAATATCATTAACCTTGACAGAGGGCTCTACTTAATACTTTACCAAAATGCATACATTTAACATCTTAATTACTTTAACATATATGCATTCACATCCTATTCATACATATGACTCACCAACCATTCATCAATATGTAGGACATAACAATAATCACAACATCACAAAAAACATACACATTGAACACCAGATGTAACATGGAAACCCAAACGGGAGAAAACCACAGAAGCGCTTTCTTTATTAATGAGTCGCAATCAAAATAATCACTTCTTGTTTGCAATGACTTACAAATTTTCCTTCTATTACAATGAATCTGCACACACATCCTATAGATTATGCGACTCTTCTTAACATCAGAACATACCTCTAAAAATAGGATAGCAACTAACTCGCTAATTCACTAACAGTCTCAAAATTACCAACCCTTTACATATGTTGTAGTCTAAAAATTCTACGATTTCAAATGGAAATTTTTTATTTTTCTGATATAATTTTGAAAAAATTCGACAGGAACTTTTAAAAATCCTTGTTACAATTCTCAAACTTTGAAATTTTGGGTGCTCTGGGGGTTTTTGATAGTGTTGAATCCATTTCTACCATCAAAATCACCATTAAAACACAGTTAAATTCATATTTTACAAAATAAAAAAATGTCAGATTCTAGTGAAAAAACCTCATTCGAGACAAATTGTCGAATTTTTAGACAACTCCTTTACATATTTATAGGACGCACATAGCATTCCTCGCTCCCACTACTCCACTGACTAACTACTCCACTCATAAATGTAAGTGGACAAAAATTTCTAACTTACTTAACTCTTCCCTTGACATTGTCAAAATACCTGTTTCCTGGATTATCGGTCGCTTCATCGGAGTTGACTGCTCCTTGTTGGACCACTTTACCTTGGTCCGATTCTCATCAAAACTTCACAAAAATTTACCTCAAAACTTTACCTGGCCCAACATGATACAATGGAATTTTTGGAAAAATATTGTTCTATTCAACTTTATCAAACGAAAGAGTATTATTAGTCCCTACCAAAGTAGGGACTATAGTGATCAGTTGGTCATAAACAAGTTTGACTTTTATATTAATACAAAAAAATTATAATGGTTTACAAAGTTTTGTAATATTTATATATTAAACTTAATATTTTGAAAATATAAATGTTTTGTAAAAATTTTGAAATTTGTTATTTCAATTTTATGATTGGTTAAAGGCTATGAAATGACAAATTACTGCTGCTAGGATGTGAAATTGTTTCAACAAAATATTGATTTAAATTTTAACAATTCAAAAAAAAATCTAGATTGACATGTGGCCTTTGTACTAAAGGTATCATTAATGATAATGAATATTATCATTTTTGTACATTGTGTTATTGATAATAAGTACACAAGTGTCCCTCCTTATTATTACATGTTCTCTCATTTTTTAAATGCAATGTACTTTGGCTTTTATATAGTTTAAATGCATCTACTAATAATTACTAATTTTTAAAATTTAAAAACTAAAACTAATTATTTTTATTAATATATGAAAAAGTATCCATGTATGATTACAACAAACCATTATGAAAAAATAGAAAACTAATTTTAAAATTTAAAATAACTAAAACTAAAAAAAACTAGCAAAGCAATTATTAATTATTAAAAATATTAAAAAAATAAAAATAAAAAAATATTTTTAGAACTTAAAAAAAACTAAAAAAATAGTAAGCAATTACTAATTAATTATTAAAAGTCCTTAATTTTTAATTATTAATAAAAAATTAATTACTAATTATTAAAAAAAAAAAAAAAACTTAAAAACTATGAAAAAGATTAAAAAACTAAAACTTATTTTTTTAATATAATATCATCACCAATTATACAAAATAATTTATATAATACCATATATCAATTATACAAAAGATAACATGATCAAATTTTACAAAATATAACATAATCTTATTTATACAAAACATAATATAATTGTATGGCAGGGACTAGCAGCTATTCCTCTTGTTTACATTTAACACTCAATCAAGTGGATATATAGATTTTCATTTTCAAAAGAATATATATATATATATATTCACTTAATAGTATTTTTAGCTCTAAAAAAGGATCTATTCTAATAAGTAAAGATTAGAGTAAGATATCATTGCCTCAATACTCTGCGTGTTTCCTTAACTTTTTAAGTAGATTTTATTGACTTGGACATATATGTAATATTTCATGTTGATATTTAGTATAATATTTTATTGCTCATCATGGTATTTAGTAACATATGACATACAATATATGATACATTGTTATTGCATGTTGATATTCACTATGGTACTTTATTGCTTCATCATGGTATTTGGTGACAGATGATACACAGTATGACATGTTGTTACTTCATGTTGATATTCAATATGTTACTTTATTTTGTAATATATTGTTAATTTATGATGGGCTTTCATGACATATAAGCTTAGTAGGATACCAAATTATTTCATGATGATATCACGGGTTGTTATTTCATGTGAATTGGTATTCAGTAGAATGTTTAATTAATTAATGTTGGTATTCCATGATAAATAGAACATAGTTTATCAGTCACATTATTACATGATGATGGCTCAGGATATGTTCTATTGCAAAATTTTAACCTGCGACGAGACATTCTTTGTGATCACATGTGTTAACCAGTTATACTATTTTATTATGGATTTCATGATATCTTATTATCTAGAGGAAATTACTACTAGTCATCGTTCATTGTTGTGAGTGGAAGTTTGTTTCAAGTGATTCAAACAAAGAGCATAAATATAATCATCCTAGGATTATATGGGGTCCTATGTAATATCCCTACCATGTAAAATTGTTCAATTTTGGCCAATTTAGAACCTTGAACTAGTGAAACCCAAGCTGTCCCAAATGCTTTCGAATTATGTTTGGAAGGGATTGAGGGGTGTTAGGACATCCTAATGCATCTAGTGGAAACTTAGAAACCTTCTAAAGTCATTTATGACTTCCATTAATCAAGGAGGAATGAAAGGGGAAAATACTAGTGAATTCGATGTTGAAACCCCCCACTAGTCTTTGAATTTTTGAATTCCCAAACACTGTACGACCTTCCCTAATTTCTGAAAAGAGGCTTGGCTTGGGTAAAGGACCTCAAGGGAAACCAAAATTCAGCATTTTTAATGTGCTATAATCTTCTATTACACCCATAAAACAGTAAGTTGTGACACATAGATATTGCTTGGAAATTGTCAACAAGAGACATGGAAATTGTTTCATAAACTTTAATCAAATTCCCAAGGGGCCTGCATAAAGTGACTTGGTTATATACAGTACATCAGAGGCTGCTCAAGCAGCTGCAAAAAATCAAATAAATTTTCATTCAAAACAGATGCATAATTACTCCAAAAGTTCACAAGGAAATATAGAGGAAAACTAGCTAGAATGAGAGGTTTGCTTGGAATTTATGCATAATACAAATGGGATTTCAAGATATGGCTCAGATATGGATCTCAATACAGTTCCATAAATAATATATCAAATCCGTGGAGTTAGAAAATCATCCTCTACAAGTTTTATGCAACCATTAGTGCGCCATCAACACTAGAACATGGACATTGAGAAGAGAATGTGAGAAGAGAAAGTAGAAGAAAGCATATGAGATGATCTTGAATTGAAGAGGGACTCGAACCTACAAAAAAACACTGATTTAATCTATGATAAGAGTATTGAATGGCCTCTCCTCCAACCAACTTGGACATGGATATTTCACCTTCGAAATTGGTTCAATATCAGGGAACGTAAACACCCACCGTGCATGGACAAGCTAAGCTCTCCAAGAGTGCAAAACAAAAATGATCCAAAATCTATGTTCCTTCCTCATCCTCCTATTTTATTAACTTCATGTGGACTCATGAGGTCGAGTTAGTGGTTGATTCCTTCACGAGACACTTGTCCTCTTCATTCTTGCACTCTTCTTTCCCCAATTTGAATTGGGAATCTTGGTTGACCATAACTCCCTCTATGCGCCCTCTTGATGGTTATGTTTAGCCCTGATATGTCATATTTTTCATAGGTCTTCCATCAGGTCTGAATTTGTCATATTTGTCTACATTCCTTCATTATTATTGTCATAAATGCCATGGAATCTTGTTACAAGTGTCACAATTTATCTATTATGCCTCTTCCTCTTCATTGGGATTCCTTCCATGATTCCTTCCATGAATATTGCCTCTTCAACTACCCCAAGTAATTTACCCTCCACCTTGAACTTGAATTTGTGTGAGAATAATGCCAAGTGTAATGGGGAATCTTGCCACATGTGGGTCCCACAACCTTTTATGTTCCCTCATGATCCAATGCCACCTTATTTTCATTTTTATTATTGTTTATTTGGCCCATTTAATGTGAATTTGTAAGTCTAAGGTCAATTTGGGTCTTGTAACTCCCTTATTCCAAATTTTAATGCTTCCACCCCAACCTAGGGAACTAGTAGGTTAGTGGAATTTTTCCTCCATGATAATTTATTTGGGTGGGGAAATTAAAAACTTTGAATTGAGAATTTACTCTTCATGTGACCCACCTTGTCCATTGGCTCTAATTTTTCATTATTACTAACTTGGACATCATGCTTGGAAATTATTTGACCTTTAGCACCAATTTGAAAAACTATCATGAACATGGCCAAGTGACTTAGGCCATTGTGATCCAATGAAAAATGTATGGCACTGTATTGAGTTCCATATCTGAGCCATATCTCGAAACCCCATGTGTATTATGCATAAGTTCCAAGCAAATTTCTCATTCTAGCTAGTTTTCCTCTATATTTCCTTGTGAAGTTTTGGAGTAATTATGCATATGTTTTGTATCAGACTTTCTATGATTTTTTGCAGCTGCTTGAGAAGCCTATGATGTACTATAGACAATCAAATCACTTTATTCATGCCGTGTGGTCATTTGATTAAAGTTTATGAAACAATTTCCATGTCCCTTGTTGACAATTTCCAAGGAATATCTATGTGTCACAACTTACTGTTTTATGGGTGTAATAGCAGATTATAGAAAATGATAAATGTTGCATTTTGGTTTCTCTTGAGGTAATTTACCCAAGCCAAGCATATGTTCACAAATTAGGGAAGTTTTTACAGTGTTTGGGAAGCCAAAAATTCAAATGCTAATGGGGGGTTTCAACATCGAATTCACTATTATTTCTCCCTTTCATTCCTCCTTGATTAATGCAAGTCATAACTCCCTTTAGAAAGTGTCTGAGTGTCCAATAGATGCATTAGGATGTCCCAAGACCCGTGAATCCCTTCCATACATAATTCGAAATCATTTGGGATCATTTGGGATAGCTTGGGTTTCACTAGTTCAAGGTTCGAAATTGGCCAAGATTGAACAAATTTACATGGTAGGGATATTACAATGGTATCAGAGGATGGTCCTTAAACCTGTGCATTGGAGCATCCATTGAATAAGAAAATTGTAGCCATGTCTTATTCATATTTAGAGTATGAGCAGTATGAGGAGGAGTATTATTTCTATGCCTAAGAGGAAAGTGATTTTGAGCTGTATGATGGAAGCTATGTGGATGAGGAACCCTCTTGCAGTAACTATACCCAGTTCACATTCATATATGATGATGGTTACTATTGTGATCACTTATACAATGAATATGTAGACATTGGGATCACACCATGAAGGAAATATCCTTTGAAAGAAATACCATGGTGGAGGGAAACTTGCAAAACCCTACCCCAACAATATCAAGCCTATATTACTATAATGAAGTCATCCCCAATAGTTCCTTTCGAATTTTTTGTGGATGCTTTGTTTGGATATAGGCCCAAGAATGAATATGTGGAGTTAGTGAAGAAAGGTCTATTCCATTCTTGCAAAAGACATTGGAGAGCAAATCATATATGTTTGAGTGAAAAGGAGGAGCAAAATGAGGAAACCACCACCAGTGTTGGGAAAGATAAGACCACAATCGTTACTATTGAATCTTTTCAACAAAATGAAGCCATCACCTATTATACTGAGGATCATCTAGAGGCATCTCTCATGGAGAACATGGATCAGAGAGTAACTACTGATGTTTTCTCAAGTTTTGTAGAAGCATATACTGATGGATGCTATGATGTGGTGCCTATTGATGGGTACCAAGATTGCATGGAAACATATACTAATGGATTTCCATCCCTCTATATTGGTGACATATAGATCCATCTTGATGAGGTTTCTGCAAGTCCCAACTCCATTGAGCACGAAGAATAAGACCTTGTAGCAACAAAATATCAACCAAGATCAACTTCCCAGTCACCACTTCAGCTTCCAAGTGAAGTTGATCCCAAGAAAAAAGAAGAAGAGGAGGTTCTCTCTCATGAACCATCCTTCATTGAAGGGTCTTTAAATATGAGTGAAAGGAAGATTTATGAGGCCCTTACCATACTTCATTACACTCAAGCATTGGTGTCAAATTTTTGTTGGAGAGTTTCTTCATTGGAGGAGCCATCCTTCCTTGAAGACATGGAGAAGATTCAAAGAGAAATGTACAACATCGAAGATAATTTCACGTCTTTGATTTTTGATAGGAACAATTTGGTTGAGCTTAATGAATGTTTACATGAGGCATACTTGAAGAATAATGAGGATGTTCATAAGCTCAAAATTCAAAATGAGCAACTTCTTGAGAGGTTGCAAGATACTTGTTCTTCCTACTATGTTTCAAATGTTCATATGGTAGATTGCTTGGAGGATTCTCATGACATGATGGACCATGAGAAACATGGATATTTGCATGTGATTGATGTGTTTGAAGATGATATTGATGAGATCCAATCACTTGTTGTTGTGGAAGAGGAATTTGAGTTGTCTCTTGATGATGGTTATGCACTTTTTGAAGAAGAGCATGATTCCACTACCTTGGAACCAAGCTATGAGGAAAGTTTCACACTTTTGAGGGAGGTTCATGATCCTACCCCTATGGAGCCTTCACATGATGAAACTTTCACACTTTTTGATCATTTGGGTGATTTGATTCATGTTCCTTCATCCTAACCTTCCATATTTTGTAGCATACATCCAAAAGAAATTTGGGTGAAGGGTTTTTTTTATATTGGTGCCATATGAGGAGTGTGAGACTCCTACACTACATGATGATTCTATGATGAGTACACCAGATTGACTTTTGTATCATAAGCATCCATTTATCTCATTTGATGACTCTCACATACATGGATGCACCTATGATGTTCACTTGAGTCACTTGAAGACTCGTGATTTTCTTTGCTCCTTGCTTAGTTCCTTTGATGTTGGAGGAACTTCATCCAATACTTGGGTGAAGAGATATATGATTGGGGCACATTCTTATTGGAAGCAACATCCTTTGTTATTTCTTGATGATACACATATTAATGGGTGCATATATGATACTCATTCTTCTTCTTGCTCACTATGTAATTCACTTGATGGGAGAGTTTCTTAGTCCAACGTTTGGGTGAAAGAGCACATGGAAAAACTCTATGACACCTCCTACACTTTATTGGAGCAGCATTTTTGGACATGGGACCCTCACCTATGTCATTGGAGTAGTTTTAATTGATCACTTGATGCTTGTGTGCACTTGGTAAATGGTGGTCTACTTGTTTGGATGTACAAGCACTTTCATAATTATTTGATGAGGCACCTCCTTGATGTACATTTGTATGATGTTGTTATGTACTTTGATGATCTATATTTTCTACTTATAATGTTAGGAGGATGCTCATTCGAGAGTGGGAGCTTGGAATTCCACACTTGGTTGAAATAATTTGGAGGATATTGCACACCTCCTACTTTGATGTATTGTTTAGGGAGACCTTGTGCATGATAGAAATGCACAAGCATTGGGACATCGGAATCCCACATTTTGATTTGTATGTATTCACACTATGTATTTATGGGGTGTGCAAGTTTTGGGACCCTGGAATCCCATACTTTATAGATTGTTCCTTGATGACATTGTGCACTAAGAGAGTGTGCAAGTAGTGGGACCCAGGAATTGTTGATCATTGGCAGCTCATTGGGATCACATTTTGGTTGGTTAGCTTGCAGAAGCAAGCCTCTTCTCTTCCCCATGGTTTCATCTTCGCAGTAGATGGTGATGGTTTCCTCCACGAGAAACATAGTTTTGGATGGACTTATGATTTTCTTGCAGGGTGTTATGATGGCTTCCATGTGACTCTTATGCATTGCATAGAAGAATATATATTGCACCTTGTATTATTTTGGATCATTTGGGATCCAAGGATCAACTTTGAATTCAACTGTTTTTGTTTTAGATTTAATGAAGTAGCTTGCAAAATTTGGTGGAAAAGTACACAAATGTTTCATAATACATATCTTCACTTGCATGAGGTGAGAATCCATTAGCTGGGTTCAAAATTTTGTGGAGTTGGTCCATATTGCTTGAGGACAAGCAATATTGGGAGGGGAGGACTTGTCATGTCCCCAAATTTCGTAGTGGATCACAATGGCCTAAGCCACTTGGCCATGTTCATGATAGTTTGTCAAATTGGTGCTAAGGTTCAAATAATTGCCAAGCATGATGTCTAAGTTAGTAATAATGCAAAATTAGCGCCAAATGGAGAAGGTGGGTCACATGAAGAGTAAATTCTCAATTCAAAGTTTGTAATGTCCCCATCCAAATAAATTGTCATGGAGGGAAAATTTGACTAACCTACTAGTTCCCTAGGTTGGGATGGAAGCATTAAAATTTGGGATAAGGGAGATACCATGGGGGATTCACTAGCGAGGCAATATCATATCACGTCCATTCATATTGGGGGTTTGAATACTCTTAAAAACCTCAAAAATATATTGATATGTATTAAGGGGTCAAGGGTTTTTTTTAATTTGACATAGTAATATAAATATTGGGGGTTATTTTATTTGGGTGGGCTGAGGAATAGCCTCCAAATCGTGGGATGGATTCATGCCTCCAAACCATGGGCTCAATTCATACCTACCTAAAACTTATGAACCCTCCATTTTTATTTGATATTGCTTATGATCCTAAGTTTTGCATAAATATGATAATAATGTACCAATGATAGTGTCGATGGAAGTCTCTTTGGATTACTATCCTTGAGAAATACTCATTTAATAGCTTATTTAGGCTTGGTTTGAATTGATGTTATATTTTTTCCATCTTTAAGTTAAGATGTGTAGCTAATCGGGAGTTCCAGATTTGAACAATTGTATTGTATTTTTTGTAGGAATCAAGTAAAAGATCTAACTCTTCATTTTTTAGGTTGGGATTTAGGTGGGTATTGATATTCAATCAAACCTTGCTCCATGACAACCAAGAAAAGCGAGATCAATCTTTCTTGGCTCACTGGAACCAAGATGCTTGTTTTGATAGGAAGGTAAGGGAGTCCATCCATCAAAGGGTTTCAATTTTGCATTTTTATGGAGTTTAATTTATTAAGCTTATAGAAAACATGAGCTCTCTATGGCTATACTTGTATTTACATGATATAAATTTGGTAGATTGGCAGGATGCGGTGTGAAACATTTGCAATTCTCATATTTTCTAAGCATTGCACTAACTAGTGGACTATGGGTGTTTTACATTCTTTGTTATGTTGATCTCTTGATTGGGTTTCCTTTTACACATTTTTCCTTCCCTAGTACTATTTTGTTGGGTCTTCCACTATCCAACGCTACAAAATTGATCAATCGTCCTTGCAATCCTTGTGGGATCATTATTAGCAGAATACTATTATTTTATTTGGCATCTTGTTTGCTTATACTAAGATGTGTTAGGGTTCTTGTTTGTTACAACTTGATAATATGATATCAAGGGGGTATTAAAAATGGGTTGATAAAAATTGATGCCTACAATATCTAGTGAAACTAGGGGTTTTCTTAGATGGAAAGGCATATTCGGAGGGGGGTTAAACAATACAATTTTAGGAGGCATTTTCCAATATTTAGTGAAATTAGGGATATTCTTTAATATCATGCGAACGATCATTCTATGTAACGAGTTCAGTGAGTGAACCCCCCGTGGGAGATACAAGACCCAAATTAACCTTAGACTTAAAAATTCACATTAAATGGGCCAAATAAACAATAATAAAAAGGAAAATAAAGTGGCATTGGATCATGAGAGCACATAAGAGGTTGTGGGACCCACATGTGGCAAGATTCCCCACTACACTTGGCATCATTCTCACACAAATTCGAGTTCCAGGTGGAGGGTAACATAATTTGGGTAGATGAAGAGGCAATATTCATGGCAAGAATCATGGAGAATCAACTTGGAGTGGAAGAGTAACTCCCAATGAAGAGGAAGAGGCATAATAGATAAATTGTGACACTTGTAACAAGATTGCATGGCATCTATGACAACAATAATGAAGGAATCTATGGAAAATATGAAAAATTCAAACTTGATGGAAGACCTATGACAAATATGACATATCAGGGCTAAAAATAGCCATTAAGAGGGCACATAGAGGGAGTTATGGTCATCCAAGATTCCCAATTCAAATTGGGGAAAGAAGAGGACAAGTGTCTCATGAAGCAATCAACCACTAAATCGAGTTGGGTGAATGTCTTGGAGGGAAATTCAACCTCATGAGTCCACATGAAGTTAATAAAAGAGGAGGATGAGGACGGAAAGCATCTTTTGGATCATTTTTTTTCACTCTTGGAGAGATTAGCTTGTGCATGCACGGTGGGTGTTTACCTGCCCTGCTATTGAACCAATTTCGAAGGTGAAAGAACCATGTCCAATTTGGTTGGAGGAGAGTTAATTTAGACCTCTTATCAGATATTAGATCAATTTTTTTTATTGTAGGTTCGATTCCCTCTTCAGTTCGAGCTCATCTCATATTTATTTTTCTACTTTCTCTTCTCAATGTCCATGTTCTAGTGTTGATGGCGCACAAATGGATGCATAAAACTTGTGGAGGATGATTTTGTGACTCCATTTATGTAATATCTGATTTATGGGAATTTATTTATATCCATATCCTAGCCATAGCTCGAAACCCCATGTGTATTATGCATAAATTCCAAGCAAACCTCTCATTCTAGCTAGTTTTCCTCTATATTTCCTTGTGAACTTTTGGAGTAATTATGCATTTGTTTTGTATCAGAATTTATCTGGGTTTTTTCAGCTTCCTGAGCATCCTATGATATATTTCAGATAACCAATTCACTTTATGCATGCCCCTTGGGCATTTGATTAAATTTTATGAAACAATTTCCATGTCCCTTGTTGACAATTTCCAAGCAATATCTATGTGTCACAACTTACTGTTTTATGGGTGTAATAGAAGATTATAGAACGTGATAAATGCTTCATTTTGGTTTCCCTTGAGGTGATTTACCCAATCCAAGCCTCTGTTAAAAAATTAGGGAAGTTTGTACAGTGTTTGGGAAGCCAAAAAGTCAAAGACTAGTGAGGGGTTTCAACATCGAATTCACTGGTATTTTTCCCTTTCATTCATCCTTGATTAATGCAAGTCATAAATGACTTTAGCAAGTGTCTGAGTGTCCAGTATATGAATTAGGATGTAGTAAGACCCCTCAATCCCTTCTAGATATAATTCGAAAGCATTTGGGAGCATTTGGGACAGCTTGGGTTTCACTAGTTCAAGGTTCAAAATTGGCCAAAATTGAACAAATTTACATGGTAGGGATATTACAGCCTATGACCTCAAAGGACAATGGCTACAACAAATACCTAATGGGTTGGGGGGAAACTTAATAATTAAATATATGCTGACGATTCTTGACTTTATTACCTAAAGTCCATCGCTTGAGGGATTTTGGTAGGGGAGGCATATGGGGAAGGACTTCTGATGCCTAGTGTTGGTTCCTTCTTGGTGCATAGGGAGGAGGGAGCACAGGAAATCATTTAAAGATACATGGGGTATAATAATCCCAATGTCAGGATTAGTGTACCTGTAACCGAACATCGATTAATTCCAATGAGGCTCGAATTTTGATTAATTCCAATGAGGCCGCAAATTTACCAGAAGTTGGGAGGGTTGATAAGACATAGAAAATTCCTAGGGTACTTATAATTCCCATTGTATGATGGGTTCCTCCATAAGAAAAATAGATGACTAGATTGTGATAAACCCAAACTTTTTTGTAAGCCCAATATCCCTAGCAGGTGTCCCAGCAAAGGCAATACGAACTTATTTGGGGTGAAGGAAAGCAAATACACACAGCGACAAGGCGAAAGGGATAAGGAAAAGAACACGAGTAAAGGTAAGATTAAGAATAGGAATAAAGATAAGGGTAGGTTATAGTAGATATCTCGTTCCATGGAAAGTAAGACCATCCATAGTATTGGCAAGGAGGATTATGGAGGTGGCAGATGATATGATTCTTAGGGTGAGGGTGATAAGGAAGGAGGGGATTCAAGAATGTTGTATATTTTTTTTTATTCCTTTACTTAACTACATTAATGCTTGAGGTATTTCAGAATGAATCATTAGATGTGATTTTCTTAGCGTAATGTAGCTTCCTTTATCATTATAGAAGCTTGAAGTATTGTATTGAGTTGTCCTCAAGCCCCATTTTAGCTATGCGACAATATTTTCCTAAATTTGAGTTTCCTTTGCATTTTGGTCACATTGCCTTGTTGCTCCATTTATATTGAACAATTCTATCTTGGCCCAACTAAGCCATTCCCAATTTCCAATCGATAGTACCGTTACCAAATTCCCTTACTGTTTCACTCAAGAAAGCGATCCAACCTGGTGTTACAAGGTTCTCTTGCAAAATTTGTTCAAGCAAGGAAGATGACCTGGTTTGAGAACACATTTTAGGTAAATCGAAGAGGACAAAAAAATGAGGGATTTTTCCATTGTTACTCACTTCATAAAAAGTTGAAAATTGTGAGTTAACCTCACATCATTTCATGAACAAAATAAGTTAACCCCACATTTTTCTCATGCAACCGGAAAATATTTCTAGAGAAAATAAGGGTTTGACTTATTATGTGATTAGTGATGCCAAGTATCTCTTAATTACCTTTTAATCCATTTCATATTTAGGTTATGTTTTGGGGTGGTAATTTATGATTGTAATGAAAATAATGGGAATCATGCAAGTATAGGACACAACCAATACTGCATGATGAATCCTCTCCTTGGAAAGCACCATCGAAAAAACTCTAGGGCTGAGATTTATTAACCACCAACTTGCCAACAACCTCATTATTGTAAGTTCATCCATGTATTTTAAAGAACTGAGTAAGAAATCAAATCTTAGAAAAACCTTGAAATTTTTTAAGAAACTGATCTTAAAAAATAATTGAGTTGTAAGAAATCCAAATTCCCCACAAGGTTAAGAAAGGAACATCTCAATAAAGGTTCATATCCTTAATATTAAAACAAGTTTTTGGGCCTTCTTCAATAGAAGCACACTGCCACATAGTGTCATGACCATCCCATTTACTAACATATTTCTAGACTTGAAGTGAATAAGGACAATTAGTAAACAAATGTGAGACAGCTTCCCCCCTGTCGGTTACAGGAAATGGATGAGACCTATCAAAATGTAATATTGAGGAATGATACCTTGGAAAGAAATCTGAAGAAATCAGTTGCAGAAAATCAGAAACTTGAAAAGGATATCTCTCTATTGAAGAAAAATCTAGAAGAAGCTACAAAGGAAAATGAAGAAGTCCTGACACTAAATGAACGGCTCCAAAAGCAATGTGATGACCAAATTCAAGCAAGACAACTAGAGGCCACTAAGAAAAATTCAGAGTATGAAACTATGCTTGATGAACAGAAGATCCAACTATGAGAGAAGGAAAAGGAAATTGAAAGGATGCAGAATCAATTCAGAACAAATGAAAGATTTATCAAAAGTACGGAATTATTGGATGAGATTCTCAGCAAGCAAAGATCATCTCTCAATAAAACTGGTGTAGGCTATAAATATGACTTCAAAAAGATTGACGAAGGAAAAGGGGTGGTTGTGCATCCAAATAAGACGACCATGCATAGACTTGTTCAATGTTGGAAATGTACAATGACAGGACACATTGGAAAGTACTACAACAATGTCATTTGTTACAAGTGTAACAAAATTTGGCACAAATATTAGGACTCTGGAAAGTTAGGAAAATCAATCAAACACTGGAAGAAGAAAACAGGTGAGGAATTTGAATTTCTGGACAGATGTAATACTTCTAAAAAACAATGAAAAGAACAATGCAGGATGATATGGAGAAAGAATATTATGAACTATAATGTGGACTCTAATAGATTTCTAGATAAAAGTGTAGAGAGCTTGGGGAACCAATCCTTCTCCACTCCAACACAAGGTTGAACTCACTAACAATCGTACTCGTCGCAGTAAAATATTTGTGCACCAACATGAACTGTGACAAAGGATGAGTCTTAATGATAAGTGGAGCAGCGGCACGAATGTCAATAAATGCTCAAATGGAAACAATGTTAATGATGGAGAGTGGTTAGGTGAGTGTGGACTGAAGCTTTCTGTTTTTCAAAATAAACCAAATATTGGTAAATCCGCAGAAGATGGAAATCATTAATGAGATAGGTCTTTATAAACTATGAGAATTCTCAGTTTGAAATCCCGTGTCTATTAAGAACAAGATCTATAGAGTAAATAGAGTGAGAAGAGCTGAATCTTGAATGCCATGGCACCCAAAAGACAATGCAGATCAAAGAGCCCATCCATAAAGATGCAGGAAATCTTTGCAAAGATTGAAGATTCATCAAATCTTGATCGTGACTATATTTCATCCCAAAAACCTAATGCTCCACATGTTTCCCTTCCAAAAATAGAATATGCGCAGTTATAGGACCGAAAGAACTCTAAAGGTGTACTTGTTGAAGGAAATTTGCATGGACTACTGTATAAGTTCACATTTGCAGACCATGATGTCACTGACCATGAAAAGTTCCCTAGGTTAGCTATGGATAATTTTATGGACAAGAAGGAAAGATCTGATCCCAAGATACCAACTTTGATGGTGTTGAAAGAACGGGCATATGAGCTGTCAAGAAAAGGAATACTAAATCTAATGGAAATACCACACTTTGGAAGTTCCCCACAAGTAAAAATGTGTGCAAATTTGTTGCTATCACAAGTACATGATGGGTACCTATGGCTGAATAAACCTATACCTATTAACGCTAAGGTCATCAAGGAAATCACATGGATTCCCTTTGTTAGGGAAGATATAAGTATTCTGATGAGCATAAGTCAAGAAAAGGCTCTTGGGACGAAGATGGATGAAAAATACGGAACTCAACGTGTAACTAGAGGGTTTTCAGTTGAACAAATAAAGGATGAAGTAGTAAGATTCATTGCCCAGTTACTAGCATGTAATTTGTTCCGAAAGAGCTTCCAGGATCAAGTATCGACTACAATCATTGCAACAGTAGAAAAATGTGTTGAAGGAATCCAAATGAACTGGTCAAAATTTTTATTGAATGAGTTTCTTAAAGACTATCCAAAAGCACAAGAAAAAGGTAACCCCTTTCATTATACATGGTTATTAATTTTTATTGCACTCACGGGATGGAAGGAACCCGAGGGAAGTCAACTCTTTGACAGAAACAGGAGGCCTTTCCAAGCAGAAAGATACAAAAATATGTGGTTTTTTTATATTGCCAGTAGACAAAAGGAGAAAAATGTCAATTTTTTCTTGTACTGTGAAGAAATCAGATTTATACTACGAGAAAATCCATATGTACCATCTCATATAGTTGAAGCATATAGAGGGATTATGAATTTCAAAATTGGAATGTATCATACCTATATACAAGAAAAAAGGGATCCTAGCAAACTGTGGTTTTCTACTAGGTTCATTTGTTCTGAAGAGGATGTTGCAAAAATTGTTCAAACATGGGCCACAAAATAGAAAATTCCACTAACTAAGGAAGAAGAGGTAGCGTTGCAGGAACAGTTAGATAAATCAACACCCAAGGTAGAGGAAACCATCAATTCATAAACACCCACACAAACTGTGAACATAAAATAGATGATGCAACATGAATGCCCTTCAAAGAAGAAAAGAAAAGCATCGAAATCTAGTTTTGCTCAGACATTGACGATAGATGACCTTGAGAAAATTAGCATAGAAGTTAGGAATGTTGTTGAAGAAGCTATTGAGAATGGGATCATGAAAAGTAAGATTGAAGATCTTGCTGCACAGTAAGGAAGAATCTTGATAAACATCAATGAAGAATTTGCTGTAGTGAAGCAACTGATGCAAACAAATGGGAGAAAACGAATAAGTGACGAAGAAGCTCCAAACAACTCTCAATCACATCCCATGTTTCAAGCAAAATAAATTGAGCTGCATCAAAAATTGAAGATATCATATGTTGCTTTGGTGCTTCCTACTCAAGAATTGCAGATTACGGTAAGTCACATAAAACTAACCTTGTCATGTCTATCTTTGAATGAGTTGCATAGACTACATACATCTATAGCACAAGAAATTCGATGGAGGAATGAGACTACTGCATCCAACTGGTGCAAAATACAAAATGAAAAAATATGCTATGTAGGAAGAATTCAAGGATAAAGATAGAAAAAGAAATAACTATGCAAAATACATCACAGTTAGAAAAGGAAGCAGAGGAAGTTGTCGCAAAAAGCACTTCTCTTAAACAAGAATCGGAAAAGGAACCACAGGATGCTTGGAAACTAGAGAAGCAATAGAAGAAGTATATAATGTGCTTCCATAGAACTAAAACAATTATGACACTTCTTCGGAGAGAAAGATAATGAAGAGAGGAGAGGTCATCCAAGGACTACATACCAAAATAAAAGATATTTTTTCAAAACAACAATCAGAGACTCCTTCAGAGGTTTAAACAAAGCATGCAAGCAAATTTGAAAGAATAAACACTGCAATCGAGAACATTAAGAACCTGGAATTGAAATGTGTAGAGTTGCATGAAGATAGTGTTAAACTATGGACAAGCCTGGTTGAAGATGAGCAAATGAAAGAAGTAAACAAGAGGCTTTGCAAACTGCACAAGATTTAGAACAACAGATTTGTGACAGTTTGACCAGCATTCCAGTCGTCGTGATGACAAGCAAGATGGGTGAATGTAAGAAGCAGCAACAAGATGTAAACAAATTATGGGAAGAGTAACGAAAGGTAATTGATGGGCTCAAACCTCTGCAAGAAGAAGCTTTCAGCATTAAAAAATCTTTACCCTACTACAAGGTGAAATCAAAGAAGAAATTGATAATTGCTTAGAAACTCTGGAATCAATTCCAAATGAAAAGACAAAAGCAAATATTATAGATAAGGAAGAGGAACTGAAAGAAAAATTTGTAGCTGTAAATACAAATTTGCAAAGACTAAAGGATATTAGTTCATAATTTCGGCAAGAAAAATGAAGCATGGAAACAGGGGGAGTTATCCTTGTAAGTAAGAAGTGAAGGATGGTGCACAACAAAAAGAAAGAAGAACCTACATTGCACAAGTAATGGCACCTCTTTTCCATTGATGTCAAAGGAGGGTAAATGCATGAAGCTGATTCTACACATGATTTGAAGCTGAAGCAAGAATAT
Source organism: Larix kaempferi (assembly GCA_027924585.1). Classification (NCBI taxonomy): domain Eukaryota; kingdom Viridiplantae; phylum Streptophyta; class Pinopsida; order Pinales; family Pinaceae; genus Larix; species Larix kaempferi. The sequence continues at coordinate 1,586,876 of BSBM01000579.1, read as the reverse complement.
GCAGCAGCAAAAGAAGAACATGAAGCAAATACGAGAATATGACGAGAAATCAGACGTGAAAGAGCATGAAGCAGATTATTGGAGAAATGGCATAAAGATGTAGCATAACAATAAAGGGTATCATGATGCATGTGATCGGCGCATAAGTGAAATATAGCATAAGAAGTACTAACAACAGAATGCACAGATGTAGATGTCAAAGGTTCAAACTGATAAAGAACTCAGGGGGAGCTTATACATAGGGGGAGTACTGTAATACCCCTAGTTTTGACTTGGAATGTAATTATCCAAAATTATGTAAATGATGTAAATATGCTAGTGTGAATTCCTAGTGTGGAGCTCAAGGCCAAGGCCCGACTAGTGAATGTATAGGCATGTATGATGTATATATTTTATTTGGACTGTTTGGTTGGATTTTATGCTGATTTAGAATATTATGTGAAAAAATAATAAAATGGCCCAACAATGGTTGTGTAAAGAGCACTAAGGGGGCTATGATTCCACCAGAGGGGAAGAGGAAAATGGGGCCCATGAGTGACTAAATCCTTGCTGCCAAGTTTCAACCTTAGAACTCACACCTAAATTCTTTCATGTGCCTTGAATAAGCCAAATATCTCATTTTTTGACCGTTTTTTCCAATCATTAATGCATGTGTGTGGTTGATGGGAAAAGTCACCTCATGTAGTTATTGAGGCATGGTACTGACTGCACTTTTGTGACAGTTTTGTCATGACAAAAGTTAATTTGCAGCTTCCAGGAGTCCTTTCTTCTACTAGAAAAAGTTGTGTCAGTTGTCTTTTCACCATTTTCTCATATCCTTGGAGTCAACCCTCATTCTCTCATTATTCTTTCACACAGATTCAGAGATGGAGAGCTCTGCATTGTTGTACGTGAACTTACCATGTTGTTTTGAACCCAGAAATTCGAATTTGGAGACCATGTTGCAGATTGGGAAGTGAAAATAGTTGGTTGTAAGTGAGCAGAGAGGTTGGGAAAGCTAGGAACCCTTACCCATGGATTTTTTCTACTCATAGGTGCTTGAGAAGCCACAAATAGAGGCTACATGTGGTTCTATAACAACCATATCAGGTTGGACTTCTTCTATTCACACATTGGAAGCACCCAACAAGATGGATCGCCCAAGAGAACCGTGAATCGATGAAGGGGATGCCTGAGCTAGAAGGGTGTTGTGTGGGGCAGGTATTGTGGAAGACAAGGCTGTGAGGGTTGAGTGAGCCCTTGTATAGCTATGTATGAGAATTTGGCTAATAACAGAGAGCAGAATGGGTTGTGGGCTGAGAGATAGAATCCCGTAGGTGTTTCCTTCTCCTTGGTGGCCTCATAGCCCAGCTTGGGGGTGACCTCCCAATAGAAATAGTATATGCTGGATGGAGTGCCTATGGTTTGGTGGAAAAGCGCTCTTACACGACCAGTTTCTTGGATCTGCATTGGATAAAGATAAGTATTCTTATGCATTTGATTCTGAAGTGTTTTTATTTCATGCCTGTAATGTTACACTTTTGTATTTGCATTCTAGATGTGTGTGGATAGATTTTAATTCCGATGTGCACATTTATTTACATTTCTGCACACATTGCATTTGTTGAAAACCATAATATGGACTTGGGGAGAAATATGAGAGCCCAGGTTTGGCTAGCCTCCCCTCCTGATTGTCGGATAGGGTCAGGGGGACGTTACAAGTACTATGACAAGCACAAATGAAGCATACAAGTTCAAGAAGATGATTATGCACAGCTTCATATGGTGTTGACATCAATGCCAAAGGGGGAGATTGTTGAAATTTGGTTGTCATTGATGTCAACTAATGTCAAAGAGGATGTCAACTACTTCAGTTTGATTCATTGATTTCAATTGAAGTCAATTGGATTCAGTATTCCCATGCTAGCTTGAATAAGTATTGAAAAGCCACATTGAAGAAGTATATGCACAAGCAAGATGGTAAATCATATCAATGCAAGTGTGAAGAAGTATATCTAGAAGCTGCATCCAGTATGAAGAAGTGTGTCTGGGGGTACATCATGAATATCCATTTTGAAGAAGTACATAAGGCACAGGTACTTGAGCAGGTCACAAGTCCATCCAGTCATAGTCTTTCAAGGTACAAGCTAAAGGGTCGGTTGGACAGATGGTTGAAGAATGCGCAAGCAAACCAAAGAATACATGGGACAAATTCTAGTGTGTGCAAGCAAGCCAGAAGACATTCTAGTGTGCGCAAGTAAGCCAAGTGAAGTGCGCAAGAAACTTGAAACAAGAGATGATTGAGCATTTATGCAAGTCCTGAAAGCATGCAATTCATCACCAATAAAAATAATCTTTCAGCTGCAGGAACACGCACAAGTTCTAAGAAGGGTGTAGCAGTTGAAGTTAGTATATGACCAAATTACACAGTCGATGTGCAAGTCCCATAGATGATGGTACCGCAAGGGTCAAAGTCACACCAATTCGAAGATCATGTATGTGCAAGCTCAGCAAATCATTGATTCATCAAGTGTGGAAGTCCCACAAGTGATGGTATCACAAGAGTGAAAGTCCCACCAAGTCAAGGACCGTGTATGGGTAGAACCCACAAAAAAAGGACACATCAGCGATGCGGAACATGACATGTGGAAGAGGCATAATCCATGAAGTAAGGAAGAAGGAATGCCACAGCCAACCTGCAACCATATTGTGGACATACAATCCATGCATGACATGTATAAATAGGGAAGCAAGTTGTAGATTTGAAGTAAGCTTGATGGTGAAATCAGAGAGATTCTAATTGAAAAATACAAATTTATATTTGGGGCATCAAGGGCTTCAGGTACATAACAATATGATCTAGCGAGGAGTCGAGTGCACACATGCAGATGAATGATATAGATAATGGTGCGCAAAATGATGTTGTAGATATGTGATGATTGCGCAAAGACTAAAGATCAGAATGCAAAGGATGCACAAAAGCGTGAGGATTGAATGATCATATTGCAAATAGCACACAGATAGTCACAGATGTTTTGAAAGATAGAAGCACAAAGACAAAACTAAAGTATATCATAAGATGCACAGAAATCTAGCTGATGCATGAAGGTTGAAGTAAATTGTGTGAAGTAGAGAAGTCCATCTGATGCACGACAAAAGAGAAACAACAAAATCCAGTATGCGCGTCATGATGTGGATGATTTGAGGCAAGTGCGTTAAACCGAAAGGACGAATCATACGATACACAACATGTCACAAATTGTCTAAAAGACTGTGGCACTTAAACTGAATGGACACATCTCAGTAAGTGCACAGTTCCATATGATACTGGTGCATAATTTCAGAGCAGCAAGCTATTAATTGAATCACATTATTAGTTGATGAAGTACAGTTGCGCAGCAGCAAAACAACAGAGTGAATCTTGATGCAGACTGCAGATCGGATGAATTAGCACACAGTATATGAAGTGAGTCATCAATAAAAGTAAATAATTGAGTGGAATGAGAATTCAAGTGATGTATCCAAGGAAGTGACAACAATACGACTGCATACAGAGAGTGCACATAGAAAAACAAACATCAGAAGATTATAAGTGTGTGCATGTTGGAATATCAATAAGGCAACATCTTATTTTATATATATGGGCGACAGGATGAGGCAAGGAGTAGGGGGTCGTAGCCTCCTTCCAGTTGGTTCTAGAGAACAAAGGGATTTGGTTCTTCCTTAAGGTCGGTGCCTGTAAAACCAGGGGGTCAGTGCTTCCTTCCAATTGGTGTTGGTAAACACAGGAAGTCGGTGCTTCCTTAAATGTATTATTTTCATTATAAAAGAGCATTCAGTGGTTTTCTCTCGTTTGGGTTTCCATGTTAAAATTTTGTGTCTTTGTTCTTTGTCTTGGCGCAAATGTGGATGAATATTTCATTTATGTTGATGCATAATTGAAGATTGAGATTAAGTTAAGACTAATATGTTAAAGAAGGTAAAAACTATCAGAACTGCGCTAATATTGATTCACCCCCCCTCTTAGTATTAAATCAATTCCAACAGTTCCTTATTCTTACGATTAGATATCCTTGGATAAATGGCCAATTACAAGTAGTAATCCTTACATCAAGGGAACACCATACCATTCATATTCTTTATTTTCCTTAAGTACATATTTGGTTTTTAAACATTGAAATTGTAAAGTGGGATAATCAAAGAAGATTGTGGTGTGGTAGTATTGATTAATTATCTAGCCATGTAGTGTAATGAAAATCCCTACACGAGACAAAAAGCAATGTATCAATGTATGTATTTAAATAGCCTCTTAATATTCGAAAGATTTGAAGTAACTACTTGTATGCTATTGGTAACTAGAGATCTATAAATAGGAAGAACTCCATTATGATCATATTATATAAAATAAGAGTCCCTTAAAGACTATCTTGAATATTTTTATAAAGTATTTTATTTTTTATTTCTTGATTGTGAATTTAAATGTTTTCGATAGTTAAAAATAGAAAGAAAAGTAAAACCCCAAAAAAGAAAAAGCACAAAACCTTTAACTTTAATTGAATCAAGATCATTGTTAAATCACTCAATGAAGATGAAGTTGAACAAAATATTATCATTAAATCAATTCAAAGTTAACATAAATAATGTGCATAAACAATAACCAAATTTTGAAATTGACTTATGTTAAATAAACTATTTTATGTAAATTCCAATCTAATTAATAAAAAACTAAATATATTAGAAAGGTTATCCCAAACTTAATTAATGAAAAAATAAACCTATTAAAGATTTTATCCCTACATTTTATATGGATTTTTTCATTTATAATCAATATTAATATACATTTAATTAAAAATACAAAATTTCAACTCAATGTCAATATTCTATATGTTTCTTGCCATCTACACATCATCCCTAAGCAAAGTATTAATATGTAAAATTTTCCATTGGTTTCTTGCCATCCACACATCATCCCTAAGAAAAGTATTAATATGTAGAATTTTCCATAGGTTTCTTGCCTTCCAGACATCATCTAATATGGACTAACCACTATAGGAAAAAAAAAATCGAAAGCTTCTAACCACTATAGAGAAATAGTGCCCATTATGGTCAAATAACAAGCACTTACTAATATGTAGGTCTTGAGATATCTTTTTTTAGAGTAAAGGTGATTAAATCGCCCTCCTAAGGTCCACTCTGACATACAACATTGGTAAAGATCTATGAAGTCCATTCTCAGTGATGTCATGTCTTATACCATTCTCAATGATGTCATGTCTTATAAAAATATGGGCAAAATTTATATATGTTTCAAAAACATTGTTAAATATTTAAGTGATAGGTTTTTGTTTTAAATTTTATAAATGTGTCAAAGTTATGAGTAAATAATATGTCACTTCAATATTTATGAGAGGTGTGGTCGACAAATTCAATCAATTAGGTCATTTATGACATTCTAATGTCACTTCAATGTTTCGAATAGGATTTATGAGAGGTGCATAATATTCTTAAAAATTCCAATATGTTAGGTTTTATGACATTTTTAGTGATATCATCGTTTATTGCAGGGTTACAATCAGCGTTTTTATTTATCTATATATTTGGATTGTAGCATTAATATAATATTATGTATGGGACTTAATGATAAATCATATATTAGTTTTGTTTTGTTATAAAAAGGATTAGAATGTAAAGGAAGGAAAATCTTAATATTTCAAGATTATAATGGGATATGTTTGAAGAACAGTTTCTATGATGAGGTATAATTATGGGTCATGTAAAATGTGCTTTCTTAATATAAAGGAAACATAATCTTTTTTTTTTTTGTGGAAAAAAAATCATCGCTTATGGTTATATGAGAATTTGAACGTTGTGTGTCTTTGGCGGTAAATTAGGAAGTGAACAAACACCGAGGAAATTCACTAATAATATTTTGTGTTCATTATGAAGCATTTATTTAGCACAATGATATTTTCAATGGTAACTTAGCTTCTTAGTTCGTAGGTTCTCCATCTTTATTGATGACTCTCCTTTGCTTGTCATGGTATTGGTGTCTCATTAGATAAACTTGCAACAATATAATATTAGGTTTGTTGTGGAGTCTCAATACAAAGTTTAAATAAAGAAGAATGGACTTTGAAAATCTATGCTATTAAAGTCAAAATAAATGTGAGGTGCATATTAGAAGAATGAGCAACTTTTTTGTGTTCACCCATGTGAGGCCATGTCACCCCTCCATCATGGTCTAGTAAGGGTGTCCATTTAATTGCATGCAAGTCCCCACAATTTTTCCATCTTGCATGCATTTGTGCAAATAGTAAAATCTTTGTAAGGATCTGCAATTTTTAAAATAGGAGTTGTTGTTAACAAGTGTTTTAGTTTATTAAAACTATCCTCACATTTATTATTCCAGTCAAACTTCTTTCCCTTCTTCTATAAAGAAGTTATAGGGTATCAATTTTCGAGAAACCTTCAATAAACTTTCTGTAATATCTTGTGATTCCCATGAGAGATCGTATGTCAGATACGTCTTTAGGAACTGGCCACTCCATCATGGCTTTTACTTTATCCAGGTCAACTGATATTCCTTCTTTAGATATCGCGTGTCCTAAGTACTGAATTCTATCTTTAAAGAAATCACACTTGTTGAATTTTGCATAAATTTCTTGTTCCCTTAATACTTGTAGTACAATTCTCAAGTGTTCTACATGTTCTTGTTCGTTTTTAGAGTAAATTAATATGTCGTCGATAAAAATGACTACAAATTTGTCTAGGTATTTACTCAATACACTATTAATTAAACACATAAACACTGTTGGTGCATTTGTCAACCCGAAGGGCATCACGACAAACTCATAGTGACCGTATCTGGTCCTAAAAGCAATTTTGTATATATCTTCATCTTTTACTCTTAATTGGTGATATCCCGATCGCAAGTCTATTTTGGAAAATATAGTTGCTCCTCTAAATTGATCGAATAAATCATCAATTATGGGTAATGGGTATCTATTTTTAATTGTCATCTTGTTTAGTTGTCTATAATCAATGCACGATCTTAGAGTACCATCTTTCTTTTTCACAAATATTACCGGTGCTCCCCAAGGGGATACACTTGGTCGGATATATTTCGTGTCAATTAATTCTTGAATCTGAGATTTTAGTTCATTTAACTCCAATATATTCATTCTATAAGGGGCTTTCAAATTTGGTACTGCTCCTGGTATGAGATCGATGGTAAAGTATATCTCTCTTTTAGGAGGTAATCCGAGAATTTCTTCTAGAAAAACATCTTTAAACTCTTTCAATACTGGAATATCATTTATATCAATTTTATCATTTTTATCTCTATCATCAAGTATATGAACAACAAAAACTTTATAGCCTTTCCTAACTGATCTTTTCATTTGTAAAGCAGAAATTTCTCTGATCATGACCTTTCTAGGAATTCCTTTTACTACAACAGAATTATTTTCTTGTTCAATCCATGTAAAAGATTTATCATAATAGTTTAGAATCACTCTATGTTTCTCTAACTAGTCCATTCCTATTAACGTGTAGTATGATCCTAAAGGTAAAACAATCAAATCTGCATGTGTTTTAAGTTCATTCATGAAAAACTCACAGTCTTTAACAAAGTTAGTTACTTTTCTTTTTGTTCCTATAGCAAGCTGAACTAACCATGAATTTTCAAACTTATCTTACTGAAGTCTACATGCTTCTACCAATCTATGAGATATATAACTCAAACTTGAACCTGGATCTATCAACATAGAAATAGGCTTGTCTTTTAAGATACCTTCAATTTCGACCATTTTCGATTGATGATCTGCTTGTCGATTCTCCAATGCTACACTAATCCTTGGTATGCTCTTGGCCACATCTCCTACAGTAGCATCTTCTTGTATGGAATGTAAATTATTAATATACTTTCTTCTCCTGGGACAATCTTTAAAGTAATGTGGTTCTCCACACTCCCAACATTTCAAAGGTTCGTTTTTATTATTAGCTTTATTGTATATAGCAGGTATATCTCTTCCTTTGTTATTCATTATATTTTGAGGTCTATTTCTGTAGTTATTCCCTTGATAAATTTTATATTTAATTCCAGTATTTCTGAAAAACTTATTTACTCTTTTATTTTGAGATCATAACTCTTTCCTTTCCAGGCTGGTTTGTTATCTTTTCTGTTTTTATTTTGTTCATAGCATAAATTTGCCTTTCTCATTGCTTCTTCCAAAGTTTTAGGATTATCATACTCAATCCTTTATTTATATACTACCGGCAAACAACTTAAGAACTGTTGTACTTTTGGTTTCTCTTCAATGATGTAAGGTACATATCAAAGTAAACTTAAAATTTTGTTGCATAATTCCTTCATAGTTAGTGTTCCAAGTTTTAGTTCATAAAATTCTTTAGCCTTCTCTTCATAATAATGTTCAGATAAATATTTTCTTTTAAACAGTTTCTTAAAAGAGTTCCATGTTACATGACGTTCTTTTATATTTTTCACCTTGTTAATGTCTTGCCACCATATATCTGCCTTTCCAGACAAATTGTAAATAGACATTTTTGCTTTTAATTCTGTAGAGTAATTATAAATCTAAAAGTACTTATGCATTCCAGACAACCATGCTTCAGCTTCTTCTCCGGTTTCTACTTCACCATTAAAGATAGGTGGTTTTATTTTCTTAAATTCTTTAGTAATTTCTTCATAGTGTTTACTCTTTTTCTTGATTTGTTTGTTGTCACTACTTTCACTGGTGTTATACTTCTGTTCATGTTTCCTTACTGAACTTCCACTAGATGAATTTGTTTCATTATCTACAAAATTTAATTTCCGTGCTCCTTTTCGCTTATATGATGCAGTTTTATAATTTCTTCATCTGTAGGTTTGTTATTTATTGTTTCTTGCTCATGTATCTTAGTAAGTAGAACATTTTTTAACTCTTCCTGTGCCTTTAGGATATGTTCATTATCTTCTTTCACACTTTGAATTTATGTCTTTAATTCTTTTACAGTTAATAAGAATTAGGATTGATTATCATTTCTAGTTTCATTCGGATCTACCCGTAGTTTATTGTCATTAATATTTTCTTGTTCATGATTTTCTTGTTCCCTATGATGTGATCCTTCTTCGGTAGATGTTTCTACCCCTTCCATTTTCCTGCAAAATAGAGGTTATATTTATGTTCCTGAAATAACCATAAAAAAATACAAGTCATTTTTATTTATGTTTCATCATGATCATACGTGTTGAACCTATTTTCAGGCCTAGTGTTTGTAACCGTGCTCTGATACCAATTTGTCACAACCCAAAATTTACCCAAAGTTTAATTTTTTTTAAATAAGTATTTATGACGACAGTATTTCTTATGTCGCATGTATGTAGTTGACAAGGATGCAGCACGACTCAGCATCTCTCGTCAGTAAGGTATAATTTGAATTCTAATATTCTTAGCGTCAACATAATTAATGGCGTAGTTTGTGGAAGAAAGTGTCAACCTTAAATTGACAACTACATGCTTTCATTACAGCCATGGTTGACTCATCAGTTGTCGTGAATCCATTATGATTTCAGTTTATTTTCTTTTATCTCAACTTATAAACCTGATAACATTATCATTATGGTCCTAGCTTAATGGCCAAGCTATGGCCAATCCTAAGCTATCAACTTACCACTATTTCTACTGCGCTATACTAATACTATGGTAAGTTAACTATAAACAAAATTGTTATTTTGCATGCTATAACACATTAATACCATTGTGGAATGACCCAACCCATGGCTTATTTGTTATGGTCGAATCAACCCACATTTTGGCATTTGGCTTAAGCGTTTAACTATGCTCGTCACATATATTTATACCAAACCATTACACATATGTTACACCATGACTATGTAAAAGTCGGATGGCTCGATTTGATAATCCATACCGTGACCACCTTTAAGCTATGGTATTCATACTTTGCAACGCATAACCATAGAATATCTACGATATAATTGTTATGATTTTATTTTGATTTCCACGAAATCTGTGTTATTAATGCAGAACCGAGTTTTAAATGCTAAGTGCGGATGAACTGGTGTCCCATGTGATGGCATTTAACATGGGTTGGAAGTACTCTACTGTCTCCTAGATGTGGCTTCATGTCCACCGTTAGATCCATTGCTTGGGATAGTAACTACTATGTTCAAGGTTTATTCGGAAAAAATTTCGTCGAGTTGGTGCATTCATGTGTTTGGTCTTGGGGTCACGCTGTTGTGCTATGGAGCCTCGGCTCCGCGCAGAGCTTCCCCAGTGTTATGCAAATGAAATTTCGAAAGACAATTTATCTCTATAACTATTTGAATGTAGCAATGAGAACGACGTCCTCCATATGGAGTGTTCGCAGTGCTCCTTGTGAGATTTTTCCCTTAGAGCTGAGTGTAATCGCTCGGCTTTGTGCCTTTGAGCAAGGCTCTGTATTTTCGTTTTGTTTAGTTAAGAAGTAGAGCTTGGCTCTGCATTGTTGTTTGGTTATGGTTATGTTTGGCTTCGAGCATAGAGTTTTTCCACTCTACTGTGAATCCCTCGGCTCAATGCACAACCTCGTCTTAACACTATGATTCGAAACTCAAGGTTGAAGGGTCCAAGCTTGGGGAGCTTATTGTTGCTAGTATAATAGTGGAGCTTCAATCTTACGCTAGATTTATACAGGTAAGGCGTACAATAATGCTATTGTCTCTTTCAATCGTTATTTTGTTTACAAAAATCATTTATGTATTAATATTTGTTTATCTTTCTTGCACAGGTCTATCAGCGGACAAGCCAAAGTATAAGAAGTGGGTATCCTCTACCAAGGAACCCTTACAATCTGGAATGTTGCATTTCCATATTTTTACTGTGAAAATGATATAGGGAAGGGAAGAGAGTTTAAATACAATTCGTTCTTACAACCCATTGCATTGCTAGGTAACGAAATACCTAACCCTGTAACTCTTTTCGTTATTTCTTTTATATTAAGGATTGTAACTAACTCCTGATTATTTTAACTATGCAGACACGCAGAATGGGGGAACTCGAGCATTTTGATTTTCGGTGCTATGGATTCAAAGCTTCGAACCCTATAAGTATTAGTGTATAAGTCCATGAACAATATTTAGTTATATTTGTAAACCCTAACCGAAATCTAACTCCTGTACATTTACGAATGTGGTTCCAGGTGGTGTAGTATTACCATCGCAAGGGTTTGCGAACATGGTATGTTTTACTCTCGACAATGCTGGTTAATGTTGAATTTTGGCGAGTACACGCCCCGTGCATACTTGGAATATTTACGCCATGTTATGGGGTTTATGATTTCACATTTTCCCACAAGATTACTTAGTCATTAAAGCGACTTATGGTAATCTTTATGGCTTAACCAACTTGATAACTGGAAATCTTGTCTAAAGAGTATTTCGACTCAACTGTAACTAAGAGACCGTTCGGCTCTGTATTATTGTTTGAATATATATTTAAGAACCTCTTGGCTCTGTATGTGAATAATTTATCTTTTGAATTCTGTGAATACGAAAATGCTAAATGCCTGAGTATTGCTTTTGGTACTTTATGTTTGGTCAAACGCAGTGGAAATGCTACACATTTCCCATGCGTTATTGATCCCAAGGATGGGGAAGGGTAGTCAGTTGACTCCCTTGTATTCTTCGACCTTTATCGAGAATACAGTGACAGCCTTTCGGCTTCACTCTATGATATTTATGGTTTACTTATTCAATGATTTCGATATTGGTTTCGATTATATGTCCTTGTATGATGCACATTTGGAAAGTATTTAGAGTAATTATGTTCTATGTATTTATCTTGAATATTCAATTTTTGTCTATGAATCGATGAAGTTTATACCTATATTGAAATTTATTTGACATACTCTGCTTATTGAACTATATTTTTGTATGTTACTATTTACGTATTGTGTATTTATAACATGCCATTTGGCTCTGTATAATCATAAAAAGAAATGAATAACTATCTTTAATTATGTTTATGAAATAAATATCCTATTTCATATTTGAATACACATTATATAAAACTTAAACCCTAATCTATAAATTCTCAGTTTATCATATAAAACAGAGTTATGAACAAAACTTAGAATTTGCAGCATAAGGTAGTTATCATACACAGGTTAGTAATAATATAATCTCGACAGAATATAATGAAATAGATTAATACATTTCGATATAGAATAGTAAAACATTTTTTAATTAGATATTAATACCACAAACTAAAATAATTAATATACAGAAGTAAATACTGAATACTTTTACACAGATAATAAAAATCCGACAATAAGAGCAGACTGAATCCAATCTGAAGTTTGTTGTTCCTCCCAACCAATCTTCCAGAACAACCAAGATCACTTTCTCCGAAACCCCCGAGCATGTTTACTAGACCACAAGGACAAATACTGTTGAAAAACAATTCTGAACTAACACTCAGTTCCACTTCTTTACTCAACAATGATATTTTCCCTCTTCCATCCAAGCCCCCTGCTTGTCTGATGGGAATGTATATTTAACTTTGCATAGGACTTAGGTCTCTCATGATCCTCCTGCTCTAGAACATCCATCTGGATTTCTGACCTGAAAAATAGGGAAGATGCCTCCTACACCTATTGAGGTATTAAATATTTGTTTTCACCACTAAGGGCTTCTTGTCCAGCACTTGTCATTTCTCCTTGTGGGCTAGTAAACACTCTTTCAATAGCTACTTCAGATTGGGTTCTCTTATTTATATTTATCAAATAATAATATAATTCCAAATCCTCACACAGGTGCCTTTGACCACACTTGGTCAATTAATTGTTCAACAATAATTAAAACAATATTACAAAGTATTTAACTTTAATCAAGGTTCTAGGGATATTACATCCACTTACTCCCAATCTCCAACTTGCATCTCTATTTATACATGTCATGCAAATATTTTATGTTTGCAAGTCATTCGTGGCATCCCTTCTTCCATACTTCATAGATTGTGCATTTTCCATGTGTCATCATCTGTGCTATTGATATGTCATATCTGATGTATCAAGTGCCCTTAAGGTCCACAACTTAGTGGGACTTTGCACCTTGGTGGTGTACCATTACACTCTAGATGTACCATTGCCTTATGGTATATGCGCAATCTTTCATCTCATCTTTGATATGCCCATGATCTTTGTTGTACCATCCCTTGTGGATAATGTGTCCTTGTGTTATCACCAATTTGCATAGTCTGCGCATTTTCCATCTTCTGCTTATTGGGATTATGACCCATGCTCATCATTTCATTTGGGTTATGCGCTCTTGTTGTATTGAAACTTTACGGAAACTACGCATACTCAAACTTATCTTTGGTGGTGCTTTGACCTTTTCCTTATCATTACTTGTGGGACTCTAGCACTTGTTGTTCATTGGCTAAGGCACTTCCTCATATGTGATCTTCAACTGATCGTACCTATTTAGGAACTTGTGCAATTTTCATCACCTGAAGGCATCTTCTGATTGGTTGTGCTTGCGTGCTTTTAGGATTGTACGACCATCTATTGTTCCTTTCTTCCCGCGCACTCCAAACCATCAACCAAGCAACACTTAGACTTTCTAGCTTGCTTGTCCCTTTGGTCCAATCATATTCTTGGAAGTTTGAGCACTTATGCTATTGTCCAACCAATTCCTTGGTTGTTTGTCGCAAGGACTACGTGATGTAGAGTGCATTGCTTGTGTTCCTTCTTGAACTGAATCTTCATGAAGTATCCTTTTGGATCTATATGAAGTATCATCTTATGTACTTCTTCAAACTGGCTCATGTATGATGTCTCACTGATACACATCTTCTGCCTGAATGCACTTCTTAGATATACTCCAAAGTTGAATGATTAATGCATCCTTGATTCACATCTTAACTTTTAGATATGCTCCAAGACATTGTAAACATCTTCAGATAGAATGGATGTAGTGACTAGATATACTTTTTTCAGACTGGCATCCATGTCTGTCACCTTGCACATATATGCTTCTTTTCTTCTTCATATATTTGTGCTTTTTTAGATATACTCCAAAGTTGCATATATGTCACCCTCGCCTCTTGCGCATATGCTTCTAATGTTCATGCTTTATTCATCATGGGAAGTAGACTTCCTCAAAGTGGATTCTTCATGTTTCTGCTGGAATGTTGTATATCGGTGACTCATACTGGGTCAGATGACATCCTCTTTGACATTGGATGATGGTCATCATATTTAGTTGACATCAATGAAAACCAATGCTCAAAAATTCCAACATTGATGAACTATGGACACATATTCTCCAAATGATTAGCTTGATTTATGTGACAAAAAAGGTCCATAGATATGCCTTATAGTATCCCAAGATTATTCACTGTAGAGGTTTATGAAAGCAACCATCATTTTCTTGAAAAATGGCCTAAACAAATTTTATCTTGAACTTATCCACTTTTCTTCTTAAAATCTAAAATATCATTTAACAATATTTGAGAAACTTGTTGCAAGCTTTCCTCATCTATAGAATCTTACTCCTTGGACTCTTTGTTAGGATTGTCAACATCATGATTTCTTTGTACTGTGAGCACTCTTCTTCTCCTCCAAAATAGGCTTTTCCTTTCAAACTTCTCATTTCCTTCTACTTTGTGAGCTTCTTCAAAAGTTTGTGCTAATGTATCCTTCCATGCTCTTTTGACAAACATTGTAATGGAAATTGAAAAAGTACTAAAATAAAACTCTAGTAATGCATTTTATGTTGATCCAGATCTCACGGGAATCTTGTTAACAATGGTGGTGAATCTTTGATGATTTCCAAGCATATTTTCTTGAATAGTATTACATAGAAAGAAGGCTATGAATTCAACTATGAAATCACAATCAAAGTCTTCACAATGTTTGAAAGGAGGAGTAGGAATAGGGGTGGGGGAATTTGATTTGATGGTTCCAGTATTTCATGAAGAGTATGAGAGATCAAATCAACAAGACTCCCTATGTTGGATTCTTCTTTGGCTTGATTTACAACTCTTTGAACCCTTCTATGTCTAGGTAACTTATGTGGAACTCTTAATGCATGGATTTGACAAGTGAAACTTTGGGTATGTCGATGGTGAAAGGTTTGATACTCTTTCAAATTTTGTTTATGAGATTCATCAACAATATAATGATGTAATATATATACATGGAAAACATCATGAGTTTTGTGCAAATGGGGTGGTATCACTAAGTGATATGCAACAGTTCCAACTCTTTATAGGATTTCAAATGGCTCCATAAATCAAGGTGACAACTTTGTCACTTTTCCAAATCAAATAGTACTCTTACTACTAGTCACCTACTAGTCCTGTTAATTTTTTATCTTTAATTTGGAAATGCAATAGTACTTGAAATAACATAACAATAATACACATAAGAAATCACATTCGACAGATGAATTTACACCAGGGAAACCCTTTATGACTTGAGGGATAAAACCCCATCAAAACCTTCCTTAGTATATTGATAAATAGTAGAGAATGTATTTTACATCAAGCACCCCCGGTGCAATTACAGATCAAGATAAAGATAAAGAAGAGAGACTCGGAATAATATCATGCACAAAGAGAAGTGCATTCCCTTCAAGGGGGAAGAAAATTCACTTCACATTGATTTCATCAGTCTTGTATCACATATTTATATATTTTTAACATGCATCGACTTCTATTTTTATCCTTTGACTTTAGGATGAACTTGCCCTCCATCTGGATGCATCAATCTTGCATGAAGAAGTGCACCCAACTTCTCATGTAGTGCATTAACTCACTGGACTGACTCTTAGGATGAATTTGTCCCTTAACTTAAAGCTTGCCCACTTAGTTAAGTGGCTAACTTAAGCGTCATCATGCAAGTATCGCAACTCAAATGTTGTCTTTTAGTTTAACATAAATGTCATCATGCAATAACACTTAGTTAAGTAGATCTTATTTGTTATCACTTAGTTAACTCTCTTAACTGATTCATTCTTTTCAACATCAATGTAGTGATCAATTTGAGTTCTCCTTTGATTTATTGAAGTCTTCACTGAAGTTTAACAATTCAAATTCTCTCGTTAGTTACTTATTTTATGTGCAATTCAAATTCTCTCATATCTTATTGCATCTTATCTTTATCTCTTGTCTTATCTGCATGGTCCACATGTGCCAACTTAATTATCATATCAAATATACTAAGGGGATTTTTCCAATGATGTGATCATATTGTTGTACTATCGTTCCAAGTGGTTATATGCTAGAGTAATTCAATCTAGGGGTGGCCAATCCCTAGGGGAGACTTAATATCTCAACCATGGTTAATAGTACATCACACATAATACATGCTTCGACATGCAAAACATCACCTCAACACATGAGGATTTGTCTTGACACACAAGACCTTAGCATTGACTAGCAATACTGTACAACATCATCACTTTGACATACAAAGCACTTACCTCAACACATGGAGCTTAACCATTCTTAAGTCCAACTCAATATTCTTCTCCAAGTTTCCTGAGTCCAAATCAGGCTCCTATAAGGCACTACCTCGACACACGAGGCTCAATCTTGACACACAAGATTTCCCTAGAGAATGACTCATAATGTTATAAATTTAACAAGTCTAATACAAATAAAATCTTAATATCCAACATTATAACTTCAGTCAATTCTATGAGCATCACCATAACTCTTTTGTCTATATACTATTGCTTCCTTTAACCATTGCCTAATCTGAATTATCTACTCTCCCATTTCTTGAACCAATACTAGTCCTATGATTACTTGCTCGTCTAACGTGTTCCAACTCAAAGGCATCCTACATGGCCTCCCATATAAATCTTGATAAGGTGGCATTCCACTATAATTATGGTAATTGTTATTGTAAGAAAAACCCACCAAAGACAAGTACTTTTCCAGTGGGTTTGTTGATCCTTAACATATATATCCTAGCATGGCTTCCATTACCTTATTAACCCTATTTGTTTGTCCATTTGTTTCTAGATGATATGTTGAGCTTAAATTTCACTAAGTTCCCAATTATTATTGCAAGCTTGTCCAAAACTTGGAAGTAAAATTAGGGTCTCTATTTGAGATTATCTTATTAGGAAACCCATGAAGGCGAATGATCTCATTTTTAAATACTCTTGTCACATCTGCGGCGTCATAAGCTTCCCTAATTAGAATAAAATGGGCATTTTTTGTGAGTTTATCAACTACCAAAAAAATGCCATTATGTCTTAGAGATGTGAGGGGAAACCCTATGAAAAAATCCATGTAAATGACCTTTTTCTTGTTTCCCCTTATTTATATTTATATTTAGTGATAACAAGTAAAAACCCATACCAATGAGTTGAGATGTGAGATAAATAAATGAAAATAATCCAATGAGTAAGAAGAAGAAAAGTTACATCAAATACCTGAAGAAATCAGGTAACACATTTTTTTACATCGTACAACATATATATCAAATAGAGGTAGAATTTACATATTAAAATAAAAAATTGCATTACAAATATTTAGTGAAAGAGAAAACTCAAAAACAAAATTAAGGATTCATAATTTTCTTAAAGTGTAAAAATCTCGGCAAATCTTATTAATTCTTAACTTTCTAACCATAAAATGTTTGAGGATACTTTTTGTAAAAATAATGGTTATGGCGATTCATGAGAGTTCATGCCATGAAAGCATGGTACTTCGGAGGGTGAATAAACCACTGACTAAGGAAGGTCCGCACAAAAAGCTCTGCCCTATCCTAGTTCTCAGTTGTGTCAACTTGAGACATCCCCGGAGTAAGAATATCCCTATACTTTTGCCTCTTGACTTCAGCCTCTGTGACAGCGGGAGGGTGGTTGGGTCTTGGATAGTTGAGAACATCAACATGGTGCACACGAAGACCACGAAGCGAAAGACAACCGTCGATCCCAAGCGCTACCACATGGCAAGGGCTCATCAAGAATTGGATAATGCGAGAGGGTATTTCAAAAGCAGGGTCATCCCCTAAGCTAGAGATCGCATTGAAGGCCTAGAGAGATAAGTGAGGAACGAATGAAGATGCCCAAATTATAGTAGGCTGGAAGATGATTTTGGGGGTCTTGTGGAAGAAGCAGGCACGTCGCGAACTAGAGAGACGCAACACATCGAAATGCTATGAATATTTTGGTGCATGAAATTGATGTTCAGCATGGCTATGGACGATTAATTGAAAGGTAAGGTGAGAGAGGATGCATGGGGTTTGCAGGTGGAAGCTTGTTTGGCAGGGTCGAAGGAAGGTATGAAGTGGCTAGCTCGCAACCTAGTGATCTCAGAAGTGCACATCAATTCCAAGCTAGACGCTTTGGCATAGGAGATTACTGGAAAGAGGTCCAGCAAGCCATCATAGGCCAGTCAGGTGCATCCACAGCTAAGGTACCAGTACTTCCTTGAGGCAGTCAAGTGAGTGATCAAAACAAAGAATCCAGGTCCTGCTCTCTCCTTTATTGTTATAAGTGATGAGGATTAGCTTTAAAGTTTGGTATATGGTGTTCAACATTAGTTTCCCCTGCCACATTTTTTTTCATGACCTTGTCCTGTGGGGGATCTTCAGGCATGCTGGCAGTATTCCCTTTTAGATTCTTGGCTCAGAATTTGTTTTTTTTAGGCTTTATGTTTATGCTCCCTATGATAAAATCTTTATGTTATGGTGTTCTTTCTCTGTCATTTGGACACATTCTACAGACTGAATCTATGATTCTGCTATGTGCAGTCATTTTTGCCAGTGTAATATAATATCAAAATTTACAATATATATATATATATATATATATATATATATATATATATATATATATATATATATATAAACACTTCTCCATACAATGTAGGCTTGAAATAAAGTAAATATTTATTTTAAATCAATTTAAAAAAAAAATTATTGTAATTGATTAAATTTTTTGTTATACAATGTAATGTAATATAATATAAGATATAAACCATATCCAAGTCTTTCTTTCAATTTTATTTACTAAGAAAATTTAATGTTTTATTTTAGACTTATAATTTCAAACAAGATAGAAAGTTGCAATGCACTTAATCCCTGCCAAAGGTAAAAAATCGATCCACATTAGCTAACTCTCAACGCTAATACTTTATTAGACCTGCATTAAAATATCCAAAATTTTGATTATAGATTTCATGCAACACCGTGTCAGCGGCAAAAAAAACAATGCCACCGACATAGTGGAGAGATAAAATCTATGCCAACGACACAACGACAGCATAATATTTAAATGAAAATCATTCAGTGGGATGAGATGGCTCTCATTAGGATGCACTATGAAACATTGGCTCCACATAGGACATGACCCCATTCATAACTACAAATGTTTGGAATATGATTTCAACTGGTTGGGACGAACAAGTGTGTGATGTGCCCAAACACATACTTGCATCCTCGTTTGGATCTATCTATGTGTAAGAAAAAATTTCTGATTCTGAAAATGCGGAATAAAACTCTGATACAGAATCAAAATATGAATACCAAATAGATCATACCTCCAGCCATTGACTTGCTGTAGAAGATTTCCCTGTTCTACTTTTGATTCCTGTACGACACTTCCAAGCTCTGCTTTCTCTTACTTGATGGTGTAAAACTGAAGGGGATTGAGTTAGCGAGTTTGGGGACCAAACAGAAGTCTTTATAGCCCAAATTCCATCAAGATTCTATTGGCTATGTGTCAATTGTTTCACAGATCAAGATAGAAAACCGTTGAAGGAGTTATGGACCATTCCCGAAGCTCTCAACGAGAAATCAGTTATTTCCTTAATTAGTTGAAGAGTTGTCAATATTAGTTAAGAGAGCTTACATTCTCCCACTTGGTCCATACTTCCAAACTTAATGTCTCATCTTAAAACCTATTGACAATCTGTATTAAGTAATAGATACAAGAATCATGGCGATAAGTCCTCTTATGACAAGTATTACCTTCCATGTATTACTATGTATTTATTTCTATTTTAATTTATGTGGCAACAATTTCTTAATGAATAAACCTTATGTTTATTCTTGGTCCTCATAGATGAATTTTCTCAAATTAAATTAAGGTGCACATATGTATGAGAAAAAACAGCACAGTAATTAAGAATTTCATTAAAAATAACATTGTCCATACAATGAGAAACTACATAATGGAACCAAGTCCCATATTCATTACATGATCCTTGAATTTAAACGGTGGCATGCCCTTAGTCAAAGGATCAACAATCATAAACTCAGTGTTGACGTGCTCAATGACCACTTTCTTTTCTTTAACACGTTCCCTTATGGCTAAATACTTAATGTTGATGTGTTTATTTCGACTCCCACTTTTGTTGTTTTTAGCCATAAAAACAGCAGCTGAATTGTCGCAATACATTCTCAATGGCTTAGAGATAGAATCCATAATTCTAAGCCCAGAAATGAAACTCTTAAGCCATACACCACGTAAAGTAGCCTCAAAACAGGAGACGAACTCGACTTCCATAGTGGAAGTGGCAATCAAGGTCTGCTTGGCACTCCTCCATGATACAGCTCCACTGGCCATCATAAAAATGTATCCTGATGTTGATTTGCGTGAATCAACACATCCAGCAAAGTCAGAATCTGAGTAGCCAATTACTTCCAAATTGTCCGTCCATCTATACATAAGCATGTAGTCTTTAGTTCCTTGAAGATACCTCATTACTTTCTTTGCAGCTCTCCAGTGGTCTATACTTGGATTACTCTGATATCATCCCAACATTCCCACAACAAATGCAATGTCAGGTCTTGTGCAGACCTGAGCATACATTAGGCTTCTGACAGCAGAAGTATATGGAATGTTCTTCATTTGTTCCCTTTCAAGGTCGTTCTTCGGGCATTGATTCAAATTGAACCTATCACCCTTCACAATGGGAGCTATAATTGGTGAACAATCCTTCATCCGAAATCTCTCTAAAATTTTATTAATATAGGTTTCCTGAGATAGACCCAAGATGCCTCGAAATCTGTCTCTATGGATCTTAATGCCAATGACATAAGATGCCTCACCCATATCCTTCATATCGAAATTTTTAGAGAGAAATTGTTTCACCTCATGCAGCAAACCCTTATCATTGGTTGCCAGCAAAATGTCATCCACATATAAAACAAGAAAACAAATTTTACTCCCACTAACTATCAGGTATATACATTGATCCATAATTTTTTCTACAAAACCAAAAGAAGAAATTACATTATGGAATTTCAAATACCATTGGCGAGATGCTTATTTTAAACCGTATAAGGATTTCTTGAGCTTGCAAACTAATTGCTCACCATCACTAGAGGGGAATCCTTCAGGTTGTTTCATGTAAACCTCCTCCTCTAGATCTCCATTTAGAAAATCCGTTTTCACATCCATTTGATGCAACTCCAAGTCTAAATGGGCTACTAATGCCATAATAACGTGCAAGGAATCTTTCTTAGATACAGGAGAGAAAGTCTCCGTGTAGTCAATTCCTTCTTTCTGAGTGAATCCTTTAGCAACAAGTCTAGCCTTGTATCTCTCAATGTTGCCCAATGAGTCTTTCTTTGTCTTAAAGACCCATTTACATCCAATGGCTTTTGCACCATTAGGAAACTCAACAAGATCCCAGACTTCGTTACTCTTCATAGAATTCATCTCTTCCTTCATGGCATCATACCATAATTCTGAGTCTTTGCAATTCATGGCTTGTGAAAAGGACTCAGGATCATTTTCGGCTCCAATGTTATAGTCATATTCTTGCAGATACACAACATAATCATCAGGAATTGCTGATCTCCTTGGTCTAGAAGATCTTCTTAATGTTGTATCACTATCTTCTTGAGAAGTATGTGGTTCAACTCGTTGTTCAAAAGTTCTTGGAAACTCTTGAACTACCTGATCTACTAGAATGCCGTCAGCAGCTTGTGGAACTTCAACAATTGGTTGTTCAACACCAGTTTGTACTTGAGGGGTGCTGTGAACACTAACCAATCTATCACTTGAGGTGGAAGGTTGAGATTCTGAATGATCCTTCTCGGAAACTATGTTCCTGGTTAGATCACTCCCACTGATCAAGTCATTTTCAAAAAAATTTGCATTTCTTGATTCCACAATCCTAGTGCAGTGAGATGGACAGTAAAATCTGTAACCTTTAGACCTTTCAGCATATCCAATGAAATACCCACTAATGGTCCTTGGATCCAGCTTCTTTTCTTGTGGACTATATATTCTCACTTCAGACGGGCATCCCCAAACGCGCATATGTCGCAAACTCGGTTTCCAACCTTTCAATAATTCAAATGGCGTTTTAGGGACGGCCTTGGTTGGAACTCGGTTTAATATATACACTGCCGTCTTAAGTGCTTCATTCCACAAGGATTTAGGAATATTGGAGCTGCTAAGCATACTCCGCACCATGTCCAATAAAGTTCGGTTTCTTCTTTCTGCTACACCATTCTGGTCAGGTGAATTAGGCATGGTGTATTGGGCAACAATCCCATGCTCTTGAAGAAATTTTGCGAATGGCCCAGGTGCTTGTCCATCTTCTGTGTATCTACCATAATATTCTCCACCTCTATCAGATCTCACGATCTTAATTTGCTTGCCGCATTGTTTCTCTACTTCATCCTTAAAGATCTTAAAGGCATCTAATGCTTCGTTCTTATGATGAAGCATGTAGAGATACATATATCGTGAGTAATCATCTATAAAAGAGATGAAGTATCTCTGACCATGTGAGTCCATGTCTGGACTACATATATCAGTATGTATGATCTCTAATATGTTTGAACTCCTATTGGCACCTTTCTTCGACTTGTTGGTTTGCTTTCCTTTTATGCAATCCACCCAAGTCTCAAAATCAGTAAAATCCAGAGTATTAAGTATCCCTTCATTTACCAATCTTTTAATTCTTTCTATGGAGATATGACCTAGTCTCCGGTGCCATAATTTAGAGGAATCATCATTAATAACACATCTTTTAGTGCCAGTGTTAACATGCATTGAATCATAAGTGACATTGTTTTGTAAATTAATGCAGTAAAGACCATCAGACAACATACCATTCCCAACATAATCAGATTTATAAAATAAACTGAAAGATATTTCTCAAAAGTTGAAGGAATATCCAAAAGGTACAAGCCTTGAAACTGAAATCAAGTTTCTAGAAAAACTTGGAACATAAAAGGTCTTTTCTAATTCTAAAACAAAACCACTACTTAAAGTTAAACAACATGTTCCTATAGCTTCCACATGCGATCCCATCTTGTTTCCTGATAAGATGCTTTGCTCACTTCCCACTGGCTTCCTTAGGCTTTGCAAACCCTGCAAAGAATTCGAAATGTGAATTGTTGATCCAGAATCAATCCACCAAGTGTTAATATTGACATTGACCATATTAGATTCATAACAAACAAACGAGATTGTATTACCTTTGTCTGCAAGCCATTTCTGAAATTTTTCGCATTCCTTCTTCATGTGTCCCTTCTTTTTACAGAAGAAACACTTGGAATCCTTCTTAATATTAGCTTGGGGAGGTACTTTACCTTTCCCTTTCTTATTGGCTTGAGATTTGCAATTGGCTTGAGATTTGCCCTTCCTATGCGTTGCCAGCATTGCACTTACTCCCAGTTCCATTACCAGTCTTTCTTCCTCTTGAACACACATGGTCATAAGTTCATTAATTGACCATTTATCCTTATGTGTGTTGTATGAGATTTTGAAAGGTCCATATTGGCGTGGAAGGGTGTTCAGGATGTAGTGCACCAGGAAAGACTCCGATATTTCATCCTCAAGTTTCTTCAATTGAGCCATAGTGTCCCTCATCTGCATGATGTGCTCGCGCACACCTTTCACACTGGTGAGTCTTAGGGATGAGAACTTCATGATTAGGGTGCTTGCTAGTGCCTTGTCTGAAGTGACGAATTGATCATCAATGGCCTTCAGCAAGTCTCAGACCTTTTCATGCTGATCAACGGAACCACAAATACCAGCTGAAATTTTAGTCGTAATGAACATCATGCTAAGACGATTAGATCGTTCCCATCATTCATAAAGCGTGATGTCTGCTGTAGTGTTGGTATCAGTGAGTGCTAGTGGTTCATTTTTCCTAATAGCATAATCTATGTCCATCCATCCCAAATGAAGGAGAATTCTCCCTTTCCAGACCTTATAGTTATCTCCCTTAAGTTCAGGGATATCAAAATGAATTTCAGAGAAATTTGCAGGTTGTACAACTGCATAAAAATAAATATCACATGCTTACGTTAAAATTTGAGACCAAATAAAATTTCATGTTTTACCAATGTAAATTCATGCTTTAAGATTGAATCTAATGACATAAAAATTGCGTGTGGGCTAAATTTTTAATTCAAGAAGATTCAAATATTCTTTATGATAAAACTATTAATTCATAATTCCTGTGGGTAAGTTATGAATAATTCAATATTTTATCCTAATTAATTACATAAATATAATAAAAATTCCTGTGGGATAAAATTTATTACATTCAGTATAATTAATTACAATTAATGTCTAAATATTCTTTACGTGATCTTAATCAAACATAATATATAATACTATTTAATTAGAGATGTTGTGGCTATTCTCTAATCAATTAAAATTATATAGATCACTAGACATTATTACTTTTATGCATAAAATTAACTTGGTACTAACAGGAAATGTAAGAGATGCATTTAAATCTATCGATATATGAAGCCATCTCAATAGTTTCCCCATAGCAGCTGCTCTGGTTACAGGAAAAGAAATACTAAAATTTAAGGAATCAGTACGCCCCAAAACCCATTTATATGCAGCATTGGTAACCAATATAGTTATATAAACTAATAAACAATACCTTTTTAATAACCTCATTATATTTCATAAATTTATTAAACAAAAAATTTATATAACAAAAGGTTAACATTATATCGAGCAAATGATATATATATTCAAATGATTAGGAAAAAATCCTAATTAACACCCTTTTATAAAACTTTATCAAGCACCATGCAGAGATAAAAATAAAAATAAAAATCATCAACCAACAAAATTTATAAAAAATAAAAATTTATAAAAAAAATGATATATGTTTCCCAGCAAAATCCTGTCGAACCAATGCTTTTTCTGATTTGAAAACTTGCTTTTCCCAGAACATGTCGCACGCAACTATTACGTATTTATCTCCAACAAGCTAAAATATTTCATAACAGTAGATCTGGGCATAATAAACCCTTGGCTGAGATAGATTAAAGCTTCTAGGACTCACGGCTATATTTACATGCATGAATGCCATAACAGTTCGAAGAGCTTGCATTAGTGAATATCTCACTGCAGAAGGTGTTTGTGTATTCATGTTTTAATGAAAGAATTTAGTTTTCTATAGCAAAGCAATTAATACAGCATTTGATTTGCTGAGGAAATGCTGTGAGTTCGGTTTCGTTCACACAGATGTTGGAGTTGTTTGCAGAGATTTTGCCTCCGCGGCAATCTCAGTTTATTAGTCCCCAAAGAAAACTAATCCTTGAAAAGGAACAAAACTATCTAGCTTCAGTTCAAAAAAAGAAACTCAGAAACATATAAACCTGGACGAAAAATGGACTGAGGTTACCACAAAGATAAGAACCAGGTTGGAACGGGTAGTGCACGGGTTATGAACTCGTGGCTTTAGGAATCGTGTAGATTCACACGATTGTTGGGCTCGGTTGTCATACAATATGAGTGCTCTGAAACTTGGTAAGTTCATCGAGGCTTTATTATGTACTAAACAATAAAATGCATGAGCAATCCAAACATCAAGGCATAGATAAAATTTTGCTCTGATACCAACTGTAAGCAAAAATTTCTGATTCTGAAAATGCGGAATAAAACTCTGATACAGAATCGAAATATGAATACCAAATAGATCATACCTCCAACCATTGACTTGCTGTAGAAGATTTCCCTGTTCTACTTTTGATTCATGTACGGCACTTCCAAGCTCTGCTTTCTCTTACTTGATGGTGTAAAGCTGAAGGGGATTGAGTTAGCGAGTTTGGGGACCAAATAGAAGTCTTTATAGCCCAGCTTCCATCAAGCTTCTATTGGCTATGTGTCAATTGTTTCACAGATCAAGATAGAGAACCGTTGAAGGAGTTATGGACCATTCCCGAAGCTCTCAACGAGAAATCAGTTAATTCCTTAATTAGTTGAAGAGTTGTCAATATTAGTTAAGAGAGCTTACACTATGTTCTTGGCCGATCCTTCTTGCATTTAAAGTTCAAGCAGCTTCGAAATCCATAAAAATGGATTTGAAGATCAATATTTCAGCTGATGTATTCCAGTCCAAAGAAGCGCCACATATCGTTGGCATTATGGGTTATGGCAACGAATTTGCAAAAGGTAGCAGCAAGCAGGCAGTGCCCATTTTTTACAAGCACCAACATGCTCTAAATCGGATCTGCGCTAGAGTTCATCATGTCTGTAGAAGTTACTTGGAGAGAAATCATAGCAATAATCCTCTAGAGCCCAATGCCCATGCCAATCATTTGTTTCTCCCATTCATACAAGGATCAGATTGGCAGGATTACTATGTTATTTTAGCTTAGCAAGTGTTAGAGAAGAAGAAAAACAATAGTGTGGGGATAGAAGTTGTAAAATCTGCAAAACAAATCTCCATTACAAATATCATTCTTGCTCTAATGCCCAATCCTCTCGGTATAATAGATCTAGCCCCTGCTCCAATGCATATATCACAGCTCTGTGTTGCCTGAAGATATGAGATAAGTCAAAATCCATCTGCAAGCTCTTGCATATTGAGAGAACACGCTGACGCTCATGGGCCTCAACATTGCCAGAGAATATTTTGACGATATTGTTGGGACTGTCGAGTTAGTGGCTTCCAATAAAAGTCTAAATGCAGTTGGAACAACCATGGGCCGAATCTCTTCTTTGCAATCATGGATACTATTAAGAACGCCCCAATTCTTTAATTCAAAGAGTCATTGGTACGAGGAAACCAAATGCTCCACGTTCTAGGAAATACCCATGAAAAAAATTTAACGTGACAGTCATCATGCATCAGATAGATACTGAGGAAGTAGGTCACTTTATGGGATGAGACAGGAAAGCTCCTTACAGCTCGAGGCAGCGAAATACTGTAACGAAACGACGAGTGTTTATGGTATGCATATGATGAGGTAAATGGATAGAACCGAGCTAAAATGTGTGTATTCCTTGTTGCACAGTTAAGTGCACACCCACCACCATGGATAGACTGCTAACAACTAAACCCTAACCGAGACACACAAATGCAGTGATGATCCAAGCATGAAGGATGAACATGAGTAGAAACCCACAACATGTTTCTAAAATATTTTTGTAGCAAAAGAGAAGAAAATACGGCAAGACATGAAATACCAGACAAACATTCGGGATTGATTATTATTTTTTCTTCTATTGTTCACCTCTATGTTGCTCAATCGAGACCATATGACCTAACTGCATTGACATCACATGATATATCGTTCAGAGAAGATCATCATCAATAGTATTCATGTGGAGCTTCTCCTGGGTTACCTCTTCGAAACGACGTGATCCCTATTAGTCTCTCATTGCCTGGAAATTACGAGGGTATTCACATTGAACAGGATTGAACCTTTGCTTGGATTGAAGGGCACGTAGTTCCATAGAAGTAGGCATAATTTCAACACCAAATAAAAGAAGATTGTTCTCAACTTACATTTTGTGGATACAAATAGAGGACTATGAAGGCTGTTTGCTCAGTGCTCTCTTGCACAGTGGGCATATGCCAAGGTTCCTACGTGAATAGCAGCTATCATGATATATTTACCTGATATCTTCAGCGGACTAAAAAAATTTGAAGTGTTTCGGGATAACATGTTGTTTTCGATATCCAAGATAGTTTTCGATATCCATCATAGGTTTCGATATGGCATAACAACCACTGCGCATTTAGAGTTAGTGGCTACCAATAATCTCCACGACATTGCTTCCATTGCCAGTGCCTGGGCCGTTGAGGTATACAGGATGAATATACTCGTAGATGGTATTCATGACAATGTGGGGAACATGAGGTACAATCACCATACAACATTCAACACAGTAGTAACATGTGGAATTTTCAGAAATTTAGTTTTTAAAAATTAATTTTATTTATTTTTAAAATATAACACTTGAAGCTACTCCTTCAGGGATTTATGTCCCATCGAAAAGCCTTTAAACCAATCAAAAAATAAATGTAATTTAAAATTTTTAAAATGTATTTTGTATTTTCAAAATAATTAATTAATATTGATTTTTTGTAAAATATTATAAAACTTTGTGGAAAGTTATATATTGAAAAGCAAACTAATTCAAGTAAATGCAATTTGATTTGTGAAGAAAAAGTATATCCCTGCTTTAGTAGAGATAAAAGTTATATATAAAGATTTATAATTTCAATTAAAAACTAAAGTTTTAATATTTCCATTCAAATTGGTTTTTTATAAAATATAATTAATCATATATTTTAAAATTTAAATATAAAATATTTTTTAAAATATTTAAATTTTATAAAACAAATATTCATTTAATTATTTTAATGAATCAAAATTACAGTTTTTTAAGTAAGAAAAACATTATATTATTGTAATAAAACAAGAAGAAGATAGGGAGTTGAAAAAGAGCTCCCATGTGCCTAATTTCAAAACAAACCTAAGAGTGTCCAAAAGATACTACAATGTTTGTTCTATAGAGCTATTGTCTCGAACAATTGTAATACCCTTAGTTTTGATTTGGAATGTATTCAACCAAAATTATGCAAATCATGTAAATATGCTAGTATGGATTACTAGTGCAGAGCTCAAGGCCAAGGCCCAACTAGTGAATGGCTAGGCTATGATGTAAATATTGTTATTTGGACCATATGGTTGGCTTCTCATGCTAACTCGAAATATATGTAAATATTATGTGCATAAATAATCAAATAGTCCAATATGGTTGTGTAAAGAGCACTAGAGGGGCTATGATTCCACCACGGGGGAAGAGGAAAGGGGGGCCATGGGAAACTAAATCCTTTGCTGCCAAGTGTCAACCTTATAACTCATTCAAATTCTTCAATGTGAATTTAAGTGATCCAATTACCTTCATTCGACTATTTTCCAATCATTGAATGCATGTGTGCGGTTGGTGGGAAAAGTCACATCATGTAGTTATTGAAGCATGTGATGAACACACTTGTATGTGAGTTCTGCCAGCTACCAAGATTCAATCTATAGCTTCCAGGAATCCTTTCTTCTATAGTCGAAAGCTATGTCAGTTGTCTTTTCACCATTTTCTCATATCCCTTGGTGTCAACCCTCATTCTCTCATTCTTCCATACAGATCTAGACTATGAAGAGCTCAACATCAGTGTTCATGACCTTACCAAACTGTGTTTAACCCATAAATTTAAATTTGGAGACAGAAGTGCAGATTCAGAAGGAAAAATAGATGGTTGTAGGTGAGAAAAAAGGTTGTGCAAGCTAGGAACCCTTACCCATTGAGTTCTGTTTCACATTGATTCTTGAGAACTCAATGGGAGGAATTGAGTGGACACTGAAATGTGAATAAATCTTCCAGCTGTTGAAGAAGCTTCTCACAAGTGCTCCAATTCTGAAAATTGCAAACCCAAAAAATGATTTTGTGGTGTGTACATATGCATGTAAATAGGGAATTGGAGGAGTCCTTATGCAAGATAACCATGTGTATTCTATGAGTCAAAGAAGTTAAAAGAGCATAAGAAAAAATATGCTACCTATGATTTGGAACTTGCATCCATAGTGCATGCTTTAAAAATGTGAAGGCGCTATTTAATGGGCAGAAAATTTGAGCTAAGACCAGACCACTGTGGTTTGAAATATTTATTTGAGCTAAGACCAGACCACTCTGGTTTGAAATATTTATTTGAGCAACAAACATTGAATGTTAGACAAGCTACATGGCTGGATTTTTTATGTGAATTTGATTTTGAAATCAAGCACATAAAAGGTAAAGAAAATAAATTGGTTAATGCACTTAAGAGAAAGTAGATTCAATGCATGTGGGAGCCATTAGTGCCTGCCAATCAGACTTAAGGCGGAATGTTGTTAATTGTATTGTTGAAGATGAATTGTATGTCCAAATTAGGGACAAATTATAGTAGTAGAATTTTGAAAAGAGGTGTGAAGGTTATCATTTGGAGGATGATGGAATTCTTATTTATAAAAACAAAATTTATATTTAAAATGTGGCAAAATTGAGGAGAATTGTTATGGATGAAATCCATAAAATGTCATATTTCGATCACCCAGGATACCATAAAATATTGCTACAGCCAAAAAGAAATATTTTTTACCAAGAATGAAAAAGAACATTACTGAGTATATTTCTAAGTGCATGAAATGTCAGGAAGTGAAGGTTGAGCATCAACACCTAGTAGGTTTATTGCATCCTTTTCCAATTCCAAAATGGAAATGGGGAGTGATTTCCATGGACTTTATTATAGGCTTGTCAATGACAATGAGGCGGCATGATTCCATCATGGTTGTGGTGGATAAACTATCAAAGGTATCGCATTTTATGCTAGTTAAATCTATGTATAAAATGGATGCCATTGCAAATATTTTCATGAAGGAAAATTTTAGGTTGTATGGGTTGCCTAAGGCAATAATTTCATACAGGGATACCAATTTCACCTCAAATTTTTGAAAAAGTCTTTTCACTGATTTGGGTATGTAGCTAAGCTTTAGTACTTCCTACCATCCATAATAGATGGGAAAATAGAAAGAGTAAATCATGTGCTTGAAGACATGCTTCGCATGTATGTGATGGATAAACCATCCAAGTGGGAATATTATCTACATTTGGTAGAGTTTACATATACCTATGGGAAGCAAGCATCGTTGGGCATGAGTCCATTTGAAGCTTTGTATGGAAAAACATGTAGAACACTAGTCACTTGGCATAATCTAGTGAACAGAATTGTGCTCAGGCCATAATTACTTAAGGAAATGGAACAAGAGGTTGCAAATATTAAGCGGAATTTAAAGGCAGCCCAAGATAGATAGAAAAACTATGCAGATAAGAATAGAGTGCATAGGGAGTTTCATGTTGGGGATCATGTTTACCTCAAAGTGAGTCCATGGAAGAGTTCCTTGAAGCTTGGAAGTTGTGCTAAGATATCACCAAGATATTGTGGGTCATTTGAAGTGCTTCAGTAGATAAGACCAATTGCATATAGAATTGCATTACTTGCTAACACTAGAGCTCATAATGTTTTTCATGTTTCTTTGCTTAAGAAATATGTACATGATCCTAACCATGTGATCGATTAGGATGTGATCCAGGTGGAAACCCATGGAGAGTTCCAAACCAATCCACTATACATCCTAAATAGGAGAGGATTTATTGGGATGTGATTTCGGTCCCGGTGAGGCTACGTGGGAGTTGGAGGATGCCATGAGAGAGGCATATCCATTTTTGTTCTAATTTTGAGCAAACATTGAGGATGGTGTTATTCTAAGGGAGAGAGGATTGCAATACCCCTAGTTTTAGTTTGGAATTTATTTAGCCAAAATTATTTAAATGATGTAAATATGCTAGTACGGATTCCTAGTGTGGAGCTCAAGGCCAAGGCCTAATTAGTGAATGGATAGGCATGTCTGATGTAAATATTGTTATTTCGATCGTATGGTTGGCTTGTCATGCTAAGTCAAAATTTATGTAAATATTATGTGCATAAATAATAAAATGGTCCAAGATGGTTGTGTAGAGCACTAGAGGGGCTATGATTCCACCAGAGGGAAAGAGGAAAGGGGTCCCATGTGAGATTAAATCATTTGCTTCCAAGTGTCAACCTTAGAACTCATCCAAATTCTTCCATGTGAATTTAAGTGAGCCAATTACCTTCATTTGACTATTTTCCAATCATTGAATGCATGTGTGAGGTTGGTGGGAAAAGTCACCTCATGTAGTTATTGAAGCATGGGTTTGACTACACTTGTATGTTAGTTATGTTAGCTACCAAAATTTAGTCTACAGTTTCCATGAGTCCTTTCTTATATTGTCAGAATCTATGCCTGTTGTCTTTTCACCATTTTCTCATATCCCTTGGAGTCAACCCTCATTCTCTCATTCTTTCATATAGATATAGACTATGCATAGCTCCCTATTGTTGTTCGTGACCATACTAGACTGTGTTTAACCCAAAAATTTTAATTTGGAGACAAAGTTGCAAATTCAAAAGGGGAAATAGATGGTTGTAGGTGAGCAGAGAGGTTGGGTAATCTAGGAACCCTTATCCATTGATTTCTACTACACATAGATGCTTGAGAATCCATGGATTAATTCTACAAGTGGTTCTCAAACAACATTTAACTTCCTTCTATGCACACAATGGAAGCACCCAACAATATGGATCGCCCAAGAGAACAGTGGATCGGTGAATGGGATGCTTGATCACATAAGGGTGTTGTGTGGGGAAGGTATTGTTGGAACCAAGGTTGTAAGGGCTAAGTGAGACCCCTATAGATATATGTGAGATATCTATATGAGTATTTGGCTAAGCATAGAGAGGAGAATGAGTTATGGGATGAGAGAGAGAATCTTGTAGGTGTTTCCTTCGTCCTAGCGGCCTCATAGCCCAACTTGGGGGTGGGCTCTCAGCAAAAAGAGTATATGCTGGACAAAGTGCCTACGATTGGGTGGAAAATCGCTCTTACACAACCAGTTGCTTGGATATACTTTGGATAAAGATAAATATTATTTTCTATTTCAATGTGCAATGTTTTTATTTGATACCTGTGATAATTATGTTAATAAATGCATGCTAGATGTGTGTGGATAGATTTTAATTATGTTGTGTATGCTTATTTATGTTTTTGTACACATATTTTATATGTTATGAAATTTTTAAAATGGCTATGGGGTGAAATTTAGAAGCCTGCATTTAATTAACGTCCCCTCTGCTGGTTGGATTAGGTAAAGGGGACATTACAACAAACAACATTGTACCCCTGATACCCAAAATACATAGCAAAAATTGAAACTAAAACTAAGCAACCACAACAAACATTCATCCCCAAGAGAAAAATTAACTTGGACATGAATCCACATTATCAGGAGGCGCATTCTGGTTGTAACAGGCCAACGGAATGGATTCACCAAGGAGAACAACATCATGGGAAAAGAGGGATCTTACATGCCAACAAAGTTCAAGGAAGTTGAGAAAACCAACATCGTAATCTCATTATCCAATTTCTTGGTTTTGTGATGCAGTTTCCTCACGTCCGTGCACGTCTCCAACACCAAGCTGAAATGTGCCTTCGACGATCCATTAGAGCTGGAAGGATTGGTCAAACTTCCAATAGGTGTACTATATGAAGGGGAGTCGTTGAGCCTACTTCTCGCTTGAGACTGGGACTAACATGAGACTTTAATGGCATCTGAGGAGAAACATGTATGCCCGCATACCCCATGGATTTTCCATCACTATCAAGCCACTCCACTTTACACCCCCAATAATCCATGGCTTGTTGAGCATTGACAGGAAATGTTGGAGTTTTCCTTCCCTCTGATGAGCTCGCTACAACCTGAGACAGAGTATACATATCCAACATTAGTTCACCTAAATTATTCTTCATGTTATTCCATAGACAACCTGTACGTTGAGAGCATCCCCTTATCCAAATGCAAGGCATGGGGCTCTCAGAAACAAGCGTGGGGAGGTGGAAACCAAAGAGTTCCCACATGAGAGAAACATAAAAAAACTGACAAGGAACTAGAGGGATTCCACCATCAAAGATAAAGGAGCTTCCACACATGATATTTAATGCCATATTATTTCTCTAATACACCTCAATACTAGCCTTCTCAACTAGCGATCTCACAGCATTAAGTTCCATCACATCTGAATTACACCACGATCGTCGAATGGAACGATCATTGAGGGATAGTACATCGGAGATCACATTAACCTACCAAGGGAGCATAAAAGGATATATCCCACATGAAATCATGGTGGATTAAGCCTCCACCTAACCACCACACCTAGCACCTATCACATGCTCATCATGAACTGATGACACCCATCCGAAGAGGAGTTTGATTGTTGAGCTAATTCAAGCAAAATTGGGTGCTCACGATTCTATGAAGAGGAATAGTTCAGCTCCAGGTTACCACTAGTCACCCATAGATTGACATGTTTATTCGCAACTTTGTTAGCATCCCTTCACATATGGGGGGATCAACACCATTTGAGAGGATAACAAAGTATGTAGAAATTACAGGTGGCCAAGCAATCGCTAGCTAGGAGATATTTTATCCGGCTGAGATCCATTTCTTAGCTTAGTGAATAATGATAGGATTACATTTGAATCTCCTTCAACTATGAGTCAATGTTGGTTTAAAAGAATGGCAGCTTGCAGACCTCTGATAAGGGCACATAGTTCTACTGCGTTATTTGATTCATGCCCAATGCCACTAGCGATAATGTGGAATATGTTACCTCGATCATTCCTGAATACCACGCCATAACCAGTTGGGTCGGGTTTTCCCTTAAATGCTCCATCAAAATTCATTTTGAAAAAACCCCCAAGAGGACACTACCAATGTGAAGGATTGTTACATGAAACAACTTGAGAGGGAAGAAGGTCTGATACAGGGGGGCGACCAAGACCCCATTGAGATAAAAGCAGTTGTTCCTTTGGGGCATAAGAAGTATCCTATGCAGTCCATTTAGTTAAACTTTGTTCCACGGGATCTGCTGAGAATAAAAAATTATATGATTCCTCTCCTTCCCAATGTGCCATATGGTGAGACTAAGAAGAAGTTTCCAGATGGGATTAAGGATGGGATTCTTGAATGCATATGATCATCGCCTTTCTAAGGAGTGAGGAATACTATCTCACTACCTATCTGAGGTGTGCATATGTTGAGCTATCTAGTCCCAAATTTGAGAACTAGAACAACACTAATTGAGAAGGTGTTCCATACTTTTCTCATGCTGGAAGCACACGTGACAGAACAAGGGCCTGTGAAGTTTCTTTTACGTATATTATCCCATGATTATCCTAAGTTAAGATGTTGTGATGCATCACCAACCATAGAAACATGCTGACCTTAGGCCATAAAATTTCCTTCCAAATGTTTTTCCAGACACCATGCTTTGGAAGCAAATGAAAAGAGGCTTTTAAGTCATGTGCTTCCTTAGTAGTGAATGTGCCTTTTGGAGTGTGACCCCATTGAAGAATATTTGTCCCTTCTCAAAACCAAATTATTCCCAATGCCATTTCCTATTGTCAAGTTCCTAGTTCGATTTCCTCTCAAATATATAATTCTTTATGGATGTTCCTCCATTGCTGCCAATGGTTTTCCGCATTCGAGTCACTCCAATAAGTTGCGACCGTGTCAGATCTATAATGTGAGATGTCGGCTTGGATTTCATTAAGATGTTTTTGTTGATTCAAAAGCAGTAATTGTTGCCATGAATCCGACCAAAATTGAGCAGTATGCCCACCCCTGATTTCCCAAAAAGCATCATCCTGAATGAGACCTTTATTGTGCAATGTTGCATTCCATATGAGTGAATCCTCCTTATGCTTGTTCCACCAAATGAGTTGTTCATTTTCAACACCTTGTGTGTATTTGGTTCGCCATAGATTGGCCCATAGTTCTCCAGGATTACTAAGCCACCTCCACCAATTGTTTTCCCCCATCACTCAATTGATTGTCTGAGGATCACATAGGCCCAGACCTCCAACCAATTCGGGTTTGCAGGAATGGATGCTAAATATTTCTAATGGTTTTCAGAACTTTTTAGTTCTTCTCATTTTACTAGAGACAACTTTATTCCTTATTGAGTCCCCTGCCAGAGGAATTGACACTGGATATTTCTAATGGTTTTAAGAACTGATTTGGGGGAATCCAAGGCCAAAAACAGATAGATAGGAATATATTGAAGAACAAATTTCAAAAGAACTAATCTTCTAGAAAGATTTAGAGATCAAAAGGTCCAAGAATACAATTGTCTTTGTAAGGCTTCCAACAGGCCTTCCCATGAATTGTTTATAATCACATTGTCAATGAGGGGAATGCCATGGTATTTGGCAGGAAGGGAACTCCAACTAAATCCAATAATTTGAGACATATGGGATTGAATATCCCTAGGAGTATTAAAGAAAAATATATGGTATTTGTCTGTGTTGATAGTGGTACTTGAAGCCTCACTGAAGTCGTGCGAAATTTCATGAATGCATTGAGCTTCATGAACTTTCAGGGCCCCCATCATCATGGTATCATCAACAAATTGATTATGGGAGATGGGAGGGTTCGTCCCATGAAGGTAAAGTCCATGAAGGGAACCATCCACCACAACATATTTAATGTATCAGCTAAGACCCTTTTCCATGATTACAAAGAGGAAGGGAGTGAGAGGGTCCCCTTGTCGGATCCCCCGAGAAGGGGAGAAAGGCATAGAAGGGGCTCCATTGAATAAAAGGGAGAAAAATGCAGAGGGGGTAAGATGCATGAGTACCCAATTTATCCAATATGGGTAGAATCCAAATGCTAAAAGAAGGCTTCTCATGTACTTCCAACTCAGCTTGTCAAATGCTTTGGATATATCGATCTTTAAAATCATGCGCGAGGTTTGATAGGTTCTCAAGGAGTGGATTACTTCATGAGATAGAATAACACTATCTATAATTTAGCAACCCCCATCATATCTAGTCTGCTCATGAGAAATAATATGTGGAAGAGAGGTTTGATTCGAAGTGTTATTACCTTAGTTATGATCTTATAGATGACATTGCATAGCGCAATGGGACAGAATTGCTTGGGATGCGTCACTATTTCTTCCTTCGGCATCAGAGTGATGAAATTCGTGTTGAGGGAACAAAGCATTGTTCAAAAACGGTGGGAGTATTCAACCAATTTCCAAACCTCTTCATGGATGAGGTTCCAACAGTGCTGGAAAAAATTGGTGGTGAAGTCATCCAGTATTGGTGATTTACACATATGTGCTGAGTAATTTTGGTAATCACTTCCGACCTGTCCTAGTGAGGCTCTGAAAGGAGATTCTCATAATAGCTAGTCATCTCCCTTTTGATGTCTATGTGAGTGGTAAGGATTTGACCCTGTGTATTTTCAAGTTTGGAAATGTGATTGATATTGTGCCTTTGAATCATGGATTTGTGAAATAATTTAGAATTATTTGCACTCTCTTTACGCCATCGGATCCTGGACTTTTATCTACACGGGATTTCCTCTTGGGCATACCTCTCCTCCAATTGCTTCTTGATATAGGTCTCCTTTTCTTCCAGTTGCTCTGTGTTACCCTGAGTAATGAGATCTTGTTGAATTTATGAAAGACGTTGATTCAGGGATCACTGGGATTGAAATATGTTACCAAAAGTGTGCTTGTTCCAATCTTTCAGCCTCTGCTTGAGGTATTTCATTTTTTGTTAAAATTTATGCATTAAAGTACCATGGGGAATGGTCGCTTTAGTCCACCATTTATACATCTTTTCTTAAGACTATAGTTGATTTAGCTAGAATTTTTCAAAGCTAAAGGGTCTGTGATAAGGCGTGTCAGAGACTTCAATCCATAGCTGGATAGGCCAATGATCAGAGCCCGCAACAAGAAGAATACTTGCTTCCAAAAGAAGGGGTGAATCCATGAATATGGGTGTCTATTTTGGGGGGTCTTATGAGAAAATAAATCTAATTTCATGTTTTTCAAATTTGGGCGTACAAAAGTGATATTTTTGTTTAGAATTTCACTTTTCAATAAAAAGAAAACTTTTAGAGAATTATGTTAGCTTTCTATTCATTATTTTTTCAAATTGTTTTATCGATATTTGATATGTCGATTTTGCAAATGTTTGACAGTATGTTCTTATAAAATGAAAAGACTAATAAATAGTCATGTTTTTTGACGAGCCTAAAATCATTGTTAAACTTGTGTTTTGTAAAAACAAAATATGCTAAGACAATCTACACAAAATGTACTAAGGAATGACTATAATTTTGTAACCAATGTATCTATATAGTAATTATTGTATTTTTTTTAATTCGATCAATGGAGAAAGCTTGTCGAATTTCAACATATTTTTTTTATGGGACATTTCTCTCAATTTACTCTAAAACTAAAACATGTAATAATACCCTTTTGAAGTAGACACTCCAATTAACGACCCCATATTTTTTTCATTTTGTATTTTTAAATTCATGGATTGTTCATTTCACCGCATTTTGAAAGCAATGAAACCAAAATGGACACATGTTAACAAAAAAAAAATTAAAATTATCAGATCTCACCTAAACATGGAAAAATCTATACCAACGGAGAGTAGATTCAATCACTAAACTAATGGTATCAAGTTCGACATTCGATTTGCAGTGTAACAAATGGTTTTTCCCTTCCAAAAAATAGAGAAGCATGAAAACAGTGAAGTTTTCAGGTATCAAAAGGTATTCGGCAGAATATTTATTTGGCCGAATATTTATTCGACCGAATAATTGTTCGGCCGAATATGTGTTTTTCGTAAACAGGCCGTTAAAATTAACAATGGTTGTTCGGCCGAAAAATAAAACGCAAAAATATTCCATCGGCCATAAAAAATTAGAAATTAAATTATTTAAGATTGTATAAATAAAACTAAACGAGTCATAATTTCGCATCTCTTTTTTTCGTAGAGGTCTTTATAAATTATTTTTTAAAGGGTTTTTTCAAAGGAGATTTCTTTCCAAGGAGTTTTTCTTCAAAGGATATTTCTTTTCAAGGAGTTTTTATTTCTTTCCAAGGAGTTTTTCTTCAAAGGGGATTTATTTCCAAGGAGTTTTTCTTTCTTTCCAAGGATTTTTTCTTCAAAGGAGATTTCTTTCCAAGGAGTTTTTATTTCTTTCCAATGAATTTTTCTTCAAAGGAGATTTCTTTCCAAGGAGTTTTTCTTCAAAGGACTCTTATGAGATTTTTATAAGGTGATTGTTTGCTTGTTTGTTATTTTAAGTCAAAGTGTTAAAGGAAATTTCTCTTCATGTTTTTATAAATGGTTTAAAGACTCAAAAAATTATGAGATTTTTATAAGGTGATTGTTTGCTTGTTTGTTATTTTAAGTCAAAGTGTTAAAGGAAATTTCTCTTCATGTTTTTATAAATGGTTTAAAGACTCAAAAAAAAATAGTAACTGTTTTTAAATGTTAATTTTTTTATTATTATTATAAAGTGATGATTCTTTAATTTAAACTCTATAGAGTAAACAATCATAGGCGATAAAAAAACCGCCAAAGAAAAAGTGTTCGTAAACGTGATGATGATGCTCATATGGAAAGAGAAAGACTCATATCATCATGCCAAAAAAGAAAGGGTTGCACAAACAGAAGAGACAATTATTGAAGATGTAAATAGAAATTTACATCATAATGTTGATGAAATGGATATTGAAAATAGAGTACAAGAAGAGAAAATTGAAGCTGAAGAGACCATTGTTGAATATGTAAATAGGGATTTACATGCTAATGTTGATGAAGTCAATATTGAATATCAAGTTCAAGAACAAGAAATTGGACCTGGTATCTATATATCATGTATTTTCCAAATTCATTTTTTATAACGAATTGTAATTTTGGATATATGTTAAATTAAATTTGACTGAAATGTATATAGGTGCTTTCACCATTGATGATTAAATGTTAGCGGAAATTGATTGCAACAAATATGGGGAAAAAATAGCCACACATGTTGCACAATATCATGCTATGCAAATTTATGATGATATTCTCAAACAATATTCAATAGAAGGACAAGCACAAATTTTGAGATGTTTATTAGTGTCCAAGAAGTTAAGAGGTGCTACGTCATTATTGGGTATTCACAAGATGACAAAAGAGTCAAAATTGAAACATAATGTGATAGAGAATATAAGTGATGCAATAAAAAAAAATGGGAAATCCAGGAATAAAGATACCGAAGTTGCACGCAAAGCAATTCGGACAGCAATTATTTCAGCTAGTACTAGACAAAAATGTTTGACAACACAACTGGAAAAAACAATAGGAACCTCAAGAAAGACACTATACAAACATAACGAATTCAGAATGCAAATAGATGAAAATGATTAACTTGCTTGTTGGGAAATTATTTCTAGACAGCCTTACAGAGATAGAATGAGAGAAGGTGTTAAATATATTGTACATAAATATTGGTTGGAACATGCTCGAATTTCACCAAATTCAAGGGATGTGATACGACAAAGAGTACCAAGAAATGAATACAAAATCCATGCAAAACATATAATGGAAATGACACAAGTACAATTGTTCAATAAATTCAAGGAGGATCATTGTGGAATTAATACGTCAATCACTACATTTGCGCAACAAAAACCATGGTATGTTAGACGTATTACTATTCGTGACACGTGTTTTTGTCGTTATCATGTGGAATTTGAATTAGATTACGATACTTTTCTTGAATTTGGTAAAACAAAATGGACAAATTCACCACCTCAACCCACAATACGTGAATTCATATCTCAAATTCTATGTGAGAGAGATCATGATGAACTATTTTACAATAAGAAAAGTGTCAATGGAAAACATTGTCATCATTGTGGAAATATAGTTTTATTCCACAATAAATATCCTATTGATAATGATCAGTTGCTTTCAAATGTAACCGTTGATTGGAGAAGATACGAATACATCAATTATGCTACAAGTTCTAGTGATGCGCTTTCCAAACGAATTGATTTGTGAGAAGATCAAATATGTGTGACATATTTTTTGAAGAAATTTGAAAGTGAAATTTATAAATACACCAAGCATTCACATAGAGAACGATGGCAAGATCTTCAATTCAAATTGTCTTGTGAAATTTTTCCACCCGGAACAATTTTGTTTGTGGTTGATTTTGCAGAAAACTACACATTTGCTACACAAAATGAGATACAAAATGAATACTATAATTCTGACCAAGTTTCTATATCTGTCCATGTTCTATATAGACATTCTCAGCACAATGTTGATGGCATTGAAAGCATGTGTGGCAATCGAGATGTGATTAAAGAATATAATTTTTACATCAGTGATGATCGTACACACGATACACATTTTGTACGGCATTTTATTGAAAATATTTTCTATGAATCATTAAAAAGACGTGAAGTTAAATTCAATGAACATTGGATATGGTCGGATGGATGTGCGAGGCAATTTAAATCTTCACGGTCATTTTTTTGGTTATGTCGACTTCATAAAAGCATCAAACATTAAGCATCGTTGGAATTTCTTTGAAACTGTACATGGAAAAGGTGAACATGATGGTGCAGGAGCATGTGTAAAAAGAGCACTTCAAAGATGGAAAATGAACCATTCTTCCGCGCGATTTTATTCAAATGCAAAAGTTTTCCAATGGTGTCAATTACATCTAAGTTCTGATTATAATCAACATTCAAA
The DNA here is from genome assembly GCA_027924585.1 of Larix kaempferi. NCBI lineage: Eukaryota > Viridiplantae > Streptophyta > Pinopsida > Pinales > Pinaceae > Larix > Larix kaempferi. The sequence continues at coordinate 1,545,413 of BSBM01000579.1, read as the reverse complement.
AGATGTGCACAGGAATGTACACAATTTTTTTAATTTATATTAATTGTCAATTAAAAAAAAATTATTTGCAAGTCTATCATTAAAATATATACACTAACATTAAAAGTTGTCCTTTGTGATTTGTCATATATTGTACAAGTTCTTTTGGCTTATTGGAATCCAAGTTATAGATAGATCAATCCCATACGAGGCTAGCACCATACATGGGACTAGATTTTTACACTCTATTCAAACAAAATCCTTCCAAAATGGGTTTGCATTTGACAGTAGAAAGCAATCATGCTTTTGTCATATTTGCATGGAAAATGTTGAATCTACAGAAGTTTGTGAAAGCATAACAAACAACTATGTAAAACAGTGGAAACGCACAGAGATTAATCCAAAGGGAAAAATGTCACTTGCAAGCTTAGAAGAATTAGAATCAGAAGAAATAGCAGTATCATCTGATGGCGATAGAATTTGGGATCTTGTTAGAGAAGGTGATGAAATAAACTAAAAACAATGATTGTTAATTTCATATAAATTATGTATATACAGAACTTACAAATTCTTTGTTGATTGTTCATTGTTGTCCATCCACTTATGTGTATAGTCAATTTAATTGATTTAAAAACCCTGACGTCGATTGTAATGCACATGAGATGTTTTCGTTGTGATTGCACCTTTAGACAACAAAGAAAAGTTGAAATATTATTTGATGCAATGCACTGACATAAATATGAAGTTATTGGGGACTACGATGACAAAGGATTTACATATGAAAGAGGATCCATCATTTTAAAAGGTTATTTTTTTCAACAAACCCACATGAGTGAAAATTATATTTACTTTCAAGATTATGAACTTGATGTTATATGTTAATATATTCATTTTATTCAAGATTATGAATAAAATTAATACAAGTTTCATCGAAAAAAAATTAAAAACTAGAAAATGGAAAATGTCCAAAAATGACCATGAAAGAATAATTGAGGACGACATTCCATTGCGATGTTTTTAACCAATCATCTTTCAAATTGGCTTGTAGACTCAAAAAATTATATCATAATATAAGGATTCAGATATATACATTCTTTAATATTTTTTTCTCCTACTCCATCAATCTCTAATTTGTGATGCACACTTTTCTTGGAATGATTTTTCTAGCAAGTGAAAAATGAATACATCAAGATGGTTGTAAAGTTTGATTTTGCACATACATTGATTGATGCTAAAAATAGTTGAAAAAACTCATGAAAAAAATGTGACATTTAAAGTTGTCCTCAAGCTTACTCATTGTTAAATATTGGTATGGTACATGCTCTTTTAGCTAAGTTAAATGGTGATTTTATGATGGATTTTTTTGAATTTGTTAAAATATTTTATCAACATTTAACTTTTGTACATGAAAAAAATGTATGTTTATTTGAAATTTGTATATTGTTGATTGTCAAATGTGTACATGTATTTAATTATCTTGGATTTACTCAAGAATATATCATATAATAGTCCTACCTTCTCATATATTTTATAATGTGTCAATTAACATTGATTGACAAAATGTTTAACATAAAGTCTTTTCCTTGCTTACTCCTTGTTAAATGTCGGTACATGGTGTGCTCCTAGCTAAGTTAAATAGTGTTTTTACATAATGTCCAATTTTACAAGTATTTAATTAGATTACTTCAATCATTCAAGTGTACAATTAATAAATCTGCTTATATGATACATAATGTCCAATTTTACAAGTATTTAATTAGATTACTTGAATCATTCAAGTGTACAATTAATAACTTTGTTTATATGATCATTTAAGTTCACATAACAAAATTATTTAAGTTCACATAACTGAAATCATGGCAAATGGGGATTTAACGATTTTTTGTTTTTTAATCATAAGAAAGGATTTCATGATTGTGAAACTTATGCTAAATTAGAGCAATGGTTATTTACAACAAACCGATGAAAATTCATCAAATTTTTGTTTAAAATCATTGCTCTGATTTAGCATAAGATTCACAATCATGAAATCCTTTCTTATGATTAAAAAACAAAAAAATCGTTAAATCCCCATTTGCCATGATTTCAGCAGCATCTATAGTTCACCAATTACGAAAGTGTTACCTGAACATTGAACATGCACTGTGCATTAGTTAAAAATTGTAAGTTTGAATCATTTATATAAGATTCAAGTTTATTGTACATACAATCTACAACACACTTCCAAACAAACTTGAATTGAATTTACAAACTTGATATCTTCCATTTAAGCATAATTATGATGAGATCATATTTACAAAACATGTGTATGTAACATACATGTACTTTAAACATTAAAACATGTGTACTAAATACATGGATTAATTTGAACATTACATGTACTCTAGAGCTTTAAACCAATATCCTAAAACCATTTCAAGAAACATTAAAATAGATATAAGATTGACTATCATTATGAAAGAAAATCGTAACTTGTACATACAAATTTAATAATACATACATTCATGAACATCATGCAAAATCATATTCTAAGCATTTACCAGACAAAAGTATGCTATGTAATTAGCCTAAAAAAAAGTTAGATCATCCAAATCAAATACATAATATGTAAGTTCAATGTACATATATAATCCCCAAAAAAAGTTCTTGAATGTCAAAAACAACTACAATATATGTATCAACATGCAGATATATGCAATATAGTCTAAAATTCAAATGGCCAAATCAAATTGGTAGTATGGGAAAACAAAAAAAGACCAATAAAAATCCCTCTAAATCAAATTCCATCAATATCCTCCGTTGTGGTCTTCCCTTTGTCTTGACAAGTCTCAATCTGCAACATGTATAAAATCAAATTGTGAATCTCATAAATTATTTAAACAATTTTAAACTAAATTCAAAAGCTAAAATATTAGACTCATGAAAATAAAATTGAAAAGAATAGTTCAATTATAAAGAAAATTACCTCAATCTCAATGTCCATGTCAATCAAAGAACCAATATCCTCCGTTGTGGTCTTTTGCTTGCCTAGACAAGTACCAACCTGTAACATGTATAAAAGCAAAGTTATGAAGATATCATATTTATTAAACAATTTTAAACTATTAAATTCAAAAACTTAAATAAACTGGTGTATTAAAATTTTAAAAATTAATAATGTATAAACAATTACCTCACCACCAATGTCCATATTTCCTTGTGTTTCCTGAAATTTAAATTTTGTTAATAAATAAAACATTGTGCAAGCAAAATAAACTAAAATTAAGCAATTCACTTAAAACCAAAACAAAAAAAATTGAAAACATACTCACAAGAGACGGAAAATCATCTAAAAAGTTGGAACCTAAATGAACCTACATTGATAAAAACATTTTCAATTTCAAAAGATGTTCACATTAACAATATGATACATAGATTACTTAAATTTCTAAAAAAACATACAATATCTTTCAAACATAAATATAAATCTATAAATAATAAATATACCTCTCTAAATTGCTCTTCTACATTTTCACTAGTGGAGAGTCGAAAATCATGTTCATTCAACAATCTAGAAAACTGCAATCAATAAACATTTACGTAATTTATTTATTACTATATATCAAAATATACTTAATGTCATAGATATAAATATAATGTAACGAAGAGTTCAATTCAAAATGAATAAAACAATTAAATAGATTGTATGTACATAAACAACAAACCTCTCCTATACTCAATGTGTCATGGGATAGGACATCTGAAGTTGTATCACGATAAACCTTTGCATAAGCCCTAAGATCTTCAAATCTCATTGCATCTACCTCATCATTCGTTTTGTAAACAAGCTTTTGACGAATAGTGGCTCGATCCCTCTCTCGAGCCAATCCCACATCAACTCCTACAAATGCTGATGTTAAACCTTAAGCAACAGAATCCCTTGCAGTTGTCCCAATTTGGGATGTGGGCTCCATCTCCGATTTTAAAGTCACAAGCCTAGCTGGGAGATATCTAGGATGGAGTTTGAAGAGTTGTGGGATCTCTAAGAGCACATTTTTTATCATATATTCGCCCCTTTCCAACTCCATAAAATCTAGAATGAATATCGGTATAGTCTGGCTTCATATTTAAAAAAACTCTGCATAAACAAATCTAGCAAGATAATTAGGAACCTCATCATTCCATGGAAACCTACCATAGGCTACAAGGAGCCAATCATATAATAGATGTTCAAGTTCAGGGTGCTTGAAATATTGCACTTTCAACCTTTTTCGCTTTAGGCCTGCTTTGAAGTTAAACATTGAATTGGCTTGTTCTTTGGTCACTCTCTCATTCACAACAACCCACTTGTCCGAACCCATCACTTGTGCCCTTCTCCTCCGCATCAAGTCAACAAAACCGTCCGTAGTTGGTTTGATACCCTCATATACCCTCAATGAATTTTTTCAATGACCGCAAAACAATCTCTAGACTGTGTTTGCTCTCTAGAGGTAGATCCAAACTAGAAAGATCATGTTGCAACTTGTCATAGTGAGATCTACAGCTTTCAAGGCTCATTTGTTGAACACCACTTTCCCATGGAATTTCCTCAGGTATCTCAAATGGATAAGTTGTTATGGGTGTAAAACCCACATCTAGTTCAACATATGCCCTCCTTGCTCGACCTTCGTCCCTCTGTGTAGAATTACGAGCCTCTTCTGAACCTTGCTCTGCTTCAAAGACAAACACATTTGTGTGTAAACATACAAACTTTTTGACCACGCACAAAATTACAATTGATACATGTATTAAAACATAAATGTTCATACCAACAGAAGGTCGAGATCGACGTTCTCCCATGGAAGATGCAAGGTAATCATGTGTTCCCCTTTGGCCTAACTGGTGATCAGATGAATGTGAACTATACAACAAGCTTGAATCCCTAGGTGAAGCCGACAACCTTCGATTATCAGTCGAGACACCAATTCCTGATGACCTCCCTTTAGTAGATGTCATTGTACCAGTAGACCTTATACGCTTTTGCCTCGAAGACCCCTCTCTTTCCATTTGATAAAATGTCTACATTTACACAACTATCAACTCATAACATATTCAAATTTTACATGTTTTGATATTTAAACTTTCCAAACATTTAACCTAATCTCCCAGAGAGAGATGTTATGTTATATAAGACAAGATAAAGATTGTGAGTAAATGTTGGACTCTAAAGGAGTTGGAATGATAAGGAACAAACAAGTGGTACAAAGGAAAATTGTTACTTATGTTTATATTTTTATATTGTTTTCCTAGTTGAATTTGTAAAAATCATGCATATGTATATGTTTTATGTGAAGTTTTAGAAAAAATACATTTTGTTGTTCCTAAAGAGTGTAGGTGGTTGAAGGAAAGGAACCTTGAAGATATTCAAAAAATATGTTGAAGCTCTAGATGCTCTCGAAAGCGAGCAATAATAACTAAAAATTGTAATTTGTAAAAATCAATTGAAAGTTGAAGATAATGTTTTGAAGGATACCAACACCAAGGGTGGTGTTATTTTTTAAAGGGGGGCAGATGTAATATCCATATCACATTAACTAATTGCAAACATTTACAAAGAAAAATAACTGAGCTAATGTAAACAGATTTTATTTTTTCAATATTTAATTAACTCGGCTAATGAAAACATATTCCATTTTTTCACTATCAAATTACAACCATCTTGTTACAAACTTTTCATAGCCAAGTAGTTGAGTAACAAAGTATCCAATCCAAGTGTCGTAGTATACCCTCCCCCCTTATTTGAATAGCCAAGCAGTTGAGTATCCAAGCCAAGCGTCGTAGTATACCCTCCCCCCTATTTGAATAGCCATGCAGCTGAGTATCCAAGCCATAGTGGATTAGCCGAGCAACAAGAGAGAAGAAGGTAGCAAGATCTTCCTTCGATCTAATGCAAGTAGCAATCTCACATAGGCCACCTTTGTTTCCTAAGTCCCGAATATAACTCACTAATCCCATATGTTGCCCAAGTTATTTATGTATGCATTGGGAATGAAGTGTCAGTTAATACTTCAATACATAGTTGGAAAATGATCCATAGAGTGAGACAGAGTTGGTTAATGTAACAGGGAACCACCACCTTCTAAGTTTGTATGTGCATCTTTAACTATCGGGAACTATCTTCTTAGTCATGAATCGCTTTCCTGGTTTTTAAAGACACCTCGAGACTCAAAAGGAATGATGGAAGATGCCAAAGAATCTTTCCCCTTAAAAAACATCCTATGGTATACGTCATTGGTAATCTAAGCGCAAAGGGAAAAGCGGGGTCCCTGGCACAGGATAAGCTGCTTATTAAGGTGCTAAGTGGAACAGTCAATGAAGTGTTCCCGCCGTTAAAGCTATACATAAACTGTAGGAAACATGCATTCCTCTAGTAAACATGCATTTCCATTTTCATTTGAGTAAACATGCATTTCCAGTTTAGTAGGCAAAGAGATCATAGCGGACTTACCTAGCGAAATGGAGGTTGAATCCGACTCTCAAACCAAGCTCTGAGCTCCACGTCCAACGTCACGAATACTCTCCTACCTCCGCAGCTGCTACAACCAAGCTCCAAGCTCCACGTACAACGTCGCAAACCAAGCTCTAAGCTCCATGTACAATGTCGCGAACAACCTCTAGAATGTCGAAGAAAATGAAATGGGGGGTGCCACGGTGGCGAAAACAAAATGGTGGGGTGGCACAGTGGAAGCATGGACCTAAACTATTCGGCGGAAGAATGGGGTCGGAGCAGGGCGGAGTCACAGCTGCAGGTGGAATAATGGGGTCGCAGTAGCAAGTGGCCCTACAAGCGAAAAAATGGGGTCGTAACAGCGAGGTCGCAGCAGCAGGGCCCTACAATATTCGGCAGAAGAATGAACGACAACAACCACATCTGACCTTATATGTAATAAATTTATTCGTACGAACACTTATTCAGCCGAATAATTATTCCACCGAACAATAATTCCACCTAATAATTGTTCAGCCGAATAATTATTCGGCAGAATAACCTTCCAAAAAAACTAACTTGAATCTTTTCTCGGTCAGCAATGCCTTGCATACATTTCTAGGTCATCGTTAGGCGGTCAATCGTGAATGGTTATTTGGCTGAACAAATTTGAATTTATTCGGCCAAATAAAAGAATGTATTCGTCTGAATAAATTTAAACACTTGGTCGAATAACTTCCGCTAGATGCTTCTCCACCCTCCAATTCTCACGAAATAGACACCCATCTTCATGGATTCACCCGAAGTCCAGTCATAAGGGTTTTGAAATTAATAATCGGTCTAAATGACATACAATTTACTAGGATCCCAGTCAGTGGTTGTTCCACGTGAAGACCCCATTGATCGTTTCTAGATCGACTATACGTAATCTATACATCAAACTTCTTAAATTCACATTGTCATCTTCCAATCGATGGATGCCTCCTCTTTTTTCATCGAGAGAGAGAATGATATTGAAATCAACACCTATAATCCATCAATGGTTGTGGGTGATATTCTCTAGTCGCTTTAGCTTTTCTAAAAATGATTTCTTCTTGGAATGAGTAGGTAGACCGTAAACATTAGTCATAAAGATTTCCTAGCCAAAGCCAATAGCCCTCAATTTTACAGTAGTTTTCCATTTAGTGGAGAAGTAATTATCTACAGTATCATGGCTAAGTTCTAGAGTATGGCTAACCCTCCCGCTGAGCCACGTAAATCAATATTGACATAGGATCCTTGACACCAACATCTTGTTAGGAAAGTGTCCACATTAGTGCTTGCACATTTTGTTTCTTGCAATAGAAGGATGTCTGGATTTTCTACTATAATATGCTTATGGAGTCTTTGTTTACTCCTTCCATTTAAACCTATAGTATTCCAAGAGATGCACTTCATGATTAAGATCGAGAATAAAGAGGGTGAAATATACCTATGATCAAATGGATCTATCCCGAATTTACCACAAAACTACCAATCTCTTCTATAAGCTGTTGGGTCAATTTTGTCCTGATTTCTTCTTATCCCTCAACCATTTTCGGCTATCTTTAAATGGCTCCCCATGGATTCCCAAGCTTTCACTTGATCTTGAGGTAGCCCTGGTAGTTAAGATGAGGTAGACTTTGTGGATTCTTCTAACTTGCTCCAGCGAGACGGAGTGTTGTTCCTACTTCCGATAAGCTACTTCCAGGTTGACTAGATCTATACTAGCAAGTTCTTGATCATTCGTCCGTGTTTCCATTTCCTCCCCTTCTTCATTATTTGTGTCCTCTTCATCATGGGTGTTGTACTCAAGAATGGACTCTGATACCTCCTCTTTGTTGCGCATGGATCTTTGTTTTCATGACTCCTCTCTCCATTAGTGTATGGATTTTCCAAGGGTTGTCCCAAAATTTCAAAGGGATTACTAGTACAGGGGACATAATTGTGGGACATAATTGGCTTTCCGGATTAGGTCTTCATTTTCCATAGGCTTGAATAAATCAATCCTTTGCATTTTCTGTTGCTGAGGATTTTTTCTTAAGGGGCACATTAAGTGGGCAATCTCTGAATATATGGTTGTGTTCATGGCATTTCTGAGACCTGAAAGGTATATGCTTGTAATCTATTGTCTGCACCCAATCTTCATCATGATATTCTAGACAGATTGAACATGGAAGGGGTTGAGAAATGTTCATGTATACACGTATCTGAGCGTAGGAGGTGTAAGGCCTTTGTTTCATTTCTATAACATATTTTACATATCTTCCCAATGTGTCCCCAATGCCCGCCAGGATCTCTTCCAGTCAAAACTCATGTGGAAGGGAGTAAAGCCTGATACAAGCGAGGGCCTGGGAGAAATCCACCTTGTTTGGACTAAAACAATCTGTCCAAGGCTAGAGAAAAAGTCCAGCTGAGTTGAAAAAATAGGGCCCATTCTCAAAAACCCTATCCTTATCTTCAAGGTTGTGGAAGATCGTAGTGAAGAAACCCCAGGATCCCAATTGGAGGTCAAAGTGTCCTCTTGGCTTCCACCAGGTGTAGATACATTTAACCATGTCTCTTTCAAAGGGCCATAGACCCAAAAACTTGCAATTAAGAGCATGATCCCTCATAAATTGATAATTTTCTCCCACGGTAATTGATTTAACCACATACCTTGGCGATGTGGATGATTGTGGAATACACTTTCTAGGCTCCCATGCTCAAGCCGCCTTTGGGTGGGAGGGATCAACATTCAAATCCAGAATTTTTCCTTTGGCGTGTTCCAATAAGAATTTTTGGTCCATCAAATGTTGCGGCAGTTCAAAGTAGGGTCGCTTTGAGCCAAAGTCTCCATCATGAATTATAAGAATCATAGCTTTCATCTCTCTTGGCTTTTTTATTTTGTCTTTCCCCAAAAAGAGTTTATAGATAGAAAGGATTTGAGCCAACACAACAAAACTTGGTTTGTTAATATCTTCAAAAACTATCTGATTACGGGTTACCCATACATACTAAACCACCAAGAAAGGAAGACACCTTATCTTCTTAAGTTTTGGATCATCAAACCAAGATTTTAGAAAGCATGAAAAAGTATCTCCTTCCCCCCAAAAATTTATAAGGAGTTTCTCCCTCAGCTCTTTCCAGACCTGTTGTATAAAAGTACACGAATGAAAGAGATGCTTTGCATCTTCATCCGCTTTCCTGCAAAGGCTACATCTTCCCGATCCTTCCATATTCCATCGTTTTAACTTGTCCCAAGTTAAACCCTTATCATTCAAAATCAGCCAGATCAGAATTTTTCTTTTGTGAGTAGCCATAGTTTTCCAAAGCTTGGTTCCCCACCAGGGATTTCCTTCTATCCTCCTCTTCCAGATTGAATTGTAAGCTTCTTTAACTGAGAATATACCCCCTACCTCACTTCCCTGCCACCCAATGGTATCCTGACCAGTGCCCAGTTTAATGAAGCCACTCTTCATTCATGTTATCCAAGAATTCCAAGTGTCTCGCCATCTCATAGGAATCTGCATATCGTTCGCTGTACGCCACTGTTGAGACTGCCTGGTATCTAAGACTGCCGCATCTGCTATCACTTGAAAGCCTTTCTCCTTCAAAAAGACCAGAAAATCCTGAGGTAAAATAGGATACCTCCTTACCCCTTTATACTGCTCACTACCAATTTTTGTTGTAAGGCCATCACCCACCTCCCACACTCTTCCTTCTTCGATCACTGGATAGGATGCAATGATAGATTTCCAGAATAAAGAGCCACCACTGCCTTTCTTAACAGGTTTATGAACCCAATCAAATAAAGAAATATTACCCAGATATTTAATCCTCAAAACCAATTGCCACTTACCCGGTTTAGATACAAACTGCCAAGCTGATTTTGCTGCCAATGCCTGACCAAAAGAAGGCAGATCATTAACACCCCACCCTCCAAACTCTTTGGGTTTTGAAATCGACTGCCACGAAGTCCAGTGTAATCCTTTATCCTCCTTACCCGACCAGAGGAGTCTGAAAATGATTTTCTAAAGGGAGTGTAAGATCCCCTGGGGCAGCTTAGCAATGATCATCTAGTACACCGAAATCGCACAAAGAACACTTTTGATCAAGATAACTTTACCTCCCCTTGAAAGGTATCGATTACACCAGAAGTGTATTCTTCTCTCCACCTTCTCAACTATCCACTACCAATCTACTATTCCATAGCAGTTCGGTTTAAGGTGAAAACCCAAGTATTTAAATCCTAAAGTCAAAGGCAGAATATCCATCGGTAGAAGCCCCAAAAAGTCTAATAGTTCAGCGGGTTCCAAATTGTTTATATAGCATGCCGACTTGTCTAAATTTATCTGCATTCCAGTTGCCTTAGTAAACAGCTAGAAAAGGTCCTTAACAGTCCTTGTCTCTTCTATAGAATTACCAAGAAATAACAATGCATCATCCACGAAAAAGATATGGGTGATTCTGATTTCTCCGAAATGAAGACCTTCATACAGATTTTTCTTCGCTGCCTCGACGATAAGACGACTTAGACCATCCATAACAAAGAGGAACATATAAGGAGACAATGGGCACCCCTGACAGATTCCATGAGCCAGAATGAAAAAACTGGATGCAGACCCATTGATTAAAACAACAAAACTAACCGTTGTCATACAGGACCATATCCAATTAACCATGGTAAGGCCGAAACCAGTTTGAATAAGTACCAACCTAATATACTGCCAGCATGTGCGGTTGTAAGCCTTCGAGAGATCCACTTTAAGAACTTTATCCGGGAGATTCCTCATCTTTATCAAGTGTATGCTTTCTTGAGAACAGCCTATAGCCTCGTGAATACTATGGCCCGAGAGGAAGCCAAATTGTTCCTAAGAGATATGTCTAGCCATAATCGGCTTGAGCCATTTCGCAATCAACTTTGAGATCACCTTATAAACTGCATTGCACAAAGATATAGGCCGAAAATCACCAAAGGTCTTGGGCTCATCTATATTAGGGATAAGAACTATAAAAGTATAATTAAAACAAGATTTTAAAACCCCCGACACCCTAGTCTTCTCCACCACCCGCAATAAATCCGTTTTCAGCAAGTCGAAAAAAGCCAGGAAGAATTCTAACATCCATCCATCGGGCCAGGGCTATGATCCTTCTTTTGCTTAGATAATGATGATGAGAGTTATTCCATTGTAATCGGAGCATTCAAAGCTATAGAGTCTTCCTCTGTAACCCAGGTATCAAACTTTGTTACAGTATTGACCATTTCCTGCAGACTATTTCCTACTGGATCTTCGTAAAAAGCAGAGAAATAATCAACTCCTCCCTTAGCCAACTGTTCGAAACCCTCCATCTTCACATCACTGCCATCCTGTAATTCCCAGATAGAGTTCACACTTTTTCTGTGACTTATCATCTTATGTAAGAAAGCGGTATTTTCATCCCCCTAGGTCAACCAAACCGCCCTACTTTTCATTCTTAGCTCCGCTGCTCTTTCCATCAAAATCCAATTCCGCTGTTCTTCTAGCAATGACAAACTTTGAAGCATGTCCTCCCTCAGTAACCCTCCCAGTCCCAAATGAATAGCCCAGATCTCCTCCTCCATCTTCTAAAGTCTGACATCCATAGAAGCCTTTAACTTCTTAGCCCATAAACCAGTGGAAATTTTTAAAGACTTCAAATTGATCACAAACTGTTCTTCGCAAGAGACCAAAGAAGTGTCGTCATAATTGAGCCAATGTGACCGAACCATATTCAAGAATTCCTCATTTTTCAACCAGAAAGGATTAAATTTAAACGGCGAACCCGGCTTATCCCCACCTTTCTCCATATTGCATAAAATCGATAAATGATCAGAATAGCCTCCACTAATCCTCCATGTCTTAATTCCCGCAACCTTGCTAAGCAGAGCTCCAAAACATAAGAACCTGTCTAATCTCTTAGAAATTGCGGCTACCCCTGACCGTCTATTAAACCAAGTAGGTATTCTTTCCTCGGGTTCTAGATCAAAAGTATCCCCAGCCTCCAGAAGACTACGGAAGAATTGCTAAGCAAGGTCCACTCTCACCCCCTACCCCAGACTTCCCATCTGTGCATTTTAAAATTAAGGTCTCCTGCAATCAAGAACAGTAAGTCTGTCATAATAGACTTCTTAAAGAAGTCATTCCAAAAAGAAAGCTTCCGGTTGTAAGGACCATAAAGATTGAAGATATTAATATCCAAACCAAGGGATTAACACCGAAACATAGTCCCCAGTCCAGACTTAAAAGCATAACTATTCAAAAGAGTCACTATCCTCTTCCATCCGGTAATCAAGCCTCCTGATAAACCCTCACTATCCACCCAAACAAAATCCCAATCCACTAAGAACTTCCTCAGCTTCTCCATAACCCTATTTCCTCCACTCATAGGTTCTTGAAGAAGTATTACATCTGGGCCACATAATTCCATCACCCTCCCAAGAGCCAGCATTTTCAGGTTGCTGGCTAACCCTAGGCAGTTAAAGGAAAAAACATTCATGAGGGAACCTTCAAGGAAGGCATACCTCTAAGTGCCTCAAAACCTAGAGAAACATATAAACTCTTACCAAAAGCCTCCTTAAGGCTCTTTCTAGGTCCAAACTCCCCCCTAGGGCTACAGGACCCAGGACGAGGACTAAAAGCCTCAGTTCCACCTTTACACATAGAACACGGGACATAAGGATGGAAGGAATATAATAACCCTCTAGTACCCTTCAAATCCTCAGAAAACATTTTATCCACAAAACCACTCCTCATGAGCGTTTTGCATCTACACAGAGACAAACCAGGGCTTGCTAACCCTAAACGATCCAAAGGGCTTTCAAACAGGATCTTACTTTCCATATCAAAATATTTCAGCGAATTTAAATATTTAAGAAGGACTAACTTACCTTTAGACCGCTCCAGATCCGAGGAGGAACCACTCCATTCCTGCTCAACATCATGGCTCCGCCTCTCCTCTTCTACCGAAAGATCTAGGTTCTTAGTATTCACCTTAAATCCCTCCACAGCCGAATCGTGAGAAAAGATCTCTATACTTCCTTCCCGACGCTCAAATCCCATTTCCTGGGGTGTAATCTCGTGCCCTAAAGTAGGAGTAACTCCAAAGATAAAACTGTGGGATCCTTTCCCTTGCCATGATTAAAAAAAGACGACATTCCACCCTCAGCCTTTCCAATATCTAGAGTCCCGACTTCCTTTTGTAGACCCTTTCTGTCTTTCTTAACCCAGACCCTCTTAGAGAAGGGTAAATGACAATCTGATATGACATGGTCGTATACGTGACATCTTCCACACCTAAAGGGTAAGTTAATGAAGTCCAAATCCTGAAGAAAACTAAAACTTCCTACAACAATTTCTATCACATTTGGTAAACCCAGAGTCAAGTCCACCGTCACCAAAACATTTGCCACCGTCCTCTGCGCTAAAAATTTGTAGGTCTGGTCGACAATTAGAGTTTTTCTGATGTAGTTTCCAAGAGCCGAAAGAAAAACATCATTCCAAAATTCCAGCAGCAGCCCAGGAATTTTGACCCACATCGGAGCAATGTTGGTGTTATGTTCTCGTCGGGGGTCGAAACAAGGATGCCAAGGCTTTAAGTTCAGAGCTGTTCTCCCCCACAGCCAACCTCGCCTCAAAATCAAAGCCACCTCTGATTCTTCCTTAAACTTAAAACCTAGCTAGCCTTTGGTCATTAAAAAGAAATCAAGAATGTAGTGTAACACCAGCTCCTAGTTCTCCTTTAACCACAGTCTTAATGAATCCTCCATGATTCTGACCCCAAAGAATCTGCCTACCAGGGTTTTTCCCGCCAACTGCAAAATTTCCTCCACACGGACATCCTCCCCCACTGTTAACTTGATCCCAGGTCTCTTCTTGATTATCTTCTTCTGTTTCCTATCCCTAACTATAGCTTTGGTCGAATAATCCTGAGCCTGCACAGGGCTTCCCTCAAACCCTCCCTCCGAAAAAACAGGGTTAACATCTTCATTAGTGGTTTTACCTAGGGAACAAGGATTCTCGTCTCCCAAAGCCTTCATTAATTCCCTCGAGAAACTCCCCCGGGTGAACCCTACCAGGTGTAACGTAATCCTTCAAACCCCATGTTGTTGGAAGAAGTTATTAATCCAATTCCATAATAATATGATATAAATACTCATTTTAAAATAAAGGAAAAAATTGAACTTTAAACTTTTTGCGACATAAGATTAAAGATTTTACGAATTGATTATAAAATAATTTGTTGGTGTAGTTATAAATTTATTATCAATGTGTGCAATCAATTGCCTTTTTGTATATTTGATAATTACATTATAAAAGTTACTTTTGAATTGTACAGATTGAGTGGGCCTAACTGTTAAGAACATGTGTTTTCTTCTAGGCGGTCAAAAGTTCAAATCTGGGTAGAGTATGTACCTTTGTAGACTTTAGTAGTAAAATCCCTACGTGGAGAGGGTCCCTTGTCCCACAAACAATGCGGGTTTCATACACCAATTTGGTGCCTTGCTTGGCTGTGACCTTAAAATTAGATCATTTTATCATTTTTAGAGGTTGTTAATTAATAATGATTAGGAGTTCCTTTGTTTCTGTCATTTATACAATTAGGTTGTTAATTAATTGTATTCAGTTTTAATTATCACTAATATTTTTATGAAACTTTTGAACTAGTGTCACTATCAGAATGGTTGAATTGTTTGTAATTAAAGCCCTTTCGATCAATTTGAGTAGGTGACACTACATTTTCATGATTCATGCTTGCAACAACTAATTGGAGAATTACATAATTTTTTTGGTAGGAGGTGGTCAGGCTTACTAGGTTTTCAATCAATAGGTTGGGCGGGTCGGTAGAAAGAGATACCAAAAAGATGTGTTTTTATCTCATTAGTGAAGATGTATTTTCCCATCAGCATAGCTTTGAAAGGGAAAGAATTAATGAATGTTAGATAGTAGAATGGAATAGAATAGAGCAATGGGTTTCCCTCTTCAAGATTAGTTGAGCATCGATCCTTATTGATTCAAGGTTTCTAGTAATTGAATTATCAGGTTGTATAGTATATATGATCAGGGAAACACTTAACATTTTTAAGGAAATGATTGGTTCCAAAGGGTTTTCCAATACCCCAAGTTCTCTCTCATGGACCCCTACCTTAGCAATATTTATAAGTAAGTCAAGCAGAAACCTTCGATTAACAGAATGACACCTATCAGTAGGTCATTGAAACCATAATTCTTACCTACAAGATTCAACGGACAATATAGTTATTTTTGGTTTGGTAAACCTATATTTTCTTTAGACATTTAACTTATATTTCCCAAGCAAAGTCTCTAGCAACCCCATTCTTTCCTTGCTTGTTCGAAATAAATAAATTATAGGGTGGGTTGAGCCTTAAATATAATTTGGCACTAGGTATTATATTTCTTCCACATGCCCTTCACTCTTGTTGTTGGAGAATTGGTAGATTGATTCCTTCTTGAAAGAGAGTATATGGTTTAGATATCTTACCAAAAGGAAGGGAGAATTTTAGGTACAACATAAAAGAGGAAGGTATGGTTCTCTTTTGTAGCTTGATCTTCCTAGTCTTTTCCATTTCACTCGTTATGGGTCTAGATGGAGTATCGAATATGAGCACACAAAATAATCTCATTGCATTTATACATATTTGAATTCCAAGGTGTGGATTGTGTAATGTGTTCACTAGGTTCCTGCCAAATATATGGATGACAACACCACTCTTGCTTGCCATTAAGAAATATTGGAATATTCCAACCCTTATGTATTGATGTAATGTTGGGTTACCAAGTCATTTCTTTTGATTCATTATTGGATCTCTTCTCATGTGTAGGTGGGGGAGAATACCTTGTTCCCTAAGGAGTGATTGGACCTAGAGTAGTGAAATGTAACACCATACTAGCTAGGGTTGGGAGTTTAGACACTTCCCTGAGTGACCCCTTACAAAATTGATAAGAGTGATTGGACCAAGTAATGGTATATAAGTAAGGATTATCTACATGGTAGGTAAGTTAGAGTTATCTACATGGTAGGTAATTAAATTAAGGTTATTGAGATGGTAGGCAATTTAGGATTATCTACAAGGTAGGTAGGTAGGTGAGTTAAGGATTTTCTAAGGCAGGTATACTTTTCTTTACAAGGAATGTTTATTGACCATTCCATTACCCTCCAAGGTATGGTTATAGGACCCTTCCTTTCTGTAATGTTCCCAATCATAAATTAGGAATATTATCTCCAAGGTTCCAACTTTAATTATGTTGATTTACAACTTTTTCCCAAACAGTGGCTTATGAAGGCCTATGAGATGCTCTTGTTCAACAATAGTGGAGTGTATGTATATTTTTTATGTCCATTAAAGGTGTGCAGCTCATCAAAGTGTTTAGATTCCACTGATATGTGTCCCAAATATGTATGTTCCCATCCAAATAAATCACTAGAAGGGAAAATTCCACCAATCTACTAGTTCCCTAGGTTGGGGTGGAAACATTTAGATTTGGAATAAGGGAGCTATAAAAACCCAAATGGACATTAGCTTGACAAAACATATTAAAAGGGGCTAAATAAATATTTATAATAGGAAAATAAGGTGGCACTTGGTCATGAGGGCACATTGGTAGTGTGGGACCCACACAAAGCAAGATTCTCCATGTCACATGGCATCCTACTCTCACCCCTTAGAATCCAAGGTGGATTCTAACGTTCTTGGGGGAGTTGGAAGGGAATTATACTTAGCATGACTCAATGAGGGTCTAATTTGAGAGGAAGAGTAACTCGCATGGAAGAGTAAGAGGCATCTTAGAGGTATTGTGACACTTGTGCTAGATTCCCTAGCTTCTATGACAACAATGATGAAGATGCTATGACACTTATGACAAGGATTAGACCTAATTGCTGACATCTTACCTATATGGCATGTCAAGGATAAAAATAGCATCCAAGAGGGTGCACAAGGGAGTTATGGCAGCCAATATTCCCCCCATTCAAATTGATGGAAGAGGGAGGGTAGAAATTGTGGGACAAGTGGCACTCATTGGAATCTCTCCCCAACTCGAGTTGGAATGAAGCTCTTGGAGGGAATTCAAACCATGGAGGACTTGGAAGGATAATAAAAGACAATAAAAAACAAGGAGAGGGGCTTTTGATCATTTCTCATTTTTCAAATTGGAGAGCATAACTTGTCCATGCAAGTTGAATGTTTATACTTCTTGCCTTAGTACCAATTTCGAGGGTGCAAGATTCCCATCATAATTGGAAATTGGGGAGGCCATTCAGATATTTCATTTGGAGCTACAATGAATTCATTTGTTACAAGTTGAATCTACAGGGCTGGTCGCGACCATTTCTTCTTCAACTTGTTCCCACATCTCTCTCACTTTTCTCTTCATATTCTTGCTCTTGGAGGAATGGCGCACATGGTGAGATCTTGATCTATTTGGGGAAGTCTAAGGGGCCCCATTTATTTGTAATATGATTTCTACACTTTGTATTTGATTCTCAGATAAACCTCAGATAGAAACTCCAAGTGAAACTATGTAAAAATTCCAAACTATGTATGAATGGTGCCATTTTCCCCTATATCTTGTTGTAAGAGCTTGAAGTTGTTTGGTATCTAAATGTTTCAGTCAATATCTGTGATTTTATTGCTTTATGGAGAGCCATTAATGTACTAAATAATTTTCATAAACATTATACCATTCCTTGGAACATTTCTCTCAAACTTCATAGCAAGTTACAGCGTTTTTCTATCATTTCCCCCTAGGTTAAGACATGTCTACAAATCTCTAATTTATGGGAGTTGCAGCAGCTTTTAGGAACTGATTAATGATGCATTTGGGTGCCAATTGGATTCATATAACTAATCCATGTCTCTGTTCATAAATTTGGGAGGTTCGTACTGCATTTGGGAATTCATTAATGACCTCTACCCTTGGGGGTTTGAACCTCGAAATTACTAGTAAAATTCCCAAATTTCTCCTTAATTTAAATGAATGTTGCAGAAGTATTTTGAGAGTGTCCAAGCACCCATAATATTAATTTTTATGTCCTAATAACCTTCAAACACCTTCAGAACCAATTCGAAATCCTTAGGATCCATTTGGAAGCATTTGAGTCGCCACTAGTCTAAGGTTCGAATTGACCAAAAATTACAATTTTTCCAATTTATTAAAAAAGGGACACTACAAGTGGTATCGAAGCATGGTCCTTGCACCTCATTTGGGTGACCATTTATGAGGTCAAGAAGTCATCCCCCACCCTCAGAAACCGAAACTAAAAGTACCTTTGGTGAAGATGAAGAAGCAGGAGAAGAGGTGCACTCTGTTGAGACTATGGCAAAGGATGAGAAAGGAAACTCGGATATGGAGGAGAAAGAGGAGTTTAGGAAATTCATGAAACCATTTTTTGAAGACTTGATAAGGCATATAATGAAAGGGTTCGAATTGATGGCTAGTCAAATTGGTAGCAAATTGGAAATACGAGGCAACAGTAGTTCCCCTCGTGAGGAAAAGAAGGCATTTGGTGGAAGCATTTTCTCAAGGACAGGGCCTCCTAATCGACCCAACGAATTTCAGAGCTTAATAAGAGCCACCACACCCAATTTTCTTGAGACTAAAGAGGACCTTCACACCCAATATGGAATGCAAGAAGTTCTAGCAGAATGGCAGCAGTTGAGTGAAGATTGTAGGAGGACCTTACCATTTGATCAATTATTTACTGTCTCAAACAAGCTCAAGATGAGGGGAGGAAATAAAAATCCTTTCCAAAACAAAGAATTGAATTATGTCATAGCTAAAATTCCCATTCCTACCTTTGATGACTCATCTCAAAGTTCTGCAAATACTTGGATACAAAAGTTAGATGTATATTTTCAGCTAAATCCAATGGTTGAAGAGGAAGCTCTAAAAATGGCTATTTTGCATCTTGAAGGAGAAGCCAATGATTGGTGGTTCCATGGGATTAAAACCTTGGGACATGATCAGGTCACAACATATGAATAATTTTTTAACAGGTTATTGGAAATATTCGAGCAAAAAGACCCTGAAATGCCTTTCAAGGAACTAGCACAGTTGAAGCAAATAGGAACCCCTGATGAGTACATGTTGGAATTTCAAAAACTATCAGTTAAGGTGGATGATATATCTATGGTTCTATTGGTATTTCTCTTTACTGAAGGTTTGGATGAACCTTTGAAGGGTTTATTAAATTCCACAAACCTACTTCATTGAAAGGATGCCATGAACTTGGAAAGAGATCTGCAAAATGTGCTACCCAAGACAAAGTATCCCCCCAAGCCCATTTTTCCTTCCAAGTTCATATTTGACAAGAATCCATGGAAAAAATATGCATTTGGAAAGGACAATAAAGAGGGACCAATCAAGAAAGAACACAGAAGAAAGAAACTATGTTACACATGATTCCAACCATGGGTACCAGGGCATAAATGTGCTAAGGGGAAAGCACAATTCATTGAAGTATTTTATGATGATGAAGGTGAAGGGGACATGGATGAAGAAGAAAATATTTCATCCCAAGAAGAGGGATATGACACAGAAGAAGAATATCATCCATCACCTGAAAAAGGGAGAATGGCGATGCTTTCAGGAGTGCCTCGTTTGCACACCATTCGATGCAAGGGAGTGGTACAAGGGAAAAGAGTTTCGGTATTGGTAGATGGAGGAGCAACTCATAACTCATTGATCCATCCTTGGTGGAGAGGAGAAAGTTACATACTGAATCATTCGATGGGTTCACAGTCATCATTCCAGGTAACAATTCTATGGAATGCAAAACATGGATTCCAAAGCTACAACTCACCATAGGAAATTACACATTTTCTAATATCTTTTATGTGGTGGATGTTGCTGATACAAATGTGGTATTGGGAGTGCAATGGTTGTACTCTATACAGGAACATATAGTGAACTACCAAATACTTGAAATTAAATTCAAATATTCGGAAGGAAAACAAAGGGTAGTGAGAGGAATCCACACCTATCTAAATCAAGTGGTGTCTTCCCACAGTATGAGGTCCATATTGAGGCATGGGGATATTGAATGGGCTGCTAAATGTTTCATCACTTCCCCCAAGCAAAACATAAATATTGCAGAGCATCCAAGGGAGATAAGGAAACTACTACACAAATATGAAAAGGTTTTTGGAGACCTTCCTCCTGGAAGGCCACCCGACAAAGGGGTTGAGCACACCATTGTTTTGGAGGTGGGTACTTCACCTATACAAATACCACCATATAGACACCCAAAAAGGTTCAGAGATGATATTTAGAAGGCTATTCAATAGTTCTTGGGATTGGGACTCATTAGACGAACCTCAAGTCCCTATGCTTCTTTAGTTGTTTTGGTGAAGAAAAAGGATGGAACCCTAAGGATGTGCATTTATTTTAGAGCTCTAAACAAGAAGACAATAAAGAATAGCTATCCCATCCCTAGAATATATGAGCTCATGGATGATCTATTTGGAGAAAATTTCTTCTCCAAAATTGATCTTAGATCCAGTTACCATCAGATTCAAATGAAGGAGGAGGATGTGCATAAAACTGCTTTCATATGTCACTATGGTCATTTCGAATTTCTTGTCATGCCTTTTGGTTTGACCAATGCTCCATCCACCTTCCAATCATGCATGAACAAAATATTTTGCAAGCAGATCCATAAGTTTGTTTTGGTTTTCTTTGATGATATTTTGATTTACAGTAAGACATGGGAGGAACATTTGCACCATTTAGAAGTTGCATTGGAAATCTTGCATGAACAATATTTGTTTGCTAAGTTGTCCAAGTGTGAATTTGGGTTGAAATAATTTTTGTATCTTGGGCACATCATTGGGAAAGATGGATTAAAGGTGCTCTTGGAGAAAATAAAGGCTAGTCTTGAATGGCCATCACCCAAGAACATCATTGAATTGAGAGGCTTCATTGGGATATGCACTTATTATAGGAATTTTGTGAAGGGGTTTTCCAAACTAACTGCTCCCCTTACTGATTTGACCAAGAAGGATGCTTTCAAATGGGATGAAGATGCTGGAAAGGCTTTCCAAATAATGAAATAGGTAATGAGTAGTTGTCTAGTACTTGCATTACCAGATTTTTCTAAACCATTTGTTTTGGAATGTGATGCATCATGAGAAGGAATAGGGGCGGTCCTAAAGAAAAATCAACACCCCATAGCTTTTGAGAGCAGAAAATTGCAACCACATGAGAATCTCTACTCCATATATGACAAAGAAATGTTATCCATCATGCATGCCTTGGCCAATTTTAGACAATATCTGGCGAGGAACAAGTTTGTGGTCAAAACTGGTTGTAACAGTTTAAATCATTTCCTCACACAAAAGGATCTCAATTAAAGGAAACAAAAATGGGTAAGTAAGGTCCAAGCTTTTGATTTTGACATTGAATATGTAAAAGGGAAGAATAATATTGTAGCAGATTCATTGTCTAGGAGACATTCATTTTCCCTTATGGATATTTCGAAAGATTAGAAATATATGCTAATAGTAGAGTATGCCAAATATATTTTTGCTTATGATGTGTTAGATGGAGTCAAAGGAGATGATAGATACAAGATATTGAATGGCCTAATCTACTATAAGGACTGGATATACTAAGTTCATGGTTCGAACCTAAAGCACAAGATCTTGAAGGAAGCTCATGATTCTCCTTTAGCAAGCCATCCTGGTTTCTTTAAAACATATAGGCAACTAAGACAAAGGTTCTCTTGGAAAGGGATGAAGGAAGATGTTCTAAAGTATGTGAATGAATGCAAGATATGTCAGCAAAACAAAGTTGAACACACCTATCCTACTAGTCTATTGCAACCATTTCCCATTCCAGAACAAAAATGGGAAAGCATCTCAATGGATTTCATCATAGGTTTGCCCAAGGCTTTGGGTAAGGATTGTATTTATGTTGTGGTGGATAGACTCACCAAATTCGCTCATTTCTTTGCTATTACATCATATTTTACTGCTGCACAAGTAGTTGATCTATTCTTTAGAGATATTTTCAGATTGCATGGACTTCCCAAAAACATTGTGAGTGACAGGGATAGCATATTTATGAGTGATTTTTGGAAAGAAATATTCAAGTTGGTGGGCACTCAATTGACTCCTAGCACAAGCTATCATCCTCAAACTGGTGGACAAACAGAAAGGGTGAACCAATGGTTGGAGGGGTACTTGAGGAACTATGTTGGTGAGCAGCAGAAAGCATGGGTTAAATGGCTACACTTGGGTGAGTTTTGCTACAATACTACTTTCCATATGTCCATTGGAATGTCTCCTTTCAAAGCACTTTATGGTTATGAAGCACTCACCTTTGTTGAGCACATTTTTGGTGATAGTAGAGCCCCAAAAGCTAAAGATTGGGTTGAGGAAAGTCAAGAGATTTTGAAGCTTCTAAAAGACAATTTGCAGGTTTCCCAAAATCAACAAAAACAGTATGTGGATCAACATAGGGAGGAAAGAACTTTTCAAGTGAATGATTTGGTTTATTTGAGGCTACATCCATATAAGCAAACCTCCTTAAAATGGAAAGGATCATAAAATCTTAAACCAAGGTATTATGGTCCATACAAGATAGTTCGAAAAGTTGGGGAGGTATCTTATGAGTTAGAACTTCCGGAAGGTAGAAAAATCCACAATGTATTTCATGTTTCATGCCTTAAGAAGGCTATTGGTCATAAAATTTCTATTTCAAAAACACTCCCTCCATTAGATGATGAAGGACAACTCATCCTTATTCTAGGAAAAAAAAAATTGAAGGGAAGAGAAAGGAAATTGAGGAGCAGAACCATAAGAGAATATTTGGTACAATGGAAAGATTTTCCAAGTGAGGATGCCACATGGGAAGAGGAACAAATTTTGTAGCATCCCAATTTGGATTGCTTGAGGGAAAGCAATATTGGGTTGGGAGGACTGTAATGTCCCCATCCAAATAAATCACTAGAAGGGAATATTCCACCAATCTACTAGTTCCCTAGGTTGTGGTGGAAACATTTAGATTTGGAATAAGGGAGCTATAAAACCCCAAATGGACATTAGCTTGAAAAAATATATTAAAAGGGGATAAATAAATATTTATAATAGGAAAATAAGGTGGCACTTGACCATGAGGGCACACTGGTGGTGTGGGACCCACACAAAGCAACCCACACAAAGCAAGATCCTCCACGCTACATGGCATCCTACTCTCATCCATTCGAATCCAAGGTGGATTATAACGTTCTTAGGGGAGTTAGAAGGGAATTATACTTGGCATGACTCAATAAGGGTCGAATTTGAGAGGAAGAGTAAGTCCCATGGAAGAGGAAGAGGCATCTCAGAGGTATTGTGACACTTGGGCTAGATTCCCTAGCTTCTATGACAACAATGATGAAGATGCTATGACACTTATGACAATGATCAGACCCGATTGCTGAAATTTGACCTATATGACATGTCAAGGCTAAAAATAGCCTCCAAGAGGGCACACAAGGGAGTTATGGCAGCCAAGATTCCCCCCATTTGAATTGATGGAACAAGGAGGCTAGGAATTGTTGGACAAGTGGCACTCATTGGAATCTCTCCCCAACTTGAGTTGGCATGAATATCTTGGAGGTAATTCAAACCATGGAGGATTTGGAAGGATAATAAAAGACAAGAAAAAATAAGGAGAGGGGATTTTGGTCATTTCTCATTTTGCAAATTGGAGAGCATAGCTTGTCCATGCAAGTTGAATGTTTATTCTTCTTGCCTTAGTACCAATTTTGAGGGTGCAAGATTCCCATCCTAATTGGCAATTGGAGAGGCCATTCAGACCTTTCATTTGGAGCTGAAATGAAGTCATTTGTTATAGGTTGAAGCTACAGGGATGCTCGTGACCATTTCTTCTTCAACTTGTTCCCACATCTCTCTCAGTTTTCTCTTCATATTCTTGCTCTTGGAGGAATGCCACACATGGTGAGCTGATGATCTCTTTGGGGAAGTCCAAGGGGACCCATTTATTTGTAATATGATGTCTACACTCTTTATTTTATCTTCAGGTAAACCTCTGATCGAAACTCCAAGTGAAACTGTGTAAAAATGCCAAATTATGTATGAATTGTATCATTTTCTCCTATATCTTGTTGTAAGAGCTTGAAGTTGTTTGGTATCAAAATGTTTCAGTCAATATCCATGATTTTATTGTTATATGGAGAGTCATTAATGTACTGAAGAAGTTTCATAATCATTATACAAGTCCTTGGAACATTTCTCTCAAATTTCATAGCAAGTTATAGTGTTTTCTATCATTTCCCCCTAGGTTAAGACATGTCTACAAATATCTGATTTATGGGAGTTGACGAAGATTTTAGGAACTAATTAATGATGCATTTAGGTTCCCATTGAATTCATCTAACTAATCCATGTCTCTGTTCTGAAATTTGGGAGGGTCGTATTGCATTTGGGAATCCATTAGTGACCTCTACCCTTTGGGGTTTGAACCTCGAAATTACTAGTAAAATTCCCCAATTTCTCCTAAATTTAAATGAATGTTGCAGAAGTATTTTGAGAGTGTCCAAGCACCCATCAGCTTCATTTCTATTTCCTAATACCCTTCAAACACCTTCAGACCCAATTCGAAATCCTTAGGAGCCATTTGGAAGCATTTGAGTCACCACTAGTCCAAGGTTTGAATTGTCCAAAAATTGCAATTTTTCCAATTTATTAAAAAAGGGACACTACAAAATCAAATCTGATATAAAATTGGAAGGTGACCTAAAGAAACTAGGAACACTAGTTCAATTTTGGCCACATTGAACACGAGGTTTCCAACTCTTCCCAAACACTACCAAAGCAAATCAATTTCTCCTGATATCAATTTAATGGACTCAAATTGACCCAAATGAAACTACATGACCTACTGATAGACTCCAGAGAACTTCCAAAGAAGTATGAAAGACACCCTCTCAAGACTAGTGAGAAACTAGCTCAATTTCCCCCACATTGGAATACTAGTTTTTCAACTTGACCCAAACACTTCCCAACCAGCCCAAGTCTTCCCAAAAATATCCAATTCGATCATGAAACTCCTGAATCAAAAAAAATAATTTAATAACAGAATTTAGGGAGATGATATGAAAATTTAATACACATTGTCTTAAGATTGCTTAACCATACTAGAAAATTTGCACATAAATCACCCATAAGCTTGAACATTGAACACCATATGTTGAAAAGCTCTGTAAATATTTATTATGAATGTATGGAAATAGTAAATATACTTATTACAACAATATATGGCTCTTACAGAAGCTCTAAATCCTATAACTATATAGATAGAAAAGTAGCGGTGCACCCCTCCACTAGAAGAGATGCCGAATAGAGTAGATTTAGTAAAATGGTGATATCTCAGGCATACGGAAACCTTTTTGAGTGAACAAAAAGTGTTTCCGACTGGAAATGATGCTCTGAATGCAATGGAATATGTCTCACATCCCATAAATTATCAAAATTATCAAAACCAAAACCTCCAGTTTGGCCCACCAACATCGGTCCAAGCTCTAAATCAATAGAAAGAAACTCCAAATGATAGGAATTCGACCCCACTACTGTATATGAAAATATAACCTGCAATAAATATCTGTAGAGAAATATAAAAGTTATTTCTCCCCTCAATAATCAGCTGCAATGAAGCACAATGAAAAGATCGGGATGATCTCCTCCTCTCTACTAGCTTGGGTGGAATCTTTCACCACCGAAACTAGATCAATGGCAGGGAAGGTAAACACCCACCGTGAAATGGAAAAGATAAGCTCTACAAGAGTGAAAAACAAAAACAATGATCCAGAAGCTCTTTCACTTGTGTCTTCATCCCTTTTATAAATCTTCGTGGAGCATTTCCCCCTCATTCTAGAATTCTCTCACAAATATTTAATAAAATATTAATAAATGTTATTTTTATGAGAGAATGACACATTGGGACCCATTTAATTCATCTCTAATGTTATTTGGCCAAACAATAACTCCATCTACCTTGGAAATTCAAATTTGAGAGGCTTAGCTTGATTTTGAGGAAGTTACATTAGCGTTTGGGACCACCCTTATCCTCTAGTTCCCTCCTTGGCTAAATTTAGGACCGACAACATGTCATAGGTTCTCATAAGTTGTCATAGGACTTGACTCTTGTCATAAGTTATGATATATGTCATAGGTTGTTATAGAATCTACCATTGACTAAAAATGGCCTTGTGACTCTTCACCTTCCCCATTGGAGTTACTTATCCTTCCAAATTCGAATTTGAGGATGGTGCCATGTGTAAAGGAGGAATATTCCTTCATGTGGACCCCACATATCCACTTATGCGCCCCCAAGTCCAACTAGGACCCCATGCCACTTCATTTTGGAGCAATTAATGATTTTTCCATAATTTATTGGCCTATTTTCCACCATCAATTTGAATTTTGAATTTCCATGTGAAACTATAGGCCTTGGGGTTAAATATAAATATTTTAATTTTCCCACATAACCCTTAGGAATTGGATCTAGCCAACTTAATTGTTTATCTGAAAATTATTTAATTGGGGACATTACACTTTCTAGGGTCTCATCCATGCATGTCCTTATTCATGGTCCTTTTGAAGCATGTCTAGTTCAAGGTCCTTTCTTAGCATTTTTAGTTCAAGGTCTTTTCTAAGCATGTTTGGTTCAAGATCCTTTATGAATGTGTCTAGCCTTCTCATTCTCATTTCTCATGGATATAAAGGGGTTCAAGAGTTCACTACTTTTCTTATACAACTATTGGAAAAAGGGAGGGGAGGCTCTTACTAGGAAGGAAAAACCCATAAAGTGTGTGTGATAGCCTCTAATAAGAAATAGGGGAATGAAAGAAAAAACAAAGTGACCCTTGCTTGTTTGCCTTATTGATTCCTCTAAAAGAAAAGTTTGATGCATCCATGATGTTCCATGTTTTTATGATTAGCTATCTTAGAGAAATGACCAAATACAGGTAGTGAGCCTTATATCGAGGGAACACCATATCATACATATTCTTTCTTTTCCTCGAGTAGATATTTAGTTTTTACACATTGAAATTGTAAAGAGGGGTAATCAAAGAAGGGCATGATGTGGGATCATTGATAAATTTTCCATCCATGTCGTATGGTGAAGAACCCTACACGAGAAGAAAAACATTGTATTAATGTAAGTATTTTAATAACCTCTTAACTATCGAACAATTTGAAGTAACTATTTATATGCTTTTGGTAACTAGAGATAGTATCAAGAGGAAGAACTCCATCATTGATCATATTGCGTAAACTAAGAGTCACTTAAAGACTGTCTTGAATCTCTTTGTAAGGAATTTTATTCTTACTTTCTAAGAGTCACTTAAACACTGTCTTGAATCTCTTTGTAAGGAATTTTATTCTTACTTTCTTAATCGTAAGTTTAAATGCTTTTTATAGCTAAAGATACAAAGAAAAGTACCTGTTAACACCTAAAAAGTGCTCACTAGCTCATTCCCTTACTCACATGACCCATTTGTCCACTTTTCCACCATCTGAGCCTCTGAAACCAACAAAAGGTCACCAAAAGACCTTAGTACACCCCTTTTTCCATTAAAAAAGATTATTTTTCCAAGAAAATCATAAAAAACCCTCAAAAAGGGTCCAAATTCCCAAAAATATTAAAAAGGGAATTAAAATATTATTTTTATTCAAAAAAGGAAAAAGGAGGGAAAATTACCTAAACCATGTTGGTCAATACCATTGGTTTCCACAAAACCACAAATGGTATTCCTCACCACCAAAACCTATAAAAAGGTGGTAGGGGCTCCTCATTTCCGATCCTTCCATTATCTCATCCTTATGCTGCTGAAATCTCCCATGAGCACTTTTAGCCATTGAAGCAACCTTGGAGAAAGAGACCTATTGGAGTTTGGAGCTACTCATCTTGGGAGTTGCTCAACATCAACCTTCACCATTGGAGGTAATATCGCAAGCACTTGCTTGCCCCCCACTTTTCAATACAAAAATTATTTCTTATGTTTCTTGTTCTTGATTTTTGAAATATTTAAATTATTTGCTTAGATTCTTGCTTAGATCCATGAAAAGTATTGTTTATTTAGTTTATTGTTTTTATTTCTATTGAAACTGCTACTACTAGTTAGTAGGTGCCCATAGCACTAAGCTTGGTTGCAAAACCGAGCCAACAGTACCCCCCAAAAAAACATAAAGCCTTTAACTTTAATTGAATCGATTTCATCACTAAATTACTCAATGAAAATGAAGTTAATAAAGTTGGTTATATGATCATTAAATTAGGTCAAAGTTGACATAAATAATGTACATAAACCACAACCAAAATTTGAAATTGACTGGGATGTTAAATAAATTAATTTATGTCAACTTCAACCTAATTAATGAAAATTCAAACCTATTAAAGAGGTTACCCCACATTCTTTATAATTTTTTTTCATTTATAATGAATAATGTTATAAATATACATGACAATAATCTATAGGTTTCTTGGCATCACACATCATCGTTTAGAAAAGTATTAACATGAAAGAAATTCATGAGTTTCTTTCCATCCACACATCTATGGAAGTCCATAAATTCCTAACCACCATACAAAAGTAGTACCCATCATGGTCAAATGACAAGCACTTACAAACATGTAGGTGCCCATTATGGTCAAATGAGAAGCACTTACTAACATGTAGGTCTTGAGATATCTATTTTGTGAGTAGAGAA
Organism: Larix kaempferi; assembly: GCA_027924585.1. Classification (NCBI taxonomy): domain Eukaryota; kingdom Viridiplantae; phylum Streptophyta; class Pinopsida; order Pinales; family Pinaceae; genus Larix; species Larix kaempferi. The sequence continues at coordinate 1,516,233 of BSBM01000579.1, read as the reverse complement.
GGTGATTAAATCGCCTTATTAATGTCCATTGTAACATAAAGCATTTGTCAATGTTCCAAAGCATTTGTCAAAGATCTAATATAAAGGCCATTCTAAGTGATGTCATGGCAAAAAAAAATATTTCTCAAAAACAATGTTTAAATATGTAATTTTGAGTGATGTTCTTAGTGATGTCATGTGAAGGCAAAAAAGTATATAATTCTCAAAATAAGTGATAGGTTTTTGTTTCAAATTTTATAAATGTGATGAGGAAATAATATGTCATTTTAATGTTTCAAGCAAGATTTACGAGAGAGTTGCATAATATTCATTAAAAAATTCAATTTATTAGGTCATTCATGACATTTTTAGTGATATCGTGTTTTATATAAATGCCTTTTTTTATATCGTGTTTTATATTTATACCAGTATAAATCCATCTTAAACCCATATCTATCAAATACCGAGAGGGATCCAATTTCTTGAGGTGTATTTCTTTTTTTAAATTTAAAATGAAGAAATTTGATCTCTCTTGATTGATAGATCCGGGTTTAAGTTTTAAGTTTTTATTTTATAAACGAACATCTATTTTTTAATTACTTTTCATAATATTTTATTTTATGAACCAACATTGATTTTTTTAAATACTTTCCATTATTTTTTATTTTATGAGCTGACATAAATTTTTTTAATTATTTTGTTAGTAACAAACATTACATCACAAACGTTACATCTCCCCCATACTGCGCTGTAGAGCACCTCGTTTCTCTCGGTGCAATGAATAATTTTGTCTCTTTGTGTCATCTATTGTTTTGGAGTAAATTAGGAAGTGAATAAATATCCGTGAAATTTACCAATAATATTTTGTGTTCATTATGAAACCTTTATTTAACATAATGTTATTTTCAATGGTAACTTAGCTTCTTAGTTCATAGGTTCTACATCCTTGTTGATGACTATTCTTTGGTTGTCATAGTGTTGGTGTCTCATTAGATAAAACTACAACAATCTAATGTTAGGTTTGTTGAGTTGTTTCAATACGAAGTTTAGATGAAGAAGAATGGCCTTTGAAAATCTATGCTATTAAAGTCAAACTAAATGTGAGGGGGCGCATATCAGAACATTGGGAAAGCTTTTTTTATTCACCCATGCAAGGCCATGTCAGCCCCTCCATCATGGACTAGCAAGAGTGTTCATTGAATTGAATTCAAGTCCCCACATTCTTTCCATCATAAACAACCAAGTTTGCTACATGATATTGAGGGAAAGGGGGGTTAGCATGGGCTAGATGGAAAGAACACAAGAGATAACGCTAATTAGAGGAAAGTCATCAGAATGTGTGATACAAGTGCAACGACAGGTTCCCGCCACATATCCTCACATGAGCAAAAAAGTTCCCATCCTTTACACCGACCTCCTCCAACTATGGCAACTTCTGCACCCAACATCTATGCTTGCAACACCAATCACAAGGAACAATGGGCAATGCGCCTGGTGGCCTCTTGTCAACGAGGATGTGGAGGGAAAATGACTCACACCTTAGAAACCTCTAGAACATTTGGTATGTTGAATTCAAATTGCACACAACAAGTCGCAACCACCTCTACCCTGCAAACAAATGCATCAACAACTTGTGTGTGCAAAATTCAATGGCATATGCGCCAAACTTCAACACTCTACGTGCAAACTTAGTGGACTGCGCTTACAAGTAACGATGCCAACCATCGTCAACATGGTTATGGCTAAACATGATGTTCACCAACAATAACACTTGGCACATCCAAAAGTCAACCAATTACCACATCGAAAATAACTTTCATCAACCAAGTGATACTATTGTAAATGGAATGTCAAATAGTCATTCTTTTTTCTATCTGGTGTTTTGTCTTAATGAGCATCATACCAAATTCTCACATATTGGTCAATATAGATTCATCTTAACCTAAATCTATCAAGTGCTAAAATGAATCAATTCCTTTGAGATGCAAACATTTTTTATGAAGTAAAAATATGTAGAAAGACTTGTACCTAAAAGATTTGATCTCTCTTAACGCTTGATAAATCTGAGTTAAAATAAATCTTAAATTCATTTTTTATTTTTACTTTTATAATTTTTGCACATTGTTTTATTGAGATTCTCATATTAAACAATAAAAAAATATTTTATTAATTAAATTACACATATCTCATTTTGGGTAACAAATCATGGAAAATTTTAGATACTAAATTTTATTATAGAATAAAAATTGTACAAAATGAATCATTTACATTTTGTTTTATTCTATATTATTCTATACATATTATTACATTACATTCTATATTGTGCATATTTATTCATTTCCCATTTTATTCATATTTATATCAATGTAACATAGAGCTAAGTTACAACTCAATTTGCAATCTAAAATCAAATCGATATAAATTTTTGTCGTATACACACATGCATATCATCACCTCCACCAAATAAAAGTACAGTGGGGCGCCAAGAAATTGCTCACAAAAACCATCCAAGAAGGTAATGCACCAGCTGGCAAAAAGATGGTCAATACAAGGTGGCGTTTGCCATATGGGTAGTTGGCTGATTTGATTTATTGTGAAAAAATATCATACTAATGTCTCCTTGTAAAAATCAAACTTCTTTTTTTTGTTGGTCAAAGCTCTTTAGTTTGACCGAAGAGGCGGCGCCCTCGTACTTTAAAAAATATATAATTAAAATAATATTTATTAATCCTATTGGATCTCCATACGGCATATTTAAAAAGTCATCCGCCAGCGGTTTTGTCAACGTGTAAAGATGCCCCCGGATTGAAAACAGAGCTCCTCAATGACGAGGCAAAGACGACTACTAGCAACAAATACCGTGTACGGGACGTCGTCATGTGAACAGGAAGAAAATGGGGAGCAGAGCGGAGACTCTAGCATAAAATGCCGGTGTCTGCATAAACTTGTTCTCTGTGCTTGTTCAAACTTCCCAACCTGTCCGTGCGAATACTAATTCAAAGCCGACCCAGGTTCGATTCCGCAGAAGCGGCTCCGCGCGCTTCCAAGACAGCAAGAGCCAGATATTTATATCGTGTCCTCTGTATTGTGAGAATGGCAGACCGTCTGAGCGTGAACAAGACCTCGTCTAAGAAATCCAAGAAGCCCAACGCCGCTGCCGCCCGGCCGGTTCCCAAGGTCTACAACATCCACCCCTCGGATTTCCGGAAACTGGTGCAGGATTTAACCGGGAACAGTTTCGAACCCGCTACGGAGTTGCCGCCCAAGCCACCGAACAGCCGTCTGCAGAAATTCGCGCCGCCTCCGCTCGGTCGTCCGGAGTTTATCCCCGCTGCCGAACGCTTGAAGCTCGAACCCATCCCGGTGTCCCCCGTACCGTTCCTGTTCTCGCCGATTACGGCCATGGCCCCCATGGACTGGACTTGGGCCGACGATACCTCCGCGTCGCCCACCAGCCTGGCTTACAGGCAGTTGGCTGAGAGCCTCGTTGAGCAAGCCGAGAGAAAGTCTGAGGAAGAATTGGGCCAGGGCGTCATCTTCCCCCTCTCGCCCACATTCGCCTGGCAGTCCCAAAATAATAAGCCGGAGACGCCGCGGGATCCGAACTTGAGATCTCCCGGCGCTCAGTCACCGGCGGGTGTCTATTACCTGCAACGCAGTCGCAGCCCCAGCCCCAGGTGCGGGAGTCTGTCACCTACGGCGTACTCCTTGTTTGGACTGGGCAGTCCCGGGAGCTTTGCGGGTTTCGATATCGGGACCAACTAGCAGCCGCCGCCGCCGCCAAACTTGTAAATCAGTATAAAATACAGTGACTTCTGTTGTTTATTCCTTCAGTTACTAGCGCGAAGGACGCCATAATAATAAACCTTGTGTTCTTTACAATACATGACAGTAGAAAAATAGATCTGTCAGCATAGCATCCACAGGGATTATAAAATATATGAGAGTTAAAAAGTAGATCTATCAAAAATCTGGATTTGGATTGTTTTGCTTAAAACACCAGTCCAGTTTTTCTGATTTGTTTTTCTAATTTTTGTCTTTTTTTTTGGGGATAAAATCCTGATTCGAGATGAAAATTGATTCTATAAATATTTTGCATAATAGAAGATACAGTACAGTGGGAAATTGCATATACAGTCGAATATCCAGTGGTCAGTGGATGTGTGAGATTTTTAATTACTCAAATAAATAAAAATAAAATGTTGTTATGATAAATTGATAATAATAATAAAATATTTTATTATTATAAAATATGGAGTTCTCTTCATTTTTCTTTGAATCTTGTCCTAAAATCTTTGGTCCAATAATCATTTTTCATTGTATAAATTGCATTTTGGTATCTACCATTGCAAGTTAATTTCTCAAATTGATATTTGATATTAGATTTTATTTATTTTTTCAGAGAAAAAAAAAGCTTCTCAAAAGAAACTATTCCTATCATTACAATAAAAAAGCTAACGATCTGTCTAAAAACATATAACTAGTATGTATCTCTCTTTATCAAATGCTTAACCATAAGCTTTGACACAAATCTACAAAACTTGATATTATAGATCACCAACAAAGAATTAGTATAATTCTAAAAAAAAAAAACATAAGAGCCTGAGTAGACAAGTTGATCCCCCTCCCATTCTTCCCAAATGAGTAAGCCTAGATCTCCATCTATAACAGTCTTTGATAATGCATCTGCTGGATCTCCAACGATAGGTATGTTCGATGGAAAGCATATTTGATATTAGATTTAAATATTAAGGATTTAACCTATTCTTAATAAAATATACTATTATAATTATCAAAAAAACATAAAAAAATTTAAATTTGCCACATTTATTAAAAGCTGTTTATTTTGCAAAATCAATTTAAGTGTGTTTTAATAGCAATTTTGATGGTGGAAACTGATTCAACACCATCAAAAACTGTTTTTCTGCAGAATTTTTTCAAAATCGTGGAAAAATCAAACTCTATATTTTATGGATTCATTTATATTATTTCTTCATAAAATAATGTAACTCAAAGAATGAATTTGTGTCAAGTAAAAATGCATTTGTTTATTGAGCTCTCAACACTTGCAAAACCATCTGCAAGTGATTTTCATGTTCTTCTTCAAACCTGGAATCTATAAATATATCATTTAGAAAGAAGAGAACAAACTTGTTTAAATATTCAGTGAATGCATTGTTCATGAAGCATAGGAATGTCCATGATGCATTTGTTAGAGAGAATGGTACCATTACACATTTATAATGGTCATACCTTCTTCTAAATGTTCCCTTCTTCCTTAATTTTGACTTCATGATAGAGCGATCACAAATTTAGAATACTTTTGCCCCTCTCATTTGGTGAAACAAGTCATCGATCCTAAGGAATGAATACTTGTTCTTTAATATAACATTTTCAATTCCCTATAATCAATATGCATCTTAAGAGTTTCCTCTCTCTTTTGCAAAAACAATACATGTCCTCCCATGTAGACACACTTGGTTGAATGTACCCTTTCTCCATTAGCTCTTGCAATTTCATTTTTAACTCCATTAACTTTGGAGTACTCATTATATAAGGAGCCTTGGACATGAGCATGGCTCCAAGTACAAAGTCAATTGAGAAATTACTATCCCTCTTTGAGAAACTCTTGACACTTTGTCTTGAAACACATCATTGAGTATTTACAAAATAGGAAAGTCTTTAGTTTTAGGCATTTGTTTTTCGTTGGTCCTATATGTGTGTTGTATACAATTCCTTTATGGAGCATTTCTTCATCTACAATGTTGAAATCAGCCTAGTGGAGATTACCCTTGGAATGCTTCTTAATGTTGGATTTCCATCCTCATTAATGCAATCAAATGTATTTCTCTAGCTATCAAGTTTAACTCAATGTGCTCCCAACCAATGCATTCCAATGTGTAGACATCATAAGACTTAAGTAGCAAAATATTCTATTTGGCATGTGAAATGTGTCCATTCAACTTTAATAAACAATTTTCCACCATTTCACTAATCTTCTCTTGGTTCTAGTGACTCGTTGAACTAGCCATGACTTACTGTACTTGCATTTCTTAGGAACATGAGTTTTTACAAGTTTAGGAGTAACATAATTTTGACTAAATCATGTTGCGGCTTCAACAAAACCCCAAATCTTTAAACTTAGGGGCCCTCTTTTTTTTAGTTTCGTCATTAAGGTTACTTTCCTTCGTTGATGCTTTCCTAATGATGTTTTGATGTCATAAGTTAAGAATGCCTTATGAACTACATGGAAGTTTGGGTGAAGATATTAATAGATTGGTTTCCTCTTATTTACTTGAGTGCATCCTTGTATCCTTGCATGAAATGTATCTTCTTACTTACAAACATAATGACAATTCATTTAGTTTTTTACTTTCTTCAAAAGTTTTAGTTATTTAAAAGTTTAGGTTATAAAAGAGATATCTCTCAAGCTATGAGACACCTTCAATTTATTATAGACATACATATTAAAAGTTAACCTAATGCCCGAATGTCTAGAACTTGAAATTAATTCATGGAAGCAGTAAGGTTTCTACCTTATCAAGCCCTTTTAGGTTTTATTCGAATTGTAAAACTATCTTGATGCTAAAGTTAGAGTTTTGAGGTCATTTGAACTTTGTGTTTTTTCAAACCTAAGAACTCTCTCTAAATATTGATGTGGTAAAAGGCTTATAAGATAGGCTTGTGGGCCATTTCTAGACATTTTCAAAATAGTGGATACCTTGATGTGTATTCTTCCCTTGAAGGTTGATTAAGCAGTGTTTCAAAAATAAATTTGTCCAAAAACTACATTGTGAGTCCTTTTCAAACTTCAAGAAACATGCCAAAGTTAGAAATTGGATTGAGGCTTGATGGAATGAACAAATTCATTTTTTTTAATTCCTTTTGTAAGGAGTTTTTAAACTTCCCTTTGTGGCCTTTTCACTCTTTTGTTTTTGAACATCAAAACTCACTCAAAGTTCAAATGTTCCCCAAATCCATTCAAGTGCATTCAATGGAGCTAAGCTAAATTATCATCCCATTGAGAAAAAAAATCTAGCAACCGAGTCAAAAGTTTCACTATTTCATGTTTCCTTACAAACATGAAATTATTTGGTATGTAAAAAGATATATATCCACAAGTGATTATTAAGGTTTTTCATGTTTTTTCAATTACCCTTATCTAGAAAAATTTAGATCAAAATAATTGAAGGGAATCAATGATACCATATTCCAAAGTTGTTAACAATCACTTCATTCGACAAACAAGTTATGAATGCAAGTATATCACATTTATGATGATTCTCTTAAATTTATTATGATGCATGTATTGTGTTTTCCTGAGGTTGGCTCACTTGATACTGATGCACTTGACTTAAGCATTTTCACAATTAAATAGGAGAATTCTCTTGCCAAAATGTTAGCTAAATCATTTTTTTTCTTTCCTTCAACATACTCAAAATTACAATGAAAATTTCAAAGCTAGACATTCCATCTTATTAATTTGACATTTCCAATTTCTAAGCAAGACATTCCATGTGATTAATTAGGATTAATCATTTCCAATTTCTAAGCTAGACATTCCATATGATTAATTTGGAATTTCAAATTTCTTTGGTGATTCTAGAGGTTATAGAACTCTGCATATTATGAGGTTAGATTTTAGAGTAAATTTTTGTGATTCATTTTATGGTTGTGATATTAAGTTTTACTTAACAAACTAGTTATGAAAAAAAACACTACATTAAATTTAAAATTGAATCCAACTTGAAATTAATAATATTTTTCTTTTTCTTTTTCTTTTTCTTATATAAAATTAAATAATATGATAGTAAGTTAAGACATTGTTAGAAGGGGTTTTCTTATTCACTGTGTTAGAACTTTTAAAATTGACGTTTTAGACCAATAATACAACAAGGACATAAGAAATATTTAAACAATGAAAGTCCAAAAAAAGTTGAATAAATGTGAAGAGGCTAATAATGGTCCTAAATTAGGGATAAATAAAATCAAACCTTAGAAAAACCTTAAAAATCTAGAAATAAAACAACAAACTAAACCTAACTTTAAAAAAAAGAGTCCACAAAAAAACACTTTTATACTTGAATAAAAAACACTAAATAAAAAAAACAAGGAGTTTAAGAAAAAAACAAGAAGTATAAGAAAAAAAACAAACGCCAAAAAAACAAAGAAAGAAAAAAGGGAAAAAATAATCAAATATTAAATAAAAGAAAAAAAATCAAATAAACAAACAATAATATACAATCAAATAAACCAAACAAATAAATGAATATAAACAAACAATAAAATACAAATAAACAAAAATAAATACAAACACTAATTAAATGAATAGATAGAACAAATAAATGAATACAAACAAACAATAATTAAATGAAAACATTAACAAACAATAATATACAAGCAAATAAACCAAACAAAATAAATGAATATAAACAAACAATAAAATACAAATAAACAAAAATAAATATAAACACGAATTCAATGAATAGATAGAACAAATAAATAAAATAAACAAGTAAAATAGCTATAAAGCAATTAGTCCCTACTTTAATAATATATTTATATTTTGTTTTACAGATAGCTTTGCTTTAACTTCACCAAATGACTTCGTCCAATAAAAAAATGAAATAAACAAAGTATTATGGATAAATATGTATGCGTTACAAAGTAAATACCTGCAGATGTGAAAGCAATTTAAGTCGGTTCTTCCATCTTGTTCCTATGTAATATAATTGGCATTATTGTTATGCCCTTTTAAGTTTTAATAGCTCTACATGTAATTGCTTCATTGAAAATACCAGTAAACTCATGCATAAGTATCTTTGATTTCTTTACACGTAGAAGAAACATTATTGCTATGGCCTTTTAAGTTTTAACAACTCTACATGCAATTGCTTCATTGAAAATACCGGTGAGCTCATGCATAAGCATCTTTGATTTCTTTACACAAAAGAAATATATATTTATGAGGACATAAATATTACACTTGCTACACTATGGAATGAATTATTGGAATGATTATATTATTAAGTACTTCATTATTATATTTCACTACATTTTATGAGGATTTATACACTACGTAAATATTACACTTGCTACACTATAGAATGAATTATTGGAATGATTATACTATTAAGTACTTCATTATTATATTTCACTAAAATGATTACACAATTAGGTCATTACATTTCATGCATCTTAAACCACTAAAAAAATATAAAAACATACAATAAACATACTTTTTTACTATTCTCACATTGATATCATGTAGGAAGTGTTCAACAAGTGATGTGTAATAAAAAGAATTACAAAGAGTTGTTGGAAAGAAGAGGCCATCGATATGGCACATGCAAAAGATGAAATAAAAACTTGTTCTTATTATTATCAAACTACCCAAACACCAAGAATGTCAATAGTATGCTTTGAAACATATCATACCTTTGGATGCATTTGCAACATTCAACGAATTCATACGAGAACCACTATTGCAGCTGTCCACTTTACATTAGTTCTACAAGACATAAGCACATAGGCATGTTATGCTATTGTGACCAATTTATTCCCCCTACAACAAAAGTTGCTTCTTCTCTGCTAGTGAGATCGTCATGAGTCCAACTGAGCAATGCTGCTAGTGAGATCGTCATGAGTCCAACTGAGAAGTCGGCCCTTCCAGTATGTAAGATTTTGGAATAAGATGACTAAAATAGCCCATATTTATTTTCTAATCGAAGTTTTGATTGTGTGTGATTATAAAAGTTTTAAAGAGTATGTGAGATTCTTTCACTGTGGTTGATATTCAAGATGCAAGTGGTTGATAATGATTGACAATCAATTGGACTATATTATCTATTTTGGATTATATTATTTATTTAGAAATTCAAGATTATTCAAGTTTTAAGAGTGAACTTTTTAAGAGTGATTTACATTGTCACTCAAGTTAAGTTTAGATAATGTTAAAATATTAAAAGAAATTAAAAATGATAAAATATTAAAAGAAGTTAATGTTAAAATATTAAAAGAAGTTTAAAATGTTAATATTAAAATATTACAAGAAGTTAAAATGATAAAATATTAAAATAAGTTAATGTTAAAAATATTAAAACAAGTTAAAAATAATAAAATTAGAAGGAAAAAATTAATTAGAAATTTTGTAAAAAATTAATTGATATAACAAAATTTATGTATTTAAAAAAAATGTAAAAAGGTGAAAATTTATAAATAATGAAAACATGAGCATTAATTCATTATTAAAAATAATTAAAAAGAAAATTAAAATTATCAATTTTTTAAATCACTCCTCTTGGGCGGCTTCCTCAGTGGAATCAGTGAGTCATGCAAAGTGCATAGCTGGTGGATAGACTTCTTTCATCCACCAAACATTTTTATAAGACAACTTCGAGTAGAAATGTGGCAATAGATGGCCATTGACAACTCGCCTGGATTACAGATGGATCAAGGCACATCAGAGCACCTCTACCATCAGCTCAACGAGGAAAATCATATTAACAAAACTTAAAATTTTGTGCCATTTTTAATCCTAAGTTTTGTGCATAATAATTTAATACAACTATCGAGAAATATTTTATTCTGTGAAAATTTTGAGAAACTTCGAAATTTTTTTCAAGATAGCATAGCATTGTTGGGCCATCTAGATGTCTACTTGTCTTCCTAACTGCGTAGTGTTTGCATGCAACACAGTTGGCAATGTATACTTCTCCCACTATCTACATGCCTACCCAGTGGCTCTCTGTAGAGTATCCTAAGCACTCCAATAGAGCATAGGAAACCGAATATGTTCGAAGCATAGACAAGAGAAACTGTTCAAAGCACAGTAGACAAAATCAATTCAAAGAAAAATGTTTTTGAGAATCATTGCAAATAGAAATTTCTCAAAGAAAAAGTGTTCCCGATAATTAGAAATTCCTTTTTAAAAGCAGGAAGAGATGAATTAGAATTAGAACAAACCGATGGCTTCCATGATAGAAATGTTCAACTACAATGCAGGCCGAGAACAAAAGGCTAGTAGAATTCCATCATACCAGTAAGCCAAATCTGAGATAGTAAAAAAAGTACTCAAGAACTCACAGGATTAAGTTGGTTAACTGCATTGTTACAGTAAAATGTGTTGTCTATTCACAAATTTGGTCATGAATTTAGGAGTTTGTGGTGGTTAATTATATAACGTCTATAAATTGATGATGCTTCTTATCTGGGAATTTCAACAACTATGTAGGGATTTGTTTAGGTAAAAATGCATAGTGGAAGACTTCCATTATCCCTACATCATTCTATTTTAATTGTGCTTTGAAAGGGTGGGATACATTTTCGGCCTTTCTTGCAATGTTCATTTTTCCATGCCCAAATTAAAACCTTAAGTTGTAAGGGTTAAGGCACTGATGGGAGGCTCATGTGGAGGGAGCGGCGGTAGTGGTGGGAGGCTTAGGCGGAGAGAGCAGCCAAGGAGGGAGGCTTAGGTGGAGGAGGTATCACGGGGTTTGAAACTTTTAACTATCCATCCATGGTTACATATTATTTTCAATTTATGTATTTATTCACTCACAAAGTTTGATTTTGGGGTTGTTATGATGTATTTAGCGTAGTTGGTTTTGAGGTTGTAGATGTATACAAGTACAAAGAACTATAGCTATGGAAGGATATTGCAGAAGAAGATGGATAGATCTTGATATTGCATATGAAGGTCGTTTTTCTATTCTCTTATTTTCCATACTAAATATATTGTTGTTTCATACTGCAGGTTGACGAGGGGATGAAAGCCATAGCAACGTTGGTGAATGCATAGAAAAATTTATGACATAAAACATTAGTCATTCTAATGAAATCTGACCGATAATCGGTGATGTGATGAGTGACATGAGTAAAAGGTGTTGCGAGTACAGGAAGCTCCCAAACATTGCGAGGATCACTTACCCAAATCGTTCGTCCTGATAAGGCATGCCTCCTTGGATATAAAGCCAAACAGATAGGTCTCTCAATTCTTTCATATTGCTAAATTTATGCCATGAGAAACCATAGTTAAATGCCATGAAGTAAATCATGCTCCTTAGGCTGCTCAAATCATTTGTATCGCAAGTTGAGTGTATGAATATTCTCATAATGAATGAGTGATCTATCACGAACCCAAGAAATGAATCTTAGTTCGGTTAAATAAATGCTACAACAAGCATCAAATATGCATCCAATTAAAATACTGACAATTCCAATAGCTCTACAAAATACTGCTGTCAGTCTAATTATTAACCATCATTGCAGAGATAACAATAATCTAAAATGTTTTTCAAGGGAAAACTGTAGAATAAACCGTCAACGACTTCCGAGAGATAGAGTCCCATGCTGATTTCAAGACAGCGACAAATGGAAATTAAATGGTCCTCGGCCATATCACCCAAATGACACGATAGAATGATTCCTCGGTCATATCATATCAGCTAAATGACATTAAATGTCATGTGATTGATATATAATTTCATCCTGATTTCAAGACAGAGACAAATGGAAATTAAATAGTCCTCCGTCATATCACTCAAATGACACGATAGAATGGGTGGTCATTCATATCATATTAGCTAAATGACATTAAATGTCATATGCTTATACATAATTTCATTAATGAATGACCATTTAGACTTATTTAGACTTGTTTACGTGGCAAGTTTTTGTTTTTTCTTTTATTTTTTTAATTTTTATTATTTTTATAACTAGATAAATATTGTGCACAGCAGATAAAAATGTCGTCCATACATATAAAGAAGCCCTAATTCAAGTCTAGCCAACTTGAGAATTTTGATACAGAGAGCCCAAGTTCAGGTTCAGAGGAATTTGCGTGCATCTGAGTTCATTAAAACATCTCCAATTTTAGCGTTATCCAAAACAGCTTGAGGAATACACGGAAGGTTGTTATCCAAAACATCAGAGGAAGGTTGTTTTCAGATTAAATCTGAGTTACCGAGGCACGTTTTTTCACCGGATGCACTTCCAGAGGGCTGGTTTTGGTAGGGATATTTTATTTTTCTGTGTAAAGAGGGGAACAGACCTAGAATCGAACTTGAAACTGAGAACTGTGTCGTGTCTGAGTTTATTTTTAAACAATTAATGAATTCTGTGGTTAAATTTAAATTCTTCTAAACCTTTTGGTCTTACACTATGTCAATAGGAGAGGACCACTTGAAGAGATGTTGAGAACCTTCATTGTTAAGAAGCCATTAGCTTAGCTCGCATCAACAGAGTTAGATCTAAAAGCCCTTCACCAACCTTACGAGGAGCCAGCCCAACCCTGCTTAACCAGGAGCCATAACCAGCTGAAGTACCTCTACTCGGTTAAAAAAACAACCTAGATCTGAGCATGCGAAACCAACCTATTCCTTATGAAAGAATAGAAAGTAGCGTGGTGGATTGTTTAAACAGAATCAACTTGGCTAAACAACCATTAACGCTATGGAAATTGGATGATAATTATGAAACCCAAATCGAACTAATTACTAAATACACCATAGGGATTCATGGCTAGGAAAATCATTTTATATTGGGAAAGAATCGACTCACTGGGAAGAATCAACTTGACGAAAGAGCAGTCTGAGCGTGTTGGTAGAACCAAGGCTTGAACCACCATCCAACACCATTGATAACATTTCCCTTTTGATTCGCTTCTTCATCTTCATTTCGACTCTCTGCTCCAACAACATCTCACAGGCCACATTCTTCACCACGTTGACCCCTTCTGCTTTCAAAGAGCACCTGCATTCCAGTGAGCCTCCTAAGGTGCTCATTCAATAGGTGCCTAATCTTCTTCCTCGCCATTGTAAACATCACTTTTTTATCTACAATTTCATGCAACTCAGACAATTATTCCTCACCATTGTGGATATCATCGGTTTATCTACAATTTCATGCAAATCAAACAATCAAACATATGTTTCAGTCCAAACCCACAACAGGAAAGAAACCATGATAAAAGCTAAAAGCTTGGAAAACGAGATTCAGTACCTGGAGAAAGTGATAGGATAAATATGTCGAACCTAACAAAAATTTCATGGCCTGTGTCTTCAAGGCAAGCCGCCTATCCTCGTCTGAAGAGAATCGAATGTAGTAAGGGATAAATCTGATGAAACCAACAAAAACGTCTGAAGAGAATCAAATGTAGCAAGGGACAAATCTGACGAACACAACAAAAATTTCAGGGCCTGTTAGCGTTAGTGAGAACTCTGAGATGATGGAGATGTTGATAATATGAAATCATCTGACGATTTGATAATTGATAGAAATCATGAAATGTTCAGAAATCTTCATGAAATTGAGGGTACAAATCTTTTCAAATCTTAAGATTATTTTATATTATTAATGACCTGCAAAATCATAAAAGAAGGAGGACTTCAAAGTTCAAAGTACATATGTGGCAAGTTTATAGTTTTTTGCAATTTTTTTAATTTTTAAGTATTTTTTTAAGTTGATAATTGATTTGCACGCCAGGAAAAAATTGTCAAATCTGACTGATCTACCAATCAGGAAATTAGTTAATCTAATTTTAAAAATTTATCATTTTTATTTTATTTTTGAAAAAATAAATTTAATAAAAAATATTTCATAAACTTTATACAACATTAAGAAAAAAAGTCAAACTACTTGGGTGACCAAGTGATCGCTATAATCCCTGTAGAGCAGGGACTAATAAATACAAACAAACAATAATTAAATGAATACTACAAACAAATAAATTAATTAAATGGCCAAGTCAAAGGTATAAAAATTGCTAATGATCTTTCTATCTCTCATCTACTCTTTGTAGATGATGTGCTTCTAGCAGGTTTGGATTTTGTTGGTGAATGGTGGTGCTATAAGGAGATTGTTAAAGTCTTCTGTGGTGCCTCGGGAATGAAGGTAAGCCCTACGAAATCAATCTTTTATTAGCATAAGTTGGAAGATTCAAAACTGGTGGAATTTCAAAGCATGATGCCTTATCAAATTTGTCTGTTGGAAGAGGGGTTTAAGTATCTCGGCTATTTTCTGAAGCCCAATAATTATCGGGTAAAGGACTGGTCTTGGCTGTTTAAGAAAATTGAAAACGGAATCAATACTTGGGCGCACAGACTTTTGTCTATCGATGGGTGTCTTACTCTTGTGAAGGTTGTTCTTACTGGTATACCAGTCTTTTGGCTTTCTTTATTAAAAGTGCCGTGTACAATTCTTAATTCTATGAGGAGACTGTTTTCAAACTTTCTTTTGTCTGGAAGCAAAGATCGCAAAGGCTTGATCATGGCAAGCTGGGAAAAAATTGCACTTCCATAAAGCTGTGGTGGTTGGGGTTGAAAAAAATTGGATATTTCCAGCAAAGCATTGAGGCTCAAAAGCTTGTGGAGAGGTATATTTGGCTCTACATTATGGTCTAGAGTTCTAGTAGTGAAGTATATCAAGGAAGAACCTTCAAACTAGCTCGGGAATCCTAGTAAAAGAATTAGGAACACCTTGCCCATTTGGAATGGTTTTATGAATGTCTTCAATTGGATGGAAAATGATCTTCAATGGCAAGTCAGTTCTGGGAAACAAATCTTGGTAGGTATAGATCCTATATTGGGTCTTGAGGAAAACTATACTTTATCTGAGGACATCCGTGCCTTCTTGAAGGATTATGATTTCGCAACCCTGGATAGAATTAAGAATAGAAGCAAATTGAATGGAAATTCTTATTAGATAAGAGCTAAAGATGTTGACTTCTCCGGCAAGTATGCTTGGGAATGGGACAGATACGTCAATTTACTTGATTCTGTGGGATGCAGACTTTCTGTAGGAAATGATAAACTTATTTGAATGGGAAATCCTAGCTTGGGCATGATTACGGCGAAATCAGCTTACAACTCTCTCATCAAATTCAGGCATTATTTCCCACAGAAGTGGTGGTGCAAAAGTCTTTGGAGGTGGAAGATACCCTTGAAATATAAATGTTTCAATTGGTTTGCATTGCAAGGTAAATTGAAAACCTGGGATAATTTAGTTAAAATGGGATGGCATGGTCCAAGTAAATGTTTTTTATGTAATATTGAAGCTGAGACCACACATCATCTTCTTGTGACATGTGAGTTTTCTAGAGAGATTTGGAGAAATATATGCTCATCACTGAAAATTATCCAGGTTTAGGGACAAGAAAACTTTGATATTTGCACTCTTAACTAGTTCAGGGAATGTAGAGCACATTCATTGCTTCTGGTGATTATTTCTTGGTTCATTTGGTTCTCCAAGAATAAGATTGTTTTTGAAAATCCGAAACCATGTGTGCAGAAGACTACGCATCAGATTTTATGTGTGTATCATTCTATTTTCAGAGATCGGGAGCCTTTGAGTATAAAAAGAATTGGCTCTTTTGAGCCTCAGTTTAGTTGTCCTATTCTCTTCTTTGATGGTGCTGCTAGAGATAGTATGTGTGCTGCAGGTGGAGTTATATATCTGAACCAATCTCATATTTTTGTGTTGAGGTTAAACTATGGCAGTGGTACAAATATGAAAGCAGAGCTTCTTGCGCTTTGGTGTGTATTAAAAGTGGCTAGTGTTTTTGGGATTAATGATCTGAAAATTTATGGGGACTCCAGGGTTACCATTAAATGGGCACAAGGTGAATACAAGTTAAAAATCATATCTTTACTTCACTGGTGCAACATAATCAAGGCACAATCTTACTATTCAACAATATTTCCCTGGAGCATATTTATAGACAACACAACTTCCTGGCAGACAAGCTCTCCAAACAGGCTCTCGATGGTGAAGAAGGTTTTTTAATTTGGGAAGAACATCAAGATTCCTATGTTGTTGATATGGGATCTTTATGGATCTTTGAGTAAGGATGTTTTGGGTTTCTTTTTTGTATAGATGTAGATACTTTTTTGGATGTCATAGAACTGAATGTTGGTCTTAAGATCAATCTTTGTGAAGGTTTCTTTTTTGTATTTTCTGAGTTGTTTCAGTGGCTATTGCTGCTATGTTTTTGAGACAGTTATGATACAGGTTTGCTTGGTCTTTTGAAGATAGGGAATTTTTTGTACCATTTGATTCAATAAGATTAACAATGGTATGCTTTTTTCTGCTGGAAAAATAAATTAATTAATTAAATAAATACAAGATGAATCATTCTATAAACAAAATATAAATAAATACAAGATGAATAATTACAAAGAAGTAAACATTTATAAAATAAAATGAATAATAAAATAAGAGGATAAAGGAAAATTTTAATTAATAAAGGATGAAACTCAACTAAAGAAAACAAACCAAAGGATAGGGGTACACAGAGGAGGAAGGGAAGGTTAAAGTAAAGAAAAATAGAGAAGGAAATAAGAGAGCAATGTGAAACCACAGATAGGTAATTAGGGAATTCTATCGAGGATTGGAAGCCATGACTTGCTTAGATTCAGACCATCAGCCCTATTGAGACAATTCTTGTCTTTTACAATTTCTATAGCCTCCCTAACTCGTTGTCAGGATAATTGATCGACCCTGGCTAAGATTCTTATGTCCTCAATACATATAAGATGATTCATCTTACTAGAATGGTCAGCTAAAGCCGAGGACTTAACATAATTGTGTGTGATGGCGGCTTTATGTTCTTTAATTGTAACCTAAAAGGACCTACCTGTTTCACCAATGTATGACAGGTCACATAAACAAGGGATACGATAAACACCTTTTTGTAGTAGTAGATCCACGGGGTCTTTGGCCAACAAAGACTCAGGATCAACCAAAACCAACCCAGCAACAACCAAAGGTCATAAATCAACCAAAGCCGGGGTTGTAGGCTACTTTCAAAGGAATACCTGCGGGTACCCGCAAGCAGTAGAGTAAACAAATGCAGGTGTACACAGGCAGAGCTAAGATAGCCCCCAGGTGAGGAAAGGTAAAATGGCAAACAGAGAGTCCAATGGCTTAGAAAAAACAAGTTTTCTATACTATATCTCAATGGCAGATAAGTGACACAGAGCTTCGACAAACAGGAACTCTAATTATGGACTAATGCTCAAAAAATCCCCAAGATGGATGTTTTCCCCAGCGGAGTCACCATTTCTGTGTTGGAGAAAACTCACTATGGCTTGGGGAGTGCCACAACAAACAGATGACTACCAGAAATCAACTCAATTCTCAGAACTATGCTATATAAATGACAATGCTAAGATAATGAAGAAGATAACCAACCTCGATCCAAACGTTTGATGTAGATCCCCGTTGGAGCTTTTCAATCTGTGCACTTGAATCTGCAAATTAGTCTTGACAGCCAATATACAACAAGTACATATAATATATAAACGGCATTAACATCATCAATAACAATGGCCCATGATATAACAAGTAAATGCAACCCAATGTAAGATAAACAACATTTACAACATTAATGGACGAGAATATGAGTATTTCTATTAATAAACAAGAAGAAGTACAAAGTGATACGACCTCTTGCCGGCAACCAATCTGAACCAAGATCTGGATCAATCCACTTGTGCCTCCACCACTTCAATCCTCTATGAATGGCAAACTCAAACTAGATAGGAGTTTGGAAGGTGAACATAAAGGGTTCACAACTACAAGGATCAATGAGTGTAGACTCAAGATAGGGAAAAAATACACTAGTGTTCTCTTGCTCTTCTTTCTCCTCCCGTCCGTAAGCCAAATGTGCTCAATATATAGTCCTCTCAAAGGTAAGTGAAAGGACACATAGACATGTTACTTAGGTAGATGGAGAGCCAAAGGTCACCCAATGACCGTTTTTTGGGAGTAAAAAGTAACAAACTAGCTATTTTTACCATTTAACTTGATACCCACGGGCTATAGTGATGCAACACCCATGGGCTATAGTGATGCAACTCGCGGGTACGCATGCTATAGTGATGCAACATGCGGGTCAGAGGAAAAATGAGGAAAAATATGTCTGAAGGATATAAAGTGAATCTGAGTCAGTGAAATGGATTCTATAGGCCAAAGAATGTTGATGCTCACAGGGTGGAAGATTACGGTGTAACGATTTTTCAGAAATCCCAGTGGGACAGTGTTCAAAAAGAATTGGAAGAATTGAAGAAATTCAATTCCATGCAACAAGAAAAAAGTCAAATGTATATTCTTTCTCAGGAATTGTTGAGTTGCACAGCTCCATCCCCTTCTTACCTTGTATTTCTTTATGAACAGCTCCATCCCCTTCTTACCTTGTATTTCTTTATGAACAAACAACTTTATTTAAGTTGAAAGCATTGAAGGAAGGAAGACCTTGTCAGCTGATCACTTCCACCCAATTCTTAGAGATTTTCATGGAAAGTGATTTTGGGGATCAAAATTTGTTGTGTGAATTATATTTGCATGATAGAGCACGATATACTGATTTCCATTCTAATCCCGTGCCTTATTTGGGGGATGTTCAGATGAGAGCATTCACTTTTTTGGTCACCAATCACATGTAATGGTGGGATGCCTTTCAGACTATCGGGAAAAATGAGGATAATTCCACTCTTTGGATCAGAAATGAACCTAGATTTCCAAGAGCCATCATTGCAAAACATGCAAGGTCTTTCAAATCTTCTGACAAGATTCAGCACTTGATGGATCTATAGAGGACAATCATTACTACCTGTGTCCAGACAATTTCCAAACAGCGGCAGTGTTCCCTAGGAGGTAGTAAGCACAGGTGGCAGGCTTCTTCCCTAGATTTAAAGGAAAAGGATCCATATTGTTTGGAGAATTTTAAACAAGCTCTTCTTAGAGTGCTTGGGTATGTTCGATGCATGGAAACATGTGGACCATGGTGGCTTGGACTGAGATTTAGTTTACTCTCATATGGCTACCGATGAGCCCATACAGAAGCAGTTATGTTTTGACTAAGAAGGAAGAGGAACAGTGTCGGGAGAAGTGGACTGCTTGTAATGGATTTGTAAAGTGGGGAGAAGCACCCTAATACAAATTCCATGTCATCATGTATTAGCCAATCAAAATATTTTAAAAATTAAAAGAGGTGCATATGTGAGACATTTTTTATTATATAATTCGGAGATAGGTAGAATATTTTAATAATATAATTTGTCTACCCACTTATCAAGCTCTTGAATACTGAAAGTGAAATTAATAAGCTAACCAATTTTAGGTAATACATTACCCGCACATAATATATAATAGTATTAGTAATTAATGTTATAACTAATATATAATAATTTGAAAAATTAGATCCAATAACCTTTAATTATGTATCATAACTAATATATACTTAATATTTAGTAGTAACTAATACACTCATCTAATTTTTAAGAATTAAGTAGCCCGTGTTTAATATATAATAATAATATCAATTAATATTAAAACTAATATATAATAATATTATATTATAATTAATATATTATAATAATACTATAGACTATTAAAAGGTGAGTAGATAACTTTTAACCAATATATATAATATATAATAGTAATTAATATATATTAATAATATATTATAAGAATATTATATAAGGTGAAAATTGAGTTTAATCACTAGTCTAGTGGGTTTTGAGCTTGTGGTCAAATTCCTTGGGGCTATGCATAGATATTTAGGGCCTTATTTGATGAGGGGTTTTCTCACCACATGTTTCAAAGGAAAATAAAAAAAATTAAGTTTAATCATTAATAATTTTTAAGATGATAGTATGTATTTAATTTTTTTTTTAAAGAAATTAATTATTTATTTAAATTTAATTTTTCTTTTGAGATAGACACAACTCTCTAGGAAATATCATCAATTAAAAAATTTAAAGATCTCCCATTTAAAAAAATACATTTCAAAATATTTTTTTAAGTCAACATGTGTGGGAAAAAGTAATATTAAGAGGAACTTTTCAAGAAGTATGTATATTTTCCCTATAAAGCAAAGCAAGCAGGCCCGAAAGACAATTTCTCTGTATTGTCGTCTTAAGGGTCTGCCGCGGATATATAAACAATAGATCTGTTAGTTATTAGTTTGTGTTACAAACCTTGACAATGGCTTCAGTTAATAACTGGCTCAACCTTTCTCTAACAATGGATACTCACCTGTCAGATCGCCAAGGTGGCCATGAGAATCAACGAAACAACAACGACGGGCTCCCTGCAGGTATGCACCATATTTTCCTTATTTTCCTTATCTTTCAAATGCGATCTGTTTTTCATCCTGATATGTCTTGGTTTGCTTGATCTTTGGTGTACTGATATTAGGGTAGAATCATTTTAAGCTGCTGGCTCCATTTTAAGTTTAGTATCATATATTAGGGTGCAATGATATTAGTGGTTTTGTTCTTCTGATCATATTCTGGTACTTCACAAGGTCATTAATCTGAGAGTGCCATGATAATAAATCTAAATAAATAACGCCTTCCACAATGAGAGATGAGAACCCTAAATAAAAAACATGTTGCACAAGCTTGAGTCATGAAATATAGATTTGATATAGTACAAGATACTTGTAAAGTGCAATCTCCTTCAAAAACGTCCATTATTAGGAATCTAGTGTTATTTCTACAAATAATAAGAATGTTGTCAAATTGATATTCTAATGCCCTTTTATTCCCTTGGAAGAATTTCAATCTCATCAACCCGACGAAGCTCAAGGCTTCTACAGTCTCGAGCTCCTTCAGAATACCACAAATTCTTTTTCGAGAGTAGTGCAATTACTGCTGCAACTGCAACTGTTGCTACAATAAATACCAAAGAATTGGAGTTGCTTCTACCACTTCAACCGCAACAGAAAAGAATGGTCGTGGCGATATCCCCTCATCTCGGAAGACGCATCATTCACCGGGCCACAGCGCCTCGATCTATCGTGGAGTTACCTCGTAAGACGATATTAATGACCCATTTTTTATAACAGGTATTGGGATTGGCATTGCTGTGAATTAATATTTACTATCATTATTATTATAGATCGATAAACGCAAGGATAATGGATGTTACCTCAGATGTAACACCCAATCCTGATTGGATCAAGACCCTAGATCTGCATGAATGAACTGATTCATGCACAGAGGAAATGCGCCCTAGTTATCAATCTAGATCTAAGTCTATCTACAGGTAGCTCTGACTGTACTGCCTCTCCCACTACTCTGCTCTGATCTACTCTGCTACGGAAGAAATCCAACTGCTCAACTGGTGAATGCACCCTTCCTTTGCATGGAAAAGTGTGCCCTCCCTCTGGATGTCAAATGCTCATACTGGATCATATCTTAGCAGATCTGAGCTCTGATCGTCACAGACCTTCCTCAAACACTGAGGCAAGGCTACTCTGAAATTCTTAGACTCTCAATCATCATATCGGACTCTGAATGAGTTCTTCTCCCCTTTGGTAATGCACCCCTCTCCCTCTCTGGAAGTCGTCCTCCACAATCTCTACAAAATACACTCTAGTGAACTATCTCAGTCCACAAATATGGGCGCCAAGTGCCTCTAGACAAGTGGTGTATGATCCAGCTCAGATCACACCCCTGTCCCTCTTGCAGAAGCTTCTCTCTATCTCAAAAAGTTGCTCTGCATGCACTAATGCGCCCTCCTCACTCCTGATATATCTCTCTCAAAAAATTCAACTGAAGCACCTCGCCCGAGGACCTCTTGCCTCTATATATAATCTCACCAATCAATTAAGTTTACCAAAAACCTAACATATGTGCATGCAAAAAGTCACTTTTGCATGCATCTTTTAAATAATAACTGGCCATGCAAATCTCATGCATGTAAGAGGCAAGACTCCCCGGAAGGTCCGCATGCAGTCACCAATGGACTCATGCCACTGAGTAGAGTGCATCTCACCCTCTACTCCACAATGATTCCTATACTGTTGATGTACCTCCCTGCAAGGCATCTGAATCATGGAGGACATCCAAAGATACCATAAACTCTAACAGTTGTTTGATTGCAAAATATAATTCTTAATGAACTCCAGTGGGATTCTTTATATTAGTGAGATAACCCCTGCTTAGCATCCTAGTTTAGCAACAAAAATGTAGTTACTGTCATTAGGGAATTAATCCTTGGTCAAGTATAAGGGTCCCTGCATGCATACTATAAGAGGTTTGATGATGGAAGTTATTTTATCTTGTTCTTATATGTTGATGATATCTTGGTTGTAGTCCCTGGCATGAAGAAAATCTAAATTTATCCAATAAGCATACTTCTTCATATATTTACCCTTCGTACAGGGTAACTAGATGTGTTCTGATATTTATGTGGTGGGAGTTGTTGTCAACCGAGTTTGAATTATCCACAGTTTCCATGTTGTTATGTCAATGTTTTGAACCCATAACAAGGTCCATCATTAGGACAAAGAGTATGGGTTCAAAACATCGATACAACAAGATGGAAATTATGGATAATCCTAACTCGGTTAACAACAACTCCCACCACATAAATCTCATAACACATGAAGAAAATCATTGACCTATACCATATCTTTGGAGCTTGATTTTGTAAGGACACATATAACTTTGCTCCCTTTTTATTGTCCTTCTACTCGAGTAAAAACCAATACTTTATGGATTGCACCTTTTCCAAAGCAACCAGTTTTATAGTTACCAAAAATTGATTTTTTTTAATCTCTCTTTCATTCCCACAATATCTTTGTAGAGAATTGCAACCTTCCTCTTCATTTCAAAAAGTACCCAAAAGCATGATGTGTTAGAGCTCTTAGCAACACAAGATTAAAGGTATACATCTCTAATATTTATAGAAGTCTTAATGGTTCTAAGGAAAATAACATAATTAAGGATGCCTACTCAAAATTAAGTTGCCTCTATAATTTGCCTCTATTAGCTCACATTTTTTTTATTAGTTGGAAAATTATTATTTTATTTATTTTTAAAATTTTTAATCTTTTAATTTGTATGAGTTGGGTATATAATTTAGCAGCAACCATTATTATCTAACTTATTAGTAATAAAAATGATTATTTATTGTAGTGATGAAAGCCTATAATTTCATTGCTTTTAAAATTGTATGTAGCTTCTCCTTCACCCTAAATTTGATGATTCAACACAATTATCTCGAGTGATAGTCTGTAGCCAGCTCTTTGAATGCCTCCTATTACACCTCAGAGCTACTGCAGCATTCCAGCAACTCCAAACCTAGAGCAAGGGGTTTAATTTTTTTATTGTAAAGTCCAAAGTTGTGTTATATTGCATGGATATATGGATTAGGGGTTGTTGTCCCCCTGGATTGGTCGTGGCATGATCCCTTGGTTTCACTCTTCGAAGTACTTGAATTTGTGGCACAATTGACTGCCCCTTCGGTTTGTGGATCTCCCCACCATGCAAGGCTTTAATCCCATGGGTTGGTGTATAGGGCTTCTAGGGGTGACCCATTGGGGCACATGACCACCTTGGTTTTATTTATCTAGAGGTGATTGCGTCTTGTAAAGGGTTGTTATCCCCTATTTAGCACACCTCCTTGAACCACTTGGACCTTCTTTCTAGCATTCAAAACTCCTCCTCTATAGATTTGGCCTATGATGTCATCCTTCCAAAGTGAGCCTACAAGCTTGGCAAAGGGGGTGTTGAGGGATAAAAATCATCTTTGAGGTAAGTTGGAGCATGATGTCCCCCTTTGGCTCACTATTTCATAAAGTGATGCCTTTATTTTAGTCTTATTTTCTATTTTATGTCTATTTTAGGGCTTATTCCCTAATTTGTGGGGGATTTACCCTAAAAAATATTCTAATTTAATGTTGACTTGCAAGCTCGAGAAATTAAAATGTGAAGGATGAATCATATAAATAGATCACCTCACCTTATTGTAAAATCATAAGATAAGGGTTCAAATATGTTGTTTTCTCTTTTTCTCCTACTCTGAGTTATTGATGTGATGCACACTTCTCTTGGGATGAATTCTTTGTCTTGAAGGTGGATGAATGATATTTTAGGGCTTCTTATTACACATCCAAATGGTTGATGCTAGACTAGTTGGAAGAACCCATGCACAAGTGTGACCTAAGGTCTCTTTCCTTGCTCATTCTTGTTAAATGTTGGTAAGTTATGCTCCTAGCTTAGTTGAATGGTGCTTTTATGGTGCATTTTGCTAATTTGTTAGGTCTTTTTGTCAGCATTTTTTCAACTTTTGTACAAAGGGAACGTCCTCCATAGGAGTTCTATATTGCTATTTTGGGTCTTGGAATTCTTCATTTGCCCTAGTTAGGATCTCCTACCAAACCCTAGAGGTTGCTAGGTGATGCCCTAGTTTGTAAGTGTTAAAGGACATTTCAAGAGAGGGATGTTGATCATTGATCTCTCAATTCCCTAGGGATTGAGATAAGAATCATATCCCCTATCTTGTCACTAAAATTACTCTTTGTTTCATTAATTTATTTGTATTTTATTTGTTGCATTTTTATAAACAAAAAACCCTAAAAATCTTAAAATCTCCAAAAAAACTCTAAAAATCTAAAAAATTCCAAAAAATACAAAAATATTTGGAATTTGATAATTTTGGTCCACCCTACAAATTTTCCCTAGTGGATTTATCCATAGATCTCTGAGGGCGTCCTCATTTACATATTGAAAAACCCTAAAAATACAATATAGCTGGAAAAACCCTAAAAATTTAGATAAATTCATAAATCCAAAAATATTTGCAATTTGATAATTATGGTCCACCCACCAAATTCGCCCTAGTGGATTAATCCATGGATTTCTAAGGGCGTCCCCATTTTCCTTGGTGCACTGGGAAGTGTGAGAACCCTAGATCTCACTTACCTTGGGCTGCGTTAGGGTTTTGACTTCAGCTAGGGCTTCGCCCTAGCCTCCTCGCTCCTATTTTCCTCAAAGTGCATCTTTTTTAGGGTTTCCTTGGGATACGTGGAGGTGCATTGGAATCTATGAAATTAGTAAGGTGATTGATGATATACATAATTATCTATTGAACTAACTCCTTAATTAGTTCAAGTTCTCTTCTTTATATATTGTTTGACTCCATACAAGGCACAGATCTAATTACAAGGTAGTGGAAAGGTATTTACATGTGTGATGTTTGCAGGTATCATTTAGGGATCTCCCCTAGGTTTAGGAGTGACCCAAAGAAGTTAAGAGGTTGGGATGTGGTGACATTTGGGCCTAGACCTCTTCCACATGCTTACCATTCAGTAGCATACATACCATATTAAGGTGTCAATTCAAGACTACTAGTTTGAAGGGTAACACCTCCAATTAGATATGTTAGTGAAATTTTCTCATAGATATAGGATATCACTCTTTTTCAGGGATACAATTGTCTGAAAATGGACTTTAGATTATTTATGTCTGATATATTATTGAATGTCCATATTGAAGCTGAGGAACTTATGGCTCCGTTGGTGGAGAAAAAATGAACAAATGGTTGGTACAATAATTACATGGTGTGATCTCTTATCCTTACTAAATATATTATTACGGTATTCTAGATCTAGTAGCCTCCCCTGGTGGATGTTGCGGAAACCTGGCCAGTATATTAGAAAAAAATTCATTGCTATTTTTCACTTATTTGGTTATCAGGCTTAAGGATATTTACCATCAAACTTTGACTATGACTATCTCAGAGCTATCGTTGTCATCTATGTTTTGGCTTTATTTGTGTAATCTTTTCATTATGTATCATGCAACTATTGTTATCATCCTTTGCAAGCCCTTTACTATTTTCCTTATCATCTCATAAGTGTTGGGTTGAATGGTTTCATAGCAATTGTAACAAACTTGAAGAAGCATGTAGCCCAATGGAAATGTGTTGGTGCTCTAATCATGGTGTGTTCTTATTTCAAAGCTACATTTTGTAAACATGATAAATAATCAGGTCAAATTTGGTAACATACTTTAAATTAGGTTTCACTAAATAAACTAACAATTAATTTTTCTTTTCATTAAAAAAACAAACATATATTGAAATTCTTATCTTTGTATTTTTATTTTTAAAATGAAAAATAAAGTAAATTAATAATTTAATTTTTACTTTTAAAAAATAACTTTTATATGTTACAAATTGTATAAAAAGTTTATAATTTGATTTTTTAAAAGAAAATTTTATATATCCCCAAGTGGGGTGACATGATGTCAATAACCAAATAAGTTAGAGCTACATTTTGTAAACACATGGTAAATAGTCCGGTCAAATTTGGTAACATACTTTAAATTAGGTTTCACTAAATAAACCAACAATTAATTTTTATTCTAAAAACAAACACATATTGAAATTCTTATCTTTGTATTTTTATTTTTAAAATGAAAAATAGAGTAAATTAATAATTTAATTTTTACTTTAAAAAAAAAACTTTTATATGTTACAAATTGTATAAAAAGTTTATAATTTGATTTTTTAAACGAAACTTTTATATGTCCCCAAGTGGGGTACCATGATGTCAATAACCATGGATAAGGAACACTATAAGCCATGAAGTAGCCCTGCCCCATGGTGCTCCATGGGATACGAGGAGATGGGAGCATTTAAAGGGGGGAATACTTTCACCCCATCCCATTGGCAATTCCACTGTATTCGGTGCGTGGGAGAGAATTGGAGTTTGATGTGAATGGATCGGGCATTCAAGTTTGATGTTACTATGGTTCAGAGCTCCATTATTATGCCAGAGGAGCACAACCGTGAAGGCTTGCATCTGTTTATGGATATTTTAGTGAATAGTGAGCATCACACTTGGCTCCATTTGCGGAGGAACGAGTTGATACTACCCCCTCCTCATTACTTTGAGTGTTTTATCGCAGAGGGAGTGTCACACTACAGAGAAAGAGGAAGGCCCCGACAAGGGGTGCGAGCTCCTAAAAGAGGAAGAGAGCTCCCTAGTAATGAGGAGAATCCTCCCGAGGAAAACTCAGGTAGCGAGGATATCCAGGAAGATATTGATGAGGGGAAGAATTTCTCCACAGAATTGGTTATGTCATTAGCAGAGTGTAAGGAGGAGGATGTCGACAAGCAAGGGCATAGTCAAGGAGAATGGAGCCTCAGGAAGACTGAGCACATGGGCCTGCAAATGGATCAAAGGTCAATTGGAAAAACCTTACCGGTGGAAGAGAACATGAATCCATGGAGCTGTAAAATCATCTAGGACAAAACAATAGTGGTCGTTCAATTCGATCCTGCAAAGTTAGTCATCTTTCTTGGTTGGTAGGAAATTCATCAATTACACTACTTTGTTTGTATTGATTATGAGAAACCGAGATGCCCTCTAAGGGACCCCCACTCCCAATAGAATTGGGTCTGCCCACAGTGCGAGAAAACTGGTTGTAGGCATTTGAATGAAGAAGAACTTCAACAATTTTTGAGATGAGAAAAGACATTGTAGATTTGCACTTCCACATGGAGTAGATGGAAAGCATGCAACAAATTATGTTGGACATCTTCACTCAAGGCCCTAACTTGGGAGAACATTGACTCAAAATTCCCATTATCGTTCCCCTAACGCCCATTCAAGCAAGCACCTCTAAGAGGAATGAAAAAACGATGCTTCATCCATGTGGGAAATTGTGTATTATTTTAGTTTTTGTTGTAAGGTCCACCGTGTACTGGTTCACTCTTTGGGCCTATAGTGCCATGGTAAAAATTCTAAGTCCTTTAGCTATTTTTTATTTTTGTAAAAGCTCTAAACTATGAAAGCATATAAGCTATATGAGTGATTTTTGTTTTGGATGCCCGGACCTATATTGACTGTAACTATTTTTGTACATTCTCAGTTTTTTGTTAATACAATTTCTTACTTAAACAAAATTATATGTTTAAATAAATAAAATGTAATAATTTGTTTACAAGAATGGTTAAAAATATATATCAAAAAAGGACTGTGGGGTTTCCCCACACAACAAGAGTACAACGGTTTCCCAAAGGCCAAAATTCAAAACTATATAAGCCTTGTAGTAGAGGAAATTTGGGGTCTAAAATGGGCCTTATAAGAAAACGAGCCATTGATGCATTGGAATTCAAGAACCAAAAGAATTTCAAGAAAATGAGTCAACCATAATGGTTGACTTGGCATATTTGTCATAAAAAACAATTTTTTTGTTTTCGTATTTTCAACTTATCTCCCTGTGGTTTTACTCAAATTTCGAGCGAGAGAACTCGTTAGATGAGGAATTCAATCCGCATCCAACGAGTACCCACTATGCATGCTTTTGAAGGACCCTGACCCACGAAAATTAGAAATACATTAAAAAATGTATTACAATATCTTTCTGCGGAATTACAAAAAGCCTGAGGGCATGACAAAGACTTACAAACTCCAAAAATTTTCCTTCCATTGCCAAGTAATCAAAAAACATACCTATGACAGAAAATAAAAGGTCCGTGGGCATAACATTGACACCTTAAAAAGACTTTAGACTCCAACAATTTTCCTTCCCTATGGTAATACTCAAAAAATGGACCCATGACAAAATGACTAACAGTTACTAATTTACTACAGAGCATTATCATGATTGTATTTTAAAACCATTGTTTCTTGCAAAACCTGGTTGAATCCAAGTTAACAGGACCCAAATTCTGGTTTAGGTTGAGCAAATGTTGAGGGCTCGAATCTGGAATCAGCTTCCTAGAGAGGGTTGGATCAAAGAAAACCAACGTACATTGGATTGGATCCCATTTCTAGGTTTCCAACACAATACTGGAGAAAATCAGCTGGGCTTCCAGGGCATTAAGTTTTTCCTCCAACTATGCATTCTTTTCCTTTTCCTTGGCCAATTCATCTACTAGTTTTGTCTCCCTTTGGTATGCTTCCTCGTTTTCCTACTCCCTAATGTCTTCCTCTTGATCCAAGCGAAGCTCCATAATGCCCAGGTCCCAGCCAAAATCTTGGACAAACCTTCTTAGCTAACAAGTAGTCTCTTTGTTCTCGTCTTCAACTCGTCGGAGATGATGGCATATACAAACCCCCCTAGAGTGTCTTTCCTCCTTCCTCGGCATGGTTTCTTGTTTCCCTTTCACAGTCGTCACCTTTTTTCCAAAGATACACTGGCGCTCTGAATTCGTGGGGTAAAATGCTTGATGCAGGGGAGACATATTACATATCGTTTCCACCTCCTTTTTAGCTGCAAACCCCCATGAATTCTCATGATTTCCCTAGGTACGAGAATGTCCCTCTTATCTCCCATCTTGATCATCTTCCTTGTAGAAATTTTGATTGTCCAAGGGAATGTGCATATTTCTTTCATGCGACAGTAAATGTGTTTAAATTTCCCACCTGTATGCATGATGTTTTCTTGTTGTGAGCTTACGTATGGTACCTTTGTACGTGTGTTGATAAGACTAACCAATCCCACGGGTCTCGCCTTCTTGATATCCAACCTTATGGGATCAAGTCCCATCCGAGATCCCTCTTGTTTAGCATAAGTTGTTGCTGAATCAACCCAACCGTTGAGTTGGATTCTTGATCAACCACTTCATTTAGTTCACGGAGAATATGCCTCCATCAGAGTTGTGCAAAATGTTGGATCTCCTACTTGATGCGTTCTATCTGTCGTTGAAGGCTCATATTTTTTACCTGGGAATTAAAAACAAAGAGGCTAATTATCATAGAGGAGTCCCTAAGGATTGTTAAGGAGGATATACCTACTCTCTAGGAAAGCTTGCATTCTTGAAATAATGCATAGGCTTATGCTTAATTGTTCATCTTTCTTATGAAGCCCTAAGCGATTTTTAGTACAACTTGTCCTTCGAGATTATATATCACCCCCGCACCTACCTTCCCTAAAATTTAATAGATTTTTATTAAATAAATTTATTTTATATTTTAGATTAAATAAAATATTTTATCTATATGAAATTTTTTTCAAAGTCTTGTGTTACAATATTAATGAAAATGACTTTTTTTCACCATGTTGTTTTAACATTAATTAATGATAATGCTATGCAATTTTACAACAACAAAATTTATAATTTTATTGTGTTATTAATTGTATTTTTATTATTTTAATTAATAAACTAGTTTTTTTAAATACTTTGAATATGAAATAATGGTTAACCTTATCAAACGTAGTGGTTAGGCTGAATTTGATAATAATATCTTACAATTTTTTTTATTATGGATAGCCAATAAAATCTCAAAAATAAGTTTGAAAGAACTGGATGATTTCATCAATTTTTCTATGCAATTTTACAACAACAAAATTTATAATTTTATTGTGTTATTAATTGTATTTTTATTATTTTAATTAATAAACTAGTTTTTTTAAATACTTTGAATATGAAATAATGGTTAACCTTATCAAACGTAGTGGTTAGGCTGAATTTGATAATAATATCTTACAATTTTTTTTATTATGGATAGCCAATAAAATGTTTTAAAAATTGATGAAATCATCCAGTTCTTTCAAACTTATTTTTGAGATTTTTTTTTCAATCTATTTGCTATTATCATTGCACACGGTTTGTAAGGTATCATATTTTTATGATGTTTCAAAATTATTTATAGAAATGATTAGAGAAGAGAGGATTACTTTCAAAAACTATAGTCTTAAGAGGAGTAAAGGGGAATTTTGTTGCAATTTAAGTAGAATAAAGAAAGATATTATAACAAGGGGAACCGTTCAGTCTAATTTCACTTCCATAGTACTTCAAACATATTAGACTTGGATTCTTAGAATGGAGATCGATGAAAATGGCAAGCCCATTAGAAACAATATATTCTCCTTTTTAATGGTGCCTCTAAAGGTAATCCTAGGGTGGTAGGGATAGACGAGTTATGGGGTGTGGAGAGGGGATATTGTATAAAACCTTGAGAGGCAATTTGAACCAATCTTTGCTTGTGGTTTGTGGGTAACCTATACCAATCAAGCATAATCCGTAGCTTTGAATTAAGGAATCAAAATTCTCAGAGCAAGGCAAGTCATGAACGTCAAAGTCATTAAAGACTCTTCGATAATTATTCACCATGAAAAATTTGACTTCTTATAAGTCACATTGTCTTGTTAGATTGATTATTAGAACCCATATAACTGCAAGGTATTTTGACTGGTTAAGTATTTCCACTTTACTTGGTCCCTTGTTTTGGTTAAGTATTTCCACTTTACTTGGTCTCTTAAACAAGGGAACATTATTGAATCAAGGTTCCTAAGTAAAAAATTGTTTTGGGGGGTTTCTAATTATTGCTTATCTTCCATGAATATTCACAAATTAAACATTAGGAAATGAATGGATTAAGTAACAATGGAAAAATGGCATGGTTCATTGTGCCACATGAAATAGAGTTGAACTAAATGTAGGCCCCCTCACCATTACTTTGCATTGATACTCTCATGCTTGGATGGGGAACTTTGATATGGGTGATGAAATGACCCTTCATAGGAGAGGTGGGATATTGTTGGTTCTTTTGGGGTGGTTGTTGGTTCACGATACAACCTGGCTATTTTTGTTAAATGTCTTGTCGTGGTTTGCTTTGTTTCTTTGTTAAAATGTGCAGTGCCTTATCTTGAACAATGTTAAATGCAAGCAGTACCAGCCTTCATAGTTTGTTAGAGGATTTATAGGGAAAGGATTTGCAATTTAAATGTGTTGAGTGTTGATTTTTGGGAAACATCGAGAGACATTCTTCAGTTGATTGCCATCAGCCTGGGGTTGAGGACCTAGTCGGGGAATAGGATGTTGATGTACTTAATCAACATTAATAAACCTTTCTTATGAAGATTCTAGAAGACAAGTTTGACCATTGAAAGTGTGAATAAGACCAATGTATAATACTTATGAGAAGTTATAAAGTTAAGTCTAGGAGACTCAAGTTAGAAGAAATTGGAAGAGAGCTTATCTCTTGGCACGGGTGGATCATTTGAGAACCTGAGGGCTCCTTATGAACGAATGAAGGGCACTATATCTCTTCTATGACATGTATGGACCATATCCATTACAAGAAGACATAATAACTTGATAAAAGGTCATGCCCATGAGGAAAGGGTCATAAAGACCTAGCACCCACCTAGAAGAGGTCATGAACACCTAGCGTCCAAGTCAAGTGATATAATAATGTAGCCTGAGTTGGAATGTGTAGGATGTCGGTAAAAATAATGCTAATATTTACGACATTAAATTATCAACCGAGATCCGTAGACTTAGAGGTGCTAGCACTGTATGTGCAGGGTCAAAGTAATCTAGCCTAATCTACCCTAATGTCGGAAAACACACTCTAAAAATGAAAACACAAAAGCAAATAATTTATAAATTAGCACCTATGGAAGAAACTCATTTTAGAATGACCATATCTCACGAGTTAGGTCATTAATTTATCCGTTGATGGTTGTCTAGGTTATAAAAATTAAAATGCAAGAATCCAAACACAAATATAGAAACTAAGTATGGGAATTAAAATGTAGAAAATTGTTGAAATCTAAAGTGTGATAAAATCTAAAACACAAAACTAAACTAAATGTGAATCAAACAAAATTAAGAATAACTAATCCAAATCTATCTAAACACTATTACATCCAAAGTTCATTCCTCCATGTAAACACAAATCAATATACATAATTTACAAAATGTGTATTTTACAAAGTTAATTATACATATACTTCACAAAATTCAATATACATCACAAAATATTTATCTACAAAATAAAAAATATATAATATTTCTTAAAGCTACACACAAATATATGTGCAAAGAAAATCATATGAAACAACTTTGAGAATAAGTTATTCACATGTTCCATCTTTAAAACAAACCAATTCAACGTTGGCATTCAAAATATGTTCTGGAAAATGTTTTATGCATTAACATAACATTTGCTTCCAAAATAATGAGCCAAACTTTTCCAAAAGGAGAATACAACGGAATTGGGAAGAAAGGAGTAATTATGAAACCACTTGAGTCTAAATTACAGCTTGGAGAAATGCCCTGGGAGATATGATCAATCATTGAAATGGACACTTTCTACAACTGCCAATATGACAAATGAATTTAATTTGTTGAATAATAATACAATAATTACAATCTGAACAAAACGAGATCACATTATTGAACTGGGTTGATTTATAAGTGGAAAATATCTTTTGGTATGGCAGTGTGGAACTCAACAAACAAAGCTTGGTGATTCAATACTCGTAAACCATTCATTTAACAAGTGAACTTAACAATATAGATTTTGCTTGCTAACATATTTACACTATATGGTTAGACAAATGTTATATACAAGTGGAGGATTGTACTCTGCAGATTTCTAAATTAAATTGCAAGCAAAGTTAATCTAAGAAAACAAATTCCATAATCTGCTTAAGTAAAGAAAACAAGGTTGTGTTATCTAACTTCTATGATCAATTAAACAAATCAAGTTCAAGCTACAAGACTAATAATTAAATGATTGTTGGTATGGAAATTTCAAATACAAAACTGAAATTAAATCCAATTCAACTTCTATGATATATATTATCTTATCATGACCTATGATGCATTGCATCCTGAGCAGGGGGTCCTCCTAACCCATGAATGCATTCTCAGTTCGTAATATATCAGATCATACAAAGGAACAAAACATTTGTAACTGCATTAACGTGTATTAAGAGAATGAGAAAACACAGAAGTTTGCCTCAGTGCAGATCTATTTCCTCTCTACTGACCAATCTCTTGATCCAAAACTTTATTTATACATGCCAATATCCCGAGGAGAAGATAGAAAACAAATCCCCATAAATTTGGATCGTTCAACAAATTATTGATTTTACAAAATCGACCGTAACCCTAATTCTGGAAAAATTACGTCTGTTCAGGCATGTTTTTCTCCATATCTATTAAGAAATTCCAAAATATGTATGTGGCTATGGGTAAAGGACCATATTTGGGAAGTGGGTTTCGAACAATTTCACTAGATTCGTCATGGATTGCTCACAAATTCAGCACGAAAATGACTTCCTGGCTTAATGACGGGAGTGTCGACTTGAGTGCCAGACGGTTGTTGAAATCTCATAAATTAATTAAATTCCCAGAACAATTTGTAGTTGTTGCTTGTTGGCTGACTAGATTCCTAGAATTGTAAATTGTTTGATTTATTCCTTCCTCCTCCAGTAAATTCATTCATCTTTTGTTATCTTCTCTTCACTAACCCTGCACATAAAAATTAATATTACAAATAGAGAAGAAAATAAGTAGAAGAAAAATTACCAAGAAGTAATATCACTAAAAGACGTAATAAGAAATTTCCCAATCTCCAAGTAAATGTTAAGTTTTCATCAAATCTCTCCAGGTTTCTCTTTCATTAAGTGTCGGCTAATAAAACATTGCTTGCGCCTTCTTTTATGAAAATTGAACTATTCCAACAATACATTAGTGATATAACAATTATTCCATTCCCATCTAACGTATTGTGATAATAATCCCAATAGAATAATGGCCCAATGAATTGTGTGTTGGACTAATAATATATATAATGATTTGATGCATTAATTAGTCTTTGGACAAAAGGCTTATTTGGAGTAGTACCAGAACAAGTGTCGGATTGAGTAGTGGAATGGGTACCAACACCTCAAGCTCTTTGATCTTAATCCAAAATGTGAAACATATCACCTAATACAAGAAAATAGCTCATTACCAAAAGTATGTTATGAATTCATATCATTCACTTTCTTTGCTTTTAATTAACAATTTAGAAGAAAAGATAAGCATTAGAATGTGAACGTAATGATTTATGGTTAAATGTGATATCAAAATGGTGAAATATAGTGGGGAAAAGAGACAATTTTAGAGGCCCATCATCCCTTCCAGACCGAAGATATGGCACGTCCTCAAGCCATCAATAAATTGGAACTGCCTTTTCATTCATTTCAACACCCCGTATTGTTAACAGGAATCTTTAGGAAAACTAAGCCAACATTATTTATTCGAAGAAAATCTAGAACTTAGGAAAAAGATGTATTAATGCTATGATATGAGAATGACCAAAACA
This sequence comes from Larix kaempferi, assembly GCA_027924585.1. Classification (NCBI taxonomy): domain Eukaryota; kingdom Viridiplantae; phylum Streptophyta; class Pinopsida; order Pinales; family Pinaceae; genus Larix; species Larix kaempferi. The sequence goes on along the minus strand of BSBM01000579.1, from coordinate 1,480,403 downwards.
AGACCACACTAATTCAAATTGCTTAATACATACACTTTCATCAACTAGTAATAGTTTATGCTCATGAAGACCATATACATTCTGATGGGGAAAAATATGAGGGCATAGTCGGTCTTTTAAAATGCCCATATGAAACAAATCATCCCTATCTCATTTTCAAAGGCTTACTGTCATCCAAGTAATATAGATAAAGTTCGCATTTGAGTTTATTAGACTCCTACACTTATGGGTCCCACTTCTAGGACAATGACATCGTAGATATAGTATGAATTAGATGCCAAGGTCTTAAGTTCAACTTACGAACATTCTCAAATGGCATTAAATTAATGATCGGCTTAACCATGTATATATGCACTTAGGGTCTTTATTTGATTGAACTATGTGCATAACAATGTAATTATAATGACTCTTTTACCCAGCATAGCCCTGCTGCCAGCGAGCCTATTCAGTACCCCAGCAGGTTTGCTTGTATTTACCGAACTTCCTTATGTATGATTTTACTCGGCATGGACCCGCTTCCAGTAGGCCTGTTCAGTACCCCAGTGGGTTTTCCTTGTAACTATATAATTATTTCAAAATATATTAAAGTATGTGGAAGCCTGTTGGTACTAGAGTATATTAGGCCTGCTATGCACATAACTCAAAATTCAATTTTAACCCATGAGTAACATTATTTATAACATCCATAAATTATAGTTCACGTCAAAATAGAATGTCCTAAAGGTGCCTCTAGTCCCTAAGTCGATCTTGTTCATATAAGTTTTAGTAGTGTTCCTCCACAAGTAGAAATGTCACTTACTCTCCTGCTACTATTTGATAAAGATACTTAGATAACAAGCTTTGATAATGAATATAGGATGTACAAGTTACCTATAGGTATCACTATGTAGACCTTAAAGTTTAAGTAAATCCCCATAGTATTAAAGATTGGTCTTCTTGTAGTTGTTTTTATTAATGGTCAGAAAGATGCATGTATTAAGAGGAATACAGATTTTAAGTTGTTTTGGATAAATTATTAATACTGTCTTCATCTTAGTTCCTTTATTTAAAAAGAAAATAAAAAGTGAAGTTGCATGAAACTTAAAGCTAACTAACCACATGCAACTGTTTATTTATATACATATTTCCCTACTTTACCTAAAAGAAAGAAAAATCTTTATTTAAGTGTAATAATTTTTTCAATGTAACCATGTGCGAAGCAAGATAAGAAACATACCCATATCCACATATGAAGAAGCTATCACAATGATTACTTGAATATGAAGAATCAACCAACCTACTTGGTTTGGCAGCAAGAAGTGTCGAAGGAGAGAATGGCGTTGTGGCGTGATCACCTCTTGGAACCAAATTTCAATGTAGTCTTTATGCAGATCCTCCTCTTCTGAATAAGTGATTTCTTTAGTACATGAAGGATCTGTTGAGATGCATGTGGAAAACTCCTCAATATCAAATCGCTTTCCATCGGATGTAGTGTAACAAACCCAAAAAAAAACGAGTCAGTATTTTAGTGAATTTTTTCAAAACTTTTCACAATGACTACTTAATTCAGAAGCTATATTCATAAAGACTTCATGAGATAAGCTATTTCAACTTTCACTTAGTTAATTCCTAGGTTATATACATTCTTTCGGTTTATCCTAGCATTAATATAATGAAGAAGAATAAATACACTACCTCCCTCGATGTGCATCCACTATAAAGGAATCTCTAAAATATAATAAACCTTACCAAGAGTCTACCCAATATTTTATAATTATCATTTGCATTCCAACAATTATTATTAACCCCTTAAGTATATCTACTTTTTACAAACCATGCATCGTCACACACAAGTTCTTATATGGATTTTTAGGAACGTTGAAGATCTCCACAACTTATAATGTGATTCGTTGGTATTAAAGACCCTAAGACGGCCATCCTTGCAACAACATAATGACGACATATTATTCAAGCATTCTAGTCACATATATAACCATTCATGTCAATTCTTAATGCAACTAATACCTTTATAGACTTTATGATTTATACAATCAAACTTACTCATTTGATATAAAAATAACATTTGCATGCTTAAAGGAACTTAATGATATATGCATCTAATTTAAACCACAAAGCCATCATAATTACACATATGAGAGAGACCATATATATACGTGGTTCACGCAACTACATGGGCTACGTCCACAAAGAAATGTCACATCTTGTACTATTATCCAAAATAAAGGGTTACATCCTGCGACTCAGTTGTTGCAATATTTGCTTTCCACTTTCTCAAAGCCTCACTCATAGAGAGCATTTTCAAGACATTCAATCCTAACATCAAAACTATTACAAAGACCTATTCTCTAGTAAAAATATAACCTAACATAGTTCTTTCCAGTCTTTCAACTCTACATCAAAATGATGACGGAGATCTATACATAAATGAATGAATTTATTCAAGGATCTATATGTTACCAAGATTTCTAAATCTACTATCTGTGTTTTCTTTCACGGATCACTATGTTACAGAGATCTATCTTATATAAAATAACAAAAAAATCGTTATGTACCAACAGAAATCTATCTGCGTTTTTAGCCTGGAATCTACACATTACAGAGATCTATATGATCTCAATATAAATATAAATATCATAGTTTAATAAAAGGTTATACACATTTCGAGAGATCTATCCAATCTCAATATAAATATAAATAGCATAGTTTTTAAACAAGGATCTGTGCATTTCCATAGGTCTATCTAATCTCAATAGCATAGCTATTAAACAAGGGTCTACGCATTTTTATAAAGCGTGATACAGAGTATCCCCAAATCTGGGATCCCGCATATGATATACAACCAAGAACTAAAATAATATGATCAAGCTCAACGTTGTGAACTATCCTCTCTCTGGATACTATCTAAAATACATCGAATGAACATACGAGGATCCACGCATTCACAGAAGGCATGTTACAGGGTATCCCCGAGTCTAGGATCCTGCGTATAAAATACAACAAGAACTAAATATATGTTGATCAAGCTCAATGACGTGAGCTATCCTTTCTGGATACCATCTAAAATACACAGAATGGAGCATCCACGTATTCACAGAAGGCGTGTTACAGGGTATCCCCGAGTCTTGAATCCTGCGCATAAAATACAACGAGAACTAAAATAATTTGATCAAGCTCAACGATGTGAACTATCCTCTCTCTGGATACTATCTAAAATACACCGAATGAACATACGGGGATCCACACATTCACAATCACACCACAACAGTTATCAACAATAAAATGGACATACCTGTGGGATGTAGCTCTCTCCACCGAGATGATCCCTCACTTCCTACATTCCATTACACTACTAATCATGTGACCTCCATCGACCTAATGAAAGCAAGAGAACGTTGTACAACGAATCGACCAAGGAAAAACTCTGAAAGGCTTCAGGACACTGGGGATTAAAGCAAACAAAAACAAAGAGGTTTTCCCGCCTTCCTCTCCAAGACTGACCATAAATATAACACTTAGAACCACCTATCCACCTTGGGGAATCCGCCCTTGACATAGAGGATCTTCCGCCACTTGTAGTCCAAACGCTAGAATTTAGGGGAGCGTGTTAGGTGGCTGCTACAGGAGCCCATTGTATTTCGATAAGCCTCCATCTCACGATTGTGGGGAGTCATCAACTAAGAGTATAATTTATTTCAAATGAAACATGTTTGTCACTATGTATACTTCTACCACAAAATACCCCTCACCAATATATTAATATCTTTATCCCTTCATATTATTTTCGTGGTGCATATATATATAAAGGAGATGCATTTGAACATGGCGATCTTGCCTTGCCTATATAGAGAGAGAGATAGAGAGAACTTAATATATGATACTCTTATTTTTGTATATGTTTATTGTTTATGTAAATGGTCCGACTAGCCCTTGTATACATTTATCTCTTTTAGTATTTCTTCAATACTAGGTTACATAATATACTTAGCTTTTAATATAGGTTGATAGTATATCATGAATATTTTACTTTATGATAGATTACATACTTACACATAGTATGCAATTTAGCAATTAAATATTTGCTCAAGCAAATATTAGCTAAAGAGGACATGTCACTTTATCTTCTTTTTCCACCTTATTTCAAAGGTGACTATAACATAGTTGTTAGTTTTATTTTTGGTGTTCTTAGGGTGAGTCTTTGGCACCCCTTAGCACTTATTATGGTTATCATATTAGGATATTGTCTGAACTTCAGGTTGTCCGGAGAACATATTTAGTTTTCTCTTCACGCAATGCAGGAGGCACTAAGATGACACCTGCCATCTATTCATGGCGTAAATAGCCATTACCTCTCCCCTAGTGGATTTATTTGCTCGTCTTATTAGTTGCGTTATCGTCTTAATTAGTCTCCTAAGTTTACATTTTACCACTTAGGGATTAACCAAATAACTTACATGGTTTACTGGTGGGGCCTTGGCCTTGAGCTCCTCACCAGAAAACAAGTACAATATACATTGACATTTAAAATAATAGGGCATAAAAGAGGGATATTACATGTAGTCCCTAATTTTTCAATTTCCTCTGCAGTTTGGCAAGGAGAATATTTTTGTAGCTCGTGGGACTTTGGTTCTTCTATTATGTGAGGAGAGGTAGATAAGTGCTTGGCTGCTATCAAAATTTTATCTTCTTGAGAAGAAGAGATCCCAACTTTCATTAATATTTGAGAGAGTTCTTCCAAACTTATCATCTTCTTTGAATCCATCTTCTCGGTTGATGAGTCATGTCTCACACATGGGTTAGTGTCCAAGGTTCTTACAACACCCAAAAGAAATAACTAAAAATTAAGTTTACAAAATCCCATTAAAACAAAAATGAGATAAAATTGATTGCAAAACTAAAGCACACTACTCAAAGTAAACTTGAACTCCTCATGCTACTTTAGACCTCGATGTCACCGAGTTATCTATTCACATGAGTTAGTTCTTAAAAAGCACACTTGCAAGAAATTAAATTGTGGGAAAGTAAACAAAATCAAACTTGCAGAAAGACAAGCACACTTGCATGAAAAGAAACAACAAGGATTTGGGGCAACCAACTAAAGTGGATGTGTCAGGCTATTACACTACGGAAGATCTGTAGTGAGGTCGTCTTTGTGTCTAACCATTTCCCCCTCCCCCTTACTGTGTAATGTAAATGCAACCTATCTACCTACCCTTCAACCCCTTTAGCACCTCCCTGGAAACGATGCTAAAAATGTTGGTGAAAATATATACTAATATTTACGACATTAAATTATCGACTGGGATCCGTAGCCTTAGAGGTGTTTAGCACTGTATGTGCAGGGTCAAAGTAATCTATCCTAATCTACCCTAATGTCGGCAAACACACTCTAAAAATGAAAACACAAAATAAAATAATTGATAACTTAGCACCTAGAGAAGAAACTCATTTTAGAGTGACCATATCTCATGAGTTAGGTCATTAATTTATTCGTTGGTGGTTGTCTAGGTTATAAAAATTAAAATGCATGAATCCAAACACAAATGTAGAAACTAAGTATGTGAATTAAAATGTGGAAAATTGTTGAAATATTGAAGTGTGATAAAATCTAGAACACAAAACTAAACTAAGTGTGAATCAAACAAAATTAAGAATAACTAATCCAAACCTATCTAAACACTATTACATCCAAAGTTCATTCCTCCATGTACACACAAATCAATATACATAATTTACAAAATGTGTATTTTACAAAATAAATTATACATATACTTCACAAAATTCAGTATACATCACAAAATATTTATCTACAAAATAACAAAATATAATATTTCTTAAAGTCACACACAAAGATATGTACAAAGAAAATCATATGAAACAACTTTGGGAATAATTTATTCAAATGTTGACTTCATAGACCACAAGTTCAATCTTTAAAACAAACCACTTCAACGTTGACATTCAAAATATGTTCTGGAAAATGTTTTATGCATTAACGGAACATCTGCTTGAAAAATAATGAGCCAAACTTCGTGTCACATCCCCTCCTGTCATCCAGACCCGTAGAGGGAACATGGTCGAGCTATGGGGGTGTTTAACTCTCCCCACATCCATACAAAAAAATGTACAATTAAAATAGAATGCATAATTAATTTACACAGCGGAATTAAACATATTTGCACACACACAAACGGTGATGCATCAACATATCTATCACACGCAGAGGATGATTCAACATGCAGAGAATCAATCCCATTCCAATGCTATGCACAAATTTCATATCAACCATATTAAGGTAATCATTTCAATCCATTAACATGAATAATTATCATTCAGAATTAACACATTGCAGAACACAGAATGTATATAATTTAAACCACAGAGAACACTTATCTTTGAGATGAAGTTGTCTCAACAACTGGCTATGTGAGAGCAACATTCCACCCAACCATAGATATCTGTCCAATCTATATTTTTTCAACTGAGAGATCACCCTCGAGTTGGGTTGTGTATCCACTAAGGAGGTGCTAAACAGGCTCACTCATAGCCATGGTTTCACTCAAACAATCATGCTAAGCCAACACACAGTTGGGTTTATCAAGCATGCAATAAGCAAAGGAGGAGGATGCTAAGACAGTGATCTCAACCACAGAGCTACAAGCATCTCAAATGAACTCAACAGTCATGGCACCCACAATACCTACCTCACCCAACACAAGGAAGGTCCCCTTCTTTGTTGCACAGTCCCTCAGGCATCCCTTCCCTCCAGTGCTATTCAGGGTGGGCATAGAAAGGTCCAACTGCTAATTCCTTGAGATTCCATCTTTCACTGGGTTTATCAAGCAACCCAACCTCTGTTCAATCATTCACACTTGGATTTCTCACAATTCTGTCATCAAATCACTCAATCCTGTCACTGGATTTATGGGCTATAAAAACTGGGTTTTCCAATGGATTTCGAGGTATCTAATACTCTCAATTTCGCCCCAAGTTTCATATCTATGGATCCCCCATTGGATTTTTACTGTCAATACCAAATTATGGGTGTTTATGGCAATTCAAAACGTGGGTTCTTGCAAAGTTGCGATTTCTGGTTTTTCTCCCTGCTGGGCATGTGTAATGGTTGAAAACTGATGTTGGGATGTTCCACCATGGAATGGGAATGAGGAAGAACCAATTCCCATGAGGTAGGGTGACTTGTGGTAGAAGAAAAACAGAACCCATACCTGCCATACGAATTTTTGGGCTGCCCATGCTCCATTGAAGCCATGGACTGATTTCTCAACAACATTCTTACAACTAATTAAATGTCATCAAGGAAAGTCAAATGGGTTCTCAAGATGACATTTGGCAGCCTATGGTTCAATCCCATAGCCCCCTCACCACTCCCTAGTGGAATACACATGGCCCCCTCTGATTAGTTGCTTCCATAGCCAATTTTGGTATTTTATTGAAATATTAATATTTACATCAAATTACAATATTTCATGGCTTAATAGCACATGGGTAGTAAAATATCAACTACTTGCCTTCCTAAATAAAATCCAAGCATACACTAGCGGGGCCTTGGCCTTGAGCTCCACGCTAGGAAAACATACATCGCATGTACAAAATATTTACATAAAAGCCAATATACCATAAGGGTCAAAATTGGGGTATTACACTTCGCCAAAAGGAGAATACAACGGAATTGGGAAGAAAGGAGTAATTATGAAACTACTTTGAGTTTAAATTACATCTTGGAGAAATGCCCTGAGAGATATGATCAATCTTCAAATAGGATATTTTCTGCAACTGCCCAGTATGACAAATGAATTTATTTGATGAATAATAATACAATCCCACATAATACAATAATTACAATATGAAGAAAACGAGATCACGTTATTGAACCAAGTTGATTTATAAGTGGAAAGTATCTTCTGGTATGGAAGCGTGGAACTCAACAAACAAAACTTGGCGATTCAATACTCGTAAACCATTCATTCAACAAGTGAACTTAACGATATAGATTTTGCTTGCTAAAATATTTACACTATATGGTTAGACAAATGTTATATACAAGTGGAGGATTGTACTCTGAACATTTCTAAATTAAATTGCAAGCAAAGTTAATCTAAGAAAACAAATTCCATAATCTGCTTAAGTACAAAAAACAAGGATGTGTTATCTAACTTCTATGATCAATTAAACAAATCAAGTTCAAGCTACAATACTAATAATTAAATGACTGTTGGTATGGAAATTTCAAATACAAAACTAAAACTAAATCCAATTCAACTTCTATGATCTATACTATCTTACCATGACCTATGATGCATTGCATCCTAAGTAGGGGGGCCTCCTAACCCAGGAATTCATTCTCAGTTCACAATATATCAAATCATACGAAGGAACAAAACTTATGTAACTGCATCAGCATGTATTAACAAAATGAGAAAACATAGAAGTCTGCCTCAGTGCAGAGATATTTCCTCTATACTGACCAATCTCTTGATCCAAAACTTTATTTATACATGCCAATATCCCGAGGAGAATATAGAAAACGAATCCCCATAACTGTGGATCGTTCAACAAGTTATTGATTTTACAAAACCAGTTGTAACCCTAATCCTGGAAAAATTACATCTGTTCGGGCACATTTTTCTCCAGATCCGTTAAGAAATTTCAAAATCTGTCTGCAGTTAGGGGTAAAGGACCATATTTGGGAAGTTGGTTTCAAATGTTTTCACCAAATTCTTCATGGCTCACAAATTGAGCTTGAAAATTACTTCCTGGCTTAATGACGAAGTGTCGGACAGTTGTTGAAATCTCAGAAATCAATTAAACTCCCAGAACAATTTGCAGTTATTGCTTGTCGGCTGACTAGATTCCTGGAATTGTAAATTGTTTGATTTATTCCTTCCTCCTCCAGTAAATTCATCCATCTTTTGTTAACTTCTCTTCATTAATCCTGCACATAAAAATTAATATTACAAATAGAAAAGAAAATAAGTAGAAGAACAATTACGAAGAAGTAAGATCACTAAGAGAAGTAATAAGAAATTTCCCAATCTCCAAGTAAATGTTAAGTTTTCATCAAATCTATCCAGGTTTCTTTTTCATTAAGTTGCAACAAATAAAGCATTGCTTGCACCTTCTTTTATGAAAATTGAACTATTCCAACAATACATTAGTGATATAACAATTATTCCCTTCCCATCTAACGTATTGTGATAATAATCCCAATAGAATAATGGCCCAATGAATTGTGTGTTGGACTAATAATATATATAATGATTTGATGCATTCATTAGTCTTTGGACAAAAGGCTTATTTGGAGTAGTACCAGAACAAGTGCAGGATTGAGTAGTGGAATGGGTACCAACACCTCAAGCTCTTTGATCTTAATCCAAAATGTGGAAACATTTCACCAAATGCAAGAAAATAGCTCATTACCAAAAATATGTTATGAATTCATGTCATTCACTTTCTTTGCTTTTAATTAACAATTTAGAAGTAAAGATAAGCATTAGTAAGAGAACGTAATGATTTATGGTTAAATGTGATATCAAAATGGTGAAATATAGTGGGGAAAATAGACAATTTTAGAGGCTCATCATGGGACATAAAGACCAAGAGAAGGGTCTATGGTGACTTGGTTAAATGATTATGGTCATGGAACCACAATGAAGGACCAAGAACCATAATGAGGGTCCAAGATCCCACTAGTAAAGGACCAAAATACCAAGATAAAAGTCAAGTTCTATTGTGAAGGGCTATTAGCCCAAGTAAAAGTCAACAACCCTATGAAAGACCACAGGGAAATTAAAAGACCCTATTCCCTAACTAAAAGCATTAAAGTAATTTTTAATCGGTAAATTAAAATTACAAAAGTGGTCTTTGAGAGGTGGCTTCCTTAACTTATGGATTTGTTAATCCTTATCTCGCTCAATGATGAATTATAAATAGTGAGCACTCTCATTTGCACAACATACATTCATAATCTTTCATCTCTGATTTGAGAATACTGATTCGTGGGGACATTATATCTCTGTCAGGTTTGATTCAGCTTGTGGAGGCAACCGCTAGTGTAAGGGAAATTTCGTTGAATGTATGCACTGGAGATTAAAGGTCTGATCTGCCTTGTGGAACTCTGCCAAAATTTTTGTTTAGTCCACCTGAGCCCTAGCTAGGGCATGTACGAGGTAGTCGTGGCTAAGATCAGGTTTGGAAGCCCTGCTAGAGGCACACTCAAGGCGCCCGAACTCATTTGCAAACCTGTTGGGGCTACTCTCTTAGCACTGACAACCCTTAAGGTTCACATTACAAGCACCTGAGATTAAGTAAATGTTGTTTAGCAGGGTCTCTCAAGGTCAAGCAATGGCATCTAAAATTGCTTACAAGGCATCCGAACCTACAATAGAGGTACCCTAACCTCAATCAAGGGCCTTCTCCACTTAGTTGAGACCTGTTTAGGGCCTGTACCAGGTAACCACGGCCTGCTAAGGCTTGTTCCAAGAACCCACAACCTATTTAGGGCTTCTCCCATGCAGGTACAACCCTATTGGGACTTCTTCCACTCAGTCGATCCCTACTAGGGCTTTCTTCCAGGCATTCGCAGCCTTGTTGAGCCCTATTTTAGTGAGCAACAATCTTGTTAGGGCTTAATGAGTCAACAATTCCTTCAAATAGTCAATGGTCCAATCAATCTGGTCAACAATAGGATCACACAGTCAATGATAGCCTCATACATCACTCAGTTTAGTCAAGAGCAGTTGATGGCAGAAGTTATGATTTGGATCAGTTAATGGAAATTTGTTTGGTAGCAGTAGTCAGACTGTTCAGATTTGACCTCATCATTTACAGGAAGCCTCCTCTTACAGTAAATGACATGTCTCCTACAGTCAACAAGTCAGCAACAACATCACATTCAAAGGCAGACTATGTTTGATGATAGCCTCATTTGTATTGAAGGAATAATTCTTATGACATTTGGTTGGAAGCAGACTAACATCATCATCTGTAGGCTACCATGGTTTATCTAGTATAAGATAAAGGTATTGATATCTACAGCTAGCCTAGGGATTGATGATCAGTCCTTGTAATGGAGATAGTACTCTTGTGAAAGTACTAGGGTTGATGCCACAGCTACATGCATGTTGGCCGAAATTTATGACCAAGACCAACTAAGGAGAACTAACCCACACAAGGCGCTTAAAGCAGCCCCCAGTATGTTTGGTATGGCTAATTCTTGCAGGCTATGGTCCTATTACCATCTAAGTTTCACTCTCTTAAGGAGAATCCTACTATTTAAACTTAGAAAAATGGTGTCCTAAACTAATTAACAAATTTAAAAGTTAAACTAAATTCTAATGAAAACTACTAAGTTAAAACTAATTATTAATCTACAGGTTACATTAATCTATTTAAAATGAAATTTCTATTTAACAACTACTAAATCAAAGCTTGTTGTCTATATCTAATCTATGTTTTGCTCTCTTAAGGAGAGTCTCACTGTTTAATGATATGAGTTCTTAAACATGCAATTAAAACCCTGAATATGTAATATAACTAATATGCAATATATAACCAATTTATAATGCAAATTCCAAAAGTTGGACACACGAAGATTTAACAATTATATTTAATTATATCTACTAGATCTAACCTATCCTGATCAGGAGCATGATTGAAACTAACATTGACTCAATTTGCACACATAAATTAAACATGTAATAATTTTATATTGAGAATAATTCTACAATAAAAAAATGACATATCTAAATAACTTCAAAGATCCTGCCAATTAACAGAGTAAGATCATGAAAATTGTTAGAAGCTTTAAGTTATGCAAATCTAAATCAATTTTCTGTCAATATATCAAATGATAAAGTAATCATAATTTCCAGAATAAACTTCAAAAGTTTATGATCTTAAAAAAAGTAAGCGTACCAAAAACCCAAGTTCTGGAAATTTACTTAATTTCATTGAGAAATAATGATAACCAATATAAACAATCAATTTATATTGCTCTGTAAAAGAAAAATTGTACAAAGCTTACAAAACAGTTCTGCAAATACATCTGGAGCATCATTTCTTCATAAACATGTTGATCTCCCAACTGTTGGCTGGGAGTGCTTCCATGCTAACTTCTTTGAAAGAAATTTTACAAAAAAAAATACAGAGAAGATAAAATTCATCCTCTGGTCTCTGGAGACCCTCCTCCTTCTTCCATACCTCTAAGGTCAAATTTATAGAAGTGAAGAATAGTGGGAAGGATAGCATCAAATCCCCACATGTCTGCTTCGTTCAACTGGATGCCAAACCGACTGCTACGAATTTTTGGAAAATTCACCTCTGTTCGGGCACGTATTTCTCCCAAAATATTAAGATATTTCCAAAACTTCTCGCTATTATGGGAAAAGGATCCCATTTGGGAAGTGGGTTTTCAATCGTTTGATCTAATTCCTCATGGTTTGCTCACACTCCTCTATGCAAAAACATCTCTCTGATAGGTGTGCGATCCATTTTTTAACTTCATCCTTCACATGACGGCAACAACATATTAGGGTTTCCGTGCAACTATTATGCATTAACATTGTAAATAGTTCCTTTTGTTTATTATATCAAATCCAATTAAATAAATAAATCATTAATATTGTCTTTGAATAAACAATTATAATAATTAACAAATATTGAATTTTCAAAAGATATTGTATGAACACTATATTACTTTTAGATCAAAATTAGATGACTAGAAGAAATTAAATATTTCCATATATATAGACATTAATAAGCCATTTAAATAAGAATCTAAATTAATTTATCAACAAGGAGAGTTAATTTTTTTGTAAGAAATAATACTTCACTTCATGAATGAGAATCATTGACTCCTTCCATAGTTTCCAAACATGTTCTCTAAGATATAATAGAATTATAAAATAAACCTTAAGTAAATTATTTAAACTTTGTCCTAAAATTATAACATCTCACAAAAGGACAAATTTTCATCAAAAATTTAAGGCCAGTAACATTCAATGATCCTTTCAAAATTGAAACCAAGGTTAAAGTTCTATTTCTTTAAAATGCAAATTTGTAAGACGAGGATTGAACATATAAAATTGAGTACTTAATTGAATTATTAAAATCCATCAAAGTATATAATTATTAAGAATAAAAAAGTTTCGCAAAAATATAGAAGGATTAAGGTAATTCAACCAAGCCAAAATGAAATAAGTACCATGAATAACCTCAAATGAGGATATGGAAGCATCATTAAATCATCACAAGGCCAGAAGACCAATGCAGTGAAGATAAAGCAAATCGTCAAATCTCAATTTCATGAAAGGTAAAAATTTTATTCAAATGTTAAAGGCTTGCAAAAGTCAATGGATCATTCAAATTCAGAAGTAAGAGCATGGTCTCGTTATTTGATACAAACTCTTTCAAGACGTAAATTAGAATTATTAGAATTGAGCTTTTAATTACTTAATTATGATCTACCGAAATGGTCGTTAATTCGGAAATGCACTGACAAACTAAAATTTGTTACAATTGTTGAAGCATCATATAAAACCAACCAAGCCAAACCGAAGGATATGATTAGCTCAAATAAGCTCAAGTAAGACTAAGTAGGCGTTGTTCATCAACTAAAGGGCCACAAGATGCCAACAAGAAAGATATCCACATCACCAAATCCTTATTCAATGAAAGTCAAGCCAAAGAACAAGCATCGCAGAAAGCGAAGGATCAAAGAAAGAAAGCCAAGAACCAATCTACCAAAGCAAGGAAGATAAGATAAAAGAAAACCAAAAACAAAATATTTACAAAATTTACATGGGGGCCCCTTGATTTTGAAAAATAAAGGGGAAGTTGTTGGGGTGCCAACAATGCCCTACATGGAAAAGATAAGTACTAGATCTCTCTATTTATATATACCAGCGTGTGTGAAATGGTTTTGATGTTCATGGTCATTTAATGTATACTTGTTCTTCTAGAATCTATCATAAGAAAGGTTGATAGGTTTTTCCCCTCTGAAGGATAGAGAGTTTTCCCAGGGTAAATCATGGTGTCTAATGTGCATGATTGATGTGATATGATATGTTTACTTCCATGTCTATTGTGATCTGATATGTTTATTTTTTGCTCTATGTTTATTTACTATTACATCTGGTTAATGCTATACTGCTCATATATATAATTGATACTTTCAAGTGTAATTATGCTAAAGAAAATTTTAAAAACTACTCTCATAATTACCAGTTTATGAAAGTAGTCTAAAATTCAACATTGAGTTTATTGTTCGAGCCAATGTGATGACAATTTGGATCCCTCTCAGTGGTTTCCGTGTTCAACTAAGGTATTTCAGATGGAGGTTAAAAAAGTTAACACTTTCTTGTCTTACTTTGTTTTGTAATTTCATTAAACTTTAGGAATTCAAGTGGATTAAGTCTAGAAGTCTTTGGAATTTTGGCAGGATTCCTTCTCTTGATTCTATTGCTTTGAGGTTATTCTCTATCACCATGGATGAACATCGTGACTCTCGCAGTTGTGGGCCATGTGAAATTGCTAGGATTCATAGAATATTAAGGAGGGTTGACATAGTGAGAACCTCTGAGTTGTAGTATCTAGTCTTAACAATCGAGTGTTCTCCCAATTCGATGACCAAATGGTAAAAAATGCATAATAGTAGCAAGGGTGGCAATAAAATGTGACCAAATGGAGGAACTTATAGTTGAGAACAACATGCACTCTCAAATTCAAGATTTGGCAAGAAGCCCTCATCCTAGGATTTTTATTCCATAAGATTTAGTGGGTTTACTCAGAGGAGTGGCCCTAGAGGAAGACTTAGTTCAACAAGTATAGGGAGATATGGAAATTCAAGAAGGAACTTGAAGCAGAGGACAAATAGGAAGCCCACAATGGGCATGGTTCTTGTTAAAATAACTAGGTTTTTATGTTTTGTAAATTGATACTATTGCTAGGACAAATTGTTAGAATTTATAGTAGAACGATTTATAGTATTTTGAAGAAAATTCTATGTGCAATGCACGTTGTAGACAAGCTCTTAGCATATTTTGAGAATTTGAAATCCTCGGTATCAAACTCTTTGAAATAATTGTATTAGTTTGTTGTATGATGTGACTACAACTTTCTTTCAATACAATGTCTAATCATTTTAGTTAAAAAAAGAATGAAGATATTGAACTCTAGAAATAATCGCATCATATAATTCTAGTTTAATGGTTGGTTTGTCAAGATATCAATGTCTTTTTTTAAATTAAGGAAGGAATTGATTTCGACATGTTGAATTATGCTCTATTTTGTTAGTCCTCGATTTTATGAAAATATATTTACTTGTTTGAGGAAAGCTAACATTGAAGCCTTGTTTGTTTGAGCAAAATTTAGACTTTACTTTCTTTAAAGCTTGAAACCCTATCTACATACTCAAAGTTCAAGGGTAACATTTAAGTATCTTTCGTGTTTATACAATCTCAAGATTAAGACTTTATTTACTTAATGCAAGAACCTTATTTTATTGAATAGTATGAAATTTTGGGTTATTTTATTTAGTATATGTTTTATATTTGAAATTAAGAGATTCTTGGCAGCAATTCCCAAATCTATAGGTGAATAAATTTTTCAAGCAGATAGGGAACGTCTGCCAATGACAAAATCAAATCAACCTCTCACGTTACTGGGTGGAAGAGACTAATTCTTCCATAGAAATTTGGAGAAAATGGATTCAATTTCTCCAAACAGAAACAAAAAATCAGGGGACTCTCCTCACTACAAGATTGCATAAAGAGATGCATCAAGATGTGGGTAGGTCAAGACATCTTAAGATGGGTCTCAATGGTACAGGAAGGTACCTAATCAAAGAGGCCTATCTTAGGGAGGTAGGCATTCTATCCATCCCAAATAGTAGGTTATGGTCCAAGGTGTGGGACCCTGACCAATGGCATGAGTTCTCTTCCTTCTTATGGTTACTGGTCCAAAAAAATATTCTTACATGGGATAAGATTAGCCATAGAGGGTTTAAGGGACCTTTGTTTTGCCACGTGTGTATAAAAGAAGAGGAAACTATTGAACATCTTTTTAATCAATGCCATTTTTCCCATTAATTATGGTCTAGAGGGGTTGAATTATTTAGACAGTCGGACTAGAATGATCAAGACCTTAATGCAACCATCCTTAATTGGAGGGATAAACCATTTGAAAGCATAGTTCTCAATAGACCATGGACCTTGTTGATGCTCAAGATGGAATGCTTGTGCAACAACACTTCGAATCATGCTTGGCTAAATAGGTGGTAATGATCACCCTATGTTTTAAGCCAATTAAAACAAGACACTAACTTAATAAAAAGTTAAAACACAAGTCTTGAATGAATGTATAGAATAAATATGAATTATTTAATCAATTTTAACTTATTCCCAAAATACCCTTTTTTTTTCTTTTTTCGTTTTTTTTATTTAATTTATTTTTTATGTTTTTTCTTTTATTAACCATATAATAACTTAAAAAAACAAAAACAAAATATATACATTAAAAATAAAATAAAGATTAATTTTATTTTATAAAAGATAATGAATACTAAAAACCTAAAATATTTATAAAATAAAATTAATAAAACACTTAAATGTTGATAAATAAAATGTTAATGATTAAATCTATTTACATTGAGAATTGTTTTAGATATTTTATTTAGTTTTGTTAATTTAAAAAAAAATAATAATAACCAACCCAAAATACAAAACTATATTGTTTACAAAAATCAAATAAATAAATAAAATTCTTTATTTACTAAGGAAATAATTATGTGTAAAAAAAAACAAACAAATCAAACCTAACTTTGAATTTTCTTTTGTTATGTTTCATACATATAAAATGAAACATGTTTTCTCTATATTGTTTTATTATGTCCCCGACATATATGATTCGGGTAGGTTGATTAGTTGGATTGCATTTGCAGTGATGGGCGTCGGAGGTAAAGGTTTTCCAATAGTTCAAAAAAATACAAGTTATTATTTTTGTTTTAATCGTGGTTTTTCTAGCGTTTTATTGGTTCCGTGCACCGTGACGCAACCCTGGGGTTGTGTGCCCCATGGGCCGGCGACGGGATTGCATCACAGTGCTTTAAAATCTTGCAGTGTTGTGGGGTTTACGTGTTCGTCGTGGGCGGAGTGGGCGGAGGTTGTAGTACGCCTGCATTTTCGAAACCCTGTGTCGGCGGTATGGGCCTGGTCATTTCCATTGTTAAATGTGGCATGGGGTGCTTCTGCATTGCAGCTGTTTGGATTCTGAATTTGTTGTGCTGCAGTGCCAGAGGTTTTGGTATGCCTGCATTTTTGAAACCGTGTGCTCGCAGGAGGTGTTACTGAGCCTGTTTTAAAAACATGACCACCCTTTTCGTGTTCGTTCTGTCCAAGGGCTTTACTGTGAATGCAGCTGTAAATGGGGTCTGTAATGTGTTTATTGCAGTTGCATGGGGTGGGTTGATGTGGCTCTCCGGCGGTATGGGCCTGGTCATTTCCATTGTTAAATGTCCTGGCATAGCGTGCTTCTGCGTTGCAGGTGTTTGGATTCTGAGTTCATTGTGTTCCAGGTTTAAATGGTGGTGGTTTCTGAGTTTGTTGTGGTGGAATGTCGTCGTCCTGCGTCTTTGCAAAGTTGTGGTTTGCAGTTCCTTCGTTTTACCGACCGAGAAAACAGGCATGTGGCAGGGTATTTTTAATGTTTTCGTGATGGAGCCCTGTACTATGATAGTTAATGATGTCTGTGATTTATGGGTTTTTTGGAAGCTGGGTTCTCCGTGCAGGGGTTTTTCCCCATTTCTACTTAATCCGGGAACAAAAAATTGTTTCAGTTGTCTTTCGTTGTCGATGCTGGTGTTTTTTTCATCTGCAGTTGTATTTTTCTTCTGGCGTCTTGGTCGGTGGCCGTCTCTGCTATCTCGGTTTGTCAAAGGCCTATGCACTGAACGGTTGGCTAGTTTCAGTTTCGTTTTCATTGAATTTTTCTTCGGCGTGCTTGCCCAGGTAAGAGCAAATCCTTCGTTTGTCTTTTATGATACTATTTTAATGCACATTGTTGTTGCAAAATTCACTGTCATTGCACAAGGCTTCCATCACGACCTTTCTCTTCTTCGCCATGCCCTCTCGGTTCAGGTGTTTTGCTTGCTCGGTCTGAAACCCTAGAAAGGAAGCCTTCAAACCCTGTGACACGTTGAAACCCTTGAAATACCTGACCGCATACTCTAGCGCCTTTGAAGTCACTACCTTTATAGTGATTTTTTTCACATTCGAGATAAGTTGAGTCTAGTCTTTTACACTAGTACTGTATTCTAGTTTTTAAATCATGGGTATCAAATGTTTTTTAATCTCTCGTCCCAGTTTCATTTCATTTGAGCTCCATAGTTGTTATTATATATTCTGTTATTTTTTTATGGAGAAAGTTACACATTAAAAGCTCTGTTACTATGCCTTCAAAATGATATAAAAACTGTGTTACAAATCTTTTGAAATGATTTGAGTAAGACTTGATTTAAACAAAACTAACATTGAACTTTGAACTGATTCGTCTCATGAAATTTCACTGTTAAATTATTTGTCATTCTTTTAAGAGGATTCTGGAATGATTTGAAAATATTCTTTTAAGAGGATTCTGGAATGATTTGAAAATCATTGTGCTAAGGAAATATCAATTTCCTCAAAGTTGAGGTTAGTATTTCTTCCCAGGATTTCAGTAGTCAATTGTTTGTTCTTAAATGCTTATAATTGTGAGTTAATTCCAGCCATCTCTTGGTGTCAGGAGTGTATCTCTATAACCCTACTCAGCTCCAAGGTTTGACATAAAGCAGACTTACTTTCCTATACATAGAATAAAGCCGAAGCCTATAAAGAAATAAATCTGTTGTTTTGCATACATAGAATAAAGCTAGTTTTCAATGAGAGAATGCCATACAAGGCTTTAATTCAGATCCTTTTCAAGGTGAATTGCATTTCTACAACCCCTTTTGATCTTCAAGCATTGTGTTTGGATCACCTATGCTTGAGATTTTTTTGGGTTACTGCATGCCTCTCAAATCTCAGCGCACTATGTTCAGATCGCCTATGCTAAGGAATTTTTGGGCTCTATCTTCCCTTTGAATTTTCGAATCTGTCTTCTAAGACGAGATAGGATTTCATTGCTCGACAATCCTCACACTTAGCCAACATTCTTATCTTCACCTTGCTTGGAAATTTCTTTCCTCAAAACTGAATGTTGTCCCCAGGATTTCCGAAGCAGCAACTTTTGAGATTAGCATCAGGTGTTTTGCTTGCTTGATCTGAAACCCTAGAAAGGAATTGGTTCCAGAAGAAGAAGGCATAAGAATATAGTTTGTATAGGAAATTATTACAGTGATTTATGCACAAATTTATATGGTTTTAGAACAGCTATTTTGTTCATGGTTACCGATTCAGTCCTATCTATTAATTTGTTCATCTGCAGGGTTTTTTCACTTGCTGTAATGCACTTGAACTATGAATATGTTTTTTTCTTGCTTTTCTAATTATTTGTAGACAGTTTTCCTTTGTCTTGTATTCAACTTATAACAACTCATAAATCATATGATAATTTTTTATATTTTTACTAAGAATCTAAAAGATATCGATAAAATTACCTTCCATATATCTTGAGTATAGCTTCGCAGTGTTCGATTCTTTCCTGCTGCAAGTACTGTTTGTAGCAGCATGTCAGTGGACCTTCTTGTAGCTGGCTTCAACAATATTTTTGTGTTAGATAACTAACAAATGTGAAAGTGACACTATATGAAATGAACATGTTAATTGATACATACCAACATAAGTGATGTTTATCAATTTTGTATGCTTTCCTAATAATTTCCTCAAAGACTAACAAGTTGTAATATATAAAACAATATTCAACTTCTGAGTCATGGCTGGAATCAAAGTACCATGGATCATTAACAATGAGATTTGTTGGTACAAACAACATGGAGTTGCGAAACTTGCTGTATGATATTGCATCTTGCTTGTCTGAATTAAAAATTTCAGCATTGTTGTAACATTCGTTTCAGTTGCTGAAAGGCTTGCACTCTGTAGTGAATCCTTTAGCTTATTCTTATGAATTGTTCCACAGTTGTAGAGCCTGACAGAATTGAAACTAGAGAGCATCTTGGGTTCCTTTTCCTTAATCAGCGAATAGAACTCATTCCAACTAAATGCGGGAAGCTATCTCCTTTTCATTGTCTCTTCAATATCAGACAATGTTGTGTGACCATCCCCATCTCTAGCCAGATTTTGAAAAAGCCATCTTGCTGGAGTTGAAATTACTGCCCTCTTCAGATCCAATTGCTATAGATTTTTATAAGAACAATTAAAGCAAACCCAGCTTTGTTGTTGCAATATGAAGCAAAGAAAGATCGATAATTAAGTATAAGGAAATAAGAAGTATCCCATCACACAATACCATCCTCAGAATTGGGAAGAAAAACATTTAGAAAATAATATGTTTTCACATACTATTTCCTTAAACATAGGCCAATGGGTATACATCAAAGAAGTAGGACTGGTGAAGAAAAATCCTAGAAAGGTAAAAACTTATCTATCTAATTTCCATACTGCACAATAGCTAAAATAACTGACCTTCTATTTCAGTATAATGGAAAAAATGCTCTATCTGGAAATCCTTGCTGCATTTGCCCATCTCGAGGAATCCTAGTCATAATCCCCGTTAAGGATGCAGATGCAACTAATAATTTAATCTGCTCGATTGCTGTAGATATTCTTTCAAATTTACTCCTCACAGTGTCTGACAGAAAAGTATTAGGCCGTTATTGAAGCCTTGCATGTTGCGAAGATTGGTATTTTTTGGCTTCCATGGTCTTCTTTCAGCAAAAATAAGGAGAAACAAATATGGCTGGTTATTTTTCATCTATCACTATTTTGCTTTGTTTCTCCGCATCCATTTAAAAAAAGAGTCCTTAGAATGCACCTAGAAAAACTGAGTCAATGTAGATGGAGAATATGACTTACTAGATTCCTTGTTTTAGAAAATAATATGTTTTCACACACTATTTCCTTAAACATAGGCCAATGAGTATACATCAAAGAAGTAGGACTGGTGAAGAAAAATCCTAGAAAGGTAAAAACTTATCTATCTAATTTCCATACTACACAATAGCTAAAATAATTGACCTTCTATTTCAGTATAATGGAAAAACTGCTCTATCTGGAAATCCTTGCTGCATTTTCCCATCTCGAGGAATCCTAGTCATAAGCCCTGTTAAGGATGCAGATGTGACTGATAATTTAATCTGATGGATGGTTGTAGATATTCTTTCAAATTTACTCCTCACAGCGTCTGACAGAAAAGTATTAGGCTATTGTTGAAGCCTTGCAAGTTGCGAAGATTGGTATTTTTTGGCTTCCATGGTCTTCTTTCAGCAAAAATAAGGAGAAACAAATATGGCTAGTTATTTCTCATCTATCACTATTTTGCTCTGTTTCTCCACATCCATTTAAAAAAAGAGTCCTTAGAATGCACCTAGAAAAACTGAGTCAATGTAGATGGAGAATGTGAGTTGGCAGATTCCTCGTTTCTGTTTCTGTATCTAACCCTTGAAATGCATCATTGCAATGACTATGAAGTCCATTTAACTCCATAATTAATCTTGAATTATGATAAATAATAGGAGGCAAAAGAGAGAAATGGCCACACAAAATTTGGATCAGTAATTACATTGATAACCAATTTACAGGAAAAAACAATGTCACATCTGCAGAGTCATTACCTCTATATTGTAGCTTCATTCAAACTTTAACTTAAAGCTCAGCTCCAAGTCTTAGAAACTTTAGTCGGCCAATATGGTTATGAAATATGTCACCGGAAGTGACTATGAACTTCATTTAACTCCATAATCAATCTTGAATTAGGATAAATAATAGGAGACATCAGGGAGAAATGGCCACACAAAATTTGGATTAGTAATTACATTCATGACCAGTTTACAAGAAGAAACAATGTCATGTATGCAGAGTCATTACCTCTATATTGCAGCTTGATTGGAACTTTAGCTTAAAGCTCAACTCCAAGTCTTAGAAACTTTACTCGACCAATAGGTTTATGAAATATCTCACCCAACTACTTCTCCATGGGCTTATAGAGTAAATGTCAAATTGTCTTTGCTCCCTGGCAAGGTGAAGATACAGTTTTTGTCTGCTAGATGCAATGATGGTATACAAAATACCTTACTATCTTAAGTACTTTCTAG
This sequence comes from Larix kaempferi, assembly GCA_027924585.1. Taxonomy (NCBI): domain Eukaryota; kingdom Viridiplantae; phylum Streptophyta; class Pinopsida; order Pinales; family Pinaceae; genus Larix; species Larix kaempferi. Next base: position 1,458,145 of record BSBM01000579.1, on the reverse strand, counting down.
TTGTGAGAAAATATGATTGTGGGTCCCATCTGTTCAACTCTAACATTGGTAAAGACCCTTCTCAATCATTTGGATTTACAAGCAACTTCTGTTGCAGCTTCATATTATGCCTCTGTGCAAGAGAATTCATCTGCAATAGTATTACTTACTGCAGAAAGGTATCACTGGTGACCAAAGCCACAAAAAAAGAAACAAATAGGCTATCAAGCCAAAGTCAAAATAACTAGTCAATTTGAAATTTGAATATCGACTAAAGTAGAATCTGTAAATAGCATTCCTCCCTTGATTCTTCGTAATCCTCTTAGTACTCTTCCTATGTAGTTGTTTTGAATTGGACATGCCTCTGAAACATGTCTCAGTAGCAATGACGATATCTAGGCATGTGGTTCGTAGTAAATAAGAGTATCTGTTATTTTCCTTGATGTAGTTTCCCCTATATATGTTAAAACTTAGATTGCTTCTTGCTCAATCAATGTTCTTTCTAGCAATAGTGCATATTATAATCTTTTGTCTCTTTCGTAGATGGATGCTAAAAGATTTTATTTATATGCAACTGCTTCTGCTTATCAACTTTAAATACTATCCCCCCAGAATAAAAAACATAATTATGGATTTAGGTTTTTCATTCAACTTATGTCATAGATGCTTCATTGAACATGCCATTGTTATTGACATTTGTAGTCATGTGTACAACATATGCAATTCCTTTTTCTTATCAACTTTACATACTATCCTCCTAGAATAAAAAAACATGACTATGGATTTAGGTTTTTCATTAAGCTTATGTCATAAATGAATGATTGAACATGCCATTGTTATTGAGACTTATAATGATGTGTACAACATCTTTTTTTTCCCTTTCTTAAGCAAGATAGAGACTGGATAATGGAAAAAAAACTTTCCTTAAAACCAAAGATATTCTAGTTTTTTATTCAATAATGAAAGACTTGTAGTTGCATTTAAAATTGCATTGTATTGAAGTTCAACTGTCATTGGCAGCATTAATTCATCCTCCTCTTTTTAAAACCAATATTATCCACATAGTATGCAATCTGAGTTTACAAAGAAAACTGTATTATACATCTCATTTTGTTTCATCTAGGATTTCAACTTAAGAAATTTTTTGCACTAATAGCATATATTTTAGCATATATATGTAGTAAGGAATTATCATATATTTAGCATATATTTTAGCATATATGCAATAAACAAGTTATGTCTCTTTGTCCTCCCCTAACTTCTACCTCTGTTATCTTAACTACAAGGTGTAGGTACTAGTGCTTCTGCATGTCATTCCATTCCCTCCTTGTCTGCCAAAATGGCTTTGTGCAAATAACTCTTCCCCATGTCCACATCCCATTGCCATATCTTTAGCAATTCATAGAGTATTTGTAATAAGTCCTATATAAGAACAACTTGCTAATTAGGAATAATACGTGAGCTTATTGTTGTAGTAGTTGTAATTAGTCTTGTTATTGCAATTACTATGGTTGTTGTCATATAGATTGCATGCACAATATTAGGGAAATACATACCAGCTTACCTATAGAGTCCAAGTGAACGATATCCAAAAGCTCATATATATTAGATACTACATATGGTATGTAAGGATAAGTTTTATTGCAATTTTAGTATTTGTATTCCCATAATATATAGCATATAACTTGCAATTGCCGACCTAGTAGTAGTGGTGAATTAATGCAGATTAAACGTCTAGAAAGTTTCGATGTCAATTTCCTCTCTCATCAATTGAATTTCAATGGCTTAAGAAGAGAGTAACAACAAGAAACTCGAAATCAGCTCTATGTAAAAATATGATTTAAATTGTGCCTTTAATAATAAAACATTTCTCTAACTTTTATTTTCTTAAAGTTTACAAAACAGGATTTAATTAAATGTTAGGTGTTATGTTCTTTTGGCATTTAATGAATTAATTGTTTGAAGATCCTCACATCTAGTATCATAGAACTTTCTTGTGCTAGATTGGGTCGAAGTTCTTCCATTTTTTTCTTGCATCTGTATTGTTCGTTTCAATTGTAGGTTCGGACACTGGAATAATTTATGCCCGCTTAACTGTGGGAAGTACTTGGGCATAGCCTTAAAACTCATTGTGAGGAGTACCACAAGAACCCCGAAGTATCCAGCCCATTGAGGGGACCTACCAGCGAAAAGGGCAACGACCCCTGCCTGATTGAGTAGTTCCTACCCGTGAGGTAAACCAAGAGCTACCGTTCTTGGCAAAGCGGTTATCAATTTTACCTGAGCCGTGGAGTGAGGGGTACTTCCCCAATATGCAAGCCGTTAGATAGCATTGGTGGCCGAGTGAATCCCTTGAACCATTAGGAAGCCAAGCATACTTGGAGTCCATCTCTTTTCCCAACAAAAAAATGGCAGATTACATCTATCCAGTTCCAGATCCATATGCAAATCCAGAGCCAGACCCATTGCAAATTCATATTCAGATATTAATCCATTGCAAATCTAGAAGCATTGTCAATCCATTGTAGATCCATTTTGTTGTCGATTACTCCTGCAATGGCATAGATCCATTGCAAGCGTGCTAAGCAAATTTGATATTACATATTCATGTTCAAAGTGATGGCAAGGTTTTGTGCTGTTGGTTTGTCAATGCATTACATTTCTTGAAGAATAGCCATACATGTTGAACAATAGCCATATATGGAATTATAATTAGTGTGTCAATACAGTACATGTCTCAATATAGAGTTACATTGTCACTGCTCATACTTGATATGCTATAAATTTGAATTATGGCTAGCCATATTCGATGTTATTGCATTGATCAAGCTTTCCAATATTCAAGTACAAGAATAGATACTTGTACCATAATTATAGAGCTCGAAGCCTTCTTCAAATTCTTTTATATTTTCATGTATATATTTTTGTTTCATCACTTGATCATTGTTGTAAAACAAATTGCTATTGTCAATTGCACACATTTTAAAAAACCTGGTTTTGCAACCCTTGCCTTCATTGTAATAGACGGCAATGTCAGTTGCAACTTTCTAGTGCGATTGAATCCATCATTGCTAGTGCCTTTTTGAAATTTTCAAACCTATGTCAACATATTTTTTATGCAATAACTAAATGCATTCATGGAGTTCTAAACATTAACAATTCTATGCATTAGCCCATGTCTTCTCTTAAATTGTTATTCTTATCAAATGTGATATTTTTTATTTTCGATTTGAAAGACTTTATTTGATTACTTTTTCCCTTCTATTGCATGTTTTTGCTTGCAGTTCAACCAACTCAATCTACTTGATTAGTCAATATGTTAAGATCCATGCACTTGCAACCTGGTGTTCCAGAAGTCTTGTCAACAAAAGACGGAGTTGATGATGAAATTGATATTGCATTGTCAAAAAATCATTTGCTACGGTTGAAAGCTTTCCATTTCCATACTGGAGATTGCTTGTTTGATTCATTTGTCGTTCTTTTGCATTTTTGATACACATCAATACAGATAAGAGAAGCAATTATTAATCATTTCTCTCATCAACTGGCTCAAGGAGATCCTTCGGCAATATCTTCATCAAACTTGGAACTTTCACCTAATTATTTGTTTCAGCTACATGGTTTAAAAGACAAAAATCTTTATCTAGAACGAATGTCTTAGTCAACTTACCATTCAGATAATAACAATGGTTATGGCTTATGGGGTGATATATTCTGTATAAAATGGTTTGCGAATTGGTTAAATGCACCCACGGGGGGTTCACTCAGTGAACTTGTTACATAGCACGATCATTCGCAGGATATTAAAGAATATCCCTAATTTCACTAAATATTGGAAAATGCCTCCTAAAATTGTATTGTTGAACTCCCCTCCCAATATAGCTTTCCAATTAAGAAAACCCTTATTTTCACCAAATATTGTAGGTATCCATTTTTATCAACCCATTTTTAATACCCCCTTTATATCATATTATCAAGGTGTAACAAACATGATCCCTAATGCATCTTAGTATAAGCAAACAAGATGCTAATGAAAATAGTAATATAATGCTAACAATGATCCCACTGAGATCACAGGGGCTACTAATCAATTTGTAGCATTGGATAGTGGAAGACCCAATGAAATAGCAATGGGGAAGGTAAAATGAGCAAGAGGAAACCCGTCAAGAGATCAATGCAACAAAAAATGTAAAAGACAGATAGTCCAATAGTCAGTGCAATGTTTAGAAAAGATGAGAATTACAGATGTTTCAAACCACAACCTACCTATCTACCAATTTTATATCATGTAAATACAAATATAGCCATAGAGAGATCATGTTTTCTATAAGATTAATAAATTAAACTCCATAAAAATACAAAATTTAAACCCTTTCGAGGATGGAATTCCCTACCTTCCTATCAAAACAAACATCATTGATGTTTGAACCCAAATGAACATTGAAAACTCTCTCTTACTTTCCAATAACACCATATGATCATGTGCATATCTTTGATTTGGGTCATTCACAAGATTCAATGAATTGCCTCTACTTCCTCTACATTTATTTTTGCAATCAAGGGAATTAACAACATTTAGTTACCATTTCTTGGGTTAATATATCTAATTCTTTTTATATTTACGGGAGAGGAAAAAATATCCATTGTTAAGTTTCAATCATGTAATAGATATAAAGATACACAAATGGTGAAACTTATATGATACCATTTCATGGTAATGATAACACATAAGGTATGTAAACAAGGATTTAGATTTTCACCCATGTTCATGTTAGTTCCACTACAATATTAAGAAGGATTCCTTGCATATAAGAATTGAAATTTCAATTATGAATGTGTCAAATATAACTCAATATAGCAACTATACTTAACTAGCAATGTGAAAATGTTAAAGATGTCCTAAGTTTGGCCACTAATATACCTTGCGTCAAGTGTGGATCAGTGGTTCGGTCTGCACGATATAGTGTCGTCTCCCTACAATGAGTTGAGTGACTCATAGGGGAGAGCAGGGAAAACGTACCTCAACTCTCACCTCCTTGGTCACGAGGCACTTCTGATCCGGGTTTTCTTTGAACACTTGCTTATAGCAGGATTTTGATAGCACCCTATAAGTCAACAATGCTATGTTTTAAAATATTGCTAATGAAACTAGATTGGTGGGAATTAATGGATGCCTATCCCAATCAATCCTACCTAACTAAAATATTGTTTTGTCCCGTCCTATGGAGGATTTTAGTTGGTTTGAAATTTACAAAGTTGATTTTAAGGGTCTTGAATTCACTTAGGGAGTGTAAGCGAGGTATTTCACAATTCCCATCCTTTCTGATTCACCAAGCTCGCAAGAAGTGCGAGGTGAAGAGCATACTTGGAGTGAAAAAGTCTTTAGGTCCCTTAGTGTGTGTCAGTGATGCAAATACATGTAAGGAAAGCAAATTGATTGTTGCAAACGAATTAAAAGAGTATAAATTAAATGCAAAATGGAGATCAACTTTTAACTCTAAAATATGCTAAGGGTGCTTTGCAAAAAAAGTGCCCATGAAGTAAAAGCGTGCAATGGAGGTATTTCACACTTCTCACCCATTTCTAATTCACCAAGCCCTACCAATTGCTCACTGCTTTGCGCAAATATCTCCCCTTAGCTAATAGCTTCTTCTTGTTCCTCCTATAACATATGTTCCCTAACTATTATATTTATAAGGTGTGGAATAGTCTCACAAAGAAGGCATACATAGCTTTGGGTGAAAAATAAACATATTATAGACAAATTAGTTCTAGAGAACTATCACATTGCATATTGACATAGAAGGCGATTAAGGGTGTGGGATCCAGGGTGTCTTAACATCTACTTCACCTCCACAAAATATTTTTTTACAAGGATAAGTTGGGGGCTTTCAAGATAAGTTGTAAAATTTGACAATTAAAGAGAAAATGAGCAAACACGACATAGACAGAGTGAAACAACATGACAAATGAAACAATAAATCAAAGAGGCCTTTGCTAAAACTCATGTAAATTTTAGATAAGGAGAGGTTTTATTCATAACATACTTTCTATATGTCACTCAAGTCTATATTGCACATCAATCCATGTAAAAATAAGAAGAGATCGATGGGATAAAATTGGGGTTTTACATTTTCATTACAATAGTTGGCTTGGACAAAGCTTGTGCTCATGGTTTCCATCTAAAATATTTAGGGTTTCTAAAATATGTTTCATGATTTAGGGACCAAAAACCAAACAAAACGACAAGGTAGAGTCCAAGTGAAACAAAAGATGGAGAGGTCAACCATTCTATCTTCTTGTTTTATTAATCCTCCAAATATTATCAAAGGATTAAAAATATTTTGGCCACATTTTTCCATTTTTTAAAGAATACTAAAAATAAAAAATAAAATAAAACTAGAGCACTACAAAATGAAAAGAAAAATAAATTCACAAGCATTAATGAAAACAAAAATAAAATGCATTAATGAAAAGAAAAATAAATTCACAAGCATTGAGGAATTTAAGTGGTTTTAGGTTTTTATGGTTTAACTTTTTATGGCTTCTTAACGAGGGTTTTATGGTTTTATTTTTTGTCTACTAAGTTCAAATTTGTGGATTTTGGTATAAATTAAAATGAAAAAATGGACATTCCCAAAATAACAAAAAACTTAACAAGTGGTTGGTGAAATAGCCCGAGAATAAGGTGAAGTTGTCCAATGGGTGCATAAGGGCATCTTCCTTGCTTGAGGCTATTCTCTTACAATATTGACATTTCTAACCTTTTAATTTGTCACAACTATGACAATCTAGGAATGATTTTCTTAAAGTTTTTCAAACACATAAATATAATTTTAAAGAAAACCAAGTGATTCCTTACATTTTTTGAAGTCCGCCTACTAAAGTGGATGTTAATAACCATCATTATCTTCATCAAAGAATGTTTAAATAAACTTAATCTTCTAAAAGAGGAGGCTTGAAAGTACATAAAATATATAAAGATGCAATGCATTTTCTAAGAGAATTATTGCAAAAAGAAAATACAATTAGAAACTAAGTAGATGTATCACAATGATGATAAATTAAATTAAAAAGAATTAAAATGTTTAAAAATACATAATAATTACCATAATAATAATAAACTAAACTAAGTATCATATATATATATATATATAGGATAAACCCATCTAAACTATATCATATTTTAAAAAGATGTGTTTAGATTTGGATTTCTCTTCCTCTCTAATAGATAATTAAGATAAATTCCTCTCTAGTGGGGTTTCCTAATTCCACTTAGATTCTTTTAGACAAACAACATACCATTCTTTGATTGATTATGTACTGTATCCTATGATCTTCCAACACAATACATAGCTTGCTTATTTTCCAAAATTACCTTTTTCACAAGCTAAACACAAATGGTATTTATGTGATATTCCTACATACGAGGAGGAAATTCCTCAATAGTTTCCATGAGATGGATTTTATCCTACCTTGATGTTTTATAATTGTATATTCTAACTAGTGATCCTTTACTATAGTCTAATTGATTTTTTGTTTCATGCATTGATTTTTCAAAAAAATATTATCTTTTGCAACAAAATCACCATTATAAAAATCATCTCAAAATTAGTTAGAAATCCTTCATGAATACCAAAAAGATATGATCGACCATCACTACTTTTCATTGATATAATATTTCGTATACTAGATCCTTAAATGGGAATATTTTATTTCCTAATGATTTCATCCTCCATTGAGACATGAAAAAGTGGGGGCTATACATGGGAGACAGAAATGAAGATCACCAAACGGGTCACAATCTGTTATACAAGCTTATAACGTTTCTTTATCACTTCCAACCCACGACCTTAGACTATAATTACTTTCTTCATGCTAGCAGAATGTGTGATCTTTTTTTTTACTTCAACAGTCACATTGCACTTGAGGTCTACGGCTATTCTTATGACCTCATCGGTTGTTCCTCTGCCCTCATTGGCTAGAAGAACGTATTTACCAAAACAACTGACAATAAGGCATGAGCACTTAACATTCCTTTTAAATGATTTTATATCCAATTATCAAAACTTTATTTAAACAAGTTTTTGCCAACTTTAACGAATAACATTCCTTTCTCTAGCACTCAATGGTGATAAATCTGCTATTTCAGCGATGGAAGGATGTAGCAGCTCCTCCAACTCTGCTTTATGCGTCAGCTCCATGGAATCAAAGTAATATCCCTCAATTTCTATTACTTTGAAGAATTTAAAATACAATTCCGATGACGGTGTATGGAATTGCGAAAATGTGTAGTATGACTTTCTAGATATGGAGGAAGGTTGAATTTACGTGATTATAAAAAACTGTAGGATTCACGTTGACAATAGGCATGCAACCACTCATTTGGAAGCTCTTGTGCTAAACTTTGGAAGTTATGTAGTTTATGGCCCCACCTAGCTGGTTAGTGGGTTTCAAATGCTAAAAGCAGGACAGAGAACAGAATGAAAAGAAATGTTGTGAATGAGTGTTAGCAATTAAGGTGAGATGAATTCATAGAAAAGTTTATTAAGTATTAAACTTAATAAACTTTTTAAATGATATATTATTTGTTAATTTTTAATTTAATATTTGAGATTATTTTTAATAATAAATAAAAAATATTTTTAATTTTATTTTGATTGTGTATTGTTGTTTCCTCTTTTCCAAGTTTCTCTTCTAACGTTGTAGCTCCCTATTAACTTTATTAAAAGTTGTTTTCTTCATTCTCTTTGCTAAGTTCCTTGGACTATGTTGGTTTTGATTAAATGTCTTTGCTAAGTTCCTCGGACTATGTTGGTTTTGACTGAACGTATTATCTCAGGTCATTGAAATGGAAACATGTTTGAACATGCTTTGTATCTTGATGTAAAACATTGCATATACAACCGAGTTTTAAATTTTCAAAGTGAAATTTAGCAAGATTTCTCCATTTCAAAAATTTATAGAAATTTAAATTTTATAGATCTTCCCCTTGTTATGAATGATTAAGAGACAGATAGTAATCTAGTAATCCCTTGAGCGACTAGCTAAAAATATGGTTATGATTTTTTGTTCCTGGTAGTTGTTTGATTGGATTTCCCTATTGGGCAACACCAGTTCATATCTAATTCATTGAGCAGATATGATCCAGCAATACAAATAATATATATGAGGAATCTTCAGATTTCTGATAGTTTTTCATTTCCAAGGTACATGGTTGTATTTTTGTTTTCAGATCTGGGATTTAGTGGGGTTTGCAGAGGGTTTAATGTTCCATTTGAAAGAGAGAGCGATGTGGTAAAGGTTGAGATAGTACAGGAAGGGTGCACTAGACAGTATCAGCAGATCCCTGCATTGAGGTCGAACTGCCTGGGAATGACAGTCAACACTTGGCACAGCCATAGCCAATATATGAGTATGGCGCACTTGAGGAGATGAACTGGGTGTATCTCAATCTTGTTGGGTTACATAAAGAGGAGAACATCACCGTTTCAGCTGAGGAGGACGCACCCACAGAAGAGGAACTTGTTCCTTTCAACTTGTCTTTGCTGCTACTGCATTTGAGGAAGTCGAGCTTCATTTTCTGAGTATTAATACTTCGTCTCTGAGATAAATAATTAATTTGCAGCTGCCCCCACATCAAAGGAAGTTGTTGTAGCCAGAGAAGGGTGTGTTGGAGTGGGCAGAAATTACCATTGGAAGTTTGGGAGAACACGCAACCCTTGCAGAGGTTCTTACAGTAAAAAAGGGAACACGCCATCACTGTAGACAGTTGAAGTTCTTGCACAAAATACAAAGGAGTCATAAATCTAGAGTTTGCATCCATTGTGGGATGTTTTGAGAAAGAATGGAAGTTGGCCAAACATGGGGAGATGAGAGATACTCTGCTGCGTTTTTTTCCACATTCACCTACAGCCAAGTATTCTTGTGATTGTTGAAAAGATTGGGTAACTACTTGTGAAGGAAAAGCAACTTGGCAACTGTTCAATATCTCTGTCCCTTGCAACCTGGCAGTATTAGCAATTAACGGATTAGCAATTAACGGGGTACCATTCAAGCGTTTTCTCTCATTTCCCAACCAGTACATAATATATAAATGTAAACTGTGCAATTTTACATACTAACATAACAAAATAAAGCAGAAAGTGAACGATTTCCCAGGCCATTTTCCACCAGGGTCAATAATTTGCCTTTTCAATAGAAAAATTAATTAATAATGGAATGTCGAGGGTGATTATTCCTTCCATTCCATCTAGCCTTACCTCGTTTTTCTATAGCTCCTTCTTAGCATAGCCAAGATGATGGTTTCAGGGCCAGTATTGATATAAATCAATTTTATTTACAGTTTAGTTCTCTGCAAACGATATTTTAAATCGCTGAACCCACTTAACTTCGAAAGTTATGTTTCATTGATTTAATAATGAAATCTCAAAACGTTTATAACTGGGCAAGGTGGAAAGAAGGCCAGCCTTAGCTAGATACCAAATCCCACCACCCAAATAGAAAAATATTGTTTCTGAAGAATAAATCACATATAGGCTTATAGGATCTCTGCGTAGTTCATTCAAGACCCAAAAGGCCCATGATCATCCTAGTTCAAAGCTGCCTTTCCCTTCCTGAACAAGGAGAAGCCCTATTTCGCTAAGTCTAGCAATTTAGCATGCAGTTTAATAAAAGAGATTTGATTTACAAAGAAACTCAACATGCAAACTAATTTATGGAGACTCGCAGCTACATAGGATAAAGATACCTGGTAAACTTGCAGTTTGCCGATTTTTCATTTGATTTACAAAGAAACTCAACCAACAAACTAATTTATAGAGATTCACAGCTACATAAGATATAAATACCTGGTAAACTTGCAATCTGTAGATTCTTCAAAGTTTAAACCAGTCTCATTGTTCCAGCACTCTCCCCAGCTCTGTTTTTAGCTTGACAGGGATGTCAGCCACAGGCCCAAAGTAGACTCGGTGAAAGGGGAAAGCAGGTCTGCAGCCGTTGTTTGATAATTTTAAATGCAACAGATCGACGGTAGGTGGCAGGCGGCAAGCTTCCGTCCTCTTCACGATTGAGTAAATGTTACATTTATCGTGAGTTGACTTGCCACCCACCATATTATGAATCGATTGAGAAACCATTAGCAATGGACAGCAAAATCGTTTTTGCTGAAATCCTCCTATTTAATATATTAATTAATTTTATTAAATAAGAATCATTATATTAGACAAATATTTCATTTTTATAATGAAATAAAGTGGTATCGAATTTCAAAGGTATTTACTATTGATCAATCATTAAGGAGATAGTAAATTTTTATAAGATTTACCATTAAGATCATTAAGGAGATAGTAAATTTTTATAAGATTTACCATTAAGATGATAGTGAATGATTCAAGCTAGATTGTGTATGCATAAAAATGTAAAACTTCTTTTGCATCGAATATGTAGTAAGCTTGTGGAGAATTTAAGTTGTGCTTGTATTGAGGTTCAAATTTACTTTGATGTTTGTTTTTCCATTGTAGTTGGAAATTGAGCTACTATTAAATTTAATGCCTTGACATTGTTTGATTCAACCCTTGTTAAGTTTGCACCTACACATAAATATAGAAACTTCTTTTCAATTCGATATGTGATAAACCACCTTACTTAAGTGAGGTGTTAACCTAAATGGACAATGTATGGCAAAGGGGTATCAACTTCTTCTATGTATGCTTAACCTTTATCTCTATGATATGGTCCTAATCTATCAATGCACTAAATTTTGGATTGATGTCAATCTATGGCTCTAGTTATAGTGTAGACTCGTCCAATAATGTTGTGTTATAAAGTCACAGTAGTTCCACATTGAAAATAGGATGAAGTTCCAAGTATGATAATCGATCCAACTAAAATTCATACTTACCAACTGACTTGGTCATGTCATGTGGACCATATCATAGTGTAAACAATTTTTTGTTTGACCTTTGAATCACTCCTTATGATTGTGTAACTAGCTTTGGTCATTCCCTTTTTAACAATGGAGTGTGTGGTGTTGATTTTGACATTACTTATATGTGTGTGTCTTTGTGTCATATGCAAGTTACCATGAATTCATCATTGAACATTATGAACTTACTTAATAAACTTGATTACTTTGTTAGCTCCCTTAATTGTTAAATTCAAATTGCTTATAGTAGTTGGCACAGGGCAAGTCACATCAATCACGGTGTGGGTTGGAAGTCAATGCAAACTGTTAATTGGTTAATATGCCTCGTAGAGTTGTGTTAAGATCTATTATATTTTTGCTAAGTATGATTACGTTAGTCTTATTATCCATGTTGAAGGAGAGATATTAATTCAAAAATCAAAATATTAAGGAGATTCCTCTGTGCATGGTGGGGCTAGTTTGTTTTGTGTGCATCTCATTCTCTAGACGTGGATCAAACATGGTTAAAGCAAATAACATTAGTAAAAGAGAAATGGAATGAATAAAACCATTTAGAAGGAGAAAGGTTAGTATAGTGTAACGTGTCTCAAAAAATAAAAATTTGAGACCTACAAATCTCAACCATCAATGCAGATTCACATTATTTTTTTGGCCAACCATTTTTTTTTTCAAGGGAGATGCCACAAGTTTCACAGATTCCTGATACCTCGGATTTTTTTCAAGGGAGATTCCACTTTAATATATAAATCCAAATATAAGTAACTAAAAACACAAAACAAGGAGCTCTAATTATGTATTTATTTAGGTGTTTTTATACAAATAGTGTAATTAGTTTTGATGGTTGCATACCTCTTACAGGGTGTTTATAGTTATATTGTGTTGATAACCTAGTAGATTAGTTCAATCAAATTGAATTGACCAATTTCAAGCTGCATATTATTGAGAGGTCACGGGTTCAAGTCTTGTAGAGTCCCTTTGGGTTAGGAGAACATATTGTACTCCAACGACATTTATTCATGATTTCATTCATGAAATGTGAAGAACCACCTAAAGGGTTTCCTAAAGGATAGTTTCAATCATCGCCTCCAAGGCTTGCACCCGGTAACCAAGACTTCTCGGGAGTTCACCCATCCCAAGTTTCCACTGATTAAGGGACTTTCAGAGTCCAACATATGATATATCATTTTTGGGATTATATGTGTAGTGTAAGTCATTAATCTAAAACGCTTGTCCTAAGAGTATAGTTGCAACTTACCAACTTTTCATGGGTTTGAATAGTCCACTTAGCCTCATTGCATCAGGTGATGCTCGCAAGGGTGATGAAGTGGCAATGAGACTAGATAAATTAATCACATCGCATCAACCATCACCTCCAAGGCTTTCACCTAGTAACCAGGAGGTCATCCATCCCAAGATTCCTCCAAGTCAAGCATGATTAACTATGTAGTTTTCCCCACAATCAATCCCACTTAGCTTTCTACCCCATTTGCAAAACATTAGCAAGTATTGTTCCTTGTCAACTATTCAATTAGATATCCCTTTTCTATTTTATTTAAGTACTCAACATATTAAGGCTTACATGTACTGTTGCTTGGTTGAGATGGTGGGTTTAAGACCCCACATTGGATAGGATTTGAAGTTTAACACCTTTTAGGTTATCATATCATAGAAACAACCTTTGTGGCATTAACTACAACCTACTATTTTATGTGGTAACATTACCCAAATGGTTCTCCTCTACCAGAATTCACAATATAACATAACCCTAATCAATCTTCAAAGCATAAGACAAAATTCAATTACGAAACAAGAAAACCAAAAACCCATGAGATCAAAACAAAACCCACTTCCCAAAAGGGTATTCACATGTAAATATTATCAATGCATGCAATAGACATCACATTAAAATACAACACAAGTTATTTTGAACACTGAAGACTAAAGAACATTGAACTAACGAACAAATGATAATCAATCTTGGAATTGTCAAGAAGAGTATATCATTATAGCCTATCAAGACCAGAAAATCCTTATTATAGCATGGAATCATACCTTATATGACATTGTCCATTGCTTTGTTGCATGCTGCACTATCTTATCCTATACAGGAAGGCCCTTACGCCATCTAATATAGTCAATCACTTTCCTATCAATGTTTGCTGGAACACTTGAACCATCTCCAAACTCCTCCAATTCCTCCTTTGTTTTGGGAACAAAAAATGGATCTTGAGGAAGTTCTTCCCAATCACCAAGGATAAGTTAAGGGCTTGCAGCTCTCGATGTCCATCTCCCAAGCTCATCTACAAATCCAAAACTTTCAGCAACCAACACATAAGCATGCACAATGAACAATGTTGAACCTTCCCGCATCTCTTATTTCAAGATTCGTGCATGTCTTCGTGCAAGCACAACATACATTGAACCTAAATATTCAGTTGGAGCACTGACCTCACAAAAATACATTGCTTGTACAAGGCTAAGCCTCCCCTCCATCGCTTCTATATGAAATGTAATAAAATATACCCTAAATATTTGTATTGCCATATAACATAATTAATCCCCCTTGGCCCCTTAATACAGGGCAATATATTTTCTCATTTATGTATCATATTCTATTCCCCAATATGAATTGGACGTGATAGGATATTGCCTACCAAGTGACCCCCCCGTGAATGCATCCATCGCCATTTGGTCTTTGTCAACGAAAAGAAGATATCTCTACTTCAATTCTACTCTTCCTGGCTACTGCTACAACATTTTGTTCCATGATCATATACCTTCTGTTGGTCACTTTGAACCATTGTTAACTTACAAATCACATGTTGTTGACAATATTGCAGTTTAGGAATTATCAATTGACATATTCAACAGATCTTGTCCAGACACTTGCTCAGAGATTCAATGTTTTAGACAAATACTTATACAACAAGGTTTTGACATCTTCTCAACCAAAAACTTTGAACTTGTACAACAAGGTTTTAGACACTTTGAACCTTTCTTCTTTCTTAAACTATGAAATCGCTATAACAATTCTTCTAATTCACACCAAAAAAAAATAAAAATAAAACATACTTTATTTCTGTTTCCACATCTGTTTCATCTTTCCAGTTGTCACCGACTATTTTCAAACTAATCTATTCATTTTATTTTATCATAAACAAGATACAATCCATATAGACTGTTTTACTAAAATGGTTATTTATCCAATTCATGAAATAAACTATGTTGTAGCTACAAATAAGCCTATTTCAACATTGCCCACAACATCTGCATACGTCCATGTCTTTTGCAACACCCTCTTCCCATTTATACTATTACAACATTTTCAAAAGGGAAGATGTCCTTTCTCTTTTTCCACTTTTTCTTTTCAATATTTTTAGCAACAGTTCAATTTTTTTTTTTTGCTTTCTTCTTTCCAACTTGTCTTTGCTCCTGCAACATTTCTATATACTTGTACTTATGTCATATTCTGTATATTTCCTATCTTCAAAATTGCAACAAATATATGGGTCGCTTAAAAAAAAGATGCTTTTGCACCACCATTCCAATGTACATGTGCAGAATGCAAGCTTCCGATGATCCAAAGCACTACATTCTGTTCTTTTTGTAATCAAGAAACAGCTGCAGCCTATGAACATATCTTGCAATGCAAACTGCAAACAGATCAGGGAATCCTTGAATGCAGTCTTCGAGGTGCACAGCTAAAAGAATATTGTCCAGCTGTTGCAGCTATCTCATATGAGCAATATTGTAAGGCTGTTACAGCAACTATTCGTCATTTGCGCAAATTCAACCAACAAGGCCTGTTCACTCTTGCAATGAACAACAGAATAATCAACTGCAAAAAAACTCTAGACACAAGGTATGCACAAGCAACTTTTATTTTAAAAAAAAACTCAACTTTTTCAACTATCTCCACTTTGTATTTCATATCTTGTCTCTGCGCAAATGTTGTTTAAAAAAAAACTATGTCCACTTTCAAATGACTTAAACAAAACTCTAAATTTTTTCAAAAAAACATTGCAATTTGATCTTGAAACTTGGAACATGAAGGAAATAATCTATATACTAGATTTCATAACTGATTCATAACCACAGTTTTTTGAATGCTTTAAATAATAAAGCAATAAGCTTTCTTAATCATTGTTGATAGTTTACCAGTCCTTGCAATCTGTAGCTTTCCATTGTTTCAAATGTTAACATTTTTTGATATCAATGATCAATAGCTATAGTATTTGCATTCTCTAATGATAGACTAAAGTTATTATGTATTCAGTTTATCAGCATACAGTTTCTTCTATCATGCTATAGAATACAACTTATCTAGTAATGCGCTTTTTGCTTTTGGTACTTTGTTTTTTAAAGAAACCATTGAAGACTCAATGCTATCTATAGGATCTATTATATTGACTTTTTGATTTAGCCATGGGGTCGCTTAATATCTTTTCTTCTAATGGTGTTGTTATGTTACCAATAAAAAATACATCAACAAGCATACATTTTAGTTGCTTGTCTAGAAATAGACATTGCTAAGACATTCATATCTCGCTTCTGTAATGTTGGATGGCATAAACTCTTCAAAAATTCGCTTTTATACACAAAGATTTTGTTGCTTATCAACCCATACACTTCAATGTTCATACATTTATTGGAACATAGGATTGATTAAAGCTAGCATTCTCAAAGAAAATTTTGCCCTTATCTTGTACAGAAACATCTCCCATAGATTAAGGCACACTTCATTAGTGATCGACATTGACAAATTCATGCTGACTAGTTTACAGCAAGAAACAATGTCACATCTACACATCAGCATAGTCATTACCTCTATATTACAGCTTCATTCAAACTTTAACTTAAAGTTGTGCTCTAAGTCGTAGAAACTTTACTTGGCCAATAGGTTTATGAAATATCTCAGCCAACTACCTCTCCATGGGCTTATAGACTAGATGCAAACCTGTGTTTGCTCCCTGGCAGGATGAAGATGCAATTTTTATCTGCTTGATGCAGTCACGGTAATACAAGATCCCTTACTATATTTAGGACTTTCTAGTTGTGACAAAATATGCTTCTAGGTCCCATTTTTTCAACTCCAACATTGGTAAAGACCCTTCTCAATCATTTGAATTTACAAGCATCTTCTGTTATAGCTTCATATTCTGTCCCCGTGGAAGAAAATACATCTGCAAAAGTACTACTTGTTGCAGAAATGTATGGCTGCTAAACAAAAGCTACAACAATAGAAACAAATAGCCTGTCAAACCAAAGTCAAAATAAGTAGTAAATTTGAAATTTGAATATCGAATTAAGTAGAATCTATAAATAGCATTCCTCTCTGGATACTTCATAATCCAATTACTATTCTTCCTGTCTGGTTGTTTTGAATTAGACATGTCTCTGAAACATGTCACAGTAACAATGCAGATATCTGAGCATGTGGTTGTTGCTAAAATAAGAGTATCTATTATTTTCCTGAATGAAGTAGTTTCCCCTATATATCTTAAAACTTAGATTACTTCTTGCTCAATCAATGTTCTCTCCAGCAACAGTGCATATCATTATCTTTTGTCTCTTTCATAGTTGGATGCTAAAAGATTTTATTTATTTGCAACTCCTTTTGCTTATGAACTTTAAATACTACCCTCCCAGAATAATAAACATCACTATGGATTTAGGTTTTTCATTCAACTTATGTCATAAATGGATGATTGAACATGCCATTGTTATTCACACTTGTAGTGATGTGTACAACATATTTTTTTTTCCTTCTTAACCAAGATAGAGACTATGGATAATGGAAAAAAACTTTCCTTAAAAGCAAAGATATTCTAGTTTTTTATTCCATAATCAAAAACTTCTAGTACCCTTATGAATAGTTTTCCTTTAATTGGTGGAATATTGACAGCGTTCTGCTTTCCATTAATGTCATAGAATGGTGGCATTGGATACCCACATCACTCTCGCATCAAGAAAGAAACAGATTTCTACAGAAAACCCACCTAAAGAGAGGCTATGTTTGCTACATGAATAGCTTAGCTTAGACTATTGAAGCCTAACTATCATTGGTAGCATTAATTCATCCTCCTTTTCTTTGAACCAAGATTATCTACATACTGTGCAGTCTAGGTTTACAGACAAAACTCTATTACACACCTCATTTTGTTCCATCCAGGATTTCAGCTTCAGAAAGTTTTTGTCCTCTATCTCGTGGCATTTTTAGCACCATGTTTCCATGAAAATTCCAATCACACCAGCATGAGAATAATTGAAATTTGATAGTTTTTAAAAACAAATAAAACCCTTGCATATGTTCAAAGCAATTAGTCATTAAGAATGTATTTTCCTGTTCTACTATAATTTATTGATAGTTTCATAATTTTACCATAAGGCATATTTGCTTTTACACATTTCTCGTTCTACTATAATTTATTAACAGTTTCATAATTTTACCATAAGCCATATTTGCTTTTACACATTTCCAGTTTCAGTTTCAATTCTGCAAAATTTACATTTCCACTTAACATTTTATTTTTCAAACTATAGAGTAACAATCGCCTTTGCAAATTGCTTTTGTGCATTTCAACAATAACCAGTTTTCAATACGTTTTTAGACCTTATGTCTTCTGCAACAATGCAGACTTCACACCCTGCTCTTTGTCTTCTACCCACAGTATACCAATCTGGACCATGTGCTTTTGTATTTACTTTTACTATCTCATTATTGGTAAGTACTCCATATCATCAAATCTGTTCTTTACAAATTTGCAAATACTTTTATTCTTCTCATTTTGCTCATTGCTTTGACTATAGTCTATACAAAATGTGCAGCAATAGGTGGCTGCAAAAAACTCCTACAATGGAAATCAGTTTAACGTCAAGTGTTCTTTTTGTTACCTATATCATTCTTCCTGCTCTAAGTATGACCAATTACAGTTTGTCCATATATGTATAAAGAAAAACAAGCAACTGAAAAATGCATTTTTGTAGACATAAAATAGAAGATATCTTATGATAATGTCTATAAAGCCATAGTTACTTCAAAACTGTGCTAAATTGTTGTGCTCTTGGAACAATAATTTTTCTATTTTTTGTTAGTTTCTTAACATAGCAAATAGATGTAAATAGCTTTACACTCTATGTGATGTTCGAATATGTGCTCCTTGCATCTTTTGTATGCCTTTCTTGGCAATTTTGAAACTTTCTAGCTGATGTCTCCGAAATATATATATGTATATCTAATGACATTTACAAAGCAAATAGAACTTTGCCTTCATATTAATGTTCTTGTACAATGCTTATAATGAAATATGTTTCTTCTTTGTTATTTAATAATAATATACTTCATTTCTAGTTAAAGTCATTTCTTTTTGTGCCATCGTATAGCTGAAATTTCAAGATCTTCAGCAAGATTGTCATTCTTGTTGACGTCCCATAAAAGGAAAAACAATAGACATAGAAATTTGTTGTATGTTTATCTTGGTGGACTCACTGTTCTCTTTAAAGGATTCTCTGATTACAATTTCATTGTGTTCTCATGAAGTTAACATCTTCAAAAAAACATTTGCACACTACTGTTCGCTTCCTTTAACATTTCCTCATGTGTTTTTGTGTTTAAATAATACTCCATACTTCTAAAATGTTGATATTGTAATTTGTATAATGATCACATTTTTTTTCTTTGTACAAATAATTTATGCAATTAGAACCTTTCTAACAGTCAGAAAACCTGGCCTCATTACAGGATGCATCTCCAATCATTTCAGATGCAAATGCTACTGTCTATAAAGTTAAAACTAGCTTACTCTTAAAATGCATCTTAAATATTGATTACAAAACAAAATATGTACAAGTAAATGCTCTTGCACTCCTTATTAAATGGTTGTGCAAAAAGCAACTGAAGCAATGCTTGAGTAAGTTGAGATATATTGCTTTTTTAATATGAAATTGTCCTGCTAGTTGCACACAATTTTCAGGGAAATTAGCTTCAACAAAAACATGCCTATTTTGTCTTTATTTTTTTTCCTTCCCTGCCTTTGCCCAATTCAATTCCTCCATGATTTCATCAATATACGTAGGATCTTTCTTTCGCATTATTTTACCTATTAAATACCCTCTTTTTTAGTCACTTCTGTCTTTTGTTCATGACATCTCAATGATATCTGTCAAACCATAAGTGATAGCATTTCTGCTACCAACCAATTGCAATTGCACACATAGTTACAATATGCTACAACCACCTAAACACAACCATCGCTCTTAGCCATTTTCAAAGTCGGGGACATTGCCACCTTATGGCTCTTGTTTATATATATAAAGAAAAGAAAGAAAAACACTCAATAAAGAAAACAATAAACAAAGAAGGAATAGAAAATGCACTGAGATAAAATAAACATAACAATAAAATCAGAATGTAAAACTTGAAAAATCAAAACGTACAAAGTAAAATCTAAATGATATGTGGATGTGAAAATAAAATCTAAATGATATGTGTATGTGAAAGATAGTGAAGTTAGGGTTAACCAAAATTAAATATAAAAATTTGTGAGCCAAAATGATTTTATTATTAATGAACATTATCTCAACATATAACTCTATTTTAGGTTTAATTGTAAATATATTTCTAATAAAAAACAGATTAAAGGATTTATAATCTACCTTGAAATAACCAAAACCAAACTCTACTTTCCACTCTTTTTGCAAGTTTTTAAGAGAACAACTATTATCAACCTTGAAATAACCAAAACCAAATTCTACATTCCATTCTTTTTGTAAGCTTATAAGAGAGCTACTTCTTTCAACAATCTCGTTAAATCTTCTCATGAGAAAAACATATCGTTAAATTTTCTCATGAGAAAAATAAGAATCAAATGAAAATGTTAGATCTATTGGTGAAGAGCAAGGAGTTTTTCACCAGTGGGAAAGGTTCAATTCCAATAAGGGGTGACCAAAGTTTTAGCTCACCCATCCATGTGTCAGATTTCCAAGAGAGTGCACCTACTTTCCTAAATTTACTCAAGTTTGTCCCCCTTGATTTTCAATCTAGTTTCTATTTTTGTGGGTGCAAGTGGTGTTAACTAAATGTCAAAGCTTGTATTCCATTTGCTCCTAAAAAAATATTTTCTATTATTTTAATTACCAAAAATGAATTTCATTGCAAATGGCCTAAATGCAATTTATAAGTTTTTATGCATAATGTTCATCAATTATTTCCATCTAGGATCTAGGTACCACACCGTTGGGTCCATCCGTCCTTTATGTTCTTTCGTCGATAAGGGGGGACCATAGTTCAATAACAAAACAATAGAATTTTTCATAAAACAAAACAAAGCTTATTCCACTCGACATATTTATTCCTTGAGAGACCAAGTTGTTGATGGTTTGAGATACTGTTACACCGAGAATAATGCATTCTATTGGTCTTTCTCTGGTGAATAAGTTTCGCCCAACGTAACCTATCTTTTGAAATGATAGTCAGAGTATCCCAAGCTTCTTTTGTCATTTATGTTCTCACTGTAATTTCTTTTATCTTCAGTGGCATTTGAAATCTTTGGACTAGCTGAATCTAGCAACCGAACTGTTCTTTTCTTATTCATATTCTCAGCTTTATTTTTTACGGGCCCTGAAGCCATCTCAAGATCAACGTATGGCAATCGACCAGTGTAAAGAACAATTGCATCATCGTTCTCCCAAGCATTGGCGTTATGAAATATGTAACAGTTTGGAAGCTCAAACCAACAAAGTTGAACATCATTGTTTGCATATCGGGGTGGTATTGTTGTGCATTGTTTCAAATATGCGAGAGGCATCTTTGATCTCTCTATAGCTGTAGTGCTGCTCTCAGTTCACATGTACATTAAATTTCTTTTCAGATGGTCAAAATTACTCGGCTTGCGGCAGAGCAATGATTATTAACCTAATTTTCTTATAGCATTAAAAGAAATTATATGTTTCCTTTTGTATACATAATAACTAGCAAGAATCTCCAGGTATTTGGATTGCTCGAGAATCACAACTTGTCGTGTACATGTCATGGTAAGAGCAGAAGATACCGTTGATTTGAATGTTAAATTTCTAGACTTTGACTGCTCCCGACTTGTGCTCTAGAATAAAGATACCAGATCTAGTCCTGCAAGCTCCAAATTCCAATAATTCAATTTCAAGCCCAAGTTCGATCATTATTCGGAACAAATATTCATGAAAAGCTTTATCAGGCCATCGATTGCTAAGGAGATCCAAGCTCTGTATGAAGCCTTTTTATGACCCGGTTCACCTTTTTAAAGATCAAAGAACATTCATCACAACCTCATAACATTGTTCTCGCATGACAAGTGCAGCCTGTCAACGATTCAGACCAGTTTGCTCATTAATTGCATCCTCTACAAGATCTAGAGTCGGGGCTTGGATTCAATGGTTTGAAGAGTTGGCATGACAATATATTCAGAAGGTTGGGTCGAAGCCCTACCTTTTGAATTGAGGTGTAATGAATGTGTAGGAAAAGGGAATGTTTGAATAGTGAGAAAATAACTCAAAGCCTTCAGTTTTTTTATCCTTTTTTTTAGGTATAAGACAATATGTAAACAAGAAAAATAACCCAACAATGAAGAGCTTGGGATAGGGGCGAATGCAAGATAACCAAGAATAGATTAGCTCAAACTGCTTAGAGGATTTGATGAAAAGTTGTAATGTATAAGTGAAGAGTAAGGGGAAACAAGGAAGGTAAAAAAGAAAAGTGGCCAGCCTATAATACTTAGTCGAATCTACATCCACATGTGTTTATATCTTAGAATTTGGGGTGGACTACTATCTATGTTTTTCGTAGATTAAAGGAGGATGGGACAAGTGTACTATCCAGATTGATTGTATGGGTGTCGTTCAAAATTCAAAATAAACAATTATATAAACAAAGAAATATAAAAAATAATTGGTAGTTGATGCATGGATAACTCGTAGCTCATGCATGGATAACGTGTAGTGACAAACAACTCATTTAACTAAATATGGTAGCAAGTAGTTGAGGCATAGACAACATGTGATTACAACTAAGCATGGAGAACAAGTAACATATAACTTGTTCATGGCACTTAACTTGTGACCTATTGGTGTTCACCGGCCACAAGTGGTTGTGCTAGTATGCTTCGTGCCAATTCCAACTAATATCATTTACAAAAATTTCTTCAACTAAATACCATTAATTTCACACGTATGTAACCTATATACCATTATATGCAATCCGAAACACAAGCATTTTGAAGATGCATGATTAACTTACTCATTTCATTAAAAATCTCATAGACTTTCCAAGGGTGGAATCCCCATACAATCTTAAGCTAGCTAGAGACATAGGCTAGTTTTTTGATTCAACAATTGGAGGTGATGACTTAGTAGGCATTGCTCATTATGGTGGATATATATAGCTAGAGACATAGGCTAGTTTTTTTATTCAACAATTGGAGGTGATGACTTAGTAGGCATTGCACATTATGGTGGATATATATATATATGAGAGCTTGAAAACTCTTTGCCAGCTAAGTAATGTTGGTGACAAAAATTATCATCAACAGACCCTTTTACAAGGCTTCCTTCTCTCGGAAATCTTGAATGAAAGGATTAAAAGAATTTTCAAACATCATTCCTCTACTTCTTCCACAAGCTAGGATCTTACTAAGAAACAACTTATGGAGTCCATTAACACATGGAAATGGGCTCTAGAGGATATGGGTTGTAATCAACAAGAGAATCGAGTCTGCATGACAGTGGGGCTAAATTTGAAAAATCTTAATGCTAGCAGGTACTCCAGTACCCATCAAATCAATTATCCTCTCTCCTGGTCTTCTCCTCTTATGGACTACATCAAACTTAATTTTGATGGAGCTTCTAGAGCAAACCCAAGTCTTGAAAGCATCGGGAGAGTATTCAAATATCATCGCAATTGAATTCTTCGCCTCTACATGGTATTCCTAGGTACAAATTTGAATATCTCAGCTGAGGTCAAAGTGTTGGAAAGAGGCCCCTAAATCACCAAAAATGATGGATTCCAGAAGTTAATGGTTGAAGCGGACTCATTAATCCTTATCCAAGCTCTCAAAATATTTTTGAATAGAATCAAGCTAATGAAACTATCCCAACACTGGAAAATGATGTTGACTTGGGAAGGTATAGAGCACTCTTCCCTCTTTTTTCCAATGTTAATTTCTTCACATGTGAGGAGATCAGCTAATGGGTTGGCGGATTGTTTATCAAACAAAGGTATCTAAAGATTTCCATATGATCTGAACTCAGATGGGGACTCAATAGCCAATTCTCACCTAATTCTACTCTAAAACATCAATGCTATTTGATTCACAACAAAGATATTCACCCCTCAGATGGGGATATTTAATCCAATGTGGTTGATTGTTTGTCTCCATTATTCCCTAATCAACATGACGATGAAAAACTCGCTCAAGGTTTACATAGTTTTGGTAGTCAACAATCATATAAAATAGTGGTAGGCTGCTCGGTCCATGTCATTCGAGGGAAAGAGAAGGAGGGGCATCGTGATTTGAGGGCAAGAGATGAATGCTCCTCTTTTTATAACTCTTTTTGTATTTTAATATAAGATTCATCTATTTTTTTCCCTGTATGAGGCCATTTTAGAGATCATTTGGAGCGTGATCAAGCAAACACAAATTCCATCGCTACCCTCCATGCAGCGACTCCTCATTCCTCCCTCCATGCACATTTATGAAATCCTCTTTCCGATGCACACGACCTTATTGCAACTGGTCCTTTATGCTCTGAGTCGAGTTGTTCTCTGTACGTGGTTAATTATGCTCCTCCTAAGTGAATTAATGGCCCCTCGAAAAGTCGGTCCTCTGCCTTTTAACATGATTCGTTTCCATTCTCAGGCGTCACAATTTGGGAAGCCAAGCAGAGTTTCATTTTTTATTTTTACTGGTCTCATTCATTGCGTCTGGATCAATCTCTTTCTCGTTGGGTTCTAGTTCCTTCCTAAGGTCCTTTCCTTTCGAGGTATTTGGGTTATCTCTTGATCTCATTCGGCTGCTAGTGGAGGTCATGGGCTCTCCTTCCAGTGTCTAAATTTGCATTTGGTTAAGGTTGGAACCATATATCGAAGGCTTCATGCTACCCCCCACCATGGCAACAGAGGAAGGGGAATTTTAGGTAGATGAGGCCATGGAAGTTTGGCGGAAAATGGCTATGACAGCTCTATCCTGGACCACCTAAGAACCATTGTGGAGGATTGGGAAGAAGAAATGGTTTTGCAACATTTTTTCAGTCAGAGGGCACGCATTAGACGTGGGCATTATTGGTTAGTAAAAAATGCATTGGCTCAGCTCTTCATGTAGTCTCAATATTTCTCTCAGGGGAACAATCCACCCCCCTCTCCTTCCCTTGCTCCAGCTCTCCATTCCTTCGCCTCTCCGGTTACCTCTCAGGTTTCCAAGATGACGGTGCAACATGGATTATAGTTGGACAAGGATATTTAATAGATCGGGGACAAAACGAACATTGCTTCCACCAGTGGACACAAGCGAAAGCACGTGGAACGTAAAATCCTAGTGAACCTCTCATCCTTCCTGAAGATGGCGACTTTACTAGCTAAGGTGACTACTGATGGTTCCTCTAGTTCTGAGGGATACAAGTGCCCAATCATTGAAGAAAAGTCGGACAATGCAGATACCATTTGCAAATCCAAGTAACTTTGTTGTTTTCCCTTTCTCTTCTTGGTTGGATGTTAGTTGCATGTTGATATATATATATATAAATTAAAAAATTAAATATACATTTCAATTTTGATTAATTGAAAAATAATCTTCAATTTTCACATATATATAGATAGGTGTTTATATCGTAGAATTTGGGGTGGACTGCCGTCTATGCTTTTCCTAGATTGAAGGAGGATGAGACAAGTGTATTGTCCAAATTGATTTTATGGTCGTCGTTCGAAATTCCAAATAAACAATATAAAAAAAAGAAATATAAAAAATAACTGGTAGTTGATGCATGGATAACTCATAGCTCATGCATGGATAACATATTATAGACAACACATTTAGCTAAAGAAGGTAATAGGTAGCAGGTAGATGAGGCATGGAGAAGAATAGGTGATTACAACTAAGCATGGAAAACAAGTAAGAGATAACTTCTTCATGGCACTTAACTTGTAACCTATCGGTGTTCACCGGCCACAAGTTAAGTGGTTGTACTAGTTATATGATGATGATGATGATGATGATTAACGTCCACTGAGACCAACTTTGGTCTATCGAACATTAAGTAGGGTTTTACTTTGTTTGCTTTAAAATTGTTCTTGTGTTCAAAAAACTCAGCGAGAAGCTTTTCGAGCTCATTATAGTTTTGGCAAGTTAGGAGGTTAGAAAGGTTTTCATTGTAGCAAATACTATGAAACTCAGATCTAATGTGGGTGTAAGCACGTCACTCTAAGAAAAAGTGATTTTCATCCTCAATGCTCATAGAATCAAAAATATGGCAAACCCTTTCCGCCCACGAATTTTTAGGAATAAACCAATGCCCTATTTCGCTATGGAGCTCATGAGAGTTCGTTATAATCTTGGCTATATTGATTTTATTCCTTGAACTAGTTACTATTGAGAGATGCTTATGATCTTCCAAATTATGGTTAATGACCTCCTTATAGTATCTTAAATTTCTCTTAACTGCTAAATTTTCCTTGCAGCACAGTTTCTCTTTAAACTTAGAAGTAATAATATTTTTGACATTATCGATTTTTTGCAAAGTGTCATTTACATCAATACCCCAATGGTTCAACCAAACCATGGTATCTTTATACCAACCCCGCTTGAGGTATAGTTAGTTTGGCTTGAGTTTAAAGCAATTTTAGGAAGTTTTTTGTTTCCCATGTTATTTATCTTGTACTTGTACATCAGGTACCTTGTCATAACCATGCTCTCGATGGGGGAAAGACCCACTTCTATGAGGAGAATATGATAAGGTGTATTGCTTTTAATTTTGGGGTTATAAGTTATAAACCGCTTATGGATTTGCTCAATCTTCCTCCAATATTCTCTAGAAATGTTGCATCCCCATACTTCACAACCATACAAGATAACGGGGATGACAAGAGTTTCAAAGAAGAACTTTTTTTATCCCACATGACCAAGTTGGCTGATTTACAATTATTTTCAATACCAAAATAATCCTTCCACCCTCCGTTAATCCTTTTCTCAATGCTATAGTTCCAATTGAGCTTGTGATGAATATCAATTTTGAGGTATTTGCAAGAAGTCACTTCCTCCAGTTTTGTATTATCATAAATAAAATTGGCGTAGGTATTTTTCCTAGATTTTATAATCATAACTTGTCTTATTGTTGTTAACAGTCATACCCATGTAGAGCAGAAATATTTAAGAATTTTGAATTGCTTATTGAGATCAGAGGGACACCTTTCCATAAGAAAAATATCATCAGCATAAAGCAAGAGGATGATAAATATCCCAGCCAAGATCGTGTCGACGCAACCTGCTTCTTCTAAACACCATTCTAGTTTATTTGAAAATTAATCTTATATATATATATATAATTCATTGGATGTAGTTTGGGTGGTTGGGAGGAATGATTGTTACCCTTCCCACCCAAGTTCAATTATTGCAAGTGACATGATGGTCTTGTTAAAAAATATATAATTTTTGCAAATTAGTACCCACGAAGTTTTGAACCAGTGACCTTACACACCCATCATCGTCTATTCTACACCCTATATATAAAAACTTTTTTATATGGGAGACAAGAGGCTTCATAAGATTGCGTTATACTCTAGTTAAAACAATAAATCATAAGATTGATATGTCTGAGCTAAATCATCAACCAAATTGTAATGGAATGTGGTGCAATAAATAATTAACAGATAAGAGAAAATTAAGATATTAATAACTTTTTTTCTTTCTTTTCAAGTAACACAAAGAAGAAATCAACATTGTTAAAATAAAAACAAACTCTCACAACACAGTAAAACAATCCCTAAAATATATTTATAATAAAATATTTTGTCATGTTTATAATATAATATTGACTTTTCTAATTTTTTAACTCATCATAATTATAATGATTATAATATTGGTTTTTCTAATTTTAAACTTATAATTATAATAATGTTGACTTTTCTAAATTTTTAACTCATCATAATTATAATAACTAGCATACCCCCAAAGGGGAAAAGAAACGTTGATAAGAACTTCAATATGTTGTAAAATGAGAAAAATTTGTGTGTACGTAGACAATATAATTTTATGTGTTTGAAATAAAGTCTAGTTAATTTATGGTAGGGATAGTAGTTGATGAAATTGAAAGGAAAACTCTATTGCAAGTACTAATAAGCAATAAATAGAAACCCATGTAATCGATGTCAAGTAAAATGATTTGTACATTAATTTGCCATACAAAAAGGTATACATATGTGAGTAAAACAATAAAGGGCTAGGTAGTGATCAAGTTTGACTCTAAATATATTGGAAATCAACATCAGTAGTTTCATTTGGTAGAGGGAGTGCAAGGATTGAGGATTGCAATTTTAAGTGTGAAAGGGATAGACAATGAAGATATGCCTCTTGCTTTTTTCGAAGTGAGACACATGAAGTGTCTTTCATCTTTGCATGGTTTTTGAAGGAGAACAATGGTGTAATTTAGATTCCTTCTAACATTGTAGTACGTGGAATTGATGTGAGGGTTAATAATTGACCTTCATTGTTACCATTGTCAATGTCAATCCTTGGGATTTATGGATAGTCAATGCCCAGGCCATATTCAAGATAGTCAATGCCCAAGCCATATTGAGGGGGATTTGTTTCTTGTTACTTCGATTTATGTGTGGAATGGTATGTGATTTGGTATAATTGTGGTTGTTTCCCAGGAGCATGACCTACAACAATTAATCTCGGAAATAAATTAATGACATAGACATGAACATAATAGCAAAGTTTAAACTTTTGTTACAAAGGAATTAAATCAAGCCTCATCTTCTTTGAGGTATTCTCCAAGTGACAAAATGGCGTGCGGAATGGAAAAAATTATTTTAAAAAGAAATCCTGGGTAAATGACAATAGTAATTGTATGGATATTCTGCAAGAAAATTTGAGTGCAGCAAACGTCGACATGCTTTAGTATAAATGGATATTTTGTTGTAAGCATATGTTGATCAATTAGTCTTTGTAAAGGCAAACTCCTTCTGTATTACATATTATTGGCGTAGTAACCACACATGTATATGTTTGAAACTTTAAGAGACGAAGGTCCTACTCCTAGCTATGAGTGCTTTACTCATTTCATGGCCTTTCAACCAAACATGTGTTGTAGATGATCATATTTACACCTAATATATTTATGTCCTTGGTATGTTGTACAACTGTACAACCATCTATTGGTTTATTGGATTCTCTATACCCTTTTAATGTGTCATAAAATATTTATTTACGTATGTAGTCGTACATGCTTTCATGTGATATTCATGAGATGAACTTTCGGATAATAATTGGTATTCAGATTGCTGTGGAGACTGCCTTTTGCTTTCTTGCTAATGATAGTCAATGACAACTCAACGCCTACACCCAATATTATTTTGTAACTATAAAATAAAATAAATGTTCTTGAAAGTTGTAATATTTAATTTCTCTTTCACAACTTCATTATATTATCAATTAATTTATTTAAACATATCATCTTTCTTAGAAAAAAATTATTAACTTTACTTACACATTGATTCTCCCCTTCATGTACTTAATCTCACGTTTACATCCATTCTCTCTTCTTTTACTCGACTTATAACAACCACAACCAAATAAAAAATCTTAAAAATAGGTTGCATTGATAATAAATGTCAATTTATTTAATAAAAAAATGTACATAATAAACAATTTAGTAGACATTACAACAATTTTCCCTTCGAGGATGGGCACATTGAAACATCAAGCAACGTGGAATGTTAAAGTTTTCTACGGATGCAGAATTTTGATTTGATTCTATATGAAGTGTAACATTGGTTTGTTTATCAAAATGAGGACAGCCACAAAAAATAATAATGAAATAAAATTATATTGCATTGAAGATTGGTTTTACTTTGTTTTTCTCTTACGATTTTTCCAAAACATATAGAATATTGCATTGAAAATTGGTTTTACTTTGTTTTTCTCTTATGATTTTTCCAAAACATATGTAATATTAACGTTTGACCAATGGGTAGCATTTAATCACCGTGTAATTTAACACATATAAAGATCACAATGCCAACGATTTTTTAATACACGGGGTTAACACCATAACAAAATTGGTTGCATCTATTAAAGATTATATTCGGTGTCTTAGAAAATATGGGCGTTAACCAAGTGTCCTACATGCATCGACATAAATCCACCACTTCATGCATTCAATGTGTATTTGTTGATTGTCAACGTAGCAATAGTCCACTGTCACTGACGCAAGATCAAGGTAGCGGATAATGACGTTGATAAGGGAGGACAAAAAGGCTGATTCAATGGGTTCAAAAACCATACCTGATTGGAGAGAAATAAGAATAAATTGGATTTGTTGATATTCGAAATAATTACAACATTTGTGAAGTATAGATTTATACATGGTGACGGACTCAAAGATGTCGTTATTACAGGTGGAGTATAAAGATAAATTAATCCTCATTGTACGTCCGCTCACAATTGAGACGAGCACATGGTGTTCTTCGCAGGTGGAAGATGGTTGGCTCGTGCAGTCTGGTGGCTACAACGGTGGAGATCGGGTCATGAGAATATTAAACCTGTGTGACAGATGCGATTAGATTTAGAACCCAGGTGTCTTGTCCAAGAGGCGTTGGTATGCAATGGATTAGATTATGCCGAACAGATGAATAATCGTCATCGGTGGATGGTAGAATTCCAACTACGATTTTATGCCCAAGGTATCTGGCTATCATGATTCAGGCATCTTTCACATTTCCCTTCCTACAGGAGACAACAGACACATCAGAGAACAATCTTTATCCTTTCATCCACCATGTGCCTGATGGGAACTTATTCATCTTCACCAACATGATAATGGTTCTCTTCGACTACGTCAACGACTGAATCAGATGACAAGTGGCATACGTTGATACCCTGTGGACAGACGATAGGTGGCGGCTCCTCATAGGCTGTCGATAGATGACGAAGGCCTGAGAGGAACCGCACCCTTAAATAACACCTTCGACGTAAAAATAAATAAATAAATTATAAACTGTAAAAATGAAATGTTGAGATCACTATATGTTGCAAAAATGAGAGAAAGTTGAGTGTATGTATATTATGCTTTAAGTTGACAAGAATTAATGATATAATCTATTGACTTTCATTTGGTTGTTTGGTGGTTGGTTGGTTGATGTATTCACACAAGTGTCAATCTACAAATGGTGCAACTCTTCCATGCCCAATTGTTAGTGTACAAACGATGTTACTCCATTCCACATCATAAAACGGATAAAAACTGATTAGTTCACTTGGAAGGATTAAAAAGTTATGAGTTTCAAAAGAAAGTGTTGGTTGTGGAGACTGACTTCCAGTCTCATACATGATGATTCAGCTGTGTTTGAACCCCAGGTTTGGTTATGATCTCGGCACGATCCCCAGGGGGTCCGAGGGCCAGTGGGCCCCCGAGAAAATTTTTGGCGCTGTTTTCGCCAACAGTTTTCGGGCCCATGGTTTTGGGTAACTCGTGGTATTTTCGCATTGTATTTCCCTTATAAAAGAAAGGCATTGTAAGAAGGCTAGGGTTGATGTATTAGGTATTATGCATTGCAAAGATCTCTGAGATAGTGAAGAGAGACTATGAGAGAGTGTGAAGAGGAAGTGCAGCAGCTGTGCTACAAATTGTATCCCTTCACTTTGTTGGACGGTATAATAATAAGGACTGAAAAAATTTCAATGTGGACGTGGCCCATCTTGGGTGAACCACGATATATTGGTGTCTCTCTTATAATGTGTTTGTGTGACTATATTTGCATTTATGTTTATTGTTATTGCTTTGTGATCCTGTTTTTTCTAACATAAAGGATATAAAATTGTAGGGCCATCCCAATTGGCAATAATCTTGTGAAATATGTTGGTGAAATTGAAGAATATTTGAAAAGGAAATCCTATTGTTTGAAATTGTGTGTATAGTTATAAAAGAGTTCATTTTCCTTCTTCTTTTTAATATTTTCTTATGTTTTTTTTCACAATAACAAGTATACTTTATATTAGAAAATGTTGTAGTTGAATTAAACAATTTTGTAACACAAAAATATTATAGGTGGTCATAGTCGAATATCCAAAATGTAGAACTACATATCCATGTTCCCACAAGGTATGTCTTCCTTGTTCAAACCTTTATATGCTTGGAAATTGTACCATGTTAGTACATAATGCTTAAGAAAATAAAAACATGACAAAACATAGTAAACTTGAAAAGAAAATTACTAATTTTCATGTCCATGGAATGCTTATGATTGTGAGTCCTCATGTTGTTCAATTTGGCACCATCTGAGTGCTTCTCTTCCTCAATTGTAGCAGCAGGGATGGCCTAACATGTGCCATCCACAAATTCCAATTTTTGATAACATAG
Source organism: Larix kaempferi (assembly GCA_027924585.1). NCBI lineage: Eukaryota > Viridiplantae > Streptophyta > Pinopsida > Pinales > Pinaceae > Larix > Larix kaempferi. The sequence goes on along the minus strand of BSBM01000579.1, from coordinate 1,425,639 downwards.
AGTGTCCTTGTGTTGCTTCGAGGCTAAAGAGAGGTCACAGAAGGAGGGTTCCTTCCATGGTCTTGAGTCAATAAGAAGAGGTGATGAAACAAATTCCGATAGCTACAAAGTTCTCAACTATTAATTGGACTCCATGTGCTTCCATTGATAATATCCCATGAATGCTTCAACTTGTTTCTCTTGTTCCTGAATCGCCAAATTCATCATTTGTTGTGTCAAAAGCACAAGTATCCCTAACACAATTTTTCTTATGGATGTGCCTACCTAGCTCATTGTCACGTCCCCTCCCATCGATCCAATGCAAGGAAGAGAACATGACTAACATTCTGGGCTTATTTGGAAAACTCAGCCCCATTCATGAATAACAAATTCATAATAAATAAAATTCATGTGTGCAGATTCATACTCAAATAAACACAGCGGAATGAAAACATTATCCACACACAATTGCATCATGCATTCAACATATCAATAATAGTCATCAAATTAAAACATTGCAGAACATAGAATGGACATAATTTAAACCACAGAGAATACTTATCTTTAAGATGAAGCTATCCAAACAACTAGCTATGTGAGAGCAACGTTCCACACAACCATAGGTATCTGTCCAACCTATATTCTTTTAGCTAAGACACCACCCCCGAGTTGGGTTGTGTATCCACTAAGGAGGAACTAAACAAACTCACTCACAACCATGGTTTCACACAAACAATCATGCTAAGCCAGCACATAGTTTGGTTTATCAAGCATGCAAGCGACAAAGGAGGAGGATGCTAAGCTAGTGAGCTCAATCAAAGAGCTACATGCATATCAAATAAATCCAAACAACCTTGGCACCCACAATACCTACCACACCCAACACAAGGAAGGTCCCCTTCTCTGCTAGACAGTGCCTCAGGCACCCCTTCCCTCCCGTACTCTTCAGGGTGGGCATAGAAAGGTCCAAGTTGCTAAATCCTTGAGATTCTAGCCTTCAATGGGTTTTCCAAGCAATTTTCAACCTCTGTTATATCTTCTTCTCTGTCATTCACGCTCGGATTTTCTCAATTCTATGGCCAAATGACTCTGTCCCGTAATTGGATTTTCGGGCTATCAAATCAGGGTTTTCCTATGGATTTCTGGGCATCTATCACTCTCAAATTCACCCCAAGTTTCAATTCTATGGATCTCCCACTTGATGTTACTGTCCACACAAATTTCGGTGTTTTTGGCACTTCAAAATGTGGCTTAATTCAAAGTTGTGATTTCTGTTTTTTTTCTCACTGTTGGGCTTGTGTAATGGATGAAAATTGATGCTCTCATCATCAACAATGGAATATGAATGAGTAAAAACTAATTCCCATAAGGTAGAGTGACTTGTGGGTCAAGTAAACAGAGCTCATACCCTACCATACAAATTTTCAGGCTTCCCATGCTCCATTGAAGCCATGGACTGATTTCTTCAACCACTTCCTTACAATATAATTAAATGTCAGTAAGGAAAGTCAAATGGGTTCTCAAGATGACATTTGGCAGCATATGGTTCAACCTCGCAACCCCCTCACCACTCCCTAGTGGATACACATGGCTCCCTCTTATTAGTTGCTTCCACAACCAGTTTTTGGTATTTTTATTGCAATATTAATATTTACATCATTTTACAATGTTCTATGTCTTAAAAGCACATGAATAACGTAATATCAAATACTTGCATTTTTAAATAAAATTCGAGCATCCACTAGTGGGGCTTTGGCATTGAGCTCCATGCTAGGGAAACATACATCGCATGTATACAATATTTGCATTAAAATCCAATATATCCTAAGGGTCAAAATGGGAGTATTACATTCCCCTCCCCCTTAGAACAACACCGTCCTTGGTGTTCCCAAAACTGAACAAAAATGGGAATGCCTCTCTCATGGCATCCTCCAGCTCCCATGTAACCTCATTGGGACTAAGGTGCTTCCATTGCATCTTTACCTGTCTTATGGATTGATTTTGGAGCAATGTGACCTTCTTGTCGAGGATGATGCGCATATGATTGACTTGGAACTCTCCCTCGAGTTCCACCTGTATCACATTCCAATCAATTATGTGATTAGGATCATATACATACTTCTTAAGCAAAGAAACATGGAAAACATTATGAGCTCTCATGTTAGCAAGTAATGCAATCCTATATGCAACTGGTCCTATCCTATCAAGGACTTCAAATGGCCCACAATACCTTGGTGCCAGCTTGGCACAACTCCCCAACTTTAGGGAACTTTTCCTTGGTTTCACTCTCAAATAAACATGATCCCCAATCTTAAATTCCTCATGCACTCTTTTCAAATATGCATAACTCTTTTGTGTAGGACCCCGTCCTAGATTTTCTAATTTACTTCAATAAAATCTGTGTTTTTCTATACAGACAGATATTTCCTTTCTGTTCAAAATTTATGTTTTGAATTTTCTAACTTACGTCTATTTATATGCATGTAAATTATATCAAGTTTACATTTAAATTCTAACGTTTACTTCTCATGTGCAGGTGAAATAACATATAGCATATAACTGGAAATAATAATTTGATAGAGTAGAAAATGATAAATATACTTGCTGGAAAATACCTTTTACTCGCTTAGTAGATCCTTTCCTTTTTTTTTTGTTGCTCCTCCGTTATGCTGCAGCCCTGCAACCAAAAGCCTTTTTCCCAAACCCTTGAAGCTCAACCGACCAAACAAGTGTTGCCACCCTGCCAACTGGCGAGGTCTCGCCGACCACCCAGCTCCAAAGGTACCCCTTTGGACCCCCGAGCCCAAACCGAGTACAAGCCAAAGCTGTTCTATCCCTTTAGAAAACAATCACCAATAAAACCCCTTCTTTGCAGCTCTGCTCTCCCAATTTCTGCTCTCCAAAACTTCTCCCAAAAAAAAATCCTAAGGTAAAAGCTCCCTTCTCCTTCCTCCCTTCTCCCTTTTATCCTCTTCACTTGCCGACTCTCCCCCTCATTACTACCCCTATCCCTAACTTAAATTTCATCCAACCCATTCATCTACCATGTAAGTCCTTGAGCCCTCAACTTGGACTTGGACTCTTTTAAATATCTAAATTAATATTAAAAAAAAAGTGTTGGTTGGGGTCACTTCTCAACCGTAACCTTGAATTCAATTAATGTAATCATTTTATTTAATATAATAATTTTAAACATATCCTTACTCATATTTCAACATTTGACCATTTAATTAATAAATAATAAATGTTATATATATATTGTATAGTTTAAACTTGCATGCTTCACCAATTTAATTTAATTAACAGTAATTGTCAATTGATTAATTACAATTACCTAATCATTTAATTAATGGTTTCTAATATTTATAATATGTAAATTCCCTTTAATTATAAATTCACTAATTCAATTTATCAATTATGAACAATAATCCTATCAATGTAAATCATAACATTATCAATGTGTAATTATATTAATTAAATAAAATTCACTAAGATTTAATCGACTCATATATCTGTTTCCATTTTAATTACACCTTAGTTTGTAATTAGCTAATTAACAATCATTACTAAAGATAAGCATAGTCTTGTTAAAATTAATTAACATCATTAACACATAATTAATTTAAGGGATCAAGTTATTATCAACTTATTTAACCTTATAATTACATTTCAACCCTTAGTCCTGGCTAATTAAACTCATTAACAATCAATCAAACATTCTAATCAATTGCATTAGTCACTACCTAGGTTAACCATAGCTTTGTTTATTAATAAACCATAATTAATTATTAATGGACAATAATTAACCATTAATCAACATTATTAACCCTAATCATCATTATTAACTTTAATCGTCATTATTAACATTGATCAACAATAGTTAATTACTAAACGACAGTAATTAATATTAAGCGACACTAATTAACATTATTACTCAACAATATTTCATGTAATTCATACTATGTAGGCGAGTTACGTAAGCGTAGCTACTGCTTACATTCCTCACGTAAGTACACTAAAAGTAATAATTCACATACATCAATCATAATCAAGGAACTTATCTTTTACCGACACATGTTTTAACATAGTTTGCAAGGTACAAATCCATTAACCAAAAATCCAAATTACGACAATTCATACATTAACGATTTACGACACATACTAACCAAGGGTTTTACACACCTACAGTTAGATCTTGTATTCACCCCTACTTCACGCTACACCTATCTACGTACATCATCACTAACTTCCACATCCTATCCTGTCCTCTGCTGGACTACCCTGGAATGTCAAGTCATGACCGGTTCCAGCTAGAACCCGTAAGTGGAAGTGTCGACTATATCGACCAAGCTTCCCCAGCAGGCAACCACCAATCATCATCACACACCTTGGGGAGCGCACCGTAGCACAGCCCTCCCATGACTCTGGGTTTCGGGGATAAACGGTGGGTAAAGCCTCCACCCCCCTAATGGAACAAGGGACTATGTCAACCCGACATAACAACAGCGTTGCACTTGTACTCGGTCTGTCATCGTATAACCGATCTGGGCGGTTGAGTTTCCTGAAACCCTACCCCACCCATGTCATAACATACATCATAATAAACAGCATAATAACCATACGAAAGTAAATAATGCATCACTCGCATACCATTTTATCTTTTGAAGTCCGTGTCCCCGAGGCCCTCCCACCTCGTAGGATCCAGCTATCACTTAGCCGTTTCAACCTGTAAGTCAGTCCTCGACATACAATATAGAATATCGTGCATAAATCCTCGATATGTACACACATATATTTCATCATAACATAACAACAATAAACTCATTCATTCGCCATGCACCTGACATAACATTCATTATTTCAACATATAACTGTAACGGTATCCACGTACCCATCATTCAGTAAATTCCATATATTTGACATAATTAACACATGATACATATCTAAACATGACTACCGATCATAATACTATCATCATACACACACATATATATATCGGAAAAATAATAGAACCATATGTCCACAGTGTCGTCAACCGACGAGGTCTCACAGTCAAACAAATACAACATATAATAGTAGTTCAGGTAGTAATGTCAAAACGGGGTGTTACATTTTGCCTGTCCTGAGTTGCCTTTAAATCCTGCTTGATCCTAACAATTTCTTGTTCCATTTCCTTGATCATCTCTGGCCCAAGCACTACCCTGTTCACCGAACTATCCCAATTCACTGGAGTCCTGAATCATTTTCCATACAATGCCTCAATTGGACTCATTCCCAATGATGTTTGATGCCCATTGTTGTATGCAAATTCTACCAAGTGTAGGTAATCCTCCCACTTGTATGGTTTATCCATCACATACATTCTCAGCATGTCCTCAAGAACATGATTCACCCTCTCAGTTTGGCCATCTGTTTGATGATGATATGATGTACTAAAATTCAGTTGAGTTCCCAGTTCCTGAAATAATCCCTTCCAAAAATTGGATGTGAACTTTACATCTTGATCTGAAATTATTGCCTTGGGAAATCCATGCAATCTGAATATCTCCTTCATGAAAATATTTGCTATGTCACTTGTCTTATGAGTGGACTTGACTGCAATAAAGTGAGCTACCTTTGATAGTTTGTCTACCACTACCATAATTGAATCATGCTTCCTCACTGTTATCGGCAAACCTGTTATAAAATCCATAGAAATTACTTCCCACTTCCATTCTGGAATGGGCAAAGGATGCAATAATCCCACTAGATGTTGATGTTCTACCTTGACTTGTTGGCATTTTTTACACCTAGAAATGTATTATGCTATGTCCTTCTTCATCCCATGCCAGAAGTATTGCTTTCTTGCTGCTATTATTGTCTTTTGATATCCTGGATGTCTAGAGTATGGCATTTGATGTATTTAATCCATCACTAGCTTCTTTAAATCTGCACAATTTGGAATATACCGTCTACCTTTATAAAGGATAATATCATCTTCACCAAGCTGATATCCTGCACACTTTTCATCCATATTTCTTTGCTGCAATTTTTCTTTAACCCGACGGTATGTTTCATCACCGTTTTTGGCTTCAAGAACTCTTGTCTTCAAATCTGATTTGCACATACTTAATGCTGCAACATGAAATTGTCTGCTAAGAGAATCTGCAACCTTATTATCTTTCCCCTTTACATGCTTAATTTCAAAATCAAATTCACAGAGAAATTCCAGCCATCTAGATTTCCTAGCATTCAAGTTTGGCTGATCAAATAAATACTCAAAGCTCATGTGGTTTGTCCTAAGCTCGAATATTCTTCCCAACAATTAATGTCTCCACATCTTGAGAGCATGTACTATGGCTGTTAATTCTAAATAATGCATGGCATAATTCTTTCCATGCTCTTTTAATTTCCTTAACTCATAGCAAATCGCAAAATCCTTCTTGCATGAGCACTCCACCTAGCCCTTCAATGCAAGCATCTGTGCACACTACAAAATCCTTCATTGGATCTGTAATCTTCAAAACAGTAGCATTGGTAAGTAACTTCTTTAGTTGCTGAAAGCTTTTCTCACATTTTTCAGACCATACAAACTTGACATTCTTTCTCTGCAATGATGTAATTGGATGATCTATCTTGGATAATCCTTCAATGAACCTTCTATAATAGCCTGCAAGACCCATAAAAGATCTAACATCTGTAACATTCTTTGGAGTAGGCCAATCCATTATGGCTTCAATTTTTTATGGATCCACTGCAATTCCTTCATCTGAGATGACATGACCCAAATACTGTACCTTCCTTTGATAGAAATCACACTTGCTCAACTTTGCATACAATTGGTGTTCTCTAATAACTTGCAACACCATTCTTAGATGTTCATCATGCTCTTCTTAATTCTTTGAGTAAACAAGAATGTCATCCAAGAATATTAACACAAACTTATCCAAATACTTGTTGAAGACACTATTCATGAGACACATGAATGTAGCAAGTGCATTGGTAAGACCAAATGGCACCACTATGAACTCATAATGGCTATATATTTTCCGAAAAGATGTCTTGTGAATGTTTTCTTCTTTTATCTTCACTTAATGATAGCCAGACCTCAAGTCAATCTTTGAAAACACTTTAGCTTCCTTCATTTGATCAAAAAATCATCAATTCTTGGCAATGGGTACTTATTCTTGACTGTCACTTTATTTAGCTGCCTGTAATCAATACACGGCCTTAAAGTCCCATCCTTTTTTCTTGACAAATAACATCGGTGCTCCCCTAGGAGATACACTTGGCCTGATATATTTCTTGTCCATTAATTCTTGTAGCTGCATCTTTAACTCGATCAATTCTGGCGTGCTCATTCTATAAGGAGCTTTGGAAATTGGCGCTGCCCCTGGAACAAGATTGATGGTAAAATCAATCTCTCTCTTTGGTGGAAGTCCCAAAACTTCATCCAGAAACACATCTTTGAACTCTTGCAACAATTGAAAGTCTTCTATCCTTGGTCCTTTGTCCTCCGATGAATCTGATATATGAATTACATATAATTGACAACCCTTCTTATAAAACTTTTTCAACTATAAGGTTGAAATCTGTCTTACTGAAACTTGCTTGGGAATTCATCTTACCAATCTTAGTCTTCCCTCTTCATCAATGCATTCAAGTACCTTTTCATAGCAACTATCTTAGCTCTATGCATTTCCAACCAATCCATACCAATTAGAGCATCATAAGATCCTAATGGTAGACATTCAAATCTACTTTTGTGAGGAATCCATTCGACTCTATGGGGCACTCCATCAGTACTTCACTCACTTTTCTCTTGGTCCCTGTGGCTAATTGAACTAGCTAAGACTTATTATGCTTCACTTTTCTAAGAGAACAACCTTCAATTAATTTTGGAGAAACATAACTATGAGTAGATCCTAGATCAATCAAAACATAAATAGATTGCTTAGCAATCTTACATTCAACTTCCACCACTGCCGATTGATGGTCTTCCTGGTTATTATCCAATGCTGCATAAATTCGAGGCTCTACCATTGCCATATCCTCCACTGTAGCTGCTCCCTTTAAGTTGTTCAAGCTTCGAGGATTCTCCCTCCCATGTGGACAATCCTTAAGCATGTGGTTTCCTCCACATCCCCAACACTGTAGTGGTCCTTTTGATGTTTTTTCTGCTGCTACTGTTGGCTTGTTCGCACTCCGTGCTTGCTGGCCCTGTGGAAAATTTCTTGGATGATTTTTGAATAGTGGCTTGAATCCATTTTTCCTTTGATCAAACCTCCCTCTTGGCTTTCCTTTGTTGGGTGAACCTCTTATTTTCCTTTACTATGCTCATAGAAATGCATTGCCATCCTAATGGCTTCATCAAGACTTGGTGGATTAACAAACTCAATCCTATCTCTAAAACTTTGAGGTAGACTCCCAAGGAAGCATTGGATCTTTAACCTCTCATCTTTGATATAACCCACAAACCTCAACAATTCCAAAAATTTATGGACATGTTTTTCCATAGATTTCTGTCCCAACTTGAATTCATTGAATTCTTTCCTCTTACTATCATAATACCTAGTAGAAATGTATTTTTCCCTGAAATACTTCTTAAATCGCTCCCAGCTGATCCTCCTTTCATTGATCCCTTTTCTTTTAAGAGGTGTTCCCACCAAATTGAAGCTCTACCATTTAGATTGTAAATGGAAATTCTAGCATTTTCATTCATCGAGTAATCATGAATCCTGAAATATTTCTTTATCCCAAGAAGCCATGCCTCTGCCTCTTGGCCAGCCTTATCTTCTCCATCAAATGTGGGAGTCCTTCCCTTCCTGAATTATCCCTGTGGAATTCCTATGAATTTCTTTCTTCCTTCAAATCAATTAGAAGTATGTCTTGGACTTCTTTGAGAACCTCTGTAGTCACATGACCTACTGGAAGAGGATCTTGATGAGGGTGTTCTATGTTTTTTGCTCACATAACTCTTTCTTGGGCTTGGAGTCCTCCTCCTAGAATGACCTCTAGAGCGACTCTCTCTGCATCTCTTCCTTCTTTACTTACATTGATTGGGTTGGACCCAAGGTTTATCCTCTACTTCATATCAGTGAGGTTTTATAAAATAATAGCATTTAGCTAGTTCTGTTCTTCCCGGGCCTTCATCAACCTTTCATTGAAGCTTATCATGGTTTCCACCAAATTCTGAGGAGTTATTTGCTCCCTTCTTCCATTGGATTCGGTCTTAGCATGTTCTTCTTGCACATCTTCATCATGCTCATAAGGATCCTGAGCATCATTCATGGTCACCATTTTCCTTTGGAGACCCCTTTCCCTGTATGCTGCCTATGCTACAACTATTCAAATTTTATCAGCTGCAACCACTATGCATTATAAAGGTATTTATTAGACATCTTAGGAATGCATATAGAAACATAAAACATCAATATTTAACAAAATTACACTCATGGAATAATTCACAGGGCTATTATGCCTTCTTTTCTTTTGCCCCATTCATGCAATTCTGGAAATTACTCATATTGACAACAATTTTTTTTTTGTCAAAATAGTCAATGGCACTTTTATGCTCTAAACATCTATGATATATGAAAACCTCATTCAAATTCTGGTTATGCACCACTGTTCCCTGCTAGATAATCTTTCCAATGCTTATCCACGTGCTTCATTCCGACTTCGGGTGTGGAGATCACATTACTTAAAAAATGACAATTTTTACCAAAATTATGCACTTTTACACAGCTGCATTTTATTCTGAAAAGCCAACTTCAGCCATTTGTAGAAACAAATCTAGAAATAACCATGAAAAATTTTCTACTGGGAGAAATTAGTCCATATAACAAGGACCACTCAACAACATTCAGATCCTCGTTCCGATGCACCAATCAACTTCTATAAAATTATGGGTTTGACTTTTTTTTACTTTTAACTTTTCTCAAAATTTCAAAATTTTGGCCAAGAATGGCTATCTTCCAAACTGAGCATTTCTGGAAAATATTTTTCTAGCGGAAAATGTCTATGTTAATGAGAAGATGAAATGTTGAGTTCAGTAGATTTCTTGAATCCTGCATCTAGGGTCACTTTCATCCACTGCAAGCTTTTCAAAATCCTAAAAAAGTGGCCCGAAATAATGGTTTTTGGCCTTCTCGCTCACCCCGACTCCACATCCTTTGGAGCTTGGCTCCAAGATTCCAAAATTAACACTGTTCCTACTCCATGGACGCTCCATTGAGATTTCAACTCAATCCGACCTTCTGCCAAGCTTTGGGACACTGATTTATAAAAGTCATTATTTCCTATTTTATGTCAAATTGGAGCATAATGGGCTCGAGACCCTCTTTGGTTCTTTCATGGACTTCGTTAATGGCCTCAGAACATCACATGACTCATCCAATTCTGAGTCTGACTGCTCCTGCTATCCAAAAATCAAGTTTCAGGCTCTATACTATTTTTTTGAACTCGATGTCCCGCCTTCCGCAATCCACAATGCAGGAGTCGAAACCCCAATTGCACAACTTTGAAAAATTACACCCCCGCAATCCGCAATGCGGGACTCGGAAATGCAGAGCACCAAATTTACAACTTCGGGAAAAATCCACTTCTGCAATCCACAATCTACAATGCGGAACTCCGAAATGCAGAACGCCAAAGTTCCCAACTCCGAAAAGTATCATTTCCACAATCTGCAATCTGCAATGCGGAACTCGGAAATGCGGAACACCAATTTTTCCAACTCCGGGAAATATCACTTCCGTAATCCGCAATCTGCAATGCGGAACTCAGAAATGTGGAACGCCAATTTTCCCAACTCCGGAAAATATCACTTCCGTAATCCGCAATGCGGAACGCCAATTCTCAACCTCGACGAAAATGCCCCCCAAACTTCCGCAATCCGCATTGCGGGTTCGGAAAGTCGGAAGCCCAACTGCATAACTTCTCAGGCCTGTAACTTTCTCATCCCAAGTTCATTTTTGACAAACTTGGTACCGTTGGAAAGCTCTCGGCGATCCCTATGCAACGGTGTGATCCTTTGTCACACCTAAGAACTATGATTGTGTCATTTTTTCAATCAAAATGTTGCCCAAATTTCATCAATACCTCTTTTAAACATTTTGATATCTTCCTGTAAACTCACATTTTGGCCCAAGCAGCCCCAGTGATGCAACATGGGCTCTGATACCACTCGGTCATGTCCCCTCCCGTCAATTCGATGCAAGGAAGGGAACATGACTAACATTCTGGGCTTATTTGGCAAACTCAACCCCATTCATGAATAACAAATTCATAATAAATAAAACTCATGTGTGCAGATTCATACTCAAATAAACACAACGGAATGAAAGCATTATCCACACATATTTGCATCATCCATTCAGCATATCAATAACAATCATCGAATTAAAACATTGCAGAACACAGAATGGACATAATTTAAACCACAAAGAATACTTATCTTTAAGATGAATTTTTTCAAGCAACTGGCTATGTGAGAGCAACGTTCCACCCAATTATAGGTCTTTGTCCAACCTATATTCTTTCAGCTGAGAGACTATCCCCGAGATGGGTTGTGTATCCACTAAGGAGGAACTAAACAGGCTCACTCACATCCATGGTTTCACACAAACGGTCATACTAAGCCAACACACAGTTGGTTTTATCAAGCATGCAAGAGACAAAGAAGGAGGATGCTTAGCCAGTGAGCTCAACCACAGAGCTACATGCATCTCAACTAAATACAAACAACCTTGGAACCCACAATACCTACCACACTCAACACAAGGAAGGTCCCCTTCTCTGCTACACAGTCCCTCATGTGCCCCTTCCCTCCCGTTCTCTTCAGGGTGGGCATAGAAAGGTCCAAGCTGCTAAATCCTTGAGATTCTATCATTCACTAGGTTTGTCAAGTAATTCCAACCTCTGTTCTATCTTCTTTTCTGTCATTCACGCTTGGATTTTCTCAATTCTATGGCCAAATGAATCTGTCCTTTAATTGGATTTATGGGCTATCAAATCGGGGTTTTCCCATGGATTTCTGGGCATCTATCACTCTCAAATTCGCCCCAAGGTTAAGGTCTATGGATCCCCCATTGGATTTTACTGTCCACACAAATTTTTGGGCATTTTTGGCACTTCAAAATGTGTATTTAATTCATAGTTGCGATTTCTGGGTTTTTTCTCATTGTTGGGCCTGTGTAATGGATGAAAACGGATGCTCTCATCATCAACAATGGAATGCGATTGAGGAAAAACAAAATCCCATGAGGTAGAGTGACTTGTGGGTCAAGTAAACAGAGCCCATACCTTGCCATACGAATTTTTGGGCTGCCCATGCTCCATTGAAGCCATGAACTGATTTCTTCAACCACTTCCTTACAACAGAATTAAATGTCATCAAGGAAATGCAAATGGGTTCTCAAGATGACATTTGGAAGCATATGGTTCAACCTCAAAACCCCCTCACCACTCGCTAGTGGATACACAGGGACCCCTCTTATTAGTTGCTTCCATAGCTAGTTTTTGGTATTTTTATTGCAATATTAATATTTACATCATTTTACAATGTTCCATGGCTTAATAGCACATGGATAACATAATATCAAATACTTGCATTTTTAAATAAAACATGAGCATCCACTAGTGGGGCCTTGGCTTTGATCTCAACGCTACGGAAACATACATCGCATGTATACAATATTTACATTAAAAGCCAATATATCCTAAGGGTCAAAATGGGGGAATTACACTCATCTTTTCATTTATTCTAACAAATTGTTGAAATCATTATACTATATTATGCTTATATTGTCTCCCTCACACACCACTTAACTCCTCTCTTCACCTTCCCGAGCTCACAAATGATGCAACATCCACTCCTACAATGGTAGTTCACCTATGTAGGCACCCTCTTATGAGACATAAATCTTTGAAGGAGTGGTTTAAATTTTTTGAATTTAAAAATAAATAAATAAAATTTATTAAACCAAAAACTTGTTTTGTTGCATTAAATAAATTTAAATTGCTCCAGAGTTGATTGGCAATTAGGAAGGCTCCCATATGCTTGTTTCAAGGCAAGGCTTGATTCGTCCATAGCTCTAGCTAGGAACTATTACTTCCATGACTTGGACCTTGATTCAGAGTATCCGTAGACTGTGATAGACATGAACAACTTGGGACAACTATTCTCTGAGTGAAGATCTTCCATACAAGCAGAGGCTCAAGGCACCGATGATGACGTGCTCCTCACAGCGGCTGTCTATTTTTCTCACAAATTCTTCGTGTGGGGTGATGTTGTTAAAGACTAATCATAGTTTGCTAGTTAACCTAATTGTTATATGGTTACATGACACTTATGGTCTTTTTGTAATATATATGTACATCTATGTACATATTCAAGATAGCTTAATTGCTCATGAATGTGATGCCTTTTCTGCCATTGTTGGTCTTCATGTCTACCTTTATCTTCTTCATATATTTTCATGATGTGTTGTTTAACAATGGTATCAGAGCGCATGAAGATCCTGCCCCTACCCTAGTTATCATAGCACGATGAAATTTGAAAGTGCAGGTGAAGATAAGAGAGAACGAAGAACATAGAATGTTAAACTGGATTGAAAGAGATTGCAGAGGATAAATTTTGGTAGAGAAAATCACCCAATTTCAGAGTTGTCAAAGAAATTGAAATCGACATGACGTGTATGATGAACCTGCAATAATTAATTAATGCAAATACACGAGATATCACAAATAATAGAACTCATAATCACTTTTATATTGACCACATGCCACTTCGAGGAGGCAACCTCCTTTGAGCAAGCTCAATACAATTAACTTCACAGTGCCTTCATAAGCCTCAACACACACTTATATACTAAGTCTAGGTGCCAATACCATGTGTCAATACAAACCATGGGCCAATACAAAATATAGATCAACAATTATTACGGGTCAAAACCATGGGCCAATACAAACTATGGATCAACAAAACTATGGGCGACTTACAAAGCATATGCGCCAACAACAATAACACAAACTATGGATCAACAAATACTACGGGATGACTTACAAAGCATATGCGTCCAACAACAATATACTAACAAAGTAAAGACATGGGTTCCTAATATCCCCTCTCCCTTAGAAAAAGCTTTGTACTCAAAGCTTTAGATGTGGAAATTGATGCAGAATCTGAAGGAGTGGGTCCCCTGTAGCATCCTCAGGTTGCATTCTGGGACACTTGCGCCTTTTGAGTTTCAGGGAGGATTGCATGGAAGGCTGTAGACGAAGAAGAACCATATTAGCGACGTGAAAAGTGCGCGCAGAATGGTGCTGATCGGTTTGTTGTTTCAGTCTAATTCTTGCCATGTGAAGATTGTCCTGCAGAATGAGAAGAAGTTGATCGCGGTTTTGAAGAATTGAGTCAATTTCCTGAACTGGGGAGCTGCTGAAGGTGTATGGAAGAAGAACTGGCAGTGCCTGTCCAGAGACTGATTCATATGGTGTCCTTTTAGATGTGGTACTATACCACTGGAGCGCTTCCAGGAAATCCATAGAAATAGTTGTCCAAATCTGTGTAGAGATGGGCAAGGGTTCGAGCAGTCCCGAAAGGAAGGTCGTTTCACCCTTGTTGACCTGGAAAGTATCAAAGTCAACCACCATTCGTTGAATTGTCATTTTCAATCCCTACCAAAAGAAGTTACATTGTTCTTGGTCATACGTTTTGAGGAACCCAGAGTGCCCTGCTGATGAAGAAGCATGGAGTTCATAAAAGAGATAGCCCCGTTGAACAGATTGCAACCAATTTGGAACAAGCAGAGAAATAGCTGTAAGAGAAACTGGGTCATCAAATGTGCGAGAAGGAGCATCTACCACCATATTGTCCTTACCTTTCTTGTAAGTGATCGCATAGGGATAACCCATGAGTTGGATAACCCATTTCAGGTGTGTCGGGGAGGAGACCCATTGTTCCAGAAAAATTTTCAGACTCTGGAGATCAGTCTTGATGCAGAAATAATTCCCTAATAGGTATGTCTGCCACTTCTGTATTGCATGCAAAATAGCCATCATTTCCTGCTGAGAAGTAGATGCGACTAAATTCTTACCGGAAAGGTCTCTTGAAGGCGGCAAGCCCACTGGTGCAACAAAGACACCTACATATCTATCCAAGGAAGTAGTGGAGGCCGTTGGTGGGTGCATATGAAGGGAATGGAGCTGAGCAATGACACCATGTGAATTCTTCTTAAGGATCTTTTCCAAGTGATGTGAACTGATGATGCAGAGAGATCCTGGTTGTAAGCCCATAAATTTGTGTTGTGTCCCATTGACTGAAAACTGCATCCAAAGTTCATCAAAATCCCATAAGATGGGGCCAAATGTGCGTAACCATTGAACGCCCAAAACAACATCACATCCACTTAAGGACAAGGCAAACATGTCAGAGCGCAGGTTATAATCTTCCATAGAGACACGCACATTATGACACTTCCCCTTGCAAGGTAAGGTGCCCCCATTGGCAACCATGACTTCAAAGTTGGAACAAGGATGGACAAAACAATCAGCCTGTTTGGCAATCCGAGGGTCAATGAAGTTATGAGTGCTACCAGAATCAATGAGTATGGTAAGAGGGAGCTTCTTGAAGTATCCCCTGACCTGCATTGTTTGTGGGGTGGTGACGCCAGTTACAACATGGAGAGAGATCTCGGGTGGGTCGTCTTGAGATGGGGTGTCAACAGGCGGGGTTGAATGTCGACCTGAACATCTACTGTATTTGGAGATTCTTCACCAAGTTCTGAGGCAGGCAAAGAATCCACATCCAAGAGATAGAGCTTTTGTTGAACACATCTATGTCCCCGAGTGAATTTCTCATCACAATTATAACAAAGCCCTTTTTTCTCGGCGTGCCTGCATCTCTGTTTCAGACAAATGCTTGATAGGAGTTATTCGAGGAGCAGGCGTGATGGGAGGTCGTTGGGAACCCATATTTATGAAGGGAACAAAGGTGGGTTTGGAGCGTTGTTGAGCTGCGATCTTGTCCTCTGCCAACTTAGCCAACCCTAGGACTTCCATCATTGTGTTGGGACAAAACATTTTGACTTCTGAGCAGATTTCATCCTTGAGACCATTGATAAAACAACTCCTGTAGAATTCATCAGACAATCCTTCTGTGTGATTGGCTAGTTTCTGAAAGTCTGTCTGATACTCTCTCACTGTGCCAATTTGGTGAAGTTTAGTGAGTGCTCCCATGAAGTCATCAAAAGCACTAGGACCAAATTATGACAAAAGGAGTTGGCAAAAATCTGTCCAGTTTGGCTCGGGATGAGCTTTGATGTACCAACGATACCATTGAAGGGCTTCCTGTTCCAAATGAAAGGATGCAAGTAGAACTTTCTGGACATCAAAAGTATTATGCAAATTGAAATATTGTTCTGCTCGGTATATCCATCCAGTCGGATCAGTACCATTGAAGTGAGGAAAATCAAGCTTCGGCCCACGAAAATTGCTGGAAGAAGAGAACCCAGTGGCTGCAGAACATTCTAGTTGTCGGTTATTGTTCATGGCTGAATGCTGAAGATGGAGGCTGGGAAATTTTTCATCCAGATCTTGGAGTTTGGTTTGGATGGCTGCAAGTGCTTCCTCCATGGTTTTTGCTCCTGTGTGAGTGACAACCATAACCAGGATTTTTTTTTTGTGTGGAGGGGGAATGGATAGAAAAACACAAACACAAGCTTATTTAGTAAGGGAAAATTTGGATTTGGGAAAAACTCAGAGGGGTAATTGGGGTTTGACTAGGTTTTCGACACTTTCTAAGGGACAGGGAAGCAAAAAAGGGGATTTCAGAAGCGGGAACTCTATGGTAAAATTTGAAGGCAATCGGGTGAAAATTGAAGAAGTTATGGCAAACCCTAAAAATAGACAAATGTGAGATTTTTGGTCTTGGGAAGTGGAATAGGTTCTTCTGGAATGAAATATGCAGAATGGGATTGCAAGGATGTCAGTGAAGTTTCAGGGAAAACAGAGTTGAAAAAAGGGAGATATGGCCGAAAAACGAGATTTATTTTTTATTTTTTATTCAGAAATGGATCGGCAACATCGGCGCGGAAGGGATCCGCAACAGATGGATCTGCAACGGCGCGGAAGGGATAAAAAACGACTGGATCTGAAATGATGACTGGATCTGGAGCGGAAGTGATCGACAACAGTTTAGCTGAAAATAGATATGGACCCTAGGTATGTACGGCTTCCTAACAGTTCAGGGGTTTCACTCAGCCACCAATGTTGTTTGACGGCTTGCGTATTGGGGCAATACCCCTCACTCCACGGCTCAGGTAAAACTGATAACCGCTTTGCCACAAATGACAACTCTTGGTTTACCTCACGGGTGGGAACTAGTCAATCAGGTAGGGGCCGTTACCCTTTTCGCTGGCAGGTCCTCTTAATGGGCCAGCTACTTTGGGGTTCCTGTGGTATTCCTCACAATGAATTTTAGGGCTTATGCCCAAGTACTTCCCACAGTTAAGCGGATAGGGATTATTCCCAAATCCGAAGCTGCAATAGATGCGAAAACAAATTTGGCAGAAAATCCACCCAACGAGTCCAAGAAAGTGCTCCGATACCAAATGTGATGAACCTGCAATAATTAATTAATGCAAATACATGAGATATCAGAAATAATAGAACTCATAATCACTTTTATATTGATCATGGGCCACTTTGAGGGGGCAACCTCCTTTGAGCAAGTTCAATACAATTAACTTCACGGTGCCTTCATAGGCCTCAACACACACTTATATACTAAGTCTAGGTGCCAATACCATGTGTCAATACAAACCATGGGCCAATACAAAATATAGATCAACAATTATTATGGGTCAAAACCATGGGCCAATATAAACTATGGATCAACAAAACTATGGGCGACTTACAAAGCATATGCGCCAACAACAATAACACAAACTATGGATCAACAAATACTACGGGATGACTTACAAAGCATATGCGTCCAACAACAATATACTAACAAAGTAAAGACATAGGTTCCTAACAATGTGAAAACCAAATCAAAGAGAAAACGTTGAAGCTAAGATTGAAAGCTCAATTTCGACCCACTGTGAGTCCGTTGTTGAAGAAAAAGGCAAAATCCCCCGTCACTTAAAAGGTATAACGATTTCATTATGACATTATGGCATTATTTTAAATAATCATGAAGGAAAGAACACTATTTGCCCATCCATGAGGAAAAATGTCTTAGATCAATATATGTTGTGTTTCATATGCCATAAGTCTTACAAGGCATTCAATATATTAAAAAGGGAGATATATTAATTGGATAAATAAAAGTTCTACGATGAAGAAAAATTATGAAATGAGTTTTTAAGTCATGAAAGGAACATTATATGCACAAGGAGTGCTTAAAAAGATTTTTTATTTAAAAAAATAGCATTGTGAGGTTGAAAAAGCCCTAACTTTGTTTGGAAAAGATGAGACGTGTCATAAATTTGAATAAAAGTTTGAGACTTGCTATCAATTTGAGTTTGAATTAAAGTGCTATTAGTAAGAACAAAGCCATTATTTTGAAGAAAGCTAGAGCCATAGTTTATGATCTCTTCAAGATCGTGAAGGCTATTTCGCGTGAGGAGAAAGCCCTGTAGCCAATTCATTGTAAACATAGAAGACCATCTTCCAAAAGATTTTGCAAAAGGAGCTGCCATTTCATTGCATTGATTCATCATTAAATGAGCTGGGTGGAGCAAGCTGCCATTTCATTGTATGATTCAGTGGTTATTGGATGATCTGTAGAAGAAATCTCAAAGTGTGAGAAAGAAGGAATAAAAATTTGTGTGCATGATATCTGGAAAAAGTACAAGTAGAAAGAAAATCCATAAGAATTCGTTCAAACATAAATCTATGAAGAGTTAAGAGTGATGAAGTCAGTGCACAATACTGTGATACATTAACTGATAATTTGCAGTGAGGTGTAGAGAGCCCGTGTTGAAAGTATAAAGGGGAGTCTTCGTCTTCCTGTTCACAAAAGATCGTGTTATGTTTATGCAATCAAGAAAGAATCTGCAAGGTACAGAAACCACCGTTGATTCATTTCCTTTGATTAGCTTGAAGCTGCTATTGTTTTAGAATGGATTGGATCATTGACTGATATGAGGGCATACGGTGATATGCAATATAATAGTCTTGGTGGAAGAAGTTGTTGCTTGGAGAATTTGAAGTAAAAAAAAAAAAAAAATAGAAAATATGTATAGCATTCCCCAGCCTTAGCAATGGCGGCAATTTAAATTTGCAAGGTCTAAGGATCCTATCTCTGATATTCACAATGGGATTTTTTTTTCTAATCTGCTGTGCACTGTGAGAACTACTATAATAAGTGGGCTTTGTATTACCCATCACCGGATTTGTGAAGGCCATCGAGAGAAATAGATTGGAGACGTCATAGTTGTTGCAGAAAATCTGCCAGAAAACCATATATTTGCCGTTGTTGGCAGTGTGTGAAGAAGCAACCTGTTTGTTGGGTAGTCGGTTGTGAACACAAACCTGTGTATGGAGGCTTCCATTACTCACTCCAAATGCAATGAAGTGATGCAGAAGGAGTAATACAAATTTTTTGAGAGTCACCCTTCACTGTAGAAAAATCCTGTGGCACTTTGAGAAGGATCGAAGCTTTAAAAAAACCATACCACCGTAAAGGAGCGCTGCAGTTGAGAAGAGAGAAGCCACTAGTCCGGAAGAAGCAAGAAGCGGCTAGACCTACATGCACTATTTGGAGAGAGAACCTGAGGAGAAGTATTCCAGTATTGCACACTGCAACAAGGTATGTAAGGAAGAAGCCCAACAAGAGGTCCTCATGATGTTTGATCTGCCCGTGATCACAGCAGAGGGAGTCAGGATGGACGTTGAAGAGACCACCAGATCGGAACTGCCAAAGTTAAAGGAATCACAACTGTCTATAAGCTCAGATTGAAGATTGAGAAATTAAAACAGAGTTTCCAACAACGACTTTTAGACGACAGGTGGTGGCTCCTCATAGGCCATCGACAAACGATGAAGGCCGGAGAGGAGCCGACCCCTTAAACAACGCCTTCCGCGTAATAATTATAATATTGGTTTTTCTAATTTTAAACTTATAATTACAATAATGTAGAAGATTAAATATTTTTTAAGCATAAATATAAATGTTAAAAATAATCAAAGTAATTTTCTATAAAATAGATTTAATTATTCTTTACCCTCATACTGAAAACACTTAAGTTAATAACCAACTTCTTTATCAATTAATTTAAAATATACTGATATCAAAATGAAAATGTGTAATCCGTCGACTGCTGCTGACATCTTCACTACAACTCAGTTGCCCTGATACACTCTACCCGGCCCGCCCAAGCGCTCGGCATCAGTTCTCCATGGCGTCGATCGGTTTCAGAGTAGACTTTCTCCTCACTTCCCACTGTTCCCATTTCTCTTTTAATGGCAGGAAGTTGACAGCCTCCGTACGCGCAGAATCGAAGGATTCAATGGCTTCCCCTCAACCAAAGAAACTACGTTTATTTCTTCACTCGGCAGAAGTCGAAGACTGGAAAAAATGGCTTCCCACCGGCGTTTTCCACGGTCCACCGCTTTTCCTTTCAATAATCCATTACAATTCTTCCCCTCAGGCTGTTATGTTCCGTCATGTTCTGTTATGTTAAGGTAAAATTTCGTTATCTACGGGATCTAAACCGTAAATTTGGTTAAATATGCCATCTTAACCCTAAATTTCATAAAAATCCCAGTATATAGTTTTCATATTTATCCTAACCTAACAGAATATGGCATGACAGTCTGTGGGAGTCGCCTTAATATTGGTTATATTTAAATTTAAGCTAAATTTTACAAAATTTAACAGTGAAGCGAACTCAAGTCTGGGGATCGAATCTTCTAATTATGTGGTTGATTCTAAATTTTATGTCTAATCAATTACAGGGGTGAGCACCAGTCCGGTGCTGTTACAGAAGGCAAATGTCCCATGCCATCCCAAACGCTTGGCAAATCTTGCGGCCGAGGCTACAAAACTGGTAAGCTATTCAAATGTATTTTTAAAAGTTTGGCATGATAATAAAAAAATCTTTTACCTTCCGTGTTTGTGGGAACAACGTCATAGAGTCAAATTGATTGGGTGATTTTGTATGGTAACACATCTTAGAGGGTTTGAGCACTGAAAGAGTTTTCATTTAACCGCTTGACTACAGCAGGGCAAAATTTGGTTTAATCTAGTCAAACATATCTCGACTTAATAGAATTCCTTACATTTTGCAATGCGAAATGTCAAATTCACAGATTTGTTGGTCATCAATCTTCCACTTCCAGGGCAAAATAGCCCTAATTAAACTATAATCAATTAGTGTTCAACTAGTTTTTTTGTCCACATTACAGTGCTAAATATCAGGAGATTCTTTTAAATCCAAATAATTTGGAATATACTTGTCTGGTTTTCACCTCTTTTTGAAGTATTTTGTTAGTACGTAAACGAAATTAGGTAATGAATTTACTTTACTTTTTAGGTCTGTGCATAGCGGCCTTAAGATGGCTATTTTGTTCAACCTGGTAGAAGTTGCTGCATTTAAATAGATCTGGCTATCGAGATTTCAGCCAGGAATGCCATTTTCGAGGAAGATATAGACACTCTTCAAGCTGCAGCTAAAGCAGACGTGCTAGCTCTCCTTGCTTAAGTAGGAAGGGGATTTTAATTTTTATGTAGCTGCTCTGTGTCTTTTGGATGTGACAATCTTGATGTACATATTTATTATGATGAAATTTATCATGCATTTAAATTAAAGAGAATTTGGCAAATTAACGCTACTTTACACCGGTAGATAAAAAAAGTTTCTGCTTTTTAATTATTAACATCAAGTAAGAGTTGCTTGACACAATCTATTATCTTAATTTAAACTAAATGTTTTCTGGTTTAACAATTAGATTATTATACAATTAACATCAAATAAGGGTTGCTTCTCACATGCTAATATCTTAATTTAAACTAAGTGTTTTCTGGCATAACAACCACATTATAAATGGCTAAGTTCTTGATTCTTCTTCTTTTGTCATTGATGTCATCATTCCAGGTTAGGACTTTCTGTACTTCATCTGCCTTTAGCGCTGTTATAATCCTCTTTGCAAACAAAATAATGCATTGATAATATATGTTGGATATAGCAAGTTCCCTGCATTCTTGGGAGAGCAGCAAATACTCGCATTGAATGCTTGAAATCTGTGTTTTGCCTTATTGAACTTCTTAGGTAATATAGAGATTCTAATGGGCTTGTCAAAGTCAGTCTTTGATGGCAACTAGTAAGACGAGTAAAAATTAATGCAGCAGCAAGCACATTCATACAAATTGGATGCCTTTCAGCAAGAGACATGGTTGTTAGAAGCCTGATGATTTTATATCTTCTCTACTTTGTCTATCATATATTGCGGCTTGCCACATAATGCAGGGTAAAGATCATAAAACTAAAAGGGATACTAAAACTTTGACCATCCTACTCAGCTTAATCCAATATACATATTGGTGTATTCATTGGGGAATAGGTTTAACAACTTTATTTATAACGTTAGGACTTAGGTCCTCTGCAATTTGTAATGTTCATGAAACCAAAATGGACATTATCACTGCACAAATATTGATGATAACAAATGTGAACAGAAATAAACAATAAAGAGGCAAATAACAAAGGGTTGGGGGCACGTACACACCCAAGTTGGGATGCACATGTGATTCTTAAAAGATGAAGGAAGACATTTATAAAATTGTACTCAAATGAGTAACAATATTTCATTGATTGATAGTAAAATGATGATACAAGACAATGGGAAGATCCCAAAGAGGGACTAAATCCCTAACTTGTGGCCCATGCTACCTTTATGGGGTAATTAGGCTTGTATTTAACTAATTAATCCTAAACACACTAATTATTTCTTTGATGCATTATTTAACCTAAGTGGCCTCGTACACGTATCAAATGATTAAAGACGAAAGCATTATTACAAAACTATGAGTTTACATACATCAGCCTAGATCCATCCTAACTTTGGCTCTATCAAGCCCCTAGAAGGATCAAATCCCTTGAGGTGCAATCCTTAATAGTTCATAAATTCCCTTGAGTGTAAGCAATGCATATATATTTCCTTTACCTAATTGTACCTAGCAATTTACCCAATTATTTATTAAATATGCAATTATTACAAAACTAATATCTAACCCATTGGTCTATTATTAACTTAAAAGAACATAATCTAATATATTTTCTCTTATAATTATCCACACACCGACTATTCCAATATGGATATCTTACAAATAGGCAAAAGTTGCATTAATTAATTATGAAGTAAAACAGTTATTTTGCCCATTATTTATCCAAAACTAATATCTAACTCATTGTTCTATTATTAAATTAAAAGTACATAATCTGTCATAATTTCCATTATAATTGTCCAAACACGAACTATTCCAATTTGGAATCATGTTGTAAATGCTAATACATAAATCCTACAAATAGGTAAAATTTGCATTCATTCATCAATTATGAAATAAAACACTTATTCACCCAAATTTAATAGTTGAAGTGCCAACTATTTCATGTTGTAAAGTAACACATAAATCCTACAAATAAGCAAAAGTTACGTCCATTAATTAATTAAGAAGTAAAATACTTGCAATTTACCCAATTATTATTAATTTGCAATTATGGCAATTATCTAAAAAATTGCATCCATTCATTGATTATGAAATAAAATAGTTATTCTTAATTTGTATGTATGATTCTGTTGTGAATATATGTCTCTCTTGTAAATCAAATCAAGGCAAGATTAATTAATACACAAAGATTTAGTTATCTTGTAACTATTTATGTAAAGGTTTATTTAAAATGTGAGGATACATAAATGGAAATTGGAATTAAAATTCTATGTATATTTATATAAATGTATTTTACAATCTAGCCAATTTAAATTTGGAATTGGAGCCTGTTGTCACCTGGATTCACACTTGGGAAAATGCGGCAAAAATCTTCAAGCCGCTAGTGTGGCCTTGGGGGCAAGCCAGAGTCAAGTGCTGTCACCTGAAACTCGACTCCTCCGTCTAGGCTTACTCCTAGCGAAGCCAAGGGGGGTGGACCCTAAAAAGTAAAAATAAAACTAAGTGTTTAATCTATGAAAAGCAAAACAACCTATCTAGGAGTTAAAATTTTTTGTGAACCAAGATCAATGCACTATATATAAAGAAATATCATTCATTCATCATTATCATCATTGTCATTTGAAAATATAAAACATCCATCATCATGAAAAATAAATAAGTAGACTAGTGCTGATAAATGGAGTCAGAAATAAAGTGCTTGAAACTGAAATGACAATGTTGTGCGATTGTTCTTGGTTAATTTTATTATTAATGTGGTAATGGATATTTTTATTAAGGTTGGGGGATTCCCAATATACCAAAAGGTACTGGGAATATGTTCGGAATTCAACAAGGTGGCTTCTAACTCAGACATGTGGGCTGGATCGGAGTCTCAAGGAGGTGTTCAACACTATACCAAATGAGGGTATAGTCTAACGGTTTCCTCGAGGTCGCTACCCAATGAGTCCTGCGTTTTTTGAGAAATTTGTCCACTAAAGTTGGATAATCGTTTGTGCCAGATTTTCACAAATAGGTGGTTTATTGGGGTGTGTTGATCCTATTACTAGTCACTTATTCCCTTTCTGATGTGATCAGCATGTTCAAACTATGCTGCAGTGACCACAAAGCATACGGGGAAAAAGCCTTGTAAATTTTAAGTTTCTTAGAACCAATATTTTACTTTTTTTAAGCCCCAAGAGTCTCTTTTTGGGCTAGTACTCGGGCAAGCCCTTGTCCTGAAAGTTAGAAACACATGTGCCACAATATAAGATCAAGACAAGTCACTAGGAGCTCATGGTGGGGTTAGGAGGTATTAATTCCCTTCACTAGCTTGTCCCCATGACACAATAATATAAAATAATGAGTCTATGACATGTCAAATATACAAATGATCAAATCCTGTCTCCAAATCTGAGAGAGACATGCAGTAAAAGACCTATTGTAACCACTGTGGACCCCATTGACTGATGCCAACTGATCTGGGAGAAGGGGGGTTCACCATGGATGACCTCTGAGAAGACCAAATGCCAAAACCTTGCCTCAATTGCCCAAATCGAATTCCTCAGTGACCCTTTTATTCCATTTTTTAATCCTAAAAAAAAACCCTGAAAGTGCCCCGAACTGCCATCCAGGGTGCCTGCACTGTCAAACTGAAGGTACCAGGCTATCCGGAAGGGGGGTATAATGGTAAAATCAAGTGGCTGGACCACCCCCTTCCTCTGTAGCGCCCTAGGCAACGATTGACCTCCAAGGCCTCTGTTGGACAGGCTGGATTAGCATGCCCAAACTGGTCAACAGGTGGATAACTGCTACTATCATCATCAGAAGTGCCCGGAACTGAAAGATAAGTGTCTCAATGGATCCAGAAGACCCAAATCTACTAGAAATGAGTACCCATACATTGTGGGTTGACATGTGGGGTCAATTGTAGGGTCCACCATACCCAGACAGTGTAAAATATGATGATCTGGAAATAATAATAAAACTGACCAGCTGCATCAATCATCATCTGAAGCATATGTCCAACATATGGAATCATCAATAAGTGTATGTGGGACCATAAATCATCATCCATAAGCATAAGTGGTCCATCTCATCACGGATCCCAAGAATGACCATGGTCAAACTATGTTTGACTAGGTCAAAGACTAGATTATAACAGTGGACTAAGACATGTTCCTTTAATCACATTCACAGCTTAACTCAAAGTACAAACATCATTCATTTGCAGTTAATACATATATATATTTCAATGTTATTTATAATTTACTTGCACAAAAGCTTTAAAGACACTCACTCAATGGACATGGCCTAACTGCTAGCAAAGGATGAAGGCTAAATACAAGGCTAAGCAAAGGGGATGAATTGACTAAACTCAACTAAGTGACATTTTGGACGGGGAAAGGGGAAGCTACACTCTGTGCTGGACAAAAAAAATAAAGGGAAGGGTTGTGCCTCACAAATGGATAAGTTGTTTAGAGAGTGCTTATTCAACTTAGGCATCATGTCTACATCAAGTTGATCCAGGTTCATTAGGATCATTCATTTCATTTCCATGGCCTTTTTGGCCTATATGACCCCTCTGGGATTTCACATGTGCTAAGAAGCACAACTAATCGCAGCTTGCATCCGGGGCATATTTATAATCATGAGGTTAGCAATATTTAGATATAGCATTTATTTAAGCATTGCTTTTTGGACCTTTTTATACCCTTCGCGGGGTGTTTTAGCAGTTCATTGCTATAGCCTTTATTCACGTGTGTTAAGAAACACATTCTAGAATTTTAAGTTCACAGGCTTTCATAATACATTTCCAATACAAGTAGTACATGAGCTTTTAGTTTTAGCCAACAACAACTCAAGTGACTAGAGGGAGTTCTGCACAGTGCCAAACATCGGGACAACCGACCAGAATGATTTAGGCATACAATCCAACTTACCAAAGGCAAGTTATGTCACCAACTCAGAGCCAAGACACAAAACACACATGGATGCGGTCCAAAATAGAGGTAGAAATGAGGAAGTCTTCCACATCGAAAAGTCAAGAAGGCAAGTCAGGGTAAAAAACTAAATAAGGAAGGTCATGAATGTATGGAGTCAAGTGAAAGTGGTGCCTAAGCCAGCAAACAAAGATGTCAAGAAAAACCATGTTTATGCTCATATGAGGGTAATGAAACCAATGGGTATTGTTAGAAAACCTTAGTGTGCAAGTAATATATCCAATTTTATATTTATAACATCATCCAAGATATTTCATTTCGTTATTTAAATAGTATTGCCACATCATGAATCATGTACCAAGTCAATGCTATGAAGATGACTAAAACAGCAAAATAATAATCCAGTATTAATAATCACAACTCCATAGGTCACATCATATCATAATAGTCATCCATGAACAACTGAAACACTACTGCAATAATACAACTGGGCACTGAAGTGGAACTGTATGGAACAAAGGGTCACGTCGGTCATCAAATCTAAGCTCTCAAGGCTCAGCCTTGGCACAAGGTCTAATCAATATCTGATACATATACTGATCTGATCCATAAGTGATCTCAAATAAACATGTTCATCATAGTTGATCTTTGTAAAAGCAAAGCTCTAAAAAGTGCAGATATCTGCTCAGCAAGAATAGTAGCCCAGCTACTATGGTGTGATACTAGGATCCTATGCAAAATAAAAAAAATTAAGAAATTTTCAAATGGATCCTAAAACTAACAAGGCTCCAAGAATTGATTTTTTAATGAAAAGACTTCCAAAATGATGAACTAGTGGACTTGGACTTAATGGAAATGTTAAATTCTTAAAGTAAAAGTGGTATTTTCCTTATCTTTCCTTTTCTATTACTTAAATTTTTAGCATTACCATTAATTGTTTCGGGATGCTTGAGAGTGATTCCAACCTCATTGGACTTCATATGCAAAAGTATAATTTTAGATCCCATTTAAAATTCAATAGACTTAACAGTTTTCAAGATCTCAGGATTGCAACATTTCCACTAGATTCTATCATGTATGAGGGTAAGGGATTGGCATTTAATCAAGCACATCAACCTCTCTACGTACCTTGATGTTGGTGGTGTTGATTGTTGAACTCTTTTGTCATGACCTTAATAAAACTGTACCCTTTAGTCAAGCAATCACTTATTAAGCATGTGAAACCTTTTCTAATTCTACCCTATTTTAACACTTGGATTAGGAAGCTTCATCAAAATTGTAGAGTGTTGACTAATTTCCTAGGAGGATCAACTTCATGATTCGAGGTAGAGGCAAGGGCGACAGCCTAGAGGAGGGGGGCATAGGGTGCTATTGATGAATAGGATCTCAATATAAGCAATGATTTTGGTGATTGATCATGTTGATCTTGTAGCTTTGTAGGCATAGCATGTTGTGTTTTGGACTCTATAGGCCATTTAAAGCCTTGTTGAGTATCTATTTTGATTCAGATATGTTTTCCACTTGGTGCCATTTTGATATATTCACCCTTTACATGATAAGATAAGGTAATATAGGATAATTTTATTAACGTCCAACGAATGACCACAAAAGTAGGTCAATGGGACTAGATGATACATCTAGTATGAGTACAATGTGGGAGTGCAAACATAACTCCTAGAAAGTGCCAAAGCTAAGAAGAAGACTTTGTATATTTTGTCTCTAATGGTTTGGAATCTTAAAATAATTTTTTTCCACTGAAATTTGAATATTCTATGTATTTAAAAAAAACAAGTCATTAAATTCAAACTGGTCCGAGTCATGGCCGAGTTTGAGTCCGAGTCCGAGTTGATCCTTGGTCAATTCTGAGTTCGAGTTTTAAAACATTGTGTTGAACACCTAAAGATAAAAACTCTAAACCCCAAACCCCATACTTGCTCAAGGTTTGATCTTGAACTCTAATCTATCAAGGTTTGCTCTCAAGGTTTTCATACGATCTATCTTTATGGTCAAGGTCTGTTGTCAAGGGCTGATCTATCCTTATGTGCTATGTTGTTGCTCACTTCACCCACACTGTTATTTAGTCCTGCCATAGCCTTCAATAAAACCACTTTATTCACTGCTAATATGGGCATGTGGATCAGTGTTACAAATATTGTGTCGGCGAATATATCGCCGAGGGTCCAAAAAGAAATTATCAGATTTATCGGCGAAAATGTTGGCAAGCATCGACAATATATCGACAAACTTAAAAAAATACAAAAATATTCATTTTTTTTCAATTTTCTAAACATCTAAAGCAACAAGAACATCAAATAAACACATTGCCACATGCATATGGAAAGAAAATTGATATATAAGATGTATAAGACATATCACTAGACATCACACATCAAAAATGAATTGTGTCCTGGATCTTGAGTCCCCGACTCATGAATCACCAAAAAAATACAATCAATGTATCTCATAGAGCATATGCAATGAAATCAACTAAATAAAATAAACTATGGATTCCCTCTACCCCTTCTACGGGCAAAGGTAATCGCTCTAGTAATGGCTCATGGGGGTTGTCGTGGACTATGGCGTCCACTGCCTCTAGAAGTGCCTGCAAACTTATGTACTCTAGAAGAACTAGAAGAATGATAAGGTACTAGGTCACCCTCATCAAGTCCTCTACCACTGCTACTGCTACCACTGCCCCCTATATATGGCTCCCTCTGGCTGAGACTGTGGCCGTGAAACTAGTGGCTGTGAAACTGGTGTCTGTGCAACTGGTGGCTGTGCTACTGGTGGCTTCGGTGGTGGCACAATCTCAAAGCCAAACCCCTCATCCTCCCCTATCTCACTCTGGGGGTTCTGTGTATCATGATCATCCTCTAACCAATCAGGGGCAACCTCCACAATAGGTTCCTCAATCTCCATTCTCCACGCAGCATTGGAGTCAATGGCATCCAATGAAATGGCCTCCACCTCAGGTTTTTTCTTAAGCTGCTTCACCCACAACCTGATATTGTAGGAGACGTACACTAGATCATTCAGGCGTTGGGTATCAAACCTGTATGAGGTAAATTTATTAAATTAGAATTTAGAAATTAGAATACCTAAATTAGAATGCATAAATTAGAATTACCCATGGGACATAAATTACAATAGATAATGAATTTAGAATTTAATTTCAAATTCTCTAACCTGTTGTGCTTCTTGGTGTGTATTTTTTCAAATACACTCCAATTGCGCTCACAACCAGAAGAGCTGCATGTCTGGCTAAGGATCCGAACAACAAGCTTTTGGAGATGGGGTACTCGTCTGCCATAGGTTTCCCACCAAGTATCTACAATGAATTGGAGAAAGTTAGAAACATAAGAGAAGACATTGAAATTTTAAAATTTAAAACAAAGAAATAATAAATTGAATTTTCATTCTTGAAAGTTGAAACAAGGTGAAGCTTACTTGGCATTATGTTCTTCCTGTCAGTGATAGCCATATCAAACCCAAATGTTCCCATGGCTCTCCTATAGACTTTCAACTCTTTGGAAATCTCTGAACGATCAGTTGCACTTGGCACCATCCTCTAGACACACTCCAAGAACCCATCCATTACCTCTACATCAAACTCGAAGCCACATGAGTAAGAGAATGCGGGGTTGAGGAATAGCTCTGCAGCATGAATGGGGCGATGAAGTGTGTTGTTCCATCGTTGATCAATCACCGCCCATATCAATTGTTGCTTCACTTGCCCGTCATCCCCCCTATCCTCATAGTAGGCACGAATGGCCTCTTTGGCCCTATCCATGGCCTCATATAGGTATCCCATTGTGGCCTTGTCTCCATCAACCAAGCGAAGAACCTTTACCAAAGGTTCACAGATGGCACACACCTCCTTCACCCCAGCCCAGAAACTCTTCTGGTATGACACTAGTCTAAATATGGCAAGTCCCTCCGGTTTAGTGCTAATTGATAAAGCACGCCACTCAGGTGAAAGGAACATAGTCTGCAAGTCCCACATAGAAGTAAGGAGAGACTGAAGAGAGATGAAGCAAGTGGCAAGGCGAGTGATGGTGGGATGAACCAACTCCCTGTCATGAGTAAACTGCCTCATCAAGCTAAGCACAAAAGCAGGATTGTATATAAATTTGGTGATGCTTCTTGCTGAATCAATGACATCCCTGATAAACTCAATCTTTCCCATATCCTCTAAGATCAAGTTGCTACAGTGTGCAGCACAAGGGGTCCAAAACAAAGTAGGATACTTGTCCATAAGCATCCTGCCAGCTGCCACATAATTTGCAGCATTGGATATTACTTGGACAACACGCTGCGGACCTATCTCTTGGATGAACCCATCCAACAACTGCCATAATAATGTTGCATCTTTGATATGTGCAGATGCATCCACGAATTTTATAAACATTATGCCCTTGGGACAATGAACCAAGAAATTGAGAAGGGTCCTACTCTTCGTATGAGTCCAACTATCTGACATCACTATGCATCCTGTGACCTCCCATGAACCTTGAAGTTCCTCCAACCTAGAAGTGCAATCAACCTTTTCATTATCAAGGATGGGCCCTCTCAGCTCCTCATAAGTGGGGGGCTTATACCCCGGCCCAACAATAGCAACAACCTCAAACATGGGAACGTAGAATGGGTTCCTTGCAAAGTGGAATGGTATATCACTCCATAAAAGACACCGACCCACAAGTTTGTCTGCTTTCTTTTTCTCATTTATCTTGTACATTGACCTTATACCTGGTTGTCCACCAGG
Source organism: Larix kaempferi (assembly GCA_027924585.1). Classification (NCBI taxonomy): domain Eukaryota; kingdom Viridiplantae; phylum Streptophyta; class Pinopsida; order Pinales; family Pinaceae; genus Larix; species Larix kaempferi. The sequence continues at coordinate 1,394,321 of BSBM01000579.1, read as the reverse complement.
CACGAATCTCGAAACAAAGAAAGGAGATGTAGTTGAAGGCATTGCGGAAGATGAGGATAAGTTCTTGTTATCACACCATAGTAGCAGGGCTACTATTCTTGTACAGCAGATATCTGCACATTCCAGAGCTTCATTTATTCCAGAGCATGGCTACATATATTGGATCACTCATGATCAGAGCAGTACATTATTCAGATATTGTATGACCTTGTGTCAAGGCTGAGCCTTGAGAGTTCAGATTTGATGACTGATGTGACCACTTATCCCATTACAGTTTCAGTTCAGTGCCTAGAGATGTATTTCAGCAGTGTTTCAGATGATGCATGATGATGATTATTATGATGATGTTGTATGATCTATGGATATGTTCTCACTGACTGTGGATTATTAGCTTGTTGATTTAGTCATGATCATGGCATGTGCTTGGTATATTATTCCTGATGTGGCAAACTATTTAAAATAAACTGTAAATCATAAAATGGACAATTGCTTGCACTTTTAGGTCATTTAACAAAACTTACTGGTATTTCACCTTACATAGACATGGTCTTTCCCCGACACCAGTTGTCTGCTAGTGTAGGCTCCATATTCACTTGTCTCCATCCATACATGACCTTCCTGTTTGACTTTAAACCCTGACATGTCTCATTTGACTTTCTGATACTGAGGACTTCCCCATTTTTCTACCTCTGTGTTTGGACCGCATCCCTGTTTATTTAGTGTCTCGGCTCTGAGTTGGTGACAGAACTTGCCTTTGGTGAGTTGGATTGTAGGCCTACATCATTCTGGTCGGTTGTCCCGATGTTTGGCATTGGCTCGAACTCCCCCTAGTCACTTGAGATGTTGTTGGCTAAAACTGAAAGCTCATGTTCTACCTATGGAAACTTAATAAATTCGCCCATGGAAACAAAAAAAGGGCAAGAGCAATGAAAAGCTAAAAATACTCCTCGAAGAGTATAAGAAAGGTCCAAAAAGCAATAGTTCTTAAAAGCTATATCTAAACAATTGCTGACCTTGTGAATATATGAAAAACATGCCCTGGATGCAAGCTGCAACTAGTTGTGCTTCTCAGCACATCTGAAATCCGAAGGGTTATGTAGGCCAAAAAGGCCATGGAAATAAAATTGAATGATCCTAATGAACCTGGATCAACTTGATGTAGACATGATGCCTAAGTTGAATAAACACTCTCTAAACAACTTATCCATTTGTGAGGCACAGCCATCCCCCGTGTTCCTTTTGTCCAGCACAGAGTTTGTAGCTTCCCCCTTCTCCCAGTCCAAAGTATTTTTGAGTTAAGTTAGACAAGTCAAACCCTTGGCCCAACCTTGCTCCTAGCCTTCATCCTTCACTAGCAGTTTGACCATGTCCAATGGGTGAGTTTGTCATTTGAACTATTGTGCAAGTAATTTTATATAACCACGGAATATGTTAACTTGATTAATGCCACTGAATGGAATTTGTACTTTGAGCTTAGCTGTGGGAATGATTAGAGAAACATTGTCTTAGTCTACTGATGTGATTTATCCTTGATTATATATTCTTGGGATCCGTGATGATGTGGGCCATGTATAGATGATTATTGATAATGATTTATGGTCCCACATGTTTGATGATGATATCATATGATGGACATATGATGCAGATGATGTTTGATCCAGTTCAGCAGGTTTATTATTATTTCAGATCAGCAGATTATACATTGTCCATGTATGGTGGACCCTACAGCTGGCCCATTAGGGCAACCCAGGGTGTATGAGTACTCATTCCTAGTGGATTTGGGTCTTCTGGATCCATTGAGACACTTATCTTTCAGTTCCGGGCACTTCTGACAGTGATTGATGCAGTTTTACACTTGTTGACCAGATTTGGGGCTGATTTCCCAGCCTGAGCAGCAAGGGCCCCGAGAGGCCAGTTCACCTAGGGCGCTGATGATGGAGGGGGTGGTCCAGCCACTTGTTATTACCATTTATCCCCCCTCCCGGAGAGCCTGGTGGGCTCAGATGGACAGCGCTAGCACCCTAGGAGGCAGTTTTGGCACTTTCACAGTTCCCGAGGCAGTTAAAAAATGGGATAAAGTGGTCACTGAGGAAATCGATTTGGGCAATTGAGGCAAGGTTTTGGCATTTGGTTTTCACAGAGGTCTTCCAGGGTGGCATCACTACCTTCCAGCCAGTTTTCACCATGTGGGTATGCCCGGATTGATCACAGGAGGACATTTACTGCTTGACTGTCATGGATTCCGAGGACAGTTTTGGTCATTTTTATTATATTGGACATATTTTATTATTTTTATTGTGCCTTGGGGATGAGCTAGTAAGGATTAAAACCTCCTAGCCCCACCATGAGCTTATATTGTTATGTCCTAGTCACCATGAGGTGGATTTTGATGCTTATATTTTCTCTTGTGGATGACGTCACCCCTCATTGTACCTTTTTAGTGGGGGCGCTATCATTATATGGGTGATCCATGTGATATATTGTTATGATTTATTATTAGCCATTGATTATGTTGTGAGATCTTTTAATCTCAACCACTCATTTCAAAAAGTGGTTTTGAGATCTAGGGTTTTGGTCTTTATTATCCTATATAAGTCTTTATTATCCTATATAAGGAGGAGACCCCCTCATTGTAAAATTCATCTAGAGATTTTTGGCTCTTGGCTCTTGGAATAAAATTTCTATCTTTTGGAGTACATGCTTGGATTGGAGTGGATGTTGGTTGTTTCGATTGTAAATGCTATTGTCCATTGCACTGGAGGATCTATTGTAGCTATCTTGCATATTTGCCATATTTTATTTGCAGGTTGAGAGGGCGACTTTGACAAGTGCGAATTGGTGGGGAGGCTTGCCCTTCAAGCTTGGAAGAAGTCGTTTTGGGTTTGACAGGGAGTGGTTTTGCCTTTGTGTCAACTATTCTATGTTTTTCTCTCTCTTGCTTGCATCTACCTTCAATTTGTTAAACTAATTGATGCTTTGCTCCTTGGCTTGACAGGTTAGAAGGAATCACATGTGGCTTGGAAAAATCGATTTGGCAAGAGGGCTTCAACAATTCTCCATTTGATCTTTGGCAAAGTAATCCTCGTCTCAACTAGCATTCATCTCTTCATCCAGGTATGTCCCAAGAGGTATGATCTTCTCTTCCTTGAATCTTCCATAATTTCTAGATCACAAAAACCCTAATCAAAGTAAAACCCTTGTTTTTGGTATTTCTTAGATCTACTTAGATCTAGCCCTCCTTTTGAAAAGATATTGAAAACCCACCTCTATAGCATCCACCCCTAGTTGGATCTATAGTTTGGTGGTGATTGGCTAAGAATTGACCCATTTTCTAAGACAAAAAGCTCTCCTTGACCCAAATCGCACTTCCTAGAGAGAGGCTTGTTGGGCTAGATCTAGCACATGGGTATGTGAGATCCCGCTTGATTTGACAACTAGACACTTGATAACACATACCCATATCCTTACTTTGGTGAAAACTACCTTGTGGACATCTCTCCATGTTTTGAGGGGTTGAAACCCCCTTTTGACCTTCTTGGCACCTTAAAACTTAGATCTACTAAGATCTACCCATTGGATTCACTTGAAACTTTGAAGGAACATAGATCGGGGTACTAACATCCCGGATCTACATTTTGGTAGCCATTGGACTTGGTTTGGTCCACCAAAACCCATTTTTGGACCCTCCTTGAGCAAATCGCACCCCCTTGATTTTTTGAGTTGGTCCACTTCTAGGAAGTGGGTGTTGGAGATTTTCGTGGATTTGGAATGCCCATGCCTTGAAACCTAGGTCCATACTGTCCTTTCGTCAAGATCCGCCTTGGGGATTGCATTCCTTGTTTTAAGGGATTGTGGTCCACTTTTGGTCATTATTTAAAAACCTAGATCTAGTAAGATCCAACCATTGGATCTCATCCAATCCACTTGACTTGGCTTCTAGGTGTCCCGATCTATACTTTGACATACTTTTTGACCCCATTAACCCATCCAACAAGGCACTAGTCCTTCTCCAAGCAAAGCGCACTCCTTGGGATTAGTGTCAAACCCTAGATCTAATACATGGGTAACCCTAGAACCAACTCCAACTTATAGATCTAGTCTAAGTCTAACCTATAGTACCATCCTCACACTTAACTTCACCTTGTGGGTCCATCTAGAACCATTTCACACTTCCCAAGAAACTAGACCCACTTGTGCAAACACTTGGTACTATACCTAGTAATCATACCCCATCATGTGGCCTAAACCATTCATAGGTTGAAACGCTTATTATCCACTATACCACCTTCAACCATATCTTAACCTTTAGGTCCATTTAGCCTTGCATTGGTTTCCGTAACTCATTATTTGCTTACCCTTAGAAACCTTTGTCTTGGTCCAATCAACTGTGATTGGGGTATAGGGTCTCCCCCTTGGTCTAGTTACACCTTGACCTAAAGCGAAGAGTGCCTCGGTTGACGTGACTCCCACATTGTATTGGGAACCGTGGCATCTCTTGGGTCACCTCTTTAGTTGCCTGTCTCCTCTACCGTCCCGGATGGGATACCTCTAGGGGCAACTACAAGTTGTGTGATAACAGTTCTCACTCCCCCCTCCCCCTAAAGTGTGTTTGGCTGTCCCGGATCCTAATGACACTCTCATTCCAAGTTCTTGCCTGAAAGCTTCCCTTTCATCTTTCCTCTTGCCAATACATTCAATTGTGAGTTTGGCCCTATGAATAATTTCAGGCTTGGAGTTTTTACAAATATCCACCTCATGCCCTGAAAGTTGTGCGAGGTGGTATTTGAGCCTACTTATCCCCCCCGTCATCTCCTTCCCACACAAATTGCATTTTAGCTTTTGTCGATTATGTGGATCAACAGGCTCTGCATACTCCCAGAATGGATCCAAAGTCTTCGGCATGTTTGCAACTTTGTAATATGGATTTTGGAAACTAGTTTGAAACCTGCATCATTAAAAAAATCATTTTTTAGCATATTTTTATTGCAAAAAATTGCAAATCGGACAGCAAGGATTGCAAAATAATAAATATTATACAAACAGGGATTGGAAAATAATGTCAAGATAGACAACTGACAAACTACAAAGTTACAAACTCAAAGTTACAAACTCAAAGTGATCCTAGCCTCTAGGGCACACTAATGGCATTTTAATTTTTTATTTTTTATGGATTTAAAATGAAGGTTTTGGGTCCTATAATAAAAACTTCAAGCCGTTCAAGCCTCAAGGATTGGTTCAACTTCAAAGTTCAGACTTCAAAACTTTAACCACAGTGGAAAATTCAAAAAAATTTAACCACTTAAAATTTTTAAAACCGTTTTAAGTTTTTAATTTTAACCCATGGGCCACATACCTTGACTTTGTTGAGGCTTGGACCGACCGACGTTCTCCTTCACAGGCCTATGTTTTCCTCCGCGGAGTCATGCATAGCCTTCTCCTCCACGAATCTCTCCTACATAGGCCGGTGTTAAACCCTATCCCTCTCCTTCATGGATCCGTGTTCTCACTATCTCAGCACCCGCGCGTTCTCAGTAGTGAGCAGTGAGCACCCTAGCTCGCAGCCAGCAGCACCCTAGCTCTCCCGCCTCCCGTCTCCTCAACTTCTCAGCGCCCTAGCTCTCCACAACTCTGTTTGCAAGTTAGAATGCAACCCGAATGAGCTCTTTGTTTGCAACCTGAATGAACAGAAAAAACAAAAAAAACGACTGTTTTAAACTTTTATTGACCCCGTGGACGCTGGCGATGTCACCTTTATCGACTCGCGATTTTTTTCGGCATAATTATGGCCTAAAATATCGTGGAGAATGTGTCGCAATATATCGCGATGTTGTCGATAAATCGACGATATTTGTAACACTGATGTGGATGTGGCTCACAAAAATGTTGTTATGACCTACTTCATGTTCATGCAGAGATGATCTTCAAAATTATCAATATCAATCACGATTATAAATTTATAACTTATCAAATTATCAGTTATGGTACATGAATGCCTAATAGTAATATGCATGAAAGCTCTATTTTTGGCAATAACTTATTGTTCTACTCTTGTGTTTTGTGAATAATTTTGATTCTTCACTAAGTTTTTTTAATTTATTATAAAAATATTTTTATATATTTTTGTACTTGCCGTATCCGGATCTTGGCTTTTCAAAAATCTGGCAAATCCATATCCATATCCGGATCCGAATTCGTATCCATATCCTGGTAACATAGGTATCAAGTCCCTAACTTTGCTATTCGTAGGAAAATATATCTTGGTTGGTAGGGGGTTCTTTGTTAGATCTTGGTTGTTAGGAGAATCCATTGGATCTTGGTTGGTAAGACAGTCTGTCAAATCTTGTCTGGTAAGACAGTCTGTCAAATCTTGTCTGGTAAGACATTCAAATGCTGTAAGCTCTTAAAACTCAAAGGGAGGGCACGCTTTTTGGATTATTTTGTCACCAGCAGTCTCAAGAGACTTCTTTGGGGAAGTGCAGTATCCTTATTGTGCTTGTTGAATTTCAGGCCTGAGATTAATGACCACTTGTTCTTTTTTTTTCACAAGAACGGTTAAATTTTTTATTAGAAGGATACTTGGTTGGGCTTGCTCCTAAACAACCCATCAAACAATATCAATAAACTCAAATTTCAGAGATGGTCCAAATCCTACAAATTCCAAGATACAAGGGGCTGCCATCTTACGGAATGGGAGACCGAATAGGATTACCATCATTCCGAATCAAATCTACAGGTGCTAAAAGGTAGCCTACATTGGCCCTATAATCAGCTTCCTGATTTCGACTGCGGAGAATGTGGTAGTAAGAGGCAGAGTTAAATTGTTGCAGCAATTGCCGAACTCGTTGCAAAGTCTTGTTTAACACCGCATTATTGAAATGTCCATCAGTGTTTAAGAGTTTAATAAGAATTTCTGAATCTCCAAAAATTTGAATATCCTGCTCTTCATTTCCATGTGCTATCTGACATGCTCTGAGGAGACCTAATAGTTCAGCCTGATTGTTAGTACCCTGACCTATCCCCCAATTGAAACTACCTTTTAAAAGACCATCGGCAGCATAGAATACCCTCCTGCGCCAGTTCTCCCTGGATTTCCTTTAGTTGCTCCGTCAAAAAAGATCGTGTCTTTCCTTTGATTCTTCCACCATTGACAAAATTCAGAAGCGTTGTGCCGTAGTCGCCACTCAGGATTTCTAATAGGCCGAACATAAATCTTGTTCCTAGGACACTTCGTTGGGTCTCCGATCCAACTGATCTCTGCAGGAAGAAGCTTATGATTTTGCTTAAAGGGATAATTCGCTACTGTTTCCAATAGCAATGCCTTAGCTTTTGCCACAACAATTGCTGGGGTACTCACTTTGTTTTGGAAGATGGATTCATTTCTGGCTAACCAGACTTCCCAGCAAAGATATTTTGGGACTTCCTGCCATATCTTGGACCATAAGGATTTACTTTTAATCTTCCAGGGATAACGTTCTGACCATGTGGAAAATAAGAAAACAACAGTGCATTGAGCTGGAGTATGAACCAAGAGTCCATGCAATGCGAGTTGCCACACTTCCTACATAAATGGATAGTCGATAAACACATGGTCGATTGTTTCCTCGGCTGTATGACAAAGTGCACATCTGTGGGGTCCTAATATTCCACGTTTTGCCAAGTTCTCCCCTGTCAAGATTCTTTTATGCAGAAGAACCCAATTGAAAAAATTAATTTTGGGGATACCAAATGAAGTCCATACATGCTGCCAAATAGCGTTTGATTGTGACTGAGGATGCTGCGTCTGGAGAGCTTCAAAACCAAGGCTGACTGTGTATTCTCCTGTCCTGCCCCAACCCCATTTATCCCTGAAGCTAATATGAACCGGAGCTAAGCCGGTCAGAGCTATTAGGAGCGAATTTACTTGCTCTTGCATCCTATCCGGCGGCCTGGGGATGTTCCAATCTTGCCAATTGCCAAATTGATCCCAAATTGAGATATCTGATAGCTTAATGCTGCCACCCTGAGTGAGCCACACGCGTAGCTCGTGGAGATCCGAATTCTGACTGAGAGGAGGGCGACCCATAATTTTATCATTCCAAAGTGAAGTCTGATTCCCATTTCCTGGAATGCGATAGAGATAATTTTTAAAAAATTCCCATCCGTGACTGCATAATCTCCACATTGTTGTGCCTTTAATGGCTATAGCTTTATCCATATTGGATTCAGACACATTGTGCAGGTATTTTTTAATTAGCACTTGGCTGACCGGGTGATTGGGAGTGGAAAAAATCTTCCACAGTATCTTTCCTCCTAGAGCCAGATTCGCAAGCCCTGGATCTCTGACATGCAGACCTCCTTCATCAAAAGGTTTTTTCACTACGTCCCAGCCCACTAAATGGAATTTTTTATGATTCCCATTACCACCTTGCCACAAGAAGGTTCGTATGAGCTTTGCAACATGCAGAGCAATCAATTTCGGAGCCAATAGAAATGCTGATTGATAGAGAGGCAGAGAAGAGATAACGGATTTTATGAGAATTAATTTCCCAGCTTTAGTAAGCCACTGTCCTCCCCAGGCTGTAATTTTGGATTTTATTTTGCTTATTACTTCAAGCCAATGACTGGCCTTGGTAGTGCCCAGGGTTAATGCTAGGCCCAGATATTTAAGAGAATCCCAATCTGCATAGCCTGTAAAGCCTAAGTAATGAGCTATACGCTGAATGGTAGCATGATTCGCATTCCAACCATACACTGCACATTTTCGCTTATTGAGAAGAGCTCCAGAAACGCTGCAGAAACTTTGAATTACATCATTGAAGACCCTTGCAATTTTGATAGAAGCTCCTCCCAGGAGTAGTGAGTCATCTGCGAATAAGGAGTGATTAATGGGGTCTAGATCTCTCTTATACCTGGAATGGTTCCTGCAACCTTTTCTGCATTCAACTTTCTACTGAGGGAATCTACCATAAGAATGTATAAGAAAGGGGACAGAGGGCAGCCCTGCCTTATTCCCCGAGAACATTGGAAGTAATTGGCAGGTCTACCATTCACTAATGGCGCTATCCAAGGCCTACCTATACAAGCTTTGATCAACCTTACAGAATCAGGACTAAATCCAAATGCTAGGAGAACTTGAAACAAGAAGGAATGCCTTACCCGGTCAAAGGCATTAGCCATGTCAAGCTTGATAATCATCCCTTGTTCTTTCCGTTGATTGTTGGAGTGAATGGTTTCCTGCACTATGGTCACATTATCCAAAATGTTCCGACCTTTCACGAACCCACCTTGACTGGAGGAGATGAGGTTACACAGCAATGGCTTGATTCTATTAGCAATGAGCTTAGAGAGAATTTTATAGGATGCATTGCACAGCGAGATAGGCCTAAACCTGTCGAAGGTTCCAGGATTTGATTCTTTAGGGATTAAAGCAAAAAATGTAGAGTTGATGCTACCTCCAACCTTGGCTTTTTGGTGGAAGCCCCTAATCATACGGAGTAGATCCACCTTGATTAAATTTAAGCAAATTCGATAAAAATGTATGGAAAAGCCATCAGGACCCGGGGTTTTGTCCGGCTCCATTGCCCAAATAACATTACTAATTTCAATTTCTGTGAAGGGCTTCAAGAGGCCAGCATTATCATTCTGCCCTACCAATTTTGGGATATTATTGAGGAATTCAGGAAATTCGTCCTCCGTGTCATTTCCTTTTTCAGTAAAGAGTTCCTAAAAATGAGAAGTTGCTACCTCTTTTAACTGAGCTATTTCTTTGTGGACCGTCCCATCCGAAGCAGTGATTTCATCTAAGTGATTACGGGAGAGTCTTGCTTTGAATTGTTTATGAAAGAAAGGTGTGTTTTTATCTCCCGACTTCAGCCGAAGGCTTCTCGATTTTAGTCTCCAATGTTCTTCCCCCTGCCTGAAAGATTGAAGAGTAAGACGCTGGGCCACTTGTTCCTTTTGCAGGGCAGAATGAGTTACATCTTTGGACTCCATTTCAATTTGCAATTCTACTAGCTTATTAGAAGTCTGTTTTCTACAGCTTGTGGGAGTGACAGTAGGCTTTTTTATCGAAGATTTTAAAGCCATTTTGGTAGCTTTAATTTTCTGCTCCCAAACAAAGTTGGGCAAACCTTGAACAGGAGTTTTCTAGGCATTGTGGATAGTTTCCTCGAACCTATCTCTGTTAGCCCATAAGGGATTAAACCGGAAGGGGATAGGTCCCAGGTTTTTTTCCTCCTCAAACTGCAACAAGATAGGCTTATGATCCGATGTCAATTTTGGTAAAATTTTTGAGGAAATAATCCTTTTTTCCAGCAGAAAGGAGCTCTAAATTATGATTCTGTCCAGTCGAGCAGATATATGATGGTCCTCAACGCGATTATTGGTCCAAGTATATAGTCCTTTTTTTCGGTTTAATATCTAATAAATCCTAGTGTTGAAGGATATCTTCGACCAACGGAAGGTTCTGATCTCGACTATTGTTGCCACCACATTTTTCCTTTGATTCAAAAACAAGATTGAGGTCACCAGCAAGGATTATGTTCCGTGGGGATCTTGACTCTAGGAAGGCAGACAGAGAGTGCAAACATTCTCTCTTTTCAACATAATGAACAGGGACATATAAATTAACAAGTGCAAAGGACAATTTATTCACCTTGTGCCTGAGGTTGGTGTATATCCAATGCTGAGCTAGCCCTCCAGAAGAACCCCTAGCACTGACTGCTCTCCCAACATTCTTTTTCCAATTCATTTTACTGAGGAGAAGGAGAGCTTCCCCTTCAATTTTTGTCTCTTGGAGCATGAGGATTTCAGAAGACTCGGATTTCACCAAATTTTTTACTGCTTCTACTTTTAATGGGTTCCCTAGTCCTCGACAGTTCCAAGAGACGAAACGCATTACTTATTGGTTGATGAGGGTGTAGCTCCTCCCTTGGGAGGTCTGTTTCTGGTATTTCCGCCAATTGACATCTCAATTGTTGATTGGTTGCCTTTCATTTTTCGCCTCTCTGTTTCTTCTGCCTTTGTCTCTCGGTGAGATTTTCTCCCTGCTCTTTTCGATGGTCTCTCAAAGGTCTCATCTTCCGAAGAGCCTGAAGTCTCCAGAGACTTCTTTCTTATCATTTCAGCATATGAGAGAGGGCTCATAACTCCAATAGGAGATCCATCCTGTAGAGCTACGGTTTCTTCATGAGATTTGTCTTCAGCAATTGAGGTGGGCTGTTCAACCTCTTCTGCTATTGAGACTAGTGATTCCTCTGGAATTCTGAGGCTTTCGAATGGATTTTTGGATGCCTCAATCCTTGGTGGTCCTGATTTCCCTTCACCTTGTGGCAGTCTAGAGGATTGGCCTTCATTTTCCATAGACTTTCCTTTGCCTTTTGGTCTGCTGACTTGTTTTGCTGTTATTGGTTTCTGAGTTGGGGTCCATTGATTGCCTTTTACATTCTCTATCTCCTCCTCTCCCTTCTTTTTGCAGTGCCTGGCAAAATGTCCATACCCATGGTAAAATCGACATTTGAATGGGAGTTGCTCGTAATTGAGCTCTTGTATATATGACCAATCCGCCACTGTTAGTTTAATTGCTTCGGGGAGCCCTATTTCCAAATCCACCTCCACACAAATTTTGGCGCAGGTGTACTGATCCTTCCTCTCTGCCCGATCAATGTATTTCCCCAGTTTATTACCTATAGCTTCCAGCGATTTGGGGTTCCAACAGTGCAAAGGTAGATGAGGCAAGCGGACCCAGACTGGAACAGCCGAGGGCATGTCTTGCGTCGGATCAAAGTCCGGGGTCCATTTATTCAGATATAGACCTTGGGGGCCCATAAAATAAGGTCCATTCCTAAAGATTAAATTTCTGTCCTCTGCATTGGTGAAAACAAAAACGAAGAAGCCCTTACCCACCAGATGACTGCTGATGCCGTCTTGGGTCAATGTGTGCCAGTTTCTTTGCACCCAGTTCTCCACTACTTTAGGTGAAGGCCAGAGACCGGTGAACTGCCCTATGAGCCCTCTTTCTGCAAGATTCAGCGCTGATCTGCACGGTTCTTCAGATGGGAGATCAACCGTGGGGATGCTGGCCATTCTTTTTACGAATTTCTGTTGATTCTCACTCGGCGGTCGCTTCCCACAGGCTGCCACCAACTTCTTGAATGCAGCTATTTCTGGCAGAGGAGGGAGGGCCTCGGGGCCCCCTCCAGCGGCCATTGCAACTTGAGTCCAACCGTTTCTCCTGAACCCCGGCCCTCAAGATCGAGTAGGGCTTCCTGTTCTCTCTGCGTGTAGATTGTATCCCTGACTGCGTGGAGTAATGGCGGTTCTTGGAGCGTATTCAAAACTTAGCTCGCGGTTCTTGGAGCCATCATAAAGACTTTACTTTTTGCCTCCTCCATGACCACTTGTTCTTTGGAAAGTACTATTTTGCATCATTTACTGTTGGAGAGAGTAATTACAAATTACAATACATTGAGTTCTGATTTTGTTACTTTCTGGTGCACTTTTTAATTTCTTATCTATTGTTTTCTCTTATTTGTGGGTTATATTATTATTATTATTTTAAAGGAAAAAGCTTTTCCAATATTTGTTGGTTTTCTTGCATTTTCAGTAAGGCCAAGAAACCATTGGATTTTTCCAGTCTTTCCTGGAAATGCATCCAGAGACAATTCCACATGTTGCGTGGTTTCCAATTTTCGAGGACTCCCAAGCTGACTGTAAACCATTTCTGTCGTTTACCATTTAGATTAACATTATCAAATGTAACAAGAATAACCTTACTATGGGAAGAAAGGTTATATTCTTTTTTTTACTTTCTGTTTGTTCTATCAGTTTGTCCTAGACCATTTAATCCAATGCTTACTATTAGACTAGCTGTATGCACTGTCAACCAAAGTTTGACTCTTGATGGCAATGATTTCTTCTGAATGTTTGAATTGGTCATAGAAATCCAGTTTTTCTATTTCATCGGATCCATAAATGGATATTTCTAAGGTCACCAAATGCAAACACCTAATGGCTTTCTAAAGGCAAAATAATTGCACTAAGATGTATATCTAATATAGAAGGATTATTTCTAATTCTTTATTTACCAGTGTAACAAGAATCAAGAGTCAAACTCGGAAAATCGTGAGTTTGACTTGGATTGCTCTGAAAATGAGCCGATTCGGATCGGGCCGAGTCAAACTTGGGTTGACTGAGTTTGACTCAGTCAACGTGAGTCAAACTCGCGATTTAAACTCCAGCTTTTAAGATCAATTTTGATTGTGTTTGGTCATTATTTTGCTTGTTGGAGGTGTGTCCACCTGCTGGAGGTGTTAAGTAGTAATAGTAATATTAAATTCTTAAAGTAAAAGTGGTATTCTCCGTATCATTCATTTTCTGTAAAAGTGGTATATTCTCCATATCTTTCATTTTCCATCCTTTTACTTAAATTTTTAACATTACCATTAATTGTTTTAGGATGTTTGAGAGTGGTTCCAACCTCATCAGAGTTCATATGCAAAAAGTAGAATTTTAGATCCCATTCAGAATTCAACAGACTTGACAGTTTTTGGGATTTCAGGATTGCAATGTTTCCACTGGATTCTATTATGTATGAAGGAAAGGGATTGGCATTTAATCAAGCACATCAACCTCTCTATGTACCTTGATGTTGGTGGTGTTGATTGTTGAACTCCTCTGTCATGACCTTAATCAAATGTACCCTGCAGTCAAGCAAAATCACTTCTTAAGCATGGGATTTTTTTTCTAATTCTACTTTATTTTAATGCTTGGATTAGAAAGTTTCATCAAAATTGTAGGGTGTTGACTAATGTTCTTGGAGAATCAACTTCGAGATTCGAGGTAGAGGCAAGGGCTAAAGCCTAGATGAGGGGGGCACAGGGTGCTATTGATGAATAGGATCCCAATACAGGCAATGATTTGTCTATCTGGACTCATTTTATGGATGAGAATTGATATATTTTGGACATCTATTGATATCTTGCAGTATATGGACATGGCTACTTTTTTTTTCTAAGTAACTACCCACAGGGATTTGAACTTGTGACCTTCCATTTACCACTTCTCATCTCAATTACCCATTACCAATTTCTCTACCCCGCGTGGGCTATGGACATGGCTCCTTTGAATATCAATGAAGAATGCTTTTTTTTAATTCAAATATATGTATATATATAATATTTTCTATTTGCCGATTTTTCCCCGATCCGATTCAAAACTTTGACTCCTTTTCCTTGCTGATTTATTTCTGATTCCGATTCTGGTAACATTGTTATTTACATAAAATATCTTATGATGCACAGGGAGCCAAAGAGGTGCAGATGCAGGCATGGGGTAAAACAGTTGAAAATTATCTCAGTGTGGGGATGGATTTAGCTCAAATTGGTAGCTATGTAGTGGTAAATATGGTATTTTAGCACAGTTTTATATATTATAATTAGGATTAGATTCATTTTAACAATTTTTGCTTCGAACATCGCTCCTATAGAGAGGAATAAAAATTACATGGCAATCTAGCAAGTTCCATTCAGAGGTTCTGCTGAGAATGCACACAGAAATGTGTTTCAGCAAATAAATCAACAATAGAACAGAGCTAGGGTGTTCTTGCATAAGTATTCTACCTACAATTTTCTGCTTCTAATTCATCCATGTCTGGATTTTACTCACTTTATAGGTTAAAGTTCCCGCCACAACGAAAGGTGTTGAGGCATCAGAGAAGCTAGCAAAGCAAGGTGTGCGAATTAATTTGGTTGGCATTTATTCTGTTTCTCAGGTATAGTGGACAGATAACCATCTTTCCCAAGATCAGGATGATTCTAGACATTGATTACTTTTCAAGATCAGGATGATTCTATTCTACATTTGCAGGTTTTATTGGCACTCGCTACTGGAGTAGAGTATGCATCCACAAATTGCAGCAGATTACTGGAATCTGGAAAAAGTAAGGAAGACATAAAGAAGATGCAGGTTCTCTCTCTCTCTCGGAGCTTTTGCACCATAGATAGTAGAGGCGGAGGGAATTGAAAGAGATAAAAAGGCCAAAGTTTTTATTTCTCCCCTGACTTTCCACTGTTTTTTGGTATTTTCCTTTGGAAAGTTGGTGTTCTTTTTGCCCCAGAACTATCTTTTTGAATTTGAAAGAGCATGCATATGAAGCTGAAGGATCAAGCTTTAGGTGGCAAACTTAATGCAGTTTGCTGCCTTCTCTGTAAGCTACAAGGGAAGTGTGTTTTATGTTGATACAGCAAAGAATGCTTACTTTGACAGCTACGAGAGCACTTGTAGTGAGTTCATAAACATTGAGACTGGTCATGTTTGGACAGAAGTCCATGTGAATTTGTAATGATTCATTTGAACATACCTGGACTAGATAAGTACGGTCTTCTCTCAGATTGGATTTTTTGTAAGAGTGTGTAGCTTAGTAGTACCAGGTTTTTGACAAAGCTCCAGCATACTTGTCTGCTGAGGATTGAACACTTTCAGTATGCCTCAGTTTTGGTAATTTTTGTTTCCCGAGAGAATGGTTGTGTTGAAGGAGCATTCAATGTTTCAGCATTAAATAGATTCATTTGTTCTTCTTTGAGAAGATGGTCTTTTGAATCAATTCATAACAGAATTTTTTTATTATTGCAAGCTCCAGAAGTCACTATACTTGTCAGACCTATAGCTTCTGATATGTATGTAATGATTGCCTGCTCTTACTACCCGGTTTAATCTCCAAGACATTAATGATTACAAGACAAATAATTAAATAATTTAATGGGGGCAGTGCCACAGTTATGACTTGTCAATGATTTAGGCATAGTAAGGATACCTAAAAGCCACTGAACATAGTTGAGTTGCTCTCAGGCATATGTTTATGATCATCTTGATTCTCTTAAGCAATCTCACCTGTTAATAAATAAATAAGTAAATGATAATAAGAATATTAGATATTAGTATAATGTCACGATTACTCAATGAAGAGGCATGAAAACCATATGAATATACATCAACCTATTGTAACATTCACAATTTATATATTAGTCTGTTTATTTTTCAGCCATTGGACTCTATGTTATATTATTTGTCTCTAATGTCATATTCTTTGGACTCCTTACTGACTTTACCGACTTGTCTAGAATTTGTCCCTTGCCACTTTTTGACTTATCTTGCATGGCCTGTAACATTTATCCACATGGAACTTAAGCTGGATAGTAATTCAAATCATCTCTTCCGAGATTAATTACTAGGAATTGGTTTGTACATAGGAGTGTTGAGTTTGGCGGTCTGTGGAAATTAGAAGTATGATTATCTTGGGTCTGTGCCACTTCCATCTTATTTTTGGTAAGTCGGTTTTTTAGTTGTGGTTCAATCTAGTCATAATTTAACAAATCCACAATTAATACATGCTCCTGTAGAATTTTGAGTTGTGAACTCAACAGTCTTTTTCGTAAAAGATGTCTGACATAATTTGCTATCTTTGGTAACTTTGGCAGTGATGTTTCAATTTTATTGACATAAAGAGTTGAGTGATTGGGAGTCAACCTAGATTCAATTGGTGGGGGCATTATTTTGACATGATGAACAAATTGATGTCAGTTTACATTGGAAATTGTAACAGTTGACAGTTGCTCATGGTATCTAATTGTTAGTTTTTATACCTTGGTCGAGTTCCCCTAGTGACTATGCCTAAGTCACTAAGCATGGGGTGGTGGGACCCTCTTATTAATTAATTAATTAATGAGACATTGATGTCACTTTTATCCTAAGTCTAAAAGTGAATAAGTATTTATTACTTAAAGTGATTTAATTAATAAAGTGTACTCTCATCTAATCTGGGCCATTGATTAGATCTAATCTCAGCCCTTGATTTAGAGATTCCTTTAGGGTTGGATAAAAAGGGAGGGAGGCAGATCATTACCATAGTTGTGATCATTGTGAATGAGTGAAGAGGAGAGAAGTCGAGAGAGCAGCCAAGGGTACAAGTTTCAGACAGGGCACGAGTCTCCAGGAACACCAGCGAATTTGTCTCTTCAATGGCACGAGTTCCAGGTATGGTATTCCAGATATGGCTCTAAGTTCGAGGCTTATGTTTGGTGGATGTTATCAGCAGGTTATTCCAGTCAACAGGTAGCTACAGCAGACTTCACGTGAAGGCACACCGTACAGGAGGTACCTTCTGTTGCACGCAGTTCGAGGTAATTCTTTCTGCAGATTGTGTGGTGAAGATACAAGGTACGAGTCTCAGAAATCTGGCAGGAGCATCTGGGCAATACTCTCAAGATACCTCTGCTAATTCTGTGGTGAAGGTAAGGGCACGAGTCTCACTACCTTAGCTCAGTCTGCTAAATCTGTTGTGAAGAAAAGGGCACGAGTTTCATTATCTTGGCTCAGTTTTCTAGAAGGATTAATAGCACTGAAATAGAGAGCTAACAGCACAGGGATAAGGTGGATCTCAGTTCAGCTTGTGCACAGGAATCGAGGGACAGAACAGTGTTCAGACTGTGCATTGTTCCCAGCACTGTTTGACTTATTCCTGGCTCGAATTTCTAGGCAGTGGGCACACCAAACGAGGTTCTGTTTGGTGCATATTTTTCCAGAAAGCTTCTGCTAATGGGTGAAGATAATTTTGTCTTTTAATTGTAATGCTGTGATGAAAAATTTGCTGAAGAAATAAATCTCTCTCTCACTCAACTGGTTTTCCCCGTGGGGGTTTTTCCAGGGCTCGATTTGGCCAAAAACTACTGTGTCAAATTTTGTGTGTGAATGTTTGTAAATTAGATTGCAGCCTGTAATTTGCTTTCAGTGTGTGTTTACTGCTCATTTTATTTTGGCATTAAGTAGCCTACAGCCAATACACAACAGGGCTGTAGGTGAAAACCACCTATAACTTGGCATTAAACCAGCAGGCACAGAGGGCAGAAAATCTTCACTAATGATACATATGGTGCATCTATAAATGCTGTTTCTATGATCCCACAACTTCTACCAAATATGTTGAATGCTTGTGCATAGCAAAATAAGTGATGCACATTCTGATCTTGAATTACTATTTTTGGGGTAATAGTCTACAGCTGGGCACTTATGATCACAACAACTTAACAAACACCTATTAAAGAAATAGTAAATCTAACATAGGTATATAGAGTGAGGATGTTACTGGACAAACTCAAAGTTACAAATATCGTGTCGGCGAATATATCGCCGAGGGTCCAAAAATAAATTATCGGATTTATCGGCGAAAATGTCGGCAAACATCGGCAATATATCGGCAAACTTAAAAAAATACAAAAATATTCATTTTTTTTCAATTTTCTAAACATCTAAAGCAACAAGAACATCAAATAAACACATTGCCACATGCATATGGAAAGAAAACTGATATATAAGATGTATAAGATGTATTGCTAGACATCACACATCAAAAATGAATCGTGTCCTTCATTTTTTTTCAATTTTCTAAACATCTAAAGCAACAAGAACATCAAATAAAGTTTAAACACATTGCCACATGCATATGGAAAGAAAACTGATATATAAGATGCATAAATAATAAGACGTATCGCTAGAGTCTAGACATCACACATCAAAAATGAATTGTGTCCTGGATCTTGAGTCCCCGACTCATGAATCACCAAAAAAATACAATCAATGTATCTCATAGAGTCAACTGTCATATGCAATGAAATCAACTAAATAAAGTAAACTATGGATTCCCTCTACCCCTTCTACGGGTAAAGGTAATCGCTCTAGTAATGGCTCTGCCTCTAGAGCTAGAAAGCCCAGGTGCTCGTGGGGGTCGTCGTGGACTATGGCGTCCTCTGCCTCTAGAAGTGCCTGGTCTCTGATGTAATATAGAAGAACTAGAAGACTGATAAGGTACTACTACGTCACACTCATCAAGTCCTCTACCACTGCTACTGCTACCACTGCCCCTATATCTGGGTCCCTCTGGCTGAGACGGTGGTCGTGACATCTGTGGCCGTGACAACGGTGGCCGTGAAACCGGTGGCTGTGCAACTGGACAGTCTACTGGTGGCTCCGGTGGTGGCACACTCTCAAAGCCAAACCCCTCATCCTCCCATATCTCACTCTGGGGATCCTGTGTATCATGATCATCCTCTAACCAATCAGGGGCTGCCTCCATAACAGGTTCCTCAATCTCCACTCTCCACGCAGTAGTGGTGTCAATGTCATCCAATGAAATGGCCTCCACATCAGGTTTTTTCTGAAGCTGCTTCACCCACAACCTGAGATTGTAGGAGACGTACACTAGATCATTCAGGCATTGGGTATCCAACCTGTATGAGGACAGTGAATTTATTAAATTAGAATCTAGAATACATAAATTATAATTACCCATGGGACATAAATTACAATAGATAATGAATTTCGAATTTAATTTCAAATTCTCTAACCTGTTACGCTTCTTGGTGTGTATTTTTTCAAATACACTCCAGTTGCGCTCACAACCAGAAGAGCTGCATGTTTGGCTAAGGATCCGAACAACAAGACTTTGGAGATAGGGTACTCGTGCGCCATAGGTTTCCCACCAATTATCTACAATGAATTGGAGAAAGTCAGAAACATAAGAGAAGACATTGAAAATTTAAAATTTAAAACAAAGAAATAAATAAATTGAATTTTCATTCTTGAAAGTTGAACTTGAAACAGGGTGAAGCTTACTTGGCATTTTGTTCTTCCTGTCCTTGATAGCCATAGCAAACCCAAATGTTCCTATGGCCCTCTTATAGATTTCCAACTCTTTGGAAATCTCTGAACGATCATCTTCACTTGGCACCATCCTCTCGACACATTCCAAGAACCCATCCATTACCTCTCCATCAAACTGGAAGCCACAGGAGTAAGAGAATGTGGGGTTGAGGAATAGCCCTGCAGCATGAATGGGGCGATGAAGTGTGTTGTTCCATCGCTGATCAATCACCGCCCATATCAATTGTTGCTTTGCTTGCCCATCCTCTCCCTTGTCCTCACAGTAGGCACGAATGGCCTCTTTGGCCCTATCCATGGCCTCATATAGGTAGCCCATTACGGGCTTGTCTTCATCAACCAAGCGAAGAACCCTTACCAAAGGTTCACAGATGGCACACACCTCCTTCACCCCATCCCAGAAGCTCTCCTAGTATGACACTAGTCTGGATATGGCAAGTCCCTCCGGTTTAGTGCTAATCGATAAAGCACGCCACTCAGCTGAAAGGAACATAGTCTGCAAGTCCCACTTAGAAGTATGGAGAGACTGAAGAGAGATGAAACAAGTGGCAAAGCGAGTGATGGCGGGACGAACCAACTCCCTGTCATGAGTAAATTGCCTCATCAAGCTAAGCACAGAAGCATGATTGTATATAAATTTGGTGATGCTTCTTGCTGGATCATTGACATCCCTGATAAACTCAATCTTTGCCATATCCTCTAAGATCAAGTCGATATAGTGTGCAGCACAAGGGGTCCAAAACAAAGAAGGATATATGTCCATAAGCATCCTACCAGCTGCCACATAATTTGCAGCATTGTCCATTATAACTTGGACAACATGTTGCGGTCCTATCTCTTGGATGAACCCATCCAACAACTCACATAGTAATGGTGCATCTTTGATATGTGCAGATGCATCCACAGATTTTATAAACATTATGCCCCTGGGACAATGAACCAAGAAATTGAGAAGGGTCCTACCCTTCGTATCGGTTCAACCATCTGACATCATTGTGCATCCCGTGACCTCCCATGCACCTCGAAGCTCCTCTAACCTAGTAGTGCAATCAACCTTTTCATTATCAAGGAGGGGCCCTCTCAGCTCCTCATAAGTGGGGGGCTTATATCCCGGCCCAACAGTAGCAATGACATCAAACATAGGAACGTAGAATGGGTTCCTCGCAAAGTGGAATGGTATATCACTTCATAAAAGGCACCGACTCACAAGTTTGTCTGCTTCCTTTTTCTCATTTATCTTGAACATTGACTTTATACCTGGTTGTCCACTAGGCTCGGATCTCGGAACATAGTAATTAGATGTTGTTGAAGGCATGGCGGAAGATGAGGAAAAGGTCTCACTCCCCACTCCCCCTAAAGTGTGTCCGGCTGTCCCGGATCCTAATGACACTCTCATTCCAAGTTCCTGCCTGAGAGCTTCCCTTTCATCTTTCTTCTTGCCAATACTTTCAATTGCGAGTTTGGCCCTATGAATAATTTCAGGTGTGGAGTTTTTGCAAATATCCACCTCATGCCCTGAAAGTTGTGTGAGGTGTTATTTGAGCCTACTTATCCCCCCCGTCATCTTCCTCCCACACAAATTGCATTTTAGCTTTTGGCGATTTTGTGGATCAAGAGGCTCTGCGTAGTCCCAGAATGGATCCAAAGTCTTCGGCATGTTTGTTGAAAGTTGAAAGTTGAAACTTTGAACTTGCAGGCTGTAGCCTGCAACATAAAAAAAACGTTTTTTTAGCATACTTTTATAATTTTATTACAAAAAAATTAAAAATAACAAATCATACAAACAAAAAATTAATTTACATTTTAATTGTAAACTGTGTAAAGTTGTAAACTGTTAACAAATTAAAATGTTAATTAAAATAGATTGTGTTAATTAATTTCAGTTTCAGTTTGGTAGCCCAGAAACACCAACTAGTATTAGACCATAATCAGGGACACTCAAATCACAAATGACCTTCTTTAAGTAAAAACTGAGCATTTTCAGATCAAGAAGTTAAGTTCTTGAAGTTATTGCTTGCAATTATCAATCAAGTAAAGCATGCATGCCGCATGGTTCTTATAAGGAGGATTATGTGAAAAGTGGGTCGATTATAACCTTGAAATCCATTCTGTTATCTCTAACATTGACTTGAAAATGACAAATATTATGTTATCAAATATTAATTTGTTAATTTTAATTTTAATTTCAAATTTTGTTACATCAGTTTCAGTTGATTTCAGATTGTGTTTGAAATTTTAATTAACATAGTTTTGAACTTCTGAGACTGTGTTAATTAAAATTTCAATTTGTAAACTTTGTTAATTTAAGTTTTAAGTTTTTAATTTTTTTTTCAATTAAAAAAAATGGTTGAGGCCCCCAGTCGGGCACATTAAGCCTTAAGGCATTGGGGCAATGGGTATAGCCTCCCTGGTTCTACATTCATAGAGAAAAATTAAAAATTAAAAATAAAAAATAAAAAAAAAAACAGTGAGCAGTCACGCTGCACACACATACCTGGAACTTGGAAGCTTGGGGTTGGATTCTGGAATGCCCTGCTTGTCAGCACAACAACCACACTCCCGACACTCACTCCCGAGTCTCGACAGTCACAGCAACCACGGCACTAACACTCACAGCAGCCACGGCACTAACGCTCACTCCCACGCGGACTCACTCTCGGCCCTAACACTCACAGCATCCACGCGGTGCCCCTTGCGCAGTGTGGCCCTAGCTGTCTAGCTCTGCCTCTCCGCCTCCGGTTTTCCTTCCCACTTCAACGGTCAACCTTCACCCGTGACTCAGCTCCGTCCCCGGTCCCGTGCCCTAGCTCTCCCACAGTCCGACTCCTCGAAGATGAGTGCATGCAGACACAACCCGAAACAAAGTTACAAAAAAAAAAAACCGGTTTTAACTTTTATTTTTTTATTGACCCGCGGGAATGATTGACTCACGATATATTCTCAAACATCGCGATAATATCGCGCTATTTTCTTGAAAAAATCGTTGAAAAAATCGGGGCGATTTTTGGCGATAATATCGCCGGCCAGTTCATATCACGATGTCGGCGATATATCGCCGATATTTGTAACTTTGGACAAACTAGTAGGGCTAGTGTCTGATAGACAAATTTAGGGAGAGTGTTGTTATCACATTTATAGTAGCTGGGGCTACCATATATTTTTTCTAGATTCCAGTATATTTTTCAGCCAGTCCATTACACTGAGATGCCTGAGATGAGCATCTATTTTGGATCACTCTGATGATGATGAGCAACAGTATATTCCTTTGCCATGACTGAGTCTCAGGAAACTCAGATTTGATGACCGATGTAGCCATTTTGCCATACAGAGCAGTATGCCTTGCCCAGAGTTGTAGCAGCAGGTTCCCGATAGATAGATGATGGTTCAGATGGTCTTCACAGGTATATGATCTAGCAGGTATTATCTTGTGTATTGGTTATATTTGCTTTCTTGGTCATTTTAGTTGCATATTGTAGCATTTAATGTCATGATTTGGCGATCATATATGTATATTGGACTTGGTTTTCATTATGTATCTATCTAGTGTCCTACTCAGACGATAGAGGTTCTTGTCTATACTCATTGGTTTTACCCTCCTAGGAGAATAAAGGTGATCATTCCCACCATCTTTTGGCTTGCTAGTGTTGGCATCATTTTCACTTTCTCCATCCATCCGTTACCTTCCAGTGATTGTTGTTACTTTGACTTACTACTTGACTAGTGACATGGAAGACCTTCCCCCACTCTAGCCTCTTTGTTGGATGAGCTTCCCTGTTTATTTGTGTCTCAGCTCTGAGTTGCCTAAGTTGTGTTGGCTAGACCTGAAATAGATATTGCTACTATCATTACACTGTATCTGGAAACTATATTGTATATCTAAATGAAAAGCCCATTCGTGGAATCCTGTTTCTGAACACACATGAATGAAAGGCAAGCCTAATGAAATTGGCTTTGAAGTTAAATGTGAAATGTAAATCCCCTTGAAGGGATATCTAAAAAAGCCTAATGAAAATGTAAATCCAAGAATGTGTTTTTTAACACACACAAACAAAGGCTAATTATAAATGAAAAGGTCTTATAAAAGCAATGGTTTAATAAATGCTATATCTAATGATTGCTGACCTTATATACATGTAATGATTATTCCTCATTACGGGGGCAGCAGGTGCGGGGGGGGGGTAATTTTTGACCCTGGAGGAAATAAAGTAGTAGACTTCTCTTGGGGACTTGGCACTAGCACCAACAACCAAGCAGAATGGTTAGCCTTGTATTACTCTCTAGAAATAGCGGTCACCTTTAACATGAATCGCTTACAGGTATTTGGGGATTCCAGGCATGTTATTCAAGCTATGCGCAATGGCAATTTCTACAAGAATGACAAAAGCCAGAGAATTCAGAAAAGAATCAAGTGTCTTGCTCTCCCAAAGGACACACTCTATTACCATGTGCTAAGAGATCACAATTTTATTGCTGACAAACTGGCTAATGATGGAGTCAATCTAGACATGGGGCAAGCCTCTCTCAACAAGGTTTTAACACATCATTTTCTACCTTAATGAATACATGGTTAAGGAGTTTTAATTTTTGGAATAACTATAGGCTTGATAGCCTCTATCTCCATGGCGAAATTGGCTTTGGTTTTCACTTTCCCCACCGCCAAGGCATGGCTCGGCAGTCTCACATCACACCACGTGCTCTCCCCGTGGCTTGCTCAGTCCTCACGCTTGGGCATTTACTACCCCAGGCGCCCGTCGGTTGTATAGCTTTCAGAATGGAAGGCCCTTCATACCTTGCTCTCGGCCTAGCTCTGCAAAGCCTCTGCATCTCTCAGGAACCCACAGTGTCATTCGAAGACGGTTTTCTCTCGGCTGACTGCAAAATGGACGGCGTCAGGCAGGCCATAGTTACGCTGAGTCGGCTCACCTATGATATCAAGGTATATCTTTCCAGGACTTACTCTGCAGTCTGCAATACTGAAAATAAAATTGATGAATTAGCTCTGGAAGACAAATATATCCATGCTAGGCTCTCTTGTCTGGAATCGCGCATGGAGGACATGGACAGAAACATTATCGAGTTAATGGGGAAAGTTGACAGTGTCAAAGCGGAAATCTCTGCCTTTGTCTACAAAACACAATGCAGCTGTGTGCAGGAGGCCCCAATAGTAAATCAGGAGATGGTAGAAGCGGCTTCAGTCCAACAGCAGAATTTCGGATAATGGCAGTCTCTTGTTTGCAGGTTCTCTTAGATGTTTATCTTGAATATTTTTTTGCCTAAAATTATGTAATCAATTTGTAAGGGTTTATCCCACCAGTAAAAATAGAGTTTATAGGAAGTCAGAAAGTATAGAACTCCAGGGGAAAAACTCTATAAGCCTCTGTAATTTTCCTTCCTCTGATGCAGAGAGCTGGATTTTGTTTTTTGTACTGAATGGCTGTGCACAGCGTTTGTTAATATAAACCGTTCACCTGTTTCTGTTTAAAAAAATGATTATTCCTCATTAGCCTGCTGGTTATCATATGAGATGGAGTAAGGGACAACTAATTCTAAGTGCCCCCCAGAGTCTTGAGTTACGGTTTGCCGGGCACCCAGTCATGGCGGATCTAGAAAAGATCCTCACGGAGCTGTATCAACTTGGATGTGAGTTGTAGGCATCTGTCAAGGTTGAATAAGCACTTCCCAAACAACTTACCCATTTGTGAGACACTGCCCTCCCTTGTGTTACTGCTTGTCCAGCATATGCTTTAGTGTGTATCCCCTTTCCATTTCCAAAGTGTCACAATGTTGAGTCAGTACAGTCATCTCTTAGCCTAACCTTGCATCTATCCACCTTAACCCATCACTAGTGTTACAACTTGGTTGGATTATCAAGCGAGCGGGCAAAGTTGAACATGTCAATGTTCTTTTTCGATGATATGATGACCATCAGGCCATTTTGAGGGCCCCTTTTTTATTTTTTTACCACATGTCCATGGCCTTGCGGGGTTTGTAATAAAATGTACTAGCATGGTGTTTCATGTAAAGGACTTGGTTCCCTAGGACTTTTTGACTAAGTCGGGTATTCCAAAGAGTTTTTTCACGTATTAATTATGTGTTGCAACTTTGCATAACATAATTTCTGAGTTTTTCTCTTGCTCCTCCAAAGCTGGAATGCCTGGTGAGGTTAACGGGCCTTAGGGGGTTATTAAAGTCCATGGGTCAAGGTATATGAACATGCTAAACATTAATTTTGAGTCGTATGGACATGTGCTAGGTCCCCCTAGGTTGTTTTTTAATTTACGGTGAATTTTTTTTTCCCGTAATTGAGCCATTTTTTAATGCTTTAATTAAAAAAATTGGAATTGGCGTAAAAGTGTGGTCTAGGGGTCTTTTTTGCATTGGGGATGCTCGTTTTCTAACTCAGAGCATCCACCTTACCCCAATACTCACTTTCTATAGTGGTTGAGGCATTTATTTTTCACAAAATAGTGAGAAAAAATTAAAAAAAGTCAAAAAGTCATTAAAAAATAAACTCCATAATTATGGGGATTTGATGTCAGAAATAAATCAGCATGGATTAAGGAGCATTATGGGCTGAAATGTAAGAGATATGGGCAACCCATATTGTGGGAATGACTCCCCCAGTTGAGGGAGGCGCATTTCCTCAACTTGGGCGCATTTCTAAATTGAGTGGGGTCCCACGAGTTAAGGATGTTGCAGCATATTTGGTGGCTGATTTATGGCTGCGTTTGGGCAGCTTGGAAGGTGGAGTTGGCAGCCCTTTTCATGCCACCATCTCCTCCATCCTTTCCACTATCTACTCCACAAATGCGCCCACCTCTCCCATTTGCTCTATAAAGGCATGGCAACTCTCTCCCATTTGGTTAGTTGGAGTTGGAGCAGACATACTTTGTAACTTGTTTTATTTTGGTATTAAGAAATAAAGAGACTTTGGAGGTCAAGCTTGGTGTTGGGCATGTTATGAGTGGATGAATGTCTTGATCTTAATTGACGTAACCTGTATTTGAGCTGTTTGTTTATCTTTGCATCAAATCTAGCGTTGGGCAAGATCATTATTGATTTATAAGGGAGGTTAAATAATTTGTTTATTATTTAGTCTTTTATCTATGCATGTGTAGAGATCTAATTTAAATGTGTCATTTGTTTATGAGCATTTTCTTTGATTTCTCATATATGTTTTTCTAGATTTGATCTTTGTATTTCAAGTTGATGTGATTTGCAGGTTGCTTCAAGTAGATGGGTGGAAGATCTTGTTTGTTTCTTTCATTACACGCACTCCTTTTGCAGATACAATCCCTTAGCTCACCACCAAGAAGGATCCAAGGCTTCTTCAAGGAAAGTATTGATAAAATAATAAAAAAAAAACTCTCCATATCTCCTTCTCTTCTACTTCATACTTTCAACTTGGTTACTGGTTACAAGTATAGAGTAATAGTGGTTTGCATTTCTAAACTTTACATCCTGATTTATCACTATAGAAGTCTGATCGTAGCATTTTACTTTTCTCAACTAGTAAAAAATTGTCAAATCTTTAAATGTATATTTGGCTATCATAAGAGCTAGTAATTTGCAGCTCATTGAGTTTGCAAAGATCCTAAGGAGACAAGCCTCACAGCTTGTCTCACTTAGTTACTTTTCTGTTTTTTAACTTAGATAGTGTTTAGATCTGTTTTAAATATACATTTAAAACATAAACTTAGTTACTTTTCTGATTTGATCTGGTGATTGGGTTTGATCTCTCCTGTCGAGAGTAGATCTGGGCCTCCCCCTTTGTTATCTTGGGTTTTGATAACATAATGTGAAGGGTGCCTTGGTTGGCATGACAACCATTCCTTTTGGGAATCAAGGCTCTCAAGGTTCACCACTTTAGTTTCCTATCCCCTCTGTCATCCTGTATAGGATTCATCTTCTAGGGGCAACTACAACATTGGTGACAACTAGTGTAACCACTGTCACCTCTGCCACACCTCCAACTTCTTATGAGTGTCGTAACCTACAAGGGGAGAGCTCTTTAGCTATTCTGCAAGACACTAGGACAAACAACTATGTCTTCTATACAAAGATATTAGTGACCAGTGCCTTCTATGTATCAACCTCAAAATGAAGAAGACATACTATTTAATTATAATGCTTGTAGATGCAATACAAATTTATCAATTTTGATATCAAGAGGTCATTCACATAACATTTATCGTAGTGACCATTTAATAGAAAAGGTAGATGCACTCAATAGTAAGTTTAACAATCAATTCATGCCAACAGTAGATATCCAAACAATTATTCAATACTTTAACCATCCACCATTAAGAAGACAACTTATGAGTGTTGCAACTTTATGAGCAACGCACCAGTTGTGATTACATTCTACAGCAGTGCACAGTCTTTATGACAGTCAAGTATGGCAGCAAATAATAAGGTGATTATCAAGAAAATTATTGTACCCAAATAGTGATCATTACATTCAATATGCACCAAATCAACTTGAATCTTAAACTTGTAATATCAGCAGTATTAGCAATTCTTAAAGTATGCACATAGAGTTGGGCTTTAGCCTTTGGTATGGCCAATCAATGTATACTTTGGTCCTTTATTATACCTCTTATATAACAGCAGTAAACACTACCCCTTTGACTGACTTTAATGTTGTCTTTGTGTTGATTTATAGCAGGTGTCAAGGACTATCAAATGATGACAGTCTGCAACGTTTTGCAGAATTGGAGCAACATCAAAAGGGGTGCTAACAGGCTGTTATAGCCTGTTAAATGGTTGCTGAAGTGGGAGAAAGGCTCCCTATACTAGGTCAAGCCTAGGGAAAGCATGTATAAGAGGAACTGAGCCCTCTATAAGAGGAACCGAGCCCTAATAGAAGGAGGGCGAGGGTATTCCATGGAAGAAAAGGGGCATTCGAGGGTAGAAGGGGGTTGGCCGAGGGTCTAAGGAGAGGAAAAGGGAGGCCGTGAGGCCTAGGAGGAGAAAGGGTTAGGTTTTTAGGTCTGATTTTTGGTAGTTTTTAGGGTTTTTTAGGATTTTATATTTTTTGGGTTTTTTGGGCTTCCTAAAATTTCGCCCTAGAGTTTTTACTGATAAAGAAGGCAAGCCGAATTTGTAGGAGAGAGGGCCGAAATTTTAGGAAGGCCAAAAATTTGAAAAAAATATATTTTTGACTTTTTAGGGTTTTAGACATAAAATTGCGGACCTAATTAAATGACCTAATCTAGCATGAGATGCTATATTTACAAATGCACATGCAAGAAAAATTAGGTAAAAAGATGGTAACTTGGGGTTTTTATGGATGAGACCCTTAAACCCTAGCCCTAGAGGAAGGTGACTAGCCTCACCTTCCTCTTGGAGTATTTACTCCTTGTCTACTAAACTAGGGCTTCTTATAACAACCGCTAGGGTTTGTTATAAGAGCCTAATCTAAGGAAAAATTTGAGATCTAAGGTTAAACTTGGAGAAACCTCCTCAAGGGAGCGTTTTCCACCATGCAAAGAGGATAAAAGGCAGACGAAAAGACCCTATTCAGAAAAAATGCAGCCCTAAGGTTACCATTCAATCATTCAAGAATGAAGAATTTACCTACCTTTCACCAAGCAAGGCTAAAAACTAGACTTACTTGAACTTGTGTTCTTCCAACAATTCCTAGCATCCACCAAGCATGAGCAAAACCAAAGTCAAGCATCCAATTTCATCCACAAGAGCAAGAAGAACCTACTTCAAGAGGTGCGCATCACTTCCAAGAGAGCTATCTAGGGTAAAAGAGAAACATATTGTGTTTTATCCCATGAGTTATGATTCACAAATTAAGTGAGGAGGTCTATTTATATGTTTCTCAACTCACTTTACAAAAATAACCAGGCCGACAGACCAAATAAATGTCAATGTAAAAAATATAACATGAAATAATATAAAATAATCTAAAGATGGCCTATAGTAGGCTTAAAGTAGGCTACCTAGGGTATTTTCCTCCTAGGTGCGAAAAAAATTGCTAAAAATGACCGAAACTGAGCATAAAGCTTCATTTCGAGAGGTGGAGTGAGCAGGGGTGATCGTCATGCCCCATCTAACCCCATAAATGTTGAAAATCCCTCAACGTTCCCCCCTCAAACAACCTGTGGGCCTAGTGACCAAATTTGATGTCATCAAGGAAACTGGCCCTAGGAAGGAGGATGCTCTGCTGGAAAGGGACCAGGATGAGTGCATAAGGTGACCAGAAGGGGAGGCAAGAGCCTCAGAGCTGGAACACTATCACCGGTGTAGAAAACAAGCATGGGGTCATTTGACCCATTGACCCACCCCTAGGAGCCCCAGACACCAACCTCAGGGATAGAAGCCCTAGAATGAGGTAGTCAACAATGCCACTAGGCCATAGTACTCCTAAAGGAAGGACCAAAGGATCCAGCCATAACCACCTCTCAGAAAGTACTGGAAACACCCATCATGGTCCTGAAGAAAAAGAGCGAGCCTCTCCTTGGGAAAATATCTGAAGGTGCGCTGGTACTGGTACCACGTAACATGTTACTACTAAACTAAAATCCATGACATCCTTTATAAGCCTCGTGGATGCTATTGAGCTTATGTATGTTGCCGACAACCAAATTCATAACTAGAATGCAATATAATGAAGAGGACCTAAATTGAACTGAGTTAGACTCCTCTCCATCCAATTGCAGTCATTAATAGGGGTCATTAATAGGAATACCTCCGCCTCGTATAATGCTAGGAAACCGACCTTTATGTAGATGTTGGGTTCCATGAGTGAATAAAGAAATCAACTTGGGTATTTCGTAAGTCCATATTGACTTACCGATGGATTCTCCCTCTGAGGCATCTTTCTTGAGGCCATAGTACTAGACAAGCAATACTAGAAATCCAAATTTTTTTTTGCACAATATGGATGTTTATTCCTTACCAACTTTTAGTTATTTAATAGCACACGATTTTCATGCTTTAGTTTTGTGATGCACTTTGGATCATCCACATGTCACTTTATCCTATGTCGATTCTAGGGTCTGATGTGAGACATGTAGGGCTAGTGCTAGGGTTTGCAGGACATATTTAAGGTTAATCCTAGGCTTCAAAGTTAAAGGCTTTCTATTGGAATTTTATGTCATAAAACTCGTAAATGTCACTAAAAGGAATTTGCAAACAGAAGATACATATTCAAGACATTCAATAGCCATATATAACAAATAAATTCACAATTAGAATGCGCATAAAGAATAAGAGAACCACATTCAATGCAAACTATAAGAATAAAATCCTAAAACAAAATTCCAACTGATTGACTATTTGGGTAGGGTGTAATACATTATGAGCAAGGAGCTCCCTGCTAACACCCCTACTTGGTCTATGAATCTCACATGCCCGATTGCTTGTGTCATTGTGCAGGAAGTTCTGTCTGAGAGCAATGAGAGAAGCACCATAGTTGGCTAGTGTTCCACCGGGACGCGTCCCGCAGGGTCAGAGATGCGTTTCCTGCGTTTCCTACCTCCCAACGTCCCGGGGACTCCTGACGAAACGTTTCCCCCCACCCATGTCCCTGAGAATATTTTTTTTATGTTTTTCCATTATTTTCACTTTTTACAATCCCTACTTAGTAGTACTTAGAAAATAAATCAATATATTTAGTATTTACATTGCACAATCATGAATATACGTCAAATGAAATATTATTTTTGGTATTTTATTTTATTTTTATAATTTTAGGGACGTCCCCCCATCCCCCTCGAATTTCCCTAAAATTTTGGGGTTTTCTCCATGTGTCCCAAATGTGCTTTTCCCTAGTCCCACGTCCCCCCGTCCTAGAAACTTGGGGGAACATTGCAGTTGGCCTCTTCCAACCTCACCCTTAGAATGACAAGCTCCCCACTCTAGATGTTGCCATTTTTTAAGGTGAGAAGCCTTTCAAACATGAGAAAGGCAATGAGGGATAGGATCCTATTACTAGTTACACATAGCTAACTGTTGAGGGATGGGGGCCACCCCTGCAAAGGCAAATATTACCCACCATTGGGTGCATGCATGATTCTGACTGCAACATGACTTCTTGCTTCATTCAGCTATGTCAATTATACTTTTTTATATTCTTTGTGACAACTACTACTTCCCTCCTGGTTGTTTCCTTTTTCATGATAATATCCCATAGTTATTGACCCCAGAGCCAGCCTTTGAGGGATGGGGGCCACCCAAAAGACAAAGATGACCTGTCATTTGGTGCATGCATGATCCCAAATGCAACTTGACATCTTGCTTGGTTTGGCTAGGCCAACTAGCCTTTCTGTTATATGTTCTTTGTGATGGTTGCTACTTCCCTTTTGGTTGTTTCCTTTTTTATTGTTAAGCCTTCTTGCATCTTTAGATTTCTAGTGCTCTAGTCTCTAGCTGATGAGGAAGTTTTTGGACTATTTTCTTGTGGCAGATGCTCTAAGCAAGCCAAGGTTTATTTGTATAAAATACCTTATACATATTTGATCATATTAATAATAGTTAAAGGAGCATTTTATTAAAAGAGAAAAAACAAGATAAATAAAACAAACAAAATATGCTTCTCAAATTGAATCCATTTTCAAGTATTTTTAACTCGAGCGTTGCAAATGAAGCTTCTTTTGTAGATGCAATGATCCATTATAGGTTCTATAGATGAAGAAGCTTTAGGTTCCATTACCTTAATTCAAGGGCATTTTACCAAATACTTATTCTAGATATGATATGTACACATGGGGATTACCACACCATATGTTTACGTAGATTACATCCATGATGATATCACACTAACCTCATTATTTTGTCCCATTGAGGGCGAGGGGGGTGCCCCGTTTGTCCCCCTTGCCCTCAACCATCATACCCAGGAGATCTTGACATCACGGGACTCATCTTCAGTTCTCTCATGTGATCTTCCTTCCTCCCTTTACAAGATCTTGAGGATCCTGAGCAATTTGAGTTGTCCAGACTTGGACAAACTCACTATGTACTTTTCATTTTGCTTTTCTACATTTCGTACCTTTGATACAGATATATACATATCTAGGAGACTATACTACTGCTTGTATCTTTATTTATTTTATCTTATCTTAGTTTTGGCATTTTCTTGGAGTTGCATTTGTACTCCGACATTCTACTCATATTGGACATATCCTTTTGGTCCCATTGACCTACTTTTGTGGTCATTCCTTGGACATTAATAAAATTATCTTATCTTATCTTATCTTATCTTATCTTATCTTATCTTATCTTATCTCTTTAGATTTGAGCTTGTGTATTTGTGCCATGCTAAAATTTCACAAACATACTATGTTAGTCATGATGTTCAATAATACTTGGAGAAGTATACATGAATAAATAAAATTTCACCATTAGGTATGAAAATGAAAATATTAAGGTGTATAATGTGGTTGATCCCACTCAATATTATTATATCCATGCCAAGGAAGAATCTTTGAGGGTCAAAAAGAGCTTGCTCCTAATTTTTTTCATCCCATGCGTCACAAAGCACGTTATTCTGAGAAAGTATTTTTAGTGGTTGGATGGGTTATTAGGACTATTGTAAATGAGGGCAACCCATGAAATACATTTGAATAATGTAGGAGTTATTCTTGCATGCTATTGTTGTTTTAGTTAAATCTTATGGCCATGATTTGCATTTTCCTTCAAGGACAAAAGCATTAGGGAAAGAGTAGGTGTAGTGATTGGAGTGTAAGGTCAACATTTTTCAATATGGCGGATTCTTCACAATATTATAGATACTTGTCATAGTAGTGTACTATTGCATTGTGTTGTTGAATGTTTCAAAATTAAAGGCAATGGAGTACTCGTTTTACATAAGGGCAAGTCGCATCACATAATCATATGCATTAGTTTCAATATCGAATGGTTGATTGAGGTTTAGAATGGCAAGGAATGGCATTGAGAAAAGACATTTCTTCAACTCTTTAAATGCCTTCTATTGCTGGATAGACTAGAAGAAAGTAAGCTTATCGTTGTTTCTCTTGAGTGTTTGATTAAGTGGCCAAGCAATATGCGGGATAAATTGATTATGAGTCTCCTTAAGGAATTAAATGATCAAGGATGGCATAGAGCTCTATAAGGTCTTGAAGAGAAGCCTAATCTCTAATGGTTTGTACCTTCCCAGTATTGACATGCATGTTAGTATCATAAATGATGAACCTTGGGTATTGAATGTATTTCATGGAAAACAAACACTTGCTAATGTAAGCTTAGAGCTTTCCTTGTTGTAGAGTTTGCTAGGCTTGTTTGATATGGTTTAGGTGATCTTCTTGAGTGATCTAGACAATGATATCATCCATGTACACCACTACCACTAACTTGTCTATGCACAATATAAGGATGTCATTCATTGGACACGTGCAAATAGTAGGGGCATTAATGAAGTCGAAAAGCATGACAAGCCATTTTTACGACCCTTATTTAGTTTTAAAAGATGTCTTTGCATCCTTGGGTTGAATGGGTACTTGATGCTATCTTGATCTTTGTAAAATACTTAGCTCGATGGAGTTAATCTAAGTGATCATCAATTTTGGAACAAGGATAGTAGTTCTACACAATGATCATTTTGAGGGCTTCATAGTCAATTCAAACTTTCTAAGAGTGACCTTTCTTGGTTGTGAATACAACGAGGCTAGTGCAAGAGGATGAATTGGGTTTAGATGAAACCTTTTTCAATCAGGGTTTGAATCTACCATCTAATTTGATCATTATCCGATATTGATCATCATTAGAGAGGGTAATTAGGTAGGAGATACCTAGTTACAAGTTAAATATTGTCGTGGATGGAGTAGCATGTTGAGATGCCTGTAGGTTCTTCCAAGGCATAGCCAAATTGTTGAGGGAGGGCGTTGACCTAATTCTATTGGGAAGATGTGTTGAAAATGGGTTCTAAGAAGTGCTGACAATTCTCTTTCCTTTGATACTAGGCAAATCACATGGAAGACAATTTTGCGAGTGCGAAATGAGTTTTTGACAGTGTTTGTGGATATGATCTTGAGGCTTATCTTTGAAAGGCATTTTGGAATTGGAATGTTGTACTTAACATTCTTTTAGAATTGAACATTGGAGATCGGATTTGCAAACACAATTTGGTCTTCTATGTATGATTGTTCAAGCAAAACATCATAAATGTTAAGGGGTGCCATGCCACATGTGACATTGTCTTTCATGGGCTTGATACCATACTGGAACTTACATTACTATGGCGCAAATGTCTTTCCCTTATCATAACTACCTTATGAATAAGGTTGTGGATGTGCAATTGCGATCCACAAAGTTGGGTTGCCATAGTAGTGGATTTGCAGTCACATTGTTTGGAAGGATCCATGATCAAAGCCTGTGGGTTCTACAATGTGAGATTGTGGAGATTGCAAAACAGGTTTGTGGTTGCGGTTGTTGGGAAGGATCCCAATTGAAACTCATGGGAGTTGCAATGTGAGATTGTGAGCTGTACAAAGAAAGTATCTGGGTGCTGCAAGAAGAGTTTATGATGGGTATCCCATAAACCAAGCTTGCATTTGTGCAATGTATAGGGTCACTTATCGACTCAAGTAGATTGCAGCCAAAGTTAACCAATGCTTTTAGAATCCCATGAATTGGCCCAAGGAGAATGATATTATCTCAAATCATTCACACTCCTTTTCAACATCATTTTTAATCAATTGTACTGATAGGATTTATCTACTTTACTGGATTTTGTTTCTTCTTCCCTAACAATGGCGGTGGTTGTATCTCGACCCTATCTTGTTCTTGATTTCTTCCTATTCTAGCGAGGGGATCCATTCGTAGAAATGATATTGTATTACCACAATGACATCCATTGCATCTCCATTTATGATAGACTGTCGAAACAATGTCGTTCTCCTAGAAGTTGCAGTTATTTCAAATCAAACAATTGTCAGATTCATAGCATATGAGTGTGAACTGTGAACCTTTTGGTTTGATCCACGACATTATCTCTTCGGTGTTGAAAATGGTGTAACCTCAAGCTTCAGCCATAACCGTCCTTATATTGTAATCGTTATTATGTTTTTACGTTTGTCTAAGGTCAACCTTTTACATCTAGGTTCATAACCCTTCTTGTAATTTCTGGTAAAAGGGCAATTAATGCAAAACTGAAATTTCACCTTCTTATTAGAAGGCTTATTGGATCTTAGCCCTAGAATTACCAGCCTTAGGACTGTTGAAAAGTATAAAACAGTAGAGGAAAAGCACAATATCACTCCTAACAGCCCCAAACTTAACAAAAATCAAAGAGAAAAGATACCAATAACCAGATCTGAAAATGTACTTTTACAACAGTAATTATAGCAGTATAACAACGGTGAAATCATCCTCTTATATTGTTCATTAGATGTTAATACACTTAACAATTTACCCCTTTAATTATGTCAAATCAGCAAGACATAGACAACTATAAATAGCCTGTGCTCTTACAAGCAACCTACATGAGCCTTTGTGGGCCACACAAGTGAGACGTCCACTCTAGAGTACAAGTGTCATGCTCCAATGGCAATATTGTGCACAATAATGATTCCAAAGTGTTGTAGCTACACAAGGCAAGTCCACACCACTCAATCACGAGCCTCCATGGATTCCATCTATCCTTCTAAAGCAATGTACTCCATTGGGCCAGCTATCCCCTGCAAGAACACTATTGAAGCCCCAAGCAATCCCGATCCATCTCTAATCTTCTGAACAAGAGATAAGTTTCAGCCCCTTCTAAGGAAACTTATCAGCCAATAACCAGATCTGAAAATGTACTTTTACAACAGTAATTATAGCAGTATAACAACAGTGAAATCATCCTCTTATATTGTTCATTAGATGTTAACACACTTAACAATTTGCCCCTTTACTTATGTCAAATCAGCAAGACATAAACAACTATAAATAGCCTATGCTCTTACAAGCAACCTACATGAGCCTTTGTAGGCCACACAAGTGAGACATCCACTCTAGAGTACAAGTGTCATGCTCCAATAGCAATATTGTGCACAATAATGATTCCAAAGTGTTGTAGCTACACAAGGCAAGTCCACACCACTCAATCACGAGCCTCCATGGATTCCATCTATCCTTCTAAAGCAATGTACTCCATTGTGTCAGCTATCTTCTGCAAGAACACTATTGAAGCCCCAAGCAATCCCGATCCATCTCTAATCTTCTGAACAAGAGATAAATTTCAGCCCCTTCTAAGGAAACTTATCAGCAATAACCAAATCTGAAAATGTACTTTTACAACAGTAATTATAGCAGTATAACAACAGTGAAATCATCCTCTTATATTGTTCATTAGATGTTAATACACTTAACAATTTGCCCCTTTACTTATGTCAAATCAGCAAGACATAAACAACTATAAATAGCCTATGCTCTTACAAGCAACCTACATGAGCCTTTGTAGGCCACACAAGTGAGACGTCCACTCTAGAGTACAAGTGTCATGCTCCAATGGCAATATTGTGCACAATAATGATTCCAAAGTGTTGTAGCTACACAAGGCCAGTCCACACCACTCAATCACGAGCCTCCATGGATTCCATCTATCTTTCTTGTTACCAACTATTTTGTACAATAGTTGAACTTCTATTGAGCCGCCAGTTTTTGAACATGATCCATGTTCATTTCCAGAGTTCAGAGGTTCAGTTGTTCCAGACTTGGCCTATTTTGGTCATCTTTTTATTTTTGTTTTGAAATGACCATGCCCCATGGGGTTTGTAATAAAGTGTGCGAGTATGGTTGTCTGAGTGGCTCGGTTTCCTGGGACTTGACAACCAAATAAGGTATTCCAAGGAGTTTTTTCCCTTGTCGATTATGCTTTTCCTTTAGACGAGTAATAATCGATGAGTTTTTCTCCTACACCTCCAAAGCTGGAATGCCCGAATTTGGCGGTTAGGCCTTAAGGGATTATTAGAGTCCAACTGTAAAATATGAACATACTAGACACTATTGATGTGTTCTGTGGTCATTTCCTAGGTCCCTAGTTGTGTTAAAACATTGTTTGAAATTTTTTTTAGCGGACGTGCTCAACTTTTTTATTTTTTATTTTTTAATTATTAAAATTTTCAATTAATTAGCCCATTTTTCCTATGGTTTAATTGAAAATTTTCAATTTGTAATAATTAAGTGGT
This sequence comes from Larix kaempferi, assembly GCA_027924585.1. NCBI lineage: Eukaryota > Viridiplantae > Streptophyta > Pinopsida > Pinales > Pinaceae > Larix > Larix kaempferi. The sequence continues at coordinate 1,356,492 of BSBM01000579.1, read as the reverse complement.
TTGGGGGTGGATTTGGACAAATGGGGGCTCATTTTCTAAGCCAGAGTACCCATTTAACCCCTAAACCCACTTATCCTATGTTTCTGATGATTATTTTTGCACTTAATTGAATATTTCGTCAAAATTAATAAATGAGGAATATTTCATAAAAAATAATCAGAAAATAATAAAATGGAGATAATCCAAATCTCTCCAGAAAAAGCCAAATTGAATAAAGTAAAGGCTAAATGACATGGCATGGATCGATGAGGAATATTCCAATCACACCTACCTGATTCCAGTCAGCAATTGGAGCATTGCAGTTGACTTTGTTTTGGGATTTGCGCCATCCATCCTAGCTCTCACGTCTTGCCTTGTTGGAAGCTTGTGGTTGGTTGGGTGATGATCTCAATGCTTGAGGGTGGGCACCTTGCCTAGGTGGAGGCCACCTCACCCTCTCTTCACCTTCCAAGACTCAGTTAGTGAGCTAATCAAGGGATGGAACTCCCTCTTGTTTGGTAAAAGCGCCTTGGTGGCTCCCTCTCTCATGCAATTCGACTTAGGTCTTTGGAGCTCTCTTCTTCTCTGTAAATTGTATAAATAGTGGTCCTTGCTACACCATTAGGGTGGAATTTTTGTGCAAGGAAACTCTGGTATTTTTTCATGTTGAATGCTTGTTGCTATTTGGTATGCAAGTTGGAATAAAGTGAAGGCTTTGGAGGTCAAATAGTGTGCAAATCTCTCATGGCTTGTGTTTGAAATCGAGGTGAAATCTACCTAGTTCTTCAAATTCTTATGCATTTGTTTATGATCTTAGCTTAAGAAGGTTAAAATTCTAATCCAAAGAATAGATATTTGTAGTTTCAATTTATCTATTTGTGCAAGGTTATTCAAGATTTAGGAGTTGCATTTTGTAGTTGGTTATACTTGTGCACTCTTAGTTTTGCTTAGCTAAACATACTAAGATCTAATCACTTGTTTGGAGTTTGTTCATCTTGGCAGAGCATCATAAGGCAAAGCGAGATTGAGAGTTCGGTTGCAACCCTTCTTCTTTGTCAAATTTTTATGCTAATGAGTTTTGTCATACAGGAAATCTCCAAGAATTCGTTTGTTCAAGCTTGGACTTGAGGTTCTCTTCTTACTCTTCACCATATAAAATCTTCAAATTTAAACTTTTCGTTACTATTTGGTTACAAGTAGGGAGATTTACTACCAAAGTTCAAATCCTTTTGAAAGTCTCTCTTGCATGAAGTAGTAGGCATTTCATTACCAAGGTTGAAATTCTCTAAGTCTATTTCATTCATGCTTGCATACTAGATCTTTGTTTCTAAAGGCTCATTACTTGAGATCTAGTTTCTAGGGTGCACTAAGTTTCAATTTTTGAAGAAGTTTCATATCATTCAAAAGTGCATTTTCGTCATTTCAAAGTAGTTAAGATTTTCAAGATCATATACTTGTCAAACTACTCCATTAGATCTTGGTTTTCTCATTGAAGCATTCATCTTTTGCCTTGATCTAAGTTTTGTATTTTGTTGATTTCCAAACTAGCATTAGTCTTCCTAATTTTTTGGTACACTTGGCTGCCTCGTTTCGAGTGCAAAACAGTAATCAAACTTTTCATACTTGGCTGCCTCGTTTTTTGTGCCAAAACAGTCCGATATTTTTAGTGTTGGCTGCCTCGTTTTCCGTGTCATTAAAGAGTTTCCTTGGCTGCCATAAAAAGGACTGTTTTACCTTCTAACTAATTAAATTTTTACAAGTTGTTGGCTGCCCACTTTTCAATTTTCAGACTGTCTTGAACATTCTGTACTTGGTTGCCTCGATTTTTGTGCCTAAAACAGTCCCAATTTTTCTGTGTTGGCTGCCTCGTTTTGCATGCAAATAGAAAGTGTCATTGGCTGCCATAAAGGGATTGTTTTGCCATAAAAAGTCTTTGCATTTTGAGTGTCTTACGAAGGAGTTAAGTGGCTGTCCCAAAAAAGTTTGCATCGAGTTAGTTCGATTTTTATCTTAGTTCTTAACTTCTTTCATCTTTTACTAATCACTTAACAAGTCTATGTCTTAAGCTCTTATTTTCAGGATACAAGAAGCCAAACTAAGAAAGCCCAAAGGCTAAGAGCAAGCAAGCAAATAAAACCAAAACTCCTTTGAAAAGGACATAACTCTATCTCCCTCTTCTTCATTCCCCCATCTATTCTTGTGCTTTCAAGTGGAGAGAAACAAACCCAAAGCATTGTAAAAGTTAAATAAAAGAGCAAGTGGGATAAAGGCTCCCACACCCCACTTCCCCCATTTGGGGGAAGCTTGTATCGTCTCTTGTCTCTTTTTGCATTAATTTAGTTTTCCTTTTTGCAAGTAGCTTAGATTTATTTGATAGAGTAGTTTCATTTTTCAATAGACAACTAGATCTTAGATTTATTTTTTAAAGTTCTAGTTTAATTTCAAATTTATATAAACTGTATAAGTCTCTTGAATCTCACTGAGAAGTAGATCAAGAGCACTCTCTGTCGGAGAGGTTGTATTGTTTTTCTTAGATTAGATTTCATGCTTTGATATAAAGCTGCTAAAAAGAACCAAAATCTCTTGAATCTCATCGGAAGGTGGATCAAGAGTGCTCTCTGTCGGAGAGTTTCATGCTTTCCGTTGTTTAATCTCATTTCATTTTTGGCATTTTTATCTTTTCATAAATCTCTTGAATCTCGCCATAAGGCGGATCAAGAGTGCTCTCTATCGGAGGGTCAATGGTTCTTGTTCAAAACATCTTTTAATAAAATTGGAGTTTACATTTGCTACACTGTGTATGCTCTACCCACTTGTGGGATACCCAGAAGCAGTTGTAGACTTATTAATTCTCCACATCTAAATCACTTCAACCATAATAAAACACTCTCCCATATAAACCAACGAAAATCCGGCGTTGATCGTCATATAGTCGAAAGTGGGCAAATTCTGCTTGGGGATGCTGGAACTCCTAGACTGAGACCTTAAGGGCACCGTTAGACTACATCCCTGGTTGGTGTAGTGTTGAACATGTCAATGTAATTGTAACTTCAGAAGATATTCACTTGTATATTTTATATTGTATTTGTATTTTATTATTGTACCTCCGACGGAGATATCTATTCCTCCAGTTGGGAGAGTCTTTATTGTAATTGAGTCATGTAAATTCATTGAGGTTAACCCTCCTTTGTATGTTGGGGCATTAGACCCCAGCGTTAAGTTGTCTATGGGTTATTAGACTCTTCTAGAGAAGTCGGCCCAGTCAAGTACAACTAGGGGCCGACCTGGTTGGGTAAAAGTCAAGTGAAAGATAAAGTATAAATAGAGAGGGTGCCTCTCTTATTTGTTCATTCACTCACTCACTCACTCAATTTGCATAAGTGAGAGAGAGAGAAGTTCGCACAAGTGGAGGAGGAGGAAGCTGTTGAAGACCATCTCTTTGTTTTGGGGTTTTGTATTATTGCTCATTCTATCTCTGAGGAAGTTGCGGGGTTTTCTCCTTTATGGTTTCCTCGGTGAAATGCTTTGTCTCTTGTCTCTTGTGTTTGATTTGCTATGCATGTTATTCTCTCAGTTAAGATCCTAGATCATATTGAATTAAATTGCGAAAAACTAACAGAACACGCTCTAGAGACTCTGACCAGCCAACATGTCCTTGTACGGAATTGTTATCACCTATATAGTAGCTGGGCTACCATACCTTTATTTCTAGATTCTAGTATATTTTTCAGCCAGTCCTTTACAATGAGATGCTTGAGATGAGCATTTATTATTGGATCATTCTTATGATGATGAGGAGCAGTATATTGCTTTGCCATGACTGAGTCTCAGGAAACTCAGATTTGATGACTGATGTAGCCATTTTTCCATACAGAGCAGTATGCCTTTCCCAGAGTTGCAGCAACAGGTTCCCGATAGATAGATGATGGTTCAGATGATCTTCGCAGGTATATGATCCAACAAGTATTATCTTGTGTATTGGTTATATTGCTTTCTTGGTCATTTTAGTAGCATATTGTAGCATTTAGTGTCATGATCTGGCGATCATATATGTATATTGGACTTGGTCTTTATTATGTATCTATCTAGTGTCTTGCTCAGATGATAGAGGTTCTTGTCTATACTCATTGGTTTCACCCTCCTAAGAGAATGGAGATGATCATTCCCACCATCTTTGGCTTGCTAGTGTTGGCATCATTTTCACTTTCTCCATCCATCCGTTACCTTCCAATTATTGTTGTTACCCTGACTTACTACTTGACTAGTGACATGGAGGACCTTCCCCCACTCTAGCCTCTTTGTTGGATGAGCTTCCCTGTTTATTTGTGTCTCGGCTCTGAGTTGCCTAAGTTGTGTTGGCTAGACCTGAAACAGATAGTGCTACCATCATTACACTGTATCTGGAAACTATATTGTATATCTAAATGAAAATCCCATTCGTGGAATTGTGTTTCTAAACACATATGAATGAAAGGCAAGCCTAATGAAATTGGCTTTGAAGTTAAATGTGAAATGTAAATCCCCTTGAAGGGATATCTGAAAAAGCCTAATGAAATGTAAATCCAAGAATGTGTTTTTTAACACACATAGACAAAGGCTAATTATAAATGAAAAGGTCTTATAAAAGCAATGGTTTAATAAGTGCTATATCTAATGATTGCTGACCTTATATACATGTAATGATTATTCCTCATTAGCCTGTTGGTTATCATATGAGATGGAGTAAGGGACAGCTAATTCTAAGTGCCCCCTAGAGTCTTGAGTTACAGTTTGTCGAGTACCCAGTCATGGCGGCTCTAGAAAAGATCCTCACGGAGCTGTATCAACTTGGATGTGAGTTGTAGGCATCTGTCAAGGTTGAATAAGCACTTCCCAAACAACTTACCCATTTGTGAGAAGCTGCCCTCCCCTGTGTTACTGCTTGTACAACATATACTTTAGTGTGTATCCCCTTTCCATTTCCAATTGAGTCATTACAATCATCCCTTAGCCTAGCCTTGCATCTATCCACCTTCATCCATCGCTAGCAAATTGATCACAGCCATGAAGTGAGTATATTCTTGAGGTTCTAAGTCTGAGTTAGTATTATTATTGCAAAATGTTGAATATCTTGTTTTAGATCGCTAGTGAAATGATTACTCCATCTTTATTGCTATTGGAATGGCTTATGAAGCATGCTTTAACCAAATGCACTTGCAACACTTTATTGTTTATGGTTTGGATCATATTATGGGTCAATTTGACTCAGTCAAACCTAGTTTGACCAAAGTCAACTATAGGACATGAGAGGGGTTAGACCCTGGATGATAGCTATTGATGATATGTGATCCTTAGTTGGTCACTAGATGGTTCCATGCAGCAATTACAGCTTTAGATAGTGATTTGCAGTGATTTTAGGGATTTTGATCATTTGCAGATTATTATTATTATTTGTCCAAGCATGGTGATGGTATTATATGATTATGCAGTCATCCATATGGTGTATGAGTATGCACCTTTAGTGCATTTGGGCTCTTTGAGTCCATTGGGACAACCTGTTTTCAGTTCTAGGTAGTTTCAGTTGGGATTTCTCTCAGTTTATCGCTTTAGTGCAGATTTGCCATTAAAAATGGCCCACCATAGCAATGTCAGGATTTGATTGGTTCACCTATGGCGCTACAGAGGGGCTATAGAGTGTAGCCACTTGTTTTTACTACATTGCTATGTTCCCGGACAGGTTGGTGCAGTCAGATTTGGCCCCGGGTGACCAGGTAGTGAGTTACAGGCATTTTTATACTTTTCAGGTGATTTATAGAGGCATAAAAAATGGCAAAATTTGCTATAGGGGAATTCGATTTGGGCTACTGAGGCAAGGAAATGGCATAGGAATGCTTTTGATGATGTGTATGATGTCTCCCACACCCTCCAGAGCAGTTGCAACATTCAGTGGGGCCCACACATCACTCTTCGACATGTTTATGGTTTTCTGGAGCCTTTGGAGGCTCATGACTTTCCAGAGAGAGCACGATTTGGTGTTTTGGTTGGTCATTTGTTATTATTGTGCCATGGGGACACACTAGGGAGGTTGGATATCACCCCCTAGACCCACCATGTGCGTTATATCATGTTTTCCTAGTCACATTGAGCGGGACGCCCTCCTAGGGCAATTTTTTCCATGTATATGTTATATTTTGAGTTGATCCATGTACTTTATCGTTGAGCTCATCTCAACCGTAGATTATAACTTATTTATCTTTTAATCTTAGCCACTCATTCAAAAAGTGGTTAGGGTTTTGGTATCTCTTCTTCCTATTTAAAGGAGAGAGCTTCTCATTGTAAAGGGACCTTTGGCTCTTGGAATCTTGATAATAAAAAATTATTTGCAGATACTTTTGGATCTTCTTTGTAGTGATATTCTTAGATGGTGATTGTAAAGTCTATTGCATCCTCGCATTTGAGAGTTTGCGGTGAATCTATATATTTTCGTGGAAACTTTGTCTTGTCTACAGGAGGGCGACTTCACTTGGGCATTTTTGCAGGGCTTCCTCAACTCGCTTCCCTTGGGTTTGCTTGTATCAGGGGGTTTTCATTAGCATCATTGTGATCTATGATTTCATCTTGATATGTCTTCTGTTACATTAGTCTTATTCTCTTGATGCATCAAATCTGATATGTTTGACGTTTGTTGTGCAGGAGAGAAGGCGCATTGGCTTCCTTGGGAAAATCGATTTACATTGGATACTCACTCAAATCTCCTCAAATTGATCGGGAAGGCACAGATCATCATCATCAAGGTATCCACAAGATTTTTCGGGTAAGATCTACAGGTTTGTCATTTATTTTTGGGTTCCAATCCATTGGCCATTTTATTTTACTATCAAAACCTTCACTTAAAATAATTGGAAAAATATTTGGGTCAAACCACTTGGCAAATTGGCAAAACCTTTCTGGGTTTTTCACCTTAGGGCAAACCCTAGGTGGGTTCTCCAAGACGTCATCTTTGGAGGACTCCCTGTGCCCCAAATCCCTAGGCACTGGATCTCCTTACCCTCACACATTTCCCGAGAAGGTTGGTTTTCCTGTTGTTTGATGCCTTGGCTGAGACTTGTGTGTTTTGATACTGTCATACCTGTCAATCAAGTCTTTCAAAAGGTACTAGATAGCCTCAATCCTGTTCCTAACCTCCCTGCACTGCACACGGTTCCCAAGGCAGTGGATTTTTATATCATTTGTTGGTACCTTGATTCTGGATCTGTTAATTAGTCTCATAAGTCACTTGTAATTTCACATTCGATCAAATCTATATCTCTTAAGCCTCTTGATCCAACCCATTACTCACCTAGTGACTTCATCCATAGATCTAGGGTTTATAATACCTAACACCTTACGTACTTCACCTTGTTTGATTTGATCTGGTGTCCTGGTTAGATCTCTCCTATCGGGAGTTGATTTGGGTCTCCCCCTTTGTTGTCTTGGGCTTAGATAACATCAAGTGAAGAGTGCCTCGATTGGCGTGACAACCAATCCTTTGGAGATCGAGGCTCTCTTGGTTCACCTCTTCGGTTTCCCATCCCCTCTACCATCCTTACGGATCCATCTATAGGGGCAACTACAAGTTTGGTGGTAACAGGAACCACTTAGACTATTTTCCGGACATATCTCCAGTACTACAAGGTATATCTTGGGGATCCCCTTCTTTTTAATAATCAACCTCACCCCAAAAATTTACAATAAAATTTACCAAGAACACTTGCAAAACAGTTCTCAAGCACACCCAAGACTTGTATTCAGCATCCCAAGCACAAACATTGACTCCATTTGGCACTGGTCTTATCACCCAGTATTTATTTGCTTATTATCTATCTGGAGGATTTGCTTTATTTGTTTAAATCATATCATGTCGTGGATGCATTACATTTAAATTGTCATTATCAAGTGGTTGTGTATCTTTAATCATTTTGCAAGTATATGCTTGGACTACTTAAATTGTTATTGTAAATCTCACAAAAACTCCTCAAAAACACCCATCCTCATCTCACACCAAAAAACATTATAAAACACAAGAGCCTTAGAAACTCTTTGTAGGGTCTACCCCCCTTGGCTTCATTAGGAGTTTTCCTGAACGGAGGAGTCGGGATCAGGTGACAACACCTGACTGTTTGCTTGCCCCCAAGGACACACCTTTCCCACTTGGGAAACAACTTTCGAAAGATTTCTGCTGCTGGTATGCACATCGACGGTCAACACTTCTAAAGCAATGTACTCCATTGGGTCAGCTATCCCCTGCAAGAACACTATTGAAGCCCCAAGCAATCCCGATCCATCTCTAATCTTCTGAACAAGAGATAAGTTTCAGCCCCTTCTAAGGAAACTTATCAGCCAATAACCAGATCTGAAAATGTACTTTTACAACAGTAATTATAGCAGTATAACAATATTGAAATCATCCTCCTATATTGTTCATAAGATGTTAATACACTTAATAATTTGCCCCTTTACTTATGTCAAATCAGCAAGACATAAACAACTATAAATAGCCTATGCTCTTACAAGCAACCTACATGAGCCTTTGTAGGCCACACAAGTGAGACGTCCACTCTAGAGTACAAGTGTCATGCTTCAATGGCCTTATTGTGCACAATAATGATTCCAAAGTGTTGTAGCTACACATGGCAAGTCCACACCACTCAATCACGAGCCTCCATGGATTCCATCTATCCTTCTAAAGCAATGTACTCCATTGGGTCAGCTATCCCCCGCAAGAACACTATTGAAGCCCCAAGCAATCTCGATCCATCTCTAATCTTCTGAACAAGAGATAAGTTTCAGCCTCATCTAAGGAAACCTATCAGCCATTAACCAAATCTGAAAATGTACTTTTGCAATAGTAATTATAGCAGTATAACAACAGTGAAATCATCCTCTTATATTGTTCATTAGATGTTAATACACTTAACAATTTGCCCCTTTAATTATGTCAAATCATCAAGACATAAACAACTATAAATAGCCTATGCTCTTACAAGCAACCTACATGAGCCTTTGTAGGCCACACAAGTGAGACATCCACTTTAGAGTACAAGTGTCATGCTCCAATGGCAATATTGTGCACAATAATGATTCTAAAGTGTTGTAGCTACACAAGGCAAGTCCACACCACTCAATCACGAGCCTCCATGGATTCCATCTATCCTTCTAAAGCAATGTACTCCATTGGTTCAGCTATCCCCTGCAAGAACACTATTGAAGCCCCAAGCAATCCCGATCCATCTCTAATCTTCTAAACAAGAGATAAGTTTCAGCCCCTTCTAAGGAAACTTATCAGCCAATAACCAGAACTGAAAATGTACTTTTACAACAGTAATTATAGCAGTATAACAACAGTGAAATCATCCTCTTATATTGTTCATTAGATGTTAATACACTTAACAATTTGCCCCTCTACTTATGTCAAATCAGCAAGACATAAACAACTATAAATAGCCTATGCTCTTACAAGCAACCTACATGAGCCTTTGTAGGCCACACAAGTGAGACGTCCACTCTAGAGTACAAGTGTCATGCTCCAATGGCAATATTGTGCACAATAATGATTCCAAAGTGTTGTAGCTACACAAGGCAAGTCCACACCACTCAATCACGAGCCTCCATGGATTCCATCTATCCTTCTAAAGCAATGTACTCCATTGGGCCAGCTATCCCCTACAAGAACACTATTGAAGCCCCAAGCAATCCCGATCCATCTCCAATCTTCTGAACAAGAAACCAAGCTATTGCATGCCAACTAGGGCTTGAATCCCTCCTCCATGATGCACAATGCTCCACATCCCCAATAGGGTGCTTTTGAAAGAAGTGGCTCCTCCATGATCGCCAATGGAGGGTGTCCACCAAATTGCCGAGATATATCCAATGCTTAAGGGAAGAACACTGATCCTGCAATCAATTGAAGTCTTCACTATAAACAACTTGAAGCATATCTCAAATTTAAAACATAACATATGAGATAACAGCGTGAGATATGCATATATATACACCATGTGATCTTCTTCATTCGCTCACTAGTCCCATGAAAATTAGTAATTACTATTGTAAAAAAATAGAGTTTCACATATAAGTGTTTAACACAAAAGTACAAATGAAACAATATGATATAGATCAATTTTAAATCATAAGTTAAAATTCTGGGCTCATGGTCTGAATTTATGTATTTTTTTAAGGTTGATTAAGTGCGACTTCAATGTTCATTCAAAAGATTACATGGAACAATAGGAACAAATTTGTTTGAATTGATTGCAGTGTTTTTGTGTGTCCATTCTTTACTTTGTTTTGCTTATATCATTTTGGTTTATATTTATTTATACGAAAAAACATAAAGGTTGACGATTCACGAATGTGGCCAATGTCTTGTGTTGATGTTTCTCCAAGTTGTAGCATCGGGTAAACATTTTGTAGACATTCCCTCAAAAGGGGTCATGTGTGTTGACCAATGGCTAGTGGAGAATGGCCCTGGCATAGCCTTGATTAGTCATGTGTGTTGACTAAGAGTGAATAAGGCTCGAGGTACTTAGCCTTGATTAGTCATGTGTGTCGACTAAGAGTGAATAAGGATAGAGTTCACATTGCATACTCTGTGAAGGAGTGCTCCGTGATAGAGTGATCTATTCTATTAGAGTGAGTTGACTTGTTTATTTGATAGGGGATTTCATCCCAGTGTGAAATATACAAGTCTAATCTAATGTTGAATTTGACATGGGCTCTAAGAAGTGTCCATGACTTCTTAGTGTTGGCTAAATCAACATTAGAGATCTATGGGTGAATAGAAGTGCATGTGAGGAGATGAACATCAACAAGGACAACTTTTCTATGATGAAAAAATAACCAAGAAGTCAAGTCAACCATTGAAGAAGTCCCGAGGAAGATTGAAGACAAAGAAGACAAGTCGGCCCTAGCAAAAAGACCAAATCTGCCCCAACAAAAGACAAGTCGGCCCCATCAAGTATACAAGTTGGCCCCAAGAAGAAAAATTCAAGTGAACTGAAGAATATAAATAAAGTGCTCACACACTTCATTTTCATCAACACATCATCATCTCTTCTTTTCTCCACTTGTGTGCACTTTCCAAGGAAGGCCTAGCAAAGGCAAGGAACAAATATTTTGGGTTCTTATCATCCCCTAATGGTTCACTATTTCTCCGTAGAGGTTTGCTAGGGTTTCCTCATGAAAGAAGGCTCATTGCTAAGGTTTCTTCATGAATGGTATGCTATTTCTCCCTAGAGGTTCGCCACGGTTTCCTCATGAAAGAATGCTCATTGCTAGGGTTTCTTCATGAATGTAATGTATTTGAATTGGACTGATTTCTTCTAAGAAAAGTTGGGTGGGTTTTCTCTCTTCTGGGTTTCCCAGGATAAAAATATTTGTGTCTCTTGTGCATGGCTATCTTTCTATGATTATTTGTTTCTGCTGCAAAGTGTGCAATTATTCAATGAAAAATTGTGGGATGAAATGAATGCTTGAAATCATTGTGAAATAATTGTCAAGATCTAGAAATAGATTAAAATTCAAAGTCTTGTTATGGTAAAGTTATGAATAGTATGAGTTATCATTGTATGTGCTGTTATTCTAATTCCACTCTTACATTAACACTTAATGAAGACTTGAACTGTTAAAAGTTAAATTATAGTGTGAGCTTTCCACTCTTATCTTAACAATTAAATTTTAATGGATAGAGTTGAACTATTAATGGTTAAACTTAGCAGGAAGTTTAAACATTTAAATATATTTTGATACACAGTAACATTTTGTCAATAATTAAATTTTATATTGTAAATATATTTTAGTTAACTTTAACATATCTGTACTATGTAGAATATTTGCTGAATTTTGAATTCCGTGCAAATTGTGCACACCAAATTCCATTACAACTGAACCTTGATACTATGGTTGAGTATTGGGCTTTGCCAAAGGGGGAAGGGAAGGTGGTGTGGTGGATTATTTGAAGTTCTCTGTTATCATACATTTTAAAAGCACTAAAGTTTCTTGGGTTTCTCTGTAGGTTACTATAAAAAGTCTTGGCGGCACATTGAAGCTTCTAGTGGAAGATCTAAATAGCGGGCATGAGATGGAGGACCTGACAAGTTGCAACATATTGTCCTTGGCCCTTCCTATTCCTTTGATTGAACAACTCTTTTGTGATGCCAATACTGAACGAGAGGCAGCAGAACAGGAATTGGCTGCATTAAAAAATCCTTACAGGCTATTTTTTTAGAAGTATTTGTGAGAACATAAAATCTTTCTTGTGTTATCATGCTGAATGCTCAAGCAAGTTTGTTTTTGAATAATAGGTTCATCTTGGAATTCGATCAGTTCAGATGGGGATTTTTTTATATTTATGGACGCCAGTAATTCTGAAGCTGGGTGAAAAAGTCTGTTCGCTTGTTCTTGAATGCAAGAAAGACCTTTCATGCATGCGTTTCTTCTTGTAAGATGGTTGTCTGGTGTAGATTTAGACACTACACAAACAGCATTTCTGATTGATCCCCTATATTGGACTTACCCCTTAAACTTTTGTGATATTAATTTACTGGCAGAATTATTTTTATGATACTGATTACAGAAAATTTATAAATTGTTTTTGCCTTTACAGTTCTTCATATGGAGCCAAATTGAATGTTCACAAATCTAATATGTAATTTATTTTTTCCTTTTAGTTGAACATTAAGCTGAGGACCATCTTCTTTGATTAGGAATCCTTTGACCCAGTATGGCAACCCAAAGCTGTTGGCTCCATTCTCAATGTCATTCATCTGATATTCATAACATGCATTCTTTTCTATTATTTGCCCCTGCCTTTAGTAGATGGCTATAAGTACATATCCTTTGCCTAGAACCCTATTACTCGAACTTGAAATTTGAAGATCTGATATTCATAACAACAGGCATCTTTTTCTATTATTTGCCACTGCCTTTGCCTTTACCTTTAGTAGAGGGTTATATATCCTTTGCCTAGAACCCTATTACTTGAACTTGAAAATTTAAGCTTTCAAGTGAATAATTGAAAGCTTTTAAATGGTTTGATTTTTCATTAATAGTTGTTTTTTACTTTTTTTACACGGTTCAACACTTTTTCCCATTTCAATGCAATGTAGGTGAGAATGAGATTGTTGGTACCTGCCAGTTCCAATTAACAATTAGTATGAAGAGTCTCACACAAATGAGATTTGAGCCTGAATGAAGAAGATAACAGTTTCTCCTCTCTACCACTTGAACTACTAAATCCAATTGACAAATTCAAAACACCTAAGTCTCTGCTTCCTGGCGATTATATTCTACTTTAATGACTTAATTGTATTTGTCTTATATACTTGCCTGGCAATATTTAAAAGCATTGATGAAGTGTGTAATGAATTTATAGTAAAACAGCTAGAGGAAGAAGAGTTTATTATGGAGTGTCTAAACATCAAAGATTTTCAGATTTATATTTGGTTTTCAACACTGAGTTACTACAACATATTATTCTAAACATCAAACGTGTACACAAAATTCAAATAATCTAACATATTTTTAAATGCTAATGGACACAAAATCCAAAAAAGTAATAAATGTGGAAATTCCTTTTTTTTAATGATTTATCCTTCAACTGAGTTACTGTTCTTCTAATTATTTTCAATACACAAAGTCTCCAAAAAGTAATAAATGTGGAAATTCCTTTTTTTAATGATTTATCCTTCAACTGAGTTACTGCTCTTCTAATTATTTTCAAAACACAAAGTCTCCAAAAAAGTAATAAATGTGGAAATTCCTTTTTTTAATGATTTATCCTTCAGCTGAGTCACTGTTCTTCTAATTATTTTCAAAACACAAAGTCATTGTTCTTCCTCGCACTTAATAAATGTAAAAATTCCTTTTTTTAATGATTTATCCTTCAACTGAGTTACTGTTCTTCTAATTATTTTCAAAACACAAAGTCATTGTTCTTCCTCACACTAACTTTCTACTTTGGGGCATCTTGTATTTTGTCTTATATGCCTTTCTAGTAATATTTGAAAACATTTATGGAACATTGTAATGAATTTATAGTAAGACACTAGAGTAAGATGAATATATTATGGAGTCGTTAAACAACAATATTGGGTTTTGAGTGAGACTTTTTAAGCATACAGTATAACATAACATAATCAAGGTATTATTTTAAGCCATGAAAAAAATATAAAAAATGGAGTCGTTAAACAACAATATTGGGTTTTGAGTGAGACTTTTTAAGCATACAGTATAACATAACATAATCAAGGTATTATTCTAAGCCATTAAAAAAATATAAAAAATGAAGCGTTTGACACAAAATTCAAATAATAATTATTGGATTTCGATGTATGTTATCTTCGTGTTATGTGATTAGTTGAAATTTGTTCATTTTAGTAATACTCTATCACTATGACGATAAATAATAATGACATTTCATTTTTAATTGGTAAAAAGGATGATAACTTTTTTGTCTTAAAAATTGGTAGAGATTATACATACCATGATTTGTATTAGTGTTTTGAGGGTTTTCATGCTATTAGGGTTTAGGTATAAGGTCAACTTATTTTCAAGTGAATATGTTTGTGGTACTAAGGCTTATTTTTAGTGAAGGAGGTTTAAATTTGTTTTAATAAATTACATCAATTTAAGTTCATTAATTTGTAACTAATCACATTATTATTTTTTTTTTTTTAAGGTATTACAAATTTTCAGTATTTATTGTTGATTCAAATGTTAAAATAAGATTTTAAAAATAAATCAATTTATTGAAAATTAAATATGAGAAAAATCAACATTTTATTATTATTAATCTTAGACAAGTCCTTTAAAATAATTATTTAATGCATAAGCTTCAAAATTTCGTTCTTTACGTTGAAATTTACTTGCATTATCCAAATTATTAACAAGTCTTCTCTCATGAGGTTAGCATGCTAAGATTTAACATTATAGGTGAACTATTAGCATCATTCAATTCAATTACTTTTAGCTAAGCAACTATGCGTTGGGATATCTATTATGCTCATGTGTGTTGTGAGGTGTATCCACGAGCATGAGCACAAGCACTAGCATGTCACTTGGTAGAACTTGAAATCTCATTTCATTGACTCAATACACTACATTTGACTGTATCATTCAATTTTAATAACCATATGTTTTATTTTAAGTAAATGTATATATGTTTTTAGGCATGGCAGGAAATATAGAAGTAAATATAGGAGGGGTTCTCGTTTGCCTTGAAGGAAATATAGAGGTAAGCTTCTCACGGCTGCTAGGAATAGTTTCCGATAACAAAGCAGAAATATATGCCCTACACTTTGGAACAATTTTATTGCAGATTTACTAGGTAAAGAAGATCATGATTCTAGAGGACTCTCTCTTCGTCATCAACCAAGTGTGAAAGAGGAAACTTAAGGAGGGGATTTTGTTTTACAGAACTTTCCAAAGAACACTTGGGATTTTGGAAACAATAGATGAAGTCAAGCCTTTTTAATTGCAAGTCAATGAGGCCATATACTTGGACAAGGGGTTCTTGGTAAAAAATGGGGACCTCCCCTAAAAGGATTTGGCTTCCCTAGTTGGATTAATACCGTATTAAGCTCTCAAACCATATTAACCACATTAATCTTGAATTAGGAAACAAAGGGACCACTTGGCAACATAGTGACATGGGTGTGCATGTAAGTCAATTCACACTTGTGAGGGAGAACTTATTCTCGCTTGTGCCTCCTAGTCCTTTGTTCCTTACATTACAAGCCGTAGCATGGTGGAATTTATTCCCCTATGCATTGGCTCTCTAGCAAAGGTGGGATATACAACTTTGAACTTCTGGTTGTGGGAAGCAACTATGGTGAAAGCCAAGCTTGGGAAGGTCTGAACTCTTAGGCTTAGAGAGTACTATCATGAGAGGGCATTGGGAGAAGCAACAAGAGTGGGCTTGGGTCATTGGAAATTCAAAATGATCAAAAGGTGTGTTCACATCATATCAATCTTGATAGAGGTATGGTATATGCTCTCTTTGAGGTGGCATTTGTTTGGTATGGTTTATGATTTATAGTTTGAATTGGAGTCAACTGAGTCTTCCAGGCAATACAAAGGTACGAAACTGAATTGGTCCTTTGTTGGGGTTGTTATAAATGGAGTTTGGTTGACTTATGGCGCTTACTTTAGTGTCAATGTGCAAGTTGGCTTGATACTTCGTGTTTCATCTTTTAACAGGGCACAACCTTCTAGATTTGGGAAAAATGGAGGAGAAGGAAGTGTTGAGGTTTACAAAATTATGAGGAGGATGAATAGTCAATTGGAGGGAATGAGACGTGCAATTGAATACCTACGTATTCACATGGAAAAGAAAGAAAATAAGTTGAAGGAGATTGAAGCAGCTCTGAAAGAGTTGAATTTGAAGTATGAGAAGCTTGCAAATGACTCAGAGATGCATTATAATATTATCTTGGGTTTTGCTAGAGGATCAAAATATATTGTAGGGCCATCCACTTATCTCCATTGGTTCAGTGAAAGATAAGGCTAGGGAAGAAGAAACAATGCAACAAACAACTGTGGCATTAACAAAGCAGACAGACTTCCAAGAAGGTCATGGTATGGAGTGTGATGATGTGTCTATGGAGGAGACCCATTCAAGGCATAAATTTGGTTAACTTGTTAACTCATGTTCTTCACTTGTTTATGGTTACTTGGATAGTTTTTTTGGCATCATAGTTTTAGATATTGTAGGAAGGCCTCAGGCAATAGTTTTTTCTTATGTTATTTGTTGTATTGCATATGCTACTTCAATTCGAAATAGCAATTTTGGATCAATTTGGAACTTGTTCTATAACTTTGGGCTATTTAGGTTTTCCAGACCCCTTTCTAATATAAATCATATATCTAACTGTTAAAAAATAATAATTTATAAATATTATCATTTTTATCATATATGTTATAACAACAAATTTATATGTAATTGCCCGCCCTTACAAAATGACTCAGAGATGCATTATAATATTATCTCGGGTTTTGCTAGAGGATCGAAATATATTGTAGGCCATGCACTTATCTCCATTGGTTCAGTGAAAGATAAGGCTAGGGAAGAAGAAACAATGCAACAAACAACTGTGGCATTAACAAAGCAGGCAAACTTCCAAGAAGGTCATGGTATGGAGTGTGATGATGTGTCTATGGAGGAGACCCATTCAAGGCATAAATTTGGCTAACTTGTTAACTCATGTTCTTCACTTGTTTATGGTTACTTGGATAGTTTAATTGGCATCATAGTTTTAGATATTGTAGGAAGGCCTCAAGCAATAGTTTTTTCTTATGTTATTTGTTGTATTGCATATGCTACTTCAACTCGAAATAGCAATTTCGGATCAATTTGGAACTTGTTCTATAACTTTGGGCTATTTAGGTTTTCCATGACCCCTTTCTAATATAAATCATATATCTAACTGTTAAAAAATAATAATTTATAAATATTATCATTTTTATCGTATATTAACAACAAATTTATATGTAATTGACTGCCATTACAAAATAGTATGTTACCTTGACTTGCCTCCATGTGACATTGATGGTGTTAAGTGTTCATTATTGAGGCTTCCATGATCATTATTGAGTACTCCCTTTTCATTTATGCAAACTCTTAAATTGTTTATATAAGAATCCAATGTTGAGTATTTGTTTTTCCTATCTATTTTAAATAAAATTTATTTATTTTCAATTATCTAAAATGATATGTATTAGGTTTTTGAGATAAACACTTTTTAAGAAGTTAAATGAAATAAATAATACTACATCTAATATAATATAATGATGCTACTTAAAATACTATTATTTTTATTAAGTTTTAAGGATCATTATAATGCCATTGTGTTTGTCTATTTTTTAGGATCACAAAAATTTCATGTGCATGCAAATAAGGATTAATTTATGCGCAAGCACCATTTGCAAGACCATTTTACTATAAGACCATTTAAATAAAATTTATTTGTTTTCAATTATCTAAAATGATATGTATTAAGTTTTTGAGATAAACACTCTTTAAGAAGTTAAATAAAATAAATAATACTGCATTTGATATAATGATGCTACTTAAAATACTATTATGTTTATTAAGTTTTAAGGATCATTAAAATGTCATTGTGTTTGTGTAGTTTTGAGGATCACATAGATTTCATGTACATGCAAATAAGGATTAATTTATGTATGAGCACCATTTTATGCAAGACCATTTTACTACTAAGATAAACATGTTTAACTATAGTGTGTTATCTTTATCCAACTTTCAAATATTATAGGTGTGCTTTGATACCTATATATATATATATATAAGAAAGAGTAATAATTTGTATTAAAAGGGTTGAGGAAGATCAAACAACCATATAAATCATTTAGTCTAAAACTTATTCAAAAGTGCTTCTATGAACTAATCAAACAAAATTCTTTGACATAATTTTTCAAAATTACCAAAAACTCTAGAACACTACTTTGCCTAAAATTGTAGAGCCAAACATATTGGCCAAATTGATAAATACAAGTAAAAAATATTAGAAACTAAGAAGATTAACTGAATTGGACTCCATTATGTGCTTCTTCCATAAATTAGTCATCTTGATTAGAGACCTTCACAAGCTAAGAATGAGGTTGCTCTAATACACCCAAAGTTGTTTGTTGGACTGTTTCGCCTTTGAAATGCCTGGAACAAATAGAAAGCAAAAACCAACCTATGACAAAATTTGAACCATGGGAAAATCCCATAATTAGGTTAGAGTTCATATCTATCACTAAGAATTTTATCAATCTTCTCATTTTGCTTATTCAAACGGTTTTGCTAGCTCCTCTTATGTAACTTCCTGCTTCTCAAAGTATAAACTAAGATATTCTATTGATTGCCTCATACCCTCTAGTTGGGTGTTCATATGATGAATATTTTTCTTAATTTTGCCATTGCCCATAGTTCCCATTGCATTTTGGTTTGAGGGATTGGCCATTATAGGATCGAAACTAAAGGTAGAATCCCCCCAGTACAAACCATAGACAGGAAAAACCTCAAACAAATATTTAATAATTTCAACGGGGATGATAAACTCATGAACAATTAAGCACCTAGAAAGGGCCACTCCATTGCTACATGCTATGATAGCCTTAAAAAAGTCCCATAGAAGGCCAAACACTTAGCCGAAAGACTAAGACATTGAGAGACCAAAACAACCAGCATAGAGCATGCAAACTTATCTCCTTCCAATGCTAGGTGCCTCGAACAAATTATCTTTAGAGATTGGAGACCATGAGCCCAAATCGAACCCGCTTGCTCACCATCATAACCACCTTTGAAGATCACCGAGCACATAAGTGATATCCCACATCTATAGCAAAGAACATGTATAAATGCTATAAATGATTACACTCTAGGAGAAGGAAGAGCATATGGGAT
This sequence comes from Larix kaempferi, assembly GCA_027924585.1. Taxonomy (NCBI): domain Eukaryota; kingdom Viridiplantae; phylum Streptophyta; class Pinopsida; order Pinales; family Pinaceae; genus Larix; species Larix kaempferi. Next base: position 1,337,087 of record BSBM01000579.1, on the reverse strand, counting down.
GGAGCCTATAACATAAGGGAGTGTTAAGGCTCCTTCGTGTGGCTTAATGCCGACAAGATATGTGTGCCTTAAACCACCTTCGACTTGATAAGTATTTCCATGATCCACAATGCTACGAGGGATATATGTTACCATGACCTTGCCCATGTTGTTGATAAACATAAAATGACTATTTGAGCCACATCTTATTATGAGAGTCCTCATTTTTTACTAGGCCCCTCTTGTTTAAGTATACCACGAAATTTCCAAGGTTGATGTTACTTAGGATAATATGAGGTAAATGGATTAGGCTTACAAGAAAAGAATATTAGATCTCTTTGGCCCTGCTCCCTACACCCCCTTTATTTCCCTTTTTATGGAATTATAGCCCCCATGTTTGCCATCCTTCTCTGTTTATAGTTTGTGATGTATTTTTTTTATTCTATGTACATTTACATATTACATTGTTTGACTCTTAGCCTTTCATAATCTATACATTTATATTTATAATTTAGAGATAAAACTGAGAGTATTACCATAATCGTGCATGGCTACTAAAACTTCTTACATTTTTTTTAATAATTTTTATAAGTAGGTACTTTATTATGTTGACTTTGGCTTGGTCAACTTAAATCCCTCTAGCAAAGATACCGTGGCTTAATTAAATCCCTTCACTCATGAGCATATCGCATTAGCATAAAAAACTTTACATGTTAATTCAAGTAGAATTAAATTAAAAGGTGATAGCATGAAATGGTAGAGATGTACATGATATGTCCATCTAAACTCAATGTACTTTCCAATCACGTGAAATTGAGTATTCTCAATTAAAAGGTGACAACATGAAATGGTGGAGATATATCTATGATAATTTTTTTTCCATGAAAAAAAGTGAGTTCCTGCTTTTTAAAAAGTAGAGACATTTTACATGATCGTATAGGTCTCTCGATATTGACTTACATCACATATATTTACATATATCATAAAGACATATGTATAAAATACATCCCTAGGTGTCGAACATAAGTTCAAAAAGATCAAAAAGATCATGGTATCCAAAACCATATACACAAACATCGGCACAATAGGATCAAAACATAATAGGCCCTAAACCGTAGTGCACAACTTGCCCAACATCATGTGTCCAAGTCTGCCAAAATCCATCCCCAAGAATAAGACCTCTCTTAGATAGAACATCTGCCTCGAGATTCCATTCTCTATAAATGTGGCAGAAAGAGATCTGTAGAAAATATGAAGCCAGCCTAGATACCTCCTCATAAATGGGTGTCAACATGATATTTCATGGCTTCCATCTTGAATTCATCTAATGAATGATGAGGGATGAATCACCAAAGATCTGTATGCATTGGATATCCCTAGCAATGGCCACATGAAGGAGTTTCAAATCCATTAGCTCTGCACGATTGTTGGTGCAATTTCCAGTGGAAGCAGCAAATTTGAACCATTGAGAAGAAGTGAAATGGATGACGCCACCAATGCCCCCGCGGGATGGTGTCGCTTGAGATGTTCCATCGAAATAGCCCCAGGGTGTGTCCCTGTCAATGTCTTCCTCCATAATAGTACGAATACGTGGAGGACCAGGATCACGGGAGTGTGCCAGAGCCACCACCATACTGTGCATAGCGTAAATCTCAGGAGGAATATAGGTGTCCTAAAAAATAGAAAGGTTTTGAGCCTTCCATGAATGCCAGATTATAATGAAAGGGAGAGTAGGATATGTATGAGTAAATGTAGAATTTTTCCAACGAACAAAGGCCTTTGATAGAGTGGATCTCGACCATTGATGAAGGATGCCCGAGAGTCTGTGTGAAATTCAATCACAACATATCTATGGAACAAGCACAACAGTTACTAGAGATGCATGCAACAGAAAGTATGAAAAACATTGTGCAGAAGGTTTGTAGCAGTAAAATAATCTCATAAACTCAGAAGATACATTACAATGTGTAACAATGGCTACAATAAGCCAAGCAATTCGAATTCCAGAGTGGTCATTCGAATTGAATGCATGAGAGTGGCTTACTTGGCAGTTAGCACCACTCGGCACATCAGTTAACCACTTAACTAATCAATAATTGACTCTAACTGACTCTGAAACTGTCTAACTGAGTCTAACTCAATCCAGAACTCAACTGAATGCCAAAAATAGGAGAGGGTGCCTTCTGTCTGTAGTTTAACTGAATAGTAGGTGAGAATAACACTAGATGAAGTCAAACAGTGTAGTAGGGCGCCTTCAAGTCTTCAGCTGGGTGAGTTAACTAGTAAATGTTGTCAATTGGACTGAGTAGCGCACATTAGTCATGCAAATCACCCCCTGAATGGTGGGGGAGGCTCAGATGATGGCCCAATTGGCTCCTAGAATGTAGGAGGAGGCCTAGTTTACTGAAACTGTGATATGCTAATGACGTAAGCACATGATGGAGTCAAAATACTTAGGATAAGTGGATAATTAAGCTATAAGGCTCAAATAAATGATGTTTGGTTGGAAAATGCTCCAACACCCCCCCCTTAAGCTAATCTCATGGAGGTATAAAAAATAATAAAAGGGCCCTAGCAACAAAGGCCATATGTCACCCAGTATAGAAATAATCCAAAAATGATAGAACTCGCCCCTAGAAGTGAACGAAGGTAAGAGAACTTCTTCTCAGTGAAGCTCTTGGTGAAGATGTCTGCAACTTGCTCTTCTGTAGGGAAATATTGCAGTATAATGGTTCTATCATGCACAAGCTCTCGGATGTAGTGCATGTGGATCTCGATATGCTTGGTCCTCTGTCTCTAAACTAGATCTTTATAGCACTCTGATTGTCACAAAAGATGACAGTAGAAGTGGTGCTACCAATATCAAACTCTACTAGAATACCCTACAACAAAACTGCTCGAATGCAAGCATTGACTGCTCCTCGATACTCTGCCTCTGTTGAAGATAAGGAAATGGCAGCCTGATTTTTGCTTGACCAGAAAATAGGCCCTGTTCCAATCATGAAAACATATCCGGAAGTGGACTTCCGATCAATTCTATCACCCGCCCAATCTGAATCAGTGAATCCAACCAAATCTAGATCATAATCCACAACATAGTGAATACCAAAATGTCTAGTACCCTGCACATAGTGCAAGATTATTTTGGATTCCTTCCAGTGAATCTCATGGGGCTGCTGCATATACCTTAACACAACATTCATAGCATAAGAAATATCATTCCTAGAGTGTGTCAAGTATAGAATACTTCCAATCAACTGTCGATAAAGTGTAGAATCCACCAACAGTGTAGAATCACCATCCTCAAGATTGATTCCTGAGAGGAATGAGAATGGTGCCGCTTTACAATCTTCCATATTAAACTTGTTTAGCAGGTATGAAGCATATTTTGACTGAGATATGGTGATCCCATCAAAATTCTGAGTGATCTCTAAGCCAAGAAATTGCTTCAGCAGGCCTAAATCATTGATGTCGAATGCTAGATGTAGTGCGGTTTTTATATTGCCGATCGAAGCAAGACTGCTTCCTGTAATCAAAAGGTCATCAACATAAAGGACAATGATCAACAAATTAACTTCATGTTGTTGTAGGTACACATTTTGATCTGATTTGCATCATGCCAAATTTTGTTACAGAAGGAAGGAATCCATCTTTGCATACCAAGCTCTTGGGGCTTGTTTTAAACCATACAATGATTTCTTCAGTCTGCACACTAATGTCGGATCTAATATGTAGCCTTCAGGATGATTCATGTAAATCTATTCCTTCAGATCTCCATGAAGAAATGCACTCTTCACATCCATGTGGTGCACTTCCCAGTGCTTAGATGCGGAAATTGCCAAAACTAGGCGGATAGAATCCATTTTTGCAACTGGTGCAAAGGTTTCTGTGTAGTCCACACCATGAACTTGTGAGAAGCCTTTTTCCACCAACCTAGATTTGTATTTGCGGGTTGATCCATCTACAGCAACCTTGGTTCGGTAGACCCATTTGCATTGAACTAATTTCCTCCCAGGTGGAAAAGAAACTAGCTTCCATGTAGCATTTTTCTGAAGAGAATTGTACTCTTCATCCATGGTGGTTTTCCATCTCGGATCTTAGTGGGCATGATAATATGATTTAGGATTTGAACCTATCATAAAAAAAAAAATTCAGACAGTAAAGGATCAAAATATGAAAGAGCCATACCTGCTCTTTGAAAGTCTGCTCGAGTTCTTCTTGGATCGATAGGATTTCCAATGTTAGAACCAACAGAATTGAGAGTCTTTTTTGCCCACTTTGGAAATTGAGGGGGCTCATCTGGATCTGAATATGAAATTGATATTTCATGTTCATTAATTTTTGATAAAATATCAGAAATATCAGAACACAAACTTTCATAATCTTCTTCCGAATCTTCTTCTTGGGGAGGAGGTAATTCAATAGTTTCTTCCTCGACTAGTTTTAGATCTTGAAGCGGTTCTTCAAATTTGACACTTCACTCGATGCATATCTTTTTTGATATGATATCCATGAGTTTGTATCCTTTGGATTCTTCAACATATCCAATGAGGATGCACTCAGTACTCTGTGGTTCCAAATATCTTCTCTTCAATCGGAATTATAGCCCATGCAGTGGAGCCAAAAACCCCAGGATTGTACACATTAGGGTTGTGACCAGTGTAGGCTTCGAAGGGAGTAGTACCTTTGAATGATGAGTGTGGAACTCTGTTTTGAATGTATGCAAAAACATTCATGGCCTCAGCCCAAATATTTGGATCCAAACCTTTCGACTCAAGCATACAAGTGGCCATCTCTTTCAGTGCTTGGTTTTTCCTCTCCACTATACCATTCTGCTGAGGTGTGTAGGGGACTGTGTGCTGGATTTGGATTCCATTTTCCACACAAAGTTGTAGCAGCTCTGATTTGATATATTCTCCACCATTATCAGATCTAAGAGATTTGATCTTGCTCCCAGTAGCAGTCTCAACATAATCCTTGAAATTCTTGAATTTTTCTAGCACTTCTGATTTGTTCTTGAGAAAGTAAACCCATGTGAATCTGGAGAAGTCATCAATGAATGTCAGAACATACCTTGAGCCATTCATAGAGGTATTTGGCAGTGGAACAATGATATCACTGTGAATCAACCCCAAAATACAAGAAGCTCTTCTAGCTTTGCCTCGATCGAACTTGTGCTTAGGATGCTTGCCAATGATGCAACCTTTGCATATCCCTTTCGAGGATTTGATTTTTGGAAGGCCTTCAACCATGGATTTATTTTGCAATAGCTGCAAATATTTATAATTTAGGTTTCCAAACCTCTCATGCCATAGCCGACGAACCTCATTTCCATGATTCAGAAGGGCACTCGGCTTTGAATGTGGCAAAAAGTGGGAAAACTCATATGTTTTTGCAACATGATTTTCCTTTCCTACTGCAATGAGATTTCCGGTGGAAATATCAGAAATTTCAACATTATTAGGGCTGAATACAACCTTCTTTGGCAAACCAGTGTGTGTCATTTGATACAAAAAAAGCAGGTTCGAAGCTAGAGAAGGAACATAGAGAACATTTTGAAAACTGCCATGTTCTAAATGAATAGTACCTTTCCCTTTTGAAGAAATTTGTGAATCATCTCCCATGTGGATGGAGATGCAGCTATTGGAGTCCAATGATGAGAAGGAGTCTTTGCTTCCAACCATGTGATTTGAAGCTCCTAAATCTATGAGAAGAGATGTAGAATTCGAAACACTTGCCATGCGTGCATGACCTCTTTCTGCATGATCATTGCTGTCCTTCTTCCTTGCGCCATCTGGAAGAGTAATATTGTTTTTCTCCAAGAGAAGGGCCATACGATCAATTGTTTTCTTCATGCATGAGTCTTCGAGATGAAATCCCCTATAACAATAAAAACACTTTGTCTTCTCTTTTCCCTTTTGCTTGTCTTTTCTTGAACCAAAGGGCTCATCTGACTGCTTGGTCTTCTCCTTTTGCTTCGGATGATCAAACTTGGCATTCTCTTTCTTTTGTTTTCCTTTTCCATTCGTAGCTTTGGGTCCTCCAGCAAAAAGGGCTTGATATTTGGAGGTTTTAATGGATCCCATTTGAACAAGTTTATCATGCTCTTTTGTTAAGGACTCAATGAATGCTTTCAAGGTAGGCATATTCCAATTCAGAATAGTGATTTTTTCCGAATGGAAAGTAGAGACAAACACTAAATAATATTTTCCTAGCTTCGTAAGGATCGAAAGAATCAACTGCTCATCTTTCTTTTCAACACCACATTGCTTCAACTGCAGTACCAAATGCTTAAACTTGGTGAAAAACTCATTGATGGTTTCGAAATTCTCAGGATTTAGGGAAATCAGCTCATTCTCCAGCTGATAAGCTCTCATCTCATCCTGCTTACCAAAGAGCTTGGCAAGTTGTTCCCACACTTCTTTTGGAGTAGTCAATCCATTGAGATGGAAAAGAAGATCCTTCGAAATATTGAGATAAAGAAAACCATAAGCTTCATCAAGCTTATTGAAGTACTTGGACTTCTCTATTGCAGAATTTGGGTCCGATTCTAGGTCCATGGTGACTCTGTAGAAGCCCTTAGAGCGCAACACAATCTCAACATCATCCTTCCACTGATGGTAGTTGAAAGGAGTGAGAATATTTTGTGAAGAAGAGTCCATCTATGCAATAGCGAATGCAATAGGAGGGAGTGAGAAACCTGCAATTACAAACAAACAAGAACCATTTAGGTCGACAACCTGCACTTTTCAAGTTGCATCACACCCGACATAGACTATCAAGCAAGATTGGAAAGTCGGATGCACAATATCCAAGAATTATGTGGAAAAATTTTGGCTTCTGGTGCAGTGTTGGAATATTTTGAGCAATAGCTACAACTGCAGAAAGTGTTGCAATTGCATAAAACTGCTGCAATATTTTTGAGCAAAGTTGCTCAATCTTCATATGAAATATTTGCAGAAGAGTTGTCTTGTCCCTGCCATGGCTCTGATACCATGTGAAATTCAAGCACAACAGATCTATGGAACAAGCACAACAGTTACTAGAGATGCATGCAACAAAATGTATGAAAAACACTGTGCAGAAGGTTTGCAGCAGTAAAATAATCTCATAAAATCAGAAGATACATTACAATGTGTAACAATGGCTACAATAAGCCAAGCAATTCGAATTCCAGAGTGGTCATTTGAATTGAATGCATGAGAGGGGCTTACTTGGCAGTTAACACCACTCGGCACATCAGTTAACCACTTAACTAATCAATAATTGACTCTAACTGACTCTAAAACTGTCTAACTGAGTCTAATTGAATCCAGAACTCAACTGAATGCCAAAAATAGGAGAGGGTGCCTTCTGTCTGCAGTTTAACTGAATAGTAGGTGAGAATAACACTAGATGAAGTCAAACAGTGTAGTAGGGCGCCTTCTAGTCTTCAACTGTGTGAGTTAACTAGTAAATGTTGTCAGTTGGACTAAGTAGTGCACATTAGTCATGCAAATCACCCACTGAATGGATGAGGAGGCTCAGATGATGGCCCAGTTGGATCCTAGAATGTAGGAGGAGGCTCAGATGATGGCAAGTTGGCTCCTAGAATGTAGGAGGAGGCCCAGTTTACTGAAACTGTGATCTGTTGATGATGTAAGCACATGATGGAGTCAAAATACTTAGGATAAGTGGATAATTAAGCTGTAAGGCTCAAATAAATGATGTGTGGTTGCAAAATGCTCCAACACTATGAACATGATGCCATAAATCCTGAATATATGTGCAACTGACGAGGAGGTGATTGCTCGATTCAAAGTGGGCCTTGCAAAGGCGACATCGACCAGGACCTTCGAGAAAGAAACGTTGTAGATGATCCCAAACTGGTATACGATCAAGAAGAGCAGCCCAAGCAAAAAACTTGATCTTAAGGGGGCATAATAAAACCCACAGTGCGTCATACCACCAGCAGTGGGCAGGGACAGGTCGATTGTTACACAATAGCATATAACCAATCAACGGAGAATAGGACCCACTTGCCTGATTCAAATACCAATGCAAAATGTTTGGGACCTGAGTATGGTGAATGAAGCTGTTCTTCAAGGCCTGTAAAAATAGGTCTCATAATACCTATTCCTGTCCCTGAAAATGTAGAAAATCAGCATCCAACCATCCTTGTTGGTGCACAGTAGTGGTAATCAGATTGTCAATATGCACCAAAAAGAATATACCTTATTATTGCAGCTTCAAAACCCTTTTGATTATCCATGATATGTCCATCTAAACTCAATGGACTTTCCACTCACGTGAAATTGAGTATTCTCCCTTTTGATTATAAGGAATTGGTTGGAGTTGTGTCATGTCTAAAGTTTTGATACAATAACAATTTTTCTTGTATTAATGATAAACACAATTTATTGTATTAATGATAAACACAATTTAATGTTAGAGGAGATAATTAAGTAAAGATACGTTACTTTAAATTTCCACAACTATATGATAGTTTTATTTTATATTTCTTTTCAAAGCTCGTTCAATACAATGTTTTATTAGTATTAAAGTTGAGAGGGGTTTAAAATAATTTATTTTAAATTTATTATAAATAATTAATAATTAGGTACTAGTATTTGATATGTAAGATTTATCTTAACTTTGGATTTATCAAAAGTTGAGCGGGATAAAATACTTTGAAATATAAATATTTTTTCAAGTTTTGTATTTCAAAAATGGTTTGCAGGTTAAAGAATTTGATCTTTCTATGCATTTATAGATTAGGAGTTAAGATGAGTTTATAGTGGTTTATTTTATTATAATGATTATTTTTTTTTGGAGTAGTTTTAACTTTTACAGGATTTGTTGCTAAAACTGCATTTTTTAAATGTATAAATAGATTTAGCATCTTCAAATATTCCTAGCACGCAACCATATCTTGTAATCTAAAAAATGAATATGTGCAATTTCAACCACTCTCTTGAACTTTTAATTGGATTTTGGGCAACAAAAAATTTCCTAAACAAAAAGTGAAGACTACTTTCCTCTTTCCAAAACTACATTTTTTGAATGTATAAATAGATTTAGCATCTTCAAATATTCCCAATGCACCCATATCTTGTAATCTCAAAAATGAATATGTGCAATTTCAACCACTTCCTAACGTTTAATTGGATTTTGAGCAACAAAAACTTTCGTGAACAAAAAGTCAAGACTACTTTCCTCTTTTTTCAATGCCCAAATATATGGAGATTGATATTATAACATATATAATATAAAATAGCCTAGTGGGCTAGCTCAAGTGGTTGAACAAAAGGTCCATATCTAATATAAAAAATTTACTTAGTCTAAAAGTTCTACGATTTCAAAAGGAAAAAAAAATGATTTTAATTTTGGTTACAACTTTCACACTTTGAATTTTTGGGTGCCGGGGTTTTGATGATGTTGACATTAAAATCGCCATAAAAAACACAATTATATTTAGATTTTGAAAAATAAAATAGACTTAGTTGTGAAAACCCTATTAAGACCAAATAATCAAATTTTTAAACAACTCCTAAAATTTTTATTTATTAAATATATATACTACATAATTTAGTATATATCCTTAAGATTAAGAAAGTGGATAAATAAAATACATTTTGTTAGAAATAAAATTCTAAGGTAATCCAAATAATTTCTAATCTTTTTGTTTAAAGTTATTTACCAAAATTAATATGACGTTAATAATCATTAATTTTAATTATAAACCATTTTCATAATATTTTTTATATTAATTTAAAAATATAAAATTTTAATATTATATATATATATATATATATATATTATATTAATTTAAAAATATAAAATTTTAATATATATATTTTTTCCATCATAAAAATTTTAATATATATATATATATTTTAACTTCCTACGCTGGTGTTTGTAAGATTTGATATTAGCTCTTACAAAGTGAAATAAATGATTTAGAAAGAACCGTCAATCGTTTGTTGCTCGGGTGGCGAGGAGCCGTGGATGATAAAAAGCCAGTGCTGTACTGAAGGTAAACTATTGGGTCAGTTGCAGGTTACAGAGGAGAGAAGATGGCGAAATTCTTCAAGTCGTACGTGTTGAAGGTCAATTTCTCGAATAAGTTCATCTCAGCTCAAGTCTTTCACACTCCCACCGCCACGGTCATTTCATCTGCCTCCTCGCAGGAGAAGGCCCTCCGCACATCAATGGAGTCCACTGGAGATGTGTCCGCAGCCGGCAAGATCGGAAAAATATTGGGGCAGCGCCTCCTCTTCAAGGACATCGCCGGAGTCTCTTTCTTCATGGAACGAGAACAGAAATACCACGGCAAGTTGAAGGCCCTCATTGATGGCCTGAGAGAATTCGGTGTCCAAACTCATCTGAATACGAATGAATGAAATCTGAAATCCGTATGTTTTTTATTGGCCATTTTGTACTTTTATAATAGAAAAAGCCATTCCCATATCGCCAAAATTTGATCATAAGATGACTCCATGTTTTCAACATTATATGCCAAAAAAGACTGCTGCTGTTCTCTGCCCCTTGGGGCGTTGTTGGTGTTAGGCTGTTTGGTTTTTTACCATTGTGATTGATACTTTTGTGTACTGATTGGGGTTCTGCTGTTACTGTTATTTTTTTGCTTTAAAAAGATGATTTATATTAAAACCGTGGTCCAGGTTGTGAAACTAAGAAAAACCTCAGCTTTACATACCAAACCTTGATAACTTGCCAAAACCAGGCAGTTAAAATTTAAAATAGCATAAACAGAGTTAGCTGGAATCCCATTGGACATTCCTGTTACAACATAAACAAATGTGCTAAAGCTAGCTGGAATCTCAGCTCTGAGGTTGCCAAGAGCTACTCTGCCTACAAGTCTAGTGGTGTATGCCTTGGGGTTTTGGAATGACAATGCCTCGTAGGTCTCAAGGAGGTTAGTAGTGTTAAACTTTGTAAGTGTCCATGAAAGAGTCAATGGAATCAAATCTCACCCAAATTTTGAAATAGTCTCCTCACAAGTGCACTAGAGAGGAAGTACAAAACATAATTACAAGTGTTGAAAAACAAACATACACAAGTACCCCTAAGAGAAAAATGCCAATGACAAGAGAGTGCCAAAACTAAGTGCCCTTAGGCTTATAACACTCTGTATTTTGGACCCGGAAGATTACAATAGGAGATGACACAAATGAGAGCTTGAGTTATGTATTCATATACAACTCAAGTGAGGTGTCCCTTTAAGAGGGGGTTATGGACACACAACCCAGGAGGGTTATTGAGCCTACACATTAAGTTTGACTAAGTCGACTTTAACCATACTTATTAATACAATAAAGGTATAAAGAATATGGCCTTAGCCATTATTACAAGTAATAATGATACATGAGTCGTGGCCATATGTACATATTACTCTAATAATTCCAATATCCCGCTTATGTTGAACATGGGCCACAAAGAGATGCCATTATAGCACAACATCCCTCCTAATTCGAAAGTCTCCCCCGCCAATACAATGTTGCAAATTAGCGACAATGGACCTCGACAAGATTTTGGTGAATATATCTGCAAGTTGATTGGTTGAAGGAGCAACGACAGTCGCAATACATCCAACAACATAGAGATGACAAATATAGTGTATCCAAAGTTGAACATGTTTAGATTTTTGACGATCCATAGGATTACAAATATGTTTGATGGTACTTTGATTGTTATCATAGAGAAGGGTGGGGTCCTTTTGAGGAAGATCCAATTAATGAACAATCATCCTCATCTGAACAAAATGCTTTCCAACTAGGAGAGTGTTGCCATACTTAGCTTCTGTAGAAGATAGAACCATAGCCCGTTGTTTCTTAGAACACTAGGAAATTGGTCCAAAACTAGGAGTAAACAAGTAAACCAAAGGTGGAACAATGCCCATCAAGATCACTAGCCTAATCCGCATTAGAGAATCCTTGAAGATGAGTAGGGTTCTTGTTTCATAGTGAATGCCCATATGAGTGGTGCCCTTCAAATAACACAAAATATGCTTGATTGCTTGCCAACTCTAATAAGATCCATTATAGAAAGAGTGCTTGAGGAATCACTCATTGGAGGAAAATCATCATCAAAGTGTGTAGGAGAGAGATCCATTGAAAACTATCTACAAAGTATCTGTAGAAAACAGTGGGAAAGATCTCAGTGGTCTTTGAGAATGGACTTCATCAAATGCCAAATCCCGTAATTCTATCACTTGATGAGTGGAGGGACCATATAGAACATATGTGTCACAGTCTCATAGAGTTTGACCCGGAAATCGAAGGTTTCCGTTGTTCTCCCAACCATGCGACACTGCCTAGGATCTAGTCTCGGTGGCGAGGCCAGCCCGGGGTGGGACCTGGCAGACTATGCCTCCTACATTACTTATGTTTTCTTACACTTAGCCATTTTTCCAAGTTAACTTATACACAAGTAAACATCACAACCAACACAAGAAGAACACAAGTATGCTGGCATCACCACAACTGGGTGTGCCCAAATATAAATATACAATGAGACTTGTTACAACAACGGAGGATGCTACATCTTGGCGACTCATTCGAGAGTGTGCCTTCAACGACAACACTCAAGTTAGTCTCAAACCACAGTCTTGACTGCACTCCATCGCATCCACATGCCTGCCTCCTCGCTGTGCCCATGCCAAGTCTCTTAATGAGGAGCGCTGCACCTCACCTTGCTGAATCTGTTGAAGCCTGCACCAAGTCTCCTTGTCGTCTGCACTGTGTCTAGGTCTTAATCTGCTGCCTGCGTCGTGTGCCTTTGCCGAACTCAGACTCGTACCTTGCCCCCTTGCCAAGCTCCTTGCTTGATCTACTGAAGTCTGCCTACTTGCAGCCTTCACGTCCACCCTTGCGGCATGCTGCCTACTTGCAACCCACGTCCACTAGCTTGCCAAGTGCATCCGTAGCACTAATGCATGAACCAGATCATCTTTTGCATATCAAAGACCTCTCTCGGAAGCTCGTCGCATGACTACATGCCTCACTGGGTTTGCCAAGAGTATGCCACCACAGTTTGCCAGATGCATCTCTCTTTGCCTGCTCCAAGAGTCCATCAGCCTACTTAGATTTGTGTGCATCTCTTCACCCAAGCTCGTGTGCCTACTTTCCCGCACACCTTCCTATTGAGCGTGCTTCCCTGTGGAAGCCAACAAGCCTCTACTCCCACCTGAATCCACTATCTTGTCCGCAAAGTGTGCCTATGCCTAAGTCTCCTGCCGAGACTACCCAGGTGCTTCCCTTGCCAAAGACCATCATGAGGGAACCCTGCCAAGTCCAACCGAAACGTCACCGAACATGTTCTGTAGGTAGACACTTTTGCCCAAGACTCGTCCACCCTTCGAGACACTTCTCGCAGCTACTGTGTTCCTCCTGTGCGAAGGCAAGATTGTCCGCAATGACCAACACAAATTAAAAGCATGTCGCCCATCCAACTCGTCTTGAGAGCCTGTTGCACATAAGCTTGGCTTGGGAGCTCGCCAAGACTACTTGGGAACCTGTTGCTCACCAGCTCGACTTGGGAGCCCGACCAACTCGTCTTAGGAGCCTGTTTCTCCATGTCTTTCCTGTGCTTGGAAAACCTCTTGTAGGGCGCCTCCCTTAGGAGTTAGTCTCCTCTCAAGTGCAAATCTCTTCCAAGCTGCTTCCAAGCTCCCTCTAAGTGTCAAGTGGCTTGCCTTTATATACTAGTGCGTACGCCCACCAAGCTTAGCGCACAAGGCAATCGACATGCCAATCTCATGTGGGCCTCACCGCGCTGAAGCCTAAGTGTGGGCTTCGCCCCTACACCATACGGGCTTCTAACCCGTGCCGATTGCCAACTCGATGTTGCGGGATCCTTGCCAAATCCACACGACATTCCATCGCCGGAAGAGCCCATGGGTGCGGACATACTTAGCCAATTCTTGGCAAGTTGCCTACCCATCCGCACGGCTCAACCATCTCGAAGTTCTTCTCGACAGTTGATGCGTCCATCCATGCATCCACAACCGGTTTCTACTCTAGCCGGCTGGCTGCCAATGCGGGTGGGGAGGAACCCAAAGTTTTCGCAAAATCTCAAGGCCATTACATCCTCCCCCACCCAACCTGTTGCCTTCCCGGCAACGTCTCCACGAACACTCCACTGTCCATGAAGCACCTCTCAACCATTGTTGCTTCCAATTGCTGTTGCAACCGAGTTTTCCGCAGAAGGATCCAAAATCGTCCAGCCATTGCACTATCAACCTACTACTTGATTTGGTTGTGTGTTGTGTTATCCACTAAAATTGCACTTAGTGGATTCCGAGTGAACTGTCGAAGACTTGAGCAATCTAATTGCTCATCATCAGTGTTCCGAGATCCATCAGACCGAATTTTCCTTTTTTCAAAATTGCATGTCCATTGTCCATACCCCCATGGAGAATTGTAATAAGTTGGTCTAAGCATGGTATTTTTGTAACAAGCTTGGCTTACCTTAGGTTTATCTGTCAAGGGGATACTCTAGAGTGTTTTTTCCTTCGGAATTATGCGTTGCGCTTCAGTGACGTATAATTCCTGAGTTTTTCACTCACACCTCCAAAGCTAGAGTATTTTCCTTGTCGGTCAAACCCTGGGAGGTTATTAAAGCCTAAGTGTCTATGCAATTTTACATGCTAGCCATCAATAATGAGTCGTATGGACATGTACTAGGTCCCCTAGGATTTTCGGTCAATTTCGACAAAAATAGTTTTTCCCGTAAACTTAGGCTATTTTTTAATAGTTTAAACGAGAAATTTCAAATTGAAATAAAAGTATGGTCTGGAGGCGGAATTTGGTGTTGGGATGCCACACTTAGAGCGTCTTCTTTACCCTAGGACCCACTTTTCCTATGTTTCGAGTGATTAAATTATCACTTAAGGCATTTTTGCTCAAGGAGGCGACAAAACGTAAAAGAAATGCTAAAATGACATAAAATGCACAAAAGGACAAAGTGAGAAAATCGAGAAAGCATGATTAAAACATGTGGGAAAAGGTGGCAATCCTATCTCTTATGGAAGGCGACTTAGTTAAGTGGATAAAGCACATGTGGTTAAAGGTCAAATCTTATGGATAGCGATTACTTGAGTTTAGGGATGCACCCCATCTCATGCTTCACGTGATAGTAATGTGGCGGCTCCTCATACTTGATGGAGAAACCAAGGAGGGCATGCGCCTACCTCTTGAGAGGTGGCGCATCCTCCTTGGAGTGAAATCTTTGGCATATCAATTACTTGGATCTAATCAATGTGTGATCCCTCTATCAAAGGAAGTCGCCCTACCCTCCTTGAAAGCACCCCCTCTCTTCTCCTTTGGCTATAAAAGCAAGGCATTGGGTTCCTTTTTCTATGATGGTCAGAGGACCGAAAGGCTGCTTCTAGTTGTATTGTATTGTATCATCATTTGGAATAAAGAAGACTTTGGAGGCAGATCTATGGTGTAATGCTTTTCATGTGTGGATGTTGATTGTCATGCGCTTATGATGTATAAACTGTCTTGTTTTCTTTGCTTTTGGTTGGTTAGCTGTAGGCTTGCAAGGGGAGGTGTCTCTCAGCAGGGTAAGAGATTGTTCTAGTTTGATTCATGCTCTTACTGTTTGCTTGTTTTAGATGCTCGCATGTTTGTTTTTGTTTAAATTGCATGCTTTCTAAGTTTCTCTTTCCAGCGGCACCTCTGTTTTAATCATCTATTTGTGCAAGGACTTCTAAGTTGCAGGTGATCTCACTTGGAGAAGGGGTTGAGCTAGGTTGTATCCTCCTCATCTTCAAGATCTTATCAAGGACATAGTCCCTCGGTTTTCCACCAAAGCAAACTCCATGGCCTAGAAGTTCCCAAGCTTATAGCACTCTTTCTATCCCTCTCTCCTTCACTCTAAATTAAATTTTCCTTTGGTTATGATTACTAACATGCTTGAGTATTTTGGTTTCTTTAAAAGAATATCTAAAGGCTGATTTGTTTAAGCATGTAACTAGATATAGAAGTCTAAAAGCAACATTTTCAGAGTAGATCTAGCCTTATCAAGTACTTGTGCTTATTTTGTAACTTTCAGTACTTGATATTTTTTATGCTTTTAACGCTTATTTGGGCACATTTGGTGCATTTTAGGTGGCTGGTTTCATAGTTTTATCGCCATAACAAGACGAGATGCTGCCAGAAAATCGAAGATCTAAAGCCATCCAAGGTTTCTCGGAGCACGTACTTCCATCTTGTACCATTCTTTTGAAACTTGTAAGGCCTTTGGATCCAGATCTATAAGGACCAAAGGCATCCACCTTCTCATTGTAAGATAATTAATAAAGGCAAGTGGGCCACTTCAGCACCCACATCCCATCCCCCCTGAGGGGATCTCGTAGGCTCAATTTTGTGGTTTGCATTTTTTTCTAACTTTTTTCTTTATTTTATTTTATATTCACATGCACACAATTTGCCCCAATAGGGCTGTATAGTTAGTTTTATTTTTATTGCTACAATCTTTCTTTCACAATTTTTGTACATTATTAACAAATAAATCTAAGGCTGTGTATTCCCGAAGTAAACTGAAAGGGTTTATCCCCGGTAGGTGAAAAGATATTCTTAGCCACATAATAAAACTTCATTTCTACTTAATAAAATTGACAGAGGATTAAAGTTCCAAGCTAAGTTGCTAGAAAATGTGGGTGCGGGGACGGGCGCAGGTACGGGTGTGGGGACGGGGACGCCACTTTTTGAAATAGGGTGCTTGGGTTCGTCGGGGTACTATATATATATATAAATAGTTGTAACCAAACAATAGAATTAAAAGTTAAAAACATGTCACATGCATATTTCTTCATAATTCAATGATTCATCATTCATTCAACATTCACATTGGAACATAAAATTTGATATCAAGTGGAAGTTATATTACGATTCCATTGTCATACTACATTCAAAATTTGCCAATCGGCCAATGGCATTTCCAGACATGAAATAGAAAATACAAAATTTTGAAAACACTCCACAGTGATTTCTTTCAATGATTCTCCTTGTTGTAACAATGTAACCTTGTCGCTATATTCAATGTGGAAAGCCCTTCACGGTTTCACCAAACACTGTCGCCGTGGAAAGCCCTTCACGGTTTCACCAAACACTGTTGCCGTGGAAAGCCCTTCACCAAACACTGCTGCTGCTGAATGAAATGATTATGAGATGTTTGAATGGAAAATTATGATGTTTGAAGAGTTTGGGGGTCGTAATTTTAGGTTTGGGAGGGGGGCACCTTTCCCCCCTTCCTTTTATTTATTTCATTGCTTAAAAAATCAGGGTACGTCGTCCCCTCTAAGCCAAATGAACCCATTTTTTCAAGCTGACTTCTCGGATTCTTCAGTCAAGAACCCGATTCGTATGGGTTCGCCAACCAATAACCCGAACCTGAACCTGAACCCGAATTAGAGATGTGGGTTCGTGAACCCGATGTGGGGACGTGAACCCTACCCTTGGGTACACGAACCCATGCAACTAAGGTTCCAAGTATGCTCTTGGCCACTGCAGCTCAGTTTGAACAATTGGCCAACCAGAAAGGGACTTGAGTGCTTAGCTTAATAGGGCAATCCAACAAAAACTTAATCACTAGAACTCAGGAGGTCGCGTGAAACTAACTAAAGAGTCAGTGGGATACTTTAAGCAGGTTATGCCTCGCCCAGTTGGACCCTTGGTATAGTTGTCACTACGCTCAGTTCAAAGGACTAAGTTGGAGTTGGGCCAAACCAAGAACTAACCCACTCCCTAATCCACACATCATAATAAATCAATTAAAACTGACTAATGAGACTGACCAATTAAAACTTAGCATACAGGCCATAGTTTATTTTCATAGGGATCACCCCCCTTGGCTTCGCTAGGAGTTGGCCTAGACGGAGGAGTTGAGTGTTGAGTGACAGTATCTCAACTCTTTGCTTGCCCCCAAGGATGCACCCAGTGGCTTGAAGATTTCTTCCACGCTAACGGTTAACCCCCTTTCTCCCAAGGTGCGTATCCGACGACAACATGCCGTCTCGACACGTAGCTATCCATTGCTAGCTCTCATGTGCCGAACTAGTTGGGTAACGAGCCCAATTGTTGTGCTTAACGCCATGAGAATGAACCCTCATGCCCAAGATAACTAACTCCCTCTGCAATTCGATCATCCATGCAACTTTGTCAAACCTAGGCAAGGCCACCACCTCTGCCTCAAATCCATCTAAGGCACTAATTCTCAGCACCAAGCCCATCCACCTAAGTGTTGTGGCTTCCAAACTTACTTCTGTTTTGGTACTTGATTTCCTTGCCACCGCAACCGATCTTCTTCCCTTCACATTTTCCACCTGTCCGCACACTCCTCTTGGTCAAGAAAGCAAGGTAGCCTTTCTTGCCTCAAACACCACAGAAGGACCACTGCCACTTTTGTCATCCACAACTCCCTTCGGCTTGCTTCTCAAGCCTACAAGGTTTGCTACAAGCCACTCTCATTTGCCATGCCCACATTAGAGGAAATTTGGGGTCTAAAATGGGCCTTATGAGAAAATGAGCCATTGATGCATTGGAATTCAAGAACCAATAGAATTTCAAGAAAATGAGTCCACCATAATGATTGACTTGGCATATTTATCATAAAAAAAACTATTTTTTGTTTTCGTATTTTCAACTTATCTTCCTGTGGTTTCACTCAAATTTCGAGTGGGAGCACTCTTTGGATGCATAATTCAATTCCGCATCCAATGAGTACTTGCACTACATACTTTTGATGGACCCTGCCCCGCAAAAATTGAGAAATACATTAAAAACCATGTTACTTGAGAAATGCATTTTTTTAATGTATTTCTCATTTTTTGCTGGGTGGGCTCCATCAAAAGTAATCAGTGCGGGTACTCGTTGGATGCGGAATTGAGTAAAACCACAGGGAGATAAGTTGAAAATACGAAAACAAAAAGTAGTTTTGTGTGTTTTCCTTAAAAAATTATAATATTATTTTATTATTTTAACTATTATTTTATTATTTTCCTTAGGAGGCCCATTTTAGACCTCAAATTTCCTCTAATGTGCAAAGTAGAAGAGCGCATAAACAGAGAAGGTCCTATGTCTTACACCTCTACTGCATCGCTGCCATGCAATTGAGAAAATGGTTGGGTTGAGTGCCTGCTGCACCCCAAGTTCCCAACACTAATGCGCAACGATGATCACATACTGGAGTGCTGCCCTGCTGCACCTCCTGGAACCACCAAGTTTCTGCACAACAATCCATCAAATCACTGTTGCGATCCGTCACCTCCAAGATCCTCTTCGTGGAGAACTGACAGACTTGGTCCTTAACGAACTTTTGCTCACCTAGCATGATGAGCAATCAAAGAATCCTCATGTCTTCCACAAGACCTGGTTGTCCAATACTTGGCTTCACTGCAGCCAATCAATACCCGCGCATCATCCCCTTGGACAACTCTAGCCTAAGTCCCAAACCAAAGGCGAGCACCTCCCAAGTCCACCCGATCGCACATCGACTGCCTCCTCTGTAAAGTGCCCTTTTTTGTGGCCACCTTGCCTGCTACTGTTCATCACACCACTAAGTCATACTGCCGCAGTCACTACTGCTACAAAGAGCCTGCTGCTCTCGCCTCTCGGGTCTACCACACATCTTATCGTTGCAAGCCTATTATCCAATCATTTCCAAGTGCGTGCTGCATCTTCCACAACTCTCCGTGAGCTCATCCACAACACACAAATCCTCTTGGTAGGACTTCCATCCTAGTTCCTTCCACAATTGGCTCAAACTGTAATGAAGTGTGTCTCCCGACGTCGTTGGCTTCTCCAACCAACCTTGCCAATAGCTCACGACTGCCATCATCCACAACCATTTACCAAACTTCGGGTGCACTCCTACCGAGCACACCTTCCACAGTCAACCCTGCCACCGATTGTTCTGCCCGAAGCCACTGTGTCAGGGGCCTTCTTCTTGGTGCACTTCCATCGACACCTCTACCAAATTGTCAAGAGTCTGCATTGTTGGGTGCATCGGCCATCCGTTGGTCTGTGTTTCATCTTGTCTATCGCACCATGACTTGGGAGCCTACTGCTCCGCATCACCGATGAGCTGCATTTACACTTACTGAAACACCCCAATGCTTCGTCTTGACTTCCCAAACTTCGGATCTGGGCACTCTTCATCCACAACGACCTCCTGTCATGCGCCCCATTGCCTGGACACTTTCCCTGCCAGATCCACAACACTGCTACAACACCTTGTGCCTTACCGAGCGCACTACTACTAAGTGCATACTCCCGTAAACCAACCGACGTGCTTCCAAAGCGTGTTGCTTCAACTTCCAGCAACCTCTCGTGGCATGTTATGGTGAAGAGCCCTCTTTCACAACTGTTGCTTTGATACCACCTGTGACGGTCCTGGAGAGTTTGACTTGGAAACCAAAGGTTTCCGTTCTTCTCCCTATTGTGCGGCACTGCCCAGGAGCCACTCTTGGCAAGGCCAGCCTAGGATGAGACCTGGCAGACTACGCCTCCTACATTACTTATGTTTTCTTACACTTAGCCATTTTTCCAAGTTAACTTATACACAAGTAAACATCACAACCAACACAAGAAGAACACAAGTATGCTAGCATCACCAAAACCAAGTGTGCGTAAATATAAATATACAATGAGAGTTGTTACAACAATGAAGGATGCCACATCTTGGCAACTCATCCGAGAGCATGCCCTTACCGGCAACAGTCAAGTTACAATCAAACCACAGTCTTGACTGCACTTCGTGGCATCTACATGCTTTCCTCCTTGCAGCACCCATGCCAAGTCTCTCAACTAGGAGTGCTGCACCGCACCTTGTTGAATCTGTTGAAGCCTACACCAAGTCTCCCTGTCGTCTGCACTGTGCCTAGGTCTTAATTTGCTGCTTGCGCTGTGTGCCTTCACCCGACTCAGATTTGTACCTTGCCCCCTTACAAAGCTCCTTGTTTGATCTATCGAAGTTTGCCTACTCATATCCTTTGCGTTCCACCCTTATAGCATGCTACCTACTCACTGCCCATGTCCATCACCTTGCCAAGTGCATCTGTAGCACTAAGGCATGAACCATATCATCTTCCGCATATCATACACCTCTCTTGGAAGCTTTTCTCATGATTGCACGCCTCTCTGGGTTTGCAAAGAGTATGCCACCATAGTCTTTCTGATGCTTCTCTCTTTGGCTGCTCTAAGAGTCCATCACCGCTAACCAGACTTGTGCGCATCTCTTCACCCAAGCCTGTGTGGGCTACTTTCCTGTACGCCTTCCTATGGAGTGTGCTTCCTTGCAGAAGCCAACAAGCCTTTGCTTGCACTTGAATCCACTATCCTGTCCGCAAGGTGTGCCTCTGCCTAAGTCTCTTGCCGAGACTACCCAGGATCTTGCCTTGCCCGAGACCATCACAAGGGCACCCTGCCAAGTCCAACCGAAACGTCACCATACATGTTCCATAGGCAGGCACCTCTACCCAAGACTTGTCCACCTTTCGAGACACTTCTCGCAGCTACTATGTTCCTCCTGTGCGAAGGCAGGACTGTCCGCATTAACCAACATGACTTGGAAGACTATCGCCCATCAAACTCGTCTTGAGAGCCTGTTGCACATCAACTCGACATGGGAACTCGCCAACATTGCTTGGGAGCTTGCTGCTCACCAGCTCGACTTGGGAGCCCGACCAACTCGTCTTAGGAGCCTGCTGCTCCACGTCTTTCCTGTGCCCATAGAACCTCCTATTGGGCATCTCCCAAAGGGAGAGCGCCTCCCTTAGGATTCAATCTCCTCTCAAGTGCGGGTCTCTGACAAGCTTCTTCCAAGCTCCCTCTAAGTGTCAAGTGGCTTGCCTTTACATACTAGTGCGTCCACCCACTAAGCTTAGCATGCAAGGCAGCCGACTTGCCAATCTCATGTCGGATTCACCGCATGGAAGCCCCTTGCCACCAAAATGTCTAAGTGTGGGATTTTCCCCCACACCATATAGGCTTTTAACCTGTGCCAACCCGATGCTGTGGGCTCCTTGCCCGATCTGCATGACACTCCATCTCTGGAAGAGCCCATGGGTGCGAGCATACTTAGCCACTTCTTGGCAAGCTTCCCGCCCGGTACGGCTTAACCATCCCAAAGGTCTTCTCGACAGGTGATGCTGTTAAGTTTAGCATAAAATTCACAACAAGAGCATAATAAGGATCACTGAAAGAAACACAATCACAAGATAGACATAGATTTATCCTTGGAAATCCTCATCGGGTAGAAAACCCAACAAAGCTTCCTCAATATAGATGACCAACAAATACAAAGATGTAATCCCCAAACAAGAGCTCCTTCTCCTCCTTCGCAGATCTCTCTCTCTCTTATGCGCAATTCACAAGTGAGTGAATGAGTGAGTGTGTGTTCAAATGAGGAACACACCTTCTCTCTCTATACTTTACTTCACTTGACTTTTAACCCTAACTAGGCCGACTTCTGTTAGGAGAGTGTAATAACCCCTAAACACTTAACTCAAGGCCGACCCCACTAGGGAAGTGTAATAACCCTAGTTACAACATCCCGATGGAGGAATAAACATCTCCGGATATATAATAATGTCCCGACGGAGAAATGAAACATCTCTGGATAATAAAGTACAAATAGAATATCTTTAGAAGTTACAATATTTCAACAGTCCCCCTTAACGAGAAGGATATTCTAACAACATCTGCAGGAGCAAGGAGTCATCAACAACAAGATACATGATACATCTATAAATCATTGGAAGATTTCTTCAATCATCATCAGTAACTCAAACAGTTACTGGAACATATTCAATACTGGAACATCAACATCTTAAGTACTGAGTCTTCATCTTCCGCAGCACTCGATCAGCTACAGCAACATCATCATCTGGATCTTCCGATCAACAACATCATCTGGATCTCTCGATCAACAACATCATCATCTGGATCTTCCGATCAACAGCATCATCTGGATCTCTCGATCAAGAACATCATCATCTGGATCTTCCGATCAACAACATCATCTGGATCTCTCGATCAACAACATCATCATCTGGATCTTCCGATCAACAACATCATCTGGATCTCTCGATCAACAACATCATTATCTGCAATACACATGATCCAATTATGGGATGATCAATCCCTCACACTTTAGGACATAAGTCCAAGGATGATACAATCCTGATATATTTACGGGATGATCAATCCCTATCAATTTAAGACACCATATCATGTCTAGGGACGATGCAATGCAGATCTGCTTACGGGATGATCAATCCCTATCAATTTAAGACACCTCAACATGTCTAGGGACGATACAATCCAGATCTACTTACGGGATGATCACTCCCTATCAATTTAAGACACCACAACATGTCTAGGGACAATGCAATCTAGATCTACTTACGGGATGATCAATCCCTATCAATTTAAGACACCTAAACATGTCTAGGGACGATGCAATCCAGATCTACTTACGGGATGATCATTCCCTATCAATTTAAGACACCACAACATGTCTAGGGATGATGCAATCCAGATCTACTTACGGGATGATCACTCCCTATCAATTTAAGACACCACAACATGTCTAGGGACGATGCAATCCAAATCTACTTACGGGATGATCAATCCCTATCAATTTAAGACACCACAACATGTCTAGGGATGATGCAATCCAGATCTACTTACGGGATGATCAATCCCTATCAATTTAAGACACCACAACATGTCTAGGGACGAAGCAATCCAAATCTACTTACGGGATGATCAATCCCTATCAATTTAAGACACCACAACATGTCTAGGGACGATGCAATCCAGATCTACTTACGGGATGATCAATCCCTATCACTTTAGGACATAAGTCCAAGGATGATGTAATCTTGATCCACTTATGGGATGATCAATCCCTATCACTATAGGACATAAGTCCAAGGATGATGCAATCCTCTCGTCCTCTTAGACAAAGTCTAAGGACCACTTCATCGACCTCATCGTCAATACAGGTATCCTCATCATCGACCTCATCATCGGAACATGTAACCTCATCATCGATACAGGTATCCTCATCATCGACCTTACCGTCGATATATGCAACCTCATCATCGATACAGGTATCTACATCATCGATACCAGTATCCAAATATCATCATTGAACACATCACTCCCCCTTTCGAGGAGGGTCCTTTTTGACTACACCAAGCTTGTTTAAAAAATACTCAAACCTTACTCGAGACAGGGGTTTGGTCAATACATCAGCAATTTGCTCATCAATGCTCACATACTCGAGCTTTATAGCTCCTTTCTGCACCATATCCCGTATATAGAAATATTGGATCTCTATGTGCTTTGACTTATCATGGAACACTGGATTCTCCGTCATCTTGATACAACTTTGGTTGTCCCACAGGATCACAGTGGGGTCCTGTTATCACCTAAACTGTAGTTACCCCTATGGATGGATCCAGTCATGGATGGCAATAGGGAAGGGCAACTCAAAAGGTGCAACCACGATCACCTCGACCTCCAAAATATATATGGTTGTCACGCCAGTCGAGGCAACCTTCGCTTTATGTTATCTAGCCCAGACAACAAAGGGGGAGACCCGATCTACTTCCGACAGGAGAGATCAAAACCAAGACACCAAATCAGGGTAGTTCTAGTTGAAGTTAGGTGTATGGTTTATCCTAGACCTAAGGATGAAGTCACTAGCCAAGTGAGGGTTCAATAGATATAGCTTTGGTTCATAGTTGAATGTAAGAGTGACTTATAATGTTTGTAGTGAGATCTAGGGCTAGTGTACTAGTTCAATGTCAAAAGATCCACTGCCTTGGGAACCGTGTCCAATGCAGGATAGTTAAAGGGTTGTATTGGGGCTAACTAGTACATGAGACAAGCTTGACCTTGGTTCATGATGTCTTCAAAAGTATAGTTTACCATGCCTAAGTCAAACCACAAGTCAATCCAACAATCTAGGAAAGTTGAATTACCTTGTAGAGAAACCAGTGCCTTGGGAATTGGGAAGTGGAGTCAAAGTGGGGTTGACTTATGGTTAGGACTCCTACAACATGAGATAAGTGGACAGTATAGGTCTTGATGGTTAAATGTGTCTGGATCTAGGTTTAACCCAAGTGGACCACAATCCCTTAAAACAAGGAATGCAGTCCCCAAGGCAAGATTTGACAAAGTGACAGCCTAGACCTAGGTTTTGAATTACTCCGGTTTCAGATCTCCAAAAATCTCAAGTACCTAGTTCCTAGAAGTGAGTGAACTCACTTCTCCAAGGTGGTGCGACTTTACCCAAGGTGGCTTCAATTGGGGTTTAGGTGGGTCAAATCATGTCGGATGGCATCCAAACTTTAGATCCTAGTAGATCGGTCAAGTAGGAGTATGGATCTATAATTTCGTGGCAATCCACTGGTTAGATCTAGTTGATGGGTGTTTGAGATTCCACTTGATTTGACATCTACACATCAAATAACATACACCTAGGTTGTCCCTTTCTTGAAATTCGCCTTGTGGGCCCCATTCCACATTTTAAGGGATTTAATCCCCATTTTGGACCACTTGGAGCACTTAAACTCAGATCTACTAAGATCTAACCAGTGGATTGCCACGAAATTATAGATCCATACTCCTACTTGACCGATCTACTAGGATCTAAAGTTTGGATGCCATCCGACATGATTTGACCCACCTAAACCCCAATTGAAGCCACCTTGGGTAAAGTCGCACCACCTTGGAGAAGTGAGTTCACTCACTTCTAGGAACTGGGTACTTGAGATTTTTGGAGATCTGAAACCGGAGTAATTCAAAACCTAGGTCTAGGCTGTCACTTTGTCAAATCTTGCCTTGGGGACTGCATTCCTTGTTTTAAGGGATTGTGGTCCACTTGGGTTAAACCTAGATCCAGACACATTTAACCATCAAGACCTATACTGTCCACTTATCTCATGTTGTAGGAGTCCTAACCATAAGTCAACCCCACTTTGACTCCACTTCCCAATTCCCAAGGCACTGGTTTCTCTACAAGGTAATTCAACTTTCCTAGATTGTTGGATTGACTTGTGGTTTGACTTAGGCATGGTAAACTATACTTTTGAAGACATCATGAACCAAGGTCAAGCTTGTCTCATGTACTAGTTAGCCCCAATACAACCCTTTAACTATCCTGCATTGGACACGGTTCCCAAGGCAGTGGATCTTTTGACATTGAACTAGTACACTAGCCCTAGATCTCACTACAAACATTATAAGTCACTCTTACATTCAACTATGAACCAAAGCTATATCTATTGAACCCTCACTTGGCTAGTGACTTCATCCTTAGGTCTAGGATAAACCATACACCTAACTTCAACTAGAACTACCCTGATTTGGTGTCTTGGTTTTGATCTCTCCTGTCGGGAGTAGATCGGGTCTCCCCCTTTGTTGTCTGGGCTAGATAACATAAAGCGAAGGTTGCCTCGACTGGCGTGACAACCATATATATTTTGGAGGTCGAGGTGATCGTGGTTGCACCTTTTGAGTTGCCCTTCCCTATTGCCATCCATGACTGGATCCATCCATAGGGGTAACTACAGTTTAGGTGATAACATTTTGGCGCCGTTGCCGGGGACGCAATAGGCTTACCCTAGTCCTTCCTGCATATACAACGACACATATCTTGGTAGAAGAGTTAAATCTACCTGGCGACTCCCAATCGTGACTCCGCTGAGGAACGAGCTCATTTACATCCTTACAACACAAGAAGTAAAGTAAACTTAGATCAAGTTGAAGGAACCCCAATCACATATCGTAAAAGAGATCCTAAAACACAACCATCGAACTTCCTTTGGAAATTGGTTAACGATTCTCCAAACAGAACTTCAGGATCCCCTTTGATCAAGACGGTTCCTCCCTCATCTCCTAGTTCAAACTTAAACACAAACTTACCAAATCCAATGGCCGGAACAAACCCGGGAAACCAGAATGTTCCTCCACCACAAGCTCCTAGGATTTTTGGAAGAAATGCAAAACTATCTCCTTTAGACTTTTCCCAAATCCAGGGTGCACCCCATGACATGCCTGAAAAGTATTTTGAAAAGGTTCCCAGATTTGATGGAGTCTCTGCTATATCAATTGAAGACCACATTGATAAAGTATGGGAACACATGGAAGCATACGGAGCATCTGAGGAAGATGTGTTCATGAGGGGTCTCCTGGCATCCTTGGAAGGAGATGTTAGGAAGTGGTTTGACAGGTTGCCTGCTTCATCCATTGATGGGTATGACAATTTTGTCAACAAGCTAAACAGTGAGTGGTCCCGAAAGTTAGATGGAAAGTTTCTCTTGCACCAACTTTTTGACATTAAGAAGAGAGAAAATGAAACAATCCATGAATTTAACATAAGATTTGACAAGACTGTAGCTGTTATCCCTGAAGAAATTAGACCAAAAGACCAAGCGGTTGTGATTCACTACTTAAATGCTTTTGAGGGATGGATTGGTTATCAGCTAAAGGATAAAAACCCAAATGACTTAAAGACCGCTCAATCAAATGCTAAGATGGCTGAGCAAAATGTAGCATCCATGGGGAAACAAAACTTTTTCGATCAATTTACCCCATCCACTTCCAGATCTGACCCTAGACTCCGAAAACCAAAGGAACCTGTGAGTGTGCCAAAGGAATCCAAGGACACTCTAGAAGTCATGCAAGAAATGATGAAACAATTAACTGTCCTAACTAAGAATGTGGCAAGTTTGAATGACCCTGAGAGACATAGGAATCCTTATGGCCCTAAACCTTATTGGAATAATAACAGAAGGCCTGATGGGGATAGGGATAGACGACGACCTGAATACCCAGAAAATTCTGAAAAGAAAGAAGTCAATTGGTGTGATGAAGAAGAAGAGATACCCTCTGACACCATTGACCATGATGACCAACCAGAAAACATCAACTTTATAAATGACTTATCTTATGATGAAGACTTTGGAAGAATCCTTTTAGAAGAAGAGCCATGGGAGCAAGAAGATGATATTATTGAAGAACCTAGCTCCACATGTTGTGCCTTAGAACTCCCAAAACCTAAAGAGCAACCAAAGTATCAAATCTACAAACGAGGAACCACCTCCCAGCCTTCTTTCCTTGATAAACATAAAAAGATTGATGAAGATAAAAAGGAAGAAGAAGATCTTGCCATAGATGATTATGATCTTAAGATTGATATGAAGAAAGAACTAAGCAAGATAATGTGTAATATCCCTGTCACTGAGCTAATGAAGGTGCCTTCTGTTAAATGCCAAGTAGAGGAATTTTTCAACGGTATTGGCCAAGAGAAAACTCCCGAACCGGTCCTAGAGTCATGTCATATCCAAAAGCTTAGTGGAACACAACCTAGCGAAACAGAGAAGGATCCACCAATAAACATCCATTCAGCCATTTATGAAAGAAAAAGCGGTGGTCACTCTCCCTTTTACCTTACCTTGCACATTCAAAACATGCTCCTTCATAATTGTATGTTGGATTCTGGAGCAGCGATGAATGTTATGCCTCTACAAGTTATGAAGGAAATGGGACTTGAAGTGACTAGGCCTTACGGAAATGTTTGTGGTATAGATTCCCGACGAGTACCGTCTTATGGTTTGATTAAAAACCTTAGGGCTGACCTTTTCGCATGTTCAGACATTTCTACTATGATGGATGTAGTTGTCATTGACTTACCCCCAGCATATGGAATGCTTTTATCTAGAAAATGGGCAGCTGGTCTAGGTGGATACCTTATGATGGATCTATCATTTATTTGTGTTCCCAACCCTGATGGAGCTTTGATTCGGGTTAACAGAGAGCCTTGTTATAATGAGCATGTTGAATCTTTTGATGAAGGTTTGAAAAACACATATGGGGATGAATTATTAAATAATGCCAAAACTAACCTTGTTGAAGATGAGGATGAATTATATGAAGTTGATCAAAGTATGTGTATGGTCATGGAAGATTCTGATTCTTTTTGGGAAGACAAGCAAATGATTGAAATAACTAGAAATGAATTTGTTGAGGAAATAGATGAATTGAGAGGACATGAAAATCAACCCCAAGATCACGAACAAAACAATGAAACCATTCAAGAACCTGCTATAGAAAATCACACACTTGAAGGGGTTGAGCTTGGCATAAGAAATCTAGGAAGAGATGAGAGTCTGCTTGATGATCAAAATATGGAACAAATTCCCCCAATAGAAAACCTCCATGAACAAACACACAATGAGGAGAACATTGAAAACCCAATACATGAAGATGAGTTTGATGATATTAGGAGGGGAGAAAGAATTCCTTTCACTGTTAGGGAGTGGTTTGCCTTGACCGATCACAATAGAGAGAGAGAAAGACAAGGGCTTGCACCTATTTACCCATGGGAAAACAATCTTGCAACATCTACTAGGGTTGAAACAAATGAAGAGCCTGAAGCCACCTATTATTCCGATACAGAAGATTCTTTATCTCATTTATCTCTAGAAGACGGTAGCCTTATTCAAGTCCATGATAACTCTCTAGGTTGGGAAGAAGATGCCCTAATTAATGATGCTCCTGAAGGGGACTATAATTTAAATAACCTTGCTATTTTTCAAATTCCTTCAGAGCCTCAAAGCCATGCTTTATCTACATATCCGCATATCCCTAGTTTCCTCTTACCATCTGAGTCATCTAGTCAGCACACTCATGATATTTCTCACATTCCTACTTCCTCCACATCTCATTCTGAGTCATTTTCTCCCAGACTGGAAAACATGGTCATTCCTGTTCCCTCAGGGGAAGGTTCTAGTCATAACACTGTCATATTTAGAGAGCAACCCCCCTTGGAAGAACATAGAGACTTCTTGACTGTAGGTGAGGTTGTTAAAAGAATTGTGTCGCCCCATGGGGAAGAGCCAAATGAGGAAATCCAAGAAACAAGAAGGGAAGGTAGGGAAATCCTCGTTGGCACAGTTGCTATTTTCTTAGATGGTGGTCCACCCAGAATTGATGCAGTTCCTTCTAGAAGAAACTCGAGGATTGTCACACCTCAACCGCAAAACCCTGCTGAAATCCATCCCATGCCTATTCGTAACATTGGAGTTATTCCTGAGTCAGTCAATAGAAATAATTTTCATACAGGAAGTCAAGTCATCATTCCTAACCATTTATTGCATATAAGATCGGGACAAGCTGATGACTTATGGGTTGGACCTTTCACAGTAGAGCGATGCATTGATGGCATGTGCTTTCTGACCACTGGTAGTGGACGACGTATCTTATATCCTGTCCATCAGAGGGACTTGAGGGATCACATCCCTGATCCCACATAGTTGGGATTTCTCCGCTTGCATTGCCTGGTAGTTTAGGGTAGGTAGGAAAACAAATAAGCCTACTTAGGCAGTAGTTAGTCTTTTCAGCCATTGAGTCTGGCACCTTTTTAGTCTCTAAGCTCCTTGTAAGCTCCTAGTTTGACTGAGTACCTGTCACTTTTTCTTTCCTGCACAATAAATTTCAAATTTTGCAAATTATGTTAGTACTTTAATTTACTTTCTGCATTTATACTTTATGCATTTATATTTCTGACATAGAGTAGATTTTATTTCAGTTGATTTTATATTTTTCTCACACATGCGGCATGAGGTATTTTGTTTAGATGTTTGTGAATGCAGAAAATAGGTTGCAAGAATAAAAGCTGGAAATAAAATGGTAGAGTGCTGGATCGTGGATTCGAGTAGCAGAGTTCGAGGACCAGAGATTTTGAGGTTCTCAAGCGCTCACTTCAGCCGAGCACTTGTCCCAGCCGGAGCCAGATGTTATCACATATATAGTAGCCGGGCTACCATACATTATTTTTCTCATTCCAGTACACTATTCAGCCAGTTCCCTTGCATTTGAGATGCTGAGATGAGCATCTATATTGGATCACTATCAGATTGTGGACAGCAGCTATATTCCCCATGCCATGACTGAGTTTCAGGACACTCAGAGAGATGCCCGATATAGCCATTATACCATTGGTACAGATCAGACAGTAGTGCCCAGAGTTACAGCAGCAGTTCCAGAGGACAGATGATGGTACAGGTTGATGTGCATTCAGGTATATGACTCAGCAGGTATATTATTGTG
Organism: Larix kaempferi; assembly: GCA_027924585.1. Taxonomy (NCBI): domain Eukaryota; kingdom Viridiplantae; phylum Streptophyta; class Pinopsida; order Pinales; family Pinaceae; genus Larix; species Larix kaempferi. Next base: position 1,305,975 of record BSBM01000579.1, on the reverse strand, counting down.
TTATGGTTAGATTGCTTTTATACTTATTCTTATAGCATGTTTTAGCACTTAGTGTCATGATCTGGCGATCATATAGATACATGGACCTGGTTGACTTATTATTTATATTATATTGTCCCTACTCAGACTTAGAAGTTCACTATCCATACTCATTGGTACATACCCTCCTTAGGGAGAATAGAGGTGATCATTACACCATACTCTGGCTTGCTAGTGTTGGCTCCATCATTTCATTGTCTTCATCCATCCGTGGCCTACCTTTTAGATTATCACACCAGATTTGCTACTTGACTAGTGACATGGAGGACCTTTCCCCACTATAGCCTCTGTATTGGATGAGCTTCCCTGTTTATTGTGTCTCGGCTCTGAGTTGGTGACAAAACTTACCTATGGTGAGTTGGAGTTCCTTGAGAATTCCCCCTAGTCACTAAAGTTGTGTTGGCTAAACCTGAAACTTTTAGTGCTGCCATCAATACAAAATCTGGAAAAATCAAATGCTATATCTTGTATATGAAAGAAATGCCAAATGAAAATGGCCATGAAAAATAAAATGTTATATCTTTTGGAAAAATAAATACCTAGGTAAACAAGTTGTCCATGACACACCTAGAAGTGCTCAGGTAAACAAGTGCCTTAAAAACACACCTGCAGCAGAAAGCCTAAAAATAAATGTAAATCTATGCAATGTGTTTGTAAACACACATAGATCAAGGCTATGGAAACCTCAGGCCCAAAAAGCAATGGAACTTAAATGTTATATCTAAACAATTGCTGGCCTTGTTTGTATTATGGATTGTGCGCATCTGTGAAGGTGAATAAACCCTCTTTAAACAACTCATCCATTTGTGAGACACCGCCATTCCCTGTGTTATTGCTCATTCAGTATATACTATGGTGTACATTCCCTTTCCCTTGCCGAAGTGTCACAAAGTCAAGTCAGTCAAGTCATCCCCTAGCCTAGCCAGTTATTTCAGCCTTCACCCTTCACTAGCAAATTGATCACAACTATGAAGTGAGTATGGTCCTGAAAGTCTAGTCTGAGTAATAATAATAATTAACGACACTATATATTTGGATTTAGATCGCCAGTCATGATTACTCTGTGTTTTAGTAGCTATTTGAATAAATTATAAAGCATGTATTAACCTTGACACCTTGCAGCAGCCATGGATGATAGTCTGAGTTGTATTTGGTCTTGGTTAGACCTAGTCTGACCATGGAGGACCATGAGACATGAGATGTTGGACCTTATGATGATATGGATAGATGATATATGGTCTATGTACACATACAGGATGATTCTATGCAGCAGCTACAGGGTTATGATGATGATTCTTGGGATACAGCAGTGTTTGGTCATTTACAGATCATTATTATTGGCCTTGTTCCGGTACATTGGATATTTATTTTGATCATGCAGAGATTCATATGGTGTATGAGTACACATCTTGGATGGATTTGGACCTTCCGAGTCCAATGGGACAGTTTGTTTTCAGTTCCGGGCACTTACAGTGATGATTTAGCCTCAGTAGGCTGTCCTAGTGCAGTTTTGGTCTGTTGGAGGCCTTGTCGGAGCAGAGATGACTTTTATCCGGTTGACCTAGGGCGCTGATGATGGAGGGGGTGGTCCAGCCACTTGTTTTTACCATATTACCCCCCTCCCGGACACATTGGTGCCCTCACCTTGACAGCGCCATCACTCCAGGAGGCTGTTTGGGCAGTTTCACGCTTCCCGAGGCAGTTCAGGATTGGTAGAAATGGCTATTGAGGAAATCGATTTGGGCTACTGAGGCAAAGTTATGGCATGGGATGATCAGTGATGATAGATCGGGACCTTCCACACCTCCTCCTGCAGTTTCAGCTTCATCGGGGCCCGCATCCATTACTTATGGCACTTTCTGTGGATTTTTGAGGTCTTTTGAGGACCACGACTTCACCTTGGAGGCACGATTTGGTACTTTCATGATTATTTATTGGTTATTGTGCCATGGGGATTGACCAAGGAGGGATAAAATTACCCCTTGGACCCACCATGAGCCTCTTATGATATTTTGTCATCATGATTTGGTGGGACTCCCCTCTCCTAGGGCGACTTTGTCCACTTATGTTATATTTTATGTGTGATCCATGTATTATATTGTTGAGCTCATCTCAACCATTGATTAGACATTTGTATCTTTTAATCTTAGCCACTCATTCAAAAAGTGGTTAGGGTTTTGGTGCCTCTCCTTCCTATTTAAAGGAGAGAGCCTCTCATTGTAAAGGGTCTTTGGCTCTTGGATTATTGGTATAGAAAAATATTCTTGTGGAAATTCTTGTGGTCTCCTTTGCATCTGGTGTTCTTAGATGGTGATTGGAAAGTCTATTGCAACCTAGCATTTGGAAATTGTGGTAAGATCTATCTTTTGTTTGGAAATCATTGTTTGTCTACAGGAGGGCGACTTCAACAAGGGCGATTTTGCAAGGCTTCTTCAAATCGACTTTCTTGGCATTCGCTTGTATCAGGGGGTTATCATTAGTATCATTGTGATCTATGCTATCTTTCTGTTACTTCTTTTGTGGCATTAGTCTTATCTCTTGATGCATCAAATCTGATATTGTTGACGTTTGTTGTGCAAGAGAGAGGGCGCATTGGCTTCTTGGACTAAATCGATTTGCATAGAGACTACCTCAAAGCTTCCAAATTGATCGGGATTGCATAGATCATCATCATCAAGGCATCTACAAGGTTATCCAGGTAAGATCCACAGGTTTGTTTCTCTTTCCTTTATCCAATCCATTGACATAATTCATAAATTGTTAAAACCCTAAATAATTCAAAACCCCCTTTTTACATTTTGTCAGATCTACTTAGATCTAGTGGGTTGTTGGGCATGATATTGAAAACCCACCTCTATAGCATCCACGGCATCCCGGATCTATAGTTTGGTGTGGATTGGCTTCCGTTTGACCCTTCTCCCAAGCCAACTTAGCTTCTCCCAAGGAAGGCGCACTTCACCATTTGAGCAAGTTGACCTAGATCTGGTTGATGGGTGTTTGAGATTTCACTTGATTTGACATCTACACATCAATTAACATACACCCAGGTTGTCCCTTTCTTGAAATTCACCTTGTGGGTCCCATTCCACATTTTAAGGGATTTTATCCCCATTTTGGACCACTTGGAACACTTAAACTCAGATCTACAAAGATCTAACCGGTGGATTGCCACGAAATTATAGATCCATACCCCTACTTGACTGATCTACCCGGATCTAAAGTTTGGATGCCATCCGACATGATTTGACCCACCTAAACCCAAATTGAAGCCTCCTTAGGGAAAGTCGCACCACCTTGGAGAAGTGAGTTCACTCACTTCGAGGAACTGGGTACTTGAGATTTTTGCAGATCCGGAATCAGAATAATTCAAAACCTAGGTCTAGACTGTCACTTTGTCAAATCTTGCCTTGGGGACTGCATTCCTTGTTTTAAGGGATTGTGGTCTACTTGGGTCAAACCTAGATCTAGACACATTTAACCATCAAGGCCTATACTGTCCACTTATCTCATGTTGTAGGAGTCCTAAACCATAAAGTCAACCCTACTTTGACTCCACTTCCCAATTCCCAAGGCACTGGTTTATCTCCAAGACAACCCACTCTCCTAGATTGTGGGATTGACTTGTGGTTTGACTTTTGCATGGTGAACTATACCTTTGAAGACATCATGGACCATGGTCAAGATTGTCTCATGTACTAGTTAGCCCCAATCTGACCCCTAAACAACCCTGCATTGGACACGGTTCCCAAGGCAGTGGATCTTTTGACATTGACCTAGTACACTAGCCCTAGATCTCACTTCAAACATTATAAGTCACTCTCACATCAACTATGAACCAAAGCTATACCTATTGAACCCCTCACTTGGCTTGTGACTTCATCCTTAGGTCTAGGATAAACCATACACCTAACTTCAACTAGAAATACCCTGATTTGGTGTCTTGGTTTTGATCTCTCCTATCGGGAGTAGATCGGGTCTCCCCCTTTGTTGTCTGGGCTAGATAACATAAAGTGAAGGTTGCCTCGACTGGCGTGACAACCATACATATTGGAGGTCGAGGTGATCGTGGTTGCACCTTTTTGAGTTGCCCTTCCCTATTGCCATCCATGACTGGATCTATCCATAGGGGTAACTACATCTTAGGTGATAACAGGTCCATCTCTAAGTCAAATAGTCCCAATAACAACTTCCGAAGCCATATGGCTTCATAACTAGCAGAGCAAGCTGCTATATATTCCACTTCAGCTGTACTGAGAGACACATTGGACTGTTTCCTGCTAAACCATGAGATCATAACAGATCCCAGACAATAACATCCACCCGATGTGCTCTTTCTGTCTGAGACACTTCCAGCCCAATCTGCATCTATATAACCATACAATCTGAAATCATTATCTCCAAGATAATATAGACCAAAGTCTATCGTACCTTTTAGGTACCTCATCACATGCTTTGCATCGATCAGGTGAACACGTCTAGGCTCAACTAGATATTGACTCAGGGTGTTCACAACAAAGCATATATCTGGCCTAGTATTCGTCAGATACATCAGCGACCCAATAATCTGTCTGTACTGAGTCACATCCACTAATTTTGACGATTCATCAACCAACAACTTCAAGTCGGTATCCATGGGAGTGGCCATGGCCTTACATTCCAACATATCAAATCTTTTCAAGATTTCCACAGCATACTTTCCTTGGTTGAGAAAGATTCCTTCTGGGCCTTGCCATACTTCCAGACCTAGGAAGTAATGCATCAATCCGAGATCTTTCATCTCAAATTCTGTAGCTAGCTTCTTCTTGTTTTCCATGATCTGTTTCTCATTTCCTGTCAGAAATAGATCATCCACATGCAGTAATAGTATGACAGGTTCATCATCCATAACCTTAAGGTAAAGGTTAGGATCAACTTTACTTTTGGTAAAGCCCAAGCTTGTCAAGAAGCTATCAATTCTTTCGTACCAAGCTCTAGGAGTTTGTTTCAACCCATACAAAGCTTTCTTCAACTTACATACGTGAGTTCTTCTATCTTCAACCTCAAATCCTTGTGGTTGTTCTATGTACACTTCTTCCTCAATCACACCATTCAGGAAGGCTGTCTTCACATCCATCTGGTGTAATCTCCACTTCATCATGGATGCAAGTGCCGTGATGGTTCTAATGGAAGTGTACCTTGCAACTGGTGCAAATGTTTTTTCATAGTTAATTCCCTCTTTCTGAGAGAATCCCCTGGCCATAAATCTTGCCTTATAATTTTCAATGCTACCATCCGCAACATGCTGTATCTTGTATATCCACTTGGAGGATACCACACTCTTGTCTTTTGGTTTGGGAATTACATCCCAAACATCATTCTTTATTATTGACTGGTATTCCCCCGTCATTGCTTCTACCCATTCTTTCTTATGAACTGCTTCTTCATAATTGGTAGGTTCTTGATCTACAAGATCACACATCAAGGCCACATAGCTGGAGAATGGCTTTGGTTTCTTGCTCACTCTTGTGGAGCCTTCTGGAGCTCCATACTTTTCTGCTTCATGTATGATTTCTCTTGCCCACGTTGGATTTCTCTTCCGTGATATGTTCATTGGTGGGGGTTCTTGAGGTTCTATCATATCATGGTCTTCTGGTGTTTCTTCTTTAGGGAAGGAAACAACTTCTGTATTTCTAGGAGGTATATCTTCTTCATATACTTCTTCACACTGGCTCTTTCTAGATCTTTTGAGAGCAGCTTCTTCATCAAATGTTACATCTCTACTAATTTCCATGTGATGGAATCCTGGGATGTATATTCTGAATGCTTTGGATGCTTCACAATATCCAACAAATATTCCCTTCTTTCCGAAAGGGTCCAGCTTAGTTCTCTTTTCTTTTGGTATGTGAACATATACAGGGCGTCCAAATATCTTGAGGTGGCTTACCTCAGGCTTCTTCCCTATGAACATTTCTTCTGGAGTTTTGAATCCAAGGGCACTATGAGACAATCTATTTTGGACATAGACTACTGTCCTTGCTGCTTCAGCCCATAGATGCATAGGAAGATCTTGATCATGTATCATTGTCTTCATTGCTTCCATAATGGTTCTATTCTTTCTTTCCGCAACACCATTTTGTTGAGGATTGTAGGGAGTGGTTAGTTCCCTCTTGATTCCAGTTTCTTTACAAAAGACTTCAAAATCCTTTGAAGTATATTCTCCACCATTATCTGTCCTGAGTGTCTTGATTTTCTTTTCCGAATGATTTTCTATCAAGGCTTTGAATTCCTTGAATTTTCCAATGACTTCATCTTTTCCTTTTAGGACATATATCCAAGTCTTTCTTGAATAGTCATCAATAAATGTAAGGTAGTATTCATATCCACTCAAGGATGCAGAGGGCATTGGACCACATACATCTGAATGAATCAGTTCCAAAGTACTTTTAGTCTTTGTTTCACTCTTTGGAAATGGATTCTTGATATTCTTCCCTTTTGCACATCCATTGCAAGTGCCTTCATGATCAACCTTCAAATCTGGTAATCCTGTTACTACTTTGCTCACATAGGGTAGTGCTTTGTATTTGATGTGAGAAAGCCTTCTATGCCATAGCTCACTTGGGCTAATGGCTTCATGGCCAAGGGATGCTTCTGAATTTCCTTTGAGTTTATATAGCCCTCCTTCACCAATAACAACTGCATCCTCAATTGATTTTCCTTTGGGCCACATGAGTACTTGTCCATCTATGAATGCAACCCTATAACCTTTCTTATCTAATGCTGAGATAGAAAGTAGGTTCTTCTTCAAACCTGGTACATATAAGACTTCCTTCGTCTTCATGGGGGTTCCAGAATCAAGCTTGTAGCTTGCTTCACCAATTCCTTTGATGGGATATTGATAGTCATCTCCTAATGATACCTTTTGTGGAGAGGTCCTTTCTTCGAGTCTTGCTAAAGTTTTCTTTTGTCCAGTCATGTGCTTTGAAGGACCACTATCAATAAGCCATGTGTCTTCTCCAGGTGTTACAGACCCAGAGAGTGCAGAGAATAGAACATACTCTTTTGCATCTTCTTCTTCTACCTTAGCTCTTTTCCTTTGAGGTCTTTCCTCCTCTTCATCTTCACTATCATCTTCTGCTAGATGTGCTTGATGTCTTCTGTGGTGGAAACCCTTATTATTCTTAGAAGGACAATCCGTAGCAATGTGTCCTATTTTGTGACAATTGAAACATTGTAATGAAGAGTAATTTCTTTCTGGAATGGTTCTTCTTTTCTTTTGAAACCTTTGTGGAGGTTGAGACTCCTTGTGGCTTTCCTTCTTGAAGTTGGATTGACTCCTTCTTTTGGTATGGGTGGCTAATGCTTGATTATCTTCTTTGAGTAGGGCTTCTCTATTGGCTACTCTAGCCTCTTCTTGAATGCAATCCTTCCATACAATATCAAACTTCATGCTTTCCTTTCTGGCACACATGGTCTAGATGAATGAATCCCAAGGTCTAGTGAGACCATTGAGAGCAGTCATGACTAGTTCATCTTCATCAAGGGTGTCTCCAATGGCTTCTAGTTGTTCCTTGAACTGGGAGACCCTTGTGAAGTAATCTTGAATAGATTCTCCTTGACTCATCTTAGTGCTCTTCAATTGAGCTCTCAGGTTCATCTTCCTATTGATGTTCCTTCCTTCATACATTCTGGCTAGGGCATCATACATTTTTTTTGGGGTCTTCTTGGATGACACTTGAGGGATCAAGTGGTCTTTGATAGAATCAGTAATGATTCTCTTTGCTCTAATCATGTCCTTCTTGTACTTCTCTTTAGCTTCATCTTCCGCAGGTTCTGCAACCTCATCTTTGATGTATTGGGCAAGGTCATTCTCTTCAAGAATGAGACCAATCCTATATTTCCATGCCCAGAAATTCTCTATGCCTTCTAGCTTATCCTCAAGCTTAGTGCTTGGGGCCATCTTATCGAGGAGGTCACAAAAAATTAAAAATTTTCAAAATACACAACAGACCTTACCAGGAGATGTGTTTGACTGAGTTGAGTTGACTGGTGTACTTGGTTTCTGGAAACTTCAACTTTTCACCCTTCAAACTTGACTAGCAAATTTCGGATCTGCAACAGGTTTTGTGGTTTACTGGTTCGCAGCTTTTCTGGTTTACTGGTGCACAGGTTCGCAAGTCAAACTAGGATTTGACTTTCCCGAAGATCTACCCACTCAAAAAGTTTGATCTAGGGCTCAAAATTTCGCTTTTGAGGAGGAGCATCCAGCCATGCAATCAGATTCCAAAAAATTCAACTTTTGCAGAAACCCTAATTTTCATCGGAGGAGGAGAGATATTTTCACCTTGTGAAAGATGTCCTATTCAGGCTAGCTCTGATGCCATGTTAAGTTTAGCATAAAATTCACAACAAGAGCATAATAAGGATCACTGAAAGAAACACAATCACAAGATAGACACAGATTTATCCTGGGAAACCCTCATGGGGTAGAAAACCCAGCAAAGCTTCCTCAATATAGGACCAACAAATACAAAGATGTAATCCCCAAACAAGAGCTCCTTTGTTAGCATTTGGTAGCTCGGTGGCACTCCTGCATCAGGTGCCTAGGTGCAGGGGTCAATAATGTGGAGTCTCATTAATATTCTTAAAGTGACTTTATTAATGAGTATTTGTTAAAGTACCTTTTTGATGTGACTTTATGATTTAAAAGTGAGTTGCACTTTATTATGTTTCTAAAGTGACTTTAAGTCTTAAAGTGTACTTTTTAAATATCTAGGGTGATGTGACTTTTAAAAAAAAAGAATTTTTTTATAAAGTTCACTTAGGAGGTTTAAGTGAGTGAGAAATTAGATCCTAGCCATAGATCTCTTGGCCAAGATCTAATCTCATCCATTGAAGTTGAAAAGTCTTGAGAGTAACCCTAATAGGGTAAATAAAAGTTGAAAGAGTCTCCATTTTTTGGCACACATTCCAAGAGAGCAGCTTGGAGAGGCATGAGTTTCTTGAGGAGAGAGGAGAAGTTGAGAACAAGAATAGAGAGAAGGCTGGGCACTGAAGGGGGGGGTGCATTTCCCTAGGAGAGGAGCACGCATCCCTAGAAAGATTCCAACATTAAGTTACAGCAGCAAGAGGGGTTCGATTCCCAAGGTAGAGAGCACAGTCTACAGTGAAGATTTACATTAGAACAGTGGCTGTTCCGTACTGTAGAAAGAGAGGTCCGTACAGTGTTGAAGAGTGACATTACAGCTACAGCCAGTAGAGAAATCGAGACAGCCAAGTGGGCACGATTTCTGAGGTGAAATTTCTGCTGTTCTATTTATCTACTGTCTGCACGAACTTCAAGAAGATTTTTGTTGTATTTATTGCTATTTGCACAGGCCTGTTATGGCACTGTTTCCAAGGTAGTTTGGGTACTGTGACTGAGTATAAATCCTGTACATTAATCTGATGTATATGCTGCTGCTGTACTTCTCATTATTTCCTAATACAAACTCTCTCTCTTGACTGGTTTTTTCCCCGAAGTGGGGGGTTTTTCCAGGGTCATGGTTGACCAAAAATCCTGTGTTTATATGCTTCTTATTGCATGCTGGTACATTATTTCTGTGCATGAACTTTTATGACAGTCTGCTGGTTATTAAGTTTTTCCGCTGCTAAATGTACTTTACAGACAGTATATTAGCCTACAGTCAAGTTAATTTAATGTTTGATAAATGTGCATGACTTGTGTTTACTGTTGAGGTCAATATCAGTGGTTTGTAAAGTGTTTGACATCAGATTACAGTTGGCTGTTAAGTGGGCAGATTTTGAGTTTTTGTTGTCATTTTTCAACATCCTTCTCCTCCTTCGTAGATCTCTCTCTCTCCTATGCGCAATTCACAAGTGAGTGAATAAGTGAGTGTGTGTTGAAATGAGGAACACACCTCCCCTATTTATACTTTACTTCACTTGACTTTTAACCCTAACTGGGCCGACTTCTCCTAGGAGAGTCTAATAACCCCTAAACACTTAACTCAGGGCCGACCCCACTAGGGAAGTCTAATAACCCTAGTTACAACATCCCGATGGAGGAATAAACATCGCCGGATATATAATAATGTCCCGACGGAGGAATGAAACATCTCTGGATAATAAAGTACAAATAGAATATCTTTAGAAGTTACAATATTTAAACAGATGCGCCCATCTACACATCCACAACCGGTTTTCATTCCAACCGACGGGTTGGGAGGAACCCCAAGTTTTCGCTAACTCTCAGGGCCGTTACAATATGCCTCTGAAATTTCATTCTATCCTACTAGAGTACAACAATGACTTTTGGGTTTGAATTTGTTTTGATTTTCCTTGGCAACATGGGCCCATGCACTTTATCCAAAAATTCTAAAATGTGGAATTGAGGTGTTGGGGCCATACTATTTCTAATATGGAGTCATACCTTGAATTGCATGATTTGGAATCTGGTTAAGGATGTAAGCTGCATAGATAACTGCTTCTGCCCAAAATTTTGGCTCCATTTTCTTGCCTTGAAGCATACATTGAGCCATTTCCAAAATAGCTTTATTCTTCGGATCAACTACTCCATCTTCCTTTGAAAGAGTCCAATGCTGAGATATCTTGTGATATTTGAGAAATGTTTCGAGAGCATTGTTGGTATAAACTTCTCCATGACGAATTCTGAGACACTTGATCTTTGTCTCAGCTTGATTCTCCACTAATAGTTTGAAATTATTAAATTTTCCAAAAGCATCATCCTTGGATTTAACAATATATATATCCAAGTAAGATGGATAAATTATCAGTAAAAGTAAGTATTTAGCTCTGTTAAGAGATTGAGTGAACCAATACAAGAGGTTGAAATGCATGTCTGTCTTTAAGAAAGGACTCTTGATGATGTTCCCTTTGTATACATCCTTCATAGACACCACTAGGTAGCTTGATATGTGGAAGGTATTCAACCATCAATGAATAACTCATATTTTGCAAGGACCCAAAGTTTGTCACGATGATGATGATGTTATTGTCCATTGAGGCCAACATTGGTCTATCAGATCTAAACAACAAAGAGTTAACTATTTTGTTTTTTTATGTTGCTTATAAGATCAAATAGCTTAGAAATAAGAGTCACTTTGGATTTCATGGGTTTACACATTATAATATTAGTGGTATTACAGATATTTTGAAAATGAGATCTAATCTTCATTTAGGTTCTACAGTTTAAGATAAAATGCTTTTCATCTTCTACTTTGTTAGAATTGCAAACTGTACAACTTCTTTCCTCTTGGGATGTTTTAGGTCTCGTGCACCTCCTAGTTTCACTATGAAGCTTATGGGAGTTTGTACTTATTTTTGCAATATTTGTTTTTTTCTTGACACTAACAACAATAGAAAGATAATTTTGATATTCGAACTTAAGACTAATGTTGTCTTTGTAGTAAACCAACTTTTTCTTATTCTCGATCTCATTGTAGCACTATAGTTTTTCTTTAAGTTAGTTAGAATAATAGTATTAATGGTGTTGATGCTGCAACCTGCTATTATTGTCAGCATCAACCACCATAGGAACAAATCCTTTCTATGTTTAAGGAGAACTGTGATTTCGTGCTGAAAGAGAACTAGGCTTCCCCATTCTGTGCATATGGTTGGATTCATCACAATATCGAAAGAAAACCACTTTAAAACCATCATCTATGACTTTTATTACCCATTGATCTGGTTAGAATTCCACCTTTTTGTTGTTGTGAGTGATGTAGTGAAAATTGAGAAGATTGGGCCCTACTCTTGGAACACAAAGGACTTCCCCAAATTTGGCAATGTCAATGAGAACATCACCACTTCCTAAAATGAGCAAAGTTGAGTTATCACCAATAATCACTTTCTTGCCATTGTGTTGATGTCGATAATCAGAGACAAGGTGTTGGTGTTTTGTCACATGCTTGGTAGCTATAGAGTTTACAATCCATTCCTTTGAAGTGAAGGACCAATATGCAAAGTGCACAACCAAATGTGCAATGTAAGATGGATCCATTAGGTGCTAAAAGACCTTTATAAGATCCAAAAATAAATTAGGGTTTATACTTCTAAAACCCTAGAAAAAACTTGAGAAAATGCTTATCCAAGAAAACCCTAGTTCTACACTGTTACTGGATGAACTAGCAGGGCTAGTATCCGATGAACAAATGTACGGAGAAAGTGACCACTGTCACCTTAGCCACTACTCCAATTGCTTCAGAGAGTCAGAACCTCCAAGGGGAGAGCCCTTCAAGGATCTTAAGCCACTTATAACTAGGAAAAATATGCCTTCTAGATACCCTAGTTAGTGACCAGTGCCTCAATATGATTCTATGAATGAAGAAGACACACTAGTCATAGAAAGTGCTTGTAGATGATAAGAATAAATGTAACCATTCAATGTAGTAATGCAAGCATTAACCCAATGATGTAGTGACTAGCAATAGGACAATCAGTAGTAAAAGAGATCATTCATCAATTAGAAGCATGAACAATGTAGCATACATCATCCAATAACAAAGAATGTAATCACTAATCACCAATAACTTATGTGAGGACTGATATAATGTAGCAACTGTATGGTATTTGACAGTCCTATTATGACAGTTGAATAGCAGTAGTTTAAGTGCAAATATGTGTAGTAAATGTGTCTCAATTTCAAACAAGATAGTCTTCAACACTTAACCACAGTTTATGATAAGCAAATACGAATGGGTGTCAGACCTTGCATGACAGTCCTACAACAATATGGCAGACACTTAATGCCTTAGTCATGCAATATGAGTGTAACCAATAGGATTTAGGCTCTCAACAGTATATCCCACCACTTCTATGCCCCTTTTCAATATGCATGCAATAAATGTGACTTTTCAGGACTGTATAGCAGCCAATAAACAGTGTGTTTCAGACCTTGTATAATGCAATTTCAGACCATCTTAGGACAACCTTTAAACAGTAAGAAATTTGCAATTTAAAGCTAACTTGGTTTGTGTTTTTGGTGTAGATGAAGAAGACTGTCACATGTGACAGCCTGCAACTATTTGCAGACCTTGTTACAGCAGGAGAAAAGGTTGCCTTTAGGCTGTTACAGCCTTGGACAAGCTCCAAACCAAGGGACCAAGCCCTCCTAGGGAAAGGCTGAGGTCAAGGGGAGTCTATTTGGAGAGGACCGAGGCTGAATAAGGAGAAGGATGGGGAAGGAAAAGGAAGGGAAGAGGACGAGAAGGGAAAGATGAAGGAAGAAGGAAGAAGAAAAAGGAGAGGGAGAGGAGGCCGCTAGGGATGTTAGGGTTTTGGTAAGTTTGATGTTTTTGGTTTTAGGGTTTAAATTATATACAAAACAGAAAATAAAACTTAATTACAAAATAAATGCAAAAATTTAACCTAAAAATAATATTTACACATGTACAATTAGGGTTTTTAGGAATTTTTGCTATTTTTAAATTTTTAGGGCTTCCTAAAATTTCGCCCTAGGGCTTTTAGGGCTAAAGAAGGCAGGCCGAATTTGTAGAAGAGAGGGCCAGAATTTTAGGAAGCCCAAAAAATGAAAAAAATAATTTTTTGATTTTCTAGGGTTTTAGTCATAAAATTGCAGACCTAATTCTAACCCTAATTCTACCATGAAAATGCAAATTTACACATGCATATGCAAGAAAAATTGGTAAAAGAGTGACAACTTAGGGTTTTGTGAATATTACCCTTAAACCCTAGCCTTAAAGGAAGGTGACCAACCTTTCTCTTGGAGGTATTTCTCCTTGTCAACCTAAGTCACCTAGTTCAAGTTCGTGTTCGAATTCGGAGACCTCGAAATTCGACAATGGAAAATTTGACGATAAAAATCGACATTAAGTTCAAATGATTATAAATTTTGGAAATTAAAAAATATTTAAACTATTTAGCATCCCAACAAGAAAACTTATATTCTTACCAAATCACATAACATCCTTTCAGCTTTGAATGTAAATATTAACTTAGATTATTAAACTAACTTGTACTCAACTAACAAAATATCATATCATATAAATAATATTAATAAACTAAAATTAATGAACATTAATTTTTTATTATATATATATTTTTTAATTTTTAAAATAAACAAATTAATATAAAATCAATTTAGACAAACTAAAATAATTATTTATTTAGACTCAAAATCAAAATCCTTTATGTAACAAATATATTTATGCAATGTATCCGTCAAATTCGTGTTTTATCGAGGGGGAACACACACTAAGCCTCCAATCTTCGTTTATATAGACGTCTTTCATCGGATCAACTACGTAGCTAGGGCATTTTTTATCGATCAGGGCTCTCGTTTTCGGGTTCCATTGAATATCTTGAACACCACCAACACTGCTGCGCCTGTTCAACTGTCGAATAAATGCTGCCCTGCCTCTCGGGGCCTCAACCACTGTAGACTCGAGGTTCGGCCCTCTGCGCCCTCTGTGACTCACGAAACGATGGTTGGACACCACTTCACTCATAGAATGTCGACTCACTTGCAGACTCGCGTGAGGCTCACGACGGAGGCTCACTCGCAGACTTGCGCAATGAGCAATGAGTTAACGTGGAGGTAATTTTATTCGTCGGCTAGGGTTTACTTGCGGGCTGCATGGGTTATTCCCCTTTAAAATCACCGAATTTCAACGAACTAGTTCGCCAGGCACAAAAAATCGACGATTTTCGAATTTTATGGCGAAAAATCGCCGAATCTAGTGACTTAGTTTTCAATGAGGTTAGGGCTTCTTAAAACAACCGCTAGGGTTCATTTCAAGACCCTAAACTAGGGCAAAGTTGGAGATCCAAGGCTAAAATTCGTGAAAACCTCCTCTAGGGAGCGTTTTCACTATGCTAAGATGATATAAAGTAGATAAAAGGCCCTATTAAAAAAGAATGCAGCTCCAGGGCCACCATTCAATCATTCAAGAAGCAAAATTTACCTACCATTCATCAAGCAAGACTAAAAATGGAATAGACTTACTTGAGCATGAGTTATTCCAACCATTCTAGCATCCACAAAGCATTAGCAAAGCAAAAGAGAAACCAACTTTCATCCACAAGAGCAAAGAGTCATCCCTTCAAGAGATGCGCATCACTTCATAAGGCTAATCTTGTGTAAAAAAAGTAATATAATGAATTTTGTGCCATAAGTTGTGATTTGAAAATGAAGTGAGGAGACTTTATTTATATGTTCTCACACTCACCTTTCCAAAATAACCAGGCCTACATGCCTTAAAATGTCAATTTAAAATTATAACATGTCAACTTAAAATTATAACATAAAATAATATAAAATAATCAAATCTGTGGGTAACTTGGGGTATTTTCCCCAGAGTTCACCAAAAAATGGCCAAAATGGCTAAAACTGAGTAAAATACTCCAAACTGAAGGTTGGAGAAGATAGGGGGGGACGTCATACCCCATCTAACCCCAACAGTGCTGATAATCCCTCAATGCCCCCCCAGAACAAGCAGTATGGCCTAGTGAAGATGATGACATCATCCTTGGAAGAGGCCCAAGGAGAGAGGGCACTATGATGCAGAGGGACTGTTATCACCTAAACTGTAGTTACCCCAGTGGATGTATCCATTAATGGATGGCAATAGGAAAGGGAAACTCAAAAGGTGCAACCACGATCACCTCGACCTCCAATAGATGGTTGTCATGCTAGTTGAGGCAACCTTCACTTTATGCTATCTAGCCCAAACAGCAAAGGGGGAGACCCGATCTACTCCCGACAGGAGAGATCAAACCAAGACACCAAATCAAGTTAAGACTAAGTGAAGTATTGAAGGTGTGTGGTGTATCCTAGGCCTAAAGATGAAGTCACAAGATGAGTGAGGGGTTTAATGAGTATGGCTTTGTTTCATTGTTGAGTGTGAGAGTGACTTATAGTATTTGAAATGAGGTCCAGGATTAAAGTACTAGTTCAATGTGAGAAAATCCACTGCCTTGGGAACCGTGTCCAATGCAGGGTAGTTTAGGGGTTGAATTGGGGCTAACTAGTACAAGTGACAAGCTTGATCATTAGATATGATAACCTCAAAGGGTTTAGTCCACCAAACAAGGATCAAACCACAAGTTAATCCAACAATCTAGGAAAGTCGAATTGACTTGGAGAGAGATCAGTGCCTTGGGAATTGGGATAAATGGAGTCAAGAAGAGATTAACTTATGGTTGATGACTCCTATGGCATAAGACAAGTGGGCTATTAAAGGTTTGATGGATGAATAAATCTAGATCCAAGAGTTGATGGTTTGACCTAAGTGGACCACAATCCCTTGAAACGAGGAATGCTATCCCCAAGGCAAGATATCACAAAGTGACCCACTAGACCTAGGTTTTAAATTATGCTTGTTCCAAATCCACCAAAATCTCATGTACCCATGTCCTAGAAGTGGACCAACTCCAATCTCCCAGGAAGTGCGACTTTGCCCAAGGAGGGTAAAAGATGGGGTAAGTGGGATCAAGACAAGTCCAACTGCATCCAAATTTTAGATCCAAGTAGGTTGATCAAGTGAAAATGTGGATCTAAAGTTTCAAGGCAATCCAATGGTTAGATCTTACTAGATCTGAGTTTTAAGATACCAAGTGGTCCAAAATGGGGATTAAATCCCTTAAAATGTGGAATAGGGTCCACAAGGTAGACATTGCCAAAGTAACAATCCAGGGGTAGGTTTTAGGATGTGTAGATCATGAATCAAGTGAAATCTCAACTACCCATGTACCGGATCTAGGGTAACTCACCTTCCCCAAGAAGTGCACCCTTGCTTGGAGAGGCTAAGTGCCTTGGGAAGAGGGTCAAATGGAGGCCAATCCTCACCAAACTATAGATTCGGGATGCCGTGGATACTATAGAGGTGGGTTTTAAATATCTTACCCAAGGAACCACTAGATCTTAGTAGATTTGAGAAGACGTAACAATGAGGGTTTTAATCAATTAGGGTTTGGAATATTTTAGACAAGTGGATAGATCATGGAGATAGAAATTAACTTGAGATCATACCTGAGTGATGAAGAGAGATGTCTTGATGTTGAGGAAGATTCCCACAGAGATCAAATGAGAGATTGTTGATTTTGCTTGCTGAATTGATGCCCTAGCCCACAAGTGCGCCCTCCTCTACCTGTCAATCCAAGGAAATCGATTTCAATCAGAGAGATCAAGTATGGAGGAAATACAAGTAAAATGCAATGATAACATGAAATAGAAGGTCCTGGGATAGTAATACTCCCTGTTACCAACGAAGAGATCCAAAGAAGAAGTAGGGAGAGTCTTCCCCTACCAATACTTCCTCCTCAAAGCAAATCGGCCTCCACCTGTAGATGCAAAAACGTGGTACAAAAGATATGACAAAACAAGATCTCCAATAACTCAGTGCAAAGGAAGAATCAACGAACGAACACCAAAAACATTCACCACAACACTGGAGATAGATGCAATAATAATTTTCTATTCCAATAATCCAGAGCCAGAAGTCCCCTTTACAATGAGAGGCTCTCTCCTTTAAATAGATAGGAGAGGCACCAAAACCCTAACCACTTTTTGAATGAGTGGCTAAGATTAAAAGATACAAATGTCTAATCAATGGTTGAGATGAGCTCAACAATAAAATACATGGATCACTAATAAAATATAACCATAAGTGGACAAAATCGCCCTAGGAGAGGGGATCCCACCAAATCATGATGACAAAATATAATAAGAAGCTCATGGTGGGTCCAAGGGGTAATTTTAGCCACCCTTGGTCAATCCCCATAGCACAATAATAATAAAATAGTCATCAATATACCAAATCGTGCCTCTATGGACAAATCGTGGGCCTTAAGAGGCCTCAGAAATCATCAGAAAGTGCCATAAGTGATGGATGTGGGTCTCGATGAAGCTGAAACTGCTGGATAAGGTGTGGAAGACATCCACTCATCATCACTGATCATCCCATGCCAACACCTTGCCTCAGTATCCCAAATCGAATTCCTCAGTAGCCATTTCTACCAATCCTGAAATGCCTCGGGAAGCATGAAACTGCCCCAAACTGCCTCCTAGAGTGCTTGCGTTGTCAAGGTGAGGGCACCAATGTGTCTGGGAGGGGGGTAATATGGTAAAAACAAGTGGCTGGACCACCCCCTCCAAGCACAACGCCCGAGGTCAACCGGATAAAAATCATCTTTGCTCTGACAGGGTCTCCGACAGACCAAAACTGCAGTGGGATAGTCTACTGAGGCTCAATCATCACTGTAAGTGCCCAGAACTGAAAACAGACTGTCTCATTGGACTCAGAAGGTCCAAATCTATCCAAGATGTGTACTCATATACCATATGAATCTCTGCATGATCATATAATAAATCCAATATACCGGAACAGGTGAAATAATAATAATGTGTAAATGATCAAATAATGCTGGAAACCATAAATCATTATCATAACCCTATATCTGCTGCATAGAATCATCATGTACATGTACATAGACCATATATCATCTATCTGTACCATCACAAGGTCCAAACATCTCATGTCTAGGTTTGACCAAGTCAATATGACCAAATATAACTCAGACTGTCATCAGAAGCTGCTGCAAAGTGTCAAAGGTTAATGCATGTTTTACAACCTATTCAAATAACAATTATAACACAAAGTAATCATAACTGGCGATCTAAATCCAAATATAAAATGTCATTAATTATTATTATAACTGAGACTAGACTTTCAAGACCATACTCACTTCATAGTTGTGATCAATTTGCTAGTGAAGGGTGAAGGCTTAAAATAAACTGGCTAGGCTAAGGGATGACTCACTGACTCAACATTGTGACACTTTGGATATGGGAAAGGGAATACACACCATAGTATATACTGAATGAGCAACAACACAGGGAATGGTAGTGTGTCACAAATGGATGAGTTGTTCAAAGAGGGTTTATTCACCTTTAATAGATGCGCACAATCCATAATACAAATGAGGCCAGCAATTATTTTGATGTAGAATTTAAGTTCCATTGCTTTTTGGGCCTGAAGTGTCCATAGCCTTTGATCTATGTGTGTTTACAAACACATTGCATAGATTTACATTTATTTGAGGCTTTCTACTGCAGGTGTGTTTTTAAGGCACTTGTTTACCTGAGCACTTCTAGGTGTGTCACAGACAGCTTGTTTACCTAGGTATTTACATTTCCAAAAGATATAACATTTTATTTTCATGGCCATTTTCATTTGGCATGCCTTTCATTCACGTGTGTTGAAAAACACTTTGCATGAACGGGCTTTTCATACAAGATATAACATTCATTTTCCAGATTTTGTATTCATGGCAGTAGTAGAAGTTTCAGGTTTAGCCAACACAACTTTAGCGACTAGGGGGAATTCACAAGGAAATCCAACTTACCATAGGTAAGTTTTGTCACCAACTCAGAGCCGAGACACAATAAACAGGTAAGCTCATCCAATACAGAGGCTGCAGTGGGTAAAAGTCCTCCATGCCACTAGTCAAGTAGTAAGTCAGGGTGATAAACTAAAAGGTAGGTAATGGATGGATGAAGACAATGAATAATGGAGCTAACACTAGTAAGCCAAGGTATGGTGGAATGATCACCTCTATTCTCCCTAAGGAGGGTAAAACCAATGAGTATGAATAGTGAACTTCTAAGTCTAAGTAGGGACAATAGAATATATATAATAAGATCAACCAGGTCCACATATCTATATGATCGCCAGATCATGACACTAAGTGCTAAGACATGCTATAAGAATAAATATAAAAGCAATATAACCACAACACTATGATATACCTGCTAAGTCATATACCTGAATTCTCATCCTCTGAACCATCATCTGTCCTCTGAAACTGCTACTGTAACTCTGGGCACTACTGACTGCTCTGTACCAATGGTATAGTGGCTACATCGGTCATCTCTCTGAGTGTCCTGAGACTCAGTCATGGCATGGGGAATAAAACTGCTGTCCAAATATGATAGTGATCCAAATAGATGCTCATCTTAGCATCTCAATGGAAGGGAACTGGCTGAATAGTGTACTGGAAACAGAAAAATAATGTATGGTAGCCCAGCTACTATATATGTGATAACATCTGGCTCCGGCTGGGACAAGTGTTCTGCTGAAAAGAGCGCTTGAGAACCTCAGAATCTCTGGTCCTCGAACTCTGCTACTCGAATCCTCGATCCAACACTCTACCATTTTGCTTTCATCTCTTTATTTTATTTTGCACCTATTTCTGCATTCACAGACATCAAAAATACCTCATGCAGCATGTGTGGGAAAAATATAAAATCCAACTGAAATAAAATCTATTCTATGATAGAAATATAAATGCAGAAAGTAAATTTACTACTAACATAACTTGCAAAGTTTGAACTTTTATTGTGTAGGAAAATAAAAAAACGACGGGTACTCATTTAAACTAGGAGCTTCAAAAGGAGCTTAGAAAAGACAAACAAAAAGGTGCCAGACTCAACGGCTGAAAAGACTAACTACTGCCCAAGTAGGCTTATTTAGTTTCCTACCTACTCTATTCTACCAGGAAGGCAAGACTAGTCATTCAAGGTTGATAGGAGGAAAGTAATGTTTCAACATCCTCCCATTTACAGGCAACTCAACTTCATCTCCATCCAAAGTTTCAAGGACAAAAATCCTTTTCTAGCTAGGCTACTTATTTTATATGGACCCTTCCATAAACTTTCAAACTTCGTATGATTTCCTGGTTTCTCCTTACGCTTATCCCACAATAAAACTACATCTCCTATACCAAAGGTAGTACTTCTAGTATTTTGATCAAAAGTGCCTTTTACCCTTTCTTGTTCTATGAGCATCCTATCAAGTGCATTCCTTCTCTTTTCATCCAGTTCAACCAATTTATCAATTCTTCCTTGCATTGCTTCTGCATCCGAGGTGCACTGCTATAATAATTCATAAACGGATATTTGCAAATTTATTGGTAGTCTACAGTCTTGTCCATATACTAACTCAAAAGGAGATTTTCCTGTAATCCTTTTTACTGTTGTTTGATCTGCCCATAAAGCATATTTTAACTTTATGTCCCAACTTTTCTTATTTTCACCCACCATTCTTTTCAGTAGCCTAATTAGAGTTTTGTTACTTGATTCGGCGAGACCATTTCCCTGGGGGTAATAGTTTGAAGAATGAGAGAGGGTGATTCCATGATTCATGCAAAAGGTAGACATTTCTATTTTGCTGAACGTTGGGGCATTATCTGTTGTTAGTTTTACAGGGCAACCGTATCTTGACACAATATTTTCTTCCAAAAATTTCACAACAACTTCAGCTGTGGCCTTCTTAGTTGGAATAGCTTCTACCCAACGAGTAAAATAATCAGTGCAGGTCAACATGTACTTATATCCATTGCTCGAATTTTCATTAAAAGGGCCTACAAAATCCATACCCCATTGTTGAAAAGGAGCTTCAACCACTACCGGATTTAAAGGTAAGGCAGGTAATCTTGGTTTTCCTGAGAAAAGTTGACATTCTTGGCAGACCCTAATATAAGCATGCACATCTTTAAAGAGTGTTGGCCAATAATACCCCGCTCTCATGATTTTCGCAGCAGTTGTTCTTGGAGCATAATGACCACCACATAATCCTGAGTGCATCTCCTTTATAATGGTTTTGGACTCTTCCAAGTTGACACATTTTAGGATTATCCCATCGGGATTTTTCCATCCTAATCCATCTTGGGTTAAGACATACTTTTCATCTTTTAGCCTTAATGCCCTTCTTTGATGATCTACCAAGTGATCAGGACATGACAAGTTTCTCAAGAAATATACAATATCTTTGTACCATTCATGCTCTTCATCAATATTTAGAATACAAGGATTCCTTTCACTTATCATATTTACCATGTTATCTCCCTTTTCAGTTAAAAGTTGAGCTAACCCTTGTCCTTTCACAATCTTGATTGGTTTAATCTCTAGATCATACTCTTGTATACGTGAAATCCAATTTCCTCTTACACCTATACCATCCGTTTGTGATAGAACATCCTTTACTGCTTGATAAGGTACATATGCCTTAATTTTGGAATATCCCACATAAGTTCTAAAATGTTTCAAGGCTTTAACTAAGGCATAAGCTTGTTTTTCAGTTGTGGTATATTTTAATTCAGCATCTCTCAAATTTTTGCTCATATAGGCTATAGGTTGTTCGTGGTTTTCATCATTCTTTTGCAACAAAACACCAGCAATAGTATCTTCTGAGGCGTAGGAATAAATCATGAACTCCTTATTATAATTAGGGCAAGCCAGCACAGGAGAAGTTGAAATGGCCTTTTTAAGCTTGGTGAAGGATGACTCACAATTTTTATCCCAAATAAACTTCACATCCTTTTTGAGAAGGGCATTTAATGGTTTGGCTAACTCTGCTAAGTTTGGAATGAATCTTTGGACAAAATTTATTTTACCAAAGAAAGACTGTAAAGAGGCAACATTATGGGGTGCAGTAATGGCATTAATGGCTTGGACACGTTCAGGGTCAATTCTAATACCTTCCTTCGACACAATATGTCCTAATAGCTTACCCTCATCAACTCCAAAAGTTGACTTTTTTGGATTCAACGATATACCAAACTTTCTGCAACGGTCAAAGACTTTTCTCAAATGCTCTATATGGTCTCCTCGTTCTTTGGAAAACACTGTTAGGTCATCCTGATAGATGGCAATAATTTTCCCAATCAAATCACTAAATGCCTGATCCATAGCTCTTTGAAAAGTGGAACCGACATTTAACAACCCAAAAGGCATTCTTATATATTGAAAAGTTCCCCACGGAGTGGTAAAGGTTTTTTTATTTCTATCTTCCTTCCTAATACGTACCTGATTATATCCCGAAAAACCATCCAACATTGACAACATTCCTGCCCCAGTAACACTCTGCAACAAGTTTTCCATATTTGGCAAAGGGTAATTGTCTTTAAGGGATGCTTGGTTTAGGTTTCTGAAATTGATACACACCCTAATTTCACCACTCTTCTTTCTTACAATCACCGGGTTGGATACCCATGAAGTATGTTGAACAGGTTGGATAATTCCAGCAGCCAACATTTTTTCAAGCTCTTTCTTAATCAAGGGGGCAAGTTTAGGATTTACATTTCTTAATTTTTGCCTATATGGTTTTGCTCCTTCATGCAAAGGGATAGTGTGCTCAATGATTTCAGGATCGAAGGTTTTGAGTTCGTCATATGCCCATGCAAAAATATCTCTATATTTCCTAATTAGACTTACAATCGCCTTTCTTTCTTCTGGGGAAGCATTCTTTCCTATCCTAATCATTTTGGGAGAAACTGAGGATCCAATATTGATTTCTATAACCTCGTCTACTGGTTCAGCTCTTTTACCTTTGTACTCATCATGCCTATTAAAATTCTTCTCCAGAGGTATTGCTAACTTCATAACGTCAACATCCTGAAAAGAAAATTCATTTAACTTGTCCTCCAAATTCACACTGCAATTTTGAAATTTTTTTGTGTTTTGCAAGAATGCAATGATCTGTGCATCATTATCAAAAATTCGCCAATGATCTTGATTATCAGGAACTGATGGTCTAAATAGTACTTCAACTTTACACTCCTTATCCCTGAGATGATCTGGGGTTTCAAAAGTGCATGCTATTATTGATAATGCATCGGCTAGGGTATTCTCTTCTCTGGGGACTGCTCGTATTGCAAAAGCTTCAAACATTTCTATGGTATCCCAAACAGCATTTCGATAATCCCTAAGCCTATTATTTTTGGCTGCAAATTGGTTCTTTACTTGGGATATAATTAAATCAGAGTCTCCTGTTATGTTTAGACATTTGATCTTTTGTTCGCGGCAAATTTCTAACCCTAGAAGCAATGCCTCATATTCAGCTACATTGTTTGTGCATTCAAATTCAAGACGTTAGGCAAATAGTTTCTCTTCCCCAGAAGGAGATGTAAGGACAATCCCAGCTCCAGCGCCATGCCTAGATTTAGCCCCATCAAAATGCATTTTCCAAACTTGACTAGGAGGAAAAGGATGTTGCCATGGCTCTTCCCAAAAGTTAGCCATCACCATATAATTTCCAACTTCCTCCGTGGGACGCATAGCCTCTTCAAACAAATAATCAGGGGTTTCTACATGCTTTGTCATAGGTTTTTCATTCATCAATCTATAAGAAGCTTTTCCCCCAATAGGAATGGTTGCGTAAGATAAATCCATTTGGATACTTCCTCCTAGTTTGGCAGCCCATTCCCTTGATAGCAACATCCCCCATGCATCAGGTATGTCTAAAACCAAAACATTCATACTTATTTCAATCTCAGGATAAGCAACCAATTTCATTTTCAAATTCTCAATCATGCCTTTTGACTTAACAGGCCTAGAGTCCATCCCACACACATTTTTATACTCCCTAGACGGTTTTAGCTCTAACTGTTCCATGACCTTAAGAGGCATAACATTTACTTTTGCTCCTGAATCCAACATACTGTTATGTAGTATCAATTGATTGATCTCCAAAGCAATATAGAAAGGGGGATGACCCCTACCATTATCAACTACACTTTGAATCATGACGGGAGGGTCTTCTTCGGTTGTTAGTTTCTTAGGATCCTCGACTTTAGGCTTGATTCCTAAGAATTTAGTGGCTTGACTAAAGTATGAAGGGATTTTCAAAAGTTCGTCCAAAGGCACAGGGATATTGGGTTTGGATAAGAAATTACTTAAATCAATCTTTAAATTGCAAGCCTTTTCTTGATTCTTGGTATTCATTTTTAGACCCAATAAATGCATTACCT
Source organism: Larix kaempferi (assembly GCA_027924585.1). Classification (NCBI taxonomy): domain Eukaryota; kingdom Viridiplantae; phylum Streptophyta; class Pinopsida; order Pinales; family Pinaceae; genus Larix; species Larix kaempferi. The sequence goes on along the minus strand of BSBM01000579.1, from coordinate 1,281,171 downwards.
GTGCTTTAACAGAAGGGATAACTATCAAGTCTTTCAAAGATATCATGACAGACGATCCAGAGAGTTTTCCCAGTATATTTGAATTTAGTTTTTCTTGTGTTATGGGGGGAACCTCTCTGTAAGGAGTACTTACTGGTTTTCTTTGCACTGGCTCCTTAGTCTGGGGTCTAGCAGGGCTCGAATTTGTTACCTTCTTGGTGATTTGAGGAGACAACCTTTTGGGTTGATCAGTTTTCTTTAGAATTCCTTTAGGAAGAATGTTTGGAGTTTGAGTGGGGACTCTACGAATAATATTCCTTTGGTCAGGGGAATTTTCTTTCACCGCAGGTTTACTATTATCTAAATCTCGGTGATTTGAGGAGACAACCTTTTGGGCTGATCATTTTTCTTTAGAATTCCTTTAGGAAGAATGTTTGGAGTTTGAGTGGGGACTCTACGAATAATATTCCTTTGGTCAGGGGAATTTTCTTTCACCGCAGGTTTACTATTATCTAAATCTTTTGCATTATTCTTTGTTTGAGACCTGGTTACTACTCGACCATCAGAAGTTTTGCTCGTAGATCTAGTTTGAATGTATTCATTGGTGTACACTTCTCAGATGTCTTATAGAAAGGTTCATAACGTTTTATGTTTTCTTTTTGCTTTTTGAGAACTACCCCATTCAAGTTTCGAATTAAACCATTCATTTCAATCATCATTTTCAAAATCATATCGTTCTCTGAATAAGTGACACAAGACATGGTTCTAGGTGTTGTAAGGATGTAAATGAGCTCGCTCCTCAGTGGAGTCACGATTTGGAGTCGCTAGGTAGATTTTTTAAACTCTTCTACCAAGATATGTGTCGTTGTACATGCAGGAGAGAGTGAGTAATGACTACTAAATTGAACCAAGATAAGCCTATTCCCTCCCCGACAACGACGCCAAAATGTTAGGCAAAGAGAACGGGAGTAGGGCTTTTTTTTTTTTTAAATATATGTGAAACCAGGGTAAGCCTATGCCTTCCCCGGCAACAACGCCAAAATGTTATCACCTAAATTGTAGTTACCCCAGTGGATGTATCCATTAATGGATGGCAATAGGAAAGGGCAACTCAAAAGGTGCAACCACGATCACCTCGACCTCCAATAGATGGTTGTCACGCCAGTCGACGCAACCTTCACTTTATGCTATCTAGCCCAAACAGCAAAGGGGGAGACCCGATCTACTCCCGACAGGAGAGATCAAACCAAGACACCAAATCAAGTTAAGACTAAGTGAAGTATTGAAGGTGTGTGGTGTATCCTAGGCCTAAAGATGAAGTCACAAGATGAGAGAGGGGTTTAATGAGTATGGCTTTGTTTCATTGTTGAGTGTGAGAGTGACTTATAGTATTTGAAATGAGGTCCAGGATTAAAGTACTAGTTCAATGTGAGAAAATCCACTGCCTTGGGAACCATGTCCAATGCAGGGTAGTTTAGGGGTTGAATTGGGGCTAACTAGTACAAGTGACAAGCTTGATCATTAGATATGATAACATCAAAGGGTTTAGTCCACCAAACAAGGATCTAACCACAAGTTAATCCAACAATCTAGGAAAGTCGAATTGACTTGTAGAGAGATCAGTGCCTTGGGAATTGGGATAACTGGAGTCAAGAAGAGATTAACTTATGGTTGATGACTCCTATGGCATAAGACAAGTGGGCTATTAAAGGTTTGATGGATGAATAAATCTAGATCCAAGAGTTGATGGTTTGACCTAAGTGGACCACAATCCCTTGAAACGAGGAATGCTATCCCCAAGGCAAGATATCACAAAGTGACCCACTAGACCTAGGTTTTAAGTGGGCTATTAAAGGTTTGATGGATGAATAAATCTAGATCCAAGAGTTGATGGTTTGACCTAAGTGGACCACAATCCCTTGAAACAAGGAATGCTATCCCCAAGGCAAGATATCACAAAGTGACCCACTAGACCTAGGTTTTAAATTATGCTTGTTCCAAATCCACCAAAATCTCATGTACCCATGTCCTAGAAGTGGACCAACTCCAATCTCCCAGGAAGTGCGACTTTGCCCAAGGAGGGTAAAAGATGGGGTAAGTGGGATCAAGACAAGTCCAATTGCATCCAACTTTTAGATCCAAGTAGGTTGATCAAGTGAAAATGTGGATCTAAAGTTTCAAGGCAATCCAATGGTTAGATCTTACTAGATCTGAGTTTTAAGATACCAAGTGGTCCAAAATGGGGATTAAATCCCTTAAAATGTGGAATAGGGTCCACAAGGTAGAAATTGGAAAAGTAACAGTCCAGGGGTAGGTTTTAAGATGTGTAGATCATGAATAAAGTGAAATCTCAACTACCCATGTACCGGATCTAGGGTAACTCACCTTCCCCAAGAAGTGCACCCTTGCTTGGAGAGGCTAAGTGCCTTGGGAAGAGGGTCAAATGGAGGCCAATCCTCACCAAACTATAGATTCGGGATGCCGTGGATACTATAGAGGTGGGTTTTAAATATCTTACCCAAGGAACCACTAGATCTTAGTAGATTTGAGAAGACGTAACAATGAGGGTTTTAATCAATTAGGGTTTGGAATATTTTAGACAAGTGGATAGATCATGGAGATAGAAATTACCTTGAGATCATACCTGAGTGATGAAGAGAGATGTCTTGATGTTGAGGAATATTCTCGCAGAGATCAAATGAGAGATTGTTGATTTTGCTTGCCGAATTGATGCCCTAGCCCACAAGTGCGCCCTCCTCTACCTGTCAATCCAAGGAAATCGATTTCAATCAGAGAGATCAAGTATGGAGGAAATACAAGTAAAATGCAATGATAACATGAAATAGAAGGTCCTGGGACAGTAATACTCCCTGTTACCAACGAAGAGATCCAAAGAAGAAGTAGGGAGAGTCTTCCCCTACCAATACTTCCTCCTCAAAGTAAATCGGCCTCCACCTGTAGATGCAAAAACGTGGTACAAAAGATATGGCAAAACAAGATCTCCAATAACTCAGTGCAAAGGAAGAATCAACGAACAAACACCAAAAACATTCACCACAACACTGGAGATAGATGCAATAATAATTTTCTATTCCAATAATCCAGAGCCAGAAGTCCCCTTTACAATGAGAGGCTCTCTCCTTTAAATAGATAGGAGAGGCACCAAAACCCTAACCACTTTTTGAATGAGTGGCTAAGATTAAAAGATACAAATGTCTAATCAATGGTTGAGATGAGCTCAACAATAAAATACATGGATCACTAATAAAATATAACCATAAGTGGACAAAATCGCCCTAGGAGAGGGGATCCCACCAAATCATGATGACAAAATATAATAAGAAGCTCATGGTGGGTCCAAGGGGTAATTTTAGCCACCCTTGGTCAATCCCCATAGCACAATAATAATAAAATAGTCATCAATATACCAAATTGTGCCTCTATGGACAAATCGTGGGCCTTAAGAGGGCTCCGAACTCACCAGAAAGTGCCATAAGTGATGGATGTGGGTCCTGATGAAGCTAAAACTGTTGGATAAGGTGTGGAAGACATCCACTCATCATCACTGATCATCCCATGCCAACACCTTGCCTCAGTATCCCAAATCGAATTCCTCAGTAGCCATTTCTACCAATCCTTAAATGCCTCGGGAAGCGTGAAACTGCCCCAAACTGCCTCCTGGAGTGCCTGCGCTGTCAAGGTGAGGGAACCATTGTGTCTGGGAGGGGGGTAATATGGTAAAAACAATTGGTTAGACCACCCCCTCTAAGCACAACGCCCTAGGTCAACCGGATAAAAATCAGCTCTGCTCTGACAGGGTCTCCGACAGACCAAAACTGCACTGGGATAGCCTACTGAGGCTCAATCATTACTGTAAGTGCCCGGAACTGAAAACAGACTATCGCATTGGACTCAGAAGGTCCAAATCTATCCAAGATGTGTACTCATACACCATATGAATCTCTGCATGATCATATAATAAATCTAATATACCGGAACAGGTGAAATAATAATAATGTGTAAATGATCAAATAATGCTGGAAACCATAAATCATCATCATAACCCTGTATCTGCTGCATAGAATCATCATGTACATGTACATAGACCATATATCATCTATCTGTATCATCACAAGGTCCAAACATCTCATGTCCTGTGATTGACCTTTGTCAAACTAGGTTTGACCAAGTCAATATGACCAAATATAACTCAGACTGTCATCAAAAGTTGCTGCAAAGTGTCAAAGGTTAATGCATGTTTTACAACCTATTCAAATAACAATTATAACACAAAGTAATCATAACTGGCGATCTAAATCCAAATATAAAATGTCATTAATTATTATTATAATTGAGACTAGACTTTCAAGACCATACTCACATCATAGTTGTGATCAATTTGCTAGTGAAGGGTGAAGGCTTAAAATAAACTGGCTAGGATAACGGATGACTCACTGACTCAACATTGTGACATTTTGGATATGGGAAAGGGAATACACATCATAGTATATACTAAATGAGCAACAACATAGGGAACGGCGGTGTCTCACAAATGGATGAGTTGTTCAAAGAGGGTTTATTCACCTTTACTAGATGCACACAATCCATAATACAAATGAGGCCAGCAATTATTTTGATGTAGCATTTAAGTTCCATTGCTTTTTGGGCCTGAAGTTTCCATAGCCTTTGATGTATGTGTGTTTATAAACACATTGCATAGATTTACATTTATTTGAGGTTTTCTGCTGCAGGTGTGTTTTTAAGGCACTTGTTTACTTGAGCACTTCTAGGTGTGTCACAGACAGCTTGTTTACCTAGGTATATACATTTCCAAAAGATGTAACATTTTATTTTCATGGCCATTTTCATTTGGCATGCCTTTCATTCATGTGTGTTGAAAAACACATTGCATGAACGGGCTTTTCATACAAGATATAACATTCATTTTCCAGATTTTGTATTCATGGCAGCAGTAGAAGTTTCAGGTTTAGCCAACACAACTTTAGTGACTAGGGGGAATTCACAAGGAAATCCAACTTACCATAGGTAAGTTTTGTCACCAACTCAGAGCCAAGACACAATAAACAGGGAAGCTCATCCAATATAGAGGCTACAGTGGGGAAAAGTCCTCCATGCTATTAGTCAAGTAGTAAGTCAGGGTGATAAACTAAAAGGTAGTTAATGGATGGATGAAGACAATGAATAATGGAGCCAACACTAGCAAGCCAAGGTATGGTGGAATGATCACCTCTATTCTCCCTAAGGAGGGTAAAACCAATGAGCATGAATAGTGAACTTCTAAGTCTGAGTAGGGACAATAGAATATATATAATAAGATCAACCAGGTCCACATATCTATATGATCGCCAGATCATGACACTAAGTGCTAAGACATGCTATAAGAATAAATATAAAAGCAATATAACCACAACACTATGATATACCTGCTGAGTCATATACCTGAATGCTCATCCTCTGAACCATCATCTGTCCTCTGAAACTGCTACTGTAACTCTGGGCACTACTGACTGCTCTGTACCAATGGTATAGTGGCTACATTGGTCATCTCTCTGAGTGTCCCGAGACTCGGTCATGGCATGGGGAATAAAACTGCTGTCCAAATCTGATAGTGATCCAAATAGATGCTCATCTCAGCATCTCAATGTAAGGGAATTGGTTGAATAGTGTACTGGAAACAGAAAAATAATGTATGGTAGCCCGACTACTATATATGTGATAACAGGGACCAGGAGGGTGCTTGGGGTGACCTGGAAGAGAGGCAAGAGCCTTACAGCAGACATAACCGTCACCGGAGTAGTGGAACAAGTGGGGGGTCATGTGGCCCGATGACCCACCCCTAGGAGCCCCGGACACCAACCTCAGGGCTACAAGCCCTATAATGAGGCAGTTAGCATTGCTACTAAGCTATAGTATTCCTAAGAGAAGGACCAAAGGATTTGGCCATATAACCTCCACTCAGAAAATGCTGGATAACACCCCTCCTGGTCTGAAAAAAATGACCCTCTCTCCCTGGGGACACATTTGAAGGTGCGTTGGTATTGGTACCACGTAACACTACACTATAAGATATGTATTATCAACTGATTTGTACAATAGTTGAAACCTTATTGAGCCGCCAGTGTTGGAACACATCAGTGTTCACTTCCAGAGAATCTGGGTTTCGTTATATTTGGGTCTAGCCAGTTTTGGCTAGCCGGTTTTGTTTTTGAGTCGACATGACCATGGCCCCATGAGGGTTTGTATCAAAGTGTGCTAGTAGGGTCTGAGTGGTTCGGTTCCCCATGACTGGATTAAACAATTAAGGTATTCCAGGGAGTTTTTTCACCGTCAGATTATACTTTGCTTCAGGCGAAATATAATTTCTTGGTTTTTCTCCCGCTTCCTCCAAAGCTGGAATGCCTGATTTTGGAAATTTGGCCATGGGGGGTTATTAGGGTCCAACTATAATGTATAAACCTCCTAGACATTATTAGAATAGGTTTTGGTCATGTCCTAGGTCTCTAGGACCCCCAGAAAAAATTTCGAAAAATTTTTACCGGACGCGTCGAAATTGGGGTTTTTAATTTTTAATTATTTTTTAAATTTTAATTAAATTTCTTTATAGTTTAAATAGAGAAATTTGGGTCTGTAATTATGTCAGTCATCCGGGGTCCGAACTTAGTGTTTGATGGCTCGTTTCATAAGCCAAAAATCACACATGACCCATGGAGCAGCTAAACCCAACTTTCGGATGTCAATTCGGCCTCATAATTAATATTTTCTCTAAAAAGTCATTTACAGAGAAATTATTAATTAAAATAATAAAATTGAATATTTTGGAGATAATCCAAATCTCTCCAAAATTAATCAATTTGATTAAAATAAAAGGCTAAATGACATGGCAATGAGCATTTAGGAAGATTCCAATCAACTCCAAGCACTCCCAGTCATCCATCCAGTCACCAAATCATTATCCTCTCAAGTAAATTCGCCCTCTCCATGTGAGAAATCGATTTGTTGAAGTGTCACTTGATGTTTGGGTTGGTGGTTTTTGTATTTATGTAGAGGAGGGCGCCCTCATGACTCACCTTATCCACCAAAGCTTGGCTCCCGTTGTGATTCGAGCTTCACCTACTAGCTACCACGTGTATTCCCCACAACTAATTCGCATACCCTACCTTCCTCACGTCAATCTCCTTTGAACTCGAGTTTGAGCCTTGTTGTAGTGTGATGATTAGTGGTGATACTTCCCATGCTACACCTATGCGAATTAGTGCCTACCCTTTGCCACTTGCCATCTTTTGAGCTTGCTTGCAACCTACCACAACCCACTCGCCCCTCCACATGGCTCACGTCAATCCTACCTAAGAGCTCGCATCTCCCACATGGATCACGCCCTTCCTTGTTGTAGCTTGCCCATTAGTTGGATGTTACTTCCCATGCCATCTACCACTCGAATTTGCCACCTATTCGCCCTTACCTACCTCAAACTCGACTCTATCTTGTGCCAAGCCACTAATTGATTGGGATTCGACCTCCATGATCATTGCTAATTCGACCTAGGGTTAGCTATTAGTTTTTTTTTATAAAGAGAGGTCCATCAGGGGTTATTATCTCATGGATTTTTGGATGCAAGAAAACTCTGCCGAGAATTGTAATATTTTTATGCTCATATTGGAATAAAGATCAAGACTTTGGAGGTCCATGTGTTTTCAAATTTTGTGGTGAATGTGTCTAATGCATTGAGGTGACATCTTTCTATAACCTTCCTCTCATTTTATGCAAGTGCTTCTTTCAATATTGCTAGCTCAAGAAGGCTATTTTTAGTCCATGAGAATAGTCATTTGTTATATTCAAGTTGATTATGTGTGTGATGTTTTCCAAAGATTTAAATGAGCAAGAAGTATTCGGTTATACCAATGTTGATTTAGTCTTGGTGATCTAACATACTAGCATTTGATTCCACTTGTATGTTTGAGTGTGTTGGGGTTTTACAGGTGTTATCAAAGGTGAAGACAAGTGTGAGCTAGGTTGCATCTAGCTTGACTTCACAAGCAAGGATTTTTCCCACTAATATCTTTTGTTTTGCAGGATCCTCAAGCTCCTTCATCTTTGCTCCAAAACCAAGCTACAAAGAGCTCTCTTCCTCACCCATCAAAGTTTCAAAAAATCTACATTCTAAAACTTGGTTACCTTAGATTCGAGCTTCCTTCCTATAGCTCTCCCTTCACCTTCACTTTGAAGCCTCCACTTTAGTTTCTCTCCATTCACCAAAGCCCTACCTTCTTCTTCCCTAGCTCTCGTCCCCCTCCAAATCTCCTCGTTTTTTTTATCTTTGACTCTCGTTTTTTTTTGTCCCTCCATCTTTACCCTAGTATCCCTTACATCCACCCTAGTTTCTCCCTTTACTCCCTGCTTTCCTTCCCTTTATCTTTTCCCTAGATCTACCTTCTCATCCTTGCTTTCGTTTTTGCCCTTTCTTCCTCTCGTCCTCTTTCCCAAAAAACCCCTAAAAACCATAAAAAGTACAAAAACGAATTGGCTAAGTCATTTTTTGAAAGTTACTTGCTAGAGTTGTTTCTTTGATAGATTAGATCTCAACTTATTATATCATTGGCATTGGCATGCATTGAAAGTTAACTTTAGGGCATTCTAGATCTCTTGTTTCACACTAGTATAGTTTGCATTTATAAACCCTAGTTGCAAGTTGAAAAGATAGAATATTTTCCACAAAAAATTTCTCAAAATTTTATGATCTAGATCTCTTTCCCATTGCATTTCAAGAGTTTGTTGTTCGCTGGTCCGTTTCGCCATAGTTAAGAATTTATGCCAAAATCTCATGCATTTTCCCTTTTAGACTCAAATTTTTAAATCTAGACTTAACTAGTTTCAAGTTTGTCTTATTTTCGTTAATGGTTAATGGGTGCCTTGTTGAAATGTTTTGATCTTGTGTAGGCCATTTGAGAGAAAGACATTTGATAGATATTGAAGCGAAGAAATCAAAGCAAAATCACAAGAACGCCATTAGGAGTGATTAAAATTACAAAATCTTGTTATCCTTTTGAATAAGCTTATAAGAGCTGGCCTTGTATTTCCATTTACTTCATTCTCGAAAGACCTTGCAAGGTGTTAAACCCAAGGCATTTGTAACCGTTTAATAAAAGTTTCAAGTGGAGGAGGCCTCCACTTTTTTGGTCTTCTTCCCCATTTGGGGAAGAGTGTTGGGTCTTGGGGATTGATTTAGCTTAGATTTATGATCTCATATTCTTAGATTAGTATTTTGCTTCAATAAGTCATTCAGAGTTATCTTCCATATTTACTTACCCCCATGCTCTCCCGAGTAGGGTCTTTGACCTGAAAGAGACTCTTGGGTAGTTTAGTTTTATTTTTTGCATCTACTATTATCTTGTCTCTCTTCCAAAGCCTTCGACCGGAAGTTGTATCCTTGAGTTTTTGTCTCAAGGGCAGGACCACATAATTTGTGGTTACTCTTCCTTCCCCGTCGGTTTCCTTGGCAGAGCTTTCAGCTAGCTGGAGGTTCTCAAGTGCAGGCGGTTCTAGTGGTTGATCTTGTTTGGAGATCAATCCCACCTATTAGTTTAAATCTTGTGAAGTAGAACACTAGTTTGAGCTTAGTTTTGTGTTATTTGGCAAAGTAGTTTTTGTTAAGCATTAATTCATATCATTCAAGCTCATTAAGTGAATTTATCTTTCAAGGTTGATTTACTGCTTTTACAACACAACTGCTTTCTCGTTCTTTAAAATAAACCAAAGTCTCTTGAACTTGGCCAAATCCAAGTCAAGAGCACCCTCTATCGGAGGGCATTTTAGTTTTCTGCATTTCCCTTCATTAGGCATTGTTAATATAGCAAGTCTCTTGAACTGTGGTCATAAGACCAAGTCAAGAGCGCTCTCTGTCGGAGAGTTGAACAAGGTTTTCTAATAATAAAAATTTCCACTCATACACCCCTTAATTAATTTATCTTGGTTTCTATCCTACACCCGTATGCTCTGCCAACCTGAAAAGGTTGGGCTAGTACTCAGAAAGGTGGAAGACTTGTTAATCTACAAGTGAAAATCTAATTAAAACTTGCACCCCCATAACCAACGAACCGGCGTTGTCATAAGGTATTTTAATCTGTTCTCAGGGGAGGCGTCGGACCGCCCAATCTGCGACACGGTGGCTGGTTAGCATTGCGCGCCTCGCCGTGATTCCAGACAGGCCCCGACAGGTCTCTTAAAAGAGCTGCTTAAAACTACTTTTCGGACACTCTTTGAACATCCTTGGTTTTAGCCCTAATAATCAAGACAATTAAAACTTTGAATTTCCCAAGATAAGCTGCACAACGTTCTCACAAACTTTCCGATTCAAGCACTTGTATTAAGTTTTCACATTCACATTTAATTTTTTGACTCCATAAGGCATTGGTCCTTCATCTTATATTTTGCTTTCTTAAGTATCAACATTGGAGTATTTGCTATATTTACGTGAAGTGATTTATTTATTGCCCAAGTGTATCTTTCATCTTGTATTTGCAACGTGGATTGCATTATCTTGTTCTTTATTTTAATTTTATATTGTCTCTCATCTCAAAAAACTCCTAAACAACACCCATCCGCATCACTACATCAAAAACACTTAAATACACAAAGAGCCTTAGTGAAACTCTCTTTTAGGGACTACCCCCCTTGGCTTCGTTAGGAGTTTGCCTAAACGGAGGAGTTGGGATTCAGGTGACAGTACCTGGCTCATTGCTTGCTCCCAAGGCCACACCTCTCTCACTTGTAGTGAAGAGACAGCTTTCGAAAGATTTCCTCTGCTGGTGTGCATATTGGCGGACAACATCTTTGGCGCCGTTGCCGGGGACAAATCTTTTTGTTCCTGGACGACCTTAGTTTTTTCTAGTTTGTTTACCTTTTTGATAGATTCTCAAATCTGTCTGGCGACTCCACTGCCCTTTTTTCTTTTTTGGTAGTTTTTTAGTTCAATCACTCTCATAAATTAGACTTGAAACCACCTGGCGACTCCATTGTCAATTAACACCTCAAGGTATTCGACTAGAAGAAACTCTGAAGGCTTGCTTAGTTTTATCCCAGAACCTGAAAAGGTTTATAGGAGAAGACTGAACAAGCTAGCTTCTCGTAAGATCCTTGAAGAACTTAGGTCTCAGTCTATTTCTGACATCCATAGTCTTTTTCAAGAAAATAACTTAGAAAATTTTGAAAATTTTGAAAACAGTGATAATTGTTTTTCCGATACAATGGGTGATTTTTTCGCCCCCCTCAACATTACTCAGATAGCAGGACAACCGCATGATCTTCCAGATAAGGCCATCGACAAACTTCCAACCTTTACCGGCACTGATACTGTTACTGCTGCACATCACCTCACTGCTTTCTCAAGAATAAAAAGTGGATATGTTAGAGAGCCTGCTCATAGGCATGAAGATGTGTACATGAAGTTGTTTGCCTTATCCTTAGATGGGGCTGCTGGTGACTGGTTCATTGGCTTGCCAGCCAACTCCTTTGCCACCTTAGCTGAGTTTTCAACTGCTTTCACCAACAAGTATGGTGAGAAAAAAGAGCCCCGTCATCAACTTGCTGCTCTAACAAACATCAAAAGAAGTGAGATAGAAACCATGGAAGAATTCAACAAGAAGTTCATTGATTTATACAATGCAATCCCTACAGATTACAAGCCAACTCCACATACTATACTGGTTTACTACATTGAAGCTTTAAGTGGAGAGATGCAATATCAACTTAGGGATAAAGAACCTGCTACTTTGTTAGAAGCATAGACAATGGCAACTAAGATTGATAGAAACATGCAGTCCTCTGGGAAGTCAAATCTACTTGGTTATTCAAGAGCTCAAACTCCTTTGAAAACAACTGAGCCTAAAGGTAAAGATCCTTTGGATGCTTTGAAAGCATCATATGAGAAAAAGATGATGGATATGTGTGAGAGGATGGAAAGAGCTGAGCAAAAACATGTAGCCCAAATGAAGGAAGTACAAAACAAGATAATAAACATGGAAAGGGCACAGGTCCAATGAGTTCAGCAAGTTCAACAAACTCAACCAATTCAGAGAAATTACCCTCCCAAAAATAACTGGCAAAAGAAAGCTCCCGAAAATGAAAAGAGGCCTCCAACTCAGATAGAGGCTGCCAACGCAAATGAGGTGTGCATCCCATTTTGCAGAGCTTGCAAGGATTTCCATGAGGAATTCGCTTGCTATTTTGCAAACTTTGTACAAGAACATGGTTATCCTGAAGGGGAGGGTACCAGTAATCCAACATCAAGCGAGCCTGAATACATAAATGCTGTAGGAGACATCCGCAATATTCCCGAAGAAAACTGGAAACATGCTGAGAATGAGCCAGACAATATGACAAAAAACTTTGGAGGAAGACCATCAAATGAACAGCTACAAAATATGCAGAGATTTAAAGGGGTCGGATACCAAAGAAGATCAAATCCTGCACCTGCTATACAACCTCCCAAGGTAATTATTCCAAATAAATCAGCAGATTCTAGTAAGTTAAATTTTGATTGGAATAATTGGTTCAATACTACTAAGGTACCTATACCCATAAATGAACTCTATAAGATTCCTGGTCAAAAGGAGAAGTTGTTGAAAACATTAGAAGCACCTATTCCTGCATGTATTACCAAGCCTTTAGAAGCACCTATTCTTGCATATACTACCAAGCCTAGTCCACCCACTCCTCTCACTCCTCAGACTCCTAAGAAGGTCACTTTTTCGGACAATGTGGAAGAACCTTCAACCAGCTGTGAATCAACTTATGAAGACCCTCCTATAATCTTGCATACTAGGGATACAAGAAGAGAAGCTCACCCTCCTTTCTACATATCATTGATGATAGGTGACCTTCTTCTACACAACTGTATGCTAGATTCAGGATCCGGTGCAAGCTTAATGACTAAAAGGGTTATGCAACAGCTCAACTTAAGAACCACCAGGCCCTACCAGAATGTATGTGCCATGGATTCTAGACCCGTTAAGGTTGAAGGGATGATAGAGAATGTTCCTGTAAGGTTGGCCAAATACCCGGACATCCATATCTCCATGGATATCCTTGTCATAGATGTACCAGATAGATGGGGTATGCTACTCTCTAGAAAGTGGGGTGCAACCTTGGGTGGTTCTATACAATTGGATTGGTCTTATGCAACAGTCCCTGCCTCTGAGGACTCACTTGTAAAATTACACACTGAAAAGGAAAGGAGATACCATGTGGAAAATCCTGATAGACCTTCAAATGAGTTTGTCTGCCATGTCGGTGAGATGGGAGATATTCAAATCAATTCCACCTTCTTAGATCCTGTTCATAAGGAAATGAAAGACAAAAAGGTTGATGGATTGTGGAAAATGGAATTTGATGGTGCCTTTTCTAAATCTGGCAAAGGTGCTGGTATAGTCCTAACATCACCGGAGGATAAGGTTTTCTACTTTGCTTTTAGACTTGAGTTTGAAGCCACGAACAATGTTGCAGAGTATGAGGCACTATTACTAGGCATAGAAATTGCTAAAGACATGAAGATCAAAATGCTTAGTATCAAGGGAGATTCTGATTTAGTGGTACAACAGATCAAGGGTAATTTTGCATGCCATTATAAAAGACTCAAGAGATATAGAAATGCAGTGTGGGACACCATGGAATATTTTGATGCACTAAACATAAAAGCAGTCCATAGGGAAGAGAACAGTATGGCAGATAGGTTAGCTGTTGCAGCATCTACCCTCCAACCATCAGAAGAAATGTTAAAAGGAGATTGTACCCTTGAGATCAACTATAGGCCATCTATCCCAGACAATATGAACCATTGGCAGGTTTTCAAAGATGATGAACAAATCCTAAGATTCATAAATAACTTAGATGAGTTTGCCAATTTCAACGTTAATGAACAGGAAGAAGGCAAGCAGTATAAGGATGAAAGCCAACCCATGAACCCAATTTCACGTGGTTTCACTAAGTTAGAGAACATCTTTGATAGGCATGACGGGAAGAAAAACAACATTGACCAGATGAAGCCAGGAGATTACATTGAGGTTAACATCGGAACAGAAACAGATCCAAAAATCATAAAAATTGGAAAAGGAACGTCAGAAAAAGAAAGAAATGCATTAATAAACCTTGTCAAAGAGTTTAGAGATATGTTTGCCTTTACTTATGATGAGTTGAAGGCCTATAGGGAAGATGTGTTCCAACATACCATTCCCCTTAAACCGGAAATGCAAAATGCCAAGCCTTTCCGGCAAAAACTAAGGCAAATAAATCCTAAGTTGGCCCCTATTATCAAAAGAGAGCTAGAAAAGATGTTAGCAGCAGGCATTATAGCTCCTACCAGACACACTTCATGGTGCTCCAACTTAGTTGTCGTCAGAAAGAAGAATGGAAGTATCAGAATATGCATTGATTTCAGAAACCTTAACATGGCATGCCAGAAAGACAATTATCCACTTCCCAACATGGAGACCCTCCTCCAACGGGTCACTGGATCTAATATGATGTCCATGCTTGATGGATTTTCTGGATACAACCAAGTTGTTATCAAAGAAGAGGATAAACATAAAACTGCTTTTACAACTCCTTGGGGAACCTTTGAATATCTGAGAATGCCCTTTGGCCTTACAAATGCAGGAGCTACTTTCCAAAGGGCCATGGATTATGCTTTTAAGGAATTAATAGGAAAGATCATCGAGATATACCAAGATGATTTAACTGTTTTCTCAAAGGAAAGATCCAGCCATGTTGATCACTTAAGGAAAGTTTTTGAACGGTGCAGAGAATATGGTATCTCCCTAAATCCGGCAAAGTCAGTATTGGGCATCGAAGAGGGAAAACTCTTAGGGCATATTATAAACAAGGACGGGGTCAAGATTGACCCTGAAAGAGTTGAAGCCATCAAGAAGATACCTCTCCCTAAAAATGTGAAGGGCCTTCAATCTTTTAATGGTCACATAAACTTTATCAGAAGATTTATTCCAAACCTTGCTGAGTTGATGAAACCCATGCAGCGGTTACTTAAAAAAGATGCTAAGTTTGTGTGGACTGAGGATGGGAAAGAAGCTTTCAACATTATTAAAGATGCTATTACTAGGTCACCTGTGTTGGTTAGTCCAGATTATACCAAAGATTTCATGATTTTCTCTTTTGCTTCTGAGGATACTATAGCTGGGGTTTTGCTCCAAAAGAACTTCGAAGGGTTCGAGCAACCAATCGCATTCATGAGCAGGGCTTTACAAAATTCAGAATTGAAGTACACCATAATGGAAAAACAGGCTTATGCCTTGGTTAAATCCTTAAAACATTTTAGAACATATATTGGCTACAATAAGGTTATAGGTTATGTTTCCCATGCTGCAGTAAAAGACATCCTATCCCAACAGGATTGCTTAGGAACAAGAGGCACATGGGTATCCAAGATCCAAGAATATGGCTTGGAAATAAAACCTACTAAACTTATCAAAGGACAAGGCCTAGCCAAAATGTTAACCCAGAAAAATGAGGAAGCCATTGACATAAACTGTATGAATCAACCTGATTGTCCACGTATGACACCTGCCTTGCGGGAGTTAGATATCCATTGGTATTCTGATGTTATATATTTCCTCTTACATATGACTTGCCCTGATCACCTTAAAGGACACAAGCGAAGGGCACTAAGACTAAAAGCTGCTAGATATTGCCTTACTCAAGAAGGCTTGGGTTGGAGAAGCCCTGATGGGGTTATCCTTAGATGTGTCCATGAACAAGATTCTAAAAAGATCTTGATTGACCTTCACTCAGGATTTTGTGGAGGACACTATGCAGCGAATACAACTGCTCACAAAATCCTTAGAGTTGGATATTATTGGCCAACCATATTTGCCGATGTGTACAAACATGTCAAGTTTTGCCAAGAATGTCAATTATTCACAGGAAAGCCTAAGCTGGCCGCCTTACCCCTCAACCCGGTTGTTGTCATTGCCCCTTTCTAACAATGGGGTCTTGATTTTATTGGTAAATTTAAAGATAACTCTAGCAATGGATTTTGCTGGATTCTAACAGCAACTGATTATTTCACCAAGTGGGTAGAGGCCATTCCCACCAAGACGGCTACCGAGAAGGTTGTTATGGATTTTATTGAAGATAAAATCATCACTCGATTTGGCACCCCTTTGAAGATAACTACTGACAATGCCAAAGCTTTCAGTTCAACAGAAATGACTGATTTCTGTTTCAAATATGGCATTGTTCTATCTCACTCTTCCGACTATTATCCACAAGGTAATGGCCTTGCTGAATCCTCAAACAAGAACCTGATGACTATCCTTAAGAAAACTGTTGGTGACAACAAAAGATCCTGGGATAGCAAGATCAAATATGCCCTTTGGGCGGACAGAATCACAAAGAAAAACTCCACTGGAAAGTCCCCCTTTGAACTGGTTTATGGCATCACAGCGACATTACCTCTTAGCATGCAGATCCCGATCTTCAGAATGCTAATTGACTATGACTCTGAGAAATTAGAGTTGGAAGATAGGGCCAACCAAATCATCGAGCTTGATGAAAACAGAAGAAATTCCTTGGACAAAATGTTGAGACAAAAGGAGAGTATGAAAGCCACATTCGATAGGTCAGCCAAACCAAGATCTTTTCAAGAAGGGGACACTGTTCTATTATGGGACAAAAGAAAGGAGAAACCTGGGAAGCATGGGAAATTCGATAGCCTTTGGAAAGGTCCTTTTATTATACGCTGCACAGGTGGAGATAATTCGTTCGGCCTCAACACTATGGAAGGAGAAATACTGCCTCTTCCTATAAATGGGCAACATTTGAAGCCCTTTTACCGGAACAACATACAAGATGACCAAGGGGTCATCTCAGGACTTCCCTAAACTCTTATCTTTGTACTTTATGTATCATTATTTCTGTATCATAGTGTATTTTTGTACTATAGTTCATATATATGCTGAAAAAGAAAAGATTTTCATTTTTGTACTTTAAATTTGAAAAGAAAAAGCAAAGAATAGTTTCATATTTGATATTTCATTTTGGCATTATGTATCATGTACATGGGAACTAAGACACTTCTCTTTCTGTGCAGGAAATTGATATTCTGGGATTCTCGAACACCTTCTTTGACTCCTAGATCAAGCAAGTGTCCGTCCCGCAGTTGGAGCCAGATGTTATCAACTGATTTGTACAATAGTTGAAACCTTATTGAGCCGCCAGTGTTGGAACACATCAGTGTTCACTTCCAGAGTATCTGGGTTTCGTTATATTTGGGTCTAGCCAGTTTTGGCTAGCCGGTTTTGTTTTTGAGTCGACATGACCATGGCCCCATGAGGGTTTGTATCAAAGTGTGCTAGTAGGGTCTGAGTGGCTCGGTTCCCCATGACTGGATTAAACAACTAAGGTATTCCAGGGAGTTTTTTCACCGTCAGATTATACTTTGCTTCAGGCGAAATATAATCTCTTGGTTTTTCTCCCGCTTCCTCCAAAGCTGGAATGCCCGATTTTGGAAATTTGGCCATGGGGGGTTATTAGGGTCCAACTATAATGTATAAACCTACTAGACACTATTAGAATAGGTTTTGGTCATGTCCTAGGTCTCTAGGACCCCCAGAAAAAATTTCGAAAATTTTTTACCGGACACGTCGAAATTGGGGTTTTTAATTTTTAATTATTTTTTAAATTTTAATTAAATTTCTCTATAGTTTAAATAGAGAAATTTGGGTCTGTAATTATGTCAGTCATCCGGGGTCCGAACTTAGTGTTTGATGGCTCGTTTCATAAGCCAAAAATCACACATGACCCATGGAGCAGCTAAACCCAACTTTCGGATGTCAATTCGGCCTCATAATTAATATTTTCTCTAAAAAGTCATTTATAGAGAAATTATTAATTAAAATAATAAAATTGAATATTTTGGAGATAATCCAAATCTCTCCAAAATTAATCAATTTGATTAAAATAAAAGGCTAAATGACATGGCAATGAGCATTTAGGAAGATTCCAATCAACTCCAAGCACTCCCAGTCATCCATCCAGTCACCAAATCATTATCCTCTCAAGTAAATTCGCCCTCTCCATGTGAGAAATCGATTTGTTGAAGTGTCACTTGATGTTTGGGTTGGTGGTTTTTGTATTTATGTAGAGAAGGGCGCCCTCATGACTCACCTTATCCACCAAAGCTTGGCTCCCTTTGTGATTCGAGCTTCACCTACTAGCTACCACGTGTATTCCCCACAACTAATTCGCATACCCTACCTTCCTCACGTCAATCTCCTTTGAACTCGAGTTTGAGCCTTGTTGTAGTGTGATGATTAGTGGTGATACTTCCCATGCTACACCTATGCGAATTAGTGCCTACCCTTTGCCACTTGCCATCTTTTGAGCTTGCTTGCAACCTACCACAACCCACTCGCCCCTCCACATGGCTCACGTCAATCCTACCTAAGAGCTCGCATCTCCCACATGGATCACACCCTTCCTTGTTGTAGCTTGCCCATTAGTTGGATGTTACTTCCCATGCCATCTACCACTCGAATTTGCCACCTATTCGCCCTTACCTACCTCAAACTCGACTCTATCTTGTGCCAAGCCACTAATTGATTGGGATTCGACCTCCATGATCATTGCTAATTCGACCTAGGGTTAGCTATTAGTTTTTTTTATAAAGAGAGGCCCATTAGGGGTTATTATCTCATGGATTTTTGGATGCAAGAAAACTCTGCCGAGAATTGTAATATTTTTATGCTCATATTGGAATAAAGATCAAGAATTTGGAGGTCCATGTGTTTTCAAATTTTGTGGTGAATGTGTCTAATGCATTGAGGTGACATCTTTCTATAACCTTCCTCTCATTTTATGCAAGTGCTTCTTTCAATATTGCTAACTCAAGAAGGCTATTTTTAGTCCATGAGAATAGTCATTTGTTATATTCAAGTTGATTATGTGTGTGATGTTTTCCAAAGATTTAAATGAGCAAGAAGTATTCGGTTATACCAATGTTGATTTAGTCTTGGTGATCTAACATACTAGCATTTGATTCCACTTGTATGTTTGAGTGTGTTGGGGTTTTACAGGTGTTATCAAAGGTGAAGACAAGTGTGAGCTAGGTTGCATCTAGCTTGACTTCACAAGCAAGGATTTTTCCCACTAATATCTTTTGTTTTGCAGGATCCTCAAGCTCCTTCATCTTTGCTCCAAAACCAAGCTACAAAGAGCTCTCTTCCTCACCCATCAAAGTTTCAAAAAATCTACATTCTAAAACTTGGTTACCTTAGATTCGAGCTTCCTTCCTCTAGCTCTCCCTTCACCTTCACTTTGAAGCCTCCACTTTAGTTTCTCTCCATTCACCAAAGCCCTACCTTCTTCTTCCCTAGCTCTCGTCCCCCTCCAAATCTCCTCGTTTTTTTTATCTTTGACTCTCGTTTTTTTTTGTCCCTCCATCTTTACCCTAGTATCCCTTACATCCACCCTAGTTTCTCCCTTTACTCCCTGCTTTCCTTCCCTTTATCTTTTCCCTAGATCTACCTTCTCATCCTTGCTTTCGTTTTTGCCCTTTCTTCCTCTCGTCCTCTTTCCCAAAAAACCCCTAAAAACCATAAAAAGTACAAAAACGAATTGGCTAAGTCATTTTTTGAAAGTTACTTGCTAGAGTTGTTTCTTTGATAGATTAGATCTCAACTTATTATATCATTGGCATTGGCATGCATTGAAAGTTAACTTTAGGGCATTCTAGATCTCTTGTTTCACACTAGTATAGTTTGCATTTATAAACCCTAGTTGCAAGTTGAAAAGATAGAATATTTTCCACAAAAAATTTCTTAAAATTTTATGATCTAGATCTCTTTCCCATTGCATTTCAAGAGTTTGTTGTTCGCTGGTCCGTTTCGCCATAGTTAAGAATTTATGCCAAAATCTCATGCATTTTCCCTTTTAGACTCAAATTTTTAAATCTAGACTTAACTAGTTTCAAGTTTGTCTTATTTTCGCTAATGGTTAATGGGTGCCTTGTTGAGATGTTTTGATCTTGTGTAGGCCATTTGAGAGAAAGACATTTGATAGATATTGAAGCGAAGAAATCAAAGCAAAATCACAAGAACGCCATAAGGAGTGATTAAAATTACAAAATCTTGTTATCCTTTTGAATAAGCTTATAAGAGCTGGCCTTGTATTTCCATTTACTTCATTCTCGAAAGACCTTGCAAGGTGTTAAACCCAAGGCATTTGTAACCGTTTAATAAAAGTTTCAAGTGGAGGAGGCCTCCACTTTTTTGGTCTTCTTCCCCATTTGGGGAAGAGTGTTGGGTCTTGGGGATTGATTTAGCTTAGATTTATGATCTCATATTCTTAGATTAGTATTTTGCTTCAATAAGTCATTCAGAGTTATCTTCCATATTTACTTACCCCCATGCTCTCCCGAGTAGGGTCTTTGACCTGAAAGAGAATCTTGGGTAGTTTAGTTTTATTTTTTGCATCTACTATTATCTTGTCTCTATTCCAAAGCCTTCGATCGGAAGTTGTATCCTTGAGATTTTGTCTCAAGGGTAGGACCACATAATTTGTGGTTACTCTTCCTTCCCCGTCGGTTTCCTTGGCAGAGCTTTCAGCTAGCTGGAGGTTCTCAAGTGCAGGCGGTTCTAGTGGTTGATCTTGTTCGGAGATCAATCCCACCTATTAATTTAAATCTTGTGAAGTAGAACACTAGTTTGAGCTTAGTTTTGTGTTATTTGGCAAAGTAGTTTTTGTTAAGCATTAATTCATATCTTTCAAGCTCATTAAGTGAATTTATCTTTCAAGGTTGATTTACTGCTTTTACAACACAACTGCTTTCTCATTCTTTAAAATAAACCAAAGTCTCTTGAACTTGGCCAAATCCAAGTCAAGAGCACCGTCTATCGGAGGGCATTTTAGTTTTCTGCATTTCCCTGCATTAGGCATTGTTAATATAGCAAGTCTCTTGAACTGTGGTCATAAGACCAAGTCAAGAGCGCTCTCTGTCGGAGAGTTGAACAAGGTTTTCTAATAATAAAAATTTCCACTCATACACCCCTTAATTAATTTATCTTGGTTTCTGTCCTACACCCGTATGCTCTGCCAACCTGAAAAGGTTGGGCTAGTACTCAGAAAGGTGGAAGACTTGTTAATCTACAAGTGAAAATCTAATTAAAACTTTCACCCCCATAACCAACGAACCTGCGTTGTCATAAGGTATTTTAATCAGTTCTCAGGGGAGGCGCCGGACCGCCCAATCTGCGACACGGTGGCTGGTTAGCATTGCGCGCCTCGCTGTGATTCCAGACAGGCCCCGACAGGTCTCTTAAAGGAGCTGCTTAAAACTACTTTCCGGACACTCTTTGAACATCCTTGGTTTTAGCCCTAATAATCAAGACAATTAAAACTTTGAATTTCCCAAGATAAGCTGCACAACGTTCTCACAAACTTTCTGATTCAAGCACTTGTATTAAGTTTTCACATTCACATTTAATTTTTTGACTCCATAAGGCACTGGTCCTTCATCTTATATTTTGCTTTCTTAAGTATCAACATTGGAGTATTTGCTATATTTACGTGAAGTGATTTATTTATTGCCCAAGTGTATCTTTCATCTTGTATTTGCAACGTGGATTGCGTTATCTTGTTCTTTATTTTAATTTTATATTGTCTCTCATCTAAAAAAACTCCCAAACAACACCCATCCGCATCACTACATCAAAAACACTTAAATACACAAAGAGCCTTAGTGAAACTCTCTTTTAGGGACTACCCCCCTTGGCTTCGTTAGGAGTTTGCCTAAACGGAGGAGCTGGGATTCAGGTGACAGTACCTGGCTCATTGCTTGCCCCCAAGGCCACACCTCTCTCACTTGTAGTGAAGAGACAGCTTTCGAAAGATTTCCGCTGCTGGTGTGCATATTGGCGGACAACAATATGATACCACTATCCCATAGTGTTTGGATCATCCAAGAGAATTAATAGAGTAAGATTCACACTTTCTTTGATACCACGTTGAGATTCGTAAAAGTCAACAAAAGAATTAATGGAATTGAACCTCACCCAATTCTGAAAAGGAATCCTCTCAACTGCGCTAGAGAGAGACTAAGAGTACAAAAACCAATCACGAATGCTGAAAAGCAGAAATACACAAGTGTGCCTAAGAGAAAGATGCCAATCACAAGAGAAAACACCAAAATTAAGTGCCCTTAGGCTTATAACACTTTGTATTTCAGATCAAGAAGATTGCAAGATGAGATAATACAATTGAATGCTTGAGTTGTATATTCATACACAACACAAGTGAAGCATCCCTTCAAGAGGGGATCATGGGCCCACAAAACAAGCATGGACACCCCAAGAGGATTATTGAGCCTTAGTATCATGTTTGAGTATTCCATCCTTAATTGTACCTAATAATACAATAAAAGAGTAAAGAATATGGTCTTAGCCATAGTTACAAGTAATAATATACATGAGCCATGGCCATATATACAACTTACACATAATTCCAACTGGTCAACCTCCTGGTGGGGGGAGAAGAGAGGAAACCCAAGGTCACTTTGATCTGGAATCTGAAGTACCGTGGATCGAGCCCTGCTGCTTGTTGCCCAGAACAGACTGGACAATGAATTTCAAATTTTTGAATTCCATGGATTGATATTTTAGAGAGATGTAATTCGATACCTTCTACAATGACAATGATCAATCAGCTCAGCTTGGATGTTTGTTTTCATACCACTGTTTTTTGAAACACTGCTTTTATCATGCCATTCCTATCCTGGAGTACTCCTACACTTCCTGATCTCCCTGGGTTGCCCATTGGAGTTCTTAGGGATGAATCTACGATGACATTCTTGGAGTATTCTATTTTTCCCTGCTCTTTCAGGTTGCAGGAATTGATTGTTTCTTGCATGCCAAGGCCCCACAGAATGAAGAGTGGGCTATTTGACCATATCTTTTTGATGTAGTTTGTTTTCCATACAATCCTGGACCAATTTCTCAGAATCTCCTGGATGGATGAGGAAAAGAGTAGGATCATTCCAAAAGAGTTGACCCACTTAGAACAGATTTCTAATGCATAAGGACAACCAAACAAGATGTGGAAGTTACATTCTTCTGCTACTCTTCTGGTCCAGCACATTGAAGGTCCATGGATTCCTTGCCATCACAGAATCACCTGTCTGAGAATTCTCTTTTACTGCCAGGCAGCTAAAAGCTGAGATTTTTACCCAAATGGGGGGGAACCATAATCTCTTCCAAAAGGGATCTGAAACTGATATGCCTTCGTCCTTGAGCACTTGAAGGAAATCCTCTTTTACCAAGTAGGTACCCTGCCCCTTTGATTTCCAACATAAAACATCTGCCTCCATTCTGGAATAAATGAGCGACCTGCAAGTGTAATTAGGATTGGTTAAAGTTTAAACTTCTGCCTCAGTAAGTTTTACATGCCATTCCTCGCTCTCTCTCCACAGCAGGTCTTTTCCAACATCCATGTACTCAGTAACATGAATCATTCCTGCTTCTTTCAGGAACGGAATGATTCGATTCAAACCATGAATTGATGAAAGTGGATGATGCCCAGCCTAAGCATCCTCCCGGAATCTTGCAGTCTTTCCATCGTGGATGCCCCAAAATGCTTTATCAATAAGTTCTTTACTATACATCATGAGCATACTCTTCCAGATTGTATATCATTTTGGCCAATCAGCTGTGTAAGAGGGAGCGAGGAGGCTGGTTATGAAGGTATTTCTTTTTCAGAATCCTGATCCGGAGTTTCTCTCCCTCAGAGATAATTTCCAAAATACTTTGGCGCCAATGGGATTTGGTCATAGATCCCAGTTTCGTATCACAGAACCATCTACCCACTTTGGAAGGTAACCAAATCCCCGTTAAGGAGGTTCCATTTTCTGCCCCCTGTATCTCTTTGCCATAGGAAGCTTCTGAAGATTTTTAATGTCAATTATTACCTTCTTGGAGGTTGTGATGATCGAGCATTGGTAAATAAGGATTGCCGAAAGTACTGACTGAGCCAAGGTGATTTTCCCTGCAAGGTTTAGAAATTTATTAGTCCACGAGTCAAGTTTATTTTGGATTTTGTCAATAATTTCCCTACAATTTCTCCTGGTATGCCTCCCATCATCTAGAGGAAATCCCATCTAGAAAGTGGGAAGGGTGTCTTCTTGGAAACCAAGAAAGAATAGGATCTTCTTTTTTGATTCCCAGATCAACATTAATTAAAAAGATCTTAGATTTTTCCCTGTTTGTTGATTGACCTGTCACTATTTCAAAAAAAATGATATTGTCAAGTGATCTGGATTCTTTCATGCTAGCAGCTCCCATCAAAAGGGTGTCATTCAAGAACTGAAGCTGCGTGGAAGGATTAGATTCCATTGTAATCCTGATTCCTTCAATCTTTTTCAAGGCTAGTGGTTTTTTGCTCTTAGACAATCTGCCAGCAGATTAAATAAAAGGAAGAGAGAGGGCAGCCTTGTCTCAGTTCCCTAGTAGAAGTAACGGAATAAATCTGTTGATTCCCCATTAACTAGAACAACAAAGGATGTGCATGAATAACATTGATGAACCAATATACCAGATGAGATTCAAAAGCCCATTGTCATGAGGATTCTTGACATCATTTGCCAATTTACTTCGTCATAAGCCTTTACAAGGTCTACCGTCAATAAAATCATACCCCAAAAAATCATTTGCCATTTATGAATATGGAAATTATCTCTATTTGCAAAAACTTTGCAAGCCACCAATATGTTTTCCCTGACTAAAGCATTGTCACTACTTTGTTACCATATATGGAAAATAGTCGAGTGAACACATCTACACAATGTTGGTGATATACAAATTATAATAATTTCATCAACAATTTGAGTTTTAAAATTGTTGACAAAATTATAAAAATAATTATATTGTTAAAAATTAAAATTGTGTAATTATTCATATTTCATCAACAATTTAAAAACTTCTCACAAGAAAACCATGAATAGAGAAAAACAGTATTTGTTAAAACTATATCACAAGACATTTAAAATGTAGCCAAAGACTGTAAGCATAATTCCATGCTATTTAACTTTTAGCCTAATTAAAACTTTAGCCTTATAAGTGTTAGAATAATTAACACAATAATATAGGATTTCCATATTCTAGTGGATTAATGATTATAGATGAAAATATTGCTGAAAAATCAGAAAAATCATGATTCCAAATCCAAAATGATAAATAATCTCTTAAAAATCGTGATTTTTAGAAAAAATCCAGAAGTCGCTTTTCCTAAAAATTGTGATTTTTTTAAGATGCCACAACCCTAAAATTTGCCAGGGAACATTTTAGCTCTCATAAAATGGCAAATTACAATTTATTTTGGGTTATTTGTCTTTGCAAAGGTTGGGGATTGAGAGGGAAGGAGTTTATCATTGTCCAAAGTCAATCTTAGGAGGGCCAAACAATTGTTTTCATTGCCATCAAAGAATTTTTCTTGGAGTGAATCAATTCTATCTACCTAGTGTTTTCATATTCTCAAATCCCATGTATTTTTGCATTTTTTTAAGTTTCCAGATTTATGCATGGTGTCAAAGTCCATGTTGCTTGCCCTTTATTATTATTTTTTCATGGGTCATAGAATAATTTATAGGTTTGTTTCTTTTATTAAGAGGCTGCTTTTTACTAGCATTCTTTGAAGTTCATTTTTTTCTGTTTTAGGTTTGATGTTCAAAGTTGAATATGGCTTAACAATATGATGAAGGTTTTTAAACCCATTTTGGAAATATTTTGAGCATGAAGATGGGAAAAACCAACAAAGATTGACTTGTAAACTATGTGAGCATTCCATGATAGGAGACGTTCGCCATTTGAATGCCACCTTGCTAGAATCACAAGGAAGGAGGTTGCAGTTTGTTCCCAATCATCCCCGGAGGTTATGCAAGCTACCCACCAAGCTATTTATGAAAAGTATGATGCAAATCAAACACACAAAGAAGCCAAGAACACAAACAGAGAATTAAAAGAGAGAAATTATTCTTCATTTATTAAATGAAGAGAACAACCTTATCTTTATAATAATGAGATGATATAAACCCTAATTGCACAAACCCTAAAATGACTTGCGTACTTTAATACAACAATTAAACATGAAGTTACCTAAAGTCATCAAGTGACTTTATTAACATGCCTAAGTCTATAGTCTAGATGACCTTTATATTCTAACAATCTCCCTTCATGGTCCATCTAGAAAATACACCAAGTTTGTCCTTGAATTTTACAAATTTTGTTGGACCCATCTAATCCCTTGTAGGACAGTATTGCAACTCAACCGTTCCATCTTCTACAAGTTGTTAGATGAAGTGACAATGAGCATCAATATGTTTGATACGCTTGTGGAAGACTTGATTCTTTGCCAACTTTTAAGAACTCCCTGATTATCAGGGTACAATAGGCTAGGCTTTTTTTGTCGGATCTTCATATCTAGAAGCATCCATATGATCCAAACATCTTCATATGCTCCTTTCATTGTTGCTTAATATTTAGCTTTGGTAGAAGAAAGGGCTACAACATTTTGCTTCTTGTTGGTACATGTAATTACCCTAGTACCAAGGCTATAAACTTAGCCTAATGTGGATTTCTATCACCCATTGATCTTTGCCCAATTGAATATGTATAACCACACAACCGAGGTTTGTTGTGTTTGCCATTTAGAATGCCAAAATCTAATGTACCTTTCACGTATCATAACACTCATTTTGTTGTTCTCCAATGTTCTACCTTTGGAGCAGTCATGAATTAGGAGATGTAGCTGACTATAAAACTCAATTCGGGTCTAGTGGTCGTAAGATAGATCAAGCTCCGCACTAACTGTCTGTAAATTGATTCATTAATTGCCTTAGAATCAGTCTTGGCAGAAAATTTCAGCCCTTTCTCCATAGATGTAGATACTGTTTTGCAATCGACCATCTTGAATCTGTCTAATAAACTTTGGGTATGCTTTGTTTGTGAAACAAAAATATGTTTATGTGTTTGCCAAATTTCTACACCTAAGCAATAATGTAGGAGGCCTAAGTTAGTCATTCCAAAAGATGCACATAATTTGGATTTTACCTATGATATTGCCCCTGCCTCACTACTTGTGATGATGAAATCACCTACATATATCACTAGAATAATTACATCGTGTCTAATGCTTTTGATGCAAATATTGGTATCTAAAGGCTCTGTTGAAACCCTTGTTCACCGAAATACTTGTCAATTTTGATGTACCATTCTTTGGGTTCCCGCTTCAAGCCATACAAAGCTTTCTTCAATTGATAGACCATATGTGCTTTCCCCAAAACTTGAAAACCTTGTAGCCGGTATATGTATATTTCTTTCTCCAAATCTTCATTGAGGAAGGCACTCTTGACATCCATCCGATGTAGTTTCCAGCGAAATTGTGTTGACAGATTGTGCTCATCTTTGTGGTGGGAGAAAGAGTCTCTTCATAATCAATTCCTTCTTTCAATGGGAAGTCCTTTACAACCAATCTCGCCTTATGCTTGTTAAGTTTCCCATCTACCTTGCACTTGAATTTATACACCCATTTGCACCCAATGGGTTTCTTCGCTAGAGGTACTATTATCACATCCATAGTAGCTGGACTACCATGATTGCAAAGCAGTTCAGTGTATATATTTGAGCTTGGCCTTTACACAGTTTTGGTGAGATCAGCCTATGATGAGTAGTACCTTTTATGATCACTCACACATCACAACAACCCCAGATCATACATACAGTAAACCTTATGCCAAGACTGAGCCTCTTGACCTCAGATTTGATGCCCGAGATGACCTTTTGTCCCATACAGAGCAGTGCAGTTCCCAGAGTTTTAGCAACAATGTTTTCAGTGGTTACAGATGTTCCAGATAGCAGGTACATATATATGGCCCAACAAGTATATGATGTGCATTGGTTTTGATTAGCTTGCTCTTTTGGTCATTTTGGTAGCTTGACTTAGTATCTAGTGATCATAATCTAGCAGTATATATATGTATGACATGGATATGGTTATTATTGATTATCTAAATGGTCTTATTACTCAGAATTTGAAGCTCTTGTTTTATACTCATTGGTTTTACCCTCTTAGGAGTGTGGACATGATCATTCCCACCTTTATGGCTTGCTAGCTTAGGCATCACCTTCACTTTCACCATCCATCCGTTATGTCTCCCTTGTTGATTTTTACCCTGACTTACACCTTAGCCTGTGATATGGAGGACTTCCCCACTTTTGCCTCTGTGTTGGATAGCATCCCTGTTAGTTTGTGTCTTGGCTCTGAGTTGGCAACAAAACTTACCAAAGCCTTGATCCTTCTGGGCCAGGAGAATCCGCTGGTGTTGGTTCCTGAGCTTAGGTGAGTTGGATTGTGGAGAACCCCCTTAGTTGCTTGAGTTGTGTTGGCTAAAACCTGAAGCAAATTGTACTACCATCATTACATGCATTATGGAAACTATTATATCATCTTTTGTGCAAGCCCATGGAAACAAATAAAACTGTGCTTCTTAGCACAATGAAAGAGGGCTATGGAAATTGAAATGAAAAGCACCCTAGATGTGAGCTACGATTAGTTGTGCTTCTAAGCACATGCAAAATCCAAAAAGGGTCATAAAAGCCTAAAAAGCAATGGTTAAATATATGCTAAATCCAAAGACTGTTGGCCAGGAAATTAAATGTAATGATTAATTCCTCACGGATCCTACGGGTTGTGATGTGAGATGGAGTAAGAGATAGATAATTCTAAGTGTCCCCTAGAACCTCAAGTTACGGTTAGTCGGGAACCCAGTCATGACGGTTCTAGAAAAGCTCCTCACAGAGCTGTTTCAACATGGATGTGAGTTGTAGACATTTGCCAAGGTTGAATAAGCACTTCTCTGAACAACTTATCCCATTTGTGAGACATTGCCATTCCCTATGTGTTTATGATCCGACATATGCTAAAGTGTGTATTCCTTTTCCCTTAGCCAAAATATCACAATATTGAGTCAGTCAATTCATCCCCTTATCTTAGCCTTGCATTCTTCACCCTCACCCTTTGCTAGCAAAATGTCCATCTCTACGGAATGAGTATATTCCTGAGGTTCTATTATCAGTAAATGATTATTTAAACTTGTATTTGGTATAATTATCTATTAATTGCCAGTGAAATGATGCTTAATAATTTAAGTATTGCTATCATAATGATTAACAGAGCATGCTTTAACCATTTGCACTTGCAGCATTAGGCATTTCTAGCCTGGGTCATATTTTGATCAATCTTGACCTGGTCAAACCTAGTTTGACCAAGTCAACCTTGGGATCAGTGATGAGTTGGACTAGTGATGTTATATGACGATGATTTATGGTTCTATGATACACCTTTGATGTTTCCATACAGCGGACACAGGGTTCATATGATAGTTGATGTACTTTTTTATGGTTATTATTATTTCCAGACCATTATTTTTATATTGTCCGAGTATGGTTGAGGCTAGAGATGATCATATGGGTTGCAACGATGTGTATGGGTAATCATCTCTAATAGATTTGGACCTTCTAAGTCCATTGAGACACTCAGTTATCAGTTACAGGCACTCTCAGAGATGATATGGTCAGATTTCCACTTTTGTCCAGTTTTCCCATGCAGAAATGGCCTGTCCAACAATTGCATTGATCTAGCACGTTCTCCTAGGGTGCTGCAGAGGAGATGGGGGGTCCATCCACTTGTTATTTCCATATTAACCCATCTCTAGACATGATGGTGCAGTCAGATTTTGTGTCCGAGACACCAGGTAGCGAGCTACAAGCATTTTGATGATTTTCTGGTGGAATAGAAATGGGATGAAAAGGTCATTAAGGAAATCGATTTGGGCAATTTATGTAAGGTTTTGGCGTGAGCTTTGTTCAGAGATCATTTGTGATGTATCCCACTCCTTCCAGATCAACTTGCAGCAGTAAGTGGGGTCCACACACTCTCCTGGTTGTGATTTGATGTATTATTCTCTCATTGAGGGGGGGCACAATTTGGTCACATTGACATGTTATTGAGTCATATCTTATGCTATTGTGCCATGGGGTGATGCTAGTGAAGGAAATTAATACCTCCTAGCCCCACCATGTGCTCCCACACTTGTCCTAGTCACTTGTTATGCAGTGCGACCCCCCCTAGGGCCTCCTTTAGTGAGTGCACACCCCTCTTAGTGAGTTGATCCATGTTATATTGTTCTGACTCATCATAGTCGTTGATTATATTGTATCTATCTTTTGATCTTCACCACTCGTTCATAAAGTGGTTAGGGTTTTGGTCTCTCTTATTCCTATCTAAGGAAGAGACCGCCCTATTGTAAAGGCACCTTTTGGGCTCTGAAAATATTGGAATAAAATATTATTTTGCAGATATGCTTCTCATGCTTTGATGAATGTTCTTGTACATGATTATAAATCTTTTGCTTTAGACATCCGGGTTATTTACAGGTGAATTTCAACGACCGCAAGCATTTGAGGTAAGATCTACAAGGTACATATTCATTTCCATGTGTTTTACCCATTGGTCACTCAAACCCTCAATGTTAAAGCCCTAGACTTTTAGATCTGATAGATCTGGCGATTATTTGGGCTTAAAACATAAAACCCACTTCTAAATTAATTAAAGAACCTCATAGCTAAATTTTGGTTTAAATCCGACTCCATTTGACCCCCGATCTAAGGCACTGATCATCTCTTTAGGGGGACGCACTTGTGGGTTTTATGCATCTTCTTGGATCTATCACTTGGGTTGTGCCACTTTTCCCTTTAAACATAAGATCTACTACTTAGCTAGCCTCCTAGTGCCATTTACACCTTAATTTCACTTAGTGGGCCCCATTTCACGCATTCTCCATATTTTAAGGGTGGGCCCCACTTTGGTTTTCTTTGAGTGGCATTAGATCTATTTAGATCTATTCACCTAACTTCATAAGTGGCATAATCATTTCATTGGTTGAGCATTTGTCCTTCCATAAGCCTCCTCAACCAATCCCTAACCCTATGTGTCCACTTATATTCCCTAGATCTAGATCCATTCACTCTTGATCTTCTCCTCTTTCAACTTCACATTTCCCTAGGAGGTCTAGAGTTGGTTCGCTAGCCTTCATTGGTTATCTAGGGTCTCCGTCTCCCCCTTGGTCTTGCTTAGGCTAGATCTAAAGTGAAGAGTGTCTCAATTAGCATGACAACCATTTACCTTGGGAACCATGGCATCTCTTGGGTCACCTCTTTAGTTGTCCAACGCCTCTACCATCTTGGATAGGATCATCTTTTGGGACAACTACAAGTTGTGTGATAACATGTACCTTTGTGAGAACCCATGCTTGGTTTCTCATCAATCTCGTGTTCATCTTACATTGCCTTCTCCCATTTTGGTCTTCCTTTAGCCTCTTCATATTCATGAGGTCCATATAAGTCTCAAATGTTAGCCATCAAATATTGGTCTTCCTTCTACCCTCATCTCATCTAGCCAAACATCTCCAATGGTGTTGTGTCACCATTTTGGCCTCTTAAGATCTTCTTCCACATCCAACACTGTTGTTTTGTTGATTTTGGGTGCTTTCAACAACTTTGTGATTGGGAGTTTTGGAGATTCATCCTCAGAATTCTCCCCCTTTAGGTGGAAGTTTTACATGCATCCTACCTAAGTTGTGTTAAAGAAATGTAACTGCGGAAGATATTCTACTTGTACTTGTCTATTGTATTATTGTATTCCTCCTTTGGGAGATTTCATTGATGTAATTAATAATGTAAGAGTCATTGAAATAGTCAATGTAAACCCTAGGTCTTGTGTTGGCCTAGAAGAACCCATAACAGATTATTATATTATGTAATTGAGAGGTTGGCCCAGTCAGTTAGGTGAAGTCGTCCCAGTTGGGGAAAAGTCACCTCAACGGAATAATATAAATAGAGGAGTCTCATTTGTATTCACTCATATCACTCACACAAGTTCGCATAGGAGAGAGAGAGAGGGAAGTTCGCACAAGTGGAGGAGTAGCTGATTTTGTCTTGGGGTTTATTTTTGTACTTTGTGAATTCTATATTGAGGAATATTTTGTTGGATTTTCTCCCTTGTGGTTTCCCTGAGAGAAATATTGTGTTCATTGTGTTCTTGCTGTGCTTGTACTTCTTTCAGTGATAGGTTGTTTAATGTTATATGCCAAACAAGTAAAAACTAACATGGTACCAGAGCAGGCCTGAAAGAAAACATTGTGCAACCTCTGTAACTGCAAAAACTAGGGCTTCTTGTTTTGGGAGCTCCCTCCACGATCAGAGGAAAAAGAGAGTGCATCTAACTCGCCTCACTAGGGTGCATCTTTCTGTTGAAGCAGATTTCAATTCTGAGAATTTTCATTTTTGGGTCCCCCACTGCAGCCCGAGAGAATTAGGGCATCAAGTTTTTGGATCATCTGCTCACAAAATTGGGAGAATGAGTACTTTACTCAACCTGCCTTGAGGAGGTGAATTTGTTCATCCATTCAGTTTTCCAAAGTCCCGAAGTCGGAAAATTAGGGTTTCTTTGACAAACCCTAGGTCAAAGTAGAAGCAATTTTCAGAAGGACAACTTTTCTGTTAAATATTAAATCTATTGTATCTCCATTTGAAGTACTCATTATATCAAGATGACTAGCAATACCAAGCTTAATGAGAAGCTTGAGGGAGCTGAGAACTTCAAGGCATGGAAGTATAGAGTCATTCTCATCCTTCAAGAACATGACCTAGAAAACTTTATAAAGGAAGGACTTACAGAACCCGAGGGAGATGAAGCCAAAGCAAGGCATACAAAGAATATGGTCAAAGCAAAGAGGATCATTGCTGATTCCATCAAAGATCACTTGATCCCCCAAGTGTTTTCCAAGAAGAATCCAAAAGAAATGTTCGATGCCCTGACCAACCTATTTGAAGGGAAGAACATTAATAGGAAGAAATCTATTTTAATAGTAATACTACTAGTGCATTGTTCAAACCGAAGGGCATCGCTATAAAATCGTAGTGCCCAAACCATGTCTGGAAGGTAGACTTTGGTATATTTAGCCTTCCTTAATTATGAGATGATGATAGTCTTATTGTAGATCAATCTTTGAGAAAAATACCGCCCCCTTCATATGATCGAAGAGGTCATCAATTCAAAGGATAGGGTACCTATTCTTCATCATGGCTTGGTTCAAGTCTCAATAATCAATGCACAATCATGATGGGCCATCCTCCATCTTGATAAATATTATTAGTGCACACCAAGGATAAATATTCGGCTTGATGAGTCCTAGGTCCAATAAATCCTTCAGCTACATCCCGCAACTGACAAAGCTCAAGAGACGTCATCCTATAAGGTGTCTTGGAGATTTGATTGAAGCCCATTTTTAATTCAGTAGTAAAATCGAGCTCTCTTTTTGGAGGCAACCTTGGTAACTCCTTGGGAAAGACATCCTTAAATTCTGGCAATACTGGTTGGTGATGTACACTTTGATAAGGTCATAAGTACCTAGGTCGGTGATGTACACTTTGACCCTATCATACACACCCTTAGGTCCACTACTCATTCTTCAACACTAGGCCTTACTCCTTGCTTTCAAACCCCCTCTTTGATCCCCTTTAGAGCCTACATGTTCTTCAACATAATGAGCACATTCAACTACATGTGGCACTAAAGTTGGCTTCCACATCCGCACGAGGGACCTTATATTGTAGTTCAATCCATAAACAAACCTTATATTGTAGTTCAATCCATAAACAAAGCAATATACCTGACGTTGATATGTGTCCATGTAAGATACATACTTCACCAATACCATGAATCACAATTCATAGTCCTCCACAATTCAATTCCCCTGCACTAATGCATGGAAGGATCCTACTTGGTCCTCCTCAAAGAATGCGTGCATGTACTTCCTTTGAAACCTATATTCAAACGATCCCCAAGGGATAGTATCTAGAGTGAGATGCAATTGTCCTTCCACGTTCTCCCACCAATCCAATGCATGATCTCAAAGTTGAAAAGTAGCTATTTTGGACTTAGAGGTGGTGGTATATTCTTTCAATGCTAAGTTGCACGAAACGGGGAAACGGGGACGAAACGAGGAAACAGGGGAAACATGACCCCCCAAAATTTTGGAAACGTGGAAACGTGATATATATATATATATATATATGAGAAAGAACATTTAAAAAAATGAATGTGAAATATAAATCACAAATCATACATGTCGACGAATCATTGCCTATATTGGGATCCTATTCATCAATAGCACCCTATGGCCTCCTCCTCTAGGCTCTAGCCCTTGCCTCTAACTCGAATTTCAATGTTGATCCTCTAAGGACATTAGTTAACGGCTCAACACACCCTACAATTTTGATAAAGCTACCTAATCCAATCGTTAAATTGAGGTAGAAAAAGCTTCCCATGCTTAACAAGTGATTTTGATCGAGTGAAGAGTACATTTTTATTAAGGTCATGACAGAGGAGTTAAACAATCAACACCACCAACATCAAGGGACATATAGGGGTTGATGTGCCTGATTAAATGCTAATTCCATGCCCTCATACATGATAGAATCTAGTGGAAACTTTGCAATCCTGAAATCCTGAAAACTATCATCCCTAATTCTGAATGGGATCTAAAATTCTACTTTTTGCATATGAAGTCTGATGAGGTTGGAACCACTCTAAAACATCCTGAAACAATAAATGGTAATATTAAAAATTAAGTAAAAGGATGGAAAATAAAAGATAAGGAGAATGTCACTTTTATTTCCATTAATATTACCAAATACTATTGCACCATGGTGATATTTTTTTGGAAACGCGACCCCGTTGACTGAATCCGTACTGGAAATGCGTTTCCGTATGGACGAAACACGTTTCCATCTCGAAAACACGTTTTGTATGTACGTAAACGCATTTCCGGGTTTCGAAACGGCGAAACGCTGGAAACGGGGTTGGGGCCCAAGTTTCCTGCAACATAGTTTCAATGCAAATCACCTCTTCATGCCCTCTAGCCATGTCTTGGCTTGTTGTCCAACACAACATATAGTAAACTCTAGAAGCTTGATTTTATGAAGCGCTCTATTAATTCCATAGGGAGGGGGTTCTTGCTCCAAATTCATTGATACTTCTTAATTAACCTCCCCCGATAGCAAGGGCTCTTACTCAACAATTGTCGCATTGCTCACTCCTAGAAGCCTCTTAAGTGTCATGTTGATTGTCTCCAAGGAGCACATTATAATGCATATTTCAGGAGATAGTACCAATAGTGTTGGTATGTTTGGCTCAAGAGACGGTGTCACCCGAACTCAACCCTGATTTCCACCTCACCTAACCATATTGATTATGCAAACTGGCCAAAAGGTTCATAAGTAGGGTTTAATTAGTCTACTAGGTTACACAATAATATGCACAGGATTAACTATCCTTTACTTTCACTTGTAATGAACATATCACTTGAGGTCGTGGCTAAGGGTGAAGTAGGTCAATAAAATAGTGAAACTATAATAATCGACCTAGTACGGGGTCATTTCTACTACTCCGTTGACCACTAATATCGCCTTAATCCACCTCCACCTTTTTTGATAACCACATCCCTCACCACCGGAATAAAATATTTAATTATCATTTTAAAAATTTATATTCTAGTATGTAATTTATAATATATTTCATTTTATTATTTAAATTTTATCTTTTATTTAATTATTATTTATATTTTATTTTGTATTTTATTTTTATTAAAAATAATATAGTTCAATTTTAAAATATTCAATATTATTAATATTACAAAGAGAACCCTAATATCAAGGATCAAAACTATCTTTCTATCTTACAAAGATCAAAGAAAAAAAGTAATACTGGTAAGATTAGAAAGAACGCTTATGAGCTTCATAGTGAAACTAATTGTTGGACAACCCCTAAAACGCTTTGGGATGAAAGAAGTTGTCATCTATGTGATTCTATGAGCATGGAAGACGAAAATCACTTTCGTTTTTCACTCAGATTAGATTTTAGTTTCAAAATATTTGCTCGGGCACTAACCTTTCTAACCTCCTAGATCCCCAAAACTATAGCGAGCAAGAGACCCTCCCCTGTAAGCTTTTTGAGCATAGAAATAATATTTTAAAGAAAACCAAATAATCTCTTTTTTCTCAAGGTCCGATAGACCAAGATCGGTCTCAGTGGACATTAAAGATAATCATCATCATCATCATCATCATCATCATCAATAATAAAAACCAATTAATAATAAAAATTCAAATAAAATATATTATTTAAACAAATACAATTCAATTTAATTTAATTAAACAATAACTAATCTTCAATTATTTGGCTTAAAAAATTAAAGTTGGGGCCCTTGCATAAGGGCGCCCCCCCTTCTCAAGAGCCCACACATCATACAAGGATTAAATAATGGGGGTAAAGGGTGAATAAAACCCTAGCCCCTCCAATTTCTTATTTCTTGCTCACAAATTTTTAGTTGGTTACTTTGCAACTTAGCTAAGATTTTATGCCCAACCCATCGCCTAGGGTGTGGCATGTTATCACCCAAATTTAGAGCAAATACACATATATGTGCCCTTTCACAATACAACTAGCAATAAAATAACCACCTATGAGTAATGTCCAAACCTATGGATATAAGATATGGTTCACACAACAAGTAAAATCAAAGGGAATGCTACCATATATCGAGCATTCACTTGGGAACTTGCATTGGCTTCCCATCATTGATTCCAACGACCATTTTAGTGAATCAACAAAATGATACATAAATGCGTTGAAGTTATTAAAGAAATGGTTGTAGGTGGATAAGCATGAGGTCGATTGGTTTTTAGCAATTATGCTAGCCAACCAAACAATTTGAGTGCCAATTAATTAATATGGATATGGGATATTCAGACAAACACAAGACCCACAAGACGGCTCGTCGGCGAGATCTTTTAAGGAAATAGGTAACGTTGGCAGGAAATATATATAAAAGTCTTGCTATTTGAGCATCCTAGGCTCCAACGCAACGCAAGATTTCAAATTGTGATCTCCGCTATTTCCAAAACAAGTCTTCTAGAGAATTGCCCATTTGGAAATTTAATAAGAGAAGGAGAGTTTAAGACTTTGTTGAGTGCTCC
Organism: Larix kaempferi; assembly: GCA_027924585.1. Classification (NCBI taxonomy): domain Eukaryota; kingdom Viridiplantae; phylum Streptophyta; class Pinopsida; order Pinales; family Pinaceae; genus Larix; species Larix kaempferi. The sequence goes on along the minus strand of BSBM01000579.1, from coordinate 1,244,026 downwards.
TCCTTCATCAACTGCATACCCACTTGTTGAACAACATTGATTGAGTTTGCAGACAAAGCCAAACCGTCCCATTGTCTTACGGTTGTCATTTTTCAATTTTCTATTGTTGATATTTATTGAATAAGAAACAAAAGATGTCTCCAGAACCAGATTCTAATGTAGTAGAAGGCAGTGGATCGAATTCTAAGACCCTCCTTGATGGTTGATTGGCTTCACTGAAGAAAGCAAAGGAAGCAGGTAATAGCAGGTTTTTTGAAGCTGCAGCATGGGCAAAGAGCATGGTTCGGTCTTTGGATATACCATGTGACCCGCCATCCGAGGAGGAGTTTTGTCTTTGCTTGAGAAATGGGATCATTTTATGTAACCTTCTCAACAAGGTTCAACCGAGAGCAGTGGCCAAGGTCATTGCAAATCACGTTTCTGATTATCAATATTTTGAGAATGTTAATAATTTTCTTGCAGCTCTTGTACATATGAAGTTGCCTACTTTTGAAGCTTCTCTGTTAGAGGAAGAAAGCTCGCAGCCGGGTTCTACTACAAATATTGTTGACTGTATCTTGGCGTTAAAGGGTTATTATGAATGCAAACAACAGTGTGGAGGAAATGCAACTCCTAATTGTGTGACTGTAACTCTGCCAAACCCATCGGTTACAAACATGTAGGAGGACGGAGGAGAGAAAAGACTGGATGACATCTTTCAATCTAATGCTTTAATAAGAGTACTGAAAGTTGAGTAAGTAGGTAATAGAAGGTTTTTTGAAGTTGCAACATGGGTAAAGAGCATGGTTGGGTCTTTGGACATACCATGTGACCCGCCATCTGAGGAGGAGTTTCGTCTTTGCTTGAGAAATGGGATCATTTGATGTAACCTTCTCAACAAGGTTCAGCCGGGAGCAGTGTCCAACGTCGTTGCAAATCACGTTTCTGCCTATCAATATTTTGAGAATGTTAAGAATTTTCTTGCAGCTCTTGTACAGATGAAGTTGCCTACTTTTGAAGCTTCTCTGTTAGAGCAAGAAAGCTCGCAGCCGGGTTCTACTAAAAATATTGTTGACTGTATCTTGGCGCTGAAGGGTTATTATGAATGCAAACAATAGTTTGGAGGAAATGCAACTCCTAATTGTGTGCCTGTAACTCTGCCAAACCCATCAGTGAGAAACATGCAGGAGAACGGAGGAAAGAAAAGACTGGATGGCATTTTTCAATCTAATGCCTTAATAGGAGCAGGGACAATAAGCACCCTTAAGTTTGCTGAAAGAGTGGCCTCTGTTGAACTTGGTGCTACTCCTTTGAATAAAGAAAGTGGAGAAGTTCGTGAGCTTAAAGAACAGGTAGACAGTTTGAAGAAGGCGCTGGCAAGGAAAGAAGCAAAAGTCGCGCAGTTACACAATATCAAAATGAAAATGAAAGAATATCCATACCAACTCCATACACCAGTGAGAACTCATATATTGAGTCTTGAAGGGTCTGTAATAAGAAAAGTTGAGGTATAGAATGGTAATTGTAATTGTGGGATGGTTGCTCAAGAGGATAAATTGGTAGATTATGGGGAGAATAATGAGATTTCGGTAGGCAAACAAAATGGCAATGGAAACCGTCGGAGTAGTCTGTGTTGGAAATATGTATTTATGAGCTGATCGCGTATATAACTGCGCCGGCTCTGTCAGTAAGTCAATCAGTATCTTTTGTCAGTCCGCAATGTCAGACAGTCAGTTAGTTTGCAACCAATCCGACGCACGCCAAGTTAGTATTTATGTAACCGCATGAGTATTCTGCATATCAAGAATTCTTAGGTGGAAATTTATTAGTCTTAAATGTATCAGTGTAGCTTCCAAGTGAAGCGATCTTAAGTCGGTTGTTATGAAACTCTATAAGAAGAAGAAGATAATTGAAAATCATAGAGAGAGATGTGTAGGAAAAGTGAAAGGAGGAGAAGCTCATCCCGTGAAGTGTATGAAGAGCCCAAACTCTGTAAGAAGTGAGAAATCAAAGTAAATCTCATCTCCATGTATTAAGGCAAGTTGCACAGTTTACTATGGTAATATATACAAGTCTATAGTTTTATGTTTCATTCTCAAGAATGTTGAATATTGCAAGTCGCACATCTTCTCCATATTTACTTGTGTGAACAAACTTCCTCATAACACTGATAGCAAACAAATAATGCGTTGGCGAGGAGCAACGAAGAATCAAACAAACACATCCCGGTTGACACAGGAACACCTGGGCAAAACCGAGGCTTACCAGTGAATGTCAACTGCTGCGGGCTTGTCCCTTCACTCTTATTGCCATCACTCTGGAACGAGAGTTCTTTTCCTGTCATGGTCATTAAAACGAGGTTAAACACGAATGCAAGCTAAAACTCAATACCGTAAACAAGTAAGGGTTTGAACATTGTAATATAGTTTACCTTGACAGTATCGAACTCGAAGCCGAGAAGAGAACTAGACATTGGAAACCCTGTACACGATGTAAACCCATAACTCCTCACGACCCAACACTCTCAACATCCAACCAACTCGATGAGTGGAGCTCGAATGCCAAACAACTATGGCGGCCGAGAAGGCTCAGCCTGCTCCTCTACAACGAAACGTAACAATAACCCAATGACCAAAACCCCAAACATCGTACTAGGGTTTGTTACTATCGACAACATTTACTATCATTCACGTGATCAACATTTATTGCGCCAGCTACCACCAACATCGATTTTTATACAAAAACCCACTTCATTATAGTTATCAACCTATTAGAACACATTTTATTATGGCGCCAATTGGGAACTAAAGACCCACTTTTATATAGTTTAACCCATAACAAATATTTATACCAAGAAGTTATGCCTTGAACACCAAGGTTCACGTTATGCCTTGAAAATAATATTTCAATTATCAACTCAAGAATTCATTTAGCATCTTTTGCAAAGTATGGAAGACTCCCATACTAGGGTGAGTTTGATTATAAACAAACTAAAATGATGAATTGTAGTAATTCTCACATTGACTTCACAAGCACTTTGGCATCACACACTAATTGAACGTACATTGCAATTATAACATTGATGTTGTGTTACATGAGCCTTGTCTTAAAGTCTAACACATCTTTTATAAATGGTATGTAAATTTGAACTTGGAAAAAATAAAGAATTATGCATTAGCTTAAAAGCTAAGCCTCAAGTTGTGCATCAGTATCCAACTGCCAACCAAGGAAGTTAATTACTAACCTATCATATGAAGTCCTTCTTGTATTAAGCATAATTTATGGCGTTATGAATAACAAACACTTATGACAAGCTTTATTAATAATATTTCATCAACATATAAACATCACAGTGAGCATTAATCAGAAAACCAATAGTTGAACACAAGGTTACAACCAAGTCGCAAAGTGCTCACAAAAGTATAGGAGGCCTGAAATATTACCTCTTTTTCAAGAACAACGAATTTATGTTTTCAGTAAGAAATATCGCCAAAGACAAAGGTTCTTAGATATTTCTTTTAAAAACGCAGGAATGACGTCCTTATATATTTAAGTATTATAATATAAATTACAGACATAGGAGTGCTTATATATTAATTTTCGATAAGACAATTAAAAGTATTTAAAGATAAATACATGTCACATTTATTTAACAGTAACTATAGATACTAAACATACACTTATTACTTCCACATAACATTTATTGTTGAATTAAGTGTTTAGAATTTTTTTAAATTTTCATGAAATTTTGGGATGTTACAACAACAATCTCACACAAGCTGAGAAGAATGTTCTGAAGGAACAGAGGAAGAAAGATGGAAAGACGCTATTCCACATACATCAAGCAACACATGAATCCATACTCCCAAGAGTAGCAGCAGCGACGTCAGCTAAGGAAGCGTGGCACACACTTGAAACTTCCTATCAAGGTTTGAACAAGGTAAAGATTGCGAAACTACAAATTCTTATAAGAGATTTTGAATCTCTGTCAATGAAAGATACAGAGTCAGTAGACTCATTCTATACTCGTGTTATTGGTTTGGTTAATCAAATAAAGTCTTATGGAGAAAATCTAGGTGACCAAAGAGTTGTTGAAAAAGTTCTTAGAGTTCTTCCAAAGAAATTTGAATTTTTAGTTGTGACTCTAGAGGAAAACAAAGATCTGTCCCAATTTACTATTGATGAGTTGCAAGACTCATTACTCAATCATGAACATAGAATCAATAGTTCATACACATCACTGGAAGGTGCATTCGCAACATAGTCATCCATAAGTCATGGAAGAGGCAGGGGAAGATCAAGCTCTAGAGGCAGAGGAAGAAGTTCTTTCAGAGGAGGACGCAGCAGCATCCCTGCACATGTCGCTGGTAGAGGTCAGAATCATATCCCCAGTCAGGCAAGTGGACAAAGGTATGATAAATAAAAAATTCAATGTCATTACTGTAAAAAGTTTGGACACTTCACATATGAATGCAGGAAGAAGCAGTATGACCAAGGAAAGCAAGGCCAAACACAATCAAGCAACACCAGCACTACGAACAACTCATTGTTCTTAGCATCTGTATCTCCACTTGAATGCAATGCCGTCCAAGAAAGTCCAAATGACATATGGTATTTAGACTCAGGCTGTAGCAATCATATGACTGGTAATTTAAATCTATTTTCTAGTCTAGATAAATCAGTTCAAACTGATGTCACACTTGGAATTAATATTCAAGTCACTATTTTGGGTAAGGGTACTGTTGATATTCTAATCAAATAGGGGGAGCAAAAATTTATGCCTGATGTTTATTATGTTCAAGGTTTGAAACATAACTTGATGAGCATTGGACAACTGATGGAAAAAGGTTATAGAGTTCATATGATAGGAAAGCATTGTGTGATCAAAGACATATATCCAAGCAATCAGTTAATTGCCGAAGTACAACTGACAAGCAATTGCTTGTTTCCTTTGAGGATAAGACCAATCATAAAAAGAAAAAGAACTCAAGTTGTTCATGAAAGACAGAATTAAAATTCTGGAGCTGCAGTTGAGGCAGAAAGTAAAACAACAGATGACCACAACAACAAAGAAATGCAAGCAGCATTTCAATCAGAAATAAAGGATGAATCTTGGTTATGGCACTTCACATTTGGACATCTTAATTTTGGTGGGATGAAGCTACTGCACATGAAGGACATGGTGAACGGATTGCCATTAATTGAAAATCCAGAGAGAATTTGTGAATGATGTATTTTTGGAAAACAACACAGAGACACTTTTCCAGTCGGAAAGTCATACAGAGCTCGCACACCACTTGAAATTGTGCACTCTCATATTTGTGGACCGATGCAAACACCGTCCATGGGAGGATGCACTTATCTTCTCACATTTATTGATGATTTCACAAGAAAAACCTAGGCATATTTTCTAAAACACAAATATGATGCATTAGGATGTTTTCGGCAGTTCAAAGCACTCATGGAGAAGCAGAGTGGTTACAACATCAAGATATTAAGAAAGACAGGGGTGGTGAGTATGTTTCAAATGATTTCTTAATTTTTTGCAAAAATCATGGCATACAGAATCAATTCACTGTGCGGTATACACCGTAGCAGAATGGTATTGCAGAAAGGAAGAACATAACCATTATGGAGACGACGCGCAATATGTTGGCAACCATGCATCTGCCAAATGAATATTGGGCTGAAGCAGTGGCAACTACTGTATACATCATGAATCGATGTCCGACAAAGAGTGTGAAGAACAAAGTTCCGCAGGAAGTTTGGATAGGTATGAAACATAGTGTTTCGCATTTAAAATTTTTTGGTTGTGTAGCATACGCACATGTTCCAGATGAGCTAAGAAGGAAATTAGACAATAAAGGACAGAAATGCATTTTTATTGGGTATTCTGAAGAAACAAAGGCATACAAGTTATATAACCCTGCCACAAAAAAAGTTATTATCAGTTGAGATGTTCAGTTTGTAGAAAATGAAGCATGGGATGGAACTGTGGAGAAGAATGTTAAAATCGTGTCACATGTTGAACATGATGACATCGCAGAAGATGTGGTTGAGATTCCGCATGTGAATCAGAATGTCGCTGCTTCGACTACTCCCAGGACTTCGTAGCATGTTTCAACATAAGTAACTCCAACACAAGTCGCAATTCAAGCTACTCCGACAAGCACATCAAGTGCGCAACAAACTCCATCAAGCAGTTCGCACAGTTTGACATCATCAACTCCGACAAAGACAAGAATTCTGCGTGAGATATATGAGATTGGTACACCTAATTCATTCTTAGTTTTTGCATTATTTTCTCAAGTTAATGATCCTCTAACATTTGAAGAAGCTGTTGAAGATAAAGTTTGGGCACAAGCCATGGATGAAGAAATAGAATGCATTGAGGAGAAACAAACATGGGAATTAGTTGATGTTCCTAAGGACAAGGATGTGATAAGCATGAAATGGATTTATAAGACCAAGTAAGATGCTGATGGAAATGTGCAGAAGCACAAGGCAAGATTGGTAGCAAGAGGATTCACACAACAACCTGGCATAGACTTCAATGAAACGTTTGCACCTGTAGCTTGAATGGATACTATCAGAACAGTTTTGGCCATCGCAACTCATAAGACATGCCTGTTTACCAAATGGATGTTAAGTCTGCATTTTTAAATGGTTATCTGGAGGAAGAAACATATGTGGAACAACCACAAGGCTACGAAGCTCCAGGACAAGGACACAAAGTTTACAAGTTGAAAAAGGAACTCTATGGTTTAAAGCAAGCTCTTAGAGCTTGGTACAATCACATTGACTCATATCTCATTCAGAGTCGATTTCACAGAAGTGAATGTGAGCCAACACTATACACAAAAATCAACCAGCAAGGTAATAAGCTAATTGTCTTCCTGTATGTAGATGAGTTAATATTTACTGGTGATTTTGGCATAGAAGATTTTAGATCAGTCATGGAAAGTGAATTTGAAACGACTAATTTGGGGCTTATGAAGTATTTTCTGGGCATTGAAGTCCAACAGACTGAAAATGGTATATTTATATCTCAGTCGAAGTACGCAAGTGATGTCTTGAACATATTTAAGATGTTAAATTGCAAGTCATCTCCAACACCAGTGATAACATGTTTTAAATTGAGCAAGGATGATGATGGATCCAATGTAGATCCTATGCTGTTTAAAAGGCTTGTTGGAAGCCTTATGTATCTTACAGCAACAAGGCCAGGCATCATGTATGGAGTCAGTTTAATCTCAAGATTCATGGAGACACCAAAATAATCTCATTGGCAAGCAGGTAAAATAATGCTTGGGTATGTAAGTGGAACAAAAGACTTTGGTATGTTGTATTCAACCTCAGAAAATTTCAAACTCATTGGATACACTGACAGTGACAATGGAGGCATCATATATGACAGAAAAAACACGTATGGGAATATATTTCATGTAGGAACAGGTGTTGTATCATGGGATTAAAAAAAACAACCCATAGTAACTCTTTCTTCAGCAGAAGCAAAGTATGTTGCAGCTACAAGCGCTGCATGTCAATCCATTTGGATGCAGAGGATGTTAAGTGATCTGTCACAGAACCATCAAGAACCAACAGTCACTTACTGCGACAACAATTCAACTATCGCACTGTCAAAGAATCATGTGTTCCACAAGAGAAACAAACACATCGACACAAGGTATCATTTTATCAGAGAATTGATAAACAACAGGGAAATTTGTGTAGAATTTTGCACGTCTGAAGATCAGGTAGCATACATATTTACAAAACCATTGGCAAGGGACACATTCCAATATCTGCGAATTTTTTTGGGAGTGACAAGTTTTGCACAACGAACTTTGTCATACACAGAGTATGTTTCAGCTCTGAAATATTTTGTAAAATTTTATTTTTGTTTAATGATCCCCATCCGCTCATAATTAAGGGTGAGTGTTGGAAATATGTATTTATGAGCTGATCGCGTATCTAACTGCGTCGGCTTTGTCAGTAAGCCAGTCAGTCTTTTTTGTCAGTTTGCAATGTCAGATAGTCAGTCAGTTTGCAGCCAATCCGACGCACATCAAGTTAGTATTTATGTAACCGCATTAGTATTCTGCACATCAATAATTCTTAGGTAGAAGTTTATTACAGTCTTAAATGTATCAGTGTAGCTTCCAAGTGAAGTGATCTTAAGTCGATTGTTATGAAACTCTATAAGAAGAAGAAGATAATTGAAAATCATAGAGAGAGATGTGTAAGAAGAGTGAAAGCACAGTGAAAGGAGGAGAAGCTCATCCCGTGAAGTGTATGAAGAGCCCAAGATCTGTAAGAAGTGAGAAATCAAAGTAAATTTCATCTCCATGTATTAAGGAAAGTTGCGCAGTTTACTATGGTAATATATACAAGTCTATAGTTTTATGTTTCATTCTCAAGAATGTTGAATATTGCAAGTCGCACATCTTCTCCATATTTACTTGTGTGAATATTGTTTACCTTTACTGTGTGTAAAAGAAATCAAAATTTCCAAATAGTTCACCATAGTGAAAGTTCTATTTTTACAAAGAGTGACTGCGCATAAGTTTCATAGTAAATGTTTTGGTTCTTATGTCCTAACAAGAAATATTTCAATATAAAGTTTGTTTAAGAGTCCCGCAAAGTTAAGTGTAAAAAGGATTTGCGAAGTAATCGAGAATTCTGCGAAGTCAGTTCACGAAGTTAAAGAACTGCATAGTAGAAAGTCGAAATGCGCAGTTAATCTCCGTGAAGTAAAAAGTTGAAACATGCAGTTAATTTGAGAAATAAAGTGTTCGACAAAAAGAGAGGAAAAATTTAGAGCAAAGTATTTGCTAGGAGAAGCGCAGTCCTAAAGCAAAGAAAAATAAAGTTATTTATTTATTGCGCAGTTCAATTTTTGACTGCGCGGTGTGCTTTTCCCTTGAGTCTGGGAAATGAGCGTAGAAATTTATCAGTTGTAAAGAGTGGGATAGAGGCTGAAACAAATACAAACAGAGATACATGGACTGAGACACCATCTGCAACTAAAAAGACCTCTCAAATAAAAAAGTCACTACTGTCCTTTGGAAAACTGTAGAAGACCGGTCACGTTAGAGCTTGAGGAGCCTTTGGAAAACATGTTTAAATTATCATGAACTAAAGCTAGCATAAACAATGAAGAGATAAGAGAAGGGGATAATATTTGGATTGTGCACTAGCGTTTCGTTGATTGTAATTTTTATTGCGATCGACTGATTTTTTTTTTCTTTCAAAATATTGATTTTTTTAAAAATTACCTTATGTTTTGATCATATAATAATAATTTTTTAGCATGTATGTGAGATTGCCGTAATTATTAAATTTTTATGTATTTTGTTTTAATAAAAAGACCTGGATGACATTGCCATTTCTTTTTTCATTTTTTCATTTTTTCTAAAACATATATGTCAAAAAATAAAGCTTAAAGTGGTGTCCAAGAATTGTGGCATTACTTAATCATATTTTAATGAAAGTTGTTTTAAACCATAAATTTTTATTGAGCACAACCAAAATTTACATTTTTAATTACCGTGGGCAATATCCAAAAGTTAAGTTATTTGAAAAAACTGAACTGATTAATGCTTTCTCAAACAAGTCCTATAATGATTAAGTTATCATATCTTGACAAAAAAACTCTAAGAACTCGAAGAGAAAAATATTTCCTCCTAAGAGCACTTTCAAAAATTCTTTTACAAACCACAACCAACTAGTTGTTTTCTCAATCACTTCTTTAGATTGATCATAAATCCTAAAAAAAATTATGAAAAAAAGAGAAGAAACCATCTCCTTCTAAATTTAGTTCAAAAAATCTTTTACAGTTCCAACAACCATGTTTGCAAATGAGGCTATACTCAATCATAATTAGAAAAACTGAAATGAAAACCAAGCCTACTCTAAACTTCTTCCTCAACATATTTTTGCTTTGATTTGGTCCATTTCTGTTAAATTTAACATCAATAGTACCCGAAACAACAAAAAATAGAACCACTTTCATTCAAAAAGGTTCATGATAGAAATCCCTTAGGTGTCCTTCATTTTGAGTGATATGCCAAAATCCTTGCTCCATGTATAGACCGAGCTTGGATAGGGAGTTATCCTCATGGTTCCTTTACCTATCAACATGTTTAATTAAAATTTCATCCATAAGAAGTTTTATCCTTTTTATCTCCTCTAGAATTGGTTTCAAATAGATGTTATGGAAGATCCTCTCTTCAATTATCCAATCAATGATGATCTTTGCATCCCCAAATATCTATAATTTCTTGACATTATTTTCCACGGCTAAATTTAGGAGAAGTTTAAGTGCAACCATCTTAGCATAATTATTTGTTTTTTTGGTCTCACGTGAACAGTTTGGTTCATCCGTGGAAAGAAATGCAACATGGCTATACAACTACTCGCACACCTAAAACGAGCAGTATAAATATCTTCAAATAAGTTGTTATTTATTGCAATCCAAATTTGCAACATCATGATGAGCGGAAGGGCCAACATAGATCTATGCTTAGGATTGACAACCCAACATTTTAGACATAACTACACTAACTAGCACCTCTCCAAGGACACATCTTCTTTAAAATGGCTTCCACCTCCTTCCAGTCTCGTGAAATGAAAGCCCAGTCCATAAAAAGATGATAATTTGTCTCCTCTTCCTTCTTAAAGAGATAACATCTACAAAGTCCAAATCTATTTCTTCGTTGTAAATTGTTCCAAGTTAAAGCTTTGTTGCAGAGGATAAACCATGTAAGAATTTTTGCTTTTAGAGGGAATTTAAATTTCCATACTACTTGCCACCACCAATCTTGATCTTCCACATGAGAAATTGCCATCATTCTATCATAACTTGCCTTTGGAGAATAAATACCATGGGGGTCACCAGCCCAAACTAAAGAGTCCTTAACAGGACAACAAACAGACGTTATTCAAATGCAATTGATTTATGTAAGCCTTCCAACGTCTACCATCATCATCCCTAAAACCAACATACTCCACAGTGTGCAAGTTGTATCTTTAATATATTTTAATGTAAATAAGCCTTTAAAGTACAACTACACCACGATTCTGAAAGGAAGTGTTAGTTTTGTACCTAGGGAAGTGTTCCCGAGTGATATTTGCCTAATGTCACTTAGAAGGGGGAAAAGGGTGACCCTCACATTAAAAGTCACTTAATGAGACTTTATAACATTAAAGTCACTTTTTGATAAAGTTTGAGTGGGTGAGTAAATATTTATTTAAGTGATTTAAATTAAAGTGAATTTTACTCTCATTGATTCTTATCCCTTGGATTGGATCTATCTCCACCATCGAATTAGATACCCACTTAGGGTTAGAACAAAAAGCTTGAGGGAGGCTTGAGAACTCACTTTTGCTGAAGGAAGTGAGACATAGAGAGAAGAGAGAATAGCTGGAGGTAGCATGATTTTCGAGGCAGCCATTTGAGGAGTTCACTGGCACATAAATCGATACATCAGTTTTCAGCTTGGAGAGAGGGCACACATTTCGAGGTTGTTCATAGAAGCATTTATGAGTGGCACAGTAATCGAGGAAAGTACAACAACGTGATTCTGGGCACTGAAACCGAGACACTCAGCTGGGCACATATCCCGAGATAGTCACGATTTTCGATGTATTAAATGCTGGGCACATTTCCCAAGACAAGGGAACGAATTTCTATGCTGACTCTGGGCATGGTTTTCCAAAATAATTTCTGCACTATTTCCTAGGTCCGTACAGTCCGTACTGACTATACTTGCCGCATAGTTTTCTAGACTGTTTTTGCACAGATTTCGGGACTGTCCTTTGGCATAGAAACCGAAGCAAAAATTGGCACTGAAATCGAGACTTTAGTAGGCACAGAAATCGAGGTAGGTTGGCATAGGATTTGAGACAGTGTTTGGCACAGATTTCAAGGCAGCACTCAAGCATAGAAATCGAGGCAGCAGTTTGGCACTCATTTCGAGATATTTTTCTAGGTGAAATTTCATGGTGGAGATAAGTACATTTCTACTGTAAAATTTATGTACTGTGATTTACTGAAGAAATAATAAACTCTCTCTCTCTCTCTTACTGGTTTTCCCCGTAGGGGTTTTTCCAGGGCAAAGTCGCCAAAAATTTCCTGAGTCTACCTTCATGGCGTGCATGTGATTAAATATTTGTTTTCAGCTGTTAGTGGTAGTTTACTGTGTGTTTAACTGTTACAGTATTTTTCATAAGTAGTTTGCAGCCTATGCAAAACCGACTGTAGATGAAAAACACTTGAAAAGATGACATAAACTAGCAAGCAGTAAAACCCAGAAAATCTACATGGTATCAGAGTGCAGGGGCAGAAAACAGTAGTATTTTTGCAGCACACATAAATTTCCAGAACTCTGAAATTTTTGAGATTTTCTTCTGTTAGTGATCAGCATTCTGTTGGGTTGAAGTTGAGATGGCTACAGGTCTGAGGATAGAGGATAGGTTGAATGGGACTTAGAATTTTGTACCATGGAAGGCCAAAATTTTATTGATTTTGGAGGAGAATGAACTATGGGTGGAGGTGGTTAAAAGTACTATAGCCAACCCGATTGTTATTCCAGATGGTACAGATGCAGCAACCCTTTTAGCCTTCAACAAGAAGGACTATAAGGCTAGGAGGATTATCCTTGACGCAGTTAAAGACCACATAATCCTTCACATTTCTGGTAAGACTAGGGCACATGAGATGTGGAGTGCCTTGACCAGCTTGTATGAGAGTTCCAATGAGAACAAAAAGATGGTTCTCAAAGAGAAACTCAAGAGTATCAAGATGAATGGAGGAGAGGGAGTCACAGCTTACCTCACAAGGATTTCTGCAGTTCGAGATGAACTGGCAGCGGTTGGCGAAGTAGTATATGCTACTGAGCTTGTACGCATAGTAGTGAATGGGGCTTCAAAGTCCTGGAGTGTATTTGTGCAAGACACAGTGGGTAGAGAGAACCTACCGTCTTGGGAGAGACTGTGGGATGACTTTGTGCAGGAGGAGACTAGGAGGGGTCTTGTATAGGGCAGTTCATCACAGAGTGGGGTGGATGAGGAGAATGTGGCACTGACAGCCAAGGGGAAGAAGAAGAAGGGTCCCAAGAAGGGTGGGGCCAAGAGGCAGCAACAGCAGCAACCACAGGGTGGACATAAAAAGGACTTGAGTAAAATCAAGTGCTATTGTTGTCAGGCGTTTGAGCACTATGCTTCACAGTGTCCAAGCAAGAAGAAGAAGAAGGGACAGGGACAGCAGACAAAAGCCTCATCAGAGGTTGATGAGTTTGGTGACAGGTTTCAGAGGGAGTTTTCCCTATATGCTGGACAGATTGAGAGAAGAGTCTCTTTAGCCACCAACACAGATATGGATATGGAGAGTGAGCATTCATTGTTGACAGGGCATCAGATAGGTCCATCCACCACTAGTACATGGTACATTGACAGCGGAGCCTCGAGACACATGACAGGTACTCGAGAGTTGTTCTCCGAGCTATCATGGATAGTTAGAGATGTGGAGGTGGTACTTGGTGACAATACCATTGTTAGAGCAGTTGGTCAGGGGACCATTACATTTCAGAGGGAGTCCATGAGTCCCATGACTTTGAGGGATGTGTCAAGTACGTCCCTGGGCTGAAAAAGAACCTTGTTTCAGTTTCCACTATTGAGGACAGGGGTCTTGGGGTGTGTTTCTCAGATGGGAGAGTGTAGGTGTTCCCCAGGACTACAGGTGTATCTACCCCCATGAATATTGGAGTTAGATGTGGATGACTGTACAAGTTATTGTTTCAGCCGCAGCATGCTCTAGCACACAGCAGCAGCAGTGAGCTATGTGAGCTATGGCATAGGAGGATGGCCCACCTACATCACCCAGCTTTGAGATTGTTGAGGAGCATGGTTATAGGTTTACCCGAGTTCGACACTAATCAGAGTGATGTGTGCAAAGGGTGTGCTTTGGGAAAGTACACCAAGACTTCTTTTCCAAGCAGTGACACGAGAGCAGCAGGAGTGCTTGACTTGATCCATTCTGACATTTGCGGTCCTATGTCTTCAGTATCTTTGATTGGTCATGAGTACTACATTAGCTTCATTGATGACTACTCTAGGAAGACCTGGATCTACTTCTTGAGGAACAAGAAGTCCCCATTAGTGTTGAGTGTCTTCCAAGGGTTCAAAGCCCTTGTGGAGAAGCAGACGGGGAGGAAGATTAGGATGTTGAGATCAGACAATGGGGGTGAGTATACCTCTAAGGAGTTCAATGCTTTTTGTAGTTAGGAGGGTATTCAAAGACAGTTGATAGTTCCCTACACTCCTTAGTAGAATGGAGTAGCAGAGAGAAAGAATAGGTCGATTGTGGGAGTAGCGAGAGCCATGCTTCATGATCAGGGGTTACCGTTCTTTCTATGGGAAGAGGCATGCAACACTGCAGTGTATCTGCAGAACCGGAGTCCTCACCGTGCTTTGGGGAGGATGACTCCGGAGGAGATGTATTCAGGCAAGAAGCCTGAGGTGAGTCATTTTCGGATATTTGGCTCTCTGACTTACTCTCACGTCCCTTCTGAGAAGAGGACGAAGTTCGAGCCCACTGCAGAGAGAGTTATCTTTGTGGGTTATGATGAGACTTCGAAGGCATATCGACTTTACATTCCTGGCCAGAGGAGAGTTGTAGTGAGGCGGGAAGTGAAGTTTGATGAGGAGAGAGCCTTCAAGAAGTCGAGAGAGATGGAGCAGAGGGAGCCACCATCTCCCACACCTCAATTGACACAGGCTTCTTCCATACAGGTTTCAGGTCCGCGGGTTTTTGGAGTGACTGGATCACAGGGTACAGGCACAGCTTCTACAGGATCAGTGGTTCAGGTGATAGGTACTTTAGGGATAAGTTCAGGGACAGGTTCAGGGACATGCACAGGTTTAGGTTCACAGGTTACAGGGTCTTCAGGGATTGGTTCATCAGTCACTGGTCCTCGAGGTGTTAGACCTTCTGCTTCTGGGAGTTCCTCGGATGAGGATAGACTAGTTTGGGAGGAGCCTTCAAGGAAGAAGAATCCTAAGTGGCTTCAGGACACCTTGAAGGAAGCAGAAGCATTTGGTAGGCCTCAGGAGGCGATCAGGTCAGTAGTTGAGCCAGACAGATATGGGATGGCCCTTGTTGCGAGTCTTCGTGAGTCTTCTCCTTCCACATTTGAGGAGGCTTCTCAGCATCAGGTATGGAGAGATTCCATGATGGAAGAGTACCATTCCATCATGAAGAATGATGCTTGGGAGATTGTGCCGAGACCTGAGGGGAAGTCAGTGGTGACTTCCAAGTGGCTTTACAAGATCAAGCATGCTGCAGATGGCAGTGTGGAGAAATTCAAGGCTCGGTTTGTGGTTAGGGGATTCTCACAGGTTGAGGGAGTTGACTATGATGATACATTTGCTCCAGTTTCTCGGTATTCCTCTATCAGGCCAGTGATATCTATAGCAGTAGAGATGGGTTGGAAGATCCACCAGATGGTTGTGAAGACCGCGTTTCTCAATGGTCTTCTGTAGGAGGAGCTGTATTTGGAGCAGCCATAGGGATTCGAGATACATGGGAGAGATTCTCATGTGTGCAGGCTTAGGAAATCCTTGTACGGTCTGAAGCAAGCTCCTAGAGCTTGGTACTCCAGGATCGATGCATATTTGACTTTGATGGGATTTCAGAAGAGTGAGGCAGATCCCAACCTTTACTACATTGTGGTTGGTGGAGATCCTCTCATTCTTCTGTTATATGTTGATGACTTATTTATCACTGGAGATGAGCGTCTTATTGCACAGTGAAAGAGAGACCTTGCAGCTGAGTATGAGATGACTGATATTGGGTTGATGCATTACTATTTGGGGATGGAGGTTTGGCAGGAGCCTGGACATATTTTCCTAGGACAAGGGAAGTATGTAGTAGATATTGTAAAGAGTTATTGGATGGAGGACTGCAGGCCTATGTCTACACTATGATCACCAACTTGAAGCAACTTCATGCTTCAGAGGGTAAGTTGGTGGATCCCACACTCTATCGTCAGCTCATCGGATCGTTGATGTATCTGGTCAACACCAGGCCAAACTTGTGTTTTGTGGTTAACACTCTTAGCCAGTTCATGGTGTAGCCTAGGAGTGTGCATTGGACTGCCGCAAAGAACATCTTGAGATACCTAGCAGGGACAGTGGATTGTGGTCTGGACTACAGGAGTTCGGGTGGAGTCAGCTTGGTTGGGTTCACAGATTCAGACTGAGCAGGTTGTGTGAGGGATCGGAAGAGCACTTCCGGTTGCTGTTTCAACTTGGGCTCAACAGCAGTGTCGTGGTTCAGCAAGAAACAGAAGTCCGTTGCATTGAGTTCTGCTGAGGCTGAGTATATGGAAGCTAGTCAGGTGACTTGCGAAGCAATGTGGCTTCATAAGTTATTTGTAGATTTATTTGATCAATAGCTGAGACCTACGGTGATCTATTGCGACAATCAAAGTTGCATTTAGCTCTCTGAGAATCTGCTGTTCCATGACAGGTCGAAGCACATTGAGATCAGGTACCATTTCATCCGGGACTACGTCCAGAGAGGGGCAGTTGAGTTGCAGTATATTTCCACTGAGGAGCAGGTAGCAGATGTCCTGACGAAGTCTTTGGGGAGGGGGGAGTTTGTATTCTTCAAAGATAAGTTGGGAGTGGTGCAGAACACCTTCCTCTGTAAGAGGGAGTGTTATTTTTGTACCTAGGGAAGTGTTCCCCAAGTGATATTTTCCTAATGTCACTTAGAAGGGGGAAAAGGGTGACCCTCACATTAAAAGTCACTTAATGAGACTTTATAACAATAAAGTCACTTTTTGCTAAAGTTTGAGTGGGTGAGTAAATATTTATTTAAGTGATTTAAATTAAATTGAATTTTACTCTCATTGATTCTTATCCCTTGGATTGGATCTATCTCCACCGTCGGATTAGATACCCACTTAGGGTTTGAACAAAAAGCTCGAGGGAGGCTTGAGAACTCACTTTTGCTGAAGGAAGTGATACATAGAGAGAAGAGAGAATAGCTGGAGGTAGCACGATTTTCGAGGCAGCCATTTGAGGAGTTCATTGTCACAGAAATCGATACATCAGTTTTCAGCTTGGAGACAGGGCACACATTTCGAGGATTTTCATAGAAGCATTTATGAGTGGCACAATAATCGAGAAAAGTACAGTAGCGTGATTCTGGGCACTAAAACCGAGACACTCAGCTAGGCACATATCCCGAGACAGTCACGGTTTTCAATGTATTAAATGCTGGGCAAATTTCCCAAGGAAAGGGCACGAGTTTCTATGCTGATTCTGGGCACGGTTTTCCAGAATAATTTCTGCACTATTTCCTAGGTTCGTACAGTGCGTAAATACAAAATTGTAAATTATTGTGTTGTGTTTTGAGCACTTTGCAGGCTTATACTCTAATCAATCCTCAAAACAGAGTTATCATTTATTTTCAAAATACCTAAATTTGGTCTTCCCCACAATTATATTATACTTTAATAACTAATTGCATTTGTCTTGCAATATTTGTATATTCTACCTTAATGACTTATTGTATTTGTCTTGTAATATTTAAAGTATCGATAAAACACTAAATCAACCCCCTGATTGAAAAACAGACCTCCTAAAAAAAGCAAATTAATTTTTTTTTATTTTTTTACAACATTGTAAAATTTATAAACAAAAACTTAAAACTAAATAAATTTAATACATGCATTAAAGGGGAGGGAGAGGAGGGTCTGGGAGTGGGAGTGGGGTAGGTTTGTTTGTTTGTCTTTTCAAATTTTAATATCGTTTATAATTTTTTTTAGAATTTGGTTCTTCTGTTTTTTTTTTTTCATTTTTTTTTTAATGTTTTTTTAAACTTTTAGTTTTTTATTTTTAAATTTTAAATTAAAAAAAAGAATTTAATAGATCTTAAAATTAAAAAAAAATAGTTTTTATTTTATTTTATTTTTGTTTTTTTAATTTTTTTTTCTATTTTTCTCAATTTAGAATTGTTCTTTAGAGTTATATTTTACTTAAAAAAAATCGAAATTTGTGTTTAGAAATTTTATATTGTTGTAAATCTTTTTTGAAAAAAATTTTAAGTCGTTTTTTTTAAATTTTTCTATAAAGTTTGAAATTTTTAATGTGTTATTTTTTTTCTTTTTTTAATTGTTTATGTTTTCTTTTTAATTTTGTTTTCATTTGAGTTGTTTTGATTTATTTTTTCATTTTTACTTTTCTTAAAAAAAATTCCGAGCAAATGTATTTGGCAAAGGAAGGGGTGCTACTAGTGGTACCTCTTTTCGAGTTGAATGTTGATCTTTCCCTTTTTGGCGCAATGATTATTTCAATGAAACGATCAACTATTAATACGACGACGTCAATCAAGTTGTAATTTTCAATCCTTGATTGGGGGTTGGTTGCTACAAGTTGAATTCGAGGGTCAATTTAGCTTTTTAATTGCAAGGGCAGCTAACTAGGTCTCAATAAAGTTGTAAATTTATCCTCAGAAAAGAAAGGGTGCTATCAATAGCACCACTTTTCAAAATAGAGGTAAAAATTGTTACTAAATGTGACCTAAAAAAACAAGAATTGATGCAGGTTCTCGTTTTATAGTATATTGTGTTTATAATGAGGTAATATAGATATATGGAAAACATCATGATTTGTATGAAAATGGGGTGGTAGCTATAAGCGATATGCAACAAGTTCGTCTCTTTATAGGATTTCAAATGGCCTTATAAGTCAAGGTGACAACATTGTCACTTTTCCAAACCGAATAGTACTCTTAATAGGACTAATACGAATAAAAAATTAATCTCCGGCATTATAACTTTAGTCAATTCTATTAGCATCACCATAACCCTTATGTATATCAACTTGGGCTTCCTTTAACCATTGCCTAATATGAATTACATGCTATCCCATTTCCTGAACCAATATTGGTCCCATGCTTACTTGGTATTCTAACTTGTTCCAACTCAAACACATCATGCATGGCCTCCCATATAAATCTTGATAAGGTAGCATTCCAATATGATTATGGTAATTGTTATTGTAAGAAAACTCCACCAAAGATAAGTAATTTTCGAATGGGTCTGTCTATCCATAACATACACCCTAGCATGTCTTCCATTGTACCTTAATAACCCTCCTTGTTTTCCCATATGTTTCTGGATGATACATTGAGCTTAGATTTTACCGAGTTCCCAATGATGATTGCAAGTTTTTTCAAAACTTGGAAGTAAACTTAGGGTCTCTATTTGAGATTATCTGTTTAGGAAACCCATGAAGATGGATGATATCGTTTTTAAATACCCTTGTCACATATGTGTTATCATAAGTTTCCCTGATTGGAATAAAATAGGCATTTTTGGTTAGTTTATCAAGTACCACCAAAATAACATTACGTCTTATTAGAGACGTGAGGGGAAACCCTACGAAAAAATACACGGGAATGAACTCCCACTTAGACATAGGAATGTCATGAGGTTGCAAGAGACCTCTGTCCCTTTTCTACGATGTGAGTAGGATGTTTTTTTATAACTGAATCACCACTTCTGGCAACAGTTGAACGCATTGGCAAGGAATCTCAATTTTGTTTTCGAGCACAAACCCTAGCTCAATCTGGACTCTAGATCTATTATTTATCAAACGGTTGTGATAAAAACCCGTAGGAAAACATCCTCAATGAAGTAATAGATTCTCCATATGCGCCAAACTGACTTCTCTACCAGATGTGAGCAAAACGCTATCAGTTGCTTAAATCGATTCGAGCAACTACCTTGCAAGATCATGACTGCGTTGCTTAACTTGATTCTCAACTACATTGCCAGGTCATTCAGGTGCCAAATTGACTCTTCTACCAAGTGTGAGAAAAACACTGCAAAATGTGACTGCTAGGCATGAGAAAAATGTTGCCAACTGTGATTACGTTGCTTAACTCGATTCTCAACTACCTTGCCAGGTCATTCAGTGAAGAATATGTGTTTGACTGTGGTATTTTTAGTTTCTTTAGCATTTGAACTTCTACAGCAACGGTTTTTGCAACGTGTTACCCATATGGTGATTTTGTAAAGACATCAATACACATAACTGGTGAAGCAAGAAAAACATCAATCACACCTTTGCTGGTTGACATCAATGAACTTCTACAGCAACGGTTTTTGCAACGTCTTACCCATATGGCTGGTGAAGAAAGCAAAAAAACTGGCTGACATCAATGAACTTCTACAGCAATGGTTTTTGCAACGTTTTACCGATATGGCTCGTGAAGCAAGCCTAACTTCAATCACACCTTTGCTGGTTGACATCATTGACAAACTCAACATACTCTATCAACTGGAGTCCACACCTTTCATTGCTTTCACTGTCAACAAGCTCAATCCACACCTTTCACTGCTTTCACTATCAATAATCTCCCCCTTTGGCATTGATGGAAACCACCACCAACCACCAACCGCATACCAGATATCATCTCCCCCTTTGAAAACAATGACGAAGGTTTCTGTCTCCATTTATTCATTCTATTTAGTTGGGGAAATAAGTTTTTTTTTAATAAGTTTTTTTTTAATGATTTTGAACGAAACTGCCATTTCATTGCTCCTGTAACCTGCATTTGCTTGAACTAAACTGCCATTTCATTTGCTCCTGTAACCTGCCATTTCATTTGATCCCCCTCCGAAGATGCTTTGTATCTGGTTCTTAAGTATTTATACCAAGAGGCTCTTTCTTGTCTCTCCCCCTATAGGATTATTCAAAGTACAAATTAAGTATATGCTCTTCTTCTTGACTATTTAGTTTCATAGCGTTCTTGTTCCATTTCTCTGCAAAATCTATGTGTTTTCTATTTTCTTTGTTTTCAAGCATTGTAAATTCATCATGTTGTAAGTGGATTAGAACATACACCTAGTTATTTTCTGAGATTTTCAAATTGCATTGTAGGCAATGGTTTTGCAAAGACATCAACAATTTGATCCTTTGTACCGACATACTCCAATTTGATTAGCTTATTCAGAACTTGATCTCTTAAGAAATGAAATCTGATTGGAATTTGTTTAGTTTTAGAGTGCATAACGGGGTTGTTGGAGATATTTAATGCACTAGTGTTATCGCAATAGATTGGAATAGGATTTGAATAAGTCACATGAATGTCAGTAAGAGTTTGTGTCATCGATAACACTTGAGTGCAACAGCTTGGTGCTGCAATGTATTATGCTTCCGCTGTAGATAGTGACACAGTAGATTTTTTCTTGCTAGACCAACTCACTAGACAACCTCCTAAGTAGACTGCAGCTCCGCTGGTACTCTTTCTATCATCTATACGGCTTGCCCAATCAACATCAGTATATGCAAATAGATCTAGCTTATTTCCCTTTGGATACCATAGACCAAAATAAACAGTACCTTTGAGATATCTGAATATTCTTTTAACTGCTAATAAATGTGTTTCTTTAGGTGCAGCTTGAAATCTTGCAACTTGACAAACTGATTGCATTACATCTGGTCTAGTTGCAGTGACATACAGTAGGCTTCCAATCATGGATCTATATAATTTCCGTTCAACTGAAGGAGAATCATTTTCTTTGCTGAGTTTGCAACCTGTCACCTTCGGAGTTCCTAAAGGCTTGCAATCCTGCATCTTAAACTTCCTCAATGTTTCATTAGTATATTTTGTGTGAGATGTAAACATGCATTCATTATATTGTGAAACTTGAAGACCTAAAAGGAAGTTCAACTCACCAAGCATAGACATCTCAAATTCATCCTGCATAGCTTGTGCAAACAGTTTACGTAGGTATTCATTATTGCTTCAAAAAATAATATCATGAAGATAAATTTCAACTATGATCAAACAATCCCGTTCTTCGTTAATATACAGATTACTATCAGCACTACCATTTCTGTAACCTTGCCGCTGTACAAATACTTATCAAGCCTGGAATACCAAGCTCTTGGAGCTCTTGTTCCATCCCATATAGAGCTTTCTTTAACTTGCACACAAAATTCTTATCTTTGGAATGCTGAAATCCTTCTGGTTGTTCCATATAAGCTTCCTCTTCCAGCTCACCATTTAGAAATGCTGATTTGACATCCATCTGCTAAACTTTAATCTTCTTAGAACATGCATAAGCTAACATTAGTCTGATTGCTTCCATTCTTACAACAGGTGCAAATGTTTCATCATAATCTATACCTTCAACTTGTGCATAACCTTTACCTACTAACCTGGCTTTGTTTCTTGTCACATTTCCTGCTTCATCCATTTTATTTCTAAAGACCCATTTTGTTCCTATAACATTTTTGTTTTCAGGTCTTGGGATTAACTCCCATGTGTTATTCTTTTCAAATTGGACAAGTTCTTCTTCCATTGCTTTAAGCCAATGCTCATTTTGGAGAGCTTCTTCAACACTTTTTGGTTCAATCAAGGATAATAATGCTACCTATTCTTGATTTGATGTGTATTCTTGGGTTTTACTTTTGGTTTCCACACCTAAATTCAAATCACCAATAATATGATCTGCAAGATGGTTTTTCTGTATTCTTTTACTTGTGTTTTTGAGAAATTTGGACTTTGTGCAGTAGAGGGAGCTGAAGATGTAGGACTATGCATTTCAGCAGAGATTTGCTTGTCTTTGCTTGTTGACTGAGTATTTTTTGTTTCACTAGGTTCTTCTTCATTTTTGTTCTGCTCAAAGATAGAATCTCTCTTTTCCCTTTTTGACTTCATTAAGTAGGATTCATCAATTTTGACATCTATGGCTTCCACTACTTTGTTAAGTCTTAGATTGTAGCATTTATAGGCTCTTTTGGTACATGAGTAACTAACTAGGATTCCTTCATTAGTTCTCGAGTCGAATTTTCCCAAAAGAGAATTATTTATTTTAATGTAACATTTACTGCCAAAGATTCTAAAGTGTTTTATGTTTGCTGATTTTCCTTTCCACAGTTCATAAGGTGTTTTTTCAGCATTAGTCCTGAGTAGTCCTCTTTTCAAAACATGTACAGCTGTGTGTACAGTTTGATTCCAAAATATATCACTTAGTTTTGATTCATTGAGCATTGTTCTGGCCATTTCCGTAAAAGTTCTGTTTTTCCTTTCTACTACTCCATTTTGTTGAGGAGTTTCTGTCACCGTGAAATGCCTTTTAATCCCATTTTTATCACAATAGTCATTGAACTCATTTGAGGTAAACTCACCTCCATTATCATACCTGAGACATTTTGTTCTCTGTTATATCTCATTCTTTGTTGCTTCTTTAAAATTATGAAAACAATTAAATGCTTCAGACTTCTTTTTAAGTAGGTACATCCATGTCATGCGAGTAAAATCATCTATGAACAACAAGAAATACTTTTCACCATTCATCTCCGTTGTTCTCATAGGTCCACAAATATCAACATGTACAAGCTCTAAGGGTTTTAATGTTGTGATCCGAATTTGTGTGGGAACGAAACAAAAGATATCATATACAGAATGATATACAAAGATATATATTCACATACACAGATATATGGCAAGAAACACATCGATACAGTAAACACATATTCTATTAAATATCGAAAATAGAACAGACTGTAAATACAACAACTAGAATGGTAGTAGCTATCTCTGAGAAGAGATGTGGCCGTTGTGCTCATTCGTGCCAAGATGATTACAAAGAGAGGCCGAAAGGGCCAATTTATCATAAGCATGAGGGAAAGAATCCCAAACACCCAAAAACCTAACCCTAGAAGATGAACCGTCATAAAGTTTGCGGCCCCAAGGTGGTCAGTTGAACAGTCAACTTCCTGGGGTCATAACTTTTGCATGCGATCTCCGTTTGGGGCACTCGGTAGCCCGTTGGAAAGATCTATCTGAGGAATACGCTGGGGATCAAAAAATGGAAGGGCTCCCTTGTAAAACTATTTCTGAAAAAACGTCGTTTAGTGCCTCGAAACGGCCCCGGAAGTTTGGCACTCGAAAAACTGTAGAAAAATTACTAGAAAATCGGCAAAATAGGAAACTGTTTTGAGCCAGTGGAATAGGTGGGTGGCCACCGATATCCATCTGGATCATGTTGAGTGCTCCTTAGTTTTGAACTTAACTCTAGTTTGCTTACCATGTTGACATTGTTTGCAAATTGAACTTGATAGATTTTTGATCTCAGGTAGACCTCTAACTGCATCTTTCTGATTCAACTTAACTAGGTTGTCAAAATTTATGCGTCCTAGTCTCTTATTCCATAACAAACTTTCATATTCTTTTCCAAAATGACATTCATCAATTGCTTCATTTAAAATGAAATCCTAAATTTTTTTTTGAAAAAAAGAGAAGAAACCATCTCCTTCTAAATTTAGTTCAAAAAATCTTTTACAGTTCCAACAACCATGTTTGCAAACGAGGCTATACTCAATCATAATTAGAAAAAAGTGAAATGAAAACCAAGCCTACTCTGAACTTCTTCCTCAACATATTTTTTCTTTGATTTGGTCCATTTCTGTTAAATTTAACATCAATAGTACCCTAAAAAATAAAAAATAGAACCACTTTCATTCAAAAAGTTTCATGATAGAAATCCCTTAAGTGTCCTTCATTTTGAGTGACATGCCAAACTCCTTGCTCCATGTATAGACCGAGCTTGGATAGGGAGTTAGCCTCGTCGTTCTTTTCCCTATCAACATGTTTATTTAAAATTTCATCCACAAGAAGTTTTATCCTTTTTATCTCCTCTAGAATTGGTTTCAAATAGATGTTATGGCAGATCCTCTCTTTAATTATCCAATCAATGATGATCTTTGCATCGCCAAATATCTATAATTTCCTGACATTATTTTCCACGGCTAAATTTAAGAGAAGTTTAAGTGCAACCAATTTAGCATAATTATTTGTTTTTTTTCGTCTCACGTGTACAATTTGGTTTATCCATGGAAAGGAATGCGGCATGGCTATACAACAACTCGCACACCTAAAACGGGCAGTATAAATATCTTCAAATAAGTTGTTATTTCTTGCAATCCAAATTTGCAACATCATGATGAGCGGAAGGGCCAACATAGATCTATGCTTAGGATTGACAACCCAACATTTTAGACATAACTGCACTAACTAGCACCTCTCCAAGGACACATCTTCTTTAAAATGGCTTCCACCTCCTTCCAGGATTGTGAAATGAAAGCGAAGTCCATAAAAACATGAGAATTTGCCTCCTCTTCCTGCTTACAGAGATAACATCTACCAAGTCTAATTATATTTCTTCATTGTAAATTGTTCCAAGTTAAAGCTTTGTTGTAGAGGATAAACCATGTAAGAAGTTTTGCTTATAGAGGGAATTTAAATTTCCAAACTACTTTCCACCACCAAGCTTGATCTTCCACATGAGAAATTTCCATCATTCTATCATAACTTGCCTTTGGAGTATAAATACCATGGGGGTCACCAGCCCAAACTAAAGAGTCCTTAACAAGATACAAATAGATGTTATTCAGGTGCAATTGATTTATGTAAGGCTTCCAGCGTCTACCATCATCATCCCTAAAACCAACATACTCCACAGTGTGCAAGTTGTATCTTTAATATATTTTAATGTAAATAAGCCTTTAAAGTACAACTACAGCATGATTCTGAAAGGAAGAATATGTACAGTTCCATTCCCTGTCCATGCATCCTCCCCCAAACTTACACTGCATCCATCTCCTATCTTCCAAACCAAGTCTTTTCCAATAACTAAACATGAGAGAACTGTTTCTTTCTAGAAGACTGAGACGTTATGGGTACAGATTTAGCAGGATGTCAAACCCATTCTAACATAGATTTTGGAGCTATATATTTCCTCATATTCAAGTCACTCCAGAGACTAGAACTTGATAATAATCTCCACCAGCTTTTCCATACTAGATCTTTTTGAGAAAAATTGCAAATTGTTTAATCCCCATCCTCCAAGAATTTTGGGACTTGCTATGGTTTTCCATCTAGGTATCCAAGAGTTGGTCATCCAGAACACTGGAGTGACTTCCAGAACAACATTTGTTAGCACTAGTCTCCCTCCTTTTGAAAGCCGTCTAAAACTCCAATTGATATGCACTTTTCACATTTTGCAATCAGGCAGTCCCAATCTTTAATAAGATAAGACAACAAATTTAATTTAAACCCCATATATTTTATCCCATTATCCATATCAAAATGATTGAAATAAAATAAATCCTCGATTCCAATTAAATCCTCATCTGAGACACCTTCTCTAGCAACAAAAGAAGACATGAGTAATCCACTAAAATATCACCAACAAAGAGGACATGAGTAATCCAGTAGTTTACTCCAATATTTATGCCTTTAAGGCCACCATTCCTTTTTTCCTTTGAAATTTCCCTACTGAACCTATCTGCAAATAGGAGGAATAAAAAAGAAGCGAGCAGGCTCCCTTATCTGATTCCACGAGAGGTTTTGAAAATTTTTGAAGCTCATCCATTAACTAGAACATAAAAAGAGATGGAAGTAATGCATGCCATAATCCATCTTATGAAAGGAACATTAAACCCTAACTATGAGAACTCCATCCTCGAGAAACTCCAAATGAACCTATCATAGGCCTTTGTTAGTGTCAATTATTCAAACAACCACTTTAAGGTGCTTTATTAAGATGGAATAAAGACCTTCCTGCATTATCCCAATTGCATTGTGATTTTTCCTACCGGAGAGGAGACCAAATTGTTCATGATTTATTCCTACAGCTAGAAAATGCTTGATTCCTTTTAAGATGATTTTAGCCACAATCTTATAGATAGTATTGTACAGAGATATAGTGCGAAAGTCTTCAAAGGATAACATGTTATCATTTTTGGGAATCATGGCTATGAAAGAAGAATAAAATGAAGCTATAATTTTTCCTTTATGTCTTGATTCTTCCACCACTCTTTAAAGGCCCCGAGCAAGAACATCAATTAAACCAATGAAAAATTCTATGGGAATCCCATCAGGCCCTAAGCTTTTTTATTTTCTAATATTATGAAGGGCCTCCTGCAATTCATCGTTAGCAACTGCATCCATTAATTTGGAATTATCTTTTTAATTTACAATATCTACTTCATAGTATGTGAAAGATATCTACTTCATTGTGATATTTTTAATTGTCATCGTTAGAAACCGCCACAATTAATTTGTTATTATCTTGTTAATTTACAACATCTACTTCATAGTATGTGAAACATATCTATTTCATTGTAATATTTTGAATTGAATAGTGTTACTTTCTCATAGTCATTGGAAACATTTCAAAGCATTTCAAAATTAAAAACATAAAGAATAAGCTGAATTGAATTAGTTTTTTCTCAATTTCTAATAAAAAAATACAGAATTGTAAATTATTGTGTTGTGATTTGATCACTTTGTAGGATTATACTCTAATCAATCCTTGAAACAGAGTTATTGTTTATTTTCAAAATACCTAAATCTATTCTTCCCCACAATTATATTATACTTTAATGACTTACTGTATTTGTCTTGTAATATTTGTATATTCTACCTTAATGACTTATTGTATTTGTCTTGCAATATTTAAAGTATTGATGAAACACTAAATCAACCCCCTGATTGAAAAAACCTCCTAAAATAAGCAAATTAAAAAAAATCATTTTTTTACAACATTGTAAAATTTATAAACAAAAACTTAAAAAAAAAAAAATTTAATACATGCATTAAAGGGGAGGGAGAGGAGGGTCCGGGAGTGGGAGTGGGGTAGGTTTGTTTGTTTGTCTTTTCAAATTTTAATATCGTTTATAATTGTTTTTTTAAATTTGGTTCTTCTGTTTTTTTTTTCATTTTGTTTTTAATGTTTTTTTAACTTTTAGTTTTAAAAAAAAGAATTTAAATTAAAAAAAAAGAATTTAATAGATCTTAAAATTTAAAAAAAATAGTTTTTTTAAATTTTTTTAAATTTTTTCTATTTTTCTCAATTTAGAATTGTTCTTTAGAGTTATATTTTACTTAAAAAAATGGAAATTTATGTTTAGAAATTTTATATTGTTGTAAATCTTTTTTGAAAAAAATTTCAAGTTGTTTTTTAAAATTTTTTCTATAAAGTTTGAAATTTTTAATGTGTTATTTTTTTTTTCTTTTTTAATTGTTTATGTTTTCTTTTCAATTTTGTTTTCATTTTTTGCGTTTTTACTTTTCTAAAAAAAAAATTCTGAGCAAATGTACCTGGCAAAGGTAAGGGGTGCTACTAGTGGCACCTCTTTTCGAGTTGAATGTTGATCTTTCCCTTTTTGGCGCAACGAACATTGCAATGACACGGTCAACTATTAATACGACGACGTCAATCAAGTCGTAATTTTCAATCCTTGATTGGCGGTTGGTTGCTACAAGTTGAATTCGAGGGTCAATTTAGCTTTTTAATTGCAAGGGCAACTAACTAGGTTTCGATAAAGTTGAAAATTTATCCTCGGAGAAGAAAGGGTGCTATCAATAGCACCACTTTTCAAAATAGAGGTAAAAATTGTTACTAAATGTGACCTAAAAAAACAAGAGTTGATGTAGGTTCTCGTTTTATAGTATATTGTGTTTATAATGAGGTAATATAGATATATGGAAAACATCATGATTTGTATGAAAATGGGGTGGTAGCGGTAAGCGATATGCAACAAGTCCGTGTCTTTATAGGATTTCAAATGGCCTTATAAGTCGAGGTGACAACATTGTCACTTTTCCAAACTGAATAGTACTCTTATTAGGACTAATATGAATAAAAAATTAAACTCCGCCATTATAACTTTAGTCAGTTCTATCAGCATCACCATAACCCTTATGTATATCAACTTGTGCTTCCTTTAACCATTGCCTAATATGAATTACATGCTATCCCATTTCCTGAACCAACATTGGTCCCATGCTTACTTGGTATTCTAACTTGTCCCAACTCAAATGCAACGTGCATGGCCTCCCATATAAATCTTGATAAGGTAGCATTCCAATATAATTATGGTAATTGTTATTGTAAGAAAACTCCACCAAAGATAAGTAATTTTCGAATGGGTCTGTCTATCCATAACATACATCCTAGCATGTCTTCCATTGTACGTTAATAACCCTCTTTGTTTTCCCATATGTTTGTGGATGATACATTGAGCTTAGGTTTCACTGAGTTCCCAATAATGATTGCAAGTTTGTCCAAAACTTGGAAGTAAACTTAGGGTCTCTATTTGAGATTATCTTTTGAGGAAACGCATGAAGATGGATGATATCGTTTTTAAATACCCTTGTCACATCTGTGTTATCATAAGTTTCCCTGATTGAAATAAAATAGGCATTTTTGATTAGTTTATCAAATAACACCAAAATAACATTACGTATTATTAGAGACGCGAGGGGAAACCCTAGGAAAAAATACACGGGAATGAACTCCCACTTAGACATAGGAATGTCATGAGGTTGCAAGAGACCGCTGTCCTTTTTCTACGATGTGAGTAGGATGTGTTTTTATAACTGAATCACCACTTCTGGCAACAGTTAAACGCATTGGCAAGGAATCTCAATCTTGTTTTCGAGCACAAACCCTAGCTCAATCTGCACTTTTGATCTATTATTTATCAAACGAGTGTGATAAAAACCTGTAGGGAAACATCCCCAATGAAGTAACAGATTCTCTATATGCACCAAACTGACTTCTCTACCAGATGTGAGCAAAACGCTGTCAGTTGCTTAACTCGATTCGAGCAACTACCTTGCCAGATCATGACTGCGTTGCTTAACTTGATTCTCAACTACATTTCCAGGTCATTCAGGTGCCAAACTGACTTTTCTACCAAGTGTGAGCAAAACACTGCAAAATGTGACTGCCAGGCGTGAGAAAAATGCTGCAAACTGTGACTACGTTGCTTAACTCGATTCTCAACTACCTTGCCAGGTGTTTCAGTGAAGAATATGTGTTTGACTGTGGTATTTTTAGTTTCTTTAGCATTTGAACTTCTACAGCAACGGTTTTTGCAACGTGTTACCCATATGGTGATTTTGTAAAGACATCAATACACATAACTGGTGAAGCAAGAAAAACATCAATCACACCTTTGCTGGTTGACATCAATGAACTTCTACAGCAACGGTTTTTGCAACGTCTTACCCATATGGTTGGTGAAGAAAGCAAAAAATCTGGCTGACATCAATGAACTTCTACAGCAATGGTTTTTGCAACGTTTTACTGATATGGCTCGTGAAGCAAGCAAAACATCAATCACACCTTTGCTGGTTGTCATCAATGACAAACTCAACATACTCTATCAACTGGAGTCCACACCTTTCACTTCTTTCATTATCAACAAGCTCAGTCCACACCTTTCACTGCTTTCACTATCAATAAGCTCCCCCTTTGGCATTGATGGCAACCACCACTAACCACCAACCGCATACCAGATATCATCTCCCCCTTTGAAAACAATGTAGAAGGTTTCTGTCTCCATTTATTCATTCTATTTAGTTGGGGAAATAAGTTTTTTTTAATGATTTTGAACTAAACTGCCATTTCATTGCTCCTGTAACCTGCATTTGCTTGAACTAAACTGCCATTTCATTTGCTCCTGTAACTTGCCATTTCATTTGATCCCCCTCCGAAGATGCTTTGTATCTGGTTCTTAAGTATTTATACCAAGAGGCTCTTTCTTATCTCTCCCCCTATCGGATTATTCAAAGTACAAATTAAGTATATGCTCTTCTTCTTGACTATTTAGTTTCATAGCGTTCTGGTTCCATTTCTCTGCAAAATCTATGTGTTTTGTATTTTCTTTCTTTTCAAGCATTGTAAATTCATCATGTTGTAAGTGGATTAGAACATACACCTAGTTATTTTCTGAGATTTTCAAATTGCATTGTAGGCAATGGTTTTGTAAAGACATCAACAATTTGATCCTTTGTACCGACATACTCCAATTTGATTAGCTTATTCAGAACTTGATCTCTTAAGAAATTAAATCTTATTGGAATGTGTTTAGTTTTAGAGTGCATAACGGGGTTGTTGGAGATATTTAATGCACTAGTGTTATCGCAATAGATTGGAATATGATTTGAATAAGTCACATGAATGTCAGTAAGAGTTTGTGTCATCGATAACACTTGAGTGCAACAGCTTGGTGCTGCAATGTATTATGCTTCCGCTGTAGATAGTGACACAGTAGATTTTTTCTTGCTAGACCAACTCACTAGACAACCTCCTAGGTAGACTGCAGCTCCGCTGGTACTCTTTCTATCATCTATACGGCTTGCCCAATCAACATCAGTATATGCAAATAGATCTAGCTTATTTCCCTTTGGATACCATAGACCAAAATAAACTTTACCTTTGAGATATCTGAATATTCTTTTAACTGCTAATAAATGTGTTTCTTTAGGTGCAGCTTGAAATCTTGCAACTTGACAAACTGATTGCATTACATCTGGTCTAGTTGCAGTGACATACAGTAGGCTTCCAATCATGGATCTATATAATTTCCGTTCAACTGAAGGAGAATCATTTTCTTTGCTGAGTTTGCAACCTGTCACCATCGGAGTTCCTACAGGCTTGCAATCCTGCATCTTAAACTTCCTCAATGTTTCATTAGTATATTTTGTGTGAGATGTAAACATGCATTCATTATATTGTGAATCTTGAAGACCTAAAAGGAAGTTCAACTCACCAAGCATAGATATCTCAAATTCATCCGGCATAGCTTGTGCAAACAGTTTACGTAGGTATTCATTATTGCTTCCAAAAATAATATCATGAAGATAAATTTCAACTATGATCAAACAATCTCGTTCTTCGTTAATATACAGATTACTATCAGCACTACCCTTTCCGTAACCTTGCCGCTGTACAAATACTTATCAAGCCTGGAATACCAAGCTCTTGGAGCTCTTGTTCCATCCCATATAGAGCTTTCTTTAACTTGCACACAAAATTCTAATCTTTGGAATGCTGAAATCCTTCTGGTTGTTCCATATAAGCTTCCTCTTCCAGCTCACCATTTAGAAATGCTGATTTGACATCCATCTGCTAAACTTTAATCTTCTTATAACATGCATAAGCTAACATTAGTCTGATTGCTTCCATTCTTACAACAGGTGCAAATGTTTCATCATAATCTATACCTTCAACTTGTGCATAACCTTTACCTACTAACCTGCCTTTGTTTCTTGTCACATTTTCTGCTTCATCCATTTTATTTCTAAAGACCCATTTTGTTCCTATAACATTTTTGTTTTCAGGTCTTGGGATTAACTCCCATGTGTTATTCTTTTCAAATTGGACAAGTTCTTCTTCCATTGCTTTAAGACAATGCTCATTTTGGAGAGCTTCTTCAACACTTTTTGGTTCAATCAAGGATAATAATGCTACCTATTCTTGATTTGATGTGTATTCTTGGGTTTTACTTTTGGTTTCCACACCTAAATTCAAATCACCAATAATATGATCTGCAAGATGGTTTTTCTGTATTCTTTTACTTGGTGTTTTTGAGAAATTTGGACTTTGTGCAGTAGAGGGAGCTGAAGATGTAGGACTATGCATTTCAGCAGAGATTTGCTTGTCTTTGCTTGTTGACTGAGTATTTTTTGTTTCACTAGGTTCTTCTTCATTTTTGTTCTGCTCAAAGATAGAATCTCTCTTTTCCCTTTTTGACTTCATTAAGTAGGATTCATCAATTTTGACATCTATGGCTTCCACTACTTTGTTAAGTCTTAGATTGTAGCATTTATAGGCTCTTCTGGTACATGAGTAACTAACTAGGATTCCTTCATTAGTTCTCGTGTCGAATTTTCCCAAAAGAGAATTATTTATTTTAATGTAACATTTACTGCCAAAGATTCTAAAGTGTTTTATGTTTGCTGATTTTCCTTTCCACAGTTCATAAGGTGTTTTTTCAGCATTAGTCCTGAGTAGTCCTCTTTTCAAAAAATGTACAGCTGTGTGTACAGCTTGATTCCAAAATATATCACTTAGTTTTGATTCATTGAGCAATATTTTGGCCATTTCCGTAACAGTTCTGTTTTTCCTTTCTACTACTCCATTTTGTTGAGGAGTTTCTGTCACCGTGAAATGCCTTTTAATCCCATTTTTATCACAATAGTCATTGAACTCATTTGAGGTAAATTCACCTCCATTATCATACCTGAGACATTTTGTTCTCTGTTATATCTCATTCTTTGTTGCTTCTTTAAAATTATGAAAACAACTAAATGCTTCAGACTTCTTTTTAAGTAGGTACATCCATGTCATGCGAGTAAAATCATCTATGAACAACAAGAAATACTTTTCAACATTCATCTCCGTTGTTCTCATAGGTCCACAAATATCAACATGTACAAGCTCTAAGGGTTTTAATGTTGTGATCCGGATTTGTGTGGGAACGAAACAGAAGATATCATATACAGAATGATATACAAAGATATATATTCACATACACAGATATATGGAAGGAAACACAGCGATACAGTAAACACATATTCTATTAAATATCGAAAATAGAACAGACTGTAAATACAACAACTAGAATGGTAGTAGCTATCTCTGAGAAGAGATGTGGCCGCTGTGCTCATTCGTGCCAAGATGATTACAAAGAGAGGCCGAAAGGGCCTATTTATCATAAGCATGAGGGAAAGAATCCCAAACACCCAAAAACCTAACCCTAGAAGATGAACCGTCATAAAGTTTGCGGCCCCAAGGTGGTCAGTTGAACAGTCAACTTCCCGGGGTCATAACTTTTGCATGCGATCTCCGTTTGGGGCACTCTGTAGCCCGTTGGAAAGATCTATCTGAGGAATACGCCGGGGATGAAGAAATGGAAGGGTTACCTTGGAAAACTATTTCCGAAAAAAACGTCGTTTAGTGCCTCGAAACGGCCCCGGAAGTTTGGCACTCGAAAAACTGTAGAAAAATTACTAGAAAATCGGCAAAATAGGAAACTGTTTTGAGCCAGTGGAATAGGTGGGTGGCCACCGATATCCATCTGGATCATGTTGAGTGCTCCTTAGTTTTGAACTTAACTCTAGTTTGCTTACCATGTTGACATTGTTTGCAAATTGAACTTGATAGATTTTTGATCTCAGGTAGACCTCTAACTGCATCTTTCTGATTCAACTTAACTAGGTTGTCAAAATTTATGCGTCCTAGTCTCTTATTCCATAACATGCTTTCATATTCTTTTCCAAAATGACATTCATCAATTGCTTCATTTAAAATGAAATCCTAAATTTTTTTTTGAAAAAAAGAGAAGAAACCATCTCCTTCTAAATTTAGTTCAAAAAATCTTTTATAGTTCCAACAACCATGTTTGCAAACGAGGCTATACTCAATCATAATTAGAAAAAAGTGAAATGAAAACCAAGCCTACTCTGAACTTCTTCCTCAACATATTTTTGCTTTGATTTGGTCCATTTCTGTTAAATTTAACATCAATAGTACCCGAAACAATAAAAAATAGAGGCACTTTCATTCAAAAAGTTTCATGATATAAATCCCTTAAGTGTCCTTCATTTTGAGTGACATGCCAAACTCCTTGCTCCATGTATAGACCGAGCTTGGATAGGGAGTTAGCCTCGTCGTTCTTTTCCCTATCAACATGTTTATTTAAAATTTCATCCACAAGAAGTTTTATCCTTTTTATCTCCTCTAGAATTGGTTTCAAATAGATGTTATGGCAGATCCTCTCTTTAATTATCCAATCAATGATGATCTTTGCATCGCCAAATATCTATAATTTCCTGACATTATTTTCCACGGCTAAATTTAAGAGAAGTTTAAGTGCAACCAATTTAGCATAATTATTTGTTTTTTTTCGTCTCACGTGTACAATTTGGTTTATCCATGGAAAGGAATGCGGCATGGCTATAGAACAACTCGCACACCTAAAATGGGCAGTATAAATATCTTCAAATAAGTTGTTATTTCTTATCTTCAAATAAGTTGTTATCATAACTTGCCTTTGGAGTATAAATACCATGGGGGTCACCAGCCCAAACTAAAGAGTCCTTAACAAGATACAAATAGATGTTATTCAGGTGCAATTGATTTATGTAAGCCTTCCAGCGTCTATCATCATCATCCCTAAAACCAGTATACTCCACAGTGTGCAAGTTGTATCTTTAATATATTTTAATGTAAATAAGCCTTTAAAGTACAACTACAGCATGATTCTGAAAGGAAGAATATGTACAGTTCCATTCCCTGTCCATGCATCCTCCCCCAAACTTACACTGCATCCATCTCCTATCTTCCAAACCAAGTCTTTTCCAATAACTAAACATGAGAGAACTGTTGCTTTCTAGAAGACTGAGACGTTATGGGTACAGATTTAGCAGGATGTCAAACCCATTCTAACATATATTTTGGAGCTATATATTTCCTCATATTCAAGTCACTCCAGAGACTAGAACTTGATAATAATCTCCACCAGCTTTTCCATACTAGATCTTTTTGAGAAAAATTGCAAATTGTTTAATCCCCATCCTCCAAGAATTTTGGGACTTGCTATGGTTTTCCATCTAGGTATCCAAGAGTTGGTCATCCAGAACACTGGAGTGACTTCCAGAACAACATTTGTTAGCACTAGTCTCCCTCCTTTTGAAAGCCGTCTAAAACTCCAATTGATATGCACTTTTCACATTTTGCAATCAGGCAGTCCCAATCTTTAATAAGATAAGACAGCGAATTTAATTTAAACCCCATATATTTTATCCCATTATCCATATCAAAATGATTGAAATAAAATAAATCCTCGATTCCAATTAAATCCTCATCTGAGACACCTTCTCTAGCAACAAAAGAAGACATGAGTAATCCACTAAAATATCACCAACAAAGAGGACATGAGTAATCCAGTAGTTTACTCCAATATTTATGCCTTTAGGGCAACCATTCCTTTTTTCCTTTGAAATTTCCCTACTGAACCTATCTGCAAATAGGAGGAATAAAAAAGAAGCGAGCAGGCTCCCTTATCTGATTCCACGAGAGGTTTTGAAAAAATTTGAAGCTCATCCATTAACTAGAACATAAAAAGAGATGGAAGTAATGTATGCCATAATCCATCTTATGAAAGGAACATTAAACCCTAACTATGAGAACTCCATCCTCGAGAAACTCCAAATGAACCTATCATAGGCCTTTGTTAGGGTCAATTATTCAAACAACCACTTTAAGGTGCTTTCTTAAGATGGAATAAAGACCTTCCTGCATTATCCCAATTGCATCGTGATTTTTCCTACCAGAGAGGAAACCAAATTGTTCATGATTTATTCCTACAGCCAGAAAATGCTTGATTCCTTTTAAGATGATTTTAGCCACAATCTTATAGATAGTATTGTACAGAGATATAGTGCGAAAGTCTTCAAAGGATAACATATTATCATTTTTGGGAATCATGGCTATGAAAGAAGAATTAAATGAAGCTATAATTTTTCCTTTATGTCTTGATTCTTCCACCACTCTTTAAAGGCCCCGAGCAAGAACATCAATTAAACCAATGAAAAATTCTATGGGAATCCCATCAGGCCCTAAGCTTTTTTATTTTTTAATATTATGAAGGGCCTCCTGCAATTCATCGTTAGAAACTGCATCCATTAATTTGGAATTATCTTTTTAATTTACAATATCTACTTCATAGTATGTGAAAGATATCTACTTCATTGTGATATTTTTAATTGTCATCGTTAGAAACTGCCACCATTAATTTGTTATTATCTTGTTAATTTACAACATCTACTTCATAGTATGTGAAACATATCTATTTCATTGTAATATTTTGAATTGAATAGTGTTACTTTCTCATAGCCATTGGAAACATTTCAAAATTAAAAACATAAAGAATAAGCTGAATTGAATTAGTTTTTTCTCAATTTCTAATAAAAAAATACAGAATTGTAAATTATTGTGTTGTGATTTGATCACTTTGTAGGATTATACTCTAATCAATCCTTGAAACAGAGTTATTGTTTATTTTCAAAATACCTAAATCTATTCTTCCCCACAATTATATTATACTTTAATGACTTACTGTATTTGTCTTGTAATATTTGTATATTCTACCTTAATGACTTATTGTATTTGTCTTGCAATATTTAAAGTATTGATGAAACACTAAATCAACCCCCTGATTGAAAAACATACCTTCTAAAACCACCCTTGTTCTTATTGGAGGTTAAAATTTAAAAACAACAACTTTATGAAAAAACTTAAAAAATTAAAATAAAGAAGTGAGAAATATAAAAAACAAATTAAAAAAAATCATTTTTTTTACAACATTGTAAACTTTATAAACAAAAAACGTAAAAAAAAAAAAATTAATACATGCATTAAAGGGGAGGGTGGGAGCGGGGGGGGGCGGGGCAGGGGGGGACGGGATAGAGGGTGGAGGGAGTGGGGGTAGAGTTGTTTGTTTTTTTTTTCAAATTTTAATATCGTTTATTTTTTCTTTTTTAAATTTGGTTCTTATGTTTTTTTTTTTTTTAAATTTAAATTAAAAAAAATTTAATACATCTTAAAATTTATTTTTATTTTTATTTTTTTTTCTTTTTTTACATTTTTTCTATATTTTCTAATTTAGAATTGCTTTTTAGAGTTATTTATTACTTTAAAAAAATTGAAATTTTTGTTTTTAAATTTTATATTGTTGTAAATCTTTTTTGAAAATTTTTTCAAGTTGTTTTCTAAAATTTTTTTTCTTTAAATTTTGAAATTTTTAATGTGTTATCTTTTTCCTTTTTTAAGTGTTTATGTTTTCTTTTTAATTTTGTTTTCATTTGAGTTGTTTTATTTTATTTTTTCATTTTTTGCGTTTTTACTTTTCTAAAAAGAAAATTCCGAGCAAATGTACCTGACAAAGGTAAGGGGTGCTACTCGTGGCACCTCTTTTCGAGTCGAATGTTGATTTTATCCATTTTGTCGCAATGATCATTGCAATGACACAGTCAACTCTTAATACGACGATGTCAATCAAGTTGCACTTTTCAATCCTTGATTGGGGATTGGTTGCTACAAGTTGAATTCGAGGGTCAATTTAGCTTTTTATTTGCAAGGGAACCTAACTAAGTTTCAATAAAGTTGTAAATTTATCCTCGGAAAACAAAGGGTGCTATCAATAGCACCACTTTTCCAAATAGAGGTAAAAATAGTTAATAATGTGACCTAAAAAAAACAAGAACTCATGCAGGTTCTTGTTTTATAGTATATTGTGTTTATAATGAGGTAATATAGATATATGGAAAA
Organism: Larix kaempferi; assembly: GCA_027924585.1. NCBI lineage: Eukaryota > Viridiplantae > Streptophyta > Pinopsida > Pinales > Pinaceae > Larix > Larix kaempferi. Next base: position 1,205,831 of record BSBM01000579.1, on the reverse strand, counting down.
CATCATGATTTTTATGAAAATGGGGGTGGTAGCGCTAAGCGATATGCAACAAATCCATCTCTTTATAGGATTCCAAATGGCCTTATAAGTCGAGGTGACAATACTGTCACTTTTCCAAACCGAATAGCACTCTTATTAGGTCTAATACGAATAAAAAATTAATCTCCAACATTATAACTTTAGTCAATTCTATCAGGATCACCATAACCCTTATGTATATCAACTAGTGCTTCCTTTAACCATTGCCTAATATGAATTACATGGTCTCCCATTTATTGAACCAATATTGGTCCTATGCTTACTTGGTATTCTAACTTGTCCCAACTCAAACGCATCATGCATGGCCTACCATATAAATCTTGATAAGGTAGCATTCCAATATAATTATGGTAATTGTTATTGTAAGAAAAATCCACCAAAGATAAGTAATTTGCCAATGGGTTTTTCTATCCATAACATACACCCTAGCATGTCTCCCATTACCTAAATAACCCTCTTTGTTTTCCAATATGTTTCTGGATGATACATTGAGGTTAGATTGCACTGAGTTCCCAATGATGATTGCAAGTTTGTCCAAAACTTGGAAGTAAACTTAGGGTCTCTATTTGAGATTATCTTTTTAGGAAACCCATGAAGATGGATGATATCGTTTTTAAATACCCTTGTCACATCCGTGTTATAATAAGTTTCCCTGATTGGAATAAAATAGGCATTTTTGGTTAGTTTATCAAGTACCACCGAAATAGCATTACATCTTATTAGAGACGTGAGGGGAAACCCTACGAAACAATACATGGAAATGACCTCCCACTTAGACATAGGAATGCCATGAGGTTGCAAGAGACCATATAGGTGACGGTGATCAACCTTTACTTGCTTTCATTCAAGGCACTTAGCAACAAATTGCACAATGTCATGCTTCATGCTTTCCCAAAAGAAGAGCTTCTTCATGTCTACATACATCTTCTTCACCTATGGATGTGCATAGTAAGGTGATCTTTGGGATTCCTTGAGGATAGTTCTTCTAATATCCCCTTCCCTGGGGAAATTCCTTCCCGTGAAACAATATGCCCAAGATAGTGATTCTCGTTCTGAAAGAAGGAGCACTTGGACAATTTACCAAAAAAATGGTCTGAACTCGTAACCATGACAATGCTGACCGCAAGTTCTCCTCGTTCTCTTTCTCATTCTCAAAATAAATGAGAATAAAATGTAATAAAACATGCACAAAGTGGTATAAGTACTTACCAAATACTCCATTCATTATGCTCATAAATACTACTAGTGCATTGTTCAAACCGAAGGGCACTGCTATAAAATCATAGTGCCCAAACCATGTCTGGAAGACAGAATTTGGCATATTTCACCTTCCTTAATTATGAGATGATGATAGTCTTATTGTAGATCAATCTTTGAGAAAAAATATCGCCCCCTTCATATGATCAAAGAGGTCATCAATTCAAGGTATAGGGTACCTATTCTTCAGCATGGCTTGGTTCAAGTCTCGATAATCAATGCAGAGTCATGACATACCATCCTCCATCTTGACAAATATTATTGGTGCAAAACAAGGATAAACATTCATCCTGATGAGTCCTAGGTCCAATAAATCCTTCAGCTACATCTGCAACTGTAAAAGCTCAAGAGACGTCATCCTATAAGGTGACTTGGAGATTTGATTGAAGCCCATTTTTAATTCGATAGTAAAATTGAGTTTTCTTTTTGGAGGTAACCCTGGTAAGTCCTTGGGAAAGACATCCTTAAATTCTGGCAATACTGGGTACTAATCTAAAGAAGGTCCCTTCTCCCCACTTGTAGCCTCCCCTAAGTACAGCCGACATGATTTCCTAAGACAATGCTTTACTTTCATCATTGCGATGAAACATATGGACACCTCCTTTTAATTCCTTGAATTTGAATTGATTTCCCTTCACTAAACAAAGAACTCTCTTCCCATAATACTCCAAGAAAGCTTAATGATCCTTAAAGCTAGTTCATACCTGAGATAAGATCATATGTACCTAGGTCGCTGATGTACTCTTTGACCCTATCATACACACCCCTAGGTCCACTACTCATTCTTCAACACTAGGCCTGACTCCTTGCTTTCAAACCCTGTCTTTGATCCCCTTTAGAGCTTACATGTTCTTCAACATAATGAGCACATTCAACTACATGTGGCACTGAAGTTGGCTTCCACATCCGTAGGAGGGACCTTATATCGTAGTTCAATCCATAAACAAAGCAATATACCTGACGTTGATATGTGTCCATGTAAGATACATACTTCACCAATACCATGAATCACAATTTATAGTCCTCCACAATTCAATTCCCGTGCACTAATGCATGGAAGGATCCTACTTGGTCCTCCTCAAAGAATGCCTGCATGTACTTCCTTTGAAACCTATCTTCAAACTATTCCCAAGGGATAATATCTAGAGTGATATGCAATTGTCCTTCCACGTTCTCCCACCAATCCAAAGCATGATCTCAAAGTTGAAAAGTAGTTATTTTGGACTTAGAGGTGGTGGTATATTCTTTCAATGCAAATCACCTCCTCATGCCCTCTAGACATGTCTTGGCTTGTTGTCCAACACAACCTCTAGTAAACTCTAGAAGCTTTATTTTATGAAGCTCTCTATTAATGCCCTTGGGAGGAGGTTCTTGCTCCAAATTCATTGATACTTCTTAATTAACCTCCCCCGATGGAAAGGGCTCTTTCTCAACAATTGTCGCATCGCTCACTCCTAGAAGCCTCTTAAGTGTCATGTCGATTGTCTCCAAGGAGCACATTATAATGCACATTTCAGGTGATAGTACCAATAGTGTTGGTATGTTTGGCTCAAGCGATGGTGTCACCCGAACTCAACCCTGATTTCCACCTCACCTAACCATATTGATTATGCAACCTGGCCAAAAGGGTTCATAAGTAGGGTTTAATTAGTCTACTAGGTTACACAATAATATGCACAGGCTTAAGTATCTTTCACTTTCACTTGTAATGAACATATCACTTGAGGTCGTGGCTAAGGGTGAAGTAGGTCAATAAGATAGTGAAACTCTAATAATCAACCTAGTATGGGGTAATTTCTACTACTCCGTTGACCGCTAATATCGCCTTAATCCGCCTCCACCTTTTTCGACAACCACATCCCTCACCACCGGAATAAAATATTTAATCATCATTTAAAAAATTTATTTCTAGTATGTAATTTATAATATATTTCATTTTATTATTATTTATATTTTATTTTGTATTTTATTTTTATTAAAAATAATATAGTTAAATTTTAAAATATGCAATATTATTAATATTACAAAGAGAACCCTAATCTCGAGGATAAAAACTATCTTTCTATCTTACCAAGATCAAAGAAAAAAATTTAAGTGAAACTAGTTGTTGGAGAACCCCTAAAACGCCTTGGGTTGCCATCTATGTGAACTGTAAAAGATTTTTTGAACTAACTTTGCCAAATGAGAAATTGCCATCATTCTATCATAACTTGCCTTTGGAGTATAAATACCATGGGGGTCACCAGCCCAGAGTAAAGAGTCCTGGTTGTTGGAACTGTAAAAGATTTTTTGAACTAAATTTAGAAGGAGATCGTTTCTTCTCTTTTTTTCATAATTTTTTTAGGATTTATGATCAATATAGAGAAGTGATTGAGAAAACAACTAGTTGGTTGTGGTTTGTGAAAGAAGTTTTGAAAGTGCTCGTAGGAGGAAATATTTTTCTCTTCGACTTCTTAGGGTTTTTTTTGTCAAGATATGATAACGTAATCATTATAGGACTTGTTTGAGAAAGCATTAATCTCTTCAATTTTTTCAAATAACTTAACTTTTGGTTGCGCTCAATAAAAGTTTATGGTTTAAAACAATTATTGAAACAACTTTCATTAAAGTATGATTAAGTAATGCCACAATTCTTGGACACCACTTTAAGCTTTATTATTTGACATATATATTTTAGAAAAAATGAAAAAAAAATGGCAAAGTCAACCAGGTCTTTTTATTAAAACAAAATACATAAAAATTTGATAATTACAGTAATCTCACCTAAATTATTTATATAAAAATAATAATTATTATATGATCAAAACATAAGGTAATTTTTAAAAAATCAATATTTTGAAAGAAAAAAAAACCAGTCAATCGCACTAAAAATTACAATCAACGAAACGCTAGTGCAAAATCCAAATATTATCCCCTTCTCTTATCTCTTCACTGTTTATGTTAGCTTTAGTTCATGATAATTTAAACACGTTTTCCAAAGGCTCCTCAGGCTCTAACGTGACCGGTCTTCTACAGTTTTCCAAAGAATAGTAGTGACTTTTTGATTTGAGAGGTCTTTTTAGTTGCAGATGTTGTCTCAGTTCCTGTATCTCTATTTGTATTTGTTTCAGCCTCTGTCCAACTCTTTACAACTGATAAATTTCTACGCTCATTTCCCAGACTACTCGGACGGTTGCCATTGCCATTCTGTTTGCCAACCAGAATCTCATTATTCTCCCCATAATCTACCAATTTATCATCTTCAGAAACCATCCCACAATTACAATTACCATTCTGTACCTCAGCTTTGCTTATTACATACCCTTCAAGGCTCAATATACGAGTTCTCACTGGTGTATGGAGTTGGTATGGAGATTCTTTCATTTTCATTTTGATATTGTGTAACTGCGCTACTTCTACTTCTTTCCTTGCCAGCGCCTTTTTCAAACTGTCTACCTGTTCTTTAAGCTCACGAACTTCTCCACTTTCTTTATTCAAAGGAGCAGCACCAAGTTCAACAGAGGCCACTCTTTCAGCAGACTTAAGGGTGCTTATTATCTCTGCTCCTCTTGCATTTCCTCTACACTGTTGTTTGCGTTCATAATAACCCTTCAGCGCCAAGATACAGTCAACAATATTTTTAGTAGAACCCGACTGCGAGCTTTCTTGCTCTAACAGAGAAGCTTCAAAAGTAGGCAACTTCATCTGTACAAGAGCTACAAGAAAATTCTTAACATTCTCAAAATATTGATAGGCAGAACCGTGATTTGCAACGACGTTGGACACTGCCCCCGGTTGAACCTTGTTGAGAAGGTTACATAAAATGATCCCATTTCTCAAGCAAAGACGAAACTCGTCCTCGGATGGCGGGTCACATGGTATATCCAAAGACCCAACCATGCTCTTTACCCATGCTGCAGCTTCAAAAAACCTTATATTACCTGCTTCCTCTGCTTTCAGTACTCCTATTAAAGCATTGGATTGAAAGATGTCATCCAGTGTTTTCTCTCCTCCGTCCTCCTGCACGTTTGTAACTGATGGGTTTGGCAGAATTACAGGCACACAATTAGTAGTTGCATTTCCTCCACGCTGTTGTTTGCATTCATAATAACCCTTCAGCGCCAAGACACAGTCAACAATCTTTGTAGTAGAACCCGGCTGCCAGCTTTCTTTCTCTAACAGAGAAGCTTCAAAAGTAGGCAACTTCATCTGTACAAGAGCTGCAAGAAAATTCTTAACATTCTCAAAATATTGATAAGCAGAAACGTGATTTGCAACGACCTTGGCCACTGATCCCGGTTGAACCTTGTTGAGAAGGTTACATAAAATGATCCCATTTCTCAAGCAAAGACGAAACTCCTCCTCGGATGGCGGGTCACATGGTATATCCAAACACCCAACCATTGTCTTTACCCATTCTGCAGCTTCAAAAAACCTGCTATTACCTGCTTCCTCTGCTTTCTTCAGTGAAGCCAATCGAGCAACAATGAGAGTCTTAGAATTCGATCCGCTGCCTTCTACTACATTAGAATCTGGTTCCGGAGACATCTTTTGTTTCTTAATTGATGTTCTTGCTCGAGGCCTTTAAAGAGTGGTGGAAGAATCAAGAGTTAAAGGAAAAATTCTAGCTCCATTTAATTCTTCTTTCAAAGCCATGATTCCCAAAAATGATAAAATGTTATCCTTTGAAGACTTTCGCACTATATCTCTGTACAATACTATCTATAAGATTGTGGCTAAAATTATCTTAAAAGGAATCAAGCGTTTTCTAGTTGCAGGAATAACTCATGAACAATTTGGTTTCATCTCTTGTAGGAAAATTCACGATGCAATTGGGATGATGCAGGAAGGTCTTTATTCCAACTTAAGAAAGCACCTTAAAGTGGTTGTTTGAATAATTGACCCTAACAAAGGAATATGATAGGCTCATTTGGAGTTTCTCGAGGATGGATTTGTCACAGTTAGGGTTTAATGTTCCTCTCATAAGATGGATTATGGCATGCATTACTTCCATCTCTTTTTATGTTCTAGTTAATGGATGAGCTTCAATTTTTTCTAGATCTGCTTGCGGCATCAGATAAGGAAGCCTGCTTGATTCTTTTTTATTCCTCCTATTTGCAGATAGGCTCAGAAGGAAAATTTCGAAGGAAAAAAGGAAAGGTGGCCCTAAAGGCATAAATATTGGAGGAAACTACTGGATTACTAATGTCCTCTTTGTTGATGATATTTTAGTGGATTACTCATGTCCTCTTTTGTTGCTGGAGAAGGTGTCTCAGATGAGGATTTAATTAGAATCGAGGATTTACTTTATTTCAATCATTTTGATCTGGATAATGGGATAAAATATATGGGGTTTAAATTAAAGCCATTGTATTATCTTGTTAAAGGTTGGGACTGCCTGATTGCAAAATTTGAAAAGCGCATATCAATTGGAGTTTTAGGCGGCTCTCAAAAGGAGGGAGACTAGTGCTAACAAATGTTGTTCTGGAAGTCACTCTGGGGCTATGGATGACCGTCTCTTGGATACCTAGATGGAAAACCATATCAAGGCCCAAAATCCTTGGAGAATGGGGATTAAAAAATTTGCAAATTTTCTCAAAAAGCTCTAGTAGGGGAAATATAGTGGAGATTATTATTAGGTTCTAGTCTCTGGAGTGACTTGAATATATGGAAATATATAGCTCCAAAATATCTCTTAGAATGGGTTCGACATCCTGCTAAATCTACCCATAACGTCTTAGTCCTCTAGAAAGCAACAATTCTCAATTTTTAGTTATTGGAAAAGACTTGGTTTGGAATATATGAGATGGTTGCAGTGTAAGGTTGGGGCAGGATACATGGGCAGGGAATGGAACTGTACATATTCTTCCTTTCATAATCGTGGTGTAGTTGTACTTTAAAGGCTTATTTACATTAAAATATATTAAAGATACAACTTGCACACTCTGGAGTATGTTGGTTTTAGGGATGATGATGGTAGATGTTGGAAGGCTTTCATAAATCAATTGCACCTTAATAACATCTGTTTGTATCCTGTTAAGGACTCTTTAGTCTGGGCTGGTGACCCCCATGGTATTTATACTCCAAAGGCAAGTTATGATAGAATGATGGCAATTTCTCATTTGGCAGATTTTTGCTTTGATTTGGTCCATTTCTGTTAAATTTAACATCAATAGTACCCGAAACAATAAAAAATAGAACCACTTTCATTCAAAAAGTTTCATGATAGAAATCCCTTAAGTGTCCTTCATTTTGAGTGACATGCCAAACTCCTTGCTCCATTTATAGACCGAGCTTGGATAGGGAGTTAGCCTCGTCGTTCTTTTCCCTATCAACATGTTTATTTAAAATTTCATCCACAAGAAGTTTTATCCTTTTTATCTCCTCTAGAATTGGTTTCAAATAGATGTTATGGCAGATCCTCTCTTTAATTATCCAATCAATGATGATCTTTGCATCGCCAAATATCTATAATTTCCTGACATTATTTTCTACGGCTAAATTTAAGAGAAGTTTAAGTGCAACCAATTTAGCATAATTATTTGTTTTTTTTTTCTCACGTGTACAATTTGGTTTATCCATGGAAAGGAATGCGGCATGGCTATACAACAACTCGCACACCTAAAATGGGCAGTATAAATATCTTCAAATAAGTTGTTATTTCTTGCAATCCAAATTTGCAACATCATGATGAGCGGAAGGGCCAACATAGATCTATGCTTAGGATTGACAACCCAACATTTTAGACATAACTGCACTAACTAGCACCTCTCCAAGGACACATCTTCTTTAAAATGGCTTCCACCTCCTTCCAGGATTGTGAAATGAAAGCGAAGTCCATAAAAACATGAGAATTTGCCTCCTCTTCCTGCTTACAGAGATAACATCTACCAAGTCTAATTATATTTCTTCATTGTAAATTGTTCCAAGTTAAAGCTTTGTTGCAGAGGATAAACCATGTAAGAAGTTTTGCTTATAGAGGGAATTTAAATTTCCAAACTACTTTCCACCACCAAGCTTGATCTTCCACATGAGAAATTTCCATCATTCTATCATAACTTGCCTTTGGAGTATAAATACCATGGGGGTCACCAGCCCAAACTAAAGAGTCCTTAACAAGATACAAATAGATGTTATTCAGGTGCAATTGATTTATGTAAGCCTTCCAGCGTCTACCATCATCATCCCTAAAACCAACATACTCCACAGTGTGCAAGTTGTATCTTTAATATATTTTAATGTAAATAAGCCTTTAAAGTACAACTACAACATGATTCTGAAAGGAAGAATATGTACAGTTCCATTCCCTGTCCATGCATCCTCCCCCAAACTTACACTGCATCCATCTCCTATCTTCCAAACCAAGTCTTTTCCAATAACTAAACATGAGAGAACTGTTGCTTTCTAGAAGACTGAGACGTTATGGGTACAGATTTAGCAGGATGTCAAACCCTTTCTAACATAGATTTTGGAGCTATATATTTCCTCATATTTAAGTCACTCCAGAGACTAGAACTTGATAATAATCTCCACCAGCTTTTCCATACTAGATCTTTATGAGAAAAATTGCAAATTGTTTAATCCCCATCCTCCAAGAATTTTGGGACTTGCTATGGTTTTCCATCTAGGTATCCAAGTGTTGGTAATCCAGAACACTGGAGTGACTTCCAGAACAACATTTGTTAGCACTAGTCTCCCTCCTTTTGAAAGCCGTCTAAAACTCCAATTGATATGCACTTTTCACATTTTGCAATCAGGCAGTCCCAATCTTTAATAAGATAAGACAACAAATTTAATTTAATCCCCATATATTTTATCCCATTATCCATATCAAAATGATTGAAATAAAATAAATCCTCGATTCCAATTAAATCCTCATCTGAGACACCTTCTCTAGCAACAAAAGAAGACATGAGTAATCCACTAAAATATCACCAACAAAGAGGACATGAGTAATCTAGTAGTTTACTCCAATATTTATGCCTTTAAGGCCACCATTCCTTTTTTCCTTTGAAATTTCCCTACTGAACCTATCTGCAAATAGGAGGAATAAAAAAGAAGCGAGCAGGCTCCCCTATCTGATTCCACGAGAGGTTTTGAAAAAATTTGAAGCTCATCCATTAACTAGAACATAAAAAGAGATGGAAGTAATGTATGCCATAATCCATCTTATGAAAGGAACATTAAACCCTAACTATGAGAACTCCATCCTCGAGAAACTCCAAATGAACCTATCATAGGCCTTTGTTAGGGTCAATTATTCAAACAACCACTTTAAGGTGCTTTCTTAAGATGGAATAAAGACCTTCCTGCATTATCCCAATTGCATCGTGAATTTTCCTACCAGAGAGGAAACCAAATTGTTCATGATTTATTCCTACAGCCAGAAAATGCTTGATTCCTTTTAAGATGATTTTAGCCACAATCTTATAGATAGTATTGTACAGAGATATAGTGCGAAAGTCTTCAAAGGATAACATAATATCATTTTTGGGAATCATGGCTATGAAAGAAGAATTAAATGAAGCTATAATTTTTCCTTTATGTCTTGATTCTTCCACCACTCTTTAAAGGCCCCGAGCAAGAACATCAATTAAACCAATGAAAAATTCTATGGGAATCCCATCAGGCCCTAAGCTTTTTTATTTTTTAATATTATGAAGGGCCTCCTGCAATTCATCATTAGAAACTGCATCCATTAATTTGGAATTATCTTTTTAATTTACAATATCTACTTCATAGTATGTGAAAGATATCTACTTCATTGTGATATTTTTAATTGTCATCGTTAGAAACTGCCACCATTAATTTGTTATTATCTTGTTAATTTACAATATCTACTTCATAGTATGTGAAACATATCTGTTTCATTGTAATATTTTGAATTGAATAGTGTTACTTTCTCATAGTCATTGGAAATATTTCAAAGCATTTCAAAATTAAAAACATAAAGAATAAGCTGAATTGAATTAGTTTTTTTTCAATTTCTAATAAAAAAATACAGAATTGTAAATTATTGTGTTGTGATTTGATCACTTTGTAGGATTATACTCTAATCAATCCTTGAAACAGAGTTATTGTTTATTTTCAAAATACCTAAATCTATTCTTCCCCACAATTATATTATACTTTAATGACTTATTGTATTTGTCTTGTAATATTTGTATATTCTACCTTAATGACTTATTGTATTTGTCTTGCAATATTTAAAGTATTGTTGAAACACTAAATCAACCCCCTGATTGAAAAACATACCTTCTAAAACCACCCTTGTTCTTATTGGAGGTTAAAATTTAAAAACAACAACTTTATGAAAAAACTTAAAAAATTAAAATAAAGAAGTGAGAAATATAAAAAACAAATAAAAAAAATCATTTTTTTTACAACATTGTAAACTTTATAAACAAAAAAACGTAAAAAAAAAAAATTAATACATGCATTAAAGGGGAGGGTGGGAGCGGAGGGGAGGGTGGGAGTGGGGGTAGAGTTGTTTGTTTTTTTTTTCAAATTTTAATATCGTTTATTTTTTCTTTTTTAAATTTGGTTCTTATGTTTTTTTTTTTTTAAATTTAAATTAAAAAAATTTAATACATCTTAAAATTTAAAAAAATTAGTTTTTTTTTTTTTTTTTCTTTTTTTACATTTTTTCTATATTTTCTAATTTAGAATTGCTTTTTAGAGTTATTTATTACTTTAAAAAAATGAAATTTTTGTTTTTAAATTTTATATTGTTGTAAATCTTTTTTGAAAATTTTTTCAAGTTGTTTTTTAAAAAAAATTTTCTTTAAATTTTGAAATTTTTAATGTGTTATCTTTTTCCTTTTTTTAAGTGTTTATGTTTTCTTTTTAATTTTGTTTTCATTTGAGTTGTTTTATTTTATTTTTTCATTTTTTGCGTTTTTACTTTTCTAAAAAGAAAATTCCGAGCAAATGTACCTGACAAAGGTAAGGGGTGCTACTCGTGGCACCTCTTTTCGAGTCGAATGTTGATTTTATCCATTTTGTCGCAATGATCATTGCAATGACACAGTCAACTCTTAATACGACGATGTCAATCAAGTTGCACTTTTCAATCCTTGATTGGGGATTGGTTGCTACAAGTTGAATTCGAGGGTCAATTTAGCTTTTTATTTGCAAGGGAACCTAACTAAGTTTCAATAAAGTTGTAAATTTATCCTCGGAAAACAAAGGGTGCTATCAATAGCACCACTTTTCCAAATAGAGGTAAAAATAGTTAATAATGTGACCTAAAAAAAACAAGAACTCATGCAGGTCCTTGTTTTATAGTATATTGTGTTTATAATGAGGTAATATAGATATATGGAAAACATCATGATTTTTATGAAAATGGGGTGGTAGCGCTAAGCGATATGCAACAAATCCATCTCTTTATAGGATTCCAAATGGCCTTATAAGTCGAGGTGACAATACTGTCACTTTTCCAAACCGAATAGCACTCTTATTAGGTCTAATACGAATAAAAAATTAATCTCCAACATTATAACTTTAGTCAATTCTATCAGGATCACCATAACCCTTATGTATATCAACTAGTGCTTCCTTTAACCATTGCCTAATTTATGAATTACATGGTCTCCCATTTATTGAACCAATATTGGTCCTATGCTTACTTGGTATTCTAACTTGTCCCAACTCAAACGCATCATGCATGGCCTACCATATAAATCTTGATAAGGTAGCATTCCAATATAATTATGGTAATTGTTATTGTAAGAAAAATCCACCAAAGATAAGTAATTTGCCAATGGGTTTTTCTATCCATAACATACACCCTAGCATGTCTTCCATTACCTAAATAACCCTCTTTGTTTTCCAATATGTTTCTGGATGATACATTGAGGTTAGATTGCACTGAGTTCCCAATGATGATTGCAAGTTTGTCCAAAACTTGGAAGTAAACTTAGGGTCTCTATTTGAGATTATCTTTTTAGGAAACCCATGAAGATGGATGATATCGTTTTTAAATACCCTTGTCACATCCGTGTTATCATAAGTTTCCCTGATTGGAATAAAATAGGCATTTTTGGTTAGTTTATCAAGTACCACCGAAATAGCATTACATCTTATTAGAGACGTGAGGGGAAACCCTACGAAACAATACATGGAAATGACCTCCCACTTAGACATAGGAATGCCATGAGGTTGCAAGAGACCATATAGGTGACGGTGATCAACCTTTACTTGCTTTCATTCAAGGCACTTAGCAACAAATTGCACAATGTCATGCTTCATGCTTTCCCAAAAGAAGAGCTTCTTCATGTCTACATACATCTTCTTCACCTATGGATGTGCATAGTAAGGTGATCTTTGGGATTCCTTGAGGATAGTTCTTCTAATATCCCCTTCCCTGGGGAAATTCCTTCCCGTGAAATAATATGCCCAAGATAGTGATTCTCGTTCTGAAAGAAGGAGCACTTGGACAATTTACCAAAAAAATGGTCTGAACTCGTAACCATGACAATGCTGACCGCAAGTTCTCCTCGTTCTCTTTCTCATTCTCAAAATAAATGAGAATAAAATGTAATAAAACATGCACAAAGTGGTATAAGTACTTACCAAATACTGCATTCATTATGCTCATAAATACTACTAGTGCATTGTTCAAACCGAAGGGCACTGCTATAAAATCATAGTGCCCAAACCATGTCTGGAAGACAGAATTTGGCATATTTCACCTTCCTTAATTATGAGATGATGATAGTCTTATTGTAGATCAATCTTTGAGAAAAAATACCGCCCCCTTCATATGATCGAAGAGGTCATCAATTCAAGGTATAGGGTACCTATTCTTCAGCATGGCTTGGTTCAAGTCTCGATAATCAATGCAGAGTCATGACAGACCATCCTCCATCTTGACAAATATTATTGGTGCAAAACAAGGATAAACATTCATCCTGATGAGTCCTAGGTCCAATAAATCCTTCAGCTACATCTGCAACTGTAAAAGCTCAAGAGACGTCATCCTATAAGGTGACTTGGAGATTTGATTGAAGCCCATTTTTAATTCGATAGTAAAATTGAGTTTTCTTTTTGGAGGTAACCCTGGTAAGTCCTTGGGAAAGACATCCTTAAATTCTGGAAATACTGGGTACTAATCTAAAGAAGGTCCCTTCTCCACACTTGTAGCCTCCACTAAGTACAGCCGACATGATTTCCTAAGACAATGCTTTACTTTCATCATTGCGATGAAACATATGGACACCTCCTCTTAATTCCTTGAAATTGAATTGATTTCCCTTCACTAAACAAAGAACTCTCTTCCCATAATACTCCAAGAAAGCTTAATGATCCTTAAAGCTAGTTCATACCTGAGATAAGATCATAAGTACCTAGGTCGCTGATGTACACTTTGACCCTATCATACACACCCCTAGGTCCACTACTCATTCTTCAACACTAGGCCTGACTCCTTGCTTTCAAACCCCGTCTTTGATCCCCTTTAGAGCTTACATGTTCTTCAACATAATGAGCACATTCAACTACATGTGGCACTGAAGTTGGCTTCCACATCCGTAGGAGGGACCTTATATCGTAGTTCAATCCATAAACAAAGCAATATACCTGACGTTGATATGTGTCCATGTAAGATACATACTTCACCAATACCATGAATCACAATTCATAGTCCTCCACAATTCAATTCCCGTGCACTAATGCATGGAAGGATCCTACTTGGTCCTCAAAGAATGCCTGCATGTACTTCCTTTGAAACCTATCTTCAAACTATTCCCAAGGGATAATATCTAGAGTGATATGCAATTGTCCTTCCACGTTCTCCCACCAATCCAAAGCATGATCTCAAAGTTGAAAAGTAGTTATTTTGGACTTAGAGGTGGTGGTATATTCTTTCAATGCAAATCACCTCCTCATGCCCTCTAGACATGTCTTGGCTTGTTGTCCAACACAACCTCTAGTAAACTCTAGAAGCTTTATTTTATGAAGCTCTCTATTAATGCCCTTGGGAGGAGGTTCTTGCTCCAATTCATTGATACTTCTTAATTAACCTCCCCCGATGGAAAGGGCTCTTTCTCAACAATTGTCGCATCGCTCACTCCTAGAAGCATCTTAAGTGTCATGTCGATTGTCTCCAAGGAGCACATTATAATGCACATTTCAGTTGATAGTACCAATAGTGTTGGTATGTTTGGCTCAAGCGATGGTGTCACCCGAACTCAACCCTGATTTCCACCTCACCTAACCATATTGATTATGCAACCTGGCCAAAAGGGCTCATAAGTAGGGTTTAATTAGTATACTAGGTTACACAATAATATGCACAGGCTTAAGTATCTTTCACTTTCACTTGTAATGAACATATCACTTGAGGTCGTGGCTAAGGGTGAAGTAGGTCAATAAGATAGTGAAACTCTAATAATCAACCTAGTATGGGGTAATTTCTACTACTCTGTTGACCACTAATATCGCCTTAATCCGCCTCCACGTTTTTCGACAACCACATCCCTCACCACCGGAATAAAATATTTAATCATCATTTAAAAAATTTATTTCTAGTGTGTAATTTATAATATATTTCATTTTATTATTATTTATATTTTATTTTGTATTTTATTTTTATTAAAAATAATATAGTTAAATTTTAAAATATGCAATATTATTAATATTACAAAGAGAACCCTAATCTCGAGGATAAAAACTATCTTTCTATCTTACCAAGATCAAAGAAAAAAATTTAAGTGAAACTAGTTGTTGGAGAACCCCTAAAACGCCTTGGGTTGCCATCTATGTGATTCTATGAGCTTTTTGAGCATAGAAATAACATTTTAAAGAAAACCAAATAATCTCTATCTTGTTAAGGTCGGATAGACCAAGATAGACGTTAAAGACAATCATCATCATCATCATCATCATCATCAATAATAAAAACCAATCAATACTAAAAATTCAAATAAAATATATTATTTAAACAAATACAATTAAATTTAATAATTCAAATTAATTTTCTTAAACGATAATTAATCTTCAATTATTTGGCTTAAAAAACATAAAGTTGAGGCGTCCCCTTCTCAAGAGCACACACATCATACAAGGATTAAATAATAGGGGGTAAGGGTGAACAAAACCCTAGCCCCTCCCATTTCTTATTTCTTGCTCACAAATTTTTAGTTGGTCACTTTGCAACTTAGCTAAGATATTAGCATTAGGGTTTTTATTTTTATTTTTCTTCATAATAGAGTTTAATAATAAAATTTATGCCCAACACTAGCTGTAAGCAATTGCCTGGGGTCTGGCATGTTATCACCCAAATTTAGAGCAAATACACACATATATGTGCCCTTTCACAATACAAATAGCAATAAAATAACCACCTATAAGTAATGTCGAAACCTATGTAATGTCGAAACCTATGGATATAAGATATGGTTCACACAACAAATAAAATCAAAGGGAACGCTGCCATATATGATTCACTTGGAAATTTGCATTGCCTTCCCATCAATGATTCCAACGACCATTTCAGTGAATCAACAACATGATACATAAGTGTGTTGAGCTTATTAATGAAATGGTTGTAGGTGGATAAGCATTGGTTTTTAGCAACTATGCTAGCCAACCAAACAATTTGAGTGCCAATTAATTAATATGGATATGGGATATTCAAACAAACACAAGACGGCTCGTCGGCGAGATTTTTAAGGAAATAGGTAACGTTGCGAGGAAATATATATAAAAGTCTTGCTATTTGAGCGTCCTAGGCTCCAACGCAACGCAAGATTTCGAATTCTGATCTCCGCCATTTCCAAAACAAGTCTTCTGGAGAATCGCCCATTTGGAAATTTAATAAGAGAAGGGGAGTTTAAGACTTTGTTGAGTGCTCCTCATTCATCAGCTGCACACCCACCTGCTTAACAGCACTGATTGAGTTTGCAGACAAAGCCAAACCGTCCCATTGTCTTACGGTTGTCGTTTTTCTGTTTTCTGTTGTTGATATTTATTAAGAAACAAAAGATGTCTCCGGAACCAGATTCTAATGTAGTAGAAGGCAGCGGATCGAATTCTAAGACTCTCATTGTTGCTCGATTGGCTTCACTGAAGAAAGCAGAGGAAGCAGGTAATAGCAGGTTTTTTGAAGCTGCAGCATGGGTAAAGACAATGGTTGGGTGTTTGGATATACCATGTGACCCGCCATCCGAGGAGGAGTTTCGTCTTTGCTTGAGAAATGGGATCATTTTATGTAACCTTCTCAACAAGGTTCAACCGGGATCAGTGGCCAAGGTCGTTGCAAATCACGTTTCTGCTTATCAATATTTTGAGAATGTTAAGAATTTTCTTGCAGCTCTTGTACAGATGAAGTTGCCTACTTTTGAAGCTTCTCTGTTAGAGAAAGAAAGCTGGCAGCCGGGTTCTACTACAAAGATTGTTGACTGTATCTTGGCGCTGAAGGGTTATTATGAATGCAAACAACAGCGTGGAGGAAATGCAACTACTAATTGTGTGCCTGTAATTCTGCCAAACCCATCAGCTACAAACGTGCAGGAGGAGGGAGGAGAGAAAACACTGGATGACATCTTTCAATCTAATGCTTTAATAGGAGTACTGAAAGCAGAGGAAGCAGGTAATATAAGGTTTTTTGAAGCTGCAGCATGGGTAAAGAGCATGGTTGGGTCTTTGGATATACCATGTGACCCGCCATCCGAGGACGAGTTTCGTCTTTGCTTGAGAAATGGGATCATTTTATGTAACCTTCTCAACAAGGTTCAACCGGGGGCAGTGTCCAACGTCGTTTCAAATCACGGTTCTGCCTATCAATATTTTGAGAATGTTAAGAATTTTCTTGTAGCTCTTGTACAGATGAAGTTGCCTACTTTTGAAGCTTCTCTGTTAGAGCAAGAAAGCTCGCAGCCGGGTTCTACTAAAAATATTGTTGACTGTATCTTGGCGCTGAAGGGTTATTATGAACGCAAACAACAGTGTAGAGGAAATGCAAGAGGAGCAGAGACAATAAGCACCCTTAAGTCTGCTGAAAGAGTGGCCTCTGTTGAACTTGGTGCTGCTCCTTTGAATAAAGAAAGTGGAGAAGTTCGTGAGCTTAAAGAACAGGTAGACAGTTTGAAAAAGGCGCTGGCAAGGAAAGAAGTAGAAGTAGCGCAGTTACACAATATCAAAATGAAAATGAAAGAATCTCCATACCAACTCCATACACCAGTGAGAACTCGTATATTGAGCCTTGAAGGGTCTGTAATAAGCAAAGCTGAGGTACAGAATGGTAATTGTAATTGTGGGATGGTTTCTGAAGATGATAAATTGGTAGATTATGGGGAGAATAATGAGATTCTGGTTGGCAAACAGAATGGCAATGGCAACCGTCCGAGTAGTCTGGGAAATGAGCGTAGAAATTTATCAGTTGTAAAGAGTTGGACAGAGGCTGAAACAAATACAAATAGAGATACAGGAACTGAGACAACATCTGCAACTAAAAAGACCTCTCAAATAAAAAAGTCACTACTGTTCTTTGGAAAACTGTAGAAGACCGGTCACGTTAGAGCCTGAGGAGCCTTTGGAAAACGTGTTTAAATTATCATGAACTAAAGCTAACATAAACAGTGAAGAGATAAGAGAAGGGGATAATATTTGGATTGTGCACTAGCGTTTCGTTGATTGTAATTTTAGTGAGATTGACTGGTTTTTTTTTCTTTCAAAATATTGATTTTTTAAAAATTACCTTATGTTTTCATCATATAATAATAATTATTTTTATATAAATAATTTAGGTGAGATTACTGTAATTATCAAATTTTTATGTATTTTGTTTTAATAAAAAGACCTAGTTGACTTTGCCATTTTTTTTTTCATTTTTTCTAAAATATATATGTCAAATAATAAAGCTTAAAGTGGTGTCCAAGAATTGTGGCATTACTTAATCATACTTTAATGAAAGTTGTTTCAATAATTGTTTTAAACCATAAACTTTTATTGAGCCCAACAAAAAGTTAAGTTATTTGAAAAAACTGAAGAGATTAATGCTTTCTCAAACAAGTCCTATAATGATTACGTTATCATATCTTGACAAAAAAAAACCCTAAGAACTCGAAGAGAAAAATATTTCCTCCTACGAGCACTTTCAAAACTTCTTTCACAAACCACAACCAACTAGTTGTTTTCTCAATCACTTCTCTATATTGATCATAAATCCTAAAAAAATTATGAAAAAAAGAGAAGAAACGATCTCCTTCTAAATTTAGTTCAAAAAATCTTTTACAGTTCCAACAACCATGTTTGCAAATGAGTCTATACTCAATCATAATTAGAAAAACTGAAATGAAAACCAAGCCTACTCTGAACTTCTTCCTCAACATATTTTTGCTTTGATTTGGTCCATTTCTGTTAAATTTAACATGGATAGTACCCGGAACAACAAAAAATAGAACCACTTTCATTCAAAAAGGTTCATGATAGAAATCCCTTAGGTGTCATTCATTTTGAGTGATATGCCAAAAATACTTGCTCCATGTATAGACCGAGCTTGGATACGGAGTTAGCCTCATGGTTCCTTTCCCTATCAACATGTTTAATTAAAATTTCATCCATAAGAAGTTTTATCCTTTTTATCTCCTCTAGAATTGATTTCAAATAGATGTTATGGCAGATCCTCTCTTCAATGATCCAATCAATGATGATCTTTGCACCCCCAAATATCTATAATTTCTTGAAATTATTTTCCACGGCTAAATTTAGGAGAAGTTTAAGTGCAACCATCTTAGCATAATTATTTGTTTTTTTTGTCTCAAGTGTACAGTTTGGTTCATCAGTGGAAAGAAATGCAACATGGCTATACAACAACTCGCACACCTAAAACGAGCAGTATAAATATCTTCAAATAAGTTGTTATTTATTGCAATCCAAATTTGTAGCATCATGATGAGCGGAAGGGCCAACATAGATCTATGCTTAGTATTGACAACCCAACATTTTGGACATAACTACACCAACTAGCACCTCTCCAAGGACACATCTTCTTTAAAATGGCTTCCAGTTCCTTCCAGTCCTGTGAAATGAAAGCGCAGTCCATAAAAAAGATGATAATTTGTCTCCTCTTCCTTCTTAAGGAGATAATATCTACAAAGTCCAAATCTATTTCTTCCTTGTAAATTTTTCCAAGTTAAAGCTTTGTTGCGGAGGATAAACCATGTAAGAATTTTTGCTTTTAGAGGGAATTTAAATTTCCACACTACTTGCCACCACCAATCTTGATCTTCCACATGAGAAATGGCCATCATTCTATCATAACTTGCCTTTGGAGTATAAATACCATGGGGGTCACCAGCCCAGACTAAAGAGTCCTTAACAGGATACAAACAGATGTTATTAAGGTGCAATTGATTTATGAAAGCCTTCCAACATCTACCATCATCATCCCTAAAACCAACATACTCCAGAGTGTGCAAGTTGTATCTTTAATATATTTTAATGTAAATAAGCCTTTAAAGTACAACTACACCACGATTATGAAAGGAAGAATATGTACAGTTCCATTCCCTGCCCATGTATCCTGCCCCAACCTTACACTGCAACCATCTCATATATTCCAAACCAAGTCTTTTCCAATAACTAAAAATTGAGAATTGTTGCTTTCTAGAGGACTAAGACGTTATGGGTAGATTTAGCAGGATGTCGAACCCATTCTAAGAGATATTTTGGAGCTATATATTTCCTCATATTCAAGTCACTCCAGAGACTAGAACCTGATAATAATCTCCACTATATTTCCCCTACTAGAGCTTTTTGAGAAAATTTGCAAATTTTTTAATCCCCATTCTCCAAGGATTTTGGGCCTTGCTATGGTTTTCCATCTAGGTATCCAAGAGACGGTCATCCAGAGCCCCAGAGTGACTTCCAGAACAACATTTGTTAGCACTAGTCTCCCTCCTTTTGAGAGCCGCCTAAAACTCCAATTGATATGCGCTTTTCACATTTTGCAATCAGGCAGTCCCAACCTTTAACAAGATAATACAACGGCTTTAATTTAAACCCCATATATTTTATCCCATTATCCAGATCAAAATGATTGAAATAAAATAAATCCTCGATTCTAATTAAATCCTCATCTGAGACACCTTCTCCAGCAACAAAAGAGGACATGAGTAATCCACTAAAATATCATCAACAAAGAGGACATTAGTAATCCAGTAGTTTCCTCCAATATTTATGCCTTTAGGGCCACCTTTCCTTTTTTCCTTCGAAATTTTCCTACTGAGCCTATCTGCAAATAGGAGGAATAAAAAAGAATCAAGCAGGCTTCCTTATCTGATGCCGCAAGAAGATCTAGAAAAAATTGAAGCTCATCCATTAACTAGAACATAAAAAGAGATGGAAGTAATGCATGCCATAATCCATCTTATGAGAGGAACATTAAACCCTAACTGTGACAAATCCATCCTCGAGAAACTCCAAATGAGCCTATCATATTCCTTTGTTAGGGTCAATTATTCAAACAACCACTTTAAGGTGCTTTCTTAAGTTGGAATAAAGACCTTCCTGCATCATCCCAATTGCATCGTGAATTTTCCTACAAGAGATGAAACCAAATTGTTCATGAGTTATTCCTGCAACTAGAAAACGCTTGATTCCTTTTAAGATAATTTTAGCCACAATCTTATAGATAGTATTGTACAGAGATATAGTGCGAAAGTCTTCAAAGGATAACATATTATCATTTTTGGGAATCATGGCTTTGAAAGAAGAATTAAATGAAGCTAGAATTTTTCCTTTAACTCTTGATTCTTCCACCACTCTTTAAAGGCCTCGAGCAAGAACATCAATTAAACCAATGGAAAATTCTATGGGAATCCCATCAGGCCCTAAGATTTTTTATTTTTTAATATTATGAAGGGCCTCTTGCAATTCATCGTTAGAAACTGCCTCCATTAATTTGTTATTATCATTTTCATTTACAATATCTACTTCATAGTATGTGAAACATATCTACTTCATTGTGATATTTTGAATTGTTAATTTGTTATTATCTTGTTAATTTACAATATCTACTTCATAGTATGTGGAACATATCTATTTCATTGTAATATTTTGAATTGAATAGTGTTACTTTCTCATATTCATTGGAAACATTTTAAAACATTTCAAAATTAAAAACATAAAGAATAAACTAATTGAATTAGTTTTTCTTCAATTTCTAATAAAAAAATAGAAAATTGTAAATTATTGTGTTGTGTTTTGAGCACTTTGCAGGCTTATACTCTAATCAATCCTCAAAACAGAGTTATCATTTATTTTCAAAATACCTAAATCTATTCTTCCCCACAATTATATTATACTTTAATGACTTATTGCATTTGTCTTGCAATATTTGTATATTCTACCTTAATGACTTGTTGTATTTGTCTTGCAATATTTAAAGTATTGATGAAACACTAAATCAACCCCCTGATTGAAAAAACCTCCTAAAAAAAGCAAATTAAAAAAAAATCATTTTTTTACAACATTGTAAAATTTATAAACAAAAACTTAAAAAAAAATAAATTTAATACATGCATTAAAGGGGAGGGAGAGGAGGGTCCGGGAGTGGGAGTGGGGTAGGTTTGTTTGTTTGTCTTTTCAAATTTTAATATCGTTTATAATTGTTTTTTTAAATTTGGTTCTTCTGTTTTTTTTTTCATTTTGTTTTTAATGTTTTTTTAAACTTTTAGTTTTAAAAAAAAAAAAATTTAAATTAAAAAAAAAAGAATTTAATAGATCTTAAAATTTAAAAAAAATAGTTTTTTAAATTTTTTTTTACATTTTTTCTATTTTTCTCAATTTAGAATTGTTCTTTAGAGTTATATTTTACTTAAAAAAATGGAAATTTATGTTTAGAAATTTTATATTGTTGTAAATCTTTTTTGAAAAAAATTTCAAGTTGTTTTTTAAAATTTTTTCTATAAAGTTTGACATTTTTAATGTGTTATTTTTTCTTTTCTTTTTTAATTGTTTATGTTTTCTTTTTAATTTTGTTTTCATTTGAGTTGTTTTAATTTATTTTTTCATTTTTTGCCTTTTTACTTTTCTAAAAAAAAAATTCTGAGCAAATGTACATGTACCTGGCAAAGGTAAGGGGTGCTACTAGTGGCACCTCTTTTCGAGTTGAATGTTGATCTTTCCCTTTTTGGCGCAACGAACATTGCAATGACACGGTCAACTATTAATACGACGACGTCAATCAAGTCGTAATTTTCAATCCTTGATTGGGGGTTGGTTGCTACAAGTTGAATTCGAGGGTCAATTTAGCTTTTTAATTGCAAGGGAAACTAACTAGGTTTCAATAAAGTTGAAAATTTATCCTCGGAGAAGAAAGGGTGATATCAATAGCACCACTTTTCAAAATAGAGGTAAAAATTGTTACTAAATGTGACCTAAAAAAACAAGAGTTGATGTAGGTTCTCGTTTTATAGTATATTGTGTTTATAATGAGGTAATATAGATATATGGAAAACATCATGATTTGTATGAAAATGGGGTGGTAGCGGTAAGCGATATGCAACAAGTCCGTGTCTTTATAGGATTTCAAATGGCCTTATAAGTCGAGGTGACAACATTGTCACTTTTCCAAACTGAATAGTACTCTTATTAGGACTAATATGAATAAAAAATTAAACTCCGCCATTATAACTTTAGTCAGTTCTATCAGCATCACCATAACCCTTATGTATATCAACTTGTGCTTCCTTTAACCATTGCCTAATATGAATTACATGCTATCCCATTTCCTGAACCAACATTGGTCCCATGCTTACTTGGTATTCTAACTTGTCCCAACTCAAATGCAATGTGCATGGCCTCCCATATAAATCTTGATAAGGTAGCATTCCAATATAATTATGGTAATTGTTATTGTAAGAAAACTCCACCAAAGATAAGTAATTTTTGAATGGGTCTGTCTATCCATAACATACACCCTAGCATGCCTTCCATTGTACGTTAATAACCCTCTTTGTTTTCCCATATGTTTGTGGATGATACATTGAGATTAGGTTTCACTGAGTTCCCAATGATGATTGCAAGTTTGTCCAAAACTTGGAAGTAAACTTAGGGTCTCTATTTGAGATTATCTTTCTAGGAAACCCATGAAGATGGATGATATCGTTTTTAAATACCCTTGTCACATCTGTGTTATCATAAGTTTCCCTCATTGAAATAAAATAGGCATTTTTGATTAGTTTATCAAATAACACCAAAATAACATTACGTATTATTAGAGACGCGAGGGGAAACCCTAGGAAAAAATACACGGGAATGAACTCCCACTTAGACATAGGAATGTCGTGAGGTTGCAAGAGACCGCTGTCCTTTTTCTACGATGTGAGTAGGATGTGATTTTATAACTGAATCACCACTTCTGGCAACAGTTAAACGCATTGGCAAGGAATCTCAATCTTGTTTTCGAGCACAAACCTTAGCTCAATCTGCACTTTTGATCTATTATTTATCAAACGATTGTGATAAAAACCTGTAGGGAAACATCCCCAATGAAGTAATAGATTCTCCATATGCGCCAAACTGACTTCTCTACCAGATGTGAGCAAAACGCTGTCAGTTGCTTAAATCGATTCGAGCAACTACCTTGCAAGATCATGACTGCGTTGCTTAACTTGATTCTCAACTACATTGCCAGGTCATTCAGGTGCCAAATTGACTCTTCTACCAAGTGTGAGAAAAAACACTGCAAAATGTGACTGCTAGGCATGAGAAAAATGTTGCCAACTGTGATTACGTTGCTTAACTCGATTCTCAACTACCTTGCCAGGTCATTCAGTGAAGAATATGTGTTTGACTGTGGTATTTTTAGTTTCTTTAGCATTTGAACTTCTACAGCAACGGTTTTTGCAACGTGTTACCCATATGGTGATTTTGTAAAGACATCAATACACATAACTGGTGAAGCAAGAAAAACATCAATCACACCTTTGCTGGTTGACATCAATGAACTTCTACAGCAACGGTTTTTGCAACGTCTTACCCATATGGCTGGTGAAGAAAGCAAAAAAACTGGCTGACATCAATGAACTTCTACAGCAATGGTTTTTGCAACGTTTTACCGATATGGCTCGTGAAGCAAGCAAAACTTCAATCACACCTTTGCTGGTTGACATCATTGACAAACTCAACATACTCTATCAACTGGAGTCCACACCTTTCACTGCTTTCACTGTCAACAAGCTCAATCCACACATTTCACTGCTTTCACTATCAATAAGCTCCCCCTTTGGCATTGATGGCAACCACCACCAACCACCAACCGCATACCAGATATCATCTCCCCCTTTGAAAACAATGACGAAGGTTTCTGTCTCCATTTATTCATTCTATTTAGTTGGGGAAATAAGTTTTTTTTTAATGATTTTGAACTAAACTGCCATTTCATTGCTCCTGTAACCTGCATTTGCTTGAACTAAACTGCCATTTCATTTGCTCCTGTAACCTGCCATTTCATTTGATCCCCCTCCGAAGATGCTTTGTATCTGGTTCTTAAGTATTCATACCAAGAGGCTCTTTCTTGTCTCTCCCCCTATCGGATTATTCAAAGTAAAAATTAAGTATATGCTCTTCTTCTTGACTATTTAGTTTCATAGCGTTCTTGTTCCATTTCTCTGCAAAATCTATGTGTTTTCTATTTTCTTTCTTTTCAAGCATTGTAAATTCATCATGTTGTAAGTGGATTAGAACATACACCTAGTTATTTTCTGACATTTTCAAATTGCATTGTAGGCAATGGTTTTGCAAAGACATCAACAATTTGATCCTTTGTACCGACATACTCCAATTTGATTAGCTTATTCAGAACTTGATCTCTTAAGAAATGAAATCTTATTGGAATGTGTTTAGTTTTAGAGTGCATAACGGGGTTGTTGGAGATATTTAATGCACTAGTGTTATCGCAATAGATTGGAATAGGATTTGAATAAGTCACATGAATGTCAGTAAGAGTTTGTGTCATCGATAACACTTGAGTGCAACAGCTTGGTGCTGCAATGTATTATGCTTCCGCTGTAGATAGTGACACAGTAGATTTTTTCTTGCTAGACCAACTCACTAGACAACCTCCTAAGTAGACTGCAGCTCTGCTGGTACTCTTTCTATCATCTATACGGCTTGCCCAATCAACATCAGTATATGCAAATAGATCTAGCTTATTTCCCTTTGGATACCATAGACCAAAATAAACAGTACCTTTGAGATATCTGAATATTCTTTTAACTGCTAATAAATGTGTTTCTTTAGGTGCAGCTTGAAATCTTGCAACTTGACAAACTGATTGCATTACATTTGGTCTAGTTGCAGTGACATACAGTAGGCTTCCAATCATGGATCTATATAATTTCCGTTCAACTGAAGGAGAATCATTTTCTTTGCTGAGTTTGCAACCTGTCACCATCGGAGTTCCTACAGGCTTGCAATCCTGCATCTTAAACTTCCTCAATGTTTCATTAGTATATTTTGTGTGAGATGTAAACATGCATTCATTATATTGTGAAACTTGAAGACCTAAAAGGAAGTTCAACTCACCAAGCATAGACATCTCAAATTCATCCTGCATAGCTTGTGCAAACAGTTTACGTAGGTATTCATTATTGCTTCCAAAAATAATATCATGAAGATAAATTTCAACTATGATCAAACAATCCCGTTCTTCGTTAATATACAGATTACTATCAACACTACCCTTTCTGTAACCTTGCCGCTGTACAAATACTTATCAAGCCTGGAATACCAAGCTCTTGGAGCTCTTGTTCCATCCCATATAGAGCTTTCTTTAACTTGCACACAAAATTCTTATCTTTGGAATGCTGAAATCCTTCTGGTTGTTCCATATAAGCTTCCTCTTCCAGCTCACCATTTAGAAATGCTAATTTGACATCCATCCGCTAAACTTTAATCTTCTTAGAACATGCATAAGCTAACATTAGTCTGATTGCTTCCATTCTTACAACATATGCAAATGTTTCATCATAATCTATACCTTCAACTTGTGCATAACCTTTACCTACTAACCTGGCTTTGTTTCTTGTCACATTTCCTGCTTCATCCATTTTATTTCTAAAGACCCATTTTGTTCCTATAACATTTTTGTTTTCAGGTCTTGGGATTAACTCCCATGTGTTATTCTTTTCAAATTGGACAAGTTCTTCTTCCATTTCTTTAAGCCAATGCTCATTTTGGAGAGCTTCTTCAACACTTTTTGGTTCAATCAAGGATAATAATGCTACCTATTCTTGATTTGATGTGTATTCTTGGGTTTTACTTTTGGTTTCCACACCTAAATTCAAATCACCAATAATATGATCTGCAAGATGGTTTTTATGTATTCTTTTACTTGGTGTTTTTGAGAAATTTGGACTTTGTGCAGTAGAGGGAGCTGAAGATGTAGGACTATGCATTTCAGCAGAGATTTGCTTGTCTTTGCTTGTTGACTGAGTATTTTTTGTTTCACTAGGTTCTTCTTCATTTTTGTTCTGCTCAAAGATAGAATCTCTCTTTTCCCTTTTTGACTTCATTAAGTAGGATTCATCAATTTTGACATCATGGCTTCCACTACTTTGTTAAGTCTTAGATTGTAGCATTTATAGGCTCTTCTGGTACATGAGTAACTAACTAGGATTCCTTCATCAGTTCTCGAGTCGAATTTTCCCAAAAGAGAATTATTTATTTTAATGTAACATTTACTGCCAAAGATTCTAAAGTGTTTTATGTTTGCTGATTTTCCTTTCCACAGTTCATAAGGTGTTTTTTCAGCATTAGTCCTGAGTAGTCCTCTTTTCAAAACATGTACAGCTGTGTGTACAGTTTGATTCCAAAATATATCACTTAGTTTTGATTCATTGAGCATTGTTCTGGCCATTTCCGTAACAGTTCTGTTTTTCCTTTCTACTACTCCATTTTGTTGAGGAGTTTCTGTCACCGTGAAATGCCTTTTAATCCCATTTTTATCGCAATAGTCATTGAACTCATTTGAGGTAAACTCACCTCCATTATCATACCTGAGACATTTTGTTCTCTGTTATATCTAATTCTTTGTTGCTTCTTTAAAATTATGAAAACAATTAAATGCTTCAGACTTCTTTTTAAGTAGGTACATCCATGTCATGCGAGTAAAATCATCTATGAACAACAAGAAATACTTTTCACCATTCATCTCCGTTGTTCTCATAGGTCCACAAATATCAACATGTACAAGCTCTAAGGGTTTTAATGTTGTGATCCGGATTTGTGTGGGAACGAAACAAAAGATATCATATACAGAATGATATACAAAGATATATATTCACATACACAGATATATGGCAAGAAACACAGCGATACAGTAAACACATATTCTATTAAATATCGAAAATAGAACAGACTGTAAATACAACAACTAGAATGGTAGTAGCTATCTCTGAGAAGAGATGTGGCCGTTGTGCTCATTCGTGCCAAGATGATTACAAAGAGAGGCCGAAAGGGCCTATTTATCATAATCACGAGGGAAAGAATCCCAAACACCCAAAAACCTAACCCTAGAAGATGAACCGTCATAAAGTTTGCATCCCCAAGGTGGTCAGTTGAACAGTCAACTTCCCGGGGTCATAACTTTTGCATGCGATCTCCGTTTGGGGCACTCGGTAGCCCGTTGGAAAGATCTATCCGAGGAATATGCTGGGGATCAAAAAATGGAAGGGTTCCCTTGTAAAACTATTTCCGAAAAAAACGTCGTTTAGTGCCTCGAAACGGCCCCCAGAAGTTTGGCACTCGAAAAACTGTAGAAAAATTACTAGAAAATCGGCAAAATAGGAAACTGTTTTGAGCCAGTGGAATAGGTGGGTGGCCATCGATATCCATCTGGATCATGTTGAGTGCTCCTTAGTTTTGAACTTAAGTCTAGTTTGCTTACCATGTTGACATTGTTTGCAAATTGAACTTGATAGATTTTTGATCTCAGGTAGACCTCTAACTGCATCTTTCTGATTCAACTTAACTAGGTTGTCAAAATTTATGCGTCCTAGTCTCTTATTCCATAACAAACTTTCATATTCTTTTCCAAAATGACATTCATCAATTGCTTCATTTAAAATGAAATCCTAAATTTTTTTTTGAAAAAAAGAGAAGAAACCATCTCCTTCTAAATTTAGTTCAAAAAATCTTTTACAGTTCCAACAACCATGTTTGCAAACGAGGCTATACTCAATCATAATTAGAAAAAAGTGAAATGAAAACCAAGCCTACTCTGAACTTCTTCCTCAACATATTTTTGCTTTGATTTGGTCCATTTCTGTTAAATTTAACATCAATAGTACCCTAAACAATAAAAAATACAACCACTTTCATTCAAAAAGTTTCATGATAGAAATCCCTTAAGTGTCCTTCATTTTGAGTGACATGCCAAACTCCTTGCTCCATGTATAGACCGAGCTTGGATAGGGAGTTAGCCTCGTCGTTCTTTTCCCTATCAACATGTTTATTTAAAATTTCATCCACAAGAAGTTTTATCCTTTTTATCTCCTCTAGAATTGGTTTCAAATAGATGTTATGGCAGATCCTCTCTTTAATTATCCAATCAATGATGATCTTTGCATCGCCAAATATCTATAATTTCCTGACATTATTTTCCACGGCTAAATTTAAGAGAAGTTTAAGTGCAACCAATTTAGCATAATTATTTGTTTTTTTTCGTCTCACGTGTACAATTTGGTTTATCCATGGAAAGGAATGCGGCATGGCTATACAACAACTCGCACACCTAAAACTGGCAGTATAAATATCTTCAAATAAGTTGTTATTTCTTGCAATCCAAATTTGCAACATCATGATGAGCGGAAGGGCCAACATAGATCTATGCTTAGGATTGACAACCCAACATTTTAGACATAACTGCACTAACTAGCACCTCTCCAAGGACACATCTTCTTTAAAATGGCTTCCACCTCCTTCCAGGATTGTGAAATGAAAGCGAAGTCCATAAAAACATGAGAATTTGCCTTCTCTTCCTGCTTACAGAGATAACATCTACCAAGTCTAATTATATTTCTTCATTGTAAATTGTTCCAAGTTAAAGCTTTGTTGCAGAGGATAAACCATGTAAGAAGTTTTGCTTATAGAGGGAATTTAAATTTCCAAACTACTTTCCACCACCAAGCTTGATCTTCCACATGAGAAATTTCCATCATTCTATCATAACTTGCCTTTGGAGTATAAATACCATGGGGGTCACCAGCCCAAACTAAAGAGTCCTTAACAAGATACAAATAGATGTTATTCAGGTGCAATTGATTTATGTAAGCCTTCCAGCGTCTACCATCATCATCCCTAAATCCAACATACTCCACAGTGTGCAAGTTGTATCTTTAATATATTTTAATGTAAATAAGCCTTTAAAGTACAACTACAGCATGATTCTGAAAGGAAGAATATGTACAGTTCCATTCCCTGTCCATGCATCCTCCCCCAAACTTACACTGCATCCATCTCCTATCTTCCAAACCAAGTCTTTTCCAATAACTAAACATGAGAGAACTGTTGCTTTCTAGAAGACTGAGATGTTATGGGTACAGATTTAGCAGGATGTCAAACCCATTCTAACATAGATTTTGGAGCTATATATTTCCTCATATTCAAGTCACTCCAGAGACTAGAACTTGATAATAATCTCCACCAGCTTTTCCATACTAGATCTTTTTGAGAAAAATTGCAAATTGTTTAATCCCCATCCTCCAAGAATTTTGGGACTTGCTATGGTTTTCCATCTAGGTATCCAAGAGTTGGTCATCCAGAACACTGGAGTGACTTCCAGAACAACATTTGTTAGCACTAGTCTCCCTCCTTTTGAAAGCCGTCTAAAACTCCAATTGATATGCACTTTTCACATTTTGCAATCAGGCAGTCCCAATCTTTAATAAGATAAGACAACGAATTTAATTTAAACCCCATATATTTTATCCCATTATCCATATCAAAATGATTGAAATAAAATAAATCCTCGATTCCAATTAAATCCTCATCTGAGACACCTTCTCTAGCAACAAAAGAAGACATGAGTAATCCACTAAAATATCACCAACAAAGAGGACATGAGTAATCCAGTAGTTTACTCCAATATTTATGCCTTTAAGGCCACCATTCCTTTTTTCCTTTGAAATTTCCCTACTGAACCTATCTGCAAATAGGAGGAATAAAAAAGAAGCGAGCAGGCTCCCTTATCTGATTCCACGAGAGGTTTTGAAAAAATTTGAAGCTCATCCATTAACTAGAACATAAAAAGAGATGGAAGTAATGCATGCCATAATCCATCTTATGAAAGGAACATTAAACCCTAACTATGAGAACTCCATCCTCGAGAAACTCCAAATGAACCTATCATAGGCCTTTGTTAGGGTCAATTATTCAAACAACCACTTTAAGGTGCTTTCTTAAGATGGAATAAAGACCTTCCTGCATTATCCCAATTGCATCGTGAATTTTCCTACCAGAGAGGAAACCAAATTGTTCATGATTTATTCCTACAGCTAGAAAATGCTTGATTCCTTTTAAGATGATTTTAGCCACAATCTTATAGATAGTATTGTACATAGATATAGTGCGAAAGTCTTCAAAGGATAACATATTATCATTTTTGGGAATCATGGCTATGAAAGAAGAATTAAATGAAGCTATAATTTTTCCTTTATGTCTTGATTCTTCCACCACTCTTTAAAGGCCCCGAGCAAGAACATCAATTAAACCAATGAAAAATTCTATGGGAATCCCATCAGGCCCTAAGCTTTTTTATTTTTTAATATTATGAAGGGCCTCCTGCAATTCATCGTTAGAAACTGCATCCATTAATTTGGAATTATCTTTTTAATTTACAATATCTACTTCATAGTATGTGAAAGATATCTACTTCATTGTGATATTTTTAATTGTCATCGTTAGAAACTGCCACCATTAATTTGTTATTATCTTGTTAATTTACAATATCTACTTCATAGTATGTGAAACATATCTATTTCATTGTAATATTTTGAATTGAATAGTGTTACTTTCTCATAGTCATTGGAAACATTTCAAAGCATTTCAAAATTAAAAACATAAAGAATAAGCTGAATTGAATTAGTTTTTTCTCAATTTCTAATAAAAAAATACAGAATTGTAAATTATTGTGTTGTGATTTGATCACTTTGTAGGATTATACTCTAATCAATCCTTGAAACAGAGTTATTGTTTATTTTCAAAATACCTAAATCTATTCTTCCCCACAATTATATTATACTTTAATGACTTATTGTATTTGTCTTGTAATATTTGTATATTCTACCTTAATGACTTATTGTATTTGTCTTGTTCTTATTGGAGGTTAAAATTTAAAAACAACAACTTTATGAAAAAACTTAAAAAATTAAAATAAAGAAGTGAGAAATATAAAAAACAAATTAAAAAAAATCATTTTTTTTACAACATTGTAAACTTTATAAACAAAAAAACGTAAAAAAAAAAAATTAATACATGCATTAAAGGGGAGGGTGGGAGCGGGGGGAGGGTGGAGGGAGTGGGGGTAGAGTTGTTTGTTTTTTTTTTCAAATTTTAATATCGTTTATTTTTTCTTTTTTAAATTTGGTTCTTATGTTTTTTTTTTAAGCTTTTAGTTTTTTTTTTTTTAAATTTAAATTAAAAAAATTTAATACATCTTAAAATTTAAAAAAATTAGTTTTTTTTTTTTTTTTTTTCTTTTTTTACATTTTTCTATATTTTCTAATTTAGAATTGCTTTTTAGAGTTATTTATTACTTTAAAAAAATTGAAATTTTTGTTTTTAAATTTTATATTGTTGTAAATCTTTTTTGAAAATTTTTTCAAGTTGTTTTTTAAAAATTTTTTTCTTTAAATTTTGAAATTTTTAATGTGTTATCTTTTTCTTTTTTTTAAGTGTTTATGTTTTCTTTTTAATTTTGTTTTCATTTGAGTTGTTTTATTTTATTTTTTCATTTTTTACGTTTTTACTTTTCTAAAAAGAAAATTCCGAGCAAATGTACCTGACAAAGGTAAGGGGTGCTACTCGTGGCACCTCTTTTCGAGTCGAATGTTGATTTTATCCATTTTGTCGCAATGATCATTGCAATGACACAGTCAACTCTTAATACGACGATGTCAATCAAGTTGCACTTTTCAATCCTTGATTGGGGATTGGTTGCTACAAGTTGAATTCGAGGGTCAATTTAGCTTTTTATTTGCGAGGGAACCTAACTAAGTTTCAATAAAGTTGTAAATTTATCCTCGGAAAACAAAGGGTGCTATCAATAGCACCACTTTTCCAAATAGAGGTAAAAATAGTTAATAATGTGACCTAAAAAAAACAAGAACTCATGCAGGTTCTTGTTTTATAGTATATTGTGTTTATAATGAGGTAATATAGATATATGGAAAACATCATGATTTTTATGAAAATGGGGTGGTAGCGCTAAGCGATATGCAACAAATCCATCTCTTTATAGGATTCCAAATGGCCTTATAAGTCGAGGTGACAATACTGTCACTTTTCCAAACCGAATAGCACTCTTATTAGGTCTAATACGAATAAAAAATTAATCTCCAACATTATAACTTTAGTCAATTCTATCAGGATCACCATAACCCTTATGTATATCAACTAGTGCTTCCTTTAACCATTGCCTAATATGAATTACATGGTCTCCCATTTATTGAACCAATATTGGTCCTATGCTTACTTGGTATTCTAACTTGTCCCAACTCAAACGCATCATGCATGGCCTACCATATAAATCTTGATAAGGTAGCATTCCAATATAATTATGGTAATTGTTATTGTAAGAAAAATCCACCAAAGATAAGTAATTTGCCAATGGGTTTTTCTATCCATAACATACACCCTAGCATGTCTTCCATTACCTAAATAACCCTCTTTGTTTTCCAATATGTTTCTGGATGATACATTGAGGTTAGATTGCACTGAGTTCCCAATGATGATTGCAAGTTTGTCCAAAACTTGGAAGTAAACTTAGGGTCTCTATTTGAGATTATCTTTTTAGGAAACCCATGAAGATGGATAATATCGTTTTTAAATACCCTTGTCACATCCGTGTTATCATAAGTTTCCCTGATTGGAATAAAATAGGTATTTTTGGTTAGTTTATCAAGTACCACCGAAATAGCATTACATCTTATTAGAGACGTGAGGGGAAACCCTACGAAACAATACATGGAAATGACCTCCCACTTAGACATAGGAATGCCATGAGGTTGCAAGAGACCATATAGGTGACGGTGATCAACCTTTACTTGCTTTCATTCAAGGCACTTAGCAACAAATTGCACAATGTCATGCTTCATGCTTTCCCAAAAGAAGAGCTTCTTCATGTCTACATACATCTTCTTCACCTATGGATGTGCATAGTAAGGTGATCTTTGGGATTCCTTGAGGATAGTTCTTCTAATATCCCCTTCCCTGGGGAAATTCCTTCCCGTGAAATAATATGCCCAAGATAGTGATTCTCGTTCTGAAAGAAGGAGCACTTGGACAATTTACCAAAAAAATGGTCTGAACTCGTAACCATGACAATGCTGACCGCAAGTTCTCCTCGTTCTCTTTCTCATTCTCAAAATAAATGAGAATAAAATGTAATAAAACATGCACAAAGTGGTATAAGTACTTACCAAATACTCCATTCATTATGCTCATAAATACTACTAGTGCATTGTTCAAACCGAAGGGCACTGCTATAAAATCATAGTGCCCAAACCATGTCTGGAAGACAGAATTTGGCATATTTCACCTTCCTTAATTATGAGATGATGATAGTCTTATTGTAGATCAATCTTTGAGAAAAAATACCGCCCCCTTCATATGATCGAAGAGGTCATCAATTCAAGGTATAGGGTACCTATTCTTCAGCATGGCTTGGTTCAAGTCTCGATAATCAATGCAGAGTCATGACAGACCATCCTCCATCTTGACAAATATTATTGGTGCAAAACAAGGATAAACATTCATCCTGATGAGTCCTAGGTCCAATAAATCCTTCAGCTACATCTGCAACTGTAAAAGCTCAAGAGACGTCATCCTATAAGGTGACTTGGAGATTTGATTGAAGCCCATTTTTAATTCGATAGTAAAATTGAGTTTTCTTTTTGGAGGTAACCCTGGAAAGTCCTTGGGAAAGACATCCTTAAATTCTGGCAATACTGGGTACTAATCTAAAGAAGGTCCCTTCTCCCCACTTGTAGCCTCCACTAAGTACAGCCGACATGATTTCCTAAGACAATGCTTTACTTTCATCATTGCGATGAAACATATGGACACCTCCTCTTAATTCCTTGAATTTGAATTGATTTCCCTTCACTAAACAAAGAACTCTCTTCCCATAATACTCCAAGAAAGCTTAATGATCCTTAAAGCTAGTTCATACCTGAGATAAGATCATAAGTACCTAGGTCGCTGATGTACTCTTTGACCCTATCATACACACCCCTAGGTCCACTACTCATTCTTCAACACTAGGCCTGACTCCTTGCTTTCAAACCCCGTCTTTGATCCCCTTTAGAGCTTACATGTTCTTCAACATAATGAGCACATTCAACTACATGTGGCACTGAAGTTGGCTTCCACATCCGTAGGAGGGACCTTATATCGTAGTTCAATCCATAAACAAAGAAATATACCTGACGTTGATATGTGTCCATGTAAGATACATACTTCACCAATACCATGAATCACAATTCATAGTCCTCCACAATTCAATTCCCGTGCACTAATGCATGGAAGGATCCTACTTGGTCCTCCTCAAAGAATGCCTGCATGTACTTCCTTTGAAACCTATCTTCAAACTATTCCCGAGGGATAATATCTAGAGTGATATGCAATTGTCCTTCCACGTTCTCCCACCAATCCAAAGCATGATCTCAAAGTTGAAAAGTAGTTATTTTGGACTTAGAGGTGGTGGTATATTCTTTCAATGCAAATCACCTCCTCATGCCCTCTAGACATGTCTTGGCTTGTTGTCCAACACAACCTCTAGTAAACTCTAGAAGCTTTATTTTATGAAGCTCTCTATTAATGCCCTTGGGAGGAGGTTCTTGCTCCAAATTCATTGATACTTCTTAATTAACCTCCCCCGATGGAAAGGGCTCTTTCTCAACAATTTTCGCATCGCTCACTCCTAGAAGCATCTTAAGTGTCATGTCGATTGTCTCCAAGGAGCACATTATAATGCACATTTCAGGTGATAGTACCAATAGTGTTGGTATGTTTGGCTCAAGCGATGGTGTCACCCGAACTCAACCCTGATTTCCACCTCACCTAACCATATTGATTATGCAACCTGGCCAAAAGGGTTCATAAGTAGGGTTTAATTAGTCTACTAGGTTACACAATAATATGCACAGGCTTAAGTATCTTTCACTTTCACTTGTAATGAACATATCACTTGAGGTCGTGGCTAAGGGTGAAGTAGGTCAATAAGATAGTGAAACTCTAATAATCAACCTAGTATGGGGTAATTTCTACTACTATGTTGACCACTAATATCGCCTTAATCCGCCTCCACCTTTTTCGACAACCACATCCCTCACCACCGGAATAAAATATTTAATCATCATTTAAAAATTTTATTTCTAGTATGTAATTTTTAATATATTTCATTTTATTATTATTTATATTTTATTTTGTATTTTATTTTTATTAAAAATAATATAGTTAAATTTTAAAATATGCAATATTATTAATATTACAAAGAGAACCCTAATCTCGAGGATAAAAACTATCTTTCTATCTTACCAAGATCAAAGAAAAAAATTTAAGTGAAACTAGTTGTTGGAGAACCCCTAAAACGCCTTGGGTTGCCATCTATGTGATTCTATGAGCTTTTTGAGCATAGAAATAACATTTTAAAGAAAACCAAATAATCTCTATCTCGTTAAGGTCGGATAGACCAAGATGGACGTTAAAGACAATCATCATCATCATCATCATCAATAATAAAAACCAATCAATACTAAAAATTCAAATAAAATATATTATTTAAACAAATACAATTAAATTTAATAATTCAAATTAATTTTCTTAAACGATAATTAATCTTCAATTATTTGGCTTAAAAAACATAAAGTTGAGGCGTCCCCTTCTCAAGAGCGCACACATCATACAAGGATTAAATAATAGGGGGTAAGGGTGAACAAAACCCTAGCCCCTCCCATTTCTTATTTCTTGCTCACAAATTTTTAGTTGGTCACTTTGCAACTTAGCTAAGATATTAGCATTAGGGTTTTTATTTTTATTTTTCTTCATAATAGAGTTTAATAATAAAATTTATGCCCAACACTAGCTGTAAGCAATTGCCTGGGGTCTGGCATGTTATCACCCAAATTTAGAGCAAATACACACATATATGTGCCCTTTCACAATACAAATAGCAATAAAATAACCACCTATAAGTAATGTCCAAACCTATGGATATAAGATATGGTTCACACAACAAATAAAATCAAAGGGAACGCTGCCATATATGATTCACTTGGAAATTTGCATTGCCTTCCCATCAATGATTCCAACGACCATTTCAGTGAATCAACAACATGATACATAAGTGTGTTGAGCTTATTAATGAAATGGTTGTAGGTGGATAAGCATTGGTTTTTAGCAAATATGCTAGCCAACCAAACAATTTGAGTGCCAATTAATTAATATGGATATGGGATATTCAAACAAACACAAGACGGCTCGTCGGCGAGATTTTTAAGGAAATAGGTAACGTTGCCAGGAAATATATATAAAAGTCTTGCTATTTGAGCGTCCTAGGCTCCAACGCAACGCAAGATTTCGAATTCTGATCTCCGCCATTTCCAAAACAAGTCTTCTGGAGAATCGCCCATTTGGAAATTTAATAAGAGAAGGGGAGTTTAAGACTTTGTTGAGTGCTCCTCATTCATCAGCTGCACACCCACCTGCTTAACAGCACTGATTGAGTTTGCAGACAAAGCCAAACCGTCCCATTGTCTTACGGTTGTCGTTTTTCTGTTTTCTGTTGTTGATATTTATTAAGAAACAAAAGATGTCTCCGGAACCAGATTCTAATGTAGTAGAAGGCAGCGGATCGAATTCTAAGACTCTCATTGTTGCTCGATTGGCTTCACTGAAGAAAGCAGAGGAAGCAGGTAATAGCAGGTTTTTTGAAGCTGCAGCATGGGTAAAGACAATGGTTGGGTGTTTGGATATACCTGCATGTGACCCGCCATCCGAGGAGGAGTTTCGTCTTTGCTTGAGAAATGGGATCATTTTATGTAACCTTCTCAACAAGGTTCAACCGGGATCAGTGGCCAAGGTCGTTGCAAATCACGTTTCTGCTTATCAATATTTTGAGAATGTTAAGAATTTTCTTGCAGCTCTTGTACAGATGAAGTTGCCTACTTTTGAAGCTTCTCTGTTAGAGAAAGAAAGCTGGCAGCCGGGTTCTACTACAAAGATTGTTGACTGTATCTTGGCGCTGAAGGGTTATTATGAATGCAAACAACAGCGTGGAGGAAATGCAACTACTAATTGTGTGCCTGTAATTCTGCCAAACCCATCAGCTACAAACGTGCAGGAGGAGGGAGGAGAGAAAACACTGGATGACATCTTTCAATCTAATGCTTTAATAGGAGTACTGAAAGCAGAGGAAGCAGGTAATATAAGGTTTTTTGAAGCTGCAGCATGGGTAAAGAGCATGGTTGGGTCTTTGGATATACCATGTGACCCGCCATCCGAGGACGAGTTTCGTCTTTGCTTGAGAAATGGGATCATTTTATGTAACCTTCTCAACAAGGTTCAACCGGGGGCAGTGTCCAACGTCGTTGCAAATCACGGTTCTGCCTATCAATATTTTGAGAATGTTAAGAATTTTCTTGTAGCTCTTGTACAGATGAAGTTGCCTACTTTTGAAGCTTCTCTGTTAGAGCAAGAAAGCTCGCAGCCGGGTTCTACTAAAAATATTGTTGACTGTATCTTGGCGCTGAAGGGTTATTATGAACGCAAACAACAGTGTAGAGGAAATGCAAGAGGAGCAGAGACAATAAGCACCCTTAAGTCTGCTGAAAGAGTGGCCTCTGTTGAACTTGGTGCTGCTCCTTTGAATAAAGAAAGTGGAGAAGTTCGTGAGCTTAAAGAACAGGTAGACAGTTTGAAAAAGGCGCTGGCAAGGAAAGAAGTAGAAGTAGTGCAGTTACACAATATCAAAATGAAAATGAAAGAATCTCCATACCAACTCCATACACCAGTGAGAACTCGTATATTGAGCCTTGAAGGGTCTGTAATAAGCAAAGCTGAGGTACAGAATGGTAATTGTAATTGTGGGATGGTTTCTGAAGATGATAAATTGGTAGATTATGGGGAGAATAATGAGATTCTGGTTGGCAAACAGAATGGCAATGGCAACCGTCCGAGTAGTCTGGGAAATGAGCGTAGAAATTTATCAGTTGTAAAGAGTTGGACAGAGGCTGAAACAAATACAAATAGAGATACAGGAACTGAGACAACATCTGCAACTAAAAAGACCTCTCAAATAAAAAAGTCACTACTGTTCTTTGGAAAACTGTAGAAGACCGGTCACGTTAGAGCCTGAGGAGCCTTTGGAAAACGTGTTTAAATTATCATGAACTAAAGCTAACATAAACAGTGAAGAGATAAGAGAAGGGGATAATATTTGGATTGTGCACTAGCGTTTCGTTGATTGTAATTTTAGTGCGATTGACTGGTTTTTTTTTCTTTCAAAATATTGATTTTTTAAAAATTACCTTATGTTTTCATCATATAATAATAATTATTTTTATATAAATAATTTAGGTGAGATTACTGTAATTATCAAATTTTTATGTATTTTGTTTTAATAAAAAGACCTAGTTGACTTTGCCATTTTTTTTTCATTTTTTCTAAAATATATATGTCAAATAATAAAGCTTAAAGTGGTGTCCAAGAATTGTGGCATTACTTAATCATACTTTAATGAAAGTTGTTTCAATAATTGTTTTAAACCATAAACTTTTATTGAGCGCAACCAAAAGTTAAGTTATTTGAAAAAACTGAAGAGATTAATGCTTTCTCAAACAAGTCCTATAATGATTACGTTATCATATATTGACAAAAAAAAACCCTAAGAACTCGAAGAGAAAAATATTTCCTCCTACGAGCACTTTCAAAACTTCTTTCACAAACCACAACCAACTAGTTGTTTTCTCAATCACTTCTCTATATTGATCATAAATCCTAAAAAAATTATGAAAAAAAGAGAAGAAACGATCTCCTTCTAAATTTAGTTCAAAAAATCTTTTACAGTTCCAACAACCATGTTTGCAAATGAGTCTATACTCAATCATAATTAGAAAAACTGAAATGAAAACCAAGCCTACTCTGAACTTCTTCCTCAACATATTTTTGCTTTGATTTGGTCCATTTCTGTTAAATTTAACATGGATAGTACCCGGAACAACAAAAAATAGAACCACTTTCATTCAAAAAGGTTCATGATAGAAATCCCTTAGGTGTCATTCATTTTGAGTGATATGCCAAAATACTTGCTCCATGTATAGACCGAGCTTGGATAGGGAGTTAGCCTCATGGTTCCTTTCCCTATCAACATGTTTAATTAAAATTTCATCCATAAGAAGTTTTATCCTTTTTATCTCCTCTAGAATTGATTTCAAATAGATGTTATGGCAGATCCTCTCTTCAATTATCCAATCAATGATGATCTTTGCACCCCCAAATATCTATAATTTCTTGAAATTATTTTCCACGGCTA
Organism: Larix kaempferi; assembly: GCA_027924585.1. Lineage (NCBI taxonomy): Eukaryota > Viridiplantae > Streptophyta > Pinopsida > Pinales > Pinaceae > Larix > Larix kaempferi. Next base: position 1,165,792 of record BSBM01000579.1, on the reverse strand, counting down.
AATTTAGGAGAAGTTTAAGTGCAACCATCTTAGCATAATTATTTGTTTTTTTTGTCTCAAGTGTACAGTTTGGTTCATCAGTGGAAAGAAATGCAACATGGCTATACAACAACTCGCACACCTAAAACGAGCAGTATAAATATCTTCAAATAAGTTGTTATTTATTGCAATCCAAATTTGTAGCATCATGATGAGCGGAAGGGCCAACATAGATCTATGCTTAGTATTGACAACCCAACATTTTGGACATAACTACACCAACTAGCACCTCTCCAAGGACACATCTTCTTTAAAATGGCTTCCACTTCCTTCCAGTCCTGTGAAATGAAAGCGCAGTCCATAAAAAAGATGATAATTTGTCTCCTCTTCCTTCTTAAAGAGATAATATCTACAAAGTCCAAATCTATTTCTTCCTTGTAAATTTTTCCAAGTTAAAGCTTTGTTGCGGAGGATAAACCATGTAAGAATTTTTGCTTTTAGAGGGAATTTAAATTTCCACACTACTTGCCACCACCAATCTTGATCTTCCACATGAGAAATGGCCATCATTCTATCATAACTTGCCTTTGGAGTATAAATACCATGGGGGTCACCAGCCCAGACTAAAGAGTCCTTAACAGGATACAAACAGATGTTATTAAGGTGCAATTGATTTATGAAAGCCTTCCAACATCTACCATCATCATCCCTAAAACCAACATACTCCAGAGTGTGCAAGTTGTATCTTTAATATATTTTAATGTAAATAAGCCTTTAAAGTACAACTACACCACGATTATGAAAGGAAGAATATGTACAGTTCCATTCCCTGCCCATGTATCCTGCCCCAACCTTACACTGCAACCATCTCATATATTCCAAACCAAGTCTTTTCCAATAACTAAAAATTGAGAATTGTTGCTTTCTAGAGGACTAAGACGTTATGGGTAGATTTAGCAGGATGTCGAACCCATTCTAAGAGATATTTTGGAGCTATATATTTCCTCATATTCAAGTCACTCCAGAGACTAGAACCTGATAATAATCTCCACTATATTTCCCCTACTAGAGCTTTTTGAGAAAATTTGCAAATTTTTTAATCCCCATTCTCCAAGGATTTTGGGCCTTGCTATGGTTTTCCATCTAGGTATCCAAGAGACGGTCATCCAGAGCCCCAGAGTGACTTCCAGAACAACATTTGTTAGCACTAGTCTCCCTCCTTTTGAGAGCCGCCTAAAACTCCAATTGATATGCGCTTTTCACATTTTGCAATCAGGCAGTCCCAACCTTTAACAAGATAATACAACGGCTTTAATTTAAACCCCATATATTTTATCCCATTATCCAGATCAAAATGATTGAAATAAAATAAATCCTCGATTCTAATTAAATCCTCATCTGAGACACCTTCTCCAGCAACAAAAGAGGACATGAGTAATCCACTAAAATATCATCAACAAAGAGGACATTAGTAATCCAGTAGTTTCCTCCAATATTTATGCCTTTAGGGCCACCTTTCCTTTTTTCCTTCGAAATTTTCCTACTGAGCCTATCTGCAAATAGGAGGAATAAAAAAGAATCAAGCAGGCTTCCTTATCTGATGCCGCAAGAAGATCTAGAAAAAATTGAAGCTCATCCATTAACTAGAACATAAAAAGAGATGGAAGTAATGCATGCCATAATCCATCTTATGAGAGGAACATTAAACCCTAACTGTGACAAATCCATCCTCGAGAAACTCCAAATGAGCCTATCATATTCCTTTGTTAGGGTCAATTATTCAAACAACCACTTTAAGGTGCTTTCTTAAGTTGGAATAAAGACCTTCCTGCATCATCCCAATTGCATCGTGAATTTTCCTACAAGAGATGAAACCAAATTGTTCATGAGTTATTCCTGCAACTAGAAAACGCTTGATTCCTTTTAAGATAATTTTAGCCACAATCTTATAGATAGTATTGTACAGAGATATAGTGCGAAAGTCTTCAAAGGATAACATATTATCATTTTTGGGAATCATGGCTTTGAAAGAAGAATTAAATGAAGCTAGAATTTTTCCTTTAACTCTTGATTCTTCCACCACTCTTTAAAGGCCCCGAGCAAGAACATCAATTAAACCAATGGAAAATTCTATGGGAATCCCATCAAGCCCTAAGATTTTTTATTTTTTAATATTATGAAGGGCCTCTTGCAATTCATCGTTAGAAACTGCCTCCATTAATTTGTTATTATCATTTTCATTTACAATATCTACTTCATAGTATGTGAAACATATCTACTTCATTGTGATATTTTGAATTGTTAATTTGTTATTATCTTGTTAATTTACAATATCTACTTCATAGTATGTGGAACATATCTATTTCATTGTAATATTTTGAATTGAATAGTGTTACTTTCTCATATTCATTGGAAACATTTTAAAACATTTCAAAATTAAAAACATAAAGAATAAACTAATTGAATTAGTTTTTCTTCAATTTCTAATAAAAAAATAGAAAATTGTAAATTATTGTGTTGTGTTTTGAGCACTTTGGAGGCTTATACTCTAATCAATCCTCAAAACAGAGTTATCATTTATTTTCAAAATACCTAAATCTATTCTTCCCCACAATTATATTATACTTTAATGACTTATTGCATTTGTCTTGCAATATTTGTATATTCTACCTTAATGACTTGTTGTATTTGTCTTGCAATATTTAAAGTATTGATGAAACACTAAATCAACCCCCTGATTGAAAAAACCTCCTAAAAAAAGCAAATTAAAAAAAAATCATTTTTTACAACATTGTAAAATTTATAAACAAAAACTTAAAAAAAAATAAATTTAATACATGCATTAAAGGGGAGGGAGAGGAGGGTCCGGGAGTGGGAGTGGGGTAGGTTTGTTTGTTTGTCTTTTCAAATTTTAATATCGTTTATAATTGTTTTTTTAAATTTGGTTCTTCTGTTTTTTTTTTCATTTTGTTTTTAATGTTTTTTTAAACTTTTAGTTTTAAAAAAAAAAAAAATTTAAATTAAAAAAAAAAGAATTTAATAGATCTTAAAATTTAAAAAAATAGTTTTTTTAATTTTTTTTTACATTTTTTCTATTTTTCTCAATTTAGAATTGTTCTTTAGAGTTATATTTTACTTAAAAAAATGGAAATTTATGTTTAGAAATTTTATATTGTTGTAAATCTTTTTTGAAAAAAATTTCAAGTTGTTTTTTAAATTTTTTTCTATAAAGTTTGAAATTTTTAATGTGTTATTTTTTCTTTTCTTTTTTAATTGTTTATATTTTCTTTTTAATTTTGTTTTCATTTGAGTTGTTTTAATTTATTTTTTCATTTTTTGCCTTTTTACTTTTCTAAAAAAAAAATTCTGAGCAAATGTACATGTACCTGGCAAAGGTAAGGGGTGCTACTAGTGGCACCTCTTTTCGAGTTGAATGTTGATCTTTCCCTTTTTGGCGCAACGAACATTGCAATGACACGGTCAACTATTAATACGACGACGTCAATCAAGTCGTAATTTTCAATCCTTGATTGGGGGTTGGTTGCTACAAGTTGAATTCGAGGGTCAATTTAGCTTTTTAATTGCAAGGGCAACTAACTAGGTTTCAATAAAGTTGAAAATTTATCCTCGGAGAAGAAAGGGTGATATCAGAAGCACCACTTTTCAAAATAGAGGTAAAAATTGTTACTAAATGTGACCTAAAAAAACAAGAGTTGATGTAGGTTCTCGTTTTATAGTATATTGTGTTTATAATGAGGTAATATAGATATATGGAAAACATCATGATTTGTATGAAAATGGGGTGGTAGTGGTAAGCGATATGCAACAAGTCCGTGTCTTTATAGGATTTCAAATGGCCTTATAAGTCGAGGTGACAACATTGTCACTTTTCCAAACTGAATAGTACTCTTATTAGGACTAATATGAATAAAAAATTAAACTCCGCCATTATAACTTTAGTCAGTTCTATCAGCATCACCATAACCCTTATGTATATCAACTTGTGCTTCCTTTAACCATTGCCTAATATGAATTACATGCTATCCCATTTCCTGAACCAACATTGGTCCCATGCTTACTTGGTATTCTAACTTGTCCCAACTCAAATGCAATGTGCATGGCCTCCCATATAAATCTTGATAAGGTAGCATTCCAATATAATTATGGTAATTGTTATTGTAAGAAAACTCCACCAAAGATAAGTAATTTTTGAATGGGTCTGTCTATCCATAACATACACCCTAGCATGCCTTCCATTGTACGTTAATAACCCTCTTTGTTTTCCCATATGTTTGTGGATGATACATTGAGATTAGGTTTCACTGAGTTCCCAATGATGATTGCAAGGTTGTCCAAAACTTGGAAGTAAACTTAGGGTCTCTATTTGAGATTATCTTTCTAGGAAACCCATGAAGATGGATGATATCGTTTTTAAATACCCTTGTCACATCTGTGTTATCATAAGTTTCCCTCATTGAAATAAAATAGGCATTTTTGATTAGTTTATCAAATAACACCAAAATAACATTACGTATTATTAGAGACGCGAGGGGAAACCCTAGGAAAAAATACACGGGAATGAACTCCCACTTAGACATAGGAATTTCGTGAGGTTGCAAGAGACCGCTGTCCTTTTTCTACGATGTGAGTAGGATGTGATTTTATAACTGAATCACCACTTCTGGCAACAGTTAAACGCATTGGCAAGGAATCTCAATCTTGTTTTCGAGCACAAACCTTAGCTCATTCTGCACTTTTGATCTATTATTTATCAAACGATTGTGATAAAAACCTGTAGGGAAACATCCCCAATGAAGTAATAGATTCTCCATATGCGCCAAACTGACTTCTCTACCAGATGTGAGCAAAACGCTGTCAGTTGCTTAAATCGATTCGAGCAACTACCTTGCAAGATCATGACTGCGTTGCTTAACTTGATTCTCAACTACATTGCCAGGTCATTCAGGTGCCAAATTGACTCTTCTACCAAGTGTGAGAAAAAACACTGCAAAATGTGACTGCTAGGCATGAGAAAAATGTTGCCAACTGTGATTACGTTGCTTAACTCGATTCTCAACTACCTTGCCAGGTCATTCAGTGAAGAATATGTGTTTGACTGTGGTATTTTTAGTTTCTTTAGCATTTGAACTTCTACAGCAACGGTTTTTGCAACGTGTTACCCATATGGTGATTTTGTAAAGACATCAATACACATAACTGGTGAAGCAAGAAAAACATCAATCACACCTTTGCTGGTTGACATCAATGAACTTCTACAGCAACGGTTTTTGCAACGTCTTACCCATATGGCTGGTGAAGAAAGCAAAAAAACTGGCTGACATCAATGAACTTCTACAGCAATGGTTTTTGCAACGTTTTACCGATATGGCTCGTGAAGCAAGCAAAACTTCAATCACACCTTTGCTGGTTGACATCATTGACAAACTCAACATACTCTATCAACTGGAGTCCACACCTTTCACTGCTTTCACTGTCAACAAGCTCAATCCACACATTTCACTGCTTTCACTATCAATAAGCTCCCCCTTTGGCATTGATGGCAACCACCACCAACCACCAACCGCATACCAGATATCATCTCCCCCTTTGAAAACAATGACGAAGGTTTCTGTCTCCATTTATTCATTCTATTTAGTTGGGGAAATAAGTTTTTTTTTAATGATTTTGAACTAAACTGCCATTTCATTGCTCCTGTAACCTGCATTTGCTTGAACTAAACTGCCATTTCATTTGCTCCTGTAACCTGCCATTTCATTTGATCCCCCTCCGAAGATGCTTTGTATCTGGTTCTTAAGTATTTATACCAAGAGGCTCTTTCTTGTCTCTCCCCCTATCGGATTATTCAAAGTACAAATTAAGTATATGCTCTTCTTCTTGACTATTTAGTTTCATAGCGTTCTTGTTCCATTTCTCTGCAAAATCTATGTGTTTTCTATTTTCTTTCTTTTCAAGCATTGTAAATTCATCATGTTGTAAGTGGATTAGAACATACACCTAGTTATTTTCTGAGATTTTCAAATTGCATTGTAGGCAATGGTTTTGCAAAGACATCAACAATTTGATCCTTTGTACCGACATACTCCAATTTGATTAGCTTATTCAGAACTTGATCTCTTAAGAAATGAAATCTTATTGGAATGTGTTTAGTTTTAGAGTGCATAACGGGGTTGTTGGAGATATTTAATGCACTAGTGTTATCGCAATAGATTGGAATAGGATTTGAATAAGTCACATGAATGTCAGTAAGAGTTTGTGTCATCGATAACACTTGAGTGCAACAGCTTGGTGCTGCAATGTATTATGCTTCCGCTGTAGATAGTGACACAGTAGATTTTTTCTTGCTAGACCAACTCACTAGACAACCTCCTAAGTAGACTGCAGCTCCGCTGGTACTCTTTCTATCATCTATACGGCTTGCCCAATCAACATCAGTATATGCAAATAGATCTAGCTTATTTCCCTTTGGATACCATAGACCAAAATAAACAGTACCTTTGAGATATCTGAATATTCTTTTAACTGCTAATAAATGTGTTTCTTTAGGTGCAGCTTGAAATCTTGCAACTTGACAAACTGATTGCATTACATCTGGTCTAGTTGCAGTGACATACAGTAGGCTTCCAATCATGGATCTATATAATTTCCGTTCAACTGAAGGAGAATCATTTTCTTTGCTGAGTTTGCAACCTGTCACCATCGGAGTTCCTACAGGCTTGCAATCCTGCATCTTAAACTTCCTCAATGTTTCATTAGTATATTTTGTGTGAGATGTAAACATGCATTCATTATATTGTGAAACTTGAAGACCTAAAAGGAAGTTCAACTCACCAAGCATAGACATCTCAAATTCATCCTGCATAGCTTGTGCAAACAATTTACGTAGGTATTCATTATTGCTTCCAAAAATAATATCATGAAGATAAATTTCAACTATGATCAAACAATCCCGTTCTTCGTTAATATACAGATTACTATCAACACTACCCTTTCTGTAACCTTGCCGCTGTACAAATACTTATCAAGCCTGGAATACCAAGCTCTTGGAGCTCTTGTTCCATCCCATATAGAGCTTTCTTTAACTTGCACACAAAATTCTTATCTTTGGAATGCTGAAATCCTTCTGGTTGTTCCATATAAGCTTCCTCTTCCAGCTCACCATTTAGAAATGCTAATTTGACATCCATCTGCTAAACTTTAATCTTCTTAGAACATGCATAAGCTAACATTAGTCTGATTGCTTCCATTCTTACAACAGGTGCAAATGTTTCATCATAATCTATACCTTCAACTTGTGCATAACCTTTACCTACTAACCTGGCTTTGTTTCTTGTCACATTTCCTGCTTCATCCATTTTATTTCTAAAGACCCATTTTGTTCCTATAACATTTTTGTTTTCAGGTCTTGGGATTAACTCCCATGTGTTATTCTTTTCAAATTGGACAAGTTCTTCTTCCATTTCTTTAAGCCAATGCTCATTTTGGAGAGCTTCTTCAACACTTTTTGGTTCAATCAAGGATAATAATGCTACCTATTCTTGATTTGATGTGTATTCTTGGGTTTTACTTTTGGTTTCCACACCTAAATTCAAATCACCAATAATATGATCTGCAAGATGGTTTTTCTGTATTCTTTTACTTGGTGTTTTTGAGAAATTTGGACTTTGTGCAGTAGAGGGAGCTGAAGATGTAGGACTATGCATTTCAGCAGAGATTTGTTTGTCTTTGCTTGTTGACTGAGTATTTTTTGTTTCACTAGGTTCTTCTTCATTTTTGTTCTGCTCAAAGATAGAATCTCTCTTTTCCCTTTTTGACTTCATTAAGTAGGATTCATCAATTTTGACATCATGGCTTGCACTACTTTGTTAAGTCTTAGATTGTAGCATTTATAGGCTCTTCTGGTACATGAGTAACTAACTAGGATTCCTTCATTAGTTCTCGAGTCGAATTTTCCCAAAAGAGAATTATTTATTTTAATGTAACATTTACTGCCAAAGATTCTAAAGTGTTTTATGTTTGCTGATTTTCCTTTCCACAGTTCATAAGGTGTTTTTTCAGCATTAGTCCTGAGTAGTCCTCTTTTCAAAACATGTACAGCTGTGTGTACAGTTTGATTCCAAAATATATCACTTAGTTTTGATTCATTTAGCATTGTTCTGGCCATTTCCGTAACAGTTCTGTTTTTCCTTTCTACTACTCCATTTTGTTGAGGAGTTTCTGTCACCGTGAAATGCCTTTTAATCCCATTTTTATCACAATAGTCATTGAACTCATTTGAGGTAAACTCACCTCCATTATCATACCTGAGACATTTTGTTCTCTGTTATATCTCATTCTTTGTTGCTTCTTTAAAATTATGAAAACAATTAAATGCTTCAGACTTCTTTTTAAGTAGGTACATCCATGTCATGCGAGTAAAATCATCTATGAACAACAAGAAATACTTTTCACCATTCATCTCCGTTGTTCTCATAGGTCCACAAATATCAACATGTACAAGCTCTAAGGGTTTTAATGTTGTGATCCGGATTTGTGTGGGAACGAAACAAAAGATATCATATACAGAATGATATACAAAGATATATATTCACATACACATATATATGGCAAGAAACACAGCGATACAGTAAACACATATTCTATTAAATATCGAAAATAGAACAGACTGTAAATACAACAACTAGAATGGTAGTAGCTATCTCTGAGAAGAGATGTGTCCGTTGTGCTCATTCGTGCCAAGATGATTACAAAGAGAGGCCGAAAGGGCCTATTTATCATAAGCACGAGGGAAAGAATCCCAAACATCCAAAAACCTAACCCTAGAAGATGAACCGTCATAAAGTTTGCATCCCCAAGGTGGTCAGTTGAACAGTCAACTTCCCGGGGTCATAACGTTTGCATGCGATCTCCGTTTGGGGCACTCGGTAGCCCGTTGGAAAGATCTTTCTGAGGAATACGCTGGGGATCAAAAAATGGAAGGGCTCCCTTGTAAAACTATTTCCGAAAAAACGTCGTTTAGTGCCTCGAAACGGCCCCAGAAGTTTGGCACTCGAAAAACTGTAGAAAAATTACTAGAAAATCGGCAAAATAGGAAACTGTTTTGAGCCAGTGGAATAGGTGGGTGGCCATCGATATCCATCTGGATCATGTTGAGTGCTCCTTAGTTTTGAACTTAAGTCTAGTTTGCTTACCATGTTGACATTGTTTGCAAATTGAACTTGATAGATTTTTGATCTCAGGTAGACCTCTAACTGCATCTTTCTGATTCAACTTAACTAGGTTGTCAAAATTTATGCGTCCTAGTCTCTTATTCCATAACAAACTTTCATATTCTTTTCCAAAATGACATTCATCAATTGCTTCATTTAAAATGAAATCCTAAATTTTTTTTTGAAAAAAAGAGAACAAACCATCTACTTCTAAATTTAGTTCAAAAAATCTTTTACAGTTCCAACAACCATGTTTGCAAACGAGGCTATACTCAATCATAATTAGAAAAAAGTGAAATGAAAACCAAGCCTACTCTGAACTTCTTCCTCAACATATTTTTGCTTTGATTTGGTCCATTTCTGTTAAATTTAACATCAATAGTACCCTAAACAATAAAAAATACAACCACTTTCATTCAAAAAGTTTCATGATAGAAATCCCTTAAGTGTCCTTCATTTTGAGTGACATGCCAAACTCCTTGCTCCATGTATAGACCGAGCTTGGATAGGGAGTTAGCCTCGTCGTTCTTTTCCCTATCAACATGTTTATTTAAAATTTCATCCACAAGAAGTTTTATCCTTTTTATCTCCTCTAGAATTGGTTTCAAATAGATGTTATGGCAGATCCTCTCTTTAATTATCCAATCAATGATGATCTTTGCATCGCCAAATATCTATAATTTCCTGACATTATTTTCCACGGCTAAATTTAAGAGAAGTTTAAGTGCAACCAATTTAGCATAATTATTTGTTTTTTTTCGTCTCACGTGTACAATTTGGTTTATCCATGGAAAGGAATGCGGCATGGCTATACAACAACTCGCACACCTAAAACGGGCAGTATAAATATCTTCAAATAAGTTGTTATTTCTTGCAATCCAAATTTGCAACATCATGATGAGCGGAAGGGCCAACATAGATCTATGCTTAGGATTGACAACCCAACATTTTAGACATAACTGCACTAACTAGCACCTCTCCAAGGACACATCTTCTTTAAAATGGCTTCCACCTCCTTCCAGGATTGTGAAATGAAAGCGAAGTCCATAAAAACATGAGAATTTGCCTCCTCTTCCTGCTTACAGAGATAACATCTACCAAGTCTAATTATATTTCTTCATTGTAAATTGTTCCAAGTTAAAGCTTTGTTGCAGAGGATAAACCATGTAAGAAGTTTTGCTTATAGAGGGAATTTAAATTTCCAAGCTACTTTCCACCACCAAGCTTGATCTTCCACATGAGAAATTTCCATCATTCTATCATAACTTGCCTTTGGAGTATAAATACCATGGGGGTCACCAGCCCAAACTAAAGAGTCCTTAACAAGATACAAATAGATGTTATTCAGGTGCAATTGATTTATGTAAGCCTTCCAGCGTCTACCATCATCATCCCTAAATCCAACATACTCCACAGTGTGCAAGTTGTATCTTTAATATATTTTAATGTAAATAAGCCTTTAAAGTACAACTACAGCATGATTCTGAAAGGAAGAATATGTACAGTTCCATTCCCTGTCCATGCATCCTCCCCCAAACTTACACTGCATCCATCTCCTATCTTCCAAACCAAGTCTTTTCCAATAACTAAACATGAGAGAACTGTTGCTTTCTAGAAGACTGAGACGTTATGGGTACAGATTTAGCAGGATGTCAAACCCATTCTAACATAGATTTTGGAGCTATATATTTCCTCATATTCAAGTCACTCCAGAGACTAGAACTTGATAATAATCTCCACCAGCTTTTCCATACTAGATCTTTTTGAGAAAAATTGCAAATTGTTTAATCCCCATCCTCCAAGAATTTTGGGACTTGCTATGGTTTTCCATCTAGGTATCCAAGAGTTGGTCATCCAGAACACTGGAGTGACTTCCAGAACAACATTTGTTAGCACTAGTCTCCCTCCTTTTGAAAGCCGTCTAAAACTCCAATTGATATGCACTTTTCACATTTTGCAATCAGGCAGTCCCAATCTTTAATAAGATAAGACAACGAATTTAATTTAAACCCCATATATTTTATCCCATTATCCATATCAAAATGATTGAAATAAAATAAATCCTCGATTCCAATTAAATCCTCATCTGAGACACCTTCTCTAGCAACAAAAGAAGACATGAGTAATCCACTAAAATATCACCAACAAAGAGGACATGAGTAATCCAGTAGTTTACTCCAATATTTATGCCTTTAAGGCCACCATTCCTTTTTTCCTTTGAAATTTCCCTACTGAACCTATCTGCAAATAGGAGGAATAAAAAAGAAGCGAGCAGGCTCCCTTATCTGATTCCACGAGAGGTTTTGAAAAAATTTGAAGCTCATCCATTAACTAGAACATAAAAAGAGATGGAAGTAATGCATGCCATAATCCATCTTATGAAAGGAACATTAAACCCTAACTATGAGAACTCCATCCTCGAGAAACTCCAAATGAACCTATCATAGGCCTTTGTTAGGGTCAATTATTCAAACAACCACTTTAAGGTGCTTTCTTAAGATGGAATAAAGACCTTCCTGCATTATCCCAATTGCATCGTGAATTTTCCTACCAGAGAGGAAACCAAATTGTTCATGATTTATTCCTACAGCTAGAAAATGCTTGATTCCTTTTAAGATGATTTTAGCCACAATCTTATAGATAGTATTGTACAGAGATATAGTGCGAAAGTCTTCAAAGGATAACATATTATCATTTTTGGGAATCATGGCTATGAAAGAAGAATTAAATGAAGCTATAATTTTTCCTTTATGTCTTGATTCTTCCACCACTCTTTAAAGGCCCCGAGCAAGAACATCAATTAAACCAATGAAAAATTCTATGGGAATCCCATCAGGCCTAAGCTTTTTTATTTTTTAATATTATGAAGGGCCTCCTGCAATTCATCGTTAGAAACTGCATCCATTAATTTGGAATTATCTTTTTAATTTACAATATCTACTTCATAGTATGTGAAAGATATCTACTTCATTGTGATATTTTTAATTGTCATCGTTAGAAACTGCCACCATTAATTTGTTATTATCTTGTTAATTTACAATATCTACTTCATAGTATGTGAAACATATCTATTTCATTGTAATATTTTGAATTGAATAGTGTTACTTTCTCATAGTCATTGGAAACATTTCAAAGCATTTCAAAATTAAAAACATAAAGAATAAGCTGAATTGAATTAGTTTTTTCTCAATTTCTAATAAAAAAATACAGAATTGTAAATTATTGTGTTGTGATTTGATCACTTTGTAGGATTATACTCTAATCAATCCTTGAAACAGAGTTATTGTTTATTTTCAAAATACCTAAATCTATTCTTCCCCACAATTATATTATACTTTAATGACTTATTGTATTTGTCTTGTAATATTTGTATATTCTACCTTAATGACTTATTGTATTTGTCTTGCAATATTTAAAGTATTGATGAAACACTAAATCAACCCCCTGATTGAAAAACATACCTTCTAAAACCACCCTTGTTCTTATTGGAGGTTAAAATTTAAAAACAACAACTTTATGAAAAAACTTAAAAAATTAAAATAAAGAAGTGAGAAATATAAAAAACAAATTAAAAAAAATCATTTTTTTTACAACATTGTAAACTTTATAAACAAAAAAACGTAAAAAAAAAAAATTAATACATGCATTAAAGGGGAGGGTGGGAGCGGGGGGAGGGTAGAGTTGTTTGTTTTTTTTTTCAAATTTTAATATCGTTTATTTTTTCTTTTTTAAATTTGGTTCTTATGTTTTTTTTTTAAGCTTTTAGTTTTTTTTTTTTAAAATTTAAATTAAAAAAATTTAATACATCTTAAAATTTAAAAAAATTAGTTTTTTTTTTTTTTTTTTTTTTTTTTTTTTTTACATTTTTTCTATATTTTCTAATTTAGAATTGCTTTTTAGAGTTATTTATTACTTTAAAAAAATTGAAATTTTTGTTTTTAAATTTTATATTGTTGTAAATCTTTTTTGAAAATTTTTTCAAGTTGTTTTTTAAAAAAATTTTTCTTTAAATTTTGAAATTTTTAATGTGTTATCTTTTTCTTTTTTTTAAGTGTTTATGTTTTCTTTTTAATTTTGTTTTCATTTGAGTTGTTTTATTTTATTTTTTCATTTTTTGCGTTTTTACTTTTCTAAAAAGAAAATTCCGAGCAAATGTACCTGACAAAGGTAAGGGGTGCTACTCGTGGCACCTCTTTTCGAGTCGAATGTTGATTTTATCCATTTTGTCGCAATGATCATTGCAATGACACAGTCAACTCTTAATACGACGATGTCAATCAAGTTGCACTTTTCAATCCTTGATTGGGGATTGGTTGCTACAAGTTGAATTCGAGGGTCAATTTAGCTTTTTATTTGCGAGGGAACCTAACTAAGTTTCAATAAAGTTGTAAATTTATCCTCGGAAAACAAAGGGTGCTATCAATAGCACCACTTTTCCAAATAGAGGTAAAAATAGTTAATAATGTGACCTAAAAAAAACAAGAACTCATGCAGGTTCTTGTTTTATAGTATATTGTGTTTATAATGAGGTAATATAGATATATGGAAAACATCATGATTTTTATGAAAATGGGGTGGTAGCGCTAAGCGATATGCAACAAATCCATCTCTTTATAGGATTCCAAATGGCCTTATAAGTCGAGGTGACAATACTGTCACTTTTCCAAACCGAATAGCACTCTTATTAGGTCTAATACGAATAAAAAATTAATCTCCAACATTATAACTTTAGTCAATTCTATCAGGATCACCATAACCCTTATGTATATCAACTAGTGCTTCCTTTAACCATTGCCTAATATGAATTACATGGTCTCCCATTTATTGAACCAATATTGGTCCTATGCTTACTTGGTATTCTAACTTGTCCCAACTCAAACGCATCATGCATGGCCTACCATATAAATCTTGATAAGGTAGCATTCCAATATAATTATGGTAATTGTTATTGTAAGAAAAATCCACCAAAGATAAGTAATTTGCCAATGGGTTTTTCTATCCATAACATACACCCTAGCATGTCTTCCATTACCTAAATAACCCTCTTTGTTTTCCAATATGTTTCTGGATGATACATTGAGGTTAGATTGCACTGAGTTCCCAATGATGATTGCAAGTTTGTCCAAAACTTGGAAGTAAACTTAGGGTCTCTATTTGAGATTATCTTTTTAGGAAACCCATGAAGATGGATAATATCGTTTTTAAATACCCTTGTCACATCCGTGTTATCATAAGTTTCCCTGATTGGAATAAAATAGGTATTTTTGGTTAGTTTATCAAGTACCACCGAAATAGCATTACATCTTATTAGAGACGTGAGGGGAAACCCTACGAAACAATACATGGAAATGACCTCCCACTTAGACATAGGAATGCCATGAGGTTGCAAGAGACCATATAGGTGACGGTGATCAACCTTTACTTGCTTTCATTCAAGGCACTTAGCAACAAATTGCACAATGTCATGCTTCATGCTTTCCCAAAAGAAGAGCTTCTTCATGTCTACATACATCTTCTTCACCTATGGATGTGCATAGTAAGGTGATCTTTGGGATTCCTTGAGGATAGTTCTTCTAATATCCCCTTCCCTGGGGAAATTCCTTCCCGTGAAATAATATGCCCAAGATAGTGATTCTCGTTCTGAAAGAAGGAGCACTTGGACAATTTACCAAAAAAATGGTCTGAACTCGTAACCATGACAATGCTGACCGCAAGTTCTCCTCGTTCTCTTTCTCATTCTCAAAATAAATGAGAATAAAATGTAATAAAACATGCACAAAGTGGTATAAGTACTTACCAAATACTCCATTCATTATGCTCATAAATACTACTAGTGCATTGTTCAAACCGAAGGGCACTGCTATAAAATCATAGTGCCCAAACCATGTCTGGAAGACAGAATTTGGCATATTTCACCTTCCTTAATTATGAGATGATGATAGTCTTATTGTAGATCAATCTTTGAGAAAAAATACCGCCCCCTTCATATGATCGAAGAGGTCATCAATTCAAGGTATAGGGTACCTATTCTTCAGCATGGCTTGGTTCAAGTCTCGATAATCAATGCAGAGTCATGACAGACCATCCTCCATCTTGACAAATATTATTGGTGCAAAACAAGGATAAACATTCATCCTGATGAGTCCTAGGTCCAATAAATCCTTCAGCTACATCTGCAACTGTAAAAGCTCAAGAGACGTCATCCTATAAGGTGACTTGGAGATTTGATTGAAGCCCATTTTTAATTCGATAGTAAAATTGAGTTTTCTTTTTGGAGGTAACCCTGGAAAGTCCTTGGGAAAGACATCCTTAAATTCTGGCAATACTGGGTACTAATCTAAAGAAGGTCCCTTCTCCCCACTTGTAGCCTCCACTAAGTACAGCCGACATGATTTCCTAAGACAATGCTTTACTTTCATCATTGCGATGAAACATATGGACACCTCCTCTTAATTCCTTGAATTTGAATTGATTTCCCTTCACTAAACAAAGAACTCTCTTCCCATAATACTCCAAGAAAGCTTAATGATCCTTAAAGCTAGTTCATACCTGAGATAAGATCATAAGTACCTAGGTCGCTGATGTACTCTTTGACCCTATCATACACACCCCTAGGTCCACTACTCATTCTTCAACACTAGGCCTGACTCCTTGCTTTCAAACCCCGTCTTTGATCCCCTTTAGAGCTTACATGTTCTTCAACATAATGAGCACATTCAACTACATGTGGCACTGAAGTTGGCTTCCACATCCGTAGGAGGGACCTTATATCGTAGTTCAATCCATAAACAAAGCAATATACCTGACGTTGATATGTGTCCATGTAAGATACATACTTCACCAATACCATGAATCACAATTCATAGTTCTCCACAATTCAATTCCCGTGCACTAATGCATGGAAGGATCCTACTTGGTCCTCCTCAAAGAATGCCTGCATGTACTTCCTTTGAAACCTATCTTCAAACTATTCCCAAGGGATAATATCTAGAGTGATATGCAATTGTCCTTCCACGTTCTCCCACCAATCCAAAGCATGATCTCAAAGTTGAAAAGTAGTTATTTTGGACTTAGAGGTGGTGGTATATTCTTTCAATGCAAATCACCTCCTCATGCCGTCTAGACATGTCTTGGCTTGTTGTCCAACACAACCTCTAGTAAACTCTAGAAGCTTTATTTTATGAAGCTCTCTATTAATGCCCTTGGGAGGAGGTTCTTGCTCCAAATTCATTGATACTTCTTAATTAACCTCCCCCGATGGAAAGGGCTCTTTCTCAACAATTTTCGCATCGCTCACTCCTAGAAGCATCTTAAGTGTCATGTCGATTGTCTCCAAGGAGCACATTATAATGCACATTTCAGGTGATAGTACCAATAGTGTTGGTATGTTTGGCTCAAGCGATGGTGTCACCCGAACTCAACCCTGATTTCCACCTCACCTAACCATATTGATTATGCAACCTGGCCAAAAGGGTTCATAAGTAGGGTTTAATTAGTCTACTAGGTTACACAATAATATGCACAGGCTTAAGTATCTTTCACTTTCACTTGTAATGAACATATCACTTGAGGTCGTGGCTAAGGGTGAAGTAGGTCAATAAGATAGTGAAACTCTAATAATCAACCTAGTATGGGGTAATTTTTACTACTCTATTGACCACTAATATCGCCTTAATCCGCCTCCACCTTTTTCGACAACCACATCCCTCACCACCGGAATAAAATATTTAATCATCATTTAAAAATTTTATTTCTAGTATGTAATTTTTAATATATTTCATTTTATTATTATTTATATTTTATTTTTATTAAAAATAATATAGTTAAATTTTAAAATATGCAATATTATTAATATTACAAAGAGAACCCTAATCTCGAGGATAAAAACTATCTTTCTATCTTACCAAGATCAAAGAAAAAAATTTAAGTGAAACTAGTTGTTGGAGAACCCCTAAAACGCCTTGGGTTGCCATCTATGTGATTCTATGAGCTTTTTGAGCATAGAAATAACATTTTAGAGAAAACCAAATAATCTCTATCTTGTTAAGGTCGGATAGACCAAGATGGACGTTAAAGACAATCATCATCATCATCATCATCAATAATAAAAACCAATCAATACTAAAAATTCAAATAAAATATATTATTTAAACAAATACAATTAAATTTAATAATTCAAATTAATTTTCTTAAACGATAATTAATCTTCAATTATTTGGCTTAAAAAACATAAAGTTGAGGCGTCCCCTTCTCAAGAGCGCACACATCATACAAGGATTAAATAATAGGGGGTAAGGGTGAACAAAACCCTAGCCCCTCCCATTTCTTATTTCTTGCTCACAATTTTTTAGTTGGTCACTTTGCAACTTAGCTAAGATATTAGCATTAGGGTTTTTATTTTTATTTTTCTTCATAATAGAGTTTAATAATAAAATTTATGCCCAACACTAGCTGTAAGCAATTGCCTCGGGTCTGGCATGTTATCACCCAAATTTAGAGCAAATACACACATATATGTGCCCTTTCACAATACAAATAGCAATAAAATAACCACCTATAAGTAATGTCCAAACCTATGGATATAAGATATGGTTCACACAACAAATAAAATCAAAGGGAACGCTGCCATATATGATTCACTTGGAAATTTGCATTGCCTTCCCATCAATGATTCCAACGACCATTTCAGTGAATCAACAACATGATACATAAGTGTGTTGAGCTTATTAATGAAATGGTTGTAGGTGGATAAGCATTGGTTTTTAGCAAATATGCTAGCCAACCAAACAATTTGAGTGCCAATTAATTAATATGGATATGGGATATTCAAACAAACACAAGACGGCTCGTCGGCGAGATTTTTAAGGAAATAGGTAACGTTGCCAGGAAATATATATAAAAGTCTTGCTATTTGAGCGTCCTAGGCTCCAACGCAACGCAAGATTTCGAATTCTGATCTCCGCCATTTCCAAAACAAGTCTTCTGGAGAATCGCCCATTTGGAAATTTAATAAGAGAAGGGGAGTTTAAGACTTTGTTGAGTGCTCCTCATTCATCAGCTGCACACCCACCTGCTTAACAGCACTGATTGAGTTTGCAGACAAAGCCAAACCGTCCCATTGTCTTACGGTTGTCGTTTTTCTGTTTTCTGTTGTTGATATTTATTAAGAAACAAAAGATGTCTCCGGAACCAGATTCTAATGTAGTAGAAGGCAGCGGATCGAATTCTAAGACTCTCATTGTTGCTCGATTGGCTTCACTGAAGAAAGCAGAGGAAGCAGGTAATAGCAGGTTTTTTGAAGCTGCAGCATGGGTAAAGACAATGGTTGGGTGTTTGGATATACCATGTGACCCGCCATCCGAGGAGGAGTTTCGTCTTTGTTTGAGAAATGGGATCATTTTATGTAACCTTCTCAACAAGGTTCAACCGGGATCAGTGGCCAAGGTCGTTGCAAATCACGTTTCTGCTTATCAATATTTTGAGAATGTTAAGAATTTTCTTGCAGCTCTTGTACAGATGAAGTTGCCTACTTTTGAAGCTTCTCTGTTAGAGAAAGAAAGCTGGCAGCCGGGTTCTACTACAAAGATTGTTGACTGTATCTTGGCGCTGAAGGGTTATTATGAATGCAAACAACAGCGTGGAGGAAATGCAACTACTAATTGTGTGCCTGTAATTCTGCCAAACCCATCAGCTACAAACGTGCAGGAGGAGGGAGGAGAGAAAACACTGGATGACATCTTTCAATCTAATGCTTTAATAGGAGTACTGAAAGCAGAGGAAGCAGGTAATATAAGGTTTTTTGAAGCTGCAGCATGGGTAAAGAGCATGGTTGGGTCTTTGGATATACCATGTGACCCGCCATCCGAGGACGAGTTTCGTCTTTGCTTGAGAAATGGGATCATTTTATGTAACCTTCTCAACAAGGTTCAACCGGGGGCAGTGTCCAACGTCGTTGCAAATCACGGTTCTGCCTATCAATATTTTGAGAATGTTAAGAATTTTCTTGTAGCTCTTGTACAGATGAAGTTGCCTACTTTTGAAGCTTCTCTGTTAGAGCAAGAAAGCTCGCAGCCGGGTTCTACTAAAAATATTGTTGACTGTATCTTGGCGCTGAAGGGTTATTATGAACGCAAACAACAGTGTAGAGGAAATGCAAGAGGAGCAGAGACAATAAGCACCCTTAAGTCTGCTGAAAGAGTGGCCTCTGTTGAACTTGGTGCTGCTCCTTTGAATAAAGAAAGTGGAGAAGTTCGTGAGCTTAAAGAACAGGTAGACAGTTTGAAAAAGGCGCTGGCAAGGAAAGAAGTAGAAGTAGCGCAGTTACACAATATCAAAATGAAAATGAAAGAATCTCCATACCAACTCCATACACCAGTGAGAACTCGTATATTGAGCCTTGAAGGGTCTGTAATAAGCAAAGCTGAGGTACAGAATGGTAATTGTAATTGTGGGATGGTTTCTGAAGATGATAAATTGGTAGATTATGGGGAGAATAATGAGATTCTGGTTGGCAAACAGAATGGCAATGGCAACCGTCCGAGTAGTCTGGGAAATGAGCGTAGAAATTTATCAGTTGTAAAGAGTTGGACAGAGGCTGAAACAAATACAAATAGAGATACAGGAACTGAGACAACATCTGCAACTAAAAAGACCTCTCAAATAAAAAAGTCACTACTGTTCTTTGGAAAACTGTAGAAGACCGGTCACGTTAGAGCCTGAGGAGCCTTTGGAAAACGTGTTTAAATTATCATGAACTAAAGCTAACATAAACAGTGAAGAGATAAGAGAAGGGGATAATATTTGGATTGTGCACTAGCGTTTCGTTGATTGTAATTTTAGTGCGATTGACTGGTTTTTTTTTCTTTCAAAATATTGATTTTTTAAAAATTACCTTATGTTTTCATCATATAATAATAATTATTTTTATATAAATAATTTAGGTGAGATTACTGTAATTATCAAATTTTTATGTATTTTGTTTTAATAAAAAGACCTAGTTGACTTTGTCATTTTTTTTTCATTTTTTCTAAAATATATATGTCAAATAATAAAGCTTAAAGTGGTGTCCAAGAATTGTGGCATTACTTAATCATACTTTAATGAAAGTTGTTTCAATAATTGTTTTAAACCATAAACTTTTATTGAGCCCAACCAAAAGTTAAGTTATTTGAAAAAACTGAAGAGATTAATGCTTTCTCAAACAAGTCCTATAATGATTACGTTATCATATCTTGACAAAAAAACCCTAAGAACTCGAAGAGAAAAATATTTCCTCCTACGAGCACTTTCAAAACTTCTTTCACAAACCACAACCAACTAGTTGTTTTCTCAATCACTTCTCTATATTGATCATAAATCCTAAAAAAATTATGAAAAAAAGAGAAGAAACGATCTCCTTCTAAATTTAGTTCAAAAAATCTTTTACAGTTCCAACAACCATGTTTGCAAATGAGTCTATACTCAATCATAATTAGAAAAACTGAAATGAAAACCAAGCCTACTCTGAACTTCTTCCTCAACATATTTTTGCTTTGATTTGGTCCATTTCTGTTAAATTTAACATGGATAGTACCCGGAACAACAAAAAATAGAACCACTTTCATTCAAAAAGGTTCATGATGGAAATCCCTTAGGTGTCATTCATTTTGAGTGATATGCCAAAATACTTGCTCCATGTATAGACCGAGCTTGGATAGGGAGTTAGCCTCATGGTTCCTTTCCCTATCAACATGTTTAATTAAAATTTCATCCATAAGAAGTTTTATCCTTTTTATCTCCTCTAGAATTGATTTCAAATAGATGTTATGGCAGATCCTCTCTTCAATTATCCAATCAATGATGATCTTTGCACCCCCAAATATCTATAATTTCTTGAAATTATTTTCCACGGCTAAATTTAGGAGAAGTTTAAGTGCAACCATCTTAGCATAATTATTTGTTTTTTTTGTCTCAAGTGTACAGTTTGGTTCATCAGTGGAAAGAAATGCAACATGGCTATACAACAACTCGCACACCTAAAACGAGCAGTATAAATATCTTCAAATAAGTTGTTATTTATTGCAATCCAAATTTGCAGCATCATGATGAGCGGAAGGGCCAACATAGATCTATGCTTAGTATTGACAACCCAACATTTTGGACATAACTACACCAACTAGCACCTCTCCAAGGACACATCTTCTTTAAAATGGCTTCCACTTCCTTCCAGTCCTGTGAAATGAAAGTGCAGTCCATAAAAAAGATGATAATTTGTCTCCTCTTCCTTCTTAAAGAGATAATATCTACAAAGTCCAAATCTATTTCTTCCTTGTAAATTTTTCCAAGTTAAAGCTTTGTTGCGGAGGATAAACCATGTAAGAATTTTTGCTTTTAGAGGGAATTTAAATTTCCACACTACTTGCCACCACCAATCTTGATCTTCCACATGAGAAATGGCCATCATTCTATCATAACTTGCCTTTGGAGTATAAATACCATGGGGGTCACCAGCCCCGACTAAAGAGTCCTTAACAGGATACAAACAGATGTTATTAAGGTGCAATTGATTTATGAAAGCCTTCCAACATCTACCATCATCATCCCTAAAACCAACATACTCCAGAGTGTGCAAGTTGTATCTTTAATATATTTTAATGTAAATAAGCCTTTAAAGTACAACTACACCACGATTATGAAAGGAAGAATATGTACAGTTCCATTCCCTGCCCATGTATCCTGCCCCAACCTTACACTGCAACCATCTCATATATTCCAAACCAAGTCTTTTCCAATAACTAAAAATTGAGAATTGTTGCTTTCTAGAGGACTAAGACGTTATGGGTAGATTTAGCAGGATGTCGAACCCATTCTAAGAGATATTTTGGAGCTATATATTTCCTCATATTCAAGTCACTCCAGAGACTAGAACCTGATAATAATCTCCACTATATTTCCCCTACTAGAGCTTTTTGAGAAAATTTGCAAATTTTTTAATCCCCATTCTCCAAGGATTTTGGGCCTTGCTATGGTTTTCCATCTAGGTATCCAAGAGACGGTCATCCAGAGCCCCAGAGTGACTTCCAGAACAACATTTGTTAGCACTAGTCTCCCTCCTTTTGAGAGCCGCCTAAAACTCCAATTGATATGCGCTTTTCACATTTTGCAATCAGGCAGTCCCAACCTTTAACAAGATAATACAACGACTTTAATTTAAACCCCATATATTTTATCCCATTATCCAGATTAAAATGATTGAAATAAAATAAATCCTCGATTCTAATTAAATCCTCATCTGAGACACCTTCTCCAGCAACAAAAGAGGACATGAGTAATCCACAAAAATATCATCAACAAAGAGGACATTAGTAATCCAGTAGTTTCCTCCAATATTTATGCCTTTAGGGCCACCTTTCCTTTTTTCCTTCGAAATTTTCCTACTGAGCCTATCTGCAAATAGGAGGAATAAAAAAGAATCAAGCAGGCTTCCTTATCTGATGCCGCAAGAAGATCTAGAAAAAATTGAAGCTCATCCATTAACTAGAACATAAAAAGAGATGGAAGTAATGCATGCCATAATCCATCTTATGAGAGGAACATTAAACCCTAACTGTGACAAATCCATCCTCGAGAAACTCCAAATGAGCCTATCATATTCCTTTGTTAGGGTCAATTATTCAAACAACCACTTTAAGGTGCTTTCTTAAGTTGGAATAAAGACCTTCCTGCATCATCCCAATTGCATCGTGAATTTTCCTACAAGAGATGAAACCAAATTGTTCATGAGTTATTCCTGCAACTAGAAAACGCTTGATTCCTTTTAAGATAATTTTAGCCACAATCTTATAGATAGTATTGTACAGAGATATAGTGCGAAAGTCTTCAAAGGATAACATATTATCATTTTTGGGAATCATGGCTTTGAAAGAAGAATTAAATGAAGCTAGAATTTTTCCTTTAACTCTTGATTCTTCCACCACTCTTTAAAGGCCCCGAGCAAGAAAATCAATTAAACCAATGGAAAATTCTATGGGAATCCCATTAGGCCCTAAGATTTTTTATTTTTTAATATTATGAAGGGCCTCTTGCAATTCATCGTTAGAAACTGCCTCCATTAATTTGTTATTATCATTTTCATTTACAATATCTACTTCATAGTATGTGAAACATATCTACTTCATTGTGATATTTTGAATTGTTAATTTGTTATTATCTTGTTAATTTACAATATCTACTTCATAGTATGTGGAACATATCTATTTCATTGTAATATTTTGAATTGAATAGTGTTACTTTCTCATATTCATTGGAAACATTTTAAAACATTTCAAAATTAAAAACATAAAGAATAAACTAATTGAATTAGTTTTTCTTCAATTTCTAATAAAAAAATAGAAAATTGTAAATTATTGTGTTGTGTTTTGAGCACTTTGCAGGCTTATACTCTAATCAATCCTCAAAACAGAGTTATCATTTATTTTCAAAATACCTAAATCTATTCTTCCCCACAATTATATTATACTTTAATGACTTATTGCATTTGTCTTGCAATATTTGTATATTCTACCTTAATGACTTGTTGTATTTGTCTTGCAATATTTAAAGTATTGATGAAACACTAAATCAACCCCATGATTGAAAAAACCTCCTAAAAAAAGCAAATTAAAAAAAAATCATTTTTTTACAACATTGTAAAATTTATAAACAAAAACTTAAAAAAAAATAAATTTAATACATGCATTAAAGGGGAGGGAGAGGAGGGTCCAGGAGTGGGAGTGGGGTAGGTTTGTTTGTTGGTCTTTTCAAATTTTAATATCGTTTATAATTGTTTTTTTAAATTTGGTTCTTCTGTTTTTTTTTTCATTTTGTTTTTAATGTTTTTTTAAACTTTTAGTTTAAAAAAAAAAAAATTTAAATTAAAAAAAAAGAATTTAATAGATCTTAAAATTTAAAAAAAATAGTTTTTTTAAATTTTTTTTACATTTTTTCTATTTTTCTCAATTTAGAATTGTTCTTTAGAGTTATATTTTACTTAAAAAAATGGAAATTTATGTTTAGAAATTTTATATTGTTGTAAATCTTTTTTGAAAAAAATTTCAAGTTGTTTTTTAAAATTTTTTCTATAAAGTTTGAAATTTTTAATGTGTTATTTTTTCTTTTCTTTTTTAATTGTTTATGTTTTCTTTTTAATTTTGTTTTCATTTGAGTTGTTTTAATTTATTTTTTCATTTTTTGCCTTTTTACTTTTCTAAAAAAAAAATTCTGAGCAAATGTACATGTACCTGGCAAAGGTAAGGGGTGCTACTAGTGGCACCTCTTTTCGAGTTGAATGTTGATCTTTCCCTTTTTGGCGCAACGAACATTGCAATGACACGGTCAACTATTAATACGACGACGTCAATCAAGTCGTAATTTTCAATCCTTGATTGGGGGTTGGTTGCTACAAGTTGAATTCGAGGGTCAATTTAGCTTTTTAATTGCAAGGGCAACTAACTAGGTTTCAATAAAGTTGAAAATTTATCCTCGGAGAAGAAAGGGTGATATCAATAGCACCACTTTTCAAAATAGAGGTAAAAATTGTTACTAAATGTGACCTAAAAAAACAAGAGTTGATGTAGGTTCTCGTTTTATAGTATATTGTGTTTATAATGAGGTAATATAGATATATGGAAAACATCATGATTTGTATGAAAATGGGGTGGTAGCGGTAAGCGATATGCAACAAGTCCGTGTCTTTATAGGATTTCAAATGGCCTTATAAGTCGAGGTGACAACATTGTCAGTTTTCCAAACTGAATAGTACTCTTATTAGGACTAATATGAATAAAAAATTAAACTCCGCCATTATAACTTTAGTCAGTTCTATCAGCATCACCATAACCCTTATGTATATCAACTTGTGCTTCCTTTAACCATTGCCTAATATGAATTACATGCTATCCCATTTCCTGAACCAACATTGGTCCCATGCTTACTTGGTATTCTAACTTGTCCCAACTCAAATGCAATGTGCATGGCCTCCCATATAAATCTTGATAAGGTAGCATTCCAATATAATTATGGTAATTGTTATTGTAAGAAAACTCCACCAAAGATAAGTAATTTTTGAATGGGTCTGTCTATCCATAACATACACCCTAGCATGCCTTCCATTGTACGTTAATAACCCTCTTTGTTTTCCCATATGTTTGTGGATGATACATTGAGATTAGGTTTCACTGAGTTCCCAATGATGATTGCAAGTTTGTCCAAAACTTGGAAGTAAACTTAGGGTCTCTATTTGAGATTATCTTTTTAGGAAACCCATGAAGATGGATGATATCGTTTTTAAATACCCTTGTCACATCTGTGTTATCATAAGTTTCCCTCATTGAA
Organism: Larix kaempferi; assembly: GCA_027924585.1. Classification (NCBI taxonomy): domain Eukaryota; kingdom Viridiplantae; phylum Streptophyta; class Pinopsida; order Pinales; family Pinaceae; genus Larix; species Larix kaempferi. The sequence continues at coordinate 1,140,236 of BSBM01000579.1, read as the reverse complement.
ATAAAATAGGCATTTTTTATTAGTTTATCAAATAACACCAAAATAACATTACGTATTATTAGAGACGCGAGGGGAAACCCTAGGAAAAAATACACGGGAATGAACTCCCACTTAGACATAGGAATGTCATGAGGTTGCAAGAGACCGCTGTCCTTTTTCTACGATGTGAGTAGGATGTGTTTTTATAGCTGAATCACCACTTCTGGCAACAGTTAAACGCATTGGCAAGGAATCTCAATCTTGTTTTCGGGCACAAACCTTAGCTCAATCTGCACTTTTGATCTATTATTTATCAAACGATTGTGATAAAAACCTGTAGGGAAACATCCCCAATGAAGTAATAGATTCTCCATATGCGCCAAACTGACTTCTCTACCAGATGTGAGCAAAACGCTGTCAGTTGCTTAAATCGATTCGAGCAACTACCTTGCAAGATCATGACTGCGTTGCTTAACTTGATTCTCAACTACATTGCCAGGTCATTCAGGTGCCAAATTGACTCTTCTACCAAGTGTGAGAAAAAACACTGCAAAATGTGACTGCTAGGCATGAGAAAAATGTTGCCAACTGTGATTACGTTGCTTAACTCGATTCTCAACTACCTTGCCAGGTCATTCAGTGAAGAATATGTGTTTGACTGTGGTATTTTTAGTTTCTTTAGCATTTGAACTTCTACAGCAACGGTTTTTGCAACATGTTACCCATATGGTGATTTTGTAAAGACATCAATACACATAACTGGTGAAGCAAGAAAAACATCAATCACACCTTTGCTGGTTGACATCAATGAACTTCTACAGCAACGGTTTTTGCAACGTCTTACCCATATGGCTGGTGAAGAAAGCAAAAAAACTGGCTGACATCAATGAACTTCTACAGCAATGGTTTTTGCAACGTTTTACCGATATGGCTCGTGAAGCAAGCAAAACTTCAATCACACCTTTGCTGGTTGACATCATTGAAAAACTCAACATACTCTATCAACTGGAGTCCACACCTTTCACTGCTTTCACTGTCAACAAGCTCAATCCACACATTTCACTGCTTTCACTATCAATAAGCTCCCCCTTTGGCATTGATGGCAACCACCACCAACCACTAACCGCATACCAGATATCATCTCCCCCTTTGAAAACAATGACGAAGGTTTCTGTCTCCATTTATTCATTCTATTTAGTTGGGGAAATAAGTTTTTTTTAATGATTTTGAACTAAACTGCCATTTCATTGCTCCTGTAACCTGCATTTGCTTGAACTAAACTGCCATTTCATTTGCTCCCGTAACCTGCCATTTCATTTGATCCCCCTCCGAAGATGCTTTGTATCTGGTTCTTAAGTATTTATACCAAGAGGCTCTTTCTTGTCTCTCCCCCTATCGGATTATTCAAAGTACAAATTAAGTATATGCTCTTCTTCTTGACTATTTAGTTTCATAGCGTTCTTGTTCCATTTCTCTGCAAAATCTATGTGTTTTCTATTTTCTTTGTTTTCAAGCATTGTAAATTCATCATGTTGTAAGTGGATTAGAACATGCACCTAGTTATTTTCTGAGATTTTCAAATTGCATTGTAGGCAATGGTTTTGCAAAGACATCAACAATTTGATCCTTTGTACCGACATACTCCAATTTGATTAGCTTATTCAGAACTTGATCTCTTAAGAAATGAAATCTTATTGGAATGTGTTTAGTTTTAGAGTGCATAACGGGGTTGTTGGAGATATTTAATGCACTAGTGTTATCGCAATAGATTGGAATAGGATTTGAATAAGTCACATGAATGTCAGTAAGAGTTTGTGTCATCGATAACACTTGAGTGCAACAGCTTGGTGCTGCAATGTATTATGCTTCCGCTGTAGATAGTGACACAGTAGATTTTTTCTTGCTAGACCAACTCACTAGACAACCTCCTCAGTAGACTGCAGCTCTGCTGGTACTCTTTCTATCATCTATACGGCTTGCCCAATCAACATCAGTATATGCAAATAGATCTAGCTTATTTCCCTTTGGATACCATAGACCAAAATAAACAGTACCTTTGAGATATATGAATATTCTTTTAACTGCTAATAAATGTGTTTCTTTAGGTGCAACTTGAAATCTTGCAACTTGACAAACTGATTGCATTACATCTGGTCTAGTTGCAGTGACATACAGTAGGCTTCCAATCATGGATCTATATAATTTCCGTTCAACTGAAGGAGAATCATTTTCTTTGCTGAGTTTGCAACCTGTCACCTTCGGAGTTCCTAAAGGCTTGCAATCCTGCATCTTAAACTTCCTCAATGTTTCATTAGTATATTTTGTGTGAGATGTAAACATGCATTCATTATATTGTGAAACTTGAAGACCTAAAAGGAAGTTCAACTCACCAAGCATAGACATCTCAAATTCATCCTGCATAGCTTGTGCAAACAGTTTACGTAGGTATTCATTATTGCTTCCAAAAATAATATCATGAAGATAAATTTCAACTATGATCAAACAATCCCGTTCTTCGTTAATATACAGATTACTATCAGCACTACCATTTCTGTAACCTTGCCGCTGTACAAATACTTATCAAGCCTGGAATACCAAGCTCTTGGAGCTCTTGTTCCATCCCATATAGAGCTTTCTTTAACTTGCACACAAAATTCTTATCTTTGGAATGCTGAAATCCTTCTGGTTGTTCCATATAAGCTTCCTCTTCCAGCTCACCATTTAGAAATGCTGATTTGACATCCATCTGCTAAACTTTAATCTTCTTAGAACATGCATAAGCTAACATTAGTCTGATTGCTTCCATTCTTACAACAGGTGCAAATGTTTCATCATAATCTATACCTTCAACTTGTGCATAACCTTTACCTACTAACCTGGCTTTGTTTCTTGTCACATTTCCTGCTTCATCCATTTTATTTCTAAAGACCCATTTTGTTCCTATAACATTTTTGTTTTCAGGTCTTGGGATTAACTCCCATGTGTTATTCTTTTCAAATTGGACAAGTTCTTCTTCCATTGCTTTAAGCCAATGCTCATTTTGGAGAGCTTCTTCAACACTTTTTGGTTCAATCAAGGATAATAATGCTACCTATTCTTGATTTGATGTGTATTCTTGGGTTTTACTTTTGGTTTCCACACCTAAATTCAAATCACCAATAATATGATCTGCAAGATGGTTTTTCTGTATTCTTTTACTTGTGTTTTTGAGAAATTTGGACTTTGTGCAGTAGAGGGAGCTGAAGATGTAGGACTATGCATTTCAGCAGAGATTTGCTTGTCTTTGCTTGTTGACTGAGTATTTTTTGTTTCACTAGGTTCTTCTTCATTTTTGTTCTGCTCAAAGATAGAATCTCTCTTTTCCCTTTTTGACTTCATTAAGTAGGATTCATCAATTTTGACATCTATGGCTTCCACTACTTTGTTAAGTCTTAGATTGTAGCATTTATAGGCTCTTTTGGTACATGAGTAACTAACTAGGATTCCTTCATTAGTTCTCGAGTCGAATTTTCCCAAAAGAGAATTATTTATTTTAATGTAACATTTACTGCCAAAGATTCTAAAGTGTTTTATGTTTGCTGATTTTCCTTTCCACAGTTCATAAGGTGTTTTTTCAGCATTAGTCCTGAGTAGTCCTCTTTTCAAAACATGTACAGCTGTGTGTACAGTTTGATTCCAAAATATATCACTTAGTTTTGATTCATTGAGCATTGTTCTGGCCATTTCCGTAAAAGTTCTGTTTTTCCTTTCTACTACTCCATTTTGTTGAGGAGTTTCTGTCACCGTGAAATGCCTTTTAATCCCATTTTTATCACAATAGTCATTGAACTCATTTGAGGTAAACTCACCTCCATTATCATACCTGAGACATTTTGTTCTCTGTTATATCTCATTCTTTGTTGCTTCTTTAAAATTATGAAAACAATTAAATGCTTCAGACTTCTTTTTAAGTAGGTACATCCATGTCATGCGAGTAAAATCATCTATGAACAACAAGAAATACTTTTCACCATTCATCTCCGTTGTTCTCATAGGTCCACAAATATCAACATGTACAAGCTCTAAGGGTTTTAATGTTGTGATCCGGATTTGTGTGGGAACGAAACAAAAGATATCATATACAGAATGATATACAAAGATATATATTCACATACACAGATATATGGCAAGAAACACATCGATACAGTAAACACATATTCTATTAAATATCGAAAATAGAACAGACTGTAAATACAACAACTAGAATGGTAGTAGCTATCTCTGAGAAGAGATGTGGCCGTTGTGCTCATTCGTGCCAAGATGATTACAAAGAGAGGCCGAAAGGGCCAATTTATCATAAGCATGAGGGAAAGAATCCCAAACACCCAAAAACCTAACCCTAGAAGATGAACCGTCATAAAGTTTGCGGCCCCAAGGTGGTCAGTTGAACAGTCAACTTCCTGGGGTCATAACTTTTGCATGCGATCTCCGTTTGGGGCACTCGGTAGCCCATTGGAAAGATCTATCTGAGGAATACGCTGGGGATCAAAAAATGGAAGGGCTCCCTTGTAAAACTATTTCTGAAAAAACGTCGTTTAGTGCCTCGAAACGGCCCCGGAAGTTTGGCACTCGAAAAACTGTAGAAAAATTACTAGAAAATCGGCAAAATAGGAAACTGTTTTGAGCCAGTGGAATAGGTGGGTGGCCACCGATATCCATCTGGATCATGTTGAGTGCTCCTTAGTTTTGAACTTAACTCTAGTTTGCTTACCATGTTGACATTGTTTGCAAATTGAACTTGATAGATTTTTGATCTCAGGTAGACCTCTAACTGCATCTTTCTGATTCAACTTAACTAGGTTGTCAAAATTTATGCGTCCTAGTCTCTTATTCCATAACAAACTTTCATATTCTTTTCCAAAATGACATTCATCAATTGCTTCATTTAAAATGAAATCCTAAATTTTTTTTTGAAAAAAAGAGAAGAAACCATCTCCTTCTAAATTTAGTTCAAAAAATCTTTTACAGTTCCAACAACCATGTTTGCAAACGAGGCTATACTCAATCATAATTAGAAAAAAGTGAAATGAAAACCAAGCCTACTCTGAACTTCTTCCTCAACATATTTTTGCTTTGATTTGGTCCATTTCTGTTAAATTTAACATCAATAGTACCCTAAAAAATAAAAAATAGAACCACTTTCATTCAAAAAGTTTCATGATAGAAATCCCTTAAGTGTCCTTCATTTTGAGTGACATGCCAAACTCCTTGCTCCATGTATAGACCGAGCTTGGATAGGGAGTTAGCCTCGTCGTTCTTTTCCCTATCAACATGTTTATTTAAAATTTCATCCACAAGAAGTTTTATCCTTTTTATCTCCTCTAGAATTGGTTTCAAATAGATGTTATGGCAGATCCTCTCTTTAATTATCCAATCAATGATGATCTTTGCATTGCCAAATATCTATAATTTCCTGACATTATTTTCCACGGCTAAATTTAAGAGAAGTTTAAGTGCAACCAATTTAGCATAATTATTTGTTTTTTTTCGTCTCACGTGTACAATTTGGTTTATCCATGGAAAGGAATGCGGCATGGCTATACAACAACTCGCACACCTAAAACGGGCAGTATAAATATCTTCAAATAAGTTGTTATTTCTTGCAATCCAAATTTGCAACATCATGATGAGCGGAAGGGCCAACATAGATCTATGCTTAGGATTGACAACCCAACATTTTAGACATAACTGCACTAACTAGCACCTCTCCAAGGACACATCTTCTTTAAAATGGCTTCCACCTCCTTCCAGGATTGTGAAATGAAAGCGAAGTCCATAAAAACATGAGAATTTGCCTCCTCTTCCTGCTTACAGAGATAACATCTACCAAGTCTAATTATATTTCTTCATTGTAAATTGTTCCAAGTTAAAGCTTTGTTGTAGAGGATAAACCATGTAAGAAGTTTTGCTTATAGAGGGAATTTAAATTTCCAAACTACTTTCCACCACCAAGCTTGATCTTCCACATGAGAAATTTCCATCATTCTATCATAACTTGCCTTTGGAGTATAAATACCATGGGGTTCACCAGCCCAAACTAAAGAGTCCTTAACAAGATACAAATAGATGTTATTCAGGTGCAATTGATTTATGTAAGCCTTCCAGCGTCTACCATCATCATCCCTAAAACCAACATACTCCACAGTGTGCAAGTTGTATCTTTAATATATTTTAATGTAAATAAGCCTTTAAAGTACAACTACAGCATGATTCTGAAAGGAAGAATATGTACAGTTCCATTCCCTGTCCATGCATCCTCCCCCAAACTTACACTGCATCCATCTCCTATCTTCCAAACCAAGTCTTTTCCAATAACTAAACATGAGAGAACTGTTTCTTTCTAGAAGACTGAGACGTTATGGGTACAGATTTAGCAGGATGTCAAACCCATTCTAACATAGATTTTGGAGCTATATATTTCCTCATATTCAAGTCACTCCAGAGACTAGAACTTGATAATAATCTCCACCAGCTTTTCCATACTAGATCTTTTTGAGAAAAATTGCAAATTGTTTAATCCCCATCCTCCAAGAATTTTGGGACTTGCTATGGTTTTCCATCTAGGTATCCAAGAGTTGGTCATCCAGAACACTGGAGTGACTTCCAGAACAACATTTGTTAGCACTAGTCTCCCTCCTTTTGAAAGCCGTCTAAAACTCCAATTGATATGCACTTTTCACATTTTGCAATCAGGCAGTCCCAATCTTTAATAAGATAAGACAACAAATTTAATTTAAACCCCATATATTTTATCCCATTATCCATATCAAAATGATTGAAATAAAATAAATCCTCGATTCCAATTAAATCCTCATCTGAGACACCTTCTCTAGCAACAAAAGAAGACATGAGTAATCCACTAAAATATCACCAACAAAGAGGACATGAGTAATCCAGTAGTTTACTCCAATATTTATGCCTTTAAGGCCACCATTCCTTTTTTCCTTTGAAATTTCCCTACTGAACCTATCTGCAAATAGGAGGAATAAAAAAGAAGCGAGCAGGCTCCCTTATCTGATTCCACGAGAGGTTTTGAAAATTTTTGAAGCTCATCCATTAACTAGAACATAAAAAGAGATGGAAGTAATGCATGCCATAATCCATCTTATGAAAGGAACATTAAACCCTAACTATGAGAACTCCATCCTCGAGAAACTCCAAATGAACCTATCATAGGCCTTTGTTAGTGTCAATTATTCAAACAACCACTTTAAGGTGCTTTATTAAGATGGAATAAAGACCTTCCTGCATTATCCCAATTGCATTGTGATTTTTCCTACCGGAGAGGAGACCAAATTGTTCATGATTTATTCCTACAGCTAGAAAATGCTTGATTCCTTTTAAGATGATTTTAGCCACAATCTTATAGATAGTATTGTACAGAGATATAGTGCGAAAGTCTTCAAAGGATAACATGTTATCATTTTTGGGAATCATGGCTATGAAAGAAGAATAAAATGAAGCTATAATTTTTCCTTTATGTCTTGATTCTTCCACCACTCTTTAAAGGCCCCGAGCAAGAACATCAATTAAACCAATGAAAAATTCTATGGGAATCCCATCAGGCCCTAAGCTTTTTTATTTTCTAATATTATGAAGGGCCTCCTGCAATTCATCGTTAGCAACTGCATCCATTAATTTGGAATTATCTTTTTAATTTACAATATCTACTTCATAGTATGTGAAAGATATCTACTTCATTGTGATATTTTTAATTGTCATCGTTAGAAACCGCCACAATTAATTTGTTATTATCTTGTTAATTTACAACATCTACTTCATAGTATGTGAAACATATCTATTTCATTGTAATATTTTGAATTGAATAGTGTTACTTTCTCATAGTCATTGGAAACATTTCAAAGCATTTCAAAATTAAAAACATAAAGAATAAGCTGAATTGAATTAGTTTTTTCTCAATTTCTAATAAAAAAATACAGAATTGTAAATTATTGTGTTGTGATTTGATCACTTTGTAGGATTATACTCTAATCAATCCTTGAAACAGAGTTATTGTTTATTTTCAAAATACCTAAATCTATTCTTCCCCACAATTATATTATACTTTAATGACTTACTGTATTTGTCTTGTAATATTTGTATATTCTACCTTAATGACTTATTGTATTTGTCTTGCAATATTTAAAGTATTGATGAAACACTAAATCAACCCCCTGATTGAAAAAACCTCCTAAAATAAGCAAATTAAAAAAAATCATTTTTTTACAACATTGTAAAATTTATAAACAAAAACTTAAAAAAAAAAAAATTTAATACATGCATTAAAGGGGAGGGAGAGGAGGGTCCGGGAGTGGGAGTGGGGTAGGTTTGTTTGTTTGTCTTTTCAAATTTTAATATCGTTTATAATTGTTTTTTTAAATTTGGTTCTTCTGTTTTTTTTTTCATTTTGTTTTTAATGTTTTTTTAACTTTTAGTTTTAAAAAAAAGAATTTAAATTAAAAAAAAAGAATTTAATAGATCTTAAAATTTAAAAAAAATAGTTTTTTTAAATTTTTTTAAATTTTTTCTATTTTTCTCAATTTAGAATTGTTCTTTAGAGTTATATTTTACTTAAAAAAACGGAAATTTATGTTTAGAAATTTTATATTGTTGTAAATCTTTTTTGAAAAAAATTTCAAGTTGTTTTTTAAAATTTTTTCTATAAAGTTTGAAATTTTTAATGTGTTATTTTTTTTTTCTTTTTTAATTGTTTATGTTTTCTTTTCAATTTTGTTTTCATTTTTTGCGTTTTTACTTTTCTAAAAAAAAAATTCTGAGCAAATGTACCTGGCAAAGGTAAGGGGTGCTACTAGTGGCACCTCTTTTCGAGTTGAATGTTGATCTTTCCCTTTTTGGCGCAACGAACATTGCAATGACACGGTCAACTATTAATACGACGACGTCAATCAAGTCGTAATTTTCAATCCTTGATTGGCGGTTGGTTGCTACAAGTTGAATTCGAGGGTCAATTTAGCTTTTTAATTGCAAGGGCAACTAACTAGGTTTCGATAAAGTTGAAAATTTATCCTCGGAGAAGAAAGGGTGCTATCAATAGCACCACTTTTCAAAATAGAGGTAAAAATTGTTACTAAATGTGACCTAAAAAAACAAGAGTTGATGTAGGTTCTCGTTTTATAGTATATTGTGTTTATAATGAGGTAATATAGATATATGGAAAACATCATGATTTGTATGAAAATGGGGTGGTAGCGGTAAGCGATATGCAACAAGTCCGTGTCTTTATAGGATTTCAAATGGCCTTATAAGTCGAGGTGACAACATTGTCACTTTTCCAAACTGAATAGTACTCTTATTAGGACTAATATGAATAAAAAATTAAACTCCGCCATTATAACTTTAGTCAGTTCTATCAGCATCACCATAACCCTTATGTATATCAACTTGTGCTTCCTTTAACCATTGCCTAATATGAATTACATGCTATCCCATTTCCTGAACCAACATTGGTCCCATGCTTACTTGGTATTCTAACTTGTCCCAACTCAAATGCAACGTGCATGGCCTCCCATATAAATCTTGATAAGGTAGCATTCCAATATAATTATGGTAATTGTTATTGTAAGAAAACTCCACCAAAGATAAGTAATTTTCGAATGGGTCTGTCTATCCATAACATACATCCTAGCATGTCTTCCATTGTACGTTAATAACCCTCTTTGTTTTCCCATATGTTTGTGGATGATACATTGAGCTTAGGTTTCACTGAGTTCCCAATAATGATTGCAAGTTTGTCCAAAACTTGGAAGTAAACTTAGGGTCTCTATTTGAGATTATCTTTTGAGGAAACGCATGAAGATGGATGATATCGTTTTTAAATACCCTTGTCACATCTGTGTTATCATAAGTTTCCCTGATTGAAATAAAATAGGCATTTTTGATTAGTTTATCAAATAACACCAAAATAACATTACGTATTATTAGAGACGCGAGGGGAAACCCTAGGAAAAAATACACGGGAATGAACTCCCACTTAGACATAGGAATGTCATGAGGTTGCAAGAGACCGCTGTCCTTTTTCTACGATGTGAGTAGGATGTGTTTTTATAACTGAATCACCACTTCTGGCAACAGTTAAACGCATTGGCAAGGAATCTCAATCTTGTTTTCGAGCACAAACCCTAGCTCAATCTGCACTTTTGATCTATTATTTATCAAACGAGTGTGATAAAAACCTGTAGGGAAACATCCCCAATGAAGTAACAGATTCTCTATATGCGCCAAACTGACTTCTCTACCAGATGTGAGCAAAACGCTGTCAGTTGCTTAACTCGATTCGAGCAACTACCTTGCCAGATCATGACTGCGTTGCTTAACTTGATTCTCAACTACATTTCCAGGTCATTCAGGTGCCAAACTGACTTTTCTACCAAGTGTGAGCAAAACACTGCAAAATGTGACTGCCAGGCGTGAGAAAAATGCTGCCAACTGTGACTACGTTGCTTAACTCGATTCTCAACTACCTTGCCAGGTGTTTCAGTGAAGAATATGTGTTTGACTGTGGTATTTTTAGTTTCTTTAGCATTTGAACTTCTACAGCAACGGTTTTTGCAACGTGTTACCCATATGGTGATTTTGTAAAGACATCAATACACATAACTGGTGAAGCAAGAAAAACATCAATCACACCTTTGCTGGTTGACATCAATGAACTTCTACAGCAACGGTTTTTGCAACGTCTTACCCATATGGTTGGTGAAGAAAGCAAAAAATCTGGCTGACATCAATGAACTTCTACAGCAATGGTTTTTGCAACGTTTTACTGATATGGCTCGTGAAGCAAGCAAAACATCAATCACACCTTTGCTGGTTGTCATCAATGACAAACTCAACATACTCTATCAATTGGAGTCCACACCTTTCACTTCTTTCATTATCAACAAGCTCAGTCCACACCTTTCACTGCTTTCACTATCAATAAGCTCCCCCTTTGGCATTGATGGCAACCACCACTAACCACCAACCGCATACCAGATATCATCTCCCCCTTTGAAAACAATGTAGAAGGTTTCTGTCTCCATTTATTCATTCTATTTAGTTGGGGAAATAAGTTTTTTTTAATGATTTTGAACTAAACTGCCATTTCATTGCTCCTGTAACCTGCATTTGCTTGAACTAAACTGCCATTTCATTTGCTCCTGTAACTTGCCATTTCATTTGATCCCCCTCCGAAGATGCTTTGTATCTGGTTCTTAAGTATTTATACCAAGAGGCTCTTTCTTATCTCTCCCCCTATCGGATTATTCAAAGTACAAATTAAGTATATGCTCTTCTTCTTGACTATTTAGTTTCATAGCGTTCTGGTTCCATTTCTCTGCAAAATCTATGTGTTTTGTATTTTCTTTCTTTTCAAGCATTGTAAATTCATCATGTTGTAAGTGGATTAGAACATACACCTAGTTATTTTCTGAGATTTTCAAATTGCATTGTAGGCAATGGTTTTGTAAAGACATCAACAATTTGATCCTTTGTACCGACATACTCCAATTTGATTAGCTTATTCAGAACTTGATCTCTTAAGAAATTAAATCTTATTGGAATGTGTTTAGTTTTAGAGTGCATAACGGGGTTGTTGGAGATATTTAATGCACTAGTGTTATCGCAATAGATTGGAATATGATTTGAATAAGTCACATGAATGTCAGTAAGAGTTTGTGTCATCGATAACACTTGAGTGCAACAGCTTGGTGCTGCAATGTATTATGCTTCCGCTGTAGATAGTGACACAGTAGATTTTTTCTTGCTAGACCAACTCACTAGACAACCTCCTAGGTAGACTGCAGCTCCGCTGGTACTCTTTCTATCATCTATACGGCTTGCCCAATCAACATCAGTATATGCAAATAGATCTAGCTTATTTCCCTTTGGATACCATAGACCAAAATAAACTTTACCTTTGAGATATCTGAATATTCTTTTAACTGCTAATAAATGTGTTTCTTTAGGTGCAGCTTGAAATCTTGCAACTTGACAAACTGATTGCATTACATCTGGTCTAGTTGCAGTGACATACAGTAGGCTTCCAATCATGGATCTATATAATTTCCGTTCAACTGAAGGAGAATCATTTTCTTTGCTGAGTTTGCAACCTGTCACCATCGGAGTTCCTACAGGCTTGCAATCCTGCATCTTAAACTTCCTCAATGTTTCATTAGTATATTTTGTGTGAGATGTAAACATGCATTCATTATATTGTGAATCTTGAAGACCTAAAAGGAAGTTCAACTCACCAAGCATAGATATCTCAAATTCATCCGGCATAGCTTGTGCAAACAGTTTACGTAGGTATTCATTATTGCTTCCAAAAATAATATCATGAAGATAAATTTCAACTATGATCAAACAATCTCGTTCTTCGTTAATATACAGATTACTATCAGCACTACCCTTTCCGTAACCTTGCCGCTGTACAAATACTTATCAAGCCTGGAATACCAAGCTCTTGGAGCTCTTGTTCCATCCCATATAGAGCTTTCTTTAACTTGCACACAAAATTCTAATCTTTGGAATGCTGAAATCCTTCTGGTTGTTCCATATAAGCTTCCTCTTCCAGCTCACCATTTAGAAATGCTGATTTGACATCCATCTGCTAAACTTTAATCTTCTTATAACATGCATAAGCTAACATTAGTCTGATTGCTTCCATTCTTACAACAGGTGCAAATGTTTCATCATAATCTATACCTTCAACTTGTGCATAACCTTTACCTACTAACCTGCCTTTGTTTCTTGTCACATTTTCTGCTTCATCCATTTTATTTCTAAAGACCCATTTTGTTCCTATAACATTTTTGTTTTCAGGTCTTGGGATTAACTCCCATGTGTTATTCTTTTCAAATTGGACAAGTTCTTCTTCCATTGCTTTAAGACAATGCTCATTTTGGAGAGCTTCTTCAACACTTTTTGGTTCAATCAAGGATAATAATGCTACCTATTCTTGATTTGATGTGTATTCTTGGGTTTTACTTTTGGTTTCCACACCTAAATTCAAATCACCAATAATATGATCTGCAAGATGGTTTTTCTGTATTCTTTTACTTGGTGTTTTTGAGAAATTTGGACTTTGTGCAGTAGAGGGAGCTGAAGATGTAGGACTATGCATTTCAGCAGAGATTTGCTTGTCTTTGCTTGTTGACTGAGTATTTTTTGTTTCACTAGGTTCTTCTTCATTTTTGTTCTGCTCAAAGATAGAATCTCTCTTTTCCCTTTTTGACTTCATTAAGTAGGATTCATCAATTTTGACATCTATGGCTTCCACTACTTTGTTAAGTCTTAGATTGTAGCATTTATAGGCTCTTCTGGTACATGAGTAACTAACTAGGATTCCTTCATTAGTTCTCATGTCGAATTTTCCCAAAAGAGAATTATTTATTTTAATGTAACATTTACTGCCAAAGATTCTAAAGTGTTTTATGTTTGCTGATTTTCCTTTCCACAGTTCATAAGGTGTTTTTTCAGCATTAGTCCTGAGTAGTCCTCTTTTCAAAAAATGTACAGCTGTGTGTACAGCTTGATTCCAAAATATATCACTTAGTTTTGATTCATTGAGCAATATTTTGGCCATTTCCGTAACAGTTCTGTTTTTCCTTTCTACTACTCCATTTTGTTGAGGAGTTTCTGTCACCGTGAAATGCCTTTTAATCCCATTTTTATCACAATAGTCATTGAACTCATTTGAGGTAAATTCACCTCCATTATCATACCTGAGACATTTTGTTCTCTGTTATATCTCATTCTTTGTTGCTTCTTTAAAATTATGAAAACAACTAAATGCTTCAGACTTCTTTTTAAGTAGGTACATCCATGTCATGCGAGTAAAATCATCTATGAACAACAAGAAATACTTTTCAACATTCATCTCCGTTGTTCTCATAGGTCCACAAATATCAACATGTACAAGCTCTAAGGGTTTTAATGTTGTGATCCGGATTTGTGTGGGAACGAAACAGAAGATATCATATACAGAATGATATACAAAGATATATATTCACATACACAGATATATGGAAGGAAACACAGCGATACAGTAAACACATATTCTATTAAATATCGAAAATAGAACAGACTGTAAATACAACAACTAGAATGGTAGTAGCTATCTCTGAGAAGAGATGTGGCCGCTGTGCTCATTCGTGCCAAGATGATTACAAAGAGAGGCCGAAAGGGCCTATTTATCATAAGCATGAGGGAAAGAATCCCAAACACCCAAAAACCTAACCCTAGAAGATGAACCGTCATAAAGTTTGCGGCCCCAAGGTGGTCAGTTGAACAGTCAACTTCCCGGGGTCATAACTTTTGCATGCGATCTCCGTTTGGGGCACTCTGTAGCCCGTTGGAAAGATCTATCTGAGGAATACGCCGGGGATGAAGAAATGGAAGGGTTACCTTGGAAAACTATTTCCGAAAAAAACGTCGTTTAGTGCCTCGAAACGGCCCCGGAAGTTTGGCACTCGAAAAACTGTAGAAAAATTACTAGAAAATCGGCAAAATAGGAAACTGTTTTGAGCCAGTGGAATAGGTGGGTGGCCACCGATATCCATCTGGATCATGTTGAGTGCTCCTTAGTTTTGAACTTAACTCTAGTTTGCTTACCATGTTGACATTGTTTGCAAATTGAACTTGATAGATTTTTGATCTCAGGTAGACCTCTAACTGCATCTTTCTGATTCAACTTAACTAGGTTGTCAAAATTTATGCGTCCTAGTCTCTTATTCCATAACATGCTTTCATATTCTTTTCCAAAATGACATTCATCAATTGCTTCATTTAAAATGAAATCCTAAATTTTTTTTTGAAAAAAAGAGAAGAAACCATCTCCTTCTAAATTTAGTTCAAAAAATCTTTTATAGTTCCAACAACCATGTTTGCAAACGAGGCTATACTCAATCATAATTAGAAAAAAGTGAAATGAAAACCAAGCCTACTCTGAACTTCTTCCTCAACATATTTTTGCTTTGATTTGGTCCATTTCTGTTAAATTTAACATCAATAGTACCCGAAACAATAAAAAATAGAGGCACTTTCATTCAAAAAGTTTCATGATATAAATCCCTTAAGTGTCCTTCATTTTGAGTGACATGCCAAACTCCTTGCTCCATGTATAGACCGAGCTTGGATAGGGAGTTAGCCTCGTCGTTCTTTTCCCTATCAACATGTTTATTTAAAATTTCATCCACAAGAAGTTTTATCCTTTTTATCTCCTCTAGAATTGGTTTCAAATAGATGTTATGGCAGATCCTCTCTTTAATTATCCAATCAATGATGATCTTTGCATCGCCAAATATCTATAATTTCCTGACATTATTTTCCACGGCTAAATTTAAGAGAAGTTTAAGTGCAACCAATTTAGCATAATTATTTGTTTTTTTTCGTCTCACGTGTACAATTTGGTTTATCCATGGAAAGGAATGCGGCATGGCTATAGAACAACTCGCACACCTAAAATGGGCAGTATAAATATCTTCAAATAAGTTGTTATTTCTTATCTTCAAATAAGTTGTTATCATAACTTGCCTTTGGAGTATAAATACCATGGGGGTCACCAGCCCAAACTAAAGAGTCCTTAACAAGATACAAATAGATGTTATTCAGGTGCAATTGATTTATGTAAGCCTTCCAGCGTCTATCATCATCATCCCTAAAACCAGTATACTCCACAGTGTGCAAGTTGTATCTTTAATATATTTTAATGTAAATAAGCCTTTAAAGTACAACTACAGCATGATTCTGAAAGGAAGAATATGTACAGTTCCATTCCCTGTCCATGCATCCTCCCCCAAACTTACACTGCATCCATCTCCTATCTTCCAAACCAAGTCTTTTCCAATAACTAAACATGAGAGAACTGTTGCTTTCTAGAAGACTGAGACGTTATGGGTACAGATTTAGCAGGATGTCAAACCCATTCTAACATATATTTTGGAGCTATATATTTCCTCATATTCAAGTCACTCCAGAGACTAGAACTTGATAATAATCTCCACCAGCTTTTCCATACTAGATCTTTTTGAGAAAAATTGCAAATTGTTTAATCCCCATCCTCCAAGAATTTTGGGACTTGCTATGGTTTTCCATCTAGGTATCCAAGAGTTGGTCATCCAGAACACTGGAGTGACTTCCAGAACAACATTTGTTAGCACTAGTCTCCCTCCTTTTGAAAGCCGTCTAAAACTCCAATTGATATGCACTTTTCACATTTTGCAATCAGGCAGTCCCAATCTTTAATAAGATAAGACAGCGAATTTAATTTAAACCCCATATATTTTATCCCATTATCCATATCAAAATGATTGAAATAAAATAAATCCTCGATTCCAATTAAATCCTCATCTGAGACACCTTCTCTAGCAACAAAAGAAGACATGAGTAATCCACTAAAATATCACCAACAAAGAGGACATGAGTAATCCAGTAGTTTACTCCAATATTTATGCCTTTAAGGCAACCATTCCTTTTTTCCTTTGAAATTTCCCTACTGAACCTATCTGCAAATAGGAGGAATAAAAAAGAAGCGAGCAGGCTCCCTTATCTGATTCCACGAGAGGTTTTGAAAAAATTTGAAGCTCATCCATTAACTAGAACATAAAAAGAGATGGAAGTAATGTATGCCATAATCCATCTTATGAAAGGAACATTAAACCCTAACTATGAGAACTCCATCCTCGAGAAACTCCAAATGAACCTATCATAGGCCTTTGTTAGGGTCAATTATTCAAACAACCACTTTAAGGTGCTTTCTTAAGATGGAATAAAGACCTTCCTGCATTATCCCAATTGCATCGTGATTTTTCCTACCAGAGAGGAAACCAAATTGTTCATGATTTATTCCTACAGCCAGAAAATGCTTGATTCCTTTTAAGATGATTTTAGCCACAATCTTATAGATAGTATTGTACAGAGATATAGTGCGAAAGTCTTCAAAGGATAACATATTATCATTTTTGGGAATCATGGCTATGAAAGAAGAATTAAATGAAGCTATAATTTTTCCTTTATGTCTTGATTCTTCCACCACTCTTTAAAGGCCCCGAGCAAGAACATCAATTAAACCAATGAAAAATTCTATGGGAATCCCATCAGGCCCTAAGCTTTTTTATTTTTTAATATTATGAAGTGCCTCCTGCAATTCATCGTTAGAAACTGCATCCATTAATTTGGAATTATCTTTTTAATTTACAATATCTACTTCATAGTATGTGAAAGATATCTACTTCATTGTGATATTTTTAATTGTCATCGTTAGAAACTGCCACCATTAATTTGTTATTATCTTGTTAATTTACAACATCTACTTCATAGTATGTGAAACATATCTATTTCATTGTAATATTTTGAATTGAATAGTGTTACTTTCTCATAGCCATTGGAAACATTTCAAAATTAAAAACATAAAGAATAAGCTGAATTGAATTAGTTTTTTCTCAATTTCTAATAAAAAAATACAGAATTGTAAATTATTGTGTTGTGATTTGATCACTTTGTAGGATTATACTCTAATCAATCCTTGAAACAGAGTTATTGTTTATTTTCAAAATACCTAAATCTATTCTTCCCCACAATTATATTATACTTTAATGACTTACTGTATTTGTCTTGTAATATTTGTATATTCTACCTTAATGACTTATTGTATTTGTCTTGCAATATTTAAAGTATTGATGAAACACTAAATCAACCCCCTGATTGAAAAACATACCTTCTAAAACCACCCTTGTTCTTATTGGAGGTTAAAATTTAAAAACAACAACTTTATGAAAAAACTTAAAAAATTAAAATAAAGAAGTGAGAAATATAAAAAACAAATTAAAAAAAATCATTTTTTTTACAACATTGTAAACTTTATAAACAAAAAACGTAAAAAAAAAAAATTAATACATGCATTAAAGGGGAGGGTGGGAGCGGGGGGGGGCGGGGCAGGGGGGGACGGGATAGAGGGTGGAGGGAGTGGGGGTAGAGTTGTTTGTTTTTTTTTTCAAATTTTAATATCGTTTATTTTTTCTTTTTTAAATTTGGTTCTTATGTTTTTTTTTTTTTTAAATTTAAATTAAAAAAAATTTAATACATCTTAAAATTTATTTTTATTTTTTTACATTTTTTCTATATTTTCTAATTTAGAATTGCTTTTTAGAGTTATTTATTACTTTAAAAAAATTGAAATTTTTGTTTTTAAATTTTATATTGTTGTAAATCTTTTTTGAAAATTTTTTCAAGTTGTTTTCTAAAATTTTTTTTCTTTAAATTTTGAAATTTTTAATGTGTTATCTTTTTCCTTTTTTAAGTGTTTATGTTTTCTTTTTAATTTTGTTTTCATTTGAGTTGTTTTATTTTATTTTTTCATTTTTTGCGTTTTTACTTTTCTAAAAAGAAAATTCCGAGCAAATGTACCTGACAAAGGTAAGGGGTGCTACTCGTGGCACCTCTTTTCGAGTCGAATGTTGATTTTATCCATTTTGTCGCAATGATCATTGCAATGACACAGTCAACTCTTAATACGACGATGTCAATCAAGTTGCACTTTTCAATCCTTGATTGGGGATTGGTTGCTACAAGTTGAATTCGAGGGTCAATTTAGCTTTTTATTTGCAAGGGAACCTAACTAAGTTTCAATAAAGTTGTAAATTTATCCTCGGAAAACAAAGGGTGCTATCAATAGCACCACTTTTCCAAATAGAGGTAAAAATAGTTAATAATGTGACCTAAAAAAAACAAGAACTCATGCAGGTTCTTGTTTTATAGTATATTGTGTTTATAATGAGGTAATATAGATATATGGAAAACATCATGATTTTTATGAAAATGGGGTGGTAGCGCTAAGCGATATGCAACAAATCCATCTCTTTATAGGATTCCAAATGGCCTTATAAGTCGAGGTGACAATACTGTCACTTTTCCAAACCGAATAGCACTCTTATTAGGTCTAATACGAATAAAAAATTAATCTCCAACATTATAACTTTAGTCAATTCTATCAGGATCACCATAACCCTTATGTATATCAACTAGTGCTTCCTTTAACCATTGCCTAATATGAATTACATGGTCTCCCATTTATTGAACCAATATTGGTCCTATGCTTACTTGGTATTCTAACTTGTCCCAACTCAAACGCATCATGCATGGCCTACCATATAAATCTTGATAAGGTAGCATTCCAATATAATTATGGTAATTGTTATTGTAAGAAAAATCCACCAAAGATAAGTAATTTGCCAATGGGTTTTTCTATCCATAACATACACCCTAGCATGTCTCCCATTACCTAAATAACCCTCTTTGTTTTCCAATATGTTTCTGGATGATACATTGAGGTTAGATTGCACTGAGTTCCCAATGATGATTGCAAGTTTGTCCAAAACTTGGAAGTAAACTTAGGGTCTCTATTTGAGATTATCTTTTTAGGAAACCCATGAAGATGGATGATATCGTTTTTAAATACCCTTGTCACATCCGTGTTATAATAAGTTTCCCTGATTGGAATAAAATAGGCATTTTTGGTTAGTTTATCAAGTACCACCGAAATAGCATTACATCTTATTAGAGACGTGAGGGGAAACCCTACGAAACAATACATGGAAATGACCTCCCACTTAGACATAGGAATGCCATGAGGTTGCAAGAGACCATATAGGTGACGGTGATCAACCTTTACTTGCTTTCATTCAAGGCACTTAGCAACAAATTGCACAATGTCATGCTTCATGCTTTCCCAAAAGAAGAGCTTCTTCATGTCTACATACATCTTCTTCACCTATGGATGTGCATAGTAAGGTGATCTTTGGGATTCCTTGAGGATAGTTCTTCTAATATCCCCTTCCCTGGGGAAATTCCTTCCCGTGAAACAATATGCCCAAGATAGTGATTCTCGTTCTGAAAGAAGGAGCACTTGGACAATTTACCAAAAAAATGGTCTGAACTCGTAACCATGACAATGCTGACCGCAAGTTCTCCTCGTTCTCTTTCTCATTCTCAAAATAAATGAGAATAAAATGTAATAAAACATGCACAAAGTGGTATAAGTACTTACCAAATACTCCATTCATTATGCTCATAAATACTACTAGTGCATTGTTCAAACCGAAGGGCACTGCTATAAAATCATAGTGCCCAAACCATGTCTGGAAGACAGAATTTGGCATATTTCACCTTCCTTAATTATGAGATGATGATAGTCTTATTGTAGATCAATCTTTGAGAAAAAATATCGCCCCCTTCATATGATCGAAGAGGTCATCAATTCAAGGTATAGGGTACCTATTCTTCAGCATGGCTTGGTTCAAGTCTCGATAATCAATGCAGAGTCATGACATACCATCCTCCATCTTGACAAATATTATTGGTGCAAAACAAGGATAAACATTCATCCTGATGAGTCCTAGGTCCAATAAATCCTTCAGCTACATCTGCAACTGTAAAAGCTCAAGAGACGTCATCCTATAAGGTGACTTGGAGATTTGATTGAAGCCCATTTTTAATTCGATAGTAAAATTGAGTTTTCTTTTTGGAGGTAACCCTGGTAAGTCCTTGGGAAAGACATCCTTAAATTCTGGCAATACTGGGTACTAATCTAAAGAAGGTCCCTTCTCCCCACTTGTAGCCTCCCCTAAGTACAGCCGACATGATTTCCTAAGACAATGCTTTACTTTCATCATTGCGATGAAACATATGGACACCTCCTTTTAATTCCTTGAATTTGAATTGATTTCCCTTCACTAAACAAAGAACTCTCTTCCCATAATACTCCAAGAAAGCTTAATGATCCTTAAAGCTAGTTCATACCTGAGATAAGATCATATGTACCTAGGTCGCTGATGTACTCTTTGACCCTATCATACACACCCCTAGGTCCACTACTCATTCTTCAACACTAGGCCTGACTCCTTGCTTTCAAACCCTGTCTTTGATCCCCTTTAGAGCTTACATGTTCTTCAACATAATGAGCACATTCAACTACATGTGGCACTGAAGTTGGCTTCCACATCCGTAGGAGGGACCTTATATCGTAGTTCAATCCATAAACAAAGCAATATACCTGACGTTGATATGTGTCCATGTAAGATACATACTTCACCAATACCATGAATCACAATTTATAGTCCTCCACAATTCAATTCCCGTGCACTAATGCATGGAAGGATCCTACTTGGTCCTCCTCAAAGAATGCCTGCATGTACTTCCTTTGAAACCTATCTTCAAACTATTCCCAAGGGATAATATCTAGAGTGATATGCAATTGTCCTTCCACGTTCTCCCACCAATCCAAAGCATGATCTCAAAGTTGAAAAGTAGTTATTTTGGACTTAGAGGTGGTGGTATATTCTTTCAATGCAAATCACCTCCTCATGCCCTCTAGACATGTCTTGGCTTGTTGTCCAACACAACCTCTAGTAAACTCTAGAAGCTTTATTTTATGAAGCTCTCTATTAATGCCCTTGGGAGGAGGTTCTTGCTCCAAATTCATTGATACTTCTTAATTAACCTCCCCCGATGGAAAGGGCTCTTTCTCAACAATTGTCGCATCGCTCACTCCTAGAAGCCTCTTAAGTGTCATGTCGATTGTCTCCAAGGAGCACATTATAATGCACATTTCAGGTGATAGTACCAATAGTGTTGGTATGTTTGGCTCAAGCGATGGTGTCACCCGAACTCAACCCTGATTTCCACCTCACCTAACCATATTGATTATGCAACCTGGCCAAAAGGGTTCATAAGTAGGGTTTAATTAGTCTACTAGGTTACACAATAATATGCACAGGCTTAAGTATCTTTCACTTTCACTTGTAATGAACATATCACTTGAGGTCGTGGCTAAGGGTGAAGTAGGTCAATAAGATAGTGAAACTCTAATAATCAACCTAGTATGGGGTAATTTCTACTACTCCGTTGACCGCTAATATCGCCTTAATCCGCCTCCACCTTTTTCGACAACCACATCCCTCACCACCGGAATAAAATATTTAATCATCATTTAAAAAATTTATTTCTAGTATGTAATTTATAATATATTTCATTTTATTATTATTTATATTTTATTTTGTATTTTATTTTTATTAAAAATAATATAGTTAAATTTTAAAATATGCAATATTATTAATATTACAAAGAGAACCCTAATCTCGAGGATAAAAACTATCTTTCTATCTTACCAAGATCAAAGAAAAAAATTTAAGTGAAACTAGTTGTTGGAGAACCCCTAAAACGCCTTGGGTTGCCATCTATGTGAACTGTAAAAGATTTTTTGAACTAACTTTGCCAAATGAGAAATTGCCATCATTCTATCATAACTTGCCTTTGGAGTATAAATACCATGGGGGTCACCAGCCCAGAGTAAAGAGTCCTGGTTGTTGGAACTGTAAAAGATTTTTTGAACTAAATTTAGAAGGAGATCGTTTCTTCTCTTTTTTTCATAATTTTTTTAGGATTTATGATCAATATAGAGAAGTGATTGAGAAAACAACTAGTTGGTTGTGGTTTGTGAAAGAAGTTTTGAAAGTGCTCGTAGGAGGAAATATTTTTCTCTTCGAGTTCTTAGGGTTTTTTTTGTCAAGATATGATAACGTAATCATTATAGGACTTGTTTGAGAAAGCATTAATCTCTTCAATTTTTTCAAATAACTTAACTTTTGGTTGCGCTCAATAAAAGTTTATGGTTTAAAACAATTATTGAAACAACTTTCATTAAAGTATGATTAAGTAATGCCACAATTCTTGGACACCACTTTAAGCTTTATTATTTGACATATATATTTTAGAAAAAATGAAAAAAAAATGGCAAAGTCAACCAGGTCTTTTTATTAAAACAAAATACATAAAAATTTGATAATTACAGTAATCTCACCTAAATTATTTATATAAAAATAATAATTATTATATGATCAAAACATAAGGTAATTTTTAAAAAATCAATATTTTGAAAGAAAAAAAAACCAGTCAATCGCACTAAAAATTACAATCAACGAAACGCTAGTGCAAAATCCAAATATTATCCCCTTCTCTTATCTCTTCACTGTTTATGTTAGCTTTAGTTCATGATAATTTAAACACGTTTTCCAAAGGCTCCTCAGGCTCTAACGTGACCGGTCTTCTACAGTTTTCCAAAGAATAGTAGTGACTTTTTGATTTGAGAGGTCTTTTTAGTTGCAGATGTTGTCTCAGTTCCTGTATCTCTATTTGTATTTGTTTCAGCCTCTGTCCAACTCTTTACAACTGATAAATTTCTACGCTCATTTCCCAGACTACTCGGACGGTTGCCATTGCCATTCTGTTTGCCAACCAGAATCTCATTATTCTCCCCATAATCTACCAATTTATCATCTTCAGAAACCATCCCACAATTACAATTACCATTCTGTACCTCAGCTTTGCTTATTACATACCCTTCAAGGCTCAATATACGAGTTCTCACTGGTGTATGGAGTTGGTATGGAGATTCTTTCATTTTCATTTTGATATTGTGTAACTGCGCTACTTCTACTTCTTTCCTTGCCAGCGCCTTTTTCAAACTGTCTACCTGTTCTTTAAGCTCACGAACTTCTCCACTTTCTTTATTCAAAGGAGCAGCACCAAGTTCAACAGAGGCCACTCTTTCAGCAGACTTAAGGGTGCTTATTATCTCTGCTCCTCTTGCATTTCCTCTACACTGTTGTTTGCGTTCATAATAACCCTTCAGCGCCAAGATACAGTCAACAATATTTTTAGTAGAACCCGACTGCGAGCTTTCTTGCTCTAACAGAGAAGCTTCAAAAGTAGGCAACTTCATCTGTACAAGAGCTACAAGAAAATTCTTAACATTCTCAAAATATTGATAGGCAGAACCGTGATTTGCAACGACGTTGGACACTGCCCCCGGTTGAACCTTGTTGAGAAGGTTACATAAAATGATCCCATTTCTCAAGCAAAGACGAAACTCGTCCTCGGATGGCGGGTCACATGGTATATCCAAAGACCCAACCATGCTCTTTACCCATGCTGCAGCTTCAAAAAACCTTATATTACCTGCTTCCTCTGCTTTCAGTACTCCTATTAAAGCATTGGATTGAAAGATGTCATCCAGTGTTTTCTCTCCTCCGTCCTCCTGCACGTTTGTAACTGATGGGTTTGGCAGAATTACAGGCACACAATTAGTAGTTGCATTTCCTCCACGCTGTTGTTTGCATTCATAATAACCCTTCAGCGCCAAGACACAGTCAACAATCTTTGTAGTAGAACCCGGCTGCCAGCTTTCTTTCTCTAACAGAGAAGCTTCAAAAGTAGGCAACTTCATCTGTACAAGAGCTGCAAGAAAATTCTTAACATTCTCAAAATATTGATAAGCAGAAACGTGATTTGCAACGACCTTGGCCACTGATCCCGGTTGAACCTTGTTGAGAAGGTTTCATAAAATGATCCCATTTCTCAAGCAAAGACGAAACTCCTCCTCGGATGGCGGGTCACATGGTATATCCAAACACCCAACCATTGTCTTTACCCATTCTGCAGCTTCAAAAAACCTGCTATTACCTGCTTCCTCTGCTTTCTTCAGTGAAGCCAATCGAGCAACAATGAGAGTCTTAGAATTCGATCCGCTGCCTTCTACTACATTAGAATCTGGTTCCGGAGACATCTTTTGTTTCTTAATTGATGTTCTTGCTCGAGGCCTTTAAAGAGTGGTGGAAGAATCAAGAGTTAAAGGAAAAATTCTAGCTCCATTTAATTCTTCTTTCAAAGCCATGATTCCCAAAAATGATAAAATGTTATCCTTTGAAGACTTTCGCACTATATCTCTATACAATACTATCTATAAGATTGTGGCTAAAATTATCTTAAAAGGAATCAAGCGTTTTCTAGTTGCAGGAATAACTCATGAACAATTTGGTTTCATCTCTTGTAGGAAAATTCACGATGCAATTGGGATGATGCAGGAAGGTCTTTATTCCAACTTAAGAAAGCACCTTAAAGTGGTTGTTTGAATAATTGACCCTAACAAAGGAATATGATAGGCTCATTTGGAGTTTCTCGAGGATGGATTTGTCACAGTTAGGGTTTAATGTTCCTCTCATAAGATGGATTATGGCATGCATTACTTCCATCTCTTTTTATGTTCTAGTTAATGGATGAGCTTCAATTTTTTCTAGATCTGCTTGCGGCATCAGATAAGGAAGCCTGCTTGATTCTTTTTTATTCCTCCTATTTGCAGATAGGCTCAGAAGGAAAATTTCGAAGGAAAAAAGGAAAGGTGGCCCTAAAGGCATAAATATTGGAGGAAACTACTGGATTACTAATGTCCTCTTTGTTGATGATATTTTAGTGGATTACTCATGTCCTCTTTTGTTGCTGGAGAAGGTGTCTCAGATGAGGATTTAATTAGAATCGAGGATTTACTTTATTTCAATCATTTTGATCTGGATAATGGGATAAAATATATGGGGTTTAAATTAAAGCCATTGTATTATCTTGTTAAAGGTTGGGACTGCCTGATTGCAAAATTTGAAAAGCGCATATCAATTGGAGTTTTAGGCGGCTCTCAAAAGGAGGGAGACTAGTGCTAACAAATGTTGTTCTGGAAGTCACTCTGGGGCTATGGATGACCGTCTCTTGGATACCTAGATGGAAAACCATATCAAGGCCCAAAATCCTTGGAGAATGGGGATTAAAAAATTTGCAAATTTTCTCAAAAAGCTCTAGTAGGGGAAATATAGTGGAGATTATTATTAGGTTCTAGTCTCTGGAGTGACTTGAATATATGGAAATATATAGCTCCAAAATATCTCTTAGAATGGGTTCGACATCCTGCTAAATCTACCCATAACGTCTTAGTCCTCTAGAAAGCAACAATTCTCAATTTTTAGTTATTGGAAAAGACTTGGTTTGGAATATATGAGATGGTTGCAGTGTAAGGTTGGGGCAGGATACATGGGCAGGGAATGGAACTGTACATATTCTTCCTTTCATAATCGTGGTGTAGTTGTACTTTAAAGGCTTATTTACATTAAAATATATTAAAGATACAACTTGCACACTCTGGAGTATGTTGGTTTTAGGGATGATGATGGTAGATGTTGGAAGGCTTTCATAAATCAATTGCACCTTAATAACATCTGTTTGTATCCTGTTAAGGACTCTTTAGTCTGGGCTGGTGACCCCCATGGTATTTATACTCCAAAGGCAAGTTATGATAGAATGATGGCAATTTCTCATTTGGCAGATTTTTGCTTTGATTTGGTCCATTTCTGTTAAATTTAACATCAATAGTACCCGAAACAATAAAAAATAGAACCACTTTCATTCAAAAAGTTTCATGATAGAAATCCCTTAAGTGTCCTTCATTTTGAGTGACATGCCAAACTCCTTGCTCCATTTATAGACCGAGCTTGGATAGGGAGTTAGCCTCGTCGTTCTTTTCCCTATCAACATGTTTATTTAAAATTTCATCCACAAGAAGTTTTATCCTTTTTATCTCCTCTAGAATTGGTTTCAAATAGATGTTATGGCAGATCCTCTCTTTAATTATCCAATCAATGATGATCTTTGCATCGCCAAATATCTATAATTTCCTGACATTATTTTCTACGGCTAAATTTAAGAGAAGTTTAAGTGCAACCAATTTAGCATAATTATTTGTTTTTTTTTTCTCACATGTACAATTTGGTTTATCCATGGAAAGGAATGCGGCATGGCTATACAACAACTCGCACACCTAAAATGGGCAGTATAAATATCTTCAAATAAGTTGTTATTTCTTGCAATCCAAATTTGCAACATCATGATGAGCGGAAGGGCCAACATAGATCTATGCTTAGGATTGACAACCCAACATTTTAGACATAACTGCACTAACTAGCACCTCTCCAAGGACACATCTTCTTTAAAATGGCTTCCACCTCCTTCCAGGATTGTGAAATGAAAGCGAAGTCCATAAAAACATGAGAATTTGCCTCCTCTTCCTGCTTACAGAGATAACATCTACCAAGTCTAATTATATTTCTTCATTGTAAATTGTTCCAAGTTAAAGCTTTGTTGCAGAGGATAAACCATGTAAGAAGTTTTTCTTATAGAGGGAATTTAAATTTCCAAACTACTTTCCACCACCAAGCTTGATCTTCCACATGAGAAATTTCCATCATTCTATCATAACTTGCCTTTGGAGTATAAATACCATGGGGGTCACCAGCCCAAACTAAAGAGTCCTTAACAAGATACAAATAGATGTTATTCAGGTGCAATTGATTTATGTAAGCCTTCCAGCGTCTACCATCATCATCCCTAAAACCAACATACTCCACAGTGTGCAAGTTGTATCTTTAATATATTTTAATGTAAATAAGCCTTTAAAGTACAACTACAACATGATTCTGAAAGGAAGAATATGTACAGTTCCATTCCCTGTCCATGCATCCTCCCCCAAACTTACACTGCATCCATCTCCTATCTTCCAAACCAAGTCTTTTCCAATAACTAAACATGAGAGAACTGTTGCTTTCTAGAAGACTGAGACGTTATGGGTACAGATTTAGCAGGATGTCAAACCCTTTCTAACATAGATTTTGGAGCTATATATTTCCTCATATTTAAGTCACTCCAGAGACTAGAACTTGATAATAATCTCCACCAGCTTTTCCATACTAGATCTTTATGAGAAAAATTGCAAATTGTTTAATCCCCATCCTCCAAGAATTTTGGGACTTGCTATGGTTTTCCATCTAGGTATCCAAGTGTTGGTAATCCAGAACACTGGAGTGACTTCCAGAACAACATTTGTTAGCACTAGTCTCCCTCCTTTTGAAAGCCGTCTAAAACTCCAATTGATATGCACTTTTCACATTTTGCAATCAGGCAGTCCCAATCTTTAATAAGATAAGACAACGAATTTAATTTAATCCCCATATATTTTATCCCATTATCCATATCAAAATGATTGAAATAAAATAAATCCTCGATTCCAATTAAATCCTCATCTGAGACACCTTCTCTAGCAACAAAAGAAGACATGAGTAATCCACTAAAATATCACCAACAAAGAGGACATGAGTAATCTAGTAGTTTACTCCAATATTTATGCCTTTAAGGCCACCATTCCTTTTTTCCTTTGAAATTTCCCTACTGAACCTATCTGCAAATAGGAGGAATAAAAAAGAAGCGAGCAGGCTCCCCTATCTGATTCCACGAGAGGTTTTGAAAAAATTTGAAGCTCATCCATTAACTAGAACATAAAAAGAGATGGAAGTAATGTATGCCATAATCCATCTTATGAAAGGAACATTAAACCCTAACTATGAGAACTCCATCCTCGAGAAACTCCAAATGAACCTATCATAGGCCTTTGTTAGGGTCAATTATTCAAACAACCACTTTAAGGTGCTTTCTTAAGATGGAATAAAGACCTTCCTGCATTATCCCAATTGCATCGTGAATTTTCCTACCAGAGAGGAAACCAAATTGTTCATGATTTATTCCTACAGCCAGAAAATGCTTGATTCCTTTTAAGATGATTTTAGCCACAATCTTATAGATAGTATTGTACAGAGATATAGTGCGAAAGTCTTCAAAGGATAACATAATATCATTTTTGGGAATCATGGCTATGAAAGAAGAATTAAATGAAGCTATAATTTTTCCTTTATGTCTTGATTCTTCCACCACTCTTTAAAGGCCCCGAGCAAGAACATCAATTAAACCAATGAAAAATTCTATGGGAATCCCATCAGGCCCTAAGCTTTTTTATTTTTTAATATTATGAAGGGCCTCCTGCAATTCATCATTAGAAACTGCATCCATTAATTTGGAATTATCTTTTTAATTTACAATATCTACTTCATAGTATGTGAAAGATATCTACTTCATTGTGATATTTTTAATTGTCATCGTTAGAAACTGCCACCATTAATTTGTTATTATCTTGTTAATTTACAATATCTACTTCATAGTATGTGAAACATATCTGTTTCATTGTAATATTTTGAATTGAATAGTGTTACTTTCTCATAGTCATTGGAAATATTTCAAAGCATTTCAAAATTAAAAACATAAAGAATAAGCTGAATTGAATTAGTTTTTTTTCAATTTCTAATAAAAAAATACAGAATTGTAAATTATTGTGTTGTGATTTGATCACTTTGTAGGATTATACTCTAATCAATCCTTGAAACAGAGTTATTGTTTATTTTCAAAATACCTAAATCTATTCTTCCCCACAATTATATTATACTTTAATGACTTATTGTATTTGTCTTTTAATATTTGTATATTCTACCTTAATGACTTATTGTATTTGTCTTGCAATATTTAAAGTATTGTTGAAACACTAAATCAACCCCCTGATTGAAAAACATACCTTCTAAAACCACCCTTGTTCTTATTGGAGGTTAAAATTTAAAAACAACAACTTTATGAAAAAACTTAAAAAATTAAAATAAAGAAGTGAGAAATATAAAAAACAAATAAAAAAAATCATTTTTTTTACAACATTGTAAACTTTATAAACAAAAAAACGTAAAAAAAAAAAATTAATACATGCATTAAAGGGGAGGGTGGGAGCGGAGGGGAGGGTGGGAGTGGGGGTAGAGTTGTTTGTTTTTTTTTTCAAATTTTAATATCGTTTATTTTTTCTTTTTTAAATTTGGTTCTTATGTTTTTTTTTTTTAAAATTTAAATTAAAAAAATTTAATACATCTTAAAATTTAAAAAAATTAGTTTTTTTTTTTTTTTTTCTTTTTTTTACATTTTTTCTATATTTTCTAATTTAGAATTGCTTTTTAGAGTTATTTATTACTTTAAAAAAATGAAATTTTTGTTTTTAAATTTTATATTGTTGTAAATCTTTTTTGAAAATTTTTTCAAGTTGTTTTTTAAAAAAAAATTTCTTTAAATTTTGAAATTTTTAATGTGTTATCTTTTTCCTTTTTTTAAGTGTTTATGTTTTCTTTTTAATTTTGTTTTCATTTGAGTTGTTTTATTTTATTTTTTCATTTTTTGCGTTTTTACTTTTCTAAAAAGAAAATTCCGAGCAAATGTACCTGACAAAGGTAAGGGGTGCTACTCGTGGCACCTCTTTTCGAGTCGAATGTTGATTTTATCCATTTTGTCGCAATGATCATTGCAATGACACAGTCAACTCTTAATACGACGATGTCAATCAAGTTGCACTTTTCAATCCTTGATTGGGGATTGGTTGCTACAAGTTGAATTCGAGGGTCAATTTAGCTTTTTATTTGCAAGGGAACCTAACTAAGTTTCAATAAAGTTGTAAATTTATCCTCGGAAAACAAAGGGTGCTATCAATAGCACCACTTTTCCAAATAGAGGTAAAAATAGTTAATAATGTGACCTAAAAAAAACAAGAACTCATGCAGGTTCTTGTTTTATAGTATATTGTGTTTATAATGAGGTAATATAGATATATGGAAAACATCATGATTTTTATGAAAATGGGGTGGTAGCGCTAAGCGATATGCAACAAATCCATCTCTTTATAGGATTCCAAATGGCCTTATAAGTCGAGGTGACAATACTGTCACTTTTCCAAACCGAATAGCACTCTTATTAGGTCTAATACGAATAAAAAATTAATCTCCAACATTATAACTTTAGTCAATTCTATCAGGATCACCATAACCCTTATGTATATCAACTAGTGCTTCCTTTAACCATTGCCTAATTTATGAATTACATGGTCTCCCATTTATTGAACCAATATTGGTCCTATGCTTACTTGGTATTCTAACTTGTCCCAACTCAAACGCATCATGCATGGCCTACCATATAAATCTTGATAAGGTAGCATTCCAATATAATTATGGTAATTGTTATTGTAAGAAAAATCCACCAAAGATAAGTAATTTGCCAATGGGTTTTTCTATCCATAACATACACCCTAGCATGTCTTCCATTACCTAAATAACCCTCTTTGTTTTCCAATATGTTTCTGGATGATACATTGAGGTTAGATTGCACTGAGTTCCCAATGATGATTGCAAGTTTGTCCAAAACTTGGAAGTAAACTTAGGGTCTCTATTTGAGATTATCTTTTTAGGAAACCCATGAAGATGGATGATATCGTTTTTAAATACCCTTGTCACATCCGTGTTATCATAAGTTTCCCTGATTGGAATAAAATAGGCATTTTTGGTTAGTTTATCAAGTACCACCGAAATAGCATTACATCTTATTAGAGACGTGAGGGGAAACCCTACGAAACAATACATGGAAATGACCTCCCACTTAGACATAGGAATGCCATGAGGTTGCAAGAGACCATATAGGTGACGGTGATCAACCTTTACTTGCTTTCATTCAAGGCACTTAGCAACAAATTGCACAATGTCATGCTTCATGCTTTCCCAAAAGAAGAGCTTCTTCATGTCTACATACATCTTCTTCACCTATGGATGTGCATAGTAAGGTGATCTTTGGGATTCCTTGAGGATAGTTCTTCTAATATCCCCTTCCCTGGGGAAATTCCTTCCCGTGAAATAATATGCCCAAGATAGTGATTCTCGTTCTGAAAGAAGGAGCACTTGGACAATTTACCAAAAAAATGGTCTGAACTCGTAACCATGACAATGCTGACCGCAAGTTCTCCTCGTTCTCTTTCTCATTCTCAAAATAAATGAGAATAAAATGTAATAAAACATGCACAAAGTGGTATAAGTACTTACCAAATACTGCATTCATTATGCTCATAAATACTACTAGTGCATTGTTCAAACCGAAGGGCACTGCTATAAAATCATAGTGCCCAAACCATGTCTGGAAGACAGAATTTGGCATATTTCACCTTCCTTAATTATGAGATGATGATAGTCTTATTGTAGATCAATCTTTGAGAAAAAATACCGCCCCCTTCATATGATCGAAGAGGTCATCAATTCAAGGTATAGGGTACCTATTCTTCAGCATGGCTTGGTTCAAGTCTCGATAATCAATGCAGAGTCATGACAGACCATCCTCCATCTTGACAAATATTATTGGTGCAAAACAAGGATAAACATTCATCCTGATGAGTCCTAGGTCCAATAAATCCTTCAGCTACATCTGCAACTGTAAAAGCTCAAGAGACGTCATCCTATAAGGTGACTTGGAGATTTGATTGAAGCCCATTTTTAATTCGATAGTAAAATTGAGTTTTCTTTTTGGAGGTAACCCTGGTAAGTCCTTGGGAAAGACATCCTTAAATTCTGGAAATACTGGGTACTAATCTAAAGAAGGTCCCTTCTCCACACTTGTAGCCTCCACTAAGTACAGCCGACATGATTTCCTAAGACAATGCTTTACTTTCATCATTGCGATGAAACATATGGACACCTCCTCTTAATTCCTTGAAATTGAATTGATTTCCCTTCACTAAACAAAGAACTCTCTTCCCATAATACTCCAAGAAAGCTTAATGATCCTTAAAGCTAGTTCATACCTGAGATAAGATCATAAGTACCTAGGTCGCTGATGTACACTTTGACCCTATCATACACACCCCTAGGTCCACTACTCATTCTTCAACACTAGGCCTGACTCCTTGCTTTCAAACCCCGTCTTTGATCCCCTTTAGAGCTTACATGTTCTTCAACATAATGAGCACATTCAACTACATGTGGCACTGAAGTTGGCTTCCACATCCGTAGGAGGGACCTTATATCGTAGTTCAATCCATAAACAAAGCAATATACCTGACGTTGATATGTGTCCATGTAAGATACATACTTCACCAATACCATGAATCACAATTCATAGTCCTCCACAATTCAATTCCCGTGCACTAATGCATGGAAGGATCCTACTTGGTCCTCAAAGAATGCCTGCATGTACTTCCTTTGAAACCTATCTTCAAACTATTCCCAAGGGATAATATCTAGAGTGATATGCAATTGTCCTTCCACGTTCTCCCACCAATCCAAAGCATGATCTCAAAGTTGAAAAGTAGTTATTTTGGACTTAGAGGTGGTGGTATATTCTTTCAATGCAAATCACCTCCTCATGCCCTCTAGACATGTCTTGGCTTGTTGTCCAACACAACCTCTAGTAAACTCTAGAAGCTTTATTTTATGAAGCTCTCTATTAATGCCCTTGGGAGGAGGTTCTTGCTCCAAATTCATTGATACTTCTTAATTAACCTCCCCCGATGGAAAGGGCTCTTTCTCAACAATTGTCGCATCGCTCACTCCTAGAAGCATCTTAAGTGTCATGTCGATTGTCTCCAAGGAGCACATTATAATGCACATTTCAGTTGATAGTACCAATAGTGTTGGTATGTTTGGCTCAAGCGATGGTGTCACCCGAACTCAACCCTGATTTCCACCTCACCTAACCATATTGATTATGCAACCTGGCCAAAAGGGCTCATAAGTAGGGTTTAATTAGTATACTAGGTTACACAATAATATGCACAGGCTTAAGTATCTTTCACTTTCACTTGTAATGAACATATCACTTGAGGTCGTGGCTAAGGGTGAAGTAGGTCAATAAGATAGTGAAACTCTAATAATCAACCTAGTATGGGGTAATTTCTACTACTCTGTTGACCACTAATATCGCCTTAATCCGCCTCCACGTTTTTCGACAACCACATCCCTCACCACCGGAATAAAATATTTAATCATCATTTAAAAAATTTATTTCTAGTGTGTAATTTATAATATATTTCATTTTATTATTATTTATATTTTATTTTGTATTTTATTTTTATTAAAAATAATATAGTTAAATTTTAAAATATGCAATATTATTAATATTACAAAGAGAACCCTAATCTCGAGGATAAAAACTATCTTTCTATCTTACCAAGATCAAAGAAAAAAATTTAAGTGAAACTAGTTGTTGGAGAACCCCTAAAACGCCTTGGGTTGCCATCTATGTGATTCTATGAGCTTTTTGAGCATAGAAATAACATTTTAAAGAAAACCAAATAATCTCTATCTTGTTAAGGTCGGATAGACCAAGATAGACGTTAAAGACAATCATCATCATCATCATCATCATCATCAATAATAAAAACCAATCAATACTAAAAATTCAAATAAAATATATTATTTAAACAAATACAATTAAATTTAATAATTCAAATTAATTTTCTTAAACGATAATTAATCTTCAATTATTTGGCTTAAAAAACATAAAGTTGAGGCGTCCCCTTCTCAAGAGCACACACATCATACAAGGATTAAATAATAGGGGGTAAGGGTGAACAAAACCCTAGCCCCTCCCATTTCTTATTTCTTGCTCACAAATTTTTAGTTGGTCACTTTGCAACTTAGCTAAGATATTAGCATTAGGGTTTTTATTTTTATTTTTCTTCATAATAGAGTTTAATAATAAAATTTATGCCCAACACTAGCTGTAAGCAATTGCCTGGGGTCTGGCATGTTATCACCCAAATTTAGAGCAAATACACACATATATGTGCCCTTTCACAATACAAATAGCAATAAAATAACCACCTATAAGTAATGTCGAAACCTATGTAATGTCGAAACCTATGGATATAAGATATGGTTCACACAACAAATAAAATCAAAGGGAACGCTGCCATATATGATTCACTTGGAAATTTGCATTGCCTTCCCATCAATGATTCCAACGACCATTTCAGTGAATCAACAACATGATACATAAGTGTGTTGAGCTTATTAATGAAATGGTTGTAGGTGGATAAGCATTGGTTTTTAGCAACTATGCTAGCCAACCAAACAATTTGAGTGCCAATTAATTAATATGGATATGGGATATTCAAACAAACACAAGACGGCTCGTCGGCGAGATTTTTAAGGAAATAGGTAACGTTGCGAGGAAATATATATAAAAGTCTTGCTATTTGAGCGTCCTAGGCTCCAACGCAACGCAAGATTTCGAATTCTGATCTCCGCCATTTCCAAAACAAGTCTTCTGGAGAATCGCCCATTTGGAAATTTAATAAGAGAAGGGGAGTTTAAGACTTTGTTGAGTGCTCCTCATTCATCAGCTGCACACCCACCTGCTTAACAGCACTGATTGAGTTTGCAGACAAAGCCAAACCGTCCCATTGTCTTACGGTTGTCGTTTTTCTGTTTTCTGTTGTTGATATTTATTAAGAAACAAAAGATGTCTCCGGAACCAGATTCTAATGTAGTAGAAGGCAGCGGATCGAATTCTAAGACTCTCATTGTTGCTCGATTGGCTTCACTGAAGAAAGCAGAGGAAGCAGGTAATAGCAGGTTTTTTGAAGCTGCAGCATGGGTAAAGACAATGGTTGGGTGTTTGGATATACCATGTGACCCGCCATCCGAGGAGGAGTTTCGTCTTTGCTTGAGAAATGGGATCATTTTATGTAACCTTCTCAACAAGGTTCAACCGGGATCAGTGGCCAAGGTCGTTGCAAATCACGTTTCTGCTTATCAATATTTTGAGAATGTTAAGAATTTTCTTGCAGCTCTTGTACAGATGAAGTTGCCTACTTTTGAAGCTTCTCTGTTAGAGAAAGAAAGCTGGCAGCCGGGTTCTACTACAAAGATTGTTGACTGTATCTTGGCGCTGAAGGGTTATTATGAATGCAAACAACAGCGTGGAGGAAATGCAACTACTAATTGTGTGCCTGTAATTCTGCCAAACCCATCAGCTACAAACGTGCAGGAGGAGGGAGGAGAGAAAACACTGGATGACATCTTTCAATCTAATGCTTTAATAGGAGTACTGAAAGCAGAGGAAGCAGGTAATATAAGGTTTTTTGAAGCTGCAGCATGGGTAAAGAGCATGGTTGGGTCTTTGGATATACCATGTGACCCGCCATCCGAGGACGAGTTTCGTCTTTGCTTGAGAAATGGGATCATTTTATGTAACCTTCTCAACAAGGTTCAACCGGGGGCAGTGTCCAACGTCGTTGCAAATCACGGTTCTGCCTATCAATATTTTGAGAATGTTAAGAATTTTCTTGTAGCTCTTGTACAGATGAAGTTGCCTACTTTTGAAGCTTCTCTGTTAGAGCAAGAAAGCTCGCAGCCGGGTTCTACTAAAAATATTGTTGACTGTATCTTGGCGCTGAAGGGTTATTATGAACGCAAACAACAGTGTAGAGGAAATGCAAGAGGAGCAGAGACAATAAGCACCCTTAAGTCTGCTGAAAGAGTGGCCTCTGTTGAACTTGGTGCAGCTCCTTTGAATAAAGAAAGTGGAGAAGTTCGTGAGCTTAAAGAACAGGTAGACAGTTTGAAAAAGGCGCTGGCAAGGAAAGAAGTAGAAGTAGCGCAGTTACACAATATCAAAATGAAAATGAAAGAATCTCCATACCAACTCCATACACCAGTGAGAACTCGTATATTGAGCCTTGAAGGGTCTGTAATAAGCAAAGCTGAGGTACAGAATGGTAATTGTAATTGTGGGATGGTTTCTGAAGATGATAAATTGGTAGATTATGGGGAGAATAATGAGATTCTGGTTGGCAAACAGAATGGCAATGGCAACCGTCCGAGTAGTCTGGGAAATGAGCGTAGAAATTTATCAGTTGTAAAGAGTTGGACAGAGGCTGAAACAAATACAAATAGAGATACAGATACAGGAACTGAGACAACATCTGCAACTAAAAAGACCTCTCAAATAAAAAAGTCACTACTGTTCTTTGGAAAACTGTAGAAGACCGGTCACGTTAGAGCCTGAGGAGCCTTTGGAAAACGTGTTTAAATTATCATGAACTAAAGCTAACATAAACAGTGAAGAGATAAGAGAAGGGGATAATATTTGGATTGTACACTAGCGTTTCGTTGATTGTAATTTTAGTGCGATTGACTGTTTTTTTTTTCTTTCAAAATATTGATTTTTTAAAAATTACCTTATGTTTTCATCATATAATAATAATTATTTTTATATAAATAATTTAGGTGAGATTACTGTAATTATCAAATTTTTATGTATTTTGTTTTAATAAAAAGACCTAGTTGACTTTGCCATTTTTTTTTCATTTTTTCTAAAATATATATGTCAAATAATAAAGCTTAAAGTGGTGTCCAAGAATTGTGGCATTACTTAATCATACTTTAATGAAAGTTGTTTCAATAATTGTTTTAAACCATAAACTTTTATTGAGCGCAACCAAAAGTTAAGTTATTTGAAAAAACTGAAGAGATTAATGCTTTCTCAAACAAGTCCTATAATGATTACGTTATCATATCTTGACAAAAAAAACCCTAAGAACTCGAAGAGAAAAATATTTCCTCCTACGAGCACTTTCAAAACTTCTTTCACAAACCACAACCAACTAGTTGTTTTCTCAATCACTTCTCTATATTGATCATAAATCCTAAAAAAATTATGAAAAAAAGAGAAGAAACGATCTCCTTCTAAATTTAGTTCAAAAAATCTTTTACAGTTCCAACAACCATGTTTGCAAATGAGGCTATACTCAATCATAATTAGAAAAACTGAAATGAAAACCAAGCCTACTCTGAACTTCTTCCCCAACATATTTTGGCTTTGATTTGGTCCATTTCTGTTAAATTTAACATGGATAGTACCCGGAACAACAAAAAATAGAACCACTTTCATTCAAAAAGGTTCATGATAGAAATCCCTTAGGTGTCATTCATTTTGAGTGATATGCCAAAATACTTGCTCCATTTATAGACCGAGCTTGGATAGGGAGTTAGCCTCATGGTTCCTTTCCCTATCAACATGTTTAATTAAAATTTCATCCATAAGAAGTTTTATCCTTTTTATCTCCTCTAGAATTGATTTCAAATAGATGTTATGGCAGATCCTCTCTTCAATTATCCAATCAATGATGATCTTTGCACCCCCAAATATCTATAATTTCTTGAAATTATTTTCCACGGCTAAATTTAGGAGAAGTTTAAGTGCAACCATCTTAGCATAATTATTTGTTTTTTTTGTCTCAAGTGTACAGTTTGGTTCATCAGTGGAAAGAAATGCAACATGGCTATACAACAACTCGCACACCTAAAACGAGCAGTATAAATATCTTCAAATAAGTTGTTATTTATTGCAATCCAAATTTGCAGCATCATGATGAGCGGAAGGGCCAACATAGATCTATGCTTAGTATTGACAACCCAACATTTTGGACATAACTACACCAACTAGCACCTCTCCAAGGACACATCTTCTTTAAAATGGCTTCCACTTCCTTCCAGTCCTGTGAAATGAAAGCGCAGTCCATAAAAAAGATGATAATTTGTCTCCTCTTCCTTCTTAAAGAGATAATATCTACAAAGTCCAAATCTATTTCTTCCTTGTAAATTTTTCCAAGTTAAAGCTTTGTTGTGGAGGATAAACCATGTAAGAATTTTTGCTTTTAGAGGGAATTTAAATTTCCACACTACTTGCCACCACCAATCTTGATCTTCCACATGAGAAATGGCCATCATTCTATCATAACTTGCCTTTGGAGTATAAATACCATGGGGGTCACCAGCCCAGACTAAAGAGTCCTTAACAGGATACAAACAGATGTTATTAAGGTGCAATTGATTTATGAAAGCCTTCCAACATCTACCATCATCATCCCTAAAACCAACATACTCCAGAGTGTGCAAGTTGTATCTTTAATATATTTTAATGTAAATAAGCCTTTAAAGTACAACTACACCACGATTATGAAAGGAAGAATATGTACAGTTCCATTCCCTGCCCATGTATCCTGCCCCAACCTTACACTGCAACCATCTCATATATTCCAAACCAAGTCTTTTCCAATAACTAAAAATTGAGAATTGTTTCTTTCTAGAGGACTAAGACGTTATGGGTAGATTTAGCAGGATGTCGAACCCATTCTAAGAGATATTTTGGAGCTATATATTTCCTCATATTCAAGTCACTCCAGAGACTAGAACCTGATAATAATCTCCACTATATTTCCCCTACTAGAGCTTTTTGAGAAAATTTGCAAATTTTTTAATCCCCATTCTCCAAGGATTTTGGGCCTTGATATGGTTTTCCATCTAGGTATCCAAGAGACGGTCATCCAGAGCCCCAGAGTGACTTCCAGAACAACATTTGTTAGCACTAGTCTCCCTCCTTTTGAGAGCCGCCTAAAACTCCAATTGATATGCGCTTTTCACATTTTGCAATCAGGCAGTCCCAACCTTTAACAAGATAATACAACGGCTTTAATTTAAACCCCATATATTTTATCCCATTATCCAGATCAAAATGATTGAAATAAAATAAATCCTCGATTCTAATTAAATCCTCATCTGAGACACCTTCTCCAACAACAAAAGAGGACATGAGTAATCCACTAAAATATCATCAACAAAGAGGACATTAGTAATCCAGTAGTTTCCTCCAATATTTATGCCTTTAGGGCCACCTTTCCTTTTTTCCTTCGAAATTTTCCTACTGAGCCTATCTGCAAATAGGAGGAATAAAAAAGAATCAAGCAGGCTTCCTTATCTGATGCCGCAAGAAGATCTAGAAAAAATTGAAGCTCATCCATTAACTAGAACATAAAAAGAGATGGAAGTAATGCATGCCATAATCCATCTTATGAGAGGAACATTAAACCCTAACTGTGACAAATCCATCCTCGAGAAACTCCAAATGAGCCTATCATATTCCTTTGTTAGGGTCAATTATTCAAACAACCACTTTAAGGTGCTTTCTTAAGTTGGAATAAAGACCTTCCTGCATCATCCCAATTGCATCGTGAATTTTCCTACAAGAGATGAAACCAAATTGTTCATGAGTTATTCCTGCAACTAGAAAACGCTTGATTCCTTTTAAGATAATTTTAGCCACAATCTTATAGATAGTATTGTACAGAGATATAGTGCGAAAGTCTTCAAAGGATAACATATTATCATTTTTGGGAATCATGGCTTTGAAAGAAGAATTAAATGAAGCTAGAATTTTTCCTTTAACTCTTGATTCTTCCACCACTCTTTAAAGGCCCCGAGCAAGAACATCAATTAAACCAATGAAAAATTCTATGGGAATCCCATCAGGCCCTAAGATTTTTTATTTTTTAATATTATGAAGGGCCTCTTGCAATTCATCGTTAGAAACTGCCTCCATTAATTTGTTATTATCATTTTCATTTACAATATCTACTTCATAGTATGTGAAACATATCTACTTCATTGTGATATTTTGAATTGTTAATTTGTTATTATCTTGTTAATTTACAATATCTACTTCATAGTATGTGGAACATATCTATTTCATTGTAATATTTTGAATTGAATAGTGTTACTTTCTCATATTCATTGGAAACATTTTAAAACATTTCAAAATTAAAAACATAAAGAATAAACTAATTGAATTAGTTTTTCTTCAATTTCTAATAAAAAAATAGAAAATTGTAAATTATTGTGTTGTGTTTTGAGCACTTTGCAGGCTTATACTCTAATCAATCCTTTATCATTTATTTTCAAAATACCTAAATCTATTCTTCCCCACAATTATATTATACTTTAATGACTTATTGCATTTGTCTTGCAATATTTGTATATTCTACCTTAATGACTTGTTGTATTTGTCTTGCAATATTTAAAGTATTGATGAAACACTAAATCAACCCCCTGATTGAAAAAACCTCCTAAAAAAAGCAAATTAAAAAAAAATCATTTTTTTACAACATTGTAAAATTTATAAACAAAAACTTAAAAAAAAATAAATTTAATACATGCATTAAAGGGGAGGGAGAGGAGGGTCCAGGAGTGGGAGTGGGGTAGGTTTGTTTGTTTGTCTTTTCAAATTTTAATATCGTTTATAATTGTTTTTTTAAATTTGGTTCTTTTGTTTTTTTTTTCATTTTGTTTTTAATGTTTTTTTAAACTTTTAGTTTAAAAAAAAAAAAATTTAAATTAAAAAAAAGAATTTAATAGATCTTAAAATTTAAAAAAAATAGTTTTTTTAAATTTTTTTTATATTTTTTATATTTTTCTCAATTTAGAATTGTTCTTTAGAGTTATATTTTACTTAAAAAAATGGAAATTTATGTTTAGAAATTTTATATTGTTGTAAATCTTTTTTGAAAAAAATTTCAAGTTGTTTTTTAAAATTTTTTCTATAAAGTTTGAAATTTTTAATGTGTTATTTTTTTTTTCTTTTTTAATTGTTTATGTTTTCTTTTTAATTTTGTTTTCATTTGAGTTGTTTTAATTTATTTTTTCATTTTTTGCCTTTTTACTTTTCTAAAAAAAAAATTCTGAGCAAATGTACATGTACCTGGCAAAGGTAAGGGGTGCTACTAGTGGCACCTCTTTTCGAGTTGAATGTTGATCTTTCCCTTTTTGGCGCAACGAACATTGCAATGACACGGTCAACTATTAATACGACGACGTCAATCAAGTTGTAATTTTCAATCCTTGATTGGGGGTTGGTTGCTACAAGTTGAATTCGAGGGTCAATTTAGCTTTTTAATTGCAAGGGCAACTAACTAGGTTTCAATAAAGTTGAAAATTTATCCTCGGAGAAGAAAGGGTGATATCAATAGCACCACTTTTCAAAATAGAGGTAAAAATTGTTACTAAATGTGACCTAAAAAAACAAGAGTTGATGTAGGTTCTCGTTTTATAGTATATTGTGTTTATAATGAGGTAATATAGATATATGGAAAACATCATGATTTGTATGAAAATGGGGTGGTAGCGGTAAGCGATATGCAACAAGTCCGTGTCTTTATAGGATTTCAAATGGCCTTATAAGTCGAGGTGACAACATTGTCACTTTTCCAAACTGAATAGTACTCTTATTAGGACTAATATGAATAAAAAATTAAACTCCGCCATTATAACTTTAGTCAGTTCTATCAGCATCACCATAACCCTTATGTATATCAACTTGTGCTTCCTTTAACCATTGCCTAATATGAATTACATGCTATCCCATTTCCTGAACCAACATTGGTCCCATGCTTACTTGGTATTCTAACTTGTCCCAACTCAAATGCAATGTGCATGGCCTCCCATATAAATCTTGATAAGGTAGCATTCCAATATAATTATGGTAATTGTTATTGTAAGAAAACTCCACCAAATATAAGTAATTTTTGAATGGGTCTGTCTATCCATAACATACACCCTAGCATGCCTTCCATTGTACGTTAATAACCCTCTTTGTTTTCCCATATGTTTGTGGATGATACATTGAGCTTAGGTTTCACTGAGTTCCCAATGATGATTGCAAGTTTGTCCAAAACTTGGAAGTAAACTTAGGGTCTCTATTTGAGATTATCTTTCTAGGAAACCCATGAAGATGGATGATATCATTTTTAAATACCCTTGTCACATCTGTGTTATCATAAGTTTCCCTCATTGAAATAAAATAGGCATTTTTGATTAGTTTATCAAATAACACCAAAATAACATTACGTATTATTAGAGACGCGAGGGGAAACCCTAGGAAAAAATACACGGGAATGAACTCCCACTTAGACATAGGAATGTCGTGAGGTTGCAAGAGACCGCTGTCCTTTTTCTACGATGTGAGTAGGATGTGTTTTTATAACTGAATCACCACTTCTGGCAACAGTTAAACGCATTGGCAAGGAATCTCAATCTTGTTTTCGAGCACAAACCTTAGCTCAATCTGCACTTTTGATCTATTATTTATCAAACGATTGTGATAAAAACCTGTAGGGAAACATCCCCAATGAAGTAATAGATTCTCCATATGCGCCAAACTGACTTCTCTACCAGATGTGAGCAAAACGCTGTCAGTTGCTTAAATCGATTCGAGCAACTACCTTGCAAGATCATGACTGCGTTGCTTAACTTGATTCTCAACTACATTGCCAGGTCATTCAGGTGCCAAATTGACTCTTCTACCAAGTGTGAGAAAAAACACTGCAAAATGTGACTGCTAGGCATGAGAAAAATGTTGCCAACTGTGATTACGTTGCTTAACTCGATTCTCAACTACCTT
Source organism: Larix kaempferi (assembly GCA_027924585.1). Lineage (NCBI taxonomy): Eukaryota > Viridiplantae > Streptophyta > Pinopsida > Pinales > Pinaceae > Larix > Larix kaempferi. Next base: position 1,097,387 of record BSBM01000579.1, on the reverse strand, counting down.
GCCAGGTCATTCAGTGAAGAATATGTGTTTGACTGTGGTATTTTTAGTTTCTTTAGCATTTGAACTTCTACAGCAACGGTTTTTGCAACGTGTTACCCATATGGTGATTTTGTAAAGACATCAATACACATAACTGGTGAAGCAAGAAAAACATCAATCACACCTTTGCTGGTTGACATCAATGAACTTCTACAGCAACGGTTTTTGCAACGTCTTACCCATATGGCTGGTGAAGAAAGCAAAAAAACTGGCTGACATCAATGAACTTCTACAGCAATGGTTTTTGCAACGTTTTACCGATATGGCTCGTGAAGCAAGCAAAACTTCAATCACACCTTTGCTGGTTGACATCATTGACAAACTCAACATACTCTATCAACTGGAGTCCACACCTTTCACTGCTTTCACTGTCAACAAGCTCAATCCACACATTTCACTGCTTTCACTATCAATAAGCTCCCCCTTTGGCATTGATGGCAACCACCACCAACCACCAACCGCATACCAGATATCATCTCCCCCTTTGAAAACAATGACGAAGGTTTCTGTCTCCATTTATTCATTCTATTTAGTTGGGGAAATAAGTTTTTTTTTAATAAGTTTTTTTTTAATGATTTTGAACTAAACTGCCATTTCATTGCTCCCGTAACCTGCATTTGCTTGAACTAAACTGCCATTTCATTTGCTCCTGTAACCTGCCATTTCATTTGATCCCCCTCCGAAGATGCTTTGTATCTGGTTCTTAAGTATTTATACCAAGAGGCTCTTTCTTGTCTCTCCCCCTATCGGATTATTCAAAGTACAAATTAAGTATATGCTCTTCTTCTTGACTATTTAGTTTCATAGCGTTCTTGTTCCATTTCTCTGCAAAATCTATGTGTTTTCTATTTTCTTTCTTTTCAAGCATTGTAAATTCATCATGTTGTAAGTGGATTAGAACATACACCTAGTTATTTTCTGAGATTTTCAAATTGCATTGTAGGCAATGGTTTTGCAAAGACATCAACAATTTGATCCTTTGTACCGACATAATCCAATTTGATTAGCTTATTCAGAACTTGATCTCTTAAGAAATTAAATCTTATTGGAATGTGTTTAGTTTTAGAGTGCATAACGGGGTTGTTGGAGATATTTAATGCACTAGTGTTATCGCAATAGATTGGAATAGGATTTGAATAAGTCACATGAATGTCAGTAAGAGTTTGTGTCATCGATAACACTTGAGTGCAACAGCTTGGTGCTGCAATGTATTATGCTTCCGCTGTAGATAGTGACACAGTAGATTTTTTCTTGCTAGACCAACTCACTAGACAACCTCCTAAGTAGACTGCAGCTCCGCTGGTACTCTTTCTATCATCTATACGGCTTGCCCAATCAACATCAGTATATGCAAATAGATCTAGCTTATTTCCCTTTGGATACCATAGACCAAAATAAACAGTACCTTTGAGATATCTGAATATTCTTTTAACTGCTAATAAATGTGTTTCTTTAGGTGCAGCTTGAAATCTTGCAACTTGACAAACTGATTGCATTACATCTGGTCTAGTTGCAGTGACATACAGTAGGCTTCCAATCATGGATCTATATAATTTCCGTTCAACTGAAGGAGAATCATTTTCTTTGCTGAGTTTGCAACCTGTCACCATCGGAGTTCCTACAGGCTTGCAATCCTGCATCTTAAACTTCCTCAATGTTTCATTAGTATATTTTGTGTGAGATGTAAACATGCATTCATTATATTGTGAAACTTGAAGACCTAAAAGGAAGTTCAACTCACCAAGCATAGACATCTCAAATTCATCCTGCATAGCTTGTGCAAACAGTTTACGTAGGTATTCATTATTGCTTCCAAAAATAATATCATGAAGATAAATTTCAACTATGATCAAACAATCCCGTTCTTCGTTAATATACAGATTACTATCAACACTACCCTTTCTGTAACCTTGCCGCTGTACAAATACTTATCAAGCCTGGAATACCAAGCTCTTGGAGCTCTTGTTCCATCCCATATAGAGATTTCTTTAACTTGCACACAAAATTCTTATCTTTGGAATGCTGAAATCCTTCTGGTTGTTCCATATAAGCTTCCTCTTCCAGCTCACCATTTAGAAATGCTAATTTGACATCCATCTGCTAAACTTTAATCTTCTTAGAACATGCATAAGCTAACATTAGTCTGATTGCTTCCATTCTTACAACAGGTGCAAATGTTTCATCATAATCTATACCTTCAACTTGTGCATAACCTTTACCTACTAACCTGGCTTTGTTTCTTGTCACATTTCCTGCTTCATCCATTTTATTTCTAAAGACCCATTTTGTTCCTATAACATTTTTGTTTTCAGGTCTTGGGATTAACTCCCATGTGTTATTCTTTTCAAATTGGACAAGTTCTTCTTCCATTTCTTTAAGCCAATGCTCATTTTGGAGAGCTTCTTCAACACTTTTTGGTTCAATCAAGGATAATAATGCTACCTATTATTGATTTGATGTGTATTCTTGGGTTTTACTTTTGGTTTCCACACCTAAATTCAAATCACCAATAATATGATCTGCAAGATGGTTTTTCTGTATTCTTTTACTTGGTGTTTTTGAGAAATTTGGACTTTGTGCAGTAGAGGGAGCTGAAGATGTAGGACTATGCATTTCAGCAGAGATTTGTTTGTCTTTGCTTGTTGACTGAGTATTTTTTGTTTCACTAGGTTCTTCTTCATTTTTGTTCTGCTCAAAGATAGAATCTCTCTTTTCCCTTTTTGACTTCATTAAGTAGGATTCATCAATTTTGACATCATGGCTTGCACTACTTTGTTAAGTCTTAGATTGTAGCATTTATAGGCTCTTCTGGTACATGAGTAACTAACTAGGATTCCTTCATCAGTTCTCGAGTCGAATTTTCCCAAAAGAGAATTATTTATTTTAATGTAACATTTACTGCCAAAGATTCTAAAGTGTTTTATGTTTGCTGATTTTCCTTTCCACAGTTCATAAGGTGTTTTTTCAGCATTAGTCCTGAGTAGTCCTCTTTTCAAAACATGTACAGCTGTGTGTACAGTTTGATTCCAAAATATATCACTTAGTTTTGATTCATTGAGCATTGTTCTGGCCATTTTCGTAACAGTTCTGTTTTTCCTTTCTACTACTCCATTTTGTTGAGGAGTTTCTGTCACCGTGAAATGCCTTTTAATCCCATTTTTATCACAATAGTCATTGAACTCATTTGAGGTAAACTCACCTCCATTATCATACCTGAGACATTTTGTTCTCTGTTATATCTCATTCTTTGTTGCTTCTTTAAAATTATGAAAACAATTAAATGCTTCAGACTTCTTTTTAAGTAGGTACATCCATGTCATGCGAGTAAAATCATCTATGAACAACAAGAAATACTTTTCACCATTCATCTCCGTTGTTCTCATAGGTCCACAAATATCAACATGTACAAGCTCTAAGGGTTTTAATGTTGTGATCCGGATTTGTGTGGGAACGAAACAAAATATATCATATACAGAATGATATACAAAGATATATATTCACATACACAGATATATGGCAAGAAACACAGCGATACAGTAAACACATATTCTACTAAATATCGAAAATAGAACAGACTGTAAATACAACAACTAGAATGGTAGTAGCTATCTCTGAGAAGAGATGTGGCCGTTGTGCTCATTCGTGCCAAGATGATTACAAAGAGAGGCCGAAAGGGCCTATTTATCATAAGCACGAGGGAAAGAATCCCAAACACCCAAAAACCTAACCCTAGAAGATGAACCGTCATAAAGTTTGCATCCCCAAGGTGGTCAGTTGAACAGTCAACTTCCTGGGGTCATAACTTTTGCATGCGATCTCCGTTTGGGGCACTCGGTAGCCCGTTGGAAAGATCTATCTGAGGAATACGCTGGGTATCCAATAATGGAAGGGCTCCCTTGTAAAACTATTTCAGAAAAAAACGTTGTTTAGTGCCTCGAAACGGCCCCAGAAGTTTGGCACTCGAAAAACTGTAGAAAAATTACTAGAAAATCGGCAAAATAGGAAACTGTTTTGAGCCAGTGGAATAGGTGGGTGGCCATCGATATCCATCTGGATCATGTTGAGTGCTCCTTAGTTTTGAACTTAACTCTAGTTTGCTTACCATGTTGACATTGTTTGCAAATTGAACTTGATAGATTTTTGATCTCAGGTAGACCTCTAACTGCATCTTTCTGATTCAACTTAACTAGGTTGTCAAAATTTATGCGTCCTAGTCTCTTATTCCATAACAAACTTTCATATTCTTTTCCAAAATGACATTCATCAATTGCTTCATTTAAAATGAAATCCTAAATTTTTTTTTGAAAAAAAGAGAAGAAACCATCTCCTTCTAAATTTAGTTCAAAAAATATTTTACAGTTCCAACAACCATGTTTGCAAACGAGGCTATACTCAATCATAATTAGAAAAAAGTGAAATGAAAACCAAGCCTACTCTGAACTTCTTCCTCAACATATTTTTGCTTTGATTTGGTCCATTTCTGTTAAATTTAACATCAATAGTACCCTAAACAATAAAAAATACAACCACTTTCATTCAAAAAGTTTCATGATAGAAATCCCTTAAGTGTCCTTCATTTTGAGTGACATGCCAAACTCCTTGCTCCATGTATAGACCGAGCTTGGATAGGGAGTTAGCCTCGTCGTTCTTTTCCCTATCAACATGTTTATTTAAAATTTCATCCACAAGAAGTTTTATCCTTTTTATCTCCTCTAGAATTGGTTTCAAATAGATGTTATGGCAGATCCTCTCTTTAATTATCCAATCAATGATGATCTTTGCATCGCCAAATATCTATAATTTCCTGACATTATTTTCCACGGCTAAATTTAAGAGAAGTTTAAGTGCAACCAATTTAGCATAATTATTTGTTTTTTTTCGTCTCACGTGTACAATTTGGTTTATCCATGGAAAGGAATGCGGCATGGCTATACAACAACTCGCACACCTAAAACGGGCAGTATAAATATCTTCAAATAAGTTGTTATTTCTTGCAATCCAAATTTGCAACATCATGATGAGCGGAAGGGCCAACATAGATCTATGCTTAGGATTGACAACCCAACATTTTAGACATAACTGCACTAACTAGCACCTCTCCAAGGACACATCTTCTTTAAAATGGCTTCCACCTCCTTCGAGGATTGTGAAATGAAAGCGAAGTCCATAAAAACATGAGAATTTGCCTCCTCTTCCTGCTTACAGAGATAACATCTACCAAGTCTAATTATATTTCTTCATTGTAAATTGTTCCAAGTTAAAGCTTTGTTGCAGAGGATAAACCATGTAAGAAGTTTTGCTTATAGAGGGAATTTAAATTTCCAAACTACTTTCTACCACCAAGCTTGATCTTCCACATGAGAAATTTCCATCATTCTATCATAACTTGCCTTTGGAGTATAAATACCATGGGGGTCACCAGCCCAAACTAAAGAGTCCTTAACAAGATACAAATAGATGTTATTCAGGTGCAATTGATTTATGTAAGCCTTCCAGCGTCTACCATCATCATCCCTAAATCCAACATACTCCACAGTGTGCAAGTTGTATCTTTAATATATTTTAATGTAAATAAGCCTTTAAAGTACAACTACAGCATGATTCTGAAAGGAAGAATATGTACAGTTCCATTCCCTGTCCATGCATCCTCCCCCAAACTTACACTGCATCCATCTCCTATCTTCCAAACCAAGTCTTTTCCAATAACTAAACATGAGAGAACTGTTGCTTTCTAGAAGACTGAGACGTTATGGGTACAGATTTAGCAGGATGTCAAACCCATTCTAACATAGATTTTGGAGCTATATATTTCCTCATATTCAAGTCACTCCAGAGACTAGAACTTGATAATAATCTCCACCAGCTTTTCCATACTAGATCTTTTTGAGAAAAATTGCAAATTGTTTAATCCCCATCCTCCAAGAATTTTGGGACTTGCTATGGTTTTCCATCTAGGTATCCAAGAGTTGGTCATCCAGAACACTGGAGTGACTTCCAGAACAACATTTGTTAGCACTAGTCTCCCTCCTTTTGAAAGCCGTCTAAAACTCCAATTGATATGCACTTTTCACATTTTGCAATCAGGCAGTCCCAATCTTTAATAAGATAAGACAACGAATTTAATTTAAACCCCATATATTTTATCCCATTATCCATATCAAAATGATTGAAATAAAATAAATCCTCGATTCCAATTAAATCCTCATCTGAGACACCTTCTCTAGCAACAAAAGAAGACATGAGTAATCCACTAAAATATCACCAACAAAGAGGACATGAGTAATCCAGTAGTTTACTCCAATATTTATGCCTTTAAGGCCACCATTCCTTTTTTCCTTTGAAATTTCCCTACTGAACCTATCTGCAAATAGGAGGAATAAAAAAGAAGCGAGCAGGCTCCCTTATCTGATTCCACGAGAGGTTTTGAAAAAATTTGAAGCTCATCCATTAACTAGAACATAAAAAGAGATGGAAGTAATGCATGCCATAATCCATCTTATGAAAGGAACATTAAACACTAACTATGAGAATTCCATCCTCGAGAAACTCCAAATGAACCTATCATAGGCCTTTGTTAGGGTCAATTATTCAAACAACCACTTTAAGGTGCTTTCTTAAGATGGAATAAAGACCTTCCTGCATTATCCCAATTGCATCGTGAATTTTCCTACCAGAGAGGAAACCAAATTGTTCATGATTTATTCCTACAGCTAGAAAATGCTTGATTCCTTTTAAGATGATTTTAGCCACAATCTTATAGATAGTATTGTACATAGATATAGTGCGAAAGTCTTCAAAGGATAACATATTATCATTTTTGGGAATCATGGCTATGAAAGAAGAATTAAATGAAGCTATAATTTTTCCTTTATGTCTTGATTCTTCCACCACTCTTTAAAGGCCCCGAGCAAGAACATCAATTAAACCAATGAAAAATTCTATGGGAATCCCATCAGGCCCTATGCTTTTTTATTTATTAATATTATGAAGGGCCTCCTGCAATTCATCGTTAGAAACTGCATCCATTAATTTGGAATTATCTTTTTAATTTACAATATCTACTTCATAGTATGTGAAAGATATCTACTTCATTGTGATATTTTTAATTGTCATCGTTAGAAACTGCCACCATTAATTTGTTATTATCTTGTTAATTTACAATATCTACTTCATAGTATGTGAAACATATCTATTTCATTGTAATATTTTGAATTGAATAGTGTTACTTTCTCATAGTCATTGGAAACATTTCAAAGCATTTCAAAATTAAAAACATAAAGAATAAGCTGAATTGAATTAGTTTTTTCTCAATTTCTAATAAAAAAATACAGAATTGTAAATTATTGTGTTGTGATTTGATCACTTTGTAGGATTATACTCTAATCAATCCTTGAAACAGAGTTATTGTTTATTTTCAAAATACCTAAATCTATTCTTCCCCACAATTATATTATACTTTAATGACTTATTGTATTTGTCTTGTAATATTTGTATATTCTACCTTAATGACTTATTGTATTTGTCTTGCAATATTTGTCTTGTTCTTATTGGAGGTTAAAATTTAAAAACAACAACTTTATGAAAAAACTTAAAAAATTAAAATAAAGAAGTGAGAAATATAAAAAACAAATTAAAAAAAATCATTTTTTTTACAACATTGTAAACTTTATAAACAAAAAAACGTAAAAAAAAAAAATTAATACATGCATTAAAGGGGAGGGTGGCAGCGGGGGGGGAGGGTGGGAGCGGGGGGGAGGGTGGAGGGAGTGGGGGTAGAGTTGTTTGTTTTTTTTTTCAAATTTTAATATCGTTTATTTTTTCTTTTTTAAATTTGGTTCTTATGATTTTTTTTTAAGCTTTTAGTTTTTTTTTTTTTAAATTTAAATTAAAAAAATTTAATACATCTTAAAATTTAAAAAAATTAGTTTTTTTTTTTTTTTTTTTTTTTTCTTTTTTTACATTTTTTCTATATTTTCTAATTTAGAATTGCTTTTTAGAGTTATTTATTACTTTAAAAAAATTGAAATTTTTGTTTTTAAATTTTATATTGTTGTAAATCTTTTTTGAAAATTTTTTCAAGTTGTTTTTTAAAAATTTTTTTCTTTAAATTTTGAAATTTTTAATGTGTTATCTTTTTCTTTTTTTTAAGTGTTTATGTTTTCTTTTTAATTTTGTTTTCATTTGAGTTGTTTTATTTTATTTTTTCATTTTTTGCGTTTTTACTTTTCTAAAAAGAAAATTCCGAGCAAATGTACCTGACAAAGGTAAGGGGTGCTACTCGTGGCACCTCTTTTCGAGTCGAATGTTGATTTTATCCATTTTGTCGCAATGATCATTGCAATGACACAGTCAACTCTTAATACGACGATGTCAATCAAGTTGCACTTTTCAATCCTTGATTGGGGATTGGTTGCTACAAGTTGAATTCGAGGGTCAATTTAGCTTTTTATTTGCGAGGGAACCTAACTAAGTTTCAATAAAGTTGTAAATTTATCCTCGGAAAACAAAGGGTGCTATCAATAGCACCACTTTTCCAAATAGAGGTAAAAATAGTTAATAATGTGACCTAAAAAAAACAAGAACTCATGCAGGTTCTTGTTTTATAGTATATTGTGTTTATAATGAGGTAATATAGATATATGGAAAACATCATGATTTTTATGAAAATGGGGTGGTAGCGCTAAGCGATATGCAACAAATCCATCTCTTTATAGGATTCCAAATGGCCTTATAAGTCGAGGTGACAATACTGTCACTTTTCCAAACCGAATAGCACTCTTATTAGGTCTAATACGAATAAAAAATTAATCTCCAACATTATAACTTTAGTCAATTCTATCAGGATCACCATAACCCTTATGTATATCAACTAGTGCTTCCTTTAACCATTGCCTAATATGAATTACATGGTCTCCCATTTATTGAACCAATATTGGTCCTATGCTTACTTGGTATTCTAACTTGTCCCAACTCAAACGCATCATGCATGGCCTACCATATAAATCTTGATAAGGTAGCATTCCAATATAATTATGGTAATTGTTATTGTAAGAAAAATCCACCAAAGATAAGTAATTTGCCAATGGGTTTTTCTATCCATAACATACACCCTAGCATGTCTTCCATTACCTAAATAACCCTCTTTGTTTTCCAATATGTTTCTGGATGATACATTGAGGTTAGATTGCACTGAGTTCCCAATGATGATTGCAAGTTTGTCCAAAACTTGGAAGTAAACTTAGGGTCTCTATTTGAGATTATCTTTTTAGGAAACCCATGAAGATGGATAATATCGTTTTTAAATACCCTTGTCACATCCGTGTTATCATAAGTTTCCCTGATTGGAATAAAATAGGTATTTTTGGTTAGTTTATCAAGTACCACCGAAATAGCATTACATCTTATTAGAGACGTGAGGGGAAACCCTACGAAACAATACATGGAAATGACCTCCCACTTAGACATAGGAATGCCATGAGGTTGCAAGAGACCATATAGGTGACGGTGATCAACCTTTACTTGCTTTCATTCAAGGCACTTAGCAACAAATTGCACAATGTCATGCTTCATGCTTTCCCAAAAGAAGAGCTTCTTCATGTCTACATACATCTTCTTCACCTATGGATGTGCATAGTAAGGTGATCTTTGGGATTCCTTGAGGATAGTTCTTCTAATATCCCCTTCCCTGGGGAAATTCCTTCCCGTGAAATAATATGCCCAAGATAGTGATTCTCGTTCTGAAAGAAGGAGCACTTGGACAATTTACCAAAAAAATGGTCTGAACTCGTAACCATGACAATGCTGACCGCAAGTTCTCCTCGTTCTCTTTCTCATTCTCAAAATAAATGAGAATAAAATGTAATAAAACATGCACAAAGTGGTATAAGTACTTACCAAATACTCCATTCATTATGCTCATAAATACTACTAGTGCATTGTTCAAACCGAAGGGCACTGCTATAAAATCATAGTGCCCAAACCATGTCTGGAAGACAGAATTTGGCATATTTCACCTTCCTTAATTATGAGATGATGATAGTCTTATTGTAGATCAATCTTTGAGAAAAAATACCGCCCCCTTCATATGATCGAAGAGGTCATCAATTCAAGGTATAGGGTACCTATTCTTCAGCATGGCTTGGTTCAAGTCCCGATAATCAATGCAGAGTCATGACAGACCATCCTCCATCTTGACAAATATTATTGGTGCAAAACAAGGATAAACATTCATCCTGATGAGTCCTAGGTCCAATAAATCCTTCAGCTACATCTGCAACTGTAAAAGCTCAAGAGACGTCATCCTATAAGGTGACTTGGAGATTTGATTGAAGCCCATTTTTAATTCGATAGTAAAATTGAGTTTTCTTTTTGGAGGTAACCCTGGTAAGTCCTTGGGAAAGACATCCTTAAATTCTGGCAATACTGGGTACTAATCTAAAGAAGGTCCCTTCTCCCCACTTGTAGCCTCCACTAAGTACAGCCGACATGATTTCCTAAGACAATGCTTTACTTTCATCATTGCGATGAAACATATGGACACCTCCTCTTAATTCCTTGAATTTGAATTGATTTCCCTTCACTAAACAAAGAACTCTCTTCCCATAATACTCCAAGAAAGCTTAATGATCCTTAAAGCTAGTTCATACCTGAGATAAGATCATAAGTACCTAGGTCGCTGATGTACTCTTTGACCCTATCATACACACCCCTAGGTCCACTACTCATTCTTCAACACTAGGCCTGACTCCTTGCTTTCAAACCCCGTCTTTGATCCCCTTTAGAGCTTACATGTTCTTCAACATAATGAGCACATTCAACTACATGTGGCACTGAAGTTGGCTTCCACATCCGTAGGAGGGACCTTATATCGTAGTTCAATCCATAAACAAAGAAATATACCTGACGTTGATATGTGTCCATGTAAGATACATACTTCACCAATACCATGAATCACAATTCATAGTCCTCCACAATTCAATTCCCGTGCACTAATGCATGGAAGGATCCTACTTGGTCCTCCTCAAAGAATGCCTGCATGTACTTCCTTTGAAACCTATCTTCAAACTATTCCCAAGGGATAATATCTAGAGTGATATGCAATTGTCCTTCCACGTTCTCCCACCAATCCAAAGCATGATCTCAAAGTTGAAAAGTAGTTATTTTGGACTTAGAGGTGGTGGTATATTCTTTCAATGCAAATCACCTCCTCATGCCCTCTAGACATGTCTTGGCTTGTTGTCCAACACAACCTCTAGTAAACTCTAGAAGCTTTATTTTATGAAGCTCTCTATTAATGCCCTTGGGAGGAGGTTCTTGCTCCAAATTCATTGATACTTCTTAATTAACCTCCCCCGATGCAAAGGGCTCTTTCTCAACAATTTTCGCATCGCTCACTCCTAGAAGCATCTTAAGTGTCATGTCGATTGTCTCCAAGGAGCACATTATAATGCACATTTCAGGTGATAGTACCAATAGTGTTGGTATGTTTGGCTCAAGCGATGGTGTCACCCGAACTCAACCCTGATTTCCACCTCACCTAACCATATTGATTATGCAACCTGGCCAAAAGGGTTCATAAGTAGGGTTTAATTAGTCTACTAGGTTACACAATAATATGCACAGGCTTAAGTATCTTTCACTTTCACTTGTAATGAACATATCACTTGAGGTCGTGGCTAAGGGTGAAGTAGGTCAATAAGATAGTGAAACTCTAATAATCAACCTAGTATGGGGTAATTTCTACTACTATGTTGACCACTAATATCGCCTTAATCCGCCTCCACCTTTTTCGACAACCACATCCCTCACCACCGGAATAAAATATTTAATCATCATTTAAAAATTTTATTTCTAGTATGTAATTTTTAATATATTTCATTTTATTATTATTTATATTTTATTTTTATTAAAAATAATATAGTTAAATTTTAAAATATGCAATATTATTAATATTACAAAGAGAACCCTAATCTCGAGGATAAAAACTATCTTTCTATCTTACCAAGATCAAAGAAAAAAATTTAAGTGAAACTAGTTGTTGGAGAACCCCTAAAACGCCTTGGGTTGCCATCTATGTGATTCTATGAGCTTTTTGAGCATAGAAATAACATTTTAAAGAAAACCAAATAATCTCTATCTCGTTAAGGTCGGATAGACCAAGATGGACGTTAAAGACAATCATCATCATCATCATCATCAATAATAAAAACCAATCAATACTAAAAATTCAAATAAAATATATTATTTAAACAAATACAATTAAATTTAATAATTCAAATTAATTTTCTTAAACGATAATTAATCTTCAATTATTTGGCTTAAAAAACATAAAGTTGAGGCGTCCCCTTCTCAAGAGCGCACACATCATACAAGGATTAAATAATAGGGGGTAAGGGTGAACAAAACCCTAGCCCCTCCCATTTCTTATTTCTTGCTCACAAATTTTTAGTTGGTCACTTTGCAACTTAGCTAAGATATTAGCATTAGGGTTTTTATTTTTATTTTTCTTCATAATAGAGTTTAATAATAAAATTTATGCCCAACACTAGCTGTAAGCAATTGCCTGGGGTCTGGCATGTTATCACCCAAATTTAGAGCAAATACACACATATATGTGCCCTTTCACAATACAAATAGCAATAAAATAACCACCTATAAGTAATGTCCAAACCTATGGATATAAGATATGGTTCACACAACAAATAAAATCAAAGGGAACGCTGCCATATACGATTCACTTGGAAATTTGCATTGCCTTCCCATCAATGATTCCAACGACCATTTCAGTGAATCAACAACATGATACATAAGTGTGTTGAGCTTATTAATGAAATGGTTGTAGGTGGATAAGCATTGGTTTTTAGCAAATATGCTAGCCAACCAAAGAATTTGAGTGCCAATTAATTAATATGGATATGGGATATTCAAACAAACACAAGACGGCTCGTCGGCGAGATTTTTAAGGAAATAGGTAACGTTGCCAGGAAATATATATAAAAGTCTTGCTATTTGAGCGTCCTAGGCTCCAACGCAACGCAAGATTTCGAATTCTGATCTCCGCCATTTCCAAAACAAGTCTTCTGGAGAATCGCCCATTTGGAAATTTAATAAGAGAAGGGGAGTTTAAGACTTTGTTGAGTGCTCCTCATTCATCAGCTGCACACCCACCTGCTTAACAGCACTGATTGAGTTTGCAGACAAAGCCAAACCGTCCCATTGTCTTTCGGTTGTCGTTTTTCTGTTTTCTGTTGTTGATATTTATTAAGAAACAAAAGATGTCTCCGGAACCAGATTCTAATGTAGTAGAAGGCAGCGGATCGAATTCTAAGACTCTCATTGTTGCTCGATTGGCTTCACTGAAGAAAGCAGAGGAAGCAGGTAATAGCAGGTTTTTTGAAGCTGCAGCATGGGTAAAGACAATGGTTGGGTGTTTGGATATACCTGCATGTGACCCGCCATCCGAGGAGGAGTTTCGTCTTTGCTTGAGAAATGGGATCATTTTATGTAACCTTCTCAACAAGGTTCAACCGGGATCAGTGGCCAAGGTCGTTGCAAATCACGTTTCTGCTTATCAATATTTTGAGAATGTTAAGAATTTTCTTGCAGCTCTTGTACAGATGAAGTTGCCTACTTTTGAAGCTTCTCTGTTAGAGAAAGAAAGCTGGCAGCCGGGTTCTATTACAAAGATTGTTGACTGTATCTTGGCGCTGAAGGGTTATTATGAATGCAAACAACAGCGTGGAGGAAATGCAACTACTAATTGTGTGCCTGTAATTCTGCCAAACCCATCAGCTACAAACGTGCAGGAGGAGGGAGGAGAGAAAACACTGGATGACATCTTTCAATCTAATGCTTTAATAGGAGTACTGAAAGCAGAGGAAGCAGGTAATATAAGGTTTTTTGAAGCTGCAGCATGGGTAAAGAGCATGGTTGGGTCTTTGGATATACCATGTGACCCGCCATCCGAGGACGAGTTTCGTCTTTGCTTGAGAAATGGGATCATTTTATGTAACCTTCTCAACAAGGTTCAACCGGGGGCAGTGTCCAACGTCGTTGCAAATCACGGTTCTGCCTATCAATATTTTGAGAATGTTAAGAATTTTCTTGTAGCTCTTGTACAGATGAAGTTGCCTACTTTTGAAGCTTCTCTGTTAGAGCAAGAAAGCTCGCAGCCGGGTTCTACTAAAAATATTGTTGACTGTATCTTGGCGCTGAAGGGTTATTATGAACGCAAAGAACAGTGTAGAGGAAATGCAAGAGGAGCAGAGACAATAAGCACCCTTAAGTCTGCCGAAAGAGTGGCCTCTGTTGAACTTGGTGCTGCTCCTTTGAATAAAGAAAGTGGAGAAGTTCGTGAGCTTAAAGAACAGGTAGACAGTTTGAAAAAGGCGCTGGCAAGGAAAGAAGTAGAAGTAGCGCAGTTACACAATATCAAAATGAAAATGAAAGAATCTCCATACCAACTCCATACACCAGTGAGAACTCGTATATTGAGCCTTGAAGGGTCTGTAATAAGCAAAGCTGAGGTACAGAATGGTAATTGTAATTGTGGGATGGTTTCTGAAGATGATAAATTGGTAGATTATGGGGAGAATAATGAGATTCTGGTTGGCAAACAGAATGGCAATGGCAACCATCCGAGTAGTCTGGGAAATGAGCGTAGAAATTTATCAGTTGTAAAGAGTTGGACAGAGGCTGAAACAAATACAAATAGAGATACAGGAACTGAGACAACATCTGCAACTAAAAAGACCTCTCAAATAAAAAAGTCACTACTGTTCTTTGGAAAACTGTAGAAGACCGGTCACGTTAGAGCCTGAGGAGCCTTTGGAAAACGTGTTTAAATTATCATGAACTAAAGCTAACATAAACAGTGAAGAGATAAGAGAAGGGGATAATATTTGGATTGTGCACTAGCGTTTCGTTGATTGTAATTTTAGTGAGATTGACTGGTTTTTTTTTCTTTCAAAATATTGATTTTTTAAAAATTACCTTATGTTTTCATCATATAATAATAATTATTTTTATATAAATAATTTAGGTGAGATTACTGTAATTATCAAATTTTTATGTATTTTGTTTTAATAAAAAGACCTAGTTGACTTTGCCATTTTTTTTTCATTTTTTCTAAAATATATATGTCAAATAATAAAGCTTAAAGTGGTGTCCAAGAATTGTGGCATTACTTAATCATACTTTAATGAAAGTTGTTTCAATAATTGTTTTAAACCATAAACTTTTATTGAGCCCAACAAAAAGTTAAGTTATTTGAAAAAACTGAAGAGATTAATGCTTTCTCAAACAAGTCCTATAATGATTACGTTATCATATCTTGACAAAAAAAAACCCTAAGAACTCGAAGAGAAAAATATTTCCTCCTACGAGCACTTTCAAAACTTCTTTCACAAACCACAACCAACTAGTTGTTTTCTCAATCACTTCTCTATATTGATCATAAATCCTAAAAAAATTATGAAAAAAAGAGAAGAAACGATCTCCTTCTAAATTTAGTTCAAAAAATCTTTTACAGTTCCAACAACCATGTTTGCAAATGAGTCTATACTCAATCATAATTAGAAAAACTGAAATGAAAACCAAGCCTACTCTGAACTTCTTCCTCAACATATTTTTGCTTTGATTTGGTCCATTTCTGTTAAATTTAACATGGATAGTACCCGGAACAACAAAAAATAGAACCACTTTCATTCAAAAAGGTTCATGATAGAAATCCCTTAGGTGTCATTCATTTTGAGTGATATGCCAAAATACTTGCTCCATGTATAGACCGAGCTTGGATATGGAGTTAGCCTCATGGTTCCTTTCCCTATCAACATGTTTAATTAAAATTTCATCCATAAGAAGTTTTATCCTTTTTATCTCCTCTAGAATTGATTTCAAATAGATGTTATGGCAGATCCTCTCTTCAATGATCCAATCAATGATGATCTTTGCACCCCCAAATATCTATAATTTCTTGAAATTATTTTCCACGGCTAAATTTAGGAGAAGTTTAAGTGCAACCATCTTAGCATAATTATTTGTTTTTTTTGTCTCAAGTGTACAGTTTGGTTCATCAGTGGAAAGAAATGCAACATGGCTATACAACAACTCGCACACCTAAAACGAGCAGTATAAATATCTTCAAATAAGTTGTTATTTATTGCAATCCAAATTTGTAGCATCATGATGAGCGGAAGGGCCAACATAGATCTATGCTTAGTATTGACAACCCAACATTTTGGACATAACTACACCAACTAGCACCTCTCCAAGGACACATCTTCTTTAAAATGGCTTCCAGTTCCTTCCAGTCCTGTGAAATGAAAGCGCAGTCCATAAAAAAGATGATAATTTGTCTCCTCTTCCTTCTTAAGGAGATAATATCTACAAAGTCCAAATCTATTTCTTCCTTGTAAATTTTTCCAAGTTAAAGCTTTGTTGCGGAGGATAAACCATGTAAGAATTTTTGCTTTTAGAGGGAATTTAAATTTCCACACTACTTGCCACCACCAATCTTGATCTTCCACATGAGAAATGGCCATCATTCTATCATAACTTGCCTTTGGAGTATAAATACCATGGGGGGTCACCAGCCCAGACTAAAGAGTCCTTAACAGGATACAAACAGATGTTATTAAGGTGCAATTGATTTATGAAAGCCTTCCAACATCTACCATCATCATCCCTAAAACCAACATACTCCAGAGTGTGCAAGTTGTATCTTT
Source organism: Larix kaempferi (assembly GCA_027924585.1). NCBI lineage: Eukaryota > Viridiplantae > Streptophyta > Pinopsida > Pinales > Pinaceae > Larix > Larix kaempferi. The sequence continues at coordinate 1,080,624 of BSBM01000579.1, read as the reverse complement.
AATATATTTTAATGTAAATAAGCCTTTAAAGTACAACTACACCACGATTATGAAAGGAAGAATATGTACAGTTCCATTCCCTGCCCATGTATCCTGCCCCAACCTTACACTGCAACCATCTCATATATTCCAAACCAAGTCTTTTCCAATAACTAAAAATTGAGAATTGTTGCTTTCTAGAGGACTAAGACGTTATGGGTAGATTTAGCAGGATGTCGAACCCATTCTAAGAGATATTTTGGAGCTATATATTTCCTCATATTCAAGTCACTCCAGAGACTAGAACCTGATAATAATCTCCACTATATTTCCCCTACTAGAGCTTTTTGAGAAAATTTGCAAATTTTTTAATCCCCATTCTCCAAGGATTTTGGGCCTTGCTATGGTTTTCCATCTAGGTATCCAAGAGACGGTCATCCAGAGCCCCAGAGTGACTTCCAGAACAACATTTGTTAGCACTAGTCTCCCTCCTTTTGAGAGCCGCCTAAAACTCCAATTGATATGCGCTTTTCACATTTTGCAATCAGGCAGTCCCAACCTTTAACAAGATAATACAACGGCTTTAATTTAAACCCCATATATTTTATCCCATTATCCAGATCAAAATGATTGAAATAAAATAAATCCTCGATTCTAATTAAATCCTCATCTGAGACACCTTCTCCAGCAACAAAAGAGGACATGAGTAATCCACTAAAATATCATCAACAAAGAGGACATTAGTAATCCAGTAGTTTCCTCCAATATTTATGCCTTTAGGGCCACCTTTCCTTTTTTCCTTCGAAATTTTCCTACTGAGCCTATCTGCAAATAGGAGGAATAAAAAAGAATCAAGCAGGCTTCCTTATCTGATGCCGCAAGAAGATCTAGAAAAAATTGAAGCTCATCCATTAACTAGAACATAAAAAGAGATGGAAGTAATGCATGCCATAATCCATCTTATGAGAGGAACATTAAACCCTAACTGTGACAAATCCATCCTCGAGAAACTCCAAATGAGCCTATCATATTCCTTTGTTAGGGTCAATTATTCAAACAACCACTTTAAGGTGCTTTCTTAAGTTGGAATAAAGACCTTCCTGCATCATCCCAATTGCATCGTGAATTTTCCTACAAGAGATGAAACCAAATTGTTCATGAGTTATTCCTGCAACTAGAAAACGCTTGATTCCTTTTAAGATAATTTTAGCCACAATCTTATAGATAGTATTGTACAGAGATATAGTGCGAAAGTCTTCAAAGGATAACATATTATCATTTTTGGGAATCATGGCTTTGAAAGAAGAATTAAATGAAGCTAGAATTTTTCCTTTAACTCTTGATTCTTCCACCACTCTTTAAAGGCCTCGAGCAAGAACATCAATTAAACCAATGGAAAATTCTATGGGAATCCCATCAGGCCCTAAGATTTTTTATTTTTTAATATTATGAAGGGCCTCTTGCAATTCATCGTTAGAAACTGCCTCCATTAATTTGTTATTATCATTTTCATTTACAATATCTACTTCATAGTATGTGAAACATATCTACTTCATTGTGATATTTTGAATTGTTAATTTGTTATTATCTTGTTAATTTACAATATCTACTTCATAGTATGTGGAACATATCTATTTCATTGTAATATTTTGAATTGAATAGTGTTACTTTCTCATATTCATTGGAAACATTTTAAAACATTTCAAAATTAAAAACATAAAGAATAAACTAATTGAATTAGTTTTTCTTCAATTTCTAATAAAAAAATAGAAAATTGTAAATTATTGTGTTGTGTTTTGAGCACTTTGCAGGCTTATACTCTAATCAATCCTCAAAACAGAGTTATCATTTATTTTCAAAATACCTAAATCTATTCTTCCCCACAATTATATTATACTTTAATGACTTATTGCATTTGTCTTGCAATATTTGTATATTCTACCTTAATGACTTGTTGTATTTGTCTTGCAATATTTAAAGTATTGATGAAACACTAAATCAACCCCCTGATTGAAAAAACCTCCTAAAAAAAGCAAATTAAAAAAAAATCATTTTTTTACAACATTGTAAAATTTATAAACAAAAACTTAAAAAAAAATAAATTTAATACATGCATTAAAGGGGAGGGAGAGGAGGGTCCGGGAGTGGGAGTGGGGTAGGTTTGTTTGTTTGTCTTTTCAAATTTTAATATCGTTTATAATTGTTTTTTTAAATTTGGTTCTTCTGTTTTTTTTTTCATTTTGTTTTTAATGTTTTTTTAAACTTTTAGTTTTAAAAAAAAAAAAAATTAAATTAAAAAAAAAAAGAATTTAATAGATCTTAAAATTTTAAAAAAATAGTTTTTTAAATTTTTTTTTACATTTTTTCTATTTTTCTCAATTTAGAATTGTTCTTTAGAGTTATATTTTACTTAAAAAAATGGAAATTTATGTTTAGAAATTTTATATTGTTGTAAATCTTTTTTGAAAAAAATTTCAAGTTGTTTTTTAAAATTTTTTCTATAAAGTTTGACATTTTTAATGTGTTATTTTTTCTTTTCTTTTTTAATTGTTTATGTTTTCTTTTTAATTTTGTTTTCATTTGAGTTGTTTTAATTTATTTTTTCATTTTTTGCCTTTTTACTTTTCTAAAAAAAAAATTCTGAGCAAATGTACATGTACCTGGCAAAGGTAAGGGGTGCTACTAGTGGCACCTCTTTTCGAGTTGAATGTTGATCTTTCCCTTTTTGGCGCAACGAACATTGCAATGACACGGTCAACTATTAATACGACGACGTCAATCAAGTCGTAATTTTCAATCCTTGATTGGGGGTTGGTTGCTACAAGTTGAATTCGAGGGTCAATTTAGCTTTTTAATTGCAAGGGCAACTAACTAGGTTTCAATAAAGTTGAAAATTTATCCTCGGAGAAGAAAGGGTGATATCAATAGCACCACTTTTCAAAATAGAGGTAAAAATTGTTACTAAATGTGACCTAAAAAAACAAGAGTTGATGTAGGTTCTCGTTTTATAGTATATTGTGTTTATAATGAGGTAATATAGATATATGGAAAACATCATGATTTGTATGAAAATGGGGGTGGTAGCGGTAAGCGATATGCAACAAGTCCGTGTCTTTATAGGATTTCAAATGGCCTTATAAGTCGAGGTGACAACATTGTCACTTTTCCAAACTGAATAGTACTCTTATTAGGACTAATATGAATAAAAAATTAAACTCCGCCATTATAACTTTAGTCAGTTCTATCAGCATCACCATAACCCTTATGTATATCAACTTGTGCTTCCTTTAACCATTGCCTAATATGAATTACATGCTATCCCATTTCCTGAACCAACATTGGTCCCATGCTTACTTGGTATTCTAACTTGTCCCAACTCAAATGCAATGTGCATGGCCTCCCATATAAATCTTGATAAGGTAGCATTCCAATATAATTATGGTAATTGTTATTGTAAGAAAACTCCACCAAAGATAAGTAATTTTTGAATGGGTCTGTCTATCCATAACATACACCCTAGCATGCCTTCCATTGTACGTTAATAACCCTCTTTGTTTTCCCATATGTTTGTGGATGATACATTGAGATTAGGTTTCACTGAGTTCCCAATGATGATTGCAAGTTTGTCCAAAACTTGGAAGTAAACTTAGGGTCTCTATTTGAGATTATCTTTCTAGGAAACCCATGAAGATGGATGATATCGTTTTTAAATACCCTTGTCACATCTGTGTTATCATAAGTTTCCCTCATTGAAATAAAATAGGCATTTTTGATTAGTTTATCAAATAACACCAAAATAACATTACGTATTATTAGAGACGCGAGGGGAAACCCTAGGAAAAAATACACGGGAATGAACTCCCACTTAGACATAGGAATGTCGTGAGGTTGCAAGAGACCGCTGTCCTTTTTCTACGATGTGAGTAGGATGTGATTTTATAACTGAATCACCACTTCTGGCAACAGTTAAACGCATTGGCAAGGAATCTCAATCTTGTTTTCGAGCACAAACCTTAGCTCAATCTGCACTTTTGATCTATTATTTATCAAACGATTGTGATAAAAACCTGTAGGGAAACATCCCCAATGAAGTAATAGATTCTCCATATGCGCCAAACTGACTTCTTTACCAGATGTGAGCAAAACGCTGTCAGTTGCTTAAATCGATTCGAGCAACTACCTTGCAAGATCATGACTGCGTTGCTTAACTTGATTCTCAACTACATTGCCAGGTCATTCAGGTGCCAAATTGACTCTTCTACCAAGTGTGAGAAAAAACACTGCAAAATGTGACTGCTAGGCATGAGAAAAATGTTGCCAACTGTGATTACGTTGCTTAACTCGATTCTCAACTACCTTGCCAGGTCATTCAGTGAAGAATATGTGTTTGACTGTGGTATTTTTAGTTTCTTTAGCATTTGAACTTCTACAACAACGGTTTTTGCAACGTGTTACCCATATGGTGATTTTGTAAAGACATCAATACACATAACTGGTGAAGCAAGAAAAACATCAATCACACCTTTGCTGGTTGACATCAATGAACTTCTACAGCAACGGTTTTTGCAACGTCTTACCCATATGGCTGGTGAAGAAAGCAAAAAAACTGGCTGACATCAATGAACTTCTACAGCAATGGTTTTTGCAACGTTTTACCGATATGGCTCGTGAAGCAAGCAAAACTTCAATCACACCTTTGCTGGTTGACATCATTGACAAACTCAACATACTCTATCAACTGGAGTCCACACCTTTCACTGCTTTCACTGTCAACAAGCTCAATCCACACATTTCACTGCTTTCACTATCAATAAGCTCCCCCTTTGGCATTGATGGCAACCACCACCAACCACCAACCGCATACCAGATATCATCTCCCCCTTTGAAAACAATGACGAAGGTTTCTGTCTCCATTTATTCATTCTATTTAGTTGGGGAAATAAGTTTTTTTTTAATGATTTTGAACTAAACTGCCATTTCATTGCTCCTGTAACCTGCATTTGCTTGAACTAAACTGCCATTTCATTTGCTCCTGTAACCTGCCATTTCATTTGATCCCCCTCCGAAGATGCTTTGTATCTGGTTCTTAAGTATTCATACCAAGAGGCTCTTTCTTGTCTCTCCCCCTATCGGATTATTCAAAGTAAAAATTAAGTATATGCTCTTCTTCTTGACTATTTAGTTTCATAGCGTTCTTGTTCCATTTCTCTGCAAAATCTATGTGTTTTCTATTTTCTTTCTTTTCAAGCATTGTAAATTCATCATGTTGTAAGTGGATTAGAACATACACCTAGTTATTTTCTGACATTTTCAAATTGCATTGTAGGCAATGGTTTTGCAAAGACATCAACAATTTGATCCTTTGTACCGACATACTCCAATTTGATTAGCTTATTCAGAACTTGATCTCTTAAGAAATGAAATCTTATTGGAATGTGTTTAGTTTTAGAGTGCATAACGGGGTTGTTGGAGATATTTAATGCACTAGTGTTATCGCAATAGATTGGAATAGGATTTGAATAAGTCACATGAATGTCAGTAAGAGTTTGTGTCATCGATAACACTTGAGTGCAACAGCTTGGTGCTGCAATGTATTATGCTTCCGCTGTAGATAGTGACACAGTAGATTTTTTCTTGCTAGACCAACTCACTAGACAACCTCCTAAGTAGACTGCAGCTCTGCTGGTACTCTTTCTATCATCTATACGGCTTGCCCAATCAACATCAGTATATGCAAATAGATCTAGCTTATTTCCCTTTGGATACCATAGACCAAAATAAACAGTACCTTTGAGATATCTGAATATTCTTTTAACTGCTAATAAATGTGTTTCTTTAGGTGCAGCTTGAAATCTTGCAACTTGACAAACTGATTGCATTACATTTGGTCTAGTTGCAGTGACATACAGTAGGCTTCCAATCATGGATCTATATAATTTCCGTTCAACTGAAGGAGAATCATTTTCTTTGCTGAGTTTGCAACCTGTCACCATCGGAGTTCCTACAGGCTTGCAATCCTGCATCTTAAACTTCCTCAATGTTTCATTAGTATATTTTGTGTGAGATGTAAACATGCATTCATTATATTGTGAAACTTGAAGACCTAAAAGGAAGTTCAACTCACCAAGCATAGACATCTCAAATTCATCCTGCATAGCTTGTGCAAACAGTTTACGTAGGTATTCATTATTGCTTCCAAAAATAATATCATGAAGATAAATTTCAACTATGATCAAACAATCCCGTTCTTCGTTAATATACAGATTACTATCAACACTACCCTTTCTGTAACCTTGCCGCTGTACAAATACTTATCAAGCCTGGAATACCAAGCTCTTGGAGCTCTTGTTCCATCCCATATAGAGCTTTCTTTAACTTGCACACAAAATTCTTATCTTTGGAATGCTGAAATCCTTCTGGTTGTTCCATATAAGCTTCCTCTTCCAGCTCACCATTTAGAAATGCTAATTTGACATCCATCCGCTAAACTTTAATCTTCTTAGAACATGCATAAGCTAACATTAGTCTGATTGCTTCCATTCTTAAAACATATGCAAATGTTTCATCATAATCTATACCTTCAACTTGTGCATAACCTTTACCTACTAACCTGGCTTTGTTTCTTGTCACATTTCCTGCTTCATCCATTTTATTTCTAAAGACCCATTTTGTTCCTATAACATTTTTGTTTTCAGGTCTTGGGATTAACTCCCATGTGTTATTCTTTTCAAATTGGACAAGTTCTTCTTCCATTTCTTTAAGCCAATGCTCATTTTGGAGAGCTTCTTCAACACTTTTTGGTTCAATCAAGGATAATAATGCTACCTATTCTTGATTTGATGTGTATTCTTGGGTTTTACTTTTGGTTTCCACACCTAAATTCAAATCACCAATAATATGATCTGCAATATGGTTTTTATGTATTCTTTTACTTGGTGTTTTTGAGAAATTTGGACTTTGTGCAGTAGAGGGAGCTGAAGATGTAGGACTATGCATTTCAGCAGAGATTTGCTTGTCTTTGCTTGTTGACTGAGTATTTTTTGTTTCACTAGGTTCTTCTTCATTTTTGTTCTGCTCAAAGATAGAATCTCTCTTTTCCCTTTTTGACTTCATTAAGTAGGATTCATCAATTTTGACATCATGGCTTCCACTACTTTGTTAAGTCTTAGATTGTAGCATTTATAGGCTCTTCTGGTACATGAGTAACTAACTAGGATTCCTTCATCAGTTCTCGAGTCGAATTTTCCCAAAAGAGAATTATTTATTTTAATGTAACATTTACTGCCAAAGATTCTAAAGTGTTTTATGTTTGCTGATTTTCCTTTCCACAGTTCATAAGGTGTTTTTTCAGCATTAGTCCTGAGTAGTCCTCTTTTCAAAACATGTACAGCTGTGTGTACAGTTTGATTCCAAAATATATCACTTAGTTTTGATTCATTGAGCATTGTTCTGGCCATTTCCGTAACAGTTCTGTTTTTCCTTTCTACTACTCCATTTTGTTGAGGAGTTTCTGTCACCGTGAAATGCCTTTTAATCCCATTTTTATCGCAATAGTCATTGAACTCATTTGAGGTAAACTCACCTCCATTATCATACCTGAGACATTTTGTTCTCTGTTATATCTAATTCTTTGTTGCTTCTTTAAAATTATGAAAACAATTAAATGCTTCAGACTTCTTTTTAAGTAGGTACATCCATGTCATGCGAGTAAAATCATCTATGAACAACAAGAAATACTTTTCACCATTCATCTCCGTTGTTCTCATAGGTCCACAAATATCAACATGTACAAGCTCTAAGGGTTTTAATGTTGTGATCCGGATTTGTGTGGGAACGAAACAAAAGATATCATATACAGAATGATATACAAAGATATATATTCACATACACAGATATATGGCAAGAAACACAGCGATACAGTAAACACATATTCTATTAAATATCGAAAATAGAACAGACTGTAAATACAACAACTAGAATGGTAGTAGCTATCTCTGAGAAGAGATGTGGCCGTTGTGCTCATTCGTGCCAAGATGATTACAAAGAGAGGCCGAAAGGGCCTATTTATCATAATCACGAGGGAAAGAATCCCAAACACCCAAAAACCTAACCCTAGAAGATGAACCGTCATAAAGTTTGCATCCCCAAGGTGGTCAGTTGAACAGTCAACTTCCCGGGGTCATAACTTTTGCATGCGATCTCCGTTTGGGGCACTCGGTAGCCCGTTGGAAAGATCTATCCGAGGAATATGCTGGGGATCAAAAAATGGAAGGGTTCCCTTGTAAAACTATTTCCGAAAAAACGTCGTTTAGTGCCTCGAAACGGCCCCAGAAGTTTGGCACTCGAAAAACTGTAGAAAAATTACTAGAAAATCGGCAAAATAGGAAACTGTTTTGAGCCAGTGGAATAGGTGGGTGGCCATCGATATCCATCTGGATCATGTTGAGTGCTCCTTAGTTTTGAACTTAAGTCTAGTTTGCTTACCATGTTGACATTGTTTGCAAATTGAACTTGATAGATTTTTGATCTCAGGTAGACCTCTAACTGCATCTTTCTGATTCAACTTAACTAGGTTGTCAAAATTTATGCGTCCTAGTCTCTTATTCCATAACAAACTTTCATATTCTTTTCCAAAATGACATTCATCAATTGCTTCATTTAAAATGAAATCCTAAATTTTTTTTTGAAAAAAAGTGAAGAAACCATCTCCTTCTAAATTTAGTTCAAAAAATCTTTTACAGTTCCAACAACCATGTTTGCAAACGAGGCTATACTCAATCATAATTAGAAAAAAGTGAAATGAAAACCAAGCCTACTCTGAACTTCTTCCTCAACATATTTTTGCTTTGATTTGGTCCATTTCTGTTAAATTTAACATCAATAGTACCCTAAACAATAAAAAATACAACCACTTTCATTCAAAAAGTTTCATGATAGAAATCCCTTAAGTGTCCTTCATTTTGAGTGACATGCCAAACTCCTTGCTCCATGTATAGACCGAGCTTGGATAGGGAGTTAGCCTCGTCGTTCTTTTCCCTATCAACATGTTTATTTAAAATTTCATCCACAAGAAGTTTTATCCTTTTTATCTCCTCTAGAATTGGTTTCAAATAGATGTTATGGCAGATCCTCTCTTTAATTATCCAATCAATGATGATCTTTGCATCGCCAAATATCTATAATTTCCTGACATTATTTTCCACGGCTAAATTTAAGAGAAGTTTAAGTGCAACCAATTTAGCATAATTATTTGTTTTTTTTCGTCTCACGTGTACAATTTGGTTTATCCATGGAAAGGAATGCGGCATGGCTATACAACAACTCGCACACCTAAAACTGGCAGTATAAATATCTTCAAATAAGTTGTTATTTCTTGCAATCCAAATTTGCAACATCATGATGAGCGGAAGGGCCAACATAGATCTATGCTTAGGATTGACAACCCAACATTTTAGACATAACTGCACTAACTAGCACCTCTCCAAGGACACATCTTCTTTAAAATGGCTTCCACCTCCTTCCAGGATTGTGAAATGAAAGCGAAGTCCATAAAAACATGAGAATTTGCCTTCTCTTCCTGCTTACAGAGATAACATCTACCAAGTCTAATTATATTTCTTCATTGTAAATTGTTCCAAGTTAAAGCTTTGTTGCAGAGGATAAACCATGTAAGAAGTTTTGCTTATAGAGGGAATTTAAATTTCCAAACTACTTTCCACCACCAAGCTTGATCTTCCACATGAGAAATTTCCATCATTCTATCATAACTTGCCTTTGGAGTATAAATACCATGGGGGTCACCAGCCCAAACTAAAGAGTCCTTAACAAGATACAAATAGATGTTATTCAGGTGCAATTGATTTATGTAAGCCTTCCAGCGTCTACCATCATCATCCCTAAATCCAACATACTCCACAGTGTGCAAGTTGTATCTTTAATATATTTTAATGTAAATAAGCCTTTAAAGTACAACTACAGCATGATTCTGAAAGGAAGAATATGTACAGTTCCATTCCCTGTCCATGCATCCTCCCCCAAACTTACACTGCATCCATCTCCTATCTTCCAAACCAAGTCTTTTCCAATAACTAAACATGAGAGAACTGTTGCTTTCTAGAAGACTGAGATGTTATGGGTACAGATTTAGCAGGATGTCAAACCCATTCTAACATAGATTTTGGAGCTATATATTTCCTCATATTCAAGTCACTCCAGAGACTAGAACTTGATAATAATCTCCACCAGCTTTTCCATACTAGATCTTTTTGAGAAAAATTGCAAATTGTTTAATCCCCATCCTCCAAGAATTTTGGGACTTGCTATGGTTTTCCATCTAGGTATCCAAGAGTTGGTCATCCAGAACACTGGAGTGACTTCCAGAACAACATTTGTTAGCACTAGTCTCCCTCCTTTTGAAAGCCGTCTAAAACTCCAATTGATATGCACTTTTCACATTTTGCAATCAGGCAGTCCCAATCTTTAATAAGATAAGACAACGAATTTAATTTAAACCCCATATATTTTATCCCATTATCCATATCAAAATGATTGAAATAAAATAAATCCTCGATTCCAATTAAATCCTCATCTGAGACACCTTCTCTAGCAACAAAAGAAGACATGAGTAATCCACTAAAATATCACCAACAAAGAGGACATGAGTAATCCAGTAGTTTACTCCAATATTTATGCCTTTAAGGCCACCATTCCTTTTTTCCTTTGAAATTTCCCTACTGAACCTATCTGCAAATAGGAGGAATAAAAAAGAAGCGAGCAGGCTCCCTTATCTGATTCCACGAGAGGTTTTGAAAAAATTTGAAGCTCATCCATTAACTAGAACATAAAAAGAGATGGAAGTAATGCATGCCATAATCCATCTTATGAAAGGAACATTAAACCCTAACTATGAGAACTCCATCCTCGAGAAACTCCAAATGAACCTATCATAGGCCTTTGTTAGGGTCAATTATTCAAACAACCACTTTAAGGTGCTTTCTTAAGATGGAATAAAGACCTTCCTGCATTATCCCAATTGCATCGTGAATTTTCCTACCAGAGAGGAAACCAAATTGTTCATGATTTATTCCTACAGCTAGAAAATGCTTGATTCCTTTTAAGATGATTTTAGCCACAATCTTATAGATAGTATTGTACATAGATATAGTGCGAAAGTCTTCAAAGGATAACATATTATCATTTTTGGGAATCATGGCTATGAAAGAAGAATTAAATGAAGCTATAATTTTTCCTTTATGTCTTGATTCTTCCACCACTCTTTAAAGGCCCCGAGCAAGAACATCAATTAAACCAATGAAAAATTCTATGGGAATCCCATCAGGCCCTAAGCTTTTTTATTTTTTAATATTATGAAGGGCCTCCTGCAATTCATCGTTAGAAACTGCATCCATTAATTTGGAATTATCTTTTTAATTTACAATATCTACTTCATAGTATGTGAAAGATATCTACTTCATTGTGATATTTTTAATTGTCATCGTTAGAAACTGCCACCATTAATTTGTTATTATCTTGTTAATTTACAATATCTACTTCATAGTATGTGAAACATATCTATTTCATTGTAATATTTTGAATTGAATAGTGTTACTTTCTCATAGTCATTGGAAACATTTCAAAGCATTTCAAAATTAAAAACATAAAGAATAAGCTGAATTGAATTAGTTTTTTCTCAATTTCTAATAAAAAAATACAGAATTGTAAATTATTGTGTTGTGATTTGATCACTTTGTAGGATTATACTCTAATCAATCCTTGAAACAGAGTTATTGTTTATTTTCAAAATACCTAAATCTATTCTTCCCCACAATTATATTATACTTTAATGACTTATTGTATTTGTCTTGTAATATTTGTATATTCTACCTTAATGACTTATTGTATTTGTCTTGCAATATTTGTCTTGTTCTTATTGGAGGTTAAAATTTAAAAACAACAACTTTATGAAAAAACTTAAAAAATTAAAATAAAGAAGTGAGAAATATAAAAAACAAATTAAAAAAAATCATTTTTTTTACAACATTGTAAACTTTATAAACAAAAAAACGTAAAAAAAAAAAAATTAATACATGCATTAAAGGGGAGGGTGGGAGCGGGGGGAGGGTGGAGGGAGTGGGGGTAGAGTTGTTTGTTTTTTTTTTCAAATTTTAATATCGTTTATTTTTTCTTTTTTAAATTTGGTTCTTATGTTTTTTTTTTAAGCTTTTAGTTTTTTTTTTTTTAAATTTAAATTAAAAAAATTTAATACATCTTAAAATTTAAAAAAATTAGTTTTTTTTTTTTTTTTTTTTCTTTTTTTACATTTTTCTATATTTTCTAATTTAGAATTGCTTTTTAGAGTTATTTATTACTTTAAAAAAATTGAAATTTTTGTTTTTAAATTTTATATTGTTGTAAATCTTTTTTGAAAATTTTTTCAAGTTGTTTTTTAAAATTTTTTTTCTTTAAATTTTGAAATTTTTAATGTGTTATCTTTTTCTTTTTTTTAAGTGTTTATGTTTTCTTTTTAATTTTGTTTTCATTTGAGTTGTTTTATTTTATTTTTTCATTTTTTACGTTTTTACTTTTCTAAAAAGAAAATTCCGAGCAAATGTACCTGACAAAGGTAAGGGGTGCTACTCGTGGCACCTCTTTTCGAGTCGAATGTTGATTTTATCCATTTTGTCGCAATGATCATTGCAATGACACAGTCAACTCTTAATACGACGATGTCAATCAAGTTGCACTTTTCAATCCTTGATTGGGGATTGGTTGCTACAAGTTGAATTCGAGGGTCAATTTAGCTTTTTATTTGCGAGGGAACCTAACTAAGTTTCAATAAAGTTGTAAATTTATCCTAGGAAAACAAAGGGTGCTATCAATAGCACCACTTTTCCAAATAGAGGTAAAAATAGTTAATAATGTGACCTAAAAAAAACAAGAACTCATGCAGGTTCTTGTTTTATAGTATATTGTGTTTATAATGAGGTAATATAGATATATGGAAAACATCATGATTTTTATGAAAATGGGGTGGTAGCGCTAAGCGATATGCAACAAATCCATCTCTTTATAGGATTCCAAATGGCCTTATAAGTCGAGGTGACAATACTGTCACTTTTCCAAACCGAATAGCACTCTTATTAGGTCTAATACGAATAAAAAATTAATCTCCAACATTATAACTTTAGTCAATTCTATCAGGATCACCATAACCCTTATGTATATCAACTAGTGCTTCCTTTAACCATTGCCTAATATGAATTACATGGTCTCCCATTTATTGAACCAATATTGGTCCTATGCTTACTTGGTATTCTAACTTGTCCCAACTCAAACGCATCATGCATGGCCTACCATATAAATCTTGATAAGGTAGCATTCCAATATAATTATGGTAATTGTTATTGTAAGAAAAATCCACCAAAGATAAGTAATTTGCCAATGGGTTTTTCTATCCATAACATACACCCTAGCATGTCTTCCATTACCTAAATAACCCTCTTTGTTTTCCAATATGTTTCTGGATGATACATTGAGGTTAGATTGCACTGAGTTCCCAATGATGATTGCAAGTTTGTCCAAAACTTGGAAGTAAACTTAGGGTCTCTATTTGAGATTATCTTTTTAGGAAACCCATGAAGATGGATAATATCGTTTTTAAATACCCTTGTCACATCCGTGTTATCATAAGTTTCCCTGATTGGAATAAAATAGGTATTTTTGGTTAGTTTATCAAGTACCACCGAAATAGCATTACATCTTATTAGAGACGTGAGGGGAAACCCTACGAAACAATACATGGAAATGACCTCCCACTTAGACATAGGAATGCCATGAGGTTGCAAGAGACCATATAGGTGACGGTGATCAACCTTTACTTGCTTTCATTCAAGGCACTTAGCAACAAATTGCACAATGTCATGCTTCATGCTTTCCCAAAAGAAGAGCTTCTTCATGTCTACATACATCTTCTTCACCTATGGATGTGCATAGTAAGGTGATCTTTGGGATTCCTTGAGGATAGTTCTTCTAATATCCCCTTCCCTGGGGAAATTCCTTCCCGTGAAATAATATGCCCAAGATAGTGATTCTCGTTCTGAAAGAAGGAGCACTTGGACAATTTACCAAAAAAATGGTCTGAACTCGTAACCATGACAATGCTGACCGCAAGTTCTCCTCGTTCTCTTTCTCATTCTCAAAATAAATGAGAATAAAATGTAATAAAACATGCACAAAGTGGTATAAGTACTTACCAAATACTCCATTCATTATGCTCATAAATACTACTAGTGCATTGTTCAAACCGAAGGGCACTGCTATAAAATCATAGTGCCCAAACCATGTCTGGAAGACAGAATTTGGCATATTTCACCTTCCTTAATTATGAGATGATGATAGTCTTATTGTAGATCAATCTTTGAGAAAAAATACCGCCCCCTTCATATGATCGAAGAGGTCATCAATTCAAGGTATAGGGTACCTATTCTTCAGCATGGCTTGGTTCAAGTCTCGATAATCAATGCAGAGTCATGACAGACCATCCTCCATCTTGACAAATATTATTGGTGCAAAACAAGGATAAACATTCATCCTGATGAGTCCTAGGTCCAATAAATCCTTCAGCTACATCTGCAACTGTAAAAGCTCAAGAGACGTCATCCTATAAGGTGACTTGGAGATTTGATTGAAGCCCATTTTTAATTCGATAGTAAAATTGAGTTTTCTTTTTGGAGGTAACCCTGGAAAGTCCTTGGGAAAGACATCCTTAAATTCTGGCAATACTGGGTACTAATCTAAAGAAGGTCCCTTCTCCCCACTTGTAGCCTCCACTAAGTACAACCGACATGATTTCCTAAGACAATGCTTTACTTTCATCATTGCGATGAAACATATGGACACCTCCTCTTAATTCCTTGAATTTGAATTGATTTCCCTTCACTAAACAAAGAACTCTCTTCCCATAATACTCCAAGAAAGCTTAATGATCCTTAAAGCTAGTTCATACCTGAGATAAGATCATAAGTACCTAGGTCGCTGATGTACTCTTTGACCCTATCATACACACCCCTAGGTCCACTACTCATTCTTCAACACTAGGCCTGACTCCTTGCTTTCAAACCCCGTCTTTGATCCCCTTTAGAGCTTACATGTTCTTCAACATAATGAGCACATTCAACTACATGTGGCACTGAAGTTGGCTTCCACATCCGTAGGAGGGACCTTATATCGTAGTTCAATCCATAAACAAAGAAATATACCTGACGTTGATATGTGTCCATGTAAGATACATACTTCACCAATACCATGAATCACAATTCATAGTCCTCCACAATTCAATTCCCGTGCACTAATGCATGGAAGGATCCTACTTGGTCCTCCTCAAAGAATGCCTGCATGTACTTCCTTTGAAACCTATCTTCAAACTATTCCCAAGGGATAATATCTAGAGTGATATGCAATTGTCCTTCCACGTTCTCCCACCAATCCAAAGCATGATCTCAAAGTTGAAAAGTAGTTATTTTGGACTTAGAGGTGGTGGTATATTCTTTCAATGCAAATCACCTCCTCATGCCCTCTAGACATGTCTTGGCTTGTTGTCCAACACAACCTCTAGTAAACTCTAGAAGCTTTATTTTATGAAGCTCTCTATTAATGCCCTTGGGAGGAGGTTCTTGCTCCAAATTCATTGATACTTCTTAATTAACCTCCCCCGATGGAAAGGGCTCTTTCTCAACAATTTTCGCATCGCTCACTCCTAGAAGCATCTTAAGTGTCATGTCGATTGTCTCCAAGGAGCACATTATAATGCACATTTCAGGTGATAGTACCAATAGTGTTGGTATGTTTGGCTCAAGCGATGGTGTCACCCGAACTCAACCCTGATTTCCACCTCACCTAACCATATTGATTATGCAACCTGGCCAAAAGGGTTCATAAGTAGGGTTTAATTAGTCTACTAGGTTACACAATAATATGCACAGGCTTAAGTATCTTTCACTTTCACTTGTAATGAACATATCACTTGAGGTCGTGGCTAAGGGTGAAGTAGGTCAATAAGATAGTGAAACTCTAATAATCAACCTAGTATGGGGTAATTTCTACTACTATGTTGACCACTAATATCGCCTTAATCCGCCTCCACCTTTTTCGACAACCACATCCCTCACCACCGGAATAAAATATTTAATCATCATTTAAAAATTTTATTTCTAGTATGTAATTTTTAATATATTTCATTTTATTATTATTTATATTTTATTTTGTATTTTATTTTTATTAAAAATAATATAGTTAAATTTTAAAATATGCAATATTATTAATATTACAAAGAGAACCCTAATCTCGAGGATAAAAACTATCTTTCTATCTTACCAAGATCAAAGAAAAAAATTTAAGTGAAACTAGTTGTTGGAGAACCCCTAAAACGCCTTGGGTTGCCATCTATGTGATTCTATGAGCTTTTTGAGCATAGAAATAACATTTTAAAGAAAACCAAATAATCTCTATCTCGTTAAGGTCGGATAGACCAAGATGGACGTTAAAGACAATCATCATCATCATCATCATCAATAATAAAAACCAATCAATACTAAAAATTCAAATAAAATATATTATTTAAACAAATACAATTAAATTTAATAATTCAAATTAATTTTCTTAAACGATAATTAATCTTCAATTATTTGGCTTAAAAAACATAAAGTTGAGGCGTCCCCTCCCATTTCTTATTTCTTGCTCACAAATTTTTAGTTGGTCACTTTGCAACTTAGCTAAGATATTAGCATTAGGGTTTTTATTTTTATTTTTCTTCATAATAGAGTTTAATAATAAAATTTATGCCCAACACTAGCTGTAAGCAATTGCCTGGGGTCTGGCATGTTATCACCCAAATTTAGAGCAAATACACACATATATGTGCCCTTTCACAATACAAATAGCAATAAAATAACCACCTATAAGTAATGTCCAAACCTATGGATATAAGATATGGTTCACACAACAAATAAAATCAAAGGGAACGCTGCCATATATGATTCACTTGGAAATTTGCATTGCCTTCCCATCAATGATTCCAACGACCATTTCAGTGAATCAACAACATGATACATAAGTGTGTTGAGCTTATTAATGAAATGGTTGTAGGTGGATAAGCATTGGTTTTTAGCAAATATGCTAGCCAACCAAACAATTTGAGTGCCAATTAATTAATATGGATATGGGATATTCAAACAAACACAAGACGGCTCGTCGGCGAGATTTTTAAGGAAATAGGTAACGTTGCCAGGAAATATATATAAAAGTCTTGCTATTTGAGCGTCCTAGGCTCCAACGCAACGCAAGATTTCGAATTCTGATCTCCGCCATTTCCAAAACAAGTCTTCTGGAGAATCGCCCATTTGGAAATTTAATAAGAGAAGGGGAGTTTAAGACTTTGTTGAGTGCTCCTCATTCATCAGCTGCACACCCACCTGCTTAACAGCACTGATTGAGTTTGCAGACAAAGCCAAACCGTCCCATTGTCTTACGGTTGTCGTTTTTCTGTTTTCTGTTGTTGATATTTATTAAGAAACAAAAGATGTCTCCGGAACCAGATTCTAATGTAGTAGAAGGCAGCGGATCGAATTCTAAGACTCTCATTGTTGCTCGATTGGCTTCACTGAAGAAAGCAGAGGAAGCAGGTAATAGCAGGTTTTTTGAAGCTGCAGCATGGGTAAAGACAATGGTTGGGTGTTTGGATATACCTGCATGTGACCCGCCATCCGAGGAGGAGTTTCGTCTTTGCTTGAGAAATGGGATCATTTTATGTAACCTTCTCAACAAGGTTCAACCGGGATCAGTGGCCAAGGTCGTTGCAAATCACGTTTCTGCTTATCAATATTTTGAGAATGTTAAGAATTTTCTTGCAGCTCTTGTACAGATGAAGTTGCCTACTTTTGAAGCTTCTCTGTTAGAGAAAGAAAGCTGGCAGCCGGGTTCTACTACAAAGATTGTTGACTGTATCTTGGCGCTGAAGGGTTATTATGAATGCAAACAACAGCGTGGAGGAAATGCAACTACTAATTGTGTGCCTGTAATTCTGCCAAACCCATCAGCTACAAACGTGCAGGAGGAGGGAGGAGAGAAAACACTGGATGACATCTTTCAATCTAATGCTTTAATAGGAGTACTGAAAGCAGAGGAAGCAGGTAATATAAGGTTTTTTGAAGCTGCAGCATGGGTAAAGAGCATGGTTGGGTCTTTGGATATACCATGTGACCCGCCATCCGAGGACGAGTTTCGTCTTTGCTTGAGAAATGGGATCATTTTATGTAACCTTCTCAACAAGGTTCAACCGGGGGCAGTGTCCAACGTCGTTGCAAATCACGGTTCTGCCTATCAATATTTTGAGAATGTTAAGAATTTTCTTGTAGCTCTTGTACAGATGAAGTTGCCTACTTTTGAAGCTTCTCTGTTAGAGCAAGAAAGCTCGCAGCCGGGTTCTACTAAAAATATTGTTGACTGTATCTTGGCGCTGAAGGGTTATTATGAACGCAAACAACAGTGTAGAGGAAATGCAAGAGGAGCAGAGACAATAAGCACCCTTAAGTCTGCTGAAAGAGTGGCCTCTGTTGAACTTGGTGCTGCTCCTTTGAATAAAGAAAGTGGAGAAGTTCGTGAGCTTAAAGAACAGGTAGACAGTTTGAAAAAGGCGCTGGCAAGGAAAGAAGTAGAAGTAGCGCAGTTACACAATATCAAAATGAAAATGAAAGAATCTCCATACCAACTCCATACACCAGTGAGAACTCGTATATTGAGCCTTGAAGGGTCTGTAATAAGCAAAGCTGAGGTACAGAATGGTAATTGTAATTGTGGGATGGTTTCTGAAGATGATAAATTGGTAGATTATGGGGAGAATAATGAGATTCTGGTTGGCAAACAGAATGGCAATGGCAACCGTCCGAGTAGTCTGGGAAATGAGCGTAGAAATTTATCAGTTGTAAAGAGTTGGACAGAGGCTGAAACAAATACAAATAGAGATACAGGAACTGAGACAACATCTGCAACTAAAAAGACCTCTCAAATAAAAAAGTCACTACTGTTCTTTGGAAAACTGTAGAAGACCGGTCACGTTAGAGCCTGAGGAGCCTTTGGAAAACGTGTTTAAATTATCATGAACTAAAGCTAACATAAACAGTGAAGAGATAAGAGAAGGGGATAATATTTGGATTGTGCACTAGCGTTTCGTTGATTGTAATTTTAGTGCGATTGACTGGTTTTTTTTTCTTTCAAAATATTGATTTTTTAAAAATTACCTTATGTTTTTCATCATATAATAATAATTATTTTTATATAAATAATTTAGGTGAGATTACTGTAATTATCAAATTTTTATGTATTTTGTTTTAATAAAAAGACCTAGTTGACTTTGCCATTTTTTTTTCATTTTTTCTAAAATATATATGTCAAATAATAAAGCTTAAAGTGGTGTCCAAGAATTGTGGCATTACTTAATCATACTTTAATGAAAGTTGTTTCAATAATTGTTTTAAACCATAAACTTTTATTGAGCGCAACCAAAAGTTAAGTTATTTGAAAAAACTGAAGAGATTAATGCTTTCTCAAACAAGTCCTATAATGATTACGTTATCATATATTGACAAAAAAAAACCCTAAGAACTCGAAGAGAAAAATATTTCCTCCTACGAGCACTTTCAAAACTTCTTTCACAAACCACAACCAACTAGTTGTTTTCTCAATCACTTCTCTATATTGATCATAAATCCTAAAAAAATTATGAAAAAAAGAGAAGAAACGATCTCCTTCTAAATTTAGTTCAAAAAATCTTTTACAGTTCCGACAACCATGTTTGCAAATGAGTCTATACTCAATCATAATTAGAAAAACTGAAATGAAAACCAAGCCTACTCTGAACTTCTTCCTCAACATATTTTTGCTTTGATTTGGTCCATTTCTGTTAAATTTAACATGGATAGTACCCGGAACAACAAAAAATAGAACCACTTTCATTCAAAAAGGTTCATGATAGAAATCCCTTAGGTGTCATTCATTTTGAGTGATATGCCAAAATACTTGCTCCATGTATAGACCGAGCTTGGATAGGGAGTTAGCCTCATGGTTCCTTTCCCTATCAACATGTTTAATTAAAATTTCATCCATAAGAAGTTTTATCCTTTTTATCTCCTCTAGAATTGATTTCAAATAGATGTTATGGCAGATCCTCTCTTCAATTATCCAATCAATGATGATCTTTGCACCCCCAAATATCTATAATTTCTTGAAATTATTTTCCACGGCTAAATTTAGGAGAAGTTTAAGTGCAACCATCTTAGCATAATTATTTGTTTTTTTTGTCTCAAGTGTACAGTTTGGTTCATCAGTGGAAAGAAATGCAACATGGCTATACAACAACTCGCACACCTAAAACGAGCAGTATAAATATCTTCAAATAAGTTGTTATTTATTGCAATCCAAATTTGTAGCATCATGATGAGCGGAAGGGCCAACATAGATCTATGCTTAGTATTGACAACCCAACATTTTGGACATAACTACACCAACTAGCACCTCTCCAAGGACACATCTTCTTTAAAATGGCTTCCACTTCCTTCCAGTCCTGTGAAATGAAAGCGCAGTCCATAAAAAAGATGATAATTTGTCTCCTCTTCCTTCTTAAAGAGATAATATCTACAAAGTCCAAATCTATTTCTTCCTTGTAAATTTTTCCAAGTTAAAGCTTTGTTGCGGAGGATAAACCATGTAAGAATTTTTGCTTTTAGAGGGAATTTAAATTTCCACACTACTTGCCACCACCAATCTTGATCTTCCACATGAGAAATGGCCATCATTCTATCATAACTTGCCTTTGGAGTATAAATACCATGGGGGTCACCAGCCCAGACTAAAGAGTCCTTAACAGGATACAAACAGATGTTATTAAGGTGCAATTGATTTATGAAAGCCTTCCAACATCTACCATCATCATCCCTAAAACCAACATACTCCAGAGTGTGCAAGTTGTATCTTTAATATATTTTAATGTAAATAAGCCTTTAAAGTACAACTACACCACGATTATGAAAGGAAGAATATGTACAGTTCCATTCCCTGCCCATGTATCCTGCCCCAACCTTACACTGCAACCATCTCATATATTCCAAACCAAGTCTTTTCCAATAACTAAAAATTGAGAATTGTTGCTTTCTAGAGGACTAAGACGTTATGGGTAGATTTAGCAGGATGTCGAACCCATTCTAAGAGATATTTTGGAGCTATATATTTCCTCATATTCAAGTCACTCCAGAGACTAGAACCTGATAATAATCTCCACTATATTTCCCCTACTAGAGCTTTTTGAGAAAATTTGCAAATTTTTTAATCCCCATTCTCCAAGGATTTTGGGCCTTGCTATGGTTTTCCATCTAGGTATCCAAGAGACGGTCATCCAGAGCCCCAGAGTGACTTCCAGAACAACATTTGTTAGCACTAGTCTCCCTCCTTTTGAGAGCCGCCTAAAACTCCAATTGATATGCGCTTTTCACATTTTGCAATCAGGCAGTCCCAACCTTTAACAAGATAATACAACGGCTTTAATTTAAACCCCATATATTTTATCCCATTATCCAGATCAAAATGATTGAAATAAAATAAATCCTCGATTCTAATTAAATCCTCATCTGAGACACCTTCTCCAGCAACAAAAGAGGACATGAGTAATCCACTAAAATATCATCAACAAAGAGGACATTAGTAATCCAGTAGTTTCCTCCAATATTTATGCCTTTAGGGCCACCTTTCCTTTTTTCCTTCGAAATTTTCCTACTGAGCCTATCTGCAAATAGGAGGAATAAAAAAGAATCAAGCAGGCTTCCTTATCTGATGCCGCAAGAAGATCTAGAAAAAATTGAAGCTCATCCATTAACTAGAACATAAAAAGAGATGGAAGTAATGCATGCCATAATCCATCTTATGAGAGGAACATTAAACCCTAACTGTGACAAATCCATCCTCGAGAAACTCCAAATGAGCCTATCATATTCCTTTGTTAGGGTCAATTATTCAAACAACCACTTTAAGGTGCTTTCTTAAGTTGGAATAAAGACCTTCCTGCATCATCCCAATTGCATCGTGAATTTTCCTACAAGAGATGAAACCAAATTGTTCATGAGTTATTCCTGCAACTAGAAAACGCTTGATTCCTTTTAAGATAATTTTAGCCACAATCTTATAGATAGTATTGTACAGAGATATAGTGCGAAAGTCTTCAAAGGATAACATATTATCATTTTTGGGAATCATGGCTTTGAAAGAAGAATTAAATGAAGCTAGAATTTTTCCTTTAACTCTTGATTCTTCCACCACTCTTTAAAGGCCCCGAGCAAGAACATCAATTAAACCAATGGAAAATTCTATGGGAATCCCATCAAGCCCTAAGATTTTTTATTTTTTAATATTATGAAGGGCCTCTTGCAATTCATCGTTAGAAACTGCCTCCATTAATTTGTTATTATCATTTTCATTTACAATATCTACTTCATAGTATGTGAAACATATCTACTTCATTGTGATATTTTGAATTGTTAATTTGTTATTATCTTGTTAATTTACAATATCTACTTCATAGTATGTGGAACATATCTATTTCATTGTAATATTTTGAATTGAATAGTGTTACTTTCTCATATTCATTGGAAACATTTTAAAACATTTCAAAATTAAAAACATAAAGAATAAACTAATTGAATTAGTTTTTCTTCAATTTCTAATAAAAAAATAGAAAATTGTAAATTATTGTGTTGTGTTTTGAGCACTTTGGAGGCTTATACTCTAATCAATCCTCAAAACAGAGTTATCATTTATTTTCAAAATACCTAAATCTATTCTTCCCCACAATTATATTATACTTTAATGACTTATTGCATTTGTCTTGCAATATTTGTATATTCTACCTTAATGACTTGTTGTATTTGTCTTGCAATATTTAAAGTATTGATGAAACACTAAATCAACCCCCTGATTGAAAAAACCTCCTAAAAAAAGCAAATTAAAAAAAAATCATTTTTTACAACATTGTAAAATTTATAAACAAAAACTTAAAAAAAAATAAATTTAATACATGCATTAAAGGGGAGGGAGAGGAGGGTCCGGGAGTGGGAGTGGGGTAGGTTTGTTTGTTTGTCTTTTCAAATTTTAATATCGTTTATAATTGTTATTTTAAATTTGGTTCTTCTGTTTTTTTTTTCATTTTGTTTTTAATGTTTTTTTAAACTTTTAGTTTTAAAAAAAAAAAAATTTAAATTAAAAAAAAAAGAATTTAATAGATCTTAAAATTTAAAAAAATAGTTTTTTTAATTTTTTTTTACATTTTTTCTATTTTTCTCAATTTAGAATTGTTCTTTAGAGTTATATTTTACTTAAAAAAATGGAAATTTATGTTTAGAAATTTTATATTGTTGTAAATCTTTTTTGAAAAAAATTTCAAGTTGTTTTTTAAATTTTTTTCTATAAAGTTTGAAATTTTTAATGTGTTATTTTTTCTTTTCTTTTTTAATTGTTTATATTTTCTTTTTAATTTTGTTTTCATTTGAGTTGTTTTAATTTATTTTTTCATTTTTTGCCTTTTTACTTTTCTAAAAAAAAAATTCTGAGCAAATGTACATGTACCTGGCAAAGGTAAGGGGTGCTACTAGTGGCACCTCTTTTCGAGTTGAATGTTGATCTTTCCCTTTTTGGCGCAACGAACATTGCAATGACACGGTCAACTATTAATACGACGACGTCAATCAAGTCGTAATTTTCAATCCTTGATTGGGGGTTGGTTGCTACAAGTTGAATTCGAGGGTCAATTTAGCTTTTTAATTGCAAGGGCAACTAACTAGGTTTCAATAAAGTTGAAAATTTATCCTCGGAGAAGAAAGGGTGATATCAATAGCACCACTTTTCAAAATAGAGGTAAAAATTGTTACTAAATGTGACCTAAAAAAACAAGAGTTGATGTAGGTTCTCGTTTTATAGTATATTGTGTTTATAATGAGGTAATATAGATATATGGAAAACATCATGATTTGTATGAAAATGGGGTGGTAGTGGTAAGCGATATGCAACAAGTCCGTGTCTTTATAGGATTTCAAATGGCCTTATAAGTCGAGGTGACAACATTGTCACTTTTCCAAACTGAATAGTACTCTTATTAGGACTAATATGAATAAAAAATTAAACTCCGCCATTATAACTTTAGTCAGTTCTATCAGCATCACCATAACCCTTATGTATATCAACTTGTGCTTCCTTTAACCATTGCCTAATATGAATTACATGCTATCCCATTTCCTGAACCAACATTGGTCCCATGCTTACTTGGTATTCTAACTTGTCCCAACTCAAATGCAATGTGCATGGCCTCCCATATAAATCTTGATAAGGTAGCATTCCAATATAATTATGGTAATTGTTATTGTAAGAAAACTCCACCAAAGATAAGTAATTTTTGAATGGGTCTGTCTATCCATAACATACACCCTAGCATGCCTTCCATTGTACGTTAATAACCCTCTTTGTTTTCCCATATGTTTGTGGATGATACATTGAGATTAGGTTTCACTGAGTTCCCAATGATGATTGCAAGGTTGTCCAAAACTTGGAAGTAAACTTAGGGTCTCTATTTGAGATTATCTTTCTAGGAAACCCATGAAGATGGATGATATCGTTTTTAAATACCCTTGTCACATCTGTGTTATCATAAGTTTCCCTCATTGAAATAAAATAGGCATTTTTGATTAGTTTATCAAATAACACCAAAATAACATTACGTATTATTAGAGACGCGAGGGGAAACCCTAGGAAAAAATACACGGGAATGAACTCCCACTTAGACATAGGAATTTCGTGAGGTTGCAAGAGACCGCTGTCCTTTTTCTACGATGTGAGTAGGATGTGATTTTATAACTGAATCACCACTTCTGGCAACAGTTAAACGCATTGGCAAGGAATCTCAATCTTGTTTTCGAGCACAAACCTTAGCTCATTCTGCACTTTTGATCTATTATTTATCAAACGATTGTGATAAAAACCTGTAGGGAAACATCCCCAATGAAGTAATAGATTCTCCATATGCGCCAAACTGACTTCTCTACCAGATGTGAGCAAAACGCTGTCAGTTGCTTAAATCGATTCGAGCAACTACCTTGCAAGATCATGACTGCGTTGCTTAACTTGATTCTCAACTACATTGCCAGGTCATTCAGGTGCCAAATTGACTCTTCTACCAAGTGTGAGAAAAAACACTGCAAAATGTGACTGCTAGGCATGAGAAAAATGTTGCCAACTGTGATTACGTTGCTTAACTCGATTCTCAACTACCTTGCCAGGTCATTCAGTGAAGAATATGTGTTTGACTGTGGTATTTTTAGTTTCTTTAGCATTTGAACTTCTACAGCAACGGTTTTTGCAACGTGTTACCCATATGGTGATTTTGTAAAGACATCAATACACATAACTGGTGAAGCAAGAAAAACATCAATCACACCTTTGCTGGTTGACATCAATGAACTTCTACAGCAACGGTTTTTGCAACGTCTTACCCATATGGCTGGTGAAGAAAGCAAAAAAACTGGCTGACATCAATGAACTTCTACAGCAATGGTTTTTGCAACGTTTTACCGATATGGCTCGTGAAGCAAGCAAAACTTCAATCACACCTTTGCTGGTTGACATCATTGACAAACTCAACATACTCTATCAACTGGAGTCCACACCTTTCACTGCTTTCACTGTCAACAAGCTCAATCCACACATTTCACTGCTTTCACTATCAATAAGCTCCCCCTTTGGCATTGATGGCAACCACCACCAACCACCAACCGCATACCAGATATCATCTCCCCCTTTGAAAACAATGACGAAGGTTTCTGTCTCCATTTATTCATTCTATTTAGTTGGGGAAATAAGTTTTTTTTTAATGATTTTGAACTAAACTGCCATTTCATTGCTCCTGTAACCTGCATTTGCTTGAACTAAACTGCCATTTCATTTGCTCCTGTAACCTGCCATTTCATTTGATCCCCCTCCGAAGATGCTTTGTATCTGGTTCTTAAGTATTTATACCAAGAGGCTCTTTCTTGTCTCTCCCCCTATCGGATTATTCAAAGTACAAATTAAGTATATGCTCTTCTTCTTGACTATTTAGTTTCATAGCGTTCTTGTTCCATTTCTCTGCAAAATCTATGTGTTTTCTATTTTCTTTCTTTTCAAGCATTGTAAATTCATCATGTTGTAAGTGGATTAGAACATACACCTAGTTATTTTCTGAGATTTTCAAATTGCATTGTAGGCAATGGTTTTGCAAAGACATCAACAATTTGATCCTTTGTACCGACATACTCCAATTTGATTAGCTTATTCAGAACTTGATCTCTTAAGAAATGAAATCTTATTGGAATGTGTTTAGTTTTAGAGTGCATAACGGGGTTGTTGGAGATATTTAATGCACTAGTGTTATCGCAATAGATTGGAATAGGATTTGAATAAGTCACATGAATGTCAGTAAGAGTTTGTGTCATCGATAACACTTGAGTGCAACAGCTTGGTGCTGCAATGTATTATGCTTCCGCTGTAGATAGTGACACAGTAGATTTTTTCTTGCTAGACCAACTCACTAGACAACCTCCTAAGTAGACTGCAGCTCCGCTGGTACTCTTTCTATCATCTATACGGCTTGCCCAATCAACATCAGTATATGCAAATAGATCTAGCTTATTTCCCTTTGGATACCATAGACCAAAATAAACAGTACCTTTGAGATATCTGAATATTCTTTTAACTGCTAATAAATGTGTTTCTTTAGGTGCAGCTTGAAATCTTGCAACTTGACAAACTGATTGCATTACATCTGGTCTAGTTGCAGTGACATACAGTAGGCTTCCAATCATGGATCTATATAATTTCCGTTCAACTGAAGGAGAATCATTTTCTTTGCTGAGTTTGCAACCTGTCACCATCGGAGTTCCTACAGGCTTGCAATCCTGCATCTTAAACTTCCTCAATGTTTCATTAGTATATTTTGTGTGAGATGTAAACATGCATTCATTATATTGTGAAACTTGAAGACCTAAAAGGAAGTTCAACTCACCAAGCATAGACATCTCAAATTCATCCTGCATAGCTTGTGCAAACAATTTACGTAGGTATTCATTATTGCTTCCAAAAATAATATCATGAAGATAAATTTCAACTATGATCAAACAATCCCGTTCTTCGTTAATATACAGATTACTATCAACACTACCCTTTCTGTAACCTTGTCGCTGTACAAATACTTATCAAGCCTGGAATACCAAGCTCTTGGAGCTCTTGTTCCATCCCATATAGAGCTTTCTTTAACTTGCACACAAAATTCTTATCTTTGGAATGCTGAAATCCTTCTGGTTGTTCCATATAAGCTTCCTCTTCCAGCTCACCATTTAGAAATGCTAATTTGACATCCATCTGCTAAACTTTAATCTTCTTAGAACATGCATAAGCTAACATTAGTCTGATTGCTTCCATTCTTACAACAGGTGCAAATGTTTCATCATAATCTATACCTTCAACTTGTGCATAACCTTTACCTACTAACCTGGCTTTGTTTCTTGTCACATTTCCTGCTTCATCCATTTTATTTCTAAAGACCCATTTTGTTCCTATAACATTTTTGTTTTCAGGTCTTGGGATTAACTCCCATGTGTTATTCTTTTCAAATTGGACAAGTTCTTCTTCCATTTCTTTAAGCCAATGCTCATTTTGGAGAGCTTCTTCAACACTTTTTGGTTCAATCAAGGATAATAATGCTACCTATTCTTGATTTGATGTGTATTCTTGGGTTTTACTTTTGGTTTCCACACCTAAATTCAAATCACCAATAATATGATCTGCAAGATGGTTTTTCTGTATTCTTTTACTTGGTGTTTTTGAGAAATTTGGACTTTGTGCAGTAGAGGGAGCTGAAGATGTAGGACTATGCATTTCAGCAGAGATTTGTTTGTCTTTGCTTGTTGACTGAGTATTTTTTGTTTCACTAGGTTCTTCTTCATTTTTGTTCTGCTCAAAGATAGAATCTCTCTTTTCCCTTTTTGACTTCATTAAGTAGGATTCATCAATTTTGACATCATGGCTTGCACTACTTTGTTAAGTCTTAGATTGTAGCATTTATAGGCTCTTCTGGTACATGAGTAACTAACTAGGATTCCTTCATCAGTTCTCGAGTCGAATTTTCCCAAAAGAGAATTATTTATTTTAATGTAACATTTACTGCCAAAGATTCTAAAGTGTTTTATGTTTGCTGATTTTCCTTTCCACAGTTCATAAGGTGTTTTTTCAGCATTAGTCCTGAGTAGTCCTCTTTTCAAAACATGTACAGCTGTGTGTACAGTTTGATTCCAAAATATATCACTTAGTTTTGATTCATTTAGCATTGTTCTGGCCATTTCCGTAACAGTTCTGTTTTTCCTTTCTACTACTCCATTTTGTTGAGGAGTTTCTGTCACCGTGAAATGCCTTTTAATCCCATTTTTATCACAATAGTCATTGAACTCATTTGAGGTAAACTCACCTCCATTATCATACCTGAGACATTTTGTTCTCTGTTATATCTAATTCTTTGTTGCTTCTTTAAAATTATGAAAACAATTAAATGCTTCAGACTTCTTTTTAAGTAGGTACATCCATGTCATGCGAGTAAAATCATCTATGAACAACAAGAAATACTTTTCACCATTCATCTCCGTTGTTCTCATAGGTCCACAAATATCAACATGTACAAGCTCTAAGGGTTTTAATGTTGTGATCCGGATTTGTGTGGGAACGAAACAAAAGATATCATATACAGAATGATATACAAAGATATATATTCACATACACATATATATGGCAAGAAACACAGCGATACAGTAAACACATATTCTATTAAATATCGAAAATAGAACAGACTGTAAATACAACAACTAGAATGGTAGTAGCTATCTCTGAGAAGAGATGTGGCCGTTGTGCTCATTCGTGCCAAGATGATTACAAAGAGAGGCCGAAAGGGCCTATTTATCATAAGCACGAGGGAAAGAATCCCAAACACCCAAAAACCTAACCCTAGAAGATGAACCGTCATAAAGTTTGCATCCCCAAGGTGGTCAGTTGAACAGTCAACTTCCCGGGGTCATAACGTTTGCATGCGATCTCCGTTTGGGGCACTCGGTAGCCCGTTGGAAAGATCTATCCGAGGAATACGCTGGGGATCAAAAAATGGAAGGGCTCCCTTGTAAAACTATTTCCGAAAAAACGTCGTTTAGTGCCTCGAAACGGCCCCAGAAGTTTGGCACTCGAAAAACTGTAGAAAAATTACTAGAAAATCGGCAAAATAGGAAACTGTTTTGAGCCAGTGGAATAGGTGGGTGGCCATCGATATCCATCTGGATCATGTTGAGTGCTCCTTAGTTTTGAACTTAAGTCTAGTTTGCTTACCATGTTGACATTGTTTGCAAATTGAACTTGATAGATTTTTGATCTCAGGTAGACCTCTAACTGCATCTTTCTGATTCAACTTAACTAGGTTGTCAAAATTTATGCGTCCTAGTCTCTTATTCCATAACAAACTTTCATATTCTTTTCCAAAATGACATTCATCAATTGCTTCATTTAAAATGAAATCCTAAATTTTTTTTTGAAAAAAAGAGAAGAAACCATCTACTTCTAAATTTAGTTCAAAAAATCTTTTACAGTTCCAACAACCATGTTTGCAAACGAGGCTATACTCAATCATAATTAGAAAAAAGTGAAATGAAAACCAAGCCTACTCTGAACTTCTTCCTCAACATATTTTTGCTTTGATTTGGTCCATTTCTGTTAAATTTAACATCAATAGTACCCTAAACAATAAAAAATACAACCACTTTCATTCAAAAAGTTTCATGATAGAAATCCCTTAAGTGTCCTTCATTTTGAGTGACATGCCAAACTCCTTGCTCCATGTATAGACCGAGCTTGGATAGGGAGTTAGCCTCGTCGTTCTTTTCCCTATCAACATGTTTATTTAAAATTTCATCCACAAGAAGTTTTATCCTTTTTATCTCCTCTAGAATTGGTTTCAAATAGATGTTATGGCAGATCCTCTCTTTAATTATCCAATCAATGATGATCTTTGCATCGCCAAATATCTATAATTTCCTGACATTATTTTCCACGGCTAAATTTAAGAGAAGTTTAAGTGCAACCAATTTAGCATAATTATTTGTTTTTTTTCGTCTCACGTGTACAATTTGGTTTATCCATGGAAAGGAATGCGGCATGGCTATACAACAACTCGCACACCTAAAACGGGCAGTATAAATATCTTCAAATAAGTTGTTATTTCTTGCAATCCAAATTTGCAACATCATGATGAGCGGAAGGGCCAACATAGATCTATGCTTAGGATTGACAACCCAACATTTTAGACATAACTGCACTAACTAGCACCTCTCCAAGGACACATCTTCTTTAAAATGGCTTCCACCTCCTTCCAGGATTGTGAAATGAAAGCGAAGTCCATAAAAACATGAGAATTTGCCTCCTCTTCCTGCTTACAGAGATAACATCTACCAAGTCTAATTATATTTCTTCATTGTAAATTGTTCCAAGTTAAAGCTTTGTTGCAGAGGATAAACCATGTAAGAAGTTTTGCTTATAGAGGGAATTTAAATTTCCAAGCTACTTTCCACCACCAAGCTTGATCTTCCACATGAGAAATTTCCATCATTCTATCATAACTTGCCTTTGGAGTATAAATACCATGGGGGTCACCAGCCCAAACTAAAGAGTCCTTAACAAGATACAAATAGATGTTATTCAGGTGCAATTGATTTATGTAAGCCTTCCAGCGTCTACCATCATCATCCCTAAATCCAACATACTCCACAGTGTGCAAGTTGTATCTTTAATATATTTTAATGTAAATAAGCCTTTAAAGTACAACTACAGCATGATTCTGAAAGGAAGAATATGTACAGTTCCATTCCCTGTCCATGCATCCTCCCCCAAACTTACACTGCATCCATCTCCTATCTTCCAAACCAAGTCTTTTCCAATAACTAAACATGAGAGAACTGTTGCTTTCTAGAAGACTGAGACGTTATGGGTACAGATTTAGCAGGATGTCAAACCCATTCTAACATAGATTTTGGAGCTATATATTTCCTCATATTCAAGTCACTCCAGAGACTAGAACTTGATAATAATCTCCACCAGCTTTTCCATACTAGATCTTTTTGAGAAAAATTGCAAATTGTTTAATCCCCATCCTCCAAGAATTTTGGGACTTGCTATGGTTTTCCATCTAGGTATCCAAGAGTTGGTCATCCAGAACACTGGAGTGACTTCCAGAACAACATTTGTTAGCACTAGTCTCCCTCCTTTTGAAAGCCGTCTAAAACTCCAATTGATATGCACTTTTCACATTTTGCAATCAGGCAGTCCCAATCTTTAATAAGATAAGACAACGAATTTAATTTAAACCCCATATATTTTATCCCATTATCCATATCAAAATGATTGAAATAAAATAAATCCTCGATTCCAATTAAATCCTCATCTGAGACACCTTCTCTAGCAACAAAAGAAGACATGAGTAATCCACTAAAATATCACCAACAAAGAGGACATGAGTAATCCAGTAGTTTACTCCAATATTTATGCCTTTAAGGCCACCATTCCTTTTTTCCTTTGAAATTTCCCTACTGAACCTATCTGCAAATAGGAGGAATAAAAAAGAAGCGAGCAGGCTCCCTTATCTGATTCCACGAGAGGTTTTGAAAAAATTTGAAGCTCATCCATTAACTAGAACATAAAAAGAGATGGAAGTAATGCATGCCATAATCCATCTTATGAAAGGAACATTAAACCCTAACTATGAGAACTCCATCCTCGAGAAACTCCAAATGAACCTATCATAGGCCTTTGTTAGGGTCAATTATTCAAACAACCACTTTAAGGTGCTTTCTTAAGATGGAATAAAGACCTTCCTGCATTATCCCAATTGCATCGTGAATTTTCCTACCAGAGAGGAAACCAAATTGTTCATGATTTATTCCTACAGCTAGAAAATGCTTGATTCCTTTTAAGATGATTTTAGCCACAATCTTATAGATAGTATTGTACATAGATATAGTGCGAAAGTCTTCAAAGGATAACATATTATCATTTTTGGGAATCATGGCTATGAAAGAAGAATTAAATGAAGCTATAATTTTTCCTTTATGTCTTGATTCTTCCACCACTCTTTAAAGGCCCCGAGCAAGAACATCAATTAAACCAATGAAAAATTCTATGGGAATCCCATCAGGCCCTAAGCTTTTTTATTTTTTAATATTATGAAGGGCCTCCTGCAATTCATCGTTAGAAACTGCATCCATTAATTTGGAATTATCTTTTTAATTTACAATATCTACTTCATAGTATGTGAAAGATATCTACTTCATTGTGATATTTTTAATTGTCATCGTTAGAAACTGCCACCATTAATTTGTTATTATCTTGTTAATTTACAATATCTACTTCATAGTATGTGAAACATATCTATTTCATTGTAATATTTTGAATTGAATAGTGTTACTTTCTCATAGTCATTGGAAACATTTCAAAGCATTTCAAAATTAAAAACATAAAGAATAAGCTGAATTGAATTAGTTTTTTCTCAATTTCTAATAAAAAAATACAGAATTGTAAATTATTGTGTTGTGATTTGATCACT
Organism: Larix kaempferi; assembly: GCA_027924585.1. Lineage (NCBI taxonomy): Eukaryota > Viridiplantae > Streptophyta > Pinopsida > Pinales > Pinaceae > Larix > Larix kaempferi. Next base: position 1,047,899 of record BSBM01000579.1, on the reverse strand, counting down.
TTGTAGGATTATACTCTAATCAATCCTTGAAATAGAGTTATTGTTTATTTTCAAAATACCTAAATCTATTCTTCCCCACAATTATATTATACTTTAATGACTTATTGTATTTGTCTTGTAATATTTGTATATTCTACCTTAATGACTTATTGTATTTGTCTTGCAATATTTGTCTTGTTCTTATTGGAGGTTAAAATTTAAAAACAACAACTTTATGAAAAAACTTAAAAACTTAAAATAAAGAAGTGAGAAATATAAAAAACAAATTAAAAAAAATCATTTTTTTTACAACATTGTAAACTTTATAAACAAAAAAACGTAAAAAAAAAAAATTAATACATGCATTAAAGGGGAGGGTGGGAGCGGGGGGAGGGTGGAGGGAGTGGGGGTAGAGTTGTTTGTTTTTTTTTTCAAATTTTAATATCGTTTATTTTTTCTTTTTTAAATTTGGTTCTTATGTTTTTTTTTTAAGCTTTTAGTTTTTTTTTTTTTAAATTTAAATTAAAAAAATTTAATACATCTTAAAATTTAAAAAAATTAGTTTTTTTTTTTTTTTTTTTTCTTTTTTTACATTTTTCTATATTTTCTAATTTAGAATTGCTTTTTAGAGTTATTTATTACTTTAAAAAAATTGAAATTTTTGTTTTTAAATTTTATATTGTTGTAAATCTTTTTTGAAAATTTTTTCAAGTTGTTTTTTTAAAATTTTTTTCTTTAAATTTTGAAATTTTTAATGTGTTATCTTTTTCTTTTTTTTAAGTGTTTATGTTTTCTTTTTAATTTTGTTTTCATTTGAGTTGTTTTATTTTATTTTTTCATTTTTTACGTTTTTACTTTTCTAAAAAGAAAATTCCGAGCAAATGTACCTGACAAAGGTAAGGGGTGCTACTCGTGGCACCTCTTTTCGAGTCGAATGTTGATTTTATCCATTTTGTCGCAATGATCATTGCAATGACACAGTCAACTCTTAATACGACGATGTCAATCAAGTTGCACTTTTCAATCCTTGATTGGGGATTGGTTGCTACAAGTTGAATTCGAGGGTCAATTTAGCTTTTTATTTGCGAGGGAACCTAACTAAGTTTCAATAAAGTTGTAAATTTATCCTCGGAAAACAAAGGGTGCTATCAATAGCACCACTTTTCCAAATAGAGGTAAAAATAGTTAATAATGTGACCTAAAAAAAACAAGAACTCATGCAGGTTCTTGTTTTATAGTATATTGTGTTTATAATGAGGTAATATAGATATATGGAAAACATCATGATTTTTATGAAAATGGGGTGGTAGCGCTAAGCGATATGCAACAAATCCATCTCTTTATAGGATTCCAAATGGCCTTATAAGTCGAGGTGACAATACTGTCACTTTTCCAAACCGAATAGCACTCTTATTAGGTCTAATACGAATAAAAAATTAATCTCCAACATTATAACTTTAGTCAATTCTATCAGGATCACCATAACCCTTATGTATATCAACTAGTGCTTCCTTTAACCATTGCCTAATATGAATTACATGGTCTCCCATTTATTGAACCAATATTGGTCCTATGCTTACTTGGTATTCTAACTTGTCCCAACTCAAACGCATCATGCATGGCCTACCATATAAATCTTGATAAGGTAGCATTCCAATATAATTATGGTAATTGTTACTGTAAGAAAAATCCACCAAAGATAAGTAATTTGCCAATGGGTTTTTCTATCCATAACATACACCCTAGCATGTCTTCCATTACCTAAATAACCCTCTTTGTTTTCCAATATGTTTCTGGATGATACATTGAGGTTAGATTGCACTGAGTTCCCAATGATGATTGCAAGTTTGTCCAAAACTTGGAAGTAAACTTAGGGTCTCTATTTGAGATTATCTTTTTAGGAAACCCATGAAGATGGATAATATCGTTTTTAAATACCCTTGTCACATCCGTGTTATCATAAGTTTCCCTGATTGGAATAAAATAGGTATTTTTGGTTAGTTTATCAAGTACCACCGAAATAGCATTACATCTTATTAGAGACGTGAGGGGAAACCCTACGAAACAATACATGGAAATGACCTCCCACTTAGACATAGGAATGCCATGAGGTTGCAAGAGACCATATAGGTGACGGTGATCAACCTTTACTTGCTTTCATTCAAGGCACTTAGCAACAAATTGCACAATGTCATGCTTCATGCTTTCCCAAAAGAAGAGCTTCTTCATGTCTACATACATCTTCTTCACCTATGGATGTGCATAGTAAGGTGATCTTTGGGATTCCTTGAGGATAGTTCTTCTAATATCCCCTTCCCTGGGGAAATTCCTTCCCGTGAAATAATATGCCCAAGATAGTGATTCTCGTTCTGAAAGAAGGAGCACTTGGACAATTTACCAAAAAAATGGTCTGAACTCGTAACCATGACAATGCTGACCGCAAGTTCTCCTCGTTCTCTTTCTCATTCTCAAAATAAATGAGAATAAAATGTAATAAAACATGCACAAAGTGGTATAAGTACTTACCAAATACTCCATTCATTATGCTCATAAATACTACTAGTGCATTGTTCAAACCGAAGGGCACTGCTATAAAATCATAGTGCCCAAACCATGTCTGGAAGACAGAATTTGGCATATTTCACCTTCCTTAATTATGAGATGATGATAGTCTTATTGTAGATCAATCTTTGAGAAAAAATACCGCCCCCTTCATATGATCGAAGAGGTCATCAATTCAAGGTATAGGGTACCTATTCTTCAGCATGGCTTGGTTCAAGTCTCGATAATCAATGCAGAGTCATGACAGACCATCCTCCATCTTGACAAATATTATTGGTGCAAAACAAGGATAAACATTCATCCTGATGAGTCCTAGGTCCAATAAATCCTTCAGCTACATCTGCAACTGTAAAAGCTCAAGAGACGTCATCCTATAAGGTGACTTGGAGATTTGATTGAAGCCCATTTTTAATTCGATAGTAAAATTGAGTTTTCTTTTTGGAGGTAACCCTGGAAAGTCCTTGGGAAAGACATCCTTAAATTCTGGCAATACTGGGTACTAATCTAAAGAAGGTCCCTTCTCCCCACTTGTAGCCTCCACTAAGTACAGCCGACATGATTTCCTAAGACAATGCTTTACTTTCATCATTGCGATGAAACATATGGACACCTCCTCTTAATTCCTTGAATTTGAATTGATTTCCCTTCACTAAACAAAGAACTCTCTTCCCATAATACTCCAAGAAAGCTTAATGATCCTTAAAGCTAGTTCATACCTGAGATAAGATCATAAGTACCTAGGTCGCTGATGTACTCTTTGACCCTATCATACACACCCCTAGGTCCACTACTCATTCTTCAACACTAGGCCTGACTCCTTGCTTTCAAACCCCGTCTTTGATCCCCTTTAGAGCTTACATGTTCTTCAACATAATGAGCACATTCAACTACATGTGGCACTGAAGTTGGCTTCCACATCCGTAGGAGGGACCTTATATCGTAGTTCAATCCATAAACAAAGAAATATACCTGACGTTGATATGTGTCCATGTAAGATACATACTTCACCAATACCATGAATCACAATTCATAGTCCTCCACAATTCAATTCCCGTGCACTAATGCATGGAAGGATCCTACTTGGTCCTCCTCAAAGAATGCCTGCATGTACTTCCTTTGAAACCTATCTTCAAACTATTCCCAAGGGATAATATCTAGAGTGATATGCAATTGTCCTTCCACGTTCTCCCACCAATCCAAAGCATGATCTCAAAGTTGAAAAGTAGTTATTTTGGACTTAGAGGTGGTGGTATATTCTTTCAATGCAAATCACCTCCTCATGCCCTCTAGACATGTCTTGGCTTGTTGTCCAACACAACCTCTAGTAAACTCTAGAAGCTTTATTTTATGAAGCTCTCTATTAATGCCCTTGGGAGGAGGTTCTTGCTCCAAATTCATTGATACTTCTTAATTAACCTCCCCCGATGGAAAGGGATCTTTCTCAACAATTTTCGCATCGCTCACTGCTAGAAGCATCTTAAGTGTCATGTCGATTGTCTCCAAGGAGCACATTATAATGCACATTTCAGGTGATAGTACCAATAGTGTTGGTATGTTTGGCTCAAGCGATGGTGTCACCCGAACTCAACCCTGATTTCCACCTCACCTAACCATATTGATTATGCAACCTGGCCAAAAGGGTTCATAAGTAGGGTTTAATTAGTCTACTAGGTTACACAATAATATGCACAGGCTTAAGTATCTTTCACTTTCACTTGTAATGAACATATCACTTGAGGTCGTGGCTAAGGGTGAAGTAGGTCAATAAGATAGTGAAACTCTAATAATCAACCTAGTATGGGGTAATTTCTACTACTATGTTGACCACTAATATCGCCTTAATCCGCCTCCACCTTTTTCGACAACCACATCCCTCACCACCGGAATAAAATATTTAATCATCATTTAAAAATTTTATTTCTAGTATGTAATTTTTAATATATTTCATTTTATTATTATTTATATTTTATTTTGTATTTTATTTTTATTAAAAATAATATAGTTAAATTTTAAAATATGCAATATTATTAATATTACAAAGAGAACCCTAATCTCGAGGATAAAAACTATCTTTCTATCTTACCAAGATCAAAGAAAAAAATTTAAGTGAAACTAGTTGTTGGAGAACCCCTAAAACGCCTTGGGTTGCCATCTATGTGATTCTATGAGCTTTTTGAGCATAGAAATAACATTTTAAAGAAAACCAAATAATCTCTATCTCGTTAAGGTCGGATAGACCAAGATGGACGTTAAAGACAATCATCATCATCATCATCATCAATAATAAAAACCAATCAATACTAAAAATTCAAATAAAATATATTATTTAAACAAATACAATTAAATTTAATAATTCAAATTAATTTTCTTAAACGATAATTAATCTTCAATTATTTGGCTTAAAAAACATAAAGTTGAGGCGTCCCCTCCCATTTCTTATTTCTTGCTCACAAATTTTTAGTTGGTCACTTTGCAACTTAGCTAAGATATTAGCATTAGGGTTTTTATTTTTATTTTTCTTCATAATAGAGTTTAATAATAAAATTTATGCCCAACACTAGCTGTAAGCAATTGCCTGGGGTCTGGCATGTTATCACCCAAATTTAGAGCAAATACACACATATATGTGCCCTTTCACAATACAAATAGCAATAAAATAACCACCTATAAGTAATGTCCAAACCTATGGATATAAGATATGGTTCACACAACAAATAAAATCAAAGGGAACGCTGCCATATATGATTCACTTGGAAATTTGCATTGCCTTCCCATCAATGATTCCAACGACCATTTCAGTGAATCAACAACATGATACATAAGTGTGTTGAGCTTATTAATGAAATGGTTGTAGGTGGATAAGCATTGGTTTTTAGCAAATATGCTAGCCAACCAAACAATTTGAGTGCCAATTAATTAATATGGATATGGGATATTCAAACAAACACAAGACGGCTCGTCGGCGAGATTTTTAAGGAAATAGGTAACGTTGCCAGGAAATATATATAAAAGTCTTGCTATTTGAGCGTCCTAGGCTCCAACGCAACGCAAGATTTCGAATTCTGATCTCCGCCATTTCCAAAACAAGTCTTCTGGAGAATCGCCCATTTGGAAATTTAATAAGAGAAGGGGAGTTTAAGACTTTGTTGAGTGCTCCTCATTCATCAGCTGCACACCCACCTGCTTAACAGCACTGATTGAGTTTGCAGACAAAGCCAAACCGTCCCATTGTCTTACGGTTGTCGTTTTTCTGTTTTCTGTTGTTGATATTTATTAAGAAACAAAAGATGTCTCCGGAACCAGATTCTAATGTAGTAGAAGGCAGCGGATCGAATTCTAAGACTCTCATTGTTGCTCGATTGGCTTCACTGAAGAAAGCAGAGGAAGCAGGTAATAGCAGGTTTTTTGAAGCTGCAGCATGGGTAAAGACAATGGTTGGGTGTTTGGATATACCTGCATGTGACCCGCCATCCGAGGAGGAGTTTCGTCTTTGCTTGAGAAATGGGATCATTTTATGTAACCTTCTCAACAAGGTTCAACCGGGATCAGTGGCCAAGGTCGTTGCAAATCACGTTTCTGCTTATCAATATTTTGAGAATGTTAAGAATTTTCTTGCAGCTCTTGTACAGATGAAGTTGCCTACTTTTGAAGCTTCTCTGTTAGAGAAAGAAAGCTGGCAGCCGGGTTCTACTACAAAGATTGTTGACTGTATCTTGGCGCTGAAGGGTTATTATGAATGCAAACAACAGCGTGGAGGAAATGCAACTACTAATTGTGTGCCTGTAATTCTGCCAAACCCATCAGCTACAAACGTGCAGGAGGAGGGAGGAGAGAAAACACTGGATGACATCTTTCAATCTAATGCTTTAATAGGAGTACTGAAAGCAGAGGAAGCAGGTAATATAAGGTTTTTTGAAGCTGCAGCATGGGTAAAGAGCATGGTTGGGTCTTTGGATATACCATGTGACCCGCCATCCGAGGACGAGTTTCGTCTTTGCTTGAGAAATGGGATCATTTTATGTAACCTTCTCAACAAGGTTCAACCGGGGGCAGTGTCCAACGTCGTTGCAAATCACGGTTCTGCCTATCAATATTTTGAGAATGTTAAGAATTTTCTTGTAGCTCTTGTACAGATGAAGTTGCCTACTTTTGAAGCTTCTCTGTTAGAGCAAGAAAGCTCGCAGCCGGGTTCTACTAAAAATATTGTTGACTGTATCTTGGCGCTGAAGGGTTATTATGAACGCAAACAACAGTGTAGAGGAAATGCAAGAGGAGCAGAGACAATAAGCACCCTTAAGTCTGCTGAAAGAGTGGCCTCTGTTGAACTTGGTGCTGCTCCTTTGAATAAAGAAAGTGGAGAAGTTCGTGAGCTTAAAGAACAGGTAGACAGTTTGAAAAAGGCGCTGGCAAGGAAAGAAGTAGAAGTAGCGCAGTTACACAATATCAAAATGAAAATGAAAGAATCTCCATACCAACTCCATACACCAGTGAGAACTCGTATATTGAGCCTTGAAGGGTCTGTAATAAGCAAAGCTGAGGTACAGAATGGTAATTGTAATTGTGGGATGGTTTCTGAAGATGATAAATTGGTAGATTATGGGGAGAATAATGAGATTCTGGTTGGCAAACAGAATGGCAATGGCAACCGTCCGAGTAGTCTGGGAAATGAGCGTAGAAATTTATCAGTTGTAAAGAGTTGGACAGAGGCTGAAACAAATACAAATAGAGATACAGGAACTGAGACAACATCTGCAACTAAAAAGACCTCTCAAATAAAAAAGTCACTACTGTTCTTTGGAAAACTGTAGAAGACCGGTCACGTTAGAGCCTGAGGAGCCTTTGGAAAACGTGTTTAAATTATCATGAACTAAAGCTAACATAAACAGTGAAGAGATAAGAGAAGGGGATAATATTTGGATTGTGCACTAGCGTTTCGTTGATTGTAATTTTAGTGCGATTGACTGGTTTTTTTTTCTTTCAAAATATTGATTTTTTAAAAATTACCTTATGTTTTCATCATATAATAATAATTATTTTTATATAAATAATTTAGGTGAGATTACTGTAATTATCAAATTTTTATGTATTTTGTTTTAATAAAAAGACCTAGTTGACTTTGCCATTTTTTTTTCATTTTTTCTAAAATATATATGTCAAATAATAAAGCTTAAAGTGGTGTCCAAGAATTGTGGCATTACTTAATCATACTTTAATGAAAGTTGTTTCAATAATTGTTTTAAACCATAAACTTTTATTGAGCGCAACCAAAAGTTAAGTTATTTGAAAAAACTGAAGAGATTAATGCTTTCTCAAACAAGTCCTATAATGATTACGTTATCATATATTGACAAAAAAAAACCCTAAGAACTCGAAGAGAAAAATATTTCCTCCTACGAGCACTTTCAAAACTTCTTTCACAAACCACAACCAACTAGTTGTTTTCTCAATCACTTCTCTATATTGATCATAAATCCTAAAAAAATTATGAAAAAAAGAGAAGAAACGATCTCCTTCTAAATTTAGTTCAAAAAATCTTTTACAGTTCCGACAACCATGTTTGCAAATGAGTCTATACTCAATCATAATTAGAAAAACTGAAATGAAAACCAAGCCTACTCTGAACTTCTTCCTCAACATATTTTTGCTTTGATTTGGTCCATTTCTGTTAAATTTAACATGGATAGTACCCGTAACAACAAAAAATAGAACCACTTTCATTCAAAAAGGTTCATGATAGAAATCCCTTAGGTGTCATTCATTTTGAGTGATATGCCAAAATACTTGCTCCATGTATAGACCGAGCTTGGATAGGGAGTTAGCCTCATGGTTCCTTTCCCTATCAACATGTTTAATTAAAATTTCATCCATAAGAAGTTTTATCCTTTTTATCTCCTCTAGAATTGATTTCAAATAGATGTTATGGCAGATCCTCTCTTCAATTATCCAATCAATGATGATCTTTGCACCCCCAAATATCTATAATTTCTTGAAATTATTTTCCACGGCTAAATTTAGGAGAAGTTTAAGTGCAACCATCTTAGCATAATTATTTGTTTTTTTTGTCTCAAGTGTACAGTTTGGTTCATCAGTGGAAAGAAATGCAACATGGCTATACAACAACTCGCACACCTAAAACGAGCAGTATAAATATCTTCAAATAAGTTGTTATTTATTGCAATCCAAATTTGTAGCATCATGATGAGCGGAAGGGCCAACATAGATCTATGCTTAGTATTGACAACCCAACATTTTGGACATAACTACACCAACTAGCACCTCTCCAAGGACACATCTTCTTTAAAATGGCTTCCACTTCCTTCCAGTCCTGTGAAATGAAAGCGCAGTCCATAAAAAAGATGATAATTTGTCTCCTCTTCCTTCTTAAAGAGATAATATCTACAAAGTCCAAATCTATTTCTTCCTTGTAAATTTTTCCAAGTTAAAGCTTTGTTGCGGAGGATAAACCATGTAAGAATTTTTGCTTTTAGAGGGAATTTAAATTTCCACACTACTTGCCACCACCAATCTTGATCTTCCACATGAGAAATGGCCATCATTCTATCATAACTTGCCTTTGGAGTATAAATACCATGGGGGTCACCAGCCCAGACTAAAGAGTCCTTAACAGGATACAAACAGATGTTATTAAGGTGCAATTGATTTATGAAAGCCTTCCAACATCTACCATCATCATCCCTAAAACCAACATACTCCAGAGTGTGCAAGTTGTATCTTTAATATATTTTAATGTAAATAAGCCTTTAAAGTACAACTACACCACGATTATGAAAGGAAGAATATGTACAGTTCCATTCCCTGCCCATGTATCCTGCCCCAACCTTACACTGCAACCATCTCATATATTCCAAACCAAGTCTTTTCCAATAACTAAAAATTGAGAATTGTTGCTTTCTAGAGGACTAAGACGTTATGGGTAGATTTAGCAGGATGTCGAACCCATTCTAAGAGATATTTTGGAGCTATATATTTCCTCATATTCAAGTCACTCCAGAGACTAGAACCTGATAATAATCTCCACTATATTTCCCCTACTAGAGCTTTTTGAGAAAATTTGCAAATTTTTTAATCCCCATTCTCCAAGGATTTTGGGCCTTGCTATGGTTTTCCATCTAGGTATCCAAGAGACGGTCATCCAGAGCCCCAGAGTGACTTCCAGAACAACATTTGTTAGCACTAGTCTCCCTCCTTTTGAGAGCCGCCTAAAACTCCAATTGATATGCGCTTTTCACATTTTGCAATCAGGCAGTCCCAACCTTTAACAAGATAATACAACGGCTTTAATTTAAACCCCATATATTTTATCCCATTATCCAGATCAAAATGATTGAAATAAAATAAATCCTCGATTCTAATTAAATCCTCATCTGAGACACCTTCTCCAGCAACAAAAGAGGACATGAGTAATCCACTAAAATATCATCAACAAAGAGGACATTAGTAATCCAGTAGTTTCCTCCAATATTTATGCCTTTAGGGCCACCTTTCCTTTTTTCCTTCGAAATTTTCCTACTGAGCCTATCTGCAAATAGGAGGAATAAAAAAGAATCAAGCAGGCTTCCTTATCTGATGCCGCAAGAAGATCTAGAAAAAATTGAAGCTCATCCATTAACTAGAACATAAAAAGAGATGGAAGTAATGCATGCCATAATCCATCTTATGAGAGGAACATTAAACCCTAACTGTGACAAATCCATCCTCGAGAAACTCCAAATGAGCCTATCATATTCCTTTGTTAGGGTCAATTATTCAAACAACCACTTTAAGGTGCTTTCTTAAGTTGGAATAAAGACCTTCCTGCATCATCCCAATTGCATCGTGAATTTTCCTACAAGAGATGAAACCAAATTGTTCATGAGTTATTCCTGCAACTAGAAAACGCTTGATTCCTTTTAAGATAATTTTAGCCACAATCTTATAGATAGTATTGTACAGAGATATAGTGCGAAAGTCTTCAAAGGATAACATATTATCATTTTTGGGAATCATGGCTTTGAAAGAAGAATTAAATGAAGCTAGAATTTTTCCTTTAACTCTTGATTCTTCCACCACTCTTTAAAGGCCCCGAGCAAGAATATCAATTAAACCAATGGAAAATTCTATGGGAATCCCATCAAGCCCTAAGATTTTTTATTTTTTAATATTATGAAGGGCCTCTTGCAATTCATCGTTAGAAACTGCCTCCATTAATTTGTTATTATCATTTTCATTTACAATATCTACTTCATAGTATGTGAAACATATCTACTTCATTGTGATATTTTGAATTGTTAATTTGTTATTATCTTGTTAATTTACAATATCTACTTCATAGTATGTGGAACATATCTATTTCATTGTAATATTTTGAATTGAATAGTGTTACTTTCTCATATTCATTGGAAACATTTTAAAACATTTCAAAATTAAAAACATAAAGAATAAACTAATTGAATTAGTTTTTCTTCAATTTCTAATAAAAAAATAGAAAATTGTAAATTATTGTGTTGTGTTTTGAGCACTTTGGAGGCTTATACTCTAATCAATCCTCAAAACAGAGTTATCATTTATTTTCAAAATACCTAAATCTATTCTTCCCCACAATTATATTATACTTTAATGACTTATTGCATTTGTCTTGCAATATTTGTATATTCTACCTTAATGACTTGTTGTATTTGTCTTGCAATATTTAAAGTATTGATGAAACACTAAATCAACCCCCTGATTGAAAAAACCTCCTAAAAAAAGCAAATTAAAAAAAAATCATTTTTTACAACATTGTAAAATTTATAAACAAAAACTTAAAAAAAAATAAATTTAATACATGCATTAAAGGGGAGGGAGAGGAGGGTCCGGGAGTGGGAGTGGGGTAGGTTTGTTTGTTTGTCTTTTCAAATTTTAATATCGTTTATAATTGTTTTTTTAAATTTGGTTCTTCTGTTTTTTTTTTCATTTTGTTTTTAATGTTTTTTTAAACTTTTAGTTTTAAAAAAAAAAAAATTTAAATTAAAAAAAGAAGAATTTAATAGATCTTAAAATTTAAAAAAATAGTTTTTTTAATTTTTTTTTACATTTTTTCTATTTTTCTCAATTTAGAATTGTTCTTTAGAGTTATATTTTACTTAAAAAAATGGAAATTTATGTTTAGAAATTTTATATTGTTGTAAATCTTTTTTGAAAAAAATTTCAAGTTGTTTTTTAAATTTTTTTCTATAAAGTTTGAAATTTTTAATGTGTTATTTTTTCTTTTCTTTTTTAATTGTTTATATTTTCTTTTTAATTTTGTTTTCATTTGAGTTGTTTTAATTTATTTTTTCATTTTTTGCCTTTTTACTTTTCTAAAAAAAAAATTCTGAGCAAATGTACATGTACCTGGCAAAGGTAAGGGGTGCTACTAGTGGCACCTCTTTTCGAGTTGAATGTTGATCTTTCCCTTTTTGGCGCAACGAACATTGCAATGACACGGTCAACTATTAATACGACGACGTCAATCAAGTCGTAATTTTCAATCCTTGATTGGGGGTTGGTTGCTACAAGTTGAATTCGAGGGTCAATTTAGCTTTTTAATTGCAAGGGCAACTAACTAGGTTTCAATAAAGTTGAAAATTTATCCTCGGAGAAGAAAGGGTGATATCAATAGCACCACTTTTCAAAATAGAGGTAAAAATTGTTACTAAATGTGACCTAAAAAAACAAGAGTTGATGTAGGTTCTCGTTTTATAGTATATTGTGTTTATAATGAGGTAATATAGATATATGGAAAACATCATGATTTGTATGAAAATGGGGTGGTAGTGGTAAGCGATATGCAACAAGTCCGTGTCTTTATAGGATTTCAAATGGCCTTATAAGTCGAGGTGACAACATTGTCACTTTTCCAAACTGAATAGTACTCTTATTAGGACTAATATGAATAAAAAATTAAACTCCGCCATTATAACTTTAGTCAGTTCTATCAGCATCACCATAACCCTTATGTATATCAACTTGTGCTTCCTTTAACCATTGCCTAATATGAATTACATGCTATCCCATTTCCTGAACCAACATTGGTCCCATGCTTACTTGGTATTCTAACTTGTCCCAACTCAAATGCAATGTGCATGGCCTCCCATATAAATCTTGATAAGGTAGCATTCCAATATAATTATGGTAATTGTTATTGTAAGAAAACTCCACCAAAGATAAGTAATTTTTGAATGGGTCTGTCTATCCATAACATACACCCTAGCATGCCTTCCATTGTACGTTAATAACCCTCTTTGTTTTCCCATATGTTTGTGGATGATACATTGAGATTAGGTTTCACTGAGTTCCCAATGATGATTGCAAGGTTGTCCAAAACTTGGAAGTAAACTTAGGGTCTCTATTTGAGATTATCTTTCTAGGAAACCCATGAAGATGGATGATATCGTTTTTAAATACCCTTGTCACATCTGTGTTATCATAAGTTTCCCTCATTGAAATAAAATAGGCATTTTTGATTAGTTTATCAAATAACACCAAAATAACATTACGTATTATTAGAGACGCGAGGGGAAACCCTAGGAAAAAATACACGGGAATGAACTCCCACTTAGACATAGGAATTTCGTGAGGTTGCAAGAGACCGCTGTCCTTTTTCTACGATGTGAGTAGGATGTGATTTTATAACTGAATCACCACTTCTGGCAACAGTTAAACGCATTGGCAAGGAATCTCAATCTTGTTTTCGAGCACAAACCTTAGCTCATTCTGCACTTTTGATCTATTATTTATCAAACGATTGTGATAAAAACCTGTAGGGAAACATCCCCAATGAAGTAATAGATTCTCCATATGCGCCAAACTGACTTCTCTACCAGATGTGAGCAAAACGCTGTCAGTTGCTTAAATCGATTCGAGCAACTACCTTGCAAGATCATGACTGCGTTGCTTAACTTGATTCTCAACTACATTGCCAGGTCATTCAGGTGCCAAATTGACTCTTCTACCAAGTGTGAGAAAAAACACTGCAAAATGTGACTGCTAGGCATGAGAAAAATGTTGCCAACTGTGATTACGTTGCTTAACTCGATTCTCAACTACCTTGCCAGGTCATTCAGTGAAGAATATGTGTTTGACTGTGGTATTTTTAGTTTCTTTAGCATTTGAACTTCTACAGCAACGGTTTTTGCAACGTGTTACCCATATGGTGATTTTGTAAAGACATCAATACACATAACTGGTGAAGCAAGAAAAACATCAATCACACCTTTGCTGGTTGACATCAATGAACTTCTACAGCAACGGTTTTTGCAACGTCTTACCCATATGGCTGGTGAAGAAAGCAAAAAAACTGGCTGACATCAATGAACTTCTACAGCAATGGTTTTTGCAACGTTTTACCGATATGGCTCGTGAAGCAAGCAAAACTTCAATCACACCTTTGCTGGTTGACATCATTGACAAACTCAACATACTCTATCAACTGGAGTCCACACCTTTCACTGCTTTCACTGTCAACAAGCTCAATCCACACATTTCACTGCTTTCACTATCAATAAGCTCCCCCTTTGGCATTGATGGCAACCACCACCAACCACCAACCGCATACCAGATATCATCTCCCCCTTTGAAAACAATGACGAAGGTTTCTGTCTCCATTTATTCATTCTATTTAGTTGGGGAAATAAGTTTTTTTTTAATGATTTTGAACTAAACTGCCATTTCATTGCTCCTGTAACCTGCATTTGCTTGAACTAAACTGCCATTTCATTTGCTCCTGTAACCTGCCATTTCATTTGATCCCCCTCCGAAGATGCTTTGTATCTGGTTCTTAAGTATTTATACCAAGAGGCTCTTTCTTGTCTCTCCCCCTATCGGATTATTCAAAGTACAAATTAAGTATATGCTCTTCTTCTTGACTATTTAGTTTCATAGCGTTCTTGTTCCATTTCTCTGCAAAATCTATGTGTTTTCTATTTTCTTTCTTTTCAAGCATTGTAAATTCATCATGTTGTAAGTGGATTAGAACATACACCTAGTTATTTTCTGAGATTTTCAAATTGCATTGTAGGCAATGGTTTTGCAAAGACATCAACAATTTGATCCTTTGTACCGACATACTCCAATTTGATTAGCTTATTCAGAACTTGATCTCTTAAGAAATGAAATCTTATTGGAATGTGTTTAGTTTTAGAGTGCATAACGGGGTTGTTGGAGATATTTAATGCACTAGTGTTATCGCAATAGATTGGAATAGGATTTGAATAAGTCACATGAATGTCAGTAAGAGTTTGTGTCATCGATAACACTTGAGTGCAACAGCTTGGTGCTGCAATGTATTATGCTTCCGCTGTAGATAGTGACACAGTAGATTTTTTCTTGCTAGACCAACTCACTAGACAACCTCCTAAGTAGACTGCAGCTCCGCTGGTACTCTTTCTATCATCTATACGGCTTGCCCAATCAACATCAGTATATGCAAATAGATCTAGCTTATTTCCCTTTGGATACCATAGACCAAAATAAACAGTACCTTTGAGATATCTGAATATTCTTTTAACTGCTAATAAATGTGTTTCTTTAGGTGCAGCTTGAAATCTTGCAACTTGACAAACTGATTGCATTACATCTGGTCTAGTTGCAGTGACATACAGTAGGCTTCCAATCATGGATCTATATAATTTCAGTTCAACTGAAGGAGAATCATTTTCTTTGCTGAGTTTGCAACCTGTCACCATCGGAGTTCCTACAGGCTTGCAATCCTGCATCTTAAACTTCCTCAATGTTTCATTAGTATATTTTGTGTGAGATGTAAACATGCATTCATTATATTGTGAAACTTGAAGACCTAAAAGGAAGTTCAACTCACCAAGCATAGACATCTCAAATTCATCCTGCATAGCTTGTGCAAACAATTTACGTAGGTATTCATTATTGCTTCCAAAAATAATATCATGAAGATAAATTTCAACTATGATCAAACAATCCCGTTCTTCGTTAATATACAGATTACTATCAACACTACCCTTTCTGTAACCTTGCCGCTGTACAAATACTTATCAAGCCTGGAATACCAAGCTCTTGGAGCTCTTGTTCCATCCCATATAGAGCTTTCTTTAACTTGCACACAAAATTCTTATCTTTGGAATGCTGAAATCCTTCTGGTTGTTCCATATAAGCTTCCTCTTCCAGCTCACCATTTAGAAATGCTAATTTGACATCCATCTGCTAAACTTTAATCTTCTTAGAACATGCATAAGCTAACATTAGTCTGATTGCTTCCATTCTTACAACAGGTGCAAATGTTTCATCATAATCTATACCTTCAACTTGTGCATAACCTTTACCTACTAACCTGGCTTTGTTTCTTGTCACATTTCCTGCTTCATCCATTTTATTTCTAAAGACCCATTTTGTTCCTATAACATTTTTGTTTTCAGGTCTTGGGATTAACTCCCATGTGTTATTCTTTTCAAATTGGACAAGTTCTTCTTCCATTTCTTTAAGCCAATGCTCATTTTGGAGAGCTTCTTCAACACTTTTTGGTTCAATCAAGGATAATAATGCTACCTATTCTTGATTTGATGTGTATTCTTGGGTTTTACTTTTGGTTTCCACACCTAAATTCAAATCACCAATAATATGATCTGCAAGATGGTTTTTCTGTATTCTTTTACTTGGTGTTTTTGAGAAATTTGGACTTTGTGCAGTAGAGGGAGCTGAAGATGTAGGACTATGCATTTCAGCAGAGATTTGTTTGTCTTTGCTTGTTGACTGAGTATTTTTTGTTTCACTAGGTTCTTCTTCATTTTTGTTCTGCTCAAAGATAGAATCTCTCTTTTCCCTTTTTGACTTCATTAAGTAGGATTCATCAATTTTGACATCATGGCTTGCACTACTTTGTTAAGTCTTAGATTGTAGCATTTATAGGCTCTTCTTGTACATGAGTAACTAACTAGGATTCCTTCATCAGTTCTCGAGTCGAATTTTCCCAAAAGAGAATTATTTATTTTAATGTAACATTTACTGCCAAAGATTCTAAAGTGTTTTATGTTTGCTGATTTTCCTTTCCACAGTTCATAAGGTGTTTTTTCAGCATTAGTCCTGAGTAGTCCTCTTTTCAAAACATGTACAGCTGTGTGTACAGTTTGATTCCAAAATATATCACTTAGTTTTGATTCATTTAGCATTGTTCTGGCCATTTCCGTAACAGTTCTGTTTTTCCTTTCTACTACTCCATTTTGTTGAGGAGTTTCTGTCACCGTGAAATGCCTTTTAATCCCATTTTTATCACAATAGTCATTGAACTCATTTGAGGTAAACTCACCTCCATTATCATACCTGAGACATTTTGTTCTCTGTTATATCTCATTCTTTGTTGCTTCTTTAAAATTATGAAAACAATTAAATGCTTCAGACTTCTTTTTAAGTAGGTACATCCATGTCATGCGAGTAAAATCATCTATGAACAACAAGAAATACTTTTCACCATTCATCTCCGTTGTTCTCATAGGTCCACAAATATCAACATGTACAAGCTCTAAGGGTTTTAATGTTGTGATCCGGATTTGTGTGGGAACGAAACAAAAGATATCATATACAGAATGATATACAAAGATATATATTCACATACACATATATATGGCAAGAAACACAGCGATACAGTAAACACATATTCTATTAAATATCGAAAATAGAACAGACTGTAAATACAACAACTAGAATGGTAGTAGCTATCTCTGAGAAGAGATGTGGCCGTTGTGCTCATTCATGCCAAGATGATTACAAAGAGAGGCCGAAAGGGCCTATTTATCATAAGCACGAGGGAAAGAATCCCAAACACCCAAAAACCTAACCCTAGAAGATGAACCGTCATAAAGTTTGCATCCCCAAGGTGGTCAGTTGAACAGTCAACTTCCCGGGGTCATAACGTTTGCATGCGATCTCCGTTTGGGGCACTCGGTAGCCCGTTGGAAAGATCTTTCTGAGGAATACGCTGGGGATCAAAAAATGGAAGGGCTCCCTTGTAAAACTATTTCCGAAAAAACGTCGTTTAGTGCCTCGAAACGGCCCCAGAAGTTTGGCACTCGAAAAACTGTAGAAAAATTACTAGAAAATCGGCAAAATAGGAAACTGTTTTGAGCCAGTGGAATAGGTGGGTGGCCATCGATATCCATCTGGATCATGTTGAGTGCTCCTTAGTTTTGAACTTAAGTCTAGTTTGCTTACCATGTTGACATTGTTTGCAAATTGAACTTGATAGATTTTTGATCTCAGGTAGACCTCTAACTGCATCTTTCTGATTCAACTTAACTAGGTTGTCAAAATTTATGCGTCCTAGTCTCTTATTCCATAACAAACTTTCATATTCTTTTCCAAAATGACATTCATCAATTGCTTCATTTAAAATGAAATCCTAAATTTTTTTTTGAAAAAAAGAGAAGAAACCATCTACTTCTAAATTTAGTTCAAAAAATCTTTTACAGTTCCAACAACCATGTTTGCAAACGAGGCTATACTCAATCATAATTAGAAAAAAGTGAAATGAAAACCAAGCCTACTCTGAACTTCTTCCTCAACATATTTTTGCTTTGATTTGGTCCATTTCTGTTAAATTTAACATCAATAGTACCCTAAACAATAAAAAATACAACCACTTTCATTCAAAAAGTTTCATGATAGAAATCCCTTAAGTGTCCTTCATTTTGAGTGACATGCCAAACTCCTTGCTCCATGTATAGACCGAGCTTGGATAGGGAGTTAGCCTCGTCGTTCTTTTCCCTATCAACATGTTTATTTAAAATTTCATCCACAAGAAGTTTTATCCTTTTTATCTCCTCTAGAATTGGTTTCAAATAGATGTTATGGCAGATCCTCTCTTTAATTATCCAATCAATGATGATCTTTGCATCGCCAAATATCTATAATTTCCTGACATTATTTTCCACGGCTAAATTTAAGAGAAGTTTAAGTGCAACCAATTTAGCATAATTATTTGTTTTTTTTCGTCTCACGTGTACAATTTGGTTTATCCATGGAAAGGAATGCGGCATGGCTATACAACAACTCGCACACCTAAAACGGGCAGTATAAATATCTTCAAATAAGTTGTTATTTCTTGCAATCCAAATTTGCAACATCATGATGAGCGGAAGGGCCAACATAGATCTATGCTTAGGATTGACAACCCAACATTTTAGACATAACTGCACTAACTAGCACCTCTCCAAGGACACATCTTCTTTAAAATGGCTTCCACCTCCTTCCAGGATTGTGAAATGAAAGCGAAGTCCATAAAAACATGAGAATTTGCCTCCTCTTCCTGCTTACAGAGATAACATCTACCAAGTCTAATTATATTTCTTCATTGTAAATTGTTCCAAGTTAAAGCTTTGTTGCAGAGGATAAACCATGTAAGAAGTTTTGCTTATAGAGGGAATTTAAATTTCCAAACTACTTTCCACCACCAAGCTTGATCTTCCACATGAGAAATTTCCATCATTCTATCATAACTTGCCTTTGGAGTATAAATACCATGGGGGTCACCAGCCCAAACTAAAGAGTCCTTAACAAGATACAAATAGATGTTATTCAGGTGCAATTGATTTATGTAAGCCTTCCAGCGTCTACCATCATCATCCCTAAATCCAACATACTCCACAGTGTGCAAGTTGTATCTTTAATATATTTTAATGTAAATAAGCCTTTAAAGTACAACTACAGCATGATTCTGAAAGGAAGAATATGTACAGTTCCATTCCCTGTCCATGCATCCTCCCCCAAACTTACACTGCATCCATCTCCTATCTTCCAAACCAAGTCTTTTCCAATAACTAAACATGAGAGAACTGTTGCTTTCTAGAAGACTGAGACGTTATGGGTACAGATTTAGCAGGATGTCAAACCCATTCTAACATAGATTTTGGAGCTATATATTTCCTCATATTCAAGTCACTCCAGAGACTAGAACTTGATAATAATCTCCACCAGCTTTTCCATACTAGATCTTTTTGAGAAAAATTGCAAATTGTTTAATCCCCATCCTCCAAGAATTTTGGGACTTGCTATGGTTTTCCATCTAGGTATCCAAGAGTTGGTCATCCAGAACACTGGAGTGACTTCCAGAACAACATTTGTTAGCACTAGTCTCCCTCCTTTTGAAAGCCGTCTAAAACTCCAATTGATATGCACTTTTCACATTTTGCAATCAGGCAGTCCCAATCTTTAATAAGATAAGACAACGAATTTAATTTAAACCCCATATATTTTATCCCATTATCCATATCAAAATGATTGAAATAAAATAAATCCTCGATTCCAATTAAATCCTCATCTGAGACACCTTCTCTAGCAACAAAAGAAGACATGAGTAATCCACTAAAATATCACCAACAAAGAGGACATGAGTAATCCAGTAGTTTACTCCAATATTTATGCCTTTAAGGCCACCATTCCTTTTTTCCTTTGAAATTTCCCTACTGAACCTATCTGCAAATAGGAGGAATAAAAAAGAAGCGAGCAGGCTCCCTTATCTGATTCCACGAGAGGTTTTGAAAAAATTTGAAGCTCATCCATTAACTAGAACATAAAAAGAGATGGAAGTAATGCATGCCATAATCCATCTTATGAAAGGAACATTAAACCCTAACTATGAGAACTCCATCCTCGAGAAACTCCAAATGAACCTATCATAGGCCTTTGTTAGGGTCAATTATTCAAACAACCACTTTAAGGTGCTTTCTTAAGATGGAATAAAGACCTTCCTGCATTATCCCAATTGCATCGTGAATTTTCCTACCAGAGAGGAAACCAAATTGTTCATGATTTATTCCTACAGCTAGAAAATGCTTGATTCCTTTTAAGATGATTTTAGCCACAATCTTATAGATAGTATTGTACAGAGATATAGTGCGAAAGTCTTCAAAGGATAACATATTATCATTTTTGGGAATCATGGCTATGAAAGAAGAATTAAATGAAGCTATAATTTTTCCTTTATGTCTTGATTCTTCCACCACTCTTTAAAGGCCCCGAGCAAGAACATCAATTAAACCAATGAAAAATTCTATGGGAATCCCATCAGGCCTAAGCTTTTTTATTTTTTAATATTATGAAGGGCCTCCTGCAATTCATCGTTAGAAACTGCATCCATTAATTTGGAATTATCTTTTTAATTTACAATATCTACTTCATAGTATGTGAAAGATATCTACTTCATTGTGATATTTTTAATTGTCATCGTTAGAAACTGCCACCATTAATTTGTTATTATCTTGTTAATTTACAATATCTACTTCATAGTATGTGAAACATATCTATTTCATTGTAATATTTTGAATTGAATAGTGTTACTTTCTCATAGTCATTGGAAACATTTCAAAGCATTTCAAAATTAAAAACATAAAGAATAAGCTGAATTGAATTAGTTTTTTCTCAATTTCTAATAAAAAAATACAGAATTGTAAATTATTGTGTTGTGATTTGATCACTTTGTAGGATTATACTCTAATCAATCCTTGAAACAGAGTTATTGTTTATTTTCAAAATACCTAAATCTATTCTTCCCCACAATTATATTATACTTTAATGACTTATTGTATTTGTCTTGTAATATTTGTATATTCTACCTTAATGACTTATTGTATTTGTCTTGCAATATTTAAAGTATTGATGAAACACTAAATCAACCCCCTGATTGAAAAACATACCTTCTAAAACCACCCTTGTTCTTATTGGAGGTTAAAATTTAAAAACAACAACTTTATGAAAAAACTTAAAAAATTAAAATAAAGAAGTGAGAAATATAAAAAACAAATTAAAAAAAATCATTTTTTTTACAACATTGTAAACTTTATAAACAAAAAAACGTAAAAAAAAAAAATTAATACATGCATTAAAGGGGAGGGTGGGAGCGGGGGGAGGGTAGAGTTGTTTGTTTTTTTTTTCAAATTTTAATATCGTTTATTTTTTCTTTTTTAAATTTGGTTCTTATGTTTTTTTTTTAAGCTTTTAGTTTTTTTTTTTTTAAATTTAAATTAAAAAAATTTAATACATCTTAAAATTTAAAAAAATTAGTTTTTTTTTTTTTTTTTTTTTTTTTTTTTTTTTTTCTACATTTTTTCTATATTTTCTAATTTAGAATTGCTTTTTAGAGTTATTTATTACTTTAAAAAAATTGAAATTTTTGTTTTTAAATTTTATATTGTTGTAAATCTTTTTTGAAAATTTTTTCAAGTTGTTTTTTAAAAAAAATTTTCTTTAAATTTTGAAATTTTTAATGTGTTATCTTTTTCTTTTTTTTAAGTGTTTATGTTTTCTTTTTAATTTTGTTTTCATTTGAGTTGTTTTATTTTATTTTTTCATTTTTTGCGTTTTTACTTTTCTAAAAAGAAAATTCCGAGCAAATGTACCTGACAAAGGTAAGGGGTGCTACTCGTGGCACCTCTTTTCGAGTCGAATGTTGATTTTATCCATTTTGTCGCAATGATCATTGCAATGACACAGTCAACTCTTAATACGACGATGTCAATCAAGTTGCACTTTTCAATCCTTGATTGGGGATTGGTTGCTACAAGTTGAATTCGAGGGTCAATTTAGCTTTTTATTTGCGAGGGAACCTAACTAAGTTTCAATAAAGTTGTAAATTTATCCTCGGAAAACAAAGGGTGCTATCAATAGCACCACTTTTCCAAATAGAGGTAAAAATAGTTAATAATGTGACCTAAAAAAAACAAGAACTCATGCAGGTTCTTGTTTTATAGTATATTGTGTTTATAATGAGGTAATATAGATATATGGAAAACATCATGATTTTTATGAAAATGGGGTGGTAGCGCTAAGCGATATGCAACAAATCCATCTCTTTATAGGATTCCAAATGGCCTTATAAGTCGAGGTGACAATACTGTCACTTTTCCAAACCGAATAGCACTCTTATTAGGTCTAATACGAATAAAAAATTAATCTCCAACATTATAACTTTAGTCAATTCTATCAGGATCACCATAACCCTTATGTATATCAACTAGTGCTTCCTTTAACCATTGCCTAATATGAATTACATGGTCTCCCATTTATTGAACCAATATTGGTCCTATGCTTACTTGGTATTCTAACTTGTCCCAACTCAAACGCATCATGCATGGCCTACCATATAAATCTTGATAAGGTAGCATTCCAATATAATTATGGTAATTGTTATTGTAAGAAAAATCCACCAAAGATAAGTAATTTGCCAATGGGTTTTTCTATCCATAACATACACCCTAGCATGTCTTCCATTACCTAAATAACCCTCTTTGTTTTCCAATATGTTTCTGGATGATACATTGAGGTTAGATTGCACTGAGTTCCCAATGATGATTGCAAGTTTGTCCAAAACTTGGAAGTAAACTTAGGGTCTCTATTTGAGATTATCTTTTTAGGAAACCCATGAAGATGGATAATATCGTTTTTAAATACCCTTGTCACATCCGTGTTATCATAAGTTTCCCTGATTGGAATAAAATAGGTATTTTTGGTTAGTTTATCAAGTACCACCGAAATAGCATTACATCTTATTAGAGACGTGAGGGGAAACCCTACGAAACAATACATGGAAATGACCTCCCACTTAGACATAGGAATGCCATGAGGTTGCAAGAGACCATATAGGTGACGGTGATCAACCTTTACTTGCTTTCATTCAAGGCACTTAGCAACAAATTGCACAATGTCATGCTTCATGCTTTCCCAAAAGAAGAGCTTCTTCATGTCTACATACATCTTCTTCACCTATGGATGTGCATAGTAAGGTGATCTTTGGGATTCCTTGAGGATAGTTCTTCTAATATCCCCTTCCCTGGGGAAATTCCTTCCCGTGAAATAATATGCCCAAGATAGTGATTCTCGTTCTGAAAGAAGGAGCACTTGGACAATTTACCAAAAAAATGGTCTGAACTCGTAACCATGACAATGCTGACCGCAAGTTCTCCTCGTTCTCTTTCTCATTCTCAAAATAAATGAGAATAAAATGTAATAAAACATGCACAAAGTGGTATAAGTACTTACCAAATACTCCATTCATTATGCTCATAAATACTACTAGTGCATTGTTCAAACCGAAGGGCACTGCTATAAAATCATAGTGCCCAAACCATGTCTGGAAGACAGAATTTGGCATATTTCACCTTCCTTAATTATGAGATGATGATAGTCTTATTGTAGATCAATCTTTGAGAAAAAATACCGCCCCCTTCATATGATCGAAGAGGTCATCAATTCAAGGTATAGGGTACCTATTCTTCAGCATGGCTTGGTTCAAGTCTCGATAATCAATGCAGAGTCATGACAGACCATCCTCCATCTTGACAAATATTATTGGTGCAAAACAAGGATAAACATTCATCCTGATGAGTCCTAGGTCCAATAAATCCTTCAGCTACATCTGCAACTGTAAAAGCTCAAGAGACGTCATCCTATAAGGTGACTTGGAGATTTGATTGAAGCCCATTTTTAATTCGATAGTAAAATTGAGTTTTCTTTTTGGAGGTAACCCTGGTAAGTCCTTGGGAAAGACATCCTTAAATTCTGGCAATACTGGGTACTAATCTAAAGAAGGTCCCTTCTCCCCACTTGTAGCCTCCACTAAGTACAGCCGACATGATTTCCTAAGACAATGCTTTACTTTCATCATTGCGATGAAACATATGGACACCTCCTCTTAATTCCTTGAATTTGAATTGATTTCCCTTCACTAAACAAAGAACTCTCTTCCCATAATACTCCAAGAAAGCTTAATGATCCTTAAAGCTAGTTCATACCTGAGATAAGATCATAAGTACCTAGGTCGCTGATGTACTCTTTGACCCTATCATACACACCCCTAGGTCCACTACTCATTCTTCAACACTAGGCCTGACTCCTTGCTTTCAAACCCCGTCTTTGATCCCCTTTAGAGCTTACATGTTCTTCAACATAATGAGCACATTCAACTACATGTGGCACTGAAGTTGGCTTCCACATCCGTAGGAGGGACCTTATATCGTAGTTCAATCCATAAACAAAGCAATATACCTGACGTTGATATGTGTCCATGTAAGATACATACTTCACCAATACCATGAATCACAATTCATAGTTCTCCACAATTCAATTCCCGTGCACTAATGCATGGAAGGATCCTACTTGGTCCTCCTCAAAGAATGCCTGCATGTACTTCCTTTGAAACCTATCTTCAAACTATTCCCAAGGGATAATATCTAGAGTGATATGCAATTGTCCTTCCACGTTCTCCCACCAATCCAAAGCATGATCTCAAAGTTGAAAAGTAGTTATTTTGGACTTAGAGGTGGTGGTATATTCTTTCAATGCAAATCACCTCCTCATGCCGTCTAGACATGTCTTGGCTTGTTGTCCAACACAACCTCTAGTAAACTCTAGAAGCTTTATTTTATGAAGCTCTCTATTAATGCCCTTGGGAGGAGGTTCTTGCTCCAAATTCATTGATACTTCTTAATTAACCTCCCCCGATGGAAAGGGCTCTTTCTCAACAATTTTCGCATCGCTCACTCCTAGAAGCATCTTAAGTGTCATGTCGATTGTCTCCAAGGAGCACATTATAATGCACATTTCAGGTGATAGTACCAATAGTGTTGGTATGTTTGGCTCAAGCGATGGTGTCACCCGAACTCAACCCTGATTTCCACCTCACCTAACCATATTGATTATGCAACCTGGCCAAAAGGGTTCATAAGTAGGGTTTAATTAGTCTACTAGGTTACACAATAATATGCACAGGCTTAAGTATCTTTCACTTTCACTTGTAATGAACATATCACTTGAGGTCGTGGCTAAGGGTGAAGTAGGTCAATAAGATAGTGAAACTCTAATAATCAACCTAGTATGGGGTAATTTTTACTACTCTATTGACCACTAATATCGCCTTAATCCGCCTCCACCTTTTTCGACAACCACATCCCTCACCACCGGAATAAAATATTTAATCATCATTTAAAAATTTTATTTCTAGTATGTAATTTTTAATATATTTCATTTTATTATTATTTATATTTTATTTTTATTAAAAATAATATAGTTAAATTTTAAAATATGCAATATTATTAATATTACAAAGAGAACCCTAATCTCGAGGATAAAAACTATCTTTCTATCTTACCAAGATCAAAGAAAAAAATTTAAGTGAAACTAGTTGTTGGAGAACCCCTAAAACGCCTTGGGTTGCCATCTATGTGATTCTATGAGCTTTTTGAGCATAGAAATAACATTTTAGAGAAAACCAAATAATCTCTATCTTGTTAAGGTCGGATAGACCAAGATGGACGTTAAAGACAATCATCATCATCATCATCATCAATAATAAAAACCAATCAATACTAAAAATTCAAATAAAATATATTATTTAAACAAATACAATTAAATTTAATAATTCAAATTAATTTTCTTAAACGATAATTAATCTTCAATTATTTGGCTTAAAAAACATAAAGTTGAGGCGTCCCCTTCTCAAGAGCGCACACATCATACAAGGATTAAATAATAGGGGGTAAGGGTGAACAAAACCCTAGCCCCTCCCATTTCTTATTTCTTGCTCACAATTTTTTAGTTGGTCACTTTGCAACTTAGCTAAGATATTAGCATTAGGGTTTTTATTTTTATTTTTCTTCATAATAGAGTTTAATAATAAAATTTATGCCCAACACTAGCTGTAAGCAATTGCCTCGGGTCTGGCATGTTATCACCCAAATTTAGAGCAAATACACACATATATGTGCCCTTTCACAATACAAATAGCAATAAAATAACCACCTATAAGTAATGTCCAAACCTATGGATATAAGATATGGTTCACACAACAAATAAAATCAAAGGGAACGCTGCCATATATGATTCACTTGGAAATTTGCATTGCCTTCCCATCAATGATTCCAACGACCATTTCAGTGAATCAACAACATGATACATAAGTGTGTTGAGCTTATTAATGAAATGGTTGTAGGTGGATAAGCATTGGTTTTTAGCAAATATGCTAGCCAACCAAACAATTTGAGTGCCAATTAATTAATATGGATATGGGATATTCAAACAAACACAAGACGGCTCGTCGGCGAGATTTTTAAGGAAATAGGTAACGTTGCCAGGAAATATATATAAAAGTCTTGCTATTTGAGCGTCCTAGGCTCCAACGCAACGCAAGATTTCGAATTCTGATCTCCGCCATTTCCAAAACAAGTCTTCTGGAGAATCGCCCATTTGGAAATTTAATAAGAGAAGGGGAGTTTAAGACTTTGTTGAGTGCTCCTCATTCATCAGCTGCACACCCACCTGCTTAACAGCACTGATTGAGTTTGCAGACAAAGCCAAACCGTCCCATTGTCTTACGGTTGTCGTTTTTCTGTTTTCTGTTGTTGATATTTATTAAGAAACAAAAGATGTCTCCGGAACCAGATTCTAATGTAGTAGAAGGCAGCGGATCGAATTCTAAGACTCTCATTGTTGCTCGATTGGCTTCACTGAAGAAAGCAGAGGAAGCAGGTAATAGCAGGTTTTTTGAAGCTGCAGCATGGGTAAAGACAATGGTTGGGTGTTTGGATATACCATGTGACCCGCCATCCGAGGAGGAGTTTCGTCTTTGCTTGAGAAATGGGATCATTTTATGTAACCTTCTCAACAAGGTTCAACCGGGATCAGTGGCCAAGGTCGTTGCAAATCACGTTTCTGCTTATCAATATTTTGAGAATGTTAAGAATTTTCTTGCAGCTCTTGTACAGATGAAGTTGCCTACTTTTGAAGCTTCTCTGTTAGAGAAAGAAAGCTGGCAGCCGGGTTCTACTACAAAGATTGTTGACTGTATCTTGGCGCTGAAGGGTTATTATGAATGCAAACAACAGCGTGGAGGAAATGCAACTACTAATTGTGTGCCTGTAATTCTGCCAAACCCATCAGCTACAAACGTGCAGGAGGAGGGAGGAGAGAAAACACTGGATGACATCTTTCAATCTAATGCTTTAATAGGAGTACTGAAAGCAGAGGAAGCAGGTAATATAAGGTTTTTTGAAGCTGCAGCATGGGTAAAGAGCATGGTTGGGTCTTTGGATATACCATGTGACCCGCCATCCGAGGACGAGTTTCATCTTTGCTTGAGAAATGGGATCATTTTATGTAACCTTCTCAACAAGGTTCAACCGGGGGCAGTGTCCAACGTCGTTGCAAATCACGGTTCTGCCTATCAATATTTTGAGAATGTTAAGAATTTTCTTGTAGCTCTTGTACAGATGAAGTTGCCTACTTTTGAAGCTTCTCTGTTAGAGCAAGAAAGCTCGCAGCCGGGTTCTACTAAAAATATTGTTGACTGTATCTTGGCGCTGAAGGGTTATTATGAACGCAAACAACAGTGTAGAGGAAATGCAAGAGGAGCAGAGACAATAAGCACCCTTAAGTCTGCTGAAAGAGTGGCCTCTGTTGAACTTGGTGCTGCTCCTTTGAATAAAGAAAGTGGAGAAGTTCGTGAGCTTAAAGAACAGGTAGACAGTTTGAAAAAGGCGCTGGCAAGGAAAGAAGTAGAAGTAGCGCAGTTACACAATATCAAAATGAAAATGAAAGAATCTCCATACCAACTCCATACACCAGTGAGAACTCGTATATTGAGCCTTGAAGGGTCTGTAATAAGCAAAGCTGAGGTACAGAATGGTAATTGTAATTGTGGGATGGTTTCTGAAGATGATAAATTGGTAGATTATGGGGAGAATAATGAGATTCTGGTTGGCAAACAGAATGGCAATGGCAACCGTCCGAGTAGTCTGGGAAATGAGCGTAGAAATTTATCAGTTGTAAAGAGTTGGACAGAGGCTGAAACAAATACAAATAGAGATACAGGAACTGAGACAACATCTGCAACTAAAAAGACCTCTCAAATAAAAAAGTCACTACTGTTCTTTGGAAAACTGTAGAAGACCGGTCACGTTAGAGCCTGAGGAGCCTTTGGAAAACGTGTTTAAATTATCATGAACTAAAGCTAACATAAACAGTGAAGAGATAAGAGAAGGGGATAATATTTGGATTGTGCACTAGCGTTTCGTTGATTGTAATTTTAGTGCGATTGACTGATTTTTTTTTCTTTCAAAATATTGATTTTTTAAAAATTACCTTATGTTTTCATCATATAATAATAATTATTTTTATATAAATAATTTAGGTGAGATTACTGTAATTATCAAATTTTTATGTATTTTGTTTTAATAAAAAGACCTAGTTGACTTTGTCATTTTTTTTTCATTTTTTCTAAAATATATATGTCAAATAATAAAGCTTAAAGTGGTGTCCAAGAATTGTGGCATTACTTAATCATACTTTAATGAAAGTTGTTTCAATAATTGTTTTAAACCATAAACTTTTATTGAGCCCAACCAAAAGTTAAGTTATTTGAAAAAACTGAAGAGATTAATGCTTTCTCAAACAAGTCCTATAATGATTACGTTATCATATCTTGACAAAAAAACCCTAAGAACTCGAAGAGAAAAATATTTCCTCCTACGAGCACTTTCAAAACTTCTTTCACAAACCACAACCAACTAGTTGTTTTCTCAATCACTTCTCTATATTGATCATAAATCCTAAAAAAATTATGAAAAAAAGAGAAGAAACGATCTCCTTCTAAATTTAGTTCAAAAAATCTTTTACAGTTCCAACAACCATGTTTGCAAATGAGTCTATACTCAATCATAATTAGAAAAACTGAAATGAAAACCAAGCCTACTCTGAACTTCTTCCTCAACATATTTTTGCTTTGATTTGGTCCATTTCTGTTAAATTTAACATGGATAGTACCCGGAACAACAAAAAATAGAACCACTTTCATTCAAAAAGGTTCATGATGGAAATCCCTTAGGTGTCATTCATTTTGAGTGATATGCCAAAATACTTGCTCCATGTATAGACCGAGCTTGGATAGGGAGTTAGCCTCATGGTTCCTTTCCCTATCAACATGTTTAATTAAAATTTCATCCATAAGAAGTTTTATCCTTTTTATCTCCTCTAGAAATGATTTCAAATAGATGTTATGGCAGATCCTCTCTTCAATTATCCAATCAATGATGATCTTTGCACCCCCAAATATCTATAATTTCTTGAAATTATTTTCCACGGCTAAATTTAGGAGAAGTTTAAGTGCAACCATCTTAGCATAATTATTTGTTTTTTTTGTCTCAAGTGTACAGTTTGGTTCATCAGTGGAAAGAAATGCAACATGGCTATACAACAACTCGCACACCTAAAACGAGCAGTATAAATATCTTCAAATAAGTTGTTATTTATTGCAATCCAAATTTGCAGCATCATGATGAGCGGAAGGGCCAACATAGATCTATGCTTAGTATTGACAACCCAACATTTTGGACATAACTACACCAACTAGCACCTCTCCAAGGACACATCTTCTTTAAAATGGCTTCCACTTCCTTCCAGTCCTGTGAAATGAAAGCGCAGTCCATAAAAAAGATGATAATTTGTCTCCTCTTCCTTCTTAAAGAGATAATATCTACAAAGTCCAAATCTATTTCTTCCTTGTAAATTTTTCCAAGTTAAAGCTTTGTTGCGGAGGATAAACCATGTAAGAATTTTTGCTTTTAGAGGGAATTTAAATTTCCACACTACTTGCCACCACCAATCTTGATCTTCCACATGAGAAATGGCCATCATTCTATCATAACTTGCCTTTGGAGTATAAATACCATGGGGGTCACCAGCCCCGACTAAAGAGTCCTTAACAGGATACAAACAGATGTTATTAAGGTGCAATTGATTTATGAAAGCCTTCCAACATCTACCATCATCATCCCTAAAACCAACATACTCCAGAGTGTGCAAGTTGTATCTTTAATATATTTTAATGTAAATAAGCCTTTAAAGTACAACTACACCACGATTATGAAAGGAAGAATATGTACAGTTCCATTCCCTGCCCATGTATCCTGCCCCAACCTTACACTGCAACCATCTCATATATTCCAAACCAAGTCTTTTCCAATAACTAAAAATTGAGAATTGTTGCTTTCTAGAGGACTAAGACGTTATGGGTAGATTTAGCAGGATGTCGAACCCATTCTAAGAGATATTTTGGAGCTATATATTTCCTCATATTCAAGTCACTCCAGAGACTAGAACCTGATAATAATCTCCACTATATTTCCCCTACTAGAGCTTTTTGAGAAAATTTGCAAATTTTTTAATCCCCATTCTCCAAGGATTTTGGGCCTTGCTATGGTTTTCCATCTAGGTATCCAAGAGACGGTCATCCAGAGCCCCAGAGTGACTTCCAGAACAACATTTGTTAGCACTAGTCTCCCTCCTTTTGAGAGCCGCCTAAAACTCCAATTGATATGCGCTTTTCACATTTTGCAATCAGGCAGTCCCAACCTTTAACAAGATAATACAACGACTTTAATTTAAACCCCATATATTTTATCCCATTATCCAGATTAAAATGATTGAAATAAAATAAATCCTCGATTCTAATTAAATCCTCATCTGAGACACCTTCTCCAGCAACAAAAGAGGACATGAGTAATCCACAAAAATATCATCAACAAAGAGGACATTAGTAATCCAGTAGTTTCCTCCAATATTTATGCCTTTAGGGCCACCTTTCCTTTTTTCCTTCGAAATTTTCCTACTGAGCCTATCTGCAAATAGGAGGAATAAAAAAGAATCAAGCAGGCTTCCTTATCTGATGCCGCAAGAAGATCTAGAAAAAATTGAAGCTCATCCATTAACTAGAACATAAAAAGAGATGGAAGTAATGCATGCCATAATCCATCTTATGAGAGGAACATTAAACCCTAACTGTGACAAATCCATCCTCGAGAAACTCCAAATGAGCCTATCATATTCCTTTGTTAGGGTCAATTATTCAAACAACCACTTTAAGGTGCTTTCTTAAGTTGGAATAAAGACCTTCCTGCATCATCCCAATTGCATCGTGAATTTTCCTACAAGAGATGAAACCAAATTGTTCATGAGTTATTCCTGCAACTAGAAAACGCTTGATTCCTTTTAAGATAATTTTAGCCACAATCTTATAGATAGTATTGTACAGAGATATAGTGCGAAAGTCTTCAAAGGATAACATATTATCATTTTTGGGAATCATGGCTTTGAAAGAAGAATTAAATGAAGCTAGAATTTTTCCTTTAACTCTTGATTCTTCCACCACTCTTTAAAGGCCCCGAGCAAGAAAATCAATTAAACCAATGGAAAATTCTATGGGAATCCCATCAGGCCCTAAGATTTTTTATTTTTTAATATTATGAAGGGCCTCTTGCAATTCATCGTTAGAAACTGCCTCCATTAATTTGTTATTATCATTTTCATTTACAATATCTACTTCATAGTATGTGAAACATATCTACTTCATTGTGATATTTTGAATTGTTAATTTGTTATTATCTTGTTAATTTACAATATCTACTTCATAGTATGTGGAACATATCTATTTCATTGTAATATTTTGAATTGAATAGTGTTACTTTCTCATATTCATTGGAAACATTTTAAAACATTTCAAAATTAAAAACATAAAGAATAAACTAATTGAATTAGTTTTTCTTCAATTTCTAATAAAAAAATAGAAAATTGTAAATTATTGTGTTGTGTTTTGAGCACTTTGCAGGCTTATACTCTAATCAATCCTCAAAACAGAGTTATCATTTATTTTCAAAATACCTAAATCTATTCTTCCCCACAATTATATTATACTTTAATGACTTATTGCATTTGTCTTGCAATATTTGTATATTCTACCTTAATGACTTGTTGTATTTGTCTTGCAATATTTAAAGTATTGATGAAACACTAAATCAACCCCATGATTGAAAAAACCTCCTAAAAAAAGCAAATTAAAAAAAAATCATTTTTTTACAACATTGTAAAATTTATAAACAAAAACTTAAAAAAAAATAAATTTAATACATGCATTAAAGGGGAGGGAGAGGAGGGTCCAGGAGTGGGAGTGGGGTAGGTTTGTTTGTTGGTCTTTTCAAATTTTAATATCGTTTATAATTGTTTTTTTAAATTTGGTTCTTCTGTTTTTTTTTTCATTTTGTTTTTAATGTTTTTTTAAACTTTTAGTTTAAAAAAAAAAAAATTTAAATTAAAAAAAAAGAATTTAATAGATCTTAAAATTTAAAAAAAATAGTTTTTTTAATTTTTTTTTACATTTTTTCTATTTTTCTCAATTTAGAATTGTTCTTTAGAGTTATATTTTACTTAAAAAAATGGAAATTTATGTTTAGAAATTTTATATTGTTGTAAATCTTTTTTGAAAAAAATTTCAAGTTGTTTTTTAAAATTTTTTCTATAAAGTTTGAAATTTTTAATGTGTTATTTTTTCTTTTCTTTTTTAATTGTTTATGTTTTCTTTTTAATTTTGTTTTCATTTGAGTTGTTTTAATTTATTTTTTCATTTTTTGCCTTTTTACTTTTCTAAAAAAAAAATTCTGAGCAAATGTACATGTACCTGGCAAAGGTAAGGGGTGCTACTAGTGGCACCTCTTTTCGAGTTGAATGTTGATCTTTCCCTTTTTGGCGCAACGAACATTGCAATGACACGGTCAACTATTAATACGACGACGTCAATCAAGTCGTAATTTTCAATCCTTGATTGGGGGTTGGTTGCTACAAGTTGAATTCGAGGGTCAATTTAGCTTTTTAATTGCAAGGGCAACTAACTAGGTTTCAATAAAGTTGAAAATTTATCCTCGGAGAAGAAAGGGTGATATCAATAGCACCACTTTTCAAAATAGAGGTAAAAATTGTTACTAAATGTGACCTAAAAAAACAAGAGTTGATGTAGGTTCTCGTTTTATAGTATATTGTGTTTATAATGAGGTAATATAGATATATGGAAAACATCATGATTTGTATGAAAATGGGGTGGTAGCGGTAAGCGATATGCAACAAGTCCGTGTCTTTATAGGATTTCAAATGGCCTTATAAGTCGAGGTGACAACATTGTCAGTTTTCCAAACTGAATAGTACTCTTATTAGGACTAATATGAATAAAAAATTAAACTCCGCCATTATAACTTTAGTCAGTTCTATCAGCATCACCATAACCCTTATGTATATCAACTTGTGCTTCCTTTAACCATTGCCTAATATGAATTACATGCTATCCCATTTCCTGAACCAACATTGGTCCCATGCTTACTTGGTATTCTAACTTGTCCCAACTCAAATGCAATGTGCATGGCCTCCCATATAAATCTTGATAAGGTAGCATTCCAATATAATTATGGTAATTGTTATTGTAAGAAAACTCCACCAAAGATAAGTAATTTTTGAATGGGTCTGTCTATCCATAACATACACCCTAGCATGCCTTCCATTGTACGTTAATAACCCTCTTTGTTTTCCCATATGTTTGTGGATGATACATTGAGATTAGGTTTCACTGAGTTCCCAATGATGATTGCAAGTTTGTCCAAAACTTGGAAGTAAACTTAGGGTCTCTATTTGAGATTATCTTTTTAGGAAACCCATGAAGATGGATGATATCGTTTTTAAATACCCTTGTCACATCTGTGTTATCATAAGTTTCCCTCATTGAAATAAAATAGGCATTTTTTATTAGTTTATCAAATAACACCAAAATAACATTACGTATTATTAGAGACGCGAGGGGAAACCCTAGGAAAAAATACACGGGAATGAACTCCCACTTAGACATAGGAATGTCATGAGGTTGCAAGAGACCGCTGTCCTTTTTCTACGATGTGAGTAGGATGTGTTTTTATAGCTGAATCACCACTTCTGGCAACAGTTAAACGCATTGGCAAGGAATCTCAATCTTGTTTTCGAGCACAAACCTTAGCTCAATCTGCACTTTTGATCTATTATTTATCAAACGATTGTGATAAAAACCTGTAGGGAAACATCCCCAATGAAGTAATAGATTCTCCATATGCGCCAAACTGACTTCTCTACCAGATGTGAGCAAAACGCTGTCAGTTGCTTAAATCGATTCGAGCAACTACCTTGCAAGATCATGACTGCGTTGCTTAACTTGATTCTCAACTACATTGCCAGGTCATTCAGGTGCCAAATTGACTCTTCTACCAAGTGTGAGAAAAAACACTGCAAAATGTGACTGCTAGGCATGAGAAAAATGTTGCCAACTGTGATTACGTTGCTTAAATCGATTCTCAACTACCTTGCCAGGTCATTCAGTGAAGAATATGTGTTTGACTGTGGTATTTTTAGTTTCTTTAGCATTTGAACTTCTACAGCAACGGTTTTTGCAACATGTTACCCATATGGTGATTTTGTAAAGACATCAATACACATAACTGGTGAAGCAAGAAAAACATCAATCACACCTTTGCTGGTTGACATCAATGAACTTCTACAGCAACGGTTTTTGCAACGTCTTACCCATATGGCTGGTGAAGAAAGCAAAAAAACTGGCTGACATCAACGAACTTCTACAGCAATGGTTTTTGCAACGTTTTACCGATATGGCTCGTGAAGCAAGCAAAACTTCAATCACACCTTTGCTGGTTGACATCATTGAAAAACTCAACATACTCTATCAACTGGAGTCCACACCTTTCACTGCTTTCACTGTCAACAAGCTCAATCCACACATTTCACTGCTTTCACTATCAATAAGCTCCCCCTTTGGCATTGATGGCAACCACCACCAACCACCAACCGCATACCAGATATCATCTCCCCCTTTGAAAACAATGACGAAGGTTTCTGTCTCCATTTATTCATTCTATTTAGTTGGGGAAATAAGTTTTTTTTAATGATTTTGAACTAAACTGCCATTTCATTGCTCCTGTAACCTGCATTTGCTTGAACTAAACTGCCATTTCATTTGCTCCCGTAACCTGCCATTTCATTTGATCCCCCTCCGAAGATGCTTTGTATCTGGTTCTTAAGTATTTATACCAAGAGGCTCTTTCTTGTCTCTCCCCCTATCGGATTATTCAAAGTACAAATTAAGTATATGCTCTTCTTCTTGACTATTTAGTTTCATAGCGTTCTTGTTCCATTTCTCTGCAAAATCTATGTGTTTTCTATTTTCTTTCTTTTCAAGCATTGTAAATTCATCATGTTGTAAGTGGATTAGAACATGCACCTAGTTATTTTCTGAGATTTTCAAATTGCATTGTAGGCAATGGTTTTGCAAAGACATCAACAATTTGATCCTTTGTACCGACATACTCCAATTTGATTAGCTTATTCAGAACTTGATCTCTTAAGAAATGAAATCTTATTGGAATGTGTTTAGTTTTAGAGTGCATAACGGGGTTGTTGGAGATATTTAATGCACTAGTGTTATCGCAATAGATTGGAATAGGATTTGAATAAGTCACATGAATGTCAGTAAGAGTTTGTGTCATCGATAACACTTGAGTGCAACAGCTTGGTGCTGCAATGTATTATGCTTCCGCTGTAGATAGTGACACAGTAGATTTTTTCTTGCTAGACCAACTCACTAGACAACCTCCTCAGTAGACTGCAGCTCTGCTGGTACTCTTTCTATCATCTATACGGCTTGCCCAATCAACATCAGTATATGCAAATAGATCTAGCTTATTTCCCTTTGGATACCATAGACCAAAATAAACAGTACCTTTGAGATATATGAATATTCTTTTAACTGCTAATAAATGTGTTTCTTTAGGTGCAACTTGAAATCTTGCAACTTGACAAACTGATTGCATTACATCTGGTCTAGTTGCAGTGACATACAGTAGGCTTCCAATCATGGATCTATATAATTTCCGTTCAACTGAAGGAGAATCATTTTCTTTGCTAAGTTTGCAACCTGTCACCATCGGAGTTCCTACAGGCTTGCAATCCTGCATCTTAAACTTCCTCAATGTTTCATTAGTATATTTTGTGTGAGATGTAAACATGCATTCATTATATTGTGAAACTTGAAGACCTAAAAGGAAGTTCAACTCACCAAGCATAGACATCTAAAATTCATCCTGCATAGCTTGTGCAAACAATTTACGTAGGTATTCATTATTGCTTCCAAAAATAATATCATGAAGATAAATTTCAACTATGATCAAACAATCCCGTTCTTCGTTAATATACAGATTACTATCAACACTACCCTTTCTGTAACCTTGCCGCTGTACAAATACTTATCAAGCCTGGAATACCAAGCTCTTGGAGCTCTTGTTCCATCCCATATAGAGCTTTCTTTAACTTGCACACAAAATTCTTATCTTTGGAATGCTGAAATCCTTTTGGTTGTTCCATATAAGCTTCCTCTTCCAGCTCACCATTTAGAAATGCTAATTTGACATCCATCTGCTAAACTTTAATCTTCTTAGAACATGCATAAGCTAACATTAGTCTGATTGCTTCCATTCTTACAACAGGTGCAAATGTTTCATCATAATCTATACCTTCAACTTGTGCATAACCTTTACCTACTAACCTGGCTTTGTTTCTTGTCACATTTCCTGCTTCATCCATTTTATTTCTAAAGACCCATTTTGTTCCTATAACATTTTTGTTTTCAGGTCTTGGGATTAACTCCCATGTGTTATTCTTTTCAAATTGGACAAGTTCTTCTTCCATTTCTTTAAGCCAATGCTCATTTTGGAGAGCTTCTTCAACACTTTTTGGTTCAATCAAGGATAATAATGCTACCTATTATTGATTTGATGTGTATTCTTGGGTTTTACTTTTGGTTTCCACACCTAAATTCAAATCACCAATAATATGATCTGCAAGATGGTTTTTCTGTATTCTTTTACTTGGTGTTTTTGAGAAATTTGGACTTTGTGCAGTAGAGGGAGCTGAAGATGTAGGACTATGCATTTCAGCAGAGATTTGTTTGTCTTTGCTTGTTGACTGAGTATTTTTTGTTTCACTAGGTTCTTCTTCATTTTTGTTCTGCTCAAAGATAGAATCTCTCTTTTCCCTTTTTGACTTCATTAAGTAGGATTCATCAATTTTGACATCATGGCTTGCACTACTTTGTTAAGTCTTAGATTGTAGCATTTATAGGCTCTTCTGGTACATGAGTAACTAACTAGGATTCCTTCATCAGTTCTCGAGTCGAATTTTCCCAAAAGAGAATTATTTATTTTAATGTAACATTTACTGCCAAAGATTCTAAAGTGTTTTATGTTTGCTGATTTTCCTTTCCACAGTTCATAAGGTGTTTTTTCAGCATTAGTCCTGAGTAGTCCTCTTTTCAAAACATGTACAGCTGTGTGTACAGTTTGATTCCAAAATATATCACTTAGTTTTTATTCATTTAGCATTGTTCTGGCCATTTCCGTAACAGTTCTGTTTTTCCTTTCTACTACTCCATTTTGTTGAGGAGTTTCTGTCACCGTGAAATGCCTTTTAATCCCATTTTTATCACAATAGTCATTGAACTCATTTGAGGTAAACTCACCTCCATTATCATACCTGAGACATTTTGTTCTCTGTTATATCTCATTCTTTGTTGCTTCTTTAAAATTATGAAAACAATTAAATGCTTCAGACTTCTTTTTAAGTAGGTACATCCATGTCATGCGAGTAAAATCATCTATGAACAACAAGAAATACTTTTCACCATTCATCTCCGTTGTTCTCATAGGTCCACAAATATCAACATGTACAAGCTCTAAGGGTTTTAATGTTGTGATCCGGATTTGTGTGGGAACGAAACAAAAGATATCATATACAGAATGATCTACAAAGATATATATTCACATACACAGATATATGGCAAGAAACACAGCGATACAGTAAACACATATTCTATTAAATATCGAAAATAGAACAGACTGTAAATACAACAACTAGAATGGTAGTAGCTATCTCTGAGAAGAGATGTGGCCGTTGTGCTCATTCGTGCCAAGATGATTACAAAGAGAGGCTGAAAGGGCCTATTTATCATATGCACGAGGGAAAGAATCCCAAACACCCAAAAACCTAACCCTAGAAGATGAACCGTCATAAAGTTTGCATCCCCAAGGTGGTCAGTTGAACAGTCAACTTCCCGGGGTCATAACGTTTGCATGCGATCTCTGTTTGGGGAACTCGGTAGCCCGTTGGAAAGATCTATCTGAGGAATACACTGGGGATCAAAAAATGGAAGGGCTCCCTTGTAAAACTATTTCCGAAAAAACGTCGTTTAGTGCCTCGAAACGGCCCCAGAAGTTTGGCACTCGAAAAACTGTAGAAAAATTACTAGAAAATCGGCAAAATAGGAAACTGTTTTGAGCCAGTGGAATAGGTGGGTGGCCATCGATATCCATCTGGATCATGTTGAGTGCTCCTTAGTTTTGAACTTAACTCTAGTTTGCTTACCATGTTGACATTGTTTGCAAATTGAACTTGATAGATTTTTGATCTCAGGTAGACCTCTAACTGCATCTTTCTGATTCAACTTAACTAGGTTGTCAAAATTTATGCGTCCTAGTCTCTTATTCCATAACAAACTTTCATATTCTTTTCCAAAATGACATTCATCAATTGCTTCATTTAAAATGAAATCCTAAATTTTTTTTTGAAAAAAAGAGAAGAAACCATCTCCTTCTAAATTTAGTTCAAAAAATCTTTTACAGTTCCAACAACCATGTTTGCAAACGAGGCTATACTCAATCATAATTAGAAAAAAGTGAAATGAAAACCAAGCCTACTCTGAACTTCTTCCTCAACATATTTTTGCTTTGATTTGGTCCATTTCTGTTAAATTTAACATCAATAGTACCCTAAACAATAAAAAATACAACCACTTTCATTCAAAAAGTTTCATGATAGAAATCCCTTAAGTGTCCTTCATTTTGAGTGACATGCCAAACTCCTTGCTCCATGTATAGACCGAGCTTGGATAGGGAGTTAGCCTCGTCGTTCTTTTCCCTATCAACATGTTTATTTAAAATTTCATCCACAAGAAGTTTTATCCTTTTTATCTCCTCTAGAATTGGTTTCAAATAGATGTTATGGCTGATCCTCTCTTTAATTATCCAATCAATGATGATCTTTGCATCGCCAAATATCTATAATTTCCTGACATTATTTTCCACGGCTAAATTTAAGAGAAGTTTAAGTGCAACCAATTTAGCATAATTATTTGTTTTTTTTCGTCTCACGTGTACAATTTGGTTTATCCATGGAAAGGAATGCGGCATGGCTATACAACAACTCGCACACCTAAAACGGGCAGTATAAATATCTTCAAATAAGTTGTTATTTCTTGCAATCCAAATTTGCAACATCATGATGAGCGGAAGGGCCAACATAGATCTATGCTTAGGATTGACAACCCAACATTTTAGACATAACTGCACTAACTAGCACCTCTCCAAGGACACATCTTCTTTAAAATGGCTTCCACCTCCTTCCAGGATTGTGAAATGAAAGCGAAGTCCATAAAAACATGAGAATTTGCCTCCTCTTCCTGCTTACAGAGATAACATCTACCAAGTCTAATTATATTTCTTCATTGTAAATTGTTCCAAGTTAAAGCTTTGTTGCAGAGGATAAACCATGTAAGAAGTTTTGCTTATAGAGGGAATTTAAATTTCCAAACTACTTTCCACCACCAAGCTTGATCTTCCACATGAGAAATTTCCATCATTCTATCATAACTTGCCTTTGGAGTATAAATACCATGGGGGTCACCAGCCCAAACTAAAGAGTCCTTAACAAGATACAAATAGATGTTATTCAGGTGCAATTGATTTATGTAAGCCTTCCAGCGTCTACCATCATCATCCCTAAATCCAACATACTCCACAGTGTGCAAGTTGTATCTTTAATATATTTTAATGTAAATAAGCCTTTAAAGTACAACTACAGCATGATTCTGAAAGGAAGAATATGTACAGTTCCATTCCCTGTCCATGCATCCTCCCCCAAACTTACACTGCATCCATCTCCTATCTTCCAAACCAAGTCTTTTCCAATAACTAAACATGAGAGAACTGTTGCTTTCTAGAAGACTGAGACGTTATGGGTACAGATTTAGCAGGATGTCAAACCCATTCTAACATAGATTTTGGAGCTATATATTTCCTCATATTCAAGTCACTCCAGAGACTAGAACTTGATAATAATCTCCACCAGCTTTTCCATACTAGATCTTTTTGAGAAAAATTGCAAATTGTTTAATCCCCATCCTCCAAGAATTTTGGGACTTGCTATGGTTTTCCATCTAGGTATCCAAGAGTTGGTCATCCAGAACACTGGAGTGACTTCCAGAACAACATTTGTTAGCACTAGTCTCCCTCCTTTTGAAAGCCGTCTAAAACTCCAATTGATATGCACTTTTCACATTTTGCAATCAGGCAGTCCCAATCTTTAATAAGATAAGACAACGAATTTAATTTAAACCCCATATATTTTATCCCATTATCCATATCAAAATGATTGAAATAAAATAAATCCTCGATTCCAATTAAATCCTCATCTGAGACACCTTCTCTAGCAACAAAAGAAGACATGAGTAATCCACTAAAATATCACCAACAAAGAGGACATGAGTAATCCAGTAGTTTACTCCAATATTTATGCCTTTAAGGCCACCATTCCTTTTTTCCTTTGAAATTTCCCTACTGAACCTATCTGCAAATAGGAGGAATAAAAAAGAAGCGAGCAGGCTCCCTTATCTGATTCCACGAGAGGTTTTGAAAAAATTTGAAGCTCATCCATTAACTAGAACATAAAAAGAGATGGAAGTAATGCATGCCATAATCCATCTTATGAAAGGAACATTAAACCCTAACTATGAGAACTCCATCCTCGAGAAACTCCAAATGAACCTATCATAGGCCTTTGTTAGGGTCAATTATTCAAACAACCACTTTAAGGTGCTTTCTTAAGATGGAATAAAGACCTTCCTGCATTATCCCAATTGCATCGTGAATTTTCCTACCAGAGAGGAAACCAAATTGTTCATGATTTATTCCTACAGCTAGAAAATGCTTGATTCCTTTTAAGATGATTTTAGCCACAATCTTATAGATAGTATTGTACAGAGATATAGTGCGAAAGTCTTCAAAGGATAACATATTATCATTTTTGGGAATCATGGCTATGAAAGAAGAATTAAATGAAGCTATAATTTTTCCTTTATCTCTTGATTCTTCCACCACTCTTTAAAGGCCCCGAGCAAGAACATCAATTAAACCAATGAAAAATTCTATGGGAATCCCATCAGGCCCTAAGCTTTTTTATTTTTTAATATTATGAAGGGCCTCCTGCAATTCATCGTTAGAAACTGCATCCATTAATTTGGAATTATCTTTTTAATTTACAATATCTACTTCATAGTATGTGAAAGATATCTACTTCATTGTGATATTTTTAATTGTCATCGTTAGAAACTGCCACCATTAATTTGTTATTATCTTGTTAATTTACAATATCTACTTCATAGTATGTGAAACATATCTATTTCATTGTAATATTTTGAATTGAATAGTGTTACTTTCTCATAGTCATTGGAAACATTTCAAAGCATTTAAAAATTAAAAACATAAAGAATAAGCTGAATTGAATTAGTTTTTTCTCAATTTCTAATAAAAAAATACAGAATTGTAAATTATTGTGTTGTGATTTGATCACTTTGTAGGATTATACTCTAATCAATCCTTGAAACAGAGTTATTGTTTATTTTCAAAATACCTAAATCTATTCTTCCCCACAATTATATTATACTTTAATGACTTATTGTATTTGTCTTGTAATATTTGTATATTCTACCTTAATGACTTATTGTATTTGTCTTGCAATATTTAAAGTATTGATGAAACACTAAATCAACCCCCTGATTGAAAAACATACCTTCTAAAACCACCCTTGTTCTTATTGGAGGTTAAAATTTAAAAACAACAACTTTATGAAAAAACTTAAAAAATTAAAATAAAGAAGTGAGAAATATAAAAAACAAATTAAAAAAAATCATTTTTTTTACAACATTGTAAACTTTATAAACAAAAAAACGTAAAAAAAAAAATTAATACATGCATTAAAGGGGAGGGTGGGAGCGGGGGGGAGGGTAAAGGGGAGGGTGGGAGCGGGGGAGGGTAGAGTTGTTTGTTTTTTTTTTCAAATTTTAATATCGTTTATTTTTTCTTTTTTAAATTTGGTTCTTATGTTTTTTTTTTTAAGCTTTTAGTTTTTTTTTTTTTAAATTTAAATTAAAAAAATTTAATACATCTTAAAATTTAAAAAAATTAGTTTTTTTTCTTTTTCTTTTTTTACATTTTTTCTATATTTTCTAATTTAGAATTGCTTTTTAGAGTTATTTATTACTTTAAAAAAATTGAAATTTTTGTTTTTAAATTTTATATTGTTGTAAATCTTTTTTGAAAATTTTTTCAAGTTGTTTTTTAAAATTTTTTTTCTTTAAATTTTGAAATTTTTAATGTGTTATCTTTTTCTTTTTTTTAAGTGTTTATGTTTTCTTTTTAATTTTGTTTTCATTTGAGTTGTTTTATTTTATTTTTTCATTTTTTGCGTTTTTACTTTTCTAAAAAGAAAATTCCGAGCAAATGTACCTGACAAAGGTAAGGGGTGCTACTCGTGGCACCTCTTTTCGAGTCGAATGTTGATTTTATCCATTTTGTCGCAATGATCATTGCAATGACACAGTCAACTCTTAATACGACGATGTCAATCAAGTTGCACTTTTCAATCCTTGATTGGGGATTGGTTGCTACAAGTTGAATTCGAGGGTCAATTTAGCTTTTTATTTGCGAGGGAACCTAACTAAGTTTCAATAAAGTTGTAAATTTATCCTCGGAAAACAAAGGGTGCTATCAATAGCACCACTTTTCCAAATAGAGGTAAAAATAGTTAATAATGTGACCTAAAAAAAACAAGAACTCATGCAGGTTCTTGTTTTATAGTATATTGTGTTTATAATGAGGTAATATAGATATATGGAAAACATCATGATTTTTATGAAAATGGGGTGGTAGCGCTAAGCGATATGCAACAAATCCATCTCTTTATAGGATTCCAAATGGCCTTATAAGTCGAGGTGACAATACTGTCACTTTTCCAAACCGAATAGCACTCTTATTAGGTCTAATACGAATAAAAAATTAATCTCCAACATTATAACTTTAGTCAATTCTATCAGGATCACCATAACCCTTATGTATATCAACTAGTGCTTCCTTTAACCATTGCCTAATATGAATTACATGGTCTCCCATTTATTGAACCAATATTGGTCCTATGCTTACTTGGTATTCTAACTTGTCCCAACTCAAACGCATCATGCATGGCCTACCATATAAATCTTGATAAGGTAGCATTCCAATATAATTATGGTAATTGTTATTGTAAGAAAAATCCACCAAAGATAAGTAATTTGCCAATGGGTTTTTCTATCCATAACATACACCCTAGCATGTCTTCCATTACCTAAATAACCCTCTTTGTTTTCCAATATGTTTCTGGA
Organism: Larix kaempferi; assembly: GCA_027924585.1. Taxonomy (NCBI): domain Eukaryota; kingdom Viridiplantae; phylum Streptophyta; class Pinopsida; order Pinales; family Pinaceae; genus Larix; species Larix kaempferi. Next base: position 1,003,954 of record BSBM01000579.1, on the reverse strand, counting down.
TGATACATTGAGGTTAGATTGCACTGAGTTCCCAATGATGATTGCAAGTTTGTCCAAAACTTGGAAGTAAACTTAGGGTCTCTATTTGAGATTATCTTTTTAGGAAACCCATGAAGATGGATAATATCGTTTTTAAATACCCTTGTCACATCCGTGTTATCATAAGTTTCCCTGATTGGAATAAAATAGGTATTTTTGGTTAGTTTATCAAGTACCACCGAAATAGCATTACATCTTATTAGAGACGTGAGGGGAAACCCTACGAAACAATACATGGAAATGACCTCCCACTTAGACATAGGAATGCCATGAGGTTGCAAGAGACCATATAGGTGACGGTGATCAACCTTTACTTGCTTTCATTCAAGGCACTTAGCAACAAATTGCACAATGTCATGCTTCATGCTTTCCCAAAAGAAGAGCTTCTTCATGTCTACATACATCTTCTTCACCTATGGATGTGCATAGTAAGGTGATCTTTGGGATTCCTTGAGGATAGTTCTTCTAATATCCCCTTCCCTGGGGAAATTCCTTCCCGTGAAATAATATGCCCAAGATAGTGATTCTCGTTCTGAAAGAAGGAGCACTTGGACAATTTACCAAAAAAATGGTCTGAACTCGTAACCATGACAATGCTGACCGCAAGTTCTCCTCGTTCTCTTTCTCATTCTCAAAATAAATGAGAATAAAATGTAATAAAACATGCACAAAGTGGTATAAGTACTTACCAAATACTCCATTCATTATGCTCATAAATACTACTAGTGCATTGTTCAAACCGAAGGGCACTGCTATAAAATCATAGTGCCCAAACCATGTCTGGAAGACAGAATTTGGCATATTTCACCTTCCTTAATTATGAGATGATGATAGTCTTATTGTAGATCAATCTTTGAGAAAAAATACCGCCCCCTTCATATGATCGAAGAGGTCATCAATTCAAGGTATAGGGTACCTATTCTTCAGCATGGCTTGGTTCAAGTCTCGATAATCAATGCAGAGTCATGACAGACCATCCTCCATCTTGACAAATATTATTGGTGCAAAACAAGGATAAACATTCATCCTGATGAGTCCTAGGTCCAATAAATCCTTCAGCTACATCTGCAACTGTAAAAGCTCAAGAGACGTCATCCTATAAGGTGACTTGGAGATTTGATTGAAGCCCATTTTTAATTCGATAGTAAAATTGAGTTTTCTTTTTGGAGGTAACCCTGGTAAGTCCTTGGGAAAGACATCCTTAAATTCTGGCAATACTGGGTACTAATCTAAAGAAGGTCCCTTCTCCCCACTTGTAGCCTCCACTAAGTACAGCCGACATGATTTCCTAAGACAATGCTTTACTTTCATCATTGCGATGAAACATATGGACACCTCCTCTTAATTCCTTGAATTTGAATTGATTTCCCTTCACTAAACAAAGAACTCTCTTCCCATAATACTCCAAGAAAGCTTAATGATCCTTAAAGCTAGTTCATACCTGAGATAAGATCATAAGTACCTAGGTCGCTGATGTACTCTTTGACCCTATCATACACACCCCTAGGTCCACTACTCATTCTTCAACACTAGGCCTGACTCCTTGCTTTCAAAACCCGTCTTTGATCCCCTTTAGAGCTTACATGTTCTTCAACATAATGAGCACATTCAACTACATGTGGCACTGAAGTTGGCTTCCACATCCGTAGGAGGGACCTTATATCGTAGTTCAGTCCATAAACAAAGAAATATACCTGACGTTGATATGTGTCCATGTAAGATACATACTTCACCAATACCATGAATCACAATTCATAGTCCTCCACAATTCAATTCCCGTGCACTAATGCATGGAAGGATCCTACTTGGTCCTCCTCAAAGAATGCCTGCATGTACTTCCTTTGAAACCTATCTTCAAACTATTCCCAAGGGATAATATCTAGAGTGATATGCAATTGTCCTTCCACGTTCTCCCACCAATCCAAAGCATGATCTCAAAGTTGAAAAGTAGTTATTTTGGACTTAGAGGTGGTGGTATATTCTTTCAATGCAAATCACCTCCTCATGCCCTCTAGACATGTCTTGGCTTGTTGTCCAACACAACCTCTAGTAAACTCTAGAAGCTTTATTTTATGAAGCTCTCTATTAATGCCCTTGGGAGGAGGTTCTTGCTCCAAATTCATTGATACTTCTTAATTAACCTCCCCCGATGCAAAGGGCTCTTTCTCAACAATTTTCGCATCGCTCACTCCTAGAAGCATCTTAAGTGTCATGTCGATTGTCTCCAAGGAGCACATTATAATGCACATTTCAGGTGATAGTACCAATAGTGTTGGTATGTTTGGCTCAAGCGATGGTGTCACCCGAACTCAACCCTGATTTCCACCTCACCTAACCATATTGATTATGCAACCTGGCCAAGGGTTCATAAGTAGGGTTTAATTAGTCTACTAGGTTACACAATAATATGCACAGGCTTAAGTATCTTTCACTTTCACTTGTAATGAACATATCACTTGGGGTCGTGGCTAAGGGTGAAGTAGGTCAATAAGATAGTGAAACTCTAATAATCAACCTAGTATGGGGTAATTTCTACTACTCTGTTGACCACTAATATCGCCTTAATCCGCCTCCACCTTTTTCGACAACCACATCCCTCACCACCGGAATAAAATATTTAATCATCATTTAAAAATTTTATTTCTAGTATGTAATTTTTAATATATTTCATTTTATTATTATTTATATTTTATTTTGTATTTTATTTTTATTAAAAATAATATAGTTAAATTTTAAAATATGCAATATTATTAATATTACAAAGAGAACCCTAATCTGGAGGATAAAAACTATCTTTCTATCTTACCAAGATGAAAGAAAAAAATTTAAGTGAAACTAGTTGTTGGAGAACCCCTAAAACGCCTTGGGTTGCCATCTATGTGATTCTATGAGCTTTTTGAGCATAGAAATAACATTTTAAAGAAAACCAAATAATCTCTATCTCGTTAAGGTCGGATAGACCAAGATGGACGTTAAAGACAATCATCATCATCATCATCATCAATAATAAAAACCAATCAATACTAAAAATTCAAATAAAATATATTATTTAAACAAATACAATTAAATTTAATAATTCAAATTAATTTTCTTAAACGATAATTAATCTTCAATTATTTGGCTTAAAAAACATAAAGTTGAGGCGTCCCCTTCTCAAGAGCGCACACATCATACAAGGATTAAATAGTAGGGGGTAAGGGTGAACAAAACCCTAGCCCCTCCCATTTCTTATTTCTTGCTCACAAATTTTTAGTTGGTCACTTTGCAACTTAGCTAAGATATTAGCATTAGGGTTTTTATTTTTATTTTTCTTCATAATAGAGTTTAATAATAAAATTTATGCCCAACACTAGCTGTAAGCAATTGCCTGGGGTCTGGCATGTTATCACCCAAATTTAGAGCAAATACACACATATATGTGCCCTTTCACAATACAAATAGCAATAAAATAACCACCTATAAGTAATGTCCAAACCTATGGATATAAGATATGGTTCACACAACAAATAAAATCAAAGGGAACGCTGCCATATACGATTCACTTGGAAATTTGCATTGCCTTCCCATCAATGATTCCAACGACCATTTCAGTGAATCAACAACATGATACATAAGTGTGTTGAGCTTATTAATGAAATGGTTGTAGGTGGATAAGCATTGGTTTTTAGCAAATATGCTAGCCAACCAAAGAATTTGAGTGCCAATTAATTAATATGGATATGGGATATTCAAACAAACACAAGACGGCTCGTCGGCGAGATTTTTAAGGAAATAGGTAACGTTGCCAGGAAATATATATAAAAGTCTTGCTATTTGAGCGTCCTAGGCTCCAACGCAACGCAAGATTTCGAATTCTGATCTCCGCCATTTCCAAAACAAGTCTTCTGGAGAATCGCCCATTTGGAAATTTAATAAGAGAAGGGGAGTTTAAGACTTTGTTGAGTGCTCCTCATTCATCAGCTGCACACCCACCTGCTTAACAGCACTGATTGAGTTTGCAGACAAAGCCAAACCGTCCCATTGTCTTTCGGTTGTCGTTTTTCTGTTTTCTGTTGTTGATATTTATTAAGAAACAAAAGATGTCTCCGGAACCAGATTCTAATGTAGTAGAAGGCAGCGGATCGAATTCTAAGACTCTCATTGTTGCTCGATTGGCTTCACTGAAGAAAGCAGAGGAAGCAGGTAATAGCAGGTTTTTTGAAGCTGCAGCATGGGTAAAGACAATGGTTGGGTGTTTGGATATACCTGCATGTGACCCGCCATCCGAGGAGGAGTTTCGTCTTTGCTTGAGAAATGGGATCATTTTATGTAACCTTCTCAACAAGGTTCAACCGGGATCAGTGGCCAAGGTCGTTGCAAATCACGTTTCTGCTTATCAATATTTTGAGAATGTTAAGAATTTTCTTGCAGCTCTTGTACAGATGAAGTTGCCTACTTTTGAAGCTTCTCTGTTAGAGAAAGAAAGCTGGCAGCCGGGTTCTATTACAAAGATTGTTGACTGTATCTTGGCGCTGAAGGGTTATTATGAATGCAAACAACAGCGTGGAGGAAATGCAACTACTAATTGTGTGCCTGTAATTCTGCCAAACCCATCAGCTACAAACGTGCAGGAGGAGGGAGGAGAGAAAACACTGGATGACATCTTTCAATCTAATGCTTTAATAGGAGTACTGAAAGCAGAGGAAGCAGGTAATATAAGGTTTTTTGAAGCTGCAGCATGGGTAAAGAGCATGGTTGGGTCTTTGGATATACCATGTGACCCGCCATCCGAGGACGAGTTTCGTCTTTGCTTGAGAAATGGGATCATTTTATGTAACCTTCTCAACAAGGTTCAACCGGGGGCAGTGTCCAACGTCGTTGCAAATCACGGTTCTGCCTATCAATATTTTGAGAATGTTAAGAATTTTCTTGTAGCTCTTGTACAGATGAAGTTGCCTACTTTTGAAGCTTCTCTGTTAGAGCAAGAAAGCTCGCAGCCGGGTTCTACTAAAAATATTGTTGACTGTATCTTGGCGCTGAAGGGTTATTATGAACGCAAACAACAGTGTAGAGGAAATGCAAGAGGAGCAGAGACAATAAGCACCCTTAAGTCTGCCGAAAGAGTGGCCTCTGTTGAACTTGGTGCTGCTCCTTTGAATAAAGAAAGTGGAGAAGTTCGTGAGCTTAAAGAACAGGTAGACAGTTTGAAAAAGGCGCTGGCAAGGAAAGAAGTAGAAGTAGCGCAGTTACACAATATCAAAATGAAAATGAAAGAATCTCCATACCAACTCCATACACCAGTGAGAACTCGTATATTGAGCCTTGAAGGGTCTGTAATAAGCAAAGCTGAGGTACAGAATGGTAATTGTAATTGTGGGATGGTTTCTGAAGATGATAAATTGGTAGATTATGGGGAGAATAATGAGATTCTGGTTGGCAAACAGAATGGCAATGGCAACCGTCCGAGTAGTCTGGGAAATGAGCGTAGAAATTTATCAGTTGTAAAGAGTTGGACAGAGGCTGAAACAAATACAAATAGAGATACAGGAACTGAGACAACATCTGCAACTAAAAAGACCTCTCAAATAAAAAAGTCACTACTGTTCTTTGGAAAACTGTAGAAGACCGGTCACGTTAGAGCCTGAGGAGCCTTTGGAAAACGTGTTTAAATTATCATGAACTAAAGCTAACATAAACAGTGAAGAGATAAGAGAAGGGGATAATATTTGGATTGTGCACTAGCGTTTCGTTGATTGTAATTTTAGTGCGATTGACTGGTTTTTTTTTCTTTCAAAATATTGATTTTTTAAAAATTACCTTATGTTTTCATCATATAATAATAATTATTTTTATATAAATAATTTAGGTGAGATTACTGTAATTATCAAATTTTTATGTATTTTGTTTTAATAAAAAGACCTAGTTGACTTTGCCATTTTTTTTTCATTTTTTCTAAAATATATATGTCAAATAATAAAGCTTAAAGTGGTGTCCAAGAATTGTGGCATTACTTAATCATACTTTAATGAAAGTTGTTTCAATAATTGTTTTAAACCATAAACTTTTATTGAGCCCAACAAAAAGTTAAGTTATTTGAAAAAACTGAAGAGATTAATGCTTTCTCAAACAAGTCCTATAATGATTACGTTATCATATCTTGACAAAAAAAAACCCTAAGAACTCGAAGAGAAAAATATTTCCTCCTACGAGCACTTTCAAAACTTCTTTCACAAACCACAACCAACTAGTTGTTTTCTCAATCACTTCTCTATATTGATCATAAATCCTAAAAAAATTATGAAAAAAAGAGAAGAAACGATCTCCTTCTAAATTTAGTTCAAAAAATCTTTTAGAGTTCCAACAACCATGTTTGCAAATGAGTCTATACTCAATCATAATTAGAAAAACTGAAATGAAAACCAAGCCTACTCTGAACTTCTTCCTCAACATATTTTTGCTTTGATTTGGTCCATTTCTGTTAAATTTAACATGGATAGTACCCGGAACAACAAAAAATAGAACCACTTTCATTCAAAAAGGTTCATGATAGAAATCCCTTAGGTGTCATTCATTTTGAGTGATATGCCAAAATACTTGCTCCATGTATAGACCGAGCTTGGATAGGGAGTTAGCCTCATGGTTCCTTTCCCTATCAACATGTTTAATTAAAATTTCATCCATAAGAAGTTTTATCCTTTTTATCTCCTCTAGAATTGATTTCAAATAGATGTTATGGCAGATCCTCTCTTCAATTATCCAATCAATGATGATCTTTGCACCCCCAAATATCTATAATTTCTTGAAATTATTTTCCACGGCTAAATTTAGGAGAAGTTTAAGTGCAACCATCTTAGCATAATTATTTGTTTTTTTTGTCTCAAGTGTACAGTTTGGTTCATCAGTGGAAAGAAATGCAACATGGCTATACAACAACTCGCACACCTAAAACGAGCAGTATAAATATCTTCAAATAAGTTGTTATTTATTGCAATCCAAATTTGTAGCATCATGATGAGCGGAAGGGCCAACATAGATCTATGCTTAGTATTGACAACCCAACATTTTGGACATAACTACACCAACTAGCACCTCTCCAAGGACACATCTTCTTTAAAATGGCTTCCACTTCCTTCCAGTCCTGTGAAATGAAAGCGCAGTCCATAAAAAAGATGATAATTTGTCTCCTCTTCCTTCTTAAAGAGATAATATCTACAAAGTCCAAATCTATTTCTTCCTTGTAAATTTTTCCAAGTTAAAGCTTTGTTGTGGAGGATAAACCATGTAAGAATTTTTGCTTTTAGAGGGAATTTAAATTTCCACACTACTTGCCACCACCAATCTTGATCTTCCACATGAGAAATGGCCATCATTCTATCATAACTTGCCTTTGGAGTATAAATACCATGGGGGTCACCAGCCCAGACTAAAGAGTCCTTAACAGGATACAAACAGATGTTATTAAGGTGCAATTGATTTATGAAAGCCTTCCAACATCTACCATCATCATCCCTAAAACCAACATACTCCAGAGTGTGCAAGTTGTATCTTTAATATATTTTAATGTAAATAAGCCTTTAAAGTACAACTACACCACGATTATGAAAGGAAGAATATGTACAGTTCCATTCCCTGCCCATGTATCCTGCCCCAACCTTACACTGCAACCATCTCATATATTCCAAACCAAGTCTTTTGCAATAACTAAAAATTGAGAATTGTTGCTTTCTAGAGGACTAATACGTTATGGGTAGATTTAGCAGGATGTCGAACCCATTCTAAGAGATATTTTGGAGCTATATATTTCCTCATATTCAAGTCACTCCAGAGACTAGAACCTGATAATAATCTCCACTATATTTCCCCTACTAGAGCTTTTTGAGAAAATTTGCAAATTTTTTAATCCCCATTCTCCAAGGATTTTGGGCCTTGCTATGGTTTTCCATCTAGGTATCCAAGAGACGGTCATCCAGAGCCCCAGAGTGACTTCCAGAACAACATTTGTGAGCACTAGTCTCCCTCCTTTTGAGAGCCGCCTAAAACTCCAATTGATATGCGCTTTTCACATTTTGCAATCAGGGAGTCCCAACCTTTAACAAGATAATACAACGGCTTTAATTTAAACCCTATATATTTTATCCCATTATCCAGATCAAAATGATTGAAATAAAATAAATCCTCGATTCTAATTAAATCCTCATCTGAGACACCTTCTCCAGCAACAAAAGAGGACATGAGTAATCCACTAAAATATCATCAACAAAGAGGACATTAGTAATCCAGTAGTTTCCTCCAATATTTATGCCTTTAGGGCCACCTTTCCTTTTTTCCTTCGAAATTTTCCTACTGAGCCTATCTGCAAATAGGAGGAATAAAAAAGAATCAAGCAGGCTTCCTTATCTGATGCCGCAAGAAGATATAGAAAAAATTGAAGCTCATCCATTAACTAGAACATAAAAAGAGATGGAAGTAATGCATGCCATAATCCATCTTATGAGAGGAACATTAAACCCTAACTTTGACAAATCCATCCTCGAGAAACTCCAAATGAGCCTATCATATTCCTTTGTTAGGGTCAATTATTCAAACAACCACTTTAAGGTGCTTTCTTAAGTTGGAATAAAGACCTTCCTGCATCATCCCAATTGCATCGTGAATTTTCCTACAAGAGATGAAACCAAATTGTTCATGAGTTATTCCTGCAACTAGAAAACGCTTGATTCCTTTTAAGATAATTTTAGCCACAATCTTATAGATAGTATTGTACAGAGATATAGTGCGAAAGTCTTCAAAGGATAACATATTATCATTTTTGGGAATCATGGCTTTGAAAGAAGAATTAAATGAAGCTAGAATTTTTCCTTTAACTCTTGATTCTTCCACCACTCTTTAAAGGCCTCGAGCAAGAACATCAATTAAACCAATGGAAAATTCTATGGGAATCCCATCAGGCCCTAAGATTTTTTATTTTTTAATATTATGAAGGGCCTCTTGCAATTCATCGTTAGAAACTGCCTCCATTAATTTGTTATTATCATTTTCATTTACAATATCTACTTCATAGTATGTGAAACATATCTACTTCATTGTGATATTTTGAATTGTTAATTTGTTATTATCTTGTTAATTTACAATATCTACTTCATAGTATGTGGAACATATCTATTTCATTGTAATATTTTGAATTGAATAGTGTTACTTTCTCATATTCATTGGAAACATTTTAAAACATTTCAAAATTAAAAACATAAAGAATAAACTAATTGAATTAGTTTTTCTTCAATTTCTAATAAAAAAATAGAAAATTGTAAATTATTGTGTTGTGTTTTGAGCACTTTGCAGGCTTATACTCTAATCAATCCTCAAAACAGAGTTATCATTTATTTTCAAAATACCTAAATCTATTCTTCCCCACAATTATATTATACTTTAATGACTTATTGCATTTGTCTTGCAATATTTGTATATTCTACCTTAATGACTTGTTGTATTTGTCCTGCAATATTTAAAGTATTGATGAAACACTAAATCAACCCCCTGATTGAAAAAACCTCCTAAAAAAAGCAAATTAAAAAAAAAATCATTTTTTTACAACATTGTAAAATTTATAAACAAAAACTTAAAAAAAAATAAATTTAATACATGCATTAAAGGGGAGGGAGAGGAGGGTCCGGGAGTGGGAGTGGGGTAGGTTTGTTTGTTTGTCTTTTCAAATTTTAATATCGTTTATAATTGTTTTTTTAAATTTGGTTCTTCTGTTTTTTTTTTCATTTTGTTTTTAATGTTTTTTTAAACTTTTAGTTTTAAAAAAAAAAAAATTTAAATTAAAAAAAAAAGAATTTAATAGATCTTAAAATTTTAAAAAAATAGTTTTTTAAATTTTTTTTTACATTTTTTCTATTTTTCTCAATTTAGAATTGTTCTTTAGAGTTATATTTTACTTAAAAAAATGGAAATTTATGTTTAGAAATTTTATATTGTTGTAAATCTTTTTTGAAAAAAATTTCAAGTTGTTTTTTAAAATTTTTTCTATAAAGTTTGAAATTTTTAATGTGTTATTTTTTCTTTTCTTTTTTAATTGTTTATGTTTTCTTTTTAATTTTGTTTTCATTTGAGTTGTTTTAATTTATTTTTTCATTTTTTGCCTTTTTACTTTTCTAAAAAAAAAATTCTGAGCAAATGTACATGTACCTGGCAAAGGTAAGGGGTGCTACTAGTGGCACCTCTTTTCGAGTTGAATGTTGATCTTTCCCTTTTTGGCGCAACGAACATTGCAATGACACGGTCAACTATTAATACGACGACGTCAATCAAGTCGTAATTTTCAATCCTTGATTGGGGGTTGGTTGCTACAAGTTGAATTCGAGGGTCAATTTAGCTTTTTAATTGCAAGGGCAACTAACTAGGTTTCAATAAAGTTGAAAATTTATCCTCGGAGAAGAAAGGGTGATATCAATAGCACCACTTTTCAAAATAGAGGTAAAAATTGTTACTAAATGTGACCTAAAAAAACAAGAGTTGATGTAGGTTCTCGTTTTATAGTATATTGTGTTTATAATGAGGTAATATAGATATATGGAAAACATCATGATTTGTATGAAAATGGGGTGGTAGCGGTAAGCGATATGCAACAAGTCCGTGTCTTTATAGGATTTCAAATGGCCTTATAAGTCGAGGTGACAACATTGTCACTTTTCCAAACTGAATAGTACTCTTATTAGGACTAATATGAATAAAAAATTAAACTCCGCCATTATAACTTTAGTCAGTTCTATCAGCATCACCATAACCCTTATGTATATCAACTTGTGCTTCCTTTAACCATTGCCTAATATGAATTACATGCTATCCCATTTCCTGAACCAACATTGGTCCCATGCTTACTTGGTATTCTAACTTGTCCCAACTCAAATGCAATGTGCATGGCATCCCATATAAATCTTGATAAGGTAGCATTCCAATATAATTATGGTAATTGTTATTGTAAGAAAACTCCACCAAAGATAAGTAATTTTTGAATGGGTCTGTCTATCCATAACATACACCCTAGCATGCCTTCCATTGTACGTTAATAACCCTCTTTGTTTTCCCATATGTTTGTGGATGATACATTGAGATTAGGTTTCACTGAGTTCCCAATGATGATTGCAAGTTTGTCCAAAACTTGGAAGTAAACTTAGGGTCTCTATTTGAGATTATCTTTCTAGGAAACCCATGAAGATGGATGATATCGTTTTTAAATACCCTTGTCACATCTGTGTTATCATAAGTTTCCCTCATTGAAATAAAATAGGCATTTTTGATTAGTTTATCAAATAACACCAAAATAACATTACGTATTATTAGAGACGCGAGGGGAAACCCTAGGAAAAAATACACGGGAATGAACTCCCACTTAGACATAGGAATTTCGTGAGGTTGCAAGAGACCGCTGTCCTTTTTCTACGATGTGAGTAGGATGTGATTTTATAACTGAATCACCACTTCTGGCAACAGTTAAACGCATTGGCAAGGAATCTCAATCTTGTTTTCGAGCACAAACCTTAGCTCATTCTGCACTTTTGATCTATTATTTATCAAACGATTGTGATAAAAACCTGTAGGGAAACATCCCCAATGAAGTAATAGATTCTCCATATGCGCCAAACTGACTTCTCTACCAGATGTGAGCAAAACGCTGTCAGTTGCTTAAATCGATTCGAGCAACTACCTTGCAAGATCATGACTGTGTTGCTTAACTTGATTCTCAACTACATTGCCAGGTCATTCAGGTGCCAAATTGACTCTTCTACCAAGTGTGAGAAAAAACACTGCAAAATGTGACTGCTAGGAATGAGAAAAATGTTGCCAACTGTGATTACGTTGCTTAACTCGATTCTCAACTACCTTGCCAGGTCATTCAGTGAAGAATATGTGTTTGACTGTGGTATTTTTAGTTTCTTTAGCATTTGAACTTCTACAGCAACGGTTTTTGCAACGTGTTACCCATATGGTGATTTTGTAAAGACATCAATACACATAACTGGTGAAGCAAGAAAAACATCAATCACACCTTTGCTGGTTGACATCAATGAACTTCTACAGCAACGGTTTTTGCAACGTCTTACCCATATGGCTGGTGAAGAAAGCAAAAAAACTGGCTGACATCAATGAACTTCTACAGCAATGGTTTTTGCAACGTTTTACCGATATGGCTCGTGAAGCAAGCAAAACTTCAATCACACCTTTGCTGGTTGACATCATTGACAAACTCAACATACTCTATCAACTGGAGTCCACACCTTTCACTGCTTTCACTGTCAACAAGCTCAATCCACACATTTCACTGCTTTCACTATCAATAAGCTCCCCCTTTGGCATTGATGGCAACCACCACCAACCACCAACCGCATACCAGATATCATCTCCCCCTTTGAAAACAATGACGAAGGTTTCTGTCTCCATTTATTCATTCTATTTAGTTGGGGAAATAAGTTTTTTTTTAATGATTTTGAACTAAACTGCCATTTCATTGCTCCTGTAACCTGCATTTGCTTGAACTAAACTGCCATTTCATTTGCTCCTGTAACCTACCATTTCATTTGATCCCCCTCCGAAGATGCTTTGTATCTGGTTCTTAAGTATTTATACCAAGAGGCTCTTTCTTGTCTCTCCCCCTATCGGATTATTCAAAGTACAAATTAAGTATATGCTCTTCTTCTTGACTATTTAGTTTCATAGCGTTCTTGTTCCATTTCTCTACAAAATCTATGTGTTTTCTATTTTCTTTCTTTTCAAGCATTGTAAATTCATCATGTTGTAAGTGGATTAGAACATACACCTAGTTATTTTCTGAGATTTTCAAATTGCATTGTAGGCAATGGTTTTGCAAAGACATCAACAATTTGATCCTTTGTACCGACATACTCCAATTTGATTAGCTTATTCAGAACTTGATCTCTTAAGAAATTAAATCTTATTGGAATGTGTTTAGTTTTAGAGTGCATAACGGGGTTGTTGGAGATATTTAATGCACTAGTGTTATCGCAATAGATTGGAATAGGATTTGAATAAGTCACATGAATGTCAGTAAGAGTTTGTGTCATCGATAACACTTGAGTGCAACAGGTTGGTGCTGCAATGTATTATGCTTCCGCTGTAGATAGTGACACAGTAGATTTTTTCTTGCTAGACCAACTCACTAGACAACCTCCTAAGTAGACTGCAGCTCCGCTGGTACTCTTTCTATCATCTATACGGCTTGCCCAATCAACATCAGTATATGCAAATAGATCTAGCTTATTTCCCTTTGGATACCATAGACCAAAATAAACAATACCTTTGAGATATCTGAATATTCTTTTAACTGCTAATAAATGTGTTTCTTTAGGTGCAGCTTGAAATCTTGCAACTTGACAAACTGATTGCATTACATCTGGTCTAGTTGCAGTGACATACAGTAGGCTTCCAATCATGGATCTATATAATTTCCGTTCAACTGAAGGAGAATAATTTTCTTTGCTGAGTTTGCAACCTGTCACCATCGGAGTTCCTACAGGCTTGCAATCCTGCATCTTAAACTTCCTCAATGTTTCATTAGTATATTTTGTGTGAGATGTAAACATGCATTCATTATATTGTGAAACTTGAAGACCTAAAAGGAAGTTCAACTCACCAAGCATAGACATCTCAAATTCATCCTGCATAGCTTGTGCAAACAGTTTACGTAGGTATTCATTATTGCTTCCAAAAATAATATCATGAAGATAAATTTCAACTATGATCAAACAATCCCGTTCTTCGTTAATATACAGATTACTATCAACACTACCCTTTCTGTAACCTTGCCGCTGTACAAATACTTATCAAGCCTGGAATACCAAGCTCTTGGAGCTCTTGTTCCATCCCATATAGAGCTTTCTTTAACTTGCACACAAAATTCTTATCTTTGGAATGCTGAAATCCTTCTGGTTGTTCCATATAAGCTTCCTCTTCCAGCTCACCATTTAGAAATGCTAATTTGACATCCATCTGCTAAACTTTAATCTTCTTAGAACATGCATAAGCTAACATTAGTCTGATTGCTTCCATTCTTACAACAGGTGCAAATGTTTCATCATAATCTATACCTTCAACTTGTGCATAACCTTTACCTACTAACCTGGCTTTGTTTCTTGTCACATTTCCTGCTTCATCCATTTTATTTCTAAAGACCCATTTTGTTCCTATAACATTTTTGTTTTCAGGTCTTGGGATTAACTCCCATGTGTTATTCTTTTCAAATTGGACAAGTTCTTCTTCCATTTCTTTAAGCCAATGCTCATTTTGGAGAGCTTCTTCAACACTTTTTGGTTCAATCAAGGATAATAATGCTACCTATTCTTGATTTGATGTGTATTCTTGGGTTTTACTTTTGGTTTCCACACCTAAATTCAAATCACCAATAATATGATCTGCAAGATGGTTTTTCTGTATTCTTTTACTTGGTGTTTTTGAGAAATTTGGACTTTGTGCAGTAGAGGGAGCTGAAGATGTAGGACTATGCATTTCAGCAGAGATTTGCTTGTCTTTGCTTGTTGACTGAGTATTTTTTGTTTCACTAGGTTCTTCTTCATTTTTGTTCTGCTCAAAGATAGAATCTCTCTTTTCCCTTTTTGACTTCATTAAGTAGGATTCATCAATTTTGACATCATGGCTTCCACTACTTTGTTAAGTCTTAGATTGTAGCATTTATAGGCTCTTCTGGTACATGAGTAACTAACTAGGATTCCTTCATCAGTTCTCGAGTCGAATTTTTCCAAAAGAGAATTATTTATTTTAATGTAACATTTACTGCCAAAGATTCTAAAGTGTTTTATGTTTGCTGATTTTCCTTTCCACAGTTCATAAGGTGTTTTTTCAGCATTAGTCCTGAGTAGTCCTCTTTTCAAAACATGTACAGCTGTGTGTACAGTTTGATTCCAAAATATATCACTTAGTTTTGATTCATTGAGCATTGTTCTGGCCATTTCCGTAACAGTTCTGTTTTTCCTTTCTACTACTCCATTTTGTTGAGGAGTTTCTGTCACCGTGAAATGCCTTTTAATCCCATTTTTATCGCAATAGTCATTGAACTCATTTGAGGTAAACTCACCTCCATTATCATACCTGAGACATTTTGTTCTCTGTTATATCTAATTCTTTGTTGCTTCTTTAAAATTATGAAAACAATTAAATGCTTCAGACTTCTTTTTAAGTAGGTACATCCATGTCATGCGAGTAAAATCATCTATGAACAACAAGAAATACTTTTCACCATTCATCTCCGTTGTTCTCATAGGTCCACAAATATCAACATGTACAAGCTCTAAGGGTTTTAATGTTGTGATCCGGATTTGTGTGGGAACGAAACAAAAGATATCATATACAGAATGATATACAAAGATATATATTCACATACACAGATATATGGCAAGAAACACAGCGATACAGTAAACACATATTCTATTAAATATCGAAAATAGAACAGACTGTAAATACAACAACTAGAATGGTAGTAGCTATCTCTGAGAAGAGATGTGGCCGTTGTGCTCATTCGTGCCAAGATGATTACAAAGAGAGGCCGAAAGGGCCTATTTATCATAAGCACGAGGGAAAGAATCCCAAACACCCAAAAACCTAACCCTAGAAGATGAACCGTCATAAAGTTTGCATCCCCAAGGTGGTCAGTTGAACAGTCAACTTCCCGGGGTCATAACTTTTGCATGCGATCTCCGTTTGGGGCACTCGGTAGCCCGTTGGAAAGATCTATCTGAGGAATATGTTGGGGATCAAAAAATGGAAGGGTTCCCTTGTAAAACTATTTCCGAAAAAACGTCGTTTAGTGCCTCGAAACGGCCCCAGAAGTTTGGCACTCGAAAAACTGTAGAAAAATTACTAGAAAATCGGCAAAATAGGAAACTGTTTTGAGCCAGTGGAATAGGTGGGTGGCCATCGATATCCATCTGGATCATGTTGAGTGCTCCTTAGTTTTGAACTTAACTCTAGTTTGCTTACCATGTTGACATTGTTTGCAAATTGAACTTGATAGATTTTTGATCTCAGGTAGACCTCTAACTGCATCTTTCTGATTCAACTTAACTAGGTTGTCAAAATTTATGCGTCCTAGTCTCTTATTCCATAACAAACTTTCATATTCTTTTCCAAAATGACATTCATCAATTGCTTCATTTAAAATGAAATCCTAAATTTTTTTTTGAAAAAAAGAGAAGAAACCATCTCCTTCTAAATTTAGTTCAAAAAATCTTTTACAGTTCCAACAACCATGTTTGCAAACGAGGCTATACTCAATCATAATTAGAAAAAAGTGAAATGAAAACCAAGCCTACTCTGAACTTCTTCCTCAACATATTTTTGCTTTGATTTGGTCCATTTCTGTTAAATTTAACATCAATAGTACCCTAAACAATAAAAAATACAACCACTTTCATTCAAAAAGTTTCATGATAGAAATCCCTTAAGTGTCCTTCATTTTGAGTGACATGCCAAACTCCTTGCTCCATGTATAGACCGAGCTTGGATAGGGAGTTAGCCTCGTCGTTCTTTTCCCTATCAACATGTTTATTTAAAATTTCATCCACAAGAAGTTTTATCCTTTTTATCTCCTCTAGAATTGGTTTCAAATAGATGTTATGGCAGATCCTCTCTTTAATTATCCAATCAATGATGATCTTTGCATCGCCAAATATCTATAATTTCCTGACATTATTTTCCACGGCTAAATTTAAGAGAAGTTTAAGTGCAACCAATTTAGCATAATTATTTGTTTTTTTTCGTCTCACGTGTACAATTTGGTTTATCCATGGAAAGGAATGCGGCATGGCTATACAACAACTCGCACACCTAAAACTGGCAGTATAAATATCTTCAAATAAGTTGTTATTTCTTGCAATCCAAATTTGCAACATCATGATGAGCGGAAGGGCCAACATAGATCTATGCTTAGGATTGACAACCCAACATTTTAGACATAACTGCACTAACTAGCACCTCTCCAAGGAAACATCTTCTTTAAAATGGCTTCCACCTCCTTCCAGGATTGTGAAATGAAAGCGAAGTCCATAAAAACATGAGAATTTGCCTTCTCTTCCTGCTTACAGAGATAACATCTACCAAGTCTAATTATATTTCTTCATTGTAAATTGTTCCAAGTTAAAGCTTTGTTGCAGAGGATAAACCATGTAAGAAGTTTTGCTTATAGAGGGAATTTAAATTTCCAAACTACTTTCCACCACCAAGCTTGATCTTCCACATGAGAAATTTCCATCATTCTATCATAACTTGCCTTTGGAGTATAAATACCATGGGGGTCACCAGCCCAAACTAAAGAGTCCTTAACAAGATACAAATAGATGTTATTCAGGTGCAATTGATTTATGTAAGCCTTCCAGCGTCTACCATCATCATCCCTAAATCCAACATACTCCACAGTGTGCAAGTTGTATCTTTAATATATTTTAATGTAAATAAGCCTTTAAAGTACAACTACAGCATGATTCTGAAAGGAAGAATATGTACAGTTCCATTCCCTGTCCATGCATCCTCCCCCAAACTTACACTGCATCCATCTCCTATCTTCCAAACCAAGTCTTTTCCAATAACTAAACATGAGAGAACTGTTGCTTTCTAGAAGACTGAGACGTTATGGGTACAGATTTAGCAGGATGTCAAACCCATTCTAACATAGATTTTGGAGCTATATATTTCCTCATATTCAAGTCACTCCAGAGACTAGAACTTGATAATAATCTCCACCAACTTTTCCATACTAGATCTTTTTGAGAAAAATTGCAAATTGTTTAATCCCCATCCTCCAAGAATTTTGGGACTTGCTATGGTTTTCCATCTAGGTATCCAAGAGTTGGTCATCCAGAACACTGGAGTGACTTCCAGAACAACATTTGTTAGCACTAGTCTCCCTCCTTTTGAAAGCCGTCTAAAACTCCAATTGATATGCACTTTTCACATTTTGCAATCATGCAGTCCCAATCTTTAATAAGATAAGACAACGAATTTAATTTAAAACCCATATATTTTATCCCATTATCCATATCAAAATGATTGAAATAAAATAAATCCTCGATTCCAATTAAATCCTCATCTGAGACACCTTCTCTAGCAACAAAAGAAGACATGAGTAATCCACTAAAATATCACCAACAAAGAGGACATGAGTAATCCAGTAGTTTACTCCAATATTTATGCCTTTAAGGCCACCATTCCTTTTTTCCTTTGAAATTTCCCTACTGAACCTATCTGCAAATAGGAGGAATAAAAAAGAAGCAAGCAGGCTCCCTTATCTGATTCCACGAGAGGTTTTGAAAATATTTGAAGCTCATCCATTAACTAGAACATAAAAAGAGATGGAAGTAATGCATGCCATAATCCATCTTATGAAAGGAACATTAAACCCTAACTATGAGAACTCCATCCTCGAGAAACTCCAAATGAACCTATCATAGGCCTTTGTTAGGGTCAATTATTCAAACAACCACTTTAAGGTGCTTTCTTAAGATGGAATAAAGACCTTCCTGCATTATCCCAATTGCATCGTGAATTTTCCTACCAGAGAGGAAACCAAATTGTTCATGATTTATTCCTACAGCTAGAAAATGCTTGATTCCTTTTAAGATGATTTTAGCCACAATCTTATAGATAGTATTGTACAGAGATATAGTGCGAAAGTCTTCAAAGGATAACATATTATCATTTTTGGGAATCATGGCTATGAAAGAAGAATTAAATGAAGCTATAATTTTTCCTTTATGTCTTGATTCTTCCACCACTCTTTAAAGGCCCCGAGCAAGAACATCAATTAAACCAATGAAAAATTCTATGGGAATCCCATCAGGCCCTAAGCTTTTTTATTTTTTAATATTATGAAGGGCCTCCTGCAATTCATCGTTAGAAACTGCATCCATTAATTTGGAATTATCTTTTTAATTTACAATATCTACTTCATAGTATGTGAAAGATATCTACTTCATTGTGATATTTTTAATTGTCATCGTTAGAAACTGCCACCATTAATTTGTTATTATCTTGTTAATTTACAATATCTACTTCATAGTATGTGAAACATATCTATTTCATTGTAATATTTTGAATTGAATAGTGTTACTTTCTCATAGTCATTGGAAACATTTCAAAGCATTTAAAAATTAAAAACATAAAGAATAAGCTGAATTGAATTAGTTTTTTCTCAATTTCTAATAAAAAAATACAGAATTGTAAATTATTGTGTTGTGATTTGATCACTTTGTAGGATTATACTCTAATCAATCCTTGAAACAGAGTTATTGTTTATTTTCAAAATACCTAAATCTATTCTTCCCCGCAATTATATTATACTTTAATGACTTATTGTATTTGTCTTGTAATATTTGTATATTCTACCTTAATGACTTATTGTATTTGTCTTGCAATATTTAAAGTATTGATGAAACACTAAATCAACCCCCTGATTGAAAAACATACCTTCTAAAACCACCCTTGTTCTTATTGGAGGTTAAAATTTAAAAACAACAACTTTATGAAAAAACTTAAAAAATTAAAATAAAGAAGTGAGAAATATAAAAAACAAATTAAAAAAAATCATTTTTTTTACAACATTGTAAACTTTATAAACAAAAAAACGTAAAAAAAAAAAATTAATACATGCATTAAAGGGGAGGGTGGGAGCGGGGGGAGGGTAGAGTTGTTTGTTTTTTTTTTCAAATTTTAATATCGTTTATTTTTTCTTTTTTAAATTTGGTTCTTATGTTTTTTTTTAAGCTTTTAGTTTTTTTTTTTTTTAAATTTAAATTAAAAAAATTTAATACATCTTAAAATTTAAAAAAATTAGTTTTTTTTTTTTTTTTTTTTTTTTTTTTACATTTTTTCTATATTTTCTAATTTAGAATTGCTTTTTAGAGTTATTTATTACTTTAAAAAAATTGAAATTTTTGTTTTTAAATTTTATATTGTTGTAAATCTTTTTTGAAAATTTTTTCAAGTTGTTTTTTAAAAATTTTTTTCTTTAAATTTTGAAATTTTTAATGTGTTATCTTTTTCTTTTTTTTAAGTGTTTATGTTTTCTTTTTAATTTTGTTTTCATTTGAGTTGTTTTATTTTATTTTTTCATTTTTTGCGTTTTTACTTTTCTAAAAAGAAAATTCCGAGCAAATGTACCTGACAAAGGTAAGGGGTGCTACTCGTGGCACCTCTTTTCGAGTCGAATGTTGATTTTATCCATTTTGTCGCAATGATCATTGCAATGACACAGTCAACTCTTAATACGACGATGTCAATCAAGTTGCACTTTTCAATCCTTGATTGGGGATTGGTTGCTACAAGTTGAATTCGAGGGTCAATTTAGCTTTTTATTTGCGAGGGAACCTAACTAAGTTTCAATAAAGTTGTAAATTTATCCTCGGAAAACAAAGGGTGCTATCAATAGCACCACTTTTCCAAATAGAGGTAAAAATAGTTAATAATGTGACCTAAAAAAAACAAGAACTCATGCAGGTTCTTGTTTTATAGTATATTGTGTTTATAATGAGGTAATATAGATATATGGAAAACATCATGATTTTTATGAAAATGGGGTGGTAGCGCTAAGCGATATGCAACAAATCCATCTCTTTATAGGATTCCAAATGGCCTTATAAGTCGAGGTGACAATACTGTCACTTTTCCAAACCGAATAGCACTCTTATTAGGTCTAATACGAATAAAAAATTAATCTCCAACATTATAACTTTAGTCAATTCTATCAGGATCACCATAACCCTTATGTATATCAACTAGTGCTTCCTTTAACCATTGCCTAATATGAATTACATGGTCTCCCATTTATTGAACCAATATTGGTCCTATGCTTACTTGGTATTCTAACTTGTCCCAACTCAAACGCATCATGCATGGCCTACCATATAAATCTTGATAAGGTAGCATTCCAATATAATTATGGTAATTGTTATTTTAAGAAAAATCCACCAAAGATAAGTAATTTGCCAATGGGTTTTTCTATCCATAACATACACCCTAGCATGTCTTCCGTTACCTAAATAACCCTCTTTGTTTTCCAATATGTTTCTGGATGATACATTGAGGTTAGATTGCACTGAGTTCCCAATGATGATTGCAAGTTTGTCCAAAACTTGGAAGTAAACTTAGGGTCTCTATTTGAGATTATCTTTTTAGGAAACCCATGAAGATGGATAATATCGTTTTTAAATACCCTTGTCACATCCGTGTTATCATAAGTTTCCCTGATTGGAATAAAATAGGTATTTTTGGTTAGTTTATCAAGTACCACCGAAATAGCATTACATCTTATTAGAGACGTGAGGGGAAACCCTACGAAACAATACATGGAAATGACCTCCCACTTAGACATAGGAATGCCATGAGGTTGCAAGAGACCATATAGGTGACGGCGATCAACCTTTACTTGCTTTCATTCAAGGCACTTAGCAACAAATTGCACAATGTCATGCTTCATGCTTTCCCAAAAGAAGAGCTTCTTCATGTCTACATACATCTTCTTCACCTATGGATGTGCATAGTAAGGTGATCTTTGGGATTCCTTGAGGATAGTTCTTCTAATATCCCCTTCCCTGGGGAAATTCCTTCCCGTGAAATAATATGCCCAAGATAGTGATTCTCGTTCTGAAAGAAGGAGCACTTGGACAATTTACCAAAAAAATGGTCTGAACTCGTAACCATGACAATGCTGACCGCAAGTTCTCCTCGTTCTCTTTCTCATTCTCAAAATAAATGAGAATAAAATGTAATAAAACATGCACAAAGTGGTATAAGTACTTACCAAATACTCCATTCATTATGCTCATAAATACTACTAGTGCATTGTTCAAACCGAAGGGCACTGCTATAAAATCATAGTGCCCAAACCATGTCTGGAAGACATAATTTGGCATATTTCACCTTCCTTAATTATGAGATGATGATAGTCTTATTGTAGATCAATCTTTGAGAAAAAATACCGCCCCCTTCATATGATCGAAGAGGTCATCAATTCAAGGTATAGGGTACCTATTCTTCAGCATGGCTTGGTTCAAGTCTCGATAATCAATGCAGAGTCATGACAGACCATCCTCCATCTTGACAAATATTATTGGTGCAAAACAAGGATAAACATTCATCCTGATGAGTCCTAGGTCCAATAAATCCTTCAGCTACATCTGCAACTGTAAAAGCTCAAGAGACGTCATCCTATAAGGTGACTTGGAGATTTGATTGAAGCCCATTTTTAATTCGATAGTAAAATTGAGTTTTCTTTTTGGAGGTAACCCTGGTAAGTCCTTGGGAAAGACATCCTTAAATTCTGGCAATACTGGGTACTAATCTAAAGAAGGTCCCTTCTCCCCACTTGTAGCCTCCACTAAGTACAGCCGACATGATTTCCTAAGACAATGCTTTACTTTCATCATTGCGATGAAACATATGGACACCTCCTCTTAATTCCTTGAATTTGAATTGATTTCCCTTCACTAAACAAAGAACTCTCTTCCCATAATACTCCAAGAAAGCTTAATGATCCTTAAAGCTAGTTCATACCTGAGATAAGATCATAAGTACCTAGGTCGCTGATGTACTCTTTGACCCTATCATACACACCCCTAGGTCCACTACTCATTCTTCAACACTAGGCCTGACTCCTTGCTTTCAAACCCCGTCTTTGATCCCCTTTAGAGCTTACATGTTCTTCAACATAATGAGCACATTCAACTACATGTGGCACTGAAGTTGGCTTCCACATCCGTAGGAGGGACCTTATATCGTAGTTCAATCCATAAACAAAGCAATATACCTGACGTTGATATGTGTCCATGTAAGATACATACTTCACCAATACCATGAATCACAATTCATAGTCCTCCACAATTCAATTCCCGTGCACTAATGCATGGAAGGATCCTACTTGGTCCTCCTCAAAGAATGCCTGCATGTACTTCCTTTGAAACCTATCTTCAAACTATTCCCAAGGGATAATATCTAGAGTGATATGCAATTGTCCTTCCACGTTCTCCCACCAATCCAAAGCATGATCTCAAAGTTGAAAAGTAGTTATTTTGGACTTAGAGGTGGTGGTATATTCTTTCAATGCAAATCACCTCCTCATGCCCTCTAGACATGTCTTGGCTTGTTGTCCAACACAACCTCTAGTAAACTCTAGAAGCTTTATTTTATGAAGCTCTCTATTAATGCCCTTGGGAGGAGGTTCTTGCTCCAAATTCATTGATACTTCTTAATTAACCTCCCCCGATGGAAAGGGCTCTTTCTCAACAATTTTCGCATCGCTCACTCCTAGAAGCATCTTAAGTGTCATGTCGATTGTCTCCAAGGAGCACATTATAATGCACATTTCAGGTGATAGTACCAATAGTGTTGGTATGTTTGGCTCAAGCGATGGTGTCACCCGAACTCAACCCTGATTTCCACCTCACCTAACCATATTGATTATGCAACCTGGCCAAAAGGGTTCATAAGTAGGGTTTAGTTAGTCTACTAGGTTACACAATAATATGCACAGGCTTAAGTATCTTTCACTTTCACTTGTAATGAACATATCACTTGAGGTCGTGGCTAAGGGTGAAGTAGGTCAATAAGATAGTGAAACTCTAATAATCAACCTAGTATGGGGTAATTTCTACTACTCTGTTGACCACTAATATCGCCTTAATCCGCCTCCACCTTTTTCGACAACCACATCCCTCACCACCGGAATAAAATATTTAATCATCATTTAAAAATTTTATTTCTAGTATGTAATTTTTAATATATTTCATTTTATTATTATTTATATTTTATTTTTATTAAAAATAATATAGTTAAATTTTAAAATATGCAATATTATTAATATTACAAAGAGAACCCTAATCTCGAGGATAAAAACTATCTTTCTATCTTACCAAGATCAAAGAAAAAAATTTAAGTGAAACTAGTTGTTGGAGAACCCCTAAAACGCCTTGGGTTGCCATCTATGTGATTCTATGAGCTTTTTGAGCATAGAAATAACATTTTAAAGAAAACCAAATAATCTCTATCTCGTTAAGGTCGGATAGACCAAGATGGACGTTAAAGACAATCATCATCATCATCATCATCAATAATAAAAACCAATCAATACTAAAAATTCAAATAAAATATATTATTTAAACAAATACAATTAAATTTAATAATTCAAATTAATTTTCTTAAACGATAATTAATCTTCAATTATTTGGCTTAAAAAACATAAAGTTGAGGCGTCCCCTTCTCAAGAGCGCACACATCATACAAGGATTAAATAATAGGGGGTAAGGGTGAACAAAACCCTAGCCCCTCCCATTTCTTATTTCTTGCTCACAAATTTTTAGTTGGTCACTTTGCAACTTAGCTAAGATATTAGCATTAGGGTTTTTATTTTTATTTTTCTTCATAATAGAGTTTAATAATAAAATTTATGCCCAACACTAGCTGTAAGCAATTGCCTGGGGTCTGGCATGTTATCACCCAAATTTAGAGCAAATACACACATATATGTGCCCTTTCACAATACAAATAGCAATAAAATAACCACCTATAAGTAATGTCCAAACCTATGGATATAAGATATGGTTCACACAACCAATAAAATCAAAGACAACCAATAAAATCAAAGGGAACGCTGCCATATATGATTCACTTGGAAATTTGCATTGCCTTCCCATCAATGATTCCAACGACCATTTCAGTGAATCAACAACATGATACATAAGTGTGTTGAGCTTATTAATGAAATGGTTGTAGGTGGATAAACATTGGTTTTTAGCAAATATGCTAGCCAACCAAACAATTTGAGTGCCAATTAATTAATATGGATATGGGATATTCAAACAAACACAAGACGGCTCGTCGGCGAGATTTTTAAGGAAATAGGTAACGTTGCCAGGAAATATATATAAAAGTCTTGCTATTTGAGCGTCCTAGGCTCCAACGCAACGCAAGATTTCGAATTTTGATCTCCGCCATTTCCAAAACAAGTCTTCTGGAGAATCGCCCATTTGGAAATTTAATAAGAGAAGGGGAGTTTAAGACTTTGTTGAGTGCTCCTCATGCATCAGCTGCACACCCACCTGCTTAACAGCACTGATTGAGTTTGCAGACAAAGCCAAACCGTCCCATTGTCTTACGGTTGTCGTTTTTCTGTTTTCTGTTGTTGATATTTATTAAGAAACAAAAGATGTCTCCGGAACCAGATTCTAATGTAGTAGAAGGCAGCGGATCGAATTCTAAGACTCTCATTGTTGCTCGATTGGCTTCACTGAAGAAAGCAGAGGAAGCAGGTAATAGCAGGTTTTTTGAAGCTGCAGCATGGGTAAAGACAATGGTTGGGTGTTTGGATATACCTGCATGTGACCCGCCATCCGAGGAGGAGTTTCGTCTTTGCTTGAGAAATGGGATCATTTTATGTAACCTTCTCAACAAGGTTCAACCGGGATCAGTGGCCAAGGTCGTTGCAAATCACGTTTCTGCTTATCAATATTTTGAGAATGTTAAGAATTTTCTTGCAGCTCTTGTACAGATGAAGTTGCCTACTTTTGAAGCTTCTCTGTTAGAGAAAGAAAGCTGGCAGCCGGGTTCTACTACAAAGATTGTTGACTGTATCTTGGCGCTGAAGGGTTATTATGAATGCAAACAACAGCGTGGAGGAAATGCAACTACTAATTGTGTGCCTGTAATTCTGCCAAACCCATCAGCTACAAACGTGCAGGAGGAGGGAGGAGAGAAAACACTGGATGACATCTTTCAATCTAATGCTTTAATAGGAGTACTGAAAGCAGAGGAAGCAGGTAATATAAGGTTTTTTGAAGCTGCAGCATGGGTAAAGAGCATGGTTGGGTCTTTGGATATACCATGTGACCCGCCATCCGAGGACGAGTTTCGTCTTTGCTTGAGAAATGGGATCATTTTATGTAACCTTCTCAACAAGGTTCAACCGGGGGCAGTGTCCAACGTCGTTGCAAATCACGGTTCTGCCTATCAATATTTTGAGAATGTTAAGAATTTTCTTGTAGCTCTTGTACAGATGAAGTTGCCTACTTTTGAAGCTTCTCTGTTAGAGCAAGAAAGCTCGCAGCCGGGTTCTACTAAAAATATTGTTGACTGTATCTTGGCGCTGAAGGGTTATTATGAACGCAAACAACAGTGTAGAGGAAATGCAAGAGGAGCAGAGACAATAAGCACCCTTAAGTCTGCTGAAAGAGTGGCCTCTGTTGAACTTGGTGCTGCTCCTTTGAATAAAGAAAGTGGAGAAGTTCGTGAGCTTAAAGAACAGGTAGACAGTTTGAAAAAGGCGCTGGCAAGGAAAGAAGTAGAAGTAGCGCAGTTACACAATATCAAAATGAAAATGAAAGAATCTCCATACCAACTCCATACACCAGTGAGAACTCGTATATTGAGCCTTGAAGGGTCTGTAATAAGCAAAGCTGAGGTACAGAATGGTAATTGTAATTGTGGGATGGTTTCTGAAGATGATAAATTGGTAGATTATGGGGAGAATAATGAGATTCTGGTTGGCAAACAGAATGGCAATGGCAACCGTCCGAGTAGTCTGGGAAATGAGCGTAGAAATTTATCAGTTGTAAAGAGTTGGACAGAGGCTGAAACAAATACAAATAGAGATACAGGAACTGAGACAACATCTGCAACTAAAAAGACCTCTCAAATAAAAAAGTCACTACTGTTCTTTGGAAAACTGTAGAAGACCGGTCACGTTAGAGCCTGAGGAGCCTTTGGAAAACGTGTTTAAATTATCATGAACTAAAGCTAACATAAACAGTGAAGAGATAAGAGAAGGGGATAATATTTGGATTGTGCACTAGCGTTTCGTTGATTGTAATTTTAGTGCGATTGACTGGTTTTTTTTTCTTTCAAAATATTGATTTTTTAAAAATTACCTTATGTTTTCATCATATAATAATAATTATTTTTATATAAATAATTTAGGTGAGATTACTGTAATTATCAAATTTTTATGTATTTTGTTTTAATAAAAAGACCTAGTTGACTTTGCCATTTTTTTTTCATTTTTTCTAAAATATATATGTCAAATAATAAAGCTTAAAGTGGTGTCCAAGAATTGTGGCATTACTTAATCATACTTTAATGAAAGTTGTTTCAATAATTGTTTTAAACCATAAACTTTTATTGAGCGCAACCAAAAGTTAAGTTATTTGAAAAAACTGAAGAGATTAATGCTTTCTCAAACAAGTCCTATAATGATTACGTTATCATATCTTGACAAAAAAAAACCCTAAGAACTCGAAGAGAAAAATATTTCCTCCTACGAGCACTTTCAAAACTTCTTTCACAAACCACAACCAACTAGTTGTTTTCTCAATCACTTCTCTATATTGATCATAAATCCTAAAAAAATTATGAAAAAAAGAGAAGAAACGATCTCCTTCTAAATTTAGTTCAAAAAATCTTTTACAGTTCCAACAACCATGTTTGCAAATGAGTCTATACTCAATCATAATTAGAAAAACTGAAATGAAAACCAAGCCTACTCTGAACTTCTTCCTCAACATATTTTTGCTTTGATTTGGTCCATTTCTGTTAAATTTAACATGGATAGTACCCGGAACAACAAAAAATAGAACCACTTTCATTCAAAAAGGTTCATGATAGAAATCCCTTAGGTGTCATTCATTTTGAGTGATATGCCAAAATACTTGCTCCATGTATAGACCGAGCTTGGATAGGGAGTTAGCCTCATGGTTCCTTTCCCTATCAACATGTTGAATTAAAATTTCACCCATAAGAAGTTTTATCCTTTTTATCTCCTCTAGAATTGATTTCAAATAGATGTTATGGCAGATCCTCTCTTCAATTATCCAATCAATGATGATCTTTGCACCCCCAAATATCTATAATTTCTTGAAATTATTTTCCACGGCTAAATTTAGGAGAAGTTTAAGTGCAACCATCTTAGCATAATTATTTGTTTTTTTTGTCTCAAGTGTACAATTTGGTTCATCAGTGGAAAGAAATGCAACATGGCTATACAACAACTCGCACACCTAAAACGAGCAGTATAAATATCTTCAAATAAGTTGTTATTTATTGCAATCCAAATTTGTAGCATCATGATGAGCGGAAGGGCCAACATAGATCTATGCTTAGTATTGACAACCCAACATTTTGGACATAACTACACCAACTAGCACCTCTCCAAGGACACATCTTCTTTAAAATGGCTTCCACTTCCTTCCAGTCCTGTGAAATGAAAGCGCAGTCCATAAAAAAGATGATAATTTGTCTCCTCTTCCTTCTTAAAGAGATAATATCTACAAAGTCCAAATCTATTTCTTCCTTGTAAATTTTTCCAAGTTAAAGCTTTGTTGCGGAGGATAAACCATGTAAGAATTTTTGCTTTTAGAGGGAATTTAAATTTCCACACTACTTGCCACCACCAATCTTGATCTTCCACATGAGAAATGGCCATCATTCTATCATAACTTGCCTTTGGAGTATAAATACCATGGGGGTCACCAGCCCAGACTAAAGAGTCCTTAACAGGATACAAACAGATGTTATTAAGGTGCAATTGATTTATGAAAGCCTTCCAACATCTACCATCATCATCCCTAAAACCAACATACTCCAGAGTGTGCAAGTTGTATCTTTAATATATTTTAATGTAAATAAGCCTTTAAAGTACAACTACACCACGATTATGAAAGGAAGAATATGTACAGTTCCATTCCCTGCCCATGTATCCTGCCCCAACCTTAGACTGCAACCATCTCATATATTCCAAACCAAGTCTTTTCCAATAACTAAAAATTGAGAATTGTTGCTTTCTAGAGGACTAAGACGTTATGGGTAGATTTAGCAGGATGTCGAACCCATTCTAAGAGATATTTTGGAGCTATATATTTCCTCATATTCAAGTCACTCCAGAGACTAGAACCTGATAATAATCTCCACTATATTTCCCCTACTAGAGCTTTTTGAGAAAATTTGCAAATTTTTTAATCCCCATTCTCCAAGGATTTTGGGCCTTGCTATGGTTTTCCATCTAGGTATCCAAGAGACGGTCATCCAGAGCCCCAGAGTGACTTCCAGAACAACATTTGTTAGCACTAGTCTCCCTCCTTTTGAGAGCCACCTAAAACTCCAATTGATATGCGCTTTTCACATTTTGCAATCAGGCAGTCCCAACCTTTAACAAGATAATACAACGGCTTTAATTTAAACCACATATATTTTATCCCATTATCCAGATCAAAATGATTGAAATAAAATAAATCCTCGATTCTAATTAAATCCTCATCTGAGACACCTTCTCCAGCAACAAAAGAGGACATGAGTAATCCACTAAAATATCATCAACAAAGAGGACATTAGTAATCCAGTAGTTTCCTCCAATATTTATGCCTTTAGGGCCACCTTTCCTTTTTTCCTTCGAAATTTTCCTACTGAGCCTATCTGCAAATAGGAGGAATAAAAAAGAATCAAGCAGGCTTCCTTATCTGATGCCGCAAGAAGATCTAGAAAAAATTGAAGCTCATCCATTAACTAGAACATAAAAAGAGATGGAAGTAATGCATGCCATAATCCATCTTATGAGAGGAACATTAAACCCTAACTGTGACAAATCCATCCTCGAGAAACTCCAAATGAGCCTATCATATTCCTTTGTTAGGGTCAATTATTCAAACAACCACTTTAAGGTGCTTTCTTAATTTGGAATAAAGACCTTCCTGCATCATCCCAATTGCATCGTGAATTTTCCTACAAGAGATGAAACCAAATTGTTCATGAGTTATTCCTGCAACTAGAAAACGCTTGATTCCTTTTAAGATAATTTTAGCCACAATCTTATAGATAGTATTGTACAGAGATATAGTGCGAAAGTCTTCAAAGGATAACATATTATCATTTTTGGGAATCATGGCTTTGAAAGAAGAATTAAATGAAGCTAGAATTTTTCCTTTAACTCTTGATTCTTCCACCACTCTTTAAAGGCCCCGAGCAAGAACATCAATTAAACCAATAGAAAATTCTATGGGAATCCCATCAGGCCCTAAGATTTTTTATTTTTTAATATTATGAAGGGCCTCTTGCAATTCATCGTTAGAAACTGCCTCCATTAATTTGTTATTATCATTTTCATTTACAATATCTACTTCATAGTATGTGAAACATATCTACTTCATTGTGATATTTTGAATTGTTAATTTGTTATTATCTTGTTAATTTACAATATCTACTTCATAGTATGTGGAACATATCTATTTCATTGTAATATTTTGAATTGAATAGTGTTACTTTCTCATATTCATTGGAAACATTTTAAAACATTTCAAAATTAAAAACATAAAGAATAAACTAATTGAATTAGTTTTTCTTCAATTTCTTATAAAAAAATAGAAAATTGTATATTATTGTGTTGTGTTTTGAGCACTTTGCAGGCTTATACTCTAATCAATCCTCAAAACAGAGTTATCATTTATTTTCAAAATACCTAAATCTATTCTTCCCCACAATTATATTATACTTTAATGACTTATTGCATTTGTCTTGCAATATTTGTATATTCTACCTTAATGACATGTTGTATTTGTCTTGCAATATTTAAAGTATTGATGAAACACTAAATCAACCCCCTCATTGAAAAAACCTCCTAAAAAAAGCAAATTAAAAAAAAATCATTTTTTTACAACATTGTAAAATTTATAAACAAAAACTTAAAAAAAAATAAATTTAATACATGCATTAAAGGGGAGGGAGAGGAGGGTCCGGGAGTGGGAGTGGGGTAGGTTTGTTTGTTTGTCTTTTCAAATTTTAATATCGTTTATAATTGTTTTTTTAAATTTGGTTCTTCTGTTTTTTTTTTCATTTTGTTTTTAATGTTTTTTTAAACTTTTAGTTTTAAAAAAAATAAATTTTAAATTAAAAAAAAAAGAATTTAATAGATCTTAAAATTTAAAAAAAATAGTTTATTTAATTTTTTTTTACATTTTTTCTATTTTTCTCAATTTAGAATTGTTCTTTAGAGTTATATTTTACTTAAAAAAATGGAAATTTATGTTTAGAAATTTTATATTGTTGTAAATCTTTTTTGAAAAAAATTTCAAGTTGTTTTTTAAAATTTTTTCTATAAAGTTTGAAATTTTTAATGTGTTATTTTTTCTTTTCTTTTTTAATTGTTTATGTTTTCTTTTTAATTTTGTTTTCATTTGAGTTGTTTTAATTTATTTTTTCATTTTTTGCCTTTTTACTTTTCTAAAAAAAAAATTCTGAGCAAATGTACATGTACCTGGCAAAGGTAAGGGGTGCTACTAGTGGCACCTCTTTTCGAGTTGAATGTTGATCTTTCCCTTTTTGGCGCAACGAACATTGCAATGACACGGTCAACTATTAATACGACGACGTCAATCAAGTCGTAATTTTCAATCCTTGATTGGGGGTTGGTTGCTACAAGTTGAATTCGAGGGTCAATTTAGCTTTTTAATTGCAAGGGCAACTAACTAGGTTTCAATAAAGTTGAAAATTTATCCTCGGAGAAGAAAGGGTGATATGAATAGCACCACTTTTCAAAATAGAGGTAAAAATTGTTACTAAATGTGACCTAAAAAAACAAGAGTTGATGTAGGTTCTCATTTTATAGTATATTGTGTTTATAATGAGGTAATATAGATATATGGAAAACATCATGATTTGTATGAAAATGGGGTGGTAGCGGTAAGCGATATGCAACAAGTCCGTGTCTTTATAGGATTTCAAATGGCCTTATAAGTCGAGGTGACAACATTGTCACTTTTCCAAACTGAATAGTACTCTTATTAGGACTAATATGAATAAAAAATTAAACTCCGCCATTATAACTTTAGTCAGTTCTATCAGCATCACCATAACCCTTATGTATATCAACTTGTGCTTCCTTTAACCATTGCCTAATATGAATTACATGCTATCCCATTTCCTGAACCAACATTGGTCCCATGCTTACTTGGTATTCTAACTTGTCCCAACTCAAATGCAATGTGCATGGCATCCCATATAAATCTTGATAAGGTAGCATTCCAATATAATTATGGTAATTGTTATTGTAAGAAAACTCCACCAAAGATAAGTAATTTTTGAATGGGTCTGTCTATCCATAACATACACCCTAGCATGCCTTCCATTGTACGTTAATAACCCTCTTTGTTTTCCCATATGTTTGTGGATGATACATTGAGATTAGGTTTCACTGAGTTCCCAATGATGATTGCAAGTTTGTCCAAAACTTGGAAGTAAACTTAGGGTCTCTATTTGAGATTATCTTTCTAGGAAACCCATGAAGATGGATGATATCGTTTTTAAATACCCTTGTCACATCTGTGTTATCATAAGTTTCCCTCATCGAAATAAAATAGGCATTTTTGATTAGTTTATCAAATAACACCAAAATAACATTACGTATTATTAGAGACGCGAGGGGAAACCCTAGGAAAAAATACACGGGAATGAACTCCCACTTAGACATAGGAATTTCGTGAGGTTGCAAGAGACCGCTGTCCTTTTTCTACGATGTGAGTAGGATGTGATTTTATAACTGAATCACCACTTCTGGCAACAGTTAAACGCATTGGCAAGGAATCTCAATCTTGTTTTCGAGCACAAACCTTAGCTCATTCTGCACTTTTGATCTATTATTTATCAAACGATTGTGATAAAAACCTGTAGGGAAACATCCCCAATGAAGTAATAGATTCTCCATATGCGCCAAACTGACTTCTCTACCAGATGTGAGCAAAACACTGTCAGTTGCTTAAATCGATACGAGCAACTACCTTGCAAGATCATGACTGCGTTGCTTAACTTGATTCTCAACTACATTGCCAGGTCATTCAGGTGCCAAATTGACTCTTCTACCAAGTGTGAGAAAAAACACTGCAAAATGTGACTGCTAGGAATGAGAAAAATGTTGCCAACTGTGATTACGTTGCTTAACTCGATTCTCAACTACCTTGCCAGGTCATTCAATGAAGAATATGTTTTTGACTGTGGTATTTTTAGTTTCTTTAGCATTTGAACTTCTACAGCAACGGTTTTTGCAACGTGTTACCGATATGGTGATTTTGTAAAGACATCAATACACATAACTGGTGAAGCAAGAAAAACATCAATCACACCTTTGCTGGTTGACATCAATGAACTTCTACAGCAATGGTTTTTGCAACGTCTTACCCATATGGCTGGTGAAGAAAGCAAAAAAACTGGCTGACATCAATGAACTTCTACAGCAATGGTTTTTGCAACGTTTTACCGATATGGCTCGTGAAGCAAGCAAAACTTCAATCACACCTTTGCTGGTTGACATCATTGACAAACTCAACATACTCTATCAACTGGAGTCCACACCTTTCACTGCTTTCACTGTCAACAAGCTCAATCCACACATTTCACTGCTTTCACTATCAATAAGCTCCCCCTTTGGCATTGATGGCAACCACCACCAACCACCAACCGCATACCAGATATGATCTCCCCCTTTGAAAACAATGACGAAGGTTTCTGTCTCCATTTATTCATTCTATTTAGTTGGGGAAATAAGTTTTTTTTTAATGATTTTGAACTAAACTGCCATTTCTTTGCTCCTGTAACCTGCATTTGCTTGAACTAAACTGCCATTTCATTTGCTCCTGTAACCTACCATTTCATTTGATCCCCCTCCGAAGATGCTTTGTATCTGGTTCTTAAGTATTTATACCAAGAGGCTCTTTCTTGTCTCTCCCCCTATCGGATTATTCAAAGTACAAATTAAGTATATGCTCTTCTTCTTGACTATTTAGTTTCATAGCGTTCTTGTTCCATTTCTCTGCAAAATCTATGTGTTTTCTATTTTCTTTCTTTTCAAGCATTGTAAATTCATCATGTTGTAAGTGGATTAGAACATACACCTAGTTATTTTCTGAGATTTTAAAATTGCATTGTAGGCAATGGTTTTGCAAAGACATCAACAATTTGATCCTTTGTACCGACATACTCCAATTTGATTAGCTTATTCAGAACTTGATCTCTTAAGAAATTAAATCTTATTGGAATGTGTTTAGTTTTAGAGTGCATAACGGGGTTGTTGGAGATATTTAATGCACTAGTGTTATCGCAATAGATTGGAATAGGATTTGAATAAGTCACATGAATGTCAGTAAGAGTTTGTGTCATCGATAACACTTGAGTGCAACAGGTTGGTGCTGCAATGTATTATGCTTCCGCTGTAGATAGTGACACAGTAGATTTTTTCTTGCTAGACCAACTCACTAGACAACCTCCTAAGTAGACTGCAGCTCCGCTGGTACTCTTTCTATCATCTATACGGCTTGCCCAATCAACATCAGTATATGCAAATAGATCTAGCTTATTTCCCTTTGGATACCATAGACCAAAATAAACAGTACCTTTGAGATATCTGAATATTCTTTTAACTGCTAATAAATGTGTTTCTTTAGGTGCAGCTTGAAATCTTGCAACTTGACAAACTGATTGCATTACATCTGGTCTAGTTGCAGTGACATACAGTAGGATTCCAATCATGGATCTATATAATTTCCGTTCAACTGAAGGAGAATCATTTTCTTTGCTGAGTTTGCAACCTGTCACCATCGGAGTTCCTACAGGCTTGCAATCCTGCATCTTAAACTTCCTCAATGTTTCATTAGTATATTTTGTGTGAGATGTAAACATGCATTCATTATATTGTGAAACTTGAAGACCTAAAAGGAAGCTCAACTCACCAAGCATAGACATCTCAAATTCATCCTGCATAGCTTGTGCAAACAGTTTACGTAGGTATTCATTATTGCTTCCAAAAATAATATCATGAAGATAAATTTCAACTATGATCAAACAATCCCGTTCTTCGTTAATATACAGATTACTATCAACACTACCCTTTCTGTAACCTTGCCGCTGTACAAATACTTATCAAGCCTGGAATACCAAGCTCTTGGAGCTCTTGTTCCATCCCATATAGAGCTTTCTTTAACTTGCACACAAAATTCTTATCTTTGGAATGCTGAAATCCTTCTGGTTGTTCCATATAAGCTTCCTCTTCGAGCTCACCATTTAGAAATGCTAATTTGACATCCATCTGCTAAACTTTAATCTTCTTAGAACATGCATAAGCTAACATTAGTCTGATTGCTTCCATTCTTACAACAGGTGCAAATGTTTCATCATAATCTATACCTTCAACTTGTGCATAACCTTTACCTACTAACCTGGCTTTGTTTCTTGTCACATTTCCTGCTTCATCCATTTTATTTCTAAAGACCCATTTTGTTCCTATAACATTTTTGTTTTCAGGTCTTGGGATTAACTCCCATGTGTTATTCTTTTCAAATTGGACAAGTTCTTCTTCCATTTCTTTAAGCCAATGCTCATTTTGGAGAGCTTCTTCAACACTTTTTGGTTCAATCAAGGATAATATTGCTACCTATTCTTGATTTGATGTGTATTCTTGGGTTTTACTTTTGGTTTCCACACCTAAATTCAAATCACCAATAATATGATCTGCAAGATGGTTTTTCTGTATTCTTTTACTTGGTGTTTTTGAGAAATTTGGACTTTGTGCAGTAGAGGGAGCTGAAGATGTAGGACTATGCATTTCAGCAGAGATTTGTTTGTCTTTGCTTGTTGACTGAGTATTTTTTGTTTCACTAGGTTCTTCTTCATTTTTGTTCTGCTCAAAGATAGAATCTCTCTTTTCCCTTTTTGACTTCATTAAGTAGGATTCATCAATTTTGACATCATGGCTTGCACTACTTTGTTAAGTCTTAGATTGTAGCATTTATAGGCTCTTCTGGTACATGAGTAACTAACTAGGATTCCTTCATCAGTTCTCGAGTCGAATTTTCCCAAAAGAGAATTATTTATTTTAATGTAACATTTACTGCCAAAGATTCTAAAGTGTTTTATGTTTGCTGATTTTCCTTTCCACAGTTCATAAGGTGTTTTTTCAGCATTAGTCCTGAGTAGTCCTCTTTTCAAAACATGTACAGCTGTGTGTACAGTTTGATTCCAAAATATATCACTTAGTTTTGATTCATTGAGCATTGTTCTGGCCATTTCCGTAACAGTTCTGTTTTTCCTTTCTACTACTCCATTTTGTTGAGGAGTTTCTGTCACCGTGAAATGCCTTTTAATCCCATTTTTATCACAATAGTCATTGAACTCATTTGAGGTAAACTCACCTCCATTATCATACCTGAGACATTTTGTTCTCTGTTATATCTCATTCTTTGTTGCTTCTTTAAAATTATGAAAACAATTAAATGCTTCAGACTTCTTTTTAAGTAGGTACATCCATGTCATGCGAGTAAAATCATCTATGAACAACAAGAAATACTTTTCACCATTCATCTCCGTTGTTCTCATAGGTCCACAAATATCAACATGTACAAGCTCTAAGGGTTTTAATGTTGTGATCCGGATTTGTCTGGGAACGAAACAAAATATATCATATACAGAATGATATACAAAGATATATATTCACATACACAGATATATGGCAAGAAACACAGCGATACAGTAAACACATATTCTATTAAATATCGAAAATAGAACAGACTGTAAATACAACAACTAGAATGGTAGTAGCTATCTCTGAGAAGAGATGTGGCCGTTGTGCTCATTCGTGCCAAGATGATTACAAAGAGAGGCCGAAAGGGCCTATTTATGATAAGCACGAGGGAAAGAATCCCAAACACCCAAAAACCTAACCCTAGAAGATGAACCGTCATAAAGTTTGCATCCTCAAGGTGGTAAGTTGAACAGTCAACTTCCTGGGGTCATAACTTTTGCATGCGATCTCCGTTTGGGGCACTCGGTAGCCCGTTGGAAAGATCTATCTGAGGAATACGCTGGGGATCAAATAATGGAAGGGCTCCCTTGTAAAACTATTTCAGAAAAAATGTCGTTTAGTGCCTCGAAACGGCCCCAGAAGTTTGGCACTCGAAAAACTGTAGAAAAATTACTAGAAAATCGGCAAAATAGGAAACTGTTTTGAGCCAGTGGAATAGGTGGGTGGCCATCGATATCCATCTGGATCATGTTGAGTGCTCCTTAGTTTTGAACTTAACTCTAGTTTGCTTACCATGTTGACATTGTTTGCAAATTGAACTTGATAGATTTTTGATCTCAGGTAGACCTCTAACTGCATCTTTCTGATTCAACTTAACTAGGTTGTCAAAATTTATGCGTCCTAGTCTCTTATTCCATAACAAACTTTCATATTCTTTTCCAAAATGACATTCATCAATTGCTTCATTTAAAATGAAATCCTAAATTTTTTTTTGAAAAAAAGAGAAGAAACCATCTCCTTCTAAATTTAGTTCAAAAAATATTTTACAGTTCCAACAACCATGTTTGCAAACGAGGCTATACTCAATCATAATTAGAAAAAAGTGAAATGAAAACCAAGCCTACTCTGAACGTCTTCCTCAACATATTTTTGCTTTGATTTGGTCCATTTCTGTTAAATTTAACATCAATAGTACCCTAAAAAATATAAAATACAACCACTTTCATTCAAAAAGTTTCATGATAGAAATCCCTTAAGTGTCCTTCATTTTGAGTGACATGCCAAACTCCTTGCTCCATGTATAGACCGAGCTTGGATAGGGAGTTAGCCTCGTCGTTCTTTTCCCTATCAACATGTTTATTTAAAATTTCATCCACAAGAAGTTTTATCCTTTTTATCTCCTCTAGAATTGGTTTCAAATAGATGTTATGGCAGATCCTCTCTTTAATTATCCAATCAATGATGATCTTTGCATCGCCAAATATCTATAATTTCCTGACATTATTTTCCACGGCTAAATTTAAGAGAAGTTTAAGTGCAACCAATTTAGCATAATTATTTGTTTTTTTTCGTCTCACGTGTACAATTTGGTTTATCCATGGAAAGGAATGCGGCATGGCTATACAACAACTCGCACACCTAAAACGGGCAGTATAAATATCTTCAAATAAGTTGTTATTTCTTGCAATCCAAATTTGCAACATCATGATGAGCGGAAGGGCCAACATAGATCTATGCTTAGGATTGACAACCCAACATTTTAGACATAACTGCACTAACTAGCACCTCTCCAAGGACACATCTTCTTTAAAATGGCTTCCACCTCCTTCCAGGATTGTGAAATGAAAGCGAAGTCCATAAAAACATGAGAATTTGCCTCCTCTTCCTGCTTACAGAGATAACATCTACCAAGTCTAATTATATTTTTCATTGTAAATTGTTCCAAGTTAAAGCTTTGTTGCAGAGGATAAACCATGTAAGAAGTTTTGCTTATAGAGGGAATTTAAATTTCCAAACTACTTTCCACCACCAAGCTTGATCTTCCACATGAGAAATTTCCATCATTCTATCATAACTTGCCTTTGGAGTATAAATACCATGGGGGTCACCAGCCCAAACTAAAGAGTCCTTAACAAGATACAAATAGATGTTATTCAGGTGCAATTGATTTATGTAAGCCTTCCAGCGTCTACCATCATCATCCCTAAATCCAACATACTCCACAGTGTGCAAGTTGTATCTTTAATATATTTTAATGTAAATAAGCCTTTAAAGTACAACTACAGCATGATTCTGAAAGGAAGAATATGTACAGTTCCATTCCCTGTCCATGCATCCTCCCCCAAACTTACACTGCATCCATCTCCTATCTTCCAAACCAAGTCTTTTCCAATAACTAAACATGAGAGAACTGTTGCTTTCTAGAAGACTGAGACGTTATGGGTACAGATTTAGCAGGATGTCAAACCCATTCTAACATAGATTTTGGAGCTATATATTTCCTCATATTCAAGTCACTCCAGAGACTAGAACTTGATAATAATCTCCACCAGCTTTTCCATACTAGATCTTTTTGAGAAAAATTGCAAATTGTTTAATCCCCATCCTCCAAGAATTTTGGGACTTGCTATGGTTTTCCATCTAGGTATCCAAGAGTTGGTCATCCAGAACACTGGAGTGACTTCCAGAACAACATTTGTTAGCACTAGTCTCCCTCCTTTTGAAAGCCGTCTAAAACTCCAATTGATATGCACTTTTCACATTTTGCAATCAGGCAGTCCCAATCTTTAATAAGATAAGACAACGAATTTAATTTAAACCCCATATATTTTATCCCATTATCCATATCAAAATGATTGAAATAAAATAAATCCTCGATTCCAATTAAATCCTCATCTGAGACACCTTCTCTAGCAACAAAAGAAGACATGAGTAATCCACTAAAATATCACCAACAAAGAGGACATGAGTAATCCAGTAGTTTACTCCAATATTTATGCCTTTAAGGCCACCATTCCTTTTTTCCTTTGAAATTTCCCTACTGAACCTATCTGCAAATAGGAGGAATAAAAAAGAAGCGAGCAGGCTCCCTTATCTGATTCCACGAGAGGTTTTGAAAAAATTTGAAGCTCATCCATTAACTAGAACATAAAAAGAGATGGAAGTAATGCATGCCATAATCCATCTTATGAAAGGAACATTAAACCCTAACTATGAGAACTCCATCCTCGAGAAACTCCAAATGAACCTATCATAGGCCTTTGTTAGGGTCAATTATTCAAACAACCACTTTAAGGTGCTTTCTTAAGATGGAATAAAGACCTTCCTGCATTATCCCAATTGCATCGTGAATTTTCCTACCAGAGAGGAAACCAAATTGTTCATGATTTATTCCTACAGCTAGAAAATGCTTGATTCCTTTTAAGATGATTTTAGCCACAATCTTATAGATAGTATTGTATAGAGATATAGTGCGAAAGTCTTCAAAGGATAACATATTATCATTTTTGGGAATCATGGCTATGAAAGAAGAATTAAATGAAGCTATAATTTTTCCTTTATGTCTTGATTCTTCCACCACTCTTTAAAGGCCCCGAGCAAGAACATCAATTAAACCAATGAAAAATTCTATGGGAATCCCATCAGGCCCTAAGCTTTTTTATTTTTTTAATATTATGAAGGGCCTCCTGCAATTCATCGTTAGAAACTGCATCCATTAATTTGGAATTATGTTTTTAATTTACAATATCTACTTCATAGTATGTGAAAGATATCTACTTCATTGTGATATTTTTAATTGTCATCGTTAGAAACTGCCACCATTAATTTGTTATTATCTTGTTAATTTACAATATCTACTTCATAGTATGTGAAACATATCTATTTCATTGTAATATTTTGAATTGAATAGTGTTACTTTCTCATAGTCATTGGAAACATTTCAAAGCATTTCAAAATTAAAAACATAAAGAATAAGCTGAATTGAATTAGTTTTTTCTCAATTTCTAATAAAAAAATACAGAATTGTAAATTATTGTGTTGTGATTTGATCACTTTGTAGGATTATACTCTAATCAATCCTTGAAACAGAGTTATTGTTTATTTTCAAAATACCTAAATCTATTCTTCCCCACAATTATATTATACTTTAATGACTTATTGTATTTGTCTTGTAATATTTGTATATTCTACCTTAATGACTTATTGTATTTGTCTTGCAATATTTAAAGTATTGATGAAACACTAAATCAACCCCCTGATTGAAAAACATACCTTCTAAAACCACCCTTGTTCTTATTGGAGGTTAAAATTTAAAAACAACAACTTTATGAAAAAACTTAAAAAATTAAAATAAAGAAGTGAGAAATATAAAAAACAAATTAAAAAAAATCATTTTTTTTACAACATTGTAAACTTTATAAACAAAAAAACGTAAAAAAAAAAAAAATTAATACATGCATTAAAGGGGAGGGTGGGAGCGGGGGGGAGGGTGGGAGCGGGGGGAGGGTAGAGTTGTTTGTTTTTTTTTTCAAATTTTAATATCGTTTATTTTTTCTTTTTTAAATTTGGTTCTTATGTTTTTTTTTTAAGTTTTAGTTTTTTTTTTTTTAAATTTAAATTAAAAAAATTTAATACATCTTAAAATTTAAAAAAATTAGTTTTTTTTTTTTTTTTTTTTTTTTTCTTTTTTTACATTTTTTCTATATTTTCTAATTTAGAATTGCTTTTTAGAGTTATTTATTACTTTAAAAAAATTGAAATTTTTGTTTTTAAATTTTATATTGTTGTAAATCTTTTTTGAAAATTTTTTCAAGTTGTTTTTACAAAAAAAATTTCTTTAAATTTTGAAATTTTTAATGTGTTATCTTTTTCTTTTTTTTAAGTGTTTATGTTTTCTTTTTAATTTTGTTTTCATTTGAGTTGTTTTATTTTATTTTTTCATTTTTTGCGTTTTTACTTTTCTAAAAAGAAAATTCCGAGCAAATGTACCTGACAAAGGTAAGGGGTGCTACTCGTGGCACCTCTTTTCGAGTCGAATGTTGATTTTATCCATTTTGTCGCAATGATCATTGCAATGACACAGTCAACTCTTAATACGACGATGTCAATCAAGTTGCACTTTTCAATCCTTGATTGGGGATTGGTTGCTACAAGTTGAATTCGAGGGTCAATTTAGCTTTTTATTTGCGAGGGAACCTAACTAAGTTTCAATAAAGTTGTAAATTTATCCTCGGAAAACAAAGGGTGCTATCAATAGCACCACTTTTCCAAATAGAGGTAAAAATAGTTAATAATGTGACCTAAAAAAAACAAGAACTCATGCAGGTTCTTGTTTTATAGTATATTGTGTTTATAATGAGGTAATATAGATATATGGAAAACATCATGATTTTTATGAAAATGGGGTGGTAGCGCTAAGCGATATGCAACAAATCCATCTCTTTATAGGATTCCAAATGGCCTTATAAGTCGAGGTGACAATACTGTCACTTTTCCAAACCGAATAGCACTCTTATTAGGTCTAATACGAATAAAAAATTAATCTCCAACATTATAACTTTAGTCAATTCTATCAGGATCACCATAACCCTTATGTATATCAACTAGTGCTTCCTTTAACCATTGCCTAATATGAATTACATGGTCTCCCATTTATTGAACCAATATTGGTCCTATGCTTACTTGGTATTCTAACTTGTCCCAACTCAAACGCATCATGCATGGCCTACCATATAAATCTTGATAAGGTAGCATTCCAATATAATTATGGTAATTGTTATTGTAAGAAAAATCCACCAAAGATAAGTAATTTGCCAATGGGTTTTTCTATCCATAACATACACCCTAGCATGTCTTCCATTACCTAAATAACCCTCTTTGTTTTCCAATATGTTTCTGTATGATACATTGAGGTTAGATTGCACTGAGTTCCCAATGATGATTGCAAGTTTGTCCAAAACTTGGAAGTAAACTTAGGGTCTCTATTTGAGATTATCTTTTTAGGAAACCCATGAAGATGGATAATATCGTTTTTAAATACCCTTGTCACATCCGTGTTATCATAAGTTTCCCTAATTGGAATAAAATAGGTATTTTTGGTTAGTTTATCAAGTACCACCGAAATAGCATTACATCTTATTAGAGACGTGAGGGGAAACCCTACGAAACAATACATGGAAATGACCTCCCACTTAGACATAGGAATGCCATGAGGTTGCAAGAGACCATATAGGTGACGGTGATCAACCTTTACTTGCTTTCATTCAAGGCACTTAGCAACAAATTGCACAATGTCATGCTTCATGCTTTCCCAAAAGAAGAGCTTCTTCATGTCTACATACATCTTCTTCACCTATGGATGTGCATAGTAAGGTGATCTTTGGGATTCCTTGAGGATAGTTCTTCTAATATCCCCTTCCCTGGGGAAATTCCTTCCCGTGAAATAATATGCCCAAGATAGTGATTCTTGTTCTGAAAGAAGGAGCACTTGGACAATTTACCAAAAAAATGGTCTGAACTCGTAACCATGACAATGCTGACCGCAAGTTCTCCTCGTTCTCTTGCTCATTCTCAAAATAAATGAGAATAAAATGTAATAAAACATGCACAAAGTGGTATAAGTACTTACCAAATACTCCATTCATTATGCTCATAAATACTACTAGTGCATTGTTCAAACCGAAGGGCACTGCTATAAAATCATA
Source organism: Larix kaempferi (assembly GCA_027924585.1). NCBI lineage: Eukaryota > Viridiplantae > Streptophyta > Pinopsida > Pinales > Pinaceae > Larix > Larix kaempferi. Next base: position 960,892 of record BSBM01000579.1, on the reverse strand, counting down.
GTGCCCAAACCATGTCTGGAAGACAGAATTTGGCATATTTCACCTTCCTTAATTATGAGATGATGATAGTCTTATTGTAGATCAATCTTTGAGAAAAAATACCGCCCCTTTCATATGATCGAAGAGGTCATCAATTCAAGGTATAGGGTACCTATTCTTCAGCATGGCTTGGTTCAAGTCTCGATAATCAATGCAGAGTCATGACAGACCATCCTCCATCTTGACAAATATTATTGGTGCAAAACAAGGATAAACATTCATCCTGATGAGTCCTAGGTCCAATAAATCCTTCAGCTACATCTGCAACTGTAAAAGCTCAAGAGACGTCATCCTATAAGGTGACTTGGAGATTTGATTGAAGCCCATTTTTAATTCGATAGTAAAATTGAGTTTTCTTTTTGGAGGTAACCCTGGTAAGTCCTTGGGAAAGACATCCTTAAATTCTGGCAATACTGGGTACTAATCTAAAGAAGGTCCCTTCTCCCCACTTGTAGCCTCCACTAAGTACAGCCGACATGATTTCCTAAGACAATGCTTTACTTTCATCATTGCGATGAAACATATGGACACCTCCTCTTAATTCCTTGAATTTGAATTGATTTCCCTTCACTAAACAAAGAACTCTCTTCCCATAATACTCCAAGAAAGCTTAATGATCCTTAAAGCTAGTTCATACCTGAGATAAGATCATAAGTACCTAGGTCGCTGATGTACTCTTTGACCCTATCATACACACCCCTAGGTCCACTACTCATTCTTCAACACTAGGCCTGACTCCTTGCTTTCAAACCCCGTCTTTGATCCCCTTTAGAGATTACATGTTCTTCAACATAATGAGCACATTCAACTACATGTGGCACTGAAGTTGGCTTCCACATCCGTAGGAGGGACCTTATATCGTAGTTCAATCCATAAACAAAGCAATATACCTGACGTTGATATGTGTCCATGTAAGATACATACTTCACCAATACCATGAATCACAATTCATAGTTCTCCACAATTCAATTCCCGTGCACTAATGCATGGAAGGATCCTACTTGGTCCTCCTCAAAGAATGCTTGAATGTACTTCCTTTGAAACCTATCTTCAAACTATTCCCAAGGGATAATATCTAGAGTGATATGCAATTGTCCTTCCACGTTCTCCCACCAATCCAAAGCATGATCTCAAAGTTGAAAAGTAGTTATTTTGGACTTAGAGGTGGTGGTATATTCTTTCAATGCAAATCACCTCCTCATGCCCTCTAGACATGTCTTGGCTTGTTGTCCAACACAACCTCTAGTAAACTCTAGAAGCTTTATTTTATTAAGCTCTCTATTAATGCCCTTGGGAGGAGGTTCTTGCTCAGAATTCATTGATACTTCTTAATTAACCTCCCCCGATGGAAAGGGCTCTTTCTCAACAATTTTCGCATCGCTCACTCCTAGAAGCATCTTAAGTGTCATGTCGATTGTCTCCAAGGAGCACATTATAATGCACATTTCAGGTGATAGTACCAATAGTGTTGGTATGTTTGGCTCAAGCGATGGTGTCACCCGAACTCAACCCTGATTTCCACCTCACCTAACCATATTGATTATGCAACCTGGCCAAAAGGGTTCATAAGTAGGGTTTAATTAGTCTACTAGGTTACACAATAATATGCACAGGCTTAAGTATCTTTCACTTTCACTTGTAATGAACATATCACTTGAGGTCGTGGCTAAGGGTGAAGTAGGTCAATAAGATAGTGAAACTCTAATAATCAACCTAGTATGGGGTAATTTCTACTACTCTGTTGACCACTAATATCGCCTTAATCCGCCTCCACCTTTTTCGACAACCACATCCCTCACCACCGGAATAAAATATTTAATCATCATTTAAAAATTTTATTTCTAGTATGTAATTTTTAATATATTTCATTTTATTATTATTTATATTTTATTTTGTATTTTATTTTTATTAAAAATAATATAGTTAAATTTTAAAATATGCAATATTATTAATATTACAAAGAGAACCCTAATCTCGAGGATAAAAACTATCTTTCTATCTTACCAAGATCAAAGAAAAAAATTTAAGTGAAACTAGTTGTTGGAGAACCCCTAAAACGCCTTGGGTTGCCATCTATGTGATTCTATGAGCTTTTTGAGCATAGAAATAACATTTTAAAGAAAACCAAATAATCTCTATCTTGTTAAGGTCGGATAGACCAAGATGGACGTTAAAGACAATCATCATCATCATCATCATCAATAATAAAAACCAATCAATACTAAAAATTCAAATAAAATATATTATTTAAACAAATACAATTAAATTTAATAATTCAAATTAATTTTCTTAAACGATAATTAATCTTCAATTATTTGGCTTAAAAAACATAAAGTTGAGGCGTCCCCTTCTCAAGAGCGCACACATCATACAAGGATTAAATAATAGGGGGTAAGGGTGAACAAAACCCTAGCCCCTCCCATTTCTTATTTCTTGCTCACAATTTTTTAGTTGGTCACTTTGCAACTTAGCTAAGATATTAGCATTAGGGTTTTTATTTTTATTTTTCTTCATAATAGAGTTTAATAATAAAATTTATGCCCAACACTAGCTGTAAGCAATTGCCTCGGGTCTGGCATGTTATCACCCAAATTTAGAGCAAATACACACATATATGTGCCCTTTCACAATACAAATAGCAATAAAATAACCACCTATAAGTAATGTCCAAACCTATGGATATAAGATATGGTTCACACAACAAATAAAATCAAAGGGAACGCTGCCATATATGATTCACTTGGAAATTTGCATTGCCTTCCCATCAATGATTCCAACGACCATTTCAGTGAATCAACAACATGATACATAAGTGTGTTGAGCTTATTAATGAAATGGTTGTAGGTGGATAAGCATTGGTTTTTAGCAAATATGCTAGCCAACCAAACAATTTGAGTGCCAATTAATTAATATGGATATTCAAACAAACACAAGACGGCTCGTCGGCGAGATTTTTAAGGAAATAGGTAACGTTGCCAGGAAATATATATAAAAGTCTTGCTATTTGAGCGTCCTAGGCTCCAACGCAACGCAAGATTTCGAATTCTGATCTCCGCCATTTCCAAAACAAGTCTTCTGGAGAATCGCCCATTTGGAAATTTAATAAGAGAAGGGGAGTTTAAGACTTTGTTGAGTGCTCCTCATTCATCAGCTGCACACCCACCTGCTTAACAGCACTGATTGAGTTTGCAGACAAAGCCAAACCGTCCCATTGTCTTACGGTTGTCGTTTTTCTGTTTTCTGTTGTTGATATTTATTAAGAAACAAAAGATGTCTCCGGAACCAGATTCTAATGTAGTAGAAGGCAGCGGATCGAATTCTAAGACTCTCATTGTTGCTCGATTGGCTTCACTGAAGAAAGCAGAGGAAGCAGGTAATAGCAGGTTTTTTGAAGCTGCAGCATGGGTAAAGACAATGGTTGGGTGTTTGGATATACCATGTGACCCGCCATCCGAGGAGGAGTTTCGTCTTTGCTTGAGAAATGGGATCATTTTATGTAACCTTCTCAACAAGGTTCAACCGGGATCAGTGGCCAAGGTCGTTGCAAATCACGTTTCTGCTTATCAATATTTTGAGAATGTTAAGAATTTTCTTGCAGCTCTTGTACAGATGAAGTTGCCTACTTTTGAAGCTTCTCTGTTAGAGAAAGAAAGCTGGCAGCCGGGTTCTACTACAAAGATTGTTGACTGTATCTTGGCGCTGAAGGGTTATTATGAATGCAAACAACAGCGTGGAGGAAATGCAACTACTAATTGTGTGCCTGTAATTCTGCCAAACCCATCAGCTACAAACGTGCAGGAGGAGGGAGGAGAGAAAACACTGGATGACATCTTTCAATCTAATGCTTTAATAGGAGTACTGAAAGCAGAGGAAGCAGGTAATATAAGGTTTTTTTGAAGCTGCAGCATGGGTAAAGAGCATGGTTGGGTCTTTGGATATACCATGTGACCCGCCATCCGAGGACGAGTTTCGTCTTTGCTTGAGAAATGGGATCATTTTATGTAACCTTCTCAACAAGGTTCAACCGGGGGCAGTGTCCAACGTCGTTGCAAATCACGGTTCTGCCTATCAATATTTTGAGAATGTTAAGAATTTTCTTGTAGCTCTTGTACAGATGAAGTTGCCTACTTTTGAAGCTTCTCTGTTAGAGCAAGAAAGCTCGCAGCCGGGTTCTACTAAAAATATTGTTGACTGTATCTTGGCGCTGAAGGGTTATTATGAACGCAAACAACAGTGTAGAGGAAATGCAAGAGGAGCAGAGACAATAAGCACCCTTAAGTCTGCTGAAAGAGTGGCCTCTGTTGAACTTGGTGCTGCTCCTTTGAATAAAGAAAGTGGAGAAGTTCGTGAGCTTAAAGAACAGGTAGACAGTTTGAAAAAGGCGCTGGCAAGGAAAGAAGTAGAAGTAGCGCAGTTACACAATATCAAAATGAAAATGAAAGAATCTCCATACCAACTCCATACACCAGTGAGAACTCGTATATTGAGCCTTGAAGGGTCTGTAATAAGCAAAGCTGAGGTACAGAATGGTAATTGTAATTGTGGGATGGTTTCTGAAGATGATAAATTGGTAGATTATGGGGAGAATAATGAGATTCTGGTTGGCAAACAGAATGGCAATGGCAACCGTCCGAGTAGTCTGGGAAATGAGCGTAGAAATTTATCAGTTGTAAAGAGTTGGACAGAGGCTGAAACAAATACAAATAGAGATACAGGAACTGAGACAACATCTGCAACTAAAAAGACCTCTCAAATAAAAAAGTCACTACTGTTCTTTGGAAAACTGTAGAAGACCGGTCACGTTAGAGCCTGAGGAGCCTTTGGAAAACGTGTTTAAATTATCATGAACTAAAGCTAACATAAACAGTGAAGAGATAAGAGAAGGGGATAATATTTGGATTGTGCACTAGCGTTTCGTTGATTGTAATTTTAGTGCGATTGACTGGTTTTTTTTCTTTCAAAATATTGATTTTTTAAAAATTACCTTATGTTTTCATCATATAATAATAATTATTTTTATATAAATAATTTAGGTGAGATTACTGTAATTATCAAATTTTTATGTATTTTGTTTTAATAAAAAGACCTAGTTGACTTTGCCATTTTTTTTTCATTTTTTCTAAAATATATATGTCAATTAATAAAGCTTAAAGTGGTGTCCAAGAATTGTGACATTACTTAATCATACTTTAATGAAAGTTGTTTCAATAATTGTTTTAAACCATAAACTTTTATTGAGCCCAACCAAAAGTTAAGTTATTTGAAAAAACTGAAGAGATTAATGCTTTCTCAAACAAGTCCTATAATGATTACGTTATCATATCTTGACAAAAAAAACCCTAAGAGCTCGAAGAGAAAAATATTTCCTCCTACGAGCACTTTCAAAACTTCTTTCACAAACCACAACCAACTAGTTGTTTTCTCAATCACTTCTCTATATTGATCATAAATCCTAAAAAAATTATGAAAAAAAGAGAAGAAACGATCTCCTTCTAAATTTAGTTCAAAAAATCTTTTACAGTTCCAACAACCATGTTTGCAAATGAGTCTATACTCAATCATAATTAGAAAAACTGAAATGAAAACCAAGCCTACTCTGAACTTCTTCCTCAACATATTTTTGCTTTGATTTGGTCCATTTCTGTTAAATTTAACATGGATAGTACCCGGAACAACAAAAAATAGAACCACTTTCATTCAAAAAGGTTCATGATAGAAATCCCTTAGGTGTCATTCATTTTGAGTGATATGCCAAAATACTTGCTCCATGTATAGACCGAGCTTGGATAGGGAGTTAGCCTCATGGTTCCTTTCCCTATCAACATGTTTAATTAAAATTTCATCCATAAGAAGTTTTATCCTTTTTATCTCCTCTAGAATTGATTTCAAATAGATGTTATGGCAGATCCTCTCTTCAATTATCCAATCAATGATGATCTTTGCACCCCCAAATATCTATAATTTCTTGAAATTATTTTCCACGGCTAAATTTAGGAGAAGTTTAAGTGCAACCATCTTAGCATAATTATTTGTTTTTTTTGTCTCAAGTGTATTGTTTGGTTCATCAGTGGAAAGAAATGCAACATGGCTATACAACAACTCGCACACCTAAAACGAGCAGTATAAATATCTTCAAATAAGTTGTTATTTATTGCAATCCAAATTTGCAGCATCATGATGAGCGGAAGGGCCAACATAGATCTATGCTTAGTATTGACAACCCAACATTTTGGACATAACTACACCAACTAGCACCTCTCCAAGGACACATCTTCTTTAAAATGGCTTCCACTTCCTTCCAGTCCTGTGAAATGAAAGCGCAGTCCATAAAAAAGATGATAATTTCTCTCCTCTTCCTTCTTAAAGAGATAATATCTACAAAGTCCAAATCTATTTCTTCCTTGTAAATTTTTCCAAGTTAAAGCTTTGTTGCGGAGGATAAACCATGTAAGAATTTTTGCTTTTAGAGGGAATTTAAATTTCCACACTACTTGCCACCACCAATCTTGATCTTCCACATGAGAAATGGCCATCATTCTATCATAACTTGCCTTTGGAGTATAAATACCATGGGGGTCACCAACCCAGACTAAAGAGTCCTTAACAGGATACAAACAGATGTTATTAAGGTGCAATTGATTTATGAAAGCCTTCCAACATCTACCATCATCATCCCTAAAACCAACATACTCCAGAGTGTGCAAGTTGTATCTTTAATATATTTTAATGTAAATAAGTTTTTAAAGTACAACTACACCACGATTATGAAAGGAAGAATATGTACAGTTCCATTCCCTGCCCATGTATCCTGCCCCAACCTTACACTGCAACCATCTCATATATTCCAAACCAAGTCTTTTCCAATAACTAAAAATTGAGAATTGTTGCTTTCTAGAGGACTAAGACGTTATGGGTAGATTTAGCAGGATGTCGAACCCATTCTAAGAGATATTTTGGAGCTATATATTTCCTCATATTCAAGTCACTCCAGAGACTAGAACCTGATAATAATCTCCACTATATTTCCCCTACTAGAGCTTTTTGAGAAAATTTGCAAATTTTTTAATCCCCATTCTCCAAGGATTTTGGGCCTTGCTATGGTTTTCCATCTAGGTATCCAAGAGACGGTCATCCAAATCCCCAGAGTGACTTCAAGAACAACATTTGTTAGCACTAGTCTCCCTCCTTTTGAGAGCCGCCTAAAACTCCAATTGATATGCGCTTTTCACATTTTGCAATCAGGCAGTCCCAACCTTTAACAAGATAATACAACGACTTTAATTTAAACCCCATATATTTTATCCCATTATCCAGATCAAAATGATTGAAATAAAATAAATCCTCGATTCTAATTAAATCCTCATCTGAGACACCTTCTCCAGCAACAAAAGAGGACATGAGTAATCCACTAAAATATCATCAACAAAGAGGACATTAGTAATCCAGTAGTTTCCTCCAATATTTATGCCTTTAGGGCCACCTTTCCTTTTTTCCTTCGAAATTTTCCTACTGAGCCTATCTGCAAATAGGAGGAATAAAAAAGAATCAAGCAGGCTTCCTTATCTGATGCCGCAAGAAGATCTAGAAAAAATTGAAGCTCATCCATTAACTAGAACATAAAAAGAGATGGAAGTAATGCATGCCATAATCCATCTTATGAGAGGAACATTAAACCCTAACTGTGACAAATCCATCCTCGAGAAACTCCAAATGAGCATATCATATTCCTTTGTTAGGGTCAATTATTCAAACAACCACTTTAAGGTGCTTTCTTAAGTTGGAATAAAGACCTTCCTGCATCATCCCAATTGCATCGTGAATTTTCCTACAAGAGATGAAACCAAATTGTTCATGAGTTATTCCTGCAACTAGAAAACGCTTGATTCCTTTTAAGATAATTTTAGCCACAATCTTATAGATAGTATTGTACAGAGATATAGTGCGAAAGTCTTCAAAGGATAACATATTATCATTTTTGGGAATCATGGCTTTGAAAGAAGAATTAAATGAAGCTAGAATTTTTCCTTTAACTCTTGATTCTTCCACCACTCTTTAAAGGGCCCGAGCAAGAACATCAATTAAACCAATGGAAAATTCTATGGGAATCCCATCAGGCCCTAAGATTTTTTATTTTTTAATATTATGAAGGGCCTCTTGCAATTCATCGTTAGAAACTGCCTCCATTAATTTGTTATTATCATTTTCATTTACAATATCTACTTCATAGTATGTGAAACATATCTACTTCATTGTGATATTTTGAATTGTTAATTTGTTATTATCTTGTTAATTTACAATATCTACTTCATAGTATGTGGAACATATCTATTTCATTGTAATATTTTGAATTGAATAGTGTTACTTTCTCATATTCATTGGAAACATTTTAAAACATTTCAAAATTAAAAACATAAAGAATAAACTAATTGAATTAGTTTTTCTTCAATTTCTAATAAAAAAATAGAAAATTGTAAATTATTGTGTTGTGTTTTGAGCACTTTGCAGGCTTATACTCTAATCAATCCTCAAAACAGAGTTATCATTTATTTTCAAAATACCTAAATCTATTCTTCCCCACAATTATATTATACTTTAATGACTTATTGCATTTGTCTTGCAATATTTGTATATTCTACCTTAATGACTTGTTGTATTTGTCTTGCAATATTTAAAGTATTGATGAAACACTAAATCAACCCCATGATTGAAAAAACCTCCTAAAAAAAGCAAATTAAAAAAAAATCATTTTTTTACAACATTGTAAAATTTATAAACAAAAACTTAAAAAAAAAAAAATTTAATACATGCATTAAAGGGGAGGGAGAGGAGGGTCCAGGAGTGGGAGTGGGGTAGGTTTGTTTGTTGGTCTTTTCAAATTTTAATATCGTTTATAATTGTTTTTTTAAATTTGGTTCTTCTGTTTTTTTTTTCATTTTGTTTTTAATGTTTTTTTAAACTTTTAGTTTAAAAAAAAAAAAAATTTAAATTAAAAAAAAAGAATTTAATAGATCTTAAAATTAAAAAAAAATAGTTTTTTTAAATTTTTTTTACATTTTTTCTATTTTTCTCAATTTAGAATTGTTCTTTAGAGTTATATTTTACTTAAAAAAATGGAAATTTATGTTTAGAAATTTTATATTGTTGTAAATCTTTTTTGAAAAAAATTTCAAGTTGTTTTTTAAAAATTTTTCTATAAAGTTTGAAATTTTTAATGTGTTATTTTTTCTTTTCTTTTTTAATTGTTTATGTTTTCTTTTTAATTTTGTTTTCATTTGAGTTGTTTTAATTTATTTTTTCATTTTTTGCCTTTTTACTTTTCTAAAAAAAAAATTCTGAGCAAATGTACATGTACCTGGCAAAGGTAAGGGGTGCTACTAGTGGCACCTCTTTTCGAGTTGAATGTTGATCTTTCCCTTTTTGGCGCAACGAACATTGCAATGACACGGTCAACTATTAATACGACGACGTCAATCAAGTCGTAATTTTCAATCCTTGATTGGGGGTTGGTTGCTACAAGTTGAATTCGAGGGTCAATTTAGCTTTTTAATTGCAAGGGCAACTAACTAGGTTTCAATAAAGTTGAAAATTTATCCTCGGAGAAGAAAGGGTGATATCAATAGCACCAGTTTTCAAAATAGAGGTAAAAATTGTTACTAAATGTGACCTAAAAAAACAAGAGTTGATGTAGGTTCTCGTTTTATAGTATATTGTGTTTATAATGAGGTAATATAGATATATGGAAAACATCATGATTTGTATGAAAATGGGGTGGTAGCGGTAAGCGATATGCAACAAGTCCGTGTCTTTATAGGATTTCAAATGGCCTTATAAGTCGAGGTGACAACATTGTCACTTTTCCAAACTGAATAGTACTCTTATTAGGACTAATATGAATAAAAAATTAAACTCCGCCATTATAACTTTAGTCAGTTCTATCAGCATCACCATAACCCTTATGTATATCAACTTGTGCTTCCTTTAACCATTGCCTAATATGAATTACATGCTATCCCATTTCCTGAACCAACATTGGTCCCATGCTTACTTGGTATTCTAACTTGTCCCAACTCAAATGCAATGTGCATGGCCTCCCATATAAATCTTGATAAGGTAGCATTCCAATATAATTATGGTAATTGTTATTGTAAGAAAACTCCACCAAAGATAAGTAATTTTTGAATGGGTCTGTCTATCCATAACATACACCCTAGCATGCCTTCCATTGTACGTTAATAACCCTCTTTGTTTTCCCATATGTTTGTGGATGATACATTGAGCTTAGGTTTCACTGAGTTCCCAATGATGATTGCAAGTTTGTCCAAAACTTGGAAGTAAACTTAGGGTCTCTATTTGAGATTATCTTTTTAGGAAACCCATGAAGATGGATGATATCGTTTTTAAATACCCTTGTCACATCTGTGTTATCATAAGTTTCCCTCATTGAAATAAAATAGGCATTTTTTATTAGTTTATCAAATAACACCAAAATAACATTACGTATTATTAGAGACGCGAGGGGAAACCCTAGGAAAAAATACACGGGAATGAACTCCCACTTAGACATAGGAATGTCATGAGGTTGCAAGAGACCGCTGTCCTTTTTCTACGATGTGAGTAGGATGTGTTTTTATAACTGAATCACCACTGCTGGCAACAGTTAAACGCATTGGCAAGGAATCTCAATCTTGTTTTCGAGCACAAACCTTAGCTCAATCTGCACTTTTGATCTATTATTTATCAAATGATTGTGATAAAAACCTGTAGGGAAACATCCCCAATGAAGTAATAGATTCTCCATATGCGCCAAACTGACTTCTCTACCAGATGTGAGCAAAACGCTGTCAGTTGCTTAAATCGATTCGAGCAACTACCTTGCAAGATCATGACTGCGTTGCTTAACTTGATTCTCAACTACATTGCCAGGTCATTCAGGTGCCAAATTGACTCTTCTACCAAGTGTGAGAAAAAACACTGCAAAATGTGACTGCTAGGCATGAGAAAAATGTTGCCAACTGTGATTACGTTGCTTAACTCGATTCTCAACTACCTTGCCAGGTCATTCAGTGAAGAATATGTGTTTGACTGTGGTATTTTTAGTTTCTTTAGCATTTGAACTTCTACAGCAACGGTTTTTGCAACATGTTACCCATATGGTGATTTTGTAAAGACATCAATACACATAACTGGTGAAGCAAGAAAAACATCAATCCCACCTTTGCTGGTTGACATCAATGAACTTCTACAGCAACGGTTTTTGCAACGTCTTACCCATATGGCTGGTGAAGAAAGCAAAAAAACTGGCTGACATCAATGAACTTCTACAGCAATGGTTTTTGCAACGTTTTACCGATATGGCTCGTGAAGCAAGCAAAACTTCAATCACACCTTTGCTAGTTGAAATCATTGACAAACTCAACATACTCTATCAACTGGAGTCCACACCTTTCACTGCTTTCACTGTCAACAAGCTCAATCCACACATTTCACTGCTTTCACTATCAATAAGCTCCCCCTTTGGCATTGATGGCAACCACCACCAACCACCAACCGCATACCAGATATCATCTCCCCCTTTGAAAACAATGACGAAGGTTTCTGTCTCCATTTATTCATTCTATTTAGTTGGGGAATTAAGTTTTTTTTTAATGATTTTGAACTAAACTGCCATTTCATTGCTCCTGTAACCTGCATTTGCTTGAACTAAACTGCCATTTCATTTGCTCCTGTAACCTGCCATTTCATTTGATCCCCCTCCGAAGATGCTTTGTATCTGGTTCTTAAGTATTTATACCAAGAGGCTCTTTCTTGTCTCTCCCCCTATCGGATTATTCAAAGTACAAATTAAGTATATGCTCTTCTTCTTGACTATTTAGTTTCATAGCGTTCTTGTTCCATTTCTCTGCAAAATCTATGTGTTTTCTATTTTCTTTCTTTTCAAGCATTGTAAATTCATCATGTTGTAAGTGGATTAGAACATACACCTAGTTATTTTCTGAGATTTTCAAATTGCATTGTAGGCAATGGTTTTGCAAAGACATCAACAATTTGATCCTTTGTACCGACATACTCCAATTTGATTAGCTTATTCAGAACTTGATCTCTTAAGAAATTAAATCTTATTGGAATGTGTTTAGTTTTAGAGTGCATAACGGGGTTGTTGGAGATATTTAATGCACTAGTGTTATCGCAATAGATTGGAATAGGATTTGAATAAGTCACATGAATGTCAGTAAGAGTTTGTGTCATCGATAACACTTGAGTGCAACAGCTTGGTGCTGCAATGTATTATGCTTCCGCTGTAGATAGTGACACAGTAGATTTTTTCTTGCTAGACCAACTCACTAGACAACCTCCTAAGTAGACTGCAGCTCTGCTGGTACTCTTTCTCTCATCTATACGGCTTGCCCAATCAACATCAGTATATGCAAATAGATCTAGCTTATTTCCCTTTGGATACCATAGACCAAAATAAACAGTACCTTTGAGATATCTGAATATTCTTTTAACTGCTAATAAATGTGTTTCTTTAGGTGCAGCTTGAAATCTTGTAACTTGACAAACTGATTGCATTACATCTGGTCTAGTTGCAGTGACATACAGTAGGCTTCCAATCATGGATCTATATAATTTCCGTTCAACTTAAGGAGAATCATTTTCTTTGCTGAGTTTGCAACCTGTCACCATCGGAGTTCCTACAGGCTTGCAATCCTGCATCTTAAACTTCCTCAATGTTTCATTAGTATATTTTGTGTGAGATGTAAACATGCATTCATTATATTGTGAAACTTGAAGACCTAAAAGGAAGTTCAACTCACCAAGCATAGACATCTAAAATTCATCCTGCATAGCTTGTGCAAACAATTTACGTAGGTATTCATTATTGCTTCCAAAAATAATATCATGAAGATAAATTTCAACTATGATCAAACAATCCCGTTCTTCGTTAATATACAGATTACTATCAACACTACCCTTTCTGTAACCTTGCCGCTGTACAAATACTTATCAAGCCTGGAATACCAAGCTCTTGGAGCTCTTGTTCCATCCCATATAGAGCTTTCTTTATCTTGCACACAAAATTCTTATCTTTGGAATGCTGAAATCCTTCTGGTTGTTCCATATAAGCTTCCTCTTCCAGCTCACCATTTAGAAATGCTAATTTGACATCCATCTGCTAAACTTTAATCTTCTTAGAACATGCATAAGCTAACATTAGTCTGATTGCTTCCATTCTTACAACAGGTGCAAATGTTTCATCATAATCTATACCTTCAACTTGTGCATAACCTTTACCTACTAACCTGGCTTTGTTTCTTGTCACATTTCCTACTTCATCCATTTTATTTCTAAAGACCCATTTTGTTCCTATAACATTTTTGTTTTCAGGTCTTGGGATTAACTCCCATGTGTTATTCTTTTCAAATTGGACAAGTTCTTCTTCCATTTCTTTAAGCCAATGCTCATTTTGGAGAGCTTCTTCAACACTTTTTGGTTCAATCAAGGATAATAATGCTACCTATTATTGATTTGATGTGTATTCTTGGGTTTTACTTTTGGTTTCCACACCTAAATTCAAATCACCAATAATATGATCTGCAAGATGGTTTTTCTGTATTCTTTTACTTGGTGTTTTTGAGAAATTTGGACTTTGTGCAGTAGAGGGAGCTGAAGATGTAGGACTATGCATTTCAGCAGAGATTTGTTTGTCTTTGCTTGTTGACTGAGTATTTTTTGTTTCACTAGGTTCTTCTTCATTTTTGTTCTGCTCAAAGATAGAATATCTCTTTTCCCTTTTTGACTTCATTAAGTAGGATTCATCAATTTTGACATCATGGCTTGCACTACTTTGTTAAGTCTTAGATTGTAGCATTTATAGGCTCTTCTGGTACATGAGTAACTAACTAGGATTCCTTCATCAGTTCTCGAGTCGAATTTTCCCAAAAGAGAATTATTTATTTTAATGTAACATTTACTGCCAAAGATTCTAAAGTGTTTTATGTTTGCTGATTTTCCTTTCCACAGTTCATAAGGTGTTTTTTCAGCATTAGTCCTGAGTAGTCCTCTTTTCAAAACATGTACAGCTGTGTGTACAGTTTGATTCCAAAATATATCACTTAGTTTTGATTCATTTAGCATTGTTCTGGCCATTTCCGTAACAGTTCTGTTTTTCCTTTCTACTACTCCATTTTGTTGAGGAGTTTCTGTCACCGTGAAATGCCTTTTAATCCCATTTTTATCACAATAGTCATTGAACTCATTTGAGGTAAACTCACCTCCATTATCATACCTGAGACATTTTGTTCTCTGTTATATCTCATTCTTTGTTGCTTCTTTAAAATTATGAAAACAATTAAATGCTTCAGACTTCTTTTTAAGTAGGTACATCCATGTCATGCGAGTAAAATCATCTATGAACAACAAGAAATACTTTTCACCATTCATCTCCGTTGTTCTCATAGGTCCACAAATATCAACATGTACAAGCTCTAAGGGTTTTAATGTTGTGATCCGGATTTGTGTGGGAACGAAACAAAAGATATCATATACAGAATGATATACAAAGATATATATTCACATACACAGATATATGGCAAGAAACACAACGATACAGTAAACACATATTCTATTAAATATCGAAAATAGAACAGACTGTAAATACAACAACTAGAATGGTAGTAGCTATCTCTGAGAAGAGATGTGGCCGTTGTGCTCATTCGTGCCAAGATGATTACAAAGAGAGGCCGAAAGGGCCTATTTATCATAAGCACGAGGGAAAGAATCCCAAACACCCAAAAACCTAACCCTAGAAGATGAACCGTCATAAAGTTTGCATCCCCAAGGTGGTCAGTTGAACAGTCAACTTCCCGGGGTCATAACTTTTGCATGCGATCTCCGTTTGGGGCACTCGGTAGCCCGTTGGAAAGATATATCTGAGGAATATGCTGGGGATCAAAAAATGGAAGGGCTCCCTTGTAAAACTATTTCCGAAAAAAACGTCGTTTAGTGCCTCGAAACGGCCCCAGAAGTTTGGCACTCGAAAAACTGTAGAAAAATTACTAGAAAATCGGCAAAATAGGAAACTGTTTTGAGCCAGTGGAATAGGTGGGTGGCCATCGATATCCATCTGGATCATGTTGAGTGCTCCTTAGTTTTGAACTTAACTCTAGTTTGCTTACCATGTTGACATTGTTTGCAAATTGAACTTGATAGATTTTTGATCTCAGGTAGACCTCTAACTGCATCTTTCTGATTCAACTTAACTAGGTTGTCAAAATTTATGCGTCCTAGTCTCTTATTCCATAACAAACTTTCATATTCTTTTCCAAAATGACATTCATCAATTGCTTCATTTAAAATGAAATCCTAAATTTTTTTTTGAAAAAAAGAGAAGAAACCATCTGCTTCTAAATTTAGTTCAAAAAATCTTTTACAGTTCCAACAACCATGTTTGCAAACGAGGCTATACTCAATCATAATTAGAAAAAAGTGAAATGAAAACCAAGCCTACTCTGAACTTCTTCCTCAACATATTTTTGCTTTGATTTGGTCCATTTCTGTTAAATTTAACATCAATAGTACCCTAAACAATAAAAAATACAACCACTTTCATTCAAAAAGTTTCATGATAGAAATCCCTTAAGTGTCGTTCATTTTGAGTGACATGCCAAACTCCTTGCTCCATGTATAGACCGAGCTTGGATAGGGAGTTAGCCTCGTCGTTCTTTTCCCTATCAACATGTTTATTTAAAATTTCATCCACAAGAAGTTTTATCCTTTTTATCTCCTCTAGAATTGGTTTCAAATAGATGTTATGGCAGATCCTCTCTTTAATTATCC
This sequence comes from Larix kaempferi, assembly GCA_027924585.1. NCBI lineage: Eukaryota > Viridiplantae > Streptophyta > Pinopsida > Pinales > Pinaceae > Larix > Larix kaempferi. Next base: position 945,016 of record BSBM01000579.1, on the reverse strand, counting down.
AATCAATGATGATCTTTGCATCGCCAAATATCTATAATTTCCTGACATTATTTTCCACGGCTAAATTTAAGAGAAGTTTAAGTGCAACCAATTTAGCATAATTATTTGTTTTTTTTCGTCTCACGTGTACAATTTGGTTTATCCATGGAAAGGAATGCGGCATGGCTATACAACAACTCGCACACCTAAAACGGGCAGTATAAATATCTTCAAATAAGTTGTTATTTCTTGCAATCCAAATTTGCAACATCATGATGAGCGGAAGGGCCAACATAGATCTATGCTTAGGATTGACAACCCAACATTTTAGACATAACTGCACTAACTAGCACATCTCCAAGGACACATCTTCTTTAAAATGGCTTCCACCTCCTTCCAGGATTGTGAAATGAAAGCGAAGTCCATAAAAACATGAGAATTTGCCTCCTCTTCCTGCTTACAGAGATAACATCTACCAAGTCTAATTATATTTCTTCATTGTAAATTGTTCCAAGTTAAAGCTTTGTTGCAGAGGATAAACCATGTAAGAAGTTTTGCTTATAGAGGGAATTTAAATTTCCAAACTACTTTCCACCACCAAGCTTGATCTTCCACATGAGAAATTTCCATCATTCTATCATAACTTGCCTTTGGAGTATAAATACCATGGGGGTCACCAGCCCAAACTAAAGAGTCCTTAACAAGATACAAATAGATGTTATTCAGGTGCAATTGATTTATGTAAGCCTTCCAGCGTCTACCATCATCATCCCTAAAACCAACATACTCCACAGTGTGCAAGTTGTATCTTTAATATATTTTAATGTAAATAAGCCTTTAAAGTACAACTACAGCATGATTCTGAAAGGAAGAATATGTACAGTTCCATTCCCTGTCCATGCATCCTCCCCCAAACTTACACTGCATCCATCTCCTATCTTCCAAACCAAGTCTTTTCCAATAACTAAACATGAGAGAACTGTTGCTTTCTAGAAGTCTGAGACGTTATGGGTACAGATTTAGCAGGATGTCAAACCCATTCTAACATAGATTTTGGAGCTATATATTTCCTCATATTCAAGTCACTCCAGAGACTAGAACTTGATAATAATCTCCACCAGCTTTTCCATACTAGATCTTTTTGAGAAAAATTGCAAATTGTTTAATCCCCATCCTCCAAGAATTTTGGGACTTGCTATGGTTTTCCATCTAGATATCCAAGAGTTGGTCATCCAGAACACTGGAGTGACTTCCAGAACAACATTTGTTAGCACTAGTCTCCCTCCTTTTGAAAGCCGTCTAAAACTCCAATTGATATGCACTTTTCACATTTTGCAATCAGGCAGTCCCAATCTTTAATAAGATAAGACAACGAATTTAATTTAAACCCCATATATTTTATCCCATTATCCATATCAAAATGATTGAAATAAAATAAATCCTCGATTCCAATTAAATCCTCATCTGAGACACCTTCTCTAGCAACAAAAGAAGACATGAGTAATCCACTAAAATATCACCAACAAAGAGGACATGAGTAATGCAGTAGTTTACTCCAATATTTATGCCTTTAAGGCCACCATTCCTTTTTTCCTTTGAAATTTCCCTACTGAACCTATCTGCAAATAGGAGGAATAAAAAAGAAGCGAGCAGGCTCCCTTATCTGATTCCACGAGAGGTTTTGAAAAAATTTGAAGCTCATCCATTAACTAGAACATAAAAAGAGATGGAAGTAATGCATGCCATAATCCATCTTATGAAAGGAACATTAAACCCTAACTATGAGAACTCCATCCTCGAGAAACTCCAAATGAACCTATCATAGGCCTTTGTTAGGGTCAATTATTCAAACAACCACTTTAAGGTGCTTTCTTAAGATGGAATAAAGACCTTCCTGCATTATCCCAATTGCATCGTGAATTTTCCTACCAGAGAGGAAACCAAATTGTTCATGATTTATTCCTACAGCTAGAAAATGCTTGATTCCTTTTAAGATGATTTTAGCCACAATCTTATAGATAGTATTGTACAGAGATATAGTGCGAAAGTCTTCAAAGGATAACATATTATCATTTTTGGGAATCATGGCTATGAAAGAAGAATTAAATGAAGCTATAATTTTTCCTTTATGTCTTGATTCTTCCACCACTCTTTAAAGGCCCCGAGCAAGAACATCAATTAAACCAATGAAAAATTCTATAGGAATCCCATCAGGCCCTAAGCTTTTTTATTTTTTAATATTATGAAGGGCCTCCTGCAATTCATCGTTAGAAACTGCATCCATTAATTTGGAATTATCTTTTTAATTTACAATATCTACTTCATAGTATGTGAAAGATATCTACTTCATTGTGATATTTTTAATTGTCATCGTTAGAAACTGCCACCATTAATTTGTTATTATCTTGTTAATTTACAATATCTACTTCATAGTATGTGAAACATATCTATTTCATTGTAATATTTTGAATTGAATAGTGTTACTTTCTCATAGTCATTGGAAACATTTCAAAGCATTTAAAAATTAAAAACATAAAGAATAAGCTGAATTGAATTAGTTTTTTCTCAATTTCTAATAAAAAAATACAGAATTGTAAATTATTGTGTTGTGATTTGATCACTTTGTAGGATTATACTCTAATCAATCCTTGAAACAGAGTTATTGTTTATTTTCAAAATACCTAAATCTATTCTTCCCCACAATTATATTATACTTTAATGACTTATTGTATTTGTCTTGTAATATTTGTATATTCTACCTTAATGACTTATTGTATTTGTCTTGCAATATTTAAAGTATTGATGAAACACTAAATCAACCCCCTGATTGAAAAACATACCTTCTAAAACCACCCTTGTTCTTATTGGAGGTTAAAATTTAAAAACAACAACTTTATGAAAAAACTTAAAAAATTAAAATAAAGAAGTGAGAAATATAAAAAACAAATTAAAAAAAATCATTTTTTTTACAACATTGTAAACTTTATAAACAAAAAAACGTAAAAAAAAAAATTAATACATGCATTAAAGGGGAGGGTGGGAGCGGGGGGAGGGTGGAGGGAGTGGGGCTAGAGTTGTTTGTTTTTTTTTTCAAATTTTAATATCGTTTATTTTTTCTTTTTTAAATTTGGTTCTTATGTTTTTTTTTTAAGCTTTTAGTTTTTTTTTTTTAAATTTAAATTAAAAAAATTTAATACATCTTAAAATTTAAAAAAATTAGTTTTTTTCTTTTCTTTTCTTTTTTTACATTTTTTCTATATTTTCTAATTTAGAATTGCTTTTTAGAGTTATTTATTACTTTAAAAAAATTGAAATTTTTGTTTTTAAATTTTATATTGTTGTAAATCTTTTTTGAAAATTTTTTCAAGTTGTTTTTTAAAAAAAAAATTCTTTAAATTTATAAATTTTTAATGTGTTATCTTTTTCTTTTTTTTAAGTGTTTATGTTTTCTTTTTAATTTTGTTTTCATTTGAGTTGTTTTATTTTATTTTTTCATTTTTTGCGTTTTTACTTTTCTAAAAAGAAAATTCCGAGCAAATGTACCTGACAAAGGTAAGGGGTGCTACTCGTGGCACCTCTTTTCGAGTCGAATGTTGATTTTATCCATTTTGTCGCAATGATCATTGCAATGACACAGTCAACTCTTAATACGACGATGTCAATCAAGTTGCACTTTTCAATCCTTGATTGGGGATTGGTTGCTACAAGTTGAATTCGAGGGTCAATTTAGCTTTTTATTTGCGAGGGAACCTAACTAAGTTTCAATAAAGTTGTAAATTTATCCTCGGAAAACAAAGGGTGCTATCAATAGCACCACTTTTCCAAATAGAGGTAAAAATAGTTAATAATGTGACCTAAAAAAAACAAGAACTCATGCAGGTTCTTGTTTTATAGTATATTGTGTTTATAATGAGGTAATATAGATATATGGAAAACATCATGATTTTTATGAAAATGGGGTGGTAGCGCTAAGCGATATGCAACAAATCCATCTCTTTATAGGATTCCAAATGGCCTTATAAGTCGAGGTGACAATACTGTCACTTTTCCAAACCGAATAGCACTCTTATTAGGTCTAATACGAATAAAAAATTAATCTCCAACATTATAACTTTAGTCAATTCTATCAGGATCACCATAACCCTTATGTATATCAACTAGTGCTTCCTTTAACCATTGCCTAATATGAATTACATGGTCTCCCATTTATTGAACCAATATTGGTCCTATGCTTACTTGGTATTCTAACTTGTCCCAACTCAAACGCATCATGCATGGCCTACCATATAAATCTTGATAAGGTAGCATTCCAATATAATTATGGTAATTGTTATTGTAAGAAAAATCCACCAAAGATAAGTAATTTGCCAATGGGTTTTTCTATCCATAACATACACCCTAGCATGTGTTCCATTACCTAAATAACCCTCTTTGTTTTCCAATATGTTTCTGGATGATACATTGAGGTTAGATTGCACTGAGTTCCCAATGATGATTGCAAGTTTGTCCAAAACTTGGAAGTAAACTTAGGGTCTCTATTTGAGATTATATTTTTAGGAAACCCATGAAGATGGATAATATCATTTTTAAATACCCTTGTCACATCCGTGTTATCATAAGTTTCCCTGATTGGAATAAAATAGGTATTTTTGGTTAGTTTATCAAGTACCACCGAAATAGCATTACATCTTATTAGAGACGTGAGGGGAAACCCTACGAAACAATACATGGAAATGACCTCCCACTTAGACATAGGAATGCCATGAGGTTGCAAGAGACCATATAGGTGACGGTGATCAACCTTTACTTGCTTTCATTCAAGGCACTTAGCAACAAATTGCACAATGTCATGCTTCATGCTTTCCCAAAAGAAGAGCTTCTTCATGTCTACATACATCTTCTTCACCTATGGATGTGCATAGTAAGGTGATCTTTGGGATTCCTTGAGGATAGTTCTTCTAATATCCCCTTCCCTGGGGAAATTCCTTCCCGTGAAATAATATGCCCAAGATAGTGATTCTCGTTCTGAAAGAAGGAGCACTTGGACAATTTACCAAAAAAATGGTCTGAACTCGTAACCATGACAATGCTGACCGCAAGTTCTCCTCGTTCTCTTTCTCATTCTCAAAATAAATGAGAATAAAATGTAATAAAACATGCACAAAGTGGTATAAGTACTTACCAAATACTCCATTCATTATGCTCATAAATACTACTAGTGCATTGTTCAAACCGAAGGGCACTGCTATAAAATCATAGTGCCCAAACCATGTCTGGAAGACATAATTTGGCATATTTCACCTTCCTTAATTATGAGATGATGATAGTCTTATTGTAGATCAATCTTTGAGAAAAAATACCGCCCCCTTCATATGATCGAAGAGGTCATCAATTCAAGGTATAGGGTACCTATTCTTCAGCATGGCTTGGTTCAAGTCTCGATAATCAATGCAGAGTCATGACAGACCATCCTCCATCTTGACAAATATTATTGGTGCAAAACAAGGATAAACATTCATCCTGATGAGTCCTAGGTCCAATAAATCCTTCAGCTACATCTGCAACTGTAAAAGCTCAAGAGACGTCATCTTATAAGGTGACTTGGAGATTTGATTGAAGCCCATTTTTAATTCGATAGTAAAATTGAGTTTTCTTTTTGGAGGTAACCCTGGTAAGTCCTTGGGAAAGACATCCTTAAATTCTGGCAATACTGGGTACTAATCTAAAGAAGGTCCCTTCTCCCCACTTGTAGCCTCCACTAAGTACAGCCGACATGATTTCCTAAGACAATGCTTTACTTTCATCATTGCGATGAAACATATGGACACCTCCTCTTAATTCCTTGAATTTGAATTGATTTCCCTTCACTAAACAAAGAACTCTCTTCCCATAATACTCCAAGAAAGCTTAATGATCCTTAAAGCTAGTTCATACCTGAGATAAGATCATAACTACCTAGGTCGCTGATGTACTCTTTGACCCTATCATACACACCCCTAGGTCCACTACTCATTCTTCAACACTAGGCCTGACTCCTTGCTTTCAAACCCCGTCTTTGATCCCCTTTAGAGCTTACATGTTCTTCAACATAATGAGCACATTCAACTACATGTGGCACTGAAGTTGGCTTCCACATCCGTAGGAGGGACCTTATATCGTAGTTCAATCCATAAACAAAGCAATATACCTGACGTTGATATGTGTCCATGTAAGATACATACTTCACCAATACCATGAATCACAATTCATAGTCCTCCACAATTCAATTCCCGTGCACTAATGCATGGAAGGATCCTACTTGGTCCTCCTCAAAGAATGCCTGCATGTACTTCCTTTGAAACCTATCTTCAAACTATTCCCAAGGGATAATATCTAGAGTGATATGCAATTGTCCTTCCACGTTCTCCCACCAATCCAAAGCATGATCTCAAAGTTGAAAAGTAGTTATTTTGGACTTAGAGGTGGTGGTATATTCTTTCAATGCAAATCACCTCCTCATGCCCTCTAGACATGTCTTGGCTTGTTGTCCAACACAACCTCTAGTAAACTCTAGAAGCTTTATTTTATGAAGCTCTCTATTAATGCCCTTGGGAGGAGGTTCTTGCTCCAAATTCATTGATACTTCTTAATTAACCTCCCCCGATGGAAAGGGCTCTTTCTCAACAATTTTCGCATCGCTCACTCCTAGAAGCATCTTAAGTGTCATGTCGATTGTCTCCAAGGAGCACATTATAATGCACATTTCAGGTGATAGTACCAATAGTGTTGGTATGTTTGGCTCAAGCGATGGTGTCACCCGAACTCAACCCTGATTTCCACCTCACCTAACCATATTGATTATGCAACCTGGCCAAAAGGGTTCATAAGTAGGGTTTAATTAGTCTACTAGGTTACACAATAATATGCACAGGCTTAAGTATCTTTCACTTTCACTTGTAATGAACATATCACTTGAGGTCGTGGCTAAGGGTGAAGTAGGTCAATAAGATAGTGAAACTCTAATAATCAACCTAGTATGGGGTAATTTCTACTACTCTGTTGACCACTAATATCGCCTTAATCCGCCTCCACCTTTTTCGACAACCACATCCCTCACCACCGGAATAAAATATTTAATCATCATTTAAAAATTTTATTTCTAGTATGTAATTTTTAATATATTTCATTTTATTATTATTTATATTTTATTTTGTATTTTATTTTTATTAAAAATAATATAGTTAAATTTTAAAATATGCAATATTATTAATATTACAAAGAGAACCCTAATCTGGAGGATAAAAACTATCTTTCTATCTTACCAAGATCAAAGAAAAAAATTTAAGTGAAACTAGTTGTTGGAGAACCCCCTATGTGATTCTATGAGCTTTTTGAGCATAGAAATAACATTTTAAAGAAAACCAAATAATCTCTATCTCGTTAAGGTCGGATAGACCAAGATGGACGTTAAAGACAATCATCATCATCATCATCATCAATAATAAAAACCAATCAATACTAAAAATTCAAATAAAATATATTATTTAAACAAATACAATTAAATTTAATAATTCAAATTAATTTTCTTAAACGATAATTAATCTTCAATTATTTGGCTTAAAAAACATAAAGTTGAGGCGTCCCCTTCTCAAGAGCGCACGCATCATACAAGGATTAAATAATAGGGGGTAAGGGTGAACAAAACCCTAGCCCCTCCCATTTCTTATTTCTTGCTCACAAATTTTTAGTTGGTCACTTTGCAACTTAGCTAAGATATTAGCATTAGGGTTTTTATTTTTATTTTTCTTCATAATAGAGTTTAATAATAAAATTTATGCCCAACACTAGCTGTAAGCAATTGCCTGGGGTCTGGCATGTTATCACCCAAATTTAGAGCAAATACACACATATATGTGCCCTTTCACAATACAAATAGCAATAAAATAACCACCTATAAGTAATGTCCAAACCTATGGATATAAGATATGGTTCACACAACAAATAAAATCAAAGGGAACGCTGCCATATACGATTCACTTGGAAATTTGCATTGCCTTCCCATCAATGATTCCAACGACCATTTCAGTGAATCAACAACATGATACATAAGTGTGTTGAGCTTATTAATGAAATGTGTTGAGCTTATTAATGAAATGGTTGTAGGTGGATAAGCATTGGTTTTTAGCAAATATGCTAGCCAACCAAACAATTTGAGTGCCAATTAATTAATATGGATATGGGATATTCAAACAAACACAAGACGGCTCGTCGGCGAGATTTTTAAGGAAATAGGTAACGTTGCCAGGAAATATATATAAAAGTCTTGCTATTTGAGCGTCCTAGGCTCCAACGCAACGCAAGATTTCGAATTCTGATCTCCGCCATTTCCAAAACAAGTCTTCTGGAGAATCGCCCATTTGGAAATTTAATAAGAGAAGGGGAGTTTAAGACTTTGTTGAGTGCTCCTCATTCATCAGCTGCACACCCACCTGCTTAACAGCACTGATTGAGTTTGCAGACAAAGCCAAACCGTCCCATTGTCTTACGGTTGTCGTTTTTCTGTTTTCTGTTGTTGATATTTATTAAGAAACAAAAGATGTCTCCGGAACCAGATTCTAATGTAGTAGAAGGCAGCGGATCGAATTCTAAGACTCTCATTGTTGCTCGATTGGCTTCACTGAAGAAAGCAGAGGAAGCAGGTAATAGCAGGTTTTTTGAAGCTGCAGCATGGGTAAAGACAATGGTTGGGTGTTTGGATATACCATGTGACCCGCCATCCGAGGAGGAGTTTCGTCTTTGCTTGAGAAATGGGATCATTTTATGTAACCTTCTCAACAAGGTTCAACCGGGATCAGTGGCCAAGGTCGTTGCAAATCACGTTTCTGGTTATCAATATTTTGAGAATGTTAAGAATTTTCTTGCAGCTCTTGTACAGATGAAGTTGCCTACTTTTGAAGCTTCTCTGTTAGAGAAAGAAAGCTGGCAGCCGGGTTCTACTACAAAGATTGTTGACTGTATCTTGGCGCTGAAGGGTTATTATGAATGCAAACAACAGCGTGGAGGAAATGCAACTACTAATTGTGTGCCTGTAATTCTGCCAAACCCATCAGCTACAAACGTGCAGGAGGAGGGAGGAGAGAAAACACTGGATGACATCTTTCAATCTAATGCTTTAATAGGAGTACTGAAAGCAGAGGAAGCAGGTAATATAAGGTTTTTTTGAAGCTGCAGCATGGGTAAAGAGCATGGTTGGGTCTTTGGATATACCATGTGACCCGCCATCCGAGGACGAGTTTCGTCTTTGCTTGAGAAATGGGATCATTTTATGTAACCTTCTCAACAAGGTTCAACCGGGGGCAGTGTCCAACGTCGTTGCAAATCACGGTTCTGCCTATCAATATTTTGAGAATGTTAAGAATTTTCTTGTAGCTCTTGTACAGATGAAGTTGCCTACTTTTGAAGCTTCTCTGTTAGAGCAAGAAAGCTCGCAGCCGGGTTCTACTAAAAATATTGTTGACTGTATCTTGGCGCTGAAGGGTTATTATGAACGCAAACAACAGTGTAGAGGAAATGCAAGAGGAGCAGAGACAATAAGCACCCTTAAGTCTGCTGAAAGAGTGGCCTCTGTTGAACTTGGTGCTGCTCCTTTGAATAAAGAAAGTGGAGAAGTTCGTGAGCTTAAAGAACAGGTAGACAGTTTGAAAAAGGCGCTGGCAAGGAAAGAAGTAGAAGTAGCGCAGTTACACAATATCAAAATGAAAATGAAAGAATCTCCATACCAACTCCATACACCAGTGAGAACTCGTATATTGAGCCTTGAAGGGTCTGTAATAAGCAAAGCTGAGGTACAGAATGGTAATTGTAATTGTGGGATGGTTTCTGAAGATGATAAATTGGTAGATTATGGGGAGAATAATGAGATTCTGGTTGGCAAACAGAATGGCAATGGCAACCGTCCGAGTAGTCTGGGAAATGAGCGTAGAAATTTATCAGTTGTAAAGAGTTGGACAGAGGCTGAAACAAATACAAATAGAGATACAGGAACTGAGACAACATCTGCAACTAAAAAGACCTCTCAAATAAAAAAGTCACTACTGTTCTTTGGAAAACTGTAGAAGACCGGTCACGTTAGAGCCTGAGGAGCCTTTGGAAAACGTGTTTAAATTATCATGAACTAAAGCTAACATAAACAGTGAAGAGATAAGAGAAGGGGATAATATTTGGATTGTGCACTAGCGTTTCGTTGATTGTAATTTTAGTGCGATTGACTGGTTTTTTTTCTTTCAAAATATTGATTTTTTAAAAATTACCTTATGTTTTCATCATATAATAATAATTATTTTTATATAAATAATTTAGGTGAGATTACTGTAATTATCAAATTTTTATGTATTTTGTTTTAATAAAAAGACCTAGTTGACTTTGCCATTTTTTTTTCATTTTTTCTAAAATATATATGTCAATTAATAAAGCTTAAAGTGGTGTCCAAGAATTGTGGCATTACTTAATCATACTTTAATGAAAGTTGTTTCAATAATTGTTTTAAACCATAAACTTTTATTGAGCCCAACCAAAAGTTAAGTTATTTGAAAAAACTGAAGAGATTAATGCTTTCTCAAACAAGTCCTATAATGATTACGTTATCATATCTTGACAAAAAAAACCCTAAGAACTCGAAGAGAAAAATATTTCCTCCTACGAGCACTTTCAAAACTTCTTTCACAAACCACAACCAACTAGTTGTTTTCTCAATCACTTCTCTATATTGATCATAAATCCTAAAAAAATTATGAAAAAAAGAGAAGAAACGATCTCCTTCTAAATTTAGTTCAAAAAATCTTTTACAGTTCCAACAACCATGTTTGCAAATGAGTCTATACTCAATCATAATTAGAAAAACTGAAATGAAAACCAAGCCTACTCTGAACTTCTTCCTCAACATATTTTTGCTTTGATTTGGTCCATTTCTGTTAAATTTAACATGGATAGTACCCGGAACAACAAAAAATAGAACCACTTTCATTCAAAAAGGTTCATGATAGAAATCCCTTAGGTGTCATTCATTTTGAGTGATATGCCAAAATACTTGCTCCATGTATAGACCGAGCTTGGATAGGGAGTTAGCCTCATGGTTCCTTTCCCTATCAACATGTTTAATTAAAATTTCATCCATAAGAAGTTTTATCCTTTTTATCTCCTCTAGAATTGATTTCAAATAGATGTTATGGCAGATCCTCTCTTCAATTATCCAATCAATGATGATCTTTGCACCCCCAAATATCTATAATTTCTTGAAATTATTTTCCACGGCTAAATTTAGGAGAAGTTTAAGTGCAACCATCTTAGCATAATTATTTGTTTTTTTTGTCTCAAGTGTATTGTTTGGTTCATCAGTGGAAAGAAATGCAACATGGCTATACAACAACTCGCACACCTAAAACGAGCAGTATAAATATCTTCAAATAAGTTGTTATTTATTGCAATCCAAATTTGCAGCATCATGATGAGCGGAAGGGCCAACATAGATCTATGCTTAGTATTGACAACCCAACATTTTGGACATAACTACACCAACTAGCACCTCTCCAAGGACACATCTTCTTTAAAATGGCTTCCACTTCCTTCCAGTCCTGTGAAATGAAAGCGCAGTCCATAAAAAAGATGATAATTTGTCTCCTCTTCCTTCTTAAAGAGATAATATCTACAAAGTCCAAATCTATTTCTTCCTTGTAAATTTTTCCAAGTTAAAGCTTTGTTGCGGAGGATAAACCATGTAAGAATTTTTGCTTTTAGAGGGAATTTAAATTTCCACACTACTTGCCACCACCAATCTTGATCTTCCACATGAGAAATGGCCATCATTCTATCATAACTTGCCTTTGGAGTATAAATACCATGGGGGTCACCAGCCCAGACTAAAGAGTCCTTAACAGGATACAAACAGATGTTATTAAGGTGCAATTGATTTATGAAAGCCTTCCAACATCTACCATCATCATCCCTAAAACCAACATACTCCAGAGTGTGCAAGTTGTATCTTTAATATATTTTAATGTAAATAAGCCTTTAAAGTACAACTACACCACGATTATGAAAGGAAGAATATGTACAGTTCCATTCCCTGCCCATGTATCCTGCCCCAACCTTACACTGCAACCATCTCATATATTCCAAACCAAGTCTTTTCCAATAACTAAAAATTGAGAATTGTTGCTTTCTAGAGGACTAAGACGTTATGGGTAGATTTAGCAGGATGTCGAACCCATTCTAAGAGATATTTTGGAGCTATATATTTCCTCATATTCAAGTCACTCCAGAGACTAGAACCTGATAATAATCTCCACTATATTTCCCCTACTAGAGCTTTTTGAGAAAATTTGAAAATTTTTTAATCCCCATTCTCCAAGGATTTTGGGCCTTGCTATGGTTTTCCATCTAGGTATCCAAGAGACGGTCATCCAAAGCCCCAGAGTGACTTCCAGAACAACATTTGTTAGCACTAGTCTCCCTCCTTTTGAGAGCCGCCTAAAACTCCAATTGATATGCGCTTTTCACATTTTGCAATCAGGCAATCCCAACCTTTAACAAGATAATACAACGGCTTTAATTTAAACCCCATATATTTTATCCCATTATCCAGATCAAAATGATTGAAATAAAATAAATCCTCGATTCTAATTAAATCCTCATCTGAGACACCTTCTCCAGCAACAAAAGAGGACATGAGTAATCCACTAAAATATCATCAACAAAGAGGACATTAGTAATCCAGTAGTTTCCTCCAATATTTATGCCTTTAGGGCCACCTTTCCTTTTTTCCTTCGAAATTTTCCTACTGAGCCTATCTGCAAATAGGAGGAATAAAAAAGAATCAAGCAGGCTTCCTTATCTGATGCTGCAAGAAGATCTAGAAAAAATTGAAGCTCATCCATTAACTAGAACATAAAAAGAGATGGAAGTAATGCATGCCATAATCCATCTTATGAGAGGAACATTAAACCCTAACTGTGACAAATCCATCCTCGAGAAACTCCAAATGAGCCTATCATATTCCTTTGTTAGGGTCAATTATTCAAACAACCACTTTAAGGTGCTTTCTTAAGTTGGAATAAAGACCTTCCTGCATCATCCCAATTGCATCGTGAATTTTCCTACAAGAGATGAAACCAAATTGTTCATGAGTTATTCCTGCAACTAGAAAACGCTTGATTCCTTTTAAGATAATTTTAGCCACAATCTTATAGATAGTATTGTACAGAGATATAGTGTGAAAGTCTTCAAAGGATAACATATTATCATTTTTGGGAATCATGGCTTTGAAAGAAGAATTAAATATCTACTTCATAGTATGTGGAACATATCTATTTCATTGTAATATTTTGAATTGAATAGTGTTACTTTCTCATATTCATTGGAAACATTTTAAAACATTTCAAAATTAAAAACATAAAGAATAAACTAATTGAATTAGTTTTTCTTCAATTTCTAATAAAAAAATAGAAAATTGTAAATTATTGTGTTGTGTTTTGAGCACTTTGCAGGCTTATACTCTAATCAATCCTCAAAACAGAGTTATCATTTATTTTCAAAATACCTAAATCTATTCTTCCCCACAATTATATTATACTTTAATGACTTATTGCATTTGTCTTGCAATATTTGTATATTCTACCTTAATGACTTGTTGTATTTGTCTTGCAATATTTAAAGTATTGATGAAACACTAAATCAACCCCCTGATTGAAAAAACCTCCTAAAAAAAGCAAATTAAAAAAAAATCATTTTTTTACAACATTGTAAAATTTATAAACAAAAACTTAAAAAAAAAAAAATTTAATACATGCATTAAAGGGGAGGGAGAGGAGGGTCCAGGAGTGGGAGTGGGGTAGGTTTGTTTGTTGGTCTTTTCAAATTTTAATATCGTTTATAATTGTTTTTTTAAATTTGGTTCTTCTGTTTTTTTTTTCATTTTGTTTTTAATGTTTTTTTAAACTTTTAGTTTAAAAAAAAAAAGAATTTAAATTAAAAAAAAAGAATTTAATAGATCTTAAAAGTTAAAAAAAATAGTTTTTTTAAATTTTTTTTACATTTTTTCTATTTTTCTCAATTTAGAATTGTTCTTTAGAGTTATATTTTACTTAAAAAAATGGAAATTTATGTTTAGAAATTTTATATTGTTGTAAATCTTTTTTGAAAAAAATTTCAAGTTGTTTTTTAAAATTTTTTCTATAAAGTTTGAAATTTTTAATGTGTTATTTTTTCTTTTCTTTTTTAATTGTTTATGTTTTCTTTTTAATTTTGTTTTCATTTGAGTTGTTTTAATTTATTTTTTCATTTTTTGCCTTTTTACTTTTCTAAAAAAAAAATTCTGAGCAAATGTACATGTACCTGGCAAAGGTAAGGGGTGCTACTAGTGGCACCTCTTTTCGAGTTGAATGTTGATCTTTCCCTTTTTGGCGCAACGAACATTGCAATGACACGGTCAACTATTAATACGACGACGTCAATCAAGTCGTAATTTTCAATCTTTGATTGGGGGTTGGTTGCTACAAGTTGAATTCGAGGGTCAATTTAGCTTTTTAATTGCAAGGGCAACTAACTAGGTTTCAATAAAGTTGAAAATTTATCCTCGGAGAAGAAAGGGTGATATCAATAGCACCAGTTTTCAAAATAGAGGTAAAAATTGTTACTAAATGTGACCTAAAAAAACAAGAGTTGATGTAGGTTCTCGTTTTATAGTATATTGTGTTTATAATGAGGTAATATAGATATATGGAAAACATCATGATTTGTATGAAAATGGGGTGGTAGCGGTAAGCGATATGCAACAAGTCCGTGTCTTTATAGGATTTCAAATGGCCTTATAAGTCTAGGTGACAACATTGTCACTTTTCCAAACTGAATAGTACTCTTATTAGGACTAATATGAATAAAAAATTAAACTCCGCCATTATAACTTTAGTCAGTTCTATCAGCATCACCATAACCCTTATGTATATCAACTTGTGCTTCCTTTAACCATTGCCTAATATGAATTACATGCTATCCCATTTCCTGAACCAACATTGGTCCCATGCTTACTTGGTATTCTAACTTGTCCCAACTCAAATGCAATGTGCATGGCCTCCCATATAAATCTTGATAAGGTAGCATTCCAATATAATTATGGTAATTGTTATTGTAAGAAAACTCCACCAAAGATAAGTAATTTTTGAATGGGTCTGTCTATCCATAACATACACCCTAGCATGCCTTCCATTGTACGTTAATAACCCTCTTTGTTTTCCCATATGTTTGTGGATGATACATTGAGCTTAGGTTTCACTGAGTTCCCAATGATGATTGCAAGTTTGTCCAAAACTTGGAAGTAAACTTAGGGTCTCTATTTGAGATTATCTTTTTAGGAAACCCATGAAGATGGATGATATCGTTTTTAAATACCCTTGTCACATCTGTGTTATCATAAGTTTCCCTCATTGAAATAAAATAGGCATTTTTTATTACTTTATCAAATAACACCAAAATAACATTACGTATTATTAGAGACGCGAGGGGAAACCCTAGGAAAAAATACACGGGAATGAACTCCCACTTAGACATAGGAATGTCGTGAGGTTGCAAGAGACCGCTGTCCTTTTTCTACGATGTGAGTAGGATGTGTTTTTATAACTGAATCACCACTTCTGGCAACAGTTAAACGAATTGGCAAGGAATCTCAATCTTGTTTTCGAGCACAAACCTTAGCTCAATCTGCACTTTTGATCTATTATTTATCAAACGATTGTGATAAAAACCTGTAGGGAAACATCCCCAATGAAGTAATAGATTCTCCATATGCGCCAAACTGACTTCTCTACCAGATGTGAGCAAAACGCTGTCAGTTGCTTAAATCGATTCGAGCAACTACCTTGCAAGATCATGACTGCGTTGCTTAACTTGATTCTCAACTACATTGCCAGGTCATTCAGGTGCCAAATTGACTCTTCTACCAAGTGTGAGAAAAAACACTGCAAAATGTGACTGCTAGGCATGAGAAAAATGTTGCCAACTGTGATTACGTTGCGTAACTCGATTCTCAACTACCTTGCCAGGTCATTCAGTGAAGAATATGTGTTTGACTGTGGTATTTTTAGTTTCTTTAGCATTTGAACTTCTACAGCAACGGTTTTTGCAACGTGTTACCCATATGGTGATTTTGTAAAGACATCAATACACATAACTGGTGAAGCAAGAAAAACATCAATCACACCTTTGCTGGTTGACATCAATGAACTTCTACAGCAATGGTTTTTGCAACGTCTTACCCATATGGCTGGTGAAGAAAGCAAAAAAACTGGCTGACATCAATGAACTTCTACAGCAATGGTTTTTGCAACGTTTTACCGATATGGCTCGTGAAGCAAGCAAAACTTCAATCACACCTTTGCTGGTTGACATCATTGACAAACTCAACATACTCTATCAACTGGAGTCCACACCTTTCACTGCTTTCACTGTCAACAAGCTCAATCCACACATTTCACTGCTTTCACTATCATTAAGCTCCCCCTTTGGCATTGATGGCACCACCACCAACCACCAACCGCATACCAGATATCATCTCCCCCTTTGAAAACAATGACGAAGGTTTCTGTCTCCATTTATTCATTCTATTTAGTTGGGGAAATAAGTTTTTTTTTAATGATTTTGAACTAAACTGCCATTTCATTGCTCCTGTAACCTGCATTTGCTTGAACTAAACTGCCATTTCATTTGCTCCTGTAACCTGCCATTTCATTTGATCCCCCTCCGAAGATGCTTTGTATCTGGTTCTTAAGTATTTATACCAAGAGGCTCTTTCTTGTCTCTCCCCCTATCGGATTATTCAAAGTACAAATTAAGTATATGCTCTTCTTCTTGACTATTTTGTTTCATAGCGTTCTTGTTCCATTTCTCTGCAAAATCTATGTGTTTTCTATTTTCTTTCTTTTCAAGCATTGTAAATCATCATGTTGTAAGTGGATTAGAACATACACCTAGTTATTTTCTGAGATTTTAAAATTGCATTGTAGGCAATGGTTTTGCAAAGACATCAACAATTTGATCCTTTGTACCGACATACTCCAATTTGATTAGCTTATTCAGAACTTGATCTCTTAAGAAATTAAATCTTATTGGAATGTGTTTAGTTTTAGAGTGCATAACGGGGTTGTTGGAGATATTTAATGCACTAGTGTTATCGCAATAGATTGGAATAGGATTTGAATAAGTCACATGAATGTCAGTAAGAGTTTGTGTCATCGATAACACTTGAGTGCAACAGCTTGGTGCTGCAATGTATTATGCTTCCGCTGTAGATAGTGACACAGTAGATTTTTTCTTGCTAGACCAACTCACTAGACAACCTCCTAAGTAGACTGCAGCTCCGCTGGTACTCTTTCTATCATCTATACGGCTTGCCCAATCAACATCAGTATATGCAAATAGATCTAGCTTATTTCCCTTTGGATACCATAGACCAAAATAAACAGTACCTTTGAGATATCTGAATATTCTTTTAACTGCTAATAAATGTGTTTCTTTAGGTGCAGCTTGAAATCTTGCAACTTAACAAACTGATTGCATTACATCTGGTCTAGTTGCAGTGACATACAGTAGGCTTCCAATCATGGATCTATATAATTTCCGTTCAACTGAAGGAGAATCATTTTCTTTGCTGAGTTTGCAACCTGTCACCATCGGAGTTCCTACAAGCTTGCAATCCTGCATCTTAAACTTCCTCAATGTTTCATTAGTATATTTTGTGTGAGATGTAAACATGCATTCATTATATTGTGAAACTTGAAGACCTAAAAGGAAGTTCAACTCACCAAGCATAGACATCTCAAATTCATCCTGCATAGCTTGTGCAAACAGTTTACGTAGGTATTCATTATTGCTTCCAAAAATTATATCATGAAGATAAATTTCAACTATGATCAAACAATCCCGTTCTTCGTTAATATACAGATTACTATCAACACTACCCTTTCTGTAACCTTGCCGCTGTACAAATACTTATCAAGCCTGGAATACCAAGCTCTTGGAGCTCTTGTTCCATCCCATATAGAGCTTTCTTTTACTTCATAGTATGTGGAACATATCTATTTCATTGTAATATTTTGAATTGAATAGTGTTACTTTCTCATATTCATTGGAAACATTTTAAAACATTTCAAAATTAAAAACATAAAGAATAAACTAATTGAATTAGTTTTTCTTCAATTTCTAATAAAAAAATAGAAAATTGTAAATTATTGTGTTGTGTTTTGAGCACTTTGCAGGCTTATACTCTAATCAATCCTCAAAACAGAGTTATCATTTATTTTCAAAATACCTAAATCTATTCTTCCCCACAATTATATTATACTTTAATGACTTATTGCATTTGTCTTGCAATATTTGTATATTCTACCTTAATGACTTGTTGTATTTGTCTTGCAATATTTAAAGTATTGATGAAACACTAAATCAACCCCCTGATTGAAAAAACCTCCTAAAAAAAGCAAATTAAAAAAAAATCATTTTTTTTACAACATTGTAAAATTTATAAACAAAAACTTAAAAAAAAAAAAATTTAATACATGCATTAAAGGGGAGGGAGAGGAGGGTCCAGGAGTGGGAGTGGGGTAGGTTTGTTTGTTGGTCTTTTCAAATTTTAATATCGTTTATAATTGTTTTTTTAAATTTGGTTCTTCTGTTTTTTTTTTCATTTTGTTTTTAATGTTTTTTTAAACTTTTAGTTTAAAAAAAAAAAGAATTTAAATTAAAAAAAAAGAATTTAATAGATCTTAAAAGTTAAAAAAAATAGTTTTTTTAAATTTTTTTTACATTTTTTCTATTTTTCTCAATTTAGAATTGTTCTTTAGAGTTATATTTTACTTAAAAAAATGGAAATTTATGTTTAGAAATTTTATATTGTTGTAAATCTTTTTTGAAAAAAATTTCAAGTTGTTTTTTAAAATTTTTTCTATAAAGTTTGAAATTTTTAATGTGTTATTTTTTCTTTTCTTTTTTAATTGTTTATGTTTTCTTTTTAATTTTGTTTTCATTTGAGTTGTTTTAATTTATTTTTTCATTTTTTGCCTTTTTACTTTTCTAAAAAAAAAATTCTGAGCAAATGTACATGTACCTGGCAAAGGTAAGGGGTGCTACTAGTGGCACCTCTTTTCGAGTTGAATGTTGATCTTTCCCTTTTTGGCGCAACGAACATTGCAATGACACGGTCAACTATTAATACGACGACGTCAATCAAGTCGTAATTTTCAATCTTTGATTGGGGGTTGGTTGCTACAAGTTGAATTCGAGGGTCAATTTAGCTTTTTAATTGCAAGGGCAACTAACTAGGTTTCAATAAAGTTGAAAATTTATCCTCGGAGAAGAAAGGGTGATATCAATAGCACCAGTTTTCAAAATAGAGGTAAAAATTGTTACTAAATGTGACCTAAAAAAACAAGAGTTGATGTAGGTTCTCGTTTTATAGTATATTGTGTTTATAATGAGGTAATATAGATATATGGAAAACATCATGATTTGTATGAAAATGGGGTGGTAGCGGTAAGCGATATGCAACAAGTCCGTGTCTTTATAGGATTTCAAATGGCCTTATAAGTCTAGGTGACAACATTGTCACTTTTCCAAACTGAATAGTACTCTTATTAGGACTAATATGAATAAAAAATTAAACTCCGCCATTATAACTTTAGTCAGTTCTATCAGCATCACCATAACCCTTATGTATATCAACTTGTGCTTCCTTTAACCATTGCCTAATATGAATTACATGCTATCCCATTTCCTGAACCAACATTGGTCCCATGCTTACTTGGTATTCTAACTTGTCCCAACTCAAATGCAATGTGCATGGCCTCCCATATAAATCTTGATAAGGTAGCATTCCAATATAATTATGGTAATTGTTATTGTAAGAAAACTCCACCAAAGATAAGTAATTTTTGAATGGGTCTGTCTATCCATAACATACACCCTAGCATGCCTTCCATTGTACGTTAATAACCCTCTTTGTTTTCCCATATGTTTGTGGATGATACATTGAGCTTAGGTTTCACTGAGTTCCCAATGATGATTGCAAGTTTGTCCAAAACTTGGAAGTAAACTTAGGGTCTCTATTTGAGATTATCTTTTTAGGAAACCCATGAAGATGGATGATATCGTTTTTAAATACCCTTGTCACATCTGTGTTATCATAAGTTTCCCTCATTGAAATAAAATAGGCATTTTTTATTACTTTATCAAATAACACCAAAATAACATTACGTATTATTAGAGACGCGAGGGGAAACCCTAGGAAAAAATACACGGGAATGAACTCCCACTTAGACATAGGAATGTCGTGAGGTTGCAAGAGACCGCTGTCCTTTTTCTACGATGTGAGTAGGATGTGTTTTTATAACTGAATCACCACTTCTGGCAACAGTTAAACGAATTGGCAAGGAATCTCAATCTTGTTTTCGAGCACAAACCTTAGCTCAATCTGCACTTTTGATCTATTATTTATCAAACGATTGTGATAAAAACCTGTAGGGAAACATCCCCAATGAAGTAATAGATTCTCCATATGCGCCAAACTGACTTCTCTACCAGATGTGAGCAAAACGCTGTCAGTTGCTTAAATCGATTCGAGCAACTACCTTGCAAGATCATGACTGCGTTGCTTAACTTGATTCTCAACTACATTGCCAGGTCATTCAGGTGCCAAATTGACTCTTCTACCAAGTGTGAGAAAAAACACTGCAAAATGTGACTGCTAGGCATGAGAAAAATGTTGCCAACTGTGATTACGTTGCGTAACTCGATTCTCAACTACCTTGCCAGGTCATTCAGTGAAGAATATGTGTTTGACTGTGGTATTTTTAGTTTCTTTAGCATTTGAACTTCTACAGCAACGGTTTTTGCAACGTGTTACCCATATGGTGATTTTGTAAAGACATCAATACACATAACTGGTGAAGCAAGAAAAACATCAATCACACCTTTGCTGGTTGACATCAATGAACTTCTACAGCAATGGTTTTTGCAACGTCTTACCCATATGGCTGGTGAAGAAAGCAAAAAAACTGGCTGACATCAATGAACTTCTACAGCAATGGTTTTTGCAACGTTTTACCGATATGGCTCGTGAAGCAAGCAAAACTTCAATCACACCTTTGCTGGTTGACATCATTGACAAACTCAACATACTCTATCAACTGGAGTCCACACCTTTCACTGCTTTCACTGTCAACAAGCTCAATCCACACATTTCACTGCTTTCACTATCAATAAGCTCCCCCTTTGGCATTGATGGCAACCACCACCAACCACCAACCGCATACCAGATATCATCTCCCCCTTTGAAAACAATGACGAAGGTTTCTGTCTCCATTTATTCATTCTATTTAGTTGGGGAAATAAGTTTTTTTTTAATGATTTTGAACTAAACTGCCATTTCATTGCTCCTGTAACCTGCATTTGCTTGAACTAAACTGCCATTTCATTTGCTCCTGTAACCTGCCATTTCATTTGATCCCCCTCCGAAGATGCTTTGTATCTGGTTCTTAAGTATTTATACCAAGAGGCTCTTTCTTGTCTCTCCCCCTATCGGATTATTCAAAGTACAAATTAAGTATATGCTCTTCTTCTTGACTATTTAGTTTCATAGCGTTCTTGTTCCATTTCTCTGCAAAATCTATGTGTTTTCTATTTTCTTTCTTTTCAAGCATTGTAAATTCATCATGTTGTAAGTGGATTAGAACATACACCTAGTTATTTTCTGAGATTTTAAAATTGCATTGTAGGCAATGGTTTTGCAAAGACATCAACAATTTGATCCTTTGTACCGACATACTCCAATTTGATTAGCTTATTCAGAACTTGATCTCTTAAGAAATTAAATCTTATTGGAATGTGTTTAGTTTTAGAGTGCATAACGGGGTTGTTGGAGATATTTAATGCACTAGTGTTATCGCAATAGATTGGAATAGGATTTGAATAAGTCACATGAATGTCAGTAAGAGTTTGTGTCATCGATAACACTTGAGTGCAACAGCTTGGTGCTGCAATGTATTATGCTTCCGCTGTAGATAGTGACACAGTAGATTTTTTCTTGCTAGACCAACTCACTAGACAACCTCCTAAGTAGACTGCAGCTCCGCTGGTACTCTTTCTATCATCTATACGGCTTGCCCAATCAACATCAGTATATGCAAATAGATCTAGCTTATTTCCCTTTGGATACCATAGACCAAAATAAACAGTACCTTTGAGATATCTGAATATTCTTTTAACTGCTAATAAATGTGTTTCTTTAGGTGCAGCTTGAAATCTTGCAACTTAACAAACTGATTGCATTACATCTGGTCTAGTTGCAGTGACATACAGTAGGCTTCCAATCATGGATCTATATAATTTCCGTTCAACTGAAGGAGAATCATTTTCTTTGCTGAGTTTGCAACCTGTCACCATCGGAGTTCCTACAAGCTTGCAATCCTGCATCTTAAACTTCCTCAATGTTTCATTAGTATATTTTGTGTGAGATGTAAACATGCATTCATTATATTGTGAAACTTGAAGACCTAAAAGGAAGTTCAACTCACCAAGCATAGACATCTCAAATTCATCCTGCATAGCTTGTGCAAACAGTTTACGTAGGTATTCATTATTGCTTCCAAAAATTATATCATGAAGATAAATTTCAACTATGATCAAACAATCCCGTTCTTCGTTAATATACAGATTACTATCAACACTACCCTTTCTGTAACCTTGCCGCTGTACAAATACTTATCAAGCCTGGAATACCAAGCTCTTGGAGCTCTTGTTCCATCCCATATAGAGCTTTCTTTAACTTGCACACAAAATTCTTATCTTTGGAATGCTGAAATCCTTCTGGTTGTTCCATATAAGCTTCCTCTTCGAGCTCACCATTTAGAAATGCTAATTTGACATCCATCTGCTAAAATTTAATCTTCTTAGAACATGCATAAGCTAACATTAGTCTGATTGCTTCCATTCTTACAACAGGTGCAAATGTTTCATCATAATCTATACCTTCAACTTGTGCATAACCTTTACCTACTAACCTGGCTTTGTTTCTTGTCACATTTCCTGCTTCATCCATTTTATTTCTAAAGACCCATTTTGTTCCTATAACATTTTTGTTTTCAGGTCTTGGGATTAACTCCCATGTGTTATTCTTTTCAAATTGGACAAGTTCTTCTTCCATTTCTTTAAGCCAATGCTCATTTTGGAGAGCTTCTTCAACACTTTTTGGTTCAATCAAGGATAATAATGCTACCTATTCTTGATTTGATGTGTATTCTTGGGTTTTACTTTTGGTTTCCACACCTAAATTCAAATCACCAATAACATGATCTGCAAGATGGTTTTTCTGTATTCTTTTACTTGGTGTTTTTGAGAAATTTGGACTTTGTGCAGTAGAGGGAGCTGAAGATGTAGGACTATGCATTTCAGCAGAGATTTGTTTGTCTTTGCTTGTTGACTGAGTATTTTTTGTTTCACTAGGTTCTTCTTCATTTTTGTTCTGCTCAAAGATAGAATCTCTCTTTTCCCTTTTTGACTTCATTAAGTAGGATTCATCAATTTTGACATCATGGCTTCCACTACTTTGTTAAGTCTTAGATTGTAGCATTTATAGGCTCTTCTGGTACATGAGTAACTAACTAGGATTCCTTCATCAGTTCTCGAGTCGAATTTTCCCAAAAGAGAATTATTTATTTTAATGTAACATTTACTGCCAAAGATTCTAAAGTGTTTTATGTTTGCTGATTTTCCTTTCCACAGTTCATAAGGTGTTTTTTCAGCATTAGTCCTGAGTATTCCTCTTTTCAAAACATGTACAGTTGTGTGTACAGTTTGATTCCAAAATATATCACTTAGTTTTGATTCATTGAGCATTGTTCTGGCCATTTCCGTAACAGTTCTGTTTTTCCTTTCTACTACTCCATTTTGTTGAGGAGTTTCTGTCACCGTGAAATGCCTTTTAATCCCATTTTTATCACAATAGTCATTGAACTCATTTGAGGTAAACTCACCTCCATTATCATACCTGAGACATTTTGTTCTCTGTTATATCTCATTCTTTGTTGCTTCTTTAAAATTATGAAAACAATTAAATGCTTCAGACTTCTTTTTAAGTAGGTACATCCATGTCATGCGAGTAAAATCATCTATGAACAACAAGAAATACTTTTCACCATTCATCTCCGTTGTTCTCATAGGTCCACAAATATCAACATGTACAAGCTCTAAGGGTTTTAATGTTGTGATCCGGATTTGTGTGGGAACGAAACAAAAGATATCATATACAGAATGATATACAAAGATATATATTCACATACACAGATATATGGCAAGAAACACAGCGATACAGTAAACACATATTCTATTAAATATCAAAAATAGAACAGACTGTAAATACAACAACTAGAATGGTAGTAGCTATCTCTGAGAAGAGATGTGGCCGTTGTGCTCATTCGTGCCAAGATGATTACAAAGAGAGGCCGAAAGGGCCTATTTATCATAAGCACGAGGGAAAGAATCCCAAACACCCAAAAACCTAACCCTAGAAGATGAACCGTCATAAAGTTTGCATCCCCAAGGTGGTCAGTTGAACAGTCAACTTCCCGGGGTCATAACTTTTGCATGCGATCTCCGTTTGGGGCACTCGGTAGCCCGTTGGAAAGATATATCTGAGGAATACGCTGG
The DNA here is from genome assembly GCA_027924585.1 of Larix kaempferi. Classification (NCBI taxonomy): domain Eukaryota; kingdom Viridiplantae; phylum Streptophyta; class Pinopsida; order Pinales; family Pinaceae; genus Larix; species Larix kaempferi. Next base: position 920,314 of record BSBM01000579.1, on the reverse strand, counting down.
GGATCAAAAAATGGAAGGGCTCCCTTGTAAAACTATTTCCGAAAAAAACGTCGTTTAGTGCCTCGAAACGGCCCCAGAAGTTTGGCACTCGAAAAACTGTAGAAAAATTACTAGAAAATCGGCAAAATAGGAAACTGTTTTGAGCCAGTGGAATAGGTGGGTGGCCATCGATATCCATCTGGATCATGTTGAGTGCTCCTTAGTTTTGAACTTAACTCTAGTTTGCTTACCATGTTGACATTGTTTGCAAATTGAACTTGATAGATTTTTGATCTCAGGTAGACCTCTAATTGCATCTTTCTGATTCAACTTAACTAGGTTGTCAAAATTTATGCGTCCTAGTCTCTTATTCCATAACAAACTTTCATATTCTTTTCCAAAATGACATTCATCAATTGCTTCATTTAAAATGAAATCCTAAATTTTTTTTTGAAAAAAAGAGAAGAAACCATCTCCTTCTAAATTTAGTTCAAAAAATCTTTTACAGTTCCAACAACCATGTTTGCAAACGAGGCTATACTCAATCATAATTAGAAAAAAGTGAAATGAAAACCAAGCCTACTCTGAACTTCTTCCTCAACATATTTTTGCTTTGATTTGGTCCATTTCTGTTAAATTTAACATCAATAGTACCCTAAACAATAAAAAATACAACCACTTTCATTCAAAAATTTTCATGATAGAAATCCCTTAAGTGTCCTTCATTTTGAGTGACATGCCAAACTCCTTGCTCCATGTATAGACCGAGCTTGGATAGGGAGTTAGCCTCGTCGTTCTTTTCCCTATCAACATGTTTATTTAAAATTTCATCCACAAGAAGTTTTATCCTTTTTATCTCCTCTAGAATTGGTTTCAAATAGATGTTATGGCAGATCCTCTCTTTAATTATCCAATCAATGATGATCTTTGCATCGCCAAATATCTATAATTTCCTGACATTATTTTCCACGGCTAAATTTAAGAGAAGTTTAAGTGCAACCAATTTAGCATAATTATTTGTTTTTTTTCGTCTCACGTGTACAATTTGGTTTATCCATGGAAAGGAATGCGGCATGGCTATACAACAACTCGCACACCTAAAACGGGCAGTATAAATATCTTCAAATAAGTTGTTATTTCTTGCAATCCAAATTTGCAACATCATGATGAGCGGAAGGGCCAACATAGATCTATGCTTAGGATTGACAACCCAACATTTTAGACATAACTGCACTAACTAGCACCTCTCCAAGGACACATCTTCTTTAAAATGGCTTCCACCTCCTTCCAGGATTGTGAAATGAAAGCGAAGTCCATAAAAACATGAGAATTTGCCTCCTCTTCCTGCTTACAGAGATAACATCTACCAAGTCTAATTATATTTCTTCATTGTAAATTGTTCCAAGTTAAAGCTTTGTTGCAGAGGATAAACCATGTAAGAAGTTTTGCTTATAGAGGGAATTTAAATTTCCAAACTACTTTCCACCACCAAGCTTGATCTTCCACATGAGAAATTTCCATCATTCTATCATAACTTGCCTTTGGAGTATAAATACCATGGGGGTCACCAGCCCAAACTAAAGAGTCCTTAACAAGATACAAATAGATGTTATTCAGGTGCAATTGATTTATGTAAGCCTTCCAGCGTCTACCATCATCATCCCTAAAACCAACATACTCCACAGTGTGCAAGTTGTATCTTTAATATATTTTAATGTAAATAAGCCTTTAAAGTACAACTACAGCATGATTCTGAAAGGAAGAATATGTGCAGTTCCATTCCCTGTCCATGCATCCTCCCCCAAACTTACACTGCATCCATCTCCTATCTTCCAAACCAAGTCTTTTCCAATAACTAAACATGAGAGAACTGTTGCTTTCTAGAAGTCTGAGACGTTATGGGTACAGATTTAGCAGGATGTCAAACCCATTCTAACATAGATTTTGGAGCTATATATTTCCTCATATTCAAGTCACTCCAGAGACTAGAACTTGATAATAATCTCCACCAGCTTTTCCATACTAGATCTTTTTGAGAAAAATTGCAAATTGTTTAATCCCCATCCTCCAAGAATTTTGGGACTTGCTATGGTTTTCCATCTAGATATCCAAGAGTTGGTCATCCAGAACACTGGAGTGACTTCCAGAACAACATTTGTTAGCACTAGTCTCCCTCCTTTTGAAAGCCGTCTAAAACTCCAATTGATATGCACTTTTCACATTTTGCAATCAGGCAGTCCCAATCTTTAATAAGATAAGACAACGAATTTAATTTAAACCCCATATATTTTATCCCATTATCCATATCAAAATGATTGAAATAAAATAAATCCTCGATTCCAATTAAATCCTCATCTGAGACACCTTCTCTAGCAACAAAAGAAGACATGAGTAATCCACTAAAATATCACCAACAAAGAGGACATGAGTAATCCAGTAGTTTACTCCAATATTTATGCCTTTAAGGCCACCATTCCTTTTTTCCTTTGAAATTTCCCTACTGAACCTATCTGCAAATAGGAGGAATAAAAAAGAAGCGAGTAGGCTCCCTTATCTGATTCCACGAGAGGTTTTGAAAAAATTTGAAGCTCATCCATTAACTAGAACATAAAAAGAGATGGAAGTAATGCATGCCATAATCCATCTTATGAAAGGAACATTAAACCCTAACTATGAGAACTCCATCCTCGAGAAACTCCAAATGAACCTATCATAGGCCTTTGTTAGGGTCAATTATTCAAACAACCACTTTAAGGTGCTTTCTTAAGATGGAATAAAGACCTTCCTGCATTATCCCAATTGCATCGTGAATTTTCCTACCAGAGAGGAAACCAAATTGTTCATGATTTATTCCTACAGCTAGAAAATGCTTGATTCCTTTTAAGATGATTTTAGCCACAATCTTATAGATAGTATTGTACAGAGATATAGTGCGAAAGTCTTCAAAGGATAACATATTATCATTTTTGGGAATCATGGCTAGGAAAGAAGAATTAAATGAAGCTATAATTTTTCCTTTATGTCTTGATTCTTCCACCACTCTTTAAAGGCCCCGAGCAAGAACATCAATTAAACCAATGAAAAATTCTATAGGAATCCCATCAGGCCCTAAGCTTTTTTATTTTTTAATATTATGAAGGGCCTCCTGCAATTCATCGTTAGAAACTGCATCCATTAATTTGGAATTATCTTTTTAATTTACAATATCTACTTCATAGTATGTGAAAGATATCTACTTCATTGTGATATTTTTAATTGTCATCGTTAGAAACTGCCACCATTAATTTGTTATTATCTTGTTAATTTACAATATCTACTTCATAGTATGTGAAACATATCTATTTCATTGTAATATTTTGAATTGAATAGTGTTACTTTCTCATAGTCATTGGAAACATTTCAAAGCATTTAAAAATTAAAAACATAAAGAATAAGCTGAATTGAATTAGTTTTTTCTCAATTTCTAATAAAAAAATACAGAATTGTAAATTATTGTGTTGTGATTTGATCACTTTGTAGGATTATACTCTAATCAATCCTTGGAGCAGAGTTATTGTTTATTTTCAAAATACCTAAATCTATTCTTCCCCACAATTATATTATACTTTAATGACTTATTGTATTTGTCTTGTAATATTTGTATATTCTACCTTAATGACTTATTGTATTTGTCTTGCAATATTTAAAGTATTGATGAAACACTAAATCAACCCCCTGATTGAAAAACATACCTTCTAAAACCACCCTTGTTCTTATTGGAGTTTAAAATTTAAAAACAACAACTTTATGAAAAAACTTAAAAAATTAAAATAAAGAAGTGAGAAATATAAAAAACAAATTAAAAAAAATCATTTTTTTTACAACATTGTAAACTTTATAAACAAAAAAACGTAAAAAAAAAAATTAATACATGCATTAAAGGGGAGGGTGGGAGCGGGGGGAGGGTGGAGGGAGTGGGGCTAGAGTTGTTTGTTTTTTTTTTCAAATTTTAATATCGTTTATTTTTTCTTTTTTAAATTTGGTTCTTATGTTTTTTTTTTAAGCTTTTAGTTTTTTTTTTTTAAATTTAAATTAAAAAAATTTAATACATCTTAAAATTTAAAAAAATTAGTTTTTTTTTTTCTTTTCTTTTTTTACATTTTTTCTATATTTTCTAATTTAGAATTGCTTTTTAGAGTTATTTATTACTTTAAAAAAATTGAAATTTTTGTTTTTAAATTTTATATTGTTGTAAATCTTTTTTGAAAATTTTTTCAAGTTGTTTTTTAAAAAAAAATTTCTTTAAATTTTGAAATTTTTAATGTGTTATCTTTTTCTTTTTTTTAAGTGTTTATGTTTTCTTTTTAATTTTGTTTTCATTTGAGTTGTTTTATTTTATTTTTTCATTTTTTGCGTTTTTACTTTTCTAAAAAGAAAATTCCGAGCAAATGTACCTGACAAAGGTAAGGGGTGCTACTCGTGGCACCTCTTTTCGAGTCGAATGTTGATTTTATCCATTTTGTCGCAATGATCATTGCAATGACACAGTCAACTCTTAATACGACGATGTCAATCAAGTTGCACTTTTCAATCCTTGATTGGGGATTGGTTGCTACAAGTTGAATTCGAGGGTCAATTTAGCTTTTTATTTGCGAGGGAACCTAACTAAGTTTCAATAAAGTTGTAAATTTATCCTCGGAAAACAAAGGGTGCTATCAATAGCACCACTTTTCCAAATAGAGGTAAAAATAGTTAATAATGTGACCTAAAAAAAACAAGAACTCATGCAGGTTCTTGTTTTATAGTATATTGTGTTTATAATGAGGTAATATAGATATATGGAAAACATCATGATTTTTATGAAAATGGGGTGGTAGCGCTAAGCGATATGCAACAAATCCATCTCTTTATAGGATTCCAAATGGCCTTATAAGTCGAGGTGACAATACTGTCACTTTTCCAAACCGAATAGCACTCTTATTAGGTCTAATACGAATAAAAAATTAATCTCCAACATTATAACTTTAGTCAATTCTATCAGGATCACCATAACCCTTATGTATATCAACTAGTGCTTCCTTTAACCATTGCCTAATATGAATTACATGGTCTCCCATTTATTGAACCAATATTGGTCCTATGCTTACTTGGTATTCTAACTTGTCCCAACTCAAACGCATCATGCATGGCCTACCATATAAATCTTGATAAGGTAGCATTCCAATATAATTATGGTAATTGTTATTGTAAGAAAAATCCACCAAAGATAAGTAATTTGCCAATGGGTTTTTCTATCCATAACATACACCCTAGCATGTCTTCCATTACCTAAATAACCCTCTTTGTTTTCCAATATGTTTCTGGATGATACATTGAGGTTAGATTGCACTGAGTTCCCAATGATGATTGCAAGTTTGTCCAAAACTTGGAAGTAAACTTAGGGTCTCTATTTGAGATTATCTTTTTAGGAAACCCATGAAGATGGATAATATCATTTTTAAATACCCTTGTCACATCCGTGTTATCATAAGTTTCCCTGATTGGAATAAAATAGGTATTTTTGGTTAGTTTATCAAGTACCACCGAAATAGCATTACATCTTATTAGAGACGTGAGGGGAAACCCTACGAAACAATACATGGAAATGACCTCCCACTTAGACATAGGAATGCCATGAGGTTGCAAGAGACCATATAGGTGACGGTGATCAACCTTTACTTGCTTTCATTCAAGGCACTTAGCAACAAATTGCACAATGTCATGCTTCATGCTTTCCCAAAAGAAGAGCTTCTTCATGTCTACATACATCTTCTTCACCTATGGATGTGCATAGTAAGGTGATCTTTGGGATTCCTTGAGGATAGTTCTTCTAATATCCCCTTCCCTGGGGAAATTCCTTCCCGTGAAATAATATGCCCAAGATAGTGATTCTCGTTCTGAAAGAAGGAGCACTTGGACAATTTACCAAAAAAATGGTCTGAACTCGTAACCATGACAATGCTGACCGCAAGTTCTCCTCGTTCTCTTTCTCATTCTCAAAATAAATGAGAATAAAATGTAATAAAACATGCACAAAGTGGTATAAGTACTTACCAAATACTCCATTCATTATGCTCATAAATACTACTAGTGCATTGTTCAAACCGAAGGGCACTGCTATAAAATCATAGTGCCCAAACCATGTCTGGAAGACATAATTTGGCATATTTCACCTTCCTTAATTATGAGATGATGATAGTCTTATTGTAGATCAATCTTTGAGAAAAAATACCGCCCCCTTCATATGATCGAAGAGGTCATCAATTCAAGGTATAGGGTACCTATTCTTCAGCATGGCTTGGTTCAAGTCTCGATAATCAATGCAGAGTCATGACAGACCATCCTCCATCTTGACAAATATTATTGGTGCAAAACAAGGATAAACATTCATCCTGATGAGTCCTAGGTCCAATAAATCCTTCAGCTACATCTGCAACTGTAAAAGCTCAAGAGACGTCATCTTATAAGGTGACTTGGAGATTTGATTGAAGCCCATTTTTAATTCGATAGTAAAATTGAGTTTTCTTTTTGGAGGTAACCCTGGTAAGTCCTTGGGAAAGACATCCTTAAATTCTGGCAATACTGGGTACTAATCTAAAGAAGGTCCCTTCTCCCCACTTGTAGTGTCAAACCCCGATATTTCTGAAAAATTTAAAATTTTTATTCTTAACAATAAATGTTAACTAAATAATATTTCTGGTCCTGTTTTAAATTCAGTAACTAACATAATCTGTTTAAAGACTCTGTCTTATTGAAATTTTGATTTCTGTGATTGTAATTAATGACTGTTTTGTTTTCAAACCGCAAGGGAAGAGCTATTCGTAGCTGACTGGCTTACTTAGCTTACGAGCTAATGCATAAGTCGTCTTTTGTTTCTCAGGTGCGCCGGTGAAGTAAGGATTACTGTATGTTAAACTTGGTAAGCATCAATACTCCCTGTACTTTAAAATTTTAAGAAGATTTATTTACTATTGCAAGTTGTAGTGCAAGACAGTGAAGTTATTCTCATGAACTTATATTTGAATTAAGATTGATAGTCTGCCTCGACATGATCTCTCTTATTCAGATAGTATCAACAGGTTTGCGACAGATTACCTTGTTTCAGTTATAATTATTGTTTTATGAATATGACTCTATGTTACTGCTATAACTACCACTGGAACAATTGTTATATCATAATTTTTGGCTGCATAAACGACGTTAACTTTATGTGATAAGTTGTCAACTAATACCGGTGATTACTGTTGTAATTCTGGATTATTAATGTGAGTTGGGAAATGTGGCGCCTCTAGCGTTGTTCCATTATATTCGACTATACTGCAATGTTCAATGTCTACTTAAAGTTTAATTTATGTTACCTGACTGTGCCTTGATTTTAACTACCTTCACGATGTGAACCTGTAGATGGAATTCTTTTTCAACATCTTAATAATAGAGATTATTATTCAAAATTGTTTACTGTTAACAATGGTATTGGTAGAAAATACGATGAGAGTATATAATGGCAATTGTGTATCTTGTCATAAAGACTTGGTAACATTTCAAGGTATTAAGTAACAAGGTGTTTTCATTTGAAGGTTGACTACCTTAATGCTTACATGATCATAGAAAGGTAATATGCTCATGGCATTAATCTATGGCTTGGTTTCAATATATATATATATAGTATAATGATTGTGCAACCATCATAAAGTTCCCATACGTTGGCAATCTTTATATTCAATATAGTGGTAAGGTTGTATCTATCATACTAGGTTAAGAGAAACTCTATGGTTGAAGTTGACTACATCTCATTCATATCATTGTAGGGATTATACATAACACGTACCTTGGAAATTGAAGGTTTGATTGCAAGGCATGCACTATTTGTTGATTGAATGTATTCCATATTATAATTCCATACGTTGGAGTTTGACTTGTATCTATGCAATGATTTTTGAAATCGATAAATAATGATTTGGATGGCAATTGAACTATATGGTCTCGACCCATATTACGTGGATATATTTTGGATGCTACGTGGTTGACTCTCCTCCATGCAATTGGTGATATATAAGCTGTTATCGAAAACCCTACCAGGTTATTGTATTTGCCTTCGGGCTCGGGTCCTAAGGATGAAACCCTCCGTGTCTGAGTTTCGTAGTTGGGGCACTGTAACAGAGTGCAAAGTGTTGTGGTTATGGTCTCGTGATTTCATTCTGTAGTAAGATAAGTCCTCGGCTTTGGTGATGGCGTCTGTTACAGTTTCTTTGTTTAGTGGTCTCGTTGCTTCATCCTTTGTTTAAGTCCCAGCTATTTACAGTCCATCACTGTGCTGGTATGGATATGAGACAGGGTTTTGCTATTGTCTTTTAGTTATGAGAGGGTTGATGCCTTTGGGTTTTGGGTGTGCTTCTTGACTGGTTCAATCCCAGCGTGAGGGTTTCGTCGGGAATGTTACTTTGTCTCGGCTGTCAAGAAATGTTATGAAGGTGTTCCTTACTCTTTCAACCGACGAGGGGGATGGGGTTTCAGTGCTTGCTTCCACCGGTGGCTTCCAGGTTATTCATGGTTACATTGCTCAGGTAAAGTGATAACTTTATTTTTGCAGTTTCAGTTTTGCAAGCAAGTGCAGGTTTACTATATATTCACCAATTCTTGGTATTGATAGTGTATTAACATCTCTCGGCATTGAATGTGCAGGTCACGTGGCTCTGAAGGTGTACAGGGTTTTATCTCCAATGCTGGCTCCTCCGGGTAAGCCTGGTTATCCACGGCTTTCTCTTCCTTTGCTGGTTTTGTGGTTAGGGTTGAGTCTTGGAGGAAAGCTCCTGTGTAGTGAGGTCATTAACGACTTGATGTTCATGGGTGCAGTCATCTGTATGAAATTGTTTTGTTTGAAATGAAAAGGGGTTTGAAACCTTGTTATGTTTATTGGAGATCCCTTCACGGCTCAGACTGTATGAGGCCAGGGTTTCTGTTATTGTACTCGTATTGGCTAAACCTAGGGTTCTAGCCTCGCTGTATAGGATTTATACTTAATATAATACTGAGCCTGATACGGTCGTATTTCATTTTTTTGTGTTTTGTTAATTTGTTAGAATGTGTTTGAAATGTAAAGAGAGATGAGTTCTTCGGTACCTGCAATGGATGATAACTCTGTTATAAATGAAACCCTATAATTGTCTCTCTGCGTTTTTCTCCGTTTTGGAGTATTAAATAAAAGATTGTGGAAGTTTATCGACTATGATTGTAATAGTTAATAGCATAGGGTTATTCTGATGAATTGGGGGTTTTGTTTTGTGTTCAATGCATATGTATGGTATTGTTAACTCGGTGGTGACTGGGAACGAGTTGTAACAAATTTATTTTGAATCTTATATAAATATTAAATAAAACTGTGGATAGAATAATATATACAGAGAACTATGTATAAAGATACTGTAGGTTCTGTCTGCCATATAAGGCATTCTTTTCATTTGTTTTCAGTCTGTTGAAGGAATATTGTAAGGCTACGGCCGTGTAGGGTTTGTGGACTACTCTAAGGTAGAATATTTATAATGAAATAAATATTATTACTGTGTATAATTAAGAAGGTTTGTAACAGCCAATAATGGTTGTATTCGTCGACAGTTTCTCTGTTGTGATAATATGTTTGTTTTGTTTAAAACAACTCTGTTAACTCTATTATAATAACATGGCTAATATATTCTAATACCAGGTTGAAAGAAAATAATAATCTACAGTTTCTATGTGTTTGTATTTGACTACTGTGTTAATAAATAAGATTATAAGGAAGCTTGTAACAATGAATTGTTGTTACAGTCACCCCTTTAGTTAATCGATAGCTGTCAAACATGTTCTGAGTATAAACAATATATTAAGATGAATTTTGTCTATCTGTTAACTTGATATAAGAATGAACTGTAACTATAGTTGACTAAAATATGCAATACATATATATATACAGGTAGATTACTCTAACAGGAATTATCTCAAAGTAAAAACTAAGATTTATCTTTATTTGTTCTTATGATTGTTTAATAGCTATAAATCTGGAATATCTACTGTTTAATATTTCTGTCTATATTTTACTATTAACAGGAATTCTAGAATATGCATAAACATGGTATTTATTAACTGTAATAGTAACAAATATGTTCTGCATAGGATAATTACTCTATTTAGATAAAAGTAGGGAAAATTCTAAAACATCTGAGTTCTGAAATTTATACCAAAGGAAAATACAGAGACTGATTTACTGAAATTGAATACAGTCAAAACATAGTTGAACTAGTCTATTCATATGAAAATTAATTAAACCAACAGCAGGAAGAGTGACAGAACCTGTAGTTATGGTAGACAATAACAGCAATGGGAGGCTGTTCCTCCCTACCAATTCCTGGAGAGTGCCCAGACAGCACTTCTCAGGACCCCCGAGCTTGCTCTGGTCTAACTGGCTGGAACTAGGTACAGTCAACAATTCCCTCAGCCAAAACAGCTATACTGGAACCAAGTTACTGCAACTTCCTGCTTCAAAACACTTCCTTACTGTTTTCCCACTTCCTCAATGGGACTCCTGAATAGCATTCACCTGAATGTATTCTCCCTCTAGAACAATTGCTGAACCCCCAGCTCAGTTCATTGAGTAGTATTTAAAAGATTGCCTAGGTCTTAGTTGGGCTAACTGTCATTAATGAGCCACCTGCTTAGATTCCACTTTCTTGGGGAATCATGACCCCAAAATATAGGGAAGTTGCCACCTGCAACTCAGGAAGTGTTTGAGGATGCTGCCACTTGTCTTTTGTCCTTCCACCTAATTCCATCCACCAGTTAGACCAGTAACCTCTTTTAACAGCTCTCCCATGCTGTTGTCTCCATAATTTATTTATTAATAATAATTATTCAGAATTTACATTCCATTTCTGGAGACTCTGCTGAGTCATCCATTCCTACTTAGCATTAAATTTATCATAATGTCTCAGGAATATTAAAAATAATTACATTATTTTAATAAAATTGGGGTATGTGACATACACACCCCCTTAAAATGTAACATCGTCCTCGATGTTACTTATTCTTCTTCTTCAGCCACCTGCTGGAATAGATGGGGATATGCTTCCCGCATCTTACTTTCCAGCTCCCAGGTAGCTTCTTCAGGACTAAGGTGCTTCCATTGCACCTTCACTTGTCCAATTATGCGGTTCCGTAGAGTAATTTCCCTCCTCCCGAGGATACAATCCGGTTCCACCAGAACTTCCCCTTCTGGTTCTACCTGCACAATGTTCAAATCAATAACATGAGTAGCATCATGAACATACTTTTTCAAAACAGAGATATGAAAAACATTGTGTACTTTTAAATTTGGCGGTAATGCTAACTGATAAGCAACTTGACCAATTCTAGCTAAAATTTCAAATGGACCACAGTATCGTGGTGCTAATTTTGCACAACTTCCTAATTTTAGGGAGCTCTTCTTTGGTCTTACCTTGATGAATACATGTTCACCTACCTGGAACTCTTTAGGAGTCCTTTTCAAATCTGCTTGACTCTTTTGCCGATCCTGGGCAATCTTCAAGTTTTCCTGCACTTGTTTCACAATCTGTTCCATTTCTTTCAATAAATCAGGTCCTAACACTAATCTATCTACTGGATTACTCCAAGAGATAGGAGTGTTGCATTTTCGTCCATACAAAACCTCAAAAGGACTAAACTTAGCTGATGATTGATAGCTGTTATTGTATGCAAATTCAGCTAAGTGTAAATAATCCTCCCACTTACCTAGTTGATCTTTAACATACATCCTTAACAGATCTTCTAATATTTGATTAACTCTTTCAGTTTGTCCGTCCGTCTGAGGATGGAAAGAGGTGCTGAAATTCAAAGTGGTGTTTAATCCTTTGAACAAAGGTCTCCAAAAGTTTCCTGTGAATTTAGGATCCCTGTCTGATATAATGACTTTTGGAATACCGTGTAACCGAAAAATCTGTTTTAGAAAGATATCTGCTATGTTTGCAGCCTTGTATGTGGTTTTAACAGGAATAAAGTGTGCTGATTTACTTAATTTGTCTACCACTACCATAATCGAATCATTCTGATGTTGATTTTTGGGTAAACCCGTAATGAAATCCAGGCTGATTATTTCCCATTTCCAGCTAGGTATAGGTAAAGGTTGTAGCAATCCGGCTGGATGTTGGTGTTCTGTTTTTACTTGTTGGCAATCCAAACACTTAGCTAAATATTCAGCAGTTTCAGATTTCATGTTAGGCCAAAAATATTCTTTTCTCAACATAGTGATAGTCTTTTGATAGCCAGGATGCCCGGAGTAAGGGGTTTTATGTATTTCGTCTAAAATTAACAGCTTAACTGTAGGTGCATTAGGGATATACAGCCTATCCTTAAACAACAAAAATCCATTTTCATTTAAACTATACCCTTTTACTAAACTTTCTGTGGGCTGTTCTTTGGCTGTAATTTGTAAATGTTGATAATTTTTGTCTAATTTTATCCCTTCAGCCAGCTGTTCATTTAAGTCAGAAGTATAAATGCTGCTAGCTGATATAAAATTCAGTTTTGCATTTCTGCTCAAGGCATCAACTACCCTATTTTCCTTTCCTTTTATGTGTTGGATTTCGAAATCATATTCACTTAGGAATGCCAGCCACCTGGCTTGTCTTGCATTTAAATTTGGCTGATCTAAAAGGTATTTCAGACCTTTATTGTCTGTTAGCAAGGTGAATTTTCTGCCTATTAGGTGGTGTCGCCACATCTTTAAAGCATGAATTACAGCAGCTAATTCTAGGTCATAAGTGGCATAATTCTTTTCATGGATTTTCAGCTTCCTAGATTCGTAAGCAATGACGTGTCCTTCTTGAGTCAGCACTCCACCTAAACCATCATTACAAGCGTCGGTGAAAACTATGAAATCTTTATTTGGGTCCGCTATTCTAAGAATAGGTGCAGTTGTCAATAATGTCTTAAGTTTCTTGAAACTTTCTTCACATTTCGCGTTCCAATCAAACTTCTTGCCTTTCTTCTGCAAAGAAGTGATTGGGTTGGCTATTTTTGAAAAGCCTTCAATAAACCTCCGGTAGTAACCGGTAATTCCCATGAAAGATCTAACGTCCGTCACATCTTTAGGTACTGGCCATTCTTCAATCGCCCGAATCTTTTCGGGATCCACTGAAATCCCTTCCTTTGTGACTACATGTCCTAAGTACTGGATTTCATCTTTGAAGAAGTCACATTTACTAAATTTCGCAAAAAGTTGTTGTTCTCTCAGTTCTTGTAAAACGATACGTAAGTGTTCTTTATGCTCCTCCTCACTCTTAGAATAGACTAAAATGTCGTCGATAAATACAACAACAAATTTATCTAAGTACTTATGCATTATGTTGTTCATTAAACACATGAAAACAGCTGGGGCATTAGTAAGTCCAAATGGCATTACGACAAATTCGTAATGTCCGTACCTTGTTCTAAAGGCTGTTTTGAAAATATCTTCTTCCTTAATTCTTACCTGATGATAACCCGATCTCAGATCGATCTTGGAAAATACCGTAGCGCCACGTAGCTGATCAAACAGATCATCAATACGAGGTAACGGATACCTGTTTTTGATCGTCATCTTGTTTAGTTGACGATAATCTATGCAAAGTCGCATAGTTCCGTCCTTCTTTTTAACGAAAAACACTGGTGCTCCCCAAGGGGATACACTGGGTCGAATATAGTTCTTATCTATTAACTCCTTCAACTGAGTTTTCAACTCGTTAAGCTCCAAAATATTCATACGATACGGGGCTTTTGAACTGGGAACAACACCTGGTACCAGCTCAATTGTAAAGTCTAGCTCTCTCTTGGGAGGCAATTCTGGAATTTCCTCAGGAAAAACGTCAATAAATTCAATGACGACAGGGATGTTCTCTACCGTTTTCTGGTTGCTTTCAGACTTATCTGTCTCATCTGTAATAGTTACAGCATAGGTCTTGCACCCTTTCCTGACTGCTCTTTTAAGTTGTAAAGCCGAAATCTGCCTAACTACTGTTTTCCTAGGGATACCCCTAACAGTTACAGGCTGTCCACTACTGTTTATACACCTAAAAGTTTTGTCAAAACAGTTTAAAACGACTCTATGTTGTTCCAACCAGTCCATTCCGATAAGTATGTCATAAGAGCCAAGTGGTAAAACGTTCAGTTTAACTGTAGTTCTAAAATCAGTCATGTTTAAGATGCATTCTTTTACATAGCAGTTTACTTTTCTCTTTGCCCCAGTAGCTAATTGTACAGACCAAGAATTATCAAACCTTTCAACTGTCAATTTACATTTTTCTACCAGCTGAGGTGAAATATAACTAAGACTAGCACCTGGATCTATTAATATAGTAACTGGGGTTTTGTTAATCATACCTCCTACTTCCACCATGGAAGTTTGGTAGTCAGCCTGACGGTTTTCCAACGCTGCATTGATTCGGGGCATAGTTCCTGCAAAATCTCCAACTGTCATTTCATCTTGAACAGTATGAATATTGCTGATTTGTTTCTTTCTGTTTGGGCAGACTGAAGCATAATGTGGCCCATTACACTCCCAACACTTGACAGGTTCCTTTCGCTCGAAGTTTTTAGTGTAGTTTCCATGGTTATTAGGAGTCTCTTTGCTGTTTTTGTAATTGTTTGAATGGCTGACAGCTCCATTTTTGTTTCCTTGGAAACTTTTACTATTAAAGTGGTTCCCGTTTTTGCCATTCTTGAAACTTTTATGGGGAACAAATTCCTTTTTCTTGTACTCGATCAGATTGCTGTTCTTTTTGGCTTTCCAGCTGGCTATCCCCTCTTTCTTTTTATTCTGTTCGTAACAGAAATTTGCCTTGCGCATAGCTTCTTCCAGTGTTTTTGGATTGTCATATTCAATTCTGTCCTTGATATGATAGGGCAGGCAACTAAGAAACCGCTGTATTTTTTGTTTCTCTTCGACAAAATACGGTACATAACGCAACAGACTTAAAAATTTACTATTTAAGTCCTTCATCGTCATAGATCCGAGTTTTAGTTCATAAAATTCTTTGGCCCTTTCTTCATAATACTGCTCGGACAGGAATTTCTTCTTGAAGTATCTTTTAAAGGTACTCCAATTAACTTCTCTTTCTTTAATCCCTTTGACCCTTTTCAGATCTTGCCACCATATGTCCGCCTTTCCCGAGAGGTTGTAGATGGCCATTCGTGCCTTTAGCTGATTTGAGTAGTTATAGATCTGAAAATATTTTCTCATCCCGGATAACCAGGATTCTGCCTCTTCTCCAGTTTCAGCTTCTCCATTGGAAGTTGGGGGCTTTATCTTCTTAAACTCCCCGGAAATCTCTTCATAAGGCCTGTACTTTTTCCTTCGGTTGTGCATCTCAGCTTCACTGCTGTCACTGCTAGTGTGATAACTGGGTTGTCCCTTTCTTTCTTCCGATGAAGAACTGCTGTCAGATTTAGTTGGTTTTGTCCTTTTTGACCCTCTTTGATGACTAACTTCTTCTGAGTTAGTTGGTTTGCTCCTTCCTTCAGTCTGAAATTTTTCTATCAATAGCTGATTTAGCTATTCCTGAGTCTTTAGAATTCTTTCATTATCCTTTTTAACTGTTTCCATTTCTGTCTTTAATCCTCTTATGGTCTGCATCAGCTCAGTAGTGTGAGCAATTTCTTCTTCTGTCTCAAGTTCTTTTGACATCTGTCTTGTCACAACATTGGGAGATTCCTCCTCAGCATATTCTCCCAGTTTTTCCATACCTGTCTGTAAAATTCAGAAAAGAGAAATTTTCTGTTCTGTTCATGAAACCGAAATATATGTTAGTATTTTATAAATAAAAAAAAAAAATTCTTTTATGGTCACTGTTTGCGGAAGTTTAGTGGAGTCACATCCAAGCCTAGTGTCTGAACCATGCTCTGATACCACATGTCAAACCCCGATATTTCTGAAAAAATTAAAATTTTTATTCTTAACAATAAATGTTAACTAAATAATATTTCTGGTCCTGTTTTAAATTCAGTAACTAACATAATCTGTTTAAAGACTCTGTCTTATTGAAATTTTGATTTCTGTGATTGTAATTAATGACTGTTTTGTTTTCAAACCGCAAGGGAAGAGCTAGTCATAGCTGACTGGCTTACTTAGCTTACGAGCTAATGCATAAGTCGTCTTTTGTTTCTCAGGTGCGCCGGTGAAGTAAGGATTATTGTATGTTAAACTTGGTAAGCATCAATACTCCCTGTACTTTAAAATTTTAAGAAGATTTATTTACTATTGCAAGTTGTAGTGCAAGACAGTGAAGTTATTCTCATGAACTTATATTTGAATTAAGATTGATAGTCTGCCTCGACATGATCTCTCTTATTCAGATAGTATCAACAGGTTTGCGACAGATTACCTTGTTTCAGTTATAATTATTGTTTTATGAATATGACTCTATGTTACTGCTATAACTACCAATGGAACAATTGTTATATCATAATTTTTGGCTGCATAAACGACGTTAACTTTATGTGATAAGTTGTCAACTAATACCGGTGATTACTGTTGTAATTCTGGATTATTAATGTGAGTTGGGAAATGTGGCGCCTCTAGCGTTGTTCCATTATATTCGACTATACTGCAATGTTCAATGTCTACTTAAAGTTTAATTTATGTTACCTGACTGTGCCTTGATTTTAACTACCTTCACGATGTGAACCTGTAGATGGAATTCTTTTTCAACATCTTAATAATAGAGATTATTATTCAAAATTGTTTACTGTTAACAATGGTATTGGTAGAAAATACGATGAGAGTATATAATGGCAATTGTGTATCTTGTCATAAAGACTTGGTAACATTTCAAGGTATTAAGTAACAAGGTGTTTTCATTTGAAGGTTGACTACCTTAATGCTTACATGATCATAGAAAGGTAATATGCTCATGGCATTAATCTATGGCTTGGTTTCAATATAGATATATAGTATAATGATTGTGCAACCATCATAAAGTTCCCATACGTTGGCAATCTTTATATTCAATATAGTGGTAAGGTTGTATCTATCATACTAGGTTAAGAGAAACTCTATGGTTGAAGTTGACTACATCTCATTCATATCATTGTAGGGATTATACATAACACGTACCTTGGAAATTGAAGGTTTGATTGCAAGGCATGCACTATTTGTTGATTGAATGTATTCCATATTATAATTCCATACGTTGGAGTTTGACTTGTATCTACGCAATGATTTTTGAAATCGATAAACAATGATTTGGATGGCAATTGAACTATATGGTCTCGACCCATATTACGTGGATATATTTTGGATGCTACGTGGTTGACTCTCCTCCATGCAATTGGTGATATATAAGCTGTTATCGAAAACCCTACCAGGTTATTGTATTTTCCTTCGGGCTCGGGTCCTAAGGATGAAACCCTCCGTGTCTGAGTTTCGTAGTTGGGGCACTGTAACAGAGTGCAAAGTGTTGTGGTTATGGTCTCGTGATTTCATTCTGTAGTAAGATAAGTCCTCGGCTCTGGTGATGGCGTCTGTTACAGTTTCTTTGTTTAGTGGTCTCGTTGCTTCATCCTTTGTTTAAGTCCCAGCTATTTACAGTCCATCACTGTGCTGGTATGGATATGAGACAGGGTTTTGCTATTGTCTTTTAGTTATGAGAGGGTTGATGCCTTTGGGTTTTGGGTGTGCTTCTTGACTGGTTCAATCCCAGCGTGAGGGTTTCGTCGGGAATGTTACTTTGTCTCGGCTATCAAGAAATGTTATGAAGGTGTTCCTTACTCTTTCAACCGACGAGGGGGATGGGGTTTCAGTGCTTGCTTCCACCGGTGGCTTCCAGGTTATTCATGGTTACATTGCTCAGGTAAAGTGATAACTTTATTTTTGCAGTTTCGGTTTTGCAAGCAAGTGCAGGTTTACTATATATTCACCAATTCTTGGTATTGATAGTGTATTAACATCTCTCGGCATTGAATGTGCAGGTCACGCGGCTCTGAAGGTGTACAGGGTTTTATCTCCAATGCTGGCTCCTCCGGGTAAGCCTGGTTATCCACGGCTTTCTCTTCCTTTGCTGGTTTTGTGGTTAGGGTTGAGTCTTGGAGGAAAGCTCCTGTGTAGTGAGGTCATTAACGACTTGATGTTCATGGGTGCAGTCATCTGTATGAAATTGTTTTGTTTGAAATGAAAAGGGGTTTGAAACCTTGTTATGTTTATTGGAGATCCCTTCACGGCTCAGACTGTATGAGGCCAGGGTTTCTGTTATTGTACTCGTATTGGCTAAACCTAGGGTTCTAGCCTCGCTGTATAGGATTTATACTTAATATAATATTGAGCCTGATACGGCCGTATTTCATTTTTTTGTGTTTTGTTAATTTGTTAGAATGTGTTTGAAATGTAAAGAGAGATGAGTTCTTCGGTACCTGCAATGGATGATAACTCTGTTATAAATGAAACCCTATAATTGTCTCTCTGCGTTTTTCTCCGTTTTGGAGTATTAAATAAAAGATTGTGGAAGTTTATCGACTATGACTGTAATAGTTAATAGCATAGGGTTATTCTGATGAATTGGGGGTTTTGTTTTGTGTTCAATGCATATGTATGGTATTGTTAACTCGGTGGTGACTGGGAACGAGTTGTAACAAATTTATTTTGAATCTTATATAAATATTAAATAAAACTGTGGATAGAATAATATATACATAGAACTATGTATAAAGATACTGTAGGTTCTGTCTGCCATATAAGGCATTCTTTTCATTTGTTTTCAGTCTGTTGAAGGAATATTGTAAGGCTACGGCCGTGTAGGGTTTGTGGACTACTCTAAGGTAGAATATTTATAATGAAATAAATATTATTACTGTGTATAATTAAGAAGGTTTGTAACAGCCAATAATGGTTGTATTCGTCGACAGTTTCTCTGTTGTGATAATATGTTTGTTTTGTTTAAAACAACTCTGTTAACTCTATTATAATAACATGGCTAATATATTCTAATACCAGGTTGAAAGAAAATAATAATCTACAGTTTCTATGTGTTTGTATTTGACTACTGTGTTAATAAATAAGATTATAAGGAAGCTTGTAACAATGAATTGTTGTTACAGTCACCCCTTTAGTTAATCGATAGCTGTCAAACATGTTCTGAGTATAAACAATATATTAAGATGAATTTTGTCTATCTGTTAACTTGATATAAGAATGAACTGTAACTATAGTTGACTAAAATATGCAATACATATATATATACAGGTAGATTACTCTAACAGGAATTATCTCAAAGTAAAAACTAAGATTTATCTTTATTTGTTCTTATGATTGTTTAATAGCTATAAATCTGGAATATCTACTGTTTAATATTTCTGTCTATATTTTACTATTAACAGGAATTCTAGAATATGCATAAACATGGTATTTATTAACTGTAACAGTAACAAATATGTTTTGCATAGGATAATTACTCTATTTAGATAAAAGTAGGGAAAATTCTAAAACATCTGAGTTCTGAAATTTATACCAAAGGAAAATACAGAGACTGATTTACTGAAATTGAATACAGTCAAAACATAGTTGAACTAGTCTATTCATATGAAAATTAATTAAACCAACAGCAGGAAGAGTGACAGAACCTGTAGCTATGGTAGACAATAACAGCAATGGGAGGCTGTTCCTCCCTACCAATTCCTGGAGAGTGCCCAGACAGCACTTCTCAGGACCCCCGAGCTTGCTCTGGTCTAACTGGCTGGAACTAGGTACAGTCAACAATTCCCTCATCCAAAACAGCTATACTGGAACCAAGTTACTGCAACTTCCTGCTTCAAAACACTTCCTTACTGTTTTCCCACTTCCTCAATGGGACTCCTGAATAGCATTCACCTGAATGTATTCTCCCTCTAGAACAATTGCTGAACCCCCAGCTCAGTTCATTGAGTAGTATTTAAAAGATTGCCTAGGTCTTAGTTGGGCTAACTGTCATTAATGAGCCACCTGCTCAGATTCCACTTTCTTGGGGAATCATGACCCCAAAATATAGGGAAGTTGCCACCTGCAACTCAGGAAGTGTTTGAGGATGCTGCCACTTGTCTTTTGTCCTTCCACCTAATTCCATCCACCAGTTAGACCAGTAACCTCTTTTAACAGCTCTCCCATGCTGTTGTCTCCATAATTTATTTATTAATAATAATTATTCAGAATTTACATTCCATTTCTGGAGACTCTGCTGAGTCATCCATTCCTACTTAGCATTAAATTTATCATAATGTCTCAGGAATATTAAAAATAATTACATTATTTTAATAAAATTGGGGTATGTGACATGTAGCCTCCACTAAGTACAGCCGACATGATTTCCTAAGACAATGCTTTACTTTCATCATTGCGATGAAACATATGGACACCTCCTCTTAATTCCTTGAATTTGAATTGATTTCCCTTCACTAAACAAAGAACTGTCTTCCCATAATACTCCAAGAAAGCTTAATGATCCTTAAAGCTAGTTCATACCTGAGATAAGATCATAAGTACCTAGCTCGCTGATGTACTCTTTGACCCTATCATACACACCCCTAGGTCCACTACTCATTCTTCAACACTAGGCCTGACTCCTTGCTTTCAAACCCCGTCTTTGATCCCCTTTAGAGCTTACATGTTCTTCAACATAATGAGCACATTCAACTACATGTGGCACTGAAGTTGGCTTCCACATCCGTAGGAGGGACCTTATATCGTAGTTCAATCCATAAACAAAGCAATATACCTGACGTTGATATGTGTCCATGTAAGATACATACTTCACCAATACCATGAATAACAATTCATAGTCCTCCACAATTCAATTCCCGTGCACTAATGCATGGAAGGATCCTACTTGGTCCTCCTCAAAGAATGCCTGCATGTACTTCCTTTGAAACCTATCTTCAAACTATTCCCAAGGGATAATATCTAGAGTGATATGCAATTGTCCTTCCACGTTCTCCCACCAATCCAAAGCATGATCTCAAAGTTGAAAAGTTGTTATTTTGGACTTAGAGGTGGTGGTATATTCTTTCAATGCAAATCACCTCCTCATGCCCTCTAGACATGTCTTGGCTTGTTGTCCAACACAACCTCTAGTAAACTCTAGAAGCTTTATTTTATGAAGCTCTCTATTAATGCCCTTGGGAGGAGGTTCTTGCTCCAAATTCATTGATACTTCTTAATTAACCTCCCCCAATGGAAAGGGCTCTTTCTCAACAATTTTCGCATCGCTCACTCCTAGAAGCATCTTAAGTGTCATGTCGATTGTCTCCAAGGAGCACATTATAATGCACATTTCAGGTGATAGTACCAATAGTGTTGGTATGTTTGGCTCAAGCGATGGTGTCACCCGAACTCAACCCTGATTTCCACCTCACCTAACCATATTGATTATGCAACCTGGCCAAAAGGGTTCATAAGTAGGGTTTAATTAGTCTACTAGGTTACACAATAATATGCACAGGCTTAAGTATCTTTCACTTTCACTTGTAATGAACATATCACTTGAGGTCGTGGCTAAGGGTGAAGTAGGTCAATAAGATAGTGAAACTCTAATAATCAACCTAGTATGGGGTAATTTCTACTACTCTGTTGACCACTAATATCGCCTTAATCCGCCTCCACCTTTTTCGACAACCACATCCCTCACCACCGGAATAAAATATTTAATCATCATTTAAAAATTTTATTTCTAGTATGTAATTTTTAATATATTTCATTTTATTATTATTTATATTTTATTTTGTATTTTATTTTTATTAAAAATAATATAGTTAAATTATAAAATATGCAATATTATTAATATTACAAAGAGAACCCTAATCTCGAGGATAAAAACTATCTTTCTATCTTACCAAGATCAAAGAAAAAAATTTAAGTGAAACTAGTTGTTGGAAAACCCCTAAAACGCCTTGGGTTGCCATCTACGTGATTCTATGAGCTTTTTGAGCATAGAAATAACATTTTAAAGAAAACCAGATAATCTCTATCTTGTTAAGGTCGGATAGACCAAGATGGACGTTAAAGACAATCATCATCATCATCATCATCAATAATAAAAACCAATCAATACTAAAAATTCAAATAAAATATATTATTTAAACAAATACAATTAAATTTAATAATTCAAATTAATTTTCTTAAACGATAATTAATCTTCAATTATTTGGCTTAAAAAACATAAAGTTGAGGCGTCCCCTTCTCAAGAGCGCACACATCATACAAGGATTAAATAATAGGGGGTAAGGGTGAACAAAACCCTAGCCCCTCCCATTTCTTATTTCTTGCTCACAAATTTTTAGTTGGTCACTTTACAACTTAGCTAAGATATTAGCATTAGGGTTTTTATTTTTATTTTTCTTCATAATAGAGTTTAATAATAAAATTTATGCCCAACACTAGCTGTAAGCAATTGCCTGGGGTCTGGCATGTTATCACCCAAATTTAGAGCAAATACACACATATATGTGCCCTTTCACAATACAAATAGCAATAAAATAACCACCTATAAGTAATGTCCAAACCTATGGATATAAGATATGGTTCACACAACAAATAAAATCAAAGGGAACGCTGCCATATACGATTCACTTGGAAATTTGCATTGCCTTCCCATCAATGATTCCAACGACCATTTCAGTGAATCAACAACATGATACATAAGTGTGTTGAGCTTATTAATGAAATGGTTGTAGGTGGATAAGCATTGGTTTTTAGCAAATATGCTAGCCAACCAAACAATTTGAGTGCCAATTATTTAATATGGATATGGGATATTCAAGTGCCAATTAATTAATATGGATATGGGATATTCAAACAAACACAAGACGGCTCGTCGGCGAGATTTTTAAGGAAATAGGTAACGTTGCCAGGAAATATATATAAAAGTCTTGCTATTTGAGCGTCCTAGGCTCCAACGCAACGCAAGATTTCGAATTCTGATCTCCGCCATTTCCAAAACAAGTCTTCTGGAGAATCGCCCATTTGGAAATTTAATAAGAGAAGGGGAGTTTAAGACTTTGTTGAGTGCTCCTCATTCATCAGCTGCACACCCACCTGCTTAACAGCACTGATTGAGTTTGCAGACAAAGCCAAACCGTCCCATTGTCTTACGGTTGTCGTTTTTCTGTTTTCTGTTGTTGATATTTATTAAGAAACAAAAGATGTCTCCGGAACCAGATTCTAATGTAGTAGAAGGCAGCGGATCGAATTCTAAGACTCTCATTGTTGCTCGATTGGCTTCACTGAAGAAAGCAGAGGAAGCAGGTAATAGCAGGTTTTTTGAAGCTGCAGCATGGGTAAAGACAATGGTTGGGTGTTTGGATATACCATGTGACCCGCCATCCGAGGAGGAGTTTCGTCTTTGCTTGAGAAATGGGATCATTTTATGTAACCTTCTCAACAAGGTTCAACCGGGATCAGTGGCCAAGGTCGTTGCAAATCACGTTTCTGCTTACCAATATTTTGAGAATGTTAAGAATTTTCTTGCAGCTCTTGTACAGATGAAGTTGCCTACTTTTGAAGCTTCTCTGTTAGAGAAAGAAAGCTGGCAGCCGGGTTCTACTACAAAGATTGTTGACTGTATCTTGGCGCTGAAGGGTTATTATGAATGCAAACAACAGCGTGGAGGAAATGCAACTACTAATTGTGTGCCTGTAATTCTGCCAAACCCATCAGCTACAAACGTGCAGGAGGAGGGAGGAGAGAAAACACTGGATGACATCTTTCAATCTAATGCTTTAATAGGAGTACTGAAAGCAGAGGAAGCAGGTAATATAAGGTTTTTTGAAGCTGCAGCATGGGTAAAGAGCATGGTCGGGTCTTTGGATATACCATGTGACCCGCCATCCGAGGACGAGTTTCGTCTTTGCTTGAGAAATGGGATCATTTTATGTAACCTTCTCAACAAGGTTCAACCGGGGGCAGTGTCCAACGTCGTTGCAAATCACGGTTCTGCCTATCAATATTTTGAGAATGTTAAGAATTTTCTTGTAGCTCTTGTACAGATGAAGTTGCCTACTTTTGAAGCTTCTCTGTTAGAGCAAGAAAGCTCGCAGCCGGGTTCTACTAAAAATATTGTTGACTGTATCTTGGCGCTGAAGGGTTATTATGAACGCAAACAACAGTGTAGAGGAAATGCAAGAGGAGCAGAGACAATAAGCACCCTTAAGTCTGCTGAAAGAGTGGCCTCTGTTGAACTTGGTGCTGCTCCTTTGAATAAAGAAAGTGGAGAAGTTCGTGAGCTTAAAGAACAGGTAGACAGTTTGAAAAAGGCGCTGGCAAGGAAAGAAGTAGAAGTAGCGCAGTTACACAATATCAAAATGAAAATGAAAGAATCTCCATACCAACTCCATACACCAGTGAGAACTCGTATATTGAGCCTTGAAGGGTCTGTAATAAGCAAAGCTGAGGTACAGAATGGTAATTGTAATTGTGGGATGGTTTCTGAAGATGATAAATTGGTAGATTATGGGGAGAATAATGAGATTCTGGTTGGCAAACAGAATGGCAATGGCAACCGTCCGAGTAGTCTGGGAAATGAGCGTAGAAATTTATCAGTTGTAAAGAGTTGGACAGAGGCTGAAACAAATACAAATAGAGATACAGGAACTGAGACAACATCTGCAACTAAAAAGACCTCTCAAATAAAAAAGTCACTACTGTTCTTTGGAAAACTGTGGAAGACCGGTCACGTTAGAGCCTGAGGAGCCTTTGGAAAACGTGTTTAAATTATCATGAACTAAAGCTAACATAAACAGTGAAGAGATAAGAGAAGGGGATAATATTTGGATTGTGCACTAGCGTTTCGTTGATTGTAATTTTAGTGCGATTGACTGGTTTTTTTTTCTTTCAAAATATTGATTTTTTAAAAATTACCTTATGTTTTCATCATATAATAATAATTATTTTTATATAAATAATTTAGGTGAGATTACTGTAATTATCAAATTTTTATGTATTTTGTTTTAATAAAAAGACCTAGTTGACTTTGCCATTTTTTTTTCATTTTTTCTAAAATATATATGTCAAATAATAAAGCTTAAAGTGGTGTCCAAGAATTGTGGCATTACTTAATCATACTTTAATGAAAGTTGTTTCAATAATTGTTTTAAACCATAAACTTTTATTGAGCGCAACCAAAAGTTAAGTTATTTGAAAAAACTGAAGAGATTAATGCTTTCTCAAACAAGTCCTATAATGATTACGTTATCATATCTTGACAAAAAAAACCCTAAGAACTCGAAGAGAAAAATATTTCCTCCTACGAGCACTTTCAAAACTTCTTTCACAAACCACAACCAACTAGTTGTTTTCTCAATCACTTCTCTATATTGATCATAAATCCTAAAAAAATTATGAAAAAAAGAGAAGAAACGATCTCCTTCTAAATTTAGTTCAAAAAATCTTTTACAGTTCCAACAACCATGTTTGCAAATGAGGCTATACTCAATCATAATTAGAAAAACTGAAATGAAAACCAAGCCTACTCTGAACTTCTTCCTCAACATATTTTTGCTTTGATTTGGTCCATTTCTGTTAAATTTAACATGGATAGTACCCGGAACAACAAAAAATAGAACCACTTTCATTCAAAAAGGTTCATGATAGAAATCCCTTAGGTGTCATTCATTTTGAGTGATATGCCAAAATACTTGCTCCATGTATAGACCGAGCTTGGATAGGGAGTTAGCCTCATGGTTCCTTTCCCTATCAACATGTTTAATTAAAATTTCATCCATAAGAAGTTTTATCCTTTTTATCTCCTCTAGAATTGATTTCAAATAGATGTTATGGCAGATCCTCTCTTCAATTATCCAATCAATGATGATCTTTGCACCCCCAAATATCTATAATTTCTTGAAATTATTTTCCACGGCTAAATTTAGGAGAAGTTTAAGTGCAACCATCTTAGCATAATTATTTGTTTTTTGTCTCAAGTGTACAGTTTGGTTCATCAGTGGAAAGAAATGCAACATGGCTATACAACAACTCGCACACCTAAAACGAGCATTATAAATATCTTCAAATAAGTTGTTATTTCTTGCAATCCAAATTTGCAACATCATGATGAGCGGAAGGGCCAACATAGATCTATGCTTAGGATTGACAACCCAACATTTTAGACATAACTGCACTAACTAGCACCTCTCCAAGGACACATCTTCTTTAAAATGGCTTCCACCTCCTTCCAGGATTGTGAAATGAAAGCGAAGTCCATAAAAACATGAGAATTTGCCTCCTCTTCCTGCTTACAGAGATAACATCTACCAAGTCTAATTATATTTCTTCATTGTAAATTGTTCCAAGTTAAAGCTTTGTTGCAGAGGATAAACCATGTAAGAAGTTTTGCTTTTAGAGGGAATTTAAATTTCCACACTACTTGCCACCACCAATCTTGATCTTCCACATGAGAAATTGCCATCATTCTATCATAACTTGCCTTTGGAGTATAAATACCATGGGGGTCACCAGCCCAGACTAAAGAGTCCTTAACAGGATACAAACAGATGTTATTAAGGTGCAATTGATTTATGAAAGCCTTCCAACATCTACCATCATCATCCCTAAAACCAACATACTCGAGAGTGTGCAAGTTGTATCTTTAATATATTTTAATGTAAATAAGCCTTTAAAGTACAACTACACCACGATTATGAAAGGAAGAATATGTACAGTTCCATTCCCTGCCCATGTATCCTGCCCCAACCTTACACTGCAACCATCTCATATATTCCAAACCAAGTCTTTTCCAATAACTAAAAATTGAGAATTGTTGCTTTCTAGAGGACTAAGACGTTATGGGTAGATTTAGCAGGATGTCGAACCCATTCTAAGAGATATTTTGGAGCTATATATTTCCTCATATTCAAGTCACTCCAGAGACTAGAACCTGATAATAATCTCCACTATATTTCCCCTACTAGAGCTTTTTGAGAAAATTTGCAAATTTTTTAATCCCCATTCTCCAAGGATTTTGGGCCTTGATATGGTTTTCCATCTAGGTATCCAAGAGACGGTCATCCAGAGCCCCAGAGTGACTTCCAGAACAACATTTGTTAGCACTAGTCTCCCTCCTTTTGAGAGCCGCCTAAAACTTCAATTGATATGCGCTTTTGACATTTTGCAATCAGGCAGTCCCAACCTTTAACAAGATAATACAACGGCTTTTATTTAAACCCCATATATTTTATCCCATTATCCAGATCAAAATGATTGAAATAAAGTAAATCCTCGATTCTAATTAAATCCTCATCTGAGACACCTTCTCCAGCAACAAAAGAGGACATGAGTAATCCACTAAAATATCATCAACAAAGAGGACATTAGTAATCCAGTAGTTTCCTCCAATATTTATGCCTTTAGGGCCACCTTTCCTTTTTTCCTTCGAAATTTTCCTACTGAGCCTATCTGCAAATAGGAGGAATAAAAAAGAATCAAGCAGGCTTCCTTATCTGATGCCGCAAGAAGATCTAGAAAAAATTGAAGCTCATCCATTAACTAGAACATAAAAAGAGATGGAAGTAATGCATGCCATAATCCATCTTATGAGAGGAACATTAAACCCTAACTGTGACAAATCCATCCTCGAGAAACTCCAAATGAGCCTATCATATTCCTTTGTTAGGGTCAATTATTCAAACAACCACTTTAAGGTGCTTTCTTAAGTTGGAATAAAGACCTTCCTGCATCATCCCAATTGCATCGTGAATTTTCCTACAAGAGATGAAACCAAATTGTTCATGAGTTATTCCTGCAACTAGAAAACGCTTGATTCCTTTTAAGATAATTTTAGCCACAATCTTATAGATAGTATTGTACAGAGATATAGTGCGAAAGTCTTCAAAGGATAACATATTATCATTTTTGGGAATCATGGCTTTGAAAGAAGAATTAAATGAAGCTAGAATTTTTCCTTTAACTCTTGATTCTTCCACCACTCTTTAAAGGCCCCGAGCAAGAACATCAATTAAACCAATGGAAAATTCTATGGGAATCCCATCAGGCCCTAAGATTTTTTATTTTTTAATATTATGAAGGGCCTCTTGCAATTCATCGTTAGAAACTGCCTCCATTAATTTGTTATTATCATTTTCATTTACAATATCTACTTCATAGTATGTGAAACATATCTACTTCATTGTGATATTTTGAATTGTTAATTTGTTATTATCTTGTTAATTTACAATATCTACTTCATAGTATGTGGAACATATCTATTTCATTGTAATATTTTGAATTGAATAGTGTTACTTTCTCTTATTCATTGGAAACATTTTAAAACATTTCAAAATTAAAAACATAAAGAATAAACTAATTGAATTAGTTTTTCTTCAATTTCTAATAAAAAAATAGAAAATTGTAAATTATTGTGTTGTGTTTTGAGCACTTTGCAGGCTTATACTCTAATCAATCCTCAAAACAGAGTTATCATTTATTTTCAAAATACCTAAATCTATTCTTCCCCACAATTATATTATACTTTAATGACTTATTGCATTTGTCTTGCAATATTTGTATATTCTACCTTAATGACTTGTTGTATTTGTCTTGCAATATTTAAAGTATTGATGAAACACTAAATCAACCCCCTGATTGAAAAAACCTCCTAAAAAAAGCAAATTAAAAAAAAATCATTTTTTTACAACATTGTAAAATTTATAAACAAAAACTTAAAAAAAAATAAATTTAATACATGCATTAAAGGGGAGGGAGAGGAGTGTCCGGGAGTGGGAGTGGGGTAGGTTTGTTTGTTTGTCTTTTCAAATTTTAATATCGTTTATAATTGTTTTTTTAAATTTGGTTCTTCTGTTTTTTTTTCATTTTGTTTTTAATGTTTTTTCAAACTTTTAGTTTTTTAAAAAAAAAAATTTAAATTAAAAAAAAAGAATTTAATAGATCTTAAAATTTAAAAAAAATAGTTTTTTTAATTTTTTTTACATTTTTTCTATTTTTCTCAATTTAGAATTGTTCTTTAGAGTTATATTTTACTTAAAAAAATGGAAATTTATGTTTAGAAATTTTATATTGTTGTAAATCTTTTTTGAAAAAAATTTCAAGTTGTTTTTTAAAATTTTTTCTATAAAGTTTGAAATTTTTAATGTGTTATTTTTTTTTCTTTTTTAATTGTTTATGTTTTCTTTTTAATTTTGTTTTCATTTGAGTTGTTTTAATTTATTTTTTCATTTTTTGCCTTTTTACTTTTCTAAAAAAAAAATTCTGAGCAAATGTACCTGGCAAAGGTAAGGGGTGCTACTAGTGGCACCTCTTTTCGAGTTGAATGTTGATCTTTCCCTTTTTGGCGCAACGAACATTGCAATGAAACGGTCAACTATTAATACGACGACGTCAATCAAGTCGTAATTTTCAATCCTTGATTGGGGGTTGGTTGCTACAAGTTGAATTCGAGGGTCAATTTAGCTTTTTAATTGCAAGGGCAACTAACTAGGTTTCAATAAAGTTGAAAATTTTTCCTCGGAGAAGAAAGGGTGATATCAATAGCACCACTTTTCAAAATAGAGGTAAAAATTGTTACTAAATGTGACCTAAAAAAACAAGAGTTGATGTAGGTTCTCGTTTTATAGTATATTGTGTTTATAATGAGGTAATATAGATATATGGAAAACATCATGATTTGTATGAAAATGGGGTGGTAGCGGTAAGCGATATGCAACAAGTCCGTGTCTTTATAGGATTTCAAATGGCCTTATAAGTCGAGGTGACAACATTGTCACTTTTCCAAACTGAATAGTACTCTTATTAGGACTAATATGAATAAAAAATTAAACTCCGCCATTATAACTTTAGTCAGTTCTATCAGCATCACCATAACCCTTATGTATATCAACTTGTGCTTCCTTTAACCATTGCCTAATATGAATTACATGCTATCCCATTTCCTGAACCAACATTGGTCCCATGCTTACTTGGTATTCTAACTTGTCCCAACTCAAATGCAATGTGCATGGCCTCCCATATAAATCTTGATAAGGTAGCATTCCAATATAATTATGGTAATTGTTATTGTAAGAAAACTCCACCAAAGATAAGTAATTTTCGAATGGGTCTGTCTATCCATAACATACACCCTAGCATGCCTTCCATTGTACGTTAATAACCCTCTTTGTTTTCCCATATGTTTGTGGATGATACATTGAGCTTAGGTTTCACTGAGTTCCCAATGATGATTGCAAGTTTGTCCAAAACTTGGAAGTAAACTTAGGGTCTCTATTTGAGATTATCTTTTTAGGAAACCCATGAAGATGGATGATATCGTTTTTAAATACCCTTGTCACATCTGTGTTATCATAAGTTTCCCTCATTGAAATAAAATAGGCATTTTTGATTAGTTTATCAAATAACACCAAAATAACATTACGTATTATTAGAGACGCGAGGGGAAACCCTAGGAAAAAATACACGGGAATGAACTCCCACTTAGACATAGGAATGTCATGAGGTTGCAAGAGACCGCTGTCCTTTTTCTATGATGTGAGTAGGATGTGTTTTTATAACTGAATCACCACTTCTGGCAACAGTTAAATGCATTGGCAAGGAATCTCAATCTTGTTTTCGAGCACAAACCCTAGCTCAATCTGCACTTTTGATCTATTATTTATCAAACGATTGTGATAAAAACCTGTAGGGAAACATCCCCAATGAAGTAACAGATTCTCCATATGCGCCAAACTGACTTCTCTACCAGATGTGAGCAAAACGCTATCAGTTGCTTAACTCTATTCGAGCAACTACCTTGCCAGATCATGTCTGCGTTGCTTAACTTGATTCTCAACTACATTTCCAGGTCATTCAGGTGCCAAACTGACTTTCTACCAAGTGTGAGCAAAACACTGCAAAATGTGACTGCCAGGCGTGAGAAAAATGCTGCCAACTGTGACTACGTTGCTTAACTCGATTCTCAACTACCTTGCCAGGTGTTTCAGTGAAGAATATGTGTTTGATTGTGGTATTTTTAGTTTCTTTAGCATTTGAACTTCTACAGCAACGGTTTTTGCAACGTGTTACCCATATGGTGATTTTGTAAAGACATCAATACACATAACTGGAGAAGCAAGAAAAACATCAATCACACCTTTGCTGGTTGACATCAATGAACTTCTACAGCAACGGTTTTTGCAACGTCTTACCCATATGGTTGGTGAAGAAAGCAAAAAATCTGGCTGACATCAATGAACTTCTACAGCAATGGTTTTTGCAACGTTTTACTGATATGGCTCGTGAAGCAAGCAAAACATCAATCACACCTTTGCTGGTTGTCATCAATGACAAACTCAACATACTCTATCAACTGGAGTCCACACCTTTCACTTCTTTCACTATCAACAAGCTCAGTCCACACCTTTCACTGCTTTCACTATCAATAAGCTCCCCCTTTGGCATTGATGGCAACCACCACCAACCACCAACCGCATACCAGATATCATCTCCCCCTTTGAAAACAATGTAGAAGGTTTCTGTCTCCATTTATTCATTCTATTTAGTGGGGGAAATAAGTTTTTTTTTAATAAGTTTTTTTTAATGATTTTGAACTAAACTGCCATTTCATTGCTCCTGTAACCTGCATTTGCTTGAACTAAACTGCCATTTCATTTGCTCCTGTAACCTGCCATTTCATTTGATCCCCCTCCGAAGATGCTTTGTATCTGGTTCTTAAGTATTTATACCAAGAGGCTCTTTCTTATCTCTCCCCCTATCGGATTATTCAAAGTACAAATTAAGTATATGCTCTTCTTCTTAACTATTTAGTTTCATAGCGTTCTGGTTCCATTTCTCTGCAAAATCTATGTGTTTTCTATTTTCTTTATTTTCAAGCATTGTAAATTCATCATGTTGTAAGTGGATTAGAACATACACCTAGTTATTTTCTGAGATTTTCAAATTGCATTATAGGCAATGGTTTTGTAAAGACATCAACAATTTGATCCTTTGTACCGACATACTCCAATTTGATTAGCTTATTCAGAACTTGATCTCTTAAGAAATTAAATCTTATTGGAATGTGTTTAGTTTTAGAGTGCATAACGGGGTTGTTGGAGATATTTAATGCACTAGTGTTATCGCAATAGATTGGAATAGGATTTGAATAAGTCACATGAATGCCAGTAAGATTCTGTGTCATCGATAACACTTGAGTGCAACAGCTTGGTGCTGCAATGTATTATGCTTCCGCTGTAGATAGTGACACGGTAGATTTTTTCTTGCTAGACCAACTCACTAGACAACCTCCTAAGTAGACTGCAACTCCGCTGGTACTCTTTCTATCATCTATACGGCTTGCCCAATAAACATCAGTATATGCAAATAGATCTAGCTTATTTCCCTTTGGATACCATAGACCAAAATAAACAGTACATTTGAGATATCTGAATATTCTTTTAAATGCTAATAAATGTGTTTCTTTAGGTGCAGCTTGAAATCTTGCAACTTGACAAACTGATTGCATTACATCTGGTCTAGTTGCAGTGACATACAGTAGGCTTCCAATCATGGATCTATATAATTTCCGTTCAACTGAAGGAGAATCATTTTCTTTGCTGAGTTTGCAACCTGTCACCATCGGAGTTCCTACAGGCTTGCAATCCTGCATCTTAAACTTCCTCAATGTTTCATTAGTATATTTTGTGTGAGATGTAAACATGCATTCATTATATTGTGAAACTTGAAGACCTAAAAGGAAGTTCAACTCACCAAGCATAGACATCTCAAATTCATCCTGCATAGCTTGTGCAAACAGTTTACGTAGGTATTCATTATTGCTTCCAAAAATAATATCATGAAGATAAATTTCAACTATGATCAAACAATCCCGTTCTTCGTTAATATACAGATTACTATCAGCACTACCCTTTCTGTAAGCTTGCCGCTGTACAAATACTTATCAAGCCTGGAATACCAAGCTCTTGGAGCTCTTGTTCCATCCCATATAGAGATTTCTTTAACTTGCACACAAAATTCTTATCTTTGGAATGCTGAAATCCTTCTGGTTGTTCCATATAAGCTTCCTCTTCCAGCTCACCATTTAGAAATGCTGATTTGACATCCATCTGCTAAACTTTAATCTTCTTAGAACATGCATAAGCTAACATTAGTCTGATTGCTTCCATTCTTACAACAGGTGCAAATGTTTCATCATAATCTATACCTTCAACTTGTGCATAACCTTTACCTACTAACCTGGCTTTGTTTCTTGTCACATTTCCTGCTTCATCCATTTTATTTCTAAAGACCGATTTTGTTCCTATAACATTTTTGTTTTCAGGTCTTGGGATTAACTTCCATGTGTTATACTTTTCAAATTGGACAAGTTCTTCTTCCATTGCTTTAAGCCAATGCTCATTTTGGAGAGCTTCTTCAACACTTTTTGGTTCAATCAAGGATAATAATGCTACCTATTCTTGATTTGATGTGTATTCTTGGGTTTTACTTTTGGTTTCCACACCTAAATTCAAATCACCAATAATATGATCTGCAAGATGGTTTTTCTGTATTCTTTTACTTGGTGTTTTTGAGAAATTTGGACTTTGTGCAGTAGAGGGAGCTGAAGATGTAGGACTATGCATTTCAGCAGAGATTTGCTTGTCTTTGCTTGTTGACTGAGTATTTTTTGTTTCACTAGGTTCTTCTTCATTTTTGTTCTGCTCAAAGATAGAATCTCTCTTTTCCCTTTTTGACTTCATTAAGTAGGATTCATCAATTTTGACATCTATGGCTTCCACTACTTTGTTAAGTCTTAGATTGTAGCATTTATAGGCTCTTCTGGTACATGAGTAACTAACTAGGATTCCTTCATCAGTTCTCGAGTCGAATTTTCCCAAAAGAGAATTATTTATTTTAATGTAACATTTACTGCCAAAGATTCTAAAGTGTTTTATGTTTGCTGATTTTCCTTTCCACAGTTCATAAGGTGTTTTTTTAGCATTAGTCCCGAGTAGTCCTCTTTTCAAAACATGTACAGTTGTGTGTAAATTTTGATTCCAAAATATATCACTTAGTTTTGATTCATTGAGCATTGTTCTGGCCATTTCCGTAACAGTTCTATTTTTCCTTTCTACTACTCCATTTTGTTGAGGAGTTTCTGTCACCGTGAAATGCCTTTTAATCCCATTTTTATCACAATAGTCATTGAACTCATTTGAGGTAAACTCACCTCCATTATCATACCTGAGACATTTTGTTCTCTGTTATATCTCATTCTTTGTTGCTTCTTTAAAATTATGAAAACAATTAAATGCTTCAGACTTCTTTTTAAGTAGGTACATCCATGTCATGCGAGTAAAATCATCTATGAACAACAAGAAATACTTTTCACCATTCATCTCCGTTGTTCTCATAGGTCCACAAATATCAACATGTACAAGCTCTAAGGGTTTTAATGTTGTGATCCGGATTTGTGTGGGAACGAAACAGAAGATATCATATACAGAATGATATACAAAGATATATATTCACATACATAGATATATGGCAAGAAACACAGCGATACAGTAAACACATATTCTATTAAATATCGAAAATAGAACAGACTGTAAATACAACAACTAGAATGGTAGTAGCTATCTCTGAGAAGAGATGTGGCCGCTGTGCTCATTCGTGCCAAGATGATTACAAAGAGAGGCCGAAAGGGCATATTTATCATAAGCATGAGGGAAAGAATCCCAAACACCCAAAAACCTAACCCTAGAAGATGAACTGTCATAAAGTTTGCGGCCCCAAGGTGGTCAGTTGAACAGTCAACTTCCCGGGGTCATAACTTTTGCATGCGATCTCCGTTTGGGGCACTCGGTAGTCCGTTGGAAAGATCTATCTGAGGAATACGCTGGGGATCAAAAAATGGAAGGGATCCCTTGTAAAACTATTTCCGAAAAAAACGTCGTTTAGTGCCTCGAAACGGCCCCGGAAGTTTGGCACTCGAAAAACTGTAGAAAAATTACTAGAAAATCGGCAAAATAGGAAACTGTTTTGAGCTAGTGGAATAGGTGGGTGGCCACCGATATCCATCTGGATCATGTTGAGTGCTCCTTAGTTTTGAACTTAACTCTAGTTTGCTTACCATGTTGACATTGTTTGCAAATTGAACTTGATAGATTTTTGATCTCAAGTAGACCTCTAACTGCATCTTTCTGATTCAACTTAACTAGGTTGTCAAAATTTATGCATCCTAGTCTCTTATTCCATAACAAACTTTCATATTCTTTTCCAAAATGACATTCATCAATTGCTTCATTTAAAATGAAATCCTAAATTTTTTTTTGAAAAAAAGAGAAGAAACCATCTCCTTCTAAATTTAGTTCAAAAAATCTTTTACAGTTCCAACAACCATGTTTGCAAAAGAGGCTATACTCAATCATAATTAGAAAAAAGTGAAATGAAAACCAAGCCTACTCTGAACTTCTTCCTCAACATATTTTTGCTTTGATTTGGTCCATTTCTGTTAAATTTAACATCAATAGTACCCGAAACAAAAAAAAATAGAACCACTTTCATTCAAAAAGTTTCATGATAGAAATCCCTTAAGTGTCCTTCATTTTGAGTGACATGCCAAACTCCTTGCTCCATGTATAGACCGAGCTTGGATAGGGAGTTAGCCTCGTCGTTCTTTTCCCTATCAACATGTTTATTTAAAATTTCATCCACAAGAAGTTTTATCCTTTTTATCTCCTCTAGAATTGGTTTCAAATAGATGTTATGGCAGATCCTCTCTTTAATTATCCAATCAATGACGATCTTTGCATCGCCAAATATCTATAATTTCCTGACATTATTTTCCACGGCTAAATTTAAGAGAAGTTTAAGTGCAACCAATTTAGCATAATTATTTGTTTTTTTTTGTCTCATGTGTACAATTTGGTTTATCCATGGAAAGGAATGCGGCATGGCTATACAACAACTCGCACACCTAAAACGGGCAGTATAAATATCTTCAAATAAGTTGTTATTTCTTGCAATCCAAATTTGCAACATCATGATGAGCGGAAGGGCCAACATAGATCTATGCTTAGGATTGACAACCCAACATTTTAGACATAACTGCACTAACTAGCACCTCTCCAAGGACACATCTTCTTTAAAATGGCTTCCACCTCCTTCCAGGATTGTGAAATGAAAGCGAAGTCCATAAAAACATGAGAATTTGCCTCCTCTTCCTGCTTACAGTTATAACATCTACCAAGTCTAATTATATTTCTTCGTTGTAAATTGTTCCAAGTTAAAGCTTTGTTGCAGAGGATAAACCATGTAAGAAGTTTTGCTTATAGAGGGAATTTAAATTTCCAAACTACTTTCCACCACCAAGCTTGATCTTCCACATGAGAAATTTCCATCATTCTATCATAACTTGCCTTTGGAGTATAAATACCATGGGGGTCACCAGCCCAAACTAAAGAGTCCTTAACAAGATACAAATAGATGTTATTCAGGTGCAATTGATTTATGTAAGCCTTCCAGCATCTACCATCATCATCCCTAAAACCAGTATACTCCACAGTGTGCAAGTTGTATCTTTAATATATTTTAATGTAAATAAGCCTTTAAAGTACAACTACAGCATGATTCTGAAAGGAAGAATATGTACAGTTCCATTCCCTGTCCATGCATCCTCCCCCAAACTTACACTGCATCCATCTCCTATCTTCCAAACCAAGTCTTTTCCAATAACTAAACATGAGAGAACTGTTGCTTTCTAGAAGACTGAGACGTTATGGGTACAGATTTAGCGGGATGTCAAACCCATTCTAACATAGATTTTGGAGCTATATATTTCCTCATATTCAAGTCACTCCAGAGACTAGAACTTGATAATAATCTCCACCAGCTTTTCCATACTAGATCTTTTTGAGAAAAATTGCAAATTGTTTAATCCCC
The DNA here is from genome assembly GCA_027924585.1 of Larix kaempferi. NCBI lineage: Eukaryota > Viridiplantae > Streptophyta > Pinopsida > Pinales > Pinaceae > Larix > Larix kaempferi. Next base: position 883,437 of record BSBM01000579.1, on the reverse strand, counting down.
ATCCTCCAAGAATTTTGGGACTTGCTATGGTTTTCCATCTAGGTATCCAAGAGTTGGTCATCCAGAACACTGGAGTGACTTCCAGAACAACATTTGTTAGCACTAGTCTCCCTCCTTTTGAAAGCCGTCTAAAACTCCAATTGATATGCACTTTTCACATTTTGCAATCAGGCAGTCCCAATCTTTAATAAGATAAGACAACGAATTTAATTTAAACCCCATATATTTTATCCCATTATCCATATCAAAATGATTGAAATAAAATAAATCCTCGATTCCAATTAAATCCTCATCTGAGACACCTTCTCTAGCAACAAAAGAATACATGAGTAATCCACCAAAATATCACCAACGAAGAGGACATGAGTAATCCAGTAGTTTACTCCAATATTTATGCCTTTAAGGAAACCATTCCTTTTTTCCTTTGAAATTTCCCTACTGAACCTATCTGCAAATAGGAGGAATAAAAAAGAAGCGAGCAGGCTCCCTTATCTGATTCCACGAGAGGTTTTGAAAAAATTTGAAGCTCATCCATTAACTAGAACATAAAAAGAGATGGAAGTAATGCATGCCATAATCCATCTTATGAAAGGAACATTAAACCCTAACTATGAGAACTACATCCTCGAGAAACTCCAAATGAACCTATCATAGGCCTTTGTTAGGGTCAATTATTCAAACAACCACTTTAAGGTGCTTTCTTAAGATGGAATAAAGACCTTCCTGCATTATCCCAATTGCATCGTGAATTTTCCTACCAGAGAGGAAACCAAATTGTTCATGATTTATTCCTACAACTAGAAAATGCTTGATTCCTTTTAAGATGATTTTAGCCACAATCTTATAGATAGTATTGTACAGAGATATAGTGCGAAAGTCTTCAAAGGATAACATATTATCATTTTTGGGAATCATGGCTATGAAAGAAGAATTAAATGAAGCTATAATTTTTCCTTTATGTCTTGATTCTTCCACCACTCTTTAAAGGCCCCAAGCAAGAACATCAATTAAACCAATGAAAAATTCTATGGGAATCCCATCAGGCGCTAAGCTTTTTTATTTTTTAATATTATGAAGGGCCTCCTGCAATTCATCATTAGAAACTGCATCCATTAATTTTGAATTATCTTTTTAATTTACAATATCTACTTCATAGTATGTGAAAGATATCTACTTCATTGTGATATTTTTAATTGTCATCGTTAGAAACTGCCACCATTAATTTGTTATTATCTTGTTAATTTACAATATCTACTTCATAGTATGTGAAACATATCTATTTCATTGTAATATTTTGAATTGAATAGTGTTACTTTCTCATAGTAATTGGAAACATTTCAAAGCATTTCAAAATTAAAAACATAAAGAATAAGCTGAATTGAATTAGTTTTTTTTCAATTTCTAATAAAAAAATACAGAATTGTAAATTATTGTGTTGTGATTTGATCACTTTGTAGGATTATACTCTAATCAATCCTTGAAACAGAGTTATTATTTATTTTCAAAATACCTAAATCTATTCTTCCCCACAATTATATTATACTTTAATGACTTACTGTATTTGTCTTGTAATATTTGTATATTCTACCTTAATGACTTATTGTATTTGTCTTGCAATATTTAAAGTATTGATGAAACACTAAATCAACCCCCTGATTGAAAAACATACCTTCTAAAACCACCCTTGTTCTTATTGGAGGTTAAAATTTAAAAACAACAACTTTATGAAAAAACTTAAAAAATTAAAATAAAGAAGTGAGAAATATAAAAAACAAATTAAAAAAAATCATTTTTTTTACAACATTGTAAACTTGATAAACAAAAAACGTAAAAAAAAAAATTAATACATGCATTAAAGGGGAGGGTGGGAGCGGGGGGAGGGTGGGAGCGGGGAGGGGGTGGGGGTAGAGTTGTTTGTTTTTTTTTTCAAATTTTAATATCGTTTATATTTTCTTTTTTAAATTTGGTTCTTATGTTTTTTTTTTTTTAAATTTAAATTAAAAAAAATTTAATACATCTTAAAATTTAAAAAAATTAGTTTTTTTTTTCTTTTTTTACATTTTTTCTATATTTTCTAATTTAGAATTGCTTTTTAGAGTTATTTATTACTTTAAAAAAATTGAAATTTTTGTTTTTAAATTTTATATTGTTGTAAATCGTTTTTGAAAATTTTTTCAAGTTGTTTTCTAAAAAAATTTTTCTTTAAATTTTGAAATTTTTAATGTGTTATCTTTTTCCTTTTTTTAAGTGTTTATGTTTTCTTTTTAATTTTGTTTTCATTTGAGCTGTTTTATTTTATTTTTCATTTTTTTCATTTTTACTTTTCTAAAAAGAAAATTCCGAGCAAATGTACCTGACAAAGGTAAGGGGTGCTACTCGTGGCACCTCTTTTCGAGTCGAATGTTGATTTTATCCATTTTGTCACAATGATCATTGCAATGACACAGTCAACTCTTAATACGACGATGTCAATCAAGTTGCACTTTTCAATCCTTGATTGGGGATTGGTTGCTACAAGTTGAATTCGAGGGTCAATTTAGATTTTTATTTGCAAGGGAACCTAACTAAGTTTCAATAAAGTTGTAAATTTATCCTCGGAAAACAAAGGGTGCTATCAATAGCACCACTTTTCCAAATAGAGGTAAAAATAGTTAATAATGTGACCTAAAAAAAACAAGAACTCATGCAGGTTCTTGTTTTATAGTATATTGTGTTTATAATGAGGTAATATAGATATATGGAAAACATCATGATTTTTATGAAAATGGGGTGGTAGCGCTAAGCGATATGCAACAAATCCATCTCTTTATAGGATTCCAAATGGCCTTATAAGTCGAGGTGACAATACTGTCACTTTTCCAAACCGAATAGCACTCTTATTAGGTCTAATACGAATAAAAAATTAATCTCCAACATTATAACTTTAGTCAATTCTATCACGATCACCATAACCCTTATGTATATCAACTAGTGCTTCCTTTAACCATTGCCTAATATGAATTACATGGTCTCCCATTTATTGAACCAATATTGGTCCTATGCTTACTTGGTATTCTAACTTGTCCCAACTCAAACGCATCATGCATGGCCTACCATATAAATCTTGATAAGGTAGCATTCCAATATAATTATGGTAATTGTTATTGTAAGAAAAATCCACCAAAGATAAGTAATTTGCCAATGGGTTTTTCTATCCATAACATACACCCTAGCATGTCTTCCATTACCTAAATAACCCTCTTTGTTTTCCAATATGTTTCTGGATGATACATTGAGGTTAGATTGCACTGAGTTCCCAATGATGATTGCAAGTTTGTCCAAAACTTGGAAGTAAACTTAGGGTCTCTATTTGATATTATCTTTTTAGGAAACCCATGAAGATGGATGATATCGTTTTTAAATACCCTTGTCACATCCGTGTTATCATAAGTTTCCCTGATTGGAATAAAATAGGCATTTTTGGTTAGTTTATCAAGTACCACCGAAATAGCATTACATCTTATTAGAGACGTGAGGGGAAACCCTACGAAACAATACATGGAAATGAACTCCCACTTAGAAATAGGAATGCCATGAGGTTGCAAGAGACCATATAGGTGACGGTGATCAACCTTTACTTGCTTTCATTCAAGGCACTTAGCAACAAATTGCACAATGTCATGCTTCATGCTTTCCCAAAAGAAGAGCTTCTTCATGTCTACATACATCTTCTTCACCTATGGATGTGCATAGTAAGGTGATCTTTGGGATTCCTTGAGGATAGTTCTTCTAATATCCCCTTCCCTGGGGAAATTCCTTCCCGTGAAACAATATGCCCAAGATAGTGATTCTCGTTCTGAAAGAAGGAGCACTTGGACAATTTACCAAAAAAATGGTCTGAACTCGTAACCATGACAATGCTGACCGCAAGTTCTCCTCGTTCTCTTTCTCATTCTCAAAATAAATGAGAATAAAATGTAATAAAACATGCACAAAGTGGTATAAGTACTTACCAAATACTCCATTCATTATGCTCATAAATACTACTAGTGCATTGTTAAAACGGAAGGGCACTGCTATAAAATCATAGTGCCCAAACCATGTCTGGAAGACAGAATTTGGCATATTTCACCTTCCTTAATTATGAGATGATGATAGTCTTATTGTAGATCAATCTTTGAGAAAAAATACCGCCCCCTTCATATGATCGAAGAGGTCATCAATTCAAGGTATAGGGTACCTATTCTTCAGCATGGCTTGGTTCAAGTCTCGATAATCAATGAAGAGTCATGACAGACCATCCTCCATCTTGACAAATATTATTGGTGCAAAACAAGGATAAACATTCATCCTGATGAGTGCTAGGTCCAATAAATCCTTCAGCTACATCTGCAACTGTAAAAGCTCAAGAGACGTCATCCTATAAGGTGACTTGGAGATTTGATTGAAGCCCATTTTTAATTCGATAGTAAAATTGAGTTTTCTTTTTGGAGGTAACCCTGGTAAGTCCTTGGGAAAGACATCCTTAAATTCTGGCAATACTGGGTACTAATCTAAAGAAGGTCCCTTCTCCCCACTTGTAGCCTCCACTAAGTACAGTCAACATGATTTCCTAAGACAATGCTTTACTTTCATCATTGCGATGAAACATATGGACACCTCCTCTTAATTCCTTGAATTTGAATTGATTTCCCTTCACTAAACAAAGAACTCTCTTCCCATAATACTCCAAGAAAGCTTAATGATCCTTAAAGCTAGTTCATACCTGAGATAAGATCATAAGTACCTAGGTCGCTGATGTACTCTTTGACCCTATCATACACACCCCTAGGTCCACTACTCATTCTTCAACACTAGGCCTGACTCCTTGCTTTCAAACCCCGTCTTTGATCCCCTTTAGAGCTTACATGTTCTTCAACATAATGAGCACATTCAACTACATGTGGCACTGAAGTTGGCTTCCACATCCGTAGGAGGGACCTGATATCGTAGGTCAATCCATAAACAAAGCAATATACCTGACGTTGATATGTGTCCATGTAAGATACATACTTCACCAATACCATGAATCACAATTTATAGTCCTCCACAATTCAATTCCCATGCACTAATGCATGGAAGGATCCTACTTGGTCCTCCTCAAAGAATTCCTGCATGTACTTCCTTTGAAACCTATCTTCAAACTATTCCCAAGGGATAATATCTAGAGTGATATGCAATTGTCCTTCCACGTTCTCCCACCAATCCAAAGCATGATCTCAAAGTTGAAAAGTAGTTATTTTGGACTTAGAGGTGGTGGTATATTCTTTCAATGCAAATCACCTCCTCATGCCCTCTAGACATGTCTTGGCTTGTTGTCCAACACAACCTCTAGTAAACTCTAGAAGCTTTATTTTATGAAGCTCTCTATTAATGCCCTTGGGAGGAGGTTCTTGCTCCAAATTCATTGATACTTCTTAATTAACCTCCCCCGATGGAAAGGGCTCTTTCTCAACAATTGTCGCATCGCTCAGTCCTAGAAGCCTCTTAAGTGTCATGTCGATTGTCTCCAAGGAGCACATTATAATGCACATTTCAGGTGATAGTACCAATAGTGTTGGTATGTTTGTCTCAAGCGATGGTGTCACCCGAACTCAACCCTGATTTCCACCTCACCTAACCATATTGATTATGCAACCTGGCCAAAAGGGTTCATAAGTAGGGTTTAATTAGTCTACTAGGTTACACAATAATATGCACAGGCTTAAGTATCTTTCACTTTCACTTGTAATGAACATATCACTTGAGGTAGTGGCTAAGGGTGAAGTAGGTCAATAAGATAGTGAAACTCTAATAATCAACCTAGTATGGGGTAATTTCTACTACTCCGTTGACCACTAATATCGCCTTAATCCGCCTCCACCTTTTTCGACAACCACATCCCTCACCACCGGAATAAAATATTTAATCATCATTTAAAAAATTTATTTCTAGTATGTAATTTATAATATATTTCATTCTATTATTATTTATATTTTATTTTTTATTTTATTTTTATTAAAAATAATATAGTTAAATTTTAAAATATGCAATATTATTAATATTACAAAGAGAACCCTAATCTCGAGGATAAAAACTATCTTTCTATCTTACCAAGATCAAAGAAAAAAATTTAAGTGAAACTAGTTGTTGGAGAACCCCTAAAACGCCTTGGGTTGCCATCTATGTGATTCTATGAGCTTTTTGAGCATAGAAATAACATTTTAAAGAAAACCAAATAATCTCTCTTGTTAAGGTCGGATAGACCAAGATGGACGTTAAAGACAATCATCATCATCATCATCATCATCATCAATAATAAAAACCAATCAATACTAAAAATTCAAATAAAATATATTATTTAAACAAATACAATTAAATTTAATAATTCAAATTAATTTTCTTAAACGATAATTAATCTTCAATTATTTGGTTTAAAAAACATAAAGTTGAGGTGTCCCCTTCTCAAGAGCGCACACATCATACAAGGATTAAATAATAGAGGGGGTAAGGGTGAACAAAACCCTAGCCCCTGCCATTTCTTATTTCTTGCTCACAAATTTTTAGCTAGTCACTTTGCAACTTAGCTAAGATATTAGCATTAGGGTTTTTATTTTTATTTTTCTTCATAACAGAGTTTAATAATAAAATTTATGCCCAACACTAGCTGTAAGCAATTGCCTGGGGTGTGGCATGTTATGACCCAAATTTAGAGCAAATACACACATATATGTGCCCTTTCACAATACAAATATCAAGATTCACTTGGAAATAAAATCAAAGGGAACGCTGCCATATATGATTCACTTGGAAATTTGCATTGCCTTCCCATCAATGATTCCAACGACCATTTCAGTGAATCAACAACATGATACATAAGTGTGTTGAACTTATTAATGAAATGGTTGTAGGTGGATAAGCATTGGTTTTTAGCAAATATGCTAGCCAACCAAACAATTTGAGTGCCAATTAATTAATATATGGATATGGGATATTCAAACAAACACAAGACGGCTCGTCGGCGAGATTTTTAAGGAAATAGGTAACGTTGCCAGGAAATATATATAAAAGTCTTGCTATTTGAGCGTCCTAGGCTCCAACGCAACGCAAGATTTCGAATTCTGATCTCCGCCATTTCCAAAACAAGTCTTCTGGAGAATCGCCCATTTGGAAATTTAATAAGAGAAGGAGAGTTTAAGACTTTGTTGAGTGCTCCTCATTCATCAGCTGCACACCCACCTGCTTAACAGCACTGATTGAGTTTGCAGACAAAGCCAAACCGTCCCATTGTCTTACGGTTGTCGTTTTTCTGTTTTCTGTTGTTGATATTTATTAAGAAACAAAAGATGTCTCCGGAACCAGATTCTAATGTAGTAGAAGGCAGCGGATCGAATTCTAAGGCTCTCATTGTTGCTCGATTGGCTTCACTGAAGAAAGCAGAGGAAGCAGGTAATAGCAGGTTTTTTGAAGCTGCAGCATGGGTAAAGACAATGGTTGGGTGTTTGGATATACCATGTGACCCGCCATCCGAGGTGGAGTTTCGTCTTTGCTTGAGAAATGGGATCATTTTATGTAACCTTCTCAACAAGGTTCAACCGGGATCAGTGGCCAAGGTCGTTGCAAATCACGTTTCTGCTTATCAATATTTTGAGAATGTTAAGAATTTTCTTGCAGCTCTTGTACAGATGAAGTTGCCTACTTTTGAAGCTTCTCTGTTAGAGAAAGAAAGCTGGCAGCCGGGTTCTACTACAAAGATGGTTGACTGTATCTTGGCGCTGAAGGGTTATTATGAATGCAAACAACAGCGTGGAGGAAATGCAACTACTAATTGTGTGCCTGTAATTCTGCCAAACCCATCAGCTACAAACGTGCAGGAGGACGGAGGAGAGAAAACACTGGATGACATCTTTCAATCTAATGCTTTAATAGGAGTACTGAAAGCAGAGGAAGCAGGTAATATAAGGTTTTTTGAAGCTGCAGCATGGGTAAAGAGCATGGTTGGGTCTTTGGATATACCATGTGACCCGCCATCCGAGGACGAGTTTCATCTTTGCTTGAGAAATGGGATCATTTTATGTAACCTTCTCAACAAGGTTCAACCGGGGGCAGTGTCCAACGTCGTTGCAAATCACGGTTCTGCCTATCAATATTTTGAGAATGTTAAGAATTTTCTTGTAGCTCTTGTACAGATGAAGTTGCCTACTTTTGAAGCTTCTCTGTTAGAGCAAGAAAGCTCGCAGCCGGGTTCTACTAAAAATATTGTTGACTGTATCTTGGCGCTGAAGGGTTATTATGAACGCAAACAACAGTGTAGAGGAAATGCAAGAGGAGCAGAGACAATAAGCACCCTTAAGTCTGCTGAAAGAGTGGCCTCTGTTGAACTTGGTGCTGCTCCTTTGAATAAAGAAAGTGGAGAAGTTCGTGAGCTTAAAGAACAGGTAGACAGTTTGAAAAAGGCGCTGGCAAGGAAAGAAGTAGAAGTAGCGCAGTTACACAATATCAAAATGAAAATGAAAGAATCTCCATACCAACTCCATACACCAGTGAGAACTCGTATATTGAGCCTTGAAGGGTCTGTAATAAGCAAAGCTGAGGTACAGAATGGTAATTGTAATTGTGGGATGGTTTCTGAAGATGATAAATTGGTAGATTATGGGGAGAATAATGAGATTCTGGTTGGCAAACAGAATGGCAATGGCAACCGTCCGAGTAGTCTGGGAAATGAGCGTAGAAATTTATCAGTTGTAAAGAGTTGGACAGAGGCTGAAACAAATACAAATAGAGATACAGGAACTGAGACAACATCTGCAACTAAAAAGACCTCTCAAATAAAAAAGTCACTACTGTTCTTTGGAAAACTGTAGAAGACCGGTCACGTTAGAGCCTGAGGAGCCTTTGGAAAACGTGTTTAAATTATCATGAACTAAAGCTAACATAAACAGTGAAGAGATAAGAGAAGGGGATAATATTTGGATTGTGCACCAGCGTTTCGTTGATTGTAATTTTTAGTGCGATTGACTGGTTTTTTTTTTTTCAAAATATTGATTTTTTAAAAATTACCTTATGTTTTGATCATATAATAATTATTATTTTTATATAAATAATTTAGGTGAGATTACTGTAATTATCAAATTTTTATGTATTTTGTTTTAATAAAAAGACCTGGTTGACTTTGCCATTTTTTGTCATTTTTTCTAAAATATATATGTCAAATAATAAAGCTTAAAGTGGTGTCCAAGAATTGTGGCATTACTTAATCATACTTTAATGAAAGTTGTTTCAATAATTGTTTTAAACCATAAACTTTTATTGAGCGCAACCAAAAGTTAAGTTATTTGAAAAAACTGAAGAGATTAATGCTTTCTCAAACAAGTCCTATAATGATTACGTTATCATAACAAAAAAAACCCTAAGAACTCGAAGAGAAAAATATTTCCTCCTACGAGCACTTTCAAAACTTCTTTCACAAACCACAACCAACTAGTTGTTTTCTCAATCACTTCTCTATATTGATCATAAATCCTAAAAAAATTATGAAAAAAAGAGAAGAAACGATCTCCTTCTAAATTTAGTTCAAAAAATCTTTTACAGTTCCAACAACCATGTTTGCAAATGAGGCTATACTCAATCATAATTAGAAAAACTGGAATGAAAACCAAGCCTACTCTGAACTTCTTCCTCAACATATTTTTGCTTTGATTTGGTCCTTTTCTGTTAAATTTAACATGGATAGTACCCGGAACAACAAAAAATAGAACCACTTTCATTCAAAAAGGTTCATGATAGAAATCCCTTAGGTGTCATTCATTTTGAGTGATATGCCAAAATACTTGCTCCATGTATAGACCGAGCTTGGATAGGGAGTTAGCCTCATGGTTCCTTTCCCTATCAACATGTTTAATTAAAATTTCATCCATAAGAAGTTTTATCCTTTTTATCTCCTCTAGAATTGATTTCAAATAGATGTTATGGCAGATCCTCTCTTCAATTATCCAATCAATGATGATCTTTGCACCCCCAAATATCTATAATTTCTTGAAAATATTTTCCACGGCTAAATTTAGGAGAAGTTTAAGTGCAACCATCTTAGCATAATTATTTGTTTTTTTTTGTCTCAAGTGTACAGTTTGGTTCATCCGTGGAAAGTAATGCAACATGGCTATACAACAACTCTCACACCTAAAACGAGCAGTATAAATATCTTCAAATAAGTTGTTATTTATTGCAATCCAAATTTGCAGCATCATGATGAGCGGAAGGGCCAACATAGATCTATGCTTAGGATTGACAACCCAACATTTTGGACATAACTACACCAACTAGCACCTCTCCAAGGACTCATCTTCTTTAAAATGGCTTCCACTTCCTTCCAGTCCTGTGAAATGAAAGCGCAGTCCATAAAAAAGATGATAATTTGTCTCCTCTTCCTTCTTAAAGAGATAATATCTACAAAGTCCAAATCTATTTCTTCCTTGTAAATTTTTCCAAGTTAAAGCTTTGTTGCGGAGGATAAACCATGTAAGAATTTTTGCTTTTAGAGGGAATTTAAATTGCCACACTACTTGCCACCACCAATCTTGATCTTCCATATGATAAATTGCCATCATTCTATCATAACTTGCCTTTGGAGTATAAATACCATGGGGGTCACCAGCCCAGACTAAAGAGTCCTTAACAGGATACAAACAGATGTTATTAAGGTGCAATTGATTTATGAAAGCCTTCCAACATCTACCATCATCATCCCTAAAACCAACATACTCCAGAGTGTGCAAGTTGTATCTTTAATATATTTTAATGTAAATAAGCCTTTAAAGTACAACTACACCACGATTATGAAAGGAAGAATATGTACAGTTCCATTCCCTGTCCATGTATCCTGCCCCAACCTTACACTGCAACCATCTCATATATTCCAAACCAAGTCTTTTCCAATAACTAAAAATTGAGAATTGTTGCTTTCTAGAGGACTAAGACGTTATGGGTAGATTTAGCAGGATGTCGAACCCATTCTAAGAGATATTTTGGAGCTATATATTTCCATATATTCAAGTCACTCCAGAGACTAGAACCTGATAATAATCTCCACTATATTCCCCCTACTAGAGCTTTTTGAGAAAATTTGCAAATTTTTTAATCCCCATTCTCCAAGGATTTTGGGCCTTGATATGGTTTTCCATCTAGGTATCCAAGAGACGAGCATCCATAGCCCCAGAGTGACTTCCAGAACAACATTTGTTAGCACTAGTCTCCCTCCTTTTGAGAGCCGCCTAAAACTCCAATTGATATGCGCTTTTCACATTTTGCAATCAGGCAGTCCCAACCTTTAACAAGATAATACAATGGCTTTAATTTAAACCCCATATATTTTATCCCATTATCCAGATCAAAATGATTGAAATAAAGTAAATCCTCGATTCTAATTAAATCCTCATCTGAGACACCTTCTCCAGCAACAAAAGAGGACATTTGTAATCCACTAAAATATCATCAACAAAGAGGACATTAGTAATCCAGTAGTTTCCTCCAATATTTATGCCTTTAGGGCCAGCTTTCCTTTTTTCCTTCGAAATTTTCCTACTGAGCCTATATGCAAATAGGAGGAATAAAAAAGAATCAAGCAGGCTTCCTTATCTGATGCCGCGAGAAGATCTAGAAAAAAATGAAGCTCATCCATTAACTAGAACATAAAAAGAGATGGAAGTAATGCATGCCATAATCCATCTTATGAGAGGAACATTAAACCCTAATTGTGACAAATCCATCCTCGAGAAACTCCAAATGAGCCTATCATAGACCTTTGTTAGGGTCAATTATTCAAACAACCACTTTAAGGTGCTTTCTTAAGTTTGAATAAAGACCTTCCTGCATCATCCCAATTGCATCGTGAATTTTCCTACAAGAGATGAAACCAAATTGTTCATGAGTTATTCCTGCAACTAGAAAACGCTTGATTCCTTTTAAGATAATTTTAGCCACAATCTTATAGATAGTATTGTACAGAGATATAGTGCGAAAGTCTTCAAAGGATAACATATTATCATTTTTGGGAATCATGGCTTTGAAAGAAGAATTAAATGAAGCTAGAATTTTTCCTTTAACTCTTGATTCTTCCACCACTCTTTAAAGGCCCCGAGCAAGAACATCAATTAAGCCAATGGAAAATTCTATGGGAATCCCATCAGGCCCTAAGATTTTTTAATTTTTAATATTATGAAGGGCCTCTTGCAATTCATCGTTAGAAACTGCCTCCATTAGTTTGTTATTATCATTTTCATTTACAATATCTACTTCATAGTATGTGAAACATATCTACTTCATTGTGATATTTTGAATTGTTAATTTGTTATTATCTTGTTAATTTACAATATCTACTTCATAGTATGTGGAACATATCTATTTCATTGTAATATTTTGAATTGAATAGTGTTACTTTCTCATATTCATTGGAAAAATTTTAAAACATTTCAAAATTAAAAACATAAAGAATAAACTAATTGAATTAGTTTTTCTTCAATTTCTAATAAAAAAATAGAAAATTGTAAATTATTGTGTTGTGTTTTGAGCACTTTGCAGGCTTATACTCTAATCAATCCTCAAAACAGAGTTATCATTTATTTTCAAAATACCTAAATCTATTCTTCCTCACAATTATATTATACTTTAATGACTTATTGCATTTGTCTTGCAATATTTGTATATTCTACCTTAATGACTTGTTGTATTTGTCTTGCAATATTTAAAGTATTGATGAAACACTAAATCAACCCCCTGATTGAAAAAACCTCATAAAAAAAGCAAATTAAAAAAAAATCATTTTTTTACAACATTGTAAAATTTATAAACAAAAACTTAAAAAAAAAAAAATTTAATACATGCATTAAAGGGGAGGGAGAGGAGGGTCCGGGAGTGGGAGTGGGGTAGGTTTGTTTGTTTGTCTTTTCAAATTTTAATATCGTTTATAATTGTTTTTTTAAATTTGGTTCTTCTGTTTTTTTTTCATTTTGTTTTTAATGTTTTTTTAAACTTTTAGTTTTTAAAAAAAAAAAATTTAAATTAAAAAAAAAAGAATTTAATAGATTTTAAAATTTAAAAAAAATAGTTTTTTTTTTAAATTTTTTCTATTTTTCTCAATTTAGAATTGTTCTTTAGAGTTATATTTTACTTTAAAAAATGGAAATTTATGTTTAGAAATTTTATATTGTTGTAAATCTTTTTTGAAAAAAATTTCAAGTTGTTTTTTAAAATTTTTTCTATAAAGTTTGAAATTTTTAATGTGTTATTTTTTTTTTCTTTTTTAATTGTTTATGTTTTCTTTTTAATTTTGTTTTCATTTGAGTTGTTTTAATTTATTTTTTCATTTTTTGCCTTTTTACTTTTCTAAAAAAAAAATTCTGTGCAAATGTACCTGGCAAAGGTAAGGGGTGCTACTAGTGGCACCTCTTTTCGAGTTGAATGTTGATCTTTCCCTTTTTGGCGCAACGAACATTGCAATGACACGGTCAACTATTAATACGACGACGTCAATCAAGTCGTAATTTTCAATCCTTGATTGGGGGTTGGTTGCTACAAGTTGAATTCGAGGGTCAATTTAGCTTTTTAATTGCAAGGGCAACTAACTAGGTTTCAATAAAGATGAAAATTTATCCTCGGAGAAGAAAGGGTGATATCAATAGCACCACTTTTCAAAATAGAGGTAAAAATTGTTACTAAATGTGACCTAAAAAAACAAGAGTTGATGTAGGTTCTCGTTTTATAGTATATTGTGTTTATAATGAGGTAATATAGATATATGGAAAACATCATGATTTGTATGAAAATGGGGTGGTAGCGGTAAGCGATATGCAACAAGTCCGTGTCTTTATAGGATTTCAAATGGCCTTATAAGTCGAGGTGACAACATTGTCACTTTTCCAAACTGAATAGTACTCTTATTAGGACTGATATGAATAAAAAATTAAACTCCGCCATTATAACTTTAGTCAGTTCTATCAGCATCACCATAACCCTTATGTATATCAACTTGTGCTTCCTTTAACCATTGCCTAATATGAATTACATGCTATCCCATTTCCTGAACCAACATTGGTCCCATGCTTACTTGGTATTCTAACTTGTCCCAACTCAAATGCAATGTGCATGGCCTCCCATATAAATCTTGATAAGGTAGCATTCCAATATATTTATGGTAATTGTTATTGTAAGAAAACTCCACCAAAGATAAGTAATTTTTGAATGGGTCTGTCTATCCATAACATACACCCTAGCATGCCTTCCATTAGACGTTAATAACCCTCTTTGTTTTCCCATATGTTTGTGGATGATACATTGAGCTTAGGTTTCACTGAGTTCCCAATGATGATTGCAAGTTTGTCCAAAACTTGGAAGTAAACTTAGGGTCTCTATTTGAGATTATCTTTTTAGGAAACCCATGAAGATGGATGATATCGTTTTTAAATACCCTTGTCACATCTGTGTTATCATAAGTTTCCCTCATTGAAATAAAATAGGCATTTTTGATTAGTTTATCAAATAACACCAAAATAACATTACGTCTTATTAGAGACGCGAGGGGAAACCCTAGGAAAAAATACACTCGAATGAACTCCCACTTAGACATAGGAATGTCATGAGGTTGCAAGACACCGCTGTCCTTTTTCTACGATGTGAGTAGGATGTGTTTTTATAACTGAATCACCACTTCTGGCAACAGTTAAACGCATTGGCAAGGAATCTCAATCTTGTTTTCGAGCACAAACCCTAGCTCAATCTGCACTTTTGATCTATTATTTATCAAACGATTGTGATAAAAACCTGTAGGGAAACATCCCCAATGAAGTAACAGATTCTCCATATGCGCCAAACTGACTTCTCTACCAGATGTGAGCAAAACGCTGTCAGTTGCTTAACTTGATTCGAGCAACTACCTTGCCAGATCATGACTGCGTTGCTTAACTTGATTCTCAACTAGATTTCCAGGTCATTCAGGTGCCAAATTGACATTTCTACCAAGTGTGAGCAAAACACTGCAAAATGTGACTGCCAGGCGTGAGAAAAATGCTGCCAACTGTGACTACGTTGCTTAACTCGATTCTCAACTACCTTGCCAGGTGTTTCAGTGAAGAATATGTGTTTGACTGTGGTATTTTTAGTTTCTTTAGCATTTGAACTTCTACAGCAACGGTTTTTGCAACGTGTTACCCATATGGTGATTTTGTAAAGACATCAATACACATAACTGGTGAAGCAAGAAAAACATCAATCACACCTTTGCTGGTTGACATCAATGAACTTCTACAGCAACGGTTTTTGCAACGTCTTACCCATATGGTTGGTGAAGAAAGCAAAAAATCTGGCTGACATCAATTAACTTCTACAACAATGGTTTTTGCAACGTTTTACTGATATGGCTCGTGAAGCAAGCAAAACATCAATCACACCTTTGCTGGTTGTCATCAATGACAAACTCAACATACTCTATCAACTGGAGTCCACACCTTTCACTTCTTTCACTATCAACAAGCTCAGTCCACACCTTTCACTGCTTTCACTATCAATAAGCTCCCCCTTTGGCATTGATGGCAACCACCAGCAACCACCAACCGCATACCAGATATCATCTCCCCCTTTGAAAACAATGTAGAAGGTTTCTGTCTCCATTTATTCATTCTATTTAGTGGGGGAAATAAGTTTTTTTTTAATAAGTTTTTTTTAATGATTTTGAACTAAACTGCCATTTCATTGCTCTTGTAACCTGCATTTGCTTGAACTAAACTGCCATTTCATTTGCTCCTGTAACCTGCCATTTCATTTGATCCCCCTGTGAAGATGCTTTGTATCTGGTTCTTAAGTATTTATACCAAGAGGCTCTTTCTTATCTCTCCCCCTATCGGATTATTCAAAGTACAAATTAAGTATATGCTCTTCTTCTTGACTATTTAGTTTCATAGCGTTCTGGTTCCATTTCTCTGCAAAATCTATGTGTTTTCTATTTTCTTTCTTTTCAAGCATTGTAAATTCATCATGTTGTAAGTGGATTAGAACATACACCTAGTTATTTTCTGAGATTTTCAAATTGCATTATAGGCAATGGTTTTGTAAAGACATCAACAATTTGATCCTTTGTACCGACATACTCCAATTTGATTAGCTTATTCAGAACTTGATCTCTTAAGAAATTAAATCTTATTGGAATGTGTTTAGTTTTAGAGTGCATAACGGGGTTGTTGGAGATATTTAATGCACTAGTGTTATCGCAATAGATTGGAATAGGATTTGAATAAGTCACATGAATGTCAGTAAGAGTTTGTGTCATCGATAACACTTGAGTGCAACAGCTTGGTGCTGCAGTGTATTATGCTTCCGCTGTAGATAGTGACACAGTAGATTTTTTCTTGCTAGACCAACTCACTAGACAACCTCCTAAGTAGACTGCAGCTCCGCTGGTACTCTTTCTATCATCTATACGGTTTGCCCAATCAACATCAGTATATGCAAATAGATCTAGCTTATTTCCCTTTGGATACCATAGACAAAAATAAACCGTACCTTTGAGATATCTGAATATTCTTTTAACTGCTAATAAATGTGTTTCTTTAGGTGCAGCCTGAAATCTTGCAACTTGACAAACTGATTGCATTACATCTGGTCTAGTTGCAGTGACATACAGTAGGCTTCCAATCATGGATCTATATAATTTCCGTTCAACTGAAGGAGAATCATTTTCTTTGCTGAGTTTGCAACCTGTCACCATCGAAGTTCCTACAGGCTTGCAATCCTGCATCTTAAACTTCCTCAATGTTTCATTAGTATATTTTGTGTGAGATGTAAACATGCATTCATTATATTGTGAAACGTGAAGACCTAAAAGGAAGTTCAACTCACCAAGCATAGACATCTCAAATTCATCCTGCATAGCTTGTGCAAACAGTTTACGTAGGTATTCATTATTGCTTCCAAAAATAATATCATGAAGATAAATTTCAACTATGATCAAACAATCCCGTTCTTCATTAATATACAGATTACTATCAGCACTACCCTTTCTGTAACCTTGCCGCTGTACAAATACTTATCAAGCCTGGAATACCAAGCTCTTGGAGCTCTTGTTCCATCCCATATAGAGCTTTCTTTAACTTGCACACAAAAATTCTTATCTTTGGAATGCTGAAATCCTTCTGGTTGTTCCATATAAGCTTCCTCTTCCAGCTCACCATTTAGAAATGCTGATTTGACATCCATCTGCTAAACTTTAATCTTCTTAGAACATGCATAAGCTAACATTAGTCTGATTGCTTCCATTCTTACAACAGGTGCAAATGTTTCATCATAATCTATACCTTCAACTTGTGCATAACCTTTACCTACTAACCTGGCTTTGTTTCTTGTCACATTTCCTGCTTCATCCATTTTATTTCTAAAGACCCATTTTGTTCCTATAACATTTTTGTTTTCAGGTCTTGGGATTAACTCCCATGTGTTATTCTTTTCAAATTGGACAAGTTCTTCTTCCATTGCTTTAAGCCAATGCTCATTTTGGAGAGCTTCTTCAACATTTTTTGGTTCAATCAAGGATAATAATGCTACCTATTCTTGATTTGATGTGTATTCTTGGGTTTTACTTTTGGTTTCCACACCTAAATTCAAATCACCAATAATATGATCTGCAAGATGGTTTTTCTGTATTCTTTTACTTGGTGTTTTTGAGAAATTTGGACTTTGTGCAGTAGAGGGAGCTGAAGATGTAGGACTATGCATTTCAGCAGAGATTTGCTTGTCTTTGCTTGTTGACTGAGTATTTTTTGTTTCACTAGGTTCTTCTTCATTTTTGTTCTGCTCAAAGATAGAATCTCTCTTTTCCCTTTTTGACTTCATTAAGTAGGATTCATCAATTTTGACATCTATGGCTTCCACTACTTTGTTAAGTCTTAGATTGTAGCATTTATAGGCTCTTCTGGTACATGAGTAACTAACTAGGATTCCTTCATTAGTTCTCGAGTCGAATTTTCCCAAAAGAGAATTATTTATTTTAATGTAACATTTACTGCCAAAGATTCTAAAGTGTTTTATGTTTGCTGATTTTCCTTTCCATAGTTCAGAAGGTGTTTTTTCAGCATTAGTCCCGAGTAGTCCTCTTTTCAAAACATGTACAGCTGTGTGTACAGTTTGATTCCAAAATATATCACTTAGTTTTGATTCATTGAGCATTGTTCTGGCCATTTCCGTAAAAGTTCTGTTTTTCCTTTCTACTACTCCATTTTGTTGAGGAGTTTCTGTCACCGTGAAATGCCTTTGAATCCCCTTTTTATCACAATAGTCATTGAACTCATTTGAGGTAAACTCACCTCCATTATCATACCTGAGACATTTTGTTCTCTGTTATATCTCATTCTTTGTTGCTTCTTTAAAATTATGAAGACAATTAAATGCTTCAGACTTCTTTTTAAGTAGGTACATCCATGTCATGCGAGTAAAATCATCTATGAACAACAAGAAATACTTTTCACCATTCATCTCCGTTGTTCTCATAGGTCCACAAATATCAACATGTACAAGCTCTAAGGGTTTTAATGTTGTGATCCGGATTTGTGTGGGAACGAAACAAAAGATAACATATACAGAATGATATACAAAGATATATATTCACATACACAGATATATGGCAGACAACACAGTGATACAGTAAACACATATTCTATTAAATATCGAAAATAGAACAGACTGTAAATACAACAACTAGAATGGTAGTAGCTATCTCTAAGAAGAGATGTGGCCGCTGTGCTCATTCGTGCCAAGATGATTACAAAGAGAGGCCGAAAGGGCCTATTTATCATAAGCATGAGGAAAAGAATCCGAAACACCCAAAAACCTAACCCTAGAAGATGAACCGTCATAAAGTTTGCGGCCCCAAGGTGGTCAGTTGAACAGTCAACTTCCCGGGGTCATAACTTTTGCATGCGATCTCCGTTTGGGGCACTCGGTAGCCCGTTGGAAAGATCTATTCGAGGAAGACGCTAGGGATCAAAAGATGGAAGGTCTCCCTTGTAAAACTATTTCCGAAAAAAACGTCGTTTAGTGCCTCGAAACGGCCCCGGAAGTTTGGCACTCGAAAAACTGTAGAAAAATTACTAGAAAATCGGCAAAATAGGAAACTGTTTTGAGCCAGTGGAATAGGTGGGTGGCCACTGATATCCATCTGGATCATGTTGAGTGCTCCTTAGTTTTGAACTTAACTCTAGTTTGCTTACCATGTTGACATTGTTTGCAAATTGAACTTGATAGATTTTTGATCTCAGGTAGACCTCTAACTGCATCTTTTTGATTCGACTTAACTAGGTTGTCAAAATTTATGCGTCCTAGTCTCTTATTCCATAACAAACTTTCATATTCTTTTCCAAAATGACATTCATCAATTGCTTCATTTAAAATGAAATCCTAAATTTTTTTTTGAAAAAAAGAGAAGAAACCATCTCCTTCTAAATTTAGTTCAAAAAATCTTTTACAGTTCCAAAAACCTTGTTTGCAAACGAGGCTATACTCAATCATAATTAGAAAAAAGTGAAATGAAAACCAAGCCTACTCTGAACTTCTTCCTCAACATATTTTTGCTTTGATTTGGTCCATTTCTGTTAAATTTAACATCAATAGTACCCGAAACAATAAAAAATAGAACCACTTTCATTCAAAAAGTTTCATGATAGAAATCCCTTAAGTGTCCTTCATTTTGAGTGACATGCCAAACTCCTTGCTCCATGTATAGACCGAGCTTGGATAGGGAGTTAGCCTCGTCGTTCTTTTCCCTATCAACATGTTTATTTAAAATTTCATCCACAAGAAGTTTTATCCTTTTTATCTCCTCTAGAATTGGTTTCAAATAGATGTTATGGCAGATCCTCTCTTTAATTATCCAATCAATGATGATCTTTGCATCGCCAAATATCTATAATTTCCTGACATTATTTTACACGGCTAAATTTAAGAGAAGTTTAAGTGCAACAAATTTAGCATAATTATTTGTTTTTTTTCGTCTCACGTGTACAATTTGGTTTATCCATGGAAAGGAATGCGGCATGGCTATACAACAACTCGCACACCTAAAACGGGCAGTATAAATATCT
This sequence comes from Larix kaempferi, assembly GCA_027924585.1. Taxonomy (NCBI): domain Eukaryota; kingdom Viridiplantae; phylum Streptophyta; class Pinopsida; order Pinales; family Pinaceae; genus Larix; species Larix kaempferi. The sequence goes on along the minus strand of BSBM01000579.1, from coordinate 863,323 downwards.
TCAAATAAGTTGTTATTTCTTGCAATCCAAATTTTCAACATCATGATGAGCAGAAGGGCCAACATAGATCTATGCTTAGGATTGACAACCCAACATTTTAGACATAACTGCACTAACTAGCACCTCTCCAAGGACACATCTTCTTTAAAATGGCTTCCACCTCCTTCCAGGATTGTGAAATGAAAGCGAAGTCCATAAAAACATGAGAATTTGCCTCCTCTTCCTGCTTATAGAGATAACATCTACCAAGTCTAATTATATTTCTTCATTGTAAATTGTTCCAAGTTAAAGCTTTGTTGCAGAGGATAAACCATGTAAGAAGTTTTGCTTATAGAGGGAATTTAAATTTCCAAACTACTTTCCACCACCAAGCTTGATCTTCCACATGAGAAATTTCCATCATTCTATCATAACTTGCCTTTGGAGTATAAATACCATGGGGGTCACCAGCCCAAACTAAAGAGTCCTTAACAAGATACAAATAGATGTTATTCAGGTGCAATTGATTTATGTAAGCCTTCCAGCGTCTACCATCATCATCCCTAAAACCAACATACTCCACAGTGCGCAAGTTGTATCTTTAATATATTTTAATGTAAATAAGCCTTTAAAGTACAACTAAAGCATGATTCTTAAAGGAAGAATATGTACAGTTCCATTCCCTGTCCATGCATCCTCCCCCAAACTTACACTGCATCCATCTCCTATCTTCCAAACCAAGTCTTTTCCAATAACTAAACATGAGAGAACTGTTGCTTTCTAGAAGACTGAGACGTTATGGGTACAGATTTAGCAGGATGTCAAACCCATTCTAACATAGATTTTGGAGCTATATATTTCCTCATATTCAAGTCACTCCAGAGACTAGAACTTGATAATAATCTCCACCAGCTTTTCCATACTAGATCTTTTTGAGAAAAATTGCAAATTGTTTAATCCCCATCCTCCAAGAATTTTGGGACTTGCTATGGTTTTCCATCTAGGTATCCAAGAGTTGGTCATCCAGAACACTGGAGTGACTTCCAGAACAACATTTGTTAGCACTAGTCTCCCTCCTTTTGAAAGCCGTCTAAAACTCCAATTGATATGCACTTTTCACATTTTGCAATCAGGCAGTCCCAATCTTTAATAAGATAAGACAACGAATTTAATTTAAACCCCATATATTTTATCCCATTATCCATATCAAAATGATTGAAATAAAATAAATCCTCGATTCCAATTAAATCCTCATCTGAGACACCTTCTCTAGCAACAAAAGAAGACATGAGTAATCCACTAAAATATCACCAACAAAGAGGACATGAGTAATCCAGTAGTTTACTCCAATATTTATGCCTTTAAGGTCACCATTCCTTTTTTCCTTTGAAATTTCCCTACTGAACCTATTTGCAAATAGGAGGAATAAAAAAGAAGCAAGCAGGCTCCCTTATCTGATTCCACGAGAGGTTTTGAAAAAATTTGAAGCTCATCCATTAACTAGAACATAAAAAGAGATGGAAGTAATGCATGTCATAATCCATCTTATGAAAGGAACATTAAAACCTAACTATGAGAACTCCATCCTCGAGAAACTCCAAATGAACCTATCATAGGCCTTTGTTAGGGTCAATTATTCAAACAACCACTTTAAGGTGCTTTCTTAAGATGGAATAAAGACCTTCGTGCATTATCCAATTTGCATCGTGAATTTTCCTACCAGAGAGGAAACCAAATTGTTCATGATTTATTCCTACAGCTAGAAAATGCTTGATTCCTTTTAAGATGATTTTAGCCACAATCTTATAGATAGTATTGTACAGAGATATAGTGCGAAAGTCTTCAAAGGATAACATATTATCATTTTTGGGAATCATGGCTATGAAAGAAGAATTAAATGAAGCTATAATTTTTCCTTTATGTCTTGATTCTTCCACCACTCTTTAAAGGCCCCGAGCAAGAACATCAATTAAACCAATGAAAAATTCTATGGGAATCCCATCAGGCCCTAAGCTTTTTTATTTTTTAATATTATGAAGGGCCTCCTGCAATTCATCGTTAGAAACTGCATCCATTAATTTGGAATTATCTTTTTAATTTACAATATCTACTTCATAGTATGTGAAAGATATCTACTTCATTGTGATATTTTTAATTGTCATCATTAGAAACTGCCACCATTAATTTGTTATTATCTTGTTAATTTACAATATCTACTTCATAGTATGTGAAACATATCTATTTCATTGTAATATTTTGAATTGAATAGTGTTACTTTCTCATAGTCATTGGAAACATTTCAAAGCATTTCAAAATTAAAAACATAAAGAATAAGCTGAATTGAATTAGTTTTTTTTCAATTTCTAATAAAAAAATACAGAATTGTAAATTATTGTGTTGTGATTTGATCACTTTGTAGGATTATACTCTAATCAATCCTTGAAACAGAGTTATTGTTTATTTTCAAAATACCTAAATCTATTCTTCCCCACAATTATATTATACTTTAATGACTTATTGTATTTGTCTTGCAATATTTAAAGTATTGATGAAACACTAAATCAACCCCCTGATTGAAAAAGATACCTTCTAAAACCACCCTTGTTCTTATTGGAGGTTAAAATTTAAAAACAACAACTTTATGAAAAAACTTAAAAAATTAAAATAAAGAAGTGAGAAATATAAAAAACAAATTAAAAAAAATCATTTTTTTTACAACATTGTAAACTTTATAAACAAAAAAACGTAAAAAAAGAAAAATTAATACATGCATTAAAGGGGAGGGTGGGAGCGGGGGGGAGGGTGGAGGGAGTGGGGGTAAAGTTGTTTGTTTTTTTTTTCAAATTTTAATATCGTTTATTTTTTCTTTTTTAAATTTGGTTCTTATGTTTTTTTTTTAAGCTTTTAGTTTTTTTTTTTTTAAATTTAAATTAAAAAAAATTTAATACATCTTAAAATTTAAAAAAATTAGTTTTTTTTTTCTTTTTTTTTTACATTTTTTCTATATTTTCTAATTTAGAATTGCTTTTTAGAGTTATTTATTACTTTAAAAAAATTGAAATTTTTGTTTTTAAATTTTATATTGTTGTAAATCTTTTTTGAAAATTTTTTCAAGTTGTTTTTAAAAAAAAAATTTCTTTAAATTTTGAAATTTTTAATGTGTTATCTTTTTCCTTTTTTTAAGTGTTTATGTTTTCTTTTTAATTTTGTTTTCATTTGAGTTGTTTTATTTTATTTTTTCATTTTTTGCGTTTTTACTTTTCTAAAAAGAAAATTCCGAGCAAATGTACCTGACAAAGGTAAGGGGTGCTACTCGTGGCACCTCTTTTCGAGTCGAATGTTGATTTTATCCATTTTGTCGCAATGATCATTGCAATGACACAGTCAACTCTTAATACGACGATGTCAATCAAGTTGCACTTTTCAATGCTTGATTGGGGTTGGTTGCTACAAGTTGAATTCGAGGGTCAATTTAGCTTTTTATTTGCAAGGGAACCTAACTAAGTTTCAATAAAGTTGTAAATTTATCCTCGGAAAACAAAGGGTGCTATCAATAGCACCACTTTTCCAAATAGAGGTAAAAATAGTTAATAATGTGGCCTAAAAAAAACAAGAACTCATGCAGGTTCTTGTTTTATAGTATATTGTGTTTATAATGAGGTAATATAGATATATGGAAAACATCATGATTTTTATGAAAATGGGGTGGTAGCGCTAAGCGATATGCAACAAATCCATCTCTTTATAGGATTCCAAATGACCTTATAAGTCGAGGTGAAAATACTGTCACTTTTCCAAACCGAATAGCACTCTTATTAGGTCTAATACGAATAAAAAATTAATCTCCAACATTATAACTTTAGTCAATTCTATCAGGATCACCATAACCCTTATGTATATCAACTAGTGCTTCCTTTAACCATTGCCTAATATGAATTACATGGTCTCCCATTTATTGAACCAATATTGGTCCTATGCTTACTTGGTATTCTAACTTGTCCCAACTCAAACGCATCATGCATGGCCTACCATATAAATCTTGATAAGGTAGCATTCCAATATAATTATGGTAATTGTTATTGTAAGAAAAATCCACCAAAGATAAGTAATTTGCCAATGGGTTTTTCTATCCATAACATACACCCTAGCATGTCTTCCATTACCTAAATAACCCTCTTTGTTTTCCAATATGTTTCTGGATGATACATTGAGGTTAGATTGCACTGAGTTCCCAATGATGATTGCAAGTTTGTCCAAAACTTGGAAGTAAACTTAGGGTCTCTATTTGAGATTATCTTTTTAGGAAACCCATGAAGATGGATGATATCGTTTTTAAATACCCTTGTCACATCCGTGTTATCATAAGTTTCCCTAATTGGAATAAAATAGGCATTTTTGGTTAGTTTATCAAGTACCACCGAAATAGCATTACATCTTATTAGAGACGTGAGGGGAAACCTTACGAAACAATACATGGAAATGACCTCCCACTTAGACATAGGAATGCCATGAGGTTGCAAGAGACCATATAGGTGACGTGATCAACCTTTACTTGCTTTCATTCAAGGCACTTAGCAACAAATTGCACAATGTCATGCTTCATGCTTTCCCAAAAGAAGAGCTTCTTCATGTCTACATACATCTTCTTCACCTATGGATGTGCATAGTAAGGTGATCTTTGGGATTCCTTGAGGATAGTTCTTCTAATATCCCCTTCCCTGGGGAAATTCCTTCCCATGAAATAATATGCCCAAGATAGTGATTCTCGTTCTGAAAGAAGGAGCACTTGGACAATTTACCAAAAAAATGGTCTGAACTCGTAACCATGACAATGCTGACCGCAAGTTCTCCTCGTTCTCTTTCTCATTCTCAAAATAAATGAGAATAAAATGTAATAAAACATGCACAAAGTGGTATAAGTACTTACCAAATACTCCATTCATTATGCTCATAAATACTACTAGTGCATTGTTCAAACCGAAGGGCATTGCTATAAAATCATAGTGCCCAAACCATGTCTGGAAGACAGAATTTGGCATATTTCACCTTCCTTAATTATGAGATGATGATAGTCTTATTGTAGATCAATCTTTGAGAAAAAATACCGCCCCCTTCATATCATCGAAGAGGTCATCAATTCAAGGTATAGGGTACCTATTCTTCAGCATGGTTTGTTCAAGTCTCGATAATCAATGCAGAGTCATGACAGACCATCCTCCATCTTGACAAATATTATTGGTGCAAAACAAGGATAAACATTCATCCTGATGAGTCCTAGGTCCAATAAATCCTTCAGCTACATCTGCAACTGTAAAAGCTCAAGAGACGTCATCCTATAAGGTGACTTGGAGATTTGATTGAAGCCCATTTTTAATTCGATAGTAAAATTGAGTTTTCTTTTTGGAGGTAACCCTGGTAAGTCCTTGGGAAAGACATCCTTAAATTCTTGCAATACTGAGTACTAATCTAAAGAAGGTCCCTTCTCCCCACTTGTAGTCTCCACTAAGTACAGCCGACATGATTTCCTAAGACAATGCTTTACTTTCATCATTGTGATGAAACATATGGACACCTCCTCTTAATTCCTTGAATTTGAATTGATTTCCCTTCACTAAACAAAGAACTCTCTTCCCATAATACTCCAAGAAAGCTTAATGATCCTTAAAGCTAGTTCATACCTGAGATAAGATCATAAGTACCTAGGTCGCCGATGTACACTTTGACCCTATCATACACACCCCTAGGTCCACTACTCATTCTTCAACACTAGGCCTGACTCCTTGCTTTCAAACCCCGTCTTTGATCCCCTTTAGAGCTTACATGTTCTTCAACATAAATGGCACATTCAACTACATGTGGCACTGAAGTTGGCTTCCACATCCGTAGGAGGGACCTTATATCGTAGTTCAATCCATAAACAAAGCAATATACCTGACGTTGATATGTGTCCATGTAAGATACATACTTCACCAATACCATGAATCACAATTCATAGTCCTCCACAATTCAATTCCCGTGCACTAATGCATGGAAGGATCCTACTTGGTCCTCCTCAAAGAATGCCTGCATGTACTTCCTTTGAAACCTATCTTCAAACTATTCCCAAGGGATAATATCTAGAGTGATATGCAATTGTCCTTCCACGTTCTCCCACCAATCCAAAGCATGATCTCAAAGTTGAAAAGTAGTTATTTTGGACTTAGAGGTGGTGGTATATTCTTTCAATGCAAATCACCTCCTCATGCCCTCTAGACATGTCTTGGCTTGTTGTCCAACACAACCTCTAGTAAACTCTAGAAGCTTTATTTTATGAAGCTCTCTATTAATGCCCTTGGGAGGAGGTTCTTGCTCCAAATTCATTGATACTTCTTAATTAACCTCCCCCGATGGAAAGGGCTCTTTCTCAACAATTGTCGGATCGCTCACTCCTAGAAGCATCTTAAGTGTCATGTCGATTGTCTCCAAGGAGCACATTCTAATGCACAATTCAGGTGATAGTACCAATAGTGTTGGTATGTTTGGCTCAAGCGATGGTGTCACCCGAACTCAACCCTGAATTCCACCTCACCTAACCATATTGATAATGCAACCTGGCCAAAAGGGTTCATAAGTAGGGTTTAATTAGTATACTAGGTTACACAATAATATGCACAGGCTTAAGTATCTTTCACTTTCACTTGTAATGAACATATCACTTGAGGTCGTGGCTAAGGGTGAAGTAGGTCAATAAGATAGTGAAACTCTAATAATCAACCTAGTATGGGGTAATTTCTACTACTCTGTTGACCACTAATATCGCCTTAATCCGCCTCCACCTTTTTCGACAACCACATCCCTCACCACCGGAATAAAATATTTAATCATCATTTAAAAATTTTATTTCTAGTATGTAATTTATAATATATTTCATTTTATTATTATTTATATTTTATTTTGTATTTTATTTTTATTAAAAATAATATAGTTAAATTTTAATATATGCAATATTATTAATATTACAAAGAGAACCCTAATCTCGAGGATAAAAACTATCTTTCTATCTTACCAAGATCAAAGAAAAAAATTTAAGTGAAACTAGTTGTTGGAGAACCCCTAAAACGCCTTGGGTTGCCATCTATGTGATTCTATGAGCTTTTTGAGCATAGAAATAACATTTTAAAGAAAACCAAATAATCTCTCTCTTGTTAAGGTCGGATAGACCAAGATGGACGTTAAAGACAATCATCATCATCATCAATAATAAAAACCAATCAATACTAAAAATTCAAATAAAATATATTATTTAAACAAATACAATTAAATTTAATAATCCAAATTAATTTTCTTAAACGATAATTAATCTTCAATTATTTGGCTTAAAAAACATAAAGTTGAGGCGTCCCCTTCTCAAGAGCGCACACATCATACAAGGATTAAATAATAGGGGGTAAGGGTGAACAAAACCCTAGCCCCTCCCATTTCTTATTTCTTGCTCACAAATTTTTAGTTGGTCACTTTGCAACTTAGCTAAGATATTAGCATTAGGGTTTTTATTTTTATTTTTCTTCATAATAGAGTTTAATAATAAAATTTATGCCCAACACTAGCTGTAAGCAATTGCCTGGGGTGTGGCATGTTATCACCCAAATTTAGAGCAAATACACACATATATGTGCCCTTTCACAATACAAATAGCAATAAAATAACCACCTATAAGTAATGTCCAAACCTATGGATATAAGATATGGTTCACACAATAAAATAAAATCAAAGGGAACGCTGCCATATATGATTCACTTGGAAATTTGCATTTCCTTCCCATCAATGATTCCAACGACCATTTCAGTGAATCAACAACATGATACATAAGTGTGTTGAGCTTATTAATGAAATGGTTGTAGGTGGATAAGCATTGGTTTTTAGCAAATATGCTAGCCAACCAAACAATTTGAGTGCCAATTAATTAATATGGATATGGGATATTCAAACAAACACAAGACGGCTCGTCGGCGAGATTTTTAAGGAAATAGGTAACGTTGCCAGGAAATATATATAAAAGTCTTGCTATTTGAGCGTCCTAGGCTCCAACGCAACGCAAGATTTCGAATTCTGATCTCCGCCATTTCCAAAACAAGTCTTCTGGAGAATCGCCCATTTGGAAATTTAATAAGAGAAGGGGAGTTTAAGACTTTGTTGAGTGCTCCTCATTCATCAGCTGCACACCCACCTGCTTAACAGCACTGATTGAGTTTGCAGACAAAGCCAAACCGTCCCATTGTCTTACGGTTGTCGTTTTTCTGTTTTCTGTTGTTGATATTTATTAAGAAACAAAAGATGTCTCCGGAACCAGATTCTAATGTAGTAGAAGGCAGGGGATCGAATTCTAAGACTCTCATTGTTGCTCGATTGGCTTCACTGAAGAAAGCAGAGGAAGCAGGTAATAGCAGGTTTTTTGAAGCTGCAGCATGGGTAAAGACAATGGTTGGGTGTTTGGATATACCATGTGACCCGCCATCCGAGGAGGAGTTTCGTCTTTGCTTCAGAAATGGGATCATTTTATGTAACCTTCTCAACAAGGTTCAACCGGGATCAGTGGCCAAGGTCGTTGCAAATCACGTTTCTGCTTATCAATATTTTGAGAATGTTAAGAATTTTCTTGCAGCTCTTGTACAGATGAAGTTGCCTACTTTTGAAGCTTCTCTGTTAGAGAAAGAAAGCTGGCAGCCGGGTTCTACTACAAAGATTGTTGACTGTATCTTGGCGCTGAAGGGTTATTATGAATGCAAACAACAGCGTGGAGGAAATGCAACTACTAATTGTGTGCCTGTAATTCTGCCAAACCCATCAGTTACAAACGTGCAGGAGGACGGAGGAGAGAAAACACTGGATGACATCTTTCAATCTAATGCTTTAATAGGAGTACTGAAAGCAGAGGAAGCAGGTAATATAAGGTTTTTTGAAGCTGCAGCATGGGTAAAGAGCATGGTTGGGTCTTTGGATATACCATGTGACCCGCCATCCGAGGACGAGTTTCGTCTTTGCTTGAGAAATGGGATCATTTTATGTAACCTTCTCAACAAGGTTCAACCGGGGGCAGTGTCTCACGTCGTTGCAAATCACGGTTCTGCCTATCAATATTTTGAGAATGTTAAGAATTTTCTTGTAGCTCTTGTACAGATGAAGTTGCCTACTTTTGAAGCTTCTCTGTTAGAGCAAGAAAGCTCGCAGCCGGGTTCTACTAAAAATATTGTTGACTGTATCTTGGCGCTGAAGGGTTATTATGAACGCAAACAACAGTGTAGAGGAAATGCAAGAGGAGCAGAGACAATAAGCACCCTTAAGTCTGCTGAAAGAGTGGCCTCTGTTGAACTTGGTGCTGCTCCTTTGAATAAAGAAAGTGGAGAAGTTCGTGAGCTTAAAGAACAGGTAGACAGTTTGAAAAAGGCGCTGGCAAGGAAAGAAGTAGAAGTAGCGCAGTTACACAATATCAAAATGAAAATGAAAGAATCTCCATACCAACTCCATACACCAGTGAGAACTCGTATATTGAGCCTTGAAGGGTCTGTAATAAGCAAAGCTGAGGTACAGAATGGTAATTGTAATTGTGGGATGGTTTCTGAAGATGATAAATTGGTAGATTATGGGGAGAATAATGAGATTCTGGTTGGCAAACAGAATGGCAATGGCAACCGTCCATGTAGTCTGGGAAATGAGCGTAGAAATTTATCAGTTGTAAAGAGTTGGACAGAGGCTGAAACAAATACAAATAGAGATACAGGAACTGAGACAACATCTGCAACTAAAAAGACCTCTCAAATAAAAAAGTCACTACTGTTCTTTGGAAAACTGTAGAAGACCGGTCAGGTTAGAGACTGAGGAGCCTTTGGAAAACGTGTTTAAATTATCATGAACTAAAGCTAACATAAACAGTGAAGAGATAAGAGAAGGGGATAATATTTGGATTGTGCACTAGCGTTTCGTTGATTGTAATTTTTAGTGCGATTGACTGGTTTTTTTTTTTTCAAAATATTGATTTTTTAAAAATTACCTTATGTTTTGACGATATAATAATTATTATTTTTATATATATAATTTAGGTGAGATTATTGTAATTATCAAATTTTTATGTATTTTGTTTTAATAAAAAGACCTGGTTGACTTTGCCATTTTTTTTTTTATTTTTTCTAAAATATATATGTCAAATAATAAAGCTTAAAGTGGTGTCCAAGAATTGTGGCATTACTTAATCATACTTTAATGAAAGTTGTTTCAATAATTGTTTTAAACCATAAACTTTTATTGAGCGCAACCAAAAGTTAAGTTATTTGAAAAAACTGAAGAGATTAATGCTTTCTCAAACAAGTCCTATAATGATTACGTTATCATATCTTGACAAAAAAAACCCTAAGAACTCGAAGAGAAAAATATTTCCTCCTACGAGCACTTTCAAAACTTCTTTCACAAACCACAACCAACTAGTTGTTTTCTCAATCACTTCTCTATATTGATCATAAATCCTAAAAAAATTATGAAAAAAAGAGAAGAAACGATCTCCTTCTAAATTTAGTTCAAAAAATCTTTTACAGTTCCAACAACCATGTTTGCAAATGAGGCTATACTCAATCATAATTAGAAAAACTGAAATGAAAACCAAGCCTACTCTGAACTTCTTCCTCAACATATTTTTGCTTTGATTTGGTCCATTTCTGTTAAATTTAACATGGATAGTACCCGGAACAACAAAAAATAGAACCACTTTCATTCAAAAAGGTTCATGATAGAAATCCCTTAGGTGTCATTCATTTTGAGTGATATGCCAAAATACTTGCTCCATGTATAGACCGAGCTTGGATAGGGAGTTAGCCTCATGGTTCCTTTCCCTATCAACATGTTTAATTAAAATTTCATCCATAAGAAGTTTTATCCTTTTTATCTCCTCTAGAATTGATTTCAAATAGATGTTATGGCAGATCCTCTCTTCAATTATCCAATCAATGATGATCTTTGCACCCCCAAATATCTATAATTTCTTGAAATTATTTTCCACGGCTAAATTTAGGAGAAGTTTAAGTGCAACCATCTTAGCATAATTATTTGTTTTTTGTCTCAAGTGTACAGTTTGGTTCATCAGTGGAAAGAAATGCAACATGGCTATACAACAACTCGCACACCTAAAACGAGCATTATACATATCTTCAAATAAGTTGTTATTTCTTGCAATCCAAATTTGCAACATCATGATGAGCGGAAGGGCCAACATAGATCTATGCTTAGGATTGACAACCCAACATTTTAGACATAACTGCACTAACTAGCACCTCTCCAAGGACACATCTTCTTTAAAATGGCTTCCACCTCCTTCCAGGATTGTGAAATGAAAGCGAAGTCCATAAAAACATGAGAATTTGCCTCCTCTTCCTGCTTACAGAGATAACATCTACCAAGTCTAATTATATTTCTTCATTGTAAATTGTTCCAAGTTAAAGCTTTGTTGCAGAGGATAAACCATGTAAGAAGTTTTGCTTTTAGAGGGAATTTAAATTTCCACACTACTTGCCACCACCAATCTTGATCTTCCACATGAGAAATTGCCATCATTCTATCATAACTTGCCTTTGGAGTATAAATACCATGGGGGTCACCAGCCCAGACTAAAGAGTCCTTAACAGGATACAAACAGATGTTATTAAGGTGCAATTGATTTATGAAAGCCTTCCAACATCTACCATCATCATCCCTAAAACCAACATACTCGAGAGTGTGCAAGTTGTATCTTTAATATATTTTAATGTAAATAAGCCTTTAAAGTACAACTACACCACGATTATGAAAGGAAGAATATGTACAGTTCCATTCCCTGCCCATGTATCCTGCCCCAACCTTACACTGCAACCATCTCATATATTCCAAACCAAGTCTTTTCCAATAACTAAAAATTGAGAATTGTTGCTTTCTAGAGGACTAAGACGTTATGGGTAGATTTAGCAGGATGTCGAACCCATTCTAAGAGATATTTTGGAGCTATATATTTCCTCATATTCAAGTCACTCCAGAGACTAGAACCTGATAATAATCTCCACTATATTTCCCCTACTAGAGCTTTTTGAGAAAATTTGCAAATTTTTTAATCCCCATTCTCCAAGGATTTTGGGCCTTGATATGGTTTTCCATCTAGGTATCCAAGAGACGGTCATCCAGAGCCCCAGAGTGACTTCCAGAACAACATTTGTTAGCACTAGTCTCCCTCCTTTTGAGAGCCGCCTAAAACTCCAATTGATATGCGCTTTTCACATTTTGCAATCAGGCAGTCCCAACCTTTAACAAGATAATACAACGGCTTTTATTTAAACCCCATATATTTTATCCCATTATCCAGATCAAAATGATTGAAATAAAGTAAATCCTCGATTCTAATTAAATCCTCATCTGAGACACCTTCTCCAGCAACAAAAGAGGACATGAGTAATCCACTAAAATATCATCAACAAAGAGGACATTAGTAATCCAGTAGTTTCCTCCAATATTTATGCCTTTAGGGCCACCTTTCCTTTTTTCCTTCGAAATTTTCCTACTGAACCTATCTGCAAATAGGAGGAATAAAAAAGAATCAAGCAGGCTTCCTTATCTGATGCCGCGAGAAGATCTAGAAAAAATTGAAGCTCATCCATTAACTAGAACATAAAAAGAGATGGAAGTAATGCATGCCATAATCCATCTTATGAGAGGAACATTAAACCCTAATTGTGACAAATCCATCCTCGAGAAACTCCAAATGAGCCTATCATAGACCTTTGTTAGGGTCAATTATTCAAACAACCACTTTAAGGTGCTTTCTTAAGTTGGAATAAAGACCTTCCTGCATCATCCCAATTGCATCGTGAATTTTCCTACAAGAGATGAAACCAAATTGTTCATGAGTTATTCCTGCAACTAGAAAACGCTTGATTCCTTTTAAGATAATTTTAGCCACAATCTTATAGATAGTATTGTACAGAGATATAGTGCGAAAGTCTTCAAAGGATAACATATTATCATTTCTGGGAATCATGGCTTTGAAAGAAGAATTAAATGAAGCTAGAATTTTTCCTTTAACTCTTGATTCTTCCACCACTCTTTAAAGGCCCCGAGCAAGAACATCAATTAAGCCAATGGAAAATTCTATGGGAATCCCATCAGGCCCTAAGATTTTTTATTTTTTAATATTATGAAGGGCCTCTTGCAATTCATCGTTAGAAACTGCCTCCATTAATTTGTTATTATCATTTTCATTTACAATATCTACTTCATAGTATGTGAAACATATCTACTTCATTGTGATATTTTGAATTGTTAATTTGTTATTATCTTGTTAATTTACAATATCTACTTCATAGTATGTGGAACATATCTATTTCATTGTAATATTTTGAATTGAATAGTGTTACTTTCTCATATTCATTGGAAACATTTTAAAACATTTCAAAATAAAAAACATAAAGAATAAACTAAGTGAATTAGTTTTTCTTCAATTTCTAATAAAAAAATAGAAAATTGTAAATTATTGTGTTGTGTTTTTAGCACTTTGCAGGCTTATACTCTAATCAATCCTCAAAACAGAGTTATCATTTATTTTCAAAATATCTAAATCTATTCTTCCCCACAATTATATTATACTTTAATGACTTATTGCATTTGTCTTGCAATATTTGTATATTCTACCTTAATGACTTGTTGTATTTGTCTTGCAATATTTAAAGTATTGATGAAACACTAAATCAACCCCCTGATTGAAAAAACCTCCTAAAAAAAGCAAATTAAAAAAAAATCATTTTTTTACAACATTGTAAACTTTATAAACAAAAACTTAAAAAAAAATAAATTTAATACATGCATTAAAGGGGAGGGAGAGGAGGGTCCGAGAGTGGGAGTGGGGAAGGTTTGTTTGTTTGTCTTTTCAAATTTTAATATCGTTTATAATTGTTTTTTTAAATTTGGTTATTCTCTTTTTTTTTTCATTTTGTTTTTAATGTTTTTTTAAACTTGTAGTTTTAAAAAAAAAAAAAAATTAAATTAAAAAAAAAGAATTTAATAGATATTAAAATTTAAAAAAAATAATTTTTTTAAATTTTTTTACATTTTTTCTATTTTTCTCAATTTAGAATTGTTCTTTAGAGTTATATTTTACTTAAAAAAATGGAAATTTATGTTTAGAAATTTTATATTGTTGTAAATCTTTTTTGAAAAAAATTTCAAGTTGTTTTTTAAAATTTTTTCTATAAAGTTTGAAATTTTTAATGTGTTATTTTTTTTTCTTTTTTAATTGTTTATGTTTTCTTTTTAATTTTGTTTTCATTTGAGTTGTTTTAATTAATTTTTTCATTTTTTGCGTTTTTACTTTTCTAGAAAAAAAATTCTGAGCAAATGTACCTGGCAAAGGTAAGGGGTGCTACTAGTGGCACCTCTTTTCGAGTTGAATGTTGATCTTTCCCTTTTTGGCGCAACGAACATTGCAATGACACGGTTAACTATTAATACGACGACGTCAATCAAGTCGTAATTTTCAATCCTTGATTGGGGGTTGGTTGCTACAAGTTGAATTCGAGGGTCAATTTAGCTTTTTAATTGCAAGGGCAACTAACTAGGTTTCAATAAAGTTGAAAATTTAACCTCGGAGAAGAAAGGGTGCTATCAATAGCACCACTTTTCAAAATAGAGGTAAAAATTGTTACTAAATGTGACCTAAAAAAACAAGAGTTGATGTAGGTTCTCGTTTTATAGTATATTGTGTTTATAATGAGGTAATATAGATATATGGAAAACATCATGATTTGTATGAAAATGGGTTGGTAGCAGTAAGCGATATGCAACAAGTCCGTGTCTTTATAGGATTTCAAATGGCCTTATAAGTCGAGGTGACAACATTGTCACTTTTCCAAACTGAATAGTACTCTTATTAGGACTAATATGAATAAAAAATTAAACTCCGCCATTATAACTTTAGTCAGTTCTATCAGCATCACCATAACCCTTATGTATATCAACTTGTGCTTCCTTTAACCACTGCCTAATATGAATTACATGCTATCCCATTTCCTGAACCAACATTGGTCCCATGCTTACTTGGTATTCTAACTTGTCCCAACTCAAATGCAATGTGCATGGCCTCCCATATAAATCTTGATAAGGTAGCATTCCAATATAATTATGGTAATTGTTATTGTAAGAAAACTCCACCAAAGATAAGTAATTTTCGAATGGGTCTGTCTATCCATAACATACACCCTAGCATGCCTTCCTTTGTACGTTAATAACCCTCTTTGTTTTCCCATATGTTTGTGGATGATACATTGAGCTTAGGTTTCACTGAGTTCCCAATGATGATTGCAAGTTTGTCCAAAACTTGGAAGTAAACTTAGGGTCTCTATTTGAGATTATCTTTTTAGGAAACCCATGAAGATGGATGATATCGTTTTTAAATACCCTTGTCACATCTGTGTTATCATAAGTTTCCCTCATTGAAATAAAATAGGCATTTTTTATTAGTTTATCAAATAACACCAAAATAACATTACGTATTATTAGAGACGCGAGGGGAAACCCTAGGAAAAAATACACGGGAATGAACTCCCACTTAGACATAGGAATGTCATGAGGTTGCAAGAGACCGCTATCCTTTTTCTAGGATGTGAGTAGGATGTGTTTTTATAACTGAATCACCACTTCTGGCAACAGTTAAACGCATTGGCAAGGAATCTCAATCTTGTTCTCGAGCACAAACGCCAGCTCAATCTGCACTTTTTATCTATTATTTATCAAACGATTGTGATAAAAACCTGTAGGGAAACATCCCCAATGAAGTAACAAATTCTCCATATGCGCCAAACTGACTTCTCTACCAGATGTGAGCAAAACGCTGTCAGTTGCTTAACTCGATTCGAGCAACTACCTTGCCAGATCATGACTGCGTTGCTTAAGTTGATTCTCAACTACATTTCCACGTCATTCAGGTGCCAAACTGACTTTTCTACCAAGTGTGAGCAAAACACTGCAAAATGTGACTGCCAGGCGTGAGAAAAATGCTGCCAACTGTGACTACGTTTCTTAACTCGATTCTCAACTACCTTGCCAGGTGTTTCAGTGAAGAATATGTGTTTGACTGTGGTATTTTTAGTTTCTTTAGCATTTGAACTTCTACAGCAACGGTTTTTGCAACGTGTTACCCATATGGTGATTTTGTAAAGACATCAATACACATAACTGGTGAAGCAAGAAAAACATCAATCACACCTTTGCTGGTTGACATCAATGAACTTCTACAGCAACGATTTTTGCAACGTCTTACCCATATGGTTGGTGAAGAAAGCAAAAAATCTGGCTGACATCAATGAACTTCTACAGCAATGGTTTTTGCAACGTTTTACTGATATGGCTCGTGAAGCAAGCAAAACATCAATCACACCTTTGCTGGTTGTCATCAATGACAAACTCAACATACTCTATCAACTGGAGTCCACACCTTTCACTTCTTTCACTATCAACAAGCTCAGTCCACACCTTTCACTGCTTTCACTATCAATAAGCTCCCCCTTTGGCATTGATGGCAACCACCACCAACCACCAACCGCATACCAGATATCATCTCCCCCTTTGAAAACAATGTAGAAGGTTTCTGTCTCCATTTATTCATTCTATTTAGTGGGGGAAATAAGTTTTTTTTTAATAAGTTTTTTTTAATGATTTTGAACTAAACTGCCATTTCATTGCTCCTGTAACCGGCATTTGCTTGAACTAAACTGCCATTTCATTTGCTCCTGTAACCTGCCATTTCATTTGATCCCCCTCCGAAGATGCTTTGTATCTGGTTCTTAAGTATTTATACCAAGAGGCTCTTTCTTATCTCTCCCCCTATCGGATTATTCAAAGTACAAATTAAGTATATGCTCTTCTTCTTGACTATTTAGTTTCATAGCGTTCTGGTTCCATTTCTCTGCAAAATCTATGTGTTTTCTATTTTCTTTCTTTTCAAGCATTGTAAATTCATCATGTTGTAAGTGGATTAGAACATACACCTAGTTATTTTCTGAGATTTTCAAATTGCATTATAGGCAATGGTTTTGTAAAGACATCAACAATTTGATCCTTTGTACCGACATACTCCAATTTGATTAGCTTATTCAGAACTTGATCTCTTAAGAAATTAAATCTTATTGGAATGTGTTTAGTTTTAGAGTGCATAACGGGGTTGTTGGAGATATTTAATGCACTAGTGTTATTGCAATAGATTGGAATAGGATTTGAATAAGTCACATGAATGTCAGTAAGAGTTTGTGTCATCGATAACACTTGAGTGCAATAGCTTGGTGCTGCAATGTATTATGCTTCCGCTGTAGATAGTGACACAGTAGATTTTTTCTTGCTAGACCAACTCACTAGACAACCTCCTAAGTAGACTGCAGCTCCGCTGGTACTCTTTCTATCATCTATACGGCTTGCCCAATCAACATCAGTATATGCAAATAGATCTAGCTTATTTCCCTTTGGATACCATAGACCAAAATAAATAGTACCTTTGAGATATCTGAATATACTTTTAACTGCTAATAAATGTGTTTCTTTAGGTGCAGCTTGAAATCTTGCAACTTGACAAACTGATTGCATTACATCTGGTCTAGTTGCAGTGACATACAATAGGCTTCCAATCATGGATCTATATAATTTCCGTTCAACTGAAGGAGAATCATTTTCTTTGCTGAGTTTGCAACCTGTCACCATCGGAGTTCCTACAGGCTTGCAATCCTGCATCTTAAACTTCCTCAATGTTTCATTAGTATATTTTGTGTGAGATGTAAACATGCATTCATTATATTGTGAAACTTGAAGACCTAAAAGGAAGTTCAACTCACCAAGCATAGACATCTCAAATTCATCCTGCATAGCTTGTGCAAACAGTTTACGTAGGTATTCATTATTGCTTCCAAAAATAATATCATGAAGATAAATTTCAACTATGATCAAACAATCCCGTTCTTCGTTAATATACAGATTACTATCAGCACTACCCTTTCTGTAACCTTGCCGCTGTACAAATACTTATCAAGCCTGGAATACCAAGCTCTTGGAGCTCTTGTTCCATCCCATATAGAGCTTTCTTTAACTTGCACACAAAATTCTTATCTTTGGAATGCTGAAATCCTTCTGGTTGTTCCATATAAGCTTCCTCTTCCAGCTCACCATTTAGAAATGCTGATTTGACATCCATCTGCTAAACTTTAATCTTCTTAGAACATGCATAAGCTAACATTAGTCTGATTGCTTCCATTCTTACAACAGGTGCAAATGTTTCATCATAATCTATACCTTCAACTTGTGCATAACCTTTACCTACTAACCTGGCTTTGTTTCTTGTCACATTTCCTGCTTCATCCATTTTATTTCTAAAGACCCATTTTGTTCCTATAACATTTTTGTTTTCAGGTCTTGGGATTAACTCCCATGTGTTATTCTTTTCAAATTGGACAAGTTCTTCTTCCATTGCTTTAAGCCAATGCTCATTTTGGAGAGCTTCTTCAACACTTTTTGGTTCAATCAAGGATAATAATGCTACCTATTCTTGATTTGATGTGTATTCTTGGGTTTTACTTTTGGTTTCCACACCTAAATTCAAATCACCAATAATATGATCTGCAAGATGGTTTTTCTGTATTCTTTTACTTGGTGTTTTTGAGAAATTTGGACTTTGTGCAGTAGAGGGAGCTGAAGATGTAGGACTATGCATTTCAGCAGAGATTTGCTTGTCTTTGCTTGTTGACTGAGTATTTTTTGTTTCACTAGGTTCTTCTTCATTTTTGTTCTGCTCAAAGATAGAATCTCTCTTTTCCCTTTTTGACTTCATTAAGTAGGATTCATCAATTTTGACATCTATGGCTTCCACTACTTTGTTAAGTCTTAGATTGTAGCATTTATAGGCTCTTCTGGTACATGAGTAACTAACTAGGATTCCTTCATCAGTTCTCGAGTCGAATTTTCCCAAAAGAGAATTATTTATTTTAATGTAACATTTACTGCCAAAGATTCTAAAGTGTTTTATGTTTGCTGATTTTCCTTTCCACAGTTCATAAGGTGTTTTTTCAGCATTAGTCCCGAGTAGTCCTCTTTTCAAAACATGTACAGCTGTGTGTACATTTTGATTCCAAAATATATCACTTAGTTTTGATTCATTGAGCATTGTTCTGGCCATTTCCGTAACAGTTCTGTTTTTCCTTTCTACTACTCCATTTTGTTGAGGAGTTTCTGTCACCGTGAAATGGCTTTTAATCCCATTTTTATCACAATAGTCATTGAACTCATTTGAGGTAAACTCACCTCCATTATCATACCTGAGACATTTTGTTCTCTGTTATATCTCATTCTTTGTTGCTTCTTTAAAATTATGAAAACAATTAAATGCTTCAGACTTCTTTTTAAGTAGGTACATCCATGTCATGCGAGTAAAATCATCTATGAACAATAAGAAATACTTTTCACCATTCATCTCCGTTGTTCTCATAGGTCCACAAATATCAACATGTACAAGCTCTAAGGGTTTTAATGTTGTGATCCGGATTTGTGTGGGAACGAAACAAAAGATATCATATACAGAATGATATACAAAGATATATATTCACATACAAAGATATATGGCAAGAAACACAACGATACAGTAAACACATATTCTATTAAATATCGAAAATAGAACAGACTGTAAATACAACAACTAGAATGGTAGTAGCTATTTCTGAGAAGAGATGTGGCCGCTGTGCTCATTCGTGCCAAGATGATTACAAAGAGAGGCCGAAAGGGCCTATTTATCATAAGCATGAGGGAAAGAATCCCAAACACCCAAAAACCTAACCCTAGAAGATGAACCGTCATAAAGTTTGCGGCCCCAAGGTGGTCAGTTGAACAGTCAACTTCCCGGGGTCATAACCTTTGCATGCGATCTCCGTTTAGGGCACTCGGTAGCCCGTTGGAAAGATCTATCTGAGGAAGACGCTCGGGATCAAAAAATGGAAGGGCTCCCCTGTAAAGCTATTTCCGAAAAAACGTCGTTTAGTGCCTCGAAACGGCCCCGGAAGTTTGGCACTCGAAAAACTGTAGAAAAATTACTAGAAAATCGGCAAAATAGGAAACTGTTTTGAGCCAGTGGAATAGGTGGGTGGCCACCGATATCCATCTGGATCATGTTGAGTGCTCCTTAGTATTGAACTTAACTCTAGTTTGCTTACCATGTTGACATTGTTTGCAAATTGAACTTGATAGATTTTTTTATCTCAGGTAGACCTCTAACTGCATCTTTCTGATTCAACTTAACTAGGTTGTCAAAATTTATGCGTCCTAGTCTCTTATTCCATAACAAACTTTCATATTCTTTTCCAAAATGACATTCATCAATTGCTTCATTTAAAATGAAATCCTAAATTTTTTTTTGAAAAAAAGAGAAGAAACCATCTCCTTCTAAATTTAGTTCAAAAAATCTTTTACAGTTCCAACAACCATGTTTGCAAACGAGGCTATACTCAATCATAATTAGAAAAAAGTGAAATGAAAACCAAGCCTACTCTGAACTTCTTCCTCAACATATTTTTGCTTTGATTTGGTCCATTTCTGTTAAATTTAACATCAATAGTACCCGAAACAATAAAAAATAGAACCACTTTCATTCAAAAAGTTTCATGATAGAAATCCCTTAAGTGTCCTTCATTTTGAGTGACATGCCAAACTCCTTGCTCCATTTATAGACCGAGCTTGGATAGGGAGTTAGCCTCGTCGTTCTTTTCCCTATCAACATGTTTATTTAAAATTTCATCCACAAGAAGTTTTATCCTTTTTATCTTCTCTAGAATTGGTTTCAAATAGATGTTATGGTAGATCCTCTCTTTAATTATCCAATCAATGATGATCTTTGCATCGCCAAATATCTATAATTTCCTGACATTATTTTCCACGGCTAAGTTTAAGAGAAGTTTAAGTGCGACCAATTTAGCATAATTATTTGTTTTTTTTCGTCTCACGTGTACAATTTGGTTTATCCATGGAAGGGAATGCGGCATGGCTATACAACAACTCGCACACCTAAAACGGGCAGTATAAATATCTTCAAATAAGTTGTTATTTCTTGCAATCCAAATTTCCAACATCATGATGAGCGGAAGGGCCAACATAGATCTATGCTTAGGATTGACAACCCAACATTTTAGACATAACTGCACTAACTAGCAGGATGTCAAACCCATTCTAACATAGATTTTGGAGCTATATATTTCCTCATATTCAAGTCACTCCAGAGACTAGAACTTGATAATAATCTCCACCAGGTTTTCCATACTAGATCTTTTTGAGAAAAATTACAAATTGTTTAATCCCCATCCTCCAAGAATTTTGGGACTTGCTATGGTTTTCCATCTAGGTATCCAAGAGTTGGTCATCCAGAACACTGGAGTGACTTCCAGAACAACATTTGTTAGCACTAGTCTCCCTCCTTTTGAAAGCCGTCTAAAACTCCAATTGATATGCACTTTTGACATTTTGCAATCAGGCAGTCCCAATCTTTAATAAGATAAGACAACGAATTTAATTTAAACCCCATATATTTTATCCCATTATCCATATCAAAATGATTGAAATAAAATAAATCCTCGATTCCAATTAAATCCTCATCTGAGACACCTTCTCTAGCAACAAAAGAAGACATGAGTAATCCACTAAAATATCACCAACAAAGAGGACATGAGTAATCCAGTAGTTTACTCCAATATTTATGCCTTTAAGGCCACCATTCCTTTTTTCCTTTGAAATTTCCCTACTGAATCTATCTGCAAATAGGAGGAATAAAAAAGAAGCGAGCAGGCTCCCTTATCTGATTCCACGAGAGGTTTTGAAAAAATTTGAAGCTCATCCATTAACTAGAACATAAAAAGGGATTGAAGTAATGCATGTCATAATCCATCTTATGAAACGAACATTAAACCCTAACTATGAGAACTCCATCCTCGAGAAACTCCAAATGAACCTATCATAGGCCTTTGTTAGGGTCAATTATTCAAACAACCACTTTAAGGTGCTTTCTTAAGATGGAATAAAGACCTTCCTGCATTATCCCAATTGCATCGTGAATTTTCCTACAAGAGAGGAAACCAAATTGTTCATGATTTATTCCTACAGCTAGAAAATGCTTGATTCCTTTTAAGATGATTTTAGCCACAATCTTATAGATAGTATTGTACAGAGATATAGTGCGAAAGTCTTCAAAGGATAACATATTATCATTTTTGGGAATCATGGCTATGAAAGAAGAATTAAATGAAGCTATAATTTTTCCTTTATGTCTTGATTCTTCCACCACTCTTTAAAGGCCCCGAGCAAGAACATCAATTAAACCAATGAAAAATTCTATGGGAATCCCATGAGGCCCTAAGCTTTTTTATTTTTTAATATTATGAAGGGCCTCCTGCAATTCATCGTTAGAAACTGCATCCATTAATTTGGAATTATCTTTTTAATTTACAATATCTACTTCATAGTATGTGAAAGATATCTACTTCATTGTGATATTTTTAATTGTCATCGTTAGAAACTGCCACCATTAATTTGTTATTATCTTGTTAATTTACAATATCTACTTCATAGTATGTGAAACATATCTATTTCATTGTAATATTTTGAATTGAATAGTGTTACTTTCTCATAGTCATTGGAAACATTTCAAAGCATTTCAAAATTAAAAACATAAAGAATAAGCTGAATTGAATTCGTTTTTTTTTTCAATTTCTAATAAAAAAATACAGAATTGTAAATTATTGTGTTGTGATTTGATCACTTTGTAGGATTATACTCTAATCAATCCTTGAAACAGAGTTATTGTTTATTTTCAAAATACCTAAATCTATTCTTCCCCACAATTATATTATACTTTAATGACTTATTGTATTTGTCTTGTAATATTTGTATATTCTACCTTAATGACTTATTGTATTTGTCTTGCAATATTTAAAGTATTGATGAAACACTAAATCAACCCCCTCATTGAAAAACATACCTTCTAAAACCACCCTTGTTCTTATTGGAGGTTAAAATTTAAAAACAACAACTTTATGAAAAAACTTAAAAAATTAAAATAAAGAAGTGAGAAATATAAAAAACAAATTAAAAAAAATCATTTTTTTTACAACATTGTAAACTTTATAAACAAAAAAAACGTAAAAAAAAAAAATTAATACATGCATTAAGAGTTGTTTGTTTTTTTTTTCAAATTTTAATATCGTTTATTTTTTCTTTTTTAAATTTGGTTCTTATGTTTTTTTTTTTTTAAATTTAAATTAAAAAAAATTTAATACATCTTAAAATTTAAAAAAATTAGTTTTTTTTTCTTTTTTCTTTTTTTACATTTTTTCTATATTTTCTAATTTAGAATTGCTTTTTAGAGTTATTTATTACTTTAAAAAAATGAAATTTTTGTTTTTAAATTTTATATTGTTGTAAATCTTTTTTGAAAATTTTTTCAAGTTGTTTTTTAAAAAAAAATTTCTTTAAATTTTGAAATTTTTAATGTGTTATCTTTTTCCTTTTTTTAAGTGTTTATGTTTTCTTTTTAATTTTGTTTTCATTTGAGTTGTTTTATTTTATTTTTTCATTTTTTGCGTTTTTACTTTTCTAAAAAGAAAATTCCGAGCAAATGTATCTGACAAAGGTAAGGGGTGCTACTCGTGGCACCTCTTTTCGAGTCGAATGTTGATTTTATCCATTTTGTCGCAATGATCATTGCAATGACACAGTCAACTCTTAATACGACGATGTCAATCAAGTTGCACTTTTCAATCCTTGATTGGGGATTGGTTGCTACAAGTTGAATTCGAGGGTCAATTTTGCTTTTATTTGCAAGGGAACCTAACTAAGTTTCAATAAAGTTGTAAATTTATCCTCGAAAAACAAAGGGTGCTATCAATAGCACCACTTTTCCAAATAGAGGTAAAAATAGTTAATAATGTGACCTAAAAAAAAAAAAGAACTCATGCAGGTTCTTGTTTTATAGTATATTGTGTTTATAATGAGGTAATATAGATATATGGAAAACATCATGATTTTTATGAAAATGGGGTGGTAGCGCTAAGCGATATGCAACAAATCCATCTCTTTATAGGATTCCAAATGGCCTTATAAGTCGAGGTGACAATACTGTCACTTTTCCAAACCGAATAGCACTCTTATTAGGTCTAATACGAATAAAAAATTAATCTCCAACATTATAACTTTAGTCAATTCTATCAGGATCACCATAACCCTTATGTATATCAACTAGTGCTTCCTTTAACCATTGCCTAATATGAATTACATGGTCTCCCATTTATTGAACCAATATTGGTCCTATGCTTACTTGGTATTCTAACTTGTCCCAACTCAAACGCATCATGCATGGCCTACCATATAAATCTTGATAAGGTAGCATTCCAATATAATTATGGTAATTGTTATTGTAAGAAAAATCCACCAAGGATAAGTAATTTGCCAATGGGTTTTTCTATCCATAACATACACCCTAGCATGTCTTCCATTACCAAAATAACCCTCTTTGTTTTCCAATATGTTTCTGGATGATACATTGAGGTTAGATTGCACTGAGTTCCCAATGATGATTGCAAGTTTGTCCAAAACTTGCAAGTAAACTTAGGGTCTCTATTTGAGATTATCTTTTTAGGAAACCCATGAAGATGGATGATATCGTTTTTAAATACCCTTGTCACATCCGTGTTATCATAAGTTTCCCTGATTGGAATAAAATAGGCATTTTTGGTTAGTTTATCAAGTACCACCGAAATAGCATTACATCTTATTAGAGACGTGAGGGGAAACCCTACGAAACAATACATGGAAATGACCTCCCACTTAGACATAGGAATGCCATGAGGTTGCAAGAGACCATATAGGTGACGGTGATCAACCTTTACTTGCTTTCATTCAAGGCACTTAGCAACAAATTGCACAATGTCATGCTTCATGCTTTCCCAAAAGAAGAGCTTCTTCATGTCTACATACATCTTCTTCACCTATGGATGTGCATAGTAAGGTGATCTTTGGGATTCCTTGAGGATAGTTCTTCTAATATCCCCTTCCCTGGGGAAATTCCTTCCCGTGAAATAATATGCCCAAGATAGTGATTCTCGTTCTGAAAGAAGGAGCACTTGGACAATTTACCAAAAAAATGGTCTGAACTCGTAACCATGACAATGCTGACCGCAAGTTCTCCTCGTTCTCTTTCTCATTCTCAAAATAAATGAGAATAAAATGTAATAAAACATGCACAAAGTGGTATAAGTACTTACCAAATACTCCATTCATTATGCTCATAAATACTACTAGTGCATTGTTCAAACCGAAGGGCACTGCTATAAAATCATAGTGCCCAAACCATGTCTGGAAGACAGAATTTGGCATATTTCACCTTCCTTAATTATGAGATGATGATAGTCTTATTGTAGATCAATCTTTGAGAAAAAATACCGCCCCCTTCATATGATCGAAGAGGTCATCAATTCAAGGTATAGGGTACCTATTCTTCAGCATGGCTTGGTTCAAGTCTCGATAATCAATGCAGAGTCATGACAAACCATCCTCCATCTTGACAAATATTATTGGTGCAAAACAAGGATAAACATTCATCCTGATGAGTCCTAGGTCCAATAAATCCTTCAGCTACATCTGCAACTGTAAAAGCTCAAGAGACGTCATCCTATAAGGTGACTTGGAGATTTGATTGAAGCCCATTTTTAATTCGATAGTAAAATTGAGTTTTCTTTTTGGAGGTAACCCTGGTAAGTCCTTGGGAAAGACATCCTTAAATTCTGGCAATACTGGGTACTAATCTAAAGAAGGTCCCTTCTCCCCACTTGTAGCCTCCACTAAGTACAGCCGACATGATTTCCTAAGACGATGCTTTACTTTCATCATTGCGATGAAACATATGGACACCTCCTCTTAATTCCTTGAATTTGAATTGATTTCCCTTCACTAAACAAAGAACTCTCTTCCCATAATACTCCAAGAAAGCTTAATGATCCTTAAAGCTAGTTCATACCTGAGATAAGATCATAAGTACCTAGGTCGCTAATGTACACTTTGACCCTCTCATACACACCCCTAGGTCCACTACTCATTCTTCAACACTAGGCCTGACTCCTTGCTTTCAAACCCCGTCTTTGATCCCCTTTAGAGCTTACATGTTCTTCAACATAATGAGCACATTCAACTACATGTGGCACTGAAGTTGGCTTCCACATCCGTAGGAGGGACCTTATATCGTAGTTCAATCCATAAACAAAGCAATATACCTGACGTTGATATGTGTCCATGTAAGATACATACTTCACCAATACCATGAATCACAATTCATAGTCCTCCACAATTCAATTCCCTTGCACTAATGCATGGAAGGATCCTACTTGGTCCTCCCCAAAGAATGCCTGCATGTACTTCCTTTGAAACCTATCTTCAAACTATTCCCAAGGGATAATATCTAGAGTGATATGCAATTGTCCTTCCACGTTCTCCCACCAATCCAAAGCATGATCTCAAAGTTGAAAAGTAGTTATTTTGGACTTAGAGGTGGTGGTATATTCTTTCAATGCAAATCACCTCCTCATGCCCTCTAGACATGTCTTGGCTTGTTGTCCAACACAACCTCTAGTAAACTCGAGAAGCTTTATTTTATGAAGCTCTCTATTAATGCCCTTGGGAGGAGGTTCTTGCTCCAAATTCATTGATACTTCTTAATTAACCTCCCCCGATGGAAAGGGCTCTTTCTCAACAATTGTCGCATCGCTCACTCCTAGAAGCCTCTTAAGTGTCATGTCGATTGTCTCCAAGGAGCACATTATAATGCACATTTCAGGTGATAGTACCAATAGTGTTGGTATGTTTGGCTCAAGCGATGGTGTC
This sequence comes from Larix kaempferi, assembly GCA_027924585.1. Taxonomy (NCBI): domain Eukaryota; kingdom Viridiplantae; phylum Streptophyta; class Pinopsida; order Pinales; family Pinaceae; genus Larix; species Larix kaempferi. The sequence goes on along the minus strand of BSBM01000579.1, from coordinate 836,419 downwards.
ACCCGAACTCAACCCTAATTTCCACCTCACCTAACCATATTGATTATGCAACCTGGCCAAAAGGGTTCATAAGTAGGGTTTAATTAGTCTACTAGGTTACACAATAATATGCACAGGCTTAAGTATCTTTCACTTTCACTTGTAATGAACATATCACTTGAGGTCGTGGCTAAGGGTGAAGTAGGTCAATAAGATAGTGAAACTCTAATAATCAACCTAGTATGGGGTAATTTCTACTACTCCCTTGACCACTAATATCGCCTTAATCCGCCTCCACCTTTTTCGACAACCACATCCCTCACCACCGGAATAAAATATTTAATCATCATTTAAAAAATTTATTTCTAGTATGTAATTTATAATATATTTCATTTTATTATTATTTATATTTTATTTTGTATTTTATTTTTATTAAAAATAATATAGTTAAATTTTAAAATATGCAATATTATTAATATTACAAAGAGAACCCTAATCTCGAGGATAAAAACTATCTTTCTATCTTACCAAGATCAAAGAAAAAAATTTAAGTGAAACTAGTTGTTGGAGAACCCCTAAAACGCCTTGGGTTGCCATCTATGTGATTCTATGAGCTTTTTCACCATAGAAATAACATTTTAAAGAAAACCAAATAATCTCTATCTTGTTAAGGTCGGATAGACCAAGATGGATGTTAAAGACAATCATCATCATCATCATCATCATCATCAATAATAAAAACCAATCAATACTAAAAATTCAAATAAAATATATTATTTAAACAAATACAATTAAATTTAATAATTCAAATTAATTTTCTTAAACGATAATTAATCTTCAATTATTTGGCTTAAAAAACATAAAGTTGAGGCGTCCTCTTCTCAAGAGCGCACACATCATACAAGGATTAAATAATAGGGGGGGTAAGGGTGAACAAAACCCTAGCCCCTGCCATTTCTTATTTCTTGCTCACAAATTTTTAGTTGGTCAGTTTGCAACTTAGCTAAGATATTAGCATTAGGGTTTTTATTTTTATTTTTCTTCATAATAGAGTTTAATAATAAAATTTATGCCCAACACTAGCTGTAAGCAATTGCCTCGGGTGTGGCATGTTATCACCCAAATTTAGAGCAAATACATACATATATGTGCCCTTTCACAATACAAATAGCAATAAAATAACCACCTATAAGTAATGTCCAAACCTATGGATATAAGATATGGTTCACACAACAAATAAAATCAAAGGGAACGCTGCCATATATGATTCACTTGGAAATTTGCATTGCCTTCCCATCAATGATTCCAACGACCATTTCAGTGAATCAACAACATGATACATAAGTGTGTTGAACTTATTAATGAAATGGTTGTAGGTGGATAAGCATTGGTTTTTAGCAAATATGCTAGCCAACCAAACAATTTGAGTGCCAATTAATTAATATGGATATGGGATATTCAAACAAACACAAGACGGCTCGTCGGCGAGATTTTTAAGGAAATAGGTAACGTTGCCAGGAAATATATATAAAAGTCTTGCTATTTGAGCGTCCTAGGCTCCAACGCAACGCAAGATTTCGAATTCTGATCTCCGCCATTTCCAAAACAAGTCTTCTGGAGAATCGCCCATTTGGAAATTTAATAAGAGAAGGAGAGTTTAAGACTATGTTGAGTGCTCCTCATTCATCAGCTGCACACCCACCTGCTTAACAGCACTGATTGAGTTTGCAGACAAAGCCAAACCGTCCCATTGTCTTACGGTTGTCGTTTTTCTGTTTTCTGTTGTGGATATTTATTAAGAAACAAAAGATGTCTCCGGAACTAGATTCTAATGTAGTAGAAGGCAGCGGATCGAATTCTAAGACTCTCATTGTTGCTCGATTGGCTTCACTGAAGAAAGCAGAGGAAGCAGGTAATAGCAGGTTTTTTGAAGCTGCAGCATGGGTAAAGACAATGGTTGGGTGTTTGGATATACCATGTGACCCGCCATCCGAGGAGGAGTTTCGTCTTTGCTTGAGAAATGGGATCATTTTATGTAACCTTCTCAACAAGGTTCAACCTGGATCAGTGGCCAAGGTCGTTGCAAATCACGTTTCTGCTTATCAATATTTTGTGAATGTTAAGAATTTTCTTGCAGCTCTTGTACAGATGAAGTTGCCTACTTTTGAAGCTTCTCTGTTAGAGAAAGAAAGCTGGCAGCCGGGTTCTACTACAAAGATTGTTGACTGTATCTTGGCGCTGAAGGGTTATTATGAATGCAAACAACAGCGTGGAGGAAATGCAACTACTAATTGTGTGCCTGTAATTCTGCCAAACCCATCAGCTACAAACGTGCAGGAGGACGGAGGAGAGAAAACACTGGATGACATCTTTCAATCTAATGCTTTAATAGGAGTACTGAAAGCAGAGGAAGCAGGTAATATAAGGTTTTTTGAAGCTGCAGCATGGGTAAAGAGCATGGTTGGGTCTTTGGATATACCATGTGACCCGCCATCCGAGGACGAGTTTCGTCTTTGCTTGAGAAATGGGATCATTTTATGTAACCTTCTCAACAAGGTTCAACCGGGGGCAGTGTCCAACGTCGTTGCAAATCACGGTTCTGCCTATCAATATTTTGAGAATGTTAAGAATTTTCTTGTAGCTCTTGTACAGATGAAGTTGCCTACTTTTGAAGCTTCTCTGTTAGAGCAAGAAAGCTCGCAGCCGGGTTCTACTAAAAATATTGTTGACTGTATCTTGGCGCTGAAGGGTTATTATGAACGCAAACAACAGTGTAGAGGAAATGCAAGAGGAGCAGAGACAATAAGCACCCTTAAGTCTGCTGAAAGAGTGGCCTCTGTTGAACTCGGTGCTGCTCCTTTGAATAAAGAAAGTGGAGAAGTTCGTGAGCTTAAAGAACAGGTAGACAGTTTGAAAAAGGCGCTGGCAAGGAAAGAAGTAGAAGTAGCGCAGTTACACAATATCAAAATGAAAATGAAAGAATCTCCATACCAACTCCATACACCAGTGAGAACTCGTATATTGAGCCTTGAAGGGTCTGTAAGAAGCAAAGCTGAGGTACAGAATGGTAATTGTAATTGTGGGATGGTTTCTGAAGATGATAAATTGGTAGATTATGGGGAGAATAATGAGATTCTGGTTGGCAAACAGAATGGCAATGGCAACCGTCCGAGTAGTCTGGGAAATGAGCGTAGAAATTTATCAGTTGTAAAGAGTTGGACAGAGGCTGAAACAAATACAAATAGAGATACAGGAACTGAGACAACATCTGCAACTAAAAAGACCTCTCAAATAAAAAAGTCACTACTGTTCTTTGGAAAACTGTAGAAGACCGGTCACGTTAGAGCCTGAGGAGCCTTTGGAAAACGTGTTTAAATTATCATGAACTAAAGCTAACATAAACAGTGAAGAGATAAGAGAAGGGGATAATATTTGGATTGTGCACTAGCGTTTCGTTGATTGTAATTTTTAGTGCGATTGACTGGTTTTTTTTTCTTTCAAAATATTGATTTTTTAAAAATTACCTTATGTTTTGATCATATAATAATAATTATTTTTATATAAATAATTTAGGTGAGATTATTGTAATTATCAAATTTTTATGTATTTTGTTTTAATAAAAAGACCTGGTTGACTTTGCCATTTTTTTTTCATTTTTTCTAAAATATATATGTCAAATAATAAAGCTTAAAGTGGTGTCCAAGAATTGTGGCATTACTTAATCATACTTTAATGAAAGTTGTTTCAATAATTGTTTTAAACCATAAACTTTTATTGAGCGCAACCAAAAGTTAAGTTATTTGAAAAAACTGAAGAGATTAATGCTTTCTCAAACAAGTCCTATAATGATTACGTTATCATATCTTGACAAAAAAAACCCTAAGAACTCGAAGAGAAAAATATTTCCTCCTACGAGCACTTTCAAAACTTCTTTCACAAACCACAACCAACTAGTTGTTTTCTCAATCACTTCTCTATATTGATCATAAATCCTAAAAAAATTATGAAAAAAAGAGAAGAAACGATCTCCTTCTAAATTTAGTTCAAAAAATCTTTTACAGTTCCAACAACCATGTTTGCAAATGAGGCTATACTCAATCATAATTAGAAAAACTGAAATGAAAACCAAGCCTACTCTGAACTTCTTCCTCAACATATTTTTGCTTTGATTTGGTCCATTTCTGTTAAATTTAACATGGATAGTACCCGGAACAACAAAAAATAGAACCACTTTCATTCAAAAAGGTTCATGATAGAAATCCCTTAGGTGTCATTCATTTTGAGTGATATGCCAAAATACTTGCTCCATGTATAGACCGAGCTTGGATAGGGAGTTAGCCTCATGGTTCCTTTCCCTATCAACATGTTTAATTAAAATTTCATCCATAAGAAGTTTTATCCTTTTTATCTCCTCTAGAATTGATTTCAAATAGATGTTATGGCAGATCCTCTCTTCAATTATCCAATCAATGATGATCTTTGCACCCCCAAATATCTATAATTTCTTGAAATTATTTTCCACGGCTAAATTTAGGAGAAGTTTAAGTGCAACCATCTTAGCATAATTATTTGTTTTTTTTGTCTCAAGTGTACAGTTTGGTTCAACACCTAAAACGAGCATTATAAATATCTTCAAATAAGTTGTTATTTCTTAAAATCCAAATTTGCAACATCATGATGAGCGGAAGGGCCAACATAGATCTATGCTTAGGATTGACAACCCAACATTTTAGACATAACTGCACTAACTAGCACCTCTCCAAGGACACATCTTCTTTAAAATGGCTTCCACCTCCTTCCAGGATTGTGAAATGAAAGCGAAGTCCATAAAAACATGAGAATTTGCCTCCTCTTCCTGCTTACAGAGATAACATCTACCAAGTCTAATTATATTTCTTCATTGTAAATTGTTCCAAGTTAAAGCTTTGTTGCAGAGGATAAACCATGTAAGAAGTTTTGCTTATAGAGGGAATTTAAATTTCCAAACTACTTTCCACCACCAAGCTTGATCTTCCACATGAGAAATTTCCATCATTCTATCATAACTTGCCTTTGGAGTATAAATACCATGGGGGTCACCAGCCCAAACTAAAGAGTCCTTAACAGGATACAAATAGATGTTATTCAGGTGCAATTGATTTATGTAAGCCTTCCAGCGTCTACCATCATCATCCCTAAAACCAACATACTCCACAGTGTGCAAGTTGTATCTTTAATATATTTTAATGTAAATAAGCCTTTAAAGTACAACTACAACATGATTCTGAAAGGAAGAATATGTACAGTTCCATTCCCTGTCCATGCATCCTCCCCCAAACTTACACTGCATCCATCTCCTATCTTCCAAACCAAGTCTTTTCCAATAACTAAACATGAGAGAACTGTTGCTTTCTAGAAGACTGAGACGTTATGGGTACAGATTTAGCAAGATGTCAAACCCATTCTAACATAGATTTTGGAGCTATATATTTCCTCATATTCAAGTCACTCCAGAGACTAGAACTTGATAATAATCTCCACCAGCTTTTCCATAATAGATCTTTTTGAGAAAAATTGCAAATTGTTTAATCCCCATCCTCCAAGAATTTTGGGACTTGCTATGGTTTTCCATCTAGGTATCCAAGAGTTGGTCATCCAGAACACTGAAGTGACTTCCAGAACAACATTTGTTAGCACTAGTCTCCCTCCTTTTGAAATCCGTCTAAAACTCCAATTGATATGCACTTTTCACATTTTGCAATCAGGCAGTCCCAATCTTTAATAAGATAAGACAACGAATTTAATTTAAACCCCATATATTTTATCCCATTATCCAGATCAAAATGATTGAAATAAAGTAAATCCTCGATTCTAATTAAATCCTCATCTGAGACACCTTCTCCAGCAACAAAAGAGGACATGAGTAATCCACTAAAATATCATCAACAAAGAGGACATTAGTAATCCAGTAGTTTCCTCCAATATTTATGCCTTTAGGGCCACCTTTCCTTTTTTCCTTCAAAATTTTCCTACTGAGCCTATCTGCAAATAGGAGGAATAAAAAAGAATCAAGCATGGTTCCTTATCTGATGCCGCGAGAAGATCTAGAAAAAATTGAAGCTCATCCATTAACTAGAACATAAAAAGAGATGGAAGTAATGCATGCCATAATCCATCTTATGAGGGGAACATTAAACCCTAATTGTGACAAATCCATCCTCGAGAAACTCCAAATGAGCCTATCATAGACCTTTGTTAGGGTCAATTATTCAAACAACCACTTTAAGGTGCTTTCTTAAGTTGGAATAAAGACCTTCCTGCATCATCCCAATTGCATCGTGAATTTTCCTACAAGAGATGAAACCAAATTGTTCATGAGTTATTCCTGCAACTAGAAAACACTTGATTCCTTTTAAGATAATTTTAGCCACAATCTTATAGATAGTATTGTACAGAGATATAGTGCGAAAGTCTTCAAAGGATAACATATTATCATTTTTGGGAATCCTGGCTTTGAAAGAAGAATTAAATGAAGCTAGAATTTTTCCTTTAACTCTTGATTCTTCCACCACTCTTTAAAGGCCCCGAGCAAGAACATCAATTAAGCCAATGGAAAATTCTATGGGAATCCCATCAGGCCCTAAGATTTTTTATTTTTTAATATTATGAAGGGCCTCTTGCAATTCATCGTTAGAAACTGCCTCCATTAATTTGTTATTATCATTTTCATTTACAATATCTACTTCATAGTATGTGAAACATATCTACTTCATTGTGATATTTTGAATTGTTAATTTGTTATTATCTTGTTAATTTACAATATCTACTTCATAGTATGTGGAACATATCTATTTCATTGTAATATTTTGAATTGAATAGTGTTACTTTCTCATATTCATTGGAAACATTTTAAAACATTTTAAAACATTTCAAAATTAAAAACATAAAGAATAAACTAAGTGAATTAGTTTTTCTTCAATTTCTAATAAAAAAATAGAAAATTGTAAATTATTGTGTTGTGTTTTGAGCACTTTGCAGGCTTATACTCTAATCAATCCTCAAAACAGAGTTATCATTTATTTTCAAAATATCTAAATCTATTCTTCCCCACAATTATATTATACTTTAATGACTTATTGCATTTGTCTTGCAATATTTGTATATTCTACCTTAATGACTTGTTGTATTTGTCTTGCAATATTTAAAGTATTGATGAAACACTAAATCAACCCCCTGATTGAAAAAACCTCCTAAAAAAAGCAAATTAAAAAAAAATCATTTTTTTACAACATTGTAAAATTTATAAACAAAAACTTAAAAAAAAAAAAATTTAATACATGCATTAAAGGGGAGGGAGAGGAGGGTCCGAGAGTGGGAGTGGGGTAGGTTTGTTTGTTTGTCTTTTCAAATTTTAATATCGTTTATAATTGTTTTTTTAAATTTGGTTATTCTGTTTTTTTTTTCATTTTGTTTTTAATGTTTTTTTAAACTTGTAGTTTTAAAAAAAAAAAAATTAAATTAAAAAAAAAAAGAATTTAATAGATCTTAAAATTTAAAAAAAATAGTTTTTTTAAATTTTTTTACATTTTTTCTATTTTTCTCAATTTAGAATTGTTCTTTAGAGTTATATTTTACTTAAAAAAATGGAAATTTATGTTTAGAAATTTTATATTGTTGTAAATCTTTTTTGAAAAAAATTTCAAGTTGTTTTTTAAAAATTTTTCTATAAAGTTTGAAATTTTTAATGTGTTATTTTTTTTTTCTTTTTTAATTGTTTATGTTTTCTTTTTAATTTTGTTTTCATTTGAGTTGTTTTAATTAATTTTTTCATTTTTTGCGTTTTTACTTTTCTAAAAAAAAAATTCTGAGCAAATGTACCTGGCAAAGCTAAGGGGTGCTACTAGTGGCACCTCTTTTCGAGTTGAATGTTGATCTTTCCCTTTTTGGCGCAACGAACATTGCAATGACACGGTCAACTATTAATACGACGACGTCAATCAAGTCGTAATTTTCAATCCTTGATTGGGGGTTGGTTGCTACAAGTTGAATTCGAGGGTCAATTTAGCTTTTTAATTGCAAGGGCAACTAACTAGGTTTCAATAAAGTTGAAAATTTATCCTCGGAGAAGAAAGGGTGCTATCAATAGCACCACTTTTCAAAATAGAGGTAAAAATTGTTACTAAATGTGACCTAAAAAAACAAGAGTTGATGTAGGTTCTCGTTTTATAGTATATTGTGTTTATAATGAGGTAATATAGATATATGGAAAACATCATGATTTGTATGAAAATGGGGTGGTAGCAGTAAGCGATATGCAACAAGTCCGTGTCTTTATAGGATTTCAAATGGCCTTATAAGTCGAGGTGACAACATTGTCACTTTTCCAAACTGAATAGTACTCTTATTAGGACTAATATGAATTAAAAATTAAACTCCGCCATTATAACTTTAGTCAGTTCTATCAGCATCACCATAACCCTTATGTATATCAACTTGTGCTTCCTTTAACCATTGCCTAATATGAATTACATGCTATCCCATTTCCTGAACCAACATTGGTCCCATGCTTACTTGGTATTCTAACTTGTCCCAACTCAAATGCAATGTGCATGGCCTCCCATATAAATCTTGATAAGGTAGCATTCCAATATAATTATGGTAATTGTTATTGTAAGAAAACTCCACCAAAGATAAGTAATTTTCGAATGGGTCTGTCTATCCATAACATACACCCTAGCATGCCTTCCATTGTACGTTAATAACCCTCTTTGTTTTCCCATATGTTTGTGGATGATACATTGAGCTTAGGTTTCACTGAGTTCCCAATGATGATTGCAAGTTTGTCCAAAACTTGGAAGTAAACTTAGGGTCTCTATTTGAGATTATCTTTTTAGGAAACCCATGAAGATGGATGATATTGTTTTTAAATACCCTTGTCACATCTGTGTTATCATAAGTTTCCCTCATTGAAATAAAATAGGCATTTTTGATTAGTTTATCAAATAACACCAAAATAACATTACGTATTATTAGAGACGCGAGGGGAAACCCTAGGGAAAAATACACGGGAATGAACTCCCACTTAGACATAGGAATGTCATGAGGTTGCAAGAGACCGCTATCCTTTTTCTACGATGTGAGTAGGATGTGTTTTTATAACTGAATCACCACTTCTGGCAACAGTTAAACGCATTGGCAAGGAATCTCAATCTTGATTTCGAGCACAAACGCCAGCTCAATCTGCACTTTTGATCTATTATTTATCAAACGATTGTGATAAAAACCTGTAGGGAAACATCCCCAATGAACTAACAAATTCTCCATATGCGCCAAACTGACTTCTCTACCAGATGTGAGCAAAACGCTGTCAGTTGCTTAACTCGATTCGAGCAACTACCTTGCCAGATCATGACTGCGTTGCTTAACTTGATTCTCAACTACATTTCCACGTCATTCAGGTGCCAAACTGACTTTTCTACCAAGTGTGAGCAAAACACTGCAAAATGTGACTGCCACGCGTGAGAAAAATGCTGCCAACTGTGACTACGTTTCTTAACTCGATTCTCAACTACCTTGCCAGGTGTTTCAGTGAAGAATATGTGTTTGACTGTGGTATTTTTAGTTTCTTTAGCATTTGAACTTCTACAGCAACGGTTTTTGCAACGTGTTACCCATATGGTGATTTTGTAAAGACATCAATACACATAACTGGTGAAGCAAGAAAAACATGAATCACACCTTTGCTGGTTGACATCAATGAACTTCTACAGCAACGATTTTTGCAACGTCTTACCCATATGGTTGGTGAAGAAAGCAAAAAATCTGGCTGACATCAATGAACTTCTACAGCAATGGTTTTTGCAACGTTTTACTGATATGGCTCGTGAAGCAAGCAAAACATCAATCACACCTTTGCTGGTTGTCATCAATGACAAACTCAACATACTCTATCAACTGGAGTCCACACCTTTCACTTCTTTCACTATCAACAAGCTCAGTCCACACCTTTCACTGCTTTCACTATCAATTAGCTCCCCCTTTGGCATTGATGGCAACCACCACCAACCACCAACCGCATACCAGATATCATCTCCCCCTTTGAAAACAATGTAGAAGGTTTCTGTCTCCATTTATTCATTCTATTTAGTGGGGGAAATAAGTTTTTTTTTAATAAGTTTTTTTTAATGATTTTGAACTAAACTGCCATTTCATTGCTCCTGTAACCTGCATTTGCTTGAACTAAACTGCCATTTCATTTGCTCCTGTAACCTGCCATTTCATTTGATCCCCCTCCGAAGATGCTTTGTATCTGGTTCTTAAGTATTTATACCAAGAGGCTCTTTCTTATCTCTCCCCCTATCGGATTATTCAAAGTACAAATTAAGTATATGCTCTTCTTCTTGACTATTTAGTTTCATAGCGTTCTGGTTCCATTTCTCTGCAAAATCTATGTGTTTTCTATTTTCTTTCTTTTCAAGCATTGTAAATTCATCATGTTGTAAGTGGATTAGAACATACACCTAGTTATTTTCTGAGATTTTCAAATTGCATTATAGGCAATGGTTTTGTAAAGACATCAACAATTTGATCCTTTGTACCGACATACTCCAATTTGATTAGCTTATTCACAACTTGATCTCTTAAGAAATTAAATCTTATTGGAATGTGTTTAGTTTTAGAGTGCATAACGGGGTTGTTGGAGATATTTAATGCACTAGTGTTATCGCAATAGATTGGAATAGGATTTGAATAAGTCACATGAATGTCAGTAAGAGTTTGTGTCATCGATAACACTTGAGTGCAACAGCTTGGTGCTGCAATGTATTATGCTTCCGCTGTAGATAGTGACACAGTAGATTTTTTCTTGCTAGACCAACTCACTAGACAACCTCCTAAGTAGACTGCAGCTCCGCTGGTACTCTTTCTATCATCTATACGGCTTGCCCAATCAACATCAGTATATGCAAATAGATCTAGCTTATTTCCCTTTGGATACCATAGACCAAAATAAACAGTACCTTTGAGATATATGAATATTCTTTTAAGTGCTAATAAATGTGTTTCTTTAGGTGCAGCTTGAAATCTTGCAACTTGACAAACTGTATCCTGCATTTGTCATCATCATCATCATCATCAATAATAAAAACCAATCAATACTAAAAATTCAAATAAAATATATTATTTAAACAAATACAATTAAATTTAATAATTCAAATTAATTTTCTTAAACGATAATTAATCTTCAATTATTTGGCTTAAAAAACATAAAGTTGAGGCGTCCCCTTCTCAAGAGCGCACACATCATACAAGGATTAAATAATAGGGGGTAAGGGTGAACAAAACCCTAGCCCCTCCCATTTCTTATTTCTTGCTCACAATTTTTTAGTTGGTCACTTTGCAACTTAGCTAAGATATTAGCATTAGGGTTTTTATTTTTATTTTTCTTCATAATAGAGTTTAATAATAAAATTTATGCCCAACACTAGCTGTAAGCAATTGCCTGGGGTCTGGCATGTTATCACCCAAATTTAGAGCAAATACACACATATATGTGCCCTTTCACAATACAAATAGCAATAAAATAACCACCTATAAGTAATGTCCAAACCTATGGATATAAGATATGGTTCACACAACAAATAAAATCAAAGGGAACGCTGCCATATATGATTCACTTGGAAATTTGCATTGCCTTCCCATCAATGATTCCAACGACCATTTCAGTGAATCAACAACATGATACATAAGTGTGTTGAGCTTATTAATGAAATGGTTGTAGGTGGATAAGCATTGGTTTTTAGCAAATATGCTAGCCAACCAAACAATTTGAGTGCCAATTAATTAATATGGATATGGGATATTCAAACAAACACAAGACGGCTCGTCGGCGAGATTTTTAAGGAAATAGGTAACGTTGCCAGGAAATATATATCAAAGTCGTGCTATTTGAGCGTCCTAGGCTCCAACGCAACGCAAGATTTCGAATTCTGATCTCCGCCATTTCCAAAACAAGTCTTCTGGAGAATCGCCCATTTGGAAATTTAATAAGAGAAGGGGAGTTTAAGACTTTGTTGAGTGCTCCTCATTCATCAGCTGCACACCCACCTGCTTAACAGCACTGATTGAGTTTGCAGACAAAGCCAAACCGTCCCATTGTCTTACGGTTGTCGTTTTTCTGTTTTCTGTTGTTGATATTTATTAAGAAACAAAAGATGTCTCCGGAACCAGATTCTAATGTAGTAGAAGGCAGCGGATCGAATTCTAAGACTCTCATTGTTGCTCGATTGGCTTCACTGAAGAAAGCAGAGGAAGCAGGTAATAGCAGGTTTTTTGAAGCTGCAGCATGGGTAAAGACAATGGTTGGGTGTTTGGATATACCATGTGACCCGCCATCCGAGGAGGAGTTTCGTCTTTGCTTGAGAAATGGGATCATTTTATGTAACCTTCTCAACAAGGTTCAACCGGGATCAGTGGCCAAGGTCGTTGCAAATCACGTTTCTGCTTATCAATATTTTGAGAATGTTAAGAATTTTCTTGCAGCTCTTGTACAGATGAAGTTGCCTACTTTTGAAGCTTCTCTGTTAGAGAAAGAAAGCTGGCAGCCGGGTTCTACTACAAAGATTGTTGACTGTATCTTGGCGCTGAAGGGTTATTATGAATGCAAACAACAGCGTGGAGGAAATGCAACTACTAATTGTGTGCCTGTAATTCTGCCAAACCCATCAGCTACAAACGTGCAGGAGGAGGGAGGAGAGAAAACACTGGATGACATCTTTCAATCTAATGCTTTAATAGGAGTACTGAAAGCAGAGGAAGCAGGTAATATAAGGTTTTTTGAAGCTGCAGCATGGGTAAAGAGCATGGTTGGGTCTTTGGATATACCATGTGACCCGCCATCCGAGGACGAGTTTCGTCTTTGCTTGAGAAATGGGATCATTTTATGTAACCTTCTCAACAAGGTTCAACCGGGGGCAGTGTCCAACGTCGTTGCAAATCACGGTTCTGCCTATCAATATTTTGAGAATGTTAAGAATTTTCTTGTAGCTCTTGTACAGATGAAGTTGCCTACTTTTGAAGCTTCTCTGTTAGAGCAAGAAAGCTCGCAGCCGGGTTCTACTAAAAATATTGTTGACTGTATCTTGGCGCTGAAGGGTTATTATGAACGCAAACAACAGTGTAGAGGAAATGCAAGAGGAGCAGAGACAATAAGCACCCTTAAGTCTGCTGAAAGAGTGGCCTCTGTTGAACTTGGTGCTGCTCCTTTGAATAAAGAAAGTGGAGAAGTTCGTGAGCTTAAAGAACAGGTAGACAGTTTGAAAAAGGCGCTGGCAAGGAAAGAAGTAGAAGTAGCGCAGTTACACAATATCAAAATGAAAATGAAAGAATCTCCATACCAACTCCATACACCAGTGAGAACTCGTATATTGAGCCTTGAAGGGTCTGTAATAAGCAAAGCTGAGGTACAGAATGGTAATTGTAATTGTGGGATGGTTTCTGAAGATGATAAATTGGTAGATTATGGGGAGAATAATGAGATTCTGGTTGGCAAACAGAATGGCAATGGCAACCGTCCGAGTAGTCTGGGAAATGAGCGTAGAAATTTATCAGTTGTAAAGAGTTGGACAGAGGCTGAAACAAATACAAATAGAGATACAGGAACTGAGACAACATCTGCAACTAAAAAGACCTCTCAAATAAAAAAGTCACTACTGTTCTTTGGAAAACTGTAGAAGACCGGTCACGTTAGAGCCTGAGGAGCCTTTGGAAAACGTGTTTAAATTATCATGAACTAAAGCTAACATAAACAGTGAAGAGATAAGAGAAGGGGATAATATTTGGATTGTGCACTAGCGTTTCGTTGATTGTAATTTTAGTGCGATTGACTGGTTTTTTTTTCTTTCAAAATATTGATTTTTTAAAAATTATTTTCATCATATAATAATAATTATTTTTATATAAATAATTTAGGTGAGATTACTGTAATTATCAAATTTTTATGTATTTTGTTTTAATAAAAAGACCTAGTTGACTTTGCCATTTTTTTTTCATTTTTTCTAAAATATATATGTCAAATAATAAAGCTTAAAGTGGTGTCCAAGAATTGTGGCATTACTTAATCATACTTTAATGAAAGTTGTTTCAATAATTGTTTTAAACCATAGACTTTTATTGAGCGCAACCAAAAGTTAAGTTATTTGAAAAAACTGAAGAGATTAATGCTTTCTCAAACAAGTCCTATAATGATTACGTTATCATATCTTGACAAAAAAAACCCTAAGAACTCGAAGAGAAAAATATTTCCTCCTACGAGCACTTTCAAAACTTCTTTCACAAACCACAACCAACTAGTTGTTTTCTCAATCACTTCTCTATATTGATCATAAATCCTAAAAAAATTATGAAAAAAAGAGAAGAAACGATCTCCTTCTAAATTTAGTTCAAAAAATCTTTTACAGTTCCAACAACCATGTTTGCAAATGAGTCTATACTCAATCATAATTAGAAAAACTGAAATGAAAACCAAGCCTACTCTGAACTTCTTCCTCAACATATTTTTGCTTTGATTTGGTCCATTTCTGTTAAATTTAACATGGATAGTACCCGGAACAACAAAAAATAGAACCACTTTCATTCAAAAAGGTTCATGATAGAAATCCCTTAGGTGTCATTCATTTTGAGTGATATGCCAAAATACTTGCTCCATGTATAGACCGAGCTTGGATAGGGAGTTAGCCTCATGGTTCCTTTCCCTATCAACATGTTTAATTAAAATTTCATCCATAAGAAGTTTTATCCTTTTTATCTCCTCTAGAATTGATTTCAAATAGATGTTATGGCAGATCCTCTCTTCAATTATCCAATCAATGACGATCTTTGCACCCCCAAATATCTATAATTTCTTGAAATTATTTTCCACGGCTAAATTTAGGAGAAGTTTAAGTGCAACCATCTTAGCATAATTATTTGTTTTTTTTGTCTCAAGTGTACAGTTTGGTTCATCAGTGGAAAGAAATGCAACATGGCTATACAACAACTCGCACACCTAAAACGAGCAGTATAAATATCTTCAAATAAGTTGTTATTTATTGCAATCCAAATTTGCAGCATCATGATGAGCGGAAGGGCCAACATAGATCTATGCTTAGTATTGACAACCCAACATTTTGGACATAACTACACCAACTAGCACCTCTCCAAGGACACATCTTCTTTAAAATGGCTTCCACTTCCTTCGAGTCCTGTGAAATGAAAGCGCAGTCCATAAAAAAGATGATAATTTGTCTCCTCTTCCTTCTTAAAGAGATAATATCTACAAAGTCCAAATCTATTTCTTCCTTGTAAATTTTTCCAAGTTAAAGCTTTGTTGCGGAGGATAAACCATGTAAGAATTTTTGCTTTTAGAGGGAATTTAAATTTCCACACTACTTGCCACCACCAATCTTGATCTTCCACATGAGAAATGGCCATCATTCTATCATAACTTGCCTTTGGAGTATAAATACCATGGGGGTCACCAGCCCAGACTAAAGAGTCCTTAACAGGATACAAACAGATGTTATTAAGGTGCAATTGATTTATGAAAGCCTTCCAACATCTACCATCATCATCCCTAAAACCAACATACTCCAGAGTGTGCAAGTTGTATCTTTAATATATTTTAATGTAAATAAGCCTTTAAAGTACAACTACACCACGATTATGAAAGGAAGAATATGTACAGTTCCATTCCCTGCCCATGTATCCTGCCCCAACCTTACACTGCAACCATCTCATATATTCCAAACCAAGTCTTTTCCAATAACTAAAAATTGAGAATTGTTGCTTTCTAGAGGACTAAGACGTTATGGGTAGATTTAGGAGGATGTCGAACCCATTCTAAGAGATATTTTGGAGCTATATATTTCCTCATATTCAAGTCACTCCAGAGACTAGAACCTGATAATAATCTCCACTATATTTCCCCTACTAGAGCTTTTTGAGAAAATTTGCAAATTTTTTAATCCCCATTCTCCAAGGATTTTGGGCCTTGCTATGGTTTTCCATCTAGGTATCCAAGAGACGGTCATCCAAAGCCCCAGAGTGACTTCCAGAACAACATTTGTTAGCACTAGTCTCCCTCCTTTTGAGAGCCGCCTAAAACTCCAATTGATATGCGCTTTTCACATTTTGCAATCAGGCAGTCCCAACCTTTAACAAGATAATACAACGACTTTAATTTAAACCCCATATATTTTATCCCATTATCCAGATCAAAATGATTGAAATAAAATAAATCCTCGATTCTAATTAAATCCTCATCTGAGACACCTTCTCCAGCAACAAAAGAGGACATGAGTAATCCACTAAAATATCATCAACAAAGAGGACATTAGTAATCCAGTAGTTTCCTCCAATATTTATGCCTTTAGGGCCACCTTTCCTTTTTTCCTTCGAAATTTTCCTACTGAGCCTATCTGCAAATAGGAGGAATAAAAAAGAATCAAGCAGGCTTCCTTATCTGATGCCGCAAGAAGATCTAGAAAAAATTGAAGCTCATCCATTAACTAGAACATAAAAAGAGATGGAAGTAATGCATGCCATAATCCATCTTATGAGAGGAACATTAAACCCTAACTGTGACAAATCCATCCTCGAGAAACTCCAAATGAGCCTATCATATTCCTTTGTTAGGGTCAATTATTCAAACAACCACTTTAAGGTGCTTTCTTAAGTTGGAATAAAGACCTTCCTGCATCATCCCAATTGCATCGTGAATTTTCCTACAAGAGATGAAACCAAATTGTTCATGAGTTATTCCTGCAACTAGAAAACGCTTGATTCCTTTTAAGATAATTTTAGCCACAATCTTATAGATAGTATTGTACAGCTCGATATAGTGCGAAAGTCTTCAAAGGATAACATATTATCATTTTTGGGAATCATGGCTTTGAAAGAAGAATTAAATGAAGCTAGAATTTTTCCTTTAACTCTTGATTCTTCCACCACTCTTTAAAGGCCCCGAGCAAGAACATCAATTAAACCAATGGAAAATTCTATGGGAATCCCATCAGGCCCTAAGATTTTTTATTTTTTAATATTATGAAGGGCCTCTTGCAATTCATCGTTAGAAACTGCCTCCATTAATTTGTTATTATCATTTTCATTTACAATATCTACTTCATAGTATGTGAAACATATCTACTTCATTGTGATATTTTGAATTGTTAATTTGTTATTATCTTGTTAATTTACAATATCTACTTCATAGTATGTGGAACATATCTATTTCATTGTAATATTTTGAATTGAATAGTGTTACTTTCTCATATTCATTGGAAACATTTTAAAACATTTCAAAATTAAAAACATAAAGAATAAACTAATTGAATTAGTTTTTCTTCAATTTCTAATAAAAAAATAGAAAATTGTAAATTATTGTGTTGTGTTTTGAGCACTTTGCAGGCTTATACTCTAATCAATCCTCAAAACAGAGTTATCATTTATTTTCAAAATACCTAAATCTATTCTTCCCCACAATTATATTATACTTTAATGACTTATTGCATTTGTCTTGCAATATTTGTATATTCTACCTTAATGACTTGTTGTATTTGTCTTGCAATATTTAAAGTATTGATGAAACACTAAATCAACCCCATGATTGAAAAAACCTCCTAAAAAAAGCAAATTAAAAAAAAATCATTTTTTTACAACATTGTAAAATTTATAAACAAAAACTTAAAAAAAAAAAATTTAATACATGCATTAAAGGGGAGGGAGAGGAGGGTCCAGGAGTGGGAGTGGGGTAGGTTTGTTTGTTGGTCTTTTCAAATTTTAATATCGTTTATAATTGTTTTTTAAAATTTGGTTCTTCTGTTTTTTTTTTCATTTTGTTTTTAATGTTTTTTTAAACTTTTAGTTTAAAAAAAAAAAAAATTTAAATTAAAAAAAAAGAATTTAATAGATCTTAAAATTTAAAAAAAATAGTTTTTTTAAATTTTTTTTACATTTTTTCTATTTTTCTCAATTTAGAATTGTTCTTTAGAGTTATATTTTACTTAAAAAAATGGAAATTTATGTTTAGAAATTTTATATTGTTGTAAATCTTTTTTGAAAAAAATTTCAAGTTGTTTTTTAAAATTTTTTCTATAAAGTTTGAAATTTTTAATGTGTTATTTTTTCTTTTCTTTTTTAATTGTTTATGTTTTCTTTTTAATTTTGTTTTCATTTGAGTTGTTTTAATTTATTTTTTAATTTTTTGCCTTTTTACTTTTCTAAAAAAAAAATTCTGAGCAAATGTACATGTACCTGGCAAAGGTAAGGGGTGCTACTAGTGGCACCTCTTTTCGAGTTGAATGTTGATCTTTCCCTTTTTGGCGCAACGAACATTGCAATGACACGGTCAACTATTAATACGACGACGTCAATCAAGTCGTAATTTTCAATCCTTGATTGGGGGTTGGTTGCTACAAGTTGAATTCGAGGGTCAATTTAGCTTTTTAATTGCAAGGGCAACTAACTAGGTTTCAATAAAGTTGAAAATTTATCCTCGGAGAAGAAAGGGTGATATCAATAGCACCACTTTTCAAAATAGAGGTAAAAATTGTTACTAAATGTGACCTAAAAAAACAAGAGTTGATGTAGGTTCTCGTTTTATAGTATATTGTGTTTATAATGAGGTAATATAGATATATGGAAAACATCATGATTTGTATGAAAATGGGGTGGTAGCGGTAAGCGATATGCAACAAGTCCGTGTCTTTATAGGATTTCAAATGGCCTTATAAGTCGAGGTGACAACATTGTCACTTTTCCAAACTGAATAGTACTCTTATTAGGACTAATATGAATAAAAAATTAAACTCCGCCATTATAACTTTAGTCAGTTCTATCAGCATCACCATAACCCTTATGTATATCAACTTGTGCTTCCTTTAACCATTGCCTAATATGAATTACATGCTATCCCATTTCCTGAACCAACATTGGTCCCATGCTTACTTGGTATTCTAACTTGTCCCAACTCAAATGCAATGTGCATGGCCTCCCATATAAATCTTGATAAGGTAGCATTCCAATATAATTATGGTAATTGTTATTGTAAGAAAACTCCACCAAAGATAAGTAATTTTTGAATGGGTCTGTCTATCCATAACATACACCCTAGCATGCCTTCCATTGTACGTTAATAACCCTCTTTGTTTTCCCATATGTTTGTGGATGATACATTGAGCTTAGGTTTCACTGAGTTCCCAATGATGATTGCAAGTTTGTCCAAAACTTGGAAGTAAACTTAGGGTCTCTATTTGAGATTATCTTTTTAGGAAACCCATGAAGATGGATGATATCGTTTTTAAATACCCTTGTCACATCTGTGTTATCATAAGTTTCCCTCATTGAAATAAAATAGGCATTTTTTATTAGTTTATCAAATAACACCAAAATAACATTACGTATTATTAGAGACGCGAGGGGAAACCCTAGGAAAAAATACACGGGAATGAACTCCCACTTAGACATAGGAATGTCATGAGGTTACAAGAGACCGCTGTCCTTTTTCTACGATGTGAGTAGGATGTGTTTTTATAACTGAATCACCACTTCTGGCAACAGTTAAACGCATTGGCAAGGAATCTCAATCTTGTTTTCGAGCACAAACCTTAGCTCAATCTGCACTTTTGATCTATTATTTATCAAACGATTGTGATAAAAACCTGTAGGGAAACATCCCCAATGAAGTAATAGATTCTCCATATGCGCCAAACTGACTTCTCTACCAGATGTGAGCAAAACGCTGTCAGTTGCTTAAATCGATTCGAGCAACTACCTTGCAAGATCATGACTTTGTTGCTTAACTTGATTCTCAACTACATTGCCAGGTCATTCAGGTGCCAAATTGACTCTTCTACCAAGTGTGAGAAAAAACACTGGAAAATGTGACTGCTAGGCATGAGAAAAATGTTGCCAACTGTGATTACGTTGCTTAACTCGATTCTCAACTACCTTGCCAGGTCATTCAGTGAAGAATATGTGTTTGACTGTGGTATTTTTAGTTTCTTTAGCATTTGAACTTCTACAGCAACGGTTTTTGCAACATGTTACCCATATGGTGATTTTGTAAAGACATCAATACACATAACTGGTGAAGCAAGAAAAACATCAATCACACCTTTGCTGGTTGACATCAATGAACTTCTACAGCAACGGTTTTTGCAACGTCTTACCCATATGGCTGGTGAAGAAAGCAAAAAAACTGGCTGACATCAATGAACTTCTACAGCAATGGTTTTTGCAACGTTTTACCGATATGGCTCGTGAAGCAAGCAAAACTTCAATCACACCTTTGCTGGTTGACATCATTGACAAACTCAACATACTCTATCAACTGGAGTCCACACCTTTCACTGCTTTCACTGTCAACAAGCTCAATCCACACATTTCACTGCTTTCACTATCAATAAGCTCCCCCTTTGGCATTGATGGCAACCACCACCAACCACCAACCGCATACCAGATATCATCTCCCCCTTTGAAAACAATGACGAAGGTTTCTGTCTCCATTTATTCATTCTATTTAGTTGGGGAAATAAGTTTTTTTTTAATGATTTTGAACTAAACTGCCATTTCATTGCTCCTGTAACCTGCATTTGCTTGAACTAAACTGCCATTTCATTTGCTCCTGTAACCTGCCATTTCATTTGATCCCCCTCCGAAGATGCTTTGTATCTGGTTCTTAAGTATTTATACCAAGAGGCTCTTTCTTGTCTCTCCCCCTATCGGATTATTCAAAGTACAAATTAAGTATATGCTCTTCTTCTTGACTATTTAGTTTCATAGCGTTCTTGTTCCATTTCTCTGCAAAATCTATGTGTTTTCTATTTTCTTTCTTTTCAAGCATTGTAAATTCATCATGTTGTAAGTGGATTAGAACATACACCTAGTTATTTTCTGAGATTTTCAAATTGCATTGTAGGAAATGGTTTTGCAAAGACATCAACAATTTGATCCTTTGTACCGACATACTCCAATTTGATTAGCTTATTCAGAACTTGATCTCTTAAGAAATTAAATCTTATTGGAATGTGTTTAGTTTTAGAGTGCATAACGGGGTTGTTGGAGATATTTAATGCACTAGTGTTATCGCAATAGATTGGAATAGGATTTGAATAAGTCACATGAATGTCAGTAAGAGTTTGTGTCATCGATAACACTTGAGTGCAACAGCTTGGTGCTGCAATGTATTATGCTTCCGCTGTAGATAGTGACACAGTAGATTTTTTCTTGCTAGACCAACTCACTAGAGAACCTCCTAAGTAGACTGCAGCTCTGCTGGTACTCTTTCTATCATCTATACGGCTTGCCCAATCAACATCAGTATATGCAAATAGATCTAGCTTATTTCCCTTTGGATACCATAGACCAAAATAAACAGTACCTTTGAGATATCTGAATATTCTTTTAACTGCTAATAAATGTGTTTCTTTAGGTGCAGCTTGAAATCTTGCAACTTGACAAACTGATTGCATTACATCTGGTCTAGTTGCAGTGACATACAGTAGGCTTCCAATCATGGATCTATATAATTTCCGTTCAACTGAAGGAGAATCATTTTCTTTGCTGAGTTTGCAACCTGTCACCATCGGAGTTCCTACAGGCTTGCAATCCTGCATCTTAAACTTCCTCAATGTTTCATTAGTATATTTTGTGTGAGATGTAAACATGCATTCATTATATTGTGAAACTTGAAGACCTAAAAGGAAGTTCAACTCACCAAGCATAGACATCTAAAATTCATCCTGCATAGCTTGTGCAAACAATTTACGTAGGTATTCATTATTGCTTCCAAAAATAATATCATGAAGATAAATTTCAACTATGATCAAACAATCCCGTTCTTCGTTAATATACAGATTACTATCAACACTACCCTTTCTGTAACCTTGCCGCTGTACAAATACTTATCAAGCCTGGAATACCAAGCTCTTGGAGCTCTTGTTCCATCCCATATAGAGCTTTCTTTAACTTGCACACAAAATTCTTATCTTTGGAATGCTGAAATCCTTCTGGTTGTTCCATATAAGCTTCCTCTTCCAGCTCACCATTTAGAAATGCTAATTTGACATCCATCTGCTAAACTTTAATCTTCTTAGAACATGCATAAGCTAACATTAGTCTGATTGCTTCCATTCTTACAACAGGTGCAAATGTTTCATCATAATCTATACCTTCAACTTGTGCATAACCTTTACCTACTAACCTGGCTTTGTTTCTTGTCACATTTCCTGCTTCATCCATTTTATTTCTAAAGACCCATTTTGTTCCTATAACATTTTTGTTTTCAGGTCTTGGGATTAACTCCCATGTGTTATTCTTTTCAAATTGGACAAGTTCTTCTTCCATTTCTTTAAGCCAATGCTCATTTTGGAGAGCTTCTTCAACACTTTTTGGTTCAATCAAGGATAATAATGCTACCTATTATTGATTTGATGTGTATTCTTGGGTTTTACTTTTGGTTTCCACACCTAAATTCAAATCACCAATAATATGATCTGCAAGATGGTTTTTCTGTATTCTTTTACTTGGTGTTTTTGAGAAATTTGGACTTTGTGCACTAGAGGGAGCTGAAGATGTAGGACTATGCATTTCAGCAGAGATTTGTTTGTCTTTGCTTGTTGACTGAGTATTTTTTGTTTCACTAGGTTCTTCTTCATTTTTGTTCTGCTCAAAGATAGAATCTCTCTTTTCCCTTTTTGACTTCATTAAGTAGGATTCATCAATTTTGACATCATGGCTTGCACTACTTTGTTAAGTCTTAGATTGTGGCATTTATAGGCTCTTCTGGTACATGAGTAACTAACTAGGATTCCTTCATCAGTTCTCGAGTCGAATTTTCCCAAAAGAGAATTATTTATTTTAATGTAACATTTACTGCCAAAGATTCTAAAGTGTTTTATGTTTGCTGATTTTCCTTTCCACAGTTCATAAGGTGTTTTTTTCAGCATTAGTCCTGAGTAGTCCTCTTTTCAAAACATGTACAGCTGTGTGTACAGTTTGATTCCAAAATATATCACTTAGTTTTGATTCATTTAGCATTGTTCTGGCCATTTCCGTAACAGTTCTGTTTTTCCTTTCTACTACTCCATTTTGTTGAGGAGTTTCTGTCACCGTGAAATGCCTTTTAATCCCATTTTTATCACAATAGTCATTGAACTCATTTGAGGTAAACTCACCTCCATTATCATACCTGAGACATTTTGTTCTCTGTTATATCTCATTCTTTGTTGCTTCTTTAAAATTATGAAAACAATTAAATGCTTCAGACTTCTTTTTAAGTAGGTACATCCATGTCATGCGAGTAAAATCATCTATGAACAACAAGAAATACTTTTCACCATTCATCTCCGTTGTTCTCATAGGTCCACAAATATCAACATGTACAAGCTCTAAGGGTTTTAATGTTGTGATCCGGATTTGTGTGGGAACGAAAAAAAAGATATCATATACAGAATGATATACAAAGATATATATTCACATACACAGATATATGGCAAGAAACACAGCGATACAGTAAACACATATTCTATTAAATATCGAAAATAGAACAGACTGTAAATACAACAACTAGAATGGTAGTAGCTATCTCTGAGAAGAGATGTGGCCGTTGTGCTCATTCGTGCCAAGATGATTACAAAGAGAGGCCGAAAGGGCCTATTTATCATAAGCACGAGGGAAAGAATCCCAAACACCCAAAAACCTAACCCTAGAAGATGAACCGTCATAAAGTTTGCATCCCCAAGGTGGTCAGTTGAACAGTCAACTTCCCGGGGTCATAACTTTTGCATGCGATCTCCGTTTGGGGCACTCGGTAGCCCGTTGGAAAGATATATCTGAGGAATACGCTGGGGATCAAAAAATGGAAGGGCTCCCTTATAAAACTATTTCCGAAAAAAAACGTCGTTTAGTGCCTCGAAACGGCCCCAGAAGTTTGGCACTCGAAAAACTGTAGAAAAATTACTAGAAAATCGGCAAAATAGGAAACTGTTTTGAGCCAGTGGAATAGGTGGGTGGCCATCGATATCCATCTGGATCATGTTGAGTGCTCCTTAGTTTTGAACTTAACTCTAGTTTGCTTACCATGTTGACATTGTTTGCAAATTGAACTTGATAGATTTTTGATCTCAGGTAGACCTCTAACTGCATCTTTCTGATTCAACTTAACTAGGTTGTCAAAATTTATACGTCCTAGTCTCTTATTCCATAACAAACTTTCATATTCTTTTCCAAAATGACATTCATCAATTGCTTCATTTAAAATGAAATCCTAAATTTTTTTTTGAAAAAAAGAGAAGAAACCATCTCCTTCTAAATTTAGTTCAAAAAATCTTTTACAGTTCCAACAACCATGTTTGCAAACGAGGCTATACTCAATCATAATTAGAAAAAAGTGAAATGAAAACCAAGCCTACTCTGAACTTCTTCCTCAACATATTTTTGCTTTGATTTGGTCCATTTCTGTTAAATTTAACATCAATAGTACCCTAAACAATAAAAAATACAACCACTTTCATTCAAAAAGTTACATGATAGAAATCCCTTAAGTGTCCTTCATTTTGAGTGACATGCCAAACTCCTTGCTCCATGTATAGACCGAGCTTGGATAGGGAGTTAGCCTCGTCGTTCTTTTCCCTATCAACATGTTTATTTAAAATTTCATCCACAAGAAGTTTTATCCTTTTTATCTCCTCTAGAATTGGTTTCAAATAGATGTTATGGCAGATCCTCTCTTTAATTATCCAATCAATGATGATCTTTGCATCGCCAAATATCTATAATTTCCTGACATTATTTTCCACGGCTAAATTTAAGAGAAGTTTAAGTGCAACCAATTTAGCATAATTATTTGTTTTTTTTCGTCTCACGTGTACAATTTGGTTTATCCATGGAAAGGAATGCGGCATGGCTATACAACAACTCGCACACCTAAAACGGGCAGTATAAATATCTTCAAATAAGTTGTTATTTCTTGCAATCCAAATTTGCAACATCATGATGAGCGGAAGGGCCAACATAGATCTATGCTTAGGATTGACAACCCAACATTTTAGACATAACTGCACTAACTAGCACCTCTCCAAGGACACATCTTCTTTAAAATGGCTTCCACCTCCTTCCAGGATTGTGAAATGAAAGCGAAGTCCATAAAAACATGAGAATTTGCCTCCTCTTCCTGCTTACAGAGATAACATCTACCAAGTCTAATTATATTTCTTCATTGTAAATTGTTCCAAGTTAAAGCTTTGTTGCAGAGGATAAACCATGTAAGAAGTTTTGCTTATAGAGGGAATTTAAATTTCCAAACTACTTTCCACCACCAAGCTTGATCTTCCACATGAGAAATTTCCATCATTCTATCATAACTTGCCTTTGGAGTATAAATACCATGGGGGTCACCAGCCCAAACTAAAGAGTCCTTAACAAGATACAAATAGATGTTATTCAGGTGCAATTGATTTATGTAAGCCTTCCAGCGTCTACCATCATCATCCCTAAAACCAACATACTCCACAGTGTGCAAGTTGTATCTTTAATATATTTTAATGTAAATAAGCCTTTAAAGTACAACTACAGCATGATTCTGAAAGGAAGAATATGTACAGTTCCATTCCCTGTCCATGCATCCTCCCCCAAACTTACACTGCGTCCATCTCCTATCTTCCAAACCAAGTCTTTTCCAATAACTAAACATGAGAGAACTGTTGCTTTCTAGAAGTCTGAGACGTTATGGGTACAGATTTAGCAGGATGTCAAACCCATTCTAACATATATTTTGGAGCTATATATTTCCTCATATTCAAGTCACTCCAGAGACTAGAACTTGATAATAATCTCCACCAGCTTTTCCATACTAGATCTTTTTGAGAAAAATTGCAAATTGTTTAATCCCCATCCTCCAAGAATTTTGGGACTTGCTATGGTTTTCCATCTAGATATCCAAGAGTTGGTCATCCAGAACACTGGAGTGACTTCCAGAACAACATTTGTTAGCACTAGTCTCCCTCCTTTTGAAAGCCGTCTAAAACTCCAATTGATATGCACTTTTCACATTTTGCAATCAGGCAGTCCCAATCTTTAATAAGATAAGACAACGAATTTAATTTAAACCCCATATATTTTATCCCATTATCCATATCAAAATGATTGAAATAAAATAAATCCTCGATTCCAATTAAATCCTCATCTGAGACACCTTCTCTAGCAACAAAAGAAGACATGAGTAATCCACTAAAATATCACCAACAAAGAGGACATGAGTAATCCAGTAGTTTACTCCAATATTTATGCCTTTAAGGCCACCATTCCTTTTTTCCTTTGAAATTTCCCTACTGAACCTATCTGCAAATAGGAGGAATAAAAAAGAAGCGAGCAGGCTCCCTTATCTGATTCCACGAGAGGTTTTGAAAAAATTTGAAGCTCATCCATTAACTAGAACATAAAAAGAGATGGAAGTAATGCATGGCATAATCCATCTTATGAAAGGAACATTAAACCCTAACTATGAGAACTCCATCCTCGAGAAACTCCAAATGAACCTATCATAGGCCTTTGTTAGGGTCAATTATTCAAACAACCACTTTAAGGTGCTTTCTTAAGATGGAATAAAGACCTTCCTGCATTATCCCAATTGCATCGTGAATTTTCCTACCAGAGAGGAAACCAAATTGTTCATGATTTATTCCTACAGCTAGAAAATGCTTGATTCCTTTTAAGATGATTTTAGCCACAATCTTATAGATAGTATTGTACAGAGATATAGTGCGAAAGTCTTCAAAGGATAACATATTATCATTTTTGGGAATCATGGCTATGAAAGAAGAATTAAATGAAGCTATAATTTTTCCTTTATGTCTTGATTCTTCCACCACTCTTTAAAGGCCCCGAGAAAGAACATCAATTAAACCAATGAAAAATTCTATAGGAATCCCATGAGGCCCTAAGCTTTTTTATTTTTTAATATTATGAAGGGCCTCCTGCAATTCATCGTTAGAAACTGCATCCATTAATTTGGAATTATCTTTTTAATTTACAATATCTACTTCATAGTATGTGAAAGATATCTACTTCATTGTGATATTTTTAATTGTCATCGTTAGAAACTGCCACCATTAATTTGTTATTATCTTGTTAATTTACAATATCTACTTCATAGTATGTGAAACATATCTATTTCATTGTAATATTTTGAATTGAATAGTGTTACTTTCTCATAGTCATTGGAAACATTTCAAAGCATTTAAAAATTAAAAACATAAAGAATAAGCTGAATTGAATTAGTTTTTTCTCAATTTCTAATAAAAAAATACAGAATTGTAAATTATTGTGTTGTGATTTGATCACTTTGTAGGATTATACTCTAATCAATCCTTGAAACAGAGTTATTGTTTATTTTCAAAATACCTAAATCTATTCTTCCCCACAATTATATTATACTTTAATGACTTATTGTATTTGTCTTGTAATATTTGTATATTCTACCTTAATGACTTATTGTATTTGTCTTGCAATATTTAAAGTATTGATGAAACACTAAATCAACCCCCTGATTGAAAAACATACCTTCTAAAACCACCCTTGTTCTTATTGGAGGTTAAAATTTAAAAACAACAACTTTATGAAAAAACTTAAAAAATTAAAATAAAGAAGTGAGAAATATAAAAAACAAATTTAAAAAAATCATTTTTTTTACAACATTGTAAACTTTATAAACAAAAAAACGTAAAAAAAAAAATTAATACATGCATTAAAGGGGAGGGTGGGAGCGGGGGGAGGGTGGAGGGAGTGGGGGTAGAGTTGTTTGTTTTTTTTTTCAAATTTTAATATCGTTTATTTTTTCTTTTTTAAATTTGGTTCTTATGTTTTTTTTTTAAGCTTTTAGTTTTTTTTTTTTTAAATTTAAATTAAAAAAATTTAATACATCTTAAAATTTAAAAAAATTAGTTTTTTTTTTCTTTTCTTTTTTTACATTTTTTCTATATTTTCTAATTTAGAATTGCTTTTTAGAGTTATTTATTACTTTAAAAAAATTGAAATTTTTGTTTTTAAATTTTATATTGTTGTAAATCTTTTTTGAAAATTTTTTCAAGTTGTTTTTTAAAAAAAATTTTCTTTAAATTTTGAAATTTTTAATGTGTTATCTTTTTCTTTTTTTTAAGTGTTTATGTTTTCTTTTTAATTTTGTTTTCATTTGAGTTGTTTTATTTTATTTTTTCATTTTTTGCGTTTTTACTTTTCTAAAAAGAAAATTCCGAGCAAATGTACCTGACAAAGGTAAGGGGTGCTACTCGTGGCACCTCTTTTCGAGTCGAATGTTGATTTTATCCATTTTGTCGCAATGATCATTGCAATGACACAGTCAACTCTTAATACGACGATGTCAATCAAGTTGCACTTTTCAATCCTTGATTGGGGATTGGTTGCTACAAGTTGAATTCGAGGGTCAATTTAGCTTTTTATTTGCGAGGGAACCTAACTAAGTTTCAATAAAGTTGTAAATTTATCCTCGGAAAACAAAGGGTGCTATCAATAGCACCACTTTTCCAAATAGAGGTAAAAATAGTTAATAATGTGACCTAAAAAAAAACAAGAACTCATGCAGGTTCTTGTTTTATAGTATATTGTGTTTATAATGAGGTAATATAGATATATGGAAAACATCATGATTTTTATGAAAATGGGGTGGTAGCGCTAAGCGATATGCAACAAATCCATCTCTTTATAGGATTCCAAATGGCCTTATAAGTCGAGGTGACAATACTGTCACTTTTCCAAACCGAATAGCACTCTTATTAGGTCTAATACGAATAAAAAATTAATCTCCAACATTATAACTTTAGTCAATTCTATCAGGATCACCATAACCCTTATGTATATCAACTAGTGCTTCCTTTAACCATTGCCTAATATGAATTACATGGTCTCCCATTTATTGAACCAATATTGGTCCTATGCTTACTTGGTATTCTAACTCTTCCCAACTCAAACGCATCATGCATGGCCTACGATATAAATCTTGATAAGGTAGCATTCCAATATAATTATGGTAATTGTTATTGTAAGAAAAATCCACCAAAGATAAGTAATTTGCCAATGGGTTTTTCTATCCATAACATACACCCTAGCATGTCTTCCATTACCTAAATAACCCTGTTTGTTTTCCAATATGTTTCTGGATGATACATTGAGGTTAGATTGCACTGAGTTCCCAATGATGATTGCAAGTTTGTCCAAAACTTGGAAGTAAACTTAGGGTCTCTATTTGAGATTATCTTTTGAGGAAACCCATGAAGATGGATAATATCATTTTTAAATACCCTTGTCACATCCGTGTTATCATAAGTTTCCCTGATTGGAATAAAATAGGTATTTTTGGTTAGTTTATCAAGTACCACCGAAATAGCATTACATCTTATTAGAGACGTGAGGGGAAACCCTACGAAACAATACATGGAAATGACCTCCCACTTAGACATAGGAATGCCATGAGGTTGCAAGAGACCATATAGGTGACGGTGATCAACCTTTACTTGCTTTCATTCAAGGCACTTAGCAACAAATTGCACAATGTCATGCTTCATGCTTTCCCAAAAGAAGAGCTTCTTCATGTCTACATACATCTTCTTCACCTATGGATGTGCATAGTAAGGTGATCTTTGGGATTCCTTGAGGATAGTTCTTCTAATATCCCCTTCCCTGGGGAAATTCCTTCCCGTGAAATAATATGCCCAAGATAGTGATTCTCGTTCTGAAAGAAGGAGCACTTGGACAATTTACCAAAAAAATGGTCTGAACTCGTAACCATGACAATGCTGACCGCAAGTTCTCCTCGTTCTCTTTCTCATTCTCAAAATAAATGAGAATAAAATGTAATAAAACATGCACAAAGTGGTATAAGTACTTACCAAATACTCCATTCATTATGCTCATAAATACTACTAGTGCATTGTTCAAACCGAAGGGCACTGCTATAAAATCATAGTGCCCAAACCATGTCTGGAAGACAGAATTTGGCATATTTCACCTTCCTTAATTATGAGATGATGATAGTCTTATTGTAGATCAATCTTTGAGAAAAAATACCGCCCCCTTCATATGATCGAAGAGGTCATCAATTCAAGGTATAGGGTACCTATTCTTCAGCATGGCTTGGTTCAAGTCTCGATAATCAATGCAGAGACATGACAGACCATCCTCCATATTGACAAATATTATTGGTGCAAAACAAGGATAAACATTCATCCTGATGAGTCCTAGGTCCAATAAATCCTTCAGCTACATCTGCAACTGTAAAAGCTCAAGAGACGTCATCTTATAAGGTGACTTGGAGATTTGATTGAAGCCCATTTTTAATTCGATAGTAAAATTGAGTTTTCTTTTTGGAGGTAACCCTGGTAAGTCCTTGGGAAAGACATCCTTAAATTCTGGCAATACTGGGTACTAATCTAAAGAAGGTCCCTTCTCCCCACTTGTAGCCTCCACTAAGTACAGCCGACATGATTTCCTAAGACAATGCTTTACTTTCATCATTGCGATGAAACATATGGACACCTCCTCTTAATTCCTTGAATTTGAATTGATTTCCCTTCACTAAACAAAGAACTCTCTTCCCATAATACTCCAAGAAAGCTTAATGATCCTTAAAGCTAGTTCATACCTGAGATAAGATCATAAGTACCTAGGTCGCTGATGTACTCTTTGACCCTATCATACACACCCCTAGGTCCACTACTCATTCTTCAACACTAGGCCTGACTCCTTGCTTTCAAACCCCGTCTTTGATCCCCTTTAGAGCTTACATGTTCTTCA
This sequence comes from Larix kaempferi, assembly GCA_027924585.1. Taxonomy (NCBI): domain Eukaryota; kingdom Viridiplantae; phylum Streptophyta; class Pinopsida; order Pinales; family Pinaceae; genus Larix; species Larix kaempferi. The sequence goes on along the minus strand of BSBM01000579.1, from coordinate 805,621 downwards.
ACATAATGAGCACATTCAACTACATGTGGCACTGAAGTTGGCTTCCACATCCGTAGGAGGGACCTTATATCGTAGTTCAATCCATAAACAAAGCAATATACCTGACGTTGATATGTGTCCATGTAAGATACATACTTCACCAATACCATGAATCACAATTCATAGTCCTCCACAATTCAATTCCCGTGCACTAATGCATGGAAGGATCCTACTTGGTCCTCCTCAAAGAATGCCTGCATGTACTTCCTTTGAAACCTATCTTCAAACTATTCCCAAGGGATAATATCTAGAGTGATATGCAATTGTCCTTCCACGTTCTCCCACCAATCCAAAGCATGATCTCAAAGTTGAAAAGTAGTTATTTTGGACTTAGAGGTGGTGGTATATTCTTTCAATGCAAATCACCTCCTCATGCCCTCTAGACATGTCTTGGCTTGTTGTCCAACACAACCTCTAGTAAACTCTAGAAGCTTTATTTTATGAAGCTCTCTATTAATGCCCTTGGGAGGAGGTTCTTGCTCCAAATTCATTGATACTTCTTAATTAACCTCCCCCGATGGAAAGGGCTCTTTCTCAACAATTTTTGCATTGCTCACTCCTAGAAGCATCTTAAGTGTCATGTCGATTGTCTCCAAGGAGCACATTATAATGCACATTTCAGGTGATAGTACCAATAGTGTTGGTATGTTTGGCTCAAGCGATGGTGTCACCCGAACTCAACCCTGATTTCCACCTCACCTAACCATATTGATTATGCAACCTGGCCAAAAGGGTTCATAAGTAGGGTTTAATTAGTCTACTAGGTTACACAATAATATGCACAGGCTTAAGTATCTTTCACTTTCACTTGTAATGAACATATCACTTGAGGTCGTGGCTAAGGGTGAAGTAGGTCAATAAGATAGTGAAACTCTAATAATCAACCTAGTATGGGGTAATTTCTACTACTCTGTTGACCACTAATATCGCCTTAATCCGCCTCCACCTTTTTCGACAACCACATCCCTCACCACCGGAATAAAATATTTAATCTTCATTTAAAAATTTTATTTCTAGTATGTAATTTTTAATATATTTCATTTTATTATTATTTATATTTTATTTTGTATTTTATTTTTATTAAAAATAATATAGTTAAATTTTAAAATATGCAATATTATTAATATTACAAAGAGAACCCTAATCTGGAGGATAAAAACTATCTTTCTATCTTACCAAGATCAAAGAAAAAAATTTAAGTGAAACTAGTTGTTGGAGAACCCCCTATGTGATTCTATGAGCTTTTTGAGCATAGAAATAACATTTTAAAGAAAACCAAATAATCTCTATCTCGTTAAGGTCGGATAGACCAAGATGGACGTTAAAGACAATCATCATCATCATCATCATCAATAATAAAAACCAATCAATACTAAAAATTCAAATAAAATATATTATTTAAACAAATACAATTAAATTTAATAATTCAAATTAATTTTCTTAAACGATAATTAATCTTCAATTATTTGGCTTAAAAAACATAAAGTTGAGGCGTCCCCTTCTCAAGAGCGCACGCATCATACAAGGATTAAATAATAGGGGGTAAGGGTGAACAAAACCCTAGCCCCTCCTATTTCTTATTTCTTGCTCACAAATTTTTAGTTGGTCACTTTGCAACTTAGCTAAGATATTAGCATTAGGGTTTTTATTTTTATTTTTCTTCATAATAGAGTTTAATAATAAAATTTATGCCCAACACTAGCTGTAAGCAATTGCCTGGGGTCTGGCATGTTATCACCCAAATTTAGAGCAAATACACACATATATGTGCCCTTTCACAATCAAATAGCAATAAAATAACCACCTATAAGTAATGTCCAAACCTATGGATATAAGATATGGTTCACACAACAAATAAAATCAAAGGGAACGCTGCCATATACGATTCACTTGGAAATTTGCATTGCCTTCCCATCAATGATTCCAACGACCATTTCAGTGAATCAACAACATGATACATAAGTGTGTTGAGCTTATTAATGAAATGTGTTGAGCTTATTAATGAAATGGTTGTAGGTGGATAAGCATTGGTTTTTAGCAAATATGCTAGCCAACCAAACAATTTGAGTGCCAATTAATTAATATGGATATGGGATATTCAAACAAACACAAGACGGCTCGTCGGCGAGATTTTTAAGGAAATAGGTAACGTTGCCAGGAAATATATATAAAAGTCTTGCTATTTGAGCGTCCTAGGCTCCAACGCAACGCAAGATTTCGAATTCTGATCTCCGCCATTTCCAAAACAAGTCTTCTGGAGAATCGCCCATTTGGAAATTTAATAAGAGAAGGGGAGTTTAAGACTTTGTTGAGTGCTCCTCATTCATCAGCTGCACACCCACCTGCTTAACAGCACTGATTGAGTTTGCAGACAAAGCCAAACCGTCCCATTGTCTTACGGTTGTCGTTTTTCTGTTTTCTGTTGTTGATATTTATTAAGAAACAAAAGATGTCTCTGGAACCAGATTCTAATGTAGTAGAAGGCAGCGGATCGAATTCTAAGACTCTCATTGTTGCTCGATTGGCTTCACTGAAGAAAGCAGAGGAAGCAGGTAATAGCAGGTTTTTTGAAGCTGCAGCATGGGTAAAGACAATGGTTGGGTGTTTGGATATACCATGTGACCCGCCATCCGAGGAGGAGTTTCGTCTTTGCTTGAGAAATGGGATCATTTTATGTAACCTTCTCAACAAGGTTCAACCGGGATCAGTGGCCAAGGTCGTTGCAAATCACGTTTCTGCTTATCAATATTTTGAGAATGTTAAGAATTTTCTTGCAGCTCTTGTACAGATGAAGTTGCCTACTTTTGAAGCTTCTCTGTTAGAGAAAGAAAGCTGGCAGCCGGGTTCTACTACAAAGATTGTTGACTGTATCTTGGCGCTGAAGGGTTATTATGAATGCAAACAACAGCGTGGAGGAAATGCAACTACTAATTGTGTGCCTGTAATTCTGCCAAACCCATCAGCTACAAACGTGCAGGAGGAGGGAGGAGAGAAAACACTGGATGACATCTTTCAATCTAACGCTTTAATAGGAGTACTGAAAGCAGAGGAAGCAGGTAATATAAGGTTTTTTGAAGCTGCAGCATGGGTAAAGAGCATGGTTGGGTCTTTGGATATACCATGTGACCCGCCATCCGAGGACGAGTTTCGTCTTTGCTTGAGAAATGGGATCATTTTATGTAACCTTCTCAACAAGGTTCAACCGGGGGCAGTGTCCAACGTCGTTGCAAATCACGGTTCTGCCTATCAATATTTTGAGAATGTTAAGAATTTTCTTGTAGCTCTTGTACAGATGAAGTTGCCTACTTTTGAAGCTTCTCTGTTAGAGCAAGAAAGCTCGCAGCCGTGTTCTACTAAAAATATTGTTGACTGTATCTTGGCGCTGAAGGGTTATTATGAACGCAAACAACAGTGTAGAGGAAATGCAAGAGGAGCAGAGACAATAAGCACCCTTAAGTCTGCTGAAAGAGTGGCCTCTGTTGAACTTGGTGCTGCTCCTTTGAATAAAGAAAGTGGAGAAGTTCGTGAGCTTAAAGAACAGGTAGACAGTTTGAAAAAGGCGCTGGCAAGGAAAGAAGTAGAAGTAGCGCAGTTACACAATATCAAAATGAAAATGAAAGAATCTCCATACCAACTCCATACACCAGTGAGAACTCGTATATTGAGCCTTGAAGGGTCTGTAATAAGCAAAGCTGAGGTACAGAATGGTAATTGTAATTGTGGGATGGTTTCTGAAGGTGATAAATTGGTAGATTATGGGGAGAATAATGAGATTCTGGTTGGCAAACAGAATGGCAATGGCAACCGTCCGAGTAGTCTGGGAAATGAGCGTAGAAATTTATCAGTTGTAAAGAGTTGGACAGAGGCTGAAACAAATACAAATAGAGATACAGGAACTGAGACAACATCTGCAACTAAAAAGACCTCTCAAATAAAAAAGTCACTACTGTTCTTTGGAAAACTGTAGAAGACCGGTCACGTTAGAGCCTGAGGAGCCTTTGGAAAACGTGTTTAAATTATCATGAACTAAAGCTAACATAAACAGTGAAGAGATAAGAGAAGGGGATAATATTTGGATTGTGCACTAGCGTTTCGTTGATTGTAATTTTAGTGCGATTGACTGGTTTTTTTTTCTTTCAAAATATTGATTTTTTAAAAATTACCTTATGTTTTCATCATATAATAATAATTATTTTTATATAAATAATTTAGGTGAGATTACTGTAATTATCAAATTTTTATGTATTTTGTTTTAATAAAAAGATCTAGTTGACTTTGCCATTTTTTTTTCATTTTTTCTAAAATATATATGTCAAATAATAAAGCTTAAAGTGGTGTCCAAGAATTGTGGCATTACTTAATCATACTTTAATGAAAGTTGTTTCAATAATTGTTTTAAACCATAAACTTTTATTGAGCGCAACCAAAAGTTAAGTTATTTGAAAAAACTGAAGAGATTAATGCTTTCTCAAACAAGTCCTATAATGATTACGTTATCATATCTTGACAAAAAAAACCCTAAGAACTCGAAGAGAAAAATATTTCCTCCTACGAGCACTTTCAAAACTTCTTTCACAAACCACAACCAACTAGTTGTTTTCTCAATCACTTCTCTATATTGATCATAAATCCTAAAAAAATTATGAAAAAAAGAGAAGAAACGATCTCCTTCTAAATTTAGTTCAAAAAATCTTTTACAGTTCCAACAACCATGTTTGCAAATGAGTCTATACTCAATCATAATTAGAAAAACTGAAATGAAAACCAAGCCTACTCTGAACTTCTTCCTCAACATATTTTTGCTTTGATTTGGTCCATTTCTGTTAAATTTAACATGGATAGTACCCGGAACAACAAAAAATAGAACCACTTTCATTCAAAAAGGTTCATGATAGAAATCCCTTAGGTGTCATTCATTTTGAGTGATATGCCAAAATACTTGCTCCATGTATAGACCGAGCTTGGATAGGGAGTTAGCCTCATGGTTCCTTTCCCTATCAACATGTTTAATTAAAATTTCATCCATAAGAAGTTTTATCCTTTTTATCTCCTCTAGAATTGATTTCAAATAGATGTTATGGCAGATCCTCTCTTCAATTATCCAATCAATGATGATCTTTGCACCCCCAAATATCTATAATTTCTTGAAATTATTTTCCACGGCTAAATTTAGGAGAAGTTTAAGTGCAACCATCTTAGCATAATTATTTGTTTTTTTTGTCTCAAGTGTACAGTTTGGTTCATCAGTGGAAAGAAATGCAACATGACTATACAACAACTCGCACACCTAAAACGAGCAGTATAAATATCTTCAAATAAGTTGTTATTTATTGCAATCCAAATTTGCAGCATCATGATGAGCGGAAGGGCCAACATAGATCTATGCTTAGTATTGACAACCCAACATTTTGGACATAACTACACCAACTAGCACCTCTCCAAGGACACATCTTCTTTAAAATGGCTTCCACTTCCTTCCAGTCCTGTGAAATGAAAGCGCAGTCCATAAAAAAGATGATAATTTGTCTCCTCTTCCTTCTTAAAGAGATAATATCTACAAAGTCCAAATCTATTTCTTCCTTGTAAATTTTTCCAAGTTAAAGCTTTGTTGCGGAGGATAAACCATGTAAGAATTTTTGCTTTTAGAGGGAATTTAAATTTCCACACTACTTGCGACCACCAATCTTGATCTTCCACATGAGAAATGGCCATCATTCTATCATAACTTGCCTTTGGAGTATAAATACCATGGGGGTCACCAGCCCAGACTAAAGAGTCCTTAACAGGATACAAACAGATGTTATTAAGGTGCAATTGATTTATGAAAGCCTTCCAACATCTACCATCATCATCCCTAAAACCAACATACTCCAGAGTGTGCAAGTTGTATCTTTAATATATTTTAATGTAAATAAGCCTTTAAAGTACAACTACACCACGATTATGAAAGGAAGAATATGTACAGTTCCATTCCCTGCCCATGTATCCTGCCCCAACCTTACACTGCAACCATCTCATATATTCCAAACCAAGTCTTTTCCAATAACTAAAAATTGAGAATTGTTGCTTTCTAGAGGACTAAGACGTTATGGGTAGATTTAGCAGGATGTCGAACCCATTCTAAGAGATATTTTGGAGCTATATATTTCCTCATTTTCAAGTCACTCCAGAGACTAGAACCTGATAATAATCTCCACTATATTTCCCCTACTAGAGCTTTTTGAGAAAATTTGCAAATTTTTTAATCCCCATTCTCCAAGGATTTTGGGCCTTGCTATGGTTTTCCATCTAGGTATCCAAGAGACGGTCATCCAGAGCCCCAGAGTGACTTCCAGAACAACATTTGTTAGCACTAGTCTCCCTCCTTTTGAGAGCCGCCTAAAACTCCAATTGATATGCGCTTTTCACATTTTACAATCAGGCAGTCCCAACCTTTAACAAGATAATACAACGGCTTTAATTTAAACCCCATATATTTTATCCCATTATCCAGATCAAAATGATTGAAATAAAATAAATCCTCGATTCTAATTAAATCCTCATCTGAGACACCTTCTCCAGCAACAAAAGAGGACATGAGTAATCCACTAAAATATCATCAACAAAGAGGACATTAGTAATCCAGTAGTTTCCTCCAATATTTATGCCTTTAGGGCCACCTTTCCTTTTTTCCTTCGAAATTTTCCTACTGAGCCTATCTGCAAATAGGAGGAATAAAAAAGAATCAAGCAGGCTTCCTTATCTGATGCCGCAAGAAGATCTAGAAAAAATTGAAGCTCATCCATTAACTAGAACATAAAAAGAGATGGAAGTAATGCATGCCATAATCCATCTTATGAGAGGAACATTAAACCCTAACTGTGACAAATCCATCCTCGAGAAACTCCAAATGAGCCTATCATATTCCTTTGTTAGGGTCAATTATTCAAACAACCACTTTAAGGTGCTTTCTTAAGTTGGAATAAAGACCTTCCTGCATCATCCCAATTGCATCGTGAATTTTCCTACAAGAGATGAAACCAAATTGTTCATGAGTTATTCCTGCAACTAGAAAACGCTTGATTCCTTTTAAGATAATTTTAGCCACAATCTTATAGATAGTATTGTACAGAGATATAGTGTGAAAGTCTTCAAAGGATAACATATTATCATTTTTGGGAATCATGGCTTTGAAAGAAGAATTAAATGAAGCTAGAATTTTTCCTTTAACTCTTGATTCTTCCACCACTCTTTAAAGGCCCCGAGCAAGAACATCAATTAAACCAATGGAAAATTCTATGGGAATCCCATCAGGCCCTAAGATTTTTTATTTTTTAATATTATGAAGGGCCTCTTGCAATTCATCGTTAGAAACTGCCTCCATTAATTTGTTATTATCATTTTCATTTACAATATCTACTTCATAGTATGTGAAACATATCTACTTCATTGTGATATTTTGAATTGTTAATTTGTTATTATCGTGTAATTTACAATATCTACTTCATAGTATGTGGAACATATCTATTTCATTGTAATATTTTGAATTGAATAGTGTTACTTTCTCATATTCATTGGAAACATTTTAAAACATTTCAAAATTAAAAACATAAAGAATAAACTAATTGAATTAGTTTTTCTTCAATTTCTAATAAAAAAATAGAAAATTGTAAATTATTGTGTTGTGTTTTGAGCACTTTGGAGGCTTATACTCTAATCAATCCTCAAAACAGAGTTATCATTTATTTTCAAAATACCTAAATCTATTCTTCCCCACAATTATATTATACTTTAATGACTTATTGCATTTGTCTTGCAATATTTGTATATTCTACCTTAATGACTTGTTGTATTTGTCTTGCAATATTTAAAGTATTGATGAAACACTAAATCAACCCCCTGATTGAAAAAACCTCCTAAAAAATGCAAATTAAAAAAAAATCATTTTTTTACAACATTGTAAAATTTATAAACAAAAACTTAAAAAAAAATAAATTTAATACATGCATTAAAGGGGAGGGAGAGGAGGGTCCGGGAGTGGGAGTCGGGTAGGTTTGTTTGTTTGTCTTTTCAAATTTTAATATCGTTTATAATTGTTTTTTTAAATTTGGTTCTTCTGTTTTTTTTTTCATTTTGTTTTTAATGTTTTTTTAAACTTTTAGTTTAAAAAAAAAAAAATTTAAATTAAAAAAAAAGAATTTAATAGATCTTAAAAGTTAAAAAAAATAGTTTTTTTAAATTTTTTTTACATTTTTTCTATTTTTCTCAATTTAGAATTGTTCTTTAGAGTTATATTTTACATAAAAAAATGGAAATTTATGTTTAGAAATTTTATATTGTTGTAAATCTTTTTTGAAAAAAATTTCAAGTTGTTTTTTAAAATTTTTTCTATAAAGTTTGAAATTTTTAATGTGTTATTTTTTTTTTCTTTTTTAATTGTTTATGTTTTCTTTTTAATTTTGTTTTCATTTGAGTTGTTTTAATTTATTTTTTCATTTTTTGCCTTTTTACTTTTCTAAAAAAAAAATCTGAGCAAATGTACATGTACCTGGCAAAGGTAAGGGGTGCTACTAGTGGCACCTCTTTTCGAATTGAATGTTGATCTTTCCCTTTTTGGCGCAACGAACATTGCAATGACACGGTCAACTATTAATACGACGACGTCAATCAAGTCGTAATTTTCAATCTTTGATTGGGGGTTGGTTGCTACAAGTTGAATTCGAGGGTCAATTTAGCTTTTTAATTGCAAGGGCAACTAACTAGGTTTCAATAAAGTTGAAAATTTATCCTCGGAGAAGAAAGGGTGATATCAATAGCACCAGTTTTCAAAATAGAGGTAAAAATTGTTACTAAATGTGACCTAAAAAAACAAGAGTTGATGTAGGTTCTCGTTTTATAGTATATTGTGTTTATAATGAGGTAATATAGATATATGGAAAACATCATGATTTGTATGAAAATGGGGTGGTAGCGGTAAGCGATATGCAACAAGTCCGTGTCTTTATAGGATTTCAAATGGCCTTATAAGTCTAGGTGACAACATTGTCACTTTTCCAAACTGAATAGTACTCTTATTAGGACTAATATGAATAAAAAATTAAACTCCGCCATTATAACTTTAGTCAGTTCTATCAGCATCACCATAACCCTTATGTATATCAACTTGTGCTTCCTTTAACCATTGCCTAATATGAATTACATGCTATCCCATTTCCTGAACCAACATTGGTCCCATGCTTACTTGGTATTCTAACTTGTCCCAACTCAAATGCAATGTGCATGGCCTCCCATATAAATCTTGATAAGGTAGCATTCCAATATAATTATGGTAATTGTTATTGTAAGAAAACTCCACCAAAGATAAGTAATTTTTGAATGGGTCTGTCTATCCATAACATACACCCTAGCATGCCTTCCATTGTACGTTAATAACCCTCTTTGTTTTCCCATATGTTTGTGGATGATACATTGAGCTTAGGTTTCACTGAGTTCCCAATGATGATTGCAAGTTTGTCCAAAACTTGGAAGTAAACATAGGGTCTCTATTTGAGATTATCTTTTTAGGAAACCCATGAAGATGGATGATATCGTTTTTAAATACCCTTGTCACATCTGTGTTATCATAAGTTTCCCTCATTGAAATAAAATAGGCATTTTTGATTAGTTTATCAAATAACACCAAAATAACATTACGTATTATTAGAGACGCGAGGGGAAACCCTAGGAAAAAATACACGGGAATGAACTCCCACTTAGACATAGGAATGTCGTGAGGTTGCAAGAGACCGCTGTCCTTTTTCTACGATGTGAGTAGGATGTGTTTTTATAACTGAATCACCACTTCTGGCAACAGTTAAACGAATTGGCAAGGAATCTCAATCTTGTTTTCGAGCACAAACCTTAGCTCAATCTGCACTTTTGATCTATTATTTATCAAACGATTGTGATAAAAACCTGTAGGGAAACATCCCCAATGAAGTAATAGATTCTCCATATGCGCCAAACTGACTTCTCTACCAGATGTGAGCAAACCGCTGTCAGTTGCTTAAATCGATTCGAGCAACTACCTTGCAAGATCATGACTGCGTTGCTTAACTTGATTCTCAACTACATTGCCAGGTCATTCAGGTGCCAAATTGACTCTTCTACCAAGTGTGAGAAAAAACACTGCAAAATGTGACTGCTAGGCATGAGAAAAATGTTGCCAACTGTGATTACGTTGCGTAACTCGATTCTCAACTACCTTGCCAGGTCATTCAGTGAAGAATATGTGTTTGACTGTGGTATTTTTAGTTTCTTTAGCATTTGAACTTCTACAGCAACGGTTTTTGCAACGTGTTACCCATATGGTGATTTTGTAAAGACATCAATACACATAACTGGTGAAGCAAGAAAAACATCAATCACACCTTTGCTGGTTGACATCAATGAACTTCTACAGCAATGGTTTTTGCAACGTCTTACCCATATGGCTGGTGAAGAAAGCAAAAAAACTGGCTGACATCAATGAACTTCTACAGCAATGGTTTTTGCAACGTTTTACCGATATGGCTCGTGAAGCAAGCAAAAATTCAATCACACCTTTGCTGGTTGACATCATTGACAAACTCAACATACTCTATCAACTGGAGTCCACACCTTTCACTGCTTTCACTGTCAACAAGCTCAATCCACACATTTCACTGCTTTCACTATCAATAAGCTCTCCCTTTGGCATTGATGGCAACCACCACCAACCACCAACCGCATACCAGATATCATCTCCCCCTTTGAAAACAATGACGAAGGTTTCTGTCTCCATTTATTCATTCTATTTAGTTGGGGAAATAAGTTTTTTTTTAATGATTTTGAACTAAACTGCCATTTCATTGCTCCTGTAACCTGCATTTGCTTGAACTAAACTGCCATTTCATTTGCTCCTGTAACCTGCCATTTCATTTGATCCCCCTCCGAAGATGCTTTGTATCTGGTTCTTAAGTATTTATACCAAGAGGCTCTTTCTTGTCTCTCCCCCTATCGGATTATTCAAAGTACAAATTAAGTATATGCTCTTCTTCTTGACTATTTAGTTTCATAGCGTTCTTGTTCCATTTCTCTGCAAAATCTATGTGTTTTCTATTTTCTTTCTTTTCAAGCATTGTAAATTCATCATGTTGTAAGTGGATTAGAACATACACCTAGTTATTTTCTGAGATTTTCAAATTGCATTGTAGGCAATGGTTTTGCAAAGACATCAACAATTTGATCCTTTGTACCGACATACTCCAATTTGATTAGCTTATTCAGAACTTGATCTCTTAAGAAATTAAATCTTATTGGAATGTGTTTAGTTTTAGAGTGCATAACGGGGTTGTTGGAGATATTTAATGCACTAGTGTTATCGCAATAGATTGGAATAGGATTTGAATAAGTCACATGAATGTCAGTAAGAGTTTGTGTCATCGATAACACTTGAGTGCAACAGCTTGGTGCTGCAATGTATTATGCTTCCGCTGTAGATAGTGACACAGTAGATTTTTTCTTGCTAGACCAACTCACTAGACAACCTCCTAAGTAGACTGCAGCTCCGCTGGTACTCTTTCTATCATCTATACGGCTTGCCCAATCAACATCAGTATATGCAAATAGATCTAGCTTATTTCCCTTTGGATACCATAGACCAAAATAAACAGTACCTTTGAGATATCTGAATATTCTTTTAACTGCTAATAAATGTGTTTCTTTAGGTGCAGCTTGAAATCTTGCAACTTGACAAACTGATTGCATTACATCTGGTCTAGTTGCAGTGACATACAGTAGGCTTCCAATCATGGATCTATATAATTTCCGTTCAACTGAAGGAGAATCATTTTCTTTGCTGAGTTTGCAACCTGTCACCGTCGGAGTTCCTACAGGCTTGCAATCCTGCATCTTAAACTTCCTCAATGTTTCATTAGTATATTTTGTGTGAGATGTAAACATGCATTCATTATATTGTGAAACTTGAAGACCTAAAAGGAAGTTCAACTCACCAAGCATAGACATCTCAAATTCATCCTGCATAGCTTGTGCAAACAGTTTACGTAGGTATTCATTATTGCTTCCAAAAATAATATCATGAAGATAAATTTCAACTATGATCAAACAATCCCGTTCTTCGTTAATATACAGATTACTATCAACACTACCCTTTCTGTAACCTTGCCGCTGTACAAATACTTATCAAGCCTGGAATACCAAGCTCTTGGAGCTCTTGTTCCATCCCATATAGAGCTTTCTTTAACTTGCACACAAAATTCTTATCTTTGGAATGCTGAAATCCTTCTGGTTGTTCCATATAAGCTTCCTCTTCCAGCTCACCATTTAGAAATGCTAATTTGACATCCATCTGCTAAAATTTAGTCTTCTTAGAACATGCATAAGCTAACATTAGTCTGATTGCTTCCATTCTTACAACAGGTGCAAATGTTTCATCATAATCTATACCTTCAACTTGTGCATAACCTTTACCTACTAACCTGGCTTTGTTTCTTGTCACATTTCCTGCTTCATCCATTTTATTTCTAAAGACCCATTTTGTTCCTATAACATTTTTGTTTTCAGGTCTTGGGATTAACTCCCATGTGTTATTCTTTTCAAATTGGACAAGTTCTTCTTCCATTTCTTTAAGCCAATGCTCATTTTGGAGAGCTTCTTCAACACTTTTTGGTTCAATCAAGGATAATAATGCTACCTATTCTTGATTTGATGTGTATTCTTGGGTTTTACTTTTGGTTTCCACACCTAAATTCAAATCACCAATAATATGATCTGCAAGATGCTTTTTCTGTATTCTTTTACTTGGTGTTTTTGAGAAATTTGGACTTTGTGCAGTAGAGGGAGCTGAAGATGTAGGACTATGCATTTCAGCAGAGATTTGCTTGTCTTTGCTTGTTGACTGAGTATTTTTTGTTTCACTAGGTTCTTCTTCATTTTTGTTCTGCTCAAAGATAGAATCTCTCTTTTCCCTTTTTGACTTCATTAAGTAGGATTCATCAATTTTGACATCTATGGCTTCCACTACTTTGTTAAGCCTTAGATTGTAGCATTTATAGGCTCTTCTGGTACATGAGTAACTAACTAGGATTCCTTCATCAGTTCTCGAGTCGAATTTTCCCAAAAGAGAATTATTTATTTTAATGTAACATTTACTGCCAAAGATTCTAAAGTGTTTTATGTTTGCTGATTTTCCTTTCCACAGTTCAGAAGGTGTTTTTTCAGCATTAGTCCCGAGTAGTCCTCTTTTCAAAACATGTACAGCTGTGTGTACAGTTTGATTCCAAAATATATCACTTAGTTTTGATTCATTGAGCATTGTTCTGGCCATTTCCGTAAAAGTTCTGTTTTTCCTTTCTACTACTCCATTTTGTTGAGGAGTTTCTGTCACCGTGAAATGCCTTTTAATCCCCTTTTTATCACAATAGTCATTGAACTCATTTGAGGTAAACTCACCTCCATTATCATACCTGAGACATTTTGTTCTCTGTTATATCTCATTCTTTGTTGCTTCTTTAAAATTATGAAAACAATTAAATGCTTCAGACTTCTTTTTAAGTAGGTACATCCATGTCATGCGAGTAAAATCATCTATGAACAACAAGAAATACTTTTCACCATTCATCTCCGTTGTTCTCATAGGTCCACAAATATCAACATGTACAAGCTCTAAGGGTTTTAATGTTGTGATCCGGATTTGTGTGGGAACGAAACAAAAGATAACATATACAGAATGATATACAAAGATATATATTCACATACACAGATATATGGCAGACAACACAGTGATACAGTAAACACATATTCTATTAAATATCGAAAATAGAACAGACTGTAAATACAACAACTAGAATGGTAGTAGCTATCTCTGAGAAGAGATGTGGCCGCTGTGCTCATTCGTGCCAAGATGATTACAAAGAGAGGCCGAAAGGGCCTATTTATCATAAGCATGAGGAAAAGAATCCGAAACACCCAAAAACCTAACCCTAGAAGATGAACCGTCATAAAGTTTGCGGCCCCAAGGTGGTCAGTTGAACAGTCAACTTCCCGGGGTCATAACTTTTGCATGCGATCTCCGTTTGGGGCACTCGGTAGCCCGTTGGAAAGATCTATTCGAGGAAGACTCTAGGGATCAAAAGATGGAAGGGATCCCTTGTAAAACTATTTCCGAAAAAACGTCGTTTAGTGCCTCGAAACGGCCCCGGAAGTTTGGCACTCGAAAAACTGTAGAAAAATTACTAGAAAATCGGCAAAATAGGAAACTGTTTTGAGCCAGTGGAATAGGTGGGTGGCCACTGATATCCATCTGGATCATGTTGAGTGCTCCTTAGTTTTGAACTTAACTCTAGTTTGCTTACCATGTTGACATTGTTTGCAAATTGAACTTGATAGATTTTTGATCTCAGGTAGACCTCTAACTGCATCTTTCTGATTCAACTTAACTAGGTTGTCAAAATTTATGCGTCCTAGTCTCTTATTCCATAACAAACTTTCATATTCTTTTCCAAAATGACATTCATCAATTGCTTCATTTAAAATGAAATCCTAAATTTTTTTTTGAAAAAAAGAGAAGAAACCATCTCCTTCTAAATTTAGTTCAAAAAATCTTTTACAGTTCCAACAACCATGTTTGCAAACGAGGCTATACTCAATCATAATTAGAAAAAAGTGAAATGAAAACCAAGCCTACTCTGAACTTCTTCCTCAACATATTTTTGCTTTGATTTGGTCCATTTCTGTTAAATTTAACATCAATAGTACCCTAAACAATAAAAAATACAACCACTTTCATTCAAAAATTTTCATGATAGAAATCCCTTAAGTGTCCTTCATTTTGAGTGACATGCCAAACTCCTTGCTCCATGTATAGACCGAGCTTGGATAGGGAGTTAGCCTCGTCGTTCTTTTCCCTATCAACATGTTTATTTAAAATTTCATCCACAAGAAGTTTTATCCTTTTTATCTCCTCTAGAATTGGTTTCAAATAGATGTTATGGCAGATCCTCTCTTTAATTATCCAATCAATGATGATCTTTGCATCGCCAAATATCTATAATTTCCTGACATTATTTTCCACGGCTAAATTTAAGAGAAGTTTAAGTGCAACCAATTTAGCATAATTATTTGTTTTTTTTCGTCTCACGTGTACAATTTGGTTTATCCATGGAAAGGAATGCGGCATGGCTATACAACAACTCGCACACCTAAAACGGGCAGTATAAATATCTTCAAATAAGTTGTTATTTCTTGCAATCCAAATTTGCAACATCATGATGAGCGGAAGGGCCAACATAGATCTATGCTTAGGATTGACAACCCAACATTTTAGACATAACTGCACTAACTAGCACCTCTCCAAGGACACATCTTCTTTAAAATGGCTTCCACCTCCTTCCAGGATTGTGAAATGAAAGCGAAGTCCATAAAAACATGAGAATTTGCCTCCTCTTCCTGCTTACAGAGATAACATCTACCAAGTCTAATTATATTTCTTCATTGTAAATTGTTCCAAGTTAAACCTTTGTTGCAGAGGATAAACCATGTAAGAAGTTTTGCTTATAGAGGGAATTTAAATTTCCAAACTACTTTCCACCACCAAGCTTGATCTTCCACATGAGAAATTTCCATCATTCTATCATAACTTGCCTTTGGAGTATAAATACCATGGGGGTCACCAGCCCAAACTAAAGAGTCCTTAACAAGATACAAATAGATGTTATTCAGGTGCAATTGATTTATGTAAGCCTTCCAGCGTCTACCATCATCATCCCTAAAACCAACATACTCCACAGTGTGCAAGTTGTATCTTTAATATATTTTAATGTAAATAAGCCTTTAAAGTACAACTACAGCATGATTCTGAAAGGAAGAATATGTACAGTTCCATTCCCTGTCCATGCATCCTCCCCCAAACTTACACTGCATCCATCTCCTATCTTCCAAACCAAGTCTTTTCCAATAACTAAACATGAGAGAACTGTTGCTTTCTAGAAGACTGAGACGTTATGGGTACAGATTTAGCAGGATGTCAAACCCATTCTAACATAGATTTTGGAGCTATATATTTCCTCATATTCAAGTCACTCCAGAGACTAGAACTTGATAATAATCTCCACCAGCTTTTCCATACTAGATCTTTTTGAGAAAAATTGCAAATTGTTTAATCCCCATCCTCCAAGAATTTTGGGACTTGCTATGGTTTTCCATCTAGGTATCCAAGACTTGGTCATCCAGAACACTGGAGTGACTTCCAGAACAACATTTGTTAGCACTAGTCTCCCTCCTTTTGAAAGCCGTCTAAAACTCCAATTGATATGCACTTTTCACATTTTGCAATCAGGCAGTCCCAATCTTTAATAAGATAAGACAACGAATTTAATTTAAACCCCATATATTTTATCCCATTATCCATATCAAAATGATTGAAATAAAATAAATCCTCGATTCCAATTAAATCCTCATCTGAGACACCTTCTCTAGCAACAAAAGAAGACATGAGTAATCCACTAAAATATCACCAACAAAGAGGACATGAGTAATCCAGTAGTTTACTCCAATATTTATGCCTTTAAGGCCACCATTCCTTTTTTCCTTTGAAATTTCCCTACTGAACCTATCTGCAAATAGGAGGAATAAAAAAGAAGCGAGCAGGCTCCCTTATCTGATTCAACGAGAGGTTTTGAAAAAATTTGAAGCTCATCCATTAACTAGAACATAAAAAGAGATGGAAGTAATGCATGCCATAATCCATCTTATGAAAGGAACATTAAACCCTAACTATGAGAACTCCATCCTCGAGAAACTCCAAATGAACCTATCATAGGCCTTTGTTAGGGTCAATTATTCAAACAACCACTTTAAGGTGCTTTCTTAAGATGGAATAAAGACCTTCCTGCATTATGCCAATTGCATCGTGAATTTTCCTACCAGAGAGGAAACCAAATTGTTCATGATTTATTCCTACAGCTAGAAAATGCTTGATTCCTTTTAATATGATTTTAGCCACAATCTTATAGATAGTATTGTACAGAGATATAGTGCGAAAGTCTTCAAAGGATAACATATTATCATTTTTGGGAATCATGGCTATGAAAGAAGAATTAAATGAAGCTATAATTTTTCCTTTATGTCTTGATTCTTCCACCACTCTTTAAAGGCCCCGAGCAAGAACATCAATTAAACCAATGAAAAATTCTATGGGAATCCCATCAGGCCCTAAGCTTTTTTATTTTTTAATATTATGAAGGGCCTCCTGCAATTCATCGTTAGAAACTGCATCCATTAATTTGGAATTATCTTTTTAATTTACAATATCTACTTCATAGTATGTGAAAGATATCTACTTCATTGTGATATTTTTAATTGTGATCGTTAGAAACTGCCACCATTAATTTGTTATTATCTTGTTAATTTACAATATCTACTTCATAGTATGTGAAACATATCTATTTCATTGTAATATTTTGAATTGAATAGTGTTACTTTCTCATAGTCATTGGAAACATTTCAAAGCATTTCAAAATTAAAAACATAAAGAATACGCTGAATTGAATTAGTTTTTTCTCAATTTCTAATAAAAAAATACAGAATTGTAAATTATTGTGTTGTGATTTGATCACTTTGTAGGATTATACTCTAATCAATCCTTGAAACAGAGTTATTGTTTATTTTCAAAATACCTAAATCTATTCTTCCCCACAATTATATTATACTTTAATGACTTATTGTATTTGTCTTGTAATATTTGTATATTCTACCTTAATGACTTATTGTATTTGTCTTGCAATATTTAAAGTATTGATGAAACACTAAATCAACCCCCTGATTGAAAAACATACCTTCTAAAACCACCCTTGTTCTTATTGGAGGTTAAAATTTAAAAACAACAACTTTATGAAAAAACTTAAAAAATTAAAATAAAGAAGTGAGAAATATAAAAAACAAATTAAAAAAAATCATTTTTTTTACAACATTGTAAACTTTATAAACAAAAAAACGTAAAAAAAAAAAATTAATACATGCATTAAAGGGGAGGGTGGGAGCGGGGGAGGGTGGAGGGAGTGGGGGTAGAGTTGTTTGTTTTTTTTTTCAAATTTTAATATCGTTTATTTTTTCTTTTTTAAATTTGGTTCTTATGTTTTTTTTTTAAGCTTTTAGTTTTTTTTTTTTTAAATTTAAATTAAAAAAATTTAATACATCTTAATATTTAAAAAAATTAGTTTTTTTTTTTTTTTCTTTTTTTACATTTTTTCTATATTTTCTAATTTAGAATTGCTTTTTAGAGTTATTTATTACTTTAAAAAAAATTGAAATTTTTGTTTTTAAATTTTATATTGTTGTAAATCTTTTTTGAAAATTTTTTCAAGTTGTTTTTTAAAAAAAAATTTCTTTAAATTTTGAAATTTTTAATGTGTTATCTTTTTCTTTTTTTTAAGTGTTTATGTTTTCTTTTTAATTTTGTTTTCATTTGAGTTGTTTTATTTTATTTTTTCATTTTTTACGTTTTTACTTTTCTAAAAAGAAAATTCCGAGCAAATGTACCTGACAAAGGTAAGGGGTGCTACTCGTGGCACCTCTTTTCGAGTCGAATGTTGATTTTATCCATTTTGTCGCAATGATCATTGCAATGACACAGTCAACTCTTAATACGACGATGTCAATCAAGTTGCACTTTTCAATCCTTGATTGGGGATTGGTTGCTACAAGTTGAATTCGAGGGTCAATTTAGCTTTTTATTTGCGAGGGAACCTAACTAAGTTTCAATAAAGTTGTAAATTTATCCTCGGAAAACAAAGGGTGCTATCAATAGCACCACTTTTCCAAATAGAGGTAAAAATAGTTAATAATGTGACCTAAAAAAAACAAGAACTCATGCAGGTTCTTGTTTTATAGTATATTGTGTTTATAATGAGGTAATATAGATATATGGAAAACATCATGATTTTTATGAAAATGGGGTGGTAGCGCTAAGCGATATGCAACAAATCCATCTCTTTATAGGATTCCAAATGGCCTTATAAGTCGAGGTGACAATATTGTCACTTTTCCAAACCGAATAGCACTCTTATTAGGTCTAATACGAATAAAAAATTAATCTCCAACATTATAACTTTAGTCAATTCTATCAGGATCACCATAACCCTTATGTATATCAACTAGTGCTTCCTTTAACCATTGCCTAATATGAATTACATGGTCTCCCATTTATTGAACCAATATTGGTCCTATGCTTACTTGGTATTCTAACTTGTCCCAACTCAAACGCATCATGCATGGCCTACCATATAAATCTTGATAAGGTAGCATTCCAATATAATTATGGTAATTGTTATTGTAAGAAAAATCCACCAAAGATAAGTAATTTGCCAATGGGTTTTTCTATCCATAACATACACCCTAGCATGTCTTCCATTACCTAAATAACCCTCTTTGTTTTCCAATATGTTTCTGGATGATACATTGAGGTTAGATTGCACTGAGTTCCCAATGATGATTGCAAGTTTGTCCAAAACTTGGAAGTAAACTTAGGGTCTCTATTTGAGATTATCTTTTTAGGAAACCCATGAAGATGGATGATATCGTTTTTAAATACCCTTGTCACATCCGTGTTATCATAAGTTTCCCTAATTGGAATAAAATAGGCATTTTTGGTTAGTTTATCAAGTACCACCGAAATAGCATTACATCTTATTAGAGACGTGAGGGGAAACCTTACGAAACAATACATGGAAATGACCTCCCACTTAGACATAGGAATGCCATGAGGTTGCAAGAGACCATATAGGTGACGGTGATCAACCTTTACTTGCTTTCATTCAAGGCACTTAGCAACAAATTGCACAATGTCATGCTTCATGCTTTCCCAAAAGAAGAGCTTCTTCATGTCTACATACATCTTCTTCACCTATGGATGTGCATAGTAAGGTGATCTTTGGGATTCCTTGAGGATAGTTCTTCTAATATCCCCTTCCCTGGGGAAATTCCTTCCCATGAAATAATATGCCCAAGATAGTGATTCTCGTTCTGAAAGAAGGAGCACTTGGACAATTTACCAAAAAAATGGTCTGAACTCGTAACCATGACAATGCTGACCGCAAGTTCTCCTCGTTCTCTTTCTCATTCTCAAAATAAATGAGAATAAAATGTAATAAAACATGCACAAAGTGGTATAAGGACTTACCAAATACTCCATTCATTATGCTCATAAATACTACTAGTGCATTGTTCAAACCGAAGGGCATTGCTATAAAATCATAGTGCCCAAACCATGTCTGGAAGACAGAATTTGGCATATTTCACCTTCCTTAATTATGAGATGATGATAGTCTTATTGTAGATCAATCTTTGAGAAAAAATACCGCCCCCTTCATATGATCGAAGAGGTCATCAATTCAAGGTATAGGGTACCTATTCTTCAGCATGGTTTGTTCAAGTCTCGATAATCAATGCAGAGTCATGACAGACCATTCTCCATCTTGACAAATATTATTGGTGCAAAACAAGGATAAACATTCATCCTGATGAGTCCTAGGTCCAATAAATCCTTCAGCTACATCTGCAACTGTAAAAGCTCAAGAGACGTCATCCTATAAGGTGACTTGGAGATTTGATTGAAGCCCATTTTTAATTCGATAGTAAAATTGAGTTTTCTTTTTGGAGGTAACCCTGGTAAGTCCTTGGGAAAGACATCCTTAAATTCTGGCAATACTGAGTACTAATCTAAAGAAGGTCCCTTCTCCCCACTTGTAGTCTCCACTAAGTACAGCCGACATGATTTCCTAAGACAATGCTTTACTTTCATCATTGTGATGAAACATATGGACACCTCCTCTTAATTCCTTGAATTTGAATTGATTTCCCTTCACTAAACAAAGAACTCTCTTCCCATAATACTCCAAGAAAGCTTAATGATCCTTAAAGCTAGTTCATACCTGAGATAAGATCATAAGTACCTAGGTCGCTGATGTACACTTTGACCCTATCATACACACCCCTAGGTCCACTACTCATTCTTCAACACTAGGCCTGACTCCTTGCTTTCAAACCCCGTCTTTGATCCCCTTTAGAGCTTACATGTTCTTCAACATAATGAGCACATTCAACTACATGTGGCACTGAAGTTGGCTTCCACATCCGTAGGAGGGACCTTATATCGTAGTTCAATCCATAAACAAAGCAATATACCTGACGTTGATATGTGTCCATGTAAGATACATACTTCACCAATACCATGAATCACAATTCATAGTCCTCCACAATTCAATTCCCGTGCACTAATGCATGGAAGGATCCTACTTGGTCCTCCTCAAAGAATGCCTGCATGTACTTCCTTTGAAACCTATCTTCAAACTATTCCCAAGGGATAATATCTAGAGTGATATGCAATTGTCCTTCCACGTTCTCCCACCAATCCAAAGCATGATCTCAAAGTTGAAAAGTAGTTATTTTGGACTTAGAGGTGGTGGTATATTCTTTCAATGCAAATCACCTCCTCATGCCCTCTAGACATGTCTTGGCTTGTTGTCCAACACAACCTCTAGTAAACTCTAGAAGCTTTATTTTATGAAGCTCTCTATTAATGCCCTTGGGAGGAGGTTCTTGCTCCAAATTCATTGATACTTCTTAATTAACCTCCCCCGATGGAAAGGGCTCTTTCTCAACAATTGTCGCATCGCTCACTCCTAGAAGCATCTTAAGTGTCATGTCGATTGTCTCCAAGGAGCACATTATAATGCACAATTCAGGTGATAGTACCAATAGTGTTGGTATGTTTGGCTCAAGCGATGGTGTCACCCGAACTCAACCATGAATTCCACCTCACCTAACGATATTGATTATGCAACCTGGCCAAAAGGGTTCATAAGTAGGGTTTAATTAGTATACTAGGTTACACAATAATATGCACAGGCTTAAGTATCTTTCACTTTCACTTGTAATGAACATATCACTTGAGGTCGTGGCTAAGGGTGAAGTAGGTCAATAAGATAGTGAAACTCTAATAATCAACCTAGTATGGGGTAATTTCTACTACTCTGTTGACCACTAATATCGCCTTAATCCGCCTCCACCTTTTTCGACAATCACATCCCTCACCACCGGAATAAAATATTTAATCATCATTTAAAAATTTTATTTCTAGTATGTAATTTATAATATATTTCATTTTATTATTATTTATATTTTATTTTGTATTTTATTTTTATTAAAAATAATATAGTTAAATTTTAATATATGCAATATTATTAATATTACAAAGAGAACCCTAATCTCGAGGATAAAAACTATCTTTCTATCTTACCAAGATCAAAGAAAAAAATTTAAGTGAAACTAGTTGTTGGAGAACCCCTAAAACGCCTTGGGTTGCCATCTATGTGATTCTATGAGCTTTTTGAGCATAGAAATAACATTTTAAAGAAAACCAAATAATCTCTCTCTTGTTAAGGTCGGATAGACCAAGATGGACGTTAAAGACAATCATCATCATCATCATCATCATCATCAATAATAAAAACCAATCAATACTAAAAATTCAAATAAAATATATTATTTAAACAAATACAATTAAATTTAATAATCCAAATTAATTTTCTTAAACGATAATTAATCTTCAATTATTTGGCTTAAAAAACATAAAGTTGAGGCGTCCCCTTCTCAAGAGCGCACACATCATACAAGGATTAAATAATAGGGGGTAAGGGTGAACAAAACCCTAGCCCCTCCCATTTCTTATTTCTTGCTCACAAATTTTTAGTTGGTCACTTTGCAACTTAGCTAAGATATTAGCATTAGGGTTTTTATTTTTATTTTTCTTCATAATAGAGTTTAATAATAAAATTTATGCCCAACACTAGCTGTAAGCAATTGCCTGGGGTGTGGCATGTTATCACCCAAATTTAGAGCAAATACACACATATATGTGCCCTTTCACAATACAAATAGCAATAAAATAACCACCTATAAGTAATGTCCAAACCTATGGATATAAGATATGGTTCACACAATAAAATAAAATCAAAGGGAACGCTGCCATATATGATTCACTTGGAAATTTGCATTGCCTTCCCATCAATGATTCCAACGACCATTTCAGTGAATCAACAACATGATACATAAGTGTGTTGAGCTTATTAATGAAATGGTTGTAGGTGGATAAGCATTGGTTTTTAGCAAATATGCTAGCCAACCAAACAATTTGAGTGCCAATTAATTAATATGGATATGGGATATTCAAACAAACACAAGACGGCTCGTCGGCGAGATTTTTAAGGAAATAGGTAACGTTGCCAGGAAATATATATAAAAGTCTTGCTATTTGAGCGTCCTAGGCTCCAACGCAACGCAAGATTTCGAATTCTGATCTCCTCCATTTCCAAAACAAGTCTTCTGGAGAATCGCCCATTTGGAAATTTAATAACAGAAGGGGAGTTTAAGACTTTGTTGAGTGCTCCTCATTCATCAGCCGCACACCCACCTGCTTAACGGCACTGATTGAGTTTGCAGACAAAGCCAAACCGTCCCATTGTCTTACGGTTGTCGTTTTTCTGTTTTCTGTTGTTGATATTTATTAAGAAACAAAAGATGTCTCCGGAACCAGATTCTAATGTAGTAGAAGGCAGCGGATCGAATTCTAAGACTCTCATTGTTGCTCGATTGGCTTCACTGAAGAAAGCAGAGGAAGCAGGTAATAGCAGGTTTTTTGAAGCTGCAGCATGGGTAAAGACAATGGTTGGGTGTTTGGATATTCCATGTGACCCGCCATCCGAGGAGGAGTTTCGTCTTTGCTTGAGAAATGGGATCATTTTATGTAACCTTCTCAACAAGGTTCAACCGGGATCAGTGGCCAAGGTCGTTGCAAATCACGTTTCTGCTTATCAATATTTTGAGAATGTTAAGAATTTTCTTGCAGCTCTTGTACAGATGAAGTTGCCTACTTTTGAAGCTTCTCT
The DNA here is from genome assembly GCA_027924585.1 of Larix kaempferi. Lineage (NCBI taxonomy): Eukaryota > Viridiplantae > Streptophyta > Pinopsida > Pinales > Pinaceae > Larix > Larix kaempferi. The sequence continues at coordinate 781,643 of BSBM01000579.1, read as the reverse complement.
GTTAGAGAAAGAAAGCTGGCAGCCGGGTTCTACTACAAAGATTGTTGACTGTATCTTGGCGCTGAAGGGTTATTATGAATGCAAACAACAGCGTGGAGGAAATGCAACTACTAATTGTGTGCCTGTAATTCTGCCAAACCCATCAGCTACAAACGTGCAGGAGGAGGGAGGAGAGAAAACACTGGATGACATCTTTCAATCTAATGCTTTAATAGGAGTACTGAAAGCAGAGGAAGCAGGTAATATAAGGTTTTTTGAAGCTGCAGCATGGGTAAAGAGCATGGTTGGGTCTTTGGATATACCATGTGACCCGCCATCCCAGGACGAGTTTCGTCTTTGCTTGAGAAATGGGATCATTTTATGTAACCTTCTCAACAAGGTTCAACCGGGGGCAGTGTCCAACGTCCTTGCAAATCACGGTTCTGCCTATCAATATTTTGAGAATGTTAAGAATTTTCTTGTAGCTCTTGTACAGATGAAGTTGCCTACTTTTGAAGCTTCTCTGTTAGAGCAAGAAAGCTCGCAGCCGGGTTCTACTAAAAATATTTTTGACTGTATCTTGGCGCTGAAGGGTTATTATGAACGCAAACAACAGTGTAGAGGAAATGCAAGAGGAGCAGAGACAATAAGCACCCTTAAGTCTGCTGAAAGAGTGGCCTCTGTTGAACTTGGTGCTGCTCCTTTGAATAAAGAAAGTGGAGAAGTTCGTGAGCTTAAAGAACAGGTAGACAGTTTGAAAAAGGCGCTGGCAAGGAAAGAAGTAGAAGTAGCGCAGTTACACAATATCAAAATGAAAATGAAAGAATCTCCATACCAACTCCATACACCAGTGAGAACTCGTATATTGAGCCTTGAAGGGTCTGTAATAAGCAAAGCTGAGGTACAGAATGGTAATTGTAATTGTGGGATGGTTTCTGAAGATGATAAATTGGTAGATTATGGGGAGAATAATGAGATTCTGGTTGGCAAACAGAATGGCAATGGCAACCGTCCGAGTAGTCTGGGAAATGAGCGTAGAAATTTATCAGTTGTAAAGAGTTGGACAGAGGCTGAAACAAATACAAATAGAGATACAGGAACTGAGACAACATCTGCAACTAAAAAGACCTCTCAAATAAAAAAGTCACTACTGTTCTTTGGAAAACTGTAGAAGACCGGTCACGTTAGAGCCTGAGGAGCCTTTGGAAAACGTGTTTAAATTATCATGAACTAAAGCTAACATAAACAGTGAAGAGATAAGAGAAGGGGATAATATTTGGATTGTGCACTAGCGTTTCGTTGATTGTAATTTTTAGTGCGATTGACTGGTTTTTTTTTCTTTCAAAATATTGATTTTTTAAAAATTACCTTATGTTTTGATCATATAATAATTATTATTTTTATATAAATAATTTAGGTGAGATTACTGTAATTATCAAATTTTTATGTATTTTGTTTAAATAAAAAGACCTCGTTGACTTTGCCATTTTTTTTTTTTTTTTTCTAAAATATATATGTCAAATAATAAAGCTTAAAGTGGTGTTCAAGAATTGTGGCATTACTTAATCATACTTTAATGAAAGTTATTTCAATAATTGTTTTAAACCATAAACTTTTATTGAGCGCAACCAAAAGTTAAGTTATTTGAAAAAACTGAAGAAATTAATGCTTTCTCAAACAAGTCCTATAATGATTAAGTTATCATATCTTGAAAAAAAAAACCCTAAGAACTCGAAGAGAAAAATATTTCCTCCTACGAGCACTTTCGAAACTTCTTTCACAAACCACAACCAACTAGTTGTTTTCTCAATCACTTCTCTATATTGATCATAAATCCTAAAAAAATTATGAAAAAAAGAGAAGAAACGATCTCCTTCTAAATTTAGTTCAAAAAATCTTTTACAGTTCCAACAACCATGTTTGCAAATGAGGCTATACTCAATCATAATTAGAAAAACTGAAATGAAAACCAAGCCTACTCTGAACTTCTTCCTCAACATATTTTTGCTTTGATTTGGTCCATTTCTGTTAAATTTAACATGGATAGTACCCGGAACAACAAAAAATAGAACCACTTTCATTCAAAAAGGTTCATGATAGAAATCCCTTAGGTGTCATTCATTTTGAGTGATATGCCAAAATACTTGCTCCATGTATAGACCGAGCTTGGATAGGGAGTTACCCTCATGGTTCCTTTCCCTATCAACATGTTTAATTAAAATTTCATCCATAAGAAGTTTTATCCTTTTTATCTCCTCTAGAATTGATTTCAAATAGATGTTATGGCAGATCCTCTCTTCAATTATCCAATCAATGATGATCTTTGCACCCCCAAATATCTATAATTTCTTGAAATTATTTTCCACGGCTAAATTTAGGAGAAGTTTAAGTGCAACCATCTTAGCATAATTATTTGTTTTTTTTGTCTCAAGTGTACAGTTTGGTTCATCAGTGGAAAGAAATGCAACATGGCTATACAACAACTCGCACACCTAAAACGAGCATTATAAATATCTTCAAATAAGTTGTTATTTCTTGCAATCCAAAATTGCAACATCATGATGAGCGGAAGGGCCAACATAGATCTATGCTTAGGATTGACAACCCAACATTTTAGACATAACTGCACTAACTAGCACCTCTCCAAGGACACATCTTCTTTAAAATGGCTTCCACCTCCTTCCAGGATTGTGAAATGAAAGCGAAGTCCATAAAAACATGAGAATTTGCCTCCTCTTCCTGCTTACAGAGATAACATCTACCAAGTCTAATTATATTTCTTCATTGCAAAATTGTTCCAAGTTAAAGCTTTGTTGCAGAGGATAAACCATGTAAGAAGTTTTGCTTTTAGAGGGAATTTAAATTTCCACACTACTTGCCACCACCAATCTTGATCTTCCACATGAGAAATTGCCATCATTCTATCATAACTTGCCTTTGGAGTATAAATACAATGGGGGTCACCATCCCAGACTAAAGAGTCCTTAACAGGATACAAACAGATGTTATTAAGGTGCAATTGATTTATGAAAGCCTTCCAACATCTACCATCATCATCCCTAAAACCAACATACTCCAGAGTGTGCAAGTTGTATCTTTAATATATTTTAATGTAAATAAGCCTTTAAAGTACAAATACACCACGATTATGAAAGGAAGAATATGTACAGTTCCATTCCCTGCCCATGTATCCTGCCCCAACCTTACACTGCAACCATCTCATATATTCCAAACCAAGTCTTTTCCAATAACTAAAAATTGAGAATTGTTGCTTTCTAGAGGACTAAGACGTTATGGGTAGATTTAGCAGGATGTCGAACCCATTCTAAGAGATATTTTGGAGCTATATATTTCCTCATATTCAAGTCACTCCAGAGACTAGAACCTGATAATAATCTCCACTATATTTCCCCTACTAGAGCTTTTTGAGAAAATTTGCAAATTTTTTAATCCCCATTCTCCAAGGATTTTGGGCCTTGATATGGTTTTCCATCTAGGTATCCAAGAGACGGTCATCCAGAGCCCCAGAGTGACTTCCAGAACAACATTTGTTAGCACTAGTCTCCCTCCTTTTGAGAGCCGCCTAAAACTCCAATTGATATGCGCTTTTCACATTTTGCAATCAGGCAGTCCCAACCTTTAACAAGATAATAGAACGGCTTTTATTTAAACCCCATATATTTTATCCCATTATCCAGATCAAAATGATTGAAATAAAATAAATCCTCGATTCTAATTAAATCCTCATCTGAGACACCTTCTCCAGCAACAAAAGAGGACATGAGTAATCCACTAAAATATCATCAACAAAGAGGACATTAGTAATCCAGTAGTTTCCTCCAATATTTATGCCTTTAGGGCCACCTTTCCTTTTTTTCCTTCGAAATTTTCCTACTGAGCCTATCTGCAAATCGGAGGAATAAAAAAGAATCAAGCAAGCTTCCTTATCTGATGCCGCGAGAAGATCTAGAAAAAATTGAAGCTCATCCATTAACTAGAACATAAAAAGAGATGGAAGTAATGCATGCCATAATCCATCTTATGAGAGGAACATTAATCCCTAACTGTGACAAATCCATCCTCGAGAAACTCCAAATGAGCCTATCATAGACCTTTGTTAGGGTCAATTATTCAAACAACCACTTTAAGGTGCTTTCTTAAGTTCGAATAAAGACCTTCCTGCATCATCCCAATTGCATCGTGAATTTTCCTACAAGAGATGAAACCAAATTGTTCATGAGTTATTCCTGCAACTAGAAAACGCTTGATTCCTTTCAAGATAATTTTAGCCACAATCTTATAGATAGTATTGTACAGAGATATAGTGCGAAAGTCTTCAAAGGATAACATATTATCATTTTTGGGAATCATGGCTTTGAAAGAAGAATTAAATGAAGCTAGAATTTTTCCTTTAACTCTTGATTCTTCCACCACTCTTTAAAGGCCCCGAGCAAGAACATCAATTAAGCCAATGGAAAATTCTATGGGAATCCCATCAGGCCCTAAGATTTTTTATTTTTTAATATTATGAAGGGCCTCTTGCAATTCATCGTTAGAAACTGCCTCCATTAATTTGTTATTATCATTTTCATTTACAATATCTACTTCATAGTATGTGAAACATATCTACTTCATTGTGATATTTTGAATTGTTAATTTGTTATTATCTTGTTAATTTACAATATCTACTTCATAGTATGTGGAACATATCTATTTCATTGTAATATTTTGAATTGAATATTGTTACTTTCTCATATTCATTGGAAACATTTTAAAACATTTCAAAATTAAAAACATAAAGAATAAACTAATTGAATTAGTTTTTCTTCAATTTCTAATAAACAAATAGAAAATTGTAAATTATTGTGTTGTGTTTTGAGCACTTTGCAGGCTTATACTCTAATCAATCCTCAAAACAGTGTTATCATTTATTTTCAAAATACCTAAATCTATTCTTCCCCACAATTATATTATACTTTAATGACTTATTGCATTTGTCTTGCAATATTTGTATATTCTACCTTAATGACTTGTTGTATTTGTCTTGCAATATTTAAAGTATTGATGAAACACTAAATCAACCCCCTTATTGAAAAAACCTCCTAAAAAAAGCAAATTAAAAAAAAATCATTTTTTTACAACATTGTAAAATTTATAAACAAAAACTTAAAAAAAAAAAAAATTAATACATGCATTAAAGGGGAGGGAGAGGAGAGTCCCAGAGTGGGAGTGGGGTAGGTTTGTTTGTTTGTCTTTTCAAATTTTAATATCGTTTATAATTGTTTTTTTAAATTTGGTTATTCTGTTTTTTTTTTCATTTTGTTTTTAATGTTTTTTTAAACTTGTAGTTTTTTAAAAAAAAAAATTAAATTAAAAAAAAAGAATTTAATAGATCTTAAAATTTAAAAAAAATAGTTTTTTTAAATTTTTTTACATTTTTTCTATTTTTCTCAATTTAGAATTGTTCTTTAGAGTTATATTTTACTTAAAAAAATGGAAATTTATGTTTAGAAATTTTATATTGTTGTAAATCTTTTTTTAAAAAAAATTTCAAGTTGTTTTTTAAAATTTTTTCTATAAAGTTTCAAATTTTTAATGTGTTATTTTTTTTTCTTTTTTAATTGTTTATGTTTTCTTTTTAATTTTGTTTTCATTTGAGTTGTTTTAATTAATTTTTTTATTTTTTGCGTTTTTACTTTTCTAAAAAAAAAATTCTAAGCAAATGTACCTGGCAAAGGTAAGGGGTGCTACTAGTGGCACCTCTTTTCGAGTTGAATGTTGATCTTTCCCTTTTTGGCGCAACGAACTTTGCAATGACACGGTCAACTATTAATACGACGACGTCAATCAAGTCGTAATTTTCAATCCTTGATTGGGGGTTGGTTGCTACAAGTTGAATTCGAGGGTCAATTTAGCTTTTTAATTGCAAGGGCAACTAACTAGGTTTCAATAAAGTTGAAAATTTATCCTCGGAGAAGAAAGGGTGCTATCAATAGCACCACTTTTCAAAATAGAGGTAAAAATTGTTACTAAATGTGACCTAAAAAAACAAGAGTTGATGTAGGTTCTCGTTTTATAGTATATTGTGTTTATAATGAGGTAATATAGATATATGGAAAACATCATGATTTGTATGAAAATGGGGTGGTAGAAGTAAGCGATATGCAACAAGTCCGTGTCTTTATAGGATTTCAAATGGCCTTATAAGTCGAGGTGACAACATTGTCACTTTTCCAAACTGAATAGTACTCTTATTAGGACTAATATGAATAAAAAATTAAACTCCGCCATTATAAATTTAGTCAGTTCTATCAGCATCACCTCAACCCTTATGTATATCAACTTGTGCTTCCTTTAACCATTGCCTAATATGAATTACATGCTATCCCATTTCCTGAACCAACATTGGTCCCATGCTTACTTGGTATTCTAACTTGTCCCAACTCAAATGCAATGTGCATGGCCTCCCATATAAATCTTGATAAGGTAGCATTCCAATATAATTACGGTAATTGTTATTGTAAGAAAACTCCATTAAAGATAAGTAATTTTCGAATGGGTCTGTCTATCCATAACATACACCCTAGCATGCCTTCCATTGTACGCTAATAACCCTCTTTGTTTTCCCATATGTTTGTGGATGATACATTGAGCTTAGGTTTCACTGAGTTCCCAATGATGATTGCAAGTTTGTCCAAAACTTGGAAGTAAACTTAGGGTCTCTATTTGAGATTATCTTTTTAGGAAACCCATGAAGATGGATGATATCGTTTTTAAATACCCTTGTCACATCTGTGTTATCATAAGTTTCCCTCATTGAAATAAAATAGGCATTTTTGATTAGGTTATCAAATAACACCAAAATAACATTACGTATTATTAGAGACGCGAGGGGAAACCCTAGGAAAAAATACACGGGAATGAACTCCCACTTAGACATAGGAATGTCATGACGTTGCAAGAGACTGCTATCCTTTTTCTACGATGTGAGTAGGATGTGTTTTTATAACTGAATCACCACTTCTGGCAACAGTTAAACGCATTGGCAAGGAATCTCAATCTTGTTTTCGAGCACAAACGCCAGCTCAATCTGCACTTTTGATCTATTATTTATCAAACGATTGTGATAAAAACCTGTAGGGAAACATCCCCAATGAAGTAACAAATTCTCCATATGCGCCAAACTGACTTCTCTACTAGATGTGAGCAAAACGCTGTCAGTTGCTTAACTCGATTCGAGCAACTACCTTGCCAGATCATGACTGCGTTGCTTATCTTGATTCTCAACTACATTTCCACGTCATTCAGGTGCCAAACTGATTTTTCTACCAAGTGTGAGCAAAACACTGCAAAATGTGACTGCCAGGCGTGAGAAAAATGCTGCCAACTGTGACTACGTTTCTTAACTCGATTCTCAACTACCTTGCCAGGTGTTTCAGTGAAGAATATGTGTTTGACTGTGGTATTTTTAGTTTCTTTAGCATTTGAACTTCTACAGCAACGGTTTTTGCAACGTGTTACCCATATGGTGATTTTGTAAAGACATCAATACACATAACTGGTGAAGCAAGAAAAACATCAATCACACCTTTGCTGGTTGACATCAATGAACTTCTACAGCAACGATTTTTGCAACGTCTTACCCATATGGTTGGTGAAGAAAGCAAAAAATCTGGCTGACATCAATGAACTTCTACAGCAATGGTTTTTGCAACGTTTTACTGATATGGCTGGTGAAGCAAGCAAAACATCAATCACACCTTTGCTGGTTGTCATCAATGACAAACTCAACATACTCTATCAACTGGAGTCCACACCTTTCACTTCTTTCACTATCAACAAGCTCAGTCCACACCTTTCACTGCTTTCACTATCAATAAGCTCCCCCTTTGGCATTGATGGCAACCACCACCAACCACCAACCGCATACCAGATATCATCTCCCCCTTTGAAAACAATGTAGAAGGTTTCTGTCTCCATTTATTCATTCTATTTAGTGGGGGAAATAAGTTTTTTTTTAATAAGTTTTTTTTAATGATTTTGAACTAAACTGCCATTTCATTGCTCCTGTAACCTGCATTTGCTTGAACTAAACTGCCATTTCATTTGCTCCTGTAACCTGCCATTTCATTTGATCCCCCTCCGAAGATGCTTTGTATCTAGTTCTTAAGTATTTATACCAAGAGGCTCTTTCTTATCTCTCCCCCTATCGGATTATTCAAAGTACAAATTAAGTATATGCTCTTCTTCTTGACTATTTAGTTTCATAGCGTTCTGGTTCCATTTCTTTGCAAAATCTATGTGTTTTCTATTTTCTTTCTTTTCAAGCATTGTAAATTCATCATGTTGTAAGTGGATTAGAACATACACCTAGTTATTTTCTGAGATTTTCAAATTGCATTATAGGCAATGGTTTTGTAAAGACATCAACAATTTGATCCTTTGTACCGACATACTCCAATTTGATTAGCTTATTCAGAACTTGATCTCTTAAGAAATTAAATCTTATTGGAATGTGTTTAGTTTTAGAGTGCATAACGGGGTTGTTGGAGATATTTAATGCACTAGTGTTATCGCAATAGATTGGAATAGGATTTGAATAAGTCACATGAATGTCAGTAAGAGTTTGTGTCATCGATAACACTTGAGTGCAACAGCTTGGTGCTGCAATGTATTATGCTTCCGCTGTAGATAGTGACACAGTAGATTTTTTCTTGCTAGACCAACTCACTAGACAACCTCCTAAGTAGACTGCAGCTCCGCTGGTACTCTTTCTATCATCTATACGGCTTGCCCAATCAACATCAGTATATGCAAATAGATCTAGCTTATTTCCCTTTGGATACCATAGACCAAAATAAACAGTACCTTTGAGATATCTGAATATTCTTTTAACTGCTAATAAATGTGTTTCTTTAGGTGCAGCTTGAAATCTTGCAACTTGACAAACTGATTGCATTACATCTGGTCTAGTTGCAGTGACATACAGTAGGCTTCCAATCATGGATCTATATAATTTCCGTTCAACTGAAGGAGAATCATTTTCTTTGCTGAGTTTGCAACCTGTCACCATCGGAGTTCCTACAGGCTTGCAATCCTGCATCTTAAACTTCCTCAATGTTTCATTAGTATATTTTGTGTGAGATGTAAACATGCATTCATTATATTGTGAAACTTGAAGACCTAAAAGGAAGTTCAACTCACCAAGCATAGACATCTCAAATTCATCCTGCATAGCTTGTGCAAACAGTTTACGTAGGTATTCATTATTGCTTCCAAAAATAATATCATGAAGATAAATTTCAACTATGATCAAACAATCCCGTTCTTCGTTAATATACAGATTACTATCAGCACTACCCTTTCTGTAACCTTGCCGCTGTACAAATACTTATCAAGCCTGGAATACCAAGCTCTTGGAGCTCTTGTTCCAGCCCATATAGAGCTTTCTTTAACTTGCACACAAAATTCTTATCTTTGGAATGCTGAAATCCTTCTGGTTGTTCCATATAAGCTTCCTCTTCCAGCTCACCATTTAGAAATGCTGATTTGACATCCATCTGCTAAACTTTAATCTTCTTAGAACATGCATAAGCTAACATTAGTCTGATTGCTTCCATTCTTACAACAGGTGCAAATGTTTCATCATAATCTATACCTTCAACTTGTGCATAACCTTTACCTACTAACCTGGCTTTGTTTCTTGTCACATTTCCTGCTTCATCCATTTTATTTCTAAAGACCCATTTTGTTCCTATAACATTTTTGTTTTCAGGTCTTGGGATTAACTCCCATGTGTTATTCTTTTCAAATTGGACAAGTTCTTCTTCCATTGCTTTAAGCCAATGCTCATTTTGGAGAGCTTCTTCAACACTTTTTGGTTCAATCAAGGATAATAATGCTACCTATTCTTGATTTGATGTGTATTCTTGGGTTTTACTTTTGGTTTCCACACCTAAATTCAAATCACCAATAATATGATCTGCAAGATGGTTTTTCTGTATTCTTTTACTTGGTGTTTTTGAGAAATTTGGACTTTGTGCAGTAGAGGGAGCTGAAGATGTAGGACTATGCATTTCAGCAGAGATTTGCTTGTCTTTGCTTGTTGACTGAGTATTTTTTGTTTCACTAGGTTCTTCTTCATTTTTGTTCTGCTCAAAGATAGAATCTCTCTTTTCCCTTTTTGACTTCATTAAGTAGGATTCATCAATTTTGACATCTATGGCTTCCACTACTTTGTTAAGTCTTAGATTGTAGCATTTATAGGCTCTTCTGGTACATGAGTAACTAACTAGGATTCCTTCATCAGTTCTCGAGTCGAATTTTCCCAAAAGAGAATTATTTATTTTAATGTAACATTTACTGCCAAAGATTCTAAAGTGTTTTATGTTTGCTGATTTTCCTTTCCACAGTTCAGAAGGTGTTTTTTCAGCATTAGTCCCGAGTAGTCCTCTTTTCAAAGCATGTACAGCTGTGTGTACATTTTGATTCCAAAATATATCACTTAGTTTTGATTCATTGAGCATTGTTCTGGCCATTTCCGTAACAGTTCTGTTTTTCCTTTCTACTACTCCATTTTGTTGAGGAGTTTCTGTCACCGTGAAATGCCTTTTAATCCCATTTTTATCACAATAGTCATTGAACTCATTTGAGGTAAACTCACCTCCATTATCATACCTGAGACATTTTGTTCTCTGTTATATCTCATTCTTTGTTGCTTCTTTAAAATTATGAAAACAATTAAATGCTTCAGACTTCTTTTTAAGTAGGTACATCCATGTCATGCGAGTAAAATCATCTATGAACAACAAGAAATACTTTTCACCATTCATCTCCATTGTTCTCATAGGTCCACAAATATCAACATGTACAAGCTCTAAGGGTTTTAATGTTGTGATCCGGATTTGTGTGGGAACGAAACAAAAGATATCATATACAGAATGATATACAAAGATATATATTCACATACAAAGATATATGGCAAGAAACACAACGATACAGTAAACACATATTCTATTAAATATCGAAAATAGAACAGACTGTAAATACAACAACTAGAATGGTAGTAGCTATCTCTGAGAAGAGATGTAGCCGCTGTGCTCATTCGTGCCAAGATGATTACAAAGAGAGGCCGAAAGGGACTATTTATCATAAGCATGAGGGAAAGAATCCCAAACACCCAAAAACCTAACCCTAGAAGATGAACCGTCATAAAGTTTGCGGCCCCAAGGTGGTCAGTTGAACAGTCAACTTCCCGGGGTCATAACCTTTGCATGCGATCTCCGTTTAGGGCACTCGGTAGCCCGTTGGAAAGATCTATCTGAGGAAGACGCTGGGGATCAAAAAATGGAAGGGCTCCCTTGTAAATTTATTTCCGAAAAAACGTCGTTTAGTGCCTCGAAACGGCCCCGGAAGTTTGGCACTCGAAAAACTGTAGAAAAATTACTAGAAAATCGGCAAAATAGGAAACTGTTTTGAGCCAGTGGAATAGGTGGGTGGCCACCGATATCCATCTGGATCATGTTGAGTGCTCCTTAGTTTTGAACTTAACTCTAGTTTGCTTACCATGTTGACATTGTTTGCAAATTGAACTTGATAGATTTTTTATCTCAGGTAGACCTCTAACTGCATCTTTCTGATTCAACTTAACTAGGTTGTCAAAATTTATGCGTCCTAGTCTCTTATTCCATAACAAACTTTCATATTCTTTTCCAAAATGACATTCATCAATTGCTTCATTTAAAATGAAATCCTAAATTTTTTTTTGAAAAAAAGAGAAGAAACCATCTCCTTCTAAATTTAGTTCAAAAAATCTTTTACAGTTCCAACAACCATGTTTGCAAACGAGGCTATACTCAATCATAATTAGAAAAAAGTGAAATGAAAACCAAGCCTACTCTGAACTTCTTCCTCAACATATTTTTGCTTTGATTTGGTCCATTTCTGTTAAATTTAACATCAATAGTACCCGAAACAATAAAAAATAGAACCACTTTCATTCAAAAAGTTTCATGATAGAAATCCCTTAAGTGTCCTTCATTTTGAGTGACATGCCAAACTCCTTGCTCCATTTATAGACCGAGCTTGGATAGGGAGTTAGCCTCGTCGTTCTTTTCCCTATCAACATGTTTATTTAAAATTTCATCCACAAGAAGTTTTATCCTTTTTATCTTCTCTAGAATTGGTTTCAAATAGATGTTATGGTAGATCCTCTCTTTAATTATCCAATCAATGATGATCTTTGCGTCGCCAAATATCTATAATTTCCTGACATTATTTTCCACGGCTAAGTTTAAGTGCAACCAATTTAGCATAATTATTTGTTTTTTTTCGTCTCACGTGTACAATTTGGTTTATCCATGGAAAGGAATGCGGCATGGCTATACAACAACTCGCACACCTAAAACGGGCAGTATAAATATCTTCAAATAAGTTGTTATTTCTTGCAATCAAAATTTGCAACATCATGATGAGCGGAAGGGCCAACATAGATCTATGCTTAGGATTGACAACCCAACATTTTAGACATAACTGCACTAACTAGCACCTCTCCAAGGACACATCTTCTTTAAAATGGCTTCCACCTCCTTCCAGGATTGTGAAATGAAAGCGAAGTCCATAAAAACATGAGAATTTGCCTCCTCTTCCTGCTTACAGAGATAACATCTACCAAGTCTAATTATATTTCTTCATTGTAAATTGTTCCAAGTTAAAGCTTTGTTGCAGAGGATAAACCATGTAAGAAGTTTTGCTTATAGAGGGAATTTAAATTTCCAAACTACTTTCCACCACCAAGCTTGATCTTCCACATGAGAAATTTCCATCATTCTATCATAACTTGCCTTTGGAGTATAAATACCATGGGGGTCACCAGCCCAAACTAAAGAGTCCTTAACAAGATACAAATAGATGTTATTCAGGTGCAATTGATTTATGTAAGCCTTCCAGCGTCTACCATCATCATCCCTAAAACCAACATACTCCACAGTGTGCAAGTTGTATCTTTAATATATTTTAATGTAAATAAGCCTTTAAAGTACAACTACAACATGATTCTGAAAGGAAGAATATGTACAGTTCCATTCCCTGTCCATGCATCCTCCCCCAAACTTACACTGCATCCATCTCCTATCTTCCAAACCAAGTCTTTTCCAATAACTAAACATGAGAGAACTGTTGCTTTCTAGAAGACTGAGACGTTATGGGTACAGATTTAGCAGGATGTCAAACCCATTCTAACATAGATTTTGGAGCTATATATTTCCTCATATTCAAGTCACTCCAGAGACTAGAACTTGATAATAATCTCCACCAGCTTTTCCATACTAGATCTTTTTGAGAAAAATTGCAAATTGTTTAATCCCCATCCTCCAAGATTTTTGGGACTTGCTATGGTTTTCCATCTAGGTATCCAAGAGTTGGTCATCCAGAACACTGGAGTGACTTCCAGAACAACATTTGTTAGCACTAGTCTCCCTCCTTTTGAAAGCCGTCTAAAACTCCAATTGATATGCACTTTTCACATTTTGCAATCAGGCAGTCCCAATCTTTAATAAGATAAGACAACGAATTTAATTTAAACCCCATATATTTTATCCCATTATCCATATCAAAATGATTGAAATAAAATAAATCCTCGATTCCAATTAAATCCTCATCTGAGACACCTTCTCTAGCAACAAAAGAAGACATGAGTAATCCACTAAAATATCACCAACAAAGAGGACATGAGTAATCCAGTAGTTTACTCCAATATTTATGCCTTTAAGGCCACCATTCCTTTTTTCCTTTGAAATTTCCCTACTGAACCTATCTGCAAATAGGAGGAATAAAAAAGAAGCGAGCAGGCTCCCTTATCTGATTCCACGAGAGGTTTTGAAAAAATTTGAAGCTCATCCATTAACTAGAACATAAAAAGAGATGGAAGTAATGCATGCCATAATCCATCTTATGAAAGGAACATTAAACCCTAACTATGAGAACTCCATCCTCGAGAAACTCCAAATGAACCTATCATAGGCCTTTGTTAGGGTCAATTATTCAAACAACCACTTTAAGGTGCTTTCTTAAGATGGAATAAAGACCTTCCTGCATTATCCCAATTGCATCGTGAATTTTCCTACCAGAGAGGAAACCAAATTGTTCATGATTTATTCCTACAGCTAGAAAATGCTTGATTCCTTTTAAGATGATTTTAGCCACAATCTTATAGATAGTATTGTACAGAGATATAGTGCGAAAGTCTTCAAAGGATAACATATTATCATTTTTGGGAATCATGGCTATGAAAGAAGAATTAAATGAAGCTATAATTTTTCCTTTATGTCTTGATTCTTCCACCACTCTTTAAAGGCCCCGAGCAAGAACATCAATTAAACCAATGAAAAATTCTATGGGAATCCCATCAGGCCCTAAGCTTTTTTATTTTTTAATATTATGAAGGGCCTCCTGCAATTCATCGTTAGAAACTGCATCCATTAATTTGGAATTATCTTTTTAATTTACAATATCTACTTCATAGTATGTGAAAGATATCTACTTCATTGTGATATTTTTAATTGTCATCGTTAGAAACTGCCACCATTAATTTGTTATTATCTTGTTAATTTACAATATCTACTTCATAGTATGTGAAACATATCTATTTCATTGTAATATTTTGAATTGAATAGTGTTACTTTCTCATAGTCATTGGAAACATTTCAAAGCATTTCAAAATTAAAAACATAAAGAATAAGCTGAATTGAATTAGTTTTTTTTCAATTTCTAATAAAAAAATACAGAATTGTAAATTATTGTGTTGTGATTTGATCACTTTGTAGGATTATACTCTAATCAATCCTTGAAACAGAGTTATTGTTTATTTTCAAAATACCTAAATCTATTCTTCCCCACAATTATATTATACTTTAATGACTTATTGTATTTGTCTTGTAATATTTGTATATTCTACCTTAATGACTTATTGTATTTGTCTTGCAATATTTAAAGTATTGATGAAACACTAAATCAACCCCCTGATTGAAAAACATACCTTCTAAAACCACCCTTGTTCTTATTGGAGGTTAAAATATAAAAACAACAACTTTATGAAAAAACTTAAAAAATTAAAATAAAGAAGTGAGAAATATAAAAAACAAATTAAAAAAAATCATTTTTTTTACAACATTGTAAACTTTATAAACAAAAAAACGTAAAAAAAAAAAATTAATACATGCATTAAAGGGGAGGGTGGGAGCGGGGGGAGGGTGGGAGTGGGGGTAGAGTTGTTTGTTTTTTTTTTCAAATTTTAATATCGTTTATTTTTTCTTTTTTAAATTTGGTTCTTATGTTTTTTTTTTTTTAAATTTAAATTAAAAAAAATTTAATACATCTTAAAATTTAAAAAAATTAGTTTTTTTTTTTTTTTTTTTCTTTTTTTACATTTTTTCTATATTTTCTAATTTAGAATTTCTTTTTAGAGTTATTTATTACTTTAAAAAAATGAAATTTTTGTTTTTAAATTTTATATTGTTGTAAATCTTTTTTGAAAAATTTTTCAAGTTGTTTTTAAAAAAACAAATTCTTTAAATTTTGAAATTTTTAATGTGTTATCTTTTTCCTTTTTTTAAGTGTTTATGTTTTCTTTTTAATTTTGTTTTCATTTGAGTTGTTTTATTTTATTTTTTCATTTTTTGCGTTTTTACTTTTCTAAAAAGAAAATTCCGAGCAAATGTACCTGACAAAGGTAAGGGGTGCTACTCGTGGCACCTCTTTTCGAGTCGAATGTTGATTTTATCCATTTTGTCGCAATGATCATTGCAATGACACAGTCAACTCTTAATATGACGATGTCAATCAAGTTGCACTTTTCAATGCTTGATTGGGGTTGGTTGCTACAAGTTGAATTCGAGGGTCAATTTAGCTTTTTATTTGCAAGGGAACCTAACTAAGTTTCAATAAAGTTGTAAATTTATCCTCGGAAAACAAAGGGTGCTATCAATAGCACCACTTTTCCAAATAGAGGTAAAAATAGTTAATAATGTGACCTAAAAAAACAAGAACTCATGCATGTTCTTGTTTTATAGTATATTGTGTTTATAATGAGGTAATATAGATATATGGAAAACATCATGATTTTTATGAAAATGGGGTGGTAGCGCTAAGCGATATGCAACAAATCCATCTCTTTATAGGATTCCAAATGGCCTTATAAGTCGAGGTGACAATACTGTCACTTTTCCAAACCGAATAGCACTCTTATTAGGTCTAATACGAATAAAAAATTAATCTCCAACATTATAACTTTAGTCAATTCTATCAGGATCACCATAACCCTTATGTATATCAACTAGTGCTTCCTTTAACCATTGCGTAATATGAATTACATGGTCTCCCATTTATTGAACCAATATTGGTCCTATGCTTACTTGGTATTCTAACTTGTCCCAACTCAAACGCATCATGCATGGCCTACCATATAAATCTTGATAAGGTAGCATTCCAATATAATTATGGTAATTGTTATTGTAAGAAAAATCCACCAAAGATAAGTAATTTGCCAATGGGTTTTTCTATCCATAACATACACCCTAGCATGTCTTCCATTACCTAAATAACCCTCTTTGTTTTCCAATATGTTTCTGGATGATACATTGAGGTTAGATTGCACTGAGTTCCCAATGATGATTGCAAGTTTGTCCAAAACTTGGAAGTAAACTTAGGGTCTCTATTTGAGATTATCTTTTTAGGAAACCCATGAAGATGGATGATATCGTTTTTAAATACCCTTGTCACATCCGTGTTATCATAAGTTTCCCTGTTTGGAATAAAATAGGCATTTTTGGTTAGTTTATCAAGTACCACCGAAATAGCATTACATCTTATTAGAGACGTGAGGGGAAACCCTACGAAACAATACATGGAAATGACCTCCCACTTAGACATAGGAATGCCATGAGGTTGCAAGAGACCATATAGGTGATGGTGATCAACCTTTACTTGCTTTCATTCAAGGCACTTAGCAACAAATTGCACAATGTCATGCTTCATGCTTTCCCAAAAGAAGAGCTTCTTCATGTCTACATACATCTTCTTCACCTATGGATGTGCATAGTAAGGTGATCTTTGGGATTCCTTGAGGATAGTTCTTCTAATATCCCCTTCCCTGGGGAAATTCCTTCCCGTGAAATAATATGCCCAAGATAGTGATTCTCGTTCTGAAAGAAGGAGCACTTGGACAATTTACCAAAAAAATGGTCTGAACTCGTAACCATGACAATGCTGACCGCCAGTTCTCCTCGTTCTCTTTCTCATTCTCAAAATAAATGAGAATAAAATGTAATAAAACATGCACAAAGTGGTATAAGTACTTACCAAATACTCCATTCATTATGCTCATAAATACTACTAGTGCATTGTTCAAACCGAAGGGCACTGCTATAAAATCATAGTGCCCAAACCATGTCTGGAAGACAGAATTTGGCATATTTCACCTTCCTTAATTATGAGATGATGATAGTCTTATTGTAGATCAATCTTTGAGAAAAAATACCGCCCCGTTCATATGATTGAAGAGGTCATCAATTCAAGGTATAGGGTACCTATTCTTCAGCATGGCTTGGTTCAAGTCTCGATAATCAATGCAGAGTCATGACAGACCATCCTCCATCTTGACAAATATTATTGGTGCAAAACAAGGATAAACATTCATCCTAATGAGTCCTAGGTCCAATAAATCCTTCAGCTACATCTGCAACTGTAAAAGCTCAAGAGACGTCATCTTATAAGGTGACTTGGAGATTTGATTGAAGCCCATTTTTAATTCGATAGTAAAATTGAGTTTTCTTTTTGGAGGTAACCCTGGTAAGTCCTTGGGAAAGACATCCTTAAATTCTGGCAATACTGGGTACTAATCTAAAGAAGGTCCCTTCTCCCCACTTGTAGCCTCCACTAAGTACAGTCGACATGATTTCGTAAGACAATGCTTTACTTTCATCATTGCGATGAAACATATGGACACCTCCTCTTAATTCCTTGAATTTGAATTGATTTCCCTTCACTAAACAAAGAACTCTCTTCCCATAATACTCCAAGAAAGCTTAATGATCCTTAAAGCTAGTTCATACCTGAGATAAGATCATAAGTACCTAGGTCGCTGATGTACACTTTGACCCTCTCATACACACCCCTAGGTCCACTACTCATTCTTCAACACTAGGCCTGACTCCTTGCTTTCAAACCCCGTCTTTGATCCCCTTTAGAGCTTACATGTTCTTCAACATAATGAGCACATTCAACTACATGTGGCACTGAAGTTGGCTTCCACATCCGTAGGAGGGACCTTATATCGTAGTTCAATCCATAAACAAAGCAATATACCTGACGTTGATATGTGTCCATGTAAGATACATACTTCACCAATACCATGAATCACAATTCATAGTCCTCCACAATTCAATTCCCTTGCACTAATGCATGGAAGGATCCTACTTGGTCCTCCCCAAAGAATGCCTGCATGTACTTCCTTTGAAACCTATCTTCAAACTATTCCCAAGGGATAATATCTAGAGTGATATGCAATTGTCCTTCCACGTTCTCCCACCAATCCAAAGCATGATCTCAAAGTTGAAAAGTAGTTATTTTGGACTTAGAGGTGGTGGTATATTCTTTCAATGCAAATCACCTCCTCATGCCCTCTAGACATGTCTTGGCTTGTTGTCCAACACAACCTCTAGTAAACTCTAGAAGCTTTATTTTATGAAGCTCTCTATTAATGCCCTTGGGAGGAGGTTCTTGCTCCAAATTCATTGATACTTCTTAACTAACCTCCCCCGATGGAAAGGGCTCTTTCTCAACAATTGTCGCATCGCTCACTCCTAAAAGCCTCTTAAGTGTCATGTCGATTGTCTCCAAGGAGCACATTATAATGCACATTTCAGGTGATAGTACCAATAGTGTTGGTATGTTTGGCTCAAGCGATGGTGTCACCCGAACTCAACCCTGATTTCCACCTCACCTAACCATATTGATTATGCAACCTGGCCAAAAGGGTTCATAAGTAGGGTTTAATTAGTCTACTAGGTTACACAATAATATGCACAGGCTTAAGTATCTTTCACTTTCACTTGTAATGAACATATCACTTGAGGTCGTGGCTAAGGGTGAAGTAGGTCAATAAGATAGTGAAACTCTAATAATCAACCTAGTATGGGGTAATTTCTACTACTCCGTTGACCACTAATATCGCCTTAATCCGCCTCCACCTTTTTCGACAACCACATCCCTCACCACCGGAATAAAATATTTAATCATCATTTAAAAAATTTATTTCTAGTATGTAATTTATAATATATTTCATTTTATTATTATTTATATTTTATTTTGTATTTTATTTTTATTAAAAATAATATAGTTAAATTTTAAAATATGCAATATTATTAATATTACAAAGAGAACCCTAATCTCGAGGATAAAAACTATCTTTCTATCTTACCAAGATCAAAGAAAAAAATTTAAGTGAAACTAGTTGTTGGAGAACCCCTAAAACGCCTTGGGTTGCCATCTATGTGATTCTATGAGCTTTTTGAGCATAGAAATAACATTTTAAAGAAAACCAAATAATCTCTATCTTGTTAAGGTCGGATAGACCAAGATGGATGTTAAAGACAATCATCATCATCATCATCATCATCATCAATAATAAAAACCAATCAATACTAAAAATTCAAATAAAATATATTATTTAAACAAATACAATTAAATTTAATAATTCAAATTAATTTTCTTAAACGATAATTAATCTTCAATTATTTGGCTTAAAAAACATAAAGTTGAGGCGTCCCCTTCTCAAGAGCGCACACATCATACAAGGATTAAATAATAAGGGGGTAAGGGTGAACAAAACCCTAGCCCCTGCCATTTCTTATTTCTTGCTCACAAATTTTTAGTTGGTCACTTATCAACTTAGCTAAGATATTAGCATTACGGTTTTTATTTTTATTTTTCTTCATAATAGAGTTTAATAATAAAATTTATGCCCAACACTAGCTGTAAGCAATTGCCTGGGGTGTGGCATGTTATCACCCAAATTTAGAGCAAATACACACATATATGTGCCCTTTCACAATACAAATAGCAATAAAAACCTGCACTTTTGATCTATTATTTATCAAACGATTGTGATAAAAACCTGTAGGGAAACATCCCCAATGAAGTAACAAATTCTCCATATGCGCCAAACTGACTTCTCTACTAGATGTGAGCAAAACGCTGTCAGTTGCTTAACTCGATTCGAGCAACTACCTTGCCAGATCATGACTGCGTTGCTTATCTTGATTCTCAACTACATTTCCACGTCATTCAGGTGCCAAACTGACTTTTCTACCAAGTGTGAGCAAAACACTGCAAAATGTGACTGCCAGGCGTGAGAAAAATGCTGCCAACTGTGACTACGTTTCTTAACTCGATTCTCAACTACCTTGCCAGGTGTTTCAGTGAAGAATATGTGTTTGACTGTGGTATTTTTAGTTTCTTTAGCATTTGAACTTCTACAGCAACGGTTTTTGCAACGTGTTACCCATATGGTGATTTTGTAAAGACATCAATACACATAACTGGTGAAGCAAGAAAAACATCAATAACACCTTTGCTGGTTGACATCAATGAACTTCTACAGCAACGATTTTTGCAACGTCTTACCCATATGGTTGGTGAAGAAAGCAAAAAATCTGGCTGACATCAATGAACTTCTACAGCAATGGTTTTTGCAACGTTTTACTGATATGGCTCGTGAAGCAAGCAAAACATCAATCACACCTTTGTTGGTTGTCATCAATGACAAACTCAACATACTCTATCAACTGGAGTCCACACCTTTCACTTCTTTCACTATCAACAAGCTCAGTCCACACCTTTCACTGCTTTCACTATCAATAAGCTCCCCCTTTGGCATTGATGGCAACCACCACCAACCACCAACCGCATACCAGATATCATCTCCCCCTTTGAAAACAATGTAGAAGGTTTCTGTCTCCATTTATTCATTCTATTTAGTGGGGGAAATAAGTTTTTTTTAATAATTTTTTTTTAATGATTTTGAACTAAACTGCCATTTCATTGCTCCTGTAACCTGCATTTGCTTGAACTAAACTGCCATTTCATTTGCTCCTGTAACCTGCCATTTCATTTGATCCCCCCTCCGAAGATGCTTTGTATCTGGTTCTTAAGTATTTATACCAAGAGGCTCTTTCTTATCTCTCCCCCTATCGGATTATTCAAAGTACAAATTAAGTATATGCTCTTCTTCTTGACTATTTAGTTTCATAGCGTTCTGGTTCCATTTCTCTGCAAAATCTATGTGTTTTCTATTTTCTTTCTTTTCAAGCATTGTAAATTCATCATGTTGTAAGTGGATTAGAACATACACCTAGTTATTTTCTGAGATTTTCAAATTGCATTATAGGCAATGGTTTTGTAAAGACATCAACAATTTGATCCTTTGTACCGACATACTCCAATTTGATTAGCTTATTCAGAACTTGATCTCTTAAGAAATTAAATCTTATTGGAATGTGTTTAGTTTTAGAGTGCATAACGGGGTTGTTGGAGATATTTAATGCACTTGTGTTATCGCAATAGATTGGAATAGGATTTGAATAAGTCACATGAATGTCAGTAAGAGTTTGTGTCATCGATAACACTTGAGTGCAACAGCTTGGTGCTGCAATGTATTATGCTTCCGCTGTAGATAGTGACACAGTAGATTTTTTCTTGCTAGACCAACTCACTAGACAACCTCCTAAGTAGACTGCAGCTCCGCTGGTACTCTTTCTATCATCTATACGGCTTGCCCAATCAACATTAGTATATGCAAATAGATCTAGCTTATTTCCCTTTGGATACCATAGACCAAAATAAACAGTACCTTTGAGATATCTGAATATTCTTTTAACTGCTAATAAATGTGTTTCTTTAGGTGCAGCTTGAAATCTTGCAACTTGACAAAATGTAACCTGCATTTGTCATCATCATCATCATCATCAATAATAAAAACCAATCAATACTAAAAATTCAAATAAAATATATTATTTAAACAAATACAATTAAATTTAATAATTCAAATTAATTTTCTTAAACGATAATTAATCTTCAATTATTTGGCTTAAAAACCATAAAGTTGAGGCGTCCCCTTCTCAAGAGGGCACACATCATACAAGGATTAAATAATAGGGGGGGTAAGGGTGAACAAAACCCTAGCCCCTGCCATTTCTTATTTCTTGCTCATAAATTTTTAGTTGGTCACTTTGCAACTTAGCTAAGATATTAGCATTAGGGTTTTTATTTTTATTTTTCTTCATAATAGAGTTTAATAATAAAATTTATGCCCAACACTAGCAGTAAACAATTGCCTGGGGTGTGGCATGTTATCACCCAAATTTAGAGCAAATACACACATATATGTGCCCTTTCACAATACAAATAGCAATAAAATAACCACCTATAAGTAATGTCCAAACCTATGGATATAAGATATGGTTCACACAACAAATAAAATCAAAGGGAACGCTGCCATATATGATTCACTTGGAAATTTGCATTGCCTTCCCATCAATGATTCCAACGACCATTTCAGTGAATCAACAACATGATACATAAGTGTGTTGAACTTATTAATGAAATGGTTGTAGGTGGATAAGCATTGGTTTTTAGCAAATATGCTAGCCAACCAAACAATTTGAGTGCCAATTAATTAATATGGATATGGGATATTCAAACAAACACAAGACGGCTCGTCGGCGAGATTTTTAAGGAAATAGGTAACGTTGCCAGGAAATATATATAAAAGTCTTGCTATTTGAGCGTCCTAGGCTCCAACGCAACGCAAGATTTCGAATTCTGATCTCCGCCATTTCCAAAACAAGTCTTCTGGAGAATCGCCCATTTGGAAATTTAATAAGAGAAGGAGAGTTTAAGACTTTGTTGAGTGCTCCTCATTCATCAGCTGCACACCCACCTGCTTAACAGCACTGATTGAGTTTGCAGACAAAGCCAAACCGTCCCATTGTCTTACGGTTGTCGTTTTTCTGTTTTCTGTTGTTGATATTTATTAAGAAACAAAAGATGTCTCCGGAACTAGATTCTAATGTAGTAGAAGGCAGCGGATCGAATTCTAAGACTCTCATTGTTGCTCGATTGGCTTCACTGAAGAAAGCAGAGGAAGCAGGTAATAGCAGGTTTTTTGAAGCTGCAGCATGGGTAAAGACAATGGTTGGGTGTTTGGATATACCATGTGACCCGCCATCCGAGGAGGAGTTTCGTCTTTGCTTGAGAAATGGGATCATTTTATGTAACCTTCTCAACAAGGTTCAACCGGGATCAGTGGCCAAGGTCGTTGCAAATCACGTTTCTGCTTATCAATATTTTGAGAATGTTAAGAATTTTCTTGCAGCTCTTGTACAGATGAAGTTGCCTACTTTTGAAGCTTCTCTGTTAGAGAAAGAAAGCTGGCAGCCGGGTTCTACTACAAAGATTGTTGACTGTATCTTGGCGCTGAAGGGTTATTATGAATGCAAACAACAGCGTGGAGGAAATGCAACTACTAATTGTGTGCCTGTAATTCTGCCAAACCCATCAGCTACAAACGTGCAGGAGGACGGAGGAGAGAAAACACTGGATGACATCTTTCAATCTAATGCTTTAATAGGAGTACTGAAAGCAGAGGAAGCAGGTAATATAAGGTTTTTTGAAGCTGCAGCATGGGTAAAGAGCATGGTTGGGTCTTTGGATATACCATGTGACCCGCCATCCGAGGACGAGTTTCGTCTTTGCTTGAGAAATGGGATCATTTTATGTAACCTTCTCAACAAGGTTCAACCGGGGGCAGTGTCCAACGTCGTTGCAAATCACGGTTCTGCCTATCAATATTTTGAGAATGTTAAGAATTTTCTTGTAGCTCTTGTACAGATGAAGTTGCCTACTTTTGAAGCTTCTCTGTTAGAGCAAGAAAGCTCGCAGCCGGGTTCTACTAAAAATATTGTTGACTGTATCTTGGCGCTGAAGGGTTATTATGAACGCAAACAACAGTGTAGAGGAAATGCAAGAGGAGCAGAGACAATAAGCACCCTTAAGTCTGCTGAAAGAGTGGCCTCTGTTGAACTTGGTGCTGCTCCTTTGAATAAAGAAAGTGGAGAAGTTCGTGAGCTTAAAGAACAGGTAGACAGTTTGAAAAAGGCGCTGGCAAGGAAAGAAGTAGAAGTAGCGCAGTTACACAATATCAAAATGAAAATGAAAGAATCTCCATACCAACTCCATACACCAGTTAGAACTCGTATATTGAGCCTTGAAGGGTCTGTAAGAAGCAAAGCTGAGGTACAGAATGGTAATTGTAATTGTGGGATGGTTTCTGAAGATGATAAATTGGTAGATTATGGGGAGAATAATGAGATTCTGGTTGGCAAACAGAATGGCAATGGCAACCGTCCGAGTAGTCTGGGAAATGAGCGTAGAAATTTATCAGTTGTAAAGAGTTGGACAGAGGCTGAAACAAATACAAATAGAGATACAGGAACTGAGACAACATCTGCAACTAAAAAGACCTCTCAAATAAAAAAGTCACTACTGTTCTTTGGAAAACTGTAGAAGACCGGTCACGTTAGAGCCTGAGGAGCCTTTGGAAAACGTGTTTAAATTATCATGAACTAAAGCTAACATAAACAGTGAAGAGATAAGAGAAGGGGATAATATTTGGATTGTGCACTAGCGTTTCGTTGATTGTAATTTTTAGTGCGATTGACTGGTTTTTTTTTCTTTCAAAATATTGATTTTTTAAAAATTACCTTATGT
This sequence comes from Larix kaempferi, assembly GCA_027924585.1. Classification (NCBI taxonomy): domain Eukaryota; kingdom Viridiplantae; phylum Streptophyta; class Pinopsida; order Pinales; family Pinaceae; genus Larix; species Larix kaempferi. The sequence continues at coordinate 756,842 of BSBM01000579.1, read as the reverse complement.
TTTGATCATATAATAATTATTAATTTTATATAAATAATTTAGGTGAGATTATTGTAATTATCAAATTTTTATGTATTTTGTTTTAATAAAAAGACCTGGTTGACTTTGCCATTTTTTTTTCATTTTTTCTAAAATATATATGTCAAATAATAAAGCTTAAAGTGGTGTCCAAGAATTGTGGCATTACTTAATCATACTTTAATGAAAGTTGTTTCAATAATTGTTTTAAACCATAAACTTTTATTGAGCGCAACCAAAAGTTAAGTTATTTGAAAAAACTGAAGAGATTAATGCTTTCTCAAACAAGTCCTATAATGATTACGTTATCATATCTTGACAAAAAAAACCCTAAGAACTCGAAGAGAAAAATATTTCCTCCTACGAGCACTTTCAAAACTTCTTTCACAAACCACAACCAACTAGTTGTTTTCTCAATCACTTCTCTATATTGATCATAAATCCTAAAAAAATTATGAAAAAAAGAGAAGAAACCATCTCCTTCTAAATTTAGTTCAAAAAATCTTTTACAGTTCCAACAACCATGTTTGCAAATGAGGCTATACTCAATCATAATTAGAAAAACTGAAATGAAAACCAAGCCTACTCTGAACTTCTTCCTCAACATATTTTTGCTTTGATTTGGTCCATTTCTGTTAAATTTAACATGGATAGTACCCGGAACAACAAAAAATAGAACCACTTTCATTCAAAAAGGTTCATGATAGAAATCCCTTAGGTGTCATTCATTTTGAGTGATATGCCAAAATACTTGCTCCATGTATAGACCGAGCTTGGATAGGGAGTTAGCCTCATGGTTCCTTTCCCTATCAACATGTTTAATTAAAATTTCATCCATAAGAAGTTTTATCCTTTTTATCTCCTCTAGAATTGATTTCAAATAGATGTTATGGCAGATCCTCTCTTCAATTATCCAATCAATGATGATCTTTGCACCCCCAAATATCTATAATTTCTTGAAATTATTTTCCACGGCTAAATTTAGGAGAAGTTTAAGTGCAACCATCTTAGCATAATTATTTGTTTTTTTTGTCTCAAGTGTACAGTTTGGTTCATCCGTGGAAAGAAATGCAACATGGCTATACAACAACTCGCACACCTAAAACGAGCATTATAAATATCTTCAAATAAGTTGTTATTTCTTGCAATCCAAATTTGCAACATCATGATGAGCGGAAGGGCCAACATAGATCTATGCTTAGGATTGACAACCCAACATTTTAGACATAACTGCACTAACTAGCACCTCTCCAAGGACACATCTTCTTTAAAATGGCTTCCACCTCCTTCCAGGATTGTGAAATGAAAGCGAAGTCCATAAAAACATGAGAATTTGCCTCCTCTTCCTGCTTACAGAGATAACATCTACCAAGTCTAATTATATTTCTTCATTGTAAATTGTTCCAAGTGAAAGCTTTGTTGCAGAGGATAAACCATGTAAGAAGTTTTGCTTTTAGAGGGAATTTAAATTTCCACACTACTTGCCACCACCAATCTTGATCTTCCACATGAGAAATTGCCATCATTCTATCATAACTTGCCTTTGGAGTATAAATACCATGGGGGTCACCAGCCCAGACTAAAGAGTCCTTAACAGGATACAAACAGATGTTATTAAGGTGCAATTGATTTATGAAAGCCTTCCAACATCTACCATCATCATCCCTAAAACCAACATACTCCAGAGTGTGCAAGTTGTATCTTTAATATATTTTAATGTAAATAAGCCTTTAAAGTACAACTACACCACGATTATGAAAGGAAGAATATGTACAGTTCCATTCCCTGCCCATGTATCCTGCCCCAACCTTACACTGCAACCATCTCATATATTCCAAACCAAGTCTTTTCCAATAACTAAAAATTGAGAATTGTTGCTTTCTAGAGGACTAAGACGTTATGGGTCGATTTAGCAGGATGTCGAACCCATTCTAAGAGATATTTTGGAGCTATATATTTCCTCATATTCAAGTCACTCCAGAGACTAGAACCTGATAATAATCTCCACTATATTTCCCCTACTAGAGCTTTTTGAGAAAATTTGCAAATTTTTTAATCCCCATTCTCCAAGGATTTTGGGCCTTGATATGGTTTTCCATCTAGGTATCCAAGAGACGGTCATCCAGAGCCCCAGAGTGACTTCCAGAACAACATTTGTTAGCACTAGTCTCCCTCCTTTTGAGAGCCGCCTAAAACTCCAATTGATATGCGCTTTTCACATTTTGCAATCAGGCAGTCCCAACCTTTAACAAGATAATACAACGGCTTTAATTTAAACCCCATATACTTTATCCCATTATCCAGATCAAAATGATTGAAATAAAGTAAATCCTCAATTCTAATTAAATCCTCATCTGAGACACCTTCTCCAGCAACAAAAGAGGACATGAGTAATCCACTAAAATATCATCAACAAAGAGGACATTAGTAATCCAGTAGTTTCCTCCAATATTTATGCCTTTAGGGCCACCTTTCCTTTTTTCCTTCGAAATTTTCCTACTGAGCCTATCTGCAAATAGGAGGAATAAAAAAGAATCAAGCAGGCTTCCTTATCTGATGCCGCGAGAAGATCTAGAAAAAATTGAAGCTCATCCATTAACTAGAACATAAAAAGAGATGGAAGTAATGCATGCCATAATCCATCTTATGAGAGGAACATTAAACCCTAATTGTGACAAATCCATCCTCGAGAAACTCCAAATGAGCCTATCATAGACCTTTGTTAGGGTCAATTATTCAAACAACCACTTTAAGGTGCTTTCTTAAGTTGGAATAAAGACCTTCCTGCATCATCCCAATTGCATCGTGAATTTTCCTACAAGAGATGAAACCAAATTGTTGATGAGTTATTCCTGCAACTAGAAAACGCTTGATTCCTTTTAAGATAATTTTAGCCACAATCTTATAGATAGTATTGTACAGAGATATAGTGCGAAAGTCTTCAAAGGATAACATATTATCATTTTTGGGAATCATGGCTTTGAAAGAAGAATTAAATGAAGCTAGAATTTTTCCTTTAACTCTTGATTCTTCCACCACTCTTTAAAGGCCCCGAGCAAGAACATCAATTAAGCCAATGGAAAATTCTATGGGAATCCCATCAGGCCCTAAGATTTTTTATTTTTTAATATTATGAAGGGCCTCTTGCAATTCATCGTTAGAAACTGCCTCCATTAATTTGTTATTATCATTTTCATTTACAATATCTACTTCATAGTATGTGAAACATATCTACTTCATTGTGATATTTCGAATTGTTAATTTGTTATTATCTTGTTAATTTACAATATCTACTTCATAGTATGTGGAACATATCTATTTCATTGTAATATTTTGAATTGAATAGTGTTACTTTCTCATATTCATTGGAAACATTTTAAAACATTTCAAAATTAAAAACATAAAGAATAAACTAAGTGAATTAGTTTTTCTTCAATTTCTAATAAAAAAATAGAAAATTGTAAATTATTGTGTTGTGTTTTTAGCACTTTGCAGGCTTATACTCTAATCAATCCTCAAAACAGAGTTATCATTTATTTTCAAAATATCTAAATCTATTCTTCCCCACAATTATATTATACTTTAATGACTTATTGCATTTGTCTTGCAATATTTGTATATTCTACCTTAATGACTTGTTGTATTTGTCTTGCAATATTTAAAGTATTGATGAAACACTAAATCAACCCCCTGATTGAAAAAACCTCCTAAAAAAAGCAAATTAAAAAAAAATCATTTTTTTACAACATTGTAAAATTTATAAACAAAAACTTAAAAAAAAATAAATTTAATACATGCATTAAAGGGGAGGGAGAGGAGGGTCCGAGAGTGGGAGTGGGGTAGGTTTGTTTGTTTGTCTTTTCAAATTTTAATATCGTTTATAATTGTTTTTTTAAATTTGGTTATTCTCTTTTTTTTTTCATTTTGTTTTTAATGTTTTTTTAAACTTTTAGTTTTAAAAAAAAAAAAATTAAATTTAAAAAAAAGAATTTAATAGATCTTAAAATTTAAAAAAAATAGTTTTTTTAAATTTTTTCTATTTTTCTCAATTTAGAATTGTTCTTTAGAGTTATATTTTACTTAAAAAAATGGAAATTTATGTTTAGAAATTTTATATTGTTTTAAATCTTTTTTGAAAAAAATTTCAAGTTGTTTTTTAAAATTTTTTCTATAAAGTTTGAAATTTTTAATGTGTTATTTTTTTTTTCTTTTTTAATTGTTTATGTTTTCTTTTTAATTTTGTTTTCATTTGAGTTGTTTTAATTAATTTTTTCATTTTTTGCGTTTTTACTTTTCTAAAAAAAAAATTCTGAGCAAATCTACCTGGCAAAGGTAAGGGGTGCTACTAGTGGCACCTCTTTTCGAGTTGAATGTTGATCTTTCCCTTTTTGGCGCAACGAACATTGCAATGACACGGTCAACTATTAATACGACGACGTCAATCAAGTCGTAATTTTCAATCCTTGATTGGGGGTTGGTTGCTACAAGTTGAATTCGAGGGTCAATTTAGCTTTTTAATTGCAAGGGCAACTAACTAGGTTTCAATAAAGTTGAAAATTTATCCTCGGAGAAGAAAGGGTGCTATCAATAGCACCACTTTTCAAAATAGAGGTAAAAATTGTTACTAAATGTGACCTAAAAAAACAAGAGTTGATGTAGGTTCTCGTTTTATAGTATATTGTGTTTATAATGAGGTAATATAGATATATGGAAAACATCATGATTTGTATGAAAATGGGGTGGTAGCAGTAAGCGATATGCAACAAGTCCGTGTCTTTATAGGATTTCAAATGGCCTTATAAGTCGAGGTGACAACATTGTCACTTTTCCAAACTGAATAGTACTCTTATTAGGACTAATATGAATAAAAAATTAAACTCCGCCATTATAACTTTAGTCAGTTCTATCAGCATCACCATAACCCTTATGTATATCAACTTGTGCTTCCTTTAACCATTGCCTAATATGAATTACATGCTATCCCATTTCCTCAACCAACATTGGTCCCATGCTTACTTGGTATTCTAACTTGTCCCAACTCAAATGCAATGTGCATGGCCTCCCATATAAATCTTGATAAGGTAGCATTCCAATATAATTATGGTAATTGTTATTGTAAGAAAACTCCACCAAAGATAAGTAATTTTCGAATGGGTCTGTCTATCCATAACATACACCCTAGCATGCCTTCCATTGTACGTTAATAACCCTCTTTGTTTTCCCATATGTTTGTGGATGATACATTGAGCTTAGGTTTCACTGAGTTCCCAATGATGATTGCAAGTTTGTCCAAAACTTGGAAGTAAACTTAGGGTCTCTATTTGAGATTATCTTTTTAGGAAACCCATGAAGATGGATGATATCGTTTTTAAATACCCTTGTCACATCTGTGTTATCATAAGTTTCCCTCATTGAAATAAAATAGGCATTTTTGATTAGTTTATCAAATAACACCAAAATAACATTACGTATTATTAGAGACGCGAGGGGAAACCCTAGGGAAAAATACACGGGAATGAACTCCCACTTAGACATAGGAATGTCATGAGGTTGCAAGAGACCGCTATCCTTTTTCTACGATGTGAGTAGGATGTGTTTTTATAACTGAATCACCACTTCTGGCAACAGTTAAACGCAATGGCAAGGAATCTCAATCTTGTTTTCGAGCACAAACGCCAGCTCAATCTGCACTTTTGATCTATTATTTATCAAACGATTGTGATAAAAACCTGTAGGGAAACATCCCCAATGAAGTAACAAATTCTCCATATGCGCCAAACTGACTTCTCTACCAGATGTGAGCAAAACGCTGTCAGTTGCTTAACTCGATTCGAGCAACTACCTTGCCAGATCATGACTGCGTTGCTTAACTTGATTCTCAACTACATTTCCATGTCATTCAGGTGCCAAACTGACTTTTCTACCAAGTGTGAGCAAAACACTGCAAAATGTGACTGCCAGGCGTGAGAAAAATGCTGCCAACTGTGACTACGTTTCTTAACTCGATTCTCAACTACCTTGCCAGGTGTTTCAGTGAAGAATATGTGTTTGACTGTGGTATTTTTAGTTTCTTTAGCATTTGAACTTCTACAGCAACGGTTTTTGCAACGTGTTACCCATATGGTGATTTTGTAAAGACATCAATACACATAACTGGTGAAGCAAGAAAAACATCAATCACACCTTTGCTGGTTGACATCAATGAACTTCTACAGCAACGATTTTTGCAACGTCTTACCCATATGGTTGGTGAAGAAAGCAAAAAATCTGGCTGACATCAATGAACTTCTACAGCAATGGTTTTTGCAACGTTTTACTGATATGGCTCGTGAAGCAAGCAAAACATCAATCACACCTTTGTTGGTTGTCATCAATGACAAACTCAACATACTCTATCAACTGGAGTCCACACCTTTCACTTCTTTCACTATCAACAAGCTCAGTCCACACCTTTCACTGCTTTCACTATCAATAAGCTCCCCCTTTGGCATTGATGGCAACCACCACCAACCACCAACCGCATACCAGATATCATCTCCCCCTTTGAAAACAATGTAGAAGGTTTCTGTCTCCATTTATTCATTCTATTTAGTGGGGGAAATAAGTTTTTTTTAATAAGTTTTTTTTAATGATTTTGAACTAAACTGCCATTTCATTGCTCCTGTAACCTGCATTTGCTTGAACTAAACTGCCATTTCATTTGCTCCTGTAACCTGCCATTTCATTTGATCCCCCCTCCGAAGATGCTTTGTATCTGGTTCTTAAGTATTTATACCAAGAGGCTCTTTCTTATCTCTCCCCCTATCGGATTATTCAAAGTACAAATTAAGTATATGCTCTTCTTCTTGACTATTTAGTTTCATAGCGTTCTGGTTCCATTTCTCTGCAAAATCTATGTGTTTTCTATTTTCTTTCTTTTCAAGCATTGTAAATTCATCATGTTGTAAGTGGATTAGAACATACACCTAGTTATTTTCTGAGATTTTCAAATTGCATTATAGGCAATGGTTTTGTAAAGACATCAACAATTTGATCCTTTGTACCGACATACTCCAATTTGATTAGCTTATTCAGAACTTGATCTCTTAAGAAATTAAATCTTATTGGAATGTGTTTAGTTTTAGAGTGCATAACGGGGTTGTTGGAGATATTTAATGCACTAGTGTTATCGCAATAGATTGGAATAGGATTTGAATAAGTCACATGAATGTCAGTAAGAGTTTGTGTCATCGATAACACTTGAGTGCAACAGCTTGGTGCTGCAATGTATTATGCTTCCGCTGTAGATAGTGACACAGTAGATTTTTTCTTGTTAGACCAACTCACTAGACAACCTCCTAAGTAGACTGCAGCTCCGCTGGTACTCTTTCTATCATCTATACGGCTTGCCCAATCAACATTAGTATATGCAAATAGATCTAGCTTATTTCCCTTTGGATACCATAGACCAAAATAAACAGTACCTTTGAGATATCTGAATATTCTTTTAACTGCTAATAAATGTGTTTCTTTAGGTGCAGCTTGAAATCTTGCAACTTGACAAACTGTAACCTGCATTTGTCATCATCATCATCATCATCAATAATAAAAACCAATCAATACTAAAAATTCAAATAAAATATATTATTTAAACAAATACAATTAAATTTAATAATTCAAATTAATTTTCTTAAACGATAATTAATCTTCAATTATTTGGCTTAAAAACCATAAAGTTGAGGCGTCCCCTTCTCAAGAGCGCACACATCATACAAGGATTAAATAATAGGGGGGGTAAGGGTGAACAAAACCCTAGCCCCTGCCATTTCTTATTTCTTGCTCATAAATTTTTAGTTGGTCACTTTGCAACTTAGCTAAAATATTAGCATTAGGGTTTTTATTTTTATTTTTCTTCATAATAGAGTTTAATAATAAAATTTATGCCCAACACTAGCAGTAAACAATTGCCTGGGGTGTGGCATGTTATCACCCAAATTTAGAGCAAATACACACATATATGTGCCCTTTCACAATACAAATAGCAATAAAATAACCACCTATAAGTAATGTCCAAACCTATGGATATAAGATATGGTTCACACAACAAATAAAATCAAAGGGAACGCTGCCATATATGATTCACTTGGAAATTTGCATTGCCTTCCCATCAATGATTCCAACGACCATTTCAGTGAATCAACAACATGATACATAAGTGTGTTGAACTTATTAATGAAATGGTTGTAGGTGGATAAGCATTGGTTTTTAGCAAATATGCTAGCCAACCAAACAATTTGAGTGCCAATTAATTAATATGGATATGGGATATTCAAACAAACACAAGACGGCTCGTCGGCGAGATTTTTAAGGAAATAGGTAACGTTGCCAGGAAATATATATAAAAGTCTTGCTATTTGAGCGTCCTAGGCTCCAACGCAACGCAAGATTTCGAATTCTGATCTCCGCCATTTCCAAAACAAGTCTTCTGGAGAATCGCCCATTTGGAAATTTAATAAGAGAAGGAGAGTTTAAGACTTTGTTGAGTGCTCCTCATTCATCAGCTGCACACCCACCTGCTTAACAGCACTGATTGAGTTTGCAGACAAAGCCAAACCGTCCCATTGTCTTACGGTTGTCGTTTTTCTGTTTTCTGTTGTTGATATTTATTAAGAAACAAAAGATGTCTCCGGAACTAGATTCTAATGTAGTAGAAGGCAGCGGATCGAATTCTAAGACTCTCATTGTTGCTCGATTGGCTTCACTGAAGAAAGCAGAGGAAGCAGGTAATAGCAGGTTTTTTGAAGCTGCAGCATGGGTAAAGACAATGGTTGGGTGTTTGGATATACCATGTGACCCGCCATCCGAGGAGGAGTTTCGTCTTTGCTTGAGAAATGGGATCATTTTATGTAACCTTCTCAACAAGGTTCAACCGGGATCAGTGGCCAAGGTCGTTGCAAATCACGTTTCTGCTTATCAATATTTTGAGAATGTTAAGAATTTTCTTGCAGCTCTTGTACAGATGAAGTTGCCTACTTTTGAAGCTTCTCTGTTAGAGAAAGAAAGCTGGCAGCCGGGTTCTACTACAAAGATTGTTGACTGTATCTTGGCGCTGAAGGGTTATTATGAATGCAAACAACAGCGTGGAGGAAATGCAACTACTAATTGTGTGCCTGTAATTCTGCCAAACCCATCAGCTACAAACGTGCAGGAGGACGGAGGAGAGAAAACACTGGATGACATCTTTCAATCTAATGCTTTAATAGGAGTACTGAAAGCAGAGGAAGCAGGTAATATAAGGTTTTTTGAAGCTGCAGCATGGGTAAAGAGCATGGTTGGGTCTTTGGATATACCATGTGACCCGCCATCCGAGGACGAGTTTCGTCTTTGCTTGAGAAATGGGATCATTTTATGTAACCTTCTCAACAAGGTTCAACCGGGGGCAGTGTCCAACGTCGTTGCAAATCACGGTTCTGCCTATCAATATTTTGAGAATGTTAAGAATTTTCTTGTAGCTCTTGTACAGATGAAGTTGCCTACTTTTGAAGCTTCTCTGTTAGAGCAAGAAAGCTCGCAGCCGGGTTCTACTAAAAATATTGTTGACTGTATCTTGGCGCTGAAGGTTATTATGAACGCAAACAACAGTGTAGAGGAAATGCAAGAGGAGCAGAGACAATAAGCACCCTTAAGTCTGCTGAAAGAGTGGCCTCTGTTGAACTTGGTGCTGCTCCTTTGAATAAAGAAAGTGGAGAAGTTCGTGAGCTTAAAGAACAGGTAGACAGTTTGAAAAAGGCGCTGGCAAGGAAAGAAGTAGAAGTAGCGCAGTTACACAATATCAAAATGAAAATGAAAGAATCTCCATACCAACTCCATACACCAGTTAGAACTCGTATATTGAGCCTTGAAGGGTCTGTAAGAAGCAAAGCTGAGGTACAGAATGGTAATTGTAATTGTGGGATGGTTTCTGAAGATGATAAATTGGTAGATTATGGGGAGAATAATGAGATTCTGGTTGGCAAACAGAATGGCAATGGCAACCGTCCGAGTAGTCTGGGAAATGAGCGTAGAAATTTATCAGTTGTAAAGAGTTGGACAGAGGCTGAAACAAATACAAATAGAGATACAGGAACTGAGACAACATCTGCAACTAAAAAGACCTCTCAAATAAAAAAGTCACTACTGTTCTTTGGAAAACTGTAGAAGACCGGTCACGTTAGAGCCTGAGGAGCCTTTGGAAAACGTGTTTAAATTATCATGAACTAAAGCTAACATAAACAGTGAAGAGATAAGAGAAGGGGATAATATTTGGATTGTGCACTAGCGTTTCGTTGATTGTAATTTTTAGTGCGATTGACTGGTTTTTTTTTCTTTCAAAATATTGATTTTTTAAAAATTACCTTATGTTTTGATCATATAATAATTATTAATTTTATATAAATAATTTAGGTGAGATTATTGTAATTATCAAATTTTTATGTATTTTGTTTTAATAAAAAGACCTGGTTGACTTTGCCATTTTTTTTCATTTTTTCTAAAATATATATGTCAAATAATAAAGCTTAAAGTGGTGTCCAAGAATTGTGGCATTACTTAATCATACTTTAATGAAAGTTGTTTCAATAATTGTTTTAAACCATAAACTTTTATTGAGTGCAACCAAAAGTTAAGTTATTTGAAAAAACTGAAGAGATTAATGCTTTCTCAAACAAGTCCTATAATGATTACGTTATCATATCTTGACAAAAAAAACCCTAAGAACTCGAAGAGAAAAATATTTCCTCCTACGAGCACTTTCAAAACTTCTTTCACAAACCACAACCAACTAGTTGTTTTCTCAATCACTTCTCTATATTGATCATAAATCCTAAAAAAATTATGAAAAAAAGAGAAGAAACGATCTCCTTCTAAATTTAGTTCAAAAAATCTTTTACAGTTCCAACAACCATGTTTGCAAATGAGGCTATACTCAATCATAATTAGAAAAACTGAAATGAAAACCAAGCCTACTCTGAACTTCTTCCTCAACATATTTTTGCTTTGATTTGGTCCATTTCTGTTAAATTTAACATGGATAGTACCCGGAACAACAAAAAATAGAACCACTTTCATTCAAAAAGGTTCATGATAGAAATCCCTTAGGTGTCATTCATTTTGAGTGATATGCCAAAATACTTGCTCCATGTATAGACCGAGCTTGGATAGGGAGTTAGCCTCATGGTTCCTTTCCCTATCAACATGTTTAATTAAAATTTCATCCATAAGAAGTTTTATCCTTTTTATCTCCTCTAGAATTGATTTCAAATAGATGTTATGGCAGATCCTCTCTTCAATTATCCAATCAATGATGATCTTTGCACCCCCAAATATCTTTAATTTCTTGAAATTATTTTCCATGGCTAAATTTAGGAGAAGTTTAAGTGCAACCATCTTAGCATAATTATTTGTTTTTTTTGTCTCAAGTGTACAGTTTGGTTCATCCGTGGAAAGAAATGCAACATGGCTATACAACAACTCGCACACCTAAAACGAGCATTATAAATATCTTCAAATAAGTTGTTATTTCTTGCAATCCAAATTTGCAACATCATGATGAGCGGAAGGGCCAACATAGATCTATGCTTAGGATTGACAACCCAACATTTTAGACATAACTGCACTAACTAGCACCTCTCCAAGGACACATCTTCTTTAAAATGGCTTCCACCTCCTTCCAGGATTGTGAAATGAAAGCGAAGTCCATAAAAACATGAGAATTTGCCTCCTCTTCCTGCTTACAGAGATAACATCTACCAAGTCTAATTATATTTCTTCATTGTAAATTGTTCCAAGTTAAAGCTTTGTTGCAGAGGATAAACCATGTAAGAAGTTTTGCTTTTAGAGGGAATTTAAATTTCCACACTACTTGCCACCACCAATCTTGATCTTCCACATGAGAAATTGCCATCATTCTATCATAACTTGCCTTTGGAGTATAAATACCATGGGGGTCACCAGCCCAGACTAAAGAGTCCTTAACAGGATACAAACAGATGTTATTAAGGTGCAATTGATTTATGAAAGCCTTCCAACATCTACCATCATCATCCCTAAAACCAACATACTCCAGAGTGTGCAAGTTGTATCTTTAATATATTTTAATGTAAATAAGCCTTTAAAGTACAACTACACCACGATTATGAAAGGAAGAATATGTACAGTTCCATTCCCTGCCCATGTATCCTGCCCCAACCTTACACTGCAACCATCTCATATATTCCAAACCAAGTCTTTTCCAATAACTAAAAATTGAGAATTGTTGCTTTCTAGAGGACTAAGACGTTATGGGTCGATTTAGCAGGATGTCGAACCCATTCTAAGAGATATTTTGGAGCTATATATTTCCTCATATTCAAGTCACTCCAGAGATTAGAACCTGATAATAATCTCCACTATATTTCCCCTACTAGAGCTTTTTGAGAAAATTTGCAAATTTTTTAATCCCCATTCTCCAAGGATTTTGGGCCTTGATATGGTTTTCCATCTAGGTATCCAAGAGACGGTCATCCAGAGCCCCAGAGTGACTTCCAGAACAACATTTGTTAGCACTAGTCTCCCTCCTTTTGAGAGCCGCCTAAAACTCCAATTGATATGCGCTTTTCACATTTTGCAATCAGGCAGTCCCAACCTTTAACAAGATAATACAACGGCTTTAATTTAAACCCCATATATTTTATCCCATTATCGAGATCAAAATGATTGAAATAAAGTAAATCCTCGATTCTAATTAAATCCTCATCTGAGACACCTTCTCCAGCAACAAAAGAGGACATGAGTAATCCACTAAAATATCATCAACAAAGAGGACATTAGTAATCCAGTAGTTTCCTCCAATATTTATGCCTTTAGGGCCACCTTTCCTTTTTTCCTTCGAAATTTTCCTACTGAGCCTATCTGCAAATAGGAGGAATAAAAAAGAATCAAGCAGGCTTCCTTATCTGATGCCGCGAGAAGATCTAGAAAAAATTGAAGCTCATCCATTAACTAGAACATAAAAAGAGATGGAAGTAATGCATGCCATAATCCATCTTATGAGAGGAACATTAAACCCTAATTGTGACAAATCCATCCTCGAGAAACTCCAAATGAGCCTATCATAGACCTTTGTTAGGGTCAATTATTCAAACAACCACTTTAAGGTGCTTTCTTAAGTTGGAATAAAGACCTTCCTGCATCATCCCAATTGCATCGTGAATTTTCCTACAAGAGATGAAACCAAATTGTTGATGAGTTATTCCTGCAACTAGAAAACGCTTGATTCCTTTTAAGATAATTTTAGCCACAATCTTATAGATAGTATTGTACAGAGATATAGTGCGAAAGTCTTCAAAGGATAACATATTATCATTATTGGGAATCATGGCTTTGAAAGAAGAATTAAATGAAGCTAGAATTTTTCCTTTAACTCTTGATTCTTCCACCACTCTTTAAAGGCCCCGAGCAAGAACATCAATTAAGCCAATGGAAAATTCTATGGGAATCCCATCAGGCCCTAAGATTTTTTCTTTTTTAATATTATGAAGGGCCTCTTGCAATTCATCGTTAGAAACTGCCTCCATTAATTTGTTATTATCATTTTCATTTACAATATCTACTTCATAGTATGTGAAACATATCTACTTCATGTGATATTTTGAATTGTTAATTTGTTATTATCTTGTTAATTTACAATATCTACTTCATAGTATGTGGAACATATCTATTTCATTGTAATATTTTGAATTGAATAGTGTTACTTTCTCATATTCATTGGAAACATTTTAAAACATTTCAAAATTAAAAACATAAAGAATAAACTAAGTGAATTAGTTTTTCTTCAATTTCTAATAAAAAAATAGAAAATTGTAAATTATTGTGTTGTGTTTTGAGCACTTTGCAGGCTTATACTCTAATCAATCCTCAAAACAGAGTTATCATTTATTTTCAAAATATCTAAATCTATTCTTCCCCACAATTATATTATACTTTAATGACTTATTGCATTTGTCTTGCAATATTTATATATTCTACCTTAATGACTTGTTGTATTTGTCTTGCAATATTTAAAGTATTGATGAAACACTAAATCAACCCCCTGATTGAAAAAACCTCCTAAAAAAAGCAAATTAAAAAAAAAATCATTTTTTTACAACATTGTAAAATTTATAAACAAAAACTTAAAAAAAAAAAAATTTAATACATGCATTAAAGGGGAGGAGGGAGAGGAGGGTCCGAGAGTGGGAGTGGGGTAGGTTTGTTTGTTTGTCTTTTCAAATTTTAATATCGTTTATAATTGTTTTTTTAAATTTGGTTATTCTTTTTTTTTTTCATTTTGTTTTTAATGTTTTTTTAAACTTTTAGTTTTAAAAAAAAAAAAATTAAATTAAAAAAAAAAGAATTTAATAGATCTTAAAATTTAAAAAAAATAGTTTTTTTAAATTTTTTTACATTTTTTCTATTTTTCTCAATTTAGAATTGTTCTTTAGAGTTATATTTTACTTAAAAAAATGGAAATTTATGTTTAGAAATTTTATATTGTTGTAAATCTTTTTTGAAAAAAATTTCAAGTTGTTTTTTAAAAAATTTTCTATAAAGTTTGAAATTTTTAATGTGTTATTTTTTTTTCTTTTTTAATTGTTTATGTTTTCTTTTTAATTTTGTTTTCATTTGAGTTGTTTTAATTAATTTTTTCATTTTTTGCGTTTTTACTTTTCTAAAAAAAAAATTCTGAGCAAATGTACCTGGCAAAGGTAAGGGGTGCTACTAGTGGCACCTCTTTTCGAGTTGAATGTTGATCTTTCCCTTTTTGGCGCAACGAACATTGCAATGACACGATCAACTATTAATACGACGACGTCAATCACGTCGTAATTTTCAATCCTTGATTGGGGGTTGGTTGGTACAAGTTGAATTCGAGGGTCAATTTAGCTTTTTAATTGCAAGGGCAACTAACTAGGTTTCAATAAAGTTGAAAATTTATCCTCGGAGAAGAAAGGGTGCTATCAATAGCACCACTTTTCAAAATAGAGGTAAAAATTGTTACTAAATGTGACCTAAAAAAACAAGAGTTGATGTAGGTTCTCGTTTTATAGTATATTGTGTTTATAATGAGGTAATATAGATATATGGAAAACATCATGATTTGTATGAAAATGGGGTGGTAGCAGTAAGCGATATGCAACAAGTCTATGTCTTTATAGGATTTCAAATGGCCTTATAAGTCGAGGTGACAACATTGTCACTTTTCCAAACTGAATAGTACTCTTATTAGGACTAATATGAATAAAAAATTAAACTCCGCCATTATAACTTTAGTCAGTTCTATCAGCATCACCATAACCCTTATGTATATCAACTTGTGCTTCCTTTAACCATTTCCTAATATGAATTACATGCTATCCCATTTCCTGAACCAACATTGTTCCCATGCTTACTTGGTATTCTAACTTGTCCCAACTCAAATGCAATGTGCATGGCCTCCCATATAAATCTTGATAAGGTAGCATTCCAATATAATTATGGTAATTGTTATTGTAAGAAAACTCCACCAAAGATAAGTAATTTTCGAATGGGTCTGTCTATCCATAACATACACCCTAGCATGCCTTCCATTGTACGTTAATAACCCTCTTTGTTTTCCCATATGTTTGTGGATGATACATTGAGCTTAGGTTTCACTGAGTTCCCAATGATGATTGCAAGTTTGTCCAAAACTTGGAAGTAAACTTAGGGTCTCTATTTGAGATTATCTTTTTAGGAAACCCATGAAGATGGATGATATCGTTTTTAAATACCCTTGTCACATCTGTGTTATCATAAGTTTCCCTCATTGAAATAAAATAGGCATTTTTGATTAGTTTATCAAATAACACCAAAATAACATTACGTATTATTAGAGACGCGAGGGGAAACCCTAGGAAAAAATACACGGGAATGAACTCCCACTTAGACATAGGAATGTCATGAGGTTGCAAGAGACCGCTATCCTTTTTCTACGATGTGAGTAGGATGTGTTTTTATAACTGAATCACCACTTCTGGCAACAGTTAAACGCATTGGCAAGGAATCTCAATCTTGTTTTCGAGCACAAACGCCAGCTCAATCTGCACTTTTGATCTATTATTTATCAAACGATTGTGATAAAAACCTGTAGGGAAACATCCCCAATGAAGTAACAAATTCTCCATATGCGCCAAACTGACTTCTCTACCAGATGTGAGCAAAACGCTGTCAGTTGCTTAACTCGATTCGAGCAACTACCTTGCCAGATCATGACTGCGTTGCTTAAGTTGATTCTCAACTACATTTCCACGTCATTCAGGTGCCAAACTGACTTTTCTACCAAGTGTGAGCAAAACACTGCAAAATGTGACTGCCAGGCGTGAGAAAAATGCTGCCAACTGTGACTACGTTTCTTAACTCGATTCTCAACTACCTTGCCAGGTGTTTCAGTGAAGAATATGTGTTTGACTGTGGTATTTTTAGTTTCTTTAGCATTTGAACTTCTACAGCAACGGTTTTTGCAACGTGTTACCCATATGGTGATTTTGTAAAGACATCAATACACATAACTGGTGAAGCAAGAAAAACATCAATCACAACTTTGCTGGTTGACATCAATGAACTTCTACAGCAACGATTTTTGCAACGTCTTACCCATATGGTTGGTGAAGAAAGCAAAAAATCTGGCTGACATCAATGAACTTCTACAGCAATGGTTTTTGCAACGTTTTACTGATATGGCTCGTGAAGCAAGCAAAACATCAATCACACCTTTGCTGGTTGTCATCAATGACAAACTCAACATACTCTATCAACTGGAGTCCACACCTTCTACTTCTTTCACGATCAACAAGCTCATTCCACACCTTTCACTGCTTTCACTATCAATAAGCTCCCCCTTTGGCATTGATGGCAACCACCACCAACCACCAACCGCATAGCAGATATCATCTCCCCCTTTGAAAACAATGTAGAAGGTTTCTGTCTCCATTTATTCATTCTATTTAGTGGGGGAAATAAGTTTTTTTTTAATAAGTTTTTTTTAATGATTTTGAACTAAACTGCCATTTCATTGCTCCTGTAACCTGCATTTGCTTGAACTAAACTGCCATTTCATTTGCTCCTGTAACCTGCCATTTCATTTGATCCCCCTCCGAAGATGCTTTGTATCTGGTTCTTAAGTATTTATACCAAGAGGCTCTTTCTTATCTCTCCCCCTATCGGATTATTCAAAGTACAAATTAAGTATATGCTCTTCTTCTTGACTATTTAGTTTCATAGCGTTCTGGTTCCATTTCTCTGCAAAATCTATGTGTTTTCTATTTTCTTTCTTTTCAAGCATTGTAAATTCATCATGTTGTAAGTGGATTAGAACATACACCTAGTTATTTTCTGAGATTTTCAAATTGCATTATAGGCAATGGTTTTGTAAAGACATCAACAATTTGATCCTTTGTACCGACATACTCCAATTTGATTAGCTTATTCAGAACTTGATCTCTTAAGAAATTAAATCTTATTGGAATGTGTTTACTTTTAGAGTGCATAACGGGGTTGTTGGAGATATTTAATGCACTAGTGTTATCGCAATAGATTGGAATAGGATTTGAATAAGTCACATGAATGTCAGTAAGAGTTTGTGTCATCGATAACACTTGAGTGCAACAGCTTGGTGCTGCAATGTATTATGCTTCTGCTGTAGATAGTAACACAGTAGATTTTTTCTTGCTAGACCAGCTCACTAGACAACCTCCTAAGTAGACTGCAGCTCTGCTGGTACTCTTTCTATCATCTATACGGCTTGCCCAATCAACATCAGTATATGCAAATAGATCTAGCTTATTTCCCTTTGGATACCATAGACCAAAATAAACAGTACCTTTGAGATATCTGAATATTCTTTTAACTGCTAATAAATGTGTTTCTTTAGGTGCAGCTTGAAATCTTGCAACTTGACAAACTGATTGCATTACATCTGGTCTAGTTGCAGTGACATACAGTAGGCTTCCAATCATGGATCTATATAATTTCCGTTCAACTGAAGGAGAATCATTTTCTTTGCTGAGTTTGCAACCTGTCACCATCGGAGTTCCTACAGGCTTGCAATCCTGCATCTTAAACTTCCTCAATGTTTCATTAGTATATTTTGTGTGAGATGTAAACATGCATTCATTATATTGTGAAACTTGAAGACCTAAAAGTAAGTTCAACTCACCAAGCATAGACATCTCAAATTCATCCTGCATAGCTTGTGCAAATAGTTTACGTAGGTATTCATTATTGCTTCCAAAAATAATATCATGAAGATAAATTTCAACCATGATCAAACAATCCCGTTCTTCGTTAATATACAGATTACTATCAGCACTACCCTTTCTGTAACCTTGCCGCTGTACAAATACTTATCAAGCCTAGAATACCAAGCTCTTGGAGCTCTTGTTCCATCCCATATAGAGCTTTCTTTAACTTGCACACAAAATTATTCTCTTTGGAATGCTGAAATCCTTCTGGTTGTTCCATATAAGCTTCCTCTTCCAGCTCACCATTTAGAAATGCCGATTTGACATCCATATGCTAAAATTTAATCTTCTTAGAACATGCATAAGCTAACATTAGTCTGATTGCTTCCATTCTTACAACAGGTGCAAATGTTTCATCATAATCTATACCTTCAACTTGTGCATAACCTTTACCTACTAACCTGGCTTTGTTTCTTGTCACATTTCCTGCTTCATCCATTTTATTTCTAAAGACCCATTTTGTTCCTATAACATTTTTGTTTTCAGGTCTTGGGATTAACTCCCATGTGTTATTCTTTTCAAATTGGACAAGTTCTTCTTCCATTGCTTTAAGCCAATGCTCATTTTGGAGAGCTTCTTCAACACTTTTTGGTTCAATCAAGGATAATAATGCTACCTATTCTTGATTTGATGTGTATTCTTGGGTTTTACTTTTGGTTTCCACACCTAAATTCAAATCACCAATAATATGATCTGCAAGATGGTTTTTCTGTATTCTTTTACTTGGTGTTTTTGAGAAATTTGGACTTTGTGCAGTAGAGGGAGCTGAAGATGTAGGACTATGCATTTCAGCAGAGATTTGCTTGTCTTTGCTTGTTGACTGAGTATTTTTTGTTTCACTAGGTTCTTCTTCATTTTTGTTCTGCTCAAAGATAGAATCTCTCTTTTCCCTTTTTGACTTCATTAAGTAGGATTCATCAATTTTGACATCTATGGCTTCCACTACTTTGTTAAGTCTTAGATTGTAGCATTTATAGGCTCTTCTGGTACATGAGTAACTAACTAGGATTCCTTCATCAGTTCTCGAGTCGAATTTTCCCAAAAGAGAATTATTTATTTTAATGTAACATTTACTGCCAAAGATTCTAAAGTGTTTTATGTTTGCTGATTTTCCTTTCCACAGTTCATAAGGTGTTTTTTCAACATTAGTCCCGAGTAGTCCTCTTTTCAAAACATGTACAGCTGTGTGTACAGTTTGATTCCAAAATATATCACTTAGTTTTGATTCATTGAGCATTGTTCTGGCCATTTCCGTAACAGTTCTGTTTTTCCTTTCTACTACTCCATTTTGTTGAGGAGTTTCTGTCACCGTGAAATGCCTTTTAATCCCATTTTTATCACAATAGTCATTGAACTCATTTGAGGTAAACTCACCTCCATTATCATACCTGAGACATTTTGTTCTCTGTTATATCTCATTCTTTGTTGCTTCTTTAAAATTATGAAAACAATTAAATGCTTCAGACTTCTTTTTAAGTAGGTACATCCATGTCATGCGAGTAAAATCGTCTATGAACAACAAGAAATACTTTTCACCATTCATCTCCGTTGTTCTCATAGGTCCACAAATATCAACATGTACAAGCTCTAAGGGTTTTAATGTTGTGATCCGGATTTGTGTGGGAACGAAACAAAAGATATCATATACAAAATGATATACAAAGATATATATTCACATACAAAGATATATGGCAAGAAACACAACGATACAGTAAACACATATTCTATTAAATATCGAAAATAGAACAGACTGTAAATACAACAACTAGAATGGTAGTAGCTATCTCTGAGAAGAGATGTAGCCGCTGTGCTCATTCGTGCCAAGATGATTACAAAGAGAGGCCGAAAGGGACTATTTATCATAAGCATGAGGGAAAGAATCCCAAACACCCAAAAACCTAACCCTAGAAGATGAACCGTCATAAAGTTTGCGGCCCCAAGGTGGTCAGTTGAACAGTCAACTTCCCGGGGTCATAACCTTTGCATGCGATCTCCGTTTAGGGCACTCGGTAGCCCGTTGGAAAGATCTATCTGAGGAAGACGCTGGGGATCAAAAAATGGAAGGGCTCCCTTGTAAAGTTATTTCCGAAAAAACGTCGTTTAGTGCCTCGAAACAGCCCCGGAAGTTTGGCACTCGAAAAACTGTAGAAAAATTACTAGAAAATCGGCAAAATAGGAAACTGTTTTGAGCCAGTGGAATAGGTGGGTGGCCACCGATATCCATCTGGATCATGTTGAGTGCTCCTTAGTTTTGAACTTAACTCTAGTTTGCTTACCATGTTGACATTGTTTGCAAATTGAACTTGATAGATTTTTGATCTCAGGTAGACCTCTAACTGCATCTTTCTGATTCAACTTAACTAGGTTGTCAAAATTTATGCGTCCTAGTCTCTTATTCCATAACAAACTTTCATATTCTTTTCCAAAATGACATTCATCAATTGCTTCATTTAAAATGAAATCCTAAATTTTTTTTTGAAAAAAAGAGAAGAAACCATCTCCTTCTAAATTTAGTTCAAAAAATCTTTTACAGTTCCAACAACCATGTTTGCAAACGAGGCTATACTCAATCATAATTAGAAAAAAGTGAAATGAAAACCAAGCCTACTCTGAACTTCTTCCTCAACATATTTTTGCTTTGATTTGGTCCATTTCTGTTAAATTTAACATCAATAGTACCCGAAACAATAAAAAATAGAACCACTTTCATTCAAAAAGTTTCATGATAGAAATCCCTTAAGTGTCCTTCATTTTGAGTGACATGCCAAACTCCTTGCTCCATTTATAGACCGAGCTTGGATAGGGAGTTAGCCTCGTCGTTCTTTTCCCTATCAACATGTTTATTTAAAATTTCATCCACAAGAAGTTTTATCCTTTTTATCTTCTCTAGAATTGGTTTCAAATAGATGTTATGGTAGATCCTCTCTTTAATTATCCAATCAATGATGATCTTTGCATCGCCAAATATCTATAATTTCCTGACATTATTTTCCACGGCTAAGTTTAAGAGAAGTTTAAGTGCAACCAATTTAGCATAATTATTTGTTTTTTTTCGTCTCACGTGTACAATTTGGTTTATCCATGGAAAGGAATGCGGCATGGCTATACAACAACTCGCACACCTAAAACGGGCAGTATAAATATCTTCATATAAGTTGTTATTTCTTGCAATCCAAATTTGCAACATCATGATGAGCGGAAGGGCCAACATAGATCTATGCTTAGGATTGACAACCCAACATTTTAGACATAACTGCACTAACTAGCACCTCTGCAAGGACACATCTTCTTTAAAATGGCTTCCACCTCCTTCCAGGATTGTGAAATGAAAGCGAAGTCCATAAAAACATGAGAATTTGCCTCCTCTTCCTGCTTACAGAGATAACATCTACCAAGTCTAATTATATTTCTTCATTGTAAATTGTTCCAAGTTAAAGCTTTGTTGCAGAGGATAAACCATGTAAGAAGTTTTGCTTATAGAGGGAATTTAAATTTCCAAACTACTTTCCACCACCAAGCTTGATCTTCCACATGAGAAATTTCCATCATTCTATCATAACTTGCCTTTGGAGTATAAATACCATGGGGGTCACCAGCCCAAACTAAAGAGTCCTTAACAAGATACAAATAGATGTTATTCAGGTGCAATTGATTTATGTAAGCCTTCCAGCGTCTACCATCATCATCCCTAAAACCAACATACTCCACAGTGTGCAAGTTGTATCTTTAATATATTTTAATGTAAATAAGCCTTTAAAGTACAACTACAACATGATTCTGAAAGGAAGAATATGTACAGTTCCATTCCCTGTCCATGCATCCTCCCCCAAACTTACATTGCATCCATCTCCTATCTTCCAAACCAAGTCTTTTCCAATAACTAAACATGAGAGAACTGTTGCTTTCTAGAAGACTGAGACGTTATGGGTACAGATTTAGCAGGATGTCAAACCCATTCTAACATAGATTTTGGAGCTATATATTTCCTCATATTCAAGTCACTCCAGAGACTAGAACTTGATAATAATCTCCACCAGCTTTTCCATACTAGATCTTTTTGAGAAAAATTGCAAATTGTTTAATCCCCATCCTCCAAGAATTTTGGGACTTGCTATGGTTTTCCATCTAGGTATCCAAGAGTTGGTCATCCAGAACACTGGAGTGACTTCCAGAACAACATTTGTTAGCACTAGTCTCCCTCCTTTTGAAAGCCGTCTAAAACTCCAATTGATATGCACTTTTCACATTTTGCAATCAGGCAGTCCCAATCTTTAATAAGATAAGACAACGAATTTAATTTAAACCCCATATATTTTATCCCATTATCCATATCAAAATGATTGAAATAAAATAAATCCTCGATTCCAATTAAATCCTCATCTGAGACACCTTCTCTAGCAACAAAAGAAGACATGAGTAATCCACTAAAATATCACCAACAAAGAGGACATGAGTAATCCAGTAGTTTACTCCAATATTTATGCCTTTAAGGCCACCATTCCTTTTTTCCTTTGAAATTTCCCTACTGAACCTATCTGCAAATAGGAGGAATAAAAAAGAAGCGAGCAGGCTCCCTTATCTGATTCCACGAGAGGTTTTGAAAAAATTTGAAGCTCATCCATTAACTAGAACATAAAAAGAGATGGAAGTAATGCATGTCATAATCCATCTTATGAAAGGAACATTAAACCCTAACTATGAGAACTCCATCCTCCAGAAACTCCAAATGAACCTATCATAGGCCTTTGTTAGGGTCAATTATTCAAACAACCACTTTAAGGTGCTTTCTTAAGATGGAATAAAGACCTTCCTGCATTATCCCAATTGCATCGTGAATTTTCCTACAAGAGAGGAAACCAAATTGTTCATGATTTATTCCTACAGCTAGAAAATGCTTGATTCCTTTTAAGATGATTTTAGCCACAATCTTATAGATAGTATTGTACAGAGATATAGTGCGAAAGTCTTCAAAGGATAACATATTATCATTTTTGGGAATCATGGCTATGAAAGAAGAATTAAATGAAGCTATAATTTTTCCTTTATGTCTTGATTCTTCCACCACTCTTTAAAGGCCCCGAGCAAGAACATCAATTAAACCAATGAAAAATTCTATGGGAATCCCATCACGCCCTAAGCTTTTTTATTTTTTAATATTATGAAGGGCCTCCTGCAATTCATCGTTAGAAACTGCATCCATTAATTTGGAATTATCTTTTTAATTTACAATATCTACTTCATAGTATGTGAAAGATATCTACTTCATTGTGATATTTTTAATTGTCATCGTTAGAAACTGCCACCATTAATTTGTTATTATCTTGGTAATTTACAATATCTACTTCATAGTATGTGAAACATATCTATTTCATTGTAATATTTTGAATTGAATAGTGTTACTTTCTCATAGTCATTGGAAACATTTCAAAGCATTTCAAAATTAAAAACATAAAGAATAAGCTGAATTGAATTAGTTTTTTTTTCAATTTCTAATAAAAAAATACAGAATTGTAAATTATTGTGTTGTGATTTGATCACTTTGTAGGATTATACTCTAATCAATCCTTGAAACAGAGTTATTGTTTATTTTCAAAATACCTAAATCTATTCTTCCCCACAATTATATTATACTTTAATGACTTATTGTATTTGTCTTGTAATATTTGTATATTCTACCTTAATGACTTATTGTATTTGTTTTGCAATATTTAAAGTATTGATGAAACACTAAATCAACCCCCTCATTGAAAAACATACCTTCTAAAACCACCCTTGTTCTTATTGGAGGTTAAAATTTAAAAACAACAACTTTATGAAAAAACTTAAAAAATTAAAATAAAGAAGTGAGAAATATAAAAAACAAATTAAAAAAAATCATTTTTTTTACAACATTGTAAACTTTATAAACAAAAAAACGTAAAAAAAAAAAATTAATACATGCATTAAGAGTTGTTTGTTTTTTTTTTCAAATTTTAATATCGTTTATTTTTTCTTTTTTAAATTTGGTTCTTATGTTTTTTTTTTTTTAAATTTAAATTAAAAAAAATTTAATACATCTTAAAATTTAAAAAAATTAGTTTTTTTTTTTTTTTCTTTTTTTACATTTTTTCTATATTTTCTAATTTAGAATTGCTTTTTAGAGTTATTTATTACTTTAAAAAAATGAAATTTTTGTTTTTAAATTTTATATTGTTGTAAATCTTTTTTGAAAAAATTTTCAAGTTGTTTTTTAAAAAAAAATTTCTTTAAATTTTGAAATTTTTAATGTGTTATCTTTTTCCTTTTTTTAAGTGTTTATGTTTTCTTTTTAATTTTGTTTTCATTTGAGTTGTTTTATTTTATTTTTTCATTTTTTGCGTTTTTACTTTTCTAAAAAGAAAATTCCAAGCAAATGTACCTGACAAAGGTAAGGGGTGCTACTCGTGGCACCTCTTTTCGAGTCGAATGTTGATTTTATCCATTTTGTCGCAATGATCATTGCAATGACACAGTCAACTCTTAGTACGACGATGTCAATCAAGTTGCACTTTTCAATCCTTGATTGGGGATTGGTTGCTACAAGTTGAATTCGAGGGTCAATTTAGCTTTTATTTGCAAGGGAACCTAACTAAGTTTCAATAAAGTTGTAAATTTATCCTCGGAAAACAAAGGGTGCTATCAATAGCACCACTTTTCCAAATAGAGGTAAAAATAGTTAATAATGTGACCTAAAAAAAACAAGAACTCATGCAGGTTCTTGTTTTATAGTATATTGTGTTTATAATGAGGTAATATAGATATATTGAAAACATCATGATTTTTATGAAAATGGGGTGGTAGCGCTAAGCGATATGCAACAAATCCATCTCTTTATAGGATTCCAAATGGCCTTATAAGTCGAGGTGACAATACTGTCACTTTTCCAAACCGAATAGCACTCTTATTAGGTCTAATACGAATAAAAAATTAATCTCCAACATTATAACTTTAGTCAATTCTATCAGGATCACCATAACCCTTATGTATATCAACTAGTGCTTCCTTTAACCATTGCCTAATATGAATTACATGGTCTCCCATTTATTGAACCAATATTGGTCCTATGCTTACTTGGTATTCTAACTTGTCCCAACTCAAACGCATCATGCATGGCCTACCATATAAATCTTGATAAGGTAGCATTCCAATATAATTATGGTAATTGTTATTGTAAGAAAAATCCACCAAAGATAAGTAATTTGCCAATGGGTTTTTCTATCCATAACATACACCCTAGCATGTCTTCCATTACCTAAATAACCCTCTTTGTTTTCCAATATGTTTCTGGATGATACATTGAGGTTAGATTGCACTGAGTTCCCAATGATGATTGCAAGTTTGTCCAAAACTTGGAAGTAAACTTAGGGTCTCTATTTGAGATTATCTTTTTAGGAAACCCATGAAGATGGATGATATCGTTTTTAAATACCCTTGTCACATCCGTGTTATCATAAGTTTCCCTGATTGGAATAAAATAGGCATTTTTGGTAAGTTTATCAAGTACCACCGAAATAGCATTACATCTTATTAGAGACGTGAGGGGAAACCCTACGAAACAATACATGGAAATGACCTCCCACTTAGACATAGGAATGCCATGAGGTTGCAAGAGACCATATAGGTGACGGTGATCAACCTTTACTTGCTTTCATTCAAGGCACTTAGCAACAAATTGCACAATGTCATGCTTCATGCTTTCCCAAAAGAAGAGCTTCTTCATGTCTACATACATCTTCTTCACCTATGGATGTGCATAGTAAGGTGATCTTTGGGATTCCTTGAGGATAGTTCTTCTAATATCCCCTTCCCTGGGCAAATTCCTTCCCGTGAAATAATATGCCCAAGATAGTGATTCTCGTTCTGAAAGAAGGAGCACTTGGACAATTTACCAAAAAAATGGTCTGAACTCGTAACCATGACAATGTTGACCGCAAGTTCTCCTCGTTCTCTTTCTCATTCTCAAAATAAATGAGAATAAAATGTAATAAAACATGCACAAAGTGGTATAAGTACTTACCAAATACTCCATTCATTACGCTCATAAATACTACTAGTGCATTGTTCAAACCGAAGGGCACTGCTATAAAATCATAGTGCCAAACCATGTCTGGAAGACAGAATTTGGCATATTTCACCTTCCTTAATTATGAGATGATGATAGTCTTATTGTAGATCAATCTTTGAGAAAAAATACCGCCCCCTTCATATGATCGAAGAGGTCATCAATTCAAGGTATAGGGTACCTATTCTTCAGCATGGCTTGGTTCAAGTCTCGATAATCAATGCAGAGTCATGACAGACCATCCTCCATCTTGACAAATATTATTGGTGCAAAACAAGGATAAACATTCATCCTGATGAATCCTAGGTCCAATAAATCCTTCAGCTACATCTGCAACTGTAAAAGCTCAAGAGACATCATCCTATAAGGTGACTTGGAGATTTGATTGAAGCCCATTTTTAATTCGATAGTAAAATTGAGTTTTCTTTTTGGAGGTAACCCTGGTAAGTCCTTGGGAAAGACATCCTTAAATTCTGGCAATACTGGGTACTAATCTAAAGAAGGTCCCTTCTCCCCACTTGTAGCCTCCACTAAGTACAGCCGACATGATTTCCTAAGACAATGCTTTACTTTCCTCATTGCGATGAAACATATGGACACCTCCTCTTAATTCCTTGAATTTGAATTGATTTCCCTTCACTAAACAAAGAACTCTCTTCCCATAATACTCCAAGAAAGCTTAATGATCCTTAAAGCTAGTTCATACCTGAGATAAGATCATAAGTACCTAGGTCGCTGATGTACACTTTGACCCTCTCATACACACCCCTAGGTCCACTACTCATTCTTCAACACTAGGCCTGACTCCTTGCTTTCAAACCCCATCTTTGATCCCCTTTAGAGCTTACATGTTCTTCAACATAATGAGCACATTCAACTACATGTGGCACTGAAGTTGGCTTCCACATCCGTAGGAGGGACCTTATATCATAGTTCAATCCATAAACAAAGCAATATACCTGACGTTGATATGTGTCCATGTAAGATACATACTTCACCAATACCATGAATCACAATTCATAGTCCTCCACAATTCAATTCCCTTGCACTAATGCATGGAAGGATCCTACTTGGTCCTCCCCAAAGAATGCCTGCATGTACTTCCTTTGAAACCTATCTTCAAACTATTCCCAAGGGATAATATCTAGAGTGATATGCAATTGTCCTTCCACGTTCTCCCACCAATCCAAAGCATGATCTCAAAGTTGAAAAGTAGTTATTTTGGACTTAGAGGTGGTGGTATATTCTTTCAATGCAAATCACCTCCTCATGCCCTCTAGACATGTCTTGGCTTGTTGTCCAACACAACCTCTAGTAAACTCTAGAAGCTTTATTTTATGAAGCTCTCTATTAATGCCCTTGGGAGGAGGTTCTTGCTCCAAATTCATTGATACTTCTTAATTAACCTCCCCCGATGGAAAGGGCTCTTTCTCAACAATTGTCGCATCGCTCACTCCTAGAAGCCTTTTAAGTGTCATGTCGATTGTCTCCAAGGAGCACATTATAATGCACATTTCAGGTGATAGTACCAATAGTGTTGGTATGTTTGGCTCAAGCGATGGTGTCACCCGAACTCAACCCTGATTTCCACCTCACCTAACCATATTGATTATGCAACCTGGCCAAAAGGGTTCATAAGTAGGGTTTAATTAGTCTACTAGGTTACACAATAATATGCACAGGCTTAAGTATCTTTCACTTTCACTTGTAATGAACATATCACTTGAGGTCGTGGCTAAGGGTGAAGTAGGTCAATAAGATAGTGAAACTCTAATAATCAACCTAGTATGGGGTAATTTCTACTACTCCGTTGACCACTAATATCGCCTTAATCCGCCTCCACCTTTTTCGACAACCACATCCCTCACCACCGGAATAAAATATTTAATCATCATTTAAAAAATTTATTTCTAGTATGTAATTTATAATATATTTCATTTTATTATTATTTATATTTTATTTTGTATTTTATTTTTATTAAAAATAATATAGTTAAATTTTAAAATATGCAATATTATTAATATTACAAAGAGAACCCTAATCTCGAGGATAAAAACTATCTTTCTATCTTACCATGATCAAAGAAAAAAATTTAAGTGAAACTAGTTGTTGGAGAACCCCTAAAACGCCTTGGGTTGCCATCTATGTGATTCTATGAGCTTTTTGAGCATAGAAATAACATTTTAAAGAAAACCAAATAATCTCTATCTTGTTAAGGTCGGATAGACCAAGATGGATGTTAAAGACAATCATCATCATCATCATCATCATCATCATCATCATCATCATCATCATCAATAATAAAAACCAATCAATACTAAAAATTCAAATAAAATATATTATTTAAACAAATACAATTAAATTTAATAATTCAAATTAATTTTCTTAAACGATAATTAATCTTCAATTATTTGGCTTAAAAAACATAAAGTTGAGGCGTCCCCTTCTCAAGAGCGCACACATCATACAAGGATTAAATAATAGGGGGGGTAAGGGTGAACAAAACCCTAGCCCCTGCCATTTCTTATTTCTTGCTCACAAATTTTTAGTTGGTCACTTTGCAACTTAGCTAAGATATTAGCATTAGGGTTTTTATTTTTATTTTTCTTCATAATAGAGTTTAATAATAAAATTTATGCCCAACACTAGCTGTAAGCAATTGCCTGGGGTGTGGCATGTTATCACCCAAATTTAGAGCAAATACACACATATATGTGCCCTTTCACAATACAAATAGCAATAAAATAACCACCTATAAGTAATGTCCAAACCTATGGATATAAGATATGGTTCACACAACAAATAAAATCAAAGGGAACGCTGCCATATATGATTCACTTGGAAATTTGCATTGCCTTCCCATCAATGATTCCAACGACCATTTCAGTGAATCAACAACATGATACATAAGTGTGTTGAACTTATTAATGAAATGGTTGTAGGTGGATAAGCATTGGTTTCTAGCAAATATGCTAGCCAACCAAACAATTTGAGTGCCAATTAATTAATATGGATATGGGATATTCAAACAAACACAAGACGGCTCGTCGGCGAGATTTTTAAGGAAATAGGTAACGTTGCCAGGAAATATATATAAAAGTCTTGCTATTTGAGCGTCCTAGGCTCCAACGCAACGCAAGATTTCGAATTCTGATCTCCGCCATTTCCAAAACAAGTCTTCTGGAGAATCGCCCATTTGGAAATTTAATAAGAGAAGGAGAGTTTAAGACTTTGTTGAGTGCTCCTCATTCATCAGCTGCACACCCACCTGCTTAACAGCACTGATTGAGTTTGCAGACAAAGCCAAACCGTCCCTTTGTCTTACGGTTGTCGTTTTTCTGTTTTCCGTTGTTGATATTTATTAAGAAACAAAAGATGTCTCCGGAACCAGATTCTAATGTAGTAGAAGGCAGCGGATCGAATTCTAAGACTCTCATTGTTGCTCGATTGGCTTCACTGAAGAAAGCAGAGGAAGCAGGTAATAGCAGGTTTTTTGAAGCTGCAGCATGGGTAAAGACAATGGTTGGGTGTTTGGATATACCATGTGACCCGCCATCCGAGAAGGAGTTTCGTCTTTGCTTGAGAAATGGGATCATTTTATGTAACCTTCTCAACAAGGTTCAACCGGGATCAGTGGCCAAGGTCGTTGCAAATCACGTTTCTGCTTATCAATATTTTGAGAATGTTAAGAATTTTCTTGCAGCTCTTGTACAGATGAAGTTGCCTACCTTTGAAGCTTCTCTGTTAGAGAAAGAAAGCTGGCAGCCGGGTTCTACTACAAAGATTGTTGACTGTATCTTGGCGCTGAAGGGTTATTATGAATGCAAACAACAGCGTGGAGGAAATGCAACTACTAATTGTGTGCCTGTAATTCTGCCAAACCCATCAGCTACAAACGTGCAGGAGGACGGAGGAGAGAAAACACTGGATGACATCTTTCAATCTAATGCTTTAATAGGAGTACTGAAAGCAGAGGAAGCAGGTAATATAAGGTTTTTTGAAGCTGCAGCATGGGTAAAGAGCATGGTTGGGTCTTTGGATATACCATGTGACCCGCCATCCGAGGACGAGTTTCGTCTTTGCTTGAGAAATGGGATCATTTTATGTAACCTTCTCAACAAGGTTCAACCGGGGGCAGTGTCCAACGTCGTTGCAAATCACGGTTCTGCCTATCAATATTTTGAGAATGTTAAGAATTTTCTTGTAGCTCTTGTACAGATGAAGTTGCCTACTTTTGAAGCTTCTCTGTTAGAGCAAGAAAGCTCGCAGCCGGGTTCTACTAAAAATATTGTTGACTGTATCTTGGCGCTGAATGGTTATTATGAACGCAAACAACAGTGTAGAGGAAATGCAAGAGGGGCAGAGACAATAAGCACCCTTAAGTCTGCTGAAAGAGTGGCCTCTGTTGAACTTGGTGCTGCTCCTTTGAATAAAGAAAGTGGAGAAGTTCGTGAGCTTAAAGAACAGGTAGACAGTTTGAAAAAGGCGCTGGCAAGGAAAGAAGTAGAAGTAGCGCAGTTACACAATATCAAAATGAAAATGAAAGAATCTCCATACCAACTCCATACACCAGTGAGAACTCGTATATTGAGCCTTGAAGGGTCTGTAATAAGCAAAGCTGAGGTACAGAATGGTAATTGTAATTGTGGGATGGTTTCTGAAGATGATAAATTGGTAGATTATGGGGAGAATAATGAGATTCTGGTTGGCAAACAGAATGGCAATGGCAACCGTCCGAGTAGTCTGGGAAATGAGCGTAGAAATTTATCAGTTGTAAAGAGTTGGACAGAGGCTGAAACAAATACAAATAGAGATACAGGAACTGAGACAACATCTGCAACTAAAAAGACCTCTCAAATAAAAAAGTCACTACTGTTCTTTGGAAAACTGTAGAAGACCGGTCACGTTAGAGCCTGAGGAGCCTTTGGAAAACGTGTTTAAATTATCATGAACTAAAGCTAACATAAACAGTGAAGAGATAAGAGAAGGGGATAATATTTGGATTGTGCACTAGCGTTTCGTTGATTGTAATTTTTAGTGCGATTGACTGGTTTTTTTTTCTTTCAAAATATTGATTTTTTAAAAATTACCTTATGTTTTGATCATATAATAATTATTATTTTTATATAAATAATTTAGGTGAGATTACTGTAATTATCAAATTTTTATGTATTTTGTTTTAATAAAAAGACCTGGTTGACTTTGCCATTTTTTTTTCATTTTTTCTAAAATATATATGTCAAATAATAAAGCTTAAAGTGGTGTCCAAGAATTGTGGCATTACTTAATCATACTTTAATGAAAGTTGTTTCAATAATTGTTTTAAACCATAAATTTTTATTGAGCGCAACCAAAAGTTAAGTTATTTGAAAAAACTAAAGAGATTAATGCTTTCTCAAACAAGTCCTATAATGATTACGTTATCATATCTTGACAAAAAAAACCCTAAGAACTCGAAGAGAAAAATATTTCCTCCTACGAGCACTTTCAAAACTTCTTTCACAAACCACAACCAACTAGTTGTTTTCTCAATCACTTCTCTATATTGATCATAAATCCTAAAAAAATTATGAAAAAAAGAGAAGAAACGATCTCCTTCTAAATTTAGTTCAAAAAATCTTTTACAGTTCCAACAACCATATTTGCAAATGAGGCTATACTCAATCATAATTAGAAAAACTGAAATGAAAACCAAGCCTACTCTGAACTTCTTCCTCAACATATTTTTGCTTTGATTTGGTCCATTTCTGTTAAATTTAACATGGATAGTACCCGGAACAACAAAAAATAGAACCACTTTCATTCAAAAAGGTTCATGATAGAAATCCCTTAGGTGTCATTCATTTTGAGTGATATGCCAAAATACTTGCTCCATGTATAGACCGAGCTTGGATAGGGAGTTAGCCTCATGGTTCCTTTCCCTATCTAACCCATAATCCATCTTATGAGAGGAACATTAAACCCTAATTGTGACAAATCCATCCTCGAGAAACTCCAAATGAGCCTATCATAGACCTTTGTTAGGGTCAATTATTCAAACAACCACTTTAAGGTGCTTTCTTAAGTTGGAATAAAGACCTTCCTGCATCATCCCAATTGCATCGTGAATTTTCCTACAAGAGATGAAACCAAATTGTTCATGAGTTATTCCTGCAACTAGAAAACGCTTGATTCCTTTTAAGATAATTTTAGCCACAATCTTATAGATAGTATTGTACAGAGATATAGTGCGAAAGTCTTCAAAGGATAACATATTATCATTTTTGGGAATCATGGCTTTGAAAGAAGAATTAAATGAAGCTAGAATTTTTCCTTTAACTCTTGATTCTTCCACCACTCTTTAAAGGCCCCGAGCAAGAACATCAATTAAGCCAATGGAAAATTCTATGGGAATCCCATCAGGCACTAAGATTTTTTATTTTTTAATATTATGAAGGGCCTCTTGCAATTCATCGTTAGAAACTGCCTCCATTAATTTGTTATTATCATTTTCATTTACAATATCTACTTCATAGTATGTGAAACATATCTACTTCATTGTGATATTTTGAATTGTTAATTTGTTATTATCTTGTTAATTTACAATATCTACTTCATAGTATGTGGAACATATCTATTTCATTGTAATATTTTGAATTGAATAGTGTTACTTTCTCATATTCATTGGAAACATTTTAAAACATTTCAAAATTAAAAACATAAAGAATAAACTAAGTGAATTAGTTTTTCTTCAATTTCTAATAAAAAAATAGAAAATTGTAAGTTATTGTGTTGTGTTTTGAGCACTTTGCAGGCTTATACTCTAATCAATCCTCAAAACAGAGTTATCATTTATTTTCAAAATATCTAAATCTATTCTTCCCCACAATTATATTATACTTTAATGACTTATTGCATTTGTCTTGCAATATTTGTATATTCTACCTTAATGACTTGTTGTATTTGTCTTGCAATATTTAAAGTATTGATGAAACACTAAATCAACCCCCTGATTGAAAAAACCTCCTAAAAAAAGCAAATTAAAAAAAAACATTTTTTTACAACATTGTAAAATTTATAAACAAAAACTTAAAAAAAAAAAATTTAATACGTGCATTAAAGGGGAGGGAGAGGAGGGTCCGGGAGTGGGAGTGGGGTAGGTTTGTTTGTTTGTCTTTTCAAATTTTAATATCGTTTATAATTGTTTTTTTAAATTTGGTTATTCTGTTTTTTTTTTTCATTTTGTTTTTAATGTTTTTTTAAACTTTTAGTTTTAAAAAAAAAAAAAATTAAATTAAAAAAAAAAGAATTTAATAGATCTTAAAATTTAAAAAAAATAGTTTTTTTAAATTTTTTCAATTTTTCTCAATTTAGAATTGTTCTTTAGAGTTATATTTTACTTAAAAAAATGGAAATTTATGTTTAGAAATTTTAAATTGTTGTAAATCTTTTTTGAAAAAAATTTCAAGTTGTTTTTTAAAAATTTTTCTATAAAGTTTGAAATTTTTAATGTGTTATTTTTTTTTCTTTTTTAATTGTTTATGTTTTCTTTTTAATTTTGTTTTCATTTGAGTTGTTTTAATTAATTTTTTCATTTTTTGCGTTTTTACTTTTCTAAAAAAAAAATTCTGATCAAATGTACCTGGCAAAGGTAAGGGGTGCTACTAGTGGCACCTCTTTTCGAGTTGAATGTTGATCTTTCCCTTTTTGGCGCAATGAACATTGCAATGACACGGTCAACTATTAATACGACGACGTCATACAAGTCGTAATTTTCAATCCTTGATTGGGGGTTGGTTTCTACAAGTTGAATTCGAGGGTCAATTTAGCTTTTTAATTGCAAGGGCAACTAACTAGGTTTCAATAAAGTTGAAAATTTATCATCGGAGAAGAAAGGGTGCTATCAATAGCACCACTTTTCAAAATAGAGGTAAAAATTGTTACTAAATGTGACCTAAAAAAACAAGAGTTGATGTAGGTTCTCGTTTTATAGTATATTGTGTTTATAATGAGGTAATATAGATATATGGAAAACATCATGATTTGTATGAAAATGGGGTGGTAGCAGTAAGCGATATGCAACAAGTCTGTGTCTTTATAGGATTTCAAATGGCCTTATAAGTCGAGGTGACAACATTGTCACTTTTCCAAACTGAATAGTACTCTTATTAGGACTAATATGAATAAAAAATTAAACTCCGCCATTATAACTTTAGTCAGTTCTATCAGCATCACCATAACCCTTATGTATATCAACTTGTGCTTCCTTTAACCATTGCCTAATATGAATTACATGCTATCCCATTTCGTGAACCAACATTGGTCCCATGCTTACTTGGTATTCTAACTTGTCCCAACTCAAATGCAATGTGCATGGCCTCCCATATAAATCTTGATAAGGTAGCATTCCAATATAATTATGGTAATTGTTATTGTAAGAAAAATCCACCAAAGATAAGTAATTTTCGAATGGGTCTGTCTATCCATAACATACACCCTAGCATGCCTTCCATTGTACGTTAATAACCCTCTTTGTTTTCCGATATGTTTGTGGATGATACATTGAGCTTAGGTTTCACTGAGTTCCCAATGATGATTGCAAGTTTGTCCAAAACTTGGAAGTAAACTTAGGGTCTCTATTTGAGATTATCTTTTTAGGAAACCCATGAAGATGGATGATATCGTTTTTAAATACCCTTGTCACATCTGTGTTATCATAAGTTTCCCTCATTGAAATAAAATAGGCATTTTTGATTAGTTTATCAAATAACACCAAAATAACATTACGTATTATTAGAGACGCGAGGGGAAACCCTAGGAAAAAATACACGGGAATGAACTCCCACTTAGACATAGGAATGTCATGAGGTTGCAAGAGACCGCTATCCTTTTTCTACGATGTGAGTAGGATGTGTTTTTATAACTGAATCACCACTTCTGGCAACAGTTAAACGCATTGGCAAGGAATCTCAATCTTGTTTTCGAGCACAAACGCTAGCTCAATCTGCACTTTTGAACTATTATTTATCAAACGATTGTGATAAAAACCTGTAGGGAAACATCCCCAATGAAGTAACAAATTCTCCATATGCGCCAAACTGACTTCTCTACCAGATGTGAGCAAAACGCTGTCAGTTGCTTAACTCGATTCGAGCAACTACCTTGCCAGATCATGACTGCGTTGCTTAACTTGATTCTCAACTACATTTCCACGTCATTCAGGTGCCAAACTGACTTTTCTACCAAGTGTGAGCAAAACACTGCAAAATGTGACTGCCAGGCGTGAGAAAAATGCTGCCAACTGTGACTACGTTGCTTAACTCGATTCTCAACTACCTTGCCAGGTATTTCAGTGAAGAATATGTGTTTGACTGTGCTATTTTAGTTTCTTTAGCATTTGAACTTCTACAGCAACGGTTTTTGCAACGTGTTACCCATATGGTGATTTTGTAAAGACATAAATACACATAACTGGTGAATCAAGAAAAACATCAATCACACCTTTGCTGGTTGACATCAATGAACTTCTACAGCAACGATTTTTGCAACGTCTTACCCATATGGTTGGTGAAGAAAGCAAAAAATCTGGCTGACATCAATGAACTTCTACAGCAATGGTTTTTGCAACGTTTTACTGATATGGCTCGTGAAGCAAGCAAAACATCAATCACACCTTTGCTGGTTGTCATCAATGACAAACTCAACATACTCTATCAACTGGAGTCCACACCTTTCACTTCTTTCACTATCAACAAGGTCAGTCCACACCTTTCACTGCTTTCACTATCAATAAGCTCCCCCTTTGGCATTGATGGCAACCACCACCAACCACCAACCGCATACCAGATATCATCTCCCCCTTTGAAAACAATGTAGAAGGTTTCTGTCTCCATTTATTCATTCTATTTAGTGGGGGAAATAAGTTTTTTTTTAATAAGTTTTTTTTAATGATTTTGAACTAAACTGCCATTTCATTGCTCCTGTAACCTGCATTTGCTTGAACTAAACTGCCATTTCATTTGCTCCTGTAACCTGCCATTTCATTTGTATCTGGTTCTTAAGTATTTATACCAAGAGGCTCTTTCTTATCTCTCCCCCTATCGGATTATTCAAAGTACAAATTAAGTATATTCTCTTCTTCTTGACTATTTAGTTTCATAGCGTTCTGGTTCCATTTCTCTGCAAAATCTATGTGTTTTCTATTTTCTTTCTTTTCAAGCATTGTAAATTCATCATGTTGTAAGTGGATTAGAACATACACCTAGTTATTTTCTGAGATTTTCAAATTGCATTATAGGCAATGGTTTTGTAAAGACATCAACAATTTGATCCTTTGTACCGACATACTCCAATTTGATTAGCTTATTCAGAACTTGATCTCTTAAGAAATTAAATCTTATTGGAATGTGTTTAGTTTTAGAGTGCATAACGGGGTTGTTGGAGATATTTAATGCACTAGTGTTATCGCAATAGATTGGAATAGGATTTGAATAAGTCACATGAATGTCAGTAAGAGTTTGTGTCATCGATAACACTTGAGTGCAACAGCTTGGTGCTGCAATGTATTATGCTTCCGCTGTAGATAGTGACACAGTAGATTTTTTCTTGCTAGACCAACTCACTAGACAACCTCCTAAGTAGACTGCAGCTCCGCTGGTACTCTTTCTATCATCTATACGGCTTGCCCAATCAACATCAGTATATGCAAATAGATCTAGCTTATTTCCCTTTGGATACCATAGACCAAAATAAACAGTACCTTTGAGATATCTGAATATTCTTTTAACTGCTAATAAATGTGTTTCTTTAGGTGCAGCTTGAAATCTTGCAACTTGACAAACCGATTGCATTACATCTGGTCTAGTTGCAGTGACAGACAGTAGGCTTCCAATCATGGATCTATATAATTTCCGTTCAACTGAAGGAGAATCATTTTCTTTGCTGAGTTTGCAACCTGTCACCATGGGAGTTCCTACAGGCTTGCAATCCTGCATCTTAAACTTCCTCAATGTTTCATTAGTATATTTTGTGTGAGATGTAAACATGCATTCATTATATTGTGAAACTTGAAGACCTAAAAGGAAGTTCAACTCACCAAGCATAGACATCTCAAATTCATCCTGCATAGCTTGTGCAAATAGTTTACGTAGGTATTCATTATTGCTTCCAAAAATAATATCATGAAGATAA
Source organism: Larix kaempferi (assembly GCA_027924585.1). NCBI lineage: Eukaryota > Viridiplantae > Streptophyta > Pinopsida > Pinales > Pinaceae > Larix > Larix kaempferi. The sequence goes on along the minus strand of BSBM01000579.1, from coordinate 719,282 downwards.
ATTTCAACTATGATCAAACAATCCCGTTCTTCGTTAATAAACAGATTACTATCAGCACTACCCTTTTTGTAACCTTGCCGCTGTACAAATACTTATCAAGCCTGGAATACCAAGCTCTTGGAGCTCTTGTTCCATCCCATATAGAGCTTTCTTTAACTTGCACACAAAATTATTCTCTTTGGAATGCTGAAATCCTTCTGGTTGTTCCATATAAGCTTCCTCTTCCAGCTCACCATTTAGAAATGCTGATTTGACATCCATCTGCTAAACTTTAATCTTCTTAGAACATGCATAAGCTAACATTAGTCTGATTGCTTCCATTCTTACAACAGGTGCAAATGTTTCATCATAATCTATACCTTCAACTTGTGCATAACCTTTACCTACTAACCTGGCTTTGTTTCTTGTCACATTTCCTGCTTCATCCATTTTATTTCTAAAGACCCATTTTGTTCCTATAACATTTTTGTTTTCAGGTCTTGGGATTAACTCCCATGTGTTATTCTTTTCAAATTGGACAAGTTCTTCTTCCATTGCTTTAAGCCAATGCTCATTTTGGAGAGCTTCTTCAACACTTTTTGGTTCAATCAAGGATAATAATGCTACCTATTCTTGATTTGATGTGTATTCTTTGGTTTTGCTTTTGGTTTCCACACCTAAATTCAAATCACCAATAATATGATCTGCAAGATGGTTTTTCTGTATTCTTTTACTTGGTGTTTTTGAGAAATTTGGACTTTGTGCAGTAGAGGGAGCTGAAGATGTAGGACTATGCATTTCAGCAGAGATTTGCTTGTCTTTGCTTGTTGACTGAGTATTTTTTGTTTCACTAGGTTCTTCTTCATTTTTGTTCTGCTCAAAGATAGAATCTCTCTTTTCCCTTTTTGACTTCATTAAGTAGGATTCATCAATTTTGACATCTATGGCTTCCACTACTTTGTTAAGTCTTAGATTGTAGCATTTATAGGCTCTTCTGGTACATGAGTAACTAACTAGGATTCCTTCATCAGTTCTCGAGTCGAATTTTCCCAAAAGAGAATTATTTATTTTAATGTAACATTTACTGCCAAAGATTCTAAAGTGTTTTATGTTTGCTGATTTTCCTTTCCACAGTTCATAAGGTGTTTTTTCAGCATTAGTCCCGAGTAGTCCTCTTTTCAAAACATGTATAGCTGTGTGTACAGTTTGATTCCAAAATATATCACTTAGTTTTGATTCATTGAGCATTGTTCTGGCCATTTCCATAACAGTTCTGTTTTTCCTTTCTACTACTCCATTTTGTTGAGGAGTTTCTGTCACCGTGAAATGCCTTTTAATCCCATTTTTATCACAATAGTCATTGAACTCATTTGAGGTAAACTCACCTCCATTATCATACCTGAGACATTTTGTTCTCTGTTATATCTCATTCTTTGTTGCTTCTTTAAAATTATGAAAACAATTAAATGCTTCAGACTTCTTTTTAAGTAGGTACATCCATGTCATGCGAGTAAAATCATCTATGAACAACAAGAAATACTTTTCACCATTCATCTCCGTTGTTCTCATAGGTCCACAAATATCAACATGTACAAGCTCTAAGGGTTTTAATGTTGTGATCCGGATTTGTGTGGGAACGAAACAAAAGATATCATATACAGAATGATATACAAAGATATATATTCACATACACAGATATATGGCAAGAAACACAGCGATACAGTAAACACATATTCTATTAAATATCGAAAATAGAACAGACTGTAAATACAACAACTAGAATGGTAGTAGCTATCTCTGAGAAGAGATGTGGCCGCTGTGCTCATTCGCGCCAAGATGATTACAAAGAGAGGCCGAAAGGGCCTATTTATCATAAGCACGAGGGAAAGAATCCCAAACACCCAAAAACCTAACCCTAGAAGATGAACCGTCATAAAGTTTGCGGCCCCAAGGTGGTCAGTTGAACAGTCAACTTCCCGGGGTCATAACTTTTGCATGCGATCTCCGTTTGGGGCACTCGGTAGCCCGTTGGAAAGATCTATCTGAGGAAGACGCTGAGGATCAAAAAATGGAAGGGCTCCCTGGTAAAGCTATTTCCGAAAAAACGTCGTTTAGTGCCTCGAAACGGCCCCGGAAGTTTGACACTCGAAAAACTTTAGAAAAATTACTAGAAAATCGGCAAAATAGGAAACTGTTTTGAGCCAGTGGAATAGGTGGGTGGCCACCGATATCCATCTGGATCATGTTGAGTGCTCCTTAGTTTTGAACTTAACTCTAGTTTGCTTACCATGTTGACATTGTTTGCAAATTGAACTTGATAGATTTTTGATCTCAGGTAGACCTCTAACTGCATCTTTCTGATTCAACTTAACTAGGTTGTCAAAATTTATGCGTCCTAGTCTCTTATTCCATAACAAGCTTTCATATTCTTTTCCAAAATGACATTCATCAATTGCTTCATTTAAAATGAAATCCTAATTTTTTTTTTGAAAAAAAGAGAAGAAACCATCTCCTTCTAAATTTAGTTCAAAAAATCTTTTACAGTTCCAACAACCATGTTTGCAAACGAGGCTATACTCAATCATAATTAGAAAAAAGTGAAATGAAAACCAAGCCTACTCTGAACTTCTTCCTCAACATATTTTTGCTTTGATTTGGTCCCTTTCTGTTAAATTTAACATCAATAGTACCCGAAACAATAAAAAATAGAACCACTTTCATTCAAAAAGTTTCATGATATAAATCCCTTAAGTGTCCTTCATTTTGAGTGACATGCCAAAATCCTTGCTCCATGTATAGACCGAGCTTGGATAGGGAGTTAGCCTCGTCGTTCTTTTCCCTATCAACATGTTTATTTATAATTTCATCCACAAGAAGTTTTATCCTTTTTATCTCCTCTAGAATTGGTTTCAAATAGATGTTATGGCAGATCCTCTCTTTAATTATCCAATCAATGATGATCTTTGCATCGCCAAATATCTATAATTTCCTGACATTATTTTCCACGGCTAAATTTAAGAGAAGTTTAAGTGCAACCAATTTAGCATAATTATTTGTTTTTTTTTGTCTCACGTGTACAATTTGGTTTATCCATGGAAAGGAATGCGGCATGGCTATACAGCAACTCGCACACCTAAAATGGGCAGTATAAATATCTTCAAATAAGTTGTTATTTCTTGCAATCCAAATTTGCAACATCTTGATGAGTGGAAGGGCCAACATAGATCTATGCTTAGGATTGACAACCCAACATTTTAGACATAACTGCACTAACTAGCACCTCTCCAGGATTGTGAAATGAAAGCGAAGTCCATAAAAACATGAGAATTTGCCTCCTCTTCCTGCTTACAGAGATAACATCTACCAAGTCTAATTATATTTCTTCGCTGTAAATTGTTCCAAGTTAAAGCTTTGTTGCAGAGGATAAACCATGTAAGAAGTTTTTCTTATAGAGGGAATTTAAATTTCCAAACTACTTTCCACCACCAAGCTTGATCTTCCACATGAGAAATTTCCATCATTCTATCATAACTTGCCTTTGGAGTATAAATACCATGGGGGTCACCAGCCCAAACTAAAGAGTCCTTAACATGATACAAATAGATGTTATTCAGGTGCAATTGATTTATGTAAGCCTTCCAGCGTCTACCATCATCATCCCTAAAACCAGTATACTCCACAGTGTGCAAGTTGTATCTTTAATATATTTTAATGTAAATAAGCCTTTAAAGTACAACTACAGCATGATTCTGAAAGGAAGAATATGTACAGTTCCATTCCCTGTCCATGCATCCTCCCCCAAACTTACACTGCATCCATCTCCTATCTTCCAAACCAAGTCTTTTCCAATAACTAAACATGAGAGAACTGTTGCTTTCTAGAAGACTGAGACGTTATGGGTACAGATTTAGCGGGATGTCAAACCCATTCTAACATAGATTTTGGAGCTATATATTTCCTCATATTCAAGTCACTCCAGAGACTAGAACTTGATAATAATCTCCACCAGCTTTTCCATACTAGATCTTTTTGAGAAAAATTGCAAATTGTTTAATCCCCATCCTCCAAGAATTTTGGGACTTGCTATGGTTTTCCATCTAGGTATCCAAGAGTTGGTCATCCAGAACACTGGAGTGACTTCCAAAACAACATTTGTTAGCACTAGTCTCCCTCCTTTTGAAAGCCGTCTAAAACTCCAATTGATATGCACTTTTCACATTTTGCAATCAGGCAGTCCCAATCTTTAATAAGATAAGACAACGAATTTAATTTAAACCCCATATATTTTATCCCATTATCCATATCAAAATGATTGAAGTAAAATAAATCCTCAATTCCAATTAAATCCTCATCTGAGACACCTTCTCTAGCAACAAAAGAAGACATGAGTAATCCACTAAAATATCACCAACAAAGAGGACATGAGTAATCCAGTAGTTTACTCCAATATTTATGCCTTTAAGGCAACCATTCCTTTTTTCCTTTGAAATTTCCCTACTGAACCTATCTGCAAATAGGAGGAATAAAAAAGAAGCGAGCAGGCTCCCTTATCTGATTCCACGAGAGGTTTTGAAAAAAATTGAAGCTCATCCATTAACTAGAACATAAAAAGAGATGGAAGTAATGCATGCCATAATCCATCTTATGAAAGGAACATTAAACCCTAACTATGAGAACTCCATCCTCGAGAAACTCCAAATGAACCTATCATAAGCCTTTGTTAGGGTCAATTATTCAAACAACCACTTTAAGGTGCTTTCTTAAGATGGAATAAAGACCTTCCTGCATTATCCCAATTGCATCGTGAATTTTCCTACCAGAGAGGAAACCAAATTGTTCATGATTTATTCCTACAGCTAGAAAATGCTTGATTCCTTTTAAGATGATTTTAGCCACAATCTTATAGATAGTATTGTACAGAGATATAGTGCGAAAGTCTTCAAAGGATAACATATTATCATTTTTGGGAATCATGGCTATGAAAGAAGAATTAAATGAAGCTATAATTTTTCCTTTATGTCTTGATTCTTCCACCACTCTTTAAAGGCCCCGAGCAAGAACATCAATTAAACCAATGAAAAATTCTATGGGAATCCCATCAGGCCCTAAGCTTTTTTATTTTTTAATATTATGAAGGGCCTCCTGCAATTCATCGTTAGAAACTGCATCCATTAATTTGGAATTATCTTTTTAATTTACAATATCTACTTCATAGTATGTGAAAGATATCTACTTCATTGTGATATTTTTAATTGTCATCGTTAGAAACTGCCACCATTAATTTGTTATTATCTTGTTAATTTACAACATCTACTTCATAGTATGTGAAACACATCTATTTCATTGTAATATTTTGAATTGAATAGTGTTACTTTCTCATCGTCATTGGAAACATTTCAAAGCATTTCAAAATTAAAAACATAAAGAATAAGCTGAATTGAATTAGTTTTTTCTCAATTTCTAATAAAAAAATACAGAATTGTAAATTATTGTGTTGTGATTTGATCACTTTGTAGGATTATACTCTAATCAATCCTTGAAACAGAGTTATTGTTTATTTTCAAAATACCTAAATCTATTCTTCCCCACAATTATATTATACTTTAATGACTTACTGTATTTGTCTTGTAATATTTGTATATTCTACCTTAATGACTTATTGTATTTGTCTTGCAATATTTAAAGTATTGATGAAACACTAAATCAACCCCCTGATTGAAAAACATACCTTCTAAAACCACCCTTGTTCTTATTGGAGGTTAAAATTTAAAAACGACAACTTTATGAAAAAACTTAAAAAATTAAAATAAAGAAGTGAGAAATATAAAAAACAAATTAAAAAAAATCATTTTTTTTACATCATTGTAAACTTTATAAACAAAAAACGTAAAAAAAAAAAAATTAATACATGCATTAAAGGGGAGGGTGGGAGCGGGGGGGGCGGGGCAGGGGGGGACGGGATAGAGGGTGGAGGGAGTGGGGGTAGAGTTGTTTGTTTTTTTTTTCAAATTTTAATATCGTTTATTTTTTCTTTTTTAAATTTGGTTCTTATGTTTTTTTTTTTTTAAATTTAAATTAAAAAAAATTTAATACATCTTAAAATTCAAAAAAATTAGTTTTTTTTTTCTTTTTTTACATTTTTTCTATATTTTCTAATTTAGAATTGCTTTTTAGAGTTATTTATTACTTTAAAAAAATTGAAATTTTTGTTTTTAAATTTTATATTGTTGTAAATCTTTTTTAAAAAAATTTTCAAGTTGTTTTCTAAAATTTTTTTTCTTTAAATTTTGAAATTTTTAATGTGTTATCTTTTTCCTTTTTTTAAGTGTTTATGTTTTCTTTTTAATTTTGTTTTCATTTGAGTTGTTTTATTTTATTTTTTCATTTTTTGTGTTTTTACTTTTCTAAAAAGAAAATTCCGAGCAAATGTACCTGACAAAGGTAAGGGGTGCTACTCGTGGCACCTCTTTTCGAGTCGAATGTTGATTTTATCCATTTTGTCGCAATGATCATTGCAATGACACAGTCAACTCTTAATACGACGATGTCAATCAAGTTGCACTTTTCAATCCTTGATTGGGGATTCGTTGCTACAAGTTGAATTCGAGGGTCAATTTAGCTTTTTATTTGCAAGGGAACCTAACTAAGTTTCAATAAAGTTGTAAATTTATCCTCGGAAAACAAAGGGTGCTATCAATAGCACCACTTTTCGAAATAGAGGTAAAAATAGTTAATAATGTGACCTAAAAAAAACAAGAACTCATGCAGGTTCTTGTTTTATAGTATATTGTGTTTATAATGAGGTAATATAGATATATGGAAAACATCATGATTTTTATGATAATGGGGTGGTAGCGCTAAGCGATATGCAACAAATCCATCTCTTTATAGGATTCCAAATGGCCTTATAAGTCGAGGTGACAATACTGTCACTTTTTCAAACCGAATAGCACTCTTATTAGGTCTAATACGAATAAAAAATTAATCTCCAACATTATAACTTTAGTCAATTCTATCAGGATCACCATAACCCTTATGTATATCAACTAGTGCTTCCTTTAACCATTGCCTAATATGAATTACATGGTCTCCCATTTATTGAACCAATATTGGTCCTATGCTTACTTGGTATTCTAACTTGTCCCAACTCAAACGCATCATGCATGGCCTACCATATAAATCTTGATAAGGTAGCATTCCAATATAATTATGGTAATTGTTATTGTAAGAAAAATCCACCAAAGATAAGTAATTTGGTAATGGGTTTTTCTATCCATAACATACACCCTAGCATGTCTTCCATTACCTAAATAACCCTCTTTGTTTTCCAATATGTTTCTGGATGATACATTGAGGTTAGATTGCACTGAGTTCCCAATGATGATTGCAAGTTTGTCCAAAACTTGGAAGTAAACTTAGGGTCTCTATTTGATATTATCTTTTTAGGAAACCCATGAAGATGGATGATATCGTTTTTAAATACCCTTGTCACATCCGTGTTATCATAAGTTTCCCTGATTGGAATAAAATAGGCATTTTTGGTTAGTTTATCAAGTACCACCGAAATAGCATTACATCTTATTAGAGACGTGAGGGGAAACCCTACGAAACAATACATGGAAATGACCTCCCACTTAGAAATAGGAATTCCATGAGGTTGCAAGAGACCATATAGGTGACGGTGATCAACCTTTACTTGCTTTCATTCAAGGCACTTAGCAACAAATTGCACAATGTCATGCTTCATGCTTTCCCAAAAGAAGAGCTTCTTCATGTCTACATACATCTTCTTCACCTATGGATGTGCATAGTAAGGTGATCTTTGGGATTCCTTGAGGATAGTTCTTCTAATATCCCCTTCCCTGGGGAAATTCCTTCCCATGAAACAATATGCCCAAGATAGTGATTCTCGTTCTGAAAGAAGGAGCACTTGGACAATTTACCAAAAAAATGGTCTGAACTCGTAACCATGAAAATGCTGACCGCAAGTTCTCCTCGTTCTCTTTCTCATTCTCAAAATAAATGAGAATAAAATGTAATAAAACATGCACAAAGTGGTATAAGTACTTACCAAATACTCCATTCATTATGCTCATAAATACTACTAGTGCATTGTTAAAACGGAAGGGCACTTCTATAAAATCATAGTGCCCAAACCATGTCTGGAAGACAGAATTTGGCATATTTCACCTTCCTTAATTATGAGATGATGATAGTCTTATTGTAGATCAATCTTTGAGAAAAAATACCGCCCCCTTCATATGATCGAAGAGGTCATCAATTCAAGGTATAGGGTACCTATTCTTCAGCATGGCTTGGTTCAAGTCTCGATAATCAATGCAGAGTCATGACAGACCATCCTCCATCTTGACAAATATTATTGGTGCAAAACAAGGATAAACATTCATCCTGATGAGTCCTAGGTCCAATAAATCCTTCAGCTACATCTGCAACTGTAAAAGCTCAAGAGACGTCATCCTATAAGGTGACTTGGAGATTTGATTGAAGCCCATTTTTAATTCGGTAGTAAAATTGAGTTTTCTTTTTGGAGGTAACCCTGGTAAGTCCTTGGGAAAGACATCCTTAAATTCTGGCAATACTGGGTACTAATCTAAAGAAGGTCCCTTCTCCCCACTTGCAGCCTCCACTAAGTACATCCGACATGATTTCCTAAGACAATGCTTTACTTTCATCATTGCGATGAAACATATGGACACCTCCTCTTAATTCCTTGAATTTGAATTGATTTCCCTTCACTAAACAAAGAACTCTCTTCCCATAATACTCCAAGAAAGCTTAATGATCCTTAAAGCTAGTTCATACCTGAGATAAGATCATAAGTACCTAGGTCGCTGATGTACTCTTTGACCCTATCATACACACCCCTAGGTCCACTACTCATTCTTCAACACTAGGCCTGACTCCTTGCTTTCAAACCCCGTCTTTGATCCCCTTTAGAGCTTACATGTTCTTCAACATAATGAGCACATTCAACTACATGTGGCACTGAAGTTGGCTTCCACATCCGTAGGAGGGACCTTATATCGTAGTTCAATCCATAAACAAAGCAATATACCTGACGTTGATATGTGTCCATGTAAGATACATACTTCACCAATACCATGAATCACAAGTTATAGTCCTCCACAATTCAATTCCCGTGCACTAATGCATGGAAGGATCCTACTTGGTCCTCCTCAAAGAATTCCTGCATGTACTTCCTTTGAAACCTATCTTCAAACTATTCCCAAGGGATAATATCTAGAGTGATATGCAATTGTCCTTCCACGTTCTCCCACCAATCCAAAGCATGATCTCAAAGTTGAAAAGTAGTTATTTTGGACTTAGAGGTGGTGGTATATTCTTTCAATGCAAATCACCTCCTCATGCCCTCTAGACATGTCTTGGCTTGTTGTCCAACACAACCTCTAGTAAACTCTAGAAGCTTTATTTTATGAAGCTCTCTATTAATGCCCTTGGGAGGAGGTTCTTGCTCCAAATTTATTGATACTTCTTAATTAACCTCCCCCGATGGAAAGGGCTCTTTCTCAACAATTGTCGCATCGCTCACTCCTAGAAGCCTCTTAAGTGTCATGTCGATTGTCTCCAAGGAGCACATTATAATGCACATTTCAGGTGATAGTACCAATAGTGTTGGTATGTTTGGCTCAAGCGATGGTGTCACCCGAACTCAACCCTGATTTCCACCTCACCTAACCATATTGATTATGCAACCTGGCCAAAAGGGTTCATAAGTAGGGTTTAATTAGTCTACTAGGTTACACAATAATATGCACAGGCTTAAGTATCTTTCACTTTCACTTGTAATGAACATATCACTTGAGGTCGTGGCTAAGGGTGAAGTAGGTCAATAAGATAGTGAAACTCTAATAATTAACCTAGTATGGGGTAATTTCTACTACTCCGTTGACCACTAATATCGCCTTAATCCGCCTCCACCTTTTTCGACAACCACATCCCTCACCACCGGAATAAAATATTTAATCATCATTTAAAAAATTTATTTCTAGTATGTAATTTATAATATATTTCATTTTATTATTATTTATATTTTATTTTGTATTTTATTTTTATTAAAAATAATATAGTTAAATTTTAAAATATGCAATATTATTAATATTACAAAGAGAACCCTAATCTCGAGGATAAAAACTATCTTTCTATCTTACCAAGATCAAAGAAAAAAATTTAAGTGAAACTAGTTGTTGGAGAACCCCTAAAACGCCTTGGGTTGCCATCTATGTGATTCTATGAGCTTTTTGAGCATAGAAATAACATTTTAAAGAAAACCAAATAATCTCTCTTGTTAAGGTCGGATAGACCAAGATGGACGTTAAAGACAATCATCATCATCATCATCATCATCATCATCAATAATAAAAACCAATCAATACTAAAAATTCAAATAAAATATATTATTTAAACAAATACAATTAAATTTAATAATTCAAATTAATTTTCTTAAAGGATAATTAATCTTCAATTATTTGGTTTAAAAAACATAAAGTTGAGGTGTCCCCTTCTCAAGAGCGCACACATCAATTAATCTTATTTCTTGCTCACAAATTTTTAGCTGATCACTTTGCAACTTAGCTAAGATATTAGCATTAGGGTTTTTATTTTTATTTTTCTTCATAATAGAGTTTAATAATAAAATTTATGCCCAACATTAGCTGTAAGCACTTGCCTGGGGTGTGGCATGTTATTACCCAAATTTAGAGCAAATACACACATATATGTGCCCTTTCACAATACAAATATCAATAAAATAACCACCTATAAGTAATGTCCAAACCTATGGATATAAGATATGGTTCACAGAACAAATAAAATCAAAGGGAACGCTGCCATATATGATTCACTTGGAAATTTGCATTGCCTTCCCATCAATGATTCCAACGACCATTTCAGTGAATCAACAACATGATACATAAGTGTGTTGAACTTATTAATGAAATGGTTGTAGGTGGATAAGCATTGGTTTTTAGCAAATATGCTAGCCAACCAAACAATTTGAGTGCCAATTAATTAATATGGATATGGGATATTCAAACAAACACTAGACGGCTCGTCGGCGAGATTTTTAAGGAAATAGGTAACGTTGCCAGGAAATATATATAAAAGTCTTGCTATTTGAGCGTCCTAGGCTCCAACGCAACGCAAGATTTCGAATTCTGATCTCCGCCATTTCCAAAACAAGTCTTCTGGAGAATCGCCCATTTGGAAATTTAATAAGAGAAGGAGAGTTTAAGACTTTGTTGAGTGCTCCTCATTCATCAGCTGCACACCCACCTGCTTAACAGCACTGATTGAGTTTGCAGACAAAGCCAAACCGTCCCATTGTCTTACGGTTGTCGTTTTTCTGTTTTCTGTTGTCGATATTTATTAAGAAACAAAAGATGTCTCCGGAACCAGATTCTAATGTAGTAGAAGGCAGCGGATCGAATTCTAAGACTCTCATTGTTGCTCGATTGGCTTCACTGAAGAAAGCAGAGGAAGCAGGTAATAGCAGGTTTTTTGAAGCTGCAGCATGGGTAAAGACAATGGTTGGGTGTTTGGATATACCATGTGACCCGCCATCCGAGGAGGAGTTTCGTCTTTGCTTGAGAAATGGGATCATTTTATGTAACCTTCTCAACAAGGTTCAACCGGGATCAGTGGCCAAGGTCGTTGCGAATCACGTTTCTGCTTATCAATATTTTGAGAATGTTAAGAATTTTCTTGCAGCTCTTGTACAGATGAAGTTGCCTACTTTTGAAGCTTCTCTGTTAGAGAAAGAAAGCTGGCAGCCGGGTTCTACTACAAAGATTGTTGACTGTATCTTGGCGCTGAAGGGTTATTATGAATGCAAACAACAGCGTGGAGGAAATGCAACTACTAATTGTGTGCCTTTAATTCTGCCAAACCCATCAGCTACAAACGTGCAGGAGGACGGAGGAGAGAAAACACTGGATGACATCTTTCAATCTAATGCTTTAATAGGAGTACTGAAAGCAGAGGAAGCAGGTAATATAAGGTTTTTTGAAGCTGCAGCATGGGTAAAGAGCATGGTTGGGTCTTTGGATATACCATGTGACCCGCCATCCGAGGACGAGTTTCGTCTTTGCTTGAGAAATGGGATCATTTTATGTAACCTTCTCAACAAGGTTCAACCGGGGGCAGTGTCCAACGTCGTTGCAAATCACGGTTCTGCCTATCAATATTTTGAGAATGTTAAGAATTTTCTTGTAGCTCTTGTACAGATGAAGTTGCCTACTTTTGAAGCTTCTCTGTTAGAGCAAGAAAGCTCGCAGCCGGGTTCTACTAAAAATATTGTTGACTGTATCTTGGCGCTGAAGGGTTATTATGAACGCAAACAACAGTGTAGAGGAAATGCAAGAGGAGCAGAGACAATAAGCACCCTTAAGTCTGCTGAAAGAGTGGCCTCTGTTGAACTTGGTGCTGCTCCTTTGAATAAAGAAAGTGGAGAAGTTCGTGAGCTTAAAGAACAGGTAGACAGTTTGAAAAAGGCGCTGGCAAGGAAAGAAGTAGAAGTAGCGCAGTTACACAATATCAAAATGAAAATGAAAGAATCTCCATACCAACTATCCATACACCAGTGAGAACTCGTATATTGAGCCTTGAAGGGTCTGTAATAAGCAAAGCTGAGGTACAGAATGGTAATTGTAATTGTGGGATGGTTTCTGAAGATGATAAATTGGTAGATTATGGGGAGAATAATGAGATTCTGGTTGGCAAACAGAATGGCAATGGCAACCGTCCGAGTAGTCTGGGAAATGAGCGTAGAAATTTATCAGTTGTAAAGAGTTGGACAGAGGCTGAAACAAATACAAATAGAGATACAGGAACTGAGACAACTTCTGCAACTAAAAAGACCTCTCAAATAAAAAAGTCACTACAGTTCTTTGGAAAACTGTAGAAGACCGGTCACGTTAGAGCCTGAGGAGCCTTTGGAAAACGTGTTTAAATTATCATGAACTAAAGCTAACATAAACAGTGAAGAGATAAGAGAAGGGGATAATATTTGGATTGTGCACTAGCGTTTCGTTGATTGTAATTTTTAGTGCGATTGACTGGTTTTTTTTTCTTTCAAAATATTGGTTTTTTAAAAATTACCTTATGTTTTGATGATATAATAATTATTATTTTTATATAAATAATTTAGGTGAGATTACTGTAATTATCAAATTTTTATGTATTTTGTTTTAATAAAAAGACCTGGTTGACTTTGCCATTTTTTTTTCATTTTTTCTAAAATATATATGTCAAATAATAAAGCTTAAAGTGGTGTCCAAGAATTGTGGCATTACTTAATCATACTTTAATGAAAGTTGTTTCAATAATTGTTTTAAACCATAAACTTTTATTGAGCGCAACCAAAAGTTAAGTTATTTGAAAAAACTGAAGAGATTAATGCTTTCTCAAACAAGTCCTATAATGATTACGTTATCATATCTTGACAAAAAAAACCCTAAGAACTCGAAGAGAAAAATATTTCCTCCTACGAGCACTTTCAAAACTTCTTTCACAAACCACAACCAACTAGTTGTTTTCTCAATCACTTCTCTATATTGATCATAAATCCTAAAAAAATTATGAAAAAAAGAGAAGAAACGATCTCCTTCTAAATTTAGTTCAAAAAATCTTTTACAGTTCCAACAACCATGTTTGCAAATGAGGCTATACTCAATCATAATTAGAAAAACTGAAATGAAAACCAAGCCTACTCTGAACTTCTTCCTCAACATATTTTTGCTTTGATTTGGTCCATTTCTGTTAAATTTAACATGGATAGTACCCGGAACAACAAAAAATAGAACCACTTTCATTCAAAAAGGTTCATGATAGAAATCCCTTAGGTGTCATTCATTTTGAGTGATATGCCAAAATACTTGCTCCATTTATAGACCGAGCTTGGATAGGGAGTTAGCCTCATGGTTCCTTTCCCTATCAACATGTTTAATTAAAATTTCATCCATAAGAAGTTTTATCCTTTTTATCTCCTCTAGAATTGATTTCAAATAGATGTTATGGCAGATCCTCTCTTCAATTATCCAATCAATGATGATCTTTGCACCCCCAAATATCTATAATTTCTTGAAATTATTTTCCACGGCTAAATTTAGGAGAAGTTTAAGTGCAACCATCTTAGCATAATTATTTGTTTTTTTTGTCTCAAGTGTACAGTTTGGTTCATCCGTGGAAAGAAATGCAACATGGCTATACAACAACTCGCACACCTAAAACGAGCAGTATAAATATCTTCAAATAAGTTGTTATTTATTGCAATCCAAATTTGCAGCATCATGATGAGCGGAAGGGCCAACATAGATCTATGCTTAGGATTGACAACCCAACATTTTGGACATAACTACACCAACTAGCACCTCTCCAAGGACAAATCTTCTTTAAAATGGCTTCCACTTCCTTCCAGTCCTGTGAAATGAAAGCGCAGTCCATAAAAAAGATGATAATTTGTCTCCTCTTCCTTCTTAAAGAGATAATATCTACAAAGTCCAAATCTATTTCTTCCTTGTAAATTTTTCCAAGTTAAAGCTTTGTTGCGGAGGATAAACCATGTAAGAATTATTGCTTTTAGAGGGAATTTAAATTTCCACACTACTTGCCACCACCAATCTTGATCTTCCACATGAGAAATCGCCATCATTCTATCATAACTTGGCTTTGGAGTATAAATACCATGGGGGTCACCAGCCCAGACTAAAGAGTCCTTAACAGGATACAAACAGATGTTATTAAGGTGCAATTGATTTATGAAAGCCTTCCAACATCTACCATCATCATCCCTAAAACCAACATACTCCAGAGTGTGCAAGTTGTATCTTTAATATATTTTAATGTAAATAAGCCTTTAAAGTACAACTACACCACGATTATGAAAGGAAGAATATGTACAGTTCCATTCCCTGCCCATGTATCCTACCCCAACCTTACACTGCAACCATCTCATATATTCCAAACCAAGTCTTTTCCAATAACTAAAAATTGAGAATTGTTGCTTTCTAGAGGACTAAGACGTTATGGGTAGATTTAGTAGGATGTCGAACCCATTGTAAGAGATATTTTGGAGCTATATATTTCCTCATATTCAAGTCACTCCAGAGACTAGAACCTGATAATACTCTCCACTATATTTCCCCTACTAGAGCTTTTTGAGAAAATTTGCAAAATTTTTAATCCCCATTCTCCAAGGATTTTTGGCCTTGCTATGGTTTTCCATCTAGG
Organism: Larix kaempferi; assembly: GCA_027924585.1. NCBI lineage: Eukaryota > Viridiplantae > Streptophyta > Pinopsida > Pinales > Pinaceae > Larix > Larix kaempferi. Next base: position 704,036 of record BSBM01000579.1, on the reverse strand, counting down.
TATCCAAGAGACGGTCATCCAGAGCCCCAGAGTGACTTCCAGAACAACATTTGTTAGCACTAGTATCCCTCCTTTTGAGAGCCGCATAAAACTCCAATTGATATGCGCTTTTCACATTTTGCAATCAGGCAGTCCCAACCTTTAACAAGATATTACAATGCCTTTAATTTAAACCCCATATATTTTATCCCATTATCCAGATCAAAATGATTGAAATAAAATAAATCCTCGATTCTAATTAAATCCTCATCTGAGACACCTTCTCCAGCAACAAAAGAGGACATGAGTAATCCACTAAAATATCATCAACAAAGAGGACATTAGTAATCCAGTAGTTTCCTCCAATATTTATGCCTTTAGGGCCACCTTTCCTTTTTTCCTTCGAAATTTTCCTACTGAGCCTATCTGCAAATAGGAGGAATAAAAAAGAATCAAGCAGGCTTCCTTATCTGATGCCGCAAGAAGATCTAGAAAAAATTGAAGCTCATCCATTAACTAGAACATAAAAAGAGATGGAAGTAATGCATGCCATAATCCATCTTATGAGAGGAACATTAAACCCTAATTGTGACAAATCCATCCTCGAGAAACTCCAAATGAGCCTATCATATTCCTTTGTTAGGCTCAATTATTCAAACAACCACTTTAAGGTGCTTTCTTAAGTTGGAATAAAGACCTTCCTGCATCATCCCAATTGCATCGTGAATTTTCCTACAAGAGATGAAACCAAATTGTTCATGAGTTATTCCTGCAACTAGAAAACGCTTGATTCCTTTTAAGATAATTTTAGCCACAACCTTATAGATAGTATTGTACAGAGATATAGTGCGAAAGTCTTCAAAGGATAACATATTATCATTTTTGGGAATCATGGCTTTGAAAGAAGAATTAAATGAAGCTAGAATTTTTCCTTTAACTCTTGATTCTTCCACCACTCTTTAAAGGCCCCGAGCAAGAACATCAATTAAACCAATGGAAAATTCTATGGGAATCCCATCAGGCCCTAAGATTTTTTATTTTTTAATATTATGAAGGGCCTCTTGCAATTCATCGTTAGAAACTGCCTCCATTAATTTGTTATTATCATTTTCATTTACAATATCTACTTCATAGTATGTGAAACATATCTACTTCATTGTGATATTTTGAATTGTTAATTTGTTGATATCTTGTTAATTTACAATATCTACTTCATAGTATGTGGAACATATCTATTTCATTGTAATATTTTGAAGTGAATAGTGTTACTTTCTCATATTCATTGGAAACATTTTAAAACATTTCAAAATTAAAAACATAAAGAATAAACTAATTGAATTAGTTTTTCTTCAATTTCTAATAAAAAAATAGAAAATTGTAAATTATTGTGTTGTGTTTTGAGCACTTTGCAGGCTTATACTCTAATCAATCCTCAAAACAGAGTTATCATTTATTTTCAAAATACCTAAATCTATTCTTCCCCACAATTATATTATACTTTAATGACTTATTGCATTTGTCTTGCAATATTTGTATATTCTACCTTAATGACTTGTTGTATTTGTCTTGCAATATTTAAAGTATTGATGAAACACTAAATCAACCCCCTGATTGAAAAAACCTCCTAAAAAAAGCAAATTAAAAAAAAAATCATTTTTTTACAACATTGTAAAATTTATAAACAAAAACTTAAAAAAAAATAAATTTAATACATGCATTAAAGGGGAGGGAGAGGAGGGTCCGGGAGTGGGAGTGGGGTAGGTTTGTTTGTTTGTCTTTTCAAATTTTAATATCGTTTATAATTGTTTTTTTAAATTTGGTTCTTCTGTTTTTTTTTCATTTTGTTTTTAATGTTTTTTTAAACTTTTAGTTTTAAAAAAAAAAAAATTAAATTAAAAAAAAAGAATTTAATAGATCTTAAAATTTAAAAAAAAATAGTTTTTTTAAATTTTTTTACATTTTTTCTATTTTTCTCAATTTAGAATTGTTCTTTAGAGTTATATTTTACTTAAAAAAATGGAAATTTATGTTTAGAAATTTTATATTGTTGTAAATCTTTTTAGAAAAAAATTTCAAGTTGTTTTTTAAAATTTTTTCTATAAAGTTTGAAATTTTTAATGTGTTATTTTTTTTTTCTTTTTTAATTGTTTATGTTTTCTTTTTAATTTTGTTTTCATTTGAGTTGTTTTAATTTATTTTTTCATTTTTTGCCTTTTTACTTTTCTAAAATAATAATTCTGAGCAAATGTACCTGGCAAAGCTAAGGGGTGCTACTAGTGGCACCTCTTTTGGAGTTGAATGTTGATCTTTCCCTTTTTGGCGCAACGAACATTGCAATGACACGGTCAACTATTAATACGACGACGTCAATCAAGTCGTAATTTTCAATCCTTGATTGGGGGTTGGTTGCTACAAGTTGAATTCGAGGGTCAATTTAGCTTTTTAATTGCAAGGGCAACTAACTAGGTTTCAATAAAGTTGAAAATTTATCCTCGGAGAAGAAAGGGTGATATCAATAGCACGACTTTTCAAAATAGAGGTAAAAATTGTTACTAAATGTGACCTAAAAAAACAAGAGTTGATGTAGGTTCTCGTTTTATAGTATATTGTGTTTATAATGAGGTAATATAGATATATGGAAAACATCATGATTTGTATGAAAATGGGGTGGTAGCGGTAAGCGATATGCAACAAGTCCGTGTCTTTATAGGATTTCAAATGGCCTTATAAGTCGAGGTGACAACATTGTCACTTTTCCAAACTGAATAGTACTCTTATTAGGACTAATATGAACAAAAAATTAAACTCCGCCATTATAACTTTAGTCAGTTCTATCAGCATCACCATAACCCTTATGTATATCAACTTGTGCTTCCTTTAACCATTGCCTAATATGAATTACATGCTATCCCATTTCCTGAACCAACATTGGTCCCATGCTTACTTGGTATTCTAACTTGTCCCAACTCAAATGCAATGTGCATGGCCTCCCATATAAATCTTGATAAGGTAGCATTCCAATATAATTATGGTAATTGTTATTGTAAGAAAACTCCACCAAAGATAAGTAATTTTTGAATGGGTCTGTCTATCCATAACATACACCCTAGCATGCCTTCCATTGTACGTTAATAACCCTCTTTGTTTTCCCATATGTTTGTGGATGATACATTGAGCTTAGGTTTCACTGAGTTCCCAATGATGATTGCAAGTTTGTCCAAAACTTGGAAGTAAACTTAGGGTCTCTATTTGAGATTATCTTTTTAGGAAACCCATGAAGATGGATGATATCGTTTTTAAATACCCTTGTCACATCTGTGTTATCATAAGTTTCCCTTATTGAAATAAAATAGGCATTTTTGATTAGTTTATCAAATAACACCAAAATAACATTACGTATTATTAGAGACGCGAGGGGAAACCCTAGGAAAAAATACAAGGGAATGAACTCCCACTTAGACATAGGAATGTCATGAGGTTGCAAGAGACCGCTGTCCTTTTTCTACGATGTGAGTAGGATGTGTTTTTATAACTTAATCACCACTTCTGGCAACAGTTAAACGCATTGGAAAGGAATCTCAATCTTGTTTTCGAGCACAAACCCTAGCTCAATCTGCACTTTTGATCTATTATTTATCAAACGATTGTGATAAAAACCTGTAGGGAAACATCCCCAATGAAGTAACAGATTCTCCATATGCGCCAAACTGACTTCTCTACCAGATGTGAGCAAAACGTTGTCAGTTGCTTAACTCGATTCGAGCAACTACCTTGCCAGATCATGACTGCGTTGCTTAACTTGATTCTCAACTACATTTCCAGGTCATTCAGGTGCCAAACTGACTTTTCTACCAAGTGTGAGCAAAACACTGCAAAATGTGACTGCCAGGCGTGAGAAAAATGCTGCCAACTGTGACTACGTTGCTTAAATCGATTCTCAACTACCTTGCCAGGTGTTTCAGTGAAGAATATGTGTTTGACTGTGGTATTTTTAGTTTCTTTAGCATTTGAACTTCTACAGCAACGGTTTTTGCAACGTGTTACCCATATGGTGATTTTGTAAAGACATCAATACACATAACTGGTGAAGCAAGAAAAACATCAATCACGCCTTTGCTGGTTGACATCAATGAACATCTACAGCAACGGTTTTTGCAACGTCTTACCCATATGGTTGGTGAAGAAAGCAAAAAATATGGCTGACATCAATGAACTTCTATAGCAATGGTTTTTGCAACGTTTTACTGATATGGCTCGTGAAGCAAGCAAAACATCAATCACACCTTTGTTGGTTGTCATCAATGACAAACTCAACATACTCTATCAACTGGAGTCCACACCTTTCACTTCTTTCACTATCAACAAGTTCAGTCCACACCTTTCACTGCTTTCACTATCAATAAGCTCCCCCTTTGGCATTGATGGCAACCACCACCAACCACCAACCGCATACCAGATATCATCTCCCCCTTTGAAAACAATGTAGAAGGTTTCTGTCTCCATTTATTCATTCTATTTAGTGGGGGAAATAAGTTTGTTTTTAATAAGTTTTTTTTAATGATTTTGAACTAAACTGCCATTTCATTGCTCTTGTAACCTGCATTTGCTTGAACTAAACTGCCATTTCATTTGCTCCTGTAACCTGCCATTTCATTTGATCCCCCTCCGAAGATGCTTTGTATCTGGTTCTTAAGTATTTATACCAAGAGGCTCTTTCTTATCTCTCCCCCTATCGGATTATTCAAAGTACAAATTAAGTATATGCTCTTCTTCTTGACTATTTAGTTTCATAGCGTTCTGGTTCCATTTCTCTGCAAAATCTATGTGTTTTCTATTTTCTTTATTTTCAAGCATTGTAAATTCATCATGTTGTAAGTGGATTAGAACATACACCTAGTTATTTTCTGAGATTTTCAAATTGCATTATAGGCAATGGTTTTGTAAAGACATCAACAATTTGATCCTTTGTACCGACATACTCCAATTTGATTAGCTTATTCAGAACTTGATCTCTTAAGAAATTAAATCTTATTGGAATGTGTTTAGTTTTAGAGTGCATAACGGGGTTGTTGGAGATATTTAATGCACTAGTGTTATCGCAATAGATTGGAATAGGATTTGAATAAGTCACATGAATGCCAGTAAGAGTTTGTGTCATCGATAACACTTGAGTGCAACAGCTTGGTGCTGCAATGTATTATGCTTCCTCTGTAGATAGTGACACAGTAGATTTTTTCTTGCTAGACCAACTCACTAGACAACCTCCTAAGTAGACTGCAGTTCCGCTGGTACTCTTTCTATCATCTATACGGCTTGCCCAATCAACATCAGTATATGCAAATAGATCTAGCTTATTTCCCTTTGGATACCATAGACCAAAATAAACAGTACCTTTGAGATATCTGAATATTCTTTTAACTGCTAATAAATGTGTTTCTTTAGGTGCAGCTTGAAATCTTGCAACTTGACAAACTGATTGCATTACATCTGGTCTAGTTGCAGTGACATACAGTAGGCGTCCAATCATGGATCTATATAATTTCCGTTCAACTGAAGGAGATTCATTTTCTTTGCTGAGTTTGCAACCTGTCACCATCGGAGTTCCTACAGGCTTGCAATCCTGCATCTTAAACTTCCTCAATGTTTCATTAGTATATTTTGTGTGAGATGTAAACATGCATTCATTATATTATGAAACTTGAAGACCTAAAAGGAAGTTCAACTCACCAAGCATAGACATCTCAAATTCATCCTGCATAGCTTGTGCAAATGGTTTACGTAGGTATTCATTATTGCTTCCAAAAATAATATCATGAAGATAAATTTCAACTATGATCAACCAATCCCATTCTTCGTTAATATACAGATTACTATCAGCACTACGCTTTCTGTAACCTTGCTGCTGTACAAATACTTATCAAGCCTGGAATACCAAGCTCTTGGAGCTCTTGTTCCATCCCATATAGAGATTTCTTTAACTTGCACACAAAATTCTTATCTTTGGAATGCTGAAATCCTTCTGGTTGTTCCATATAAGCTTCCTCTTCCAGCTCACCATTTAGAAATGCTGATTTGAGATCCATCTGCTAAACTTTAATCTTCTTAGAACATGCATAAGCTAACATTAGTCTGATTGCTTCCATTCTTACAACAGGTGCAAATGTTTCATCATAATCTATACCTTCAACTTGTGCATAACCTTTACCTACTAACCTGGCTTTGTTTCTTGTCACATTTCCTGCTTCATCCATTTTATTTCTAAAGACCCATTTTGTTCCTATAACATTTTTGTTTTCAGGTCTTCGGATTAACTCCCATGTGTTATTCTTTTCAAATTGGACAAGTTCTTCTTCCATTGCTTTAAGCCAATGCTCATTTTGGAGAGCTTCTTCAACACTTTTTGGTTCAATCAAGGATAATAATGCTACCTATTCTTGATTTGATGTGTATTCTTAGGTTTTACTTTTGGTTCCCACACCTAAATTCAAATCACCAATAATATGATCTGCAAGATGGTTTTTCTGTATTCTTTTACTTGGTGTTTTTGAGAAATTTGGACTTTCTGCAGTAGAGGGAGCTGAAGATGTAGGACTATGCATTTCAGCAGAGATTTGCTTGTCTTTGCTTGTTGACTGAGTATTTTTTGTTTCACTAGGTTCTTCTTCATTTTTGTTCTGCTCAAAGATAGAATCTCTCTTTTCCCTTTTTGACTTCATTAAGTAGGATTCATCAATTTTGACATCTATGGCTTCCACTACTTTGTTAAGTCTTAGATTGTAGCATTTATAGGCTCTTCTGGTACATGAGTAACTAACTAGGATTCCTTCATCAGTTCTCGAGTCGAATTTTCCCAAAAGAGAATTATTTATTTTAATGTAACATTTACTGCCAAAGATTCTAAAGTGTTTTATGTTTGCTGATTTTCCTTTCCACAGTTCATAAGGTGTTTTTTCAGCATTAGTCCCGAGTAGTCCTCTTTTCAAAACATGTACAGCTGTGTGTACATTTTGATTCCAAAATATATCACTTAGTTTTGATTCATTGAGCATTGTTCTGGCCATTTCCGTAACAGTTCTGTTTTTCCTTTCTACTACTCCATTTTGTTGAGGAGTTTCTGTCACCGTGAAATGCCTTTTAATCCCATTTTTATCACAATAGTCATTGAACTCATTTGAGGTAAACTCACCTCCATTATCATACCTGAGACATTTTGTTCTCTGTTATATCTCATTCTTTGTTGCTTCTTTAAAATTATGAAAACAATTAAATGCTCCAGACTTCTTTTTAAGTAGGTACATCCATGTCATGCGAGTAAAATCATCTATGAACAACAAGAAATACTTTTCACCATTCATCTCCGTTGTTCTCATAGGTCCACAAATACCAACATGTACAAGCTCTAAGGGTTTTAATGTTGTGATCCGGATTTGTATGGGAACGAAACAAAAGATATCATATACAGAATGATATACAAAGATATATATTCACATACACAGATATATGGCAAGAAACACAACGATACAGTAAACACATATTCTATTAAATATCGAAAATAGAACAGACTGTAAATACAACAACTAAAATGGTAGTAGCTTTCTCTGAGAAGAGATGTGGCCGCTGTGCTCATTCGTGCCAAGATGATTACAAAGAGAGGCCGAAAGGGCCTATTTATCATAAGCATGAGGGAAAGAATCCCAAACACCCAAAAACCTAACACTAGAAGATGAACCGTCATAAAGTTTGCGGCCCCAAGGTGGTCAGTTCAACAGTCAACTTCCCGGGGTCATAACTTTTGCATGCGATCTCCGTTTGGGGCACTCGATAGCCCGTTGGAAAGATCTATCTGAGGAATACGCTGGGGATCAAAAAATGGAAGGGCTCCCTTGTAAAACTATTTCCTAAAAAACGTCGTTTAGTGCCTCGAAACGGCCCTGGAAGTTTGGCACTCGAAAAACTGTAGAAAAATTACTAGAAAATCGGCAAAATAGGAAACTGTTTTGAGCCAGTGGAATAGGTGGGTGGCCACCGATATCCATCTGGATCATGTTGAATGCTCCTTAGTTTTGAACTTAACTCTAGTTTGCTTACCATGTTGACATTGTTTGCAAATTGCATTTATAGATTTTTGATCTCAAGTAGATCTCTAACTGCATCTTTCTGATTCGACTTAACTAGGTTGTCAAAATTTATGCATCCTAGTCTCTTATTCCATAACAAGCTTTCATATTCTTTTCCAAAATGACATTCATCAATTGCTTCATTTAAAATGAAATCCTAAATTTTTTTTTGAAAAAAAGAGAAGAAACCATCTCCTTCTAAATTTAGTTCAAAAAATCTTTTACAGTTCCAACAACCATGTTTGCAAACGAGGCTATACTCAATCATAATTAGAAAAAAGTGAAATGAAAACCAAGCCTACTCTGAACTTCTTCCTCAACATATTTTTGCTTTGATTTGGTCCATTTCTGTTAAATTTAACATCAATAGTACCCGAAACAATAAAAAATAGAACCACTTTCATTCAAAAAGTTTCATGATAGAAATCCCTTAAGTGTCCTTCATTTTGAGTGACATGCCAAACTCCTTGCTCCATGTATAGACCGAGCTTGGATAGGGAGTTAGCCTCGTCGGTCTTTTCCCTATCAACATGTTTATTTAAAATTTCATCCACAAGAAGTTTTATCCTTTTTATCTCCTCTAGAATTGGTTTTAAATAGATGTTATGGCAGATCCTCTCTTTAATTATCCAATCAATGATGATCTTTGCATCGCCAAATATCTATAATTTCCTGACATTATTTTCCACGGCTAAATTTAAGAGAAGTTTAAGTGCAACCAATTTAGCATAATTTTTTTTTTTTTTTTGTCTCACGTGTACAATTTGGTTTATCCATGGAAAGGAATGCGGCATGGCTATACAACAACTCGCACACCTAAAACGGGCAGTATAAATATCTTCAAATAAGTTGTTATTTCTTGCAATCCAAATTTGCAACATCATGATGAGCGGAAGGGCCAACATAGATCTATGCTTAGGATTGACAACCCAACATTTTAGACATAACTGCACTAACTAGCATCTCTCCAAGGACACATCTTCTTTAAAATGGATTCCACCTCCTTCCAGGATTGTGAAATGAAAGCGAAGTCCATAAAAACATGAGAATTTGGCTCCTCTTCCTGCTTACAGAGATAACATCTACCAAGTCTAATTATATTTCTTCATTGTAAATTGTTCCAAGTTAAAGCTTTGTTGCAGAGGATAAACCATGTAAGAAGTTTTGCTTATAGAGGGAATTTAAATTTCCAAACTACTTTCCACCACCAAGCTTGATCTTCCACATGAGAAATTTCCATCATTCTATCATAACTTGCCTTTGGAGTATAAATACCATGGGGGTCACCAGCCCAAACTAAAGAGTCCTTAACAAGATACAAATAGATGTTATTCAGGTGCAATTGATTTATGTAAGCCTTCCAGCGTCTACCATCATCATCCCTAAAACCAACATACTCCACAGTGTGCAAGTTGTATCTTTAATATATTTTAATGTAAATAAGCCTTTAAAGTACAACTACAGCATGATTCTGAAAGGAAGAATATGTACAGTTCCATTCCCTGTCCATGCATCCTCCCCCAAACTTACACTGCATCCATCTCCTATCTTCCAAACCAACTCTTTTCCAATAACTAAACATGAGAGAACTGTTGCTTTCTAGAAGACTGAGACGTTATGGGTACAGATTTAGCAGGATGTCAAACCCATTCTAACATAGATTTTGGAGCTATATATTTCCTCATATTCAAGTCACTCCAGAGACTAGAACTTGATAATAATCTCCACCAGCTTTTCCATACTAGATCTTTTTGAGAAAAATTGCAAATTGTTTAATCCCCATCCTCCCAGAATTTTGGGACTTGCTATGGTTTTTCATCTAGGTATCCAAGAGTTGGTCATCCAGAACACTGGAGTGACTTCCAGAACAACAGTTGTTAGCACTAGTCTCCCTCCTTTTGAAAGCCGTCTAAAACTCCAATTGATATGCACTTTTCACATTTTGCAATTAGGCAGTCCCAATCTTTAATAAGATAAGACAACGAATTTAATTTAAACCCCATATATTTTATCCCATTATCCATATCAAAATGATTGAAATAAAATAAATCCTCGATTCCAATTAAATCCTCATCTGAGACACCTTCTCTAGCAACAAAAGAAGACATGAGTAATCCACTAAAATATCACCAACAAAGAGGACATGAGTAATCCAGTAGTTTACTCCAATATTTATGCCTTTAAGGCCACCATTCCTTTTTTCCTTTGAAATTTCCCTACTGAACCTATCTGCAAATAGGAGGAATAAAAAAGAAGCGAGCAGGCTCCCTTATCTGATTCCACGAGAGGTTTTGAAAAAATTTGAAGCTCATCCATTCACTAGAACATAAAAAGAGATGGAAGTAATGCATGCCATAATCCATCTTATGAAAGGAACATTAAACCCTAACTATGAGAACTCCATCCTCGAGAAACTCCAAATGAACCTATCATAGGCCTTTGTTAGGGTCAATTATTCAAACAACCACTTTAAGGTGCTTTCTTAAGATGGAATAAAGACCTTCCTGCATTATTCCAATTGCATCGTGAATTTTCCTACCAGAGAGGAAACCAAATTGTTCATGATTTATTCCTACAGCTAGAAAATGCTTGATTCCTTTTAAGATGATTTTAGCCACAATCTTATAGATAGTATTGTACAGAGATATAGTGCGAAAGTCTTCAAAGGATAACATAATATCATTTTTGGGAATCATGGCTATGAAAGAAGAATTAAATGAAGCTATAATTTTTCCTTTATGTCTTGATTCTTCCACCACTCTTTAAAGGCCCCGAGCAAGAACATCAATTAAACCAATGAAAAATTCTATGGGAATCCCATCAGGCCCTAAGCTTTTTTATTTTTTAATATTATGAAGGGCCTCCTGCAATTCATCGTTAGAAACTGCATCCATTAATTTGGAATTATCTTTTTAATTTACAATATCTACTTCATAGTATGTGAAAGATATCTACTTCATTGTGATATTTTTAATTGTCATCGTTAGAAACTGCCACCATTAATTTGTTATTATCTTGTTAATTTACAACATCTACTTCATAGTATGTGAAACATATCTATTTCATTGTAATATTTTGAATTGAATAGTGTTACTTTCTCATAGTCATTGGAAACATTTCAAAGCATTTCAAAATTAAAAACATAAAGAATAAGCTGAATTCTCAATCCTTGAAACAGAGTTATTATTTATTTTCAAAATACCTAAATCTATTCTTCCCCACAATTATATTATACTTTAATGACTTACTGTATTTGTCTTGTAATATTTGTATATTCTACCTTAATGACTTATTGTATTTGTCTTGCAATATTTAAAGTATTGATGAAACACTAAATCAACCCCCTGATTGAAAAACATACCTTCTAAAACCACCCTTGTTCTTATTGGAGGTTAAAATTTAAAAACAACAACTTTATGAAAAAACTTAAAAAATTAAAATAAAGAAGTGAGAAATATAAAAAACAAATTAAAAAAAATCATTTTTTTTACAACATTGTAAACTTTATAAACAAAAAACGTAAAAAAAAAAAATTAATACATGCATTAAAGGGGAGGGTGGGAGCGGGGGGGGCGGGGCAGGGGGGGACGGGATAGAGGGTGGAGGGAGTGGGGGTAGAGTTGTTTGTTTTTTTTTTCAAATTTTAATATCGTTTATTTTTTCTTTTTTAAATTTGGTTCTTATGTTTTTTTTTTTTTAAAATTTAAATTAAAAAAAATTTAATACATCTTAAAATTTAAAAAAAATAGTTTTTTTTTTTCTTTTTTTACATTTTTTCTATATTTTCTAATTTAGAATTGCTTTTTAGAGTTATTTATTACTTTAAAAAAATAGAAATTTTTGTTTTTAAATTTTATATTGTTGTAAATCTTTTTTGAAAATTTTTTCAAGTTGTTTTCTAAAAAAAATTTTCTTTAAATTTTGAAATTTTTAATGTGTTATCTTTTTCCTTTTTTTAAGTGTTTGTGTTTTCTTTTTAATTTTGTTTTCATTTGAGTTGTTTTATTTTATTTTTTCATTTTTTGCGTTTTTACTTTTCGAAAAAGAATATTCCAAGCAAATGTACCTGACAAAGGTAAGGGGTGCTACTCGTGGCACCTCTTTTCGAGTCTAATGTTGATTTTATCCATTTTGTCGCAATGATCATTGCAATGACACAGTCAACTCTTAATACGACGATGTCAATCAAGTTGCACTTTTCAATCCTTGATTGGGGATTGGTTGCTACAAGTTGAATTCGAGTGTCAATTTAGCTTTTTATTTGCAAGGGAACCTAACTAAGTTTCAATAAAGTTGTAAATTTATCCTCGGAAAACAAAGGGTGCTATCAATAGCACCACTTTTCCAAATAGACGTAAAAATAGTTAATAATGTGACCTAAAAAAAACAAGAACTCATGCAGGTTCTTGTTTTATAGTATATTGTGTTTATAATGAGGTAATATAGATATATGGAAAACATCATGATTTTTATGAAAATGGGGTGGTAGCGCTAAGCGATATGCAACAAATCCATCTCTTTATAGGATTCCAAATGGCCTTATAAGTCGAGGTGACAATACTGTCACTTTTCCAAACCGAATAGCACTCTTATTAGGTCTAATACGAATAAAAAATTAATCTCCAACATTATAACTTTAGTCAATTCTATCAGGATCACCATAACGCTTATGTATATCAACTAGTGCTTCCTTTAACCATTTCCTAATATGAATTACATGGTCTCCCATTTATTGAACCAATATTGGTCCTATGCTTACTTGGTATTCTAACTTGTCCCAACTCAAACGCATCATGCATGGCCTACCATATAAATCTTGATAAGGTAGCATTCCAATATAATTATGGTAATTGTTATTGTAAGAAAAATCCACCAAAGATAAGTAATTTGCCAATGGGTTTTTCTATCCATAACATACACCCTAGCATGTCTTCCATTACCTAAATAACCCTCTTTGTTTACCAATATGTTTCTGGATGATACATTGAGGTTAGATTGCACTGAGTTCCCAATGATGATTGCAAGTTTGTCCAAAACTTGGAAGTAAACTTAGGGTCTCTATTTGATATTATCTTTTTAGGAAACCCATGAAGATGGATGATATTGTTTTTAAATACCCTTGTCACATCCGTGTTATCATAAGTTTCCCTGATTGGAATAAAATAGGCATTTTTGGTTAGTTTATCAAGTACCACCGAAATAGCATTACATCTTATTAGAGACGTGAGGGGAAACCCTACGAAACAATACATGGAAATGACCTCCCACTTAGAAATAGGAATTCCATGAGGTTGCAAGAGACCATATAGGTGACGGTGATCAACCTTTACTTGCTTTCATTCAAGGCACTTAGCAACAAATTGCACAATGTCATGCTTCATGCTTTCCCAAAAGAAGAGCTTCTTCATGTCTACATACATCTTCTTCACCTATGGATGTGCATAGTAAGGTGATCTTTGGGATTCCTTGAGGATAGTTCTTCTAATATCCCCTTCCCTGGGGAAATTCCTTCCCGTGAAACAATATGCCCAAGATAGTGATTCTCGTTCTGAAAGAAGGAGCACTTGGACAATTTACCAAAAAAATGGTCTGAACTCGTAACCATGACAATGCTGACCGCAAGTTCTCCTCTTTCTCTTTCTCATTCTCAAAATAAAAGAGAATAAAATGTAATAAAACATGCACAAAGTGGTATAAGTACTTACCAAATAATCCATTCATTATGCTCATAAATACTACTAGTGCATTGTTAAAACGGAAGGGCACTGCTATAAAATCATAGTGCCCAAACCATGTCTGGAAGACAGAATTTGGCATATTTAAGCTTCCTTAATTATGAGATGATGATAGTCTTATTGTAGATCAATCTTTGAGAAAAAATACCGCCCCCTTCATATGATCGAAGAGGTCATCAATTCAAGGTATAGGGTACCTATTCTTCAGCATGGCTTGGTTCAAGTCTCGATAATCAATGCAGAGTCATGACAGACCATCCTCCATCTTGACAAATATTATTGGTGCAAAACAAGGATAAACATTCATCCTGATGAGTCCTAGGTCCAATAAATCCTTCAGCTACATCTGCAACTGTAAAATCTCAAGAGACGTCATCCTATAAGGTGACTTGGAGATTTGATTGAAGCCCATTTTTAATTCGATAGTAAAATTGAGTTTTCTTTTTGGAGGTAACCCTCGTAAGTCCTTGGGAAAGACATCCTTAAATTCTGGCAATACTGGGTACTAATCTAAAGAAGGTCCCTTCTCCCCACTTGCAGCCTCCACTAAGTACAGTCGACATGATTTCCTAAGACAATGCTTTACTTTCATCATTGCGATGAAACATATGGACACCTCCTCTTAATTCCTTGAATTTGAATTGATTTCCCTTCACTAAACAAAGAACTATCTTCCCATAATACTCCAAGAAAGCTTAATGATCCTTAAAGCTAGTTCATACCTGAGATAAGATCATAAGTACCTAGGTCGCTGATGTACACTTTGACCCTCTCATACACACCCCTAGGTCCATTACTCATTCTTCAACATTAGGCCTGACTCCTTGCTTTCAAACCCCGTCTTTGATCCCCTTTAGAGCTTACATGTTCTTCAACATAATGAGCACATTCAACTACATGTGGCACTGAAGTTGGCTTCCACATCCGTAGGAGGGACCTTATATCGTAGTTCAATCCATAAACAAAGCAATATACCTGACGTTGATATGTGTCCATGTAAGATACATACTTCACCAATACCATGAATCACAATTCATAGTCCTCCACAATTCAATTCCCTTGCACTAATGCATGGAAGGATCCTACTTGGTCCTCCCCAAAGAATGCTTGCATGTACTTCCTTTGAAACCTATCTTAAAACTATTCCCAAGGGATAATATCTAGAGTGATATGCAATTGTCCTTCCACGTTCTCCCACCAATCCAAAGCATGATCTCAAAGTTGAAAAGTAGTTATTTTGGACTTAGAGGTGGTGGTATATTCTTTCAATGCAAATCACCTCCTCATGCCCTCTAGACATGTCTTGGCTTGTTGTCCAACACAACCTCTAGTAAACTCTAGAAGCTTTATTTTATGAAGCTCTCTATTAATGCCCTTGGGAGGAGGTTCTTGCTCCAAATTCATTGATACTTCTTAATTAACCTCCCCCGATGGAAAGGGCTCTTTCTCAACAATTGTCGCATCGCTCACTCCTACAAGCATCTTAAGTGTCATGTCGATTGTCTCCAAGGAGCACATTATAATGCACATTTCAGGTGATAGTACCAATAGTGTTGGTATGTTTGGCTCAAGCGATGGTGTCACCCGAACTCAACCCTGATTTCCACCTCACCTAACCATATTGATTATGCAACCTGGCCAAAAGGGTTCATAAGTAGGGTTTAATTAGTCTACTAGGTTACACAATAATATGCACAGGCTTAAGTATCTTTCACTTTCACTTGTAATGAACATATCACTTGAGGTCGTGGCTAAGGGTGAAGTAGGTCAATAAGATAGTGAAACTCTAATAATCAACCTAGTATGGGGTAATTTCTACTACTCCGTTGACCACTAATATCGCCTTAATCCGCCTCCACGTTTTTCGACAACCACATCCCTCACCACCGGAATAAAATATTTAATCATCATTTAAAAATTTTATTTCTAGTATGTAATTTATAATATATTTCATTTTATTATTATTTATATTTTATTTTGTATTTTATTTTTATTAAAAATAATATAGTTAAATTTTAAAATATGCAATATTATTAATATTACAAAGAGAACCCTAATCTCGAGGATAAAAACTATCTTTCTATCTTACCAAGATCAAAGAAAAAAATTTAAGTGAAACTAGTTGTTGGAGAACCCCTAAAACGCCTTGGGTTGCCATCTATGTGATTCTATGAGCTTTTTGAGCATAGAAATAACATTTTAAAGAAAACCAAATAATATCTATCTTGTTAAGGTCGGATAGACCAAGATGGATGTTAAAGACAATCATCATCATCATCATCATCATCATCAATAATAAAAACCAATCAATACTAAAAATTCAAATAAAATATATTATTTAAACAAATACAATTAAATTTAATAATTCAAATTAATTTTCTTAAACGATAATTAATCTTCAATTATTTGGCTTAAAAAACATAAAGTTGAGGCGTCCCCTTCTCAAGAGGGCACACATCATACAAGGATTAAATAATAGGGGGGGTAAGGGTGAACAAAACCCTAGCCCCTGCCATTTCTTATTTCTTGCTCACAAATTTTTAGTTGGTCACTTTGCAACTTAGCTAAGATATTAGCATTAGGGTTTTTATTTTTATTTTTCTTCATAATAGAGTTTAATAATAAAATTTATGCCCAACACTAGCTGTAAGCAATTGCCTGGGGTGTGGCATGTTATCACCCAAATTTAGAGCAAATACACACATATATGTGCCCTTTCACAATACAAATAGCAATAAAATAACCACCTATAAGTAATGTCCAAACCTATGGATATAAGATATGGTTCACACAACAAATAAAATCAAAGGGAACGCTGCCATATATGATTCACTTGGAAATTTGCATTGCCTTCCCATCAATGATTGCAACGACCATTTCAGTGAATCAACAACATGATACATAAGTGTGTTGAACTTATTAATGAAATGGTTGTAGGTGGATAAGCATTGGTTTTTAGCAAATATGCTAGCCAACCAAACAATTTGAGTGCCAATTAATTAATATGGATATGGGATATTCAAACAAACACAAGACGGCTCGTCGGCGAGATTTTTAAGGAAATAGGTAACGTTGCCAGGAAATATATATAAAAGTCTTGCTATTTGAGCGTCCTAGGCTCCAACGCAACGCAAGATTTCGAATTCTGATCTCCGCCATTTCCAAAACAAGTCTTCTGGAGAATCGCCCATTTGGAAATTTAATAAGAGAAGGAGAGTTTAAGACTTTGTTGAGTGCTCCTCATTCATCAGCTGCACACCCACCTGCTTAACAGCACTGATTGAGTTTGCAGACAAAGCCAAACCGTCCCATTGTCTTACGGTTGTCGTTTTTCTGTTTTCTGTTGTCGATATTTATTAAGAAACAAAAGATGTCTCCGGAACCAGATTCTAATGTAGTAGAAGGCAGCGGATCGAATTCTAAGACTCTCATTGTTGCTCGATTGGCTTCACTGAAGAAAGCAGAGGAAGCAGGTAATAGCAGGTTTTTTGAAGCTGCAGCATGGGTAAAGACAATGGTTGGGTGTTTGGATATACCATGTGACCCGCCATCCGAGGAGGAGTTTCGCCTTTGCTTGAGAAATGGGATCATTTTATGTAACCTTCTCAACAAGGTTCAACCGGGATCAGTGGCCAAGGTCGTTGCGAATCACGTTTCTGCTTATCAATATTTTGAGAATGTTAAGAATTTTCTTGCAGCTCTTGTACAGATGAAGTTGCCTACTTTTGAAGCTTCTCTGTTAGAGAAAGAAAGCTGGCAGCCGGGTTCTACTACAAAGATTGTTGACTGAAACAACAGCGTGGAGGAAATGCAACTACTAATTGTGTGCCTGTAATTCTGCCAAACCCATCAGTTACAAACGTGCAGGAGGACGGAGGAGAGAAAACACTGGATGACATCTTTCAATCTAATGCTTTAATAGGAGTACTGAAAGCAGAGGAAGCAGGTAATATAAGGTTTTTTGAAGCTGCAGCATGGGTAAAGAGCATGGTTGGGTCTTTGGATATACCATGTGACCCGCCATCCGAGGACGAGTTTCGTCTTTGCTTGAGAAATGGGATCATTTTATGTAACCTTCTCAACAAGGTTCAACCGGGGGCAGTGTCCAACGTCGTTGCAAATCACGGTTCTGCCTATTAATATTTTGAGAATGTTAAGAATTTTCTTGTAGCTCTTGTACAGATGAAGTTGCCTACTTTTGAAGCTTCTCTGTTAGAGCAAGAAAGCTCGCAGCCGGGTTCTACTAAAAATATTGTTGACTGTATCTTGGCGCTGAAGGGTTATTATGAACGCAAACAACAGTGTAGAGGAAATGCAAGAGGAGCAGAGACAATAAGCACCCTTAAGTCTGCTGAAATAGTGGCCTCTGTTGAACTTGGTGCTGCTCCTTTGAATAAAGAAAGTGGAGAAGTTCGTGAGCTTAAAGAACAGGTAGACAGTTTGAAAAAGGCGCTGGCAAGGAAAGAAGTAGAAGTAGCGCAGTTACACAATATCAAAATGAAAATGAAAGAATCTCCATACCAACTCCATACACCAGTGAGAACTCGTATATTGAGCCTTGAAGGGTCTAATAAGCAAAGCTGAGGTACAGAATGGTAATTGTAATTGTGGGATGGTTTCTGAAGATGATAAATTGGTAGATTATGGGGAGAATAATGAGATTCTGGTTGGCAAACAGAATGGCAATGGCAACCGTCCGAGTAGTCTGGGAAATGAGAGTAGAAATTTATCAGTTGTAAAGAGTTGGACAGAGGCTGAAACAAATACAAATAGAGATACAGGAACTGAGACAACATCTGCAACTAAAAAGACCTCTCAAATAAAAAAGTCACTACTGTTCTTTGGAAAACTGTAGAAGACCGGTCACGTTAGAGCCTGAGGAGCCTTTGGAAAACGTGTTTAAATTATCATGAACTAAAGCTAACATAAACAGTGAAGAGATAAGAGAAGGGGATAATATTTGGATTGTGCACTAGCGTTTCGTTGATTGTAATTTTTAGTGCGATTGACTGGTTTTTTTTTCTTTCAAAATATTGATTTTTTAAAAATTACCTTATGTTTTGATCATATAATAATTATTATTTTTATAAAAATAATTTAGGTGAGATTACTGTAATTATCAAATTTTTATGTATTTTGTTTTCATAAAAAGACCTGGTTGACTTTGCCATTTTTTTTTCATTTTTTCTAAAATATATATGTCAAATAATAAAGCAAAAAGTGGTGTCCAAGAATTGTGGCATTACTTAATCATACTTTAATGAAAGTTGTTTCAATAATTGTTTTAAACCATAAACTTTTATTGAGCGCAACCAAAAGTTAAGTTATTTGAAAAAACTGAAGAGATTAATGCTTTCTCAAACAAGTCCTATAATGATTACGTTATCATATCTTGACAAAAAAAACCCTAATAACTCGAAGAGAAAAATATTTCCTCCTACGAGCACTTTCAAAACTTCTTTCACAAACCACAACCAACTAGTTGTTTTCTCAATCACTTCTCTATATTGATCATAAATCCTAAAAAAATTATGAAAAAAAGAGAAGAAACGATCTCCTTCTAAATTTAGTTCAAAAAATCTTTTACAGTTCCAACATGGTGGCTATACTCAATCATAATTAGAAAAACTGAAATGAAAAGCAATCCTACTCTGAACTTCTTCCTCAACATATTTTTGCTTTGATTTGGTCCATTTCTGTTAAATTTAACATGGATAGTACCCGGAACAACAAAAAATAGAACCACTTTCATTCAAAAAGGTTCATGATAGAAATCCCTTAGGTGTCATTCATTTTGAGTGATATGCCAAAATACTTGCTCCATGTATAGACCGAGCTTGGATAGGGAGTTAGCCTCATGGTTCCTTTCCCTATCAACATGTTTAATTAAAATTTCATCCATAAGAAGTTTTATCCTTTTTATCTCCTCTAGAATTGATTTCAAATAGATGTTATGGCAGATCCTCTCTTCAATTATCCAATCAATGATGATCTTTGCACCCCCAAATATCTATAATTTCTTGAAAATATTTATCATGGCTAAATTTAGGAGAAGTTTAAGTGCAACCATCTTAGCATAATTATTTGTTTTTTTTGTCTCAAGTGTACAGTTTGGTTCATCAGTTGAAAGAAATGCAACATGGCTATACAACAACTCGTACACCTAAAACGAGCAGTATAAATATCTTCAAATAAGTTGTTATTTCTTGCAATCCAAATTTGCAACATCATGATGAGCGGAAGGGCCAACATAGATCTATGCTTAGGATTGACAACCCAACATTTTCGACATAACTGCACTAACTAGCACCTCTCCAAGGACACATCTTCTTTAAAATGGCTTCCACCTCCTTCCAGGATTGTGAAATGAAAGCGAAGTCCATAAAAACATGAGAATTTGCCTCCTCTTCCTGCTTACAGAGATAACATCTACCAGGTCTAATTATATTTCTTCATTGTAAATTGTTCCAAGTTAAAGCTTTGTTGCAGAGGATAAACCATGTAAGAAGTTTTGCTTTTAGAGGGAATTTAAATTTCCAAACTACTTTCCACCACCAAGCTTGATCTTCCACATGAGAAATTTCCATCATTCTATCATAACTTGCCTTTGGAGTATAAATACCGTGGGGGTCACCAGCCCAAACTAAAGAGTCCTTAACAAGATACAAATAGATGTTATTCAAGTGCAATTGATTTATGTAAGCCTTCCAGCGTCTACCATCATCATCCCTAAAACCAACATACTCCACAGTGTGCAAGTTGTATCTTTAATATATTTTAATGTAAATAAGCCTTTAAAGTACAACTACAGCATGATTCTGAAAGGAAGAATATGTACAGTTCCATTCCCTGTCCATGCATCCTCCCCCAAACTTACACTGCATCCATCTCCTATCTTCCAAACCAAGTCTTTTCCAATAACTAAACATGAGAGAACTGTTGCTTTCTAGAAGACTGAGACGTTATGGGTACAGATTTAGCAGGATGTCAAACCCATTCTAACATAGATTTTGGAGCTATATATTTCCTCATATTCAAGTCACTCCAGAGACTAGAACTTGATAATAATCTCCACCAGCTTTTCCATACTAGATCTTTTTGAGAAAAATTGCAAATTGTTTAATCCCCATCCTCCAAGAATTTTGGGACTTGCTATGGTTTTCCATCTAGGTATCCAAGAGTTGGTCATCCAGAACACTGGATTGACTTCCAGAACAACATTTGTTAGCGCTAGTCTCCCTCCTTTTGAAAGCCGTCTAAAACTCCAATTGATATGCACTTTTCACATTTTGCAATCAGGCAGTCCCAATCTTTAATAAGATAAGACAACGAATTTAATTTAAACCCCATATATTTTATCCCATTATCCATATCAAAATGATTGAAATAAAATAAATCCTCGATTCCAATTAAATCCTCATCTGAGACACCTTCTCTAGCAACAAAAGAAGACATGAGTAATCCACTAAAATATCACCAACAAAAAGGACATGAGTAATCCAGTAGTTTACTCCAATATTTATACCTTTAAGGCCACCATTCCTTTTTTCCTTTGAAATTTCCCAGACTAAAGAGTCCTTAATAGGATACAAACAGATGTTATTAAGGTGCAATAGATTTATGAAAGCCTTCCAACATCTACCATCATCATCCCTAAAACCAACATACTCCAGAGTGTGCAAGTTGTATCTTTAATATATTTTAATGTAAATAAGCCTTTAAAGTACAACTACACCACGATTATGAAAGGAAGAATAGGTACAGTTCCATTCCCTGCCCATGTATCCTGCCCCAACCTTACACTGCAACCATCTCATATATTCCAAACCAAGTCTTTTCCAATAACTAAAAATTGAGGATTGTTGCTTTCTAGAGGACTAAGACGTTATGGGTAGATTTAGCAGGATGTCGAACCCATTCTAAGAGATATTTTGGAGCTATATATTTCCTCATATTCAAGTCACTCCAGAGACTAGAACCTGATAATAATCTCCACTATATTTCCCCTACTAGAGCTTTTTGAGAAAATTTGCAAATTTTTTAATCTCCATTCTCCAAGGATTTTGGGCCTTGATATGGTTTTCCATCTAGGTATCCAAGAGACGGTCATCCAGAGCCCCAGAGTGACTTCCAGAACAACATTTGTTAGCACTAGTCTCCCTCCTTTTGAGATCCGCCTAAAACTCCAATTGATATGCGCTTTTCACATTTTGCAATCAGGCAGTCCCAACCTTTAACAAGATAATACACCGGCTTTAATTTAAACCCCATATATTTTATCCCATTATCCAGATCAAAATGATTGAAATAAAGTAAATCCTCGATTCTAATTAAATCCTCATCTGAGACACCTTCTCCAGCAACAAAAGAGGACATGAGTAATCCACTAAAATATCATCAACAAAGAGGACATTAGTAATCCAGTAGTTTCCTCCAATATTTATGCCTTTAGGGCCACCTTTCCTTTTTTCCTTCGAAATTTTCCTACCGAGCCTATCTGCAAATAGGAGGAATAAAAAAGAATCAAGCAGGCTTCCTTATCTGATGCCGCGAGAAGATCTAGAAAAAATTGAAGCTCATCCATTAACTAGAACATAAAAAGAGATGGAAGTAATGCATGCCATAATCCATCTTATGAGAGGAACATTAAACCCTAATTGTGACAAATCCATCCTCGAGAAACTCCAAATGAGCCTATCATAGACCTTTGTTAGGGTCAATTATTCAAACAACCACTTTAAGGTGCTTTCTTAAGTTGGAATAAAGACCTTGCTGCATCATCCCAATTGCATCGTGAATTTTCCTACAAGAGATGAAACCAAATTGTTGATGAGTTATTCCTGCAACTAGAAAATGCTTGATTCCTTTTAAGATAATTTTAGCCACAATCTTATAGATAGTATTGTACAGAGATATAGTGCGAAAGTCTTCAAAGGATAACATATTATCATTTTTGGGAATCATGGCTTTGAAAGAAGAATTAAATGAAGCTAGAATTTTTCCTTTAACTCTTGATTCTTCCACCACTCTTTAAAGGCCCCGAGCAAGAACATCAATTAAGCCAATGGAAAATTCTATGGGAATCCCATCAGGCCCTAAGATTTTTTATTTTTTAATATTATGAAGGGCCTCTTGCAATTCATCGTTAGAAACTGCCTCCATTAATTTGTTATTATCATTTTCATTTACAATATCTACTTCATAGTATGTGAAACATATCTACTTCATTGTGATATTTTGAATTGTTAATTTGTTATTATCTTGTTAATTTACAATATCTACTTCATAGTATGTGGAACATATCTATTTCATTGTAATATTTTGAATTGAATAGTGTTACTTTCTCATATTCATTGGAAACATTTTAAAACATTTCAAAATTAAAAACATAAAGGATAAACTAAGTGAATTAGTTTTTCTTCAATTTCTAATAAAAAAATAGAAAATTGTAAGTTATTGTGTTGTGTTTTGAGCACTTTGCAGGCTTATACTCTAATCAATCCTCAAAACAGAGTTATCATTTATTTTCAAAATATCTAAATCTATTCTTCCCCACAATTATATTATACTTTAATGACTTATTGCATTTGTCTTGCAATATTTGTATATTCTACCTTAATGACTTGTTGTATTTATCTTGCAATATTTAAAGTATTGATGAAACACTAAATCAACCCCCTGATTGAAAAAACCTCCTAAAAAAAGCAAATTAAAAAAAAAATCATTTTTTTACAACATTGTAAAATTTATAAACAAAAACTTAAAAAAAAAAAAATTTAATACATGCATTAAAGGGGAGGGAGAGGAGGGTCCGAGAGTGGGAGTGGGGTAGGTTTGTTTGTTTGTCTTTTCAAATTTTAATATCGTTTATAATTGTTTTTTTAAATTTGGTTATTCTGTTTTTTTTTTCATTTTGTTTTTAATGTTTTTTTAAACTTTTAGTTTTTAAAAAAAGAAAATTAAATTAAAAAAAAAAAATTTAATAGATCTTAAAATTTAAAAAAAATAGTTTTTTTAAATTTTTTTACATTTTTTCTATTTTTCTCAATTTAGAATTGTTCTTTAGAGTTATATTTTACTTAAAAAAATGGAAATTTATGTTTAGAAATTTTATATTGTTGTAAATCTTTTTTGAAGAAAATTTCAAGTTGTTTTTTAAAATTTTTTCTATAAAGTTTGAAATTTTTAATGTGTTATTTTTTTTTCTTTTTTAATTGTTTATGTTTTCTTTTTAATTTTGTTTTCATTTGAGTTGTTTTAATTAATTTTTTCATTTTTTGCGTTTTTACTTTTCTAAAAAAAAAATTCTGAGCAAATGTACCTGGCAAAGGTAAGGGGTGCTACTAGTGGCACCTCTTTTCGAGTTGAATGTTGATCTTTCCCTTTTTGGCGCAACTAACATTGCAATGACACGGTCAACTATTAATACGACGACGTCAATCAAGTCATAATTTTCAATCCTTGATTGGGGTTGGTTGCTACAAGTTGAATTCGAGGGTCAATTTAGCTTTTTAATTGCAAGGGCAACTAACTAGGTTTCAATAAAGTTGAAAATTTATCCTCGGAGAAGAAAGGGTGCTATCAATAGCACCACTTTTCAAAATAGAGGTAAAAATTGTTACTAAATGTGACCTAAAAAAACAAGAGTTGATGTAGGTTCTCGTTTTATAGTATATTGTGTTTATAATGAGGTAATATAGATATATGGAAAACATCATGATTTGTATGAAAATGGGGTGGTAGCAGTAAGCGATATGCAACAAGTCCGTGTCTTTATAGGATTTCAAATGGCCTTATAAGTCGAGGTGACAACATTGTCACTTTTCCAAACTGAATAGTACTCTTATTAGGACTAATATGAATAAAAAATTAAACTCCGCCATTATAACTTTAGTCAGTTCTATCAGCATCACCATAACCCTTATGTATATCAACTTGTGCTTCCTTTAACCATTGCCTAATATGAATTACATGCTATCCCATTTCGTGAACCAACATTGGTCCCATGCTTACTTGGTATTCTAACTTGTCCCAACTCAAATGCAATGTGCATGGCCTCCCATATAAATCTTGATAAGGTAGCATTCCAATATAATTATGGTAATTGTTATTGTAAGAAAACTCCACCAAAGATAAGTAATTTTCGAATGGGTCTGTCTATCCATAACATACACCCTAGCATGCCTTCCGTTGTACGTTAATAACCCTCTTTGTTTTCCCATATGTTTGTGGATGATACATTGAGCTTAGGTTTCACTGAGTTCCCAATGATGATTGCAAGTTTGTCCAAAACTTGGAAGTAAACTTAGGGTCTCTATTTGAGATTATCTTTTTAGGAAACCCATGAAGATAGATGATATCGTTTTTAAATACCCTTGTCACATCTGTGTTATCATAAGTTTCCCTCATTGAAATAAAATAGGCATTTTTTATTAGTTTATCAAATAACACCAAAATAACATTACGTATTATTAGAGACGCGAGGGGAAACCCTAGGAAAAAATACACGGGAATGAACTCCCACTTATACATAGGAATGTCATGAGGTTGCAAGAGACCGCTATCGTTTTTCTACGATGTGAGTAGGATGTGTTTTTATAACTGAATCACCACTTCTGGCAACAGTTAAACGCATTGGCAAGGAATCTCAGTCTTGTTTTCGAGCACAAACCCTAGCTCAATCTGCACTTTTGATCTATTATTTATCAAACGATTGTGATAAAAACCTGTAGGGAAACATCCCCAATGAAGGAACAAATTCTCCATATGCGCCAAACTGACTTCTCTACCAGATGTGAGCAAAACGCTGTCAGTTGCTTAACTCAATTCGAGCAACTACCTTGCGAGATCATGACTGCGTTGCTTAACTTGATTCTCAACTACATTTCCACGTCATTCAGGTGCCAAACTGACTTTTCTACCAAGTGTGAGCAAAACACTGCAAAATGTGACTGCCAGGCGTGAGAAAAATGCTGCCAACTGTGACTACGTTTCTTAACTCGATTCTCAACTACCTTGCCAGGTGTTTCAGTGAAGAATATGTGTTTGACTGTGGTATTTTTAGTTTCTTTAGCATTTGAACTTCTACAGCAACGGTTTTTGCAACGTGTTACCCATATGGTGATTTTGTAAAGACATCAATACACATAACTGGTGAAGCAAGAAAAACATCAATCACACCTTTGCTGGTTGACATCAATGAACTTCTACAGCAACGATTTTTGCAACGTCTTACCCATATGGTTGGTGAAGAAAGCAAAAAATCTGGCTGACATCAATGAACTTCTACAGCAATGGTTTTTGCAACGTTTTACTGATATGGCTGGTGAAGCAAGCAAAACATCAATCACACCTTTGCTGGTTGTCATCAATGACAAACTCAACATACTCTATCAACTGGAGTCCACACCTTTCACTTCTTTCACTATCAACAAGCTCAGTCCACACCTTTCACTGCTTTCACTATCAATAAGCTCCCCCTTTGGCATTGATGGCAACCACCACCAACCACCAACCGCATACCAGATATCATCTCCCCCTTTGAAAACAATGTAGAAGGTTTCTGTCTCCATTTATTCATTCTATTGAGTGGGGGAAATAAGTTTTTTTTTAATAAGTTTTTTTTAATGATTTTGAACTAAACTGCCATTTCATTGCTCCTGTAACCTGCATTTGCTTGAACTAAACTGCCATTTCATTTGCTCCTGTAACCTGCCATTTCATTTGATCCCCCTCCGAAGATGATTTGTATCTGGTTCCTAAGTATTTATACCAAGAGGCTCTTTCTTATCTCTCCCCCTATCGGATTATTCAAAGTACAAATTAAGTATATGCTCTTCTTCTTGACTATTTAGTTTCATAGCGTTCTGGTTCCATTTCTCTGCAAAATCTATGTGTTTTCTATTTTCTTTCTTTTCAAGCATTGTAAATTCATCATGTTGTAAGTGGATTAGAACATACACCTAGTTATTTTCTGAGATTTTCAAATTGCATTATAGGCAATGGTTTTGTAAAGACATCAACAATTTGATCCTTTGTACCGACATACTCATTTTCGATTAGCTTATTCAGAACTTGATCTCTTAAGAAATTAAATCTTATTGGAATGTGTTTAGTTTTAGAGTGCATAACGGGGTTGTTGGAGATATTTAATGCACTAGTGTTATCGCAATAGATTGGAATAGGATTTGAATAAGTCACATGAATGCCAGTAAGAGTTTGTGTCATCGATAAAACTTGAGTGCAACAGCTTGGTGCTGCAATGTATTATGCTTCCGCTGTAGATAGTGACACAGTAGATTTTTTCTTGCTAGACCAACTCACTAGACAACCTCCTAAGTAGACTGCAGCTCCCCTGGTACTCTTTCTATCATCTATACGGCTTGCCCAATCAACATCAGTATATGCAAATAGATCTAGCTTATTTCCCTTTGGATACCATAGACCAAAATAAACAGTACCTTTGAGATATCTGAATATTCTTTTAACTGCTAATAAATGTGTTTCTTTAGGTGCAGCTTGAAATCTTGCAACTTGACAAACTGATTGCATTACATCTGGTCTAGTTGCAGTGACATACAGTAGGCTTCCAATCATGGATCTATATAATTTCCGTTCAAATGAAGGAGAATCATTTTCTTTGCTGAGTTTGCAACCTGTCACCATCGGAGTTCCTACAGGCTTGCAATCCTGCATCTTAAACTTCCTCAATGTTTCATTAGTATATTTTGTGTGAGATGTAAACATGCATTCATTATATTGTGAAACTTGAAGACCTAAAAGGAAGTTCAACTCACCAAGCATAGACATCTCAAATTCATCCTGCATAGCTTGTGCAAACAGTTTACGTAGGTATTCATTATTGCTTCCAAAAATAATATCATGAAGATAAATTTCAACTATGATCAAACAATCCCGTTCTTCGTTAATATACAGATTACTATCAGCACTACCCTTTCTGTAACCTTGCCGCTGTACAAATACTTATCAAGCCTGGAATACCAAGCTCTTGGAGCTCTTGTTCCATCCCATATAGAGCTTTCTTTAACTTGCACACAAAATTCTTATCTTTGGAATGCTGAAATCCTTCTGGTTGTTCCATATAAGCTTCCTCTTCCAGCTCACCATTTAGAAATGCTGATTTGACATCCATCTGCTAAACTTTAATCTTCTTAGAACATGCATAAGCTAACATTAGTCTGATTGCTTCCATTCTTACAACAGGTGCAAATGTTTCATCATAATCTATACCTTCAACTTGTGCATAACCTTTACCTACTAACCTGGCTTTGTTTCTTGTCACATTTCCTGCTTCATCCATTTTATTTCTAAAGACCCATTTTGTTCCTATAACATTTTTGTTTTCACGTCTTGGGATTAACTCCCATGTGTTATTCTTTTCAAATTGGACAAGTTCTTCTTCCATTGCTTTAAGCCAATGCTCATTTTGGAGAGCTTCTTCAACACTTTTTGGTTCAATCAAGGATAATAATGCTACCTATTCTTGATTTGATGTGTATTCTTGTGGTTTACTTTTGGTTTCCACACCTAAATTCAAATCACCAATAATATGATCTGCAAGATGGTTTTTCTGTATTCTTTTACTTGGTGTTTTTGAGAAATTTGGACTTTGTGCAGTAGAGGGAGCTGAAGATGTAGGACTATGCATTTCAGCAGAGATTTGCTTGTCTTTGCTTGTTGACGGAGTATTTTTTGTTTCACTAGGTTCTTCTTCATTTTTGTTCTGCTCAAAGATAGAATCTCTCTTTTCCCTTTTTGACTTCATTAAGTAGGATTCATCAATTTTGACATCTATGGCTTCCACTACTTTGTTAAGTCTTAGATTGTAGCATTTATAGGCTCTTCTGGTACATGAGTAACTAACTAGGATTCCTTCATCAGTTCTCGAGTCAAATTTTCCCAAAAGAGAATTATTTATTTTAATGTAACATTTACTGCCAAAGATTCTAAAGTGTTTTATGTTTGCTGTATTTCCTTTCCACAGTTCATAAGGTGTTTTTTCAGCATTAGTCCCGAGTAGTCCTCTTTTCAAAACATGTACAGCTGTGTTTACAGTTTGATTCCAAAATATATCACTTAGTTTTGATTCATTGAGCATTGTTCTGGCCATTTCCGTAACAGTTCTGTTTTTCCTTTCTACTACTCCATTTTGTTGAGGAGTTTCTGTCACCGTGAAATGCCTTTTAATCCCATTTTTATCACAATAGTCATTGAACTCATTTGAGGTAAACTCACCTCCATTATCATACCTGAGACATTTTGTTCTCTGTTATATCTCATTCTTTGTTGCTTCTTTAAAATTATGAAAACAATTAAATGCTTCAGACTTCTTTTTAAGTAGGTACATCCATGTCATGCGAGTAAAATCATCTATGAACAACAAGAAATACTTTTCACCATTCATCTCCGTTGTTCTCATAGGTCCACAAATATCAACATGTACAAGCTCTAAGGGTTTTAATGTTGTGATCCGGATTTGTGTGGGAACGAAACAAAAGATATCATATACAGACTGATATACAAAGATATATATTCACATACACAGATATATGGCAAGAAACACAACGATACAGTAAACACATATTCTATTAAATATCGAAAATAGAACAGACTGTAAATACAACAACTAGAATGGTAGTAGCTATCTCTGAGAAGAGATGTGGCCGCTGTGCTCATTCGTGCCAAGATGATTACAAAGAGAGGCCGAAAGGGCCTATTTATCATAAGCATGAGGGAAAGAATCCCAAACACCCAAAAACCTAACCCTAGAAGATGAACCGTCATAAAGTTTGCGGCCCCAAGGTGGTCAGTTGAACAGTCAACTTCCCGGGGTCATAACTTTTGCATGCGATCTCCGTTTGGGGCACTCGGTAGCCCGTTGGAAAGATCTATCTGAGGAAGACGCTGGGGATCAAAAAATTGAAGGGCTCCCTTGTAAAACTATTTCCTAAAAAACGTCGTTTAGTGCCTCGAAACGGCCCCGGAAGTTTGGCACTCGAAAAACTGTAGAAAAATTACTAGAAAATCGGCAAAATAGGAAACTTTTTTGAGCCAGTGGAATAGGTGGGTGGCCACCGATATCCATCTGGATCATGTTGAGTGCTCCTTAGTTTTGAACTTAACTCTAGTTTGCTTACCATGTTGACATTGTTTGCAAATTGAACTTGATAGATTTTTGATCTCAGGTAGACCTCTAACTGCATCTTTCTGATTCAACTTAACTAGGTTGTCAAAATTTATGCGTCCTAGTCTCTTATTCCATAACAAACTTTCATATTCTTTTCCAAAATGACATTCATCAATTGCTTCATTTAAAATGAAATCCTAAATTTTTTTTTGAAAAAAAGAGAAGAAACCATCTCCTTCTAAATTTAGTTCAAAAAATCTTTTACAGTTCCAACAACCATGTTTGCAAACGAGGCTATACTCAATCATAATTAGAAAAAAGTGAAATGAAAACCAAGCCTACTCTGAACTTCTTCCTCAACATATTTTTTCTTTGATTTGGTCCATTTCTGTTAAATTTAACATCAATAGTACCCGAAACAATAAAAAATAGAACCACTTTCATTCAAAAAGTTTCATGATAGAAATCCCTTAAGTGTCCTTCATTTTGAGTGACATGCCAAACTCCTTGCTCCATTTATAGACCGAGCTTGGATAGGGAGTTAGCCTCGTCGTTCTTTTCCCTATCAACATGTTTATTTAAAATTTCTTCCACAAGAAGTTTTATCCTTTTTATCTTCTCTAGAATTGGTTTCAAATAGATGTTATGGTAGATCCTCTCTTTAATTATCCAATCAATGATGATCTTTGCATCGCCAAATATCTATAATTTCCTGACATTATTTTCCACGGCTAAGTTTAAGAGAAGTTTAAGTGCAACCAATTTAGCATAATTATTTCTTTTTTTTCGTCTCACGTGTACAATTTGGTTTATCCATGGAAAGGAATGCGGCATGGCTATACAACAACTCGCACACCTAAAACGGGCAGTATAAATATCTTCAAATAAGTTGTTATTTCTTGCAATCCAAATTTGCAACATCATGATGAGCGGAAGGGCCAACATAGATCTATGCTTAGGATTGACAACCCAACATTTTAGACATAACTGCACTAACTAGCACCTCTCCAAGGACGCATCTTCTTTAAAATGGCTTCCACCTCCTTCCAGGATTGTGAAATGAAAGCGAAGTCCATAAAAACATGAGAATTTGCCTCCTCTTCCTGCTTACAGAGATAACATCTACCAAGTCTAATTATATTTCTTCATTGTAAATTGTTCCAAGTTAAAGCTTTGTTGCAGATGATAAACCATGTAAGAAGTTTTGCTTATAGAGGGAATTTAAATTTCCAAACTACTTTCCACCACCAAGCTTGATCTTCCACATGAGAAATTTCCATCATTCTATCATAACTTGCCTTTGGAGTATAAATACCGTGGGGGTCACCAGCCCAAACTAAAGAGTCCTTAACAAGATACAAATAGATGTTATTCAAGTGCAATTGATTTATGTAAGCCTTCCAGCGTCTACCATCATCATCCCTAAAACCAACATACTCCACAGTGTGCAAGTTGTATCTTTAATATATTTTAATGTAAATAAGCCTTTAAAGTACAACTACAGCATGATTCTGAAAGGAAGAATATGTACAGTTCCATTCCCTGTCCATGCATCCTCCCCCAAACTTACACTGCATCCATCTCCTATCTTCCAAACCAAGTCTTTTCCAATAACTAAACATGAGAGAACTGTTGCTTTCTAGAAGACTGAGACGTTATGGGTACAGATTTAGCAGGATGTCAAACCCATTCTAACATAGATTTTTGAGCTATATATTTCCTCATATTCAAGTCACTCCAGAGACTAGAACTTGATAATAATCTCCACCAGCTTTTCCATACTAGATCTTTTTGAGAAAAATTGCAAATTGTTTAATCCCCATCCTCCAAGAATTTTGGGACTTGCTATGGTTTTCCATCTAGGTATCCAAGAGTTGGTCATCCACAACACTAGATTGACTTCCAGAACAACATTTGTTAGCGCTAGACTCCCTCCTTTTGAAAGCCGTCTAAAACTCCAATTGATATGCACTTTTCACATTTTGCAATCAGGCAGTCCCAATCTTTAATAAGATAAGACAACGAATTTAATTTAAACCCCATATATTTTATCCCATTATCCATATCAAAATGATTGAAATAAAATAAATCCTCGATTCCAATTAAATCCTCATCTGAGACACCTTCTCTAGCAACAAAAGAAGAGATGAGTAATCCACTAAAATATCACCAACAAAAAGGACATGAGTAATCCAGTAGTTTACTCCAATATTTATGCCTTTAAGGCCACCATTCCTTTTTTCCTTTGAAATTTCCCTACTGAACCTATCTGCAAATAGGAGGAATAAAAAAGAAGCGAGCAGGCTCCCTTATGTGATTCCACGAGAGGTTTTGAAAAAATTTGAAGCTCATCCATTAACTAGAACATAAAAAGAGATGGAAGTAATGCATGTCATAATCCATCTTATGAAAGGAACATTAAACCCTAACTATGAGAACTCCATCCTCGAGAAACTCCAAATGAACCTATCATAGGCCTTTGTTAGGGTCAATTATTCAAACAACCACTTTAAGGTGCTTTCTTAAGATGGAATAAAGACCTTCCTGCATTATCCCAATTGCATCGTGAATTTTCCTACAAGAGAGGAAACCAAATTGTTCATGATTTATTCCTACAGCTAGAAAATGCTTGATTCCTTTTAAGATGATTTTAGCCACAATCTTATAGATAGTATTGTACAGAGATATAGTGCGAAAGTCTTCAAAGGATAACATATTATCATTTTTGGGAATCATGGCTATGAAAGAAGAATTAAATGAAGCTATAATTTTTCCTTTATGTCTTGATTCTTCCACCACTCTTTAAAGGCCCCGAGCAAGAACATCAATTAAACCAATGAAAAATTTTATGGGAATCCCATCAGGCCCTAAGCTTTTTTATTTTTTAATATTATGAAGGGCCTCCTGCAATTCATCATTAGAAACTGCATCCATTAATTTGGAATTATCTTTTTAATTTACAATATCTACTTCATAGTATGTGAAAGATATCTACTTCATTGTGATATTTTTAATTGTCATCGTTAGAAACTGCCACCATTAATTTGTTATTATCTTGTTAATTTACAATATCTACTTCATAGTATGTGAAACATATCTATTTCATTGTAATATTTTGAATTGAATAGTGTTACTTTCTCATAGTCATTGGAAACATTTCAAAGCATTTCAAAATTAAAAACATAAAGAATAAGCTGAATTGAATTAGTTTTTTTTTCAATTTCTAATAAAAAAATACAGAATTGTAAATTATTGTGTTGTGATTTGATCACTTTGTAGGATTATACTCTAATCAATCCTTGAAACAGAGTTATTGTTTATTTTCAAAATACCTAAATCTATTCTTCCCCACAATTATATTATACTTTAATGACTTATTGTATTTGTCTTGTAATATTTGTATATTCTACCTTAATGACTTATTGTATTTGTCTTGCAATATTTAAAGTATTGATGAAACACTAAATCAACCCCCTCATTGAAAAACATACCTTCTAAAACCACCCTTGTTCTTATTGGAGGTTAAAATTTAAAAACAACAACTTTATGAAAAAACTTAAAAAATTAAAATAAAGAAGTGAGAAATATAAAAAACAAATTAAAAAAAATCATTTTTTTTACAACATTGTAAACTTTATAAAAAAAAAACATAAAAAAAAAAAATTAATACATGCATTAAGAGTTGTTTGTTTTTTTTTTCAAATTTTAATATCGTTTATTTTTTCTTTTTTAAATTTGGCTCTTATGTTTTTTTTTTTTTAAATTTAAATTAAAAAAAATTTAATACATCTTAAAATTTAAAAAAATTAGTTTTTTTTTTTTTTTTTTATACTTTTTTTACATTTTTTCTATATTTTCTAATTTAGAATTGCTTTTTAGAGTTATTTATTACTTTAAAAAAAAGAAATTTTTGTTTTTAAATTTTATATTGTTGTAAATCTTTTTTGAAAAATTTTTCAAGTTGTTTTTTAAAAAAAAATTTCTTTAAATTTTGAAATTTTTAATGTGTTATCTTTTTCCTTTTTTTTAAGTGTTTATGTTTTCTTTTTGATTTTGTTTTCATTTGAGTTGTTTTATTTTATTTTTTCATTTTTTGCGTTTTTACTTTTCTAAAAAGGAAATTCCGAGCAAATGTACCTGACAAAGGTAAGGGGTGCTACTCGTGGCACCTCTTTTCGAGTCGAATGTTGATTTTATCCATTTTGTCGCAATGATCATTGCAATGACACAGTCAACTCTTAATACGACGATGTCAATCAAGTTGCACTTTTCAATCCTTGATTGGGGATTGGTTGCTACAAGTTGAATTCGAGGGTCAATTTAGCTTTTTATTTGCGAGGGAACCTAACTAAGTTTCAATAAAGTTGTAAATTTATCCTCGGAAAACAAAGGGTGCTATCAATAGCACCACTTTTCCAAATAGAGGTAAAAATAGTTAATAATGTGACCTAAAAAAAACAAGAACTCATGCAGGTTCTTGTTTTATAGTATATTGTGTTTATAATGAGGTAATATAGATATATGGAAAACATCACGATTTTTATGAAAATGGGGTGGTAGCGCTAAGCGATATGCAACAAATCCATCTCTTTATAGGATTCCAAATGGCCTTATAAGTGGAGGTGACAATACTGTCACTTTTCCAAACCGAATAGCACTCTTATTAGGTCTAATACGAATAAAAAATTAATCTCCAACATTATAACTTTAGTCAATTCTATCAGGATCACCATAACCCTTATGTATATCAACTAGTGCTTCCTTTAACCATTGCCTAATATGAATTACATGGTCTCCCATTTATTGAACCAATATTGGTCCTATGCTTACTTGGTATTCTAACTTGTCCCAACTCAAACGCATCATGCATGGCCTACCATATAAATCTTGATAAGGTAGCATTCCAATATAATTATGGTAATTGTTATTGTAAGAAAAATCCACCAAAGATAAGTAATTTGCCAATGGGTTTTTCTATCCATAACATACACCTTAGCATGTCTTCCATTACCTAAATAACCCTCTTTGTTTTCCAATATGTTTCTGGATGATACATTGAGGTTAGATTGCACTGAGTTCCCAATGATGATTGCAAGTTTGTCCAAAACTTGGAAGTAAACTTAGGGTCTCTATTTGAGATTATCTTTTTAGGAAACCCATGAAGATGGATGATATCGTTTTTAAATACCCTTGTCACATCCGTGTTATCATAAGTTTCCCTGATTGGAATAAAATAGGCATTTTTGGTTAGTTTATCAAGTATCACCGAAATAGCATTACATCTTATTAGAGATGTGAGGGGAAACCCTACGAAACAATACATGGAAATGACCTCCCACTTAGACATAGGAATGCCATGAGGTTGCAAGAGTCCATATAGGTGACGGTGATCAACCTTTACTTGCTTTCATTCAAGGCACTTAGCAACAAATTGCACAATGTCATGCTTCATGCTTTCCCAAAAGAAGAGCTTCTTCATGTCTACATACATCTTCTTCACATATGGATGTGTATAGTAAGGTGATCTTTGGGATTCCTTGAGGATAGTTCTTCTAATATCCCCTTCCCTGGGGAAATTCCTTCCCGTGAAATAATATGCCCAAGATAGTGATTCTCGTTCTGAAAGAAGGAGCACTTGGACAATTTACCAAAAAAATGGTCTGAACTCGTAACCATGACAATGCTGACCGCAAGTTCTCCTCGTTCTCTTTCTCATTCTCAAAATAAATGAGAATAAAATGTAATAAAACATGCACAAAGTGGTATAAGTACTTACCAAATACTCCATTCATTATGCTCATAAATACTACTAGTGCATTGTTCAAACCGAAGGGCACTGCTATAAAATCATAGTGCCCAAACCATGTCTGGAAGACAGAATTTGGCATATTTCACCTTCCTTAATTATGAGATGATGATAGTCTTATTGTAGATCAATCTTTGAGAAACAATACCGCCCCCTTCATATGATCGAAGAGGTCATCAATTCAAGGTATAGGGTACCTATTCTTCAGCATGGCTTGGTTCAAGTCTCGATAATCAATGCAGAGTCATGACAGACCATCCTCCATCTTGACAAATATTATTGGTGCAAAACAAGGATAAACATTCATCCTGATGAGTCCTAAGTCCAATAAATCCTTCAGCTACATCTGCAACTGTAAAAGCTCAAGAGACGTCATCCTATAAGGTGACTTGGAGATTTGATTGAAGCCCATTTTTAATTCGATAGTAAAATTGAGTTTTCTTTTTGGAGGTAACCCTGGTAAGTCCTTGGGAAAAAAATCCTTAAATTCTGGCAATACTGGGTACTAATCTAAAGAAGGTCCCTTCTCCCCACTTGTAGCCTCCACTAAGTACAGCCGACATGATTTCCTAAGACAATGCTTTACTTTCATCATTGCGATGAAACATATGGACACCTCCTCTTAATTCCTTGAATTTGAATTGATTTCCCTTCACTAAACAAAGAACTCTCTTCCCATAATACTCCAAGAAAGCTTAATGATCCTTAAAGCTAGTTCATACCTGAGATAAGATCATAAGTACCTAGGTCGCTGATGTGCACTTTGACCCTATCATACACACCCCTAGGTCCACTACTCATTCTTCAACACTAGGCCTGACACCTTGCTTTCAAACCCCGTCTTTGATCCCCTTTAGAGCTTACATGTTCTTCAACATAATGAGCACATTCAACTACATGTGGCACTGAAGTTGGCTTCCACATCCGTAGGAGGGACCTTATATCGTAGTTCAATCCATAAACAAAGCAATATACCTGACGTTGATATGTGTCCATGTAAGATACATACTTCACCAATACCATGAATCACAATTCATAGTCCTCCACAATTCAATTCCTGTGCACTAATGCATGGAAGGATCCTACTTGGTCCTCCTCAAAGAATGCCTGCATGTACTTCCTTTGAAACCTATCTTCAAACTATTCCCAAGGGATAATATCTAGAGTGATATGCAATTGTCCTTCCACGTTCTCCCACCAATCCAAAGCATGATCTCAAAGTTGAAAAGTAGTTATTTTGGACTTAGAGGTGGTGGTATATTCTTTCAATGCAAATCACCTCCTCATGCCCTCTAGACATGTCTTGGCTTGTTGTCCAACACAACCTCTAGTAAACACTAGAAGCTTTATTTTATGAAGCTCTCTATTAATGCCCTTGGGAGGAGGTTCTTGCTCCAAATTCATTGATAATTCTTAATTAACCTCCCCCGATGGAAAGGGCTCTTTCTCAACAATTGTCGCATCGCTCACTCCTACAAGCATCT
Organism: Larix kaempferi; assembly: GCA_027924585.1. Taxonomy (NCBI): domain Eukaryota; kingdom Viridiplantae; phylum Streptophyta; class Pinopsida; order Pinales; family Pinaceae; genus Larix; species Larix kaempferi. The sequence continues at coordinate 666,768 of BSBM01000579.1, read as the reverse complement.
TAAGTGTCATGTCGATTGTCTCCAAGGAGCACATTATAATGCACATTTCAGGTGATAGTACCAATAGTGTTGGTATGTTTGGCTCAAGCGATGGTGTCACCCGAACTCAACCCTGATTTCCACCTCACCTAACCATATTGATTATGCAACCTGGCCAAAAGGGTTCATAAGTAGGGTTTAATTAGTATACTAGGTTACACAATAATATGCACAGGCTTAAGTATCTTTAACTTTCACTTGTAATGAACATATCACTTGAGGTCATGGCTAAGGGTGAAGTAGGTCAATAAGATAGTGAAACTCTAATAATCAACCTAGTATGGGGTAATTTCTACTACTCTGTTGACCACTAATATCGCCTTAATCCGCCTCCACGTTTTTCGACAACCACATCCCTCACCACCGGAATAAAATATTTAATCATCATTTAAAAATTTTATTTCTAGTATGTAATTTATAATATATTTCATTTTATTATTATTTATATTTTATTTTGTATTTTATTTTTATTAAAAATAATATAGTTAAATTTTAAAATATGCAATATTATTAATATTACAAAGAGAACCCTAATCTCGAGGATAAAAACTATCTTTCTATCTTACCAAGATCAAAGAAAAAAATTTAAGTGAAACTAGTTGTTGGAGAACCCCTAAAACGCCTTGGGTTGCCATCTATGTGATTCTATGAGCTTTTTGAGCATAGAAATAACATTTTAAAGAAAACCAAATAATCTCTATCTTGTTAGGGTCGGATAGACCAAGATGGACGTTAAAGACAATCATCATCATCATCATCATCATCATCAATAATAAAAACCAATCAATACTAAAAATTCAAATAAAATATATTATTTAAACAAATACAATTAAATTTAATAATTCAAATTAATTTTCTTAAACGATATTAATCTTCAATTATTTGGCTTAAAAAACATAAAGTTGAGGCGTCCCCTTCTCAAGAGCGCACACATCATACAAGGATTAAATAATAGGGGGTAAGGGTGAACAAAACCCTAGCCCCTCCCATATATTATTTCTTGCTCACAAATTTTTAGTTGGTCACTTTGCAACTTAGCTAAGATATTAGCATTAGGGTTTTTATTTTTATTTTTCTTCATAATAGAGTTTAATTATAAAATTTATGCCCAACAATAGCTGTAAGCAATTGCCTGGAGTGTGGCATGTTATCACCCAAATTTAGAGCAAATACACACATATATGTGCCCTTTCACAATACAAATAGCAATAAAATAACCACCTATAAGTAATGTCCAAACCTATGGATATAAGATATGGTTCACACAACAAATAAAATCAAAGGGAACGCTGCCATATATGATTCACTTGGAAATTTGCATTGCCTTCCCATCAATGATTCCAACGACCATTTCAGTGAATCAACAACATGATACATAAGTGTGTTGAGCTTATTAATGAAATGGTTGTAGGAGGATAAGCATTGGTTTTTAGCAAATATGCTAGCCAACCAAACAATTTGAGTGCCAATTAATTAATATGCATATGGGATATTCAAACAAACACAAGACGGCTCGTCGGCGAGATTTTTAAGGAAATAGGTAACGTTGCCAGGAAATATATATAAAAGTCTTGCTATTTGAGCGTCCTAGGCTCCAACGCAACGCAAGATTTCGAATTCTGATCTCCGCCATTTCCAAAACAAGTCTTCTGGAGAATCGCCCATTTGGAAATTTAATAAGAGAAGGGGAGTTTAAGACTTTGTTGAGTGCTCCTCATTCATCAGCTGCACACCCACCTGCTTAACAGCACTGATTGAGCTTGCAGACAAAGCCAAACCGTCCCATTGTCTTACGGTTGTCGTTTTTCTGTTTTCTGTTGTTGATATTTATTAAGAAACAAAAGATGTCTCCGGAACCAGATTCTAATGTAGTAGAAGGCAGCGGATCGAATTCTAAGACTCTCATTGTTGCTCGATTGGCTTCACTGAAGAAAGCAGAGGAAGCAGGTAATAGCAGGTTTTTTGAAGCTGCAGCATGGGTAAAGACAATGGTTGGGTGTTTGGATATACCATGTGACCCGCCATCCGAGGAGGAGTTTCGTCTTTGCTTGAGAAATGGGATCATTTTATGTAACCTTCTCAACAAGGTTCAACCGGGATCAGTGGCCAAGGTCGTTGCGAATCACGTTTCTGCTTATCAATATTTTGAGAATGTTAAGAATTTTCTTGCAGCTCTTGTACAGATGAAGTTGCCTACTTTTGAAGCTTCTCTGTTAGAGAAAGAAAGCTGGCAGCCGGGTTCTACTACAAAGATTGTTGACTGTATCTTGGCGCTGAAGGGTTATTATGAATGCAAACAACAGCGTGGAGGAAATGCAACTACTAATTGTGTGCCTGTAATTCTGCCAAACCCATCAGCTACAAACGTGCAGGAGGAGGGAGGAGAGAAAACACTGGATGACATCTTTCAATCTAATGCTTTAATAGGAGTACTGAAAGCAGAGGAAGCAGGTAATATAAGGTTTTTTGAAGCTGCAGCATGGGTAAAGAGCATGGTTGGGTCTTTGGATATACCATGTGACCCGCCATCCGAGGACGAGTTTCGTCTTTGCTTGAGAAATGGGATCATTTTATGTAACCTTCTCAACAAGGTTCAACCGGGGGCAGTGTCCAACGTCGTTGCAAATCACGGTTCTGCCTATCAATATTTTGAGAATGTTAAGAATTCTCTTGTAGCTCTTGTACAGATGAAGTTGCCTACTTTTGAAGCTTCTCTGTTAGAGCAAGAAAGCTCGCAGCCGGGTTCTACTAAAAATATTGTTGACTGTATCTTGGCGCTGAAGGGTTATTATGAACGCAAACAACAGTGTAGAGGAAATGCAAGAGGAGCAGAGACAATAAGCACCCTTAAGTCTGCTGAAAGAGTGGCCTCTGTTGAACTTGGTGCTGCTCCTTTGAATAAAGAAAGTGGAGAAGTTCGTGAGCTTAAAGAACAGGTAGACAGTTTGAAAAAGGCGCTGGCAAGGAAAGAAGTAGAAGTAGCGCAGTTACACAATATCAAAATGAAAATGAAAGAATCTCCATACCAACTCCTTCACCAGTGAGAACTCGTATATTGAGCCTTGAAGGGTCTGTAATAAGCAAAGCTGAGGTACAGAATGGTAATTGTAATTGTGGGATGGTTTCTGAAGATGATAAATTGGTAGATTATGGGGAGAATAATGAGATTCTGGTTGGCAAACAGAATGGCAATGGCAACCGTCCGAGTAGTCTGGGAAATGAGCGTAGAAATTTATCAGTTGTAAAGAGTTGGACAGAGGCTGAAACAAATACAAATAGAGATACAGGAACTGAGACAACATCTGCAACTAAAAAGACCTCTCAAATAAAAAAAGTCACTACTGTTCTTTGGAAAACTGTAGAAGACCGGTCACGTTAGAGCCTGAGGAGCCTTTGGAAAACGTGTTTAAATTATCATGAACTAAAGCTAACATAAACAGTGAAGAGATAAGAGAAGGGGATAATATTTGGACTGTGCACTAGCGTTTCGTTGATTGTAATTTTTAGTGCGATTGACTGGTTTTTTTTTCTTTCAAAATATTGATTTTTTAAAAATTACCTTATGTTTTGTGAGGGATGGCGCAACCGACAGAGAGCCAAAAACAAATAATCACACAGCAAAACCAAGCAGCCATCTTTAGAATACGACAGGGGCCAAACTGACTATCTGAATACTCCTATCATTCCATTAACAAGAACATATGTCGATACATTGTGAGCTCTGGCGAACTTTCTCGAAGAGATCTCGAAACATCTAGAGATAGGCTTTTCTTGACAGCTAGGTAGCATTTAAGACTGCAACCTAATACATTGAATACATCACGTGATCACATGGCTCTAGGTGAACTCACTACACGAGGTAGCTGATGTGGCGATTGGAAATTAATTCCAACAATCTCCCTCTTAATTTCAACAGCCACATACAAAATTCATATACAGAGTTTAGAGTTTACATATATGGTGATAGACTTTCAAAATACAGATTTCAAAAATACATATTTGAAAAGCATCCCTGCCGGTCTTAGTCTCGGCTAGGGTTACGAGCATTCACAATTGTTAAAAAAAACACATATCAGAAAACTTAAACCTGTTAACAGCTTTTCATCTTTGTTGGCTTCAAACCTTGAACCAGTTGTGCTTTGGCTTCTTCATTTTCACTTTCTTTTTCAGCTGTATTGTTTTATTTGATTCTTCATATCTGCTATAACCACCATCCTTTGGCCTCATTCTTCCATCAACATCCTCAAAGCTTTTGATGGCTTTCTTCCAGATGTAATCAAAACTTTTAAGCTGTAACTTATCCGTCTTACATTTAACAGTCTGCTGCCATGAAATCAAAAAATAGTAATGCATAATCTCTTCAGGATTCCATTTCTTAAGATTTTCTTTCTTAAGCCGTTCTTCAATTTTTGTGTGTTCAATATTGGCATTTTTTTCATTATTTACAACATTAGTGCTTCCATTGTCATCATCATAGACATCCATTTCAGCTTCAATTCCTTCTGTTATTCTCGCTGCAATTAAATTCATTTCATCTTCATTTATATTATCCACTTCTCCATTCAACCTTCTTTCTACTGATTTCAATTTCATACAAATTTGCAACATTTTATCGATCATTTCTACAAGTACTTCATCATCACATGTATAGAGATTTTCATCGACTTCTACTAATTTTGCAATTTTCAGTTCTGAAATTTCTTCAATCCTTTTTGCATCTTCAATTGTCCAATTTTTCGTTGTTTCAACATCATTTATGACATTGCCCTATGCATTACATTCAGCTGAAAGTGAAATTTCTTCATCATTCGTCATACCAAGAATCAATTTCATTTCTTTCTCAATTTCAGTCAGCTCAGCTTCACTCAAAATTTCTTCATCATAGATCAGCCTTTTTTCAATTTCAGATTCAAAAAATCTTACAGCATCTAAAGGGATGCTATTATCATCTTCAACATTTTTACTTGCAGAGTCTTTAGCTTCACTGCATTCATCTGCAAAACTACATATGCTGTCAGCAAAAACAACATTTGTGCTTTCTGACACATTTTTCAATCCCATTTCAACCTTTGATCCATATGTTGCATCATTTCCACAATCTGTAACTTCAGATTTCTCTTGAAAATCTTGCATGAGCTGCTGCTCATTATCAACTTCAGATTTAGTATCTTCATCCATAGGTATATCATCATAATAGGTTTCACCAATGGATTGACTGACTTCAACTACAACTTCACAGTTTGCTATTGATTCTTCAACAGTTAGAACCTCAGCTTGCTGCTGATTTATGTTGCTCCCCCTTGAGATGGTCTCTGCAACAGAGACAGCTACAGCTACTTGGGTTGTACGAAGTGCTTGATTCTCCTTTCGAGCTTTCACATCTTTTTCACTTAAGACATCATGCAGTGCACGATCTGGCATCTGTGAACAATCCTTCTCTGACCACTTTGACAATTCTATTGCAGGCCCCTTCATTGTATTCCTTGAGGTTTCATTCCAGAACACATCTCTCTTATCTTTGTATTTATAAGATTTAACCATATTTTCATTTCTGATAACAAATTGTTGAGATGGTGTCTCATTATGAGCATTATCATCTTTTCGAATACTTGCTTCTTGGGCCATTAGCTTCCAATAAGCCTCTGGACCAGCTTCCAATAAAACAATTAGTGGTAATGGAACAGGATTACCCAAAGCGACAACAACTCCAACTTGTGTAGCTTGTTCAGCTGCCCTCACAACTGCATCCAAATTCTCTGCCCTCTTTGTAGCAGCTGAAGTAACCTCAACCCTCTTCTTGGCAGCTTCCCTGGCAGTTGCAATAATTGAATGAGAATGGCCCTGGCTGCCATCAAGCAATCCGACTTCACTAGAATAAATAGCATCCTGTTTACCATCAGAACTCAGAGCCTCAATTACCATGAGCTTCGCTTGTAGAGCAGTATCAGATGCAATCTAGGTTGCTGCTGCTGTAGCCGCAGAAGCAAGCTTAGCTTCACACTCAGAAACCAATCTAGAATTCTTTTGAGATGCTAACTCACTCCAAATGCCCTGGTTGTGCCTAACTGCAGTAGTAGCTGCAATAGAAGCAGCATCTTCAACATTCAATCTGTCCTGCTCTATACGAGTTGCTGTTTCCTCTAAAAATATATTTCTTTGTCCAGTTTCTCCTCTACTTATTACCTGGTAATGAGAAGCAGAAGGTATACCCGAGATGCTAGTACTTGGTGCAATGAGAGCATTTGAAGTAGTTGAGACGATCACTGACGACCCAGGGGAAGCTGTTGGTGTGTGTTCAACAGAGGGTTTAGAAACACTCGGTGTCACTTGTATGCCACCAGTTTGAACAATTTCTTCTGAAACACTTTTCTTCTTTCTGTTTCTAGTCTTCTACTCCTTGTTGGACTGCCTACCTACAGCCGCACCTGCTTTTGGAACATCTGTACCAACATTGGTACTAGTGTGAATTGTAGTCACACCCACCATACTTTGGAAATGAGGAATAGCAGGTGTCATTGGTGTATATGGTACTGAAGATGAAACCGAATTCCTTCGGTTATTAAGTGCACCCTGAGTTACTTCTAGAACTGCAAAATTAGAAATCTGCAAGCCAGGCTCTGGTGGCGGTCCTTGAGGAGGGGCCACCCATGGCTCAGGGAAAGGCATGTGAGGCATCCAAGCTGTAGCACTTCCTGGTGTGGGGTAGTGTCCAAGTTGCGTAGATTGATAGAGATGCCTTGCTCCTTCTTCAATTTCAATCTCTACCCCAGTCGTTATAATTTCTGCAAAATTTTCATCAATTGCATGTGCTTTAGCATCTAACATATCATTTTGAAGGATTTCAAAACTTTTAATGTCTTCATAAGCTTCATAGAGCTCAACCTCGTGACCAGCAAGAGTTTTGTCCTCAACTTCAAATTCAATTTCATATTGTGTTGCAGTATCAACACAGTTGCTTTCATCTTTCATTCCACCAACAACAACATGAACTTTGTCAATTTCTTCAAATTTACATTCTGCTTCTGTGGGGTGATTACCAATATTATTGACAATGTTTTCAACAACTACATCAACAGACTGACTGTCAACTCCATGTAACTTAGCCTGATGCTGATCAGTGTTTCTCCCCCTCACATCAAATTCTCTTCTCAAACATTCCCAGGCCTCTTTAGCACTGGTTGCATCAGCAACAATGTGAAAAACACTATCTTCCATGGCTTGATGTATGAGGTATAATGCAGAGGCTTCACTTGCCTCATCATAAGGTTCATTATAATCATTTTCAACACAATTCAATACACCTTCAGCACGAAACATAGTTTTCATTTTAATAGTCCAAAACTCATAATTCTTACCTGAAAAAACTGGAATTGGCAGAAAGTCAGGACAAACTTCTTCAGTTTTCATCTCTGCTGCAGCATACAAATCTGCAATGCAAGGCTTGAATTTCTTTTCTTTGGACAATTTTAGTCTTCTTCCCTTCGCCATACCTTTCTTGTGTTCTGCTAAAACAGCACCGAGCTTCTGCTCTTCTGACCTCAAGTTCTTTAAACACAGGCTACAACAATTTTTCTTCTACACAGCTAAATTCGGCCAGTGCTGGAAAATCTGGGCTTTCTTCAGAAGATGCCCAAAATTCAGTCACGGTGACTTCTTACAACGAGCTCGACCACTATATTGTGGGATCATTCATCCTCTGACTATATTAAAACCACTTCTGAGGGTTTCAATCTCTTTCACATCTAAAAAAAACAAGTTTCTAATTAGAAGCACAGGCTCTTCTCTTTGACAACCTATCTCACTTCCTGGCTGCCACTCCTTGCAATGCCCTCTTTTTTTAAACACTGCTGCAAGAGCAGTCACTCAACACCAGCAATGTCACTGCTTCCAGAAGGGGTTAGCAAACTTAGTCACAGAGCTTCAGCTCTACCTTTAAAAGCCATGCCAGGTCGGGGAAACAAAATTCTCATACTTCTATGCCAACCACCAGTTCAGATGCACAACACATAGCTTTTGAACATGCAATTCTATTTCACGCAATTCGCAGCCTCCAAAACTTAAGTTGTCCATTCAAATTTTGTGCAACCCCTTTTAAATTCTGCGGATTGTCCAACATTACACCAACCTGCTTTATGCACAAAACTAGGACACGCTTCAACCCAACGAGGTTTTAATTTCTTTGGCAATTCCTAAGGCTTCGGCCTTTCTCACACACAACCAATACACATGTGGATTTAACACAGACCCCTTTTCTTTAAAAAATGCAACCTCAAGGTTTTCTTCTTCACATAATTCAATTCCACAGGCTACAACCCTTACCTTTCTCACCAGACTCTACAGGTTGAATTCCATTCTCGACACCCATTTACCTGCTCCACTTCTACCACTGGCTACGGCCCTGAGTTATCAACTCAAATACCAATATTCTCTGCCCACAATTACATTCACCTGTACGTCCTTCACTAATTTCTTTCCTTGCCGAAGTGAACTCACATTAAAATTCGCGGACATGGTTGACAGAATGAGTCTTTAAACTGCAGCAGTAATGACTTCAACCTGCTAAGAGAAAGAGAGTCTCTTCACTAACACTATGCCGCCCAAACACCTGGTATCTCAACAACTCAACCAGCGAAGATACCACTTGCTAGAGTGGGCTTGATTCTATTTAGCCAGTTTTAATTCTACAACAACACTCTCACAAAATTAGCGACAAACAGGACTGAGAATCAACGCTGCAACTAGCGGACGAGGATGAGAGAACATGGCTTAGGGTTTAGCTCTGATACCAATTGAGGGATGGCGCAACCGACAGAGAGCCAAAAACAAATAATCACACAGCAAAACCAAGCAGCCATCTTTAGAATACGACAGGGGCCAAACTGACTATCTGAATACTCCTATCATTCCATTAACAAGAACATATGTCGATACATTGTGAGCTCTGGCGAACTTTCTCGAAGAGATCTTGAAACATCTAGAGATAGGCTTTTCTTGACAGCTAGGTAGCATTTAAGACTGCAACCTAATAAATTGAATACATCACGTGATCACATGGCTCTAGGTGAACTCACTACACGAGGTAGCTGATGTGGCGATTGGAAATTAATTCCAACATTTTGATCATATAATAATTATTATTTTTATATAAATAATTTAGGTGAGATTACTGTAATTATCAAATTTTTATGTATTTTGTTTTAATAAAAAGACCTGGTTGACTTTGCCATTTTTTTTTCATTTTTTCTAAAATATATATGTCAAATAATAAAGCTTAAAGTGGTGTCCAAGAATTGTGGCATTACTTAATCATACTTTAATGAAAGTTGTTTCAATAATTGTTTTAAACCATAAACTTTTATTGAGCGCAACCAAAAGTTAAGTTATTTGAAAAAACTGAAGAGATTAATGCTTTCTCAAACAAGTCCTATAATGATTACGTTATCATATCTTGACAAAAAAAAACCCTAAGAACTCGAAGAGAAAAATATTTCCTCCTACGAGCACTTTCAAAACTTCTTTCACAAACCACAACCAACTAGTTGTTTTCTCAATCACTTCTCTATATTGATCATAAATCCTAAAAAAATTATGAAAAAAAGAGAAGAAACGATCTCCTTCTAAATTTAGTTCAAAAAAACTTTTACAGTTCCAACAACCATGTTTGCAAATGAGGCTATACTCAATCATAATTAGAAAAACTGAAATGAAAACCAAGCCTACTCTGAACTTCTTCCTCAACATATTTTTGCTTTGATTTGGTCCATTTCTGTTAAATTTAACATGGATAGTACCCGGAACAACAAAAAATAGAACCACTTTCATTCAAAAAGGTTCATGATAGAAATCCCTTAGGTGTCATTCATTTTGAGTGATATGCCAAAATACTTGGTCCATGTATAGACCGAGCTTGGATAGGGAGTTAGCCTCATGGTTCCTTTCCCTATCAACATGTTTAATTAAAATTTCATCCATAAGAAGTTTTATCCTTTTTATCTCCTCTAGAATTGATTTCAAATAGATGTTATGGCAGATCCTCTTTTCAATTATCCAATCAATGATGATCTTTGCACCCCCAAATATCTATAATTTCTTGAAATTATTTTCCACGGCTAAATTTAGGAGAAGTTTAAGTGCAACCATCTTAGCATAATTATTTGTTTTTTTTGTCTCAAGTGTACAGTTTGGTTCATCCGTGGAAAGAAATGCAACATGGCTATACAACAACTCGCACACCTAAAACGAGCAGTATAAATATCTTCAAATAAGTTGTTATTTATTGCAATCCAAATTTGCAGCATCATGATGAGCGGAAGGGCCAACATAGATCTATGCTTAGGATTGACAACCCAACATTTTGGACATAACTACACCAACTAGCACCTCTCCAAGGACACATCTTCTTTAAAATGGCTTCCACTTCCTTCCAGTCCTGTGAAATGAAAGCGCAGTCCATAAAAAAGATGATAATTTGTCTCCTCTTCCTTCTTAAAGAGATAATATCTACAATGTCCAAATCTATTTCTTCCTTGTAAATTTTTCCAAGTTAAAGCTTTGTTGCGGAGGATAAACCATGTAAGAATTTTTGCTTTTAGAGGGAATTTAAATTTCCACACTACTTGCCACCACCAATCTTGATCTTCCACATGAGAAATGGCCATCATTCTATCATAACTTTCCTTTGGAGTATAAATACCATGGGGGTCACCAGCCCAGACTAAAGAGTCCTTAACAGGATACAAACAGATGTTATTAAGGTGCAATTGATTTATGAAAGCCTTCCAACATCTACCATCCTCATCCCTAAAACCAACATACTCCAGAGTGTGCAAGTTGTATCTCTAATATATTTTAATGTAAATAAGCCTTTAAAGTACAACTACACCACGATTATGAAAGGAAGAATATGTACAGTTCCATTCCCTGCCCATGTATCTTGCCCCAACCTTACACTGCAACCATCTCATATATTCCAAACCAAGTCTTTTCCAATAACTAAAAATTGAGAATTGTTGCTTTCTAGAGGACTAAGACGTTATGGGTAGATTTAGCAGGATATCGAACCCATTCTAAGAGATATTTTGGAGCTATATATTTCCTCATATTCAAGTCACTCCAGAGACTAGACCCTGATAATAATCTCCACTATATTTCCACTACTAGAGATTTTTGAGAAAATTTGCAAATTTTTTAATCCCCATTCTCCAAGGATTTTGGGCCTTGCTATGGTTTTCCATCTAGGTATCCAAGAGACGGTCATCCAGAGCCCCAGAGTGACTTCCAGAACAACATTTGTTAGCACTAGTCTCCCTCCTTTTGAGAGCCGCCTAAAACTCCAATTGATATGCGCTTTTCACATTTTGTAATCAGGCAGTCCCAACCTTTAACAAGATAATACAATGGCTTTAATTTAAACCCCATATATTTTATCCCATTATCCAGATCAAAATGATTGAAATAAAATAAATCCTCGATTCTAATTAAATCCTCATCTGAGACACCTTCTCCAGCAACAAAAGAGGACATGAGTAATCCACTAAAATATCATCAACAAAGAGGACATTAGTAATCCAGTAGTTTCCTCCAATATTTATGCCTTTAGGGCCACCTTTCCTTTTTTCCTTCGAAATTTTCCTACTGAGCCTATCTGCAAATAGGAGGAATAAAAAAGAATCAAGCAGGCTTCCTTATCTGATGCCGCGAGAAGATCTAGAAAAAATTGAAGCTCATCCATTAACTAGAACATAAAAAGAGATGGAAGTAATGCATGCCATAATCCATCTTATGAGAGGAACATTAAACCCTAACTGTGACAAATCCATCCTCGAGAAACTCCAAATGAGCCTATCATAGACCTTTGTTAGGGTCAATTATTCAAACAACCACTTTAAGGTGCTTTCTTAAGTTGGGATAAAGACCTTCCTGCATCATCCCAATTGCATCGTGAATTTTCCTACAAGAGATGAAACCAAATTGTTCATGAGTTATTCCTGCAACTAGAAAACGCTTGATTCCTTTTAAGATAATTTTAGCCACAATTTTATAGATAGTATTGTACAGAGATATAGTGCGAAAGTCTTCAAAGGATAACATATTATCATTTTTGGGAATCATGGCTTTGAAAGAAGAATTAAATGAAGCTAGAATTTTTCCTTTAACTCTTGATTCTTCCACCACTCTTTAAAGGCCCCGAGCAAGAACATCAATTAAGCCAATGGAAAATTCTATGGGAATCCCATCAGGCCCTAAGATTTTTTATTTTTTAATATTATGAAGGGCCTCTTGCAATTCATCGTTAGAAACTGCCTCCATTAATTTGTTATTATCATTTTCATTTACAATATCTACTTCATAGTATGTGAAACATATCTACTTCATAGTATGTGAAACATATCTACTTCATTGTGATATTTTGAATTGTTAATTTGTTATTATCTTGTTAATTTACAATATCTACTTCATAGTATGTGGAACATATCTATTTCATTGTAATATTTTGAATTGAATAGTGTTACTTTCTCATATTCATTGGAAACATTTTAAAACATTTCAAAATTAAAAACATAAAGAATAAACTAATTGAATTAGTTTTTCTTCAATTTCTAATAAAAAAATAGAAAATTGTAAATTATTGTGTTGTGTTTTGAGCACTTTGCAGGCTTATACTCTAATCAATCCTCAAAACAGAGTTATCATTTATTTTCAAAATACCTAAATCTATTCTTCCCCACAATTATATTATACTTTAATGACTTATTGCATTTGTCTTGCAATATTTGTATATTCTACCTTAATGACTTGTTGTATTTGTCTTGCAATATTTAAAGTATTGATGAAACACTAAATCAACCCCCTGATTGAAAAAACCTCCTAAAAAAAGCAAATTAAAAAAAAATCATTTTTTTACAACATTGTAAAATTTATAAACAAAAACTTAAAAAAAAAAAAATTTAATACATGCATTAAAGGGGAGGGAGAGGAGGGTCCTGGAGTGGGAGTGGGGTAGGTTTGTTTGTTTGTCTTTTCAAATTTTAATATCGTTTATAATTGTTTTTTTAAATTTGGTTCTTCTGTTTTTTTTTTCATTTTGTTTTTAATGTTTTTTTAAACTTTTAGTTTTTAAAACAAAAAAAAATTAAATTAAAAAAAAAGAATTTAATAGATCTTAAAATTTAAAAAAAATAGTTTTTTTAAATTTTTTTACATTTTTTCTATTTTTCTCAATTTAGAATTGTTCTTTAGAGTTATATTTTACTTAAAAAAATGGAAATTTATGTTTAGAAATTTTATATTGTTGTAAATCTTTTTTGAAAAAAATTTCAAGTTGTTTTTTAAAATTTTTTCTATAAAGTTTGAAATTTTTAATGTGTTATTTTTTTTTTCTTTTTTAATTGTTTATGTTTTCTTTTTAATTTTATGTTCATTTGAGTTGTTTTAATTAATTTTTTCATTTTTTGCGTTTTTACTTTTCTAAAAAAAAAATTCTGAGCAAATGTACCTGGCAAAGGTAAGGGGTGCTACTAGTGGCACCTCTTTTCGAGTTGAATGTTGATCTTTCCCTTTTTGGCGCAATGAACATTGCAATGAAACGGTCAACTATTAATACGACGACGTCAATCAAGTCGTAATTTTCAATCCTTGATTGGGGGTTGGTTGCTACAAGTTGAATTCGAGGGTCAATTTAGCTTTTTAATTGCAAGGGCAACTAACTAGGTTTCAATAAAGTTGAAAATTTATCCTCGGAGAAGAAAGGGTGCTATCAATAGCACCACTTTTCAAAATAGAGGTAAAAATTGTTACTAAATGTGACCTAAAAAAACAAGAGTTGATGTAGGTTCTCGTTTTATAGTATATTGTGTTTATAATGAGGTAATATAGATATATGGAAAACATCATGATTTGTATGAAAATGGGGTGGTAGCGGTAAGCGATATGCAAAAAGTCCGTGTCTTTATAGGATTTCAAATGGCCTTATAAGTCGAGGTGACAACATTGTCACTTTTCCAAACTGAATAGTACTCTTATTAGGACTAATATGAATAAAAAATTAAACTCCGCCATTATAACTTTAGTCAGTTCTATCAGCATCACCATAACCCTTATGTATATCAACTTGTGCTTCCTTTAACCATTGCCTAATATGAATTACATGCTATCCCATTTCCTGAACCAACATTGGTCCCATGCTTACTTGGTATTCTAACTTGTCCCAACTCAAATGCAATGTGCATGGCCTCCCATATAAATCTTGATAAGGTAGCATTCCAATATAATTATGGTAATTGTTATTGTAAGAAAACTCCACCAAAGATAAGTAATTTTCGAATGGGTCTGTCTATCCATAACATACACCCTAGCATGCCTTCCATTGTACGTTAATAACCCTCTTTCTTTTCCGATATGTTTGTGGATGATACATTGAGCTTAGGTTTCACTGAGTTCCCAATGATGATTCCAAGTTTGTCCAAAACTTGGAAGTAAACTTAGGGTCTCTATTTGAGATTATCTTTTTAGGAAACCCATGAAGATGGATGATATCGTTTTTAAATACCCTTGTCACATCTGTGTTATCATAAGTTTCCCTCATTGAAATAAAATAGGCATTTTTGATTAGTTTATCAAATAACACCAAAATAACATTACGTATTATTAGAGACGCGAGGGGAAACCCTAGGAAAAAATACACGGGAATGAACTCCCACTTAGACATAGGAATGTCATGAGGTTGCAAGAGACCGCTATCCTTTTTCTACGATGTGAGTAGGATGTGTTTTTATAACTGAATCACCACTTCTGGCAACAGTTAAACGCATTGGCAAGGAATCTCAATCTTGTTTTTGAGCACAAACCCTAGCTCAATCTGCACTTTTGATCTATTATTTATCAAACGATTGTGATAAAAACCTGTAGGGAAACATCCCCAATGAAGTAACAGATTCTCCATATGCGCCAAACTGACTTCTCTACCAGATGTGAGCAAAACGTTGTCAGTTGCTTAACTCGATTCGAGCAACTACCTTGCCAGATCATGACTGCGTTGCTTAACTTGATTCTCAACTACATTTCCAGGTCATTCAGGTGCCAAACTGACTTTTCTACCAAGTGTGAGCAAAACATTGCAAAATGTGACTGCCAGGCGTGAGAAAAATGCTGCCAACTGTGACTATGTTGCTTAACTCGATTCTCAACTACCTTGCCAGGTGTTTCAGTGAAGAATATGTGTTTGACTGTGGTATTTTTAGTTTCTTTAGCATTTGAACTTCTACAGCAACGGTTTTTGCAACGTGTTACCCATATGGTGATTTTGTAAAGACATCAATACACATAACTGGTGAAGCAAGAAAAACATCAATCACACCTTTGCTGGTTGACATCAATGAACTTCTACAGCAACGGTTTTTGCAACGTCTTACCCATATGGTTGGTGAAGAAAGCAAAAAATCTGGCTGACATCAATGAACTTCTGCAGCAATGGTTTTTGCAACGTTTTACTGATATGGCTCGTGAAGCAAGCAAAACATCAATCACACCTTTGCTGGTTGTCATCAATGACAAACTCAACATACTCTATCAACTGGAGTCCACACCTTTCACTTCTTTCACTATCAACAAGCTCAGTCCACACCTTTCACTGCTCTCACTATCAATAAGCTCCCCCTTTGGCATTGATGGCAACCACCACCAACCACCAACCGCATACCAGATATCATCTCCCCCTTTGAAAACAATGTAGAAGGTTTCTGTCTCCATTTATTCATTCTATTTAGTGGGGGAAATAAGTTTTTTTTTAATAAGTTTTTTTTAATGATTTTGAACTAAACTGCCATTTCATTGCTCCTGTAACCTGCATTTGCTTGAACTAAACTGCCATTTCATTTGCTCCTGTAACCTGCCATTTCATTTGATCCCCCTCCGAAGATGCTTTGTATCTGGTTCTTAAGTATTTATACCAAGAGGCTCTTTCTTATCTCTCCCCCTATCGGATTATTCAAAGTACAAATTAAGTATATGCTCTTCTTCTTGACTATTTAGTTTCATAGCGTTCTGGTTCCATTTCTCTGCAAAATCTATGTGTTTTCTATTTTCTTTCTTTTCAAGCATTGTAAATTCATCATGTTGTAAGTGGATTAGAACATACACCTAGTTATTTTCTGAGATTTTCAAATTGCATTATAGGCAATGGTTTTGTAAAGACATCAACAATTTGATCCTTTGTACCGACATACTCCAATTTGATTAGCTTATTCAGAACTTGATCTCTTAAGAAATTAAATCTTATTGGAATGTGTTTAGTTTTAGAGTGCATAACGGGGTTGTTGGAGATATTTAATGCACTAGTGTTATCGCAATAGATTGGAATAGGATTTGAATAAGTCACATGAATGCCAGTAAGAGTTTTTGTCATCGATAACACTTGAGTGCAACAGCTTGGTGCTGCAATGTATTATGCTTCCGCTGTAGATAGTGACACAGTAGATTTTTTCTTGCTAGACCAACTCACTAGACAACCTCCTAAGTAGACTGCAGCTCCGCTGGTACTCTTTCTATCATCTATACGGCTTGCCCAATCAACATCAGTATATGCAAATAGATCTAGCTTATTTCCCTTTGGATACCATAGACCAAAATAAACAGTACCTTTGAGATATCTGAATATTCTTTTAACTGCTAATAAATGTGTTTCTTTAGGTGCAGCTTGAAATCTTGCAACTTGACAAACTGATTACATTACATCTGGTCTAGTTGCAGTGACATACAGTAGGCTTCCAATCATGGATCTATATAATTTCCGTTCAACTGAAGGAGAATCATTTTCTTTGCTGAGTTTGCAACCTGTCACCATCGGAGTTCCTACAGGCTTGCAATCCTGCATCTTAAACTTCCTCAATGTTTCATTAGTATATTTTCTGTGAGATGTAAACATGCATTCATTATATTGTGAAACTTGAAGACCTAAAAGGAAGTTCAACTCACCAAGCATAGACATCTCAAATTCATCCTGCATAGCTTGTGCAAATAGTTTACGTAGGTATTCATTATTGCTTCCAAAAATAATATCATGAAGATAAATTTCAACTATGATCAAACAATCCCGTTCTTCGTTAATATACAGATTACTATCAGCACTACCCTTTCTGTAACCTTGCCGCTGTACAAATACTTATCAAGCCTGGAATACCAAGCTCTTGGAGCTCTTGTTCCATCCCATATAGAGCTTTCTTTAACTTGCACACAAAATTCTTATCTTTGGAATGCTGAAATCCTTCTGGTTGTTCCATATAAGCTTCCTCTTCTAGCTCACCATTTAGAAATGCTGATTTGACATCCATCTGCTAAACTTTAATCTTCTTAGAACATGCATAAGCTAACATTAGTCTGATTGCTTCCATTCTTACAACAGGTGCAAATGTTTCATCATAATCTATACCTTCAACTTGTGCATAACCTTTACCTACTAACCTGGCTTTGTTTCTTGTCACATTTCCTGCTTCATCCATTTTATTTCTAAAGACCCATTTTGTTCCTATAACATTTTTGTTTTCAGGTCTTGGGATTAACTCCCATGTGTTATTCTTTTCAAATTGGACAAGTTCTTCTTCCATTGCTTTAAGCCAATGCTCATTTTGGAGAGCTTCTTCAACACTTTTTGGTTCAATCAAGGATAATAATGCTACCTATTCTTGATTTGATGTGTATTCTTGGGTTTTACTTTTGGTTTCCACACCTAAATTCAAATCACCAATAATATGATCTGCAAGATGGTTTTTCTGTATTCTTTTACTTGGTGTTTTTTAGAAATTTGGACTTTGTGCAGTAGAGGGAGCTGAAGATGTAGGACTATGCATTTCAGCAGAGATTTGCTTGTCTTTGCTTGTTGACTGAGTATTTTTTGTTTCACTAGGTTCTTCTTCATTTTTGTTCTGCTCAAAGATAGAATCTCTCTTTTCCCTTTTTGACTTCATTAAGTAGGATTCATCAATTTTGACATCTATGGCTTCCACTACTTTGTTAAGTCTTAGATTGTAGCATTTATAGGCTCTTCTGGTACATGAGTAACTAACTAGGATTCCTTCATCAGTTCTCGAGTCGAATTTTCCCAAAAGAGAATTATTTATTTTAATGTAACATTTACTGCCAAAGATTCTAAAGTGTTTTATGTTTGCTGATTTTCCTTTCCACAGTTCATAAGGTGTTTTTTCAGCATTAGTCCCGAGTAGTCCTCTTTTCAAAACATGTACAGCTGTGTTTACAGTTTGATTCCAAAATATATCACTTAGTTTTGATTCATTGAGCATTGTTCTGGCCATTTCCGTAACAGTTCTGTTTTTCCTTTCTACTACTCCATTTTGTTGAGGAGTTTCTGTCACCGTGAAATGCCTTTTAATCCCATTTTTATCACAATAGTCATTGAACTCATTTGAGGTAAACTCACCTCCATTATCATACCTGAGACATTTTGTTCTCTGTTATATCTCATTCTTTGTTGCTTCTTTAAAATTATGAAAACAATTAAATGCTTCAGACTTCTTTTTAAGTAGGTACATCCATGTCATGCGAGTAAAATCATCTATGAACAACAAGAAATACTTTTCACCATTCATCTCCGTTGTTCTCATAGGTCCACAAATATCAACATGTACAAGCTCTAAGGGTTTTAATGTTGTGATCCGGATTTGTGTGGGAACGAAACAAAAGATATCATATACAGAATGATATACAAAGATATATATTCACATACACAGATATATGGCAAGAAACACAACGATACAGTAAACACATATTCTATTAAATATCGAAAATAGAACAGACTGTAAATACAACAACTAGAATGGTAGTAGCTATCTCTGAGAAGAGATGTGGCCGCTGTGCTCATTCGTGCCAAGATGATTACAAAGAGAGGCCGAAAGGGCCTATTTATCATAAGCATGAGGGAAAGAATCCCAAACACCCAAAAACCTAACCCTAGAAGATGAACTGTCATAAAGTTTGCGGCCCCAAGGTGGTCAGTTGAACAGTCAACTTCCCGGGGTCATAACTTTTGCATGCGATCTCTGTTTGGGGCACTCGGTAGCCCATTGGAAAGATCTATCTGAGGAAGACGCTGGGGATCAAAAAATGGAAGGGCTCCCTTGTAAAGCTATTTCCGAAAAAACATCGTTTAGTGCCTCGAAACGGCCCCGGAAGTTTGGCACTCGAAAAACTGTAGAAAAATTACTAGAAAATCGGCAAAATAGGAAACTGTTTTGAGCCAGTGGAATAGGTGGGTGGCCACCGATATCCATCTGGATCATGTTGAGTGCTCCTTACTTTTGAACTTAACTCTAGTTTGCTTACCATGTTGACATTGTTTGCAAATTGAGCTTGATAGATGTTTGATCTCAGGTAGACCTCTAACTGCATCTTTCTGATTCGACTTAACTAGGTTGTCAAAATTTATGCGTCCTAGTCTCTTATTCCAAAACAAACTTTCATATTCTTTTCCAAAATGACATTCATCAATTGCTTCATTTAGAATGAAATCCTAAATTTTTTTTTGAAAAAAAGAGAAGAAACCATCTCCTTCTAAATTTAGTTCAAAAAATCTTTTACAGTTCCAACAACCATGTTTGCAAATGAGGCTATACTCAATCATAATTAGAAAAAAGTGAAATGAAAACCAAGCCTACTCTGAACTTCTTCCTCAACATATTTTTGCTTTGATTTGGTCCATTTCTGTTAAATTTAACATCAATAGTACCCGAAACAATAAAAAATAGAACCACTTTCATTCAAAAGGTTTCATGATAGAAATCCCTTAAGTGTCCTTCATTTTGAGTGACATGCCAAACTCCTTGCTCCATGTATAGACCGAGCTTGGATAGGGAGTTAGCCTCGTCGTTCTTTTCCCTATCAACATGTTTATTTAAAATTTCATCCACAAGAAGTTTTATCCTTTTTATCTTCTCTAGAATTGGTTTCAAATAGATGTTATGGTAGATCCTCTCTTTAATTATCCAATCAATGATGATCTTTGCATCGCCAAATATCTATAGTTTCCTGACATTATTTTCCACGGCTAAGTTTAAGAGAAGTTTAAGTGCAACCAATTTAGCATAATTATTTGTTTTTTTTCGTCTCACGTGTACAATTTGGTTTATCCATGGAAAGGAATGCGGCATGGCTATACAACAACTCGCACACCTAAAACGGGCAGTATAAATATCTTCAAATAAGTTGTTATTTCTTGCAATCCAAATTTGCAACATCATGATGAGCGGAAGGGCCAACATAGATCTATGCTTAGGATTGACAACCCAACATTTTAGACATAACTGCACTAACTAGCACCTCTCCAAGGACACATCTTCTTTAAAATGGCTTCCACCTCCTTCCAGGATTGTGAAATGAAAGCGAAGTCCATAAAAACATGAGAATTTGCCTCCTCTTCCTGCTTACAGAGATAACATCTACCAAGTCTAATTATATTTCTTCATTGTAAATTGTTCCAAGTTAAAGCTTTGTTGCAGAGGATAAACCATGTGAGAAGTTTTGCTTATAGAGGGAATTTAAATTTCCAAACTACTTTCCACCACCAAGCTTGATCTTCCACATGAGAAATTTCCATCATTCTATCATAACTTGCCTTTGGAGTATAAATACCATGGGGGTCACCAGCCCAAACTAAAGAGTCCTTAACAAGATACAAATAGATGTTATTCAGGTGCATTTGATTTATGTAAGCCTTCCAGCGTCTACCATCATCATCCCTAAAACCAACATACTCCACAGTGTGCAAGTTGTATCTTTAATATATTTTAATGTAAATAAGCCTTTAAAGTACAACTACAGCATGATTCTGAAAGGAAGAATATGTACAGTTCCATTCCCTGTCCATGCATCCTCCGCCAAACTTACACTGCATCCATCTCCTATCTTCCAAACCAAGTCTTTTCCAATAACTAAACATGAGAGAACTGTTGCTTTCTAGAAGACTGAGACGTTATGGGTACAGATTTAGCAGGATGTCAAACCCATTCTAACATAGATTTTGGAGCTATATATTTCCTCATATTCAAGTCACTCCAGAGACTAGAACTTGATAATAATCTCCACCAGCTTTTCCATACTAGATCTTTTTGAGAAAAATTGCAAATTGTTTAATCCCCATCCTCCAAGAATTTTGGGACTTGCTATGGTTTTCCATCTAGGTATCCAAGAGTTGGTCATCCAGAACACTGGAGTGACTTCCAGAACAACATTTGTTAGCACTAGTCTCCCTCCTTTTGAAAGCCGTCTAAAACTCCAATTGATATGCACTTTTCACATTTTGCAATCAGGCAGTCCCAATCTTTAATAAGATAAGACAACGAATTTAATTTAAACCCCATATATTTTATCCCATTATCCATATCAAAATGATTGAAATAAAATAAATCCTCGATTCCAATTAAATCCTCATCTGAGACACCTTCTCTAGCAACAAAAGAAGACATGAGTAATCCACTAAAATATCACCAACAAAGGGGACATGAGTAATCCAGTAGTTTACTCCAATATTTATGCCTTTAAGGCCACCATTCCTTTTTTCCTTTGAAATTTCCCTACTGAACCTATCTGCAAATAGGAGGAATAAAAAAGAAGCGAGCAGGCTCCCTTATCTGATTCCACGAGAGGTTTTGAAAAAATTTGAAGCTCATCCATTAACTAGAACATAAAAAGAGATGGAAGTAATGCATGCCATAATCCATCTTATGAAAGGAACATTAAACGCTAACTATGAGAACTCCATCCTCGAGAAACTCCAAATGAACCTATCATAGGCCTTTGTTAGGGTCAATTATTCAAACAACCACTTTAAGGTGCTTTCTTAAGATGGAATAAAGACCTTCCTGCATTATCCCAATTGCATCGTGAATTTTCCTACCAGAGAGGAAACCAAATTGTTTATGATTTATTCCTACAGCTAGAAAATGCTTGATTCCTTTTAAGATGATTTTAGCCACAATCTTATAGATAGTATTGTACAGAGATATAGTGCGAAAGTCTTCAAAGGATAACATATTATCATTTTTGGGAATCATGGCTATGAAAGAAGAATTAAATGAAGCTATAATTTTTCCTTTATGTCTTGATTCTTCCACCACTCTTTAAAGGCCCCGAGCAAGAACATCAATTAAACCAATGAAAAATTCTATGGGAATCCCATCAGGCCCTAAGCTTTTTTATTTTTTAATATTATGAAGGGCCTCCTGCAATTCATCGTTAGAAACTGCATCCATTAATTTGGAATTATCTTTTTAATTTACAATATCTACTTCATAGTATGTGAAAGATATCTACTTCATTGTGATATTTTTAATTGTCATCGTTAGAAACTGCCACCATTAATTTGTTATTATCTTGTTAATTTACAATATCTACTTCATAGTATGTGAAACATATCTATTTCATTGTAATATTTTGAATTGAATAGTGTTACTTTCTCATAGTCATTGGAAACATTTCAAAGCATTTCAAAATTAAAAACATAAAGAATAAGCTGAATTGAATTAGTTTTTTTTCAATTTCTAATAAAAAAATACAGAATTGTAAATTATTGTGTTGTGATTTGATCACTTTGTAGGATTATACTCTAATCAATCCTTGAAACAGAGTTATTATTTATTTTCGAAATACTTAAATCTATTCTTCCCCACAATTATATTATACTTTAATGACTTATTGTATTTGTCTTGTAATATTTGTATATTCTACCTTAATGACTTATTGTATTTGTCTTGCAATATTTAAAATATTGATGAAACACTAAATCAACCCCCTGATTGAAAAACATACCTTCTAAAACCACCCTTGTTCTTATTGGAGGTTAAAATTTAAAAACAACAACGTTATGAAAAAACTTAAACAATTAAAATAAAGAAGTGAGAAATATAAAAAACAAATTAAAAAAAAATCATTTTTTTTACAACATTGTAAACTTTATAAACAAAAAAACGTAAAAAAAAAAAAATTAATACATGCATTAAAGGGGAGGGTGGGAGCGGGGGGAGGGGGGAGTTGTTTGTTTTTTTTTTCAAATTTTAATATCGTTTATTTTTTCTTTTTTAAATTTGGTTCTTATGTTTTTTTTTTTAAGCTTTTAGGATTTTTTTTTTTTAAATTTAAATTAAAACAAATTTAATACATCTTAAAATTTAAAAAAATTAGTTTTTTTTCTTTTTTCTTTTTTTACATTTTTTCTATATTTTCTAATTTAGAATTGCTTTTTAGAGTTATTTATTACTTTAAAAAAATTGAAATTTTTGTTTTTAAATTTTATATTGTTGTAAATCTTTTTTGAAAATTTTTTCAAGTTGTTTTTAAAAAAAAAATTTCTTTAAATTTTGAAATTTTTAATGTGTTATCTTTTTCCTTTTTTTAAGTGTTTATGTTTTCTTTTTAATTTTGTTTTCATTTGAGTTGTTTTATTTTATTTTTTCATTTTTTGTGTTTTTACATTTCTAAAAAGAAAATTCCGAGCAAATGTACGTGACAAAGGTAAGGGGTGCTACTCGTGGCACCTCTTTTCGAGTCGAATGTTGATTTTATCCATTTTGTCGCAATGATCATTGCAATGACACAGTCAACTCTTAATACGACGATGTCAATCAAGTTGCACTTTTCAATCCTTGATTGGGGATTGGTTGCTACAAGTTGAATTCGAGGGTCAATTTAGCTTTTTATTTGCAAGGGAACCTAACTAAGTTTCAATAAAGTTGTAAATTTATCCTCGGAAAACAAAGGGTGCTATCAATAGCACCACTTTTCCAAATAGAGGTAAAAATAGTTAATAATGTGACCTAAAAAAAACAAGAACTCATGCAGGTTCTTGTTTTATAGTATATTGTGTTTATAATGAGGTAATATAGATATATGGAAAACATCATGATTTTTATGAAAATGGGGTGGTAGCGCTAAGCGATATGCAACAAATCCATCTCTTTATAGGATTCCGAATGGCCTTATAAGTCGAGGTGACAATACTGTCACTTTTCCAAACCGAATAGCACTCTTATTAGGTCTAATACGAATAAAAAATTAATCTCCAACATTATAACTTTAGTCAATTCTATCAGGTTAACCATACCCCTTATGTATATCAACTAGTGCTTCCTTTAACCATTGCCTAATATGAATTACATGGTCTTCCATTTATTGAACCAATATTGGTCCTATGCTTACTTGGTATTCTAACTTGTCCCAACTCAAACGCATCATGCATGGCCTACCATATAAATCTTGATAGGGTAGCATTCCAATATAATTATGGTAATTGTTATAATAAGAAAAATCCACCAAAGATAAGTAATTTGCCAATGGGTTTTTCTATCCATAACATACACCCTAGCATGTCTTCCATTACCTAAATAACCCTCTTTGTTTTCCAATATGTTTCTGGATGATACATTGAGGTTAGATTGCACTGAGTTCCCAATGATGATTGCAAGTTTGTCCAAAACTTGGAAGTAAACTTAGGGTCTCTATTTGAGATTATCTTTTTAGGAAACCCATGAAGATGGATGATATCGTTTTTAAATACCCTTGTCACATCCGTGTTATCATAATTTTCCCTGATTGGAATAAAATAGGCATTTTTGGTTAGTTTATCAAGTACCACCGAAATAGCATTACATCTTATTAGAGACGTGAGGGGAAACCCTACGAAACAATACATGGAAATGACCTCCCACTTAGACATAGGAATACCATGAGGTTGCAAGAGACCATATAGGTGACGGTGATCAACCTTTACTTGCTTTCATTCAAGGCACTTAGCAACAAATTGCACAATGTCATGCTTCATGCTTTCCCAAAAGAAGAGCTTCTTCATGTCTACATACATCTTCTTCACATATGGATGTGCATAGTAAGGTGATCTTTGGGATTCCTTGAGGATAGTTCTTCTAATATCCCCTTCCCTGGGGAAATTCCTTCCCGTGAAATAATATGCCCAAGATAGTGATTCTCGTTCTGAAAGAAGGAGCACTTGGACAATTTACCAAAAAAATGGTCTGAACTCGTAACCATGACAATGCTGACCGCAAGTTCTCTTCGTTCTCTTTCTCATTCTCAAAATAAATGAGAATAAAATGTAATAAAACATGCACAAAGTGGTATAAGTACTTACCAAATACTCCATTCATTATGCTCATAAATACTACTAGTGCATTGTTCAAACCGAAGGGCACTGCTATAAAATCATAGTGCCCAAACCATGTCTGGAAGACAGAATTTGGCATATTTCACCTTCCTTAATTATGAGATGATGATAGTCTTATTGTAGATCAATCTTTGAGAAAAAATACCGCCCCCTTCATATGATCGAAGAGGTCATCAATTCAAGGTATAGGGTACCTATTCTTCAGCATGGCTTGGTTCAAGTCTCGATAATCAATGCAGAGTCATGACAGACCATCCTCCATCTTGACAAATATTATTGGTGCAAAACAAGGATAAACATTCATCTTGATGAGTCCTAGGTCCAATAAATCCTTCAGCTACATCTGCAACTGTAAAAGCTCAAGAGACGTCATCCTATAAGGTGACTTGGAGATTTTATTGAAGCCCAGTTTTAATTCGATAATAAAATTGAGTTTTCTTTTTGGAGGTAACCCTGGTAAGTCCTTGGGAAAGACATCCTTAAATTCTGGCAATACTGGGTACTAATCTAAAGAAGGTCCCTTCTCCCCACTTGTAGCCTCCACTAAGTACAACCGACATGATTTCCTAAGACAATGCTTTACTTTCATCATTGCGATGAAACATATGGACACCTCCTCTTAATTCCTTGAATTTGAATTGATTTCCCTTCACTAAACAAAGAACTCTCTTCCCATAATACTCCAAGAAAGCTTAATGATCCTTAAAGCTAGTTCATACCTGAGATAAGATCATAAGTACCTATTTTGCTGATGTACACTTTGACCCTATCATACACACCCCTAGGTCCACTACTCATTCTTCAACACTAGGCCTGACTCCTTGCTTTCAAACCCCATCTTTGATCCCCTTTAGAGCTTACATGTTCTTCAACATAATGAGCACATTCAACTACATGTGGCACTGAAGTTGGCTTCCACATCCGTAGGAGGGACCTTATATCGTAGTTCAATCCATAAACAAAGCAATATACCTGACGTTGATATGTGTCCATGTAAGATACATACTTCACCAATACCATGAATCACAATTCATAGTCCTCCACAATTCAATTCCCGTGCACTAATGCATGGAAGGATCCTACTTGGTCCTCCTCAAAGAATGCCTGCATGTACTTCCTTTGAAACCTATCTTCAAACTATTCCCAAGGGATAATATCTAGAGTGATATGCAATTGTCCTTCCACGTTCTCCCACCAATCCAAAGCATGATCTCAAAGTTGAAAAGTAGTTATTTTGGACTTAGAGGTGGTGGTATATTCTTTCAATGCAAATCACCTCCTCATGCCCTCTAGACATGTCTTGGCTTGTTGTCCAACACAACCTCTAGTAAACTCTAGAAGCTTTATTTTATGAAGCTCTCTATTAATGCCCTTGGGAGGAGGTTCTTGCTCCAAATTCATTGATACTTCTTAATTAACCTCCCCCGATGGAAAGGGCTCTTTCTCAACAATTGTCGC
Organism: Larix kaempferi; assembly: GCA_027924585.1. Lineage (NCBI taxonomy): Eukaryota > Viridiplantae > Streptophyta > Pinopsida > Pinales > Pinaceae > Larix > Larix kaempferi. Next base: position 640,094 of record BSBM01000579.1, on the reverse strand, counting down.
ATCGCTCACTCCTACAAGCATCTTAAGTGTCATGTCGATTGTCTCCAAGGAGCACATTATAATGCACATTTCAGGTGATAGTACCAATAGTGTTGTTATGTTTGGCTCAAGCGATGGTGTCACCCGAACTCAACCCTGATTTCCACCTCACCTAACCATATTGATTATGCAACTTGGCCAAAAGGGTTCATAAGTAGGGTTTAATAAGTATACTAGGTTACACAATAATATGCACAGGCTTAAGTATCTTTCACTTTCACTTGTAATGAACATATCACTTGAGGTCGTGGCTAAGGGTGAAGTAGGTCAATAAGATAGTGAAACTCTAAAGGGTAATTTCTAATACTCTGTTGACCACTAATATCGCCTTAATCCGCCTCCACCTTTTTCGACAACCACATCCCTCACCACCGGAATAAAATATTTAATCATCATTTAAAAATTTTATTTCTAGTATGTAATTTATAATATATTTCATTTTATTATTATTTATATTTTATTTTGTATTTTATTTTTATTAAAAATAATATAGTTAAATTTTAAAATATGCAATATTATTAATATTACAAAGAGAACCCTAATCTCGAGGATAAAAACTATCTTTCTATCTTACCAAGATCAAAGAAAAAAATTTAAGTGAAACTAGTTGTTGGAGAACCCCTAAAACGCCTTGGGTTGCCATCTATGTGATTCTATGAGCTTTTTGAGCATAGAAATAACATTTTAAAGAAAACCAAATAATCTCTATCTTGTTAAGGTCGGATAGACCAAGATGGACGTTAAAGACAATCATCATCATCATCATCATCATCAATAATAAAAACCAATCAATACTAAAAATTCAAATAAAATATATTATTTAAACAAATACAATTAAATTTAATAATTCAAATTAATTTTCTTAAACGATAATTAATCTTCAATTATTTGGCTTAAAAAACATAAAGTTGAGGCGTCCCCTTCTCAAGAGCGCACACATCATACAAGGATTAAATAATAGGGGGTAAGGGTGAACAAAACCCTAGCCCCTCCCATTTCTTATTTCTTGCTCACAAATTTTTAGTTGGTCACTTTGCAACTTAGCTAAGATATTAGCATTAGGGTTTTTATTTTTATTTTTCTTCATAATAGAGTTTAATAATAAAATTTATGCCCAACACTAGCTGTAAGCAATTGCCTGGGGTGTGGCATGTTATCACCCAAATTTAGAGCAAATACACACATACATGTGCCCTTTCACAATACAAATAGCAATAAAATAACCGCCTATAAGTAATGTCCAAACCTATGGATATAAGATATGGTTCACAGAACAAATAAAATCAAAGGGAACGCTGCCATATATGATTCACTTGGAAATTTGCATTGCCTTCCCATCAATGATTCCAACGACCATTTCAGTGAATACAACATGATACATAAGTGTGTTGAGCTTATTAATGAAATGGTTGTAGGTGGATAAGCATTGGTTTTTAGCAAATATGCTAGCCAACCAAACAATTTGAGTGCCAATTAATTAATATGGATATGGGATATTCAAACAAACACAAGACGGCTCGTCGGCGAGATTTTCAAGGAAATAGGTAACGTTGCCAGGAAATATATATAAAAGTCTTGCTATTTGAGCGTCCTAGGCTCCAACGCAACGCAAGATTTCGAATTCTGATCTCCGCCATTTCCAAAACAAGTCTTCTGGAGAGTCGCCCATTTGGAAATTTAATAAGAGAAGGGGAGTTTAAGACTTTGTTGAGTGCTCCTCATTCATCAGCTGCACACCCACCTGCTTAACAGCACTGATTGAGTTTGCAGACAAAGCCAAACCGTCCCATTGTCTTACGGTTGTCGTTTTTCTGTTTTCTGTTGTTGATATTTATTAAGAAACAAAAGATGTCTCCGGAACCAGATTCTAATGTAGTAGAAGGCAGCGGATCGAATTCTAAGACTCTCATTGTTGCTCGATTGGTTTCACTGAAGAAAGCAGAGGAAGCAGGTAATAGCAGGTTTTTTGAAGCTGCAGCATGGGTAAAGACAATGGTTGGGTCTTTGGATATACCATGTGACCCGCCATCCGAGGAGGAGTTTCGTCTTTGCTTGAGAAATGGGATCATTTTATGTAACCTTCTCAACAAGGTTCAACCGCGATCAGTGGCCAAGGTCGTTGCAAATCGCGTTTCTGCTTATCAATATTTTGAGAATGTTAAGAATTTTCTTGCAGCTCTTGTACAGATGAAGTTGCCTACTTTTGAAGCTTCTCTGTTAGAGAAAGAAAGCTGGCAGCCGGGTTCTACTACAAAGATTGTTGACTGTATCTTGGCGCTGAAGGGTTATTATGAATGCAAACAACAGCGTGGAGGAAATGCAACTACTAATTGTGTGCCTGTAATTCTGCCAAACCCATCAGCTACAAACGTGCAGGAGGAGGGAGGAGAGAAAACACTGGATGACATCTTTCAATCTAATGCTTTAATAGGAGTACTGAAAGCAGAGGAAGCAGGTAATATAAGGTTTTTTGAAGCTGCAACATGGGTAAAGAGCATGGTTGGGTCTTTGGATATACCATGTGACCGGCCATCCGAGGACGAGTTTCGTCTTTGCTTGAGAAATGGGATCATTTTATGTAAGCTTCTCAACAAGGTTCAACCGGGGGCAGTGTCCAACGTCGTTGCAAATCACGGTTCTGCCTATCAATATTTTGAGAATGTTAAGAATTTTCTTGTAGCTCTTGTACAGATGAAGTTGCCTACTTTTGAAGCTTCTCTGTTAGAGCAAGAAAGCTCGCAGCCGGGTTCTACTAAAAATATTGTTGACTGTATCTTGGCGCTGAAGGGTTATTATGAACGCAAACAACAGTGTAGAGGAAATGCAAGAGGAGCAGAGACAATAAGCACCCTTAAGTCTGCTGAAAGAGTGGCCTCTGTTGAACTTGGTGCTGCTCCTTTGAATAAAGAAAGTGGAGAAGTTCGTGAGCTTAAGGAACAGGTAGACAGTTTGAAAAAGGCGCTGGCAAGGAAAGAAGTAGAAGTAGCGCAGTTACACAATATCAAAATGAAAATGAAAGAATCTCCATACCAACTCCATACACCAGTGAGAACTCGTATATTGAGCCTTCCTAATGGCAATGGCAACCGTCCGAGTAGTCTGGGAAATGAGCGTAGAAATTTATCAGTTGTAAAGAGTTGGACAGAGGCTGAAACAAATACAAATAGAGATACAGGAACTGAGACAACATCTGCAACTAAAAAGACCTCTCAAATAAAAAAGTCACTACTGTTCTTTGGAAAACTGTAGAAGACCGGTCACGTTAGAGCCCGAGGAGCCTTTGGAAAACGTGTTTAAATTATCATGAACTAAAGCTAACATAAACAGTGAAGAGATAAGAGAAGGGGATAATATTTGGATTGTGCACTAGCGTTTCGTTGATTGTAATTTTTAGTGCGATTGACTGGTTTCTTTTTCTTTCAAAATATTGATTTTTTAAAAATTACCTTATGTTTTGATCATATAATAATTATTATTTTTATATAAATAATTTAGGTGAGATTACTGTAATTATCAAATTTTTATGTATTTTGTTTTAATAAAAAGACCTGGTTGACTTTGCCATTTTTTTTCATTTTTTCTAAAATATATATGTCAAATAATAAAGCTTAAAGTGGTGTTCAAGAATTGTGGCATTACTTAATCATACTTTAATGAAAGTTGTTTCAATAATTGTTTTAAACTATAAATTTTTATTGAGCGCAACCAAAAATTAAGTTATTTGAAAAAACTGAAGAGATTAATGCTTTCTCAAACAAGTCCTATAATGATTACGTTTATCATATCTTGACAAAAAAAACCCTAAGAACTCGAAGAGAAAAATATTTCCTCCTACGAGCACTTTCAAAACTTCTTTCACAAACCACAACCAACTAGTTGTTTTGTCAATCACTTCTCTATATTGATCATAAATCCTAAAAAAATTATGAAAAAAAGAGAAGAAACGATCTCCTTCTAAATTTAGTTCAAAAAATCTTTTAGAGTTCCAACAACCATGTTTGCAAATGAGGCTATACTCAATCATAATTAGAAAAACTGAAATGAAAACCAAGCCTACTCTGAACTTCTTTCTCAACATATTTTTGCTTTGATTTGGTCCATTTCTGTTAAATTTAACATGGATAGTACCCGGAACAACAAAAAATAGAACCACTTTCATTCAAAAAGGTTCATGATAGAAATCCCTTAGGTGTCATTCATTTTGAGTGATATGCCAAAATACTTGCTCCATGTATAGACCGAGCTTGGATAGGGAGTTAGCCTCATGGTTCCTTTCCCTATCAACATGTTTAATTAAAATTTCATCCATAAGAAGTTTTATCCTTTTTATCTCCTCTAGAATTGATTTCAAATAGATGTTATGGCAGATCCTCTCTTCAATTATCCAATCAATGATGATCTTTGCACCCCCAAATATCTATAATTTCTTGAAATTATTTTCCACGGCTAAATTTAGGAGAAGTTTAAGTGCAACCATCTTAGCATAATTATTTGTTTTTTTTTGTCTCAAGTGTACAGTTTGGTTCATCCGTGGAAAGAAATGCAACATGGCTATACAACAACTCGCACACCTAAAACGAGCAGTATAAATATCTTCAAATAAGTTGTTATTTATTGCAATCCAAATTTGCAGCATCATGATGAGCGGAAGGGCCAACATAGATCTATGGTTAGGATTGACAACCCAACATTTTGGACATAACTACACCAACTAGCACCTCTCCAAGGACACATCTTCTTTAAAATGGCTTCCACTTCCTTCCAGTGCTGTGAAATGAAAGCGCAGTCCATAAAAAAGATGATAATTTGTCTCCTCTTCCTTCTTAAAGAGATAATATCTACAAAGTCCAAATCTATTTCTTCCTTGTAAATTTTTCCAAGTTAAAGCTTTGTTGCGGAGGATAAACCATGTCAGAATTTTTGCTTTTAGAGGGAATTTAAATTTCCACACTACTTGCCACCACGAATCTTGATCTTCCACATGAGAAATGGCCATCATTCTATCATAACTTGCCTTTGGAGTATAAATACCATGGGGGTCACCAGCCCAGTCTAAAGAGTCCTTAACATGATACAAACAGATGTTATTAAGGTGCAATTGATTTATGAAAGCCTTCCAACATCTACCATCATCATCCCTAAAACCAACATACTCCAGAGTGTGCAAGTTGTATCTTTAATATATTTTAATGTAAATAAGCCTTTAAAGTACAACTACACCACGATTATGAAAGGAAGAATATGTACAGTTCCATTCCCTGCCCATGTATCCTGCCCCAACCTTACACTGCAACCATCTCATATATTCCAAACCAAGTCTTTTCCAATAACTAAAAATTGAGAATTGTTGCTTTCTAGAGGACTAAGACGTTATGGGTAGATTTAGCAGGATGTCGAACCCATTCTAAGAGATATTTTGGAGCTATATATTTCCTCATCTTCAACTCACTCCAGAGACTAGAACCTGGTAATAATCTCCACTATATTTCCCCTACTAGAGGTTTTTGAGAAAATTTGCAAATTTTTTAATCCCCATTCTCCAAGGATTTTGGGCTTTGCTATGGTTTTCCATCTAGCTATCTAAGAGACGGTCATCCAGAGCCCCAGAGTGACTTCCAGAACAACATTTGTTAGCACTAGTCTCCCTCCTTTTGAGAGCCGCCTAAAACTCCAATTGATATGCGCTTTTCACATTTTGCAATCAGGCAGTCCCAACTTTTAACAAGATAATACAACGGCTTTAATTTAAACCCCATATATTTTATCCCATTATCCAGATCAAAATGATTGAAATAAAATAAATCCTCGATTCTAATTAAATCCTCATCTGAGACACCTTCTCCAGCAACAAAAGAGGACATGAGTAATCCACTAAAATATCATCAACAAAGAGGACATTAGTAATCCAGTAGTTTCCTCCAATATTTATGCCTTTAGGGCCACCTTTCCTTTTTTCCTTCGAAATTTTCCTATTGAGCCTATCTGCAAATAGGAGGAATAAAAAAGAATCAAGCAGGCTTCCTTATCTGATGCCGCGAGAAGATCTAGAAAAAATTGAAGCTCATCCATTAACTAGAACATAAAAAGAGATGGAAGTAATGCATGCCATAATCCATCTTATGAGAGGAACATTAAACCCTAACTGTGACAAATCCATCCTCGAGAAACTCCAAATGAGCCTATCATAGACCTTTGTTAGAGTCAATTATTCAAACAACCACTTTAAGGTGCTTTCTTAAGTTGGAATAAAGACCTTCCTGCATCATCCCAATTGCATCGTGAATTTTCCTACAAGAGATGAAACCAAATTGTTCATGAGTTATTCCTGCAACTAGAAAACGCTTGATTCCTTTTAAGATAATTTTAGCCACAATCTTATAGATAGTATTGTACAGAGATATAGTGCGAAAGTCTTCAAAGGATAACATATTATCATTTTTGGGAATCATGGCTTTGAAAGAAGAATTAAATGAAGCTAGAATTTTTCCTTTAACTCTTGATTCTTCCACCACTCTTTAAAGGCCCCGAGCAAGAACATTTATTAAGCCAATGGAAAATTCTATGGGAATCCCATCAGGCCCTAAGATTTTTTATTTTTTAATATTATGAAGGGCCTCTTGCAATTCATCGTTAGAAACTGCCTCCATTAATTTGTTATTATCATTTTCATTTACAATATCTACTTCATAGTATGTGAAACATATCTACTTCATTGTGATATTTTGAATTGTTAATTTGTTATTGTCTTGTTAATTTACAATATCTACTTCATAGTATGTGGAACATATCTATTTCATTGTAATATTTTGAATTGAATAGTGTTACTTTCTCATATTCATTGGAAACATTTTAAAACATTTCAAAATTAAAAACATAAAGAATAAACTAATTGAATTAGTTTTTCTTCAATTTCTAATAAAAAAATAGAAAATTGTAAATTATTGTGTTGTGTTTTGAGCACTTTGCAGGCTTATACTCTAATCAATCCTCAAAACAGAGTTATCATTTATTTTCAAAATACCTAAATCTATTCTTTACCACAATTATATTATACTTTAATGACTTATTGCATTTGTCTTGCAATATTTGTATATTCTACCTTAATGACTTGTTGTATTTGTCTTGCAATATTTAAAGTATTGATAAAACACTAAATCAACCCCCTGATTGAAAAAACCTCCTAAAAAAAGCAAATTAAAAAAAAATCATTTTTTTACAACATTGTAAAATTTATAAACAAAAACTTAAAAATAAATAAATTTAATACATGCATTAAAGGGGAGGGAGAGGAGGGTCCCGGAGTGGGAGTGGGGTAGGTTTGTTTGTTTGTCTTTTCAAATTTTAATATCGTTTATAATTGTTTTTTTAAATTTGGTTCTTTTGTTTTTTTTTTCATTTTGTTTTTAATGTTTTTTTAAACTTTTAGTTTTAAAAAAAAAAAATTTAGATTAAAAAAAAAGAATTTAATAGATCTTAAAATTTAAAAAAAAATAGTTTTTTTAAATTTTTTTACATTTTTTCTATTTTTCTCAATTTAGAATTGTTCTTTAGAGTTATATTTTACTTAAAAAAATGGAAATTTATGTTTAGAAATTTTATATTGTTGTAAATCTTTTTTGAAAAAAATTTCAAGTTGTTTTTTAAAAAAATTTCTATAAAGTTTGAAATTTTTAATGTGTTATTTTTTTTTTCTTTTTTAATTGTTTATGTTTTCTTTTTAATTTTGTTTTCATTTGAGTTGTTTTAATTTATTTTTTCATTTTTTTCATTTTTACTTTTCTAAAAAAAAAATTCGGAGCAAATGTACCTGGCAAAGGTAAGGGGTGCTACTAGTGGCACCTCTTTTTGAGTTGAATGTTGATCTTTCCCTTTTTGGCACAACGAACATTGCAATGACACGGTCAACTATTAATACGACGACGTCAATCAAGTCGTAATTTTCAATCCTTGATTGGGGGTTGGTTGCTACAAGTTGAATTCGAGGGTCAATTTAGCTTTTTAATTGCAAGGGCAACTAACTAGGTTTCAATAAAGTTGAAAATTTATCCTCGGAGAAGAAAGGGTGCTATCAATAGCACCACTTTTCAAAATAGAGGTAAAAATTGTTACTAAATGTGACCTAAAAAAACAAGAGTTGATGTAGGTTCTTGTTTTATAGTATATTGTGTTTATAATGAGGTAATATAGATATATGGAAAACATCATGATTTGTATGAAAATGGGGGTGGTAGCGGTAAGCGATATGCAACAAGTCCGTGTCTTTATAGGATTTCAAATGGCCTTATAAGTCGAGGTGACAACATTGTCACTTTTCCAAACTGAATAGTACTCTTATTAGGACTAATATGAATAAAAAATTAAACTCCGCCATTATAACTTTAGTCAGTTCTATCAACATCACCATAACCCTTATGTATATCAACTTGTGCTTCCTTTAACCATTGCCTAATATGAATTACATGCTATCCCATTTCCTGAACCAACATTGGTCCCATGCTTACTTGGTATTCTAACTTTTCCCAACTCAAATGCAATGTGCATGGCCTCCCATATAAATCTTGATAAGGTAGCATTCCAATATAATTATGGTAATTGTTATTGTAAGAAAACTCCACCAAAGATAAGTAATTTTCGAATGGGTCTGTCTATCCATAACATACACCCTAGCATACCTTCCATTGTACGTTAATAACCCTCTTTGTTTTCCGATATGTTTGTGGATGATACATTGAGCTTAGGTTTCACTGAGTTCCCAATGATGATTCCAAGTTTGTCCAAAACTTGGAAGTAAACTTAGGGTCTCTATTTGAGATTATCTTTTTAGGAAACCCATGAAGATGGATGATATCGTTTTTAAATACCCTTGTCACATCTGTGTTATCATAAGTTTCCCTCATTGAAATAAAATAGGCATTTTTGATTAGTTTATCAAATAACACCAAAATAACATTACGTATTATTAGAGACGCGAGGGGAAACCCTAGGAAAAAATACACGAGAATGAACTCCCACTTAGACATAGGAATGTCATGAGGTTGCAAGAGACCGCTGCCCTTTTTCTACGATGTGAGTAGGATGTGTTTTTATAACTGAATCACCACTTCTGGCAACAGTTAAACGCATTGGCAAGGAATCTCAATCTTGTTTTCGAGCACAAACCCTAGCTCAATCTGCACTTTTGATCTATTATTTATCAAACGATTGTGATAAAAACCTGTAGGGAAACATCCCCAATGAAGTAACAGATTCTCCATATGCGCCAAACTGACTTCTCTACCAGATGTGAGCAAAACGCTGTCAGTTGCTTAACTCGATTCGAGCAACTACCTTGCCAGATCATGACTGCGTTGCTTAACTTGATTCTCAACTACATTTCCAGGTCATTCAGGTGCCAAAATGACTTTTCTACCAAGTGTGAGCAAAACACTGCAAAATGTGACTGCCAGGCGTGAGAAAAATGCTGCCAACTGTGACTACGTTGCTTAACTCGATTCTCAACTACCTTGCCAGGTGTTTCAGTGAAGAATATGTGTTTGACTGTGGTATTTTTAGTTTCTTTAGCATTTGAACTTCTACAGCAACGGTTTTTGCAACGTGTTACCCATATGGTGATTTTGTAAAGACATCAATACACATAACTGGTGAAGCAAGAAAAACATCAATCACACCTTTGCTGGTTGACATCAATGAACTTCTACAGCAACGGTTTTTGCAACGTCTTACCCATATGGTTGGTGAAGAAAGCAAAAAATCTGGCTGACATCAATGAACTTCTGCAGCAATGGTTTTTGCAACGTTTTACTGATATGGCTCGTGAAGCAAGCAAAACATCAATCACACCTTTGCTGGTTGTCATCAATGACAAACTCAACATACTCTATCAACTGGAGTCCACACCTTTCACTTCTTTCACTATCAACAAGCTCAGTCCACACCTTTCACTGCTTTCACTATCAATAAGCTCCCCCTTTGGCATTGATGGCAACCACCACCAACCACCAACCGCATACCAGGTATCATCTCCCCCTTTGAAAACAATGTAGAAGGTTTCTGTCTCCATTTATTCATTCTATTTAGTGGGGGAAATAAGTTTTTTTTTAATAAGTTTTTTTTAATGATTTTGAACTAAACTGCCATTTCATTGCTCCTGTAACCTGCATTTGCTTGAACTAAACTGCCATTTCATTTGCTCCTGTAACCTGCCATTTCATTTGATCCCCCTCCGAAGATGCTTTGTATCTGGTTCTTAAGTATTTATACCAAGAGGCTCTTTCTTATCTCTCCCCCTATCGGATTATTCAAAGTACAAATTAAGTATATGCTCTTCTTCTTGACTATTTAGTTTCATAGCGTTCTGGTTCCATTTCTCTGCAAAATCTATGTGTTTTCTATTTTCTTTCTTTTCAAGCATTGTAAATTCATCATGTTGTAAGTGGATTAGAACATACACCTAGTTATTTTCTGAGATTTTCAAATTGCATTATAGGCAATGGTTTTGTAAAGACATCAACAATTTGATCCTTTGTACCGACATACTCCAATTTGATTAGCTTATTCAGAACTTGATCTCTTAAGAAATTAAATCTTATTGGAATGTGTTTAGTTTTAGAGTGCATAACGGGGTTGTTGGAGATATTTAATGCAGTAGTGTTATCGCAATAGATTGGAATAGGATTTGAATAAGTCACATGAATGCCAGTAAGAGTTTGTGTCATCGATAACACTTGAGTGCAACAGCTTGGTGCTGCAATGTATTATGCTTCCGCTGTAGATAGTGACACAGTAGATTTTTTCTTGCTAGACCAACTCACTAAACAACCTCCTAAGTAGACTGCAGCTCCGCTGGTACTCTTTCTATCATCTATACGGCTTGCCCAATCAACATCAGTATATGCAAATAGATCTAGCTTATTTCCCTTTGGATACCATAGACCAAAATAAACAGTACCTTTGAGATATCTGAATATTCTTTTAACTGCTAATAAATGTGTTTCTTTAGGTGCAGCTTGAAATCTTGCAACTTGACAAACTGATTACATTACATCTGGTCTAGTTGTAGTGACATACAGTAGGCTTCCAATCATGGATCTATATAATTTCCGTTCAACTGAAGGAGAATCATTTTCTTTGCTGAGTTTGCAACCTGTCACCATCGGAGTTCCTACAGGCTTGCAATCCTGCATCTTAAACTTCCTCAATGTTTCATTAGTATATTTTCTGTGAGATGTAAACATGCATTCATTATATTGTGAAACTTGAAGACCTAAAAGGAAGTTCAACTCACCAAGCATAGACATCTCAAATTCATCCTGCATAGCTTGTGCAAACAGTTTACGTAGGTATTCATTATTGCTTCCAAAAATAATATCATGAAGATAAATTTCAACTATGATCAAACAATCCCGTTCTTCGTTAATATACAGATTACTATCAGCACTACCCTTTCTGTAACCTTGCCGCAGTACAAATACTTATCAAGCCTGGAATACCAAGCTCTTGGAGCTCTTGTTCCATCCCATATAGAGATTTCTTTAACTTGCACACAAAATTCTTATCTTTGGAATGCTGAAATCCTTCTGGTTGTTCCATATAAGCTTCCTCTTCCAGCTCACCATTTAGAAATGCTGATTTGACATCCATCTGCTAAACTTTAATCTTCTTAGAACATGCATAAGCTAACATTAGTCTGATTGCTTCCATTCTTACAATAGGTGCAAATGTTTCATCATAATCTATACCTTCAACTTGTGCATAACCTTTACCTACTAACCTGGCTTTGTTTCTTGTCACATTTCCTGCTTCATCCATTTTATTTCTAAAGACCCATTTTGTTCCTATAACATTTTTGTTTTCAGGTCTTGGGATTAACTCCCATGTGTTATTCTTTTCAAATTGGACAAGTTCTTCTTCCATTGCTTTAAGCCAATGCTCATTTTGGAGAGCTTCTTCAACACTTTTTGGTTCAATCAAGGATAATAATGCTACCTATTCTTGATTTGATGTGTATTCTTGGGTTTTACTTTTGGTTTCCACACCTAAATTCAAATCACCAATAATATGATCTGCAAGATGGTTTTTTTGTATTCTTTTACTTGGTGTTTTTGAGAAATTTGGACTTTGTGCAGTAGAGAGAGCTGAAGATGTAGGACTATGCATTTCAGCAGAGATTTGCTTGTCTTTGCTTGTTGACTGAGTATTTTTTGTTTCAATAGGTTCTTCTTCATTTTTGTTCTGCTCAAAGATAGAATCTCTCTTTTCCCTTTTTGACTTCATTAAGTAGGATTCATCAATTTTGACATCTATGGCTTCCACTACTTTGTTAAGTCTTAGATTGTAGCATTTATAGGCTCTTCTGGTACATGAGTAACTAACTAGGATTCCTTCATCAGTTCTCGAGTCGAATTTTCCCAAAAGAGAATTATTTATTTTAATGTAACATTTACTGCCAAAGATTCTAAAGTGTTTTATGTTTGCTGATTTTCCTTTCCACAGTTCATAAGGTGTTTTTTCAGCATTAGTCCTGAGTAGTCCTCTTTTCAAAACATGTACAGCTATGTGTACAGCTTGATTCCAAAATATATCACTTAGTTTTGATTCATTGAGCATTGTTCTGGCTATTTCCGTAACAGTTCTGTTTTTCCTTTCTACTACTCCATTTTGTTGAGGAGTTTCTGTCACCGTGAAATGCCTTTTAATCCCATTTTTATCACAATAGTCATTGAACTCATTTGAGGTAAATTCACCTCCATTATCATACCTGAGACATTTTGTTCTCTGTTATATCTCATTCTTTGTTGCTTCTTTAAAATTATGAAAACAATTAAATGCTTCAGACTTCTTTTTAAGTAGGTACATCCATGTCATGCGAGTAAAATCATCTATGAACAACAAGAAATACTTTTCACCATTCATCTCCGTTGTTCTCATAGGTCCACAAATATCAACATGTACAAGCTCTAAGGGTTTTAATGTTGTGATCCGGATTTGTGTGGGAACGAAACAAAAGATATCATATACAGAATGATATACAAAGATATATATTCACATACACAGATATATGGCAAGAAACACAGCGATACAGTAAACACATATTCTATTAAATATCGAAAATAGAACAGACTGTAAATACAACAACTAGAATGGTAGTAGCTATCTCTGAGAAGAGATGTGGCCGCTGTACTCATTCATGCCAAGATGATTACAAAGAGAGGCTGAAAGGGCCTATTTATCATAAGCATGAGGGAAAGAATCCCAAACACCCAAAAACCTAACCCTAGAAGATGAACCGTCATAAAGTTTGTGGCCCCAAGGTGGTCAGTTGAACAGTCAACTTCCCGGGGTCATAACTTTTGCATGCGATCTCTATTTGGGGCACTCGGTAGCCTGTTGGAAAGATCTATCTGAGGAATACGCCGGGGATCAAAAAATGGAAGGGCTACTTTGTAAAACTATTTCCGAAAAAACGTCGTTTAGTGCCTCGAAACGGCCCCGGAAGTTTGGCACTCGAAAAACTGTAGAAAAATTACTAGAAAATCGGCAAAATAGGAAACTGTTTTGAGCCAGTGGAATAGGTGGGTGGCCATCGATATCCATCTGGATCATGTTGAGTGCTCCTTAGTTTTGAACTTAACTCTAGTTTTCTTACCATGTTGACATTGTTTGCAGATTGAACTTGATAGATTTTTGATCTCAGGTAGACCTCTAACTGCATCTTTCTGATTCAACTTAACTAGGTTGTCAAAATTTATGCGTCCTAGTCTCTTATTCCATAACAAGCTTTCATATTCTTTTCCAAAATGACATTCATCAATTGCTTCATTTAAAATGAAATCCTAAATTTTTTTTTGAAAAAAAGAGAAGAAACCATCTCCTTCTAAATTTAGTTCAAAAAATCTTTTACAGTTCCAACAACCATGTTTGCAAACGAGGCTATACTCAATCATAATTAGAAAAAAGTGAAATGAAAACCAAGCCTACTCTGAACTTCTTCCTCAACATATTTTTGCTTTGATTTGGTCCATTTCTGTTAAATTTAACATCAATAGTACCCGAAACAATAAAAAATAGAACCACTTTCATTCAAAAAGTTTCATGATAGAAATCCCTTAAGTGTCCTTCATTTTGAGTGACATGCCAAACTCCTTGCTCCATGTATAGACCGATCTTGGATAGGGAGTTAGCCTCGTCGTTCTTTTCCCTATCAACATGTTTATTTAAAATTTCATCCACAAGAAGTTTTATCCTTTTGATCTCCTCTAGAATTGGTTTCAAATAGATGTTATGGCAGATCCTCTCTTTAATTATCCAATCAATGATGATCTTTGCATCGCCAAATATCTATAATTTCCTGACATTATTTTCCACGGCTAAATTTAAGAGAAGTTTAAGTGCAACCAATTTAGCATAATTATTTTATTTTTTTCGTCTCACGTGTACAATTTGGTTTATCCATGGAAAGGAATGCGGCATGGCTATACAACAACTCGCACACTTAAAACGGGCAGTATAAATATCTTCAAATAAGTTGTTATTTCTTGCAATCCAAATTTGCAACATCATGATGAGTGGAAGGGCCAACATAGATCTATGCTTAGGATTGACAACCCAACATTTTAGACATAACTGCACTAACTAGCACCTCTCCAAGGACACATCTTCTTTAAAATGGCTTCCACCTCCTTCCAGGATTGTGAAATGAAAGCGAAGTCCATAAAAACATGAGAATTTGCCTCCTCTTCTTGCTTATAGAGATAACATCTACCAAGTCTAATTATATTTCTTCGTTGTAAATTGTTCCAAGTTAAAGCTTTGCTGCAGAGGATAAACCATGTAAGAATTTTTGCTTATAGAGGGAATTTAAATTTCCAAACTACTTTCCACCACCAAGCTTGATCTTCCACATGAGAAATTTCCATCATTCTATCATAACTTGCCTTTGGAGTATAAATACCATGGGGGTCACCAGCCCAAACTAAAGAGTCCTTAACAAGATACAAATAGATGTTATTCAGGTGCAATTGATTTATGTAAGCCTTCCAGCGTCTACCATCATCATCCCTAAAACCAGCATACTCCACAGTGTGCAAGTTGTATCTTTAATATATTTTAATGTAAATAAGCCTTTAAAGTACAACTACAGCATGATTCTGAAAGGAAGAATATGTACAGTTCCATTCCCTGTCCATGCATCCTCCCCCAAACTTACACTGCATCCATCTCCTATCTTCCAAACCAAGTCTTTTCCAATAACTAAACATGAGAGAACTGTTGCTTTCTAGAAGACTGAGACGTTATGGATACAGATTTAGCAGGATGTCAAACCCATTCTAACATAGATTTTGGAGCTATATATTTCCTCATATTCAAGTCACTCCAGAGACTAGAACTTGATAATAATCTCCACCAGCTTTTCCATACTAGATCTTTTTGAGAAAAATTGCAAATTTTTTAATCCCCATCCTCCAAGAATTTTGGGACTTGCTATGGTTTTCCATCTAGGTATCCAAGAGTTGGTCATCCAGAACACTGGAGTGACTTCCAAAACAACATTTGTTAGCACTAGTCTCCCTCCTTTTGAAAGACGTCTAAAACTCCAATTGATATGCACTTTTCACATTTTGCAATCAGGCAGTCCCAATCTTTAATAAGATAAGACAACGAATTTAATTTAAACCCCATATATTTTATCCCATTATCCATATCAAAATGATTGAAATAAAATAAATCCTCGATTCCAATTAAATCCTCATCTGAGACACCTTCTCTAGCAACAAAAGAAGACATGAGTAATCCACTAAAATATCACCAACAAAGAGGACATGAGTAATCCAGTAGTTTACTCCAATATTTATGCCTTTAAGGCAACCATTCCTTTTTTCCTTTGAAATTTCCCTACTGAACCTATCTGCAAATAGGAGGAATAAAAAAGAAGCGAGCAGGCTCCCTTATCTGATTCCACGAGAGGTTTTGAAAATTTTTGAAGCTCATCCATTAACTAGAACATAAAAAGAGATGGAAGTAATGCATGCCATAATCCATCTTATGAAAGGAACATTAAACCCTAACTATGAGAACTCCATGCATGCCATAATTTCTACTACTCCGTTGACCACTAATATCGCCTTAATCCGCCTCCACCTTTTTCGACAACCACATCCCTCACCACCGGAATAAAATATTCAATCATCATTTAAAAAATTTATTTCTAGTATGTAATTTATAATATATTTCATTTTATTATTATTTATATTTTATTTTGTATTTTATTTTTATTAAAAATAATATAGTTAAATTTTAAAATATGCAATATTATTAATATTACAAAGAGAACCGTAATCTCGAGGATAAAAACTATCTTTCTATCTTACCAAGATCAAAGAAAAATTTTTAAGTGAAACTAGTTGTTGGAGAACCCCTAAAACGCCTTGGGTTGCCATCTATGTGATTCTATGAGCTTTTTGAGCATAGAAATAACATTTTAAAGAAAACCAAATAATCTCTATCTTGTTAAGGTCGGATAGACCAAGATGGACGTTAAAGACAACAATCATCATCATCATCATCATCATCATCATCATCAAAACCAATCAATACTAAAAATTCAAATAAAATATATTATTTAAACAAATACAATTAAATTTAATAATTCAAATTAATTTTCTTAAACGATAATTAATCTTCAATTATTTGGTTTAAAAAACATAAAGTAAGGGTTTACAAAACCCTAGCCCCTGCCATTTCTTATTTCTTGCTCACAAATTTTTAGTTGGTCACTTTGCAACTTAGCTAAGATATTAGCATTAGGGTTTTTATTTTTATTTTTCTTCATAATAGAGTTTAATAATAAAATTTATGCCCAACACTAGCTGTAAGCAATTGCTGGGGTGTGGCATGTTATCACCCAAATTTAGAGCAAATACACACATATATGTGCCCTTTCCCCATACAAATAGCAATAAAATAACCACCTATAAGTAATGTCCAAACCTATGGATATAAGATATGGTTCACACAACAAATAAAATCAAAGGGAACGCTGCCATATATTATTCACTTGGAAATTTGCATTGCCTTCCCATCAATGATTCCAACGACCATTTCAGTGAATCAACAACATGATACATAAGTGTGTTGAACTTATTAATGAAATGGTTGTAGGTGGATAAGCATTGGTTTTTAGCAAATATGCTAGCCAACCAAACAATTTGAGTGCCAATTAATTAATATGGATATGGGATATTCAAACAAACACATGAAGGCTCGTCGGCGAGATTTTTAAGGAAATAGGTAACGTTGCCAGGAAATATATATAAAAGTCTTGCTATTTGAGCGTCCTAGGCTCCAACGCAACGCAAGATTTCGAATTCTGATCTCCGCCATTTCCAAAACAAGTCTTCTGGAGAATCGCCCATTTGGAAATTTAATAAGAGAAGGAGAGTTTAAGACTTTGTTGAGTGCTCCTCATTCATCAGCTGCACACCCACCTGCTTAACAGCACTGATTGAGTTTGCAGACAAAGCCAAACCGTCCCATTGTCTTACGGTTGTCGTTTTTCTATTTTCTGTTGTTGATATTTATTAAGAAACAAAAGATGTCTCTGGAACCAGATTCTAATGTAGTAGAAGGCAGCGGATCGAATTCTAAGACTCTCATTGTTGCTCGATTGGCTTCACTGAAGAAAGCAGAGGAAGCAGGTAATAGCAGGTTTTTTGAAGCTGTTGCATGGGTAAAGACAATGGTTGGGTCTTTGGATATACCATGTGATCCGCCATCCGAGGAGGAGTTTCGTCTTTGCTTGAGAAATGGGATCATTTTATGTAACCTTCTCAACAAGGTTCAACCGGGATCAGTGGCCAAGGTCGTTGCAAATCACGTTTCTGCTTATCAATATTTTGAGAATGTTAAGAATTTTCTTGCAGCTCTTGTACAGATGAAGTTGCCTACTTTTGAAGCTTCTCTGTTAGAGAAAGAAAGCGGGCAGCCGGGTTCTACTACAAAGATTGTTGACTGAAATAAGTTACACAGAAGGCAACAAAGCATGCACAGCAGCATAGACTGAAGGTGAGACTAACGCTCAACACAGCTTGATTATTCATAGGTAATAGTTACAGATATATAGGTTTAGAGAGCCTTCAACAGACTCCTACAATAGTGGATCTGGAACTACACGTACACAAACAACATAACAATATACTAAGATAAGTATTTCTCCATTATTATTCTAACATTCCCCCTTAATGGAGAAATAGACTTTCAGCAAATGTGCTTGCATGATTTGCAGCTCCCCTTCTGAATCGTGCAGCTCCTTCTCTGAATCGTGTAGATAACCATGACAGGAAACTATTCTCAATTGAGCGTAATGCGTTCTCATTAGAAGCAATGAGATTGATCAACAAGCATCGCTCAGGAAGAATCTTCTTAATAATTTCAATTGAATTGTCCACACCAACAGTAGGCAAATAAATGCTGGCAAAAATTCTTCCATGAGGCATTCTATCACTTATGCTGGCTAATTTTCTGATAGGTGGATCATTCATACTAGAATCGGCAAGTATGCATCCAAAATCATTATCCCAAACCTTTTCATCAAAGGTCGATTGACCATTAAGCTTGGAAATTCCAACAGTGATATTAGTAGGTGCACTACTTGCTACATTCTGAAAATATGGCGCTTCAACTAATGTAATAGCAGAGACCAATGGAACTGAATCGATGAGCATCTCATCAAATGCATTTACGTTCTCCATATCTTCAATAACCTGCTCTTGCTCCAGCGGAATCTCCTCATCTCCTTCTTCATCTGCAAATGAATCTTCATGCAAAGGTGGATCTGATTCCTGCGAGATCTCTTTGTCTCCTTCATCATTTACAGGAACTTGACTGAAGTAATCATATTCCTCTTCGTCTTCAAAGATGCTTTCAAAAGCAAGTCTCATGAGGAAGTCCATGTTCAATTTCAGTTTTAAGCTTTGCTCGGCAGTAACACACCCTGATGGCCAACACTCACGCAGTAGTACCGCGCCCTAGCAGAGTTGCGGATCACGATAGTGCAGGGGTACCGCGCCTGGGTAGGCTTGCGGCTCGCGGTAGTGCAGAGGTGCTGTGCAGAGGTGCTCATACACAGGCTTCTTTTTCACGTCCGCAATAGCAGCGAAAATGCGGGCTCCTTAATAGAGGCGACTTCAAATAGCGAACGCGGGCTCCTTTTACAGGCAGAAATAGAACAGCGATCAATTATGATGTGCTCCAAACACATTTCGGTGGATGGGAGAATAGCAGAGACTCTCCTCCGAGTCTCTCTTCCTCTTTACATAGACAGCTGGGCAAGCCAGCAGCCAACAATCTTTTTCCCAATCAACAATCTTCTTCCTGGTAGATCTGCTGCATGAGATTTACGATCTGCAAACATTTTCTCAAACGTCCAGTCAAGGTTTCAGGTGCCGTCTTATCTTCACCTGGATCGTGGCCTTTGATGTGATTCTGCTTTCAATGGTAGCAGCTAAAACCTTTCAAGAAAACAAATATTTCTTCAATCCAACAAATTAGCATGCATCAACAAGACTGGCGGTGGCTGCGTCTTCTCTAGAACTTACGTACAGCAGATCGTGGTTAACAGGGCGGCCCCTTCCAAGACTGAAGTAGCGATAGCTTCTTGGTGGCTTGTGGGATCAGAAAAGACAGCGATCCAGCCCACAATGGTGGCCCCTCTCAAAAATTTGTGCAGGCAGCCCCTCTCACACTGAACACAGTAATCGGCTTCTCCCACTGGGCCTCCTCCAACAACGCAGAACCAAGAACACGAACAAGCAGCAGTGGGTTCTTTACCTCTTCCAATCGCACGGGAGAGAGACAGTAGAGATAACGCCTCTTTCCAGCTCACGGCACCCAACCAAGTACTACCTCAGCTCTGATACCAAAATAAGTTACACAGAAGGCAACAAAGCATGCACAGCAGCATAGACTGAAGGTGAGACTAACGCTCAACACAGCTTGATTATTCATAGGTAATAGTTACAGATATATAGGTTTAGAGAGCCTTCAACAGACTCCTACAATAGTGGATCTGGAACTACACGTACACAAACAACATAACAATATACTAAGATAAGTATTTCTCCATTATTATTCTAACAGACTGTATCTTGGCGCTGAAGGGTTATTATGAATGCAAACAACAGCGTGGAGGAAATGCAACTACTAATTGTGTGCGTGTAATTCTGCCAAACCCATCAGTTACAAACGTGCAGGAGGACGGAGGAGAGAAAACACTGGATGACATCTTTCAATCTAATGCTTTAATAGGAGTACTGAAAGCAGAGGAAGCAGGTAATATAAGGCTTTTTGAAGCTGCAGCATGGGTAAAGAGCATGGTTGGGTCTTTGGATATACCATGTGACCCGCCATCCGAGGACGAGTTTCGTCTTTGCTTGAGAAATGGGATCATTTTATGTAACCTTCTCAACAAGGTTCAACCGGGGGCAGTGTCCAACGTCGTTGCAAATCACGGTTCTGCCTATCAATATTTTGAGAATGTTAAGAATTTTCTTGTAGCTCTTGTACAGATGAAGTTGCCTACTTTTGAAGCTTCTCTGTTAGAGCAAGAAAGCTCGCAGCCGGGTTCTACTAAAAATATTGTTGACTGTATCTTGGCGCTGAAGGGTTATTATGAACGCAAACAACAGTGTAGAGGAAATACAAGAGGAGCAGAGACAATAAGCACCCTTAAGTCTGCTGAAAGAGTGGCCTCTGTTGAACTTGGTGCTGCTCCTTTGAATAAAGAAAGTGGAGAAGTTCGTGAGCTTAACGAACAGGTAGACAGTTTGAAAAAGGCGCTGGCAAGCAAAGAAGTAGAAGTAGCGCAGTTACACAATATCAAAATGAAAATGAAAGAATCTCCATACCAACTCCATACACCAGTGAGAACTCGTATATTGAGCCTTGAAGGGTCTGTAATAAGCAAAGCTGAGGTACAGAATGGTAATTGTAATTGTGGGATGGTTTCTGAAGATGATAAATTGGTAGATTATGGGGAGAATAATGAGATTCTGGTTGGCAAACAGAATGGCAATGGCAACCGTCCGAGTAGTCTGGGAAATGAGCGTAGAAATTTATCAGTTGTAAAGAGTTGGACAGAGGCTGAAACAAATACAAATAGAGATACAGGAACTGAGACAACATCTGCAACTAAAAAGACCTCTCAAATAAAAAAGTCACTACTGTTCTTTGGAAAACTGTAGAAGACCGGTCACATTAGAGCCTGAGGAGCCTTTGGAAAACGTGTTTAAATTATCATGAACTAAAGCTAACATAAACAGTGAAGAGATAAGAGAAGGGGATAATATTTGGATTGTGCACTAGCGTTTCGTTGATTGTAATTTTTAGTGCGATTGACTGGTTTTTTTTTCTTTCAAAATATTGATTTTTTAAAAATTACCTTATGTTTTGATCATATAATAATTATTATTTTTATATAAATAATTTAGGTGAGATTACTGTAATTATCAAATTTTTATGTATTTTGTTTTAATAAAAAGACCTGGTTGACTTTGCCATTTTTTTTTCATTTTTTCTAAAATATATATGTCAAAGAATAAAGCTTAAAGTGGTGTCCAAGAATTGTGGCATTACTTAATCATCCTTTAATGAAAGTTGTTTCAATAATTGTTTTAAACCATAAACTTTTATTGAGCGCAACCAAAAGTTAAGTTATTTGAAAAAACTGAAGAGATTAATGCTTTCTCAAACAAGTCCTATAATGATTAAGTTATCATATCTTGACAAAAAAAACCCTAAGAATTCGAAGAGAAAAATATTTCCTCCTACGAGCACTTTCAAAACATCTTTCACAAACCACAACCAACTAGTTGTTTTCTCAATCACTTCTCTATATTGATGATAAATCCTAAAAAAATTATGAAAAAAAGAGAAGAAACGGTCTCCTTCTAAATTTAGTTCAAAAAATCTTTTACAGTTCCAACAACCATGTTTGCAAAGGAGGCTATACTCAATCATAATTAGAAAAACTGAAATGAAAACCAAGCCTACTCTGAACTTCTTCCTCAACATATTTTTGCTTTGATTTGGTCCATTTCTGTTAAATTTAACATGGATGGTACCCGGAACAACAAAAAATAGAACCACTTTCATTCAAAAAGGTTCATGATAGAAATCCCTTAGGTGTCATTCATTTTGAGTGATATGCCAAAATACTTGCTCCATGTATAGACCGAGCTTGGATAGGGAGTTAGCCTCATGGTTCCTTTCCCTATCAACATGTTTAATTAAAATTTCATCCATAAGAAGTTTTATCCTTTTTATCTCCTCTAGAATTGATTTCAAATAGATGTTATGGCAGATCCTCTCTTCAATTATCCAATCAATGATGATCTTTGCACCCCCAAATATCTATAATTTCTTGAAATTATTTTCCACGGCTAAATTTAGGAGAAGTTAAAGTGCAACCATCTTAGCATAATTATTTGTTTTTTTTGTCTCAAGTGTACAGTTTGGTTCATCCGTGGAAAGAAATGCAACATGGCTATACAACAACTCGCACACCTAAAACGAGCAGTATAAATATCTTCAAATAAGTTGTTATTTATTGCAATCCAAATTTGCAGCATCATGATGAGCGGAAGGGCCAACATAGATCTATGCTTAGGATTGACAACCCAACATTTTGGACATAACTACACCAACTAGCACCTCTCCAAGGACACATCTTCTTTAAAATGGCTTCCACTTCCTTCCAGTCCTGTGAAATGAAAGCGCAGTCCATAAAAGAGATGATAATTTGTCTCCTCTTCCTTCTTAAAGAGATAATATCTACAAAGTCCAAATCTATTTCTTCCTGGTAAATTTTTCCAAGTTAAAGCTTTGTTGCGGAGGATAAACCATGTAAGAATTTTTGCTTTTAGAGGGAATTTAAATTTCCACACTACTTGCCACCACCAATCTTGATCTTCCAAATGAGAAATTGCCATCATTCTATCATAACTTGCCTTTGGAGTATAAATACCATGGGGGTCACCAGCCCAGACTAAAGAGTCCTTAACACGATACAAACAGATGTTATTAAGGTGCAATTGATTTATGAAAGCCTTCCAACATCTACCATCATCATCCCTAAAACCAACATACTCCAGAGTGTGCAAGTTGTATCTTTAATATATTTTAATGTAAATAAGCCTTTAAAGTACAACTACACCACGATTATGAAAGGAAGAATATGTACAGTTCCATTCCCTGCCCATGTATCCTGCCCCAACCTTACACTGCAACCGTCTCATATATTCCAAACCAAGTCTTTTCCAATAACTAAAAATGAGAGAAGTGTTGCTTTCTAGAAGACTAAGATGTTATGGGTAGATTTAGCAGGATGTCAAATCCATTCTAATAGATATTTTGGAGCTATATGTTTCCTCATATTCAAGTCACTCCAGAGACTAGAACTTGATAATAATCTCCACTAGATTTCCCCTACTAGAGCTTTTTGAGAAAATTTGCAAATTTTTTAATCCCCATCCTCCAAGGATTTTGGGCCTTGCTATGGTTTTCCATCTAGGTATCCAAGAGACGGTCATCTAGAGCACCTGAGTGACTTCCAGAACAACATTTGTTAGCACTAGTCTCCCTCCTTTTGAGAGCCGCCTAAAACTCCAATTGATATGCAGTTCTCACATTTTGCAATCAAGCAGTCCCAACCTTTAATAAGATAAGACAACGGCTTTAATTTAAACCCCATATATTTCATCCCATTATCCAGATCAAAATGATTGAAATAAAATAAATCCTCGATTCTAATTAAATCCTCATCTGAGACACCTTCTCCAGCAACAAAAGAGGACAGGAGTAATCCACTAAAATATCATCAACAAAGGTGACATGAGTAATCCGGTAGTTTCCTCCAATATTTATGCCTTTAAGGCCACCTTTCCTTTTTTCCTTTGAAATTTCCCTACTGAGCCTATCTGCAAATAGGAGGAATAGAAAAGAATCAAGTGGGCTTCCTTATGTGATGCCACGAGAGGATTTGGAAAAAATTGAAGCTCATCCATTAACTAGAACATAAAAAGAGATGGAAGTAATGCATGCCATAATCCATCTTATGAAAGGAATATTAAACCCTAACTGTGACAAATCCATCCTCGAGAAACTCCAAATGAACCTATCATGGGCCTTTATTACGGTCAGTTATTCAAACAACCACTTTAAGGTGCTTTCTTAAGTTGGAATAAAGACCTTCCTGCATCATCGCAATTGCATCATGAATTTTCCTACAAGAGATGAAACCAAATTGTTCATGAGTTATTCCTGCAACTAGAAAACGCTTGATTCCTTTTAAGATAATTTTAGCCACAATCTTATAGATAGTATTGTACAGAGATATAGTGCGAAAGTCTTCAAAGGATAACATATTATCATTTTTGGGAATCATGGCTTTGAAAGAAGAATTAAATGAAGCTAGAATTTTTCCTTTAACTCTTGATTCTTCCACCACTCTTTAAAGGCCCCGAGCAAGAACATCAATTAAGCCAATGGAAAATTCTATGGGAATCCCATCAGGCCCTAAGATTTTTTATTTTTTAATATTATGAAGGGCCTCGTGCAATTCATCGTTAGAAACTGCCTCCATTAATTTGTTATTATCATTTTCATTTACAATATCTACTTCATAGTATGTGAAACATATCTACTTCATTGTGATATTTTGAATTGTTAATTTGTTATTATCTTGTTAATTTACAATATCTACTTCACAGTATGTGGAACATATCTATTTCATTGTAATATTTTGAATTGAATAGTGTTACTTTCTCATATTCATTGGAAACATTTTAAAACATTTCAAAATTAAAAACATAAAGAATAAACTAATTGAATTAGTTTTTCTTCAATTTCTAATAAAAAAATAGAAAATTGTAAATTATTGTGTTGTGTTTTGAGCACTTTGCAGGCTTATACTCTAATCAATCCTCAAAACAGAGTTATCATTTATTTTCAAAATACCTAAATCTATTCTTCCCCACAATTATATTATACTTTAATGACTTATTGCATTTGTCTTGCAATATTTGTATATTCTACCTTAATGACTTGTTGTATTTGTCTTAGAATATTTAAAGTATTGATGAAACACTAAATCAACCCCCTGATTGAAAAAACCTCCTAAAAAAAGCAAATTAAAAAAAAATCATTTTTTTACAACATTGTAAAATTTATAAACAAAAACTTAAAAAAAAAAAAAATTTAATACATGCATTAAAGGGGAGGGAGAGGAGGGTCCGGGAGTGGGAGTCGGGTAGGTTTGTTTGTTTGTCTTTTCAAATTTTAATATCGTTTATAATTGTTTTTTTAAATTTGGTTCTTCTGTTTTTTTTTTTCATTTTGTTTTTAATGTTTTTTTAAACTTTTTGTTTAAAAAAAAAAAAAAAATTAAATTAAAAAAAAAGAATTTAATAGATCTTAAAATTAAAAAAAAATAGTTTTTTTAAATTTTTTTACATTTTTTCTATTTTTCTCAATTTAGAATTATTCTTTAGAGTTATATTTTACTTAAAAAAATGGAAATTTATGTTTAGAAATTTTATATTGTTGTAAATCTTTTTTGAAAAAAATTTCAAGTTGTTTTCTAAAATTTTTTCTATAAAGTTTGAAATTTTTAATGTGTTATTTTTTTTTTCTTTTTTAATTGTTTATGTTTTCTTTTTAATTTTGTTTTCATTTGAGTTGTTTTAATTTATTTTTTCATTTTTTTCATTTCTACTTTTCTAAAAAAAAAATTCTAAGCAAATGTACCTGGCAAAGGTAAGGGGTGCTACTAGTGGCACCTCTTTTCGAGTTGAATGTTGATCTTTCCCTTTTTGGCGCAACGAACATTGCAATGACACGGTCAACTATTAATACGACGACGTCAATCAAGTCGTAATTTTCAATCCTTGATTGGGGTTTGGTTGCTACAAGTTGAATTCGAGGGTCAATTTAGCTTTTTAATTGCAAGGGAAACTAACTAGGTTTCAATAAAGTTGAAAATTTATCCTCGGAGAAGAAAGGGTGCTATCAATAGCACCACTTTCCAAAATAGAGGTAAAAATTGTTACTAAATGTGACCTAAAAAAACAAGAGTTGATGTAGGTTCTAGTTTTATAGTATATTGTGTTTATAATGAGGTAATATAGATATATGGAAAACATCATGATTTCTATGAAAATGGGGTGGTAGCGGTAAGCGATATGCAACAAGTCCGTGTCTTTATAGGATTTCAAATGGCCTTATAAGTCGAGGTGACAACATTGTCACTTTTCCAAACTGAATAGTACTCTTATTAGAACTAATATGAATAAAAAATTAAACTCCGCCATTATAACTTTAGTCAGTTCTATCAGCATCAGCATAACCCTTATGTATATCAACTTGTGCTTCCTTTAACCATTGCCTAATATGAATTACATGCTATCCCATTTCCTGAACCAACATTGGTCCCATGCTTACCTGGTATTCTAACTTGTCCCAACTCAAATGCAACGTGCATGGCCTCCCATATAAATCTTGATAAGTTAGCATTCCAATATAATTATGGTAATTGTTATTGTAAGAAAACTCCACCAAAGATAAGTAATTTTTGAATGGGTATGTCTATCCATAACATACACCCTAGCATGTCTTCCATTGTACCTTAATAACCCTCTTTGTGTTCCCATATGTTTGTGGATGATACATTGAGCTTAGGTTTCACTGAGTTCCCAATGATGATTGCAAGTTTGTCCAAAACTTGGAAGTAAACTTAGGGTCTCTATTTGAGATTATCTTTTTAGGAAACCCATGAAGATGGATGATATCATTTTTAAATACCCTTGTCACATCTGTGTTATCATAAGTTTCCCTGATTGAAATAAAATAGGCATTTTTTATTAGTTTATCAAATAACACCAAAATAACATTACGTATTATTAGAGACGCGAGGGGAAACCCTAGGAAAAAATACACGGGAATGAACTCCCACTTAGACATAGGAATGTCATGAGGTTGCAAGAGACCGCTGTCCTTTTTCTACGATGTGAGTAGGATGTGTTTTTATAACTGAATCACCACTTCTGGCAACAGTTAAACGCATTGGCAAGGAATCTCAATCTTGTTTTCGAGCACAAACCCTAGCTCAATCTGCACTTTTGATCTATTATTTATCAAACGATTATGATAAAAACCTGTAGGGAAACATCCCCAATGAAGTAACAGATTCTCCATATGCGCCAAACTGACTTCTCTACCAGATGTGAGCAAAACGTTGTTAGTTGCTTAACTCGATTCGATCAACTACCTTGCCAGATCATGACTGCGTTGCTTAACTTGATTCTCAACTACATTTCCAGGTCATTCAGGTGCCAAACTGACTTTTCTACCAAGTGTGAGAAAAACACCGCAATATGTGACTGCCAGGCGTGAGAAAAATGCTGCCAACTGTGACTACGTTGCTTAACTCGATTCTCAACTACCTTGCCAGGTGTTTCAGTGAAGAATATGTGTCTGACTGTGGTATTTTTAGTTTCTTTAGCATTTGAACTTCTACAGCAACGGTTTTTGCAACGTGTTACCCATTTGGTGATTTTGTAAAGACATCAATACACATAACTGGTGAAGCAAGAAAAACATCAATCACACCTTTGCTGGTTGACATCAATGAACTTCTACAGCAATGATTTTTGCAATGTCTTACCCATATGGTTGGTGAAGAAAGAAAAAAATATGGCTGGCATCAATGAACTTCTACAGTAATGGTTTTTGCAACGTTTTACTGATATGGCTCGTGAAGCAAGCAAAACATCAATCACACCTTTGCTGGTTGTCATCAATGACAAACTCAACATACTCTATCAACTCGAGTCCACACCTTTCACTTATTTCACTATCAACAAGCTCAGTCCACACCTTTCACTGCTTTCACTATCAATAAGCTCCCCCTTTGGCATTGATGGCAACCACCACCAACCACCAACCGCATACCAGATATCATCTCCCCCTTTGAAAGCAATGACGAAGGTTTCTGTCTCCATTTATTCATTCTATTTAGTTGGGGAAATAAGTTTTTTTTTAATAAGTTTTTTTTTAATGATTTTGAACTAAACTGCCATTTCATTGCTCCTGTAACCTGCATTTGCTTGAACTAAACTGCCATTTCATTTGCTCTTGTAACCTGCCATTTCATTTGATCCCCCTCCGAAGATGTTGTGTATCTGGTTCTTAAGTATTTATACCAAGAGGCTCTTTCTTCATGTATGGAGTCAGTTTAATCTCAAGATTCATGGAGACACCAAAATAATCTCATTGGCAAGCAGGTAAAATAATGCTTGGGTATGTAAGTGGAACAAAAGACTTTGGTATGTTGTATTAAACCTCAGAAAATTTCAAACTCATTGGATACACTGACAGTGACAATGGAGGCATCATATATGACAGAAAAAACACGTATGGGAATATATTTCATGTAGGAACATGTGTTGTATCATGGGATTCAAAAAAACAACCCATAGTAACTCTTTCTTCAGCAGAAGCAGAGTATGTTGCAGCTACAAGCGCTGCATGTCAATCCATTTGGATGCAGAGGATGTTAAGTGATCTGTCACAGAACCATCAAGAACCAACAGTCACTTACTACGACAACAATTCAACTATCGCACTGTCAAAGAATCTTGTGTTCCACAAGAGAAACAAACACATCGACACAAGGTATCATTTTATCAGAGAATTGATAAACAATAGGGAAATTTGTGTAGAATTTTGCACATCTGAAGATCAGGTAGCATACATATTTACAAAACCATTGGCAAGGGACACATTCCAATATTTGCGAATTTATTTGGGAGTGATAAGTTTTGCACAATGAACTTTGTCATACACAGAGTATGTTTCAGCTCTGAAATATTTTGTAAAATTTTATTTTTGTTTAATGATCCCCATCCGCTCATAATTAAGGGTGAGTGTTGGAAACATGTATTTATGAGCTGATCGTGTATCTAACTGCGTCGGCTTTGTCAGTAAGCCAGTCAGTCTTTTTTGTTAGTTTGCAATGTCAGATAGTCAGTCAGTTTGCAGCCAATCCGACGCACATCAAGTTAGTATTTATGTAACCGCATTAGTATTCTGCACATCAATAATTCTTAGGTAGAAGTTTATTACAGTCTTAAATGTATCAGTGTAGCTTCCAAGTGAAGTGATCTTAAGTCGATTGTTATGAAACTCTATAAGAAGAAGAAGATAATTGAAAATCATAGAGAGAGATGTGTAAGAAGAGTGAAAGCACAGTGAAAGGAGGAGAAGCTCATCCCGTGAAGTGTATGAAGAGCCCAAGATCTGTAAGAAGTGAGAAATCAAAGTAAATTTCATCTCCATGTATTAAGGAAAGTTGCGTAGTTTACTATGGTAATATATACAAGTCTATAGTTTTATGTTTCATTCTCAAGAATGTTGAATATTGCAAGTCGCACATCTTCTCCATATTTACTTGTGTGAATATTGTTTACCTTTACTGTGTGTAAAAGAAATCAAAATTTCCAAATAGTTCACCATAGTGAAAGTTCTATTTTTACAAAGAGTGACTGCGCATAAGTTTCATAGTAAATGTTTTGGTTCTTATGTCCTAACAAGAAAGATTTCAATATAAAGTTTGTTTAAGAGTCCCGCAAAGTTAAGTGTAAAAAGGATTTGGGAAGCGAAGTCAGTTCACGAAGTTAAAGAACTGCGTAGTAGAAAGTCGAAATGCGCAGTTAATCTCCGTGAAGTAAAAAGTTGAAACATGCAGTTAATTTGAGAAATAAAGTGTTCGACAAAAAGAGAGGAAAAATTTAGAGCAAAGTATTTGCTAGGAGAAGCGCATTCCTAAAGCAAAGAAAAATAAAGTTATTTATTTACTGCGTAGTTCAATTTTTGACTGCGCGGTGTCCTTTTCCCTTGAGTCTGGGAAATGAGCGTAGAAATTTATCAGTTGTAAAGAGTGGGATAGAGGCTGAAACAAATACAAATAGAGATACATGGACTGAGACACCATCTGCAACTAAAAAGACCTCTCAAATAAAAAAGTCACTACTGTCCTTTGGAAAACTGTAGAAGACCGGTCACGTTAGAGCCTGAGGAGCCTTTGGAAAACATGTTTAAATTATCATGAACTAAAGCTAGCATAAACAATGAAGAGATAAGAGAAGGGGATAATATTTGGATTGCGCACTAGCGTTTTGTTGATTGTAATTTTTATTGCGATTGACTGATTTTTTTTTTCTTTCAAAATATTGATTTTTTTAAAAATTACCTTATGTTTTGATCATATAATAATAATTTTTTAGCATGTATGTGAGATTGCCGTAATTATTAAATTTTTATGTATTTTGTTTTAATAAAAAGACCTGGATGACATTGCCATTTCTTTTTTCATTTTTTAATTTTTTCTAAAATATATATGTCAAAAAATAAAGCTTAAAGTGGTGTCCAAGAATTGTGGCATTACTTAATCATATTTTAATGAAAGTTGTTTTAATAGTTGTTTTAAACCATAAATTTTTATTGAGCACAACCAAAATTTAAATTTTTAATTACCGTGGGCAATATCCAAAAGTTAAGTTATTTGAAAAAACTGAACTGATTAATGCTTTCTCAAACAAGTCCTATAATGATTAAGTTATCATATCTTCACAAAAAAACTCTAAGAACTCGAAGAGAAAAATATTTCCTCCTAAGAGCACTTTCAAAAATTCTTTTACAAACCACAACCAACTAGTTGTTTTCTCAATCACTTCTTTAGATTGATCATAAATCCTAAAAAAAATTATGAAAAAAAGAGGAGAAACCATCTCCTTCTAAATTTAGTTCAAAAAATCTTTTACAGTTTCAACAACCATGTTTGCAAATGAGGCTATACTCAATCATAATTAGAAAAACTGAAATGAAAACCAAGCCTACTCTATACTTCTTCCTTAACATATTTTTGCTTTGATTTGGTCCATTTTTGTTAAATTTAACATCAATAGTACCCGAAACAACAAAAAATAGAACCACTTTCATTCAAAAAGGTTCATGATAGAAATCCCTTAGGTGTCCTTCATTTTAAGTGATATGCCAAAATCCTTGCTCCATTTATAGACCGAGCTTGGATAGGGAGTTAGCCTCATGGTTCCTTTCCCTATCAACATGTTTAATTAAAATTTCATCCATAAGAAGTTTTATCCTTTTTATCTCCTCTAGAATTGGTTTCAAATAGATGTTATGGAAGATCCTCTCTTCAATTATCCAATCAATGATGATCTTTGCATCCCCAAATATCTATAATTTCTTGACATTATTTTCCACGGCTAAATTTAGGAGAAGTTTAAGTGCAACCATCTTAGCATAATTATTTGTTTTTTTGGTCTCACGTGAACAGTTTGGTTCATCCGTGGAAAGAAATGCAACATGGCTATACAACTACTCGCACACCTAAAATGAGCAGTATAAATATCTTCAAATAAGTTGTTATTTATTGCAATCCAAATTTGCAACATCATGATGAGCGGAAGGGCCAACATAGATCTATGCTTAGGATTGACAACCCAACATTTTAGACATAACTGCACTAACTAGCACCTCTCCAAGGACACATCTTCTTTAAAATGGCTTCCACCTCCTTCCAGTCCCGTGAAATGAAATCCCAATCCATAAAAAGATGATAATTTGTCTCCTCTTCCTTCTTAAAGAGATAACATCTACAAAGTCCAAATCTATTTCTTCATTGTAAATTGTTCCAAGTAAAAGCTTTGTTGCAGAGGATAAACCATGTAAGAATTTTTGCTTTTAGAGGGAATTTAAATTTCCACACTACTTGCCACCACCAATCTTGATCTTCCACATGAGAAATTTCCATCATTCTATCATAACTTGCCTTTGGAGAATAAATACCATGGGGGTCACCAACCCAAACTAAAGAGTCCTCAACAGGACAACAAACAGACATTATTCAGGTGCAATTGATTTATGTAAGCCTTCCAACGTCTACCATCATCATCCCTAAAACCAACATACTCCACAGTGTGCAAGTTGTATCTTTAATATATTTTAATGTAAATAAGCCTTTAAAGTACAACTACACCACGATTCTGAAAGGAAGTGTTAGTTTTGTACCTAGGGAAGTGTTCCCGAGTGATATTTGCCTAATGTCACTTAGAAGGGGGAAAAGGGTGACCCTCACATTAAAAGTCACTTAATGAGACTTTATAACATTAAAGTCACTTTTTGATAAAGTTTGAGTGGGTGAGTAAATATTTATTTAAGTGATTTAAATTAAAGTGAATTTTACTCTCTTTGATTCTTATCCCTTGGATTGGATCTATCTCCACCATCGGATTAGATACCCACTTAGGGTTAGAACAAAAAGCTTGAGGGAGGCTTGAGAACTCACTTTTGCTGAAGGAAGTGAGACATAGAGAGAAGAGAGAATAGCTGGAGGTAGCACGATTTTCGAGGCAACCATTTGAGGAGTTCACTGGCACATAAATCGATACATCAGTTTTCAGCTTGGAGAGAGGGCACACATTTCGAGGTTGTTCATAGAAGCATTTATGAGTGGCACAGTAATCGAGGAAAGTACAACAACGTGATTCTGGGCACTGAAACCGAGACACTCAGCTGGGCACATATCCCAAGATAGTCACGATTTTCGATGTATTAAATGCTGGGCACATTTCCCAAGACAAAGGAACGACTTTCTATGCTGACTCTGGGCATGGTTTTCCAAAATAATTTCTGCACTATTTCCTAGGTCCATACAGTCCGTACTGACTATACTTGCCGCATTGTTTTCTAGACTGTTTTTGCACAGATTTCGGGACTGTCCTTTGGCATAGAAACCGAAGCAAAAATTGGCACTGAAATCGAGACTTTAGTAGGCACAGAAATCGAGGCAGGTTGGCATAGGATTTGAGACAGTGTTTGGCACAGATTTCAAGGAAGCACTCAAGCATAGAAATCGAGGCAGTAGTTTGGCACTCATTTCGAGATATTTTTCTAGGTGAAATTTCATGGTGGAGATAAGTACATTTCTACTGTAAAATTTATGTACTGTGATTTACTGAAGAAATAATAAACTCTCTCTCTCTCTCTTACTGGTTTTCCCCATAGGGGTTTTTCCAGGGCAAAGTTGCCAAAAATTTCCTGAGTCTACCTTCATGGCGTATATGTGATTAAATATTTGTTTTCAGCTGTTAGTGGTAGTTTACTGTGTGTTTAACTGTTACAGTATTTTTCATAAGTAGTTTGCAGCCTATGCAAAACCGGTTGTAGATGAAAAACACTTGAAAATATGACATAAACTATCAAGCAGTAAAACCCAGAAAATCTACATGGTATCAGAGTGCAGGGGCAGAAAACAATAGTATTTTTGCAACACACATAAATTTCCAGAACTCTGAAATTTTTGAGATTTTCTTCTGTTAGTGATCAGCATTCTGTTAGGTTGAAGTTGAGATGGCTACAGGTCTGAGGATAGAGGATAGGTTGAATGGGACTTAGAATTTTGTACCATGGAAGGCCAGAATTTTATTGATTTTGGAGGAGAATGAACTATGGGTGGAGGTGGTTAAAAGTACTATAGCCAACCCGATTGTTATTCCAGATGGTACAGATGCAGCAACCCTTTTAGCCTTCAACAAGAAGGACTGTAAGGCTAGGAGGATTATCCTTGACGCGGTTAAAGACCACATAATTCTTCACATTTCTGGTAAGACCAGGGCACATGAGATGTGGAGTTCCTTGACCAGCTTGTATGAGAGTTCCAATGAGAACAGAAAGATGGTTCTCAAAGAGAAACTCAAGAGTATCAAGATGAATGGAGGAGAGGGAGTCACAGCTTACCTCACAAGGATTTGTGCAGTTCGAGATGAACTGGCAGCGGTTGGCGAAGTAGTATATGCTACTGAGCTTGTACGCATAGCAGTGAATGGGGCTTCAAAGTCCTGGAGTGTATTTGTGCAGGACACAGTGGGTAGAGAGAACCTATCGTCTTGGGAGAGACCGTGGGATGACTTTGTGGAGGAGGAGACTAGGAGGGGTCTTGTATAGGGCAGTTCATCACAGAGTGGGGTGGATGAGGAGAACGTGGCACTGACAGCCAAGGGAAGAAGAAGAAGGGTCCCAAGAAGGGTGGGGCCAAGAGGCAGCAACAGCAGCAACCATAGGGTGGACAGAAAAAGGACTTGAGTAAAATCAAGTGCTATTGTTGTCAGGTGTTTGAGCACTGTAATATCCCTCCTTTATGCCCTCATTTTTGTAAATAAACAATGGTGTTTACTTGATTAACTTGAGATATAAATTCATCGTAGGTTATCTTAATCCTAAGTTAACCTCGAGTCCTAAAGAGGTTTTCTAAGTGATTAACAGCCAAGAAATAACAATGAGGTCACACAACCACCTCTAAAATAAAAGCTTGTTTAGATCTTGAATAGTATAACTATATAACTATGTATATATATATTATTTTTAATATATATATAGTTACCTTCAATAAAGTTGTTTCAGCTCCGACGAATATAAAACCTGGAGATAAAAGAAAATGAGTTTTATAAATCTTCACTATGTTATTATCTTGGAAGTATTAAAGAGAGATACCTCAGGTATAAAATAATGAACAAAAAAAAATAGGTTATTATTAACCTATATGTATAAATGTGCTTAACAAAGACTTATTGGAGTTTACATGTAAACAAATATATCTATGTCAAACATCACTTAACTATCCATGAAGAATGGATATTTATCATCAAGGCCGATGCACCTAAATAGCGCCGAGGAATTATATAATTATAGCCTTTTCTTTTAGTATATCTAAGGAGGACTAACCCCACCAATTTCTAAGTTAACTATAGAAGATAAAAAAAAAAAAAAAAATCGTGTAGCCGTTTAAAATGCTCGGCGAAGATTTTAGTGGGAGCTGTCCCTTTATTAGAGTTTTGAGCTCTAGTTAAGCCGCCACTTGTCTCCTTATAGCATACCATTTGTCAATTGAATCAAGGGCGAGGCCCCTTTTTATAATAGTCGAGATCGAGATGGGAAGGGGGAGTATTGATGCTGAAAATATCGTGCCCAGTTTAGATCGAGATGGGAGTAGTTGGAGCCTTGCGAGGAAGTGATGGAGGCGGGTATTACTATGTTGTAGTTCAGTTAGGCGATAGTTCGGAAATACCGAATCCGCCGACTATTTTTGGGAGATAAGATAAGTGTTACTCCTTGCATTATCTCTGGTTAAAGTATTTTGGGGTTTATTTGCAGCATTTGTTCTTAATTGATTTTTAAACCAGTCGGATCTGATGAACGCCCAAATGGGACAAAGATCATATAGTTCGACTTTGTTTTTTTTATATTATCTTTGGTTAGTTAGTATGGAACGCTGCCAATAAAAGGATTTAAGCCCCAGAGTTTATGATATCTGCAGTAAAAGCCGAGCATGCTTATATGCCTTAGTATAGTTGATTTTAAACCGGTCAGATCGGATAAACGCCCATCTAGAGACATAGATCTGTAGATTTCATCATGTATCTTTACATTGTGCAGAATGATATATGTCACCAGTGTTTAGCGCCCCGGATGTAGAGGAACTAGTGAGAAAATAGGATCTATTGCTAAAAACTTGCAGATACTATCAGAAAACAATTAGCGTCCAAGGTCATCAGATCCCGGTAGGATTAGAGATGTTGAAATATCCTTCTTAGTTTGCACCATAGCCCCGCTTCATTCGTGTGAACAAAGTACAGATATAACCTCTGGGCCAAGGATAAGTCCCCGATAGTTTAAATGGGTTGCATTCATATGGAGGTTCGTCCTCCAATGTAAGTGAACAGATAGGGATAAAACCCACAGGCCATTTATCACGCTCTTCAGAAAACGAAAACTGAGGAAATAAAACATTTATAAATCTTAAGATGATAAAATTATGTCTTCCACGCAGCAATGATTAAGATGATAAAAGCATTTGTTTTCACTGTAGAGACCTTTCAACATTAGTCTTTCTCCAACGCAGAGTTAACCCTTATATGAATAAGCATTGTCCAAAGGTTGCCTTCTCTGCTAGTGTCGTCCAGCACCACACTGCTCGACCCATAAAACCCTATCCTTAAAGTCTACTGCAGCTCTATCGATGGTGTCAATAAATTTTGGAAGTGCGTTTAGATTAGTAAATGGTATATTTACTTCTGAAGAAATGAATTTCGCCCTTAATCGATAGCAGAGTTAAAGTATGTTTTCTGATCGAAATGGATCAGATAAATGTTGTTGAATTCAGTGCTCCCGGTAAATAATGGATGATAGCTTAAAACTATTAATTCCAGAGTAGAGCTATTGTAGATTTGTAGTCTCCTTCATTTTTGAATGATCTTAGATAAGTTCTAACTGATGTTATAATTCTCATACTTCTATTTGATTAATTGAGGATCTCTATAACCCAGAGTAGCGCCAGATGGAAGACCATAGTCGGC
Organism: Larix kaempferi; assembly: GCA_027924585.1. Classification (NCBI taxonomy): domain Eukaryota; kingdom Viridiplantae; phylum Streptophyta; class Pinopsida; order Pinales; family Pinaceae; genus Larix; species Larix kaempferi. The sequence goes on along the minus strand of BSBM01000579.1, from coordinate 603,573 downwards.
CTTCCCCTTCATTCATGTATGGTCTCGGATCATTCCATGTGCACCTTTGAGGAATACGATATACATAAGTCTGGGTTTTGCTAAATATGTTTAAAGCCGACAATCCTGAACATGGTGTTGTTAGATTGCTATAAGAAAATTTTATCTAGGTTTTAATGATGAATACATTGAGGTTTTGACCCGTTTATCTTAACTCTACTGTAATGAAACCAAGGATTCCTTCTTACTCCGTTCAGCTTAATGTTGCTGTAACGAAATCCTAGATCCATGTCATTTCGCATGAGTGGTAGCGATTAAACATTTATAATAAATCCAGAGATAACCTGGGTGGTGGTGTTATACACATGCATGTGCTGAGTGTTATAAATTGTACTGAATTGTTTCATACAATTATAATTGCATGCAGGTTCATATTTGTAAGACTAATGTTAATTGTGGGCCTGTATTTTGTGGATTGATTGCTCGGATGCTTGGAAGGATCCTCGCAAACATTTTTTTTGAAAGAGGTGAATTTGTGTTTGTATTATTTGTCCTATGCAGAGTAAGATTTAGAGATTCATCCCTCTAGGAGTCTAGTTGATATCTATATCTGGAGCTGTATAGTATCAGTGTGTAAGAGATTCCTGTAACATTTTGAGATCAACTCTTGTTTGTTTGAATGTACCCTCTAGGAGAGAGGATTTTCGCATTAGAGGCTTTTGAATGCGAAAGGTGAGATCACTGAGTCGCAGAATGTAAATCTCTATCCAAACCAAGAATATATGATGAAGCACTTGTGGACGTAGCCCTAGAGTGGGTGAACCACCTATATTCTGTCTCGATCTTATGCGTGTTATAATGTCATTGTTGTCGTGTAAATGTATATGGTTATGTTTCCTCAAAAGGTTGTTTCCTTTTGGTAATTTATTGGTTCACGTGAGTCCCATGGAGTTGTATTATTGTTCGGTTTAGGCGCATACGTGTTTATTACGAATGGGGAAAAAGTTTCCGTATTCACGATAGTGGTTTAAATATTCAAGTACGAACTAATGAATTAGATAAGTTATTATAGGAAATTATCATTATAGTGTGCACTTTCTATATCTTTATAGTCACTCCAGTTAGGATAAAAGAAATTGTGCAGCAGTACTTTTATGATAGATGATTCTATATTTTCATGAAGAATTAAGCGAGGAGTTTAATAGCCAATAATTACTCATGATCGTTTTATATATGTTTTCTAATAATGTTTAGTACATTTGCGTTCGCATCATTTCTTAGTGTGGATGAAGTTGACAAGGAAAGTGAAATGCTAACCATTTAACTAATTAGTACTAAAGCGATATGATAAGGAGTAAATGATCAATATGAAAAGAGTTCTCAAGGTTCCCCTTAAGATACTGAATCGACACATGGGTATGTGATGTCATTATGTTTCATTCTTTTATAATAACCAGTATCAAGGAAGTATATTATAAGTAATTGATGTCTCTTATGTTATTAAAGTGTGATTGGCTAATAGCTGAAGAAGCAAAAATTTTATTTTCTCAAAATAACACTAACATCATTATGGAGATGTTACAAGCACTATGCTTCACAGTGTCCAAGCAAGAAGAAGAAGAAGGGACAGGGACAGCAGACAAAAGCCTCAGCAGAGGTTGATGAGTTTGGTGACAGGTTTCAGAGGGAGTTTTCCCTATATGCTGGACAGATTGAGAGAGAGAGTCTCTTTAGCCACCAACACAGATATGGATATGGAGAGTGAGCATTCATTGTTGACAAGGCATCAGATAGGTCCATCCACCATTAGTACGTGGTACATTGACAGCGGAGCCTCGAGACACATGACAGGTACTCGAGAGTTGTTCTCTGAGCTATCACGGATAGTTAGAGATGTGGAGGTGGTACTTGGTGACAATACCATTGTTAGAGAAGTTGGTCAGGGGACCATTACATTTCAGAGGGAGTCCATGAGTCCCATGACTTTGAGGGATGTGTCAAGTACGTCCCTGGGCTGAAAAAGAACCTTGTTTCAGTTTCCACTATTGAGGACAGGGGTCTTAGGGTGTGTTTCTCAGATGGGAGTGTGTAGGTGTTCCCCAGGACTACAGGTGTATCTACCCCCATGAATATTGGAGTTAGATGTGGATGACTGTACAAGTTATTGTTTCAGCCGCAGCATGCTCTAGCACACAGCAGCAGCAGTGAGCTATGTGAGCTATGGCACAGGAGGATGGCAAACCTACATCACCCAGCTTTGAGATTGTTGAGGAGCATGGTTACAGTTTTACCCGAGTTCGACACTAATCAGAGTGATGTGTGCAAAGGGTGTGCTTTGGGAAAGTACACCAAGACTGCTTTTCCAAGCAGTGACACGAGAGCAACAGGAGTGCTTGACTTGATCCATTCTGACATTTGCGGTCCTATGTCTTCAGTATCTTTGATTGGTCATGAGTACTACATTAGCTTCATTGATGAATACTCTAGGAAGACCTGGATCTACTTCTTGAGGAACAAGAAGTCCCCATTAGTGTTGAGTGTCTTCCAAGGGTTCAAAGCCCTTGTGGAGAAGCAGACGGGGAGGAAGATTAGGATGTTGAGATCAGACAATGGGGGTGAGTATACCTCTAAGGAGTTCAATGCTTTTTGTAGTTAGGAGGGTATTCAAAGACAGTTGATAGTTCCCTACACTCCTTAGCAGAATGGAGTAGCAGAGAGAAAGAATAGGTTGATTGTGGGAGTAGCGAGAGCCATGCTTCATGATCAGGGGTTACCGTTCTTTCTATGGGAAGAGGCATGCAACACTGTAGTGTATCTGCAGAACCAGATTCCTCACCGTGCTTTGGGGAGGATGACTCCGGAGGAGATGTATTCAGGCAAGAAGCCTAAGGTGAGTCATTTTCGTATATTTGGCTCTCTGACTTACTCTCATGTCCCTTCTGAGAAGAGGACGAAGTTCGAGCCCACTGCAGAGAGAGTTATCTTTGTGGGTTACGATGAGACTTCGAAGGCATATCGACTTTACATTCCTGGCCAGAGGAGAGTTGTAGTGAGGCGGGAAGTGAAGTTTGATGAGGAGAGGGCCTTCAAGAAGTTGAGAGAGATGGAGCAAAGGGAGCCACCATCTCCCACACCTCAATTGACACAGGCTTCTTCCATATAGGTTTCAGGTCCGCGGGTTTCTGGAGTGACTGGATCACAGGGTACAGGCACAGCTTCTACAGGATCAGTGGTTCAGGTGATAGGTACTTTAGGGACAAGTTCAGGGACAGGTTCAGGGACATGCACAGGTTTAGGTTCACAGGTTACAGGGTCTTCAGGGATTGGTTCATCAGTCACTGGTCCTCGAGGTGTTAGATCTTCTGCTTCTGGGAGTTCCTCGGTTGAGGATAGACCAGTTTGGGAGGAGCCTTCAAGGAAGAAGAAGCCTAAGTGGCTTCAGGACACCTTGAAGGAAGCATAAGCATTTGGTAGGCCTCAGGAGGCGATCAGGTCAGTAGTTGAGCCAGACAGATATGGGATGGCCCTTGTTGCGAGTCTTCGTGAGTCTGCTCCTTCCACATTTGAGGAGGCTTCTCAGCATCAGGTATGGAGAGATTCCATGATGGAAGAGTACCATTCCATCATGAAGAATGATGCTTGGGAGATTGTTCTGAGACCTGAGGGGAAGTCATTGGTGACTTCCAAGTGGCTTTACAAGATCAAGCATGATGTAGATGGCAGTGTGGAGAAATTCAAGGCTCGGTTTGTGGTTAGGGGATTCTCACAGGTTGAGGGAGTTGACTATGATGAGACATTTGCTCCAATTTCTCGGTATTCCTCTATCAGGCCAGTGATATCTATAGCAGCAGAGATGGGTTGGAAGATCCACTAGATGGTTGTGAAGACCGCATTTCTCAATGGTCTTCTGTAGGAGGAGCTGTATTTGGAGCAGCCACAGGGATTCGAGATACATGGGAGAGATTCTCATGTGTGCAGGCTTAGGAAAGCCTTGTATGGTCTGAAGCAAGCTCCTAGAGCTTGGTACTCCAGGATCGATGCATATTTGACTTTGATGGGATTTCAGAAGAGTGAGGCAGATCCCAACCTTTACTACATTGTGGTTGGTGGAGATCCTCTCATTCTTCTGTTATATGTTGATGACTTATTTATCACTGGAGATGAGCGTCTTATTGCACAGTGAAAGAGAGACCTTGCAGCTGAGTATGAGATGACTGATATTGGGTTGATGCATTACTATTTGGGGATGGAGGTTTGGCAGGAGCCTGGACATATTTTCCTAGGACAAGGGAAGTATGTAGTAGATATTCTAAAGAGTTATTGGATGGAGGACTGCAGGCCTATGTCTACACCTATGATCACCAACTTGAAGCAACTTCATGCTTCAGAGGGTAAGTTGGTGGATCCCACACTCTATCGTCAGCTCATCGGATCATTGATGTATCTAGTCAACACCAGGCCAAACTTGTGTTTTGCGGTTAACACTCTTAGCCAGTTCATGGTGTAGCCTAGGAGTGTGCATTGGACTGCCGCAAAGAACATCTTAAGATACCTAGCAGGGACAGTGGATTATGGTCTGGACTACAGGAGTTTGGGTGGAGTCAGCTTGGTTGGGTTCACAGATTCAGACTGGGCAGGTTGTGTGAGGGATCGGAAGAGCACTTCCGGTTGCTGTTTCAACTTGGGCTCAATAGTAGTGTCATGGTTTAACAAGAAACAGGAGTCCGTTGCATTGAGTTCTGCTGAGGCTGAGTATATGGAAGCTAGTCAGGTGACTTGCGAAGCACTGTGGCTTCGTAAGTTATTTGTAGATTTATTTGATCAATAGCTGAGACCTACGGTGATCTATTGCGACAATCAAAGTTGCATTTAGCTCTCTGAGAATCCGCTGTTCCATGACAGGTCGAAGCACATTGAGATCAGGTACCATTTCATCCGGGACTACGTCCAGAGAGGGGCAGTTGAGTTGCAGTATATTTCCACTGAGGAGTAGGTAGCAGATGTCCTGATGAAGTCTTTGGGGAGGGGGGAGTTTGTCTTCTTCAAAGATAAGTTGGGAGTGGTCCAGAACACCTTCCTCTGTAAGAGGGAGTGTTATTTTTGTACCTAGGGAAGTGTTCCCCAAGTGATATTTTCCTAATGTCACTTAGAAGGGGGAAAAGGGTGACCCTCACATTAAAAGTCACTTAATGAGACTTTATAACAATAAAGTCACTTTTTGCTAAAGTTTGAGTGGGTGAGTAAATATTTATTTAAGTGATTTAAATTAAATTGAATTTTACTCTCATTGATTCTTATCCCTTGGATTGGATCTATCTCCACCGTCGGATTAGATACCCACTTAGGGTTTGAACAAAAAGCTCGAGGGAGGCTTGAGAACTCACTTTTGCTGAAGGAAGTGATACATAGAGAGAAGAGAGAATAGCTGGAGGTAACACGATTTTCGAGGCAGCCATTTGAGGAGTTCATTGTCACATAAATTGATACATCAGTTTTCAGCTTGGAGACAGGGCACACATTTCGAGGATTTTCATAGAAGCATTTATGAGTGGCACAGTAATCGAGAAAAGTACAGTAGCATGATTCTGGGCACTAAAACCGAGACACTCAGCTAGGAACATATCCTGAGACAGTCACGGTTTTCAATGTATTAAATGCTGGGCAAATTTCCCAAGGAAAGGGCACGAGTTTCTATGCTGATTCTGGGCATGGTTTTCCAGAATAATTTCTTCACTATTTCCTAGGTTCGTACAGTCGGTACAGACTGTACTTGCTGCACAGTTTTCTAGACTGTTTTTGCATAGATTTTGGGATTGTCCTTTGGCATAGAAACCGAAGCAAAAATTGGCACTGAAATCGAGAGTAGTAGGCACATAAATTGAGGTAGGTTGGCACAAGATTCGAGACAGTGTTTGGCACAGATTTCAAGGTAGTAGTCAAGCACAGAAATCGAGGCAGCAGTTTGGCACTCATTTCGAGATATTTTTCTAGGTGAAATTTCATGGTGGAGATAAGTACATCTCTACTGTAAAATTTATGTACTATGATTTACTGAAGAATTAATAAACTCTATCTCTCTCTCTCTTACTGGTTTTCCCCGTAGGGGGTTTTTCCAGGGTACAATTGCCAAACATTTCTTGAGTCTACCATTCATGGCGTGCATGTGATTAAATATTTGTTTTCAGCTGTTAGTGGTAGTTTATGGTGTGTTTAATTGTTACAGTATTTTTCATAAGTAGTTTGTAGCCTATGCAAAACCGGCTGCAGATGAAAAACACTTGAAAAGATGACATAAACCAGCAAGCAGTAAAACCCAGAAAATCTACAGGAAGAATATGTACAGTTCCATTCCCTGCCCATGTATCCTGCCCCAACCTTACACTGCAACCGTCTCATATATTCCAAACCAAGTCTTTTCCAATAACTAAAAATGAGAGAAGTGTTGCTTGCTAGAAGACTAAGATGTTATGGGTAGATTTAGCAGGATGTCAAATCCATTCTAATAGATATTTTGGAGCTATATGTTTCCTCATATTCAAGTCACTCTAGAGACTAGAAATTGATAATAATATCCACTAGATTTCCCCTACTAGAGCTTTTTGAGAAAATTTGCAAATTTTTTAATCCCCATCCTCCAAGGATTTTGGGCCTTGCTATGGTTTTCCATCTAGGTATCCAAGAGACGGTCATCTAGAGCACCTGAGTGACTTCCAGAACAACATTTGTTAGCACTAGTCTCCCTCCTTTTGAGAGCCGCCTAAAACTCCAATTGATATGCAGTTTTCACATTTTGCAATCAAGCAGTCCCAACCTTTAATAAGATAAGACAACGGCTTTAATTTAAACCCCATATATTTTATCCCATTATCCAGATCAAAATGATTGAAATAAAATAAATCCTCGATTCTAATTAAATCCTCATCTGAGACACCTTCTCCAGCAACAAAAGAGGACAGGAGTAATCCACTAAAATATCATCAACAAAGGTGACATGAGTAATCCGGTAGTTTCCTCCAATATTTATGCCTTTAAGGCCACCTTTCCTTTTTTCCTTTGAAATTTCCCTACTGAGCCTATCTGCAAATAGGAGGAATAAAAAAGAATCAAGTGGGCTTCCTTATCTGATGCCACGAGAGGATTTGGAAAAAATTGAAGCTCATCCATTAACTAGAACATAAAAAGAGATGGAAGTAATGCATGCCATAATCCATCTTATGAAAGGAATATTAAACGCTAACTGTGACAAATCCATCCTCGAGAAACTCCAAATGAACCTATCATGGGCCTTTATTACGGTCAGTTATTCAAACAACCACTTTAAGGTGCTTTCTTAAGATGGAATAAAGACCTTCCTGCATTATCCCAATTGCATCGTGAATTTTCCTACAAGAGAGGAAACCAAATTGTTCATGAGTTATTCCTGCAACTAGAAAAGGCTTGATTCCTTTTAAGATAATTTTTTGCAATAATCTTATAGATAGTATTGTACAGAGATATAGTGCGAAAGTCTTCAAAGGATAACATATTATCATTTTTGGGAATCATGGCTATGAAAGAAGAATTAAATGAAGCTAGAAATTTTCCTTTAACTCTTGATTCTTCTACCACTCTTTAAAGGCCCCGAGCAAGAACATCAATTAAGCCAATGGAAAATTCTATGGGAATCCCATCAGGCCCTAAGATTTTTTATTTTTTAATATTATGAAGGGCCTCTTGCAATTCATCGTTAGAAACGGCCTCCATTAATTTGTTATTATAATTTTCATTTACAATATCTACTTCATAGTATGTGAAACATATCTACTTCATTGTGATATTTTGAATTGTTAATTTGTTATTATCTTGTTAATTTACAATATCTACTTCATAGTATGTGAAACATATCTATTTCATTGTAATATTTTGAATTGAATAGTGTTACTTTCGCATATTCATTGGAAACATTTTAAAACATCTCAAAATTAAAAAACATAAAGAATAAACTAATTGAATTAGTTTTTTTTCAATTTCTAATAAAAAAATGCAAAATTGTAAATTATTGTGTTGTGTTTTGAGCACTTTGCAGGCTTATACTCTAATCAATCCTCAAAACAGAGTTATCATTTATTTTCAAAATACCTAAATTTGGTCTTCCCCACAATTATATTATACTTTAATAACTAATTGCATTTGTCTTGCAATATTTGTATATTCTACCTTAATGACTTATTGTATTTGTCTTGTAATATTTAAAGTATCGATAAAACACTAAATCAACCCCCTGATTGAAAAACAGACCTCCTAAAAAAAGCAAATTAAAAAAAATCATTTTTTTACAACATTGTAAAATTTATAAACAAAAACTTAAAACTAAATAAATTTAATACATGCATTAAAGGGGAGGGAGAGGAGGGTCTGGGAGTGGGAGTGGGGTAGGTTTGTTTGTTTGTCTTTTCAAATTTTAATATCGTTTATAATTTTTTTTAGAATTTGGTTCTTCTGTTTTTTTTTTTTTCATTTTGTTTTTAATGTTTTTTTAAACTTTTAGTTTTTTATTTTTAAATTTTAAATTAAAAAAAAAAGAATTTAATAGATCTTAAAATTAAAAAAAATAGTTTTTTTTTAATTTTATTTTTATTTTTTAATTTTTTTTCTATTTTTCTCAATTTAGAATTGTTCTTTAGAGTTATATTTTAATTTAAAAAAATCGAAATTTGTGTTTAGAAATTTTATATTGTTGTAAATCTTTTTTGAAAAAAAATTTAAGTCGATTTTTTTAATTTTTTCTATAAAGTTTGAAAATTTTAATGTGTTATTTTTTTTTCTTTTTTTGATTGTTTATGTTTTCTTTTTAATTTTGTTTTCATTTGAGTTGTTTTGATTTATTTTTTCATTTTTACTTTTCTAAAAAAAAAATTCCGAGCAAATGTACTTGGCAAAGGAAGGGGTGCTACTAGTGGCACCTCTTTTCGAGTTGAATGTTGATCTTTCCCTTTTTGGCGCAATGATTATTTCAATGAAACGATCAACTATTAATACGACGACGTCAATCAAGTTGTAATTTTCAATCCTTGATTGGGGGTTGGTTGCTACAAGTTGAATTCGAGGGTCAATTTAGCTTTTTAATTGCAAGGGCAGCTAACTAGGTCTCAATAAAGTTGTAAATTTATCCTCGGAAAAGAAAGGGTGCTATCAATAGCACCACTTTCCAAAATAGAGGTAAAAATTGTTACTAAATGTGACCTAAAAAAAAAGAATTGATGCAGGTTCTCGTTTTATAGTATATTGTGTTTATAATGAGGTAATATAGATATATGGAAAACATCATGATTTGTATGAAAATGGGGTGGTAGCTCTAAGCGATATGCAACAAGTTCGTCTCTTTATAGGATTTCAAATGGCCTTATAAGTCGAGGTGACAACATTGTCACTTTTCCAAACCGAATAGTACTCTTAATAGGACTAATACGAATAAAAAATTAATCTCCGGCATTATAACTTTAGTCAATTCTATTAGCATCACCATAACCCTTATGTATATCAACTTGGGCTTCCTTTAACCAATATTGGTCCCATGCTTACTTGGTATTCTAACTTGTTCCAAGTCAAACACATCATGCATGGCCTCCCATATAAATCTTGATAAGGTAGCATTCCAATATGATTATGGTAATTGTTATTGTAAGAAAACTCCACCAAAGATAAGTGATTTTCGAATGGGTGTGTCTGTCCATAACATACACCCTAGCATGTCTTCCATTGTACCTTAATAACCCTCTTTGTTTTCCCATATGTTTCTGGATGATACATTGAGCTTAGATTTCACCGAGATCCCAATGATGATTGCAAGTTTGTCCAAAACTTGGAAGTAAACTTAGGGTCTCTATTTGAGATTATCTGTTTAGGAAACCCATCAAGATGGATGATATCGTTTTTAAATACCCTTGTCACATCTGTGTTATCATAAGTTTCCCTGATTGGAATAAAATAGGCATTTTTGGTTAGTTTATCAAGTACCACCAAAATAACATTACGTCTTATTAGAGACGTGAGGGGAAACCCTACGAAAAAATACACGGGAATGAACTCCCACTTAGACATAGGAATGTCATGAGGTTGCAAGAGACCTCTGTCCCTTTTCTATGATGTGAGTAGGATGTTTTTTTATAACTGAACCACCACTTCTGGCAACAGTTGAACGCATTGGCAAGGAATCTCAATTTTGTTTTCGAGCACAAACCCTAGCTCAATCTGGACTCTAGATCTATTATTTATCAAACGATTGTGATAAAAACCAGTAGGAAAACATCCTCAATGAAGTAACAGATTCTCCATATGCGCCAAACTGACTTCTCTACCAGATGTGAGCAAAACGCTGTCAGTTGCTTAAATCGATTCGAGCAACTACCTTGCAAGATCATGACTGCGTTGCTTAACTTGATTCTCAACTACATTGCCAGGTCATTCAGGTGCCAAATTGACTCTTCTAACAAGTGTGAGCAAAACACTGCAAAATGTGACTGCTAGGCATGAGAAAAATGCTGCCAACTGTGACTACGTTGCTTAACTCGATTCTCAACTACCTTGCCAGGTCATTCAGTGGAGAATATGTGTTTGACTGTGGTATTTTTAGTTTCTTTAGCATTTGAACTTCTACAACAACGGTTTTTGCAACGTGTTACCCATATGGTGATTTTGTAAAGACATCAATACACATAACTGGTGAAGCAAGAAAAACATCAATCACACCTTTGCTGGTTGACATCAATGAACTTCTACAGCAACGGTTTTTGCAACGTCTTACCCATATGGTTGGTGAAGAAAGCAAAAAAACTGGCTGACATCAATGAACTTCTACAGCAATGGTTTTTGCAACGTTTTACCGATATGGCTCGTGAAGCAAGCAAAACATCAATCACACCTTTGCTGGTTGACATCATTGACAAAATCAACATACTCTATCAACTGGAGTCCACACCTTTCACTGCTTTCACTGTCAACAAGCTCAATCCACACCTTTCACTACTTTCACTATCAATAAGCTCCCCCTTTGGCATTGATGGAAACCACCACCAACCACCAACCGCATACCAGATATCATCTCCCCCTTTGAAAACAATGACAAAGGTTTCTGTCTCCATTTATTCATTCTATTTAGTTGGGGAAATAAGTTTTTTTTTTTAATGATTTTGAACTAAACTGCCATTTCATTTGCTCCTGCCTGCATTTGCTTGAACTAAAATGCCATTTCATTTGCTCCTATAACCTACATTTGTTTGAACTAAACTGCCATTTCATTTGCTCCTGTAACCTGCCATTTCATTTGATCCCCCTGCGAAGATGCTATGTATCTGGTTCTTAAGTATTTATACCAAGAGGCTCTTTCTCGTCTCTCCCCCTGTCGGAGTATTCAAAGTACAAATTAAGTATATGCTCTTCTTCTTGACTATTTAGTTTCACAGCGTTCTGGTTCCATTTCTCTGCAAAATCTATGTTTTTTCTATTTTCTTTCTTTTCAGGCATTGTAAATTCATGATGTTGTAAGTGGATTAGAACATACACCTAGTTGTTTTCTGAGATTTTCAAATTGCATTGTAGGCAATGGTTTTGTAAAGACTTCAGCAATTTGATCCTTTGTACCGACATATTCCAATTTGATTAGCTTATTCAGAACTTGATCTCTTAAGAAATTAAATTTTATTGGAATGTGTTTAGTTTTAGAGTGCATAACGGGGTTGTTGGAGATATTTAATGCACTAGTGTTTTCGCAATAGATTGGAATAGGATTTGAATAAGTCACATGAATGTCAGTAAGAGTTTGTGTCATCGATAACACTTGAGTGCAACATCTTGGTGTTGCAATGTATTATGCTTCCGCTGTAGATAGTGACACAATAGATTGTTTCTTGCTAGACCAACTCACTAGACAACCTCCTAAGTAGACTGCAGCTCTACTGGTACTCTTTCTATCATCTATACGGCCTGCCCAATCAATGTCAGTATATGCAAATAGATCTAGCTTATTTTCCTTTGGATACCATAGACCAAAATAAACAGTACCTTGTCCAACCCAACGAATTTAATTTAAAGCCCATATATTTTATCCCATTATCCATATCAAAATGATTGAAATAAAATAAATCCTCGATTCTAATTAAATTGTCATCTGAGACACCTTCTCCAACAACAAAACAGGACATGAGTAATCCACTAAAATATCACCAACAAAGAGGACATGAGTAATCCAGTAGTTTACTGTAATATTTATGCCTTTAAGGCCACCATTTCTTTTTTCCTCTGAAATTTCCCTACTGAACCTATCTGCAAATAGGAGGAATAAAAAAGAAGCAAGCGGGCTCCCTTATCTGATTCCACGAGAGGTTCTGAAAAAATTTGAAGCTCATCCATTAACTAGAACATAAAAAGAGATGGAAGTAATGCATGCCATAATCCATCTTATGAAAGGAACATTAAACCCTAACTGTGACAACTCCATCCTCGAGAAACTCCAAATGAACCTATCATAGGCCTTTGTTAGGGTCAATTATTCAAACAACCACTTTAAGGTGCTTTCTTAAGATGGAATAAAGACCTTCCTGCATTATCCCAATTGCATCGTGAATTTTCCTATGAGAGAGGAAACCAAATTGTTCATGATTTATTCCTACAGCTGGAAAATGCTTGATTCCTTTTAAGGTGATTATAGCCACAATCTTATAGATAGTATTGTACAAAGATATAGTGCGAAAGTCTTCAAAGGATAACATATTATCATTTTTGGGAATCATGTCTATTAAAGAAGAATTAAATGAAGCTATAATTTTTCCTTTAACTCTTGATTCTTCCACCACTCTTTAAATGCCCCGAGCAAGAACATCAATTAAACCAATGAAAAATCTATGGGAATCCCGTGAGGCCCTAAGCTTTTTTATTTTTTAATCTTATGAAGGGCCTCCTACAATTCATCGTTAGAAACTGCCTCCATTAATTTGTAATTATCTTTTTAATTTACAATATCTACTTCATAGTATGTGAAAGATATCTACTTCAGTGTGATATTTTGAATTGTCATCATTAGAAACTGCCACCATTAATTTGTTATTATCTTGTTAATTTACAATATCTACTTCATAGTATGTGAAACATATCTATTTCATTGTAATATTTTGAATTGAATAGTGTTACTTTCTCATATTCATTGGAAACATTTTAAAACATTTCAAAATTAAAAACATAAAGAATAAACTGAATTGAATTAGTTTTTTTTCAATTTCTAATAAAAAAAAAAAATTGTAAATTATTGTGTTGTGATTTGAGCACTTTGCAGGATTATACTCTAATCAATCCTTGAAACAGAGTTATTGTTTATTTTCAAAATACCTAAATCTATTCTTCCCCACAATTTTATTATACTTTAATGACTTATTGTATTTGTCTTGTAATATTTGTATATTCTACCTTAATATTTAAAGTATTGATGAAACACTAAATCAACCCCCTGATTGAAAAACAAACCTCCTAAAACCACGCTTGTTCTTATTCGAGGTTAAAATTTAAAAACAACGACTTTATGAAAAAACTTAAAAAATTAAAATAAAGAAGCGAGAAATATAAAAAACAAAAAAAAAATCAGATTTTTTAAAACATTGTAAACTTTATAAACAAAAACTTAAAAAAAAAAAATTTAATACATGCATCAAAGGGGAGGGTGGGAGCGGGGGGGGAGGGGGGAGGGGAGAGATGGTGGGAGCTAGGGGAAGGGGAGGGAGGGTGGTAGTGGGGGGTAGGTGGAAGGGGGGAGGGGAGGGGGAGGGGGAGTGGGAGCGGGGGAGGGGGGCACGGGATAGAGGGTGGAGGGAGTGGGGGTAGATTTAGAATTGATTTTTAGAGTTATTTATTACTTTAAAAAAATTGAAATTTTTGTTTTTAAATTTTATATTGTTGTAAATCTTTTTTGAAAATTTTTTCAAGTTGTTTTTTTAAAAAAAAAATTCTTTAAATTTTGAAATTTTTAATGTGTTATCTTTTTCCTTTTTTTTAAGTGTTTATGTTTTCTTTTTAATTTTGTTTTCATTTGAGTTGTTTTAATTTATTTTTTCATTTCTTGCGTTTCTACTTTTCTAAAAAGAAAATTCCGAGCAAATGTACTTGACAAAGGTAAGGGGTGCTACTAGTGGCACCTCTTTTCGAGTCGAATGTTTATTTTATCCTTTTTGTTGCAACGATCATTGAAATGACACAGTCAACTCTTAATACGACGATGTCAATCAAGTTGCACTTTTCAATCCTTGATTGGGGGTTGGTTGCTACAAGTTGAATTCGAGGGTCAATTTAGCTTTTTATTTGCAAGGGCACCTAACTAAGTTTCAATAAAGTTGTAAATTTATCCTTGGAAAAGAAAGGGTGCTATCAATAGCACCACTTTTCAAAATAGAGGTAAAAATAGTTAATAATGTGACCTAAAAAAAACAAGAACTGATGCAGGTTCTTGTTTTATAGTATATTGCATTTATAATGAGGTAATATAGATATATGGAAAACATCATGATTTATAGGAAAATGGGGTGGTAGCGCTAAGCGATATGCAACAAATCCATCTCTTTATAGGATTTCAAATGGCCCTATAAGTCGAGGTGACAATATTGTCACTTTTACAAACCGAATAGTACTCTTATTAGGTCTAATACGAATAAAAAATTAATCTCCAACATTATAACTTTAGTCAATTCTATCAGCATCACCATAACCCTTATGTATATCAACTTGTGCTTCCTTTAACCATTGCCTAATATGAATTACATGGTCTCCCATTTATTGAACCAATATTGGTCCTATGCTTACTTGGTATTCTAACTTGTCCCAACTCAAACGCATCATGCATGGCCTCCCATATAAATCTTGATAAGGTAGCATTCCAATATAATTATGGTAATTGTTATTGTAAGAAAAATCCACCAAAGATAAGTAATTTTCCAGTGGGTTTTTCTATCCATAACATACACCCTAGCATGTCTTCCATTACCTTAATAACCCTCTTTGTTTTCCCATATGTTTCTGGATGATACATTGAGCTTAGATTTCACTGAGTTCCCAATGATGATTGCAAGTTTGTCCAAAACTTGGAAGTAAACCTAGGGTCTCTATTTGAGATTATCTGTTTAGGAAACCCATGAAGATGGATGATATCGTTTTTAAATACCCTTGTCACATCCGTGTTATCATAAGTTTCCCTGATTGGAATAAAATAGGCATTTTTGGTTACTTTATCAAGTACCACCGAAATAGCATTACGTCTTATTAGAGATGTGAGGGGAAACCCTACGAAACAATACATGGAAATGACCTCCCACTTAGACATAGGAATGCCATGAGGTTGCAAGAGACCATATAGGTGATGGTGATCAACCTTTACTTGCTTTCATTCAAGGCACTTAGCAACAAATTGCACAATGTCATGCTTCATGCTTTCCCAAAAGAAGAGCTTCTTCATGTCTACATACATCTTCTTCACCTATGGATGTGCATAGTAAGGTGATCTGTGGGTTTCCTTGAGGATAGTTCTTCTAATATCCCCTTCCTTGGGGAAATTCCTTCCCATGAAATAATATGCCCAAGATAGTGATTCTCCTTCTGAAAGAAGGAGCACTTGGACAATTTACCAAAAAAATGGTGTGAACTCGTAAGCATGACAATGCTAACCGCAAGTTCTCCTCGTTCTCTTTCTCATTCTCAAAATAAATGAGAATAAAATCTAATAAAACATGCACAAAGTGGTATAATTACTTACCAAATACTCCATTCATTATGCTCATAAATACTACTAGTGCATTGTTCAAACCAAAGGGCACTGCTATAAAATCATAGTGCCCAAACCATGTTTGGAAGACAGACTTTGGCATATTTCACCTTCCTTAATTATGAGATGATGATAGTCTTATTGTAGATCAATCTTTGAGAAAAAATACCGCCCCCTTCATATGATCGAAGAGGTCATCAATTCAAGGTATAGGGTACCTATTCTTTAGCATGGCTTGGTTCAAGTATCGATAATCAATGCAGAGTCATGACAGATCATCCTCCATCTTGACAAATATTATTGGTGCAAAACAAGGATAAACATTCATCCTGATGAGTCCTAGGTCCAATAAATCCTTTAGCTACAACCGCAACTGAAAAAGCTCAAGAGACGTCATCCTATAAGGTGTCTTGGAGATTTGATTGAAGCCCATTTTTAATTCGGTAGTAAAATTGAGTTTTCTTTTTGGAGGTAACCCTGGTAAGTCCTTGGGAAAGACATCCTTAAATTCTGGCAATACTAGGTACTAATATAAAGAAGGTCCCTTCTCCCCACTTGTAGCCTCCACTAAGTACAACCGACATGATTTCCTAGGACAATGCTTTACTTTCATCATTGCGATGAAACATATGGACACCTCCTCTTAATTCCTTGAATTTGAATTGATTTCCCTTCACTAAACAAAGAACTCTCTTCCCATAATACTCCGAGAAAGCTTAATGATCCTTAAAGCTAGTTCATACCTGAGATAAGATCATAAGTACCTAGGTAAATACTCCACAGTGTGCAAGTTGTATCTTTAATATATTTTAATGTAAATAATCCTTTAAAGTACAACTACACCACGATTATGAAAGGAAGAATATGTACAGTTCCATTCACTGCAACCATCTCATATATTCCAAACCAAGTCTTTTCCAGTAACTAAAAATGAGAGAATTGTTGCTTTCTAGAAGACTAAGACGTTATGGGTAGATTTAGCAGGATGTCAAACCCATTCTAAGAGATATTTTGGAGCTATATATTTACTCATATTCAAGTCACTCCAGAGACTAGAACCTGATAATAATCTCCACTATATTTCCCCTACTAGAGCTTTTTGAGAAAATTTGCAAATTTTTTAATCCCCTTTCTCCAAGGATTTTGGGCCTTGCTATGGTTTTCCATCTAGGTATCCAAGAGACGGTCATCCAGAGCACCGGAGTGACTTCGAGAACAACATTTGTTAGCACTAGTCTACCTCCTTTTGAGAGCCGCCTAAAACTCCAATTGATATGCACTTTTCACATTTTGCAATCAGGCAGTCCCAACCTTTAATAAGATAAGACAATGACTTTAATTTAAACCCCATATATTTTATCCCATTATCCAGATCAAAATGATTGAAATAAAATAAATCCTCGATTCTAATTTAATCCTCATCTGAGACACCTTCTCCAGCAAGAAAAGAGGACATGAGTAATCCACTAAAATATCATCAAGAAAGAGGACATGAGTAATCCAGTAGTTTCATCCAATATTTATGCCTTTAAGGCCACCTTTCCTTTTTTCCTTCGAAATTTTCCTACTGAGCCTATCTGCAAATAGGAGGAATAAAAAAGAATCAAGCAGGCTTCCTTATCTGATGCCGCGAGAGGATCTAGAAAAAATTGAAGCTCATCGATTAACTAGAACATAAAAAGAGATGGAAGTAATGCATGCCATAATCCATCTTATGAGAGGAACATTAAACCCTAACTGTGACAAATCCATCCTCGAGAAACTCCAAATGAGCCTATCATAGACCTTTGTTAGGGTCAATTATTCAAACAACCACTTTAAGGTGCTTTCTTAAGTTGGAATAAAGACCTTCCTGCATCATCCCAATTGCATTGTGAATTTTCCTACAAGAGAGGAAACCAAATTGTTCATGAGTTATTCCTGCAACTAGAAAAGGCTTGATTCCTTTTAAGATAATTTTAGCCACAATCTTATAGATAGTATTGTACAGAGATATAGTGCGAAAGTCTTCAAAGGATAACATATTATCATTTCTGGGAATCATGGCTTTGAAGGAAGAATTAAATGAAGCTAGAATTTTTCCTTTAACTCTTGATTCTTCCACCACTCTTTAAAGGCCCCGAGCAAGAACATCAATTAAGCCAATGGAAAATTCTATGGGAATCCCATCAGGCCCTAAGATTTTTTATTTTTTAATATTATGAAGGGCCTCTTGCAATTCATCGTTAGAAACTGCCTCCATTAATTTGTTATTATCATTTTCATTTACAATATCTACTTCATAGTCTGTGAAACATATCTACTTCATTGTGATATTTTGAATTGTTAATTTGTTATTATCTTGTGGGTGAAAAAATGAAGATGGGTGTCTATTTTGGGGGGTCTCGTGAGAAAATAATTCTGTTTTTTTCATGTCTTCCAACTTCGGGCGAACAAAAGTGATATTTTTATTTAAAATTTCACTTTGCCGTAAAAAGAAAACTTTTGTAGAATTATGTTAGCTTTCTACTCATAATTTTTTCAATTTTTTTTATTAAGATTTGATATGTCGATCTCGCAAATGTTTGACAGTGTGTTCTTATAAAATGAAAAGACTACAAAAGAGTTATGATTTGTTGCACCACTAAAATCGTTGTTAGACTTGTGTTTTGCAAAAACTGAAAATGCTACGACAATCTACACACAATGTACTAACGCGTGACTATAAGTTTGCATCCAATGGACCTCTATACTAATTATTATATTTTTTTAAAGTCGATCCATGGGGAAACTCAGTCGATTTTCAACAACCTTTTTGTTGCACCACTTTTCTCTCAACCCGCTATAAAATCAAAAAATCTAAGACCACCCTTTTGAAGTAGACACGTCAATGAATCGACCCACATTTTCTTCGATTTTTTTGGTGTTGTATTTACAAAGTTATGGATTTTTCTTTTCGCTGTTTTTTTAAAGAGCTGAATCGTAACTCGACACATGTTACAAATATAAAACTTAAAAAATATCAGTTCTTATCTATATACAACAAAATTTATACCCTCGTAAAGTAGATTCAATAATGAATCTACTGGTATGAAGTCCGACATTCGTTTTGTTGTGTAAGAGGTGGTTTTCTCCTTCCGAAAATGGAGAAACCTGAAAATTTTGCAGAGATCTGAATCGGTCATGTTTCAGAGATTATTCGGCCGAATTAATTATTCGGCCGAATAATTATTCGGCCGAATAATTATTCGGACGAATAACTGTTTTCCGTAACGGCGCCGTAACTTATAGCGAAGGTTATTCGGCCGAATAACTAAACGGAAAAAAATTTTCGTCGGCCGGAAAAAAAATAAAAATAAAAATTTATACTCATATAAATAAACATAAAGTTAATTCATTATTTTCGCATGTTTGAACTTCGCATTTTTTTGTCAAACTAATTTCGGAAGGAGGATATAATTTTTGCAAAAGGAGATTTTTACAAGGTATGTTTCTTCTTCTTCTCTACAAAAGGCACATTGAAGGAGTTTTTTTTTCTAAGGCATATTTACAAGAAGTTTTTCCAAACTATCTCTTTTCTTGTTGCATTTTTACAAAGAAGACATTTTTTGCAAAATGAGGTTTTTACAAGCTATGTTTCTTCTTCTTCTTTACAAAAGGCACATTGAAGGAGTTTTTTTTTCCAAGGCATATTTGCAAGGAGTTTTTCCAAACTATCTTTTTTCTTATTGCATTTTTACAAAGAAGACATTTTTTGCAAAAGGAGGTTTTTACAAACTATGTCTTCTTCTTTTTTACAAAAGGCACATTGAAGGAGTTTTTCCAACATATCTCTTTTTTATTGCATTTTTACAAAGAAGACATTTTTTGCAAAAGGAGGTTTTTACAAGGTATGTTTCTTCTTTTTTCCAAAGGCACATTGAAGAAAATTTTTTTCTAAGGCATATAAATGCAAGAAGTTTTTTCCAAATATTTATTTTCTTGTTGTATATTTGCAAAGAAAACATTTTTTTGAAAAAAAGATTTTTACAAAGTATGTTTCTTCTTCTTTTTTCCAAAACACATTGAAAGTGTTTTTTTTAAGGGATATTTGCAAGGAGTTTTTTCAAAATATTTCTTTTCTTAGACATGTTTGCAAGGAGGTTCTTTGCAAGGATGTTTTTTTTTCAAAGTAGCTTTGCACTTTTTATTTAATTGAAAGAGGTTTTTTTCAAATAGTTGTTTTCAGTTCATGTTTTTATAAATTCCGTAAATGTTTTTAAATCTTAATTTATTTGTTTTTACTATAAAGTAACATGATTCTTTAATTTATCGTCTATAGATTAAACAACCATGGGCAATAAGAGAAATCGTAAAAGAAAAGCTGATCGTAAACGTGATGATGATGATAATAGAGAGAAACAAAAACTCAGATATATTGCCAAAAAACAAAGGGTTGCTGAAACGGAAGAGAGAACTATTGAAGATATAAATACAGATTTACATGACAATGTTGAAGAAATGGAAATTGAAAATAGAGTACAAGAAGAACAAATTGAAGTTGAAAAGAACATTGTAGAAGATGTAAATAGTGATTTACATGCTAATGTCGATGAAATCAATATTGAAGATCAAGTTCAAAATCCAGAAATTGAACCTGGTATGTATATATCATATATTTTCCAAATTCATTTTTTTATAATGAATTTTATTTTTTGATATATGTTAAATTTAATTTAATTTGATGTATAGGTACTTTTACTATTGATGATGAAATGTTAGAAGACATTGATTGCGACAAATATGGAGAAAAACTACCAGTACATGTTGCACGATATCGTGCTACAAAATTTTATGATGAAGTTCTCAAAGATTACTCAATAGCAGGACAAGCACAAATTTTGAGATGTTTATTAGTGTCCAAGAAATTAGAAGGTGCTACATCGTTATTGGGTATTCACAAAGTAACAAAAGAGTCGAAATTGAAACAAAATGTGATGGAAAATATAGGCGATGCAATAAAAAAATTTGGAAAATCCAGGAAGAAAGATATCAGTGCTGCACGTAAAGCAATTCATACAGCAATTCTTTCAGCTAGTACTAAACAAAAGCGTTTGACAACAGAACTAGCAAAAGCAGTTGGAACATCAAGAAAAACATTATACAAACATAGCAAATTCAGAATGCAAATAGATGAAAATAATGAACTTGCTTGTTGGACAATTATTTGTAGACAACCTTACAAAGATAGATTAGGAGCAGGGGTTAAAGATATTGTACGAGAATATTGGTTGGAACATGCTCGAGTTTCACCAAATGCAAGAGATGTGATACGCAAAAGAATATCGCGAAATGTATATGAAAGCCAACCAAAACATATAATGGACATGACACAAGTACAATTGTTCAATAAATTCAAGGAAGATCATCGTGGAATTAATATATCAATCACTACATTTGTGCAACAAAAACCATGGTATGTTCGACCTATAACTATACGTGATACATGTTGTTGCCGTTATCATGTGCAATTTCAGTTATATTATGACACGTTTCTTGAATTTGGTAAAATGTTTTGGACAAATTCACCACCTCCGCCGACGATACGTGAATTCATATCTCAAATTTTATGTGAGAGAAATCACGATGAAGTATTTTATTCAAAGAAATGTGTCAATGGAAAACATTGTCATCATTGTGGAAATTTGGTGTTATTCCACAATAAATACCCTATCGATAATGATCAATCGTTGTCAAATGTAAATGTTGATTGGAAGAGATACGAATACATCAACTATACTACAAGTTCTAGTGATTCACGTTCCAAAAGAATTGATTTGCTAGAAGACAAGATATGCGTCACAGATTTTCTCAAAAAATTTGAAAACGAAATTTATAAATACACCCAACATTCACATAGAGCACGATGGCAAGATCTTCAATTCAAACAGTCTCGTGAAATTTTTCCACCCGGAACAATTTTGTCGGTGGTTGATTTTGCTGAAAACTATACATTTGCTGCACAAAACGAAATACAGAGTGAATACTATCACTCTGACCAAGTTTCGATATTTGTCCATGTTGTATATAGACATTCTCAACAGGATATCGATGGCATTGAAAGCACATGTGACAATCGAGATGTGATTAAAGAATATCACTTCTATATCAGCGATGATCGTACACACGACACACATTTTGTCCAACATTGTATAGAAAATATTTTCTATGACTCACTGAAAAAACGCGAAGTCAAATTCAAAGAGCATTGGATATGGTCTGATGGATGTGCGGGTCAATTTAAATCTTCACGATCATTTTTTTGGTTATGTCGACTTCATAAAGCGCTGAACATCAAACATCGCTGGAATTTCTTTGAAACTGGGCATGGAAAAGGTGAGCATGATGGTGCAGGAGCATGCGTGAAAAGAGCACTTCGAAGATGGCAAATGAACTATTCTTCAGCACGGTTTCATTCAGCTGCAGAGGTTGTCCAATGGTGTCAATTAAATCTAAGCCATGATTATAATCAACAATCAAAAGACGTGCGCAGGTATGTCCACTATTTTTTTAATTTATATTATTTGTTAAAATTAAAAAAAATGTATATACTAACATTTAAGTACACATGTACACTATTTATTGTGTAGGTTTTTTTGGCTTGTTGGGGTCCAAGATATAAATAGATCAATACCATATGACGCTAGCACCATACATGGAACTAGAGATCTTCACTCTATTCAAACAAAATCATTTCACAACGTGTTTGCATTTGACAGTAGAAAGCAATCATGCTTTTGTCATATTTGCATTGAAAATGTCGAATCTACAGAAGTTTGTGAAAACATAACAAACAACTACGTAAAAGCTTGGAGACACACAGAGATTAATCCAAAAGGAAAAATGCCACTGGCAAGTGTTGAAGAATTAGAATCAGAAGAAATAGCAATATCGTCTGATGGCGATAGAATTTCAGATCTCGTAAGAGAAGGTAATAAACTTGTTTTTGACTTTTTAATCAATTGTTCATTCTAATCCTTCGCCATAAGTGGTCAATTCAATTCATTTAAATACGCTAACACCAATCATAACTTGCACAGGAGATGTTTTCGCTGTGATTGCACCTATAGACAACAACGAAAATGTCAAATATTATTTGATGCGATGCACCGAAGGAAAAATGAAATTATTGGAGGACTACAACGACAACGGATTTACATACGAAAGAGGATCCATCATTTTAAAAGGCTACTTTTTTCAGCAGACGCATATGACTAAAAATTATGTATACTTTCAGGATTATGAGCCTGATGTTATATGTTGTCAATATAGTCATTTAGTATGTGCATCTCGAATAAAATTGATACAAGTTCCATCAAAAAAACAATTGAAAACCAAAAAATGGAAACTATCCATATGTGACCATGAACGGATAGTTGAAGATGGTATTCCATTACGATGTTTTTAACTATATATCAAAAATAAATTGATCTATATTTTTGTCCATGTCAATTGTTGTGTGCAATATATTTTTTGTCCAATTATCAAAATTGTTGTGCCCAATATATTTTTTCATTGAGATTTTATGAAATATTTTCTTGAATGACAACTAAGCTTAAATGATTGTACTTTAACATGCTTAAAAATGAATTCAAATATAATTTAAAAATTCAAAAGTACTTTATTCGGGTCCCCATATGTCTATTAGACCACTAAGGGATGAGATAACGGATGTGGCTATGCCCACTCCGCCCCGAATTTTTACTTTTGGTTGATTAATACTAACGAAAAAATACAAAAAGACCTATTAAATTTTGTAGTATATTAATCCAGCGAACATGTTTCTTTAATACATACTTCACCATAAATATGATCTTAAATAGATGTCTTAAAATTGTAACCAAGTTCTCCGTCCCAAATCTTTAATTTAAAATATCGCTTGTGCAAATTCACATAACTGAAATCATGGCAAATGGAGATAACGATCATTTGATTTTTAATCACAAGCAAGGATTCCAGGATTGTGAAGCTTATGCTAAATTAGAAAAATGATTATTCCCAACAAATCAATGAAAATTCATCAAATTGTTGTTTAAAATCATTGCTCTAATTTAGCACAAACTTCACAATCCTGGAATCTTCGCTTATGATTAAAAAACAAAAAACCGTTACCCCCATTTGCCATGATTTCAGCCTTCATCAAATGTACCTGAACATTGAAAATAAAAATTAAATTAATTAAAAATCCATTAATTTTTCCCAACATTAATTCTTACCATAACATTCATTTTCAACATTGAATATTTCCTAACTTAGATTATCATTTTAAAAACATTTCCAACACCTCCCATTCATTCCTACCCTTGGGTTGCACCTATCAAGACATTTTAAACATTCATGCAAAACATATTATAATAACACTTATTCTCAACATAACAAATTGAAAACATTCATTCTTCCATAACACCTCCCATTCATTCTTTCCCAACATTTCTTTTTCTCTAACACCTCCCATTCATTTTTTTCCAACATTGATTCTTACCATCACATTCATTGTCAACATTCAACATTTCCCAACTTGAAATAACATTTCAAACATTCCTAACACTTCCCATTTTCTAACTTCATAACATTCATTGTCATCATTCAACATTTCCTAACCTTGGATTGCACCTATAAAAACATTTCAAACATTCATGCAAAACATATTATAAATATTATCAAAACTCATGCAAAACATATTCTAAACATTTACCAAATGAGAAATAATGGACATGTACTCATGTATATAATCCAAAAAAGAGTTGATGAACTTGTGAATTCAATGTACATATATATATAATCAAAAAATAAATACCCTCCATGTTCAAAACAACACCAATATATAGATATCAACAAAAACTATAAAATCTGAACCACTATCCATCTCGACCAATATCTTTCCACTATTTTCCACTAGGACCTTCCCTGGGACTCAACTCCACCTACAACACACAGAAAAACAAATTATAAATTTAGATCATAAATTATTTAAACAATTTTAAACTAAATTCAAAATATTAAGATATTAAACTCATCTACAAAACAATTCAATTATTAAAAAAATCGTACATCAAATTCTTTGGATGCATGTCCACCACTTTTTTCCCCTAGAGACTTTCCTTTGGCTCCAAAAGATCTAAAAGAGCCAAGCTGCAACATGTACAAAAACAATTTTCAAATAAATCAAAAAAATATAAAACATTAAACTTATGTCAAAAATCATTTCTAGTTCGACAAAATTACCTCAGTGCCAATATCGGCATTCATTAAAGACCCCACATCTTCGCCCCCAATTTCCAAGTGGTCTCTTTCCTAAAATTTAAATTTTGTTAGTAAATAAAACATAGTAGATACAAATAATAAATTAAGCAAATTAACTTAAAACCAAAACAAAAAAATTAAAATCATTAGCTCACAAGAGATGGTAAACCATCTAAAAAGTTGGAATCTAATGAAACCTGCATAGATAAGTCAAATTAACAATAAGATACATTGATATTTATTAAAATTCAAGTAAACAAAAAAAATATCATGTTCAATCATAAATATTATAATTAAAATACCTCTCCTGAGCGCTCTTCATTTTGACTAGGATGCTCTTGATTTTGACTACTGGAGAATCGAAAATTATTTGCATTTAACATTCTCGTAAACTACAAACAAAATACATTTGCTTAATATACTTATTCCCATGTAGCAAAATATTCAATTCAAAATGATTAATAAAAAATCAAATAGATTATCATAGCATAATCAACAAACCTCTCCCATGCTCGATGTGTCATTAGATAACACATCTGAAGCTATATCTCGACAAAACTTAGCATAAGCCCTGAGATCATCAATGCTCAATGCATCTACCTCGTCATTCGTCTTGTAGACAAAACTCTGACGAAGAATAGCGCGAGCCTTCTCTCGCCCCAAACCAACTTCTACTCCTGCAAGAGCTGAAGCTAAACCATCACCTACTGATTCCCTTCCAATTGTCCCTAGTTGAGATGTTGTCTCCATCTCTGATCTTAAAGCCACAACCCTTGGTGGACGAGGTATCTCAGGTGGAGGTTGTATAGTGGCAGGGTCTCTAAGAGCACCTTTTCGATTATATATTCTACCCTTTCCAGCTCCATAAAAGTCAGAGGGAACATCGGTATAGTTAGGCTTCATACCTAGAAAAAACTCCGCATAAAAAAATCTAGCAAAATAATTAGGAACCTCATCGTTCCAAGGCAATCGACCATAAGCTGCAAGAAATCGATCATATATGAAATGTGCAATTTGAGGATGCTTGAAATATTGCACTTTCAACATTTTTCGCTTAAGGCCTTCTTTGAAATTGAACATTGAATTGGCTTGTTCTCTACTGACTCTCTCCTTCACAACCTCCCACTTATCTGGACCCATAACTTGCTCCTTTCGCATCCGCATCAAATGAACAAAACTATTTGTAGTTGGTCCAAGCTCATCGTATGCATCCATGAATTTTTGCAAAGATGCCAAAACAACCTCTAGACTTTGTCGACTCTCTGGAGGGAGATCCAAAGAACAAAGATCATTGTTCAACCTGTCATAGTGGGATTTACAACTTTCAAGAATAGTTTGTTGCACAACACCTCGCCATGGAAGCTCATCAGGTAAATCAGACGGATACGTTGATATGGGTGTACACCCCTCAGCTAGTGGAACATATGTCGTCCTAGCTCTAGGAGGAACTTCAGGACCCTGCTCTCCACCCAATCCTATTCCATCATCTATATTCCTATCTTGATCTTCCCCTCGCTCCATCGAATTACGCACATCTTCTGAACATCGCTCTGCTTCAAATATAGCCGTAGTCAAAAATTAACTTTTTCCATAAATTCAACACACAAAAAATACAAATTATACATTATTAAACATTAATGTTCATACCAACAGAACGTTGGGATCGACGCTCTCCCACAGAAGACAAAGGAGAATCATTTGTACCCCCTCGAACTTGTTGGTGATCAAACGACTCGGACCCATGCAATAAACCTGAACCCTGCGGTGAATTCGACAACCTTCGACTACCAATTGGAACACCAATTCCTGAAGATTGTGATGACCTCCTACGCTTTCCCTTCGCAGACTCTCTTTCCATTTGATATAACTTCTAAATTTACACAAACATTAACATATTGAAAATGTACATAACTACCACTACAAGCATCAAGCCAATATTTGATTAAAAACTCCAACAAAATTTAAGTCCCCCTCCTAACTCTAATTAATTAACTAAAATTCCTTACCCTACCTAATATTGCAACATAAAGAACATATCTAATAATCATTTCATTATAAAACACAATTAATTGAAATAGTATAATAACCTTAAAAACTTTTAATCCAACAAATATGTTTGAATTATATATGTCAACAAACAAACATCTCACTAAACATATATATGTATTCTTATTAAAAGAATTCTAACTTATATTTATGATAATACAATTTACACACATTGAAGTTGTACATGTTAACTCTACAAACTCAAAACATATCTATTAAAAATCTGCATTCAAAATGCAGAGCTTCCTCATATAGTATAACATAAATATACCCTTATTAAGAAACTTCTAGTTAAGATCTTTGATAAAACAATTTACAAACATTGATGTTGTACATGTTCATTCTACAAAATTAAAAACATATCTCTTAAGATCTGCGTAAAAAATGTAGAGCCACCTAAAATATTATAACTTACTTTCTTTTGTAAGTTACTCTCCTAACTCTAAGAACAATATTGCAGCATAAACATGACATCAATAATCATCCCATATTGTAATAGTTCAATCACCTTCCTAATTTTTAAACTATCACTTATGTTTTCATTCTATATCTCAATAAACAAACATTCCTTAATTTTTATAAAAAAAATACTTAATAACTTACAATATTGAATTTTTAAGTGACTTTCTAAGTTAACTCTGTTCATGAACAAAGTTCATGAACAGAGTTCATGAACTCAATTGACATTCTTGTACCTGACTTAACATCGTCACACCACATGTTGATCATTTATAAAGTTGTTTAATATATCCTTTATCATCACTTTATTGAGAATTTGGAAAACTTAATATGAAACTCATCAAGGATTAAGGTATAAATATCCATATATATAAAGAAGCAATAATTTCATGCATATCATAGCATATCATGAACAGAACTCTGTTCATGAACAGAACTCTGTTCATGAACAGAACTCTGTTCATGAACAGAACTTCTATGATAGCAAATGAACATTCATGGTTGATGGAATAGTAGTAAGTTCATAGTTTTCTTAATATTATACAGATACCCAATTCCAAGTAGGAGGTTGAGATTCATTGTTGAATGCATGTAATTAGATTGAATCAAAAACGACCGCCTACTTTAATGGGGTTAGTTCATCTCAATTATCTAAAAGCTTACGTCAATCAGAGAACCAATACCCTTTGAACAATGATAACAACATTATTACAGCTAAAAATCATTAACTAATCATAGCTAGTACTATTATATTATTCATATTCATATCTAACCTATAAATAATGGAATTCTGTTCATGAACAGAGTTCTGTTCATGAACAGAGTTCAAGAACAGAACTCTGTTCATGAACTCAGTCCACGAACAGAACTCTGTTCATGAACTCAGTCCACGAACAGAACTCTGTTCATGAACTCAGTTCACGAACAGAACTCTGTTCATGAACAGAGTTCACGAACTGAACTGTTCATGAACAGAGTTCACGAACTGAACTGTTCATGAACAGAGTTCACGAACTGAACTGTTCATGAACAGAGTTCACGAACTGAACTGTTCATGAACAGAGTTCACGAACTGAACTGTTCATGAACAGAGTTCATGGACAGAAAACTGATTCTCTAAAATAAAAACTGCATTTTAAAACATTTAACCTTCCAATATTAAAAAGCACTACAGATTTTTTGAATTCTAATACTGCCAACAACATAAAAACAAAGTTTACGACGATGCATACCTCTATATAAAAATGCAGTGAAGAATCGTCGATCGCAACGCCGCCTCTATTCAACCCAGCAACGCTCAAAACAACACCTATTTCCTTCACAAACAACAACGAACGTCATTACATAAGCCCTATAACATTAACAAACAGAAATATTAAGTAAAAACAAAGGAAAAACGCACCTTCAACCGTTCAGATAAAGCCGCAACACCTTCAAAGCAGCCAGCTACCAACACACACCTGACAACGAACACAGACCAACCGTCTGAATACCACCAACGAGCAGCAACTAGCAGAAATCCCAACCCGACGAAACGAGAAAACCGACAATCGACAGCAGAAGCAACCAACAAACTCGCTGCTAAAAACGAACAGAGCAAGGGCAGATCACACCCCGAAGAAACGTAAGAAAAGACGAACGACAGCAGCAATGGAGCAGACGCGAGTCGCGGAAAAATAGCCAGCCATGAAACACAAGCAGCACGGCGAGCAGCGGGGTGGCGAGCAGCAGGTTGGGGCGTCGGCAGGGTGGCAGAGGACTACAGCGGGCCCATGCGGGGTCCAAATAACTCCAACAGGGAATGACAAATGGCAGCCGATGCTGTCTTTTTATGCAGAATAATTATTCGGCCGAATAATTATTCGGCCGAATATATATTCGGCCGAACAATTACTCGGCCGAATAAATATTCGGCCGAACAATTATGCGGCCGAACAATTATTCCGCCGAACAATTATTCGGCCGAATAATTGTTCGGCCGAATAAACTATTGCCCGAAATTTTTTTCCGTCCGGCAACCGTTTGCACAAATTTCAAGAGTCTCCGTTAAACGGGACGGAGAACTGTTTGTGGTTATTCGGCCGAATAACTTCAAAATTATTCGGCCGAATAATTTCAATTATTCGGCCGAACAATTATTTTTATTCGGCCGAATAATATTTTTATTCGGCCGAATAACTTCCGCTAAGACGATTTTGCACTGATTTCTCACGAAAGTGTTACCCACCTTCACGTTTTCACCCTTGTTAGTTTACAATATCTACTTCATAGTATGTGAAACATATCTATTTCATTGTAATATTTTGAATTGAATAGTGTTACTTTCTCATATTCATTGGAAACATTTTAAAACATTTCAAAATTAAAAACATAAAGAATAAACTAATTGAATTTGTTTTTCTTCAATTTCTAATAAAAAAATGCAAAATTGTAAATTATTGTGTTGTGTTTTGAGCACTTTGCAGGCTTATACTCTAATCAATCCTCAAAACAGAGTTATCATTTATTTTCAAAATACCTAAATCTATTCTTCCCCACAATTATATTATACTTTAATGACTTATTACATTTGTCTTGCAATATTTGTATATTCTACCTTAATGACTTGTTGTATTTGTCTTGCAATATTTAAAGTATTGATGAAAGACTAAATCAACCCCCTCATTGAAAAAACCTCCTAAAAAAAGCAAATAAAAAAAAATCATTTTTTTACAAAATTGTAAAATTTATCAACAAAAACTTAAAAAAAAAAAAATTTAATACATGCATTAAAGGGGAGGGAGAGGAGGGTCTGGGAGTGGGAGTGGGGTAGGTTTGTTTGTTTGTCTTTTTAAATTTTAATATCGTTTATAATTTTTTTTTAAATTTGGTTCTTCTGTTTTTTTTTTTCATTTTGTTTTTAATGTTTTTTTAAACTTTTAGTTTTTTTTTAAATTTTAAATTAAAAAAAACAGAATTTAATAGATCTTAAAATTTAAAAAAAATAGTTTTTTTTAATTGTTTTACATTTTTTCTATTTTTCTCAATTTAGAATTGTTCTTTAGAGTTATATTTTACTTAAAAAAAATAGAAATTTATGTTTAGAAATTTTATATTGTTGGAAATCTTTTTTGAAAAAAATTTCAAGCTGTTTTTAAAATTTTTTTCTATAAAGTTTGAAATTTTTAATGTGTTATTTTTTTTTCTTTTTTTAATTGTTTATGTTTTCTTTTTAATTTTGTTTTCATTTGAGTTATTTTAATTTATTTTTTCATTTTTTGCGTTTTTACTTTTCTAAAAAAAAAATTACGTGGCAAATGTAAGGGGTGCTACTAGTGGCACCTCTTTTCGAGTTGAATGTTGATCTTTTCCTTTTTGGCGCAATGAACATTGCAATGACACGGTCAACTATTAATACGACGACGTCAATCAAGTCGTAATTTTCAATCCTTGATTGGGGGTTGGTTGCTACAAGTTGAATTTGAGGGTCAATTTAGCTTTTTAATTGCAAGTGCAGCTAACTAGGTTTCAATAAAGTTGAAAATTTATCCTCAGAGAAGAAAGGGTGCTATCAATAGCAGCACTTTTCAAAATAGAGGTAAAAATTGTTACTAAATGTGACCGAAAAAAACAAGATTTGATGTAGGTTCTCGTTTTATAGTATATTGTGTTTATAATGAGGTAATATAGATATATGGAAAACATCATGATTTGTATGAAAATGGGGTGGTAGCGGTAAGCGATATGCAACAAGTCCATGTCTTTATAGGATTTCAAATGGCCTTATAAGTAGAGGTGACAACATTGTCACTTTTCCAAACTGAATAGTACTCTTATTAGGACTAATACGAATAAAAAATTAATCTCCGCCATTATAACTTTAGTGAGTTCTATCAGCATCACCATAACCCTTATGTATATCAACTTGTGCTTCCTTTAACCATTGCCTAATATGAATTACATGCTATCCCATTTCCTGAACCAACATTGGTCGCATGCTTACTTGGTATTCTAACTTGTCCCAACTCAAATGCATCGTGCATGGCCTCCCATATAAATCTTGATAAGGTAGCATTCCAATATAATTATGGTAATTGTTATTGTAAGAAAACTCCACCAAAGATAAGTAATTTTCAAATGGGTCTGTCTATCCATAACATACACCCTAGCATGTCTTCGATTGTACGTTAATAACCCTCTTTGTTTTCCCATATGTTTGTGGATGATACATTGAGCTTAGGTTTCAGTGAGTTCCCAATGATGATTGCAAGTTTGTCCAAAAC
This sequence comes from Larix kaempferi, assembly GCA_027924585.1. Lineage (NCBI taxonomy): Eukaryota > Viridiplantae > Streptophyta > Pinopsida > Pinales > Pinaceae > Larix > Larix kaempferi. Next base: position 571,791 of record BSBM01000579.1, on the reverse strand, counting down.
GTGGAAGTAAACTTAGGGTCTCTATTTGAGATTATCTTTTTAGGAAACCCATGAAGATGGATGATATCATTTTTAAATACCCTTGTCACATCTGTGTTATCATAAGTTTCCCTGATTGGAATAAAATAGGCGTTTTTGGTTAGTTTATCAAGTAACACCAAAATAACATTACGTATTATTAGAGACGCGAGGGGAAACCCTAGGAAAAAATACACGGGAATGAACTCCCACTTAGACATAGGAATGTCATGAGGTTGCAAGAGATCGCTGTCCTTTTTCTACGATGTGAGTAGGATGTTTTTTTATAACTGAATCACCACTTCTGGCAACAGTTAAACGCATTGGCAAGGAATCTCAATCCTGTTTTCGAGAAAAAACCCTAGCTCAATCTGGATTCTAGATCTATTATCTATCAAACGATTGTGATAAAACCTATACGGAAACATCCCCAATGAAGTAACAGATTCTCCATATGCGCCAAACTGACTTCTCTACCAGATGTGACCAAAACACTGTCAGTTGCTTAACTCGATTCGAGCAACTACCTTGCCAGATCATGACTGCATTGCTTAACTTGATTCTCAACTACATTTCCAGGTCATTTAGGTGCCAAACTAACTTTTCTACCAAGTGTGAGCAAAACACTGCAAAATGTGATTGCCAGGCGTGAGAAAAATGCTGCCAACTGTGACTACGTTGCTTAACTCGATTCTCAACTATCTTGCCAGGTGTTTCGGTGAAGAATATGTGTTTGACTGTGGTATTTTTAGTTTCTTTAGCATTTGAACTTCTACAGCAACGGTTTTTGCAACGTGTTACCCATATGGTGATTTTGTAAAGACATCAATACACATAACTGGTGAAGCAAGAAAAACATCAATCACACCTTTGCTGGTTGACATCAATGAACTTCTACAGCAACGGTTTTTGCAACGTCTTACCCATATGGTTGGTGAAGAAAGCAAAAAATATGGCTGACATCAATGAACATCTACAGCAATGGTTTTTGCAACGTTTTACTGATATGGCTCGTGAAGCAAGCAAAACATCATTCACACTTTTGCTGGTTGTCATCAATGACAAACTCAACATACTCTATCAACTGGAGTCCACACCTTTCACTTCTTTCACTATCAACAAGCTCAGTCCACACCTTTTACTGCTTTCACTATCAATAAGCTCCCCCTTTGGCATTGATGGCAACCACAACCAACCGCATACCAGATATCATCTCCCCCTTTGAAAACAATGACGAAGGTTTCTGTCTCCATTTATTCATTCTATTTAGTTGGGGAAATAAGTTTTTTTTAATAAGTTTTTTTTTAATGATTTTGAACTAAACTGCCATTTCATTGCTCTTGTAACCTGCATTTGCTTGAACTAAACTGCCATTTCATTTGCTCCTGTAACCTGCCATTTCATTTGATCCCCCTCCGAAGATGCTTTGTATCTGGTTCTTAAGTATTTATACCAAGAGGCTCTTTCTTGTCTCTCCCCCTATCGGATTATTCAAAGTACAAATTAAGTATATGCTCTTCTTCTTGACTATTTAGTTTCATAGCGTTCTGGTTCCATTTCTCTGCAAAATCTATGTGTTTTCTATTTTCTTTCTTTTCAAGCATTGTAAATTCATCATGTTGTAAGTGGATTAGAACATACACCTAGTTATTTTCTGAGATTTTCAAATTGCATTGTAGGCAATGGTTTTGTAAAGACATCAACAATTTGATCCTTTGTACCGACATACTCCAATTTGATTAGCTTATTCGGAACTTGATCTCTTAAGAAATTAAATCTTATTGGAATGTGTTTAGTTTTAGAGTGCATAACGGGGTTGTTGGAGATATTTAATGCACTAGTGTTATCACAATAGATTGGAATAGGATTTGAAAAAGTCACATGAATGTCAGTAAGAGTTTGTGTCATCGATAACACTTGAGTGCAACAACTTGGTGCTGCAATGTATTATGCTTCCGCTGTAGATAGTGACACAGTAGATTTTTTCTTGCTAGACCAACTCACTAGACAACCTCCTAAGTAGACTGCAGCTCCGCTGGTACTCTTTCTATCATCTATACGGCTTGCCCAATCAACATCAGTATATGGAAATAGATCTAGCTTATTTCCCTTTGGATACCATAGACCAAAATAAACAGTACCTTTGAGATATCTGAATATTCTTTTAACTACTAATAAATGTGTTTCTTTAGGTGTAGCTTGAAATCTTGCAACTTGACAAACTGATTGCATTACATCTGGTCTAGTTGCAGTGACATACAGTAGGCTTCCAATCATGGATCTATATAATTTCCGTTCAACTGAAGGAGAATCATTTTCTTTGCTGAGTTTGCAACCTGTCACCATCGTCGTTCCTACAGGCTTGCAATCCTGCATCTTAAACTTCCTCAATGTTTCATTAGTATATTTTGTGTGAGATGTAAACATGCATTCATTATATTGTGAAACTTGAAGACCTAAAAGGAAGTTCAACTCACCAAGCATAGACATCTCAAATTCATCCTGCATAGCTTGTGCAAAGAATTTACGAAGGTATTCATTATTGCTTCCAAAAATAATATCACGAAAATAAATTTCAACTATGATCAAACAATCCCGTTCTTCGTTAATATACAGATTACTATCAGCACTACCCTTTCTGTAACCTTGCCACTGTACAAATACTTATCAAGCCTGGAATACCAAGCTCTTGGAGCTCTTGTTCCATCCCATATAGAGCTTTCTTTAACTTGCACACAAAATTCTTATCTTTGGAATGCTGAAATCATTCTGGTTGTTCCATATAAGCTTCCTCTTCCATCTCACCATTTAGAAATGCTGATTTGACATCCATCTGCTAAACTTTATTCTTCTTAGAACATGCATAAGCTAACATTAGTCTAATTGCTTCCATTCTTACAACAGGTGCAAATGTTTCATCATAAGCTATACCTTCAACTTGTGCATAACCTTTACCTACTAACCTGGCTTTGTTTCTTGTCACATTTCCTGCTTCATCCATTTTATTTGTAAAGACCCATTTTGTTCCTATAACATTTTTGTTTTCAGGTCTTGGGATTAACTCCCATGTGTTATTCTTTTCAAATTGGACAAGTTCTTCTTCCATTGCTTTTAGCCAATGCTAATTTTGGAGAGCTTCTTCAACACTTTTTGGTTCAATCAAGGATAATAATGCTACCTATTCTTGATTTGATGTGTATTCTTGGGTTTTACTTTTGGTTTCCACACCTAAATTCAAATCACCAATAATATGATCTACAAGATGGTTTTTCTGTATTCTTTTACTTGGTGTTTTTGAGAAATTTGGACTTTGTGTAGTAGAGGGAGCTGAAGATGTAGGACTATGTATTTCAGCAGAGATTTGATTGTCTTTGCTTGTTGACTGAGTATTTTTTGTTTCACTAGGTTCTTCTTCATTTTTGTTCTGCTCAAAGATAGAATCTCTCTTTTCCCTTTTTGACTTCATTAAGTAGGATTCATCAATTTTGACATCTATGGCTTACACTACTTTGTTAAGTCTTAGATTGTAGCATTTATAGGCTCTTCTGGTACATGAGTAACTAACTAGGATTCCTTCATCAGTTCTCGAGTCGAATTTTCCCAAAAGAGAATTATTTATTTTAATGTAACATTTACTGCCAAAGATTCTAAAGTGTTTTAAGTTTGCTAATTTTCCTTTCCACAGTTCATAAGGTGTTTTTTTAGCATTAGTCCTGAGTAGTCCTCTTTTCAAAACATGTACAACTGTGTGTACAGCTTGATTCCAAAATATATCACTTAGTTTTGATTCATTGAGCATTGTTCTGGCCATTTTCGTAACAGTTCTATTTTTCCTTTCTACTACTCCATTTTGTTGAGGAGTTTCTGTCACCGTGAAATGCCTTTTAATCCCATTTTTATCACAATAGTCATTGAACTCATTTGAGGTAAATTCACCTCCATTATCATACCTGAGACATTTTGTTCTCTGTTCTATCTCATTCTTTGTTGCTTCTTTAAAATTATGAAAACAATTAAATGCTTCAACTTATTTTTAAGTAGGTACATCCATGTCATTCGAGTAAAATCATCTATGAACAACAAGAAATACTTTTCACCATTCATCTCCATTGTTCTCATAGGTCCACAAATATCAACATGTACAAGCTCTAAGGGTTTTAATGTTGTGATCCGGATTTGTGTGGGAACGAAACAAAAGATATCATATACAGAATGATATACAAAGATATATATTCACATACATATATATATGGCAAGAAACACAACGATACAGTAAACACATATTCTATTAAATATCGAAAATAGAACAGACTGTAAATACAACAACTAGAATGGTAGTTGCTATCTCTGAGAAGAGATGTGGCCGCTGTGCTCATTCGTGCCAAGATGATTACAAAGAGAGGCCGAAAGGGCCTATTTATCATAAGCATGAGGGAAAGAATCCCAAACACCCAAAAACCTAACCCTAGAAGATGAACCGTCATAAAGTTTGCGGCCCCAAGGTGGTCAGTTGAACAGTCAACTTTCCAGGGTCATAACTTTTGCATGCGATCTCCGTTTGGGGCACTCGGTAGCCCATTGGAAAGATCTATCTGAGGAATACGCTGGGGACCAAAAAACGGAATGGTTCCCTTGTAAAACTATTTCCGAAAAAACGTCGTTTAGGGCCTCAAAACGGCCCCGGAAGTTTGGCACTCGAAAAACTGTAGAAAAATTACTAGAAAATCGGCAAAATAGGAAACTGTTTTGAGCCAGTGGAATAGGTGGGTGGCCACCGATATCCATATGGATCATGTTGAGTGCTCCTTAGTTTTGAACTTAACTCTAGTTTGCTTACCATGTTGACATTGTTTGCAAATTGAACTTGATAGATTTTTGATCTCAGGTAGACCTCTAACTGCATCTTTCTGATTCAACTTAACTAGGTTGTCAAAATTTATGCGTCCTAGTCTCTTATTCCATAACAAACTTTCATATTCTTTTCCAAAATGACATTCATCAATTGCTTCATTTAAAATGAAATCCTAATTTTTTTTTTGAAAAAAGGAGAAGAAACCATCTCCTTCTAAATTTAGTTCAAAAAATCTTTTACAGTTCCAACAACCATGTTTGCAAACGAGGCTATAATCAATCATAATTAGAAAAAAGTGAAATGAAAACCAAGCCTACTCTGAACTTCTTCCTCAACATATTTTTGCTTTGATTTGGTCCATTTCTGTTAAATTTAACATCAATAGTACCCGAAACAATAAAAAATAGAACCACTTTCATTCAAAAAGCTTCATTATAGAAATCCCTTAAGTGTCCTTCATTTTGAGTGACATGCCAAACTCCTTGCTCCATGTATAGACCGAGCTTGGATAGGGAGTTAGCCTCGTCGTTCTTTTCCCTATCAACATGTTTATTTAAAATTTCATCCACAAGAAGTTTTATCCTTTTTATCTCCTCTAGAATTGGTTTCAAATAGATGTTATGGCAGATCCTCTCTTTAATTATCCAATCAATGATGATCTTTGCATCGCCAAATATCTATAATTTCCTGACATTATTTTCCACGGCTAAATTTAAGAGAAGTTTAAGTGCAACCAATTTAGCATAATTATTTGTTTTTTTTCGTCTCACGTCTACAAATTGGTTTATCCATGGAAATAAATGCCGCATGGCTATACAACAACTCGCACACCTAAAACGGGCAGTATAAATATCTTCAAATAAGTTGTTATTTCTTGCAATCCAAATTTTCAACATCATGATGAGGGGAAGGGCCAACATAGATCTATGCTTAGGATTGACAACCCAACATTTTAGACATAACTGCACTAACTAGCACCTCTCCAAGGACGCATCTTCTTTAAAATGGCTTCCACCTCCTTCTAGGATTGTGAAATGAAAGCGAAGTCCATAAAAACATGAGAATTTGCCTCCTCTTCCTGCTTACAGAGATAACATTTACCAAGTCTAATTATATTTCTTCGTTGTAAATTGTTCCAAGTTAAAGCTTTGTTGCAGAGGATATACCATGTAAGAAGTTTTGCTTATAGAGGGAATTTAAATTTCCAAACTACTTTCCACCACCAAGCTTGATCTTCCACATGAGAATTTCCATCATTCTATCATAACTTGCCTTTGGAGTATAAATACCATGGGGGTCACCAACCCAAACTAAAGAGTCCTTAACAAGATACAAATAGATGTTATTCAGGTGCAATTGATTTATGTAAGCCTTCCAGCGTCTACCATCATCATCCCTAAAACCAGCATACTCCACAGTGTGCAAGTTGTATCTTTAATATATTTTAATGTAAATAAGCCTTTAAAGTACAACTACAGCATGATTCTGAAAGGAAGAATATGTACAGTTCCATTCCCTGTCCATGCATCCTCCCCCAAACTTACACTGCATCCATCTCCTATCTTCCAAACCAAGTCTTTTCCATTAACTAAACATGAGAGAACTGTTGCTTTCTAGAAGACTGAGACGTTATGGGTACAGATTTAGCAGGATGTCAAACCCATTCTAACATAGATTTTGGAGCTATATATTTCCTCATATTCAAGTCACTCCAGAGACTAGAACTTGATAATAATCTCCACCAGCTTTTCCATACTAGATCTTTTTGAGAAAATTTGCAAATTTTTTAATCCCCATCCTCCAAGAATTTTGGGACTTGCTATGGTTTTCCATCTAGGTATCCAAGAGTTGGTCATCCAGAACACTGGAGTGACTTCCAGAACAAAATTTGTTAGCACTAGTCTCCCTCCTTTTGAAAGCCGTCTAAAACTCCAATTGATATGCACTTTTCACATTTTGCAATCAGGCAGTCCCAATCTTTAATAAGATAAGACAACGAATTTAATTTAAACCCCATATATTTTATCCCATTATCCATATCAAAATGATAGAAATAAAATAAATCCTTGATTCTAATTAAATCCTCATCTGAGACACCTTCTCTAGCAACAAAAGAAGACATGAGTAATCCACTAAAATATCACCAACAAAGAGGACATGAGTAATCCAGTAGTTTACTCCAATATTTATGCCTTTAAGGCCACCATTCCTTTTTTCCTTTAAAATTTCCCTACTGAACCTATCTGCAAATAGGAGGAATAAAAAAGAAGCGAGCAGGCTCCCTTATCTGATTCCATGAGAGGTTTTGAAAAAATTTGAAGCTCATCCATTAACTAGAACATAAAAAGAGATGGAAGTAATGCATGCCATAATCCATCTTATGAAAGGAACATTAAACCCTAACTATGAGAACTCCATCCTCGAGAAACTCCAAATGAACCTATCATAGGCCTTTGTTAGGGTCAATTATTCAAACAACCACTTTAAGGTGCTCTCTTAAGATGGAATAAAGACCTTCCTACATTATCCCAATTGCATCGTGAATTTTCCTACCAGAGAGGAAACCAAATTGTTCATGATTTATTCCTACAACTAGAAAATGCTTGATTCCTTTTAAGATGATTTTAGCCACAATCTTATAGATAGTATTGTACAGAGATATAGTGCGAAAGTCTTCAAAGGATAACATATTATCATTTTTGGGAATCATGGCTATGAAAGAAGAATTAAATGAAGCTATAATTTTTCCTTTATGTCTTGATTCTTCCACCACTCTTTAAAGGCCCCGAGCAAGAACATCAATTAAACCAATGAAAAATTCTATGGGAATCCCATCAGGCCCTAAGCTTTTTTATTTTTTAATATTATGAAGGGCCTCCTGCAATTCATCGTTAGAAACTGCATCCATTAATTTGGAATTATCTTTTTAATTTACAATATCTACTTCATAGTATGTGAAAGATATCTACTTCATTGTGATATTTTTAATTGTCATCGTTAGAAACTGCGACCATTAATTTGTTATTATCTTGTTAATTTACAATATCTACTTCATAGTATGTGAAACATATCTATTTCATTGTAATATTTTGAATTGAATAGTGTTACTTTCTCATAGTCATTGGAAACATTTCAAAGCATTTCAAAATTAAAAACATAAAGAATAAGCTGAATTGAATTAGTTTTTTTTCAATTTCTAATAAAAAATTACAGAATTGTAAATTATTGTGTTCTGATTTGATCACTTTGTAGGATTATACTCTAATCAATCCTTGAAACAGAGTTATTGTTTATTTTCAAAATACCTAAATCTATTCTTCCCCACAATTACCTAAATCTATTCTTCCCCACAATTATATTATACTTTAATGACTTATTGTATTTGTCTTGTAATATTTGTATATTCTACCTTAATGACTTATTGTATTTGTCTTGCAATATGTAAAGTATTGATGAAACACTAAATCAACCCCCTGATTGAAAAATAGACCTTCTAAAACCACCCTTGTTCTTATTCGAGGTTAAAATTTAAAAATAACAACTTTATGAAAAAACTTAAAAAATTAAAATAAAGAAGTGAGAAATATAAAAAACAAATTAAAAAAAATCATTTTTTTTACAACATTGTAAACTTTATAAACAAAAAATGTAAAAAAATAAAAATTAATACATGCATTAAAGGGGAGGGTGGGAGCGGGGGGTGGGGGCAGGGGGGGATGGGATAGAGGGTGGAGGGAGTGGGGGTAGAGTTGTTTGTTTTTTTTTTCAAATTTTAATATCGTTTATCTTTTTCCTTTTTTTAAGTGTTTATGTTTTCTTTTTAATTTTGTTTTCATTTGAATTGTTTTATTTTATTTTTTCATTTTTTGCGTTTTTACTTTTCTAAAAAAAAAATTCCGAGCAAATGTACCTGACAAAGGTAAGGGGTGCTACTGGTGGCACCTCTTTTCGAGTCGAATGTTGATTTTATCCATTTTGTCGCAATGATCATTGCAATGACACAGTCAACTCTTAATACGATGATGTCAATCAAGTTGCACTTTTCAATCCTTGATTGGGGGTTGGTTGCTACAAGTTGAATTCGAGGGTCAATTTAGCTTTTTATTTGCAAGGGCACCAAACTAAGTTTCAATAATGTTGTAAATTTATCCTCGGAAAAGAAAGGGTGCTATCAATAGCACCACTTTTCCAAATAGAGGTAAAAATAGTTAATAATGTGACCTAAAAAAAACAAGAACTCATGCAGGTTCTTGTTTTATAGTATATTGTGTTTATAATGAGGTAATATAGATATATGGAAAACATCATGATTTTTATGAAAATGGGGTGGTAGCGCTAAGCGATATGCAACAAATCCATCTCTTTATAGGATTCCAAATGGCCTTATAAGTCAAGGTGACAATACTGTCACTTTTCCAAACCGAATAGCAATCTTATTAGGTCTAATACGAATAAAACATTAATCTCCAACATTATAACTTTAGTCAATTCTATCAGGATCACCATAACCCTTATGTATATCAACTAGTGCTTCCTTTAACCATTGCCTAATATGAATTACATGGTCTCCCATTTATTGAACCAATATTGGTCCTATGCTTACTTGGTATTCTAACTTGTCCCAACTCAAACGCATCATGCATGGCCTACCATATAAATCTTGATAAGGTAGCATTCCAATATAATTATGGTAATTGTTATTGTAAGAAAAATCCACCAAAGATAAGTAATTTTCCAATGGGTTTTTCTATCCATAACATACACCCTAGCATGTCTTCCATTACCTTAATAACCCTCTTTGTTTTCCAATATGTTTCTCGATGATACATTGAGGTTAGATTGCACTGAGTTCCAAATGATGATTGCAAGTTTGTCCAAAACTTGGAAGTAAACTTAGGGTCTCTATTTGAGATTATCTTTTTACGAAACCCATGAAGATGGATGATATCATTTTTAAATACCCTTGTCACATCTGTGTTATCATAAGTTTCCCTGATTGGAATAAAATAGGCATTTTTGGTTAGTTTATCAAGTACCACCGAAATAGCATTACATCTTATTAGAGACGTGAGGGGAAACCCTACGAAACAATACATGGAAATGACCTCCCACTTAGACATAGGAATGCCATGAGGTTGCAAGAGACCATATAGGTGATGGTGATCAACCTTTACTTGCTTTCATTCAAGGCACTTAGCAACAAATTGCACAATGTCATGCTTCATGCTTTCCCAAAAGAAGAGCTTCTTCATGTCTACATACATCTTCTTCACCTATGGATGTGCATAGTAAGGTGATCTTTGGGATTCCTTGAGGATAGTTCTTTTAATATCCCCTTCCTTGGCGAAATTCCTTCCCGTGAAATAATATGCCCAAGATAGTGATTCTCGTTCTAAAAGAAGGAGCACTTGGAAAATTTACCAAAAAAATGGTGTGAACTCATAACCATGACAATGCTGACCGCAAGTTCTCCTCGTTCTCTTTCTCATTCTCAAAATAAATGAGAATAAAATGTAATAAAACATGCACAAAGTGGTATAAGTACTTACCAAATACTCCATTCATTATGCTCATAAATACTACTAGTGCATTGTTCAAACCGAAGGGCACTGCTATAAAATCATAGTGCCCAAACCATGTCTGGAAGAAAGACTTTGGCATATTTCACCTTCCTTAATTATGAGATGATGATAGTCTTATTGTACATCAATCTTTGAGAAAAAATACCACCCCCTTCATATGATCGAAGAGGTCATCAATTCAAGTTATAGGGTACCTATTCTTCAGCATGGCTTGGTTCAAGTCTCGATAATCAATGCAGAGTCATGACAGACCATCCTCCATCTTGACAAATATTATTGGTGCAAAACAAGGATAAACATTCATCGTGATGAGTCCTAGGTCCAATAAATCCTTCAGTTACATCTGCAACTGTAAAAGCTCAAGAGACGTCATCCTATAAGGTGACTTGGAGATTTGATTGAAGCCCATTTTTAATTCGATAGTAAAATTGAGTTTTCTTTTTGGAGATAACCCTCGTAAGTCCTTGGGAAAGACATCCTTAAATTCTGGCAATACTGGGTACTAATCTAAAGAAGGTCCCTTCTCCCCACTTGTAGCCTCCACTAAGTACAGCCGACATGATTTCTTAAGACAATGCTTTACTTTCATCATTGCGATGAAACATATGGACACCTCCTCTTAATTCCTTGAATTTGAATTGATTTCCCTTCACTAAACAAAGAACTCTCTTCCCATAATACTCCAAGAAAGCTTAATGATCCTTAAAGCTAGTTCATACCTGAGATAAGATCATAAGTACCTAGGTCGCTGATGTACACTTTGACCCTATCATACACACCCCTAGGTCCACTACTCATTCTTCAACACTAGGCCTGACTCCTTGCTTTCAAACCCCGTCTTTGATCCCCTTTAGAGCTTACATGTTCTTCAACATAATGAGCACATTCAACTACATGTGGCACTGAAGTTGGCTTCCACATCCGCAGGAGGGACCTTATATCGTAGTTCAATCCATAAACAAAGCAATATACCTGACGTTGATATGTGTCCATGTAAGATACATACTTCACCAATACCATGAATCACAATTCATAGTCCTCCACAATTCAATTCCCGTGCACTAATGCATGGAAGGATCCTACTTGGTCCTCCTCAAAGAATGCCTGCATGTACTTCCTTTGAAACCTATCTTCAAACTATTCCCAAGGGATAATATCTAGAGTGATATGCAATTGTCCTTCCACGCTCTCCCACCAATCCAAAGCATGATCTCAAAGTTGAAAAGTAGTTATTTTGGACTTAGAGGCGGTGGTATATTCTTTCAATGCAAATCACCTCCTCATGCCCTCTAGACATGTCTTGGCTTGTTGTCCAACACAACCTCTAGTAAACTCTAGAAGCTTTATTTTATGAAGCTCTCTATTAATGCCCTTGGGAGGAGGTTCTTGCTCCAAATTCATTGATACTTCTTAATTAACCTCCCCCGATGGAAAGGGCTCTTTCTCAACAATTGTCGCATCGCTCACTCCTAGAAGCCTCTTAAGTGTCATGTCGATTGTCTCCAAGGAGCACATTATAATGCACATTTCACGTGATAGTACCAATAGTGTTGGTATGTTTGGCTCAAGCGATGGTGTCACCCGAACTCAACCTTGATTTCCACCTCACCTAACCATATTGATTATGCAACCTGCCCAAAAGGGTTCATAAGTAGTGTTTAATTAGTCTACTAGGTTACACAATAATATGCACAGGCTTAAGTATCTTTCACTTTCACTTGTAATGAACATATCACTTGAGGTCGTGGCTAAGGGTGAAGTAGGTCAATAAGATAGTGAAACTCTAATAACCAACCTAGTATGGGGTAATTTCTACTACTCTGTTGACCACTAATATTGCCTTAATCCGCCTCCACCTTTTTCGACAACCACATCCCTCACCACCGGAATAAAAGATTTAATCATCATTTAAAAAATTTACTTCTAGTATGTAATTTATAATATATTTCATTTTATTATTATCTATATTTTATTTCGTATTTTATTTTTATTAAAAATAATATAGTTAAATTTTAAAATATGCAATATTATTAATATTACAAAGAGAACCCTAACACGAGGATGAAAACTATCTTTCTATCTTACCAAGATCAAAGATAAAAATTTAAGTGAAACTAGTTGTTGGAGAACCCCTAAAATGCCTTGGGTTGCCATCTATGTGATTCTATGAGCTTTTTGAGCATAGAAATAACATTTTAAAGAAAACCAAATAATATCTATCTTGTTAAGGTCGGATAGACCAAGATGGACGTTAAAGACAATCATCATCATCATCATCATCATCATCAATAATAAAAACCAATCAATACTAAAAATTCAAATAAAATATATTATTTAAACAAATACAATTAAATTTAATAATTCAAATTAATTTTCTTAAACGATAATTAATCTTCAATTATTTGGCTTAAAAAACATAGAGTTGAGGCGTCCCCTTCTCAAGAGCGCACACATCATACAAGGATTAAATAATAGGGGGTAAGGGTGAACAAAACCCTAGCCCCTCCCATTTCTTATTTCTTGTTCACAAATTTTTAGTTGGTCATTTTGCAACTTAGCTAAGATATTAGCATTAGGGTTTTTTTTTTTTTTTTTTCTTCATAATAGAGTTTAATAATAAAATTTATGCCCAACACTAGCTGTAAGCAATTGCCTGGGGTGTGGCATGTTATCACCCAAATTTAGACCAAATACACACATATATGTGCCCTTTCACAATACAAATAGCAATAAAATAACCACCTATAAGTAATGTCCAAACCTATGGATATAAGATATGGTTCACACAACAAATAAAATCAAACCTATAAGTAATGTCCAAACCTATGGATATAAGATATGGTTCACACAACAAATAAAATCAAAGGGAACGCTGCCATATATGGCTGCCATATATGATTCACTTGGAAATTTGCATTGCCTTCCCATCAATGATTCCAACGACCATTTCAGTGAATCAACAACATGATACATAAGTGTGTTGAACTTATTAATGAAATGGTTGTAGGTGGATAAGCATTGGTTTTTAGCAAATATGCTAGCCAACCAAACAATTAGCCAACCAAACAATTTGAGTGCCAATTAATTAATATGGATATGGGATATTCAAACAAACACAAGACGGCTCGTCGGCGAGATTTTGAAGGAAATAGGTAACGTTGCCAGGAAATATATATAAAAGTCTTGCTATTTGAGCGTCCTAGGCTCCAATGCAACGCAAGATTTCGAATTCTGATCTCCGCCATTTCCAAAACAAGTCTTCTGGAGAATCGCCCATTTGGAAATTTAATAAGAGAAGGAGAGTTTAAGACTTTGTTGAGTGCTCCTCATTCATCAGCTGCACACCCACCTGCTTAACAGCACTGATTGAGTTTGCAGACAAAGCCAAACCGTCCCATTGTTTTACGGTTGTCGTTTTTCTGTTTTCTGTTGTTGATATTTATTAAGAAACAAAAGATGTCTCCGGAACCAGATTCTAATGTAGTAGAAGGCAGCGGATCGAATTCTAAGACCCTCATTGTTGCTCGATTGACTTCACTGAAGAAAGCAGAGGAAGCATGTAATAGCAGGTTTTTTGAAGCTGCAGCATGGGTAAAGACAATGGTTGGGTCTTTGGATATACCATGTGACCCGCCATCCGAGGAGGAGTTTCGTCTTTGCTTGAGAAATGGGATCATTTTATGTAACTTCTCAACAAGGTTCAACCGGGATCAGTGGCCGAGGTCGTTGCAAATCACGTTTCTGCTTATCAATATTTTGAGAATGTTAAGAATTTTCTTGCAGCTCTTGTACAGATGAAGTTGCCTACTTTTGAAGCTTCTCTGTTAGAGAAAGAAAGCTGGCAGCCGGGATCTACTACAAAGAGTGTTGACTGTATCTTGGCGCTGAAGGGTTATTATGAATGCAAACAACAGCGTGGAGGAAATGCAACTACTAATTGTGTGCCTGTAATTCTGCCAAACCCATCAGTTACAAACGTGCAGGAGGACGGAGGAGAGAAAACACTGGATGACATCTTTCAATCTAATGCTTTAATAGGAGTACTGAAAGCAGAGGAAGCAGGTAATATAAGGTTTTTTGAAGCTGCAGCATGGGTAAAGAGCATGGTTGGGTCTTTCGATATACCATGTGACCCGCCATCCGAGGACGAGTTTCGTCTTTGCTTGAGAAATGGGATCATTTTATGTAACCTTCTCAACAAGGTTCAACCGGGGGCAGTGTCCAACGTCGTTGCAAATCACGGTTCTGCCTATCAATATTTTGAGAATGTTAAGAATTTTCTTGTAGCTCTTGTACAGATGAAGTTGCCTACTTTTGAAGCTTCTCTGTTAGAGCAAGAAAGCTCGTAGCCGGGTTCTACTAAAAATATTGTTGACTGTATCTTGGCGCTGAAGGGTTGTTATGAACGCAAACAACAGTGTAGAGGAAATGCAAGAGGAGCAGAGACAATAAGCACCCTTAAGTCTGCTGAAAGAGTGGCCTCTGTTGAACTTGGTGCTGCTCCTTTGAATAAAGAAAGTGGAGAAGTTCGTGAGCTTAAAGAACAGGTAGACAGTTTGAGAAGGCGCTGGCAAGGAAAGAAGTAGAAGTAGCGCAGTTACAGAATATCAAAATGAAAATGAAAGAATCGCCATACCAACTCCATACACCAGTGAGAACTCGTATATTGAGCCTTGAAGGGTCTGTAATAAGCAAAGCTGAGGTACAGAATGGTAATTGTAATTGTGGGATGGGTTCTGAAGATGATAAATTGGTAGATTATGGGGAGAATAATGAGATTCTGGTTGGCAAACAGAATGGCAATGGCAACCGTCCAGTAATCTGGGAAATGAGCGTAGAAATTTATCAGTTGTAAAGAGTGGGACAGAGGCTGAAACAAATACAAATAGAGATACGGGAACTGAGACAACATCTGCAACTAAAAAGACCTCTCAAATAAAAAAGTCACTACTGTTCTTTGGAGAACTGTAGAAGACCGGTCACGTTAGAGCCTGAGGAGCCTTTGGAAAACGTGTTTAAATTATCATGAACTAAAGCTAACATAAACAGTGAAGAGATAAGAGAATGGGATAATATTTGGATTGTGCACTAGCGTTTCGTTGATTGTAATTTTTATTGCGATTGACTGGTTTTTTTTCTTTCAAACTATTGATTTTTTTAAAAATTACCTTATGTGATTTTTTTTTTCTTTCAAAATATTGATTTTTTTAAAATTACCTTATGTGATTTTTTTTTCTTTCAAAATATTGATTTTTTTTAAAATTACCTTATCTGATTTTTTCTTTCATTCAAAATATTGATTTTTTTAAAAATTACCTTATGTTTTGATCATATAATAATTATTATTTTTATATAAATAATTTAGGTGAGATTGCCGTAATTATCAAATTTTTATGTATTTTGTTTTAATAAAAAGACCTGGTTGACATTGCCATTTCTTTTTTCATTTTTTCTAAAATATATATGTCCATTAATAAAGCTTAAAGTGATGTCCAAGAATTGTGGCATTACTTAATCATATTTTAATGAAAGTTGTTTCAATAGTTGTTTTAAACCATAAATTTTTATGGAGCGTAACCAAAAGTTAAGTTATTTGAAAAAACTGAAGAGATTAATGCTTTCTCTAACAAGTCCTATAATGATTACGTTATCATATCTTGACAAAAAAACCCTAAAAACTCCAAGAGAAAAATATTTCCTCCTAAGAGCACTTTCAAAACTTCTTTCGCAAACCACAACCAACTAGTTGTTTTCTCAATCACTTCTCTATATTGATCATATATCCTAAAAAAATTATGAAAAAAAGAGAAGAAACGATCTCCTTCTATATTTAGTTCAAAAAATCTTTTACAGTTCCAACAACCATGTTTGCAAATGAGGCTATACTCAATCATAATTAGAAAAACTGAAATGAAAACCAAGCCTACTCTGAACTTCTTCCTCAACATATTTTTGCTTTGATTTGTTCCATTTCTGTTAAGTTTAACATGGATAGTACCCAAAACAACAAAAAATAGAACCACTTTCATTCAAAAAGGTTCATGATAGAAATCCCTTAGGTGTCATTCATTTTGAGCGATATGCCAAAATCCTTGCTCCATGTATAGACCGAGCTTGGATAGGGAGTTAGCCTCATGGTTCCTTTCCCTATCAACATGTTTAATTAAAATTTCATCCATAAGAAGTTTGATCCTTTTTATCTCATCTAGAATTGATTTCAAATAGATGTTATGGCAGATCCTCTCTTCAATTATCCAATCAATGATGATCTTTGCACCACCAAATATCTATAATTTCTTGACATTATTTGCCACGGCTAAATTTAGGAGAAGTTTAAGTGCAACCATCTTAGCATAATTATTTGTTTTTTTTGTCTCAAGTGTACAGTTTGGTTCATCCGTGGAAAGAAATGCAACATGGCTATACAACAACTCGCACACCTAAAACGAGCAGTATAAATATCTTCAAACAAGTTGTTATTTGTTGCAATCCAAATTTGCAGCATCATGATGAGCGGAAGGGCCAACATAGATCTATGCTTAGGATTGACAACCCAACATTTTAGACATAACTGCACCAACTAGCACCTCTCCAAGGACACATCTTCTTTAAAATGGCTTCCACTTCCTTCCAGTCCTCTGAAATGAAAGCGCACACCTAAAACGAGCAGTATAAATATCTTCAAATAAGTTGTTATTTGTTGCAATCCAAATTTGCAGCATCATGATGAGCGGAAGGGCCAACATAGATCTATGCTTAGGATTGACAACCCAACATTTTAGACATAACTGCACCAACTAGCACCTCTCCAAGGACACATCTTCTTTAAAATGGCTTCCACTTCCTTCCAGTCCTTTGAAATGAAAGCGCAGTCCATAAAAAAGATGATAATTTGTCTCCTCTTCCTTCTTAAAGAGATAACATCTACAAAGTCCAAGTCTATTTCTTCCTTGTAAATTGTTCCAAGTTAAAGCTTTGTTGCGGAGGATAAACCATGTAAGAATTTTTGTTTTTAGAGGGAATTTAAATTTCCACACTACTTGCCACCACCAATCTTGATCTTCCATATGAGAAATTGCCATCATTCTATCATAACTTGCCTTTGGAGTATAAATACCATGGGGGTCACCAGCCCAAACAAAAGAGTCCTTAACAGGATACAATCAAACGTTATTCAGGTGCAATTGATTTATGCAAGCCTTCCAACGTCTACCATCATCATCCCTAAAACCAACATACTCCATAGTGTGCAAGTTGTATCTTTAATATATTTTAATGTAAATAAGCCTTTAAAGTACAACTACACCACGATTCTGAAAGGAAGAATATGTACAGTTCCATTCCTTGCCCATGTATCCTGCCCCAACCTTACACTGCAACCATCTCATATATTCCAAACCAAGTCTTTTCCAATAACTAAAAATGAGAGAATTGTTGCTTTCTAGAATACTAAGATGTTATGGGTAGATTTAGCAGGATGTCAAACCCATTCTAAGAGATATTTTGGAGCTATATATTTCCTCATATTCAAGTCACTCCAGAGACTAGAACCTGATAATAATCTCCACTATATTTCCCATACTAGAGCTTTTTGAGAAAATTTGCAAATTTTGTAATCCCCATTCTCCAAGGATTTTGGGCCTTGCTATGGTTTTCCATCTAGGTATCCTTGAGACGGTCATACAGAGCACTGGAGTGACTTCCAGAACAACATTTGTTAGCACTAGTCTCCCTCCTTTTGAGAGCCGCCTAAAACTCCAATTGATATGCACTTTTCACATTTTGCAATCAGGCAGTCCCAACATTTAATAAGATAAGACAACAGCTTTAATTTAAACCCCATATATTTTATCCCATTATCTAGATCAAAATGATTGAAATAAAATAAATCCTCGATCCTAATTAAATCCTCATCTGAGACACCTTCTCCAGCAACAAAAGAGGACATGAGTAATCCACTAAAATATCATCAACAAAGAGGACATGAGTAATCGAGTAGTTTCCTCCAATATTTATGCCTTTAAGGCCACCTTTCCTTTTTTCCTTCGAAATTTTCCTACTGAGCCTATCTGCAAATAGGAGGAATAAAAAAGAATCAAGCAGGCTTCCTTATCTGATGTCGCGAGAGGATCTAGAAAAAATTGAAGCTCATCCATTAACTAGAAGATAAAAAGAGATGGAAGTAATGCATGCCATAATCCATCTTATGAGAGGAACATTAAACCCTAACTATGACAAATCCATCTCGAGAAACTCCAAATGAGCCTATCATAGGCCTTTGTTAGGGTCAATTATTCAAACAACCACTTTAAGGTGCTTTCTTAAGTTGGAATAAAGACCTTCCTGCATCATCCCAATTGCATCGTGAATTTTCCTACAAGAGAGGAAACCAAATTGTTCATGAGTTATTCCTGCAACTAGAAAAGGCTTGATTCCTTTTAAGATAATTTTAGCCACAATCTTATAGATAGTATTGTACATAGATATAGTGCGAAAGTCTTCAAAGGATAACATATTATCATTTTTGGGAATCATGGCTTTGAAAGAAGAATTGAATGAAGCTAGAATTTTTCCTTTAACTCTTGATTCTTCCACCACTCTTTAAAGGCCCCGAGCAAGAACATCAATTAAGCCAATGGAAAATTCTATGGGAATCCCATAAGGCCCTAAGATTTTTTATTTTTTAATATTATGAAGGGCCTCTTGCAAGTCATCGTTAGAAACTGCCTCCATTAATTTGTTATTATCATTTTCATTTACAATATCTAATTCATAGTATGTGAAACATATCTACTTCATTGTGATATTTTGAATTGTTAATTTGTTATTATCTTGTTAATTTACAATATCTACTTCATAGTATGTGAAACATATCTATTTCATTGTAATATTTTGAATTGAATAGTGTTACTTTCTCATATTCATTGGAAACATTTTAAAACATTTCAAAATTAAAAACATAAAGAATAAACTAATTGAATTAGTTTTTTTTCAATTTCTAATAAAAAATACAAAATTGTAAATTATTGTGTTGTGTTTTTGTATTTGTTTTGCAATATTTAAAGTGTTGATGAAACACTAAATCAACCCCCTGATGGAGGGAGAGGAGGGTCTGGGAGTGGGAGTGGGGTAGGTTTGTTTGTTTGTCTTTTCAAATTTTAATATCGTTTATAATTATTTTTTAAATTTGGTTCTTCTCGTTTTTTTTTCATTTTGTTTTTAATGTTTTTTTAAACTTCTAGTTTTTTTTTTTTTAATTTTAAATTAAAAAAAAAAAAGGAATTTAATAGATCTTAAAATTTAAAAAAATTAGTTTTTTTTAATTTTTTTACATTTTTTCTATTTTTCTCAATTTAGAATTGTTCTTTAGAGTTATATTTTACTTTAAAAAAATGGAAATTTATGTTTAGAAATTTTATATTGTTGTAAATCTTTTTTGAAAAAAATTTCAAGTTGTTTTTTAAAAAAATTTCTATAAAGTTTGAAATTTTTAATGTGTTATTTTTTTTTCTTTTTTTAATTGTTTATGTTTTCTTTATAATTTTTTTTTCATTTGAGTTGTTTTAATTTATTTTTTCATTTTTTTCCTTTTTACTTTTCTAAAAAAAAAATTGAGCAAATGTACCTGGCAAAGGTGAGGGGTGCTACTAGTGTCACCTCTTTTCGAGTTGAATGTTGATCTTTCCCTTTTTGGTGCAACGAACATTGCAATGACACGGTCAACTATTAATACAATGACGTCAATCAAGTCGTAATTTTCAATCCTTGATTGGGGGTTGGTTGCTACAAGTTGAATTCGAGGGTCAATTTAGCTTTTTAATTGCAAGGGCAGCTAACTAGGTTTCAATAAAGTTGAAAATTTATCCTCGGAGAAGAAAGGGTGCTATGAATAGCACCACTTTTCAAAATAGAGGTAAAAATTGTTACTAAATGTGACCTGAAAAAACAAGAATTGATGTAGGTTCTCGTTTTATAGTATATTGTGTTTATAATGGGGTAATATAGATATATGGAAAACATCATGATTTGTATGAAAATGGGGTGGTAGCACTAAGCGATATGCAACAAGTTTGTCTCTTTATAGGATTTCAAATGGCCTTATAAGTCGAGGTGACATCAATGAACTTCTACAGTAATAGTTTTTGCAACGTTTTACTGATATGGCTCGTGAAGCAAGCAAAACATCAATCACACCTTTGCTGGTTGACATCAATGACAAACTCAACATACTCTATCAACTGGAGTCCACACCTTTCACTTCTTTCACTATCAACAAGCTCAGTCCACACCTTTCACTGCTTTCACTATCAATAAGCTCCCCCTTTGGCATTGATGGCAACCACCACCAACCACCAACCGCATACCAGATATCATCTCCCCCTTTGAAAACAATGACAAAGGTTTCTGTCTCCATTTATTCATTCTATTTAGTTGGGGAAATAAGTTTTTTTTTAATGATTTTGAACTAAACTACCATTTCATTGCTCCTGTAACCTGCATTTGCTTGAACTAAACTGCCATTTCATTTGCTCCTATAACCTGCCATTTCATTTGATCCCCCTGCGAAGATGCTTTGTATCTGGTTCTTAAGTATTTATACAAAGAGGCTCTTTCTTGTCTCTCCCCTTGTCGGATTATTCAAAGTACAAATTAAGTATATGCGCTTCTTCTTGACTGTTTAGTTTCATAGCGTTCTGGTTCCATTTCTTAGCAAAATCTATGTTTTTTCTATTTTCTTTCTTTTCAAGCATTGTAAATTCATCATGTTGTAAGTGGATTAGAACATACTCCTAGTGATTTTTTGAGATTTTCAAATTGCACTGTAGGAAATGGTTTTGTAAAGACATCAACAATTTGATCCTTTGTACCGACATACTCCAATTTGATTAGCTTATTCAGAACTTGATCTCTTAAGAAATTAAATTTTATTGGAATGTGTTTAGTTTTAGAGTGCATAACGGGGTTGTTAGAGATATTTAATGCACTAGTGTTATCGCAAAAGATTGGAATAGGATTTGAATAAGTCACATGAATGTCAGTAAGAGTTTTTGTCATCGATAACACTTGAGTGCAACAGCTTGGTGCTGCAATGTATTATGCTTCCGCTATAGATAGTAACACAGTAGATTGTTTCTTGCTAGACCAACTCACTAGACAACCTCCTAAGTAGACTGCAGCTCTGTTGGTACTCTTTCTATCATCTATACGGCTTGCCCAATCAACATCAGTATATGCAAATAGATCTAGCTTATTTCCCTTTGGATACCATAGACCAAAATAAACAGTCCCTTTGAGATATCTCAATATTCTTTTAACTGCTAATAAATGTGTTTCTTTAGGTGCAGCTTGAAATCTTGCAACTTGACAAACTGATTGCATTACATCTAGTCTAGTTGCAGTGACATACAGTAGGCTTTCAATCATGGATCTATATAATTTCCGTTCAACTGAAGGAGAATCATTTTCTTTGCTGAGTTTGCAACCTGTCACCATCGGAGTTCCTACAGGCTTGCAATCCTGGATCTTAAACTTCCTCAATATTTCATTAGTATATTTTGTCTGAGATGTAAACATGCATTCATTATATTGTGAAACTTGAAGACCTAAAAGGAAGTTCAACTCACCAAGCATAGACATCTCAAATTCATCCTGCATAGCTTGTGCAAACAGTTTACGTAGTTATTCATTATTGCTTCCAAAAATAATATCATGAACATAAATTTCAACTATGATCAAACAATCCCGTTCTTCGTTAATATACAGATTACTATCAGCACTATCCTTTCTGTAACCTTGCCGCTCTACAAACACTGATCAAGCCTGGAATACCAAGCTCTTGGAGCTCTTGTTCCATCCCATATAGAGCTGTCTTTAACTTGCACACAAAATTCTTATCTTTGGAATGCTGAAATCCTTATGGTTGTTCCATATAAGCTTCCTCTTCCAGCTCACCATTTAGAAACGTTGATTTGACATCCATCTGGTAAACTTTATTCTTCTTAGAACATGCATAAGCTAACATTAGTCTGATTGCTTCCATTCTTACAACAGGTGCAAATGTTTCATCATAATATATACCTTCAACTTGTGCATAACCTTTACATACTAACCTGGCTTTGTTTCTTGTCAAATTTCCTACTTCATCGATTTTATTTCTAAAGACCCATTTTGTTCCTATAACACTTTTGTTTTCAGGTCTTGGGATTAACTCCCATGTGTTATTCGTTTCAAATTGGACAAGTTATTCTTCCATTGCTTTAAGCCAATGCTCATTTCGGAGATTTTCTTCAACACTTTTTGGTTCAATCAAGGATAATAATGCTACCTATTCTTGATTTGATGTGTATTCATGGGTTTTACTTTTGGTTTCCACACCTAAATTTAAATCACCAATAATATGATCTACAGGATGGTTTTTCTGTATTCTTTTACTTGGTGTTTTTGAGAAATTTGGACTTTGTGCAGTAGAGGGAGCTGAAGATGTAGGACTATGTATTTCAGCAGAGATTTGTTTGTCTTTGCTTGTTGACTAAGTATTTTTTGTTTCACTAGGTTGTTCTTCATTTTTGTTCTGCTCAAAGATAGAATCTCTCTTTTCCCTTTTTGACTTCATTAAGTAGGATTCATCAATTTTGACATCTATGGCTTCCACTACTTTGTTAAGTCTTAGATTGTAGCATTTATAGGCTGTTCTGGTACATGAGTAACTAACTAGGATTCCTTCATCAGTTCTCGAGTCTAATTTTCCCAAAAGAGAATTATTTATTTTAATGTAACATTTACTGCCAAAGATTCTAAAGTGTTTTATGTTTGCTGATTTTCCTTTCCACGGTTCATAAGGTGTTTTTTCAGCATTAGTCCTGAGTAGTCCTCTTTTCAAAACATGTACATCTATGTGTACAGCTTGATTCCAAAATATATCACTTAGTTTTGATTCATTGAGCATTGTTTTGGCCATTTCCGTAACAGTTATGTTTTTCCTTTCTACTACTCCATTTTGTTGAGGAGTTTCTGTCACCGTGAAATGCCTTTTAATCCCATTTTTATCACAATAGTCATTGAACTCATTTGAGGTAAATTCACCTCCATTATCATACCTGAGACATTTTGTTCTCTGTTCTATCTCATTCTTTGTTGCTTCTTTAAAATTATGAAAAAAATTGAATGCTTCAGACTTCTTTTTAAGTAGGTACATCCATGTCATGCGAGTAAAATCATCTATGAACGACAAGAAATACTTTTCACCATTCATCCCCGTTGTTCTCATAGGTCCACAAATATCAACATGTACAAGCTTTAAGGGTTTGAATGTTGTAATCCGGATTTGTGGGGGAACGAAACAAAAGATATCATATACAGAATGATATACAAAGATATATATTCACATACACAGATATATGGTAAGAAACACAGCGATACAGTAAACACATATTCTATTAAATATCGAAAATAGAATAGACTGTAAATACAACAACTAGAATGGTAGTAGCTATCTCTGAGAAGAGATGTGGCCGCTGTGCTCATTCGTGCCAAGATGATTACAAAGAGAGGCCGAAAGGGCCTATTTATCATAACCATGAGGGAAAGAATCCCAAACACCCAAAAACGTAACCCTAGAAGATGAACCGTCATAAACTCTGCGGCCCCAAGGTGGTGAGTTGAACAGTCAACCTCCCGGGGTCATAACATTTGCATGTGATCTTCGTTTGGGGCACACGGTATCCCGTTGGAAAGATCTATCTGAGGAATACGCTGGGGACCAAAAAAAAGATGGGATCCCTTGTAAAAATATTTTCGAAAAAACGTCCTTTAGGGCCTCGAAACGGCCCCAGAAGTTTGGCACTCGAAAAACTGTAGAAAAATTACTAGAAAATCGGCAGAATGGAAAACTGTTTTGAGCCAATGGAATAGGTGGGTGGCCACCGATATCCATCTGGATCATGTTGAGTGCTCCTTAGTTTATAACTTAACTCGAGTTTGCTTACCATGTTGACATTGTTTGGAAATTGAACTTGATAGATTTTTGACCTCAGGTAGACCACTAACTGCATCTTTCTGATTCAACTTAACTAGGTTGTCAAAATTTATGCGTCCTAGTCTCTTATTCCATAAAAAACTTTCATATTCTTTTCCAAAATGACATTCATCAATTGCTTCATTTAAAATGAAATCCTAAATTTTTTTTGAAAAAAAGAGAAGAATCCATCTCCTTCTAAATTTAGTTCAAAAAATCTTTTACAGTTACAACAACCATGTTTGCAAACGAGGCTATACTCAATCATAATGAGAAAAAAATGAAATGAAAACCAAGCCTACTCTGAACTTCTTCCTCAACATATTTTTTCTTTGATTTGGTCCATTTCTGTTAAATTTAACATCAATAGTACTCGAAACAACAAAAAATAGAACCACTTTCATTCAAAAAGTTTCATGATAGAAATCCTTTAAGTGTCCTTCATTTTGAGTGACATGCCAAACACCTTGCTCCATGTATAGACCGAGCTTGGATAGGGAGTTAGCCTCATCGTTCCTTTCCCTATCAACATGTTTATTTAAAATTTCATCCACAAGAAGTTTTATCCTTTTTATCTCCTCTAGAATTGGTTTCAAATAGATGTTATGGCAGATCCTCTCTTTAATTATCCAATCAATGATGATCTTTGCATCGCCAAATATCTATAATTTCCTGACATTATTTTCCATGGCTAAATTTAGGAGAAGTTTAAGTTCAACCAATTTAGCATAATTATTTGATTTTTTTGTCTCACGTGTACAATTTGGTTCATCCGTGGAAAGAAATGCAGCATGGCTATACAACAACTCGCACACCTAAAATGGGAAGTATAAATATCTTCAAATAAGTTGTTATTTCTTGCAATCCAAATTTTCAACATCATGATGAGCGGAAGGGCCAACATAGATGTATGCTTAGGATTGACAACCCAACATTTTAGACATAACTGCACTAACTAGCACCTCTCCAAGGAAACATCTGCTTTAAAATGGCTTCCACCTCCTTCCAGGATTGTGAAATGAAAGTGAAGTCCATAAAAACATGAGAATTTGCCTCCTCTTCCTGCTTACAGAGATAACATCTACCAAGTCTAATTATATTTCTTCGTTGTAAATTGTTCCAAGTTAAAGCTTTGTTGCAGAGGATAAACCATGTAAGAAGTTTTGCTTATAGAGGGAATTTAAAATTCCAAACTACTTTCCACCACCAAGCTTGATCTTCCACATGAGAAATTTCCATCATTCTATCATAACTTGCCTTTGGAGTACAAATACCATGGGGGTCACTAGCCCAAACTAAAGAGTCCTTAACATGATACAAACAGATGTTATTCAGGTGCAATTGATTTATGAAAGCCTTCCAGTGTCTACCATCATCATCCCTAAAACCAGCATACTCCACAGTGTGCAAGTTGTATCTTGAATATATTTTAATGTAAATAAGCCTTTAAAGTACAACTACAGCATGATTCTGAAAGGAAGAATATGTACACTTCCATTCCCTGTCCATGCATCCTCCCCCAAACTTACACTGCATCCGTCTCCTATCTTCCAAACCAAGTCTTTTCCAATAACTAAACATGAGAGAACTGTTGCTTTCTAGAAGACTGAGACATTATGGGTACAGATTTAGCAGGATGTCAAACCCATTCTAACATAGATTTTGGAGCTATATATTTCCTCATATTCAAGTCACTCCAGAGACTAGAACTTGATAATAATCTCCACCAGCTTTTCCATACTAGATCTTTTTGAGAAAATTTGCAAATTTTTTAATCCCCATCCTCCAAGTATTTTGGGCCTTTCTATGGTTTTCCATCTAGGTATCCAAGAGTTGGTCATCTAGAACACCGGAGTGACTTCCAGAACAACATTTGTTAGCACTAGTCTCCCTCCTTTTAAAAGCCATCTAAAACTCCAATTTATATGCACTTTTCACATTTTGCAATCATGCAGTCCCAATCTTTAATAAGATAACAACGACTTTAATTTAAACCCCATATATTTTATCCCATTATCCATATCAAAATGATTGAAATAAAATAAATCCTTGATTCTAATTAAATCCTCATCTGAGACACCTTCTCTAGCAACAAAAGAGGACATGAGTAATCCACTAAAATATCAGCAACAAAGAGGACATGAGTAATCCAGTAGTTTACTCCAATATTTATGCCTTTAAGGCCACCATTCCTTTTTTCCTCTGAAATTTCCCTACTGAAACTATCTGCAAATAGGA
Source organism: Larix kaempferi (assembly GCA_027924585.1). Taxonomy (NCBI): domain Eukaryota; kingdom Viridiplantae; phylum Streptophyta; class Pinopsida; order Pinales; family Pinaceae; genus Larix; species Larix kaempferi. The sequence goes on along the minus strand of BSBM01000579.1, from coordinate 545,087 downwards.
GGAATAAAAAAGAAGCGAGCAGGCTCCCTTATCTGATTCCACGAGAGGTTTTGAAATCATTGGAATATCATCCATTAACTAGAACATAAAAAGAGATCGAATTAATGCATGCCATAATCCATCTTATGAAAGGAACTTTAAACCCTAACTATGAGAACTCCATCCTCGAGAAGCTCCAAATGAACATATCATAGGCCTTTGTTAGGGTCAATTATTCAAACAACCACTTTAAGGTGCTTTCTTAAGATGGAATAAAGACCTTCCTGCATTATCCCAATCGCATCGTGAATTTTCCTACCAGAGAGGAAACCAAATTGTTCATGATTTATTCCTACAGCTAGAAAATGCTTGATTCCTTTTAAGATGATTATAGCCACAATCTTATAGATAGTATTGTACATAGATATAGTGCGAAAGTCTTCAAAGGATAACATATTATCATTTTTGGGAATCATGGCTATGAAAGAAAAATTAAATGAAGCTATAATTTTTCCTTTAAGTCTTGATTCTTCCACCACTCTTTAAAGGGCCTGAGCAAGAACATCAATTAAACCAATGAAAAATTCTATGGGAATCCCATCAGGCCCTAAGCTTTTTTATTTTTTAATATTATGAAGGGCCTCCTGCAATTCATCATTAGAAACTGCCTCCATTAATTCGTAATTATCTTTTTAATTGACAATATCTACTTCATAGTATGTGAAAGATATCTACTTCATTGTGATATTTTTAATTGTCATCGTTAGAAACTCCCACCATTAATTTGTTATTATCTTGTTAATTTACAATATTTACTTCATAGTATGTGAAACATATCTATTTCATTGTAATATTTTGAATTGAATAGTGTTACTTTCTCATAGTCATTGGAAACATTTCAAAGCATTTCAAAATTAAAAACATAAAGAATAAACTGAATTGAATTAGTTTTTTTTCAATTTCTAATAAAAAAATACAGAATTGTAAATTATTGTGTTGTGATTTGATCACTTTGTAGGAGTATACTCTAATCAATCCTTGAAATAGAGTTATTGTTTATTTTCAAAATACCTAATTCTATTCTTCCCCACAATTATATTATACTTTAATGAATTATTGTATTTGTCTTGTAATATTTGTATATTCTACCTTAATGACTTATTGTATTTGTCTTGTAATATTTAAAGTATTGATGAAACACTAAATCAACCCCCTGATTGAAAAACAGACCTCGTAAAACCACCCTTGTTCTTATTCGAGGTTAAAATTTAAAAACAATGACTTTATGAAAAAACTTGAAAAATTAAAATAAAGAAGTGAGAAATATAAAAAACAAATTATTTTTTTACAACATTGTAAACTTTATAAACAAAAACGTAAAAAAAAAAAAATTTAGTACATGCATTAAAGGGGAGGGTGGGAGCACGGGGGGAGGGGGGGAGGGGGGGAGGGTGGGAGCGCGGGGGGGAGGGGGGAGGGTGGGGAGGGTTGTAGCGGGGGGTAGGGGGAAGGGGGGAGGCGAGAAGGCGGGGCAGGGGGGACGAGATAGACGGTGGAGGGAGTGGGGTTAGATTTGTTTTTTTTTTTTTCAAATTTTAATATCGTTTATTTTTTCTTTTTTAAATTTGGTTCTTATGTTTTTTTTTTTAGCTCTTAGTTTTTTTTTTAAATTTAAATTAAAAAAAATTTAATACATCTTAAAATTTAAAAAAAAGAAAAAAAAATTCTTTTTTTACATGTTTTCTATGTTTTCTAATTTAGAATTGCTTTTTAGAGTTATGTATTACTTTAAAAAAATTGAAATTTTTGTTTTTAAATTTTATATTGTTGTAAAATTTATATTGTTTTTAAATTTTATATTGTAAATTGTTTTTTTTAAATTTTTTTAAAAAATTGAAATTTTTGTTTTCTAATTTTATATTGTTGTAAATTTTATATTGTTTTTAAATTTTATATTGTAAATTGTTTTTTTTTAATTTTTTTCTTTAAATTTTGAAATTTTTAATGTGTTATCTTTTTCCTTTTTTTAAGTGTTTATGTTTTCTTTTTAATTTTGTTTTCATTTGAGTTGTTTTAATTTATTTTTTCATTTTTTGCGTTTTTACTTTTCTAAAAAGAAAATTCCCAGCAAATGTACCTGACAAAGGTAAGGGGTACTACTGGTGGCACCTCTTTTCGAGTCGAATGTTGATTTTATCCATTTTATCGCAACAATCATTGCAATGACACAATCAACTCTTAATACGACGATGTCAATCAAGTAGCACTGTTAAATCCTTGATTGGGGGTTGGTTGCTACAAGTTGAATTCGAGGGTCAATTTAGCTTTTTATTTGCAAGGGCACCTAACTAAGTTTCAATAAAGTTGTAAATTTATCCTCGGAAAAGAAAGGGTGCTAACAATAGCATCACTTTTCAAAATAGAGGTAAAAATAGTTAATAATGTGACCTAAAAAAAACAAGAACTGATGCATTAGAGAGATTTTGAGGTCAAAAAATGGCCTCCTAAGAGATGTACTACAAAAATATGAGATATATTAAAATATTATGAATTGGGGGTTTTATGGGATAGGTATATATGACAAGTCACCTCCCACACTATTTTCTATGCACAATATAAATAACCATGGTTGAGTTGCTTTTCAAAATTCACTAGAAATAAAATTAATAAAATAAGTCTACATTGATGTGACTAAGATTCATTGTAAATTCCCAAAAATTGATTGTCCTTTAGCATTTATTTGTCTTGAACTTGCAAATGAAATTAAATAATAAAAAATATTTTTAAGAACTATTTTTTAAATTTTATGTTGACTTTTTATATTTAGTACTTTTCTCATGAATTTAATATAATGTAATTTAATTGAGAATTTATTTACATGTAAAATGTTAATAATATTATTATAATCCACATTGCATTATTATTATTATTATTATTTATTAAATCTATTATTATTTTTTGTTAGTTTGACATTATGTTATTAAATAGAATGGAGTGAATATATAATTTAAAATTAAAAAAATAAAAATGATAATATATATTTTATAAAAAAATGCGAAAGGACGTTCTTTATGAATTAAGAGTACTTCACTTGAAAATGACAATAATATTATTTTATGAAAAAACTATCATTATGAGTACTTTACTTTATGACTTAAAAGTACTTACACCACTACCTTGGTAAACTATGTGTTTTCATCCACCATAGAAAATTTGACAAATAAGCATTCTTAACTCATGCAATGCCACCTCACCAAGGGCGATGATGTCATCTACTAGAATGTGATTGGTTGTTTTTTATAGTACATTTTCTTTGTTTTGAGGCCATTTTTTGACCTCAAAATTTCTCTAATGCAGGTTCTTGTTTTATAGTATATTGTGTTTATAATGAGGTAATATAGATATATGGAAAACATCATGATTTTTATGAAAATGGGGTGGTAGCGCTAAGCGATATGCAACAAATCCATCTCTTTATAGGATTCCAAATGGCCTTATAAGTCAAGGTGACAATACTGTCACTCTTCCAAACCAAATAGTACTCTTATTAGGTCTAATACGAATAAAAAATTAATCTCCAACATTATAACTTTAGTCAATTCTATCAGCATCACCATAACCCTTATGTATATCAACTTGTGCTTCCTTTAACCATTTCCTAATATGAATTACATGGTCTCCCATTTATTGAACCAACATTGGTCCTATGCTTACTTGGTATTCTAACTTGTCCCAACTCAAATGCATCGTGCATGGCCTCCCATATAAATCTTGATAAGGTAGCATTCCAATATAATTATGGTAATTGTTATTGTAAGAAAACTCCACCAAAGATTAGTAATTTTCGAATTGGTCTGTCTATCCATAACATACACCCTAGCATGTCTTCCATTGTACGTTAATAACCCTCTTTGTTTTCCCATATGTTTCTGGATGATACATTGAGCTTAGATTTCACTGAGTTCCCAATGATGATTGCAAGTTTGTCCAAAACTTGGAAGTAAACTTAGGGTCTCTATTTGAGATTATCTTTTTAGGAAACCCATGAAGATGGATGATATCGTTTTTAAATACCCTTGTCACATCCGTGTTATCATAAGTTTCCCTGATTGGAATAAAATAGGCATTTTTGGTTAGTTTATCAAGTACCACCGAAATAGCATTACGTCTTATTAGAGACATGAGGGGAAACCCTACGAAACAATACATGGAAATGACCTCCCACTTAGACATAGGAATTCCATGAGGTTGCAAGAGACCATATAGGTGACGGTGATCAACCTTTACTTGCTTTCATTCAAGGCACTTAGCAACAAATTGCACAATGTCATGCTTCATGCTTTCCCAAAAGAACAGCTTCTTCATGTCTACAGACATCTTCTTCACCTATGGATGTGCATAGTAAGGTGATCTGTGGGATTCCTTGAGGATAGTTCTTCTAATATCCCCTCCTTGGGGAAATTCCTTCCCATGAAATAATATGCCCAAGATAGTGATTCTCTTTCTGAAAGAAGGAGCACTTGGACAATTTACCAAAAAAATGGTGTGAACTCGTAAGCATGACAATGCTAACCACAAGTTCTCCTCGTTCTCTTTCTCATTCTCAAAATAAATGAGAATAAAATCTAATAAAACATGCACAAAGTGGTATAAGTACTTACCAAATACTCCATTCATTATGCTCATAAATACTACTAGTGCATTGTTCAAATCGAAGGGCACTGCTATAAAATCATAGTGCCCAAACCATGTCTGGAAGACAAACTTTGGCATATTTCACCTTCCTTAATTATGAGATGATGATAGTCTTATTGTAGATCAATCTTTGAGAAAAAATACCGCCCCCTTCATATGATCGAAGAGGTCATCAATTCAAGGTATAGGGTACCTATTCTTGAGCATGGCTTGGTTCATGTCTCGATAATCAATGCAGAGTCATGACAGACCATCCTCCATCTTGACAAATATTATTGGTGCAAAAAAGGATAAACATTCATCCTGATGAGTCCTAGGTCCAATAAATCCTTCAGCTACATCTGCAACTGAAAAAGCTCAAGAGATGTCATCCTATAAGGTGACTTGGAGATTTGATTGAAGCCCATTTTTAATTCGATAGTAAAATTGAGTTTTCTTTTTGGAGGTAACCCTGGTAAGTCCTTGGGAAAGACATCCTTAAATTCTGGCAATACTGGGTACTAATCTAAAGAAGGTCCCTTCTCCCCACTTGCAGCCTCCACTAAGTACAGCCGACATGATTTCCTAAGACAATGCTTTACTTTCATCATTGCGATGAAACATATGGACACCTCCTCTTAATTCCTTGAATTTGAATTGATTTCCCTTCACTAAACAAAGAACTCTCTTCCCATAATACTCCAAGAAAGCTTAATGATACTTAAAGCTAGTTCATACCTGAGATAAGATCATAAGTACCTAGGTCGCTGATGTACACTTTGACCCTATCATACACACCCCTAGGTCCACTACTCATTCTTCAACACTAGGCCTTACTCCTTGCTTTCAAACCCTATCATAAAGTCACCTTATAGGATTAAATAATAGGGGGTAAGGGTGAACAAAACCCTAGCCCCTCCCATTTCTTATTTCTTGCTCACAAATTTTTAGTTGGTCACTTTGCAACTTAGCTAAGATATTAGCATTAGGGTTTTTATTTTATTTTTCTTCATAATAGAGTTTAATAATAAAATTTATGCCCAACACTAGCTGTAAGCAATTGCCTGGTGTGTGGCATGTTATCACCCAAATTTAGAGCAAATACACATATATGTGCCCTTTCACAATACAACTAGCAATAAAATAACCACCTATAAGTAATGTCCAAACCTATGGATATAAGATATGGTTCACACAACAAATAAAATCAAAGGGAACGGTGCCATATATGATTCACTTGGAAATTTGCATTGCCTTCCCATCAATGATTCCAACGACCATTTCAGTGAATCAACAACATGATACATAAGTGTGTTGAACTTATTAATGAAATGGTTGTAGGTGGATAAGCATTGGTTTTTAGCAAATATGCTAGCCAACCAAACAAACCAAACAATTTGAGTACCAATTAATTAATATGGATATGGGATATAAAAACAAACACAAGACGGCTCGTCGGCGAGATTTTTAAAGAAATAGGTAACGTTGCCAGGAAATATATATAAAAGTCTTGCTATTTGAGCGTCCCAGGCTCCAACGCAACGCAAGATTTCGGATTCTGATCTCCGCCATTTCCAAAACAAGTCTTCTGGAGAATCGCCCATTTGGAAATTTAATAAGAGAAGGAGAGTTTAAGACTTTGTTGAGTGCTCCTCATTCATCAGCTGCACACCCACCTGCTTAACAACACTGATTGAGTTTGCAGACAAAGCCAAACCGTTCCATTGTCTTACGGTTGTCGTTTTTTCTGTTTTCTGTTGTTGATATTTATTAAGAAACAAAAAGATGTCTCCGGAACCAGATTCTAATGTAGTAGAAGTCAGCAGATCGAATTCTAAGACCCTCATTGTTGCTCGATTGGCTTCACTGAAGAAAGCAGAGGAAGCAGGTAATAGCAGGTTTTTTGAAGCTGCAGCATGGGTAAAGACAATGGTTGGGTCTTTGGATATACCATGTGACCCGCCATCCGAGGAGGAGTTTCGTCTTTGCTTGAGAAATGGGATCATTTTATGTAACCTTCTCAACAAGGTTCAACCGGGATCAGTGGCCAAGGTCGTTGCAAATCACGTTTCTGCTTATCAATATTTTGAGAATGTTAAGAATTTTCTTGCAGCTCTTGTACAGATGAAGTTGCCTACTTTTGAAGCTTCTCTGTTAGAGAAAGAAAGCTGGCAGCCGGGTTCTACTACAAAGATTGTTGACTGTATCTTGGCGCTGAAGGGTTATTATGAATGCAAACAACAGCGTGGAGGAAATGCAACTACTAATTGTGTGCCTGTAATTCTGCCAAACCCATCGGTTACAAACATGCAGGAGGATGGAGGAGAGAAAACACTGGATGACATCTTTCAATCTAATGCTTTAATAGGAGTACTGAAAGCAGAGGAAGCAGGTAATATAAGGTTTTTTGAAGCTGCAGCATGGGTAAAGAGCATGGTTGGGTCTTTGGATATACCATGTGACCCGCCATCCGAGGACGAGTTTCATCTTTGCTTGAGAAATGGGATCATTTTTTGTAACCTTCTCAACAAGGTTCAACCGGGGGCAGTGTCCAACGTCGTTGCAAATCACAGTTGAGCCTATCAATATTTTGAGAATGTTAAGAATTTTCTTGTAGCTCTTGTACAGATGAAGTTGCCTACTTTTGAAGCTTCTCTGTTAGAGCAAGAAAGCTCGCAGCCGGGTTCTACTAAAAATATTCTTGACTGTATCTTGGCGCTGAAGGGTTATTATGAACGCAAACAACAGTGTAGAGAAAATGCAAGAGGAGCAGAGACAATAAGCACCCTTAAGTCTGCTGAAAGAGTGGCCTCTGTTGAACTTGGTGCTGCTCCTTTGAATAAAGAAAGTGGAGAAGTTCGTGAGCTTAAAGAACAGGTAGACAGTTTGAAGAAGGTGCAGGCAAGGAAAGAAGTAGAAGTAGCGCAGTTACACAATATCAAAATGAAAATGAAAGAATCTCCATACCAACTCCATACACCAGTGAGAACTCGTATATTGAGCCTTGAAGGGTCTGTAATAAGCAAAGCTGAGGTACAGAATGGTTTATTGTAATTGTGGGATGGTTTCTGAAGATGATAAATTGGTAGATTATGGGGAGAATAATGAGATTCTGGTTGGCAAACAAAATGGCAATGGCAACCGTCCGAGTAGTCTGGGAAATGAGCGTAGAAATTTATCAGTTGTAAAGAGTGGGACATAGGCTGAAACAAATACAAATAGAGATACAGGAACTGAGACACCATCTGCAACTAAAAAGACCTCTCAAATAAAAAAGTCACTACTGTTCTTTGGAAAACTGGGTCACGCTAGAGCATGAGGAGCCTTTGGAAAACGTGTTTAAATTATCATGAACTAAAGCTAACATAAACATGAAGAGATAAGAGAAGGGGATAATATTTGGATTGTGCACTAGCGTTTCGTTGATTCTAATTTTTATTGCGATTAACTGATTTTTTTTCATTCAAAAAACTGATTTTTTTTTAAATTACCTTATGTTTTGATGATATAATAATTATTATTTTTATATAAATAATTTTTTAGCATGTAGGTGAGATTGCCGTAGTTATTAAATTTTTATGTATTCTGTTTTAATAAAAAGACCTGGTTGACATTGCCATTTCTTTTTTCTAAAATATATATGTCAAATAATAAAGCTTAAAGTGGTGTCCAAGAATTTTGGCATTACTTAATCACACTTTAATGAAAGTTGTTTTAATAGTTATTTTAAACCATCAGGGTGGGCGCAGGAAGATGGTCCCCATTTTCGTTGCAATGGGGGCGCGTTAGCAGAAAAAAAAAAAAATGGCGCGTACGTACCTAAGGAAGCGCGCACGCGCCTCTAGTTTCAGTACCGAAACGAGGTGCGTGCACGTCCTTGGCGCATGCGTGCAATAGTGGCGCGCACGCACCTCTTTAAAAAAAAAAAAAACAGTGCCCAATTTCTGCATTGTTCAATTGGCCGGCTGAGCGCGACTTGTACCTCTGGGTACGCGTGAGTTGAAGCACCAAAGTTGCCCAAATCAACGTCAAAACCACCCCACAACACCCACTAACTCATCAACAAGGTGATTGAAAGGTAAATATCAAGTTTTGTTTTCATTTTATTCATTCTTTGTATCAATTTTTTTATTTTTTTTGTTTATTTAATTGTAAATAATTCTCAAATTTTGAAAACAATGAACCAATTTTCTATTGCAGATTGTAAACTGAGACAATGAGTGAACAAGATGTTAACCCTAAGTCCGGTGGAACACAAGAAAACCCAAACCTTGGACCGAATGCCAAAGAAAACCATGAACACAATCCAAATGCCGTACAAAACCAAAACCCACAACCTAATTTTGAACAAGATGACATTAACCACTATGTAAATAAAATGCGAGTGCACACTCGCGAACTTAGAAACTTGGGAGAACCATCTTGATTGTCTCTTGCCACATCAATTGAGAACTCAATCGACTCCCTCATACATGCACACCAGCAATTGACAGACATGACTCAATTTAGAGCTAGGATGCAGGATTACTACTCCACGGGCATCTCCAAGGAAGCAATAAAATATTTGAACATTTCAAAAGCCCAATTATATAGTATGTTCACTGAGCCGAAAACAGGCCAACCACCGAACATTACAAAGCCACGTGTCTGCATGGATTGGTGTCATTACCAACCATGGAGAGACAATTGGATGCAAAGGTGGTTCATGGTGTATGATAAACCTCCCTGCAATAATAGGGAGGTTCCACAGTACTTCCTTCGCCAACTGTGGGCTGAGTTTTTCCTCGGTTTACATGTCAACTATTTTGACATAACCGAGTTCCAGGGTGTTGGGCGTGGCTCTACCCAAGATCGAACTGCTTCCAAGAGGAACCCACTAAGAGGGCCACCACCTCCAATGTGTGACCCCAACCCCTCTCCCCAGCCACCTCAGTAGGCCCCATAAGCTTGATCAGATCGAGGTGGCAATGAGGAATGTTGCACGTGGTCTCCTCAGACACACCTCTTTTGTAGCAGCGACTACAGTGGAGAGGTCGGGTGACCTCGATAGAGATCCAGGTGCAGGGCCTTCATGACAGGGCTAGGATAGACCCACGACTTATGGTAGCCATGCTGGGCATTCCAGTTCGACGGGGACAATGCCACATCTTTGTCCCCATTGCGGGCACACTTTCCCTAGCCCAATCGAGGGTTGTTATATGGATCAGGTCAACAATTTTTTTAATGTGTTTTCAATCATCACTTTATAACTTGTAAAGTATTTTGAAAGTATTTTTGTTTGACTTAAACTATTATTTCAATGTACAGTTATTCAGATCTGATATACCTAGATGGGAGAACGTAGAATCTTCCAACATGGATGCAGCAATGGCAGCTGCAAATGAAATTGCGACACCCCACATGGAGGTATTTTCAGTACCTGACACAATTTTGTTATTACTTATGTCATTTATATTACTCAAGTATTTGTATTTATGGCATACACATTGATAGTTCATACAATGTTTTTGAATATCTTGATTTCCTAGATAATGACTTGTTTAACATGTTCATAACATGCATGCATTTTGTTGTCCACGGGTGTTTCGTGACTACTGTGATCAGCCACCCCCGCCAGGGACTGGCACATCACCATATACACAGGTACAATGTGTAGTTATAAGCATGCTTTTAATTTGATTTGTTATGACTTACTATGGTTTAATTTATTGTTTGTTTACTAAATTGTGATATTACAAATGTACATGTAGGTTCCACCAGCAGCTCTGTCTCCCCATTTTAGTCCTGTGTATCCACCCTCTCCCATGAGTCCCCCCCTCGCTTTCATCTAGACCCCTCCCTACATCCGCCCCCTCCCTTCCGTCCATCCTCCCCTCTCCGACCATACTCCCCCCTCCATCCATCCTCCCCCACTCACCCACCCCACTATGTCCATACATCCCCCCCAATTTATCCATGCTCCCATGTCTATCCATCATCCCCCATTCGTCCACGCCCCCCCTTCCTTCCACCTTCCCCTCTTCATCCACAACCTCCCATTTGTCCATCCTCCTCCCTCCATGCACGACTGCCCTCCCATGCACCATCCATCAACACCATCCGTAGCCCTTTCCGTTTGATACCCTCTATTCTACGACCAGCAGGGGTTCATAGTCCACATGGTCCTCCTCCACCCCATACCACTGTGTCTTCTCCCACCATGTCATCCCCACTTCCCGCCACTATTGTGGTTTCTACTCTTCCTATATCCTCATCAGTATCTCTAGTGGTTGCACCTATAGTGGCTGCCACTACATCTGTGCCCCCCCCCCCATCACTGCATCAGAGTTGGTTGTCCGACAATCTGCTCCACCTGCTAGCCCAGAAGGCCAGCCACATCCATCGTTGGAGGTGTTCACGGTGAGAATTGGTGAGAATCAAGTTAATTTATGAAAATATTTTGATGCATTAACAAAAATTAATTGAAGCAATTATGACTTTTCAATGAAATGATTGTTTTAAATGTTGTAGGATGGAATTGCTGAGAGGCTTTGCAGATCTAGGACACTTGCCTAACATTTCCCACTCATGTCAGAGGTGATTTATTTAAGATTCGAATTCTACATTTGTTTTATAAATGTGGTAAATATTGCAAATGCTTGAAAATGACGGTATCTTATATCATTTGTTCCAGAGCCCAGAGAGACGATCTACTCTTAGACGTACCAAGACCCGAGGCACCGGTAGCTCGAAGAGTAGGAAGATCGACTTTGGATCTGCACCTGGGAGTGACGGCAGTGGTCACAATGCTTGACACGCCATGTGTTATGTACATTAGCCACGATGTGGCACTTTTGTGCACCAGTTTTGATGTACTTTGTATCTACGACACGAGTTGCCATGTATTTTGTATCTACGGCATGAGTTGTCACATTTTGTGTAGGGCACGAGTTGCCATTGTACGTACACTGGGAACCATGTTCCACTATTCTCCATAAATTGTATATGTTTGGATGAGTTTTGTAGCCTCGATGTACATGGATTTTCAGTTATGTGATTTATATATCTCGTTGTCTAATGTGGTTGTCTCATGTTGTGTGTATCATGATGTGATGTTGTGTAAATTTGGGTTTTACCTAGATCTTAGAAGAGAAGTTGGATATCGTAGTTCAGCTTGGTTTATCTTTCCACATGTAAAAACTTATAACGGTATCTATGTTAAGAGAACATTGTAAACATAGGCTAACTCAAACAAAATCATGTGTGAGAATTAATTTAAAAACAAACGGAATAAATGGATAGACAAATCACACCTCATGGCACATAAGATATATATTGGGAACTTGAGTACTAGGAAAAGAACACTTAAAAATAGAAAATGTCCATTGTCGTCAAAAGGTTAAAATGAGATCCAACATGATTTTTAATAGCTCTAAATAATGAGATCCAAAAAGGCCATACTCTACATAATGAAATGTCGCCACTAGTATTTATTTTCACCATTTTGTCCACTTAAGATCATGCAACAAATTAATAACCAAGTTATGGAATAATTTCTTAATCAATTGTCACCATACAAATAGGACAACCTTGAGCACGATGTATAGCTAGCTCATTAATTATCACTCACAGATATAGCCACCTTTGATTTGATGACCATCACATCCACTACCATTTACAATTAGGACTTCCTTAATTTATCATTATGTGATAGCGATCTAATTTTATGTATGCATATATGTGTATAGTGGTTTGGATTCAAATGTATGCAGATGAATATATATGTACAATGAAAATGATTTAATTTTTACATCTATTATAATTTAGGGCTAGATCTTAGGATACATAATAGGGTTTCTTTGTGATTAGAATACAAACTAGGGTTTATGCTACCAACTAGGGTTTTTAGGCTAGGCTCTCATGTTTCTAGGCTACGATCCAAGCTCCAAGGTCACCATATTAATGTTTAATTCCACTACCATGTCATCATTCTCACCAATACCATTCCCACTACTACAATCACCATCAAGCCTCTCAATCCCACTTTGAACATTTCCCATACTTCCAAGTTAAAATTGATAGCTCTTGTTGCTAAAATATTTTCACTTATCTATTCACATAGACAAATCCACTCCTGTGAAAGATTTGTTGTAGCTTGGTACGTGCAAGTTCACATGCAATAATACTTAAGAGATCATTTTACCCCATGATCCATGGAAGATTCATTGGAGTCATATAAACCTCATTGTCATCACCCCAACCATGGTCAAGACACCAAGATCCATCCTTAGTAGACAAAACCTCATGTTGGCACCCATACCACACTCAAAGATAAAAAAATTCTTTGAAAGGGCATGTTTGGGGGTTGAGGGAATCTTGATTTTTTTATAATCACACATGAGAGGTTCTTAGAGTCAAACACATTGGATATAAATAAATTCCCCAATGCCTTCATCATCTTCATCACCATCGCCATCATCATCAACGCCTTCATCATCATCACCATATTCATCATCATCACCATCACCATGACCATCAACATCACCACCATCACCATCATCATCAACTTCACCATCTTCATCAACGTCACCATCTTCATCATCATCACCATCTCCATCTTTTACATGCAAGACGATGATCATGGCCATCTTCATCATCACCATCACCATCACCATCAACCTCACCACCATCACCATCATCATCAACATCACCATCTTCATCATCATCATTGACCTCATCATCATCACCATCTCCATCTTTTGGATGCGAGATGGAACCATCACCATCAACCTCACCACCATCACCATCATCACCACCATCACCATTTGCATTATCATCACCATCTTCGTCATCATCACCATCTCCATCTTTTGGATGCGAGACGGAACCATCACCATCTCCATCATTACCATCACCATCACCATCAACCTTACCCAAACCCTATCCCTAACCCTCACCCAAACCCTAGCACTAAGCCATCTTCTCCATCCTCACCATCACCATCACCGTCACCATCAACGTCTTCATCATCACCACCATCTCCATCATCATCATTGACTCTAACTCTAACCCTAATTCAATTTCCTTCTATAACCCTAGCCCTAACCCTCAAAATGTGCGACATATGATTTGCCACCACCATACAAATATGATAAATACTAATGTAGATGAATGCAGGGACACTAAGCGAATGAAGTTGGATGCTTCACTCAATAAAATGAACAGAGGGTCACATCTCCCTACTGCTAGCAAGGGGTACATCTCTCAAGTACCACAATTCGCTCAAGAAAAATCTCAATAAGATTCAAACAAAATACTATCCAACCTCATGAAGTGCACTTGTTTCGATTTATATAGCTTCAGAGAAACCCCAAAAGCACTTGCAAATACCATGAGACCTAAAAACCATGGGGAGTAACATAACCCTTGATTTATTCCACATTGGCCACATTCAATGTACCATTTGACCACTTCCTCATGTAATTCACCCTACAAGAACCTCTTGGACATTTTCTAACCAACATTGATCATTTCCACAACCCAAGGTGACGTCCTAACCACTTTTGATCATTTCTCTCCCTTCACCTTCATTATTCCTTCATTAGTGATTTCCACTAGCTTCCCCTATTTTAAGGAAACACTCTTTTACATGGGATAACACTTCTATTTTCCCCCAAAACGTCCCTTATACTTGGTAAAAGATTAATGCACCTCCCTTAATCATCATTTGGTCCCATTCACACCTTGGACCAAGTTTTAAATCAATTTAAATAATTTTCCTTAGGAAATTTTACCCCATTTTAATACAAAGGAAAACTTAAGATATATCTAAATCCCCAAATAAATTTACTTATATCCATTTGAACTTTGGATTGGGAATTTACTCTTCATGTGACCCACCTTGTCCATTTGGATCTATTTTTGCATTATTACTAATTGGGATGTCATGCTTTAGAAATTATTTGATCCTTAGCACCAATTTGACAAACTATCATGAACATGGCCAAGTGGTTCTAAAAGGCCATTGTGATCCAATGCAAAATTTGGGGACATGAAAATTCCTCCCCTCCTAATTTTCTTGTCCTCAAGAAACCATAACAAAAATGAGGGAGTACCATCACATCACTCATTGCCTCCAACCTTAGTGATGAACGAAGTCAGCACTATGTGGACCACACATGAACTCCATAAGATCCGACGTATGGGAAATCACAAGTGAACATTGAAGTGTGCATCAACTGTATCTCTGAAATTTACCCAACTACACCTTGAGAATCATCCTCTCAAAGCATTGCCCCATATGTTCCACCATCATACCATGCATATAGTGAAGACTAAATAAATATGCTAGGATCCCAAGTGATCCTCAAGACTACAAAGTGCAATATATATTCTCCTATGCAATGCATAAGAGTCACATGGAATTCATCATAACACCCTGCAAGAAAAACATATTTCCATCAAAAAATATGTTTCCCATGTAGGAAACCATCATCATCTGATGAAAATATGAACCCATGGGGAAGAGAGGAGGCTTGATTGGACTCAATCCAACCAACCAAAATGTGCTCCCAATGAGCTTCCAATGATCAACAATTCCTTTGTCCCACTACTTGTGCACTCTCCTAGTGCGCATTGTCATCAAGAAGCAATCTAGCAAGTATGGAATGCCAGGGTACCAACACTTGTGCACCCGATCAATACATAGTGTATCATCAAGAAATAACAAAGGATGTTGCTGCCAATAAGAATTTTCTCCAATCATGTATCTCGTCACCCAAGTATTGGATGAAGTTGGACTCCAACATCAAATGAACTAAGCAAGGAGCAAGGAAAATCATGAGTCTTCAAGTGAATCAAGTGAACATCATAGGTGCATCTATGTATGTTAGAGTAATCAAATGAGAGCAATGGATACTTATTATGCAAAAGAGAATGTGGTGTACTCATCATAGAATCATCATGTAGTGTAGGAGTCTCAAACTCCTCATATGGCACCAATAAAAAGAAACCCTTCACCCAAATTTATTTTGGATGTATGATGCAAGATAACGAAGGGTAGGATGAAGCAACATGAACCAACTCATCCTCCAAGCTGAGAAGTGCAAAATTCTCATCCTTGGTTGGTTCACTTATCATGGGATTATGCAATTTCTCCAAAAGTGTGAAAGTGTCTTCAAGGGATGGATCCAAGGTAGTAGGACTATGTGCCTCAAAAAGTGCAAAACTTGTTCCCTCCATAGGAAACTCATGCTCCAAAACAAGTGCTTGGCAATCCTCTACCATGTCATCACATTCATCAAGCACATGAAAACCAATATTTTTCACATGATCCATCATGTCATGAGAATACTCCATAGAACAATGTGTACAATCAAAAGAATAGGAGTGCAAATATGAACCTTGAAACATTACATTAAGTTGCTTAATATGGATCTTGGATTCTTCCAAAGAATCCTAGGTGGAAATTAAGTTTTGTTTAACTTTTCATTATCTTCATTATTATTCAAGTAGTCCCCATGTAATACATTAACAAGCTCAAATAAATCATTCCTTTTTATAAAGAAAATACAAAAAGTTACGATTGATGATTCTCATCACTCTCTAAATCTTATCCATGTCTTCAAGGAAGGATGGATCCTCCAATGAAGAGATTCTCCAACAAGAATTTGACACCAATGCATGAGTGTCATGGAGAATGTGTATGGCCTCTTGAATATTTTTGTTGCTCATCTTGTGTGGCCCTTCAATGCAAGTAGGCTCATGAGATACAACCTCTTCCTCGATCATGTGATCAACCTCATGAAGTACAAGTGGTGAGGATGAGATTGGTCTTACTTCTTCTTCCACTGCTACAAGGTCTTCAAGAACATGAGAATGTAAGCTTGCAGTAGGTTCTCCAATGTAGATATCCATGTCACCAACATAGAAAGAATGACATCAATTAGTAGATGTCTCACATGAACTTGAGAAATCTTCAATAATTTATGTTTGATCCATTTCTAGATGATCCTTAGCAGACCCTCACCCAAACCCTAGCACTAAACCATCTTCTTCATCCTCACCATCACCATCACTGTCACCATCAACGTCTTGATCATCACCACCATCTCCATCATCATCATTGACTCTACCTCTAACCCTAATTCAATTTCCTTCTATAACCCTAGCCCTAACCCTCACCTAAACCTTAGCATTAAGCCATCTTTTCCATCCTCACCATCACCATCACCATCACCATCAACGTCTTTATCATTACCACCATCTCCATCATCATCATTGACTCTACCTCTAACCCTAATTAAATTTCCTTCTATAACCCTAGCCCTAACCCTCACCCAAACCCGCACTAAGCCATCTTCTCCATCCTCACCATCACCATCACCTTCACCATCAACGTCTTCATCATCACCACCATCTCCATCATCATCATTGACTCTAGCTCTAACCCTAAATCAATTTCCTTCTATAACCCTAGCCCTAACACTCACCCAAACCCTAGCACTAAGCCATCTTCTCCATCCTCACCATCACCATCACCATCGCCATCAACGTCTTCATCATCACCACCATATCCATTATCATCATTGACTCTACCTCTAACCCTAATTCAATTTCCTTCTATAACCCTAGCCCTAACCCTCACCCAAATGTTAGCACTAAGCCATCTTCTCCATCCTCACCATCACCATCACTATCACCATCAACGTCTTCATCATCACCACCATCTCCATCATCATCACTGACTCTACCTCTAACCCTAATTCAATTTCCTTCTATAACCCTATCCCTAACCCTCACCCAAACCATAGCACTAAGCCATCTTCTCCATCCTCACCATCACCATCAACATATTCATCATCACCACCCTCTCCATCATCATCATTGACTCTACCTCTAACCCTAATTCAATTTCCTTCTATAAACCTAGCCCTAACCCTCACCCAAAACCTAGCACTCAGCCATTTTCTCCATCCTCACCATCACCATCACCGTCACCATCAACGTCTTCATCATCACCACCATCTCCATCATCATCATTGACTCTACCTCTACCCCTAATTCAATTTCCTTCTATAACCCTAGCCCTAACCCTCACCCAAACCCTAGCACTAAGCCATCTTATCCATCCTCAACATCACCATCACCGTCACCATCAATGTCTTCATCATAACCACCATCTCCATCATCATCATTGACTCTACCTCTAACCCTAATTCAATTTCCTTCTATAACCCTAGACCTAACCCTCACCCAAACCCTAGCACTATGCCATCTTCTCCATCCTCACCATCACCATCACCGTCACCATCAATGTCTTCATCATCACCACCATCTCCATCATCATCATTGACTCTACCTATAACCCTAATTCAATTTCCTTCTATAACCCTAGCCCTAACCCTCACCCAAACCCTAGCACTAAGCCATCTTCTCCATCCTCACCATCACCATCACCATCACCATCAACATCTCATCATCACCACCATCTCCATCATTATAATTGAATCTACCTCTAACCCTAATTCTATTTCCTTCTAAAACCCTAGCCCTAACCCTCACCCAAACCCTAGCACTAATCCATCTTCTCCATCCTCACCATCACAATCACCATCACCATCACCATCAACGTCTTCATCATCACCACCATCTCCATCATCATCATTGACTCTACCTCTAACCCCAATTCAATTTCCTTCTATAAGCTTAGCCCTAATGCTCACCCAAACCCTAGCACTGATCCGTCTTCTCCATCCTCACCATCACCATCACCGTCACCATCAACATCTTCATCATCACCACCATCTCCATCATCATCATTGACTCTACCTCTAACCCTAACTCTAAATCCAACTCTAACTCTAACTCCAGGTTCCTCATCAAAGCCTCCATCATCATCATCTTCATGAACATTGCCATCACCATCACCATCACCATCAAACTCTTCATCATCATCATACATGCCCGGTGGGTGATTTTCTAGAGTTTACCCCCATGTGCAAACATTGCACACTCCCTCACTGAGCAAAACCCTAGTTTCCAAGATGGACGTACAAGACGAGGGCGAGGCCACCGGGCCAGAGGGGAGGGGAACCCCTAGCACTATCTCGATGTGTTGGATCCAATGAAGTTGATGGTTTGTCGATCCAAGCCACGGTATTCATTCTATGGCTTGTCCCGTCTCGCTGCTAGAAGGTCTTTAGGGACAACTGTTGGATACCTGCCGGGGGCATAGAACTCCAACCATGCAACAAAACCGGGTTCCGAGGAGTCCTGCAGGTGTGTCTAGGTAGGTTCCGGCTGGGAATGCTAGTCACAAGTGCCGAGTGGGTGATTTTCTAGAGTTGACCCCCGTGTGCAAAAAGTTCACACTCCCTCATTGAGCAAAACCCTAGTTTCCAAGATGGACATACAAGACAAGGGTGGGTTAACCGGGCCCAAGGGGAGGGGTGCCCCTAGCACTATCTCGACGTGCTGGATCCAACGGAATTGAAGGTTCATTGATCCGAGCCACGGTCTTCATTCTATGGCTCGTCCCGTCTCGCTGCCAGAAGGCCTTCAAGGACAACTGTTGGATACCTGTCGGGGGCGTAGAACTCCAACCGTGCAACAAAACCGGGTTTCGGGGAGTCTTGTAGGTGTGTCTAGGCAGGTTTCAGCCAGGAACGCTAGCCACAAGTGCCTGGTGGGTGATTTTCCAGAGTTGACCCCCATGTGCAAAAATTGCACACTCCCTAACTGAGAAAAACCCTAGTTTCCAAGATGGACGTACAAGACGAGGGCGGGGCCACTGGGCCGGAGGGGAGGGGCACCCCTAGCACTATCCCAGCGTGCTGGATCCAACAGCGTTGACGGTTCGTCGATCCGAGCCACATACCCTCAATAGGGGGTATTTGGACTCAAAGTAGGATAGGATCATGATTAGAAGGGTTTGTTACCCAATCTATTAAGGGCCCAAGTCACATTGAGTCATTTCCAGTCTTATATAGCCTATATGCCACCAATCAAATGCCAGAAAATCCAGCTGGGAGAACACTTGTTATCTTATACACTCTAATTAACCTCTAGGCAAAGCAATGACCATTGCTCTGCAACCTGTGAAGGCTGCGCAAGAAAAAAACTAAGTGCTACTAATCAGAGGAGGGTAGTTGTCACTAGATTGGGAGTAGTCAATTCCTTTGGTAATGATCTAGGTACTTTATAGGGAAATATTCTCGCATCCAAAAGGCCTTCAGGGACATCTACTGGTTACCTATCGGGGTCGTAGAAATCCAACCGCGCAACAAAACCGGGTTTCGGGGAGTCCTGCAGCTGTGTCTAGGCAGGTTCCGACCAGGAACGTTAGCCACAAGTGCCCGGTGGGTGATTTTTTAGAGTTGACCCCAGTCCGGCTGGGAGAACACTTGTTATCTTACACACTCTAATTAACCTCTAGGAAAAGCAATGGACATTGCTCTGCAACCTGTGAAGGCTACGCAAGAAAAAAATTAAGTGCTACTAATCAGCGAAGGGTAGTTGTCGCTGGATTGGGAGTAGTCACTTCCTTTGGTCATGATCCAGGTACTTTATAGGGAAATCTTCTCGCACCTAAAAGGCCTTTAGGGACACCTACTGGATACCTGTCGGGGTCGTAGAACTCCAACCACGCAACAAAACCAGGTTCCGGGGGGTCCTGCAGGTTTGTCTAGGCAGGTTTCGACCGAGAACGCTAGCCACAAGTGCCCTGTGGGTGATTTTCTAGAGTTCACCCCAGTGTGAAGGCCATGCCAAATTAGCTAAAGCGGGCCATTTCTCGACCGGAGGCCCCTAGGCGTGCGTGGCCACCATGTACAGGTCCGCAATGGCTAGGTGGACCTGTGGGAGGCGACGAAATCCAAGTCCTCTCGCCGATTTGGGTTGCGTTGCCCCGAGTCAAATCCTCCAAGTGTCCTTGAACGACCCCGGGGTTCCCGACTAGAATTCCCGTAGCACCCGAACTGTGGCTCGGTTCACAAATCCATCGATTTTGGTGGGTCTAGGATGGCGGGTTTCAGCTAGGGACCCCCCACAACGTCCCCCGAAGACCCAGAAGCGGTGCCAATGGGCCATCTCTAGAGCTAGGGTTTTTCTCAGTGAAGGTCATGCCAAATTCACTAAAGGGGTCCATTTCTCGACCAGAGGCCCCCGGGCGTACGTGGGCATCATGGACAGGTCTGCAATGGACACGTGGACCTGCTCGCCGGTTTGGGTTTCGTGGCCCCTGGTCAAATCCTCCAAGTGTCCCTGAATGGCCCCAGGGCACCCGACTAGAATGCCCGTTGCACCCGAACTGTGGCTTGGTTCCCAAATCCATTGATTCCAGTGGGTTCAGGATGGCGGGTTTCAGCTAGGGGACCCCCACAACATCCCTCGAAGACCCAGAAGCGATTCCAACAGGCCATCTCCGGAGCTAGGGTTTTACTCAGTGATGGGGATTTGCTCTAGGGCCACGGAACCCAAACCGGTGAGTGGAATTGTATTCCGTCAGCTCCCATAGGTCCACATGGCCATTGTGGACCTATCCACTATGGCCATGCACGCCCGGGGGCCTTCGGATGAGAAATGGCCCCCTTTAGCAAATTTGGCATGGCCTTCAATGAGCAAAACCCTAGCTCCGGAGATGGCCCATTGGCACCGATTCTGGGTCTTTGGGGGACGCTGTGGGGGTTCCCCTAGATGAAACCCATCGAAATCGACAGATTCATGAACTAAGCCACGATTCGGGTGCTACGGGTATTCTAGTTGGGCACCCTGGGGCCGTTCAGGGAAACTTGGAGGATTTGACGTGGGGCCACGCAACCCAAACTGACGAGAGGAATTGGATTTCGTCACCTCCCACAGGTCCACGTGGCCATTGTGGACCTGTACACGATGGCCACGCATGCCCAGGGGCCTCCGGTCAAGAAATGGACCCCTTTAGCAAATTTGACATGGCCTTCACTGAGCAAAACCCTAGCTCCAGAGATGGCCCGTTAACACCGCTTCTGGGTCTTCAGGGGATGCTGTGGGGGGTCCCCTAGCTGAAACCCGCTATCCCGGACCCGTTGGAATCGATGGATTCGCAAACCGATCCATGGATCGGGTGCTATGAGCATTCTAGTTGGGCACCCCGGGGCCATTCAGGGACACCTGGAGGATTTGACCCGAGGCCACGCAACCCAAACCGACGAGAGGACTTGCATTCCATCACCTCCCATAGGTCCACCTAGCCATTACGGACCTGTCCATAGTGGCCATGCACACCTGGGGTCCTCCGGTCGAGAAATGGCTGTCTTTAGCGAATTTGGCATGGCCTTCACTGAGCAAAACCCTAGCTTCGGAGATGGCCCATTGGCACTGCTTCTAGGTCTTTGGGGGACGCTGTGGGGGATCCCCTAGCTAAAACCCGCCATCCTGGACCCACCAGAATTAACGGATTTGCGAACCGAGCCACGGTTCAGGTGCTACAGGAATTCTAGTCAGGCACCCCGGGGCCGTTTAGGGACACTTGGAGGATTTGACCCGGGGCCACGCAACCCAAACCGGCGAGAGGACTTGGATTTCATCACCTCCCACAGGTCCACCTAGCCGTTGTGAACCTGTCCATGGTGGCCACGAATTCCCGAGGGCCTTCGGTCGAGAAATGGCCCCGTTTAGCGAATTTGGCATGGCCTTCACACTGGGGTCAACTCTGGAAAATCACCCACCGGGCACTTGTGGCTAGCATTCCCTGCCGGAACCTGCCTAGACACACCTGTAGGACTCCCCAAAACCCGATTTTGTTGCGCGGTTGGATTTCTATGACCCCAGCAGTTATCCAACAGGTGTCCCTGAAGGCCTTTTGGATGCGAAAAGATTTCCCTATAAAGTACCTGGATCATGACCAAAGGAAGTGACTACTCCCAATCCAGTGACAACTACCCTCCTCTGATTAGTAGCACTTAGTTTTTTTCTTGCACAATCTTCACAGGTTGCAGAGTAATGGCCGTTGCTTTGCCTAGAGGTTAATTAGAGTGTGTAAGATAACAAGTGTTCTCCCAGCCGGATGTTTTGGCATTTGGTTGGTGGCATATACGCTATATAAGACTGGAAATGACTCAATGTGACTTGGGCCCTTAATAGATTGGGTAACAAACCCTTATAATAGTGATCCTATCCCACTTGGAGTCCAAATACCCCCTATTGAGGGTATGTGTGGTGATTCACGGATTCTAGCGCTAGATTAGGTTAATAGGGCTACATTAGGTCTCTAGGATTCTAGATTAGTTTCTGAGGGTTAGATTAGTGTTTCT
Organism: Larix kaempferi; assembly: GCA_027924585.1. Classification (NCBI taxonomy): domain Eukaryota; kingdom Viridiplantae; phylum Streptophyta; class Pinopsida; order Pinales; family Pinaceae; genus Larix; species Larix kaempferi. The sequence continues at coordinate 522,165 of BSBM01000579.1, read as the reverse complement.
AGGGTTAGTTTAGCTTTCTAGGATTTCTAGGGCTAGATTATGTTTCTAGGATTCTAGATTAGTCTCAGAGGGTTAGATTAGTGTTTCTAGGGTTAGTTTAGCTTTCTAGGATTTCTAGGGCTAGATTATGTTTCTAGGATTCTAGATTAGTTTCTGAGGGTTAGATTAGTGTTTCTAGGGTTAGTTTAGCTTTCTACCATTTCTAGGGCTAGATTATGTTTGTAGGGTTATATTAGTTCTTTTAGTGTTAATCATACATGAATAAAAAATCACATGGCTATAAATGATAACTTAAACATAACTCAAACATCAAATAAACGATATAAGATAACGATATCAAATAAACCATCTAACATGAATAACATTAACCGTGCATGAATAAACAATCACATGGCTATACTATGTACGTCAGTCAATTAGGCCTTCTGGATCCTCTCGATTTTTTATTGTCTCGAACAACCTCTCATGCTTCGCATGAGGTAGTAAGTAGTGTACCTTGTTTGATGACTTCGTTGATATTGTCTGTAGTTGGATGTTTGTATCCATTATCAAGTGCGTAAAGTGATACACCCGCGACCCTGGTCTATAATCTATGTATGTGTAGCCATTTCTCTTTGGTCCCTTTCCATCCACTATAAGATATTCCCCCTGAACATCCATCAAGCCAGTCGGAGAGGTAATTCCTTCACTATCCATTAATGATGCGAGGAGGGTTTGCTTCCCCTGGATGCATCGTGCCAACCAATAATTCATCCCAATTGCACTGTCTGTCGGGGCGACAACTGCATAGATGTGTCCTACAAAAATTCATTTTAAGGTCATATTCCAACAAGCAGTGATTTGATAACTTGGATAATTACAAAAAGAAGGAGGGAACCGGGATATGCATGCAGAAATATTTACTTGGTTGTACAAGATCAGATATATGATCATATTCATTTGAAATAGAGGATTGGCCTTTATCTAACTGGATTGTTTCAGCAACTGCACGTGGGTCCACTGCAAGTGATACATGATCCCATTCATCAACCCAATCCATTGATTCTCACTCATCCCACTCACAACTGTTGCAAGACCCACAAAAGCAAGCAAGTTTTTCGCGTCCATATTTCAAATAAAGGATTGTTTGAGCTTCAAACTGAATGAAATCCACGAGTGCCTTGCACAATACTACAACTATAAGAACACGATCAATCTATATCAACTACATTCCAAAAATTTCTGACAACATGTCCTCTACCTTTTGGTATGTGTTGCTCCGTGGTTCGATCTGACATTTTTTCTTTGCACCATCGTATTGTGGATTCAGAATTATGAATATGAGGGCCTCCCATGTACCTCATCTCCTCCCTTCGTAGGGTAGTTTTGAGACATGCTGCAGCCCCGTCGTGCTCTCCCTTTCCATGCCCGGTCTCAAAATAGTTCCATACATGTATCACATCATAAGTCTTGTGCAACATACTCAACCACTGGAAAACACGTGCATTTTTTAACTAGCCTGCATAACCATTTGGCCATATCCAATACTGATCCATATGTATCCCTTTCTCCTTCAGCCGATCATAGAAAATTTTGAAGCAATGCTGCACATAATGCAGGTCGTGGCACCTGTCGTCACTGATGTAGAAGTTGGTCTCTTTCAATATTATCCTCATGTCATTGTTGCTCTCTGGCATGTGTCTATACGTGATATGGACGTTTATGCTAACTTGGTCTGAATGGTAGTATTGAATTTGAATCTCATTCTGTGGCTGTATGGTATAGTTTTCTGCAAAGTCCACAACCGACAATATTGTTCCCTTGGGAAAGGTGTCCCTGCACTGTCTGTACTATTCATCTTGCCATCGTGCTACATGGATGTGCTGTACATAATGCTCGGTCTTTTGGTAGAATTCCTTCATGAAATCAAAAATTTGTACCTGGTTCCACAAAACCAAGGGCATTAATAAAACGTGACATTTTCAATCTGAATATATATGTACAAATTCAACATGTACAGTATGAAAGCATGCAAATTTAGATTACCTGTGACTTCACCAATGCAATTTTTTTGCTTTCCTTCGAACTATCTACTTGATATGTTATGTACTGGAAGTTCTGGATTTCTACTGATATCCTCCCAAATTCATGCTCCGCGGTTGCATGGATGCAGTGGCTCAATAATGCAAATCCACTGCAACTGGAGCACGTCCCATATAAACATGATCTTTTATAATATTTTTGTCCTTCAGGCGTTCAACACATTATGCTATGTATAGAGTCCAACTGTTGTGTATTCACTCAATTGATCCAAATAGAGCCCAATAGGTGTGTATTCAATACAAAGAGCCAAATAGAGCCCCAAATATTGTGTATTTTATCCAAATGGTGTATGAATTCAATCTACCATGAAAATGCTTGTTCGACTATGCGTGAAACCAGCGAACAGAACGAGATGAATGAGAAAAAAATGTGGGTGATTTTCTAAATTTTATGTTCAACAGGGATGCGCACGTGCCTTTGGCGCATGTGAGCTAGAGGCGTGTGTGCATCCTTGCTGAACGTTGCAATGGTTGGTGGGTAACGTTCATTGTATTTATTACCCAATAGATATAAATGTGTCAAGTTATGCCTAGAGCCCCTCCCCATAAAGAGCCCCTCCCCCATAAAGGCATTTAGGACCTCTTCTAACCAGTGATCAAATTTGAAGGGTGGGTCTTAATTTCAATTGGAAGGGAAATTGTTCTTGGAGCGCTTCAAAGATGAAGGGAAATATAAATAATTGTACTTCAATTGAAAAGTATAAACTAACGAAACCCTTCTCCCAAAAATGTAAAAAACAAATATTGGCCATCTAAATTTTTACAATCTTAGTTAGTTAATATCTAAATGAAAAAATGGTATCTTTTCAATAAAACGTAATTTGAACACATTAATTTGACATATATGTAAGATTAATTTTACATCTCATTAAAATAACAACAATTCAGTTGTCTTTTCCATGTTGGAGCACACTTCATTATACATAAAAACTACTAAAACTATGAAATAACCATATTGGGGCATCCACGTGATCTTAGGCATAGTGCAGGACATTGTAACTAGATATAGTCTTAAAATAAAACTAGAACCATGAGAAAATTACTTATTGTTAACTATGTACAAAATGAGACCACTAAGAAAAACGAGGCTATAATAAACCTACAACCAAAAAATACATATAAAACCAACCAAAAACCTAATTCAAACCAAAGAGAGGGTAGCCATTCAATCCTGAGAGATGTAAGAATGATGGACATTGGGCGCCTAAGAAAAAATAATACATAGCTTAGAAAACATTAAACAAATTCCTCCATACCAATTAAGTTAGCAACGCTAGCATCACAGGGGTTGGGGAATGAAATTTTGTTGTTCAACACTTGTTGCAACAACATACAAGTATGGAATGGATGGGAAATGGAATCAAGCCTAAGTCAACTGGAGCCTTGCAACTTGTTGCATGTTTGAGTCTCGATAAAATGCCTTTTAAATTGAACCAGAACACCAAAGGATGTTTGTTAATGGCTCAATTTGAGAAAATTCTAGATGTGAATAATTAAGAGCTTGAAGCTCTAAAATTTCATTTGTTTTGTAACAATCCACGATTCGATGAATTCGTAGTCACTGGCATGAAATTTAAGTTATTTTATTAAAATAATTAATGTATCTACCTCTATGTTGAAATCGTTTTCAATGTTGATGCGGGCCACTACACTCCTTATTGTCTTACCAAAAGGGACAAGAATAAGGAAGAAGACTTAAAATTATGGACTTGACCTTCAAAGAGTGCCTTATAATCACATTGGTAAGGAGTGATAAGAAGATCACAACAATCCAATGTGTCAAATCTTAGTTGATGGTGTCAATTCAAGACTTATATAGTAAATTTAATATAAGACTTATCTATAGTTGTCTCTTACTCTTTGCATCTTGACACATTTGATATTTTATGGTTGTTTATGTGCCTAAACCCAATTGATATTATAAGGTGAGGATGTGCATGCATAATAATCCTTAGTTATGACTATGAGATGAGGATTGAAAGAGAAGAGGATGTAAACATAGGTAATTTTTACACATGTTTTGGTGGCAAGTGTCGAAGAAAAATGTGGTGAGAAACCACATATGTTTGGAAGGATGGAGGGAGATTACATGATGATCATGCCACCCATCAAATTGAAGACTATTCCTGAGCTAAATTTTGTTTTTTTTTATTATATTAATAACCATTGTGGTGCTTTGGTCCAAATGTTTTTTCTGACTCATTGTTTCTCCATATCATGTTCCCAGTGCCGCCTCTTTATATTAATGCATGAATCGACCTCTACATAGTTTGTGGTCCTAGCTGCATGCCATTGTTTGTAGTTGCATTCCATTGAGTGTTGTTTAGAGTTGTTGTGATTCCATGACATTCGTACACGAAATTAAGTCTTGTAGAGGAGGATGATGATAGTGATGATGATGATGATGATAGTGATGATGATATGATGATGATGATGACGGTGGTGGTGGATGATGATGAATATGAGTACGATGATGATGATGATGATGATGATGGTGATGATGATGATGGTGATGAAGATCATGATGATGATGAAGATGGTGATGATGATGATGATGACGATGAAGATGGTGATAATGATGATGGTGATGACTAATGGATATGATGATGATGATGATTGATGATGATGATGATGTTGATGATGAAGATGATGACGAATATGTAGCACATCATCATCCACAACATGATCCATAGCATGATCATCATCATCATCTTCATCATCGTCGTCATCATCATCATTGTGAGGAAGAGCATGCGGATGATGATGATGATGAAGATGATGATGATGATGACGATGATGCTGAAGATGATGACTAATGGAGATGATGATGATGATGATGATGATGATGATGATGTTGATGATGAATATGATAATGAATATGCAGCATCATCCTCATCATCATCATCATCAACAACATGATCATCATCATCACCATCATCATCGTCATCATCATCATCATTGTGAGGACGAGGATGGTGATGATGATGATGATGACGAATATGATCATCATCATCAAAATCATCATATTCATCGTCATCATCTTCATTAGTCATCATCATCGCCATCTTCATCATCCTCACCATCACCATCATCATCATCATATGATCATGGTCACGATGATCATTGTCTTCGTCCTCATAATCGGCATCTTCATCATCCTCATCATACTGATGAAGATGATGATGAAGATGATGACGAAGATGATGATGAGGATGATGATGAGGATGATGTGCATCATATTCATCATCATATTCATCATCAACATCATCATCATCTCCAGTAGTCATCATCATCATCATCACCATCTTCATCGTCATCATCATCATCACCATCTTCATCGTCATCACCATCATCATCATCACCATCTTCATGATGATGATGATGATGGTGATGATGATGATGATGGTGATGATGATGAAGATCATGATGATCGTGATGATGATGATGATGATGATGTTGATGATGATGATGATGACGATGATGACTAATGGAGATGATGATGATGATGATGATGACTATGATGTTGATGATGGAGAATATGCAACACATCGCCATCATCATCATCTTCATTAGTCATCAGCATCACCATCTTCATCATCCTCCCCATCACCATCATCATCATATTATCATGGTCACGGTGATTAGTGTCTTCGTCATCATAATCGGCATCTTCATCATCCTTATCATACTCGTCATAGCCATCTTCATCATCATCATCATCATCATCATCATCAGGAAGATGATGATGAGGATGAGGATGATGTGCAGCATATTCGTCATCATCTTCATCAACAACATCATCATCATCTCCAGTAGTCATCATCATCATCATCACCATCTTCATCGTCATCATCATCATCACCATCTTCATCATTGTCATCATCATCATCATCATCATCATCTTCATGATGATGATGATGATGATGATGAAGATCATGAAGATCATGATGATGATGACGATGATGACTAATGGAGATGATGGTGACGATGATGATGATGAAGATGATGGCGAATATGCAACAGATCATCATCATCCACATCATGATCCACAGCATGATCATCATCATCGTCATCATCATCATCATCATCATCATAATTGTGAGGACGAGCATGAGGATGATGATGATGACGATGACGAAGATGTTGTTGGAGATGATGACGAATATGCAACACATCATCATCGTCTTCGTCATGATGATATGATGATGATAATGATGATGATGATGATGGTGGTGGATGATGATGAATATGAGTACAATGATGATGATGACTAATTTGGAGATGATGATGATGGTGATGATGATGATGATGAAGATTACTAGGAATATGCATCAGATCATCAACATCTTCATCATCACCATCAACATGTTCATCATCATCAACTTCCTCATCATCATCATTGTGAGGATGCAGATAATGATGAGGATGATGAAGATGATGATCATATGATGATGATGATGATGATGATAGTCATCATAACAGTCATCTTCATCATCCTCATCATACTCGTCATCACCATCATCCTTATCATGAATATGATGATGATGACGACGACGATGATGATGAAGATGGTGATGATGATGGTGATGATGATGATGACTAATGGAGATGATGATGATGATGATGATGATGATGTTGATGATGAAGAAGATGACGAATATGCAGCACATCATTCTCATCATCATCATCATCTTCATCATCATCATCTTCTTCATCATCATCAACAACATGATCATCATCATCACCATGATCATCATCATCACCATCATGATCATCATCATTGTGAGGATGAGGATGATGATGATGAAGATGATATGATGATGATGATGATGGTGGTGGATGATGATGAATATGAGTACGATGATGAAGATGATGATGAATATGATGATGATGATGATGATGATGATGATGATGATGATGACGAAGATGTTGTTGATGATGATGATGAGGAAGAGGGTGATGACGAAGATGACGATGATGGTGGATGGTCATGAATATGAGTACGATGATGAACATGATGATGAGGTTGATGATCATCGTACTCATCATCAACATCATCATCATCGTCTTCATCATCATTGCCATCAATGTTGATGATGAGGAAGATGATGATGATGACGTTGACGATGAAGATGATGACCTAGATGTTGATGAAGATGAGGAAGAAGGACGATGATGATGATGGTGTTGATGATGAAAATGATGATGATGACGAAGATGATGATGATGATGGTGATGAGGATGAAGAATATGATGATGATGGAGATGATGTTGATGTTGATGAGGATGGTGATGAAGATGATGATGATGAAGAAGATGACGATGGTGGAGATGTTGATGAGGAAGGGGGAGATGACAATGATGATGAAGATGTTGATGGTGATGGTGATGGTGATGATGATGATGATGATAATCATCATCATCATATTCATCACCATCATGATCATCATCCTCCTCACCATCATCCTCGTCCTCATCATCATCATCACCATCATCCTCATCATCATCTTCATCACCATTTCCATCATCATCGTCACCATCACCATCATCTCATCATCATCACCATCATCCTTATCACCATTGTCATCATCACCATTGTCATAATCATCATCATCACCATTGTCATCATCATTATCATCACCATCACCATCATCTCATCATCATCAGCATCATCATCAACATCAGCATCATCATCAACATCGTCAACATCATTATCATCTCCCCCTTCCTCATCAACATCTCCATCATCGTCATCTTCTTCATCATCACATCTTCATCAACTTCATGTATCCCCTTGAAAAAGGAAATTAAATAAACCATAAAAAGGCATACAATAGCGCGTACGCGCAAGGACACATGCGCACACCTACGCATGCGCGCTTTCAATCACCCGTGCGTGTGTTTGCGCGTGAAAGTAGTTGCGCGTGTGCGTGTTTGAATTCAAATTGAATTGGCGCCCTTGCAGGCTTGGAATTAGCTTCGGATTGTACCTTTAGGCTCGGTCTGATTTATCCCTAATTTATAGCAGAAAACATCAAACGCTGCAACTTCATGTTTTTCATAGCTAGTTCTGCATAAGCTCCACAAGTGCACTGTAGATGAAATTGCACACACTTGTCGAGCTCTTTGTGCAAATTCCAAATATATAATTTTTGAATAGATATGTTGTTGTTCTCTATTTTTAATTCATTTTAAACTGCACTTATGTCAAATTTGTAAAAAACATAGGTCGTTTATTTCGCCTATAACTTTTGATTGGCTTACTTATTTCGAAAACGGAAAATAACCCACGTAACAGAATGAAAATACCTACAACCTAAAAAAAAAAATGCATTTTGATTATTTCTAGACCATTATATGGTGGATTAAAACTTGACAATGTCGTTTTAGGGCTTCACCGACTTCGGTAATTTAAAAAAAATGTAAAATTGACTTTTAAAATTTTGGAAAAATAGCCCTGCACAATATTTTTCTGTTTCCTACACCTCTACATATTTGTTTTCTCGTAAATTGAAAATTTACATAGCAAACAGGCGGATAAAAAAAAACATGTGCAATATGTTTTAGAAAACAATAACATACCAATCTTCGAATAATGACATTTTGGGGTGGTTATACCACTTTTCCATAAATAAAAATTATATATTCCGGAAGGTCATCTGTTTTTCTACGTTTCATCTTTTTACACCTAATCGGAAAACGTTTTGTAGGTACCTCTAATAATTGATTTTAATGACAATATTTTTGTTTTTCCAAAATGCCATTGCAACTAACATGTCATAATTGGGTATCATTACCTTGCACCAGCCCATAATCTTTTATTGAGTGCAACCAAAAGTTAAGTTATTTGAAAAAACTAAATAGATTAATGCTTTCTCAAACAAGTCCTATAATGATTATGTTATCATATCTTGGCAAAAAAACTCTAAGAACTTGAAGAGAAAAATATTTCCTCTTAAGAGCACTTTCAAAAATTCTTTCACAAACCACAACCAACTAGTTGTTTTCTCAATCACTTCTTTAGATTGATCATAGATCCTAAAAAAATTATGAAAAAAAAAGAGAAGAAACCATCTCCTTCTAAATTTAGTTCAAAAAATATTTTACAGTTCCAACAACCATGTTTGCAAATGAGGCTATACTCAATCATAATTAGAAAAATTGAAATGAAAACAAAGTCTACTCTGAACTTCTTCCTCAACATATTTTTTCTTTGATTTGGTCCATTTGTGTAAATTTAACATCAATAGTACTAGAAACAAAAAAAAATAGAACCACTTTCATTCAAAAAGGTTCATGATAGAAATCCCTTAGGTGTCATTCATTTTGAGTGATATGCCAAAATCCTTGCTCCATGTATAGACCGAGCTTGGATAGGGAGTTAGCCTCATGGTTCCTTTCCCTATCAGCATGTTTAATTAAAATTTCATCCATAAGAAGTTTTATCCTTTGTATCTTCTCTAGAATTGGTTTCAAATAGATGTATGGTAGATCCTGTCTTCAATTATCCAATCAATGATGATCTTTGCATCCCCAAATATCTATAATTTCTTGACATTATTTTCCACGGCTAAATTTAGGAGAAGTTTAAGTGCAACCATCTTAGCATAATTATTTGTTTTTTTTGTCTCACGTGTACAGTTTGGTTCATCCGTGGAAAGAAATGCAACATGGCTATAAAACAACTCGCACACCTAAAACGAGCAGTATTCATATCTTCAAACAAGTTGTTATTTATTGCAATCCAAATTCGCAGCATCATGATGAGTGGAAGGGCCAACATAGATCTAGGCTTAGGATTGACAACCCAACATTTTAGACATAATTGCACTAACTAGCACCTCTCCAAGGACACATCCTCTTTAAAATGGCTTCTACCTCCTTCCAGTCCTATGAAATGAAAGCGTAGTCCATAAAAAACATGATAATTTGTCTCCTCTTCATGCTTAAAGAGATAACATCTACAAAGTCCAACTCTATTTCTTCGTTGTAAATTTTTCCAAGTTAAAGCTTTGTTGCGGAGGATAAACCATGTAAGAATTTTTGCTTTTAGGGGGAATTTAAATTTCCACACTACTTGCCACCACCAATCTTGATCTTCCACATGAGAAATTGCCATCATTATATCATAACTTGCCTTTGGAGTATAAATACCATGGGGGTGACCAGCCCAAACTAAAGAGTCCTTAACAGGATACAAACAGACTTTATTTAGGTAAAATTGATTTATGTAAGCCTTCCAACGTCTACCATCATAATCCCTAAAACCACCATACTCCACAATGTGCAAGTTGTAACTTTAATATATTATAATGTAAATAATCCTTTAAAGTACAACTACACCACGATTCTGAAAGGAAGACTATGTACAGTTCCATTCCCTGTCCATGCATCCTGCCCCAACCTTACACTGCAACCATCTCATATATTCCAGACCAAGTCTTTTCCAATAACTAAAAATGAGAGAATTGTTGCTTTCTAGAAGACTAAGACGTTATGGGTAGATTTAGCAGGATGTCAAACCCATTCTAAGAGATATTTTGGAGCTATATATTTCCTCATATTCAAGTAACTCTAGAGACTAGAACCTGATAATAATCTCAACTAGATTTCCCCTACTAGATATTTTTGAGAAAATTTGCAAATTTTTTAATCCTCATCCTCCAAGGATATTGGGCCTTGCTATGGCTTTCCATCTAGGTATTTAAGAGACGGTCATCCAGAACACCAGAGTGACTTCTAGAACAACATTTGTTAGCACTAGTATCCCTCCATTTGAGAGCCGCCTAAAACTCCAATTGATATGCACTTTTCACATTTTGCAATCAGGCAGTCCCAACCTTTAATAACATAAGACAACGGCTTTAATTTAAACCCCATATATTTTATCCCATTATCTAGATGAAAATGATTGAAATAAAATAAATCCTCGATTCTAATTAAATCCTCATCTGAGACACCTTCTCCAGCAACAAAAGAGGACATGAGTAATCCACTAAAATATCATCAACAAAGAGGACATGAGTAATCCGGTAGTTTCCTCCAATATTTATGCCTTTAAGGCCACCTTTCCTTTTTTCCTTTGAAATTTCACTACTGAGCCTATCTGCAAATAGGAGGAATAAAAAAGAATCAAGCAGGCTTCCTTATCTGATGCCACGAGAGGATCCAAAAAAAATTGAAGCTCATCCATTAACTACAACATAAAAAGAGATGGAAGTAATGCATGCCATAATCCATCTTATGAAAGGAACATTAAACCCTAACTGTGACAAATCCATCCTCGAGAAACTCCAAATGAACCTATCATAGGCCTTTGTTAGGGTCAATTATTCAAAAAACCACTTTAAGGTGCTTTCTTAAGATGGAATAAAGACCTTCCTGCATTATCCCAATTGCATCGTGAATTTTCCTACCAGAGAGGAAACCAAATTGTTCATGAGTTATTCCTGCAACTAGAAAAGGCTTGATTCCTTTTAAGATAATTTTAGCCACAATCTTATAGATAGTATTGTACAGAGATTTAGTGCGAAAGTCTTCAAAGGATAACATATTATCATTTTTGGGAATCATGGCTATGAAAGAAGAATTAAATGAAGCTAGAATTTTTCCTTTAACTCTTGATTCTTCCACCACTCTTTAAAGGCCCCGAGCAAGAACATCAATTAAGCCAATGGAAAATTCTATGGGAATCCCATCAGGCCCTAAGATTTTTTATTTTTTAATATTATGAAGGGCCTCTTGCAATTCATCGTTGGAAACTTCCTCCATTAATTTGTTATTATCATTTTCATTTACAATATCTACTTCATAGTATGTGAAACAAATCTACTTCATTGTGATATTTTGAATTGTTAATTTGTTATTATCTTGTTAATTTACAATATCTACTTCATAGTATGTGAAACATATCTATTTCATTGTAATATTTTGAATTGAATAGTGTTACTTTCTCATATTCATTGGAAACATTTTAAAACATTTCAAAATTAAAAACATAAAGAACGAACTAATTGAATTAGTTTTTTTCAATTTCTAATAAAAAAATACAAAATTGTAAATTATTGTGTTGTGTTTTGAGCACTTTGCAGGCTTATACTCTAATCAATCCTCAAAACAGAGTTATCATTTATTTTCAAAATACCTAAATCTGTTCTTCCCCACAATTATATTATACTTTAATGACTTATTGCATTTGTCTTGCAATATTTGTATATTCTACCTTAATGACTTATTGTATTTGTCTTGAAATATTTAAAGCATTGATGAAACACTAAATCAACCCCCTGATTGAAAAACATACCTCCTAAAAAAAGCAAATTAAAAAAAAAAAAAATTTTACAACATTGTAAAATTTATAAACAAAAACTTAAAAAAAAAAATTTAATACATGCATTAAAGGGGAGGGAGAGGAGGGTCTGGGAGTGGGAGTGGGAGTGGGGTAGGTTTGTTTGTTTGTCTTTTCAAATTTTAATCTCGTTTATAATTTTTTTTTTAAATTTGGTTCTTCTGGTTTTTTTTTTTCATTTTGTTTTTAATGTTTTTTTAAACTTTTAGTTTTTTTTTTTAATTTTAAATTAAAAAAAAAAGAATTTAATAGATCTTAAAATTTAAAAAAATTAGTTTTTTTATTTTTTATTTTTTTACATTTTTTCTATTTTTCTCAATTTAGAATTGCTCTTTAGAGTTATATTTTACTTAAAAAATCCGTAATTTATGTTTAGAAATTTTATATTGTTGTAAATCATTTTAGAAAAAAATTTCAAGTTGTTTTTTAAAATTTTTTCTATAAAGTTTGAAATTTTTAATGTGTTATTTTTTTTCTCTTTTTTTAATCGTTTATGTTTTATTTTTAATTTTCTTTTCATTTTTTGTGATTTTACTTTTCTAAAAAAAAAAATCCAAGCAAATGTACCTGGAAAAGGTGAGGCGTGCTACTAGTGGCACCTCTTTTCGAGTTGAATGTTGATCTTTCCCTTTTTGGCGCAACGATCATTGCAATGACATGGTCAACTATTAATAGGACGACGTCAATCAAGTTGTAATTTTCAATCCTTGATTGGGGGTTGGTTGCTACAAGTTGAATTCGAGGGTCAATTTAGCTTTTTAATTGCAAGGGCAGCTAACTAGGTTTCAATAAAGTTGTAAATTTATCCTAGGAAAAGAAAGGGTGCTATCAATAGCACCACTTTTCAAAATATAGGTAAAAATTGTTACTAAATGTGACCTAAAAAAAACAAGAATTGATGCAGGTTCTCATTTTATAGTATATTGTGTTACTAACACGAATAAAATATTAATATCCGGCATTATAACTTTAGTCAATTCTATCAGCATCACCATAACCCTTATGTATATCAACTTGTGCTTCCTTTAACCATTTCCTAATATGATTTACATGCTATCCCATTTCCTGAACCAACATTGGTCCCATGCTTACTTGGTATTCTAACTTGTCCCAACTCAAACGCATCATGCATGGCCTCCCATATAAATCTTGATAAGGTAGCATTCCAATATAATTATGGTAATTGTTATTGTAAGAAAACTCCACCAAAGATAAGTAATTTTCGAATGGGTCTGTCTATCCATAACATACACCCTAGCATGCCTTCCATTGTACGTTAATAACCCTCTTTGTTTTCCGATATGTTTGTGGATGATACATTGAGCTTAGGTTTCACTGAGTTCCTAATGATGATTGCAAGTTTGTCCAAAACTTGGAAGTAAACTTAGGGTCTCTATTTGAGATTATCTTTTTAGGAAACCCATGAAGATGGATGATATCGTTTTTAAATACCCTTGTCACATCTATGTTATCATAAGTTTCCCTGATTGGAATAAAATAGGCATTGTTGGTTAGTTTATCAAGTACCACCAAAATAACATTACGTCTTATTAGAGACGTGAGGGGAAACCCTATGAAAAAATACACGGGAATGAACTCCCACTTAGACATAGGAATGTCATGAGGCTGCAAGAGACATTTGTCCCTTTTCAATGATGTGAGTAGGATGTTTTTTTATAACTGAATCACCACTTCTGGCAACAGTTAAACGCATTGGCAAGGAATCTCAATCTGGACTCTAGATCTATTATTTATCAAACGGTTGTGATAAAAACCTGTAGCGAAACATCCTGAATGAAGTAACAGATTCTCCATATGTGCCAAACTGACTTCTCTACTAGATGTGAGCAAAACGCTGTGAGTTGATTAACTCGATTCGAGCAACTACCTTGCCAAATCATGACTGCGTTGCTTAACTTGATTCTCAACTACATTGCCAGGTCATTTAGGTGCCAAACTGACTTTTCTACCAAGCGTGAGCAAAACACTACAAAATGTGACTGCCAGGAGTGAGAAAAATGATGCCAACTGTGACTATGTTGCTTAACTCGATTCTCAACTACCTTGCCAGGTCATTCAGTGAAGAATATGTGTTTGACTATGGTATTTTTAGTTTCTTTAGCATTTGAACTTCTACAGCAACGGTTTTTGCAATGTGTTACCCATATGGTGATTTTGTAAAGACATCAATACACATAACTAGTGAAGCAAGAAAAACATCAATCGCACCTTTACTGGTTGACATCAATGAACTTCTACCGCAACGATTTTTGCAACGGCATACCCATATGGCTGGTGAAGAAAGCAAAAAATCTGGCTGACATCAATGAACTTCTACAGCAATTGTTTTTGAAATGTTTTACCGATATGGCTCGCGAAGCAAGCAAAACATCAATCACACCTTTGCTGGTTGACATCAATGACAAACTCAACATACTCTATCAACCGGAGTCCACACCTTTCACTGCTTTCACTATCAACAAGCTCAGTCCACACCTTTCACTTCTTTCACTATCAATAAGCTCCCCCTTTGGCATTGATGGCAACCACCACCAACCACCAACCGCATACCAGATATCATCTCCCCCTTTGGAAACAATGACAAAGGTTTCTGTCTCCCTTTATTCATTCTATTTAGTTGGGGAAATAAGTTTTTTTTTTAATGATTTTCAACTAAACTACCATTTCATTTGCTCCTGTAACCTGCATTTGCTTGAACTAAACTGCCATATCATTTAATCCCCCTGTGAATATGCTTTGTATCTGGTTCTTAAGTATTTATACCAAGAGGCTCTTTCTTGTCCCTCCCCCTATTGGATTATTCAAAGTACAAATTAAGTATATGCTCTTCTTCTTGACTGTTTAGTTTCACAGTGTTCTGGTTCCATTTCTCTGCAATATCTATGTTTTTTCTATTTTCTTTCTTGTCAAGCATTGTAAATTCATCATGTTGTAAGTGGATTAGAACATACACCTAGTTGTTTTCCGAGATTTTCAAATTGCATTGTAGGAAATGGTTTTGTAAAGACATCAGCAATTTGATCCTTTGTATCGACATATTCCAATTTAATTAGCTTATTCAGAACTTGATCTCTTAAGAAATTAAATTTTATTGGAATGTGTTTAATTTTACAGTGCATAACGGGGTTCTTGGAGATATTTAATGCACTAGTGTTATTGCAATATATTGGAATAGGATTTGAATAAGTCACATGAATGTCAGTAAGAGTTTGTGTCATCGATAACACTTGAGTGCAATAGCTTGGTGCTGCAATGTATTATGCTTCTGCTGTAGATAGTGACATAGTAGATTGTTTCTTGCTAGACCAACTCACTAGATAACCTCCTAACTAGACTGCAGCTCCGCTGGTACAGCCTGCCCAATCAACATCAGTATATGCAAATAGATCTAGCTTATTTCCATTTGCATACCATAGACCAAAATAAAGAGTACCTTTGAGATATCTGAATATTCTTTTAACTGCTAATAAATGTGTTTCTTTAGGTGCAGCTTGAAATCTTGCAACTTGACAAACTGATTGCATTACATCTGGTCTAGTTGCAGTGACATACAGTAGGCTTCCAATCATGGATCTATATAATTTTTATTCAACTAAAGGAGAATCATTTTCTTTGCTAAGTTTGCAACCTATCACCATCGGAGTTCCTACAGGCTTGCAATCCTGCATCTTAAAATTCCTCAATATTTCATTAGTATATTTTGTCTGAGATGTAAACATGCCTTCATTATATTGTGAAACTTGAAGACCTAAAAGGAAGTTCAACTCACCAAGCATAGACATCTCAAATTCATCCTGCATCGCTTGTGCAAACCGTTTACGTAGTTGTTCATTATTGCTTCCAAAAATAATATCATGAACATAAATTTCAACTATGATCAAACAATCCCGTTCTTCGCTAATATACAGATTACTATCAGCACTACCCTTTCTGTAACCTTGTTGTTGTACAAATACTTATCAAGCCTGGAATACCAAGCTCTTGGAGCTTGTTTCATCCCATATAGAGCTTTCTTTAACTTGCACACAAAATTCTTATCTTTGGAATGTTGAAATCCTTCTGGTTGTTCCATATAAGATTCCTCTTCCAGCTCACCATTTAGAAATGTTGATTTGACATCCATTTGGTAAACTTCAATCTTCTTAGAACATGCATAAGCTAACATTAGTCTGATTGCTCCCATTCTTGCAACAGGTGCAAATGTTTCATCATAATCTATACCTTCAACTTGTGCATAACCTTTACATACTAACGTGACTTTGTTTCTTGTCACATTTCCTGCTTCATCCATTTTATTTCTAAAGACCCATTTAGTTCCTATAACATTTTTGTTTTCAGGTCTTGGGATTAACTCCCATGTGTTATTTTTTCAAATTGGACAAGTTCTTCTTCCATTGCTTTAAGCCAGTGCTCATTTTGGAGAGCTTCTTCAATACTTTTTGGTTCAATCAAGGATAATAATGCTACCTATTCTTGATTTGCTGTGCATTATTGGGTTTTCCTTTTGGTTTCCACACCTAAATTCATATCACCAATAATATGATATGCAGGATGGTTTTTCTGTATTCTTTTACTTGGTGTTTTTGAGAAATTTGGACTTTGTGCAGTAGAGGGAGTTGAAGATGTAGGACTATGTATTTCAGCAGAGATTTGTTTGTCTTTGCTTGTTGACTGGGTATTTTTTGTTTGAAGAAGGCGCTAGCAAGGAATGAAGTAGAAGTAGCGCAGTTACACAATATCAAAATGAAAATGAAAGAATCTCCATACCAAATCCATGCACCAGTGAGAACTCGTATATTGAGCCTTGAAGGGTCTGTAATAAGCAAAGCTGAGGTACAGAATGGTAATTGTAATTGTGGGATGGTTTCTGAAGATGATAAACTGGTAGATTATGGGGAGAATAATGATATTCTGGTTGGCAAACAAAACGGCAATGGAAACCGTCCGAGTAGTCTAGGAAATGAGCGTAGAAATTTATAGGAACTGAGACGGAGGCTGAAACAAATACAAATAGAGATATAGGAACTGAGACACCATCTGCAACTAAAAAGACCTCTCAAATAAAAATTCACTATTGTTCTTTGGAAAACTGTAGAAGATCGGTCACGTTAGAGCCTGAGGAGCCTTTGGAAAGCGTGTTTAAATTATCATGAACTAAAGCTAACATAAACAATGAAGAGATAAGAGAAGGGGATAATATTTGGATTGTGCACTAGCGTTTCGTTGATTGTAATTTTTATTGTGATTGACTAATTTTTTTTCTTCTTTCAAAATATTGATTTTTTTTAGAATTACCTTATGTTTTGATCATATAATAATTATTATTTTTATATAAATAATTTTTTAGCATGTAGGTGAGATTGCCGTAATTATTAAATTTTTATGTATTAAGTTTTAATAAAAAGACCTGGTTTACATTGCCATTTCTTTTTTCATTTTTTCTAAAATCTATATGTCAAATAATAAAGCTTAAAGTGGTGTCTAAGAATTGTGGCATTACTTAATCATAATTTAATGAAAGTTGTTTTAATAGTTGTTTTAAACCATAAATTTTATTGAGCCCAACCAAAAGTTAAGTTATTTGAAAAAACTGAACAGATTAATGCTTTCTCAAGCAAGTCCTATAATGATTACGTTATCATATCTTGACAAAAAAACTCTAAGAACTCGAAGAGAAAAATATTTCCTCCTAAGAGCACTTTCAAAAATTGTTTCACAAACCACAACCAACTAGTTGTTTTCTCAATCACTTCTTTAGATTCATCATAAATCCTAAAAAAATTATGAAAAAAAGAGAAGAAACCATCACCTTCTAAATTTAGCTCAAAAAATCTTTTACAGTTCCAACAACCATGTTTGCAAATGAGGCTATACTCAATCATAATTAGAAAAACGTAAATGAAAACCAAACCTACTCTGAACTTCTTCCTCAAGATATTTTTGCTTTGATTGGGTCCATTTCTTTTAAATTTAACATCAATAGTACCCGAAACAACAAAAAATAGAACCACTTTCATTCAGAAAGGTTCATGATAGAAATCCCTTAGGTGTCATTCGTTTTGCATGATATGCCAAAATCCTTGCTCCATGTATAGATCGAGCTTAGATAGGGAGTTAGCCTCATGGTTCATTTCCCTATCAACATGTTTAATTAAAATTTCATCAATAAGAAGTTTTATCCTTTTTATCTCCTCTAGAATTGGTTTCAAATAGATGTTATGGCAGATCCTCTCTTCAATTATCTAATCAATGATGACCTTTGCATCCCCAAAAATATATAATTTCTTGACATTATTTTCCACAGCTAAATTTAGGAGAAGTTTAAGTGCAACCATCTTAGCATAATTATTTGTTTTTTTTGTCTCACGTGTATAGTTTGATTCATCTGTGGAAAGAAATGCAACATGGCTATACAACAACTCGCACACCTAAAACGAGCAGTATAAATATCTTCAAATAAGTTGTTATTTATTGCAATCCAAATTTGCAGCATCATGATGAGCAGAAGGGCCAACATAGATCTATAATTAGGATTGACAACCCAACATTTTAGACATAACTGCACTAACTAGCACCTCTCCAAGGACACATCTTCTTTAAAATGGCTTCCACCTCCTTCCAATCCTGTGAAATGATAGCGCAGTCCATAAAAAAGATGATAATTTGTCTCCTCTTCCTGCTTAAAGAGATAACATCTACAAAGTCCAAATCTATTTCTTCGTTGTAAATTGTTCCAAGCTAAAGCTTTGTTGTGGACGATAAACCATGTAAGAATTTTTGCTTTTAGAGGGAATTTAAATTTCCACACTACTTCCCACCACCAATCATGATCTTCCACATGAGAAATTGCCATCATTCTATCATAACTTGCCTTTGGAGTATAAATACCATGGGGGTCACTAACCCAAACTAAAGTTTCCTTAACAGGATACAAACAAATGTTATTCAGGTGCAATTAATTTATGTAAGCCTTCCAACGTCTACCATCATCATCCCTAAAACCAACATACTCCACAGTGTGCAAGTTGTATCTTTAATATATTTTAATGTAAATAAGCCTTTAAAGTACAACTATACCACAATTCTGAAAGGAAGAATATGTACAGTTCCATTCCCTGCCCATGTAACGTGCCCCAACCTTACAGTGCAACCATCTCGTATATTCCAAACCAAGTCTTTTCCAATAAATAAAAATGGGAGAATTGTTGCTTTCTAGAAGACTAAGACGTTATGGGTAGATTTAGCAGGATGTCAAACCCATTCTAAGAGATATTTTGGAGCTATATATTTCCTCATATTCAAGTCACTCCAGAGACTAGAACTTGATAATAATCTCCACTAGATTTCCCCTACTAGAGCTTTTTGCGAAAATTTGCAAATTTTGTAATCCCCATCCTCCAAGAATTTTGGGCCTCGCTATGGTTTTCCATCTAGGTATCCAAGAGACAGTCATCCAGAACACCAGAGTGACTTCCAGAAAAACATTTGTTAGCACTAGTCTCTGTCCTTTTGAGAGCCGCCTAAAACTCCAATTGATATGCACTTTTCACATTTTGCAATCAGGCAGTCCCAACCTTTACTATGATAAAGACAATGGCTTTAATTTAAACCCCATATATTTTATCCTGTTATCGAGATCAAAATGATTGAAATAAAATAAATCCTCGATTCTAATTAAATCCTCATCTGAGACACCTTCTCCAGCAACAAAAGAGGACATGAGTGATCCACTAAAATATCATCAACAAAGAGGACATGA
This sequence comes from Larix kaempferi, assembly GCA_027924585.1. Taxonomy (NCBI): domain Eukaryota; kingdom Viridiplantae; phylum Streptophyta; class Pinopsida; order Pinales; family Pinaceae; genus Larix; species Larix kaempferi. The sequence continues at coordinate 501,956 of BSBM01000579.1, read as the reverse complement.
GTAATCCAGTAGTTTCCTCCCATATTTATGCCTTTAAGGCCACCTTTCCTTTTTTCGTTTGAAATTTCCCGAATGAGCCTATCTGCAAATAGGAAGAATAAGAAAGAATCAAAAGGGATTCCTTATCCGATGCCACGAGAGGATCTGGAAAAAATTGAAGCTCATCCATTAACTAGAACATAAAAAGAGATGGAAGTAATGTGTTGATGTATATGTAACTTCGGAATGTATTTCACATATATGTATATTGTATTCCTATAGAGATGTTATTATTCCTCTATATGGAAGTGTCGTCATTTATATTGTAAGTGTTGTGACTTATACTTGATGGGTTATTAGACCACCTTGTTGGGGTCGGCCCTGTATAAGTCATGTGGGTCAAAGGGTTATTAGACCACCCTATTGGGGGTCGCCCATGTGGGTCAAAGGGTTATTAGACCACCCTAGTGGGGGTCGGCCTAGTCAGCATTATGTTAAGTGGTTAAGTTGAGGCCAACCTAGTTGAGTAAAGGTCAAGTCAAGTTAGTGTATAAATAGAGAGTGTGTCTCTCTCATTTTACACATTCTATTTTCTCACTCACACTATGGAGAGTGACACACTTGTGGAGGAGGAGGCTCTGCTGCTAGGAGAAGACTATCTCTTGTATTATGGTTGTATCATTGCTCTATCTATATCTGAGGAAGTTATTGGGGTTTTTCACCTTTATGGTTTTCCCCAAGTAAACTCAGTGTCTCTTCTGTGCTTGCATTATTGTGTCCATGAATGATATGCTGTAGATTTGATGTACATGTTGTTCTTTCAGCTAATATGCTAGACCAGATTGAATTAATTCTAAAAATTTAACATGGAATCAGAGCTAGCCTGAAAGAAGGCATGATATGGCATGTATGACACTTGTTGCACTTACGATGCTAGGGCTTGATATAGCAAAAACCAGTCATCATAGCACTTTCACTATAAATCCATTTTGGCGAAGTTTTCAGATCTGAAACCTTTACAAGTCGAATACTAAATCCCCATGTACCTTATGTCCAAAGGAAAACCTATAATTCGTTGTACTTTGTGATTTATGATCTGTACAATATAGGGTTTCTGCCTCTTCCAGATATGAGTCAAAACCAGGCGAACTTGGGAAAAGGGTCATAACTTGGCCTAAAAAGCTCCAAATTAAATTTAGCAAAAAGTGATAGGTATTACACAGACTGTACTATTTCAGAAAACGTTTTCAGATTCCGAAGGTGAACCAATGACACGTGGAATGCTGTACAAGTTCTCTCTCCTGTGTTATCCCATAAACAGGTCACGTTGCGACACATGGCATAACTCTCTCTCAGGGAATCCAATTGAGGTCAGACCTATCAGGATGGAAACATAACGGGTCAGGCTATCTCAGAAAAAAATTTCACACTCTGTGGATCAAAAAGTTTGGAGTTACACCAAAAACAATCAGGTACATATTTCTGTCAAAACATAATTATTTTTTAGTACCTTCATTCATGGCTTCCGAAATTTAGGGCTTCGTAGAAAGTTGGAATTTTTGTAATCGGAGACCACGGATGTATTCTATTCATCAAAATCGAAATTTAGAGACCAAGATCAAATTTTTTGGTTTGGCAGAAGGTCGGGCTTGATCAAACCCCAGTTTGGGGCTTTGATCGGAAAGATGGAAAATTAGGGCTTTTGCAAAAATTGGAATTTTGGAAATCTGTGACCACGGCTGGAAGCTCATCAGAAAAATCGAAGCTTAGAGTTTTGAATCAAATCTTTTGGTTGGGTGAAGCTCCGGGAAACTCAATCGCTAATTCAGGGTCCTCCCTAGTGTATCCGTAAATCTAAAAGGCAATTTTGAGGGGTGAAACTTTGCAGTTTTCAAATTCTGAATATACCAACTTGATCAGCTCATGAAGGTGCATATTTCTATCCTTTTGAAAGTTTGAAATTCAAAGTTTGAATTTTTGGGGTTTCTTTGACAAACCCATATCTAGCTCCAGGTCCAGTTCTTGCAAATCAAGTGGATTGGGTTAATCCTAGAAGAAGATGGATTGGTCACCTGCATAAGTGAAGAAGTTCCTCTTTCAGAGGGAGATGAGGCTAAGGCCTTACATAAGAATATTACAAGTGATCTCGACAGGTATGACTCATTGAGGTATGTTTCGATATTTGTTCATGATTAAGTTTATGGTATGTTTGTCTTCATGTTATTATGGTTAGTACAATCTTGATTTTAGATTTGTCGTATCACCTTAACAAAATTATGAATGCATGATAGAAGATATTCATTGGTTAGGGTGTTGACACTTATGATTGTACTAATGCATTATGGTGTTGTATGAGGTTTATGTTGTCTGCTAACATAAAAGGTACACCAAGAAAGACAAATCATGTTCTACTTCAAGACCATATGATCATGGTGACATGAAGAAAAGGATTCATCCATTGTCATGGATCACATAGAAGATCTACTTTCGAGGTATGTATAACATGGTTCTACAATGGTTAACTTATGAGACATGCAAGTAACTAGCACAAGTCACTAAAGAGAACCAGAAGACATTATGCGGGTATGTTAGACATAACTAGCTAGCATGCTAATCCAGGTATGTTTTTCCTATATCAAGCTAGAATGCTACCTTGTGTTAGGATCTTATACTATTGTGTTTTTGATAATGATTATTCATGAAGTCATAGGTTTGAATAATCATGGTTGTATGCATATTATGTTTCTTACCATAATTGATGATATGACTAACCAGAAGAATCATGAAGGTATAGGTTTGAATAATCACAGGTTTTATGCATATCATATCTCTTATCTTGATTGATGATTCAACTAACCAGAAGAGTCCTATGATCAAATAAGAAAATGTATGAGTAAAAGAAGACTTCCCTGAAACCTTGAATACTAATGTTTATTATCTATGAATGATCATGAATATACATGTTTAAGATTATTGTGTTTTGATAGTATTAAGATTATATTAATAAATGTGTGATTATGAATGGGACCTCAAGGATAACACAATGATGATACTATTAAGCATGCATAGTGATTAAGGATGGATGTAAGTTCAAGGACAGGTAATCCAGGAAGCAAAGATCAAGAGGGAGCACACTCCAGTTGTTCCTGCAAGAAAGCAAAGGAGCACACTTCAGTAGTTTCTGCAAAGATGCAGATATTCAGAGAGAGTTGACCACTTCTCACAATCCACATAAGAATGGAGTTGCAGAAAAGAAGCAAAGACTAAGAGGGATTCAACCCAACAAACAAACAAAGATAAGTATTTGAATTGTCATTACTTGCATATTTTATTGTTTAAATAATACTATTCAATAATGTATATATTGATGTTCCTAGAATTAGGTTGTGTGTTATGCATATTAGAATAGCTGCATTGATGAACATTATAATAGTAATATGCATGGGTAAGTAGCCTATGGCACTGTACAACATTCCATTGCTACTTATCTAGAATGAAACCTCTTTGCTGACATGTTGGGAGTTGTGCACACTCTTAACAATGTTTTGGTAGAGATTGGAAGGCATCTAGAAAGTTACGGGATATGGATAAATGTTGTATTGAAGCATTGGCTAAGATAATTACATGATTGTATGACATATTTCTTTATGTGTAAGAATTTTTTTTGAAAACTATGAGATTTTTTCTAATCATGCAATTTAACTTGTTGTGTAGGAAAGATCGTATGCCATCACCTACAAAAGAAGAACTACAACATTTGTTCAGCAACAAAATTATCTATTGAAGATATTGAAGTTCCCAGGATATGGGAAGAATGCCATGATCCGTCAATCATGATGAATGATGTTTGGGATGTAGTCTCAAGACCTGAAGGGAAGTTTGTTATGACTTCGATATGGATCTATCAAGATAAAGCATGTTGCAGACAGCAGCATAGAGAAATATAAAAGTGATGAAATAGAAGATACACCAGATGGATTTCAAGACAACTTTCTTGAATGGTGTAGTTGAAGAAGAAGTGTATGTGGAGCAGCCACTTGGTTCTGAGACACATGACAACAAATCATTTATGTGCAGAACTTGGTATGGTAGGATAGGAAGCTTTCTATCCAATTTTGTCTTTACCAAGAGTAAAGCAAGTTCCAACCTTTACTACACGGTTGAGGAAGGAAATCCAGTGATACTACTATGTGGATGACCAGTTTGTATCAGGTGAGGATAGATTGATTGCCGACACACAGCGAAAGCTTGCTGCCGAGTTCGAGTTGAGGAACTTGGGGATGATGCACTATTTGTTTTTGGCATGGAGGTGTGGCAGAGTGATGGAATCTTCCTTGGACAAGGGAAGTGTGCAGTAGATATCCTGAAGAGGTTCGGGATGATGGACTGCAAGGCTATGGCCACACCTATGGCATCAAACCTGAAGCGTCTGTGTGATGCTTCATCTAAGCCGGTTGATATCACTATGTATCGTCAGATGATTGGGTCCTTGATGTACCTGACGAACACGAGACCAGACATTTGCTTTGCTGTGAACACATTGAGCCAGTTCCTGACGAATTTGAGGAGTGTTCACCTGGTTGCTGTAAAGCATGTTCTAAGGTACCTGAAGGGTACAATGGATTATGGGCTCAAGTATGAAGTGAATCAAAAGTTTAACCTGCAAGGTTATGTTGATTCAGATTGGGCTGACAGTGCTGCAGATAGGAAGAGCACATATAAGTGCTGCTTCAGTATGGGATCAGGTGTGATCTCTTGGTTTAGCAGGAAGCAGTCCTGCGTAGCACTGAGTACAGCTAAGGCAGAGTATGTTGCAGCATGTTTAGCTAGTTGTGAGGCAGTATGGCTACAGAAGCTACTGTCTGAGTTATTTGATCTCCCGTTGGATGCTACTGGTATCTTTTGTGATAACCAGAGTTGTGTGAAGCTGTCTGAGAATCCATTGTTTCATGATAGGTTGAAATACATAGAGATCAAATATCACTATATCAGGGATATGGTGCAGAGAGGAGCTATGAAGATCCTGTATGTTGCGACGGACGAGCAGATTGCAGATGTGCTGACGAAGCCACTAGCCAGGGTGAAGTTCGAGTACTTCAGGGAGAGGCTTGGTATTTTTCAGATCGAGGACACTTCGAGGAAGAAGTGATGGACACATTTGCTGAAGCCATTCCAAGCATGTTGGAAGGAGGATCCTTCACATGGCTATGGATGTAAGCGCTGGATGATGAGCATCAGGATGATGTTCTAGTTTCTGCTTTGTATGATCAGTTGGATCATTTATATATATATGTATGTACGCATCATGTTGGATGTTGGATATGATCAGTTGGATCATTTATATGTATGTACGCATCATGTTGGATGCTAGATATGATCAGTTGGATCATTTATATGTATGTACGAATCATGTTGGATGCTGGATATGATTGGCTGGATCATTTGTATGTATTTGGTATATGCATCATGTTGGATGCTTGGACCATGTATCTGTATATGTATCAGGTGGATACATTGCATGATCAAGTAGATCATGTATATTGATATGTATCATGTATGATCAGGTAGATCATGTATGTTGATGGATACATTGTGTGGATCATGTATCTATGTATCAGGTGGATACACTATGTATGATGATATGTATCAGGAAAATACTTGGTGTGCATCAGATGGATGCATTGTATGATCAGGATGATCGTGGATGACGAGCTTCTCCAGATGACATGCAGCAGGATGTTGCAGTGATGATGATCAAGGTGATCATGTGTACATCAGGATGATGTATGATGAGTATCAGATGATACTCTATGGCCGTGGAACAGGTTGTGCAGATAAGCATGTAATTTGTGCCCTGGGAGATTTGCAGATGGTCTTTCAAGGTTTTTCCTATGGCATGTAATTCGTACCCTAGGACATCTGGCAAATGCTCTTTTGAGGTTTTGCTTGGGAGGACATCTAATTTGTGCCATGGGAGATCTGTAGATAGTCTTTCAAGGTTTTTCCTATGGCATGTAATTTGTGCCCTGGGATATCTGGCAGATGCTCTTTCGAGGTTTTGTCCTATGGCATGTAATTTGCTCCTAGGATATCTGGATATGATGAAAAAGGCCTCAAATGCTTCAGCCAAGTTTTGCCATGACCACATTTAATTTGCTCCTAGTAGATCTAGACAGGATGAAAAAGGCCTCAGATGCTTCAACCAGGTTTTGTGGTGGACCACATGTAATGTGCTCCTGGGAGATCCGACAAGTAGAGCTGTGTTCTCATAACATCCTGGGATGCTTCAGCCAGGTTTTGTGGTGAGATCACATGTAATGTGATCTTGGGAGATCCGACAGGTAGATCCGTGTGCTCGTAATAGCTTGGGATGCTTCAGCCAGGATTTGTGATGGGTCACATGTAATGTGCTCCTGGGAGATCCTACAGGTAGAGCTGTGTGCTCGTAATAGCCTGGGATGCTGCAGCCAGGTTTTGTGACACACGTAATAAGTCCTGAGAATTCCACAGTATGGCCAGTGATGAAAAAAGACCTGTAGGTGGTGGGCCTACATCCAGTATGAAAAAGGACTGGCTCTGTAGAACTTCCTATCATGAGTAGATTCAGAGATTGATTGAGATAGCAGCAGTAGTGACGATGATGATGACTCGATGACGATTATCTAGTGATGATGATCCAGAGAAGATGACTTGTTCTAGAAGACCTGTGTCGAGAAATACCTTCCTAGTTAAGAGGGAGTGTTGATGTATATGTAACTTCGGAATGTATTTCACATATATGTATATTGTATTCCTATAGAGATGTTATTATTCCTCTATACAGAAGTGGTTGTATTCCTATCGAGATATTATTATTCCTCTATACGGAAGTGTCATCATTTATATTGTAAGTGTCGTAACTTATACTTGATGGGTTATTAGACAACCTTATCGGGGTCGGCCCTGTATAATTCATGTGGGTCAAAGGGTTATTAGACCACCCTATTAGGGGTCGGCCATGTGGGTCAAAGGGTTATTAGACCACCCTAGTGGGGGTTAGCCTAGTCAGCATTATGTTAAGTGGTTAAGTTGAGGCCAACCTAGTTGAGTAAAGGTCAAGTGAAGTTAGTGTATAAATAGAGAGTGTGTCTCTCTCATTTTACACATTCTATTCTCTCACTCACACTGTGGAGAGTGGCGCACTTGTGGAGGAGGCGGCTTTGTTGCTAGGAGAAGACTATCTCTTGTATTATGGTTGTATCATTTCTCTATCTATATCTGAGGAAGTTATTGGGGTTTTTCACCTTTATGGTTTTCCCCAAGTAAACTCGGTGTCTCTTATGTGCTTGCATTATTGTGTCCATGAATGATATGCTATAGATTTGCTATACAATATTGTTCTCTCAGTTAAGATCCTAGATAAGATTGAAGTAAATTCTGAAAATTTAACATAATGCACGCCATAATCCATCTTATGAAAGGAACATTAAACCCTAATTGTGACAAATCCATCCTCGAGAAACTCCAAATGAAACTATCTTAGGGTTTTGTTAGGGTCAATTATTCAAACAACCACTTTAAGGTGCTTTCTTAAGATGGAATAAAGACCTTCCTGCATTATCCCAATTGCATTGTGAATTTTCCGACCAGAGAGGAAACCAAATTGTTCATGAATTTTTCCTACAACTAGAAAAGGCTTGATTCCTTTTAAGATAATTTTAGCCACAATCTTATAGATAGTACTGTACAGAGATATAGTGCGAAAGTCTTCAAAGGATAACATATTATCATTTTTGGGAATCATGGCTATGAAAGAGGAATTAAATGAAGCTAGAATTTTTCCTTTAACTCTTGATTCTTCCACCACTCTTTAAAGGCCCTAAGCAAGAACATCAATTAAGCCAATGGAAAATTCCATGGGAATCCCATCAGGCCCTAAGATTTTTTATTTTTTAATATTATGAAGGGCCTCTTGCAATTTATCGTTAGAAATTGCCTCCATTAATTTGTTATTATCATTTTAATTTACAATATCTACTTCATAGTATGTGAAACATAACTACTTCATTGTGATATTTTGAATTGTTAATTTGTTATTATCTTGTTAATTTACAATATCTACTTCATAGTATGTGAAACATATCTATTTCATTGTAATATTTTGAATTGAATAGTGTTACTTTCTCATATTCATTGGAAACATTTCAAAATTAAAAACATAAACAATAAACTAATTGAATTAGTTTTTTTTTCAATTTCTAATAAAAAAATACAAAATTGTAAATTATTGTGTTGTGTTTTGAGCACTTTGCAGGCTTATACTATAATCAATCCTCAATACAGAGTTATCATTTATTTTGAAAATACCTAAATCTGTTCTTCCCCACAATTATATTATACTTTAATGACGTATTGCATTTGTCTTGCAATATTTGTATATTCTACCTTAATGACTTATTGTATTTGTCTTGCAATATTTAAAGTATTGATGAAACACTAAATCAACCCCTTGATTGAAAAACAGACATCCTAAAAAAAGCAAATTATAAAAAATCATTTTTTATGACATTGTAAAATTTATAAACAAAAACTTAAAAAACAAATTTAATACATGCATTAAAGGGGAGGGAGAGGAGGGTCTCAGAGTGGGAGTGGGGTAGGTTTGTTTGTTTGTCTTTTCAAATTTTAATATCGTTTATAATTTTAATGTTTTCTTAAAATTTTAGGTTTGTTTGTTTGTCTTTTCAAATTTTAATATCGTTTATAATTTTAATGTTTTTTTTAAACTTTTCAGTTTTTTTTTTTAATTTTAAATTTAAAAAAAAAAGAATTTAATATATCTTAAAATTTAAAAAAATTGGTTTTTTTATTTTTTATTTTTTTACATTTTTTCAATTTTTCTCAATTTAGAATTGTTCTTTAGAGTTATATTTTACTTTAAAAAAATTGAAATTTATGTTTAGAAATTTTATATTGTTATAAATCTTTTTTAAAAAAATATCAAGTTGCTTTTTTAAATTTTTTCTATAAAGTTCGAAATTTTTAATGTGTTATTTTTTTTCTTTTTTTAATTGTTTATGTTTTCTTTTTAATTTTGTTTTCATTTGAGTTGTTTTAATTTTTTTTCTTTTTTTTTTGCTTTTTTACTTTTCTAAAAAAAAAATTCCAAGCAAATGTACCTGACAAAGGGAAGGGGTACTACTAGTGGCACCTCTTTTTGAGATGAATGTTGACTTTCCCTTTTTGGCGCAATGATCATTGCAATGACACGGTCAACTATTAATACGATGACGTTAATCAAGTAGTAATTTTCAATCCTTGATTGGGGGTTGGTTTCTACAAGTTGAATTCGAGGGTCAATTTAGCTTTTTAATCGCAAGGGCAGCTAACTAGGTTTCAATAAAGTTGTAAATTTATCCTCGGAAAAGAAAGGGTGCTATCAATAGCACCACTTTTCAAAATAGAGGTCAAAATTGTTACTAAATGTGACCTAAAAAAAACAAGAATTCATGCAAGTTCTCATTTTATAGTATATTGTGTTTATAATGAGGTAATAAAGATATATGGAAAACATCATGATTTGTATGAAAATGGGGTGGCAGCGCTAAGCGATATGCAAGAAGTTCGTCTCTTTATAGGATTTCAAATGGCCTTATAAATCGAGGTGACAACATTGTCACTTTTCCAAACCGAATAGTACTCTTATTAGGACTAATACGAATAAAAAATTAATCTCTGGCTTTATAACTTTAGTCAATTCTATCAGCATCACCATAACCCTTATGTATATCAACTTGTGCTTTCTTTAACCATTGCCTAATATGAATTACATGCAATCCCATTTGTTGAACCAACATTGGTCCCATGCTTACTTGGTATTCTAACTTGTCCCAACTCAAATGCATCATGCATGGCCTCCCATATAAATCTTCATAAGGTAGCATTCAAATATAGTTATGGTAATTGTTATTGTAAGAAAACTCCACCAAAGAGAAGTAATTTTCGAATGGCTCTGTCTATCCATAACATACACCCTAGCATGTCTTCCATTGTACCTTAATAACCCTCTTTGTTTTCCCATATGTTTCTGGATGATACATTGAGCTTAGATTTCACTGAGTTCCCAATGATGATTGCAAGTTTGTCCAAAACTTGGAAGTAAACTTAGGGTCTCTATTTGAGATTATCTTTTTAGGAAACCCATGAAGATGGATGATATCGTTTTTAAATACCCTTGTCACATATGTGTTATCATAAGTTTCCCTGATTGGAATAAAATAAGCATTTTTTCTTAGTTTATCAAGTACCACCAAAATAACATTACGTCTTATTATAGATGCGAGGGGAAACCCTACGAAAAAATACACGGGAATGAACTCCCACATAGACATAGGAATGTCATGAGGTTGCAAGAGACCTCTGTCCCTTTTCTACGATGTGAGTAGGATTTTTTTTAATAACTGAATCACCACTTCTGGCAACAGTTAAACACAATGGCAAGAAATTTCAATCTTGTTTTCGAGCACAAACGCTACCTCAATCTGGACTCTAGATCTATTATTTATCAAACGGTTGTGATAAAAACCTATAGGGAAACATCCTTAATGAAGTAACAAATTCTCCATATGCGCCAAACTGACTTCTCTACCAGATGTGAGCAAAACGCTGTCAGTTGCTTAACTCGATTCGAGCAACTACCTTTCCAAATCATGACTGCGTTGCTTAACTTGATTATCAACTACATTTCCAGGTCATTCATGTGCCAAACTGACTTTTCTACCAAGTGTGAGCAAAACACTGCAAAATGTGACTGCCAGGCGTGAGAAAAATGCTGCCAAATGTGACTACATTGCTTAACTCAATTCTCAACTACCTTGCCAGGTCATTCAATGAAGAATATGTGTTTGACTGTGGTATTTTTAGTTTCTTTAGCATTTGAACTTCTACAGCAACGGTTTTTGCAACGTGTTACCCATATGGTGATTTTGTAAAGACATCAATACACATAACTGGTGAAGCAAGAAAAAAATCAATCACACCTTTCCTACTTGACATCAATGAACTTCTACAGCAACGGTTTTTGCAATGTCTTACCCATATGGCTAGTGAAGAAAGCAAAAAAACTGGCTGACATCAATGAACTTCTACAGCAATGGTTTTTGCAACGTTTTACTAATATGCTCCGTGAAGCAAGCAAAACATCAATCACACATTTGCTGGTTGACATCAATGACAAACTCAACATACTCTATCAACTGGAGTCCACACCTTTCACTGCTTCCACTGTCAACAAGCTCAGTCACACCATTCATTGCTTTCACTGTCAATAAACTCCCCCTTTAGCATTGATGGAAACCACCACCAACCACCAACTGCATACAAGATATCATCTCCCCCTTTGAAAACAATGACAAAGGTTTCTGTCTCCATTTATTCATTCTATTTAGTTGGGAAAATAAGTTTTTTTTTAATGATTTTGAACTGAACTGCCATTTCATTTGCACCTGTAACCTGTCATTTCATTTGATCCTCCTACGAAGATGATTTATATCTAGTTCTTAAGTATTTATACCAAGAGGCTCTTTCTTGTTTCTCCCCTTGTCAGATTATTCAAAGTACAAATTAAGTATAATGTCTTCTTCTTGACTGTTTAGTTTCACAGCGTTCTGGTTCCATTTCTCTGCAAAATCTATGTTTTTTTTATTTTCTTTCTTTTCAATCATTGTAAATTCATCATGTTGTAAGTGGATTAGAACATACACCTATTTGTTTTCTGAGATTTTCAAATTGCATCGTAGGCAGTGGTTTTGTAAAGACATCAGCAATTTGATCCTTTGTACCGACATATTCCAATTCGATTAGCTTATTCAGAACTTGATCTCTTAAGAAATTAAATTTTATTTGAATGTGTTTAGTTTTAGAGTGCATAACGGGGTTCTTGGAGATATTTAATGCACTAGTGTTATCGCAATAGATTGGAATAGGATTTGAATAAGTCACATGAATGTCAGTAAGAGTTTGTGTCATCGATAACACTTGAGTGCAACAACTTGGTGCTGCAATGTATTATGCTTCCGCTATAGATAGTGACACAGTAGATTGTTTCTTGCTAGACCAACTCAGTAGACAACCTCCTAAGTAGACTGCAGCTCCGTTGGTACTCTTTCTATCATCTATACAGCCTGCCCAATCAACATCAGTATATGCAAATAGATCTAGCTTATTTCCCTTTGGATACCATAGACCAAAGTAAATAGTACCTTTGAGATATCTGAATATTCTTTTAACTGCTAATAAATGTGTTTCTTTAGGTGCAGCTTGAAATCTTTCAACTTGACAAACTGATTGCATTACATCTGTTCTAGTTCCAGTGACATACAGTAGGCTTCCAATCATGGATCTATATCATTTTCGTTCAATTGAAGGAGAATCATTTTCTTTGCTGAGTTTGCAACCTGTCACCATCGGAGTTCCTACAAGCTTGCAATCCCACATCTTAAACTTCCTCAATATTTCATTAGTATATTTTGTCTGAGATGTAAACATGCCTTCATTATATTGTGAAACTTGAAGACCTAAAAGGAAGTTCAACTCACCAAGCATAGACATCTCAAATTCATCCTGCATAGCTTGTGCAAACATTTTAGTAGTTGTTCATTATTGCTTCCAAAAATAATATCATGAACATAAATTTCAACTATGATCAAACAATCCCGTTCTTCGTTAATATACAAATTACTATTAGCACTACCCTTTCTGTAACCTTGCTGCTGTACAAATACTTCTCAAGCCTAGAATACCAAGCTCTTGGAGCTTGTTTCATCTCGTATAGAGCTTTCTTTAACTTGCACACAAAATTATTATTTTTGGAATGTTGAAATCCTTCTGGTTGTTCCATATAAGATTCCTCTTCCAGCTCACCATTTAGAAATGTTGATTTGACATCCATCTGGTAAACTTTAATCTTCTTAGAACGTGCATAATCTAACATTAGTTTGATTGATTCCATTCTTGCAATATGTGCAAATGTTTCATCATAATCTATACCTTCAACTTGTGCATAACCTTTACATACTAACCTGGGATTTGTTTCTTGTCACATTTCCTGCTTCATCCATTTTATTTCTAAAGACCCATTTTGTTCCGATAACATTTTTGTTTTCAGGTCTTGGGATTAAATCCCATGTGTTATTCTTTCCAAATTGGACAAGTTCTTCTTCCATTGCTTTAAGCCAATGCTCATTTTGGAGAGCTTCTTCAACACTTTTTGGTTCAATCAAGGATAATAATGCTACCTATTCTTGATTTGCTGTGTATTCTTGGGTTTTCCTTCTGGTTTCCATGCTTAAATTCATATCACCAATAATATGATATGTAGGATGGGTTTTTTGTATTCTTTTACTTGGTGTTTTTGAGAAATTTGGACTTTGGGAAGTAAAGGGAGCTGAAGATGTAGGACTATGTATTTCAGCAGATATTTTTTTGTCTTTGCTTGTTCACTGAGTATTTTTTTTTCACTAGGTTGTTCTTCATTTTTGTTCTGCTCAAAGATAGAATCTCTCTTTTCCCTTTTTGACTTCATTAAGTAGGATTCATCAATTTTGACATCTATGGCTTATACTACTTTGTTAAGTCTTAGATTGTAGCATTTATAGGCTCTTCTGGTACATGAGTAACCAACTAGGATTCCTTCATCAGTTCTCAAGTCTAATTTTCCCAAAAGAGAATTATTTATTTTAACGTAACGTTTACTGCCAAAGATTCTAAAGTATTTTATGTTTGCTGATTTTCCTTTCCACAGTTCATAAGGTGTTGTTTTAGCATTAGTCCTGAGTAATCCTCTATTCAAAACATGTACAACTGTGTGTACAGCTTGATTCCAAAATATATCACTTAGTTTTGATTCATTGAGCATTGTTCTGGCCATTTCCATAACCGTTCTGTTTTTCCTTTCTACTACTCCATTTTGTTGAGGAGTTTCTGTCACCGTGAAATGTATTTTAATCCCATTTTTATCACAATAGTCATTGAACTCATTTGTGGTAAATTCACCTCCATTATCATACCTGAGACATTTTGTTCTCTGTTCTATCTCATTCTCTGTTTCTTCTTTAAAATTATGAAAACAATTAAATTATTCATACTTCTTTTTAAGTAGGTACATCCATGTCACGCGAGTAAAATCATCTATGAACAACAAGAAATACTTTTCACCATTCATGCCCATTCCCTGTCCATGTGTCCTCCCCGAACCTTACACTGCATCCATCTCCAATCTTCCAAACCAAGTCTTTTCGAATAACTAAAAATGAGAGAACTATTGCTTTCTAGCAGATTGAGACATTATGGGTCGATTTAGCAGGATGTCAAACCCATTCTAACATAGATTTTGGAGCTATAGATTTCCTCATATTCAGGTCACTCCAGAGACTAGAACTTGATAATAATCTCCACCGGCTTTTCCATACTAGATCTTTTTGACAAAATTTGCAAATTTTTTAATCCCCATCCTCCAAGAATTTTGGGCCTTGCTATGGTTTTCCATCTAGGTATCCAAGAGTTGGTCATCCAGAACACCGGATTCACTTCCAGAACAACATTTGTTAGCACTAGTCTCCCTCCTTTTGAAAGCCGTCTAAAACTCCAATTGATATTCACTTTTCCCATTTTGCAATCAGGCAGTCCCAATCTTTAATAAGATAAGACAATGACTTTAATTTAAACCCCATATATTTTATCCCATTATCCAGATCAAAACGATTGAAATAATATAAATCCTTGATTCTAAATAAATCCTCATCTGAGACACCTTCTCCAACAACAAAAGAGGACATGAGTAATCCACTAAGATATCACCAATAAAGAGGGCATGAGTAATCAAATAGTTTACTCCAATATTTATGCCTTTAAGGCCACCATTCCTTTTTTCCTCTGAAATTTCCCTACTGAACCTATCTACAAATAGGAGGAATAAAAAAGAAGCAAGCGGGCTCCCTTATCCTATTCCACGAGAGGTTCTGAAAAAATTTGAAGCTCATCCATTAACTAGAACATAAAAAGTGATTGAAGTAATGCATGCCATAATCCATCTTATGAAAGGAACATTAAACCCTAACTGTGACAACTCAATCCTCGAGAAACTCCAAATGAACCTATCATAGGCCTTTGTTAGGGTCAATTATTCAAACAACCACTTTAAGGTGCTTTCTTAAGATGTAATAGAGACCTTCCTTTATTATCCCAATTGCATCGTGAATTTTCCTACCAGAGAGGAAACCAAATTGTTCATTATTTATTCCTACATCTAGAAAATGCTTGATTCCTTTTAAGATGATTATAGCCACAATCTTATAGATAGTATTGTACAGAGATATAGTGCGAAAGTCTTCAAAGGATAACATATTATCATTTTTGGGAATCATGGCTATGAAAGAAGAATTAAATGAATCTAGAACTTTTCCTCTAAGTCTCGATTCTTCCACCACTCTTTAAAGGCCCCGAGCAAGAACATCAATTAAACCAATGAAACATTCTATGGGAGTCCCATCAGGCCCTAAGCTTTTTTATTTTTTAATATTATGAAGCGCCTCCTACAATTCATCGTCAGAAACTGCCTCCATTAATTTGTAATTATCTTTTTAATTTACAATATCTACTTCATAGTATGTGAAAGATATCTACTTCATTGTGATATTTTGAATTGTCGTCGCTAGAAACTGCCACCATTAATTTGTTATTATCTTGTTAATTTACAATATCTACTTCATAGTATGTGAAACATATCTATTTCATTGCAATATTTTGAATTGAATAGTGTTACTTTCTCAGTCATTGGAAACGTTTTAAAACATTTCAAAATTAAAAACATAAAGAATAAACTGAATTGAATTAGTTTTTTTTCAATTTCTAATAAAAAAATACAAAATTGTAAATTATTGTGTTGTGATTTGAGCACTTTATAGGCATATACTCTAATCAATCCTCGAAACGGAGTTATCGTTTATTTTCAAAATACCTAAATCTTTTCTTCCCCACAATTATATTATACATTAATGACTTATTGTATTTGTCTTGCAATATTTGTATATTCTACCTTAATGACTTATTGTATTTTTCTTGCAATATTTAAAGTATTGATGAAACACTAAATCAACCCCCTGATTGAAAAACAGACCTCCTAAAACCACCCTTGTTCTTATTCGAGGTTAAAATTTAAAAACAACAACTTTATGAAAAAACTTAAAAAATTAAAATAAAGAAGTGAGAAATATAAAAAACAAATTAAAAAAAATCATTTTTTATAACATTGTAAACTTTATAAACAAAAACTTAAAAAGAAAAAATTTAATACATGCATTAAAGGGGAGGGGGGGGGAGGGTGGGAGCCTGGGGAAGGGGAGGGAGGGTGGGAGTGGGGGGTAGGGGAAAGGGGGGAGGGGAGGGGGAGGAGGAGGGGGAGTGGGAGCGGGGGAAGGGGGGACAGGATAGAGGGTGGAGGGAGTGGGGGTAGATTTGTTTGTTTTTTTTTTCAAATTTTAATATCGTTTATTTTTTATTTTTTAAATTTGGTTCTTGTGTTTTTTTTTTAAGCTTTTAGTTTTTTTTTAAATTTAAATTAAAAAAAATTAATACATCTTAAAATTTAAAACAAATTAGTTTTTTTTCTTTTCTTTTTTTACATTTTTTCCATATTTTCTAATTTAGAATTGTTTTTTAGAGTTATTTATTACTTTCAAAAAATTGAAATTTTTGTTTTTAAATTTTATATTATTGTAAATCTTTTTTGAAATTTTTTTCAAGTTGCTTTTTTAAATTTTTTTTGTAAATTTTGAAATTTTTAATGTGTTATCGTTTTCCTTTTTTTAAGTGTTTATGTTTTCTTTTTAATTTTGTTTTCATTTGAGTTGTTTTAATTTATTTTTTTCATTTTTACTTAGTGGCACCTCTTTTCAAGTCGAATGTTGATTTTATCCTTTTTGTCGCAACGATCATTGCAATGACACGGTCAACTCTTAATATGACGACGTCAGTCAAGTTGCACTTTCAATCCTTGATTGGGGGTTGGTTGCTACAAGTTGAATTTGAGGGTCAATTTAGCTTTTTAATTGCAAGGGCACCTAACTAGGTTTCAATAAAGTTGTAAATTTATCCTCGGAAAGGAAAGGGTGCTATCAATAGCACCACTTTTCAAAATAGAGGTAAAAATAGTTACTAAATGTCACCTAAAAAAAACAAGAACTGATGCAGGTTCTTGTTTTATAGTATATTGTGTTTATAATGAGGTAATATAGATATATGGAAAACATCATGATTTTTATGAAAATGGGGTGGTAGCACGAAGCGATATGCAACAAATCCATCTCTTTATAGGATTTCAAATGGCCTTATA
Organism: Larix kaempferi; assembly: GCA_027924585.1. NCBI lineage: Eukaryota > Viridiplantae > Streptophyta > Pinopsida > Pinales > Pinaceae > Larix > Larix kaempferi. The sequence continues at coordinate 484,609 of BSBM01000579.1, read as the reverse complement.
AGTCGAGGTGACAATATTATCACTTCTCCAAACCGAATAGTACTCTTACTAGGTCAATTAATATCTGACATTATAAATTTAGTCAATTCTATCAGCATCACCATAACCCTTATGTATATCAACTTGTGCTTCCTTTAACAATTGCCTAATATGAATTACATGCTCTCCCATTTCTTGAACTAATATTGGTCCTATCCTTACTTGGTATTCTAACTTGTCCCAACTCAAACGCATCATGCATGGCCTCCCGTATAAATCTTGATTAGGTAGCATTCCAATATAATTATGGTAATTGTTATTGTAAGAAAACTCCACCAAAGATAAGTAATTTTCCAATGGGTCGTTCTTTCCATAACATACACCCTAGCATGTCTTCCATTACCTTAATAACCCTCTTTGTTTTCTCATATGTTTCTGGATGATACATTGAGCTTAGATTTCACTGAGTTCCCAATGATGATTGCAAGTTTGTCCAAAACTTGGAAGTAAACTTAGGGTCTCTATTTGAGATTATCTTTTTAGGAAACCCATGAAGATGGATGATATCATTTTTAAATACCCTTGTCACATCCGTGTTATCATAAGTTTCCCTGATTGGAATAAAATAGGCATTTTTTGTTAGTTTATCAAGTACCACTGAAATAGCATTATGTCTTATTCGAGACGTGAGGGGAAACCCTACGAAAAAATACATGGAAATGACCTCCCACTTAGACATAGGAATTCCATGAGGTTGCAAGAGACCATATAAGTGACAGTGATCAACCTTTACTTGCTTTCATTCAAGTCACTTAGCAACAAATTGCACAATGTCATTCTTCATGCTTGCCCAAAAGAAGAGATTCTTCATGTCTACATACATCTTCTTCACCTATGGATGTGCATAGTAAGGTGATCTGTGGTATTCCTTGAGGATAGTTCTTCTAATATCCTCTTCCTTGGGGAAATTCTTTCCCATCAAATAATATGCCCAAGATAGTGAATCTCCTTCTGAAAGAAGGAGCACTTGGACAATTTAGAAAAAAAATGGTGTGAACTCGTAAGCATGAAAATGCTGACCGTAAGTGCTCCTCGTTCTCTTTCTCATTCTCAAAATAAATGAAAATAAAATCTAATAAAACATTCACAAAGTGGTATAAGTACTTACCAAATACTCCATTCATTATGCTCATAAATACTACTAGTGCATTGTTCAAACTGAAGGGCACCACTATAAAATCATAGTGCCCAAACCATGTCTGGATGACAGACTTTGGCATATTTCACCTTCCTTAATTATGAGATGATGATAGTCTTATTGTAGATCAATCTTTCAGAAAAATACCACCCCTTTTATATGATCGAAGAGGTCATCAATTCAAGGTATAGGGTACCTATTCTTCAGCATGGCTTGGTTCAAGTCTCGATAATCAATGCACAGTCATGACAAACCATCCTCCATCTTGACAAGTATTATTGGTGCACAAGGATAAACATTCTTTCTGATGAGTCCTAGGTCCAATAAATCCTTCAGCTACATCCGCAACTGAAAAAGCTCAAGAGACGTCATCCTATAAGGTGTCTTGGAGATTTGATAGAATCCCATTTTTAATTCGGTAGTAAAATTGAGTTTTCTTTTTGGAGGTAACCTTGGTAACTCCTTGGGAAAGACATCCTTAAATTCTGGCAATACTGGATACTAATCTAAAGAAGGTCCCTTCTCCCCACTTGTAGCCTCAACTAAGTACAGCCGACATGATTTCCCAAGACAATGCTTTACTTTCATCATGCGATGAAACATATGGACACCTCTTCTTAATTCCTTGAATTTGAATTGATTCCCCTTCACTAAACAAAGAACTCTCTTTCCATAATACTCCAAGAAAGCTTAATGATTCTTAAAGCTAGTTCATACATGAGATAAGATCATGAGTACCTAGGTCGCTGATGTACACTTTGACCCTATCATACACACCCCTAGGTCCACTACTCATTCCTCAACACTAGGCCTTACTCCTTGCTTTCAAACCCCCTCTTTGATCCCCTTTAGAGCCCACATGTTCTTCAACATAATGAGCACATTCAACTACATGTGGCACTGAAGCTGGCTTCCGCATCCGCAAGAGGGACCTTATATCATAGTTCAATCCATAAACAAAGCAATATACCTGATGTTGATATGTGTCCATGTAAGATACATACCTAACGAATACCATGAATCACAATTCATAGTCATCCACAATTCAATTCCCGTGCACTAATGCATGGAAGGATCCTACTTGGTCCTCCTCAAAGAATGCCTGCATGTACTTCCTTTGAAACCTATCTTCAAACCATTCCCAAGGGATATATCTAGAGTGATATGCAATTGTCCTTCCACGTTCTCCCACCAATCCAAAGCATGATCTCAAAGTTGAAAAGTAGTTATTTTGGACTTAGATGTGGTGGTATATTCTTTCAATGCAAATCACCTCTTCATGCCCTCTAGCCATGTCTTGGCTTGTTGTCCAACACAACCTCTAGTAAACTCTAGAAGCTTTATTTTATGAAGCTCTCTATTAATGCCTTTGGGAGGAGGTTCTTGGTCCAAATTCATTGATACTTCTTAATTAGCCTCCCCCAATGGAAAGGGCTCTTTCTCAACAATTGTCGCATCGCTCACTCCTAGAAGCCTCTTAAGTGTCATGTTGATTGTCTCCAAGGAGCACATTATAATGCACATTTCAGGTGATAGTACCAATAGTGTTGGTATGTTTGGCTCAAGCGATGGTGTCACCCGAACTCAACCGTGATTTCCACCTCACCTAACCATATTGATTATGCAACCTGGCCAAAAGGGTTCGTAAGTAGGGTTTAATTAGTCTACTAGGTTACACAATAATATGCACAGGCTTAAGTATCTTTCACTTTCACTTGTAATGAACATATCACTTGAGGTCGTGGCTAAGGGTGAAGTAGGTCAATAAGATAGTGAAACTCTAATAATCAACCTAGTATGGGGTAATTTCTACTACTCTGTTGACCACTAATATCGCCTTAATCTTCCCCCACCTTTTTTGACAACCACATCCCTCACCACCAGAATAAAATATTTAATCATCATTTTAAAAATTTATATTCTAGTATGTAATTTATAATATATTTCATTTTATTATTTAAATTTTATATTTCATTTTATTATTATTTATATTTTATTTCCTATTTTATTTTTATTAAAAATAATATAGTTAAATTTTAAAATATGCAATATTATTAATATTACAAAGAGAACCCTAATCTTGAGGATCAAAACTATCTTTCTATCTTACCAAGATCAAAGAAAAAAATAGAAGTGAAACTAGTTGTTGGAGAACCCCTAAAACACCTTGGGTTGCCATCTATGTGATTCTATGAGCATGGAAGACGAAAATCACTTTCGTCTTTCACTCAGATTATATCTCAGTTTCAAAATATTTGCTCCGGCACTAACCTTTCTAACCTCCTAGATCCCCAAAATTATAGCGAGCTAGGGACCCTCCTCTTTAAGCTTTTTGAGTATAGAAATAACATTTTAAAGCAAACCAAATAATCTATATCTTGTTAAGGTTGGATAGACCAAGATGGATGTTAAATCATCATCATCATCATCATCAATAATAAAAACCAATTAATACTAAAAATTCAAATAAAATATATTATTTAAACAAATACAATTAAATTTAATAATTCAAATTAATTTACTTAAACGATAATTAATCTTCAATTATTTGGCTTAAAAAACATAAAGTTGAGGCACCCCCTTCTCAAGAGCGCACACATCATATAAGGATTAAATAATAGGGGGCAAGGGTGAACAAACCCCTAGCCCCTCCCATTTCTTATTTCTTGCTCACAAATTTTTAGTTGGTCACTTTGCAACTTAGCTAAGATATTACCATTAGGGTTTTTTTTATTTTTCTTCATAATAAGGTTTAATAATAAAATTTATGCCCAACGCTAGCTGTAAGCAATTGCCTGGGGTGTGGCATGTTATCACCCAAATTTAGAGCAAATACACATATATGTGCCCTTTCACAATACAACTAACAATAAAATATGGTTCACACAACAAATAAAATATGGTTCACACAACAAATAAAATCAAAGGGAATGCTGCCATATATGAGCATTCACTTGGAAATTTGCATTGCCTTCCCATCAATGATTCCAATGACCATTGCGGTGAATCAACAACATGATACATAAGTGTGTTGAAGTTTACAATGAAATGGTTGTAGGTGGATAAGCATTGGTTTTTAGCAAATATGCTAGCCAACCAAACAATTTGAGTGCCAATTAATTAATATGGATATGGGATATTCAAACAAAGACAAGACGGCTCGTCGGCGAGATTTTTAAGAAAATTGGTAACGTTGCCAGGAAATATATATAAGCGTCCTACCGAATTCTGACTTTGTTCAGTGCTCCTCATTCATCAGCTGCAGATAGAGCCAAACCGTCCCATTGTCTTACGGTTGTGGTTTTTCTGTTTTGTGTTGTTGATATTTATTAAGAAACAAAAGATGTCTCCGGAACCAGATTCTAATGTGGCAGATCGAATTCTAAGACCCTCATTGTTGCTCGATTGGCTTCACTGAAGGTAATAGCAGGTTTTTCTTTCAAAATAATGATTTTTAAAAAAATTACCTTATGTTTTGATCATATAATAATTATTATTTTTATATAAATAATCTTTTAGCATGTAGGTGAGATTGCCGTAATTATCAAATTTTTATGTATTCTGTTTTAATAAAAAGACCTGGTTGACATTGCATTTCTTTTTTCTTTTTATCTAAAATATATATGTCAAATAATATAGCTTAAAGTGGTGTCCAAGAATTGTGGCATTACTTAATCATACTTTAATGAAAGTTGTTTCAATAGTTGTTTTAAACCATAAACTTTTATTGAGCGCAACCAAAAGTTAAGTTATTTGAAAAAACTGAACAGATTAATGCTTTCTCAAACAAGTCCTATAATGATTACATTATCATATCTTGACAAATAAACCCTAAGAACTCAAAGAGAAAAATATTTCCTCCTAGGAGCACTTTCAAAAATTCTTTCACAAACCACAAGCAACTAGTTGTTTTCTCAATCACTTCTTTATATTGATCATAAATCCTAAAAAAAATATGAAAAAAAGAGAAGAAACGATCTCCTTCTAAATTTAGTTCAAAAAATCTTTTACAGTTCCAACAACCATGTTTGCAAATGAGGCTATACTCAATCATAATTAGAAAAATTGAAATGAAAACCAAGCCTACTCTGAACTTCTTCCTCAACATATTTTTGCTTTGATTTGGTCCATTTCTGTTAAATTTAACATGGATAGTACCCGGAACAACAAAAAATAGAACCACTTTCATTCAAAAAGGTTCATGATAGAAATCCTTTAGGTGTCATTCATTTTGAGTGCTATGCCAAAATTCTTGCTCCATGTATAGACCGAGCTTGGATAGGGAGTTAGCCTCATGGTTCCTTTCCCTATCAACATGTTTAATTAAAATTTCATCCATAAGAAGTTTTATCCTTTTTATCTCCTCTAGAATTGGTTTGAAATAGATGTTATGGTAGATCCTCTCTTCAATTATCCAATCAATGATGATCTTTGCATCCCCAAATATCTATAATTTCTTGACATTATTTTCCACGGCTAAATTTAGGAGAAGTTTAAGTGCAACCATCTTAGCACAATTTTTTTTTTTTTGTCTCACGTGTACAGTTTGGTTCATCCGTGGAAAGAAATGCAACATGGCTATACAACAACTCGCACACCTAAAATGAACAGTATAAATATCTTCAAATAAGTTGTTATTTATTGCAATCCAAATTTGCAGCATCATGATGAGCGGAAGGGCCAACATAGATCTATGCTTAGGATTGACAACCCAACATTTTAGACATAACTGCACTAACTAGCACCTCTCCAAGGACACATCTTCTTGAAAATGGCTTCCACATCCTTGCAGTCCTGTGAAATGAGAGCGCAGTCCATAAAAAAGATGATAATTTGTCTCCTCTTCCTGCTTAAAGAGATAACATCTACAAAGTCCAAATCTATTTCATCGTTCTAAATTGTTCCAAGTTAAAGCTTTGTTGCGGAGGATAAACCATGTAAGAATTTTTTCTTTTAGAGGGAATATGAATTTCCACACTACTTGCCACCACCAATCTTGATCTTCCACATGAAAAATTGCCATCATTCTATCATAACTTGCCTTTGGAGTATAAATACCATGGGGGTCACCAACCCAAACTAAAGAGTCCTTAACAGGATACAGACAACCGCTATTCAGGTGAAATTGATTTATGTAAGCCTTCCAACGTCTACCATCATAATCCCTAAAACCAACATACTCCACAGTGTGCAAGTTGTATCTTTAATATATTTTAATGTAAATAAACCTTTAAAATACAACTACACCACGATTCTGAAAGGAAGAATATGTACAGTTCCATTCCCTGCCCATGTATGCTTCCCCAACCTTACACTGCAACTGTCTCATATATTCCAAACCAAGTCTTTTCCAATAACTAAAAATGAGAGAATTGTTGCTTTCTAGAAGACTAAGACGTTATGGGTAGATTTAGCACGATGTCAAACCCATTCTAAGAGATATTTTGGAGCTGTATATTTCCTCATATTCAAGTCACTCCAGAGACTAGAACTTGATAATAATCTCCACTATATTTCCCCTACTAGAGCTATTTGAGAAAATTTATCTCAGGTAGACTTCTAACTGCATCTTTCTGATTCAACTTAACTAGGTTGTCAAAATTTATGTGTCCTAGTGTCTTATTCCATAACCAACTTTCATCTTCTTTTCCAAAATGACATTCATCAATTGCTTCATCTAAAATGAAATCCTAAAAAATTTTGGAAAAAAAGAGAAGAAACCATCTCCTTCTAAATTTAGGTCAAAAAATATTTTACAGTTCCAACAGCCATGTTTGCAAATGAGGCTATACTCAATCATAATTAGAAAAAAGTGAAATGAAAACCAAGCCTACTCTGAACTTCTTCCTCAACATATTTTTTCTTTGATTTGGTCGATTTCTGTTAAATTTAACATCAATAGTACCCGAAACAACAAAAAATAGAACCACTTTCATTCAAAAAGGTTCATGATAGAAATCCCTTAGGTGTCCTTCATTTTGAGTGGCATGCCAAACTCCTTGCTCCATTTATAGACCGAGCTTGGATAGGGAGTTAGCCTCGTCGTTCCTTTCCCTATCAACATGTTTAATTAAAATTTCATCCATAAGAAGTTTTATCCTTTTTATCTCCTCTAGAATTGGTTTCAAATAGATGTTATGGAAGATCCTCTCTTTAATTATCCAATAAATGATGATCTTTGCATCGCCAAATATCTATAATTTCCTGACATTATTTTCCACGGCTAAATTTAGTAGAAGTTTAAGTGCAACCAATTTAGCACAATTATTTGTTTTTTTTGTCGCATGTGTATAGTTTGGTTCATCCGTGGAAAGAAATGTAACATGGCTATACAACAACTCGCACACCTAGTATAAATATCTTCAAATAAGTTGTTATTTCTTGCAATCCAAATTTGCAACATCATGATGAGCGGAAGGGCCAACATAGATCTATGCTTAGGATTGACAAGCCAACATATTAGACATAACTGCACTAACTAGCACCTCTCCAAGGACACATCTTCTTTAAAATGGCTTCCACCTCCTTCCAGGATTGTGAAATGGAAGCGAAGTCCATAAAAACATGAGAATTTGCCTCCTCTTCCTGCTTACAGAGATAACATCTACCAAGTCTAATTCTTTTTCCTCGTTGTAAATTGTTCCAAGTTAAATCTTTGTTGCAGAGGATAAACCATGTAAGAAGTTTTGCTTATAGAGGGCATTTAAATTTCCAAACTACTTGCCACCACCAAGCTTGATCTTCCACATGAGAAATTTCCATGATTCTATCATAACTTGCCTTTGGAGTATAAATACCATGGGGTCACGAGCCCAAACTAAAGAGTTCTTTACAGGATACAAAGAGACGTTATTCAGGTGCAACTGATTTATGTAAGCCTTGCAGCGTCTACCATCATCATCCCTAAAACCAACATACTCCACAGTGTGCAAGTTGTATCTTTAATATATTTTAATGTAAATAAGCCTTTAAAGTGCAACTACACCATGATTCTGAAAGGAAGAATGTGTACAATTCCATTCCCTGTCCATGTATCCTCCCCAAACCTTACACTGCATCCATCTCCTATCTTCCAAACCAAGTCTTTTCCAATAACTAAAAATGAGAGAATTGTTGCTTTCTAGAAGACTGAGACGTTATGGATACAGATTTAACAGGATGTCAAACCCATTCTAACATAGATTTTGGAGATATATATTTCCTCATATTCAAGTCACTCCAGAGACTAGAACTTGATAATAATCACCACCAGCTTTTCCATACTAGATATTTTTGAGATTTGCAAATTTTTTAATTCCCATCCTCCAAGAATTTTGGGCGTTGCTATGGTTTTCCATATAGGTATCCAAGAGTTGGTCATCCAGAACACTGGAGTGACTTCCAGAACAACATTTGTTAGCACCATTCTGCCTCCTCTTGAAAGCCATCTAAAACTCCAATTGATATGCATTTTTCACATTTTGCAATCAGGCAGTCCCAATCTTTAATAAGATAAGACATCGACTTTAATTTAAACCCCATATATTTTATCCCATTATCCATATCAAAATGATTGAAATAAAATAAATCCTCGATTCTAATTAAACCCTCATCTGAGACACCTTCTCTAGCAACAAAAGAGGACATGAGTAATCCACTAAAATATCACCAACAAGGAGGACATGAGTAATCAAGTAGTTTACTCCAATATTTATGCCTTTAAAGGCACCATTCCTTTTTTCCTCTGAAATTTCCCTACTGAACCTATCTGCAAATAGGAGGAATAAGAAAGAAGCAAGCGGGCTCCCTTATCTGATTCCACGAGAGGTTCTGAAAAAATTTGAAGCTCATCCATTAACTAGAACGTAAAAAGATATGGAAGTAATGCATGCCATAATCCATCTTATGAAAGGAACATTAAACCCTAACTGTGACAACTCCATCCTCGAGAAACTCCAAATGAACCTATCATATGCCTTTGTTAGGGTCAATTAAACAAACAACCACTTTAAGGTTCTTTCTTAAGATGGAATAAAGACCTTCCTGCATTATCCCAATTGCATCGTGAATTTTCCTACCAGAAAGGAAACCAAATTGTTCATGATTTATTCCTACAGCTAGAAAATGCTTGATTCCTTTTAAGATGATTATAGCCACAATCTTATAGATAGTATTGTATAGAGATATAGTGTGAAATTTTTCAAAGGATAACATATTATCATTTTTGGGAATCATGGCTATGAAAGAAGAATTAAATGAAGCTATAATTTTTTCTTTAACTCTTGATTCTTCCGCCACTCTTTAAAGGCCCCAAGCAAGAACATCAATTAAACCAATGAAAAATTCTATGGGAATCCCATCAGGCCCTAAGCTTTTTTATTTTTTAATATTATGAAGGGCCTCCTGTAATTCATCGTTAGAAACTGCCTCCATTAATTTGTAATTATATTTTTAATTTACAATATCTACTTCATAGTATGTGAAAGATATCTACTTCATTGTGATATTTTGAATTGTCATCGTTAGAAACTGCCACCATTAATTTGTTATTATCTTGTTAATTTACAATATCTACTTCATAGTATGTAAAACATATCTATTTCATTGTAATAATTTGAATTGAATAGTGTTACTTTCTCATAGTCATTGGAAACATTTTAAAACATTTCAAAATTAAAAACATAAAGAATAAACTGAATTGAATTAGTTTTTCTTCAATTTCCAATAAAAAAATAAAAAATTGTAAATTATTGTGTTGTGATTTGAGCACTTTGCAGGATTATACTCTAATCAATCCTTGAAACAGAGTTATCGTTTACTTTCAAAATACCTAAATCTATTCTTCCCCACGATTATATTATACTTTAATGACTTATTATATTTGTCTTGCAATATTTGTATATTCTACCTTAATGACTTATTGTATTTGTCTTGCAATATTTAAAGTATTGATGAAACACTAAATCAACCCCCTGATTGAAAAACAGACCTCCTAAAACCACCCTTGTTCTTATTCGAGGTTAAAATTTAAAAATGACTTTATGAAAAAACTTAAAAAATTAAAACAAAGAAGTGAGAAATATAAAAAACAAATTTAAAAAAATCATTTTTTTGACAACATTGTAATCTTTATAAACAAAAACTTAAAAAAATAAAATTTTATACATGCATAAAAGGGGAGGGTAGGAGCGGGGGGGAGCGGGGAGGGGAGGGGGAGGGGAGGGAGGGTGGAAGTGGGGCGAAGGGGAGGAAGGGTGGTAGTGGGGGGTAGGGGGAAGGGGGGAGGAGAGGGGGAGGGCGAGTGGGAACGGGGGAGGGGGGGATGGGATAGAGGGTGGAGGGAGTGGGGTAGATTTGTTTGTTTTTTTTTTCAAATTTTAATATCGTTTAATTTTTATTTTTTAAATTTGGTTCTTGTGTTTTTTTTAAGCTTTTAGTTTTTTTTGTTTTTTAAATTTAAATTAAAAAAAAATTAATACATCTTAAAATTTAAAAAAATTAGTTTTGTTTTTCTTTTTTTACATTTTTTCTATATTTTCTAATTTAGAATTGCTTTTTAGAGTTGTTTATTACTTTAAAAAAATTGAAATTTTTGTTTTTAAATTTTATGTTGTTGTAAATCTTTTTTGAAAAAATTTTCAAGTTGTTTTTTAAAAAAAAATTCTTTAAATTTTGAAATTTTTAATGTGTTATCTTTTTCCTTTTTTTAAGTGTTTATGTTTTCTTTTTAATTTTGTTTTCATTTGAGTTGTTTTAATTTATTTTTTCATTTTTTGCGTTTTTACTTTTCTAAAAAGAAAATTCCTAGCAAATGTACCTGACAAAGGTAAGGGGTGCTACTGGTGGGACCTCTTTTCAAGTCGAATGTTGATTTTATCCATTTTGTGGCAACGATCATTGCAATGACACAGTCAACTCTTAATACGACGATGTCAATCAAGTTGCACTTTTCAATCCTTGATTGGGGGTTGGTTGCTACAAGTTGAATTCGAGGGTCAATTTAGCTTTTTATTTGCAAGGGCACCTAACTAAGTTTCAATAAAGTTGTAAATTTATCCTCGGAAAAGAAAGGGTGCTATCTATAGTACCACTTTTCAAAATAGAGGTAAAAATAGTTAATATTGTGACCTAAAAAAAACAAGAACTGATGCAGGTTCTTGTTTTATAGTATATTGTGTTTATAATGAGGTAATATAGATATATGGAAAACATCATGATTTTTATGAAAATTGGGTGGTAGCGCTAAGCGATATGCAACAAATCCATCTCTTTATAGGATTTCAAATGGCCTTATAAGTTAAGGTGACAATATTGTCACTTTTCCAAACCGAATAGTACTCTTATTAGGTCTAATACGAATAAAAAATTAATCTCCAACATTATAACTTTAGTCAATTCTATCAGCATCACCATAACCCTTATGTATATCAACTTGTGCTTCCTTTAACCATTGCCTAATATGAATTACATGCTATCCCATTTCTTGAACCAATATTGATCCTATGCTTACTTGGTATTCTAACTTGTCCCAACTCAAACGCATCATGCATGGCCTCCCATATAAATCTTGATAAGGTAGCATTCCAATATAATTATGGTAATTGTTATTGTAAGAAAAATACACCAAAGATAAGTAATTTTCCAATGGGTTTTTCTATCCATGACATACACCCTAGCATGTCTTCCATTACCTTAATATCCCTCTTTGTTTTCCCATATGTTTTTGGATGTTACATTGAGCTTAGATTTCACTGAGTTCCCAATGATGATTGCAAGTTTGTCCAAAACTTGGAAGTAAACTTAGGGTCTCTATTTGAGATTATCTTTTTAGGAAACCCATGAAGATGGATGATATTGTTTTTAAATACCCTTGTCACATCTGTGTTATCATAAGTTTCCCTTATTGGAATAAAATAGGCATTTTGGTTAGTTTATCAAGTACCAATGAAATAGCATTACATCTTATTAGAGATGTGATGGGAAACCCTACGAAACAATACATGGAAATGACCTCCCACTTAGACATAGGAATGCCATGAGGTGTCAAGAGACCATATAGGTGACGGTGATCAACCTTTACTTGCTTTCATTCAAGGCACTTACCAACAAATTGCACAATGTCATGCTTCATGCTTTCCCAAAAGAAGACCTTCTTCATGTCTACATACATCTTCTTCACCTATGAATGTGCATAGTAAGGTGATTTGTGGGATTCCTTGAGGATAGTTCTTCTAATATCCCCTTCCTTGGGGAAATTCCTTCCCATGAAATAATATGCCCAAGATAGTGAATCTCCTTTTGAAAAAGGAGCACTTGGACAATTTACCAAAAAAATGGTGTGAACTTGTAAGCATGACAATGTTGACCGTAAGTTCTCCTCGTTCTCTTTCTCAATCTCAAAATAAATGAGAATAAAATCTAATAAAACATGCACAAAGTGGTATAAGTACTTACCAAATACTCCATTCATTATGCTCATAAATACTACTAGTGCATTGTTCAAACCGAAGGGCACTGCTATAAAATCATAGTGCCCAAACCATGTCTGGAAGACAGACTTTGGCATATTTAACCTTCTTTAATTATGAGATGATGATAGTCTTATTGTAGACCAATCTTTGAGAAAAAATACCGCCCCCTTCATATGATCAAATAGGTCATCAATTCAAGGTATATGGTACCTATTCTTCAGCATGGCTTGGTTCAAGTCTCGATAATCAATGCACAGTCATGACAGACCATCCTCCATCTTGACAAATATTATTGGTGCACAACAAGGATAAACAATCATCTTGATGAGTCCTAGGTCCAATAAATCCTTCAGCTACATCCGCAACTGAAAAGATCAAGAGACGTCATCCTATACGGTGTCTTGGAGATTTGATTGAAGCCCATTTTTAATTCGATAGTAAAATTGAGTTTTCATTTTGGAGGTAACCCTGGTAACTCCTTGGGAAAGACATCCTTAAATTCTGGCAATACTGGGTACTAATCTAAAGAAGGTCCCTTCTCCCCACTTGTAGCCTCCACTAAGTACAGCCGACATGATTTCCTAAGACAATGCTTTACTTTCATCATTGTGATAAAAGATATGGACACCTCCTCTTAATTCCTTGAATTCGAATTGATTTCCCTTCACTAAACAAAGAACTCTCTTCCCATAATACTCCAAGAAATCTTAATGATCCTTAAAGCTAGTTCATACCTCAGATAAGATCATAAGTACCTAGGTCGCTAATGTACACTTTGACCCTATCATACACACGCCTAGGTCCACTACTCATTCTTTAACACTAGGCCTTACTCCTTGCTTTCAAACCCCGTCTTTGATCCCCTTTAGAGCCTACATGTTCTTCAACATAATGAGCACATTCAACTACATGTGGCACTGAAGTTGGCTTCCACATCCACAAGAGGGACCTTATATCATAGTTCAATCGATAAACAAAGAAATATACCTGACATTGATATGTGTCCACGTAAGATACATACTTCACCAATACCATGAATCACAATTCATAGTCCTCCACAATTCAATTCCCGTGCACTAATGCATGGAAGGATCCTACTTGGTCCTCCTCAAAGAATTCCTGCATGTACTTCCTTTGAAACCTATCTTCAAACTATTTCCAAAGGATAATATCTAGAGTGATATGCAATTGTCCTTCCACATTCTCCCACCAATCCAAAGCATGATCTCAAAGTTGAAAAGTAGTTATTTTTGACTTAGAGTTGGTGGTATATTCTTTCAATGCAAATCACTTCCTCATGCCCTCTAGCCATGTCTTGACTTGTTGTCCAACACAACCTCTAGTAAACTCTAGAAGCTTTATTTTATGAAGCTCTCTATTAATCCCCTTGGGAGGAGCTTCTTTCTCCAAATTCATTGATACTTCTTAATTAACCTCCCCCGGTGGAAAGGGCTCTTTCTCAACAATTGTCGCACCGCTCACTCCTAGAAACCTCTTAAGTGTCATGTTGATTGTCTCCAAGGAGCACATTATAATGCACATTTCAGGTGATAGTACCAATAGTGTTGAAATGTTTGGCTCAAGTGATGGTGTCACCCGAACTCAATCCTGATTTCCACCTCACCTAACCATATTGATTATGCAACCTGGCCAAAAGGTTTCATAAGTAGGGTTTAATTAGTCTACTAGGTTACACAATAATATGCACAGGCTTAATTATCTTTCACTTTCACTTGTAATGAACATATCACTTGAGGTCGTGGCTAAGGGTGAAGTAGGTCAATAAGATAGTGAAACTCTAATAATGAGCATAGTATGGGGTAATTTATACTACTTCGTTGACCACTAATATCGCCTTAATCCACCTCCGCCTTTTTTGACAACCACATCCCTCACCACCGGAATAAAATATTTAATCATCATTTAAAAAAATTATTTCTAGTATGTAATTTATAATATATTTCATTTTATTATTTAAATTTTATATTTCATATTATTATTATTTATAGTTTATTTCGCATTTTATTTTTATTTAAAATAATATAGTTAAATTTTAAAATATGCAATATTATTAATATTACAAAGAGAACCCTAATCTAGAGGATCAAAACTATCTTTCTATCTTACCAAGATCAAAGAAAAAAATTTAAGTGAAACTAGTTGTTAGAGAACCCCTAAAAAGCCTTGGGTTGCCATCTATGTGATTCTATGAGCATGGAAGATGAAAATCACTTTCGTCTTTCACTCAAATTGGATATCAGTTTCAAAATCTTTGCTCCTGCACTAACCTTTCTAACCTCTTAGATCCCCAAAAATATAGCGAGCTAGGGACCCTCCTCTTTAAGCTTTTTGAGCATAGAAATAACATTTTAAAGAAAACCAAATAATCTCTATCTTGTTAAGGTCGGATAGACCAAGATGGACGTTAAAGACAATCATCATCATCATCATCATCAATAATAAAAACCAATTAATACTAAAAATTCAAATAAAATATATTATTTAAACAAATACAATTAAATTTAATAATTCAAATTAATTTACTTAAACGATAATTAATCTTCAATTATTTGGCTTAAAAAACATAAAGTTGAGGCGCCCCCTTCTCAAGAGCGCACACATCATACAAGGATTAAATAATAGGGGGTAAGGGTGAACAAAACCCTAGCCCCTCCCATTTCTTATTTCTTGCTCACAAATTTTTAGTTGGTCACTTTGCAACTTAGCTAAGATATTAGCATTAGGGTTTTTTTTTTTTTTTTCTTCATAATAGGGTTTAATAATAAAATTTATGCCCAACTCTAGCTGTAAGCAATTACCTGAGGTGTGGCATGTTATCACCCAAATTTAGAGCAAATACACATATATGTGCCCTTTCACAATACAACTAGCAATAAAATAACCACCTATAAGTAATGTCCAAACCTATAAGATATGTTTCACACAACCAATAAAATCAAAGGGAACGCTGCTATATATGAGCATTCACTTGGAAATTTGCATTGCCTTGCCATCAATGATTCCAACGACCATTTCAATGAATCAACAACATGATACATAAGTGTGTTGAAGTTATTAGTGAAATGGTTGTAGGTGGATAAGCATTGCTTTTTAGCAAATATGCTAGCCAACCAAACAATTTGAGTGCCAATTAATTAATATGGATATGGGATATTCAAACAAAGACAAGACGGCTCGTCGGCAAGATTTTTAAGGAAATAGGTAACGTCGCCAGCAAATATATATAAAAGTCTTGCTATTTGAGCGTCCTAGGCTCCAACGCAACGCAAGATTTCGAATTCTGATCTCCGCCATTTCCAAAACAAGTCTTCTGGAGAATCGCCCATTTGGAAATTTAATAAGAGAAGGAGAGTTTAAGACTTTGTTGAGTGCTCCTCATTCATCAGCTGCAAACCCACCTCCTTAACAGCACTGATTGAGTTTGCAGACAAAGCCAAACCGTCCCATTGTCTTACGGTTGTCGTTTTTCTGTTTTCTGTTGTTGATATTTATTAAGAAACAAAAGATGTCTCCGGAACCAGATTCTAATGTAGTAGAAGGCAGCGGATCGAATTCTAAGACCCTCATTGTTGCTCGATTGTCTTCACTGAAGAAAGCAGAGGAAGCATGTAATAGCAGGTTTTTTGAAGCTGCAGCATGGGTAAAGACAATGGTTGGGTCTTTGGATATACCATGTGACCCGCCATCCGAGGAGGAGTTCCGTCTTTGCTTGAGAAATGGGATCATTTTATGTAACCTTCTCAACAAGGTTCAACCGGGATCAGTGGCCAAGGTCGTTGCAAATCGCGTTTCTGCTTATCAATATTTTGAGAATGTTAAGAATTTTCTTGCAGCTCTTGTACAGATGAAGTTGCCTACTTTTGAAGCTTCTCTGTTAGAGAAAGAAAGCTCGCAGCCGGGTTAGTACAAAGATTGTTGACTGTATCCTGGCGCTGAAGGGTTATTATGAATGCAAACAACAGCGTGGAGGAAATGCAACTACTAAGTGTGTGCCTGTAATTCTGCCAAACCCATCAGTTACAAACATGCAGGAGGACGGAGGAGAGAAAACACTGGATGACATCTTTCAATCTAATGCTTTAATAGGAGTACTGAAAGCAGAGGAAGCAGGTAATATAAGGTTTTTTGAAGCTGCAGCATGGGTAAAGAGGATGGTTGGGTCTTTGGATATACCATGTGACCCGCCATCCGAGGACGAGTTTCGTCTTTGCTGGAGAAATGGGATCATTTTATGTAACTTTCTCAACAAGGTTCAACCGGGGGCAGTGTCCAACGTCGTTGCAAATCACGGTTCTACCTATCAATATTTTGAGAATGTTAAGAATTTTCTTGTAGCTCTTGTACAGATGAAGTTGCCTACTTTTGAAGCTTCTCTGTTAGAGCAAGAAAGCTCGCAGCCGGGTTCTACTAAAAATATTGTTGACTGTATCTTGGCGCTGAAGGGTTATTATGAACGCAAACAACAGTGTAGAGGAAATGCAAGAGGAGCAGAGACAATAAACACCCTTAAGTCTGCTGCTCCTTTGAATAAAGAAAGTGGAGAAGTTCGTGAGCTTAAAGAACGGGTAGACAATTTTAAGTATTCTTGTTTGTGCACATAAGTCCTGAACCGGAATCATATGCAGAGACAATAAGTCTGCAGAAAGAGTGGCCTCTATTGAACTTGGTGCTGCTCCTTTGAATAAAGAAAGTGGAGAAGTTCATGAGCTTAAAGAACAGGTAGACAGTTTGAAGAAGGCGCTGGCAAGGAAAGAAGTAGAAGTAGCGCAGTTACACAATATCAAAATGAAAATGAAAGAATCTCCATACCAGTGAGAACTCGTATATTGAGCCTTCAAGGGTCTGTAATAAGCAAAGCCGAGGTACAGAATGGTAATTGTAATTGTGGGATGGTTTCTGAACATGATAAATTGGTAGATTATGGGGAGAATAATGAGATTCTGGTTGGCAAACAGAATGGCAATGGCAACCGTCCGAATAGTCTGGGAAATGAGCGTAGAAATTTATCAGTTGTAAAGAGTGGGACAGAGGCTGAAACAAATACAAATAGAGATACAGGAACTGAGACACCATCTGCAACTAAAAAGACCTCTCAAATAAAAAAGTCACTACTGTTCTTTGGAAAACTGTAGAAGACCGGTCACGTTAGAGCCTGAGGAGCCTTTGGAAAACGTGTTTAAATTATCATGAACTAAAGCGAACATAAACAGTGATGAGATAAGAGAAGGGGATAATATTTGGATTGTGCACTAGCGTTTCGTTGATTGTAATTTTTATTGCGATTGACTGATTTTTTTTTTCTTTCAAAATATTGATTTTTTTAAAAATTACCTTATGTGATTTTTTTTTCTTTCAAAATATTGATTTTTTTAAAAGTTACCTTATGTTTTGATCATATAATAATTACTATTTTTATATAAATAATTTTTTTAGCATGTAGGTAAGATTGCCGTAATTATCAAATTTTCATGTATTCTGTTTTAATAAAAAACCTGGTTGACATTGCCATTTCTTTTTTCATTTTTTCTAAAATATATATGTCAAATAATAAAGCTTAAAGTGGTGTCCAAGAATTGTGGCATTATTTAATCATACTTTAATGAAAGTTGTTTTAAACCATAAACTTTTATTGAAGGCAACCAAAAGTTAAGTTATTTGAAAAAACTTAACAGATTAATGCTTTCTCAAACAAGTCCTATAATGATTACGTTATCATATCTTGACAAAAAACCCTAAGAACTCGAAGAGAAAAATATTTCCTCCTAAGAGCACTATCAAAAATTCTTTCACAAACCACAACCAACTAGTTGTTTTCTCAATCACTTCTTTATATTGATCATAAATCCTAAAAAAATTATCAAAAAAAGAGAAGAAACGATCTCCTTCTAAATTTAGTTCAAAAAATCTTTTACAGTTCCAACAACCATGTTTGCAACTGAGGCTATACTCAATCATAATTAGAAAAACTGGAATGAAAACCAAGCCTACTCTGAACTTCTTCCTCAACATATTTTTGCTTTGATTTGGTCCATTTCTGTTAAATTTAACACGGATAGTACCCGAAACAACAAAAAATAGAACCATTTTCATTCAAAAAGGTTCATGATAGAAATCCCTTAGGTGTCATTCATTTTGAGTGATATGCCAAAATCCTTGCTCCATGTATAGACCGAGCTTGGTTAGGGAGTTAGCCTCATGGTTCCTTTCCCTATCAACATGTTTAATTAGAATTTCATCCATAAGAAGTTTTCTCCTTTTTATCTCCTCTAGAATTGGTTTCAAATAGATGTTATGGCAGATCCTCTCTTCAATTATCCAATCAGTGATGATCTTTGCATCCCCAAATATCTATAATTTCTTGACATTATTTTCCACGGCTAAATTTAGGAGAAGTTTAAGTGCAACCATCTTAGCATAATTATTTGTTTTTTCTGTCTCACGTGTACATTTTGGTTCATCCGTGGAAAGAAATGCAACATGGCTATACAACAACTCGCACACCTAAAACGAGCATTATAAATATCTTCAAATAAGTTGTTATTTATTGCAATCCAAATTTACAACATCATGATGAGGGAAGGGCCAACATAAATCTATTGTTAGGATTGACAACCCAACATTTTAGACATAACTGCACTAACTAGCACCTCTCCAAGGACACATCTTCTTTCAAATGGCTTCCACCTCCTTTGAGTCCTGTGAAATGAAAGCGCAGTGCATAAAAAAGTTGATAATTTGTCTCCTCTTCCTCCTTAAAGAGATAACATCTACAAAGTCCAAATCTATTTTGTCATTGTAAATTGTTCCAAGTTAAAGCTTTGTTGCGAAGGGTAAACCATGTAAGAATTTTTGCTTTTAGAGGGAATTTAAATTTCCACACCACTTGCCACCACCAATCTTGATCTTCCACATGAGAAATTGCCATCATTCTATCAGAACTTGCCTTTGGAGTATAAATACCATGGGGGTCACCTGCCCTAACTAAAGAGTCCTTAACATGATACAAACAGATGTTATTCAGGTGCAATTGATTTATGTAAGCCTTCCAACGTCTACCATCATTATCCCTAAAACCAACATACTCCACAGTGTGCAAGTTGTATCTTCAATATATTTTAATGTAAATAAGCCTTTAAAGTACAACTACACCACGATTCTGAAAGGAAGAATATGTATAGTTCCATTCCCTGCCCATGTATCCTGCCCCAACCTTACACTGCAACGGTCTCATATATTCCAAACCAAGTCTTTTCCAATAGCTAAAAATGAGAGAATTGTTGCTTTCTAGAAGACTAAGACATTATGGGTAGATTTAGTATGATGTCAAACCCATTCTAAGAGATATTTTGGAGCTATATATTTCCTCATATTCAAGTCAATCTAGAGACTAGAACTTGATAATAATCTCCAGTATATTTCCCCTACTAGAGCTTTTTGAAAAAATTTGCAAATTTTTTAATCCCCATCCTCCAAGGATTTGGGGCGTTGCTATGGTTTTCCATCTAGCTATCCAAGAGACGGTCATCCAGAGCATCAGAGTGACTTCCAGAATAACATTTGTTAGCACTAGTCTCCCTCCTTTTGAGAGCTGCCTAAAACTCCAATTGATATGCACTTTTCACATTTTGCAATGAGGCAGTCCCAACCTTTAATAAGATAAGACAACGGCTTTAATTTAAACCCAATATATTTTATCCCATTATCCAGATCAAAATGATTGAAATAAAATAAATCCTCGATTCGAATTAAATCCTCATCTGAGACACACCTTCTCTAGCAACCAAAGAGGACATGAGCAATCCACTAAAATATCATCAACAAAGAGGACATGAGTAATCCAGTAGTTTCCTCCAATATTTATGCCTTTAAGGCCACCTTTCCTTTTTTCCTTCAAAATTTCCCTACTGAGCCTATGTGCAAATAGGAGGAATAAAAAACAGTCAAGCGAACTTCCTTATCTGATGCCGCGAGAGGATCTCGAAAAAATTAAAGCTCATCCATTAACTAGAACATAAAAGAGATGGAAGTAATGCACGCCATAATCCATATTATGAAGGGAACATTAAACCGTAACTGTGACAAATCCATCCTCGAGAAACTCCAAATGAACCTATCATAGGCCTTCGTTGGGGTCAATTATTCAAACAACCACTTTAAGGTGCTTTCTTAAGATGGAAAAAAGACCTTCCTGCATCATCCCAATTGCATCGTGAATTTTCCTACCAGAGAGGAAACCAAATTGTTCATGAATAGTATTGTAGATAGTATTGTACAGAAATATAGTGCGAAAGTCTTCAAAGTATAACAGATTATCATTTTTGGGAATCATGGCTATGAAAGAAGAATTAAATGAAGCTATAATTTTTCCTTTAACTCTTGATTCTTCCACCACTCTTTAAAGGCCCTGAGCAAGAACATCAATTAAGCCAATGGAAAATTCTATGGGAATCCCATCAAGCCCTAAGATTTTTTATTTTTTAATATTATGAAGGGCCTCTTGCAATTCATCGTTAGAAACTGTCTCCATTAATTTGTTATTATCATTTTCATTTACAATACCTACTTCATAGTATTTGAAACATATCTACTTCATTTTGATATTTTGAATTGTTAATTTGTTATTATCTTGTTAATTTACAATATCTACTTCATAGTATGTGAAACATATCTATTTCATTGTAATATTTTGAATTGAATAGTGTTACTTTCTCATATCCATTGGAAACATTTTAAAACATTTCAAAATTAAAAACATAAAGAATAGACTAATTGAATTAGTTTTTTTTCAATTTCTAATAAAAAAATACAAAATTGTAAATTATTGTGTTGTGTTTTTAGCACTTTGCAGGCTTATACTCTAATCAATCCTCAAAAGAGAGTTATCATTTATTTTCAAAATACCTAAATATGTTCTTCCCCGCAATTATATTATACTTTAATGACTTATTGCATTTGTCTTGCAATATTTGTATATTCTACCTTAATGACTTATTGTATTTGTGTTGCAATATTTAAAGTATTTATGAAACACTAAATCAACCCCTTGATTGAAAAAACTTTCTAAAAAAAGCAAATTAAAAAAAAAATCATTTTTTTACAACATTTTAAAATTGATAAACAAAAACTTAAAAAAAAAAAAAATTAATACATGCATTAAAGGGGAGGGAGAGGAGGGTTGGGAGTGGGAGCGGGGTAGGTTTGTTTGTTTGTCTTTTCAAATTTTAATATTGTTTATAATTTTTTTAAAAATTTTGTTCTACTGTTTTTTTTCATTTTGTTTTTAATGTTTTTTTAAACTTTTAGTTTTTTATTTATTTTAAATTAAAAAAAAAAAAATTTAATAGATCTTAAAATTTTAAAAAATTAGTCTTTTTATTTTTTTATTTTTTAAAATTTTTTCTATTTTTCTCAATTTAGAATTGTTCTTTAGAGTTATATTTTACTTAAAAAAAATCGAAATTTTATATTGTTGTCAATCTATTTTGAAAAAAACTTCAAGTTGTTTTTTTAAAAAAATTCTTTAAAGTTTGAAATTTGTAATGTGTTGTTTTTTTTTCTTTTTTTAGTTGTTTATGTTTTCTTCTTAATTTTGTTTTCATTTGAGTTGTTTTAATTTATTTTTTCATTTTTTGCGATTTTAGTTTTCTAAAAAATAAATTCCGAGCAAATGTACCTGGCAAAGGTAAGGGGTGCTACTAGTGGCACCTCTTTTCGAGTTGAATGTTGATCTTTCCCTTTTTGGCGAAACGAACATTGCAATGACACGGTCAACTATTAATACGACGACTTCAATCAAGTCGTAATTTTCAATCCTTGATTGGGGGTTGGTTGCTACAAGTTGAATTAGAGGGTCAATTTAGCATTTTAATTACAAGGGCAGCTAACTAGGTTTCAATAAAGTTGTAAATTTATCCTCGGAGAAGAAAGGGTGCTATCAATAGCACCACTTTTCAAAATAGAGGTAAAAATTGTTACTAAATGTGACCTAAAAAAACAAGAATTGATGCACGTTCTCATTTTATAGTATATTGTGTTTATAATGAAGTAATATAGATATATGGAAAACATCATGATTTGTATGAAAATGGGGGTGGTAGCGCTAAGCGATATGCAACAAGTCCGTCTCTTTATAAGATTTCAAATGGCCTTATAAGTCGAGGTGACAACATTGTCACTTTTCCGAACCAAATAGTACTCTTATTAGGACTAATACGAATAAAAAATTAATCTCCACCATTATAACTTTAGTCAATTATATCAACATCACCATAACCCTTATGTATATCAACTTGTGCTTCCTTTAACCATTGCCGAATATGAATTACATGCTATCCCATTTCCTAAACCAACATTGGTCCCATGCTTACTTGGTATTCTAACTTGTCCCAACTCAAACGCATCGTGCATGCCATCCCATATAAATCTTGATAAGGTAGTATTCCAATATAATTATGGTAATTGTAATTGTAAGAAAACTCCACCAAAGATAAGTAATTTTCAAATGGGTGTGTCTATCCATAACATACACCCTAGCATGTCTTCCATTGTACCTTAATAACCCTCTTTGTTTTCCCATATGTTTCTGGATGATACATTGAGCTTAGATTTCACTGAGTTCCCAATGATGATTGCAAATTTGTCCAAAACTTGGAAGTAAACTTAGGGTCTCTATTTGAGATTATCTTTTTAGGAAACCCATGAAGATGGATGATATCGTTTTTAAATACCCTTGTAACATCTGTGTTATCATAAGTTTCCCTGATTGGAATAAAATAGGCATTTTTGGTTAGTTTATCAAGTACCACCAAAATAACATTACGTCTTATTAGAGACGCAAGGGGAAACCCTACGAAAAAATACATGGGAATGAACTCCCACTTAAACATAGGAATGTCATGAGGTTGCAAGAGACCTCTATCCCTTTTCTACGATGTGAGTAGAATGTTTTTTTATAACTGAATCGCCACTTCCGGCAACAGTTAAACGCATTGGCAAGGAATCTCAATCTTGTTTTCAAGCACAAACCCTAGCTCAATGTGTACTCTAGATCTATTTTTTATCAAACGGTTGTGATAAAAACCTGTAGGGAAACATCCTCAATGAAGTAACAGATTCTCCATATGCGCCAAACTGACTTCTCTACCATATGTGAGTAAAACGTTGTCATTTGCTTAACTCGATTCGAGCAACTACCTTGCCAGATCATGACTGCGTTGCTTAACTTGATTCTCAATTACATTGCCAGGTCATTCAGGTGCCAAACTGACTTTTCTACCAAGTGTGAGCAAAACATTGCAAAATGTGACTGCCAGGCATGAGAAAAATGCTGCGAACTGTGACTACGTTGCTTAACTCAATTCTCAACTACCTTGCCAAGTCATTCAGTGAAGAATATGTGTTTGATTGTGGTATTTTTAGTTTCTTTAGCATTTGAACTTCTACAGCAACGATTTTTACAACGTGTTACCCATATGGTGATTGTGTAAAGACATCAATACACATAACTGGTGAAGCAAGAAAAACATCAATCACACCTTTGCTGGTTGACATCAATGAACTTCTACAGCAACGGTTTTTGCAACGTCTTACCCATATGGCTGGTGAAGAAAGCAAAAATCTGGCTGACATCAATGAACTTCTACAGCAATGGTTTTTGCAACGTTTTACCGATATGGCTCGTGAAGCAAGCAAAACATCAATCACACCTTTGCTGGTTGACATCAATGACAAACTCAACATACTCTATCAACTGGAGTCCACACCTTTCACTGCTTTCACTGTCAACAAGCTCACTCCATACCTTTCACTGCTTTCACTATCAATAAGCTCCCCCTTTGGCATTGATGGCAACCACCACCAACCACCAACCGCATACTATATATCATCTCCCCCTTTGAAAACAATGACAAAGGTTTCTGTCTCCATTTATTCATTCTATTTAGCTCTGGAAATAAGTTTTTTTTTAAATTATTTTGAACTAAACTGCCATTTCATTTGCTCCTATAACCTGCATTTGCTTGAACTAAACTGCCATTTCATTTGCTCCTGTAACCTTCCATTTCATTTGATCCCCCTGCGAAGATGCTTTGTATCTGGTTCTTAAGTATTTATACCAAGAGGCTCTTTCTTGTCTCTCCCCCTGTCGAATTATTCAAAGTACAAATTAAGTATATGCTCTTCTTCTTGACTGTTTAGTTTCATAGCGTTCTGGTTCCATTTCTCTTTAAAATCTATGTTTTTTTCTATTTTCTTTCTTTTCAAGCATTGTAAATTCATCATGTTGTAAGTGGATTAGAACATACACCTAGTTGTTTTCTGATATTTTCAAATTGCATTGTAGGCAATGGTTTTGTAAAGACATCAGCAATTTGATCCTTTGTACCGACATATTCCAATTTGATTAGCTTATTCAGAACTTGATCTCTTAAGAAATTAAATTTTATTGGAATGTGTTTAGTTTTGGAGTGCATAACGGGGTTGTTGGAGATATTTAATGCGCTAGTGTTATCGCAATAGATTGGAATAGGATTTGAATAAGTCACATCAACTTCAGTAAGAGTTTGTGTCATCGATAACACTTGAGTGCAATAGCTTGGTGCTGCAATGTATTATGCTTCCACTGTAGATAGTGACACAGTAGAGTGTTTCTTGCTAGACCAACTCACTAGACAACCTCCTAAGTAGACTGCAGCTCCGCTGGTACTCTTTCTATCATCTATACGGCCTGCCCAATCAACATCATTATATGCAAATACATCTAGCTTATTTCCCTTTGGATACCATAGACCAAAATAAATAGTACCTTTGAGATATCTTAATATTCTTTTAACTGCTAATAAATGTGTTTCTTTAGGTGCAGCTTGAAATCTTGCAACTTGACAAACTGATTGCATTACATCTGGTCTAGTTGCAGTGACATACAGTAGGACTCCAATCATGGATCTATATAATTTTCATTCAACTGAAGGAGAATCATTTTCTTTGCTGAGTTTGCAACCTGTCACCATCGGAGTTCCTACAGGCTTGCAATCCTGCATCTTAAACTTCCTCAATATTTCATTAGTATATTTTGTCTGAGATGTAAACATGCCTTCATTATATTGTGAAACTTGAAGACCTAAAAGGAAGTTCAACTCACCAAGCATAGACATCTCAAATTCATCCTGCATAGCTTGTGCAAACAGTTTACGTAGTTGTTCATTATTGCTTCCAAAAATAATATCATGAACATAAATTTCAACTATGATCAAACAATCCCGTTCTTCGTTAATATACAGATTACTATCAGCACTACCCTTTCTATAACCTTGCTGCTATACAAATACTTATCAAGCCTGGAATACCAAGCTCTTGGAGCTCTTGTTCCATCCCATATAGAGCTTTCTTTAACTTGCACACAAAATTCTTATCTTTGGAATGCTGAAATCCTTATGGTTGTTCCATATAAGCTTCCTCTTCCAGCTCACCATTTAGAAATGTTGATTTGACATCCATCTGGTAAACTTTAATCTTCTTAGAACATGCATAAACTAACATTAGTCTGATTGCTTCGATTCTTGCAACAGGTGCAAATGTTTCATCATAATCTATACCTTCAACTTGTGCATAACCTTTACATACTAACCTGGCTTTGTTTATTGTCACATTTCCTGCTTCATCCATTTTATTTCTAAAAACCCATTTTGTTCCTATAACATTTTTGTTTTCAGGTCTTAGGATTAAATCCCATGTGTTATTCTTTTCAAATTGGACAAGTTCTTCTTCCATTGCTTTAAGCCAATGCTCATTTTGGAGAGCTTCTTCAACACTTTTTGGTTCAATCAAGGATAATAATGCTACCTATTCTTGATTTGCTGTGTATTCTTGGGTTTTACTTTTGGTTTCCACACCTAAATTCATATCACCAATAATATGACATACAGGATGATTTTTCTGTATTCTTTTACTTGGTGTTTTTGATAAATTTGGACTTTGTGCAGTAGAGGGAGCTGAAGATGTAGGACTATGTATTTCAGTAGAGATTTGTTTTTCTTTTCTTGTTGACTGAGTATTTTTTGTTTCACTAGGTTCTTCTTCATTTTTGTTCTGCTCAAAGATAGAATCTCTCTTTTCCCTTTTTGACTTCATTAAGTAGGATTCATCAATTTTGACATCTATGGCTTCCACTACTTTGTTAAGTCTTAGATTGTAGCATTTATAGGCTCTTCTGGTACATGATTAACCAACTAGGATTCCTTCATCCATTCTCGAGTCTAATTTCCCCAAAAGAGAATTATTTATTTTAATGTAACATTTACTGCCAAAGATTCTAAAGTGTTTTATGTTTGCTGATTTTCCTTTCTACAGTTCATAAGGTGTTTTTTCAGCATTAGTCCTGAGTATTCCTCTATTCAAAACATGTACAGCTTTGTGTACAGCTTGATTCCAAAATATATCACTTAGTTTTGATTCATTGAGCATTGTTCTGGCCATTTCTGTAACAGTTCTGTTTTTCCTTTCTACTACTCCATTTTGTTGAGGAGTTTCTGTCACTGTGAAATGTCTTTTAATCCCATTTTTATGACAATAGTCATTGAACTCAGTTGAGGTAAATTCACCTCCATTATCGTACCTGAGACATTTTGTTCTCTGTTCTATCTCATTCTCTGTTGCTTCTTTAAAATTATGAAAACAATTAAATGCTTCAGACTTCTTTTTAAGTAGGTACATCCATGTCATGCGAGTAAAATCATCTATGAACAGCAAGAAATACTTTTCAGCATTCATCCCCGTTGTTCTCATAGGTCCACAAATATCAACATGTACAAGCTCTAAGGGTTTTAATGTTGTGATCCGGATTTGTGTGGGAGCAAAACAAAAGATATCATATACAGAATGATATACAGAGATATATATTCACATACACAGATATATGGCAAGAAACATAGCGATACAGTAAACACATATTCTATTAAATATCGAAAATAGAACAGACTGTAAATACAACAACTAGAATGGTAGTAGCTATCTCTGAGAAGAGATGTGGCCATTGTGCTCATTCGTGCCAAGATGATTACAAAGAGAGGACGAAAGGGCCTATTTATCATAAGCATGAGGGAAAGAATCCCAAACACCCAAAAACCTAACCCTAGAAGATGAATCGTCACAAAGTTTGCGGCCCTAAGGTGGTTAGTTGAACAGTCAACTTCCCGGCATCATAATGTTTGCATGCGATCTCCGTTTGGGGCGCTCGGTAGCCCGTTGGAAAGATCTATCCAAGGAATATGCTGAGGACCACAAAATGGAAGGGCTCTATTCTACGAAGATTTCCGAAAAAACATCGTTTAGGGCCTCGAAACGGCCCCGAAAGTTTGGGTCGCGAAAAACTGTAGAAAAATTACTAGAAAATCGGCAAAATGGTTAACTTTTTTGAGCCAGTGGAATAGGTGGGTGGCCACCGATATCCATCTGGATCATGTTGAGTGCTCCTTAGTTTTGAACTTAACTCTAGTTTGCTTACCATGTTGACATTGTTTGCAAATTGGACTTGATAGATTTTTTATCTCACGTAGACCTCTAACTGCATCTTTCTGATTCAACTTAACTAGGTTGTCAAAATTTATGTGTCCTAGTCTCTTATTCCATAACCAACTTTCATCTTCTTTTCCAAAATTACATTCATCAATTGCTTCATCTAAAATGAAATCTTAAAAAAAATTTGAAAAAAAAAGAAGAAACCATCTCCTTCTAAATTTAGTTCAAAAAGTCTTTTACAGTTCCAACAGCTATGTTTGCAAATGAGGCTATATTCAATCATAATTAGAAAAAAGTAAAATGAAAACCAAGCCTACTCTGAACTTCTTCCTCAACATATTTTTGCTTTGATTTGGTCCATTTCTGTTAAATTTAACATCAATAGTACCCGAAACAACAAAAAATAGAGCCACTTTCATTCAAAAAGTTTCATGATAGAAATCCCTTAGGTGTCCTGCATTTTGAGTGACATGCCAAACTCCTTGCTCCATGTATAGACCGAGCTTGGATAGGGATTTAGCCTCGTCGTTCCTTTCCCTATCAAAATGTTTAATTAAAATTTCATCCATAAGAAGTTTTATCCTTTTTATCTCTTCTAGAATTGGTTTCAAATAGATGTTATGGAAAATCCTCTCTTTAATTATCCAATCAATGCTGATCTTTGCATCACCAAATATCTATAATTTCCTTACATTATTTTCCACAGCTAAATTTAGGAGAAGTTTAAGTGCAACCAATTTAGCATAATTATTTGTTTTTTTTTGTCTCAGGTGTACTGTTTGGTTCATCCGTGGAAAGAAATGCAGCATGACTATACAACAACTCACACACCTAAAACGGGTATTATAAATATCTTCAAATAAGTTGTTATTTCTTGCAATCCAAATTTGCAACATGATGATGAGCGGAAGAGCCAACATAGATCTATGCTTAGGATTGACAACCCAACATTTTAGACATAACTGCACTAAGTAGCACCTCTCCGGGGACACATCTTCTTTAAAATGGCTTCTGCCTCCTTCAATGATTGTGAAATGAAAGCAAAGTCCATAAAACTTGAGAATTTGCCTCCTCTTCCTACTTACAGAGATAACATCTACCAAGTCTAATTATATTTCTTTGTTGTAAATTGTTCCAAGTTAAAGCTTTGTTGCCGAGGATAAACCATGTAATAATTTTTGCTTATAGAGGGCATTTAAATTTCCAAACTACTTGCCACCACCAAGCTTGATCTTCCACATGAGAAATTTCCATCATTCTATCATAACTTGCCTTTGGAGTATAAATACCATGGGTGTCACCAGCCCAAACTAAAGAGTCCTTAACAGGATACAAACAGACGTTATTCAGGTGCAATTGATTTATGTAAGCCCTCCAGTGTCTACCATCATCATCCCTAAAACCAACATACTCCACAGTGTGCAAGTTGTATCTTTAATATATTTTAATGTAAATAAGCCTTTAAAGTACAACTACACCATGATTCTGAAAGGAAGAATATGTACAGTTCCATTTCCTGTCCATGTATCCTCCCCCAACCTTACACTGCATCCATCTTCTATCTTCCAAACCAAGTCTTTTCCAATAACTAAAAAATGAGAGAACTGTTACTTTCTAGAAGACTGAGACATTATGGGTACAGATTTAGCAGGATGTCAAACCATTCTAACATAGATTTTGGAGCTATATATTTCCTCATATTCAAGTCACTCTAGAGACTAGAACTTGATAATAATCTCCACCAGCTTTTCCATACTAGATCTTTTTGAGAAAATTTGCAAATTTTTTAATCCCCATCCTCCAAGAATTTTGGGCCTTCCTATGGTTTTCCATCTAGGTATCCAAGAGTTGGTCATCCAGAACACTGGAGTGACTTCCAGAACAACATTTGTTAGCACTAGTCTCCCTCCCTTTGAAAGCCGTCTAAAACTCCAATTGATATCCACTTTTCACATTTTGCAATCAGGTAGTCCCAATCTTTAATAAGATAAGACAATGACTTTAATTTAAACCCCATATATTTTATACCATTATCCATGTCAAAATGATTGAAATAAAATAAATCCTCGATTCTTATTAAATCCTCATCTAAGACACCTGCTCTAGTAACAAAAGAGGACATGAGTAATCCAGTAAAATATCACCAACAAAGAGGACATGAGTAATCCAGTAGTTTACTCCAATATTTATGCCTTTAAGGCCACCATTCCTTTTTTCCTGTGAAATTTCCCTACTGAACCTATCTGCAACTAGGAGGAATAAAAAAGAAGCAAGCGGACTCCCTTATCTAATTCCACGAGAGGTTCTGAAATTTTTGTAAGCTCATCCATTAACTAGAACATAAAAAGAGATGGAAGTAATGCATGCCATAATCCATCTTATGAAAGGAACATTAAACCCTAACTATGAGAACTCCATTCTTGAGAAACTCCAAATGAACCTATCATAGGCCTTTGTTAGGGTCAATTATTCAAACAACCACTTTAAGGTGCTTTCTTAAGATGGAATAAAGACCTTCCTGCATTATCCCAATTGCATCGTGAATTTTCCTACGGGAGAGGAAACCAAATTGCTCATGATTTATTCCTACAGCTAGAAAATGCTTGATTCCTTTTAAGATGATTATAGACACAATCTTATAGATAGTATTGTACATAGATATAGTGTGGAAGTCTTCAAAGGATAACATATTATCATTTTTGGGAATCATGGCTATGAAAGAAGAATTAAATGAAGCTATAATTTTTCCTTTAACTCTTGATTCTTCCACCACTCTTTAAAGGCCCCGAGCAAGATCATCAATTAAACCAATGAAAAATTCTATGGGAATCCCATCAGGCCCTAACCTTTTTTATTTTTTAATATTATGAAGGGCCTCCTGCAATTCATCATTAGAAACTGCCTCCATTAATTTGTAATTATCTTTTTAATTTACAATATCTACTTCATAGTATGTGAAAGATATCTACTTCATTGTGATATTTTGAATTGTCATCATTAGAAACTGCCACCATTAATTTGTTATTATCTTGTTAATTTACAATATCTACTTCATAGTATGTGAAACATATCTATTTCATTGTAATATTTTGAATTGAATAGTGTTACTTTCTCATAGTCATTGGAAACATTTCAAAATTAAAAACATAAAGAATAAACTGAATTGAATTAGTTTTTTTTCAATTTCTAATAAAAAATACAAAATACAAAATTATTGTGTTGCGATTTGAG
The DNA here is from genome assembly GCA_027924585.1 of Larix kaempferi. Taxonomy (NCBI): domain Eukaryota; kingdom Viridiplantae; phylum Streptophyta; class Pinopsida; order Pinales; family Pinaceae; genus Larix; species Larix kaempferi. The sequence goes on along the minus strand of BSBM01000579.1, from coordinate 453,217 downwards.
CACTTTGCAGGATTATACTCTAATCAATCCTTGAAATAGAGTTATTGTTTCTTTTCTAAATACCTAAATCGATTCTTCCCCACAATTATATTTTACCTTAATGACTTATTGTATTTGGCTTGTAATATTTGTATATTCTACCTTAATGACTTATTGTATTTGTCTTGCAATATTTAAAGTATTGATGAAACACTAAATCAACCCCCTGATTGAAAAACAGACCTCTTAAAACCACCCTTGTTCTTATTCGAGGTTAAAATTTAAAAACAACGAATTTATGAAAAAACTTAAAAAATTAAAATAAAGAAGTGAGAAATATAAAAAACAAATTAAAAAAATTCATTTTTTTTACAACATTGTAAACTTTTTAAACAAAAACTTAAAAAAAAAAACATTTAATACATGCATTAAAGGGGAGGGTGGGAGCGGGGGGAAGGGGGGAGGGGAGGGAGGGTGGGAGCTGGGGGAAGGAGAGGGAGGGTGGTAGCAGGGGGTAGGCGGAAGGGGGGAGGGGAGGGGGAGGGGGAGGGCGAGTGGGAGCGGGGAAGGGGGGGATGGAATAGAGGGCGTAGGGAGTGGGGGTAGATTTGTTTGTTTTTTTTTTCAAATTTTAATATCGTTTATTTTATTTTTTTTAAATTTCGTTATTGTGTTTTTTTTTTTAAGTTTTTAGTTTTTGTTTTTTAAATTTAAATTAAAAAAAATTGATACATCTTAAAATTTAAAAAAAAATAGTTTTTTTTTTTCTTTTTTTACATTTTTCTATATTTTCTAATTTAGAATTGTTTTTTAGAGTTATTTATTACTTTAAAAAAATTGAAATTTTTGTTTTTAAATTTTATATTGTTGTAAATCTCTTTTCAAAAAAATTTCAAGTTGTTTTTTTAAATTTTTTCTATAAATTTTGAAATTTTTAATGTGTTATCTTTTTCCTTTTTTTAAGTGTTTATGTTTTCTTTTTAATTTTGTTTTCATTTAAGTTGTTTTAATTTATTTTTTCATTTTTTTCATTTTTACTTTTCTAAAAATAAAATTCCGATCAAATGTATATGACAAAGATAAGGGGTGCTACTGGTGGCACCTCTTTTCGAGTTTAATTTTAATTTTATCCTTTTTGTCGCAATGATCATTGCAATGACACGGTCAACTCTTAATACGACGATGTCAATCAAGTTGTACTTTTCAATCCTTGATTGGGGGTTGGTTGCTACAAGTTGAATTCGAGGGTCAATTTAGCTTTTTAATTGCAAGGGCACCTAACTAGGTTTCAATAAAGTTGTAAATTTATCCTCGGAAAAGAAAGGGTGCTATCAATAGCACCACTCTTCAAAATAGAGGTAAAAATAGCTAATAATATGACATAAAAAAAACAAGAACTGATGCAGGTTCTTGTTTTATAGTATATTGTGTTTATAATGAGGTAATATAGATATATGGAAAACATCATGATTTTTATGAAAATGAGGTGGTAGCGCTAAGCAATATGCAACAAATCCATCTCTTTATAGGATTTCAAATGTCCTTATAAGTTGAGGTGACAATATTGTCACTTTTCCAAACCGAATAGTACTCTCATTAGGTCTAATACGAATAAAAAATTAATCTCCAACATTATAACTTTAGTCAATTCTATCAGCATCACCATAACCCTTATGTATATCAACTTGTGCTTCCTTTAACCATTCCCTAATATGAATTACATACTCTCCCATTTCTTGAACCAATATTGGTCCTATGCTTACTTGGTATTCTAACTTGTCCCAACTCAAACGCATCATGCTTGGCCTCCCATATAAATCTTGATAAGGTAGCATTCCAATATAATTATTGTAATTGTTATTGTAAGAAAAATCCACCAAACATAAGTAATTTTCCAATGGGTCTTTCTATCCATAACATACACCCTAGCATGTCTTCCATTACCTTAATAACCCTCTTTGTTTTCCAATATGTTTATGGATGATACATTCAGCTTAGATTTCACTGAGTTCCCAATGATGATTGCAAGTTTGTCCAAAACTTGGAAGTAGACTTAGGGTCTCTATTTGAAATTATCTTTTTAGGAAACCCATGAAGATGGATGATATGGTTTTTAAATACCCTTGTCACATCCATGTTATCATAAGTTTCCCTGATTGGAATAAAATAGGCATTTTTGGTTAGTTTATCAAGTACCACCGAAATAGCATTACGTCTTATTAGAGACGTGAGGGGAAACCCTACGAAACAATACATGGAAATGACATCCAACTTAGACATAGGAATGCCATGAGGTTGCAAGAGACCAAATAGGTGACGGCGATCAACCTTTACTTGCTTTCATTCAAGGAACTTAGCAACAAATTGCACAGTGTCATGCTTGAGTGTTGTGGTAGCAATCAGTACTTTTAAAACTGATCTGAAAAATCAGATCGAAGGAATTAAGCAAGACGAAAATTACCAAAAATTACATGATAAAGTGGCTGAAAATTCATCTGAAAATGTTATAACAGATTACAGTATTAATGAAAAAGTATTCTTAACTTATAAAAATAGAATTTATGTGCCTAATTTTTCGAAGGTTAAGTTGTTGATTTTAGATGAAGTTCACAAGAGTTCTTATTCAGGGCATCCTGGTTATCAGAAAATGATAACTATGTTAAGAAAGAAGTACTTTTGTCCCAACATGAAGAGTGAAGTTGCTGAATATATAGCTAAATGTTTTGAATGTCATACTATCAAATCTTAACACCAACATCCAGCTGGGCTATTGCAACCCTTACCAATTCCAGAATGGAAATGGGAAATTATAAGCATTGACTTTATTATAGGTTTGCCTAAAAATCAGAAGCAGAATGACTCAATTATGGTTGTTGTTGATAAACTTAGTAAAGCTGCTCATTTTATTCCTATTAAAACTACTTTCAAGGCTTCTAACATTGCAGATATTTTCATGAAGCAAATTTTTCGCTTACATGGAATTCCAAAGGTAATTATTTCAAACCGGGACTCTAAGTTCACCAGCAATTTTTGGACAGCACTGTTTAAAGGATTAAATACTAAATTAAATTTCAGCACTTCTTTCCACCCACAAAATGATGGTCAAATAGAAAGGGTATAGAAAACATGTTAATATTGTATGTTAAAGATCAACCATCTAAGTGGGAAGATTACTTGCACTTAGCAAAATTTGCCTACAATAATAATTATAAAGCATCTGCTAAGTTAAGTCCATTTGAAATTTTGTACTGAAGAAAATGTTGTACTCCAATTTCTTGGGATAATCCTATAGACAGATTGATGTTAGGACTAGATTTATTGAAAGAAATGGAGCTAACCATGAAACATGTTCAAGTTAACTTAAAGGTTGCCCAAGATTGGCAAAAAATCTATGCTGATTTGAAATGCACTAAAAGAGAATTTCAGGTAGGAGACCATGTTTTTATAAAGGTAAAGGCTAAGAAAAGTTCTTTGAAGCTTGGGAGTTGTGCTAAATTAGCACCAAGGTATTGTGGACCATTCGAAATCCTATCAAGGATAGGAGCTGTTGCATATCAATTGGAATTGCCATACAATTTAAAAATCCACAATGTTTTTCACATTTCTGTTTTAAAGAAGTATGTGCACGATGCTACTCATGTGCTGAATTGGAATGACATACAGGTGGAACCCAAAGGAGATTTTCAGGTGGAACCGGACTGTATTCTCGACCGGAGGGAAATTATACTTTGGAATCGCACCATAGGGTAGGTAAATGTGCAATGGAAGCACCTTAGCCCTGATGAAGCTACTTGGGAGATGGAAATTAATATGCGGGCAGCATATCCAATTATGTTCCATGAGGAACTTGATGATGAATAAAAAACATCGAGGACGATGTTGAACGTAAGTGGGGGTGTTTGTAACATACCCTTTTAGCTGGAAAACATTTTGTGTTAGCAAACATTATTATAACTTTTATTGTAAAGTTTTATGTTGGACAGGTGTCCAAGGATGACTGTTATTTGCACAATATATTATTATTAAATAAATAAAATAAGAGACAAACACCTAAGAGGACTGTTGAAAGAGTGGTTATTGATCCACTAGGTGGAATGGAATCTAGGGTAGAAGGCAATGGACAAGTGGCAGCATCATGATGCAACTAACTAGCTATTGGTATGGGGCTACTCCCTTGAAATGTGGTCATAGTGCCTTGAAATATGGGATTGGAGCTTGAGGCTCATTTATTCCAAACTGACCACTAAAAGACCTAGGCAGTCTATATAATAGCCATCAAATATTGAACTAAGGTTCATCACTTTTCCCGACGAGGAAATTTACCTTGGAGTTTGGTGTGTTTGCACCCAAGAGATTTGATGAGGGGATATGCTATGTTGTTGATCATGTTGTGAGTCTGCCAAACTCTTATTGAGTTCAGGAGGTTGATGCGGAGTGGAGAAGGCATTTTATTTCAGGAGGTTGATGCTAAGTGGAGAAGGCATTTTTGGAGTGCCTTTCTTCTACACAGATTCCACCCACTTATTGGATCAGTAATCAGGCTCGGGGGTTCACTAGAAGTCAACAGTTGAGCTGCTTCTTCTGAAGCAGGTTTGGAGGAACATGCCTCCTTGGGTGTTTGTTAGCCCTATCATCATTTACAGGTTCTATTTGTTTATATGTTGTTAGTAGTTAAATTTGTTTCTTTACAATTATTTAATTTACAGAATGTGTTCTGGTTTAAATGCTTCTACTTTTATTTTCTGAATCAGTTTAAAATTATGAATATAAATGCTGAATGAAGTAAATGATCTCTGCATTTTTCACCATGCAAAAAGGAACAACATCGTACTCTAGTACAAGGACAAATTAAAATAGATAGGTATTATAGACAAGATAGCCATGTGAATGAGAAGATGCAAATGATGTATTTCCTTAAGTTACTGTTTCCTTTAAATTTTCTATGTTTACATATATCAGTGTTTATCCTTGTTATTTCTATATAAATAATTGTTCTCAGATTTTACAGTAATGGTTGTTTTCATTTTATAGATATCAGTTGTTTAGGAATAAACAATAATCCCCTTCTAAGGGTTATATAAATTATTTTTCTTGGTTATAATATTTAGTAACATAGACAAACTTTATAAATAGATAGTTGCAGGTTTAGAATCCAAACATACAGCAAAAGAAACCCTAAACCCTAACAGTACATTTATAATTCACATAACAAAGAACTAGCATTTTATGTTTTATTTTTGTGCAGAATCATCTACTCTTAATACTGTGTAAAAGCATTGTTTTTCTTTTATGTTAGAATTAGATTGTTGTACCTTCAACACCTAACCAAAACCCTATCCATCTACTTTACGATATTATCTAAGTTGTGGAACCCTTACATTTTAAAACACAGTCAAGTTATATCTGTAAAACCTTTCTTTTCACTCTCAGTACAGAGTTAACTTTTAAACAGTCACACACTTTAAGTCGAACCATAAGCTCATCCGTTAATACAAATATTTAAACTGTAAATCGCTCCTACAGATCGATTTAGACAACATGCTGGTGTTTACTTTCAATATTCACAATAACAGTAGACAAACCAAATCAAACAAAAGTATCAAGAAAAGCAAGCTCGAATGCCATCATCATATCAAAGATTTGAGTCAAGAACTAAACATTTACACTATAAAAATGCCTCTTGGTCGAATAGTTAAGTTTATAGCATCAACGTCAGAATGCAGTTATCCTAACGTCTATAAGAATACTTTAAAACAAAATACTGAACATCAGATTTATGCCGAGACCTTATCAAGGATCAACATCAAACTTTACATTCCCAAAACAAAGGCTAAAACCCTAACCCTGGGAATATTTTTCCTATTTTTGAAAACACAGCAACATTTGTTACAAATCAACGAAGTGCATACAGGCCGCAAGCCTTCCATAAATACATTCATCTACCCATTGTTCCTAGAAAAAGCAAACAGTCGTTTCATTATTTATAAACATTCACCCATTGTTTTATAATTAAGATAAACGTAGAGGTCTGCTAAAACATAATACACTTTCACATTATCGATGAGCTACAGGTTATGTTCATGGGACAAGCCCAAAACATCTAAACAAAATGACTAATGCAACTGAGAGTTGTAAAACATTCTTCTCAGTTACAAACTTGACAGAGCTCGAAACCTAATCAACAGAAATTTACATTTCACAATCAACATGGCTTTTTCCCTGTGGGTCAAGGTATTATCCTCCCCATTTCTTTTTAAACAAAGTTTACAACCCTATCTCATCGAATTTCAAACTCCCTGAGTTTAAAACACATTTACACAGAACAATCACATGGCGGCCATCATCATCATCATCTACATAGAGTTTCAAGGCAACCTCCGAGGCTTACTAGTTGGTATAGCTAATGCCAACTTTCAACGCCGAAAATAGAGTAGCCTTTGCACATTTCACCTGCAAAATAGTATAGATATGGTTAAATAGAATTCCCAAAAGAATGACCATAGTATCGAATTCTTTCAACGTGTTGCATCTGTGTATGAAAACTACTGTAAAAGTTTCAAATACATTACCTTTAAATTGTTGGCAAGTAGCAGCAACAAAACCCAGACAGACCCAACAACAACTGTAACTCTCACACTATCAAATGTTGTCGATATAAAAACCCACAACAAGTTTGAGAATCGAACCACAACAAGAAAACAGACCCAAGCTACAAACCATAACAAGTGTCTTTTGTACAAAGCAGTGGAGAGCTCGTCTCTTTAATCTTCACGAGTCACGAGTTCAAAACCCATGCCTCACAACTCAAAAACGCACAACAGAAAGACCTACAAACCCTTGGCCTGTCGGCCAGTTGAAGAGCCATAACCACCGTTTTCCATGTTCACATTAAACACTATGATCGAAACAAAGGTAGGGTTTAACCCACACATATCAAAACCCTGCCAGATCGACGGTGGAGATCACCGGGTGAGTTTTACGAAACAAAAAGACATCTACCACATTTATTAAACCATCATGACAGTTGCCACGAAGAAGTCATGAGGGAGCCACAAAGGAGCCAGCTCTTAAACCTTTGAAACAGTATGTCTACACCTCAGCACAAGGTTGGTCATTATCACGGTATTGGCATGTGAATGAGCTCATCATACCATCCACGATGGAGGTCCACCATCTTCGACGGTTGTATACATTTAATGCATATGGCAGCGTTGGTGTTTTCCAACCTGTAACATTTAACATTCACATCATAACGTTCAATACCTTGGACATTGCATTTGGTAAGGTCGCGATGCCTTAACCTTGTCACGACATGTTTATACAAGGTCGGTTAGATATTGCTAGGGTTCATATAGTGACATATGTTCACATAGCTGCACATTTTCGCATAGTGTCACATAATTACATGGTTGCATAGAAATCATAATGTTCATATAGTATCACACTATTTGCATAGAATACACATAGTTTGTATAGTATCACTCGTACACATGGTGAATGGGTATTGAACACACTCACAATCTATTACATGGTGTAAAGAAAGTCATGCCAATAATAAAAATTTATCACCATCATCATAGGGTTCGGACCTTAGGCAAGTTAGTAAAACATTACACACATAATTTCTACAAATTACCATGGAGGAAGAAGTTAGACAATTGCATATAGTTCGATTTGAATGGAAGTTATACATATTTTTGAGTGCAAACCAAGCCACAATCGATAAATACCTTCTCATGATTTTAAATACAAGCTTACAAATTTTAGAATGTGAGATTTACTATCTGCATTAATAGTCATTTTCAGATATCTTAAACTTGAACGACTTTAAGTCTCGAACCAAGATTCTCACTGATAGAATGCTCAAATTCTTTACCTCTTCAATTATTGAAAAAAGAGATTTACTGAAAAATAGGTGGTCACTTGTCGTAATTTAAACCCTTACCTGTAAACTATCACAAGTGCGAAATCACATGCTTTAGCATGAATGCTAAGTAAGCCTCGGGGCGTCCAAAGGACCCCTTCATCAATCAACAAAGCACATTAGTCAAACAGTTGATTCAACATTCATAACAACAACGATAGAAATTGCAATAGTGCAACCAAACATAAATAACATCAAGACGTAATCTGAATCCTTTAGCCGCAAATTCTTTTAATGAAATCAGTATGGCATTTTGTACAGTAAGATAACATTTCATGCATCATTCTATTTCCCCATACATTAAATAAGCAATAAATGTCACGTAGAAAAATTTTAAATTTTTGTGATTTTTACGGGATGTTACAACTTCCACGTGGCAATCTCTCTCTCAAATTCCGTAACAAGCAATGATGAAACTATGAAAAGAGAGAAAACACTCACCATAGTTTGTACATGCACACCACAGTGTCTTGTGGTATCTCAGTGCACCAATATATATAGTTTTTCCCAGGTCTTATGCCATCCCAATCAAATCTTCAATCAATCCTTCAATCCCTATGATTTAGGATCTTGTATGGTAGTTGAGCTTTTAGTTTGGATCTGATTGGTAAAACATATCCCTTGCTTGATTTACACATGTTCTTTGTGCCATGGTGGTGTCCCCTCATTGAGATGAATTCTCCAAGTTCCTTTTCTTTTATTAAATAATAAAATGAATAGTTTGTTGTGAAAAGTGTCACTCACACCTCTTGTGAGTGTTTTTTATTTTTTTAAATAAATCTTATGCCTCTCGCATTGTATCCACCATTTCCCATGTTTCCTCTTTAGAGATGAAGTACTTCCATTGAACTTTTATTTGAACAATGGATCGATTTTGTAGCATGTCTTCCTGCCTATCTAGGATACGCAAAGCTTCGGTCTGGAATATGTCCTCGGGTTCTACCTGAATCATATTTCAATCAATTACATGAGTAGAATCATGCACATTTTATTATTATTATCAAATAAACATGAAATTGATTATGTATTAAAATATAGCAGGGGGAAGTGCAAGTTGATAGGCTACTGGCCCGATCTTAGCTAACACTTTGAAAGGCCCACAATACTTAGGTGCTAGCTTGGAACACCTTCCCAAGCTCAACATACTCTTCTTTGGTTTGAATTTTAGATACACATGATCTCCAATATTGAACTCTTTGGGAGTTCTTTTAAGATTTTCATAATTTCTTTCAATGTCCATGGCATATATGAAATGCAATTCCTTTCATCATGTATAAATATATAAATGCAATCCTTCTCAAGACCTATGAGAATATATAAACAAAAATTCTTTAAAAAATTGCTATGGCTCCATTAACAAGTTCACGGAAGATTAATCACTAATATCCTTAGATCATTTATTCATTTTCATAATAATGCAATACATTCATTATTCTTCATATTGATTTTTTTGCATCTACCAATAACACACTTATGAAAACTATTCAGTATAATCATCATTATCATAAGTTAAATGACCTCTTTCACAATTAAACATAATTAATACATTAAATACACAACACACACATAATAAGTAGAAATATACTTTTTCGAGGAAAAAAGTAGAAATATACTTAGCTCATTAGATGTCCTTGCAATTGAATGTCTTGCTACAACTTTCCATCCCACCATAGGCTAGCTTGCATGTATCCACGTCTAGGTCCGTATCTTCATATTGGCTTGTTGAAAATGGTTCATTGTTGTAGTTTTCTACCAAAATTTACATGCTATCCTGTAATCACCACTTTTCTATGCATTTCTTATTATACCTAATTTTTCAACATTACATTAAGTTCATCATGCCACCTGAATGAAATAACATGAAGAAAATAAATAAAGTAAGAGTGATTCTATATATATATATATATATATTTGAATCTTCATATGAACTTGAATCACAACCTTCCTTTACCTTCTAATTAATTAGAACAATGCATATGTAAGAGAGATCGTATGCTTTAATCTCATCAATACGTTGAGATGTAATCAAAATCATCCATAGTGATTAACTATTGAACATACAATAAGAACTTGTACCTTTATGTATAACTAATCAGATGAAAATGTCACAACCCCAATTTCTGAAAATGTGAATTTTTTTTTAAAGTTTTAACATTTAGTAATGAAGTATTTCGCATGGGGGGCGGCAGGTGCGTGGGGGGGTAATTTTTGACCTTGAAGGAAATAAAGTAGTAGACTTCTCTTGGGGACTTGGCACCAGCACCAATAACCAAGCAGAATGGTTGGCCTTGTATTACTCTCTAGAAATAGCGGTCACTTTTAACATGAATCGCTTACAGGTATTCGGGGATTCCAGACATGTTATTCAAGCTATGCGCAATGACAATCTCCACAAGAATGACAAAAGCCAGAGAATTCAGAAAAGAATAAAGTGTCTCGCTCTCCCAAAGGACACTCTCTATTACCATGTGCTAAGAGATCACAATTTCATTGCTGACAAACTAGCTAATGACGGAGTCAAACTAGACATGGGGAAAGCCTCTCTCAACAAGGTTTCAACACATCATTTTCTACCTTAATGAATACATGGTTAAGGAGTTTTATTTTTTGGAATAACTATAGGCTTGATATCCCTTATCACCATTGCGAAATTGGCTTTGGTTATCACTTTCCCCACCATCAAGACATGGCTCGACAGTCTCACATCACACCACGTGCTCTCCCCGTGGCTTGCTCAATCCTCACGCTTGGGCATTTACTACCCTAGGTGCCCATCAGTTGTATAGCTTTCAGAATGGAAGGACCTTCATACCCTGCTCTCAGCCCGACTCTGCAAAGCCTCTGCATCTCCCAGGATCCCTCAGTGTTGTTCGAAGACGGTTCTCTCTCGGCTGACTGTGATATGGACGGCGTCAAGCAGGCCATAGTTACGCTGAGTCTGCTCACCTCTGATATCAAGGTATATATTTCCAGGACTTACTCTGCAGTCTGCAACACTGTAAATAAAATTGATGAATTAGCTCCAGAAGACAAATATATCCACACTAGGCTCTCTTGTCTGGAATCGTGCATGGAGGACATGGACAGAAATATTATTGAGTTAATGGGGAAAGTTGACAGTGTCAAAGTGGACATCTCTGCCTTTGTCTACAAAACACAATGCAGCTGTGTGCAGGAGGCCCCAACAGTAAATCAGGAGATGGTAGAAGCGGCTTCAGTCCAACAGCATAATTTCGGATGATGGCAGTCACTTGTTTGCAGGTTCTCTTAGATGTCTATCTTGAATGTTTTTTTGTCTAAATTTATGTAATCAATTTGTAAGGGTTTATCCCACCAGCAAAAACAAAGTTTATAGGAAGTCTGAAAGTATAGAACTTCAGGGGAAAAACTCTATAAGCCTCTGCAGTTTTCCTTCCTCTGATGCAGAGTGCTGGATTTTGTTTTTTGTACTGAATGGCTGTGCACAGCCTTTGTTAATATAAATTGTTCACCTGTTTCTGTTTTAAAAAAAATGAAGTATTTCGTATGACAACATTAACATGAAAATCCAATCTTTATAACTAAGAGGTATTTATTTATTTTATAACAATCATAATATTAAGTACAAGTATACCTACCAATCAAAAGTGTTTAACACTTTTAATGCCAACTATTTTGATTCTTACCATATAAATATAAGATAGGCCCATTTTCTTTAGTTTATCCCTTCCATATAGAATATTTCTAAAATTAAAACTTAGATTAATTTCCATTAAATTAACACTATGACTTACTCCTATATCAAACTTAGAGTTTGTTTTCGAACTAAATCAAACTCTATAAATATCACATAAGGACAAAGGTCGAATCGACCTTGGTTATATATTTCATGGTACCCTCTTATAATTCATACTACACATAATGAAACAAGTTATTCCATAACTATTCTCTAACCAAAGTTCAAATATGGTATTACGTCGAAGTCAGAGTTTCTCAATATACATCCATGTGGTTTATTTAATGGATGGAAATATACACTTTACTGTTTATGATATGATCCAATTATTGATCCGTAAGAGTTTCAATCTCTGCTTAAGGAAAATATTACCTAGTATCTAAACTAGAGAAATTCTCGGATAGATATTTCCAATTTAATACTCGATATTTCTCCAAAATTAATGTCTCTTCAAGTGATATAATTTTTTTTATTACTGACACACATAGGGTCGCTGGATTTGTAGAATGCTTTAATAACCTTGACTCTTATTGCATTATTTTTATATAAAATCCGAAAACAATACCTTTAAAACCAAGAACATTACTACTATAATTTATTTTGGTAAATCCAAGTTCATCGATTTCAATTAAAATAGTACTACATAAATATGAGCTAACATTTCTTCTTCTGCAAGAATTAAACTCTATCGTAAAAAGCAAGCAACTGATCTTCAAGAGGAAATCATCCTCTCTTTGCAGCAAGAGACGTATAACCCACATAGATTATTAATGTTACCCATGAAAATTTACAACAGATTTATCAAATAGATCAAATGCATAACGATTCAAATATGTTGATATGCTTTTTCATAATCTTCTTTTTCATTTTTTTTTAAAGATTATCTAGAGGTTTTCATAAACAGATTAACCTCTTGGATTTTGAGAACTTCCCATAAACCGAAAGCGAACGATGAGCCCTTAGATCCGAGCATTTGAACCTGGCTGTGATACCACATTGTAACAACCCCAATTTTTCGATATGTAACAACTTAAAAAAAACATTAAATTTATTTCATAAAACTAATATCTTGTAACATTTTGGGTATGGAAAACATATTTAAAATGCTTACTAAGTGCAATATTTCAACCTTTCATATTTTTAAATCACATATGCATCATTGTTAATCATTTATTCACATAACCGAAACATATACTTACTTGCAACAATGAAACTAGCTTCTTGGAGAATCAACTCCTCCCAACCATAGGAGAGAGTAACTCGACTGTTTTCCCAACTCCACCCTCGAGCTGGATCACCACCATGCACTAGAATGCCAAGCAACACTTCCATGCGACACCCTCTCTCTCAGAGTCCATAACAAACAATGATGGAATCATGAAAAGAGAGAAAACACTCAACACAATTTCTACATGCACAACATGACGTCATGTGCTATGTCAGTGCACCAATATATCTATTTTTTCCCCGGTCTTGTGCCATCCCAATCAAATCTTAAATCAATTCTTCAATCCCTATGATTTAGGATCTTGTCTAGTAGTTGACCTTTTAGATTGGATTTGATTGGTAAAACGTATCCCTTGCGTGCTTTACACATGTTCTTTGTGCCATGGTGGTGTCCCCTCATTTAGTTGAATTCTCCAAGTGCCTTTTTTTATTAAATAATAAAATCAGTAGTTTGTTGTGCAAAGTATCACTCACACCTCTTGTGAGTGTTTTTGAGTTTTTTAAATAACTCTTACAAATTGTCATAAATATTAAATCAAACTAAATGAATAATGTTTTGGGGGTATCATGGGATCAAAAACCAGTTAGTAGTGTTTGAAGAAACAAGGGTTTTTAGATATTATTCCTATGTCGTTTAGTTGTTGATTTTCTATCAATATCACCATTTCAAGAACCTTGAGTTATGAAAAATTAAGGATGGAGGACCAAATAGAGTGTATGATTGGATTCCTTGGATAAAACAAGAATGAAAGGATGTCTCTTGGATAAAATTTGTATCCATATTTATGTAGCAGCCATTTAATTTAATTCAAGGGAAAGAACCAAAATGCAGGCCTCAAGAAATCAGGTCGTATTTGCAGTTTGGAAAAGATATGAAAAAAGGCGATTAGTGCTTGCAAGAAGATTACACAATGATCATGGTTGATGGAACTTAATCACCTCCTCACAAATTACCCAAAATCCTTACCCCGATGACTTTTATCCTTGAATATGTAAGTAAGATTATAGAGGTAGATAATTGTCATTTTCATTTTCTGAAATCTATGAAGAAGGGAAGAATTGAATTCCTAGTATCAATGGGAGGATATGCTATTAATCAGAAGAGAGGTTTCAAGGCAGTTGTAAAAATTATTGAAGATCTTGATCTGCATATGGACTTGGCATGGAAATATGACCCACATTTCATAATTGGTCAAGAAAAGGGGAGAAAAATGGTGAACCAAAGAGATCATGAGCATAGACTTGAAGTATAAAAGCTAGCAAATAAAGACTCTTTTGAAGAAGTATAGAAGAAGTACCCCGAATGGGAGGCTGGGTTGAGAAAGAAGTAGAATAATCAGGATCTCTTTTGAAAGTTGAATGTGGCAGTAAAAGAAAAGAGGTAGTAATGACTAATGCTCCTTTTCCTCCATCCCCCAAAAAGTTGGATCCATATCAGAAAGCCATGTCAATTATGATATCCATGGGTTTCAAGCCAAGATAGGGATTGGGGAAGGAAGGAGTAGGGGCTACAGAATTCATTCAACTCGAGAAGAGGCCTGGAAGACTAGGTATAGGGGTTGATGCACATGAAACTCAACAAGGTTCTCAAATGCACTAGGTGACAATTGAAACAGAGATCCCTAGGGAAGCACAAGTAATACTTGGTACAGATAAATTTGAAGATCCTAAGATCCGACAAGGATGGGATAAGGATCAATCAAAAAAGGAATCATGGGAAACAAACACTCAAAAACCACTCATGCTAGAGATTGGTCAATCATAATAGACTGAAGGTGTTTCAACAGCACGAGAAACCCAAAAATAAAAAGAAACTCTTTTGATGATTATTCAACATACGGTTCAATCCATGAGTGAGACGGGAAAATAGAAAGAAAAAGGAACTTCCTAGTATCAAAGACCTTTTCTACGTTCATCCATGAAAGAGGAAATTCGGATATCATATTCTGAGACTAAAGAGGCAGAATGTGAGGAAACAATAGATGAACTATAGAAGCTCATCAAAAGAGAGAAGAAGAACCTTACCCAGAAGAACCTCAAAAGAAAAGGACTAAGACTTCAGAAGAAGAGGAAATGGGTCATGGTAAGAAGCAAAGCAATGAAGCTAGTATATTTTTCTCTTCACAAGATATTAATCCCATTCAAGAAAGATCAGAAAAAGGTGTGAACCTTACTAACCCTGATCTTATTACCATTGAGTTTGATGAATTATTGTTTGCAAAAAATGTAAAAGATCCATGGGATCCTATCCCCAATTCCACACTCCTGGAAATACCAGAACAAATGAATGATATTGGAGAGGTTGATTCATTTGAAATTACTAATCCTTTTATGTTCCTAGAGCAAGAGAAAGAGAGAAGATCCATTGCTTCTGAAATATTTATTATCATAGAATCACTAGACTCTCAGGCCAAGAACAGGTTGATACGAAAGTTTGATCATGTTACAGATAACTTCATAATAATTAGAATGGAACCCCTGGAACGAAAAGCATACAAAAATATGCAACCTAGAGAATAGAAGATGTCTAAAGTCATTGCAAGCACATCAGAACTACCCCCTAAAAATCATATATCTTTGGATGAAGGGTCCAATAGTCTGGTGTACCATAAATATTCCAAAACGTCTATAGATATGTATATGTACAAAGAAAAAGTTGAATCCTTGATGACTACCAATCAGCTTCTAAGAGCCAAAGTAAAAAATTTAGAGGGGGGGAATCATAGATTAGATCAAATTATAGTCAATAGAACACCTGGAACACAAGAATCAATAGAGGTAATGAATCTTCTAGCTTTAAAAGATAAAAAATCAAGCATTGGAAAATAACTAGATGAGCCAAGCATTTCCATCTAGCCTTCATGTAACATTTCAAAACCAGCAATTACAAGGTGAACTAGAATTTCTGAGGGCAGGACGTGTTACTATACCGACATAAAAATAAGTCAATGAAAGGAGAATTAAATAGATCGAAAAATCAAAAGGAAATTTCAAGAACATCAAAATAAGCTAGATGATGCAATAGCGAAGATCGTAGCTTATGAAGCAAGCTTGGCTAAAGATAGAAGAATTCAGAGTTAAATCCCATTATAATCCAAGATACAAGTCCCATGGAAGACATGAGGAAAAGTTTAGATGAGAAGGAGTAAGAACATAAGGAATGGAAAAATAAAGAATCAGATGCCCTTATGGAAGTTTCCATATTAAACCAAATTTTATATAAAAGAGATGAAATCTTGAAGACACAAGGGGGTAAACCAGATACCTCGCAACAAAAAGTACATGAATTGAATAAACATATAGCTAATAAGGATCAACGAGTGGTAGAATTATAGGGACAATTCGACAAAGCTACAAATCAGGCACTAATGATAGAGGAAACAATGATGATTAAAAATTCCTTATGGACACTCATCTTTCAAGAACCACCTAAGGACCGAGCCTATAGTGATTTCACATTGATTTACCATAAAATAGACTCAAAATCAATTGATTACGTGGAAAAAAATAAAGCATAGATAAAGAAAAAGTGTCAAATATCTAAGATAGCAAGATATGTTATCTATACTTTGTCTTCAGAATAGTTAAAATCCATGCAGATAAGTGACAAAACTGGAGTTATCATTTGTAGATACAACAACATCCATAGATTTGACTCTATGATGATGTTAGAAGACAAATTGAAAGAATTTGTGAAAGTGGTTAATCCTTTTTAAGGATAATTGCTGCCATGATTAACGATGGGATTCCAACCCCTTGGAACTAGGATCATGAGCTCCATTTAGCTGGCGTGTACAAGCAAATAGTTAAAGAAAAGATGCTTGAATTGACTTCCATAACTCAAAGAACCACTCCCCCAATACCACAAGAGCTGCTTCATGAATTACACCCTGCAATTGTCATCCATACACTATTGAAATACTTGTTGACCATCATAAAAGACATGGATTATACTCCAATATTGGAGATATACAAGGAATTCAAAATGTCAAAAAATAACCCATCACCAATGGATCATACCTAGCAAACTATACAAATTTTAAAAGAAAAGGTGATGGAAGGAAAAAATCAATCTGAAGAACAGGTGGCCCAACATGAGCTTTCTCTGGAAATGGATATATTAGGACCACCTTAGGCTCCTAGAAAGGTCATGTAGGAAAAACATGGGAAAAGGAAAAGAAGATGAAAAAAGATCATCCCACGATTTCCGAGAAGAAATGTGCATGCCAATTTTGTTATAGTTCCTTAACCAAAATATTCATTCAGGAGAAATGGAAGGCTAGTTGGCAAACCTTTCATATTGGTAGATTCATACTACAGGAACATAAAACCTCTGCGCAAACACGCAAAACATGAGGTTCATTATTTCATTGATTTTTTGAGCTGGGAAAGGTCACCTGGATCCGTCACATGATTTTTTTCTCCTTTTTCTCCTTCCTCATTCTTCATTCCTAGGATCTCTAAAAGTCTATTGTGGATGTAAATGGAAATAGGGCCAGGGAAGATATGCATGAAACCCCCTTGATTATTACTGTTGTATATATGAAATAGAGAGGTTGTGGCCTTATATAAGACCCAGGACTGAGGCATTGCTGCCACTGGGATTTGTTACTACAATTTTTTTTATTTTTTTTTGACTGAATGATATGTATTTGCTTAGAAGATACCCAGGACCGAGGTGAGACTTCCATTGGGACTTTTTACTATAAAACATTGTTGTGCATTATGTATGAAGTGTTTTTGTTTGGAATAATAAATATGTTTCACACTATATGATCAATGATATGTGACAAATTCTTATGTCAACTATACAATTTAATGTTTGTTGGAGAATGTCCTAGATTTTCAAACGAGAATTTGAAGATATTAGACACAATGGGGTATTTGTATATGGATAAAGAGACCAATTATTTCAATATTTATGGTGCCACTAAGTCTCTTATATCTTTCCTAAACATCCACGCACACCGTTTTCTAACAGATCCATGCATTCCCATCTTCAAAAGAAATTTTCAACGTGTTCTGTAAGATTTGACTGCTAAAGAAGGTGTGTCCCTTCTTCTCTTCTTGGGACTCTTTCCTTCGATTTTTCTATTAGCTTCATTATGTAGCTTCAAGGGTAATGATTCTATGGATACAACATTTGGGTTGTCAGTTTCCTTTGAAGATGATGGACTTGACACTTTTGCATTAGTAGCGTCAATTTCTTGGTGTTGTAATTTTTTTAAGAGTGCCTCAAGATATTTCAAATCACCATCCTGATTAGCCTAAAAATATAAGTCAATCAAGACACCAAATTTCAACATACAACCCAAAAAATACTATTAAAAAAGTGACATTCCACTCAAAATTTAAACACACGAACTCTCCACAAACCTACTAGCATATTTTTAAAAATTTCGTCTGAGTAATAAGGATGCTTGTTGTAAATATCCTTAATGGAATTATCTCGATCTACATTGAAAGGCATTTCATTCACATGTTCCTAGAGATTTTCATCACTCACTTCATCAACCTCAATAATATTCTCTTGTCTTGTATTTTTAGGGGATTTTTATGTGTTGGAAAGTACAACCTTGGGCTCCTTGGGGTCTTCTTCTTGTTGCAGCTTTACACACTTTTCATCTAAATATTCATCAATCTTAATTCCCTCACTTGGATATAGGAACACTAACTCAACATTGACTAGTTTTGGATGGAACTTTAAATTCAAGTCCCAAACATCTATAAACCTCTACAAATTATTCAAGGAGGGATATTAGGGTCTGCTACAGAGTAAGGAAATCCTACAGCATCCTTAGATAGACACCCAACTTTGATAGTTGCACATTTTCTGCGTGCATCACGCCTGGGAAGACTCCTTTGGATAAACCAAAGGCATCAACGAAATAGCCTCAGGACTTATGTGGAAACCCAATGGATTCTAGTGCATAACTGGAAGTGGCTAGTCTTTAACTACCCCAACTTGATATGGACTCCAGTTGACTTGAAAAACAATACTAGATAGTGAAATTAGTGACTAGGTGCAAAGATCGAAACTTGGACTAGTGAAGGAGGAAGTTTCCAAACAATTTCAAATGGCACTAGAGGCTCCCTAAATTTTGTTCTGTGACTTGGGATGAGATTAATTACTTCATATTTAGCTACCAAGATGGGGACATTACATATTCTTCTTGTTGCAACTTTATGTTATTTTTTCATCATTTAATTCAATATGATCTAGGATCTTAACTAAGAGAACAACATGTACATCATATAAAACACAAGAGACAAGAGACACAAAGCATTTCAGTGAGGAAAACCAAGAAGGTGAAAAACCCTGCAACTTCCTTAGAGATAGAATGAGCACCAATACAAATATCACAAAGATCAAACCCTGATATAAGAGATAGTATCCTAGCAGTTACTCCTCCTCCACTTGTGTGCACTCCTCCTCTCTCTCACTAATGCGAAGTGAGTGAGTGAGTGAGTGAATGAATAGAATGAGAGAGTCACACTCTATATTTATACAATGACTTGAACTACCTTTAACTCTAATTGGGCCGACCTCCCTTAGGAGAGTCTAATAATCCAGTACCACTTGTGACTGGGCCGACCCCACTAGGGTGGTTTAATAACCCTTTAACTGATACAGGTCTAACCCCACTAGGGTGGTCTAATAACCCATCATGTATAAGTTACGACACTTACAATATAACTAATTGCAACACTTGCAAATACAAATGATGACACTTATGATTGGAGGAATAATACATCTCCATCAGGAATACAACAAAGTACAAATGTAATACATAGGAAAATATCTTCCAAAGTTACAAATACATAAACACTCCCTCTTAACTAGGAAGGTATTCTCCCGACACCAGAATCAATATATATAGGCACAAGTCTTCAATACTGGAATTGGATCATCATCACTGGATCACTGGAGTATCATCATCACTGTTGTTGTACTCGTCATCTTGATCACTGGTGCTATATCTCAATTTTTCTCGCCATAGGAAGTTCTACAGAGCAAACCCTTTTTCATGGTGGATGTAGGCCTAGCCTCCTATAGGTCTTCATCATCTCTGCAAGTTTTCCATCCTATGGAATCCTCCGGGGTGATTACGTTTGTCAAGAAAACCTTGAAAGAGCATCCCAGGACTGATTACGAGCTTACTACTCAACCTATCGGATCTCCTAGGGAGCTATTACATGTGACCTCCACAAAACCTTAAAAGAGTGTCTTGCAACCTACAAGATCTCTACAGAGCATCCCAGGACTAATTACGAGCTTACTTCTCAATCTATCGGATCTACAGGATTGATTACATGTGGTCCCCACAAAACCTTAAAAGAGTGTCTTGCAACCTACAAGATCTCTAAAGAGCATCCCAGGACTTTTACGTGCCTAGCACAACCTATCAGATCTCCAGGATTGATTACATGTGGTCTGGAAAAACCACGAAAGAGCACCCCAGGACTGATTACGAACTTACTGCTCAACCTATCGGATCTCCTAGGGAGAAATTATATGCCATGGACAAAACCTCGAAAGAGCATTTGCAAGATCTCCCAGGGTGCTATTATATGCCATAGGAAAAACCTAGCAAGAGTATCTGCAAATCTCCCAAGGCACTATTATATGCTTATCGCACTTGTCCATGGCTACAGAGTATCATCCTAATACTCATGATAAACCTGATCATCATCGGATGGAGCACCATCCTGATGCTCATGATCATACTTATCATCATCATATAGTTCATCATCATGATGCACATCATCATCACATGATCGTCCTCATCATCATCATAGCATCATCCTGATGCATATCATCTGGAGCATCGTCCTGATGCTCATCACACATGATCATCTTGATCATCATCATACATAGCATCATCCAGAGCATCGTCCTAATGCTCATCACACAACACTTACATCCACAGCCATGGGAAGGATCCTCATACCACCATGCTTGGAATGTCTCCTGCAAATGTGTCCCGTCACTTCCTCCTCAAAGTATCTTCTATATGAAGAACACCAAGCCTCTCTCCAAAGTACTTAAACTTCACTCTGGCTAGTGGTTTGGTCAACACATCTGCTATCTACTCATCTGTCGCAACATATTGGAGCTTTACTGCTCCTCTCTGCACCATATCCTTGATATAGTGATACTTGATCTCCATGTGCTTAGACTTGTCATGGAACACCGGGTTCTCAGACAACTTCACACAACTCTGGTTGTCACAGAAGATACAAGTAGCATCCAACTGGAGATCAAACAAATAATACAATAGCTTCCTTAGCCAAACTACCTCACAACTAGTCGAACAAGCTACGACATACTCTGCTTCGGTTGTACTCAGTGCTATGCAGGATTGCTTCTTGCTAAACAAAGAGATCACACCTGATCCCATACTGAAGAAACACCCCGAAGTGCTCTTCCTGTTTGTAGCACTACCTCCCCAATCTGTATCAACATAACCCTCCAGGTTAAACTTTTGATTCACATTATACTTGAGCCCATAATCAACCGTACTCTTCAGGTACCTCTAAATATGCTTTACAACAATCAATTGAACATGTCTAGGATCCATCAGGAACTGGCTGAAGGTGTTCATAGCAAAGAAAACATCTGGTCTTGTGCTTGTCAGGTACATCAAGGACCCAATCATCTGATGATACATCATGGCATCAACTGACTCTAATGAATAATCACTCACTAGATTCAGGTTCGATGCCATAGGTGTGGCCATGGCCTTGCAGTCCATCATCCCGAACCTCTCTAGGATCTCTACTATGTACTTCCCTTGTCCAAGGAATAATCCATCTACACTCTTCCACACCTCCATACCTAGAAAGTAATGCATCATACCAAATTCCTTCATCTTGAAATTGGATGCAAGCTTCCTCTTTGTGTCGGCAATCAATTTATCCTCACTTATCACAAAAAGGTCATCCACATACAATAGGAGTATCACTGGATTTCATTCCTCAACCTTGTAGTAAAGGTTGGAATCCGCTTTACTCTTGGTAAATACCAAACTGGACAGGAATTTGTCTATCCTACCATACCATGTCCTGGGTTCTTGCTTTAAGCCATACAAGGATTTCTTCAATCTGCACACATATGACTCCCTGTCATGTGTCCCACAACTGAGTGGTTGCTCCACATACACTTCCTCTTCGACTACACCATTCAAGAAAGATGTCTTGACATTTATATGGTGTATCTTCCACTTCATCACTGCAGCTAGAGAAAGTACTGTTCTGATGGAAGTGTATATGGCTACAGGTGCAAAAGTTTCTTCATAATCTATCCCTTCTTTCTGGGAGAAGCCACGAGCCACAAACCTTGCTTTGTATTTTTCTATGCTACCATATGCAGCATGCTTGATCTTGTAGATCCACTTGGAAGTCACAACAGACTTCCCTTCTGGTCTCGGGAACACATCCCAGACATCATTCTTCATGATCGACTCGTACTCCTTGATCATGGCATCCTTCCATTACTGCATCCTGGATCCTGGGAACTTCAGATTCTTCAATATCTTCAATAGGTAGTTTACTGGATTTGTTGAGTCTTCGTCGCTTGTTCTTCGAAACAAGTCTCTCTTGTAGGTGATGGTACACGGTCTTTCCTACAAGAAAAGTTCAATTGCATTATTAGAAACATCTCATAGATTTCAAAAAAAAAAAATCTTGCACATAAAGACATATGTCATACAGTCATGCAATTATCTTAGCCAATGCTTCAATACAACATTTATCCATATCCCATAGCTTTCTAGATGCCTTCCATCTCTACCATAACATTGTTAAGAGTGTGCACAACTCCCAACATGTCAACAAAGAGGTTTCATTCATGATAAGTAGAAATGGAATGTTGTACAGTACCATAGGCCACTTACCCATTACTATATTAGTAGTATCTTTTTCATTAAAGCAACTTTTCTAAAATGCCTAATATACATCCTAAAACTAGGAACATAAGTATGTCCACGACTTAAAAACATCATTTAAGTAATCATATATACAAGAAATGATAATTCAAATACTTATCTTTGTTTAGTTGTTCGGTTGACTCCCTCTCAATCTTTACTTCCTTGCAGGAACTACTGGAGTGTGCTCCCTCTTGATCTTTGCTTCCTTGATTATTTGTCTTTGAACTTATATCCATCCTAGACCACTATGCATGCTTAAGTGTGCACTAGTGTCATCATTGTGTCATCCTCAAGATCTCATACATAATCATACATGCATTAGTATAATTTCAATACTATCAAAACATTATGTATGGTCATGATCATTTCATACACAGTTAATTTATCACAAGCGTTAATATTCAGGGAGGACTTCTTTTACTCATGCATATTCTTATTTGACCATAGGACTCTTCTTGTCTGTCATATCATTAAATCAAAGTAAGAAGCATAATATGCATAAGCCCATGATTACTCAAACTTATAACTTCATGAATAATCATTATCAATCATACAAAAGTATACTTAAATGAGATCCTAACAAAAGGTAGGATTCTAACTTGATATAGGAAAAACAAACCTGGATTATCATGTTTGCGAGTTATGTCTAACATACCCAAACAAAGTCTTCCTTGTTCTCTTCAATGATTTAGAGACCTTGTGCTAGTAACCTGCATATCTCATAAGTTAAGCATTGTAGAACCAAATTATACATACCTCATTAGTAGAGCTTCTATGTGATCAATGGCTATGCATTAGTCTTTGTCTTCATGTCACCATGGTCATATGTTCTTGATCTAGAACTTGATTTGTCTTTCTTGATGTACCTTTCATGTTAGCGGACAACATCATACTCATACAACACCACAGTGCATTAGTACAATCATAAGTGTCATAAACCTAATCAATGAATGTCTTCTATTATTCACATGCATTCATACTTTTACTAAGGTGATAAGACAAGTCTAAAATTAATCAAGACTGTACTAACCTCAATAATATGAAGACAAACATATCATAAACATAATCATGAATAGATTTCAAAACATACATGTATCTCCTGAAGTCATACCTGTCGGGATTGCTTGTAGTCTTCTTTTGTAAGGCCCTAGCCTCATCTCCCTCTAGAACTGGAACTTCTGTAGTTGTCCAAATCATTCTCTTCTAGGATTAACCCAAATCCACTTAGATTTATTGAAACTGGATCAGGAGCTGGCTAGGGTTTGGCAAAGAAACCCTAAAAATCCAAACTTGGAATTTCAAACCTCTATCTGGACAAGGAGATGTAATTGACTGAGGAGAGAAAGCTGGTGTGCTCAGATTTTGAAAACTCCAAAAATTGACCCTCCAAAATTGACATACGAGATTCGGATCTGTAGCTTCTATCAAATTCTGGTTTTTTGGTTTTTTCTAGTTTTCTCGTCAAAAATATGAACTAGGGTTTGATAGAGCCCGAGGTTCTACCCAACCAAAAAATTCGATCTTGGTCTCTAAATTTTGATTTTGATGAGTAGCATCCATTCATGGTCTTAGATTCCAAAAATTCCAACTTTTGCAGAAACCCTAATTTCTCGCAGCACTGACAAACCAAAAATGAAAGTGCTCAGAATCCAATTTTGTTTTGACAGAATTGTATGCTATATTGTTTCTGGTGTATCTCTGAAATTTTGTATTCTCAAGGTCTAAAACTTTGTCCTGTGATATGTTGACCTGTCATCTTTCCAACCCCACAGATCTGAGCTTTAATGGATTCTCTGAGAGAGAGATATGTCAAGTGTCGCAACGTGACCTGTTTATGTGATGTAACGGTATAGCGAAATTGTACAGAGTGCCATGTGTCACTATTTCAAATTAGGCCACTGAATCCCAGAGATGTGAAACTATAGTCTGTTTCCTAACTGTCACTTTTTATGGAATTCCATTTGGAGCTTCCTAGCCCGAGATATGACCTTTTTTCCTAGGTCACCTATTTAGGACTGCATTCTAGAAGAGACAAAAACCCTAACTTGTACGGATCATATCTCACAAAGTACAACGAATCTGAGGCTTTCCTTCGGAGACAAGGTACATGGACATCTCATATTTGACCTATAAAAGTTTCGGATCCTGAACCTTCACCAAACCGGATTTATACCGAAAGTTCCACTATGACTGTTTTTTACTATACCAATCCCTAGCTTCCAATTTGTCGCGAGTGCAACAAGTGTCGTAAATGCCATACCATGCCTTCCTTCAGGATATCTTTGATACCATGTTATTTTTTCATCATTTAATTCAATTTGATCTAGTATCTTAATTGAGAGAACAACATGTACATCATATCAAACACAAGAGACAAGAGACACAAAGCAATTCACTGGGGAAGACCACGAAGGTGAAAAACCCCGCAACTTCGTTAGAGATAGAAGGAGCACCAATACAAAGATCACAAAGATAAAACCCTGAGATAAGAGATATTCTCCTAGCAGCTTCTCCTCCTCTCCCTCACTAATGTGAAGTGAGTAACTGAGTGAATGAATAGAATGAGAGACTCACACTCTCTATTTATACAATGACTTGACCTGCCTTTAACTCTAACTACACCGACCTCCCTTAGGAGAGTCTAATAACCCATTACCACTTTTCACTGGGCCGACCCCACTAGGGTGGTCTAGTAACCCTTTAACTCATACAAGGCCGACCCCACCAAGGTGGTCTAATAACCCATCAAGTATAAGTTACGACACTTACAATATAACTTGCAACACTTGCAAATACAAATGACGACACTTCTGATTGGAAGAATAATACATCTCCATCAGGAATACAATAAATTACAAATGTAATACATAGGAGAATATCTTCCGAAGTTACAAATACATCAACACTTTACACACTTTTCATCAATCTTAATTTTCTCACTCGGATCTTGATCCTCTTCATCACCATCATCACTCCCATATCCATCTGCAAGTCTACCTTTAATAGATCTTATTACATCCCCCATTTTCATATTCACCTAAACCAAATATAATGATGTTCCACAAGCATATATAGACAATGTTTAGATCTTCATATAATCAACAACACATGTTTCCTTTCAGAATCAAAATTTAAAACATTTATATCATTCATTAAAAGAAGTGAGATAACACAGGAAATGACAGTACCTGAAGTTTTAAAAGAAAATATGTAATGTCTCCCTGGAAAGAAGGGAATCTCTTTACAATATTTTGGACTCTTAACAAACACCCACCAACACCACTATGCTTTCACACATCTTGCTGTCAAGGAAAAGCACCTTCTATTCATGGTTTACAAAAATTACATCCACGAGGACTAGAGATTGGAATAGTCAACAATTTTTTAAAGAATGCAACTAAAATTTGCATCACAACATATACAAATGCATGAGTATCCTGTGCATACAATTAAAATTATAAAATCACTTTCATAAAGACTGAATTAAACACTGAATAAAAGGAAAGCTTATATTGTGCAAGTAATTTTGCATGCAAATCAAAACGTAGACATTGCTGAAAATAATCACAAGGACCATATACAGAAATTCATCCTTAGAAATCAACACTTTTATCAAAAGAAGATGGCCAAATTCCACAGTGAATACAAACCTCCAAGCAATTTTTTGTAATGTTAGAAAGTTAGAATGGCGAGTTCCATCCCTACATTTATGTGCCATGTGAAAGATATTCCATTTCAATCAGCTATGAATAATGGAGATTTTGGAGGTTACTAAACGATATTGTTGTTTATAATTTTGTAGTCTCTAATCACTTGCAGGGTTATGAGATCAAGAAAACACTATATTTTCTAGAAGTGAGGCATTTCTCATTCTGTAGCGGAACCTGTTGTTTTGTCTCGAAAGGTGCTACAAAATATTTTTCCATTCTACAATAGAACTCACCTTTTTTCCTGGTCCGGTGCTACCAAATTTGAATTTCCCGACACTGTCGAACATATAGAGAAAATCAAAATCTAGCAAGTTGTCAATCAGATGAGACAAGTTGTTAGGATTCCATGTAATCATAATTTACAGTCATTCAAATTTTATTGAAGTGTGAGATAAGTCTATTGATTATTCCTAAAATCAATGATTTCAAGATTTGTATGTTGTTATAACTCATGTCTAATGTGGTTACTTTCATTTATCTTCCAAAGAGTTCTCTCACGTTTTTCTGAAGTTAGAAATGATCGACTATAGTCTTTCCCACCATATCTAGTTCTCACCCATGCCTCCTCGAAAGAAAATTCGCTTTCTGGTGCGGTATGAATCTCTGGGATCAAAGTTCATTGAAGCCTATCTGGAACTCAAAATGGGTTTAGGGAATCCAGATGGATGGAATATTTTCAGAATCCATGGAAACATCATGAGAGTGTATCCAAAGCCTCCGCACAGGGATTTTATGGAACGCACACTAATGTTGGAGATATGAAGTTTCAAGTTACTGAAACATCAATTGTTGTAGTTGGGAAATTGTCCACAAGTGGAGAAAGCTGGTTCAAACATCAATATTTTGATATTTCGACTTGTAATCAGTTTCTCATCCTTGAGTTTCAAAACCATGACTAGAGGAAAGGACTTCCCATAACCTGTTTCAAACCAAAATGGAAGAAATTTTTGTATTGGATCTAACACTATTTTACTGGAGAGGGAAGGTACTCCTTTGTTTACTTATACCAAATGAGATTTCTATTACACGTTACATGGGATGCACCTCTCAATTTACCGTTTTTCCTGCTTATAAAACTCACGAAGATGTCAACAAAGGTTAGGGCTTGTACATAGAAAAAATGCCATGGTATTTATCACCATGCTTTGATAAAATTGTTAATTATGGAGGAGTTGGCCAAGATCCACCGAACTTGATACCATTTCTTGTTCTTTTCTGAGTTTGAAATAGAACTCGTTCGACCCTAGGAGGTAAAGGCAGGGTCTTCTTCAAAAGGAACCAAGAACTCTAAGTTGAATTGAAGTAGAAAAATTAATCTCCTTGATCGAAGTCAACAAATCCCCCATATGAAAAGGAAGGTGGAGGCGGGTTATTCCAATATTTATAATCAAAAGAAGAATCTCAACAAGCATATCCAGCATAGAATGATGAAGAGATTAAGGAAAAATCACCACTTGAAATTGAAAACCATGAAGTTGTTGAAATTCCTTCTAGAAAGAAGAAGCAACGAACGGTATTAGAGGATGAACAAAATATATTTCAAAAATATCCCTTGAGGAGGGAAGAAAAAAGAATCCAAGCAGCTCCGGGTCATCTCAGAGATCATTACATGTGAGGAAGAGTCTCAGGTTAAACTCAGAACAGTAAATTGTTGAGCCTGAGAAGCCTAGGAAGTCTTTAAAGTTTCAAAAATCAGTGTCTGCACAATCATTATCAGATGAAGAATATGAACATTCAAAAGGAATGGAAAGGAAAATTGTGGAATCCCTAAATGGAATTGAGAAAACTTTGGATGCGCTACCATATCTTCCAGGCATAGATGAAGAACAGGAAGTTGAAGAACACCTTACTTGTTTTCCTGAACATAGTAATCCATGCCAAGATCATTTTTCAAAGAAAAAGAAGTCCAAGACAAAGAAAATTCTTCCCAAGAAATTGAAGAAGTCTGAAGAAAAGGTTAGAAGCCTAGAGCAATAGAATGTCATGATCAATAAAAGATTAAAGAAGCCAAACATCAAGTATAAGAGGTTATGCAATTTTTTTCAAAAAATAGTAAAGAAAAACAAGGGTCTTAGCAAACAAATGAAAAGTTGGAAAGCTAAATGGCTTCAGGAAAAATAGAAAGTCAAGCAAGAACTAGGCACTCAATTTTTACATGACACTCTCTAGACTCTAAAGGAAAGGGAATAGACAGAGGTTATGTTTTTCCCTAAAATTTTGAAGGTCATATTGCACTTTATAACATTTGATGGAATTTTGAAACATAATAAGCTCGATGTATTTTCTATGACTACAAAGGAAACTCTAGATATTTTGCAACACCAGCCTCAACGAATCCACAAAACAATACAAAATTCCAAGTGGCGGGCTTACTCTATTTTAATCTAGATTTTGATTTTGTCAACCTGTCAAACTTAAAGTTTTAAGTTTCTTCCTATGATATTGTATTCCAATGTAACATTAAGTATAGATGAGGATTGAATATGAGGCTAGTTAGAACTTCCTAAGATTATGGATTTTGGCCATAATGAGTCCACTTGTCATATATTGTCAAATACATGTAATCTAATTTGGATAATCCTATGAAAGTCGATCCTCACCTCATGAATCTATGATCTAAATTTGTAACTGCTTCAATCTATAAAATGGATGATATCAAGATAGGAGGGGTTTGGTTGGTTGAGAGAGAAGTTCTGGTTGAGACAAGCTCCAACTTTGTAAATACACACGGTTTTAATCAAGTATCAAATTATGCTTAGATAACTATTCTTCTGTGGTTTGATTATGAACTCCTTTATCTCTTATTTACAGTACTTTTATTGAACATAGAATGTTTTTTGCACTGCATAAAATGTCTCACTTATTGTAGATCGAATAGCAAGGGTTCTTGTTTATTGCCTGTAACAAGTGAGTTGTGTTTGACATATGTCAATTAGCTTCCAGAACACTATTTTGGAAACTATTGTATTTAAGTGATGTATGGATGTTATGCCATGTATTTCTGAATGTTTATTTGTATATTCATTACTTTGTTTTGTGTTGTAGCAAACCATAGAAGTATGCTTGTGATTCAATGACTTGATTCATGTTTATCCATTTGAATGTTTAATTTGAACCCGACCTTGTGTCCTATCTAACCTTCGTGTTAACTTAAAATCCTAAATGATTTCCAATGTAAATCGAAGTTCTCTGGCTCTTCCCTTTAGCAGTCGAAGTGCATAACTTAGAGGTAACACTCCCACTAGGATGTAGTTCACAGGTTGAGGTTTCAAACGATTTGAATTACACAATTTGTAGGTCCATGGGTTTCTTTCATCATGTTCTATGCCTCATTGTTTCCACTTCTCATTACAATGTTAAAATAACAAGCCAAATTGATCACAACCCATCTGTTGTTTCCACTTTCATGATTGAGAAGTCATACACATTGGGTCTGTTGAGTTGTGCATGTCCACAAAAAATAAAAGGTAAAATATAATAACAACATAACATACACTAGCAATAGTCAACAAATAATCTATATGGTGGCTTTATCAAATATATGATGCCAAGAATTCATATTCTACATACTAGCAATAGATAGGATCCAAACTTTGAGAAGAGTACAAATGCGTGTTTTTTTTCAAATTTTCATTGTCTCGTGAAATACAGTTCAACCATAGAAGACATTAAATAAGCAATTTTGCACAAGTTATGTAGTAGCTAATACACTTAGAAGGCCACTTAAGTTATGCAGTAGCTAATACACTTAAAATATGATTGTGAGCCTTTAAAACATGAATAATATCTAAAGAGCTAGCCTGATATGTGCCTCAATAAATCACAATCACATTCACTTTGTGAATTCCTTAGCATAGAACAATGAACAGTTAATAGCCAAGGTCATTCATGTAGAGTTTAGATCCCATCCACCATGCTTGGACAACTAGTTATGAGTCTTTTGACAAACTATATCATTTAGTTTCACATGCTTGTAGTAGGTTTGGGACATTCTCGATTATTGTGACCGTGGAGTCATTTGCTGCATCATCCATGGGATTAACTGTGGGGGCCATGGTGCATATGATTGCGGCAGTTATTTATTAACATTCAACCATATTCCTTAACAATCTGAATGGACATAATCCACATCCACATCAACAGCAAATATACTTTCTTCATCTACACATATTGTTTCTTGAAAGTATGCAACCCTTGCCAGATTTGCATACTCATGCTCATATGTTGTATCATTTATTAACCCCTTTGGAGGACATATTAACACTACAGACCAGTCACTGTCCATTGGATCTTGTACATAGAATATTTGTTTGGCTTGCGATGCTAGAATAAATGGATCATCTTGCTAATGCTTTTGACTTAGAAATTTTTTCATATTCACCATTGTGAAAAACAAATCATCATCCCACGCTTTTATTGTAAACATCGACCCAATCATATTTGAACAATATGTACTCCATACAAAAATAACCCAATGTAATAATATCTATTAACACTTCATAAAATGTTGTTTGTTGAAGGATAAAATTTGCATCTTTGAAACTTGATGTAACAACCCTCGTATAAAAATATAGGAAATATTTAATATAATATAATATATAGGAATATAGGAAATAATTAATATAATATAATTTAGAATGTAAATAATAAAAAGAAACATGAAAAATAAGTAACGGGTTAATTGTTAATTCATACTAAAACTGTTTTTATTATTAATTCATGGATAATTTCAAGAATGACAGTATAACCTCAATACAAAAAGGTTTGCTTCTCGCCCACTTGAATCAATCTCATGCCACAGATTAATTAGAGAAGGAGTGATATTCTTAAATTAAATCAGAAACGCAACTCAGCCCTGAGCTCAAGTACATCAACAGGCGGATGGCAATGTGTGGGCCATTATTGTGCTTCTGGAATATATATATATATATATTACCTGCGTCGAATATATGAGTTATATCCATATATGCATTATTTCTGTGGTTTGTTATATATATATATATATATATATATATTACCTGCGTTGAATATATCCATATATGCATTATTTCTGCGTTGAATATATGAGTTATATCCATATATTACCATGCGTTATTTCTGTGGTTTGTTATATATTTATTTCTTTACGTTTTGAATCGGAATTTGGAGATAAATTTGTTTAGATGGCGATTTTTTTTATTATTAAAATTGTATTTTTTTTTTAAAAATGCATTGAGCTCATAGAATAATTTAGACACGGTAGAATACCCTAGACATAGAATAATTTAGACACGGTAGAATACCCTAGACATAGAATAATTTAGACACGGTAGAATACCCTAGCCATTGGGATTATTTAATTCCAACAAAATATATATATATATATATATGTTATTTTTCATTTTAAAATTGGAATTTGGTCTCACAACGAGCTCATTCTCTGAATTCCTAGGCTGAGAAAGTGGAAGAAAATCTGTGTCAAAATAATCAACCAAAACGGTTTGTTTGGACACGTGTCACTCTCACTCTCATCTGTTGCTGTGTGGTGGATGCGTGCCATGTCCCCAACGGTCCCCCTGTCAACTGAATTCTTCAACGTTCCCTCTTCTCTTCTGCCATAACGGCTCTCTTCTCCCCGCCGATGATGATCTGCCACCATAACGGCTCTCTCCTGCCTTAACGTTTAATTTTCCAGCCATAACGTTCTTCTTGCCACGTTTTAGCCATTAGATAAAGATATCTTGCTTTGGAAATCTTTATGAGTGTCCCCATCACAGAAGGCTTTCACATTCACAAACACCACCACATGCTCATACATGAAGATATAGATGAAACTTAATAGTCTATTGGTTGTAGTTTGGGTGGTTGGGAGGAAAGATTGTTGCCATCCCTACTCAGGTTCAATTCTTGTAAGTGACATGATGTTCTAAGGTAAAAAAAAAAAGTGTTGACTCAAAAAAAAAATGAAAATGTTTTGCTAGCTAATATTAGCCTACAAATTGTTGCAATTTCTATAAAGTATTTATATATGATAGTAATAGTTAAGTGTGACTCCCAAAAGCAAAGTGATATGTCCTTTGGTGAAGAATTATTTCAAATTGGAGAGTGTATTGGCATAGTTTTCTCACATGTGTAGTTCCATATTGATTGCTTGTCTAATCCATGCATCTATTTGTTTGCATTACATATTATTTCATATTTTTCATGGAAACCTAAATGGTAAAGGGAAATGATATGGTAATTTTTAATGTTCAAAATTGATATATGTACAAATTAAGACTTATGTCATTGATTGGGTCTTCACCATTGAGTTTATAAAAACATGACATGAATTTGATAAAAGCATGACATGAATTTCATGTTAATTTTCAGAGTTGATGTCCTTATACCTTACATGAATTATGAATTATTTTGTTCTTTTATTATGATGACATTGTTCAAATAATTAGGTATGCCTTGTTTGTGTTTGTGTTAAAAGGTGGTCTTATAAGGTTTTTGTTGGCATGAGCAAAAGAAATTTGGTATGTTGCACACCTTCTCTCGAATATTTGGTCATGTGCATAAGCTTTGGTCTTTGTCCTAGAAATGGTGTATGGATATTACTTTGTTATCTTATCATGATCTTAAGGAAGTCTTATACTATGTGAGTAAGCTATGAACTATACACAGGTCATATGTTAGGAGTGGTAAAATCTTGTTTTAAACTTTGGAAAAGGTGGTGGATCATGACCTTAACGAAGTCTTATACTATGTGAGTAAGCTATGAACTATACACAAGTCATATGTTAGGAGTGGTAAAATCTTGTTTTAAACTTTGGAAAAGGTGGTGGATTTGATGGTGTTAAAAGCATGGGAAAATATAGTGATGGGCACCCAAACCAAGGGATTTGTTGAGAATTTTCATTAAGGATACTCGGAGTCAGCATTAATTTTTTTGTATTATGAAATGTTGATTTATCTAATTGACTTTGCATATGTGAGCCCTCGCACTGGTTGACAAGTTTTATGATTTGAAAAGTTATTCAATGTGCCATAGGGTTAACATGAATGCAATGATCAACATTGAAAGTTGAAGTACGTGGTTGTTTATGGTAAACTTCTTGATTTTTCACCCTTACGAGTCTCATTAATTTTCACTATTGGTTGCAAAGAAGTGCACCATCACCCTCATGTAACATGCATCTCGAGGTTTTCAAAATGCTTGACTATTAGTCTCATAAGGGTTTATGAGCGTTGAAAGGTATGAAGTATTACAATCTTTCTCTATATCAAATAGTAAGTTTGCACAACAATGTATTCTTGTATCTGTTTGAGATTTCGGTTTACTTGTATATTTGCTATCCCTTTTCCTTGAAAGAAATAGTTGAAATAGTTTGACCAAAAAAAATTTATTTTTAGAAGTGGATAGTGAATTCAATGATTAAATTGACGTAGGTGATTGAAAATCAATGTAAAGTCATGGGCGTACAACCCAAGACGATTTTATAGTTTTAGCACGGGCATACTATTCCCCTTCGTTCGCATGCACTACTGCTCTAAAAATTAAAGCTTGAGGATTGAAGTTTGTAGAGATTTAGAGTTTGCAAGATGCTTTTAAGAAAATTAGTTTGACTCTTTTAGGTTGGAATTGGATGCATCAATTTCACAAAGCCTTTGATGAAAATGGTTATTGGCTGCCCATAATTTATAAATGGTCATAATAATATCTCTCAAAAATTCATATCAATTTATTTTCATCATGATATTACTATATGTATTCATTATTAATTCACAGTGACATGTCTTATTTTGCAACATTTTATATATGTTAGTCAATTGAGTGTAGATCGGGTGGTTGGGAGGAATGTTGTTATCCTCCCCACCCGGGTTCAAATCTTGCTTTGTGACACTTGCTCCTTGGGAGCCGACTTTCTATGTAATGATTGTAAATATGGCCATACCTTGATTCTTTCGGAATAGCAGGTGTTGGCATTTTTCGGGGAAAAAATAAAAAAAATTTATATATATTTATCAGTTCCCAAGGTCCTAATGTTACCTTACATCTATGGATTAAATTATTTGTAAGGCCGCCATAATCCATAACATATAAGATTTTAATATTCGAACATCATTTCTAGTTGTCATGTTACAAATCAAGTGAATGCCAAGTTGAAGGATGTAAAGTAAGGAGTCCATAGCCAAAGTAACTCAAAGTCAAGTTGAGTTGAAATCCTTGTTTGGAGCAAAGCAAATTCAAAGGTCAAGTAAGTTTAAGTTATATAAGATAGTGACATTGGTGTCTCAATTAGGTTTGTCAAACCAAGTTCATAGGTTTCCTTATTGGAGCTTGATATCACCCTAGCAAACAACATTTATTTATGCAAGGACTCGTTGATGGCAATACAAGGAATATTATGATGAATATCTTATGTAGGAACAATACATAGACTTGAAGAAGTATGAGGCAATGTTTGACAAAGATGATATGACAAAACCAAGATGAAATCAAAAAGGAGAAAGAATATAGATTCCTAGGCATGAAAAAAAGATGTAGTGACAAGTGGCAATCAAGAAAAATGAAGCAAGGTAACAATAAGAAGCTAAACTTCATATTGTGTGCCCCCCCAAAAAAAATTGAGATGTAAAAACCACTAAAATGAATCCATGAAAAATGAAATCCCTATGAAGTTTGATCAGCTCTTTTGATAAATTTTCCTTATGATAGAAAATAAAATGGTAATGGTAATGGTCCTATTCACCATGACTCTTTATTATTTACATGGTTAATTTTAGATTACAAAAGGATAGACTAGAGGTTCTACCCCTATGCAAAAGCTCAATGAATACAATGGTGAATACTTGATTTGTTTTGAAATAGTATACTCCACAACCAATTATTGTGAGTATTGGTCTTCTCTTCTTCAATATCTCACCCTCTACAATTCTTCTTTACATTTTTTTATCACTTGAATTGACTTGGGGGAACGACCTCTCCCATGATACAGAACCTTGAACAACTCCCAATCAAGATACCAAGAATCGTGAAGAAGACATGTGATTATTAGCATATGGCTCCATTCCACCTAAAGATATATGGTTATCAGGTTGTGCATGTGATACTTCTGGATGTTTCTTCATGATGATATGGTGCTTTATAACATAAATGACATGTGGGACATAAAGTGATATTATTTCGTGATGATATTAATTTAGCATTTTATAGCTTTATCATGGCATCTAGAGATAAATCACACTTGGCACATAAATGGTATAAAATCATGTTGTGGTATAATGTGGTATTTTACAGCTCTGTCATCTATTAGTGGGGAATAAGATATTTATCAGATATTTGGTATGACATGTTATTGTTTCATGCTAACCCTTATTGCTCCCCGTAGAATGCATATTTGATATGATGATGGATTATGTGAGTTGTTACTCCATGTGGATAGTACTAATGTTAAAATATGGAAGCTTAACATGGCATGCTAATGAGATTCTTAATGAAATTATGAAAGTATCATGACCAGTTATGTTATGATGGTAGCACAGAGCACCTAAATGCATTAGATGTTAAACTTGGCATGAACTATCATGACAATGGATTATGATGCAATGCAGTGTAATATGAACTGGTGGCTAGACATTCTTGTTAGCACATGATTCAAGGTTGATCCATGATATATTATTATATTAAGAAATGGTTACTAATGATTATTCATTATGGTAAGTGTTAGTTGTTCCAGGTGATCCACTCAAATAGCCCAATGAGGATAAGTATTCTATGATTTTGTGGGAGCCCATAACCACAAATGAGAATGTCTACTATAAAAATATTATGGGTCGAAGGACAATCCCAACAATTAACTCTATGCCAGCAGCTCTTGACTTTAGTACCAAAATTTGGGAAGGTGGCAGTGCCACACATACTTCCCGGAGAACTTCTAATGTGACCAGAGTCCACGATTAGAGACATACTCACCGAGAGGGAGTTTTATGTAGAAGGAATTCTGATGCCTGGGACTAGTTCCTTGAGGCTATTGTGGAGGATGTTTAGGCTATCCTCCTGAGATGCATGGGGTATAATGATCCTCATATCGGGATCGGAGTACCGGGAACCAAATTCTAGCAAGTACCGATGAGGCCCAGATTCTGGTTATAATCCGATAAGGCCATATTATTACTAGAAGTTGGGAAGGTGGAAATGTCGTGGTAACTTCCCGGGGAGCTTCTAGTGCCTATTGTATGATCCGCGGACAAGTTATAGTAGAGGTCCCATGCCATGGAAAGCAGGACCATCCGAAGTTGAAGGGCAGGTTTATGAAGGTGGCGGATGGTATGATTCTCAGGGAGAGGGTGACTAAGGAAAGAAAAAGTAAAAAAATACACAGTTATTAATTATTAATTAATTGTCTAGTGCTTATGTGTGTATGATGCATAATTGTTTCTATGGTTGCATTCTAGACTTATAGGGAATTACTTAAGAGCATGTTGTAACTTAGGGTGATTGATTGCATTAGTGTGGTTCGGAGACTTCTATGTGGTGGCCACACATATAAATCTCTTAACTTCATAATAGTAATAGCTACCTATATATTCTAGTATTTACTTGATTGAATGATTGAATAAGTATTGTATTTATTGTTTGATTATAACTTCGAGACGAAGTTTCTTGAAGGGGGGAGTGTGTAACAACCCTCATATACTAATATGGGAAATATTTAATATAATATAATATATACAAATATATGGAATAATTAATTATTAATATAATAATAATTAATATGAGAAACATGATAAAGAAGTAACAGAAAGGAAATATTGCATAAAGATAGAAATTAAATAATAATTAAATAATAATTAAATAAAAAGGAGAAGGGGGGGGGGGGGATAAAAAGGGGGGAGAGAAGAAGAAAGGGGGGTATTTTGGAGGAGGAGGAGCTGGAGAGGAGCAAAGGAAGAAGTAAGGACTAGAAGAAAAGGAAAGCAAGATAACAATGGCATAGGGTTAATTGTTGGGGGTTCGGGGGCCTCAAGGTTTTTGGTTGGGGGTTGGTTGGGTGGAGAGTCGTCCCCTCACATTCAGTTGCACACATTGGAGCATTCAAGGTAAACACCAAGTTAATCATCTATCAAGTATGAACTGATTCACACAGATCTTGTGGCATGCATTTTATTTTTTTAAGATTTAGTATTATGGGTTATTAATGAAATGTTAGGGTATTACACTTGATCTCATCATTGATTGAGCTTCTATACACACGCCACTATTTTGAGTGGTTCTCTCAATATCTGTGCTCTTGGTATGGAATATATAACCATTGTTTAGGTATCCCTTGTACTTGTTCACAAATTTTATGGGCCCACATGCAAGCCATTTAAGTGTATCAGAGACATTTTCATTTCCTTCCACTTGTAGATTTTTAAAGGATGTTAGGAAACAAATTCAACATTTAAATAAATATTTATTTTCATACATGATAATATTCTCATTTAATAATTTTGAAGTACTTATAATATGAAGAAAACATCATCACATGCTTTTTTAGCCAACTAGTAAAATTATGGGTGTGGAGTTTCTGCAATAAAACTTCATCTTTTTGGGCTTGGGTAACTGAGTTGGCAATCTCCATATTATGCATCCTAATTTGACGACAATTGTTAAAATGATTCTTAATGTGTTTGATAAAATATGAATAAAAGAATAAATTTAGTCATCATGTTACTTACTCTATCCATGGATCAAATTCATTTATGTGAAATAGAACCCATATGTGGGTTGGTTCCCAACTATTGTCATCCAATTCATAAGGCACTAAAGCAGTTAATTGCTTTCCATCAAGCATAACTTCTTCGACTTCATCATCGCATACTTGATTTCGTCCTTGTGTGCTTTTGATAGTTTCCATACCTTTCACATATCCTCCACAAAAAATGATTGATTCTTCCATAGTGTAGCTTTTAACGATGCATCATTCAGGCCTATTTTTGTTCCTTACATAACTCTTGTATACTTTCATGTTCCTGAAAATTTAACGTAATTTTCTCAGTAATACCAAAATCTTTGAATAAATTTCTTTTGTTGTTGTGCTTGATACAAAATAAAATTTCATGTACCTCTCAAAGGGGTACATCCGTATAAATGCAAATGGGCGAAAATATCGTAGCTCTCGTACCAAGTGTACATTCAAATACACCATTATATCAAAGAATGAAGGAGGGAAGTACTTTTCAAGCAAACACAATGTCTCTACGATATCATTTTCTAACTTGTCAAGACTCTCTCCTTAAACTGATTTTGCACAATTTTCCTATAAAAGTAGCAAAGCTTACAAAGTGTCTTCTGAACAACACTTGGTAGCACATGTCGTACAACTACAGAAAGGAGTTGTTGAATTAGAACATGGAAATCATGTGATTTCGTACCATTAAAATTAAGCTCCTCCATAGATATATGGTTTTTTGGATTAGAGTTGTAACCATCTGACACTTTTAATAGGAAAAGAACACAAAATAGGGTCTATTTCTCTTTCTTTGAAAGAGTATGTGGTGCAAGTGGAAGGAATATTTTTTATCCCTTGACTTCTGGCCATAGCGATTTCCTCAAACCCAATTATTGCAAATAATCACGTGATTTTTTCCATCTTTGCACATTCCATTTATGTACAGAAGAGTACCAAATATGCTTTCACATACATTCTTCTCCACAGGAATTGCATCTAAATTGTGACGTATCATGAGTTTCTGCCTACTAACACATCAAAATATTAGAAGAATATTAATATGGAGGTAGACATAAACAATGAATTCAACCAAGACATATAGACATTGATATCATATAAGCATGTGATGTTTAATAATTAGGCGTTGTCGATGGATCTACATACCTCCCAATATGGAAGCTTGAATAGAATTGACAATTTATTCGACAGCACAACATTAATTTTGTCGCCTTTTTCCTTGTTTCTTTTCCTTTTGTTTGATTCATTTTTTCCCCCAAATTGTTCCTTTCCCTTTGTTTCATTAAAAATATCTGACAGTTTTATGGCTGGAGGGGTTTAAAGATGCTCCTCCTTCCCATTAAATGGTCCCTTTTGTGAACATAAATTATGATTTTGTGGAAGGAATCTCCTATGTCCCATGTAAACACACTTCTTGCTACAACTAAGGTACTGTGATTCTGTGTCCTTTCCACATATGGGACATGCATTATAGCCGTTGGTCGTGCAACCAACCATATTTCTGTAAGCAGGAAAGTCATGGATTACCCACATTAGAATTTCCTTCCTGTTTAATCGTGTCTTATTATAAGAATCATATGTCCATACCCCCTGCTCCCATAATTCATTTAGTTCATCCACCAAAGGTTCCAAATAAACATTAATGTCATTGCCTGGTTGTTTGGGACAAGGTATGAATAATGTTAGCATATAAAATTTCCTTTTAATACACAACCATGGTGGAAGGTTGTATGTAAATAACACTACAGGCCAAACATTGTATGTACTACTCAAGTATCCAAAAGGATTAAATCCATCTATTTCCATTGCAAGTCATACATTACAGGGTTCATTGGAAAACTCAGGCCATTTGTGATCAATAGTTTTCCATGTTGGGATATCGATAAGGTGGCACATTTGACTAGCATTACTTGCATTGTCATGATGCCACCTCATTTTCTCTGACATATATGTAGAGTTGTAAAAAAAAAACCTTTCATTTATAAAATCTATATTATCATACCATACACTGTGAAAAATACAAAAGATAATGCAAGAAAGGGAAAAATTGAATAAAATCAAAGTGTTCAAATTCATACCTATACATTCTTTTCAACCTTGGTGCTATGGTTAAATACCTTAGCACCTTGGAAGGAACACCTTTATGCATCTTTTTAGATTGAGCATCCACCTTCCATCGATATTTTCTATGCGTTGGGTATTCGTATTTACTTTCATAATTTCCTTGATATAAAATACATTCAGTTGGACAAGCATGTATCATATCGTAGTATAATCCTAATTATTTTATCAACTTTTTTGCAGCATATGCAGAATCTAGAAGTGTATTATCTTTAGGAAGCATCTCTTTTTGCAACTTTAACATTTGGCCAAAACTTGAATCAAACCATCTATTCTTTATTTTAGGATTGTATAATTTCATGGTCGTTGATAGTTTTTTGAAATCAATACAACCTGAGTACAATGGTATTTTTGAATCTTCGATTAGATTCTTATGTTAATTAACATCATTCATTACCTTGGTTGATTCCAACCCCTTATTTTCACAAGTCTCGGTGATATTTTCATTAAGACATTGATAAGCATCATTCACCATTTGAAGCATTTCATCATCAACAGTATCATCATCATTTCCAATAAGTTCGTTATCATTTTGAAAAATCGTTGGAGACTCGTCAACATTATTATCATAATCAAGCTCTGCAACATTTTCATATTCATGTTATTAATACAATTAGGATTCATGTCGGTGATTTTATGGTTTTAAGGAAATTAGAATCGCAACATAGATTGAATAGATGGAATATGCTGGAGACAAAAAAAATTAAAATTTGCACATATAAATATTAATGATATCTTTACAATAATATATTTATGTTTGAGACAAGATGATTTAAAAATAAATCATGATACCTGACTAGTAAATCTCTCTCCATGTAAATACCACATGTTATATTGTTCTATTATACCATCACAAATCAAATGCTCTCGTACTTTATCAAATGTTTGTACATTCACTATGCCACATTTATTCCATGGGAATCTTTTGGTCATATTATTCTTTGAATACTCCTTAGCAACCTTTAATAATTCTTCAACCCCATCTCTATATTCTTTTAATGTTCTACACATAACTCGTTTTCAATTCATATCAATTTAAATGATTACAAGTTACAATTAAAATATTTTTTCTATATTACAATGAAGAATCAAGTATACAAATTGTAACTATTTTTCACTTTCATCCAACTTATTTTGTCCATTTGGGAATAATATACAAGCTCCTTTGAAATTGTGTCTACAAAGAACTAACAAAAGTTAGTTGAACCAGAGGTGGAAGGAAGCAAACAAAATTGGTTTGAAAGGGGAGGACCTAAAAATTATAGTAAAATATGAGGATGATGAAATTGTTTGGTACACATTTACTCTGTTGTAGGACCCTTTAATACAAATCCAGATATAAGCCTTTCAACAACTGAAATATCAACACTCAATGTTATGATTGCTTCTCCACAATGAGGACTGAACCTTTGTTGATTCAAATTCAACAGTGGAGACAACACAACTTAAAATTCACAAGATTGGGGAGAAAAACATGAAAGCACACTCCGAATCAAAATATGCACCAAGTGGCCCACATATGAGAGTGGTAACAATCACCATATATAGCATTGCCACTAACTAGAATTATGCTCACGAAGGGATGCAGTTTTGGATCAACAGTAGGATAGATAAGCTCTATTGCTTAGAATTATAACTACAAGATACACCTAGAATATACCATATGCACTACAAATTCTAGGATTTAATGCTTTGAATTATAACTATAGGATACACCTAGCATACACCATATACTTATAACAATTTTCAAACTGTTGTTAGCAAAGAATCGCAAACATTGAGGATACAAATTGAGGAGCGAAAGAAATAGTAAAAGGAAAAGGATCAACATAAATTGACCTTGAACCAAATTCAGAAAAAGGAGAAACAAAGAGTGAAGATGTAGGAGCAAAATTGGTTATTTTTCTTCAGAACAAGAAGGGTGCAACAAAAATGAAGATTTGCAGCTTCAGTACAAATCTCAAAGATCAAGACCTCATCAATTGGATAAGAAAAACAAAAAGATATATTGTTCCATATGAGAGGGTTGAAAACCCTAAGAAAAAAAACTTTGCATGTGAAGCCAAATACCCTAGTTAACACAAAAAAGAAGAGATTTAAATTCTTTAATCTTATATGTTAATCTCTTAGTGGTCATTTCATCTGCAAAGTTAGGGAATAATGATTACATCTTGACTAGTTCTACAGTATGTTCCCTCTCATCCTTGTATATCCTTAAAAAATGAGCCACTCTAAGCTTTTGATCCATCAACTCTTTGTGCCTTCTGGTATCATAAGCATTGACCATTCTCTTGGCTTGATGGGTTGAAAGAAGTGGAAATGTTTTCTTCCTCTTGTATGCATTCACCAAGAATGGATCCCGTCTTGCTAGCAACCTATACTTATCATATTATTTTATACTAAAAATGGATGATTGTTGTAGGTTTGAATCTGGAAAATGAACTTATCTGCAAATAAAATGGTGTAGGGTGATGAGCAATGATGTTTTAGTTTTTCCTATAATTTGAAAAATTATGCAAATACTTTGGGTTCTCATCCCCCTTATCTAGTTATAATGGCAGGTACTTTTGAGTCTTAGTAGCAATTATAACATGATTCCTATGTAAATTATTGGAGGATTGGTTTGTAAGTCCAAAACTATCCCAAGTTCCTCCCTAAAGTCTAATGGTGAATAGATTCGGGAGAAGAATTCTAGGCAGTAGGATAGGTAAACTATTGCACTATACACTAGATGCACTAGAAGATTTAATAGATTCTCCAGTAGTCAATTCCCTGGAAGAGCTAGTTTTTTTGTTAGAATAGCAGTGAGGAAGTGCAATGTGCAAGTGTGTGTCCAAAATAGTATTTTTTCAATACACTTATAGGCCACCCTATGTAGTTTGTATGATAATTGTCAGTAAGCTCAGTTTGTACGATCTGCTA
This sequence comes from Larix kaempferi, assembly GCA_027924585.1. Classification (NCBI taxonomy): domain Eukaryota; kingdom Viridiplantae; phylum Streptophyta; class Pinopsida; order Pinales; family Pinaceae; genus Larix; species Larix kaempferi. The sequence goes on along the minus strand of BSBM01000579.1, from coordinate 409,991 downwards.
CTGTTGACTCTACTAGTTATTCTATGGTTGCATCATCTAATAACATATGTGCATATTTTACCTATGAACTGACTAGTAAACCAACCAAAGAATCTATTGGTTCTTCAATAGGATCAACGGAGCCCACTGGTATAAGGTATGCTTAATCTAGAACTTGAACTGCTTGTATTGGACTTGAATCTACCTTTGGCCTTTGATCCTATCGTTTCTTCTCCCACAATGAAATGATTTTTCCTTTATCTATGTTGTGCCTCTGTTTCCTTTTCCCTAGTAAGTGCTCTAGATGCTACTTATTTAATTGTACCAACTATATAAGTTAGTGAAACTACCTCTATAAATGACTTTTCCTTAGTTGTTGAGGGATATCGATGTGGATTTGGCCATATGCATATGCATATGGGTCTTGGGAGAAGGATATTACCTCAGGATTTGGTTGGAGGAAAATATGTGCATGTTCTTAGCTTGGTAGATGAAACAATTCGTGACTAGTGGGAAAGATCCAGCTATCTGATTTTGCAGGTGAACTCTCTCTGTATCGATCTCTAGTTTTCAAGTGGATTCTATTTGTCTCAATCTCTAGGTTGCAGATGGAATCTTTGTGTCTTGATCGATCTCTAGGTTGCACCATAGTTTACACAAATTCATGACAAGTGAAACCCTTCCTAAGAATACTAAAATTTATTATATTTCCCGCCATATTTTTAAAAGCATTTAATATGTTGATTTATAGTCATTTTATTTAAAATAATCTAATATGTTGATTTATAGCTATTTGATTTAAAATAATCTAATATTCTGATTTATAGTAATTTTATTGCATGTTTTTTGTGTTAAAATCTATGGTAATATAGTTTTTTTGTGTTTAAAGGTGCACACTCTTATGCCAATAAATGTCCCACCTACTAGAGAGCCGCAAGAAGATAAACTAAACCATCATTGCCACTATGGTTGGTTTTGTTGGGAAGTCCATTTCAAAAACGAGGTCTGGACATTATAGAGGAAATCAATCCCAATTACTCTCGGCATCTTAAGTTCATCTTGATAGTAATGGATTATTGTACTATATGGATATAAGTGGTTCCCCTAAAGGTTTTCAATAAAAACCAAGTGATATTCTTCTTAGAATCCCAAAGTATAATTACCAGGTTTTGTGTTCCCAATTCTCTAGTTTTCGATAATGCTCAGTATTTTTTCGTCATTAAAATTAACCAAATTTGCTTTGGGGAAAATATATTAAGGTAAGGTATGCTGGAAACTAAAACCCTCAATGGAATGTTGTTGTAGAGTCCACTAAGAAAAACCTAATCTGAATTCTTAAGAAAACTATAGTGAATCATCAAAGGAAATAGCACAAATCCTTACCAAAATCCCTTTGGGTATACAAATTAACACCCAAGACATCATTATCTTTGTACATTACCTTTCTTTCAACTAGTCTATGGAGTAGAGGCTATACATCCCTCGAACATATTTCTAACCTGTGTCCAACTAGACGAGACCATTAGGGAATCCAAATGTCTAGTCATGCAAAACATGATTGATATTCATACTCTTGAAACTGGAATATTGGGAAAGGGAGAAATCTAAGAGAAGATTTAGTGTAGATAACCAAGTGGTCAAGCACTGATTTGAGAAGAGACATGTGGATAACAAAGGATTCCAAGTAGGAGACTTAATCCTAAAATGGGACAAATCACATGGAACCAAGGGCTTAAACTTTCATTGATAGCTTAAGTGAGTATTTACTTTTTGTATTTCCTTTCTTTGTGAGATATTTTCAGTCCCCAACTTCTTACACATTTCTTCTTTCTCTTTTATCTATCCTACCAGATTTCCTTCTATTATCCTGATTTCTACTTGTTCTTCATACTTCAGTAGATGCTCCTTTAATTTCTTATTCTTCTTTCTTGATTTCTTTAGTTCTTCCAGGGTACTTATAAGATCTCCCTCAAAATGCATATCAACTAATTATTCTTCTTTTGAATTGTCATTCTCCATACCTTCTTCAATTTCCATGAACAAAATTTCTTTTGGATCATCCTCGATGTCATCTCTATTAGATGAACTATTTTCCTCCTTGGAGTATAGACTCCTTTTTTGTTTAAAAAACATCTTCATATTTTCAAACCTGCTTCCTTTGTGAATTATCCTTCTTTCCTAATTATGGTCAGAATCTTCCTCATAATCACTATCTATTATTTCCTTGTAAGGACATTTAGAGGAAAAGTGACCTATTTTACTACATCCAAAACAGTTAAAAGGTAACTTACCTTTGTATTTTCCATGACCCTTCTTGGTATTCTTCACACAGTTTTCTTCTTCATCATCTAATTCATTAGAGGAAGTCTTACTTTGGTCATGCTTGCTTCTCTTTGTATTTTTAGAGGCTTTAAAGGTTTCTTCCTTTCTAGAAGGATTCTCCTTTTCAATTCTCATTTCATATGCAGTAAAAATCCCATGAAGTTCATCCATTTTTAATTTATCCAAGTAATTTATTACATCTTCTATAATTGATATGTTGGATTCAAACTTTGTTGGAAAGGATCTAAATACCTTTTGTCTGACTTCTTCTTCATAAATTTATGCTCCAAGACATTTGATAGCATTGACAATCTCATCCACACGAATAAAATAGGATGCAATGTTTTCTTATTCCCTAATATTTAGAGTTTCAAACTGTCCTAAATAGTTTTGTAGCTTTTCCTGCTTAACCTTCTCATCTCCTTCAAAGATGTTTCTAAGCTTATCCCACATTTCTTTCGTTGATGTACACTGCAATATAACCTTGGTGAAATCTGAGTCAGCCAAACCACATAGTATTGCATTCCTATCCTTTCAATTGCATTCATACAGTATTTTATCAACTGCCTCGACTAGTAGGGTCTTGGGAACTTTATATCCATTCTCAATAGATTTCCAAACATCAACTCCAAGAGACCGCAAGTACACTTCCCTTCTTATGCTCCAGAAGGTGTAATTTGATCCATCAAACTTTGGTACGTTGTTTGTAGAGAGTCCTTCCCGTCTCTCCATATTTGCGCAGTAATCTACCTTCCACTTGTAGGTTGTTCTTGAAGGACCAGGCTCTTATAGCAATTGTTGGATTTCTTTATGATACTAAGGGGGGCATGAAATAGTTAGGTATGATTTAACTTGAACCTTGTTGTTCATATCCTAACCCAGACTTGTTTGAAGTTGGTCTTTGATTGCTAAGAATTTCATCCAATGCCTTAGAACTCCTACCATATAAACAATCAAAATTTTGATACGTGTGGTTAGGCCCACTAGTGTGAATGGAGTACATCCATATTTATTTCCCATGAAAAACATAAACTTGCACATGAAACATTAAATGTGTGGATATAGAAATTATTACAAAATATTTATAGTGACTAGATGAAGATCTAGTGCATGTTTCCTTGTAGGGAATTTGGCCACTGAATTAAAAATAAAAATGGATTCTTTAAATTGCAACATGGGCCACAAATCATGGTACTCTCAAAGTATATAGGACATTGGTGCGATTCAAAATTATACAATTTTTTTCTTCGTAAAACCCGAAATTCCATGTTTAGGCAATTTAAAAAAGAATACAAAACATAAACACACAATAAAATATACATATTGTAGAGTCAATGCTTAGATGACAAAGAAAGTGGTTTGGAAAGTAAAGGAATATTAATGCTTCAGCTTGTTGAGGCCTTTGTTAATGCTAAACAATGATAATCTCAACTATTTTATTGCAATTCCATGTTTAAAGAGGCAATCAACACCGTAAGGACAACCATCGGTAGTGCTTTTATCGATCTAGTTATAGTATTCTTCACCTTGGTCCATTCACCAAAATTTAATTCCTTTAAATGTATGTTAGCCCTTAGTCATTATTTTGACCTTAGGGGGAATCAGGTTGACCACTTCTTGAGATATGACTTTATCCCTCTTATCCATCAAAGGAACTATATTTCCTTCTAAAAAACTCAATATTGCTTGTGCCCCATGAGTTTCCCTCTAGCAACTGGTGAGGCCCCGCATGTTTCCTTAAATCAACACATGGGGACATTGGAAAATTTGAAAAAAATATAAAGGGTTTCATTAATTGTGCATTCAATTTTAATAGGTTTTTGATATAGAACGTATTCCTGGACACAGTTAATACCCATACCAACCACATTGTCCATATTATGCAAGTATTAGTTTGGGAATTAAGGATGGGAAGGGGCACTATAGTAGTATCATACCCTTATGCTCGAGGAATTGCGAACCAATCAACTAGGGTTTTCACATCCCATTTTTTATTAGGAACTTCCTATTTTTTATTTATTGTCTTTCCAATATTGATTTAAGACCTTAATTCGATAAATTATCCTTTCCCTTCAAGTTGTAGAAGCAATTGTTGGAATCAATATTAACACAGTTATGAACAGTTTTTAACTTCTTAACTAATTAATATTGATCTTTAACTATGCATCTACCATAAATAAAACATTCAACATCACATAAGAAAAATACATAGAACACATACATTTTTTACATGGAAACCCAAACGAGAGAAAACCACAAAATGCTCTCTTATAATAAAATATTACATTCAAGGAAGCACCAACTTCTGAATTTATCCAACACCAGTTGGAAGGAGGAACCGACCTGTAGGAAGCAACAAATCCCTAATTTACCAGCTCCAACAATAAGGAGGATCCAACCCCGTTCTCCTTGCCCCTTCCTACTGCCCTGATATGATAGTAGAAGATATTACTTTGATGTACTTCTAATCTGTGCACTCTACTGATAAACTATTGTTCACTATGTTGTGCACACCTTCTGCAATCTTGAGATCTTGTTATCACTAATCTATATCACAAAATTCACTTGAACACATCAACCAGATACACTTTACTTCATACTTCATAAGTTGTGTATTGTTTCATCATATTCTACAGTTCACACTCAAGTTTTGCATGTCGTTATGTTTTTGTCTGCAACTTCAACTGATATTGTGCATCTTTTGATGAGTTGTTGTTCTGACTTCGCACATCAGTATCAGATGGATCTGCGTACCTTCTGAGATAATTCCATTCTTTCTAGGTGTTGTATAATATGTGACCTTCTGTGCATCATCTGTGATATGGCATTTTTGTTTAACACACTTGTCTCAAATCATCCTTATCAGAATGCGCATCCTTTATTGTGTTGGAATTCTATATTAGCACATCAAATAAACTCCTTTACTTCACACATCTCAAGATATACTTCAAGTTTGTCTCAGTGCTTCATTCTTAGATCATTTGTGACTATCTTCCTGCTTTCTATGATACTTTCATTATGTTCTCATGCACTTGTGCATCATTTGGAGTTATTCCTTTCTATTTTCGCGCAACTGTCACAGATAAACTACACCATTCTATGCACCATCATCTATTTCATTTATCTACTTGTGTGCACTCGGCTCTTTGTTAGATCATGTTGTTATGCTCCATGATCCCTTGATTCCTTGAAATAAGAAGCTTTCTAAATCTATATCTTCCAGTCTTTGAGCTTACAAGCTCACAAGCTTACATCAATTCTCCAACTTGGATTCATATATATACGTGTCCTGTGTAGATAGTATGTTCCTAAGTTGGTTGTGGATTTCCTTATTCTTTGTTCCATAGTTCATGCTTCCTCCACTTGTCGAATTCTATGCCACTGAGGTGTAGTCTATTGTGGGTCTTGCGCGTACATGGTCCTAGCATTAGTGGGACTAGTGCCCTTGCGATGTTGTCTTTCTCCCTTGATGTACGATTGCTTGTGGAACTTGTGCACTTGGATTCTCCAACCGCCACATCCATTTGGTATTCTTGTGTGCTTCAAAAACTTGAAATCTTCTTTCGATGGGTGAGTCTTGCGCACTTTCAGTACTTGCTTACATATCCAACCGCTTCTTTCTCCAAGTCTTTTGCACACTCTCAAACCTTGTCCAACCATGTCTTTGGAATATACCTTTGAAGTAATATGACTGGGTGGACTTCAAAACCTACACCTGTACTTTATGTACTGAATGTACACCTTATGTATTTCTTCAAATTGGATTCCATATACTTCTTTAAACTGGTACAACTAGATATACTTCTTCAAAGTGGCTTTCATATATTTCTTCAAATTGGCTTAGGTATATTGAATCCTCTTTGACATCAATTGACATCAATGAAAACCAAAGTTCAATAATCTCCCCCTTTGGCATTGATGTCAACACCTCAGAAAGATGTGCATAATCATCTCATGAAGTTTGTATGCTTCATCTATGCTTGTCGCAGTACTCCCCCAATGTATAATCTCCATGTGTTCTTTTCTAGTTTGAGAATTTGCTCATCTGCACACCATGTTGTCAATGTTCTTTTTGCTTTCTTTTACTTCTACGTGGGTCACATGCTTCATGATCATTCCCAACCACTTTTCATCTTTGCATTGATCTCATGCTTTATGATCATTCCCAGTTACTTCTCATCTCTACGTTGATCGCATGATTCACGATGTGCTTCATGATATTTCTCCACCTTTGACATCAATGGCAAAGAGGTGCCATTACTGCGCAATTATAGGTTCTCCTTCCTTTTGTTGTCCTTCATACATCTGCTTACTCAGATTACTCCCCCTGTCTTAATGCTTCAATCTTCTGTTGGAGTCTCTATGCAAATTTTAGTTTCCTTGCAATCTATACATTGTTTTCGTAGCCATCTCATATATGCTCTTCATTAGGGGAATTTTGAGGTCTAAAATGGGCCTCCTAAGAGATATAATAAAATATTACAAGTTAGGCATTTTGTGGGGGAGGTATATTCACAAATCACATTTTACACTACAGTCAATGTAACTATGATTAAGTTAAATTGAAAAGATATCTAAAATAAAATCAATAAAAAAATCATTATTTGATGTGACTAAAAGTATTACTCTTGAATACATAAATTGCTTTTGAATATAATATAATAAATGCACTTATAAAGTAAACAGTAATGTACTCATAAAGTAAAAAGTAAAAAATAATATACTCATAAAGTAAAAAGTAATGTACTCATAAAATAAAATAAAGTATATTATTTTGAATTTTGAAATATAACTTATGCAATATTCAAAATATGATTAAAATAACATATTTTGAATTTTGAATTTTGAATTTTAAACATAAATTAAATTTATATGAATAAATAGTTATTTCTTTTAAAATATATATTAATTATAAAAATTAAACTTATATTCATTAAAAATAAAAGTCAGTCATATAATCATATAAATTCAACTTATATTTCAATATTTATAAAATATGTTGGCTAACTATTATTTAAATCTAACTTAAATTTATTGAAACTATTTAAATCTAACTTAAATTTATTGAAACTAAAACTTAATAATTTATTTATATAAATATTAATATTATTTAAATACTAATAATCTATTTACAAAAATATCTACATTATTTAAATCTATTTTTATTTACAAAGTATGTATCCATTTAATAATCAACACAGTTATTTTTCATTTGTTATAATTTATATATTTTATAAATTTATTTTTCTTTTTTTTATTATTATCTTGTATCTCATAAAACTTATCCCATTTATATTAATATTCTTAAATTTAAAATTATATATTATATAAATAGTAATTATTCCACATATATTACATATTTATGGATTTAAAATTATATTTCATATACCAAAATAAAATAATATATTCATGGATTAAGTTTGTTTCCATAACATAAGGTTTAAAAAGTTTAAATTCCAAAGATTTTAAAAGTTTAAATATCCTATCAATTATACCAAATATTAAGGTAGAATGGTACGTGTTCAATAAGGTTTTTAAAGTTTAAAAGAATTTTAAATTATATATTATATAGATATTTTGATTTTGTTAAATAGTACTTATTTTTACTAAAGGTTTTAAAACTTCAACAATATACTGTAAATTATTATAAATTATACATTATTATTATATTGTAAATTTATCTATTTGTTATAATTTATTTAAATAAAATTTTAAAATTATATATTATATAATATAAATTATTTATATAATTTTGAATGGAAATTTTATTTTTTTTAGTATTAATAATTTATTATTTAAAGGTATATGTTAGATATTGAAAAATAATTTTATAGTTTTGATTTTGAATAGAGTATTCATTTTTTTTATATTTGTAATTTATTTATTTTATATTGAAACATACAGAATATATTTTTTCTAAGTACTTTAAGGTACTTTAGTACATTTATATTATATTCAAAAAGAAATCTAAGAGTATTATTTTCATTATCAGTACTTTACTTACAACATTGATATGATTAACTATGGGTTTTCATTCACTAACTAGAATTTGACAAATAAGCATTTTTAACTCAACCAATGCCACATCAACTATTATAGATGATGTCATCCTCTAGAATGTGGTTGGTTCTTTAAAAGTTGATTTTGATAGTACATGTTTTTTGTTTTGAGGCCCATCTTTTACCTCAAAATTCCCCTAATGCGTATACAGTTTCTATATTCCTTTTATCTTGATCTTTTGGTCCTATCATATCAATCATCAATCCTTCATTAATCCATGTGCAATCCTTCATGCCATATTCCTGTTATTTTTATTGTGCAATGTCAAATTCCATCTTCTTCTGGTTTTGCATTGTCTTTTCCGTCAATTTCTTCTTGCGTCTAAATTTATCATATGTCACATTTACTGTGCTATGACTAATCTTCGTTACCTTTATTGATGTCACATCTCTCTCCTTAACAACCAAATATTTTGCACACGTTTATACCTATCAGCATCTTTGCAATAAAGTGATGTGACAAACAATTCGTGTGGAATTTTGATGTGTCACATTCGTACTTGAGCCTTTTCAGCAGCATCATTCTGTACGCTATGTGGTTTAGCCATAGCAGTCAGAGTCAACTTGACTAAGAGTGGACATGGTAATTTGGAAAGGCCAAATGAAGGAGTCTAATTTCAACCATTGGTAGACTCGTTCTCAAGTAAATCATACCAATGCCGAAGGATTATCCAATTTGATAAAATGAGTAGACTTCCTGGAGCAGCAATAGCAGTGAATTATCGACATGTTGAGCTCGATTCGGGTGGAATAGTCTACTAATGGTGTTTCGTCTGCAATTCTGCAAATTTATCCTTTGCATCCATCATTTGGATTCAATGAACTCGTTTCAATGGATTTGGAGCTTTGACTTGCACGACAACCAAATGTGGAGTTAGACCTTGAGCTATGACTTGGAATTACCCATGTAATTCTCAATTTTTCTTGATACAGCTTCCATTGTCATCTTGAACTTTCTTTTTGGCCTCGACATGCTTCCTTCTTTGTAATTCAACTATGTTCTCAGCAGCAAAAAACTCATGTATTTTGTAAAAGCACAAATTTTGAATATAATACAAATTATGTTTAGGTATCTGTGCAGACTCATGTTTGTTCTTCAGCAATTCTCATTTGAACTTTTCTTCATTCTGTAACATGTATGTGTACTTTGTGCGATATCTTATCAGCAACACATTACAAGAACTAATTGAACATATGCACACAACTTGTATTCTTATCAGCAATACTGATTTACAATCTTTTATGCGACAGTCCAACTCAACACATATATACATTTTGCAACATAACAATAATGTGACAACCAACTTTAAATATTCTCTAATTGTTGCCTTCACTAACATACTCTTAGAATTCCTAATAAGAATTGTGTTGAATTCAAGGATCTCATTCAATCTCTTAGGTACTTGCAAGAGGGGTAGAAATTATTTGTTTATTGAGACACACTTGGATTATCAGTTTCTTCTGCGTAAGAAGTTTTCCTCATCCATGCTTTCTTGTGCACATTTCCATTTTAATTTTGCATTTGACTTTTTTCCCTTTTTGTATTCATATTACGACTCCTTTTGCGCAGCAAGTTTCCATATGAAGAGTTCACTATTCTTCAGAAATACATAGCCTTATGTCCCAATCCATAACAAGCATAACATCTCATAGTTTGACAATACTTCGCAATATAACCAATGTAATTGTACCTTGTGCACTTCACTATATTAATCCTTCGAAAATAATTGTAATTACTGAAAGAATTAACATACTTGAATGACTTCATTCAATTTGGACCTTTCTTACTGTCGCAGACCTTCTCAATTTTTTCATAGATAAGTCCTAGCTTGTCTGCTCATGATCTTTGATCATTCAGGATTGATGTGTTGCCTTTGAATTTGTTCAACACTTCATTTTCAAGATCAACCTTGTCACTTCCTGAATGTGCACAATTCGGAGTATCACTCATGGTGTCATTAGAGAAATTTTGAGGTCTAAATTGGGCCTCCTAAGTAAAATTATAAAATAATAGTGGAAATAATAAAATAATATTAGCATACCTCATCAAATTTTGGAGGAAAAAATAAAAAACTACTTCTTCAACTCGTATTTTCAAATTATCTCCCTGTAAATTCACTCAAATTTCGATCAGGAGTAGTTATTGGATGGAGAATTCAATTTTGCATCCAATTAGTATCCACTCAGCATACTTTTGATGGACCCTGCTCCCCCTAAAATAAGAAATACATGAAAAAATGCAATGATGATGAAATACATCAAGAAACCTGATGATGACATGATCATCATGTTTTTACACGTATTTCTTATTTTTGGGGTAGTAGGGTCCATCAAAAGTATGCTGAGTGGGTACTCATTGGATGCATAATTGAATTCCCCATCCAACGAATACTCATGATTGAAATTTGAGTGAATATACAGGGATATAAGTTGAAAATATAAGTTGAAGAAGTAATTTTTTCACTTTGACATTTTTACCTTTTTACCTTTTTACCCAAAAAATGGTGATTCATCCCCCATGGTTGACATCATCACCTTGAATCCTATTGGTTTATTTTATAGTACATTTTTTTAGGACCATTTTTTACCTCAAAATTTCTATAATGGATCTTGAGCTTGCTTCTTTCCTTTTATCTCAATCAACTTGTCTTCTAAGCGAGAGATCTCTTATCCTTCAATTCAAGATGACTTGTTAGCATCTTATTTTTCTACACCAACTCCTCCAAAGAAGTCTTCAATACCAATTTCACTTCTTCAAGCACATTGATCTTGTCTATTATGCATTTCAGTTGTTTCTCACAATTTGTCACCTTTTCACTGACATGTTGATGAATATATTGTTGAAATACTCTACCCTGCGCGACCTATTCTTCCTACTTCGATAGTTGATCGTGCAAGAGTTTACTCTTCCTTCTTGACTTCTTCAGGTCATCTAAAGAACTAACCAACTCTCCTTCCCAATCAACCTTTGCAACTTCTTCTTCTTCAAATTGACTGTCTGATTTAATTTCTATGACAAGCTTTGGAGGTGTATTGAAGGATCCAATATTAAATAAATACTTATTCAGTGCTCCAGGTTAACTATGTGCAATTGGTGTATTCTTCTTGACTGACGAACAACTCTTCTTCTTTTCTTCATTGCCTTCTTCTTCCACAAAGGCCATGAATAGTACCTCTTTTGGCTTGCCATCGCAATCACTTCCTTCGGATAAACTGTTATCTTCCTCAGTATACAAACTCCTCCTCTGTTTTGAAACCTTCTTCCGATTTTTGGGTCTATCTTGAGTGTGCACCATCCTTCGTTCATGGGAACTAGCTTCCTCCTCACTATCACTATCTCCATCTTTCTTGTGTGGACATTTCGAAGAAAAGTGTCCTATCCTTCCACATCTGAAACATTTGAAAGGAAATTTATTCTTATACTTACCACGTCCTCTTTTCATCTTTCTGACAAAATTTGATTCCCCCTCATCCGACTCATCACAAGAGATTTTTTCATGCTCATGCTTAGCCTTTCCAGTATCTTTGAAAGAAACTTATTTTATGATGGGATTTTCTTTCTCTGTTCTGATCTCATACGCACTCAAGATCCCTTGAATTTCATCCTTTTTTAGATCTATAATATTGGCTCTATCTTCTAACACACATACCTTTGCATAAAATATTGGAGGCAGAGTTCTTAGTATCTTCTGCATTATTGATTCTTCTTCTAGTGTAACTCCAAGACTCTTGATGGCATTAATTAACTCATTAACTCGTAAGAAGTAAGAAGCAATAATTTCTTCATATTTTATTTTCAAAGATTCATTTAATCTAGAGTAATTGTACAACTTTTCCTTCTTTGCTTTCTCGTCACCTTCATAGAAATTTATGATTTTATTCCATAGCTCTTTAGTTGATGCGCAATGCATGACCTTAGTAAATTTAGTGTCCATTAACCCACATAGCAGTTTGTTTTTGGCTCTTGCATTGCATTAATATTGTCTCTTCTCAGTTGGATCAATTAGTGCAATTACTGGAATGTTTTAACCATCCACAATGGATTTTCAGACATCAGCTCTGAGGGATTGCGAATATACTTCCATCTTGATCCTCTAGAAGGTGTAGTTGATGCCATCAAATCTTGGTGTTTTGTTGGTGGAGAGACCGTCCTGCTTGTCCATTTCTGTGCATGGAACTATCTTCCAAATGTTAATCTATTACTAAAGACACCTGCTCTGAAACCAATTGTTGGAATCTAATTAATACTAAGAGGGGGGGTGAATCAATATCAGCGCATTTATGAACAATTTTTAACTGATTAATCTTGAACTTTAATTATTCATCTACCATAAATAAAAAAATTCAACATCACATGAGCACAATATACAAAACACACATTTTTCTTACGTGGAAACCCAAATAGGAGAAAAACACGGAATGATCTCTTATAATAAAACATTACATTCAAGGAAGCACCAACTCCCTGATTTACTGGCTCCAACTGGAAGGAGGACACATCAACTGGATACACTTGACTTCATACTCCATAAACAATGTGTTTTTTCATCATATTCTGTAGTCTGCACTCAGGTTCTATATGTCATTATGTTTTTGTGCATATGCAACTTTAACTGATATTGTTCATCTTCTGATGAGTTGTTGTTCTGAATTCACACATCATCATCAAATGGATATATGCACCTTATGAAATATGTATGTTCTGTCTAGGTGCAATAGTATTTAAATAATCTACGACCTTGTCTGCATCATCAGTGATATGGCATTTTTGTTTAATGCACTTGTCTCAGATCATCCTTATCAGAATGCGCATCCTTTACTGTGCTAGAATTCAATCTTAGCACATTAGATAAACTTGTTTACTTACCACATCTCAAGATATACTTCAAATCTATCTCAGTGCTACTTTATTAGATCATCTATGATTGTCTACGTGTTTTTTGCAATACTGTCAATCTGTTCTCATACACTTGTGCATCATCTGCATTTCTGTATTTCTATTTCCGTGCAATTGTCATAGATAAACTACATCATTCTGCACACCATCATCTATTTCATTTCTCTACTTGTGCGCACTCAGCTCTCTTTTAGATCATGTTGTTCTGGTCCATGAGCCCTTGATTCCCCAAAATAAGAATCTTGCTAAATATGTATCTTCTAGTCTTCAATCTTACAAGATCACAAGCTTACATCAATTCTTCAACTAGGATTCTCATTTATACTTGTCTTGCGCATATAGTATGTTCACAAGTTGGTTGTGGCTTTCCTTCTTCTTTGCCTCACAGTTCATGCTTCTGCCACTTATCAAGTTTTGCGCCACTGAGGTGTCATCTCTTGTGGGTCTTGTGCATACTTGGTCCTAGCCTTAGTGGGACTAGTTCCCTTGAGGTGTGGTCTTACGCCCTTGATGTACCATCACTTGTTGAACTTGCACACTTGGCTTCTCCAACCGCCACATCCATTTGATATTCTTGTGTGCTTCAACAACTTAAAAGTTTGTTCTGATTGGTTATTCTTGCACACTTTCGGGTCTTGCTTACATATGCAACTGCTTCTTGCTCCAAGTCTCTTGCACACTCCTGAACCTTGTCCAACCATGTATTTTGCATATACAGTTGAAGTAGTATGAGTGGGTGTACTTTGAGACTTGCACCTGTACCATATGTACTGAATGTACTCCTTATCTATTTCTTCAAACTAGATTCCATATACTTCTTTAAACGGGTACAACTGGATATACTTCTTCAAAGTGGCTTTCATATATTTCTTCTAACTAGCACATGTATACTGGATCATCTTTGACATCAATTGACATCAATGACAACCAAAGTTCAACAACAATGGAAGATTAATTGCTTGTCAATGTCCTGTATTGGAGTAACCTAAGACTTGTTGAAGGAGGTATTGCAACAAAGACTCTATATTTGTTGTTATCCAGGTTTTAATACATAGAGTATCCATATCCTTCCACACCACCTGCACCCTCCCAACAAAAAAAAATTCTATTGGCCATTGCATGCATTCAGTAGTGTATAGTGGAGGACTAATCTTAGTATAGAATGTAGTTATTTAGGTAAAAACAAATTTGGAATCCCTTTTAATTATTACAATTATTAGTAGAAATGGTTTGAGAAAGGCGTTTCTTGCTTAGTTGTGTGAAGGTGTCAAGTGGGAATGACTTGGAGCGAGGACAAAAGTGGTATAGATCAGGGAATTTTTAGGGGTGAAATTTCACCAATTGGCTATTTTGGGGCTTTTTTTCAAAAAATAAATTTGATATTTGGTCATTTTTAGTCTCTAATATCACCTATATTTACATAAAATATGTTTTTTTATTGTAAAATTTGCCTAAAATTACAAGTTTCAGTAGAAAATGGTATGTTTCATATTTAGTATTCCCCTACCAATCTGTATATATGTTTTTTTCAATCCAAAATAGTTGCCTAGAATACTATACTTAAGTATACTTTTCAAAAAATACCCTTGTATAGATTTGTCTAGATGTTGAAATTACTTTTGAAGCTTCCTCTTCCATTTCGCGTTGAGCAACTTGAAACCAATAACAAGGAGGACAAGCAGGCTTTGTTCACCAAGACAACCCCATTATAGATATTATTGGAACACAATAATGTAGTACACTGGATCCCTTGATTTAGTGTTAGGAAAATTTAAACACACTCCCTCTAATGGTGTGCTTCATACATGGTTGGATAACATTGTGTATTAAGCATATCAAGCATCAAACAATGCTGCACATTTTGGTCGTACTTAAAGTATCGTGTTTAAGACTAAGGTATAATCATTTCAATTGTTTTTTCTAGATATAACTTTTAATGTTTCTTCCAAATATTACTTACTCCCTTTACTTCATGCCCTTCTCTACCTAAGATATACTCATTAGTTTGATTGATGATTTTTCTCTCTCTCAAAGGCAGTGTATTTAAAGACTATAATGACCAAAATCTGGACTATTAATAGCCTTTACTAACTTCCTTGTTTTGCAACTATGCATAAAGTCTTACTTAATAATTACAGTTTAGATTATGATATGGAATCCAATCTTATGTATTCCACTTTTAAATTTTCATACATCCTAAGGAATCACACATAGGTAACCATTATCAAATTTATTTAGTCATTTTCCATATACATGTCTTATGGTTAGTTCCATTTCTTCCTAACTTAATTTCCAACCCATATCAAATAATTTCCTCGACCACTTATCGTATGAGGTATTATGTAGCCTCTTTCCTTAGAAAATATAATATTTTCCCGAGGGAAAAATTTATAGTGTTTAAATTAGGCCCTATCTAAATAAAATATTTAAGCACATCCCTTTCCCATTCATTCCTTGTGTAATTTATTGCTTTAGAGACAACGGAGTCTAGAGTTCAAGCTCATTTCAACAATTTGGCCTTGAAATACTTGAGGGATGAATTACACATAGGCATTCCCAAGATCCTAGAATACAACATTTAAGGGAATACTAGGTTGAAACACAAAGGATTTATTGAAGTCAGTTTTGACCCAAGTTCTGCATATAAATGTCCTTGTTCCTCAAAGGGGTGCTTCCAAGTACACCTCCATCATATGATAAATCGTGCTGATGATATTGTTAAAGTTATTGTCGTCATCACATCACGGGTAATTATGACGATAGTTTTACAATTTCATAGGGATATGGACTTGGAAGTATGGATTTATCAAAATCCACTAGAGTCCAACATGTCTACGACCTTGATACATTTTATTGGCGTCTTCACTGGGAGGGAAGATTCAGATCATCTAGAATGATTTGGCCAGCAATCATAGCCATCAGCAGGGAAAGATGCATGAAGTACGCGTCGCAGGAGGAAGGCCGCGCGGATGATAGAGATTAATGTCAGCATAGATCATGGGTTTTCACGTTAGGATGAATTTTTGCAGCGATATGGAGGAGATTTAGTGTGTGAATAGCCCAAATCTTCCCCTAGCTTAGATCGTGCTCGTTGGAGGATGTAGAGACATGCATCGGAAATGGGACTACGCCAACAGCCAATATCGCAGGATTTAGTAGCGCTGACGGTCCAAATATCTTTGCGTGGAGATGGTAACCATCATGAATATCAACTTTCACCAGAAATAGGTAAGTTATTATGAAATTGAAATAAAGAAAATTATTATTTGAAAAGCTTACAAAATTGACAAGAGAAATAAATTGCTTCTTGAGGAAGACCCTTCAATCGACATGTGTTATTAATTACAAAATATCAGAGACACTTAGATATATTGGGATCTCTTATGAGTCTACTACCCATTTGTGGAAAAATGAAGTGTGTGGACTTTGATCTCCCGCCAGTTTTGTTGTTTTCCACAAATACTAGTGTAATCCATGTTATTTATGTGCCAGCAGAACCTGTCTCTATTTCGTGTGATTTCTTTTGAAAACTAGGATTTTCTTCAAGATGGAGCATCTTTCAAAGGTAGCCATCGCGGTTCATCTCACTTTGAGGGAGGAAGTCATGAAAAATCGACATGCTGAGGGGTAAGTTGTATCATCTTGCAATTCTTTTGATCTCCATGTGTTTTCCTATGATTTACAAAGAAAAATATTTTATTTATTTATTTTGCATCTTTGATTATTTTGCATCTTTGTAATTTTATTTCTCAAAAGAATACAAAATTACATCTGTATAAATATGCTAGGCATATATTATGACAGGCCTACTATCGTGAAGATGGCCTTGTTATCCTGCAAAAAGGTAATGGACCACTTCTTGTTACATTAACGACTTTGAAAGTCCAAAATACAGTCATGGTCATCCCTCGTTGTTGGGTATGTGCAAACAATAACCTTCAAGAGCCTAAAAGGGATAACCGCTGGTGGTTATTTTATTTTAAATGTAGTCATTGGTACTTCAATGGAGACCACTAACATAATTAAAAAAAAAGGGTACTTTCAATGGAATACCGAATCACAAATACATACCATGCCAACCTTGATTATAATCATGCCAAACAGAGTACGAGTTATCTGTGAGGTTTTGTGTGTCCTAATTACTGATAATTTCTCATAGAGTCATGGGTTTGATTCCTATTAAAGAACCATTGTCACACTAAAAGATGGCCCTATTATCCTGCAAAAATTAAATGGACCACTATGTCTTGTGGAGGATATTTTTTCGCAATTCCTATATACATAAATAGTCTATGATAATATTGGCCTATATCCCATTGTTAACTTGAAAGATTGTGTATCTGATAGATGTAAGACAATGCCTCCCCTGCACATTGATTGTTCTCGTTGGAATGCCCCGTTGAAGAAATCCCATGAGTTACATTTATTGAATGCTATTTTTTTTATCATGCATCCATATTTGATTATTTTCCATGTTGGTGTTTTATTCAATCTATTAGTTTTCTTAATTTTGAAATGGTAAGGATGTGCTCAGACATGGGATTTTGTTTTTTTTGCAGTTTACTTGTGAATTTGAATGTTCAAGTATAAAATATCGTTGTTTTGGACTTCAATATATTTTTAATTATTGTTGGGATTTCATTGTCCTTCAATACTTGTATAGCTTACTTTGTTCACTTGTTGCAATCCATATTTGTAGCTAGAAAAATGGCGTCAAAGAAAGGAAAGCATAGCACTTTTTATACATAGGATATCTAAAACCACAAAGGCAAGGCGCATTACCAAAGAAATTTGCAATAATAGATGTGAGACAATTTCAGGTAAAATTTTAAAAAACATAGTGTTTAATAAAAAAAATATCAGTATACATTTGTTAGCAAAGCTTTATTAACATACTTTACCATAGGAGATCAAATGAGGAAAAAAATCCCATAAAGGATAGCATCACATTCCACTATCTCTCAACAATGTCAATCTAGTTACCATAGCAGTGACAACAATGATGATGAACATAGTCTTGAGAAAAAGGTAGAAGAATCAATGCAAGGTATGATCACTTCATGACTTTATATTTTCCGCAAAAGTACTTCAAAATTTTCTATTAAGGAATCAGTGTTGTCATTGTCTAAATTGGTATGGTTTTTGTTTCCAAAAAATATTCAGCATGAACCATCAGTAGAACAAGAGCATGGTTTGGAATGGGAAGGTGCATCTAACCAAGCTATTATTGAAACAAATTCCAAAAGAAAGGGTGGAGGACCAACACTTCCACAAAAGTACTTAATAAATTTCTATTAAGGAATCAATATTGTCATTTTCTAAATTGGTATGGTTTATTTTTCCAGAAAATGTTCACCGAGAACCATCAGTACAACAAGAGAATGGTTTGGAAGGGGCAGGTGCATCTAAACCAGATATTATTGAAACACATACCAAAATAAATGGTATAGGACCAACATTTTCCACAAAAGTACTTCAAAAAATTCTATTAAGGAATCAATATTGTCATTGTCTAAATTGGTATGGTTTATTTTTCTAGAAAATGTTTAGCAGGAACCATCGGTACAACAAGAGCATGGTTTGGAAGGGGTTGGTACATATAACCAAGTTATTATTGAAACAAATGCCAAAAGAAAGCATAGAGGACCAACATTTTCCGCAAAAGTACTTCAAAATTTTATATTAAGGAATCAATATTGTCATTGTCTAAATTGGTATGGTTTATTTTTCTAGAAAAACGTTCAGCAGGAACCATCAATACAACAAGAGCATGGTTTTGAAGGGGAAGGTGCATCTAACTAAGATATTATTGAAACAAATTCCAAAATAAAGGGTAGAGGACCAACAAAATGTATATTTAGAAATAATTCAGAGGGCATACCATTACCAAAAATTTAAGTTAATGAGAGAGGCCAACCTATTGGTCCAGGGTCAGAGAAATTTACCTCCTATATAGGTGTCATTGCAAGAGAGATTCTAGGCATTAATTTTATGGATTCGAAACAAGTGGTTGAAGCGTTGAAAAAAGCCACATGGAATGCAATCAAAGTGAGCATCGACCAAATAATGATTATATTTTTGTTTTTAATTTTGTTAACTCATGTTGACCATGTGTGTGATAGATTTGGTTTCAAATAAAAGTTTGTGTCTAATAATGAACTATTTATCTATTTCAAAGCAAATTCCAAGTAGATCCTTTAGTAGAAAATTGGTGTAACACAGTAATATCTCAATGCCTCTGAAAGTATAGATATTGTCTGTATACAAAATACTATTTGAAATACCAAACATACGAGGAGAGGATGGACCAAAGTTTGTCATGATGATGATGATGTTACTATCCATTGAGGCCAACAATGGTCTATTAGATCTAAAAAAAAATAGTTAACTATTTTGTTTTTTTGATGTTGCTTCTAAGATCAAATAGCTTGTAAATAAGACTATTGAGTTCACTCTAGCTTTCATGGGTTTAAAAATTATAATATTAGTGGTATTATAGATGTTCTGAAAATGAGATCTAATCTTCATGTAGCTTGAGCAATTTTGATCCAGGAGGATCTCCAAGATCGATCAAAATTAAAGTCTTCAAAAGATGCAAAGAAGCTTACAGATGCGTAAAGTTTGTCAGGATCTTTCTTACAATGTTTGTTTCACGTGAAATAGCCTATGGACGTGGAAGTTATTGAATTTGGAAATTTCGGAAAAAGGTTAAAAATAATGTAAAATTGGAAAAAAAGGGGGCCACATGTCATGGATAAGTCAACATTAGTTCCATGTGGAAGCACCACAGGGTAACACATGGACAAGGATTGGTGACATGGAAATGAATTGTACCAATCATAGATTGCCATGTGGCAGCCCTATTGGTGGTAGGAAACTCCGGTTCAATAAAAGAATATATGTGGTCGTGGGGATCGAACCCGCGACCTCAACGTCCGCCAAAGCCTCCATAGAGCCCACCTATCCAGGACACCTAGAATTGTTACTTATACTATATAGTTCACAACTTGTATATAAATTTGAAGGATCATTTGGTTGGAAAAAGAGTGGGATCGATGGAATAGCCCTCGACCCCTAGGCCAACACCGAGGCCATATGGTGGAGCCAACGCATACAATGAATTGTTAACAATCCAAGTCACAAGACAACAAATCAACAAAAATGTCGTTGAGTTCCACCACATCAAACCAATACCTCCATGTTATATGCCACCGCCAACAACAAACAAACAACGAGTTCATGGTAAAAGGGAAGAGGCCCATGGGTTTGACCCCAGGACCTCTACCCCCAAGTCACAACTTCTTACCACTGGGCCAAAGCCCATTTCTTATATGGTTAATAGTCATTTTTGGTTAAGAATTGAAGGCAAAAATCAGGGCCCAAAAAGGGCATGTGGCCCTCCATTTCATGCCCGAAAAACCTTTATAAAACAACTATGAAAGCCCTTTTCAAACGATGAAAAATGTTGTATAGGGCGCCTTTTTGCACAATTCCTGAGACAGAGTACGATCACATTTATCGAGCCAGGTACATGCCATTAATGGGCATGCTTCCCAAGGTGGGAAATACGTATAGTTGCAGGAATAGGTTTTTTCGATTTGTGTGCCAGAGGAGGCCTTAGGGAAAGATAGTTGAATTTATACTCATTTTATACAAAATTTTGAGAGGAACGCAATAGTGCAATCTGTTTCTGGGTTTGATTAACATAAATCAAAGGTGTTTCCAGAACTCATGTATGTAATATTTTGAACACTTAATAATATCGGCCTTCTCATTACAAGTGGCATGGAGATGTATCCCAAGAAGGGTGAACTCCATTATTAATTGTTGTCTACAAATTTTTGGTTTGCATACTTATTTATTTGCTATGTGATTGATTTAAGCATTTAAAAATTATCTTTTAAAAGCCTTTTTTATAAGATTTTACATGCAAATTTCACATGCAATTTTATGGTTAAAAATATTATGAAGTTTCAGATCAAATTTAAGAGAAAATTATTTTCATCTTCTACTTTTTTAGAATTGCAAACTCTACAACTTCTTTCTTCTTGGGATGTTTTATCTAAAGATATAGGTGCCTAGGGTCGCACTTGTGTATGGAGGATGACCATACTAAGGGAAAAATCCTCCATAAATGGGGCAGGACTCGTAAGGATATGCTCTTACATGGAGGTGACCTTAATGGAAAAGCATTCTTTTGAAGAGGGTGATTCCATTAGATCTCACCCTTCTTGAACAAAAACAAAAACCATCAATATCATAAAATTTCATTTCTACTAATTTTAGTGCTATAGAATACTCAAATCTACTCATTAATTTTACACTACCTAAAACAAAAAAAACATAGGGGATTTGCAAAAGGAAGAAGAAAAATTAAAAAAGCATTCCAAAAGAAGGGACAAGTTGTGCCATGGAAGAGAGACACAATTTTCAATCTAAATGGCCAAAAGTGGTTTCCTTCAAAATCCATAATCCAATACTACCTACATGCAAGCTATGCAAGAAGGGTTTTGATGAACCTAGAGACAAAGGGAAAGTGAGAATGGGAAATATATCTTCCTCTTATATCATTGATCTAGAATGAATAAATAAGCATCTCATAGGAGAAAAATAATTTTTATTCCATGGATTAAGGTTACTTTCCCTTTTCCCTCCAATTATTTCTTTATTATTTTTTATTTCCTCAATATTCATTTTTATCATTTTTCAATTTTGATTATTTAACTTAGCACATGTATAAAAAAATTGCTCTGAATATTACTAACGAAGTTCCCTGCCAATCCTACCAATCATTTCATCCATTTTCATTTACAAAATATCCATACTAATCACTTCATCTATTTTCATTAACAATATTTTTGTAATAATCATTTTATCCATTTTCTTTAACAAAATCATCATCATTATTTTTTTTTAGACCATAACTGGAGGGTAGATTTATAATAAGCCGAAAAATCAGCTTCCGGAGGCTGTGTTACACTGGAATATTCCTTGAGCCAAGCTCCTTGCTCTGTCACGGATGGCAGATTCCACTGTTGATCCATGATCCACAAAACTGAAGGTCTGCTAATACAATAATTCTCCCACACTGAAACAGTAATGCAATGACCGTTAGAGCTTACAGGATGAGGACCGTTAGGCAAGATTTTTTAAAACACCTGAGCCAATTGCCATTTGACATCTAGAAATGTGAGGATCATGTGGCTGCAGTCTCCATATCAGCATTTCTTTCCCCATATTCTCCAGACTAGTTCGCACAACTGGAGGCGCCATCGCTGAAGTCGATTTGTTCCTTTCTGATCTTCTCGGGTTAACAAAGTTCAGAATTAGAGGATTCAATACAATTTCTTTCTAGTCTAGAGAAGGAACCTTGCTTCTGGAGTTAAGTCTGGAGCTATTTGAAGCTATTTTGAGCTGTAGAAAAGAGTTACAAGGAGCGTTGGGGCAACAATCTGTAATCCACCAAATTTTGGGACATAGGCCAGAGGAACCTTTAGTGCAGCGGTTACAGAGGATGGGATCATTACTGTCAGAGTCACGGTATATTACAGAGGGACTCGATACCATTGACAGAGAGCGTGCTCTTACTCAGGAGCGCAGCCAAGTTGGCCTCGTGATCAGCTTGTTTGTTTAGGTGCCGAAGCACGTGAATGAATTTAATTGTTTGAAACTTGCCAGCTAAGATCGATATTTTCTGATAGATCCGATTCATTTGGAGACTGGAAGGACTTGACTTCGTGCACATGGCCTGCACTACCTATTTGGAATCCCCGAAGACCGTGAGAGTTTGAATGTTGAGGCTGATTGCTTGTCGGAGCCCCTGCCACAAAGCATAATATTCAGCAGAGTTATTGGATTGAACGCCCAACCCCCAGGCAAAAGTGGATCGAATGGATCCTGAGGGCCTGAGGATCACTCCTCCGCCTCCCGAAGGACCTGGATTGCCCTTAGAGGCACCGTCGAAGAACAGACAGTGAGTCTCCTTCGATGTTCTCCATTTTAGAAATTCCTCTTCACTCAAACGTATTTCCCAAACAGCTAGTACTGGAAGCTTGGCAGGTTGAATTGCTTGAGCCTTTATAGTTAGAGCCGTCAGCCATATAGATTCTTTATCATCCAACGTCTGAGTGTTCCTGGAGGCAGGTTTGTGGTCCATGGTCTCTCCAAGGAGAGCCTTGGCTTTCATTGCAACCTTGGAGGGAGGGCTCTCAACACTTCTGAAGAGACGATTATTCCTTTCAAGCCACAGTTTCCAGAAAACGAACTTGGGGAGCAGCATCCAAACTGTTTTGAGCAGGTCTTTTTTGGCAAGATGGAAGGGGGAGGAGTCAGCCCAATTGGCAAGAAGATCAGAAGTCAGAGTGGGCAGATCGAAGCTGGGAGTATTTGTGGGAAGAACATCATACCAAACCTCTCTTGAGAAGGGACAGGAAAGCAGTAAGTGGTCAATGCTTTCTTCATCATTCGTACACAGAGAACATCTTGAGGGGCCTTCCAGTCCTCTTTTCCTGAGATTCTCAGCAGTGAGGATGCTTCTATGTGCTATATTCCAGCAGAACAGATCAACTTTTGGGATGGATAGATTGGACCAGACGAACTTCCAGCGAATGGGATTTGGGGCAACATGAGGGACCGCCATGAAGGCTTGATAACCTTCTGCTGTAGTGTAACTTCCAGAGTTTGATCCCCAACCTCTCTTGTCCCTGGCAACTTGGTTCAGTGGGGCTTTGCCCTGCAGCAACTTGAACAGATGCTTTGCCTCCTCTTCAAGGATGGTGGGATATCCTCCTAAATTCCAATCATTCCAGTTGTTATCATTATCCCAAGCAGAGAGGTCCCATAGGGTGAGGAAATGCTTCTCCTGTAGCCACTGTTTTATATTCTGGATTCCGGGATTCTGTCCCAAAGGCTCCTCCCCAAGTATTGAGTCTTCCCATACTCTGATTTTTTTTCCCGTTGCCAGGGACCCAGTACAATGATGACCTGAATTGTTCCAGAGCTTTGAGACATAGTTTAAAGATAGGGGATCCTTTTTTAGTGAGAGGATTTTTATCTAAGCACCGCTGTCTCTGCCCAGTGAAGTATTTTTTCCACAGTACCTTCTTACTCCAGCTAGGTTTCCCGGAGACCAGGTGCCAGAGGAGTTTGGCTCCCATAGCTAAATTCTGAGCTTGTATGCTTCTTACTTGGAGGCCTCCTTCTCTGTAAGGTCTTTGAATTTTGTCCCAGCTGACAAGATGTAACTTTTTCAGATTTCCTTTTCCACCTTCCCACAGAAATTTTTTGAAGAGACTTTCGATCTTACCAATGACTGTGATGGGGGCCAGAAGAATAGATGACTGGTAAATAGGGATGCTGTAAAGAACAGATTTCAGTAATACTATTTTACCTGCTAGAGTAAGCCATCCGGCCCCCCACTTCTGAATCTTTGCTTTTAACTTGTCAATGATGGGGATCCAGTTGGCTGCTTTGATAGTGGATTTAAAGATCGGAACACCCAAGTATATGAATGAATCCCAGTTCTGCGAGCATTCCATTTCCATGACTCTAGTGATTCTCCCAATTTCAGATCCCGGGCAGTTCCAGGAATATATTCTACTTTTTTGCAGGTTGACCTTACTTCCGGAGATCTGAATATTGGTTTCTAGTTCCTTCTTGAATCTCCTTGCTGAATGGAAACCGGCACCCCCCAACAACAGAGTGTCATCTGCGAATTGGGCATGATTTATGTCCTTTACATTTGAAGCCATACGTAGCCCAGGGAGGGAGAGATCATTCTGACAATTGTTAAGCTGAAAGCTGAGCATGGAGGCCTGAATGGCATAGAGTAGAGGAGACAGAGGGCACCCCTGACGTAGCCCTCTTGAGGCCTGAAAAAAGTTTGTCGATCTTCCATTGACCAAAGGGGCTATCCAAGGGGAACCAATGCATCCTTTTATCCAGTCGATGAGCTCAGGGGAAAACCCGAATTTATCCATCACCATGAAGAGGTAGTCATGTCTTACTCGGTCAAAAGCGTTGGCGAGATCGAGTTTCACAACCATTCCTTTCTCTTTTCTGCGGAAGCTGGAATGGATGGCTTCTTGGACAAGAATGACATTGTCAAGAATTTTCCTTCCCTTTATGAAGCCTCCTTGATTTTCGGGAATGATCCTAGGCAGAATTGTTTTTATCCTATTGGTGATAATCTTGGTTACCAGCTTGTACCCCATGTTGCAAAGGGAGATGGGTCTAAATCTGGAAAAATTGGTGGCCCCTTGCTCCTTCGGGATCAGGGCCAAGAAAGATGAGTTTGTACTCCCACCCAATTTATGATGCCTTTGAGAATTCCTTATCATCCGGAGAAGGTCATATTTGATAATGTCCCAGCAACTAGAATAAAATCTGGCTGTGAATCCGTCCGGACCAGGGGCGCTGTCCGGTTCCATATGGGACAGAGCAGCCTTGAGTTCCTCCATAGTAATAGGAGCAGCAAGAGTTTCATTATCAGAGGGTAGGATCACTTTGGGAATTAGCGAGAGGGGGTAGGCTTGAGGGTCTAAGGCTTCAGCAGGAGGAGCTGTATAAAGGTCCTGGAAGTGGGAAAAGGGAGCCTTTTTTATGCCTTCGAAATCTTTCACTAGATTGCCATGTTGGTCAATTTCTTTCACTGTTTTGAAATTTTTTCTTGCTTCAGCTTGTTTGTGGAAATAAGAGGTGTTTTTGTCACCACTTTCTAACCAAAGGCTTCTGGATTTTTGATGCCAATACTCCTCCTCAACTCTGCAAGCTTTGTGGAAGGCTTTTTGAAGGTGGCTTTCAGTACGAGAAATGTTTTCAGTAATGGGAACAGGTTCCATGTGAGCTTGATGATTTTCCAGGGCAGCTTGAGCATCTTTCCTACAAGAGACCGGGGAGGAATGGAGCTTAGCCCAGCTCTTAAGATCAGATTTTAGGCGTCTAAGCTTTTCCTCCCAGATAAAGGAGGGATTTCCAGTAACCTTGAAGCTCCAGGAGCTAGAGACTATGTGATTAAAGTCATCATGATGGGCCCACAAGGGACTAAACCTAAAGGGTATGGGGCCCAGGTTCTCATCAACGGAAAGATCAAGTAGGATAGGTTTGTGGTCGGAAACACCATTGGGAAGAATTTTGGAAGAGCCATGAAGGCCCATGGTGAGGAAGGCGGAATGGACCAGAAACCTGTCAAGACGGGCTGCGATGTGCCCAGGCCCCAGCCTTTTATTAGTCCAAGTGAAGTTGCCATTGGAGGGTTTTATATCAACCAGGTCCCATCCTAAGATGATGTCTTCAGCCCATTCCCGAGAGGGATCTCGAATGATGGAACCCCCTTTTTTCTCATTTGCACTTAGGGTGACATTCAGATCCCCTGCAATGATAATATTTTCAGGGCTGTGGAGGCTTAGGAACTCATAAATACAGTCCCAGCAGTCTTTTTTTTCAGCTAACAGCATCGGAACATAGAGGTTGAACAAACTTACTTGGTGGCCCGAATCTTTGTGAACGAGTTTGGTGTAGATCCAATGCATTGTACTGTGAACAGCAAGCAGCTCAAATATGGAGGAATCCCAGTAGGTGGCAAGACCACCTGAGGCTCCCCTGGAGCTGACAGCTTCCCCGGAGCTTTTTTTCCAGAAAGATTTCCCTGCAAGGAGGGCGGATTCATCCTCCATTTTTGTTTCCTGGACTAGCAGGATCTCAGGCGTATTGATTCTTACTAAGTCTCTCATTGCTTCAATTTTCTGTGGACTGCCTAGACCTCTGCAGCTCCAGGATATGTACCGCATTATTTACTTTTAGAGGGGACGGCCCCTTTAGAGGCCTGGCCATGCTTGGATCTTGTTTCCATCATACCTTTTATAGTTTGCTGGGAGCCTTGCAGAATATCTACGTAAGAGAATTCTTCCCTTTTCTTTTTATTTGGTTTCCGGCCCCTTGGGTTCTTGACTGGAGTTGCATGCGTGCTCCCGGACTCCGAGAATCCTTCATCAGTATCTCCATATGGTTCGGAATCCTCTTCTACTTCCCGGGGGTCTCCTCGATTAGGAGAGCTTCCGTATAAGGAGTTGGCTGTTTCAGGCTGGATTTCCCCAATTTCCAACGTGGCCCCTTGGGGGGCAGGCTTCTCAACAGGAATCACCGGATCAGGGGGAGTGGATTCCCGAGTGACAATAACCGGAGGAGTTTCTGGGTTGTTCATCACAGAGGTACTTGCTCCTATGGCCTCGGTGTCGGACTGCTGAATCATAGTTTGAGGCTGGGCGGTTTCTTTCGGCGGAACTTTGGGATCTGATTTCTGTGCATTGCTTGGTGCTCTTTTTTCATTTGATTTGGAGGCGGTCTTTCCTTTTTTGACCCTTTGCCATCCCTCTCCTTCTTCTTCCTGCTGGGATTTTGGGCAATTGCGCTGGAAATGGCCATGTTCGTGGCAAAGCCTACACTTAAAAGGAAGTTGTTCATAATCGAGTTTCTGGAAGTGTGACCAAGAGCCTACAGAGAGCTTGATGGCTTCTGGAAGTCCTGCTTCCAGATCAACTTCAACGCAAATCCTCGCGCAGGAGTACTGACCTTTGTGCTCTGCTTTGTCAATGAATCGTCCTAGGGTGTTCCCTATTTTTTCTAGGGCTTGAATATTCCAGCAATGGATCGGAAGATTCGGAAGTCTTACCCAAACCAGAACCTCTTTCGGGATGTCAACTGTAGGATCAAAATCCGGAGACCACCAATTCAGATAGAGTCCTTGGGTGCCCATAAAATAGGGGCCACTTCGAAAGATGAGATCGCAGTCTTCTTTTCAGATAAATTCGAATACAAAGAATCCTCTCCCCACCGGATAGCAGGTGACACTGCTCTTCAGTTGGGGCCTCCAGTTATGTTGTATCCAGTCATCCGTGGATTTGGCTGAGGGCCAAAGTCCCATGAATTGGCCGACCAATCCTCTTTCAGCAAGAGCCAGGGCGATTTTAATGGAGTGCTCCTCTGGCAGTTCGATTTCAGGAATGGTATCAAGTTTCTTGACAAATTTCGGGGCCTCAGTGGCCGCAGGTTTTTTCCTGGAGGATGCTAACAGCCTTCGAAAGGCCTCTCCTGCAGAGATCGGGGAGGAGGGAGGGGGATTCCCTCCCCCTGGCGTGGCCATGGCGGCGGCCTGGAGAGCGCAGCAAAGATAACCCTAGGGGGAAAGCGAGAGCCCGCGGTCGTCCTCACTTGTAAAATTGAAAATATTTAGGATCAAACAAAATCATCATCATTATTAATTCACATGCAAGAACTACATTAATATTCATTTCCTTAAACATGACATTATTTTTCCTTAATAATTTTTACCATGTAAAAAATCATTTCCAAATATATAAAATTGGTATAAAGAGGATTACTTGGTAGTGAGAGGCCTTTGGAATTTTGATGCAGCAAACAATTCCCCCTTGCCAAACTAAAATGATAACCAAATGTTCCACCCAACCATACTAGGGTACTCTTCTTCCCCCAAGTCCCTTCAAGTTGTGTGGGATCAGGAAGGACATAGTTACAAAATTACTTTAGTTGTATTCCAAGTCAACTAGGGGGAAATCAAACCTTTTGTTTCCATTGGTAGCGCACCTCGGGTTAACGTGGATGAAATATTCAATCCACTAGGTGTGTCCTTTGGGGAAATAAAGATTCAAGTACTGTCACTCAATCTTGACTCCTCTGTCTAGGATTACTCCTAGCGAAGCCAAGGGGGGCAGTCCCTAAAAAACAAAAACTAAGGTTGTTAATCTACAAAATGAAAAAACAATTATTCTAGGAGTTGATTCGATTAAACACAAGAGCATGAAAATAATTTACTTCGCATCATATATAGATATATCATCATGAAAGGTAAATTCCTCAACATCATAAGATAAAACAAATGACCAATGTCGATAGTAAAGCAAAGTGCTGCGGAAAGTGTATGTCTTGCAATACTCTTGGTAAATTTTATTTGTTATTAAGTTTTGGGTTTTTAGTGGGTTCATTCTTGTTTGTCCCACTAGGCACTTATCCCTTTGAACTAAGATCTAGAGCAATCACACTAGGCTTCCAATGAAATGAGACATAATCTCATTATTGCAACCTTGCTATTCCGTAGTTGTGATTCAATGCGACCTCACGAATTCTCAAGGAAAATAATTTTGTGGATTTTTAATGTCCCCCAAGGCTATAAGAGTGTGTAAAAACCATAAAAAATTAATTTCCATTTTTCCAAAATTAATTGTAACACAAATCCAATAATTAACAATAATTTAATATAAATTCATTAACACATCCAACATTTCATAGAAGGGATGGGAAAGCTTCTTAAAATCATCTAACATCATCAAACCTTCAATCCAATCCATATCAGAGATGATAACCACTTCTAAAGGCTAATTATTCTTAATCACAGTTAACTAGTAATTAAGGTGTTAATTATGACGTTTAATGAAACTTAGTGCACAAATGATGACACTTATCGCAAATCCAATTGTTTAACAAATAACCATTCATTATCAATTCCAATGGCTTAATAATATTTAATTACGTGCAAAAAAGGCCTAATTACCAAAAATACAATAATTAATGATAGTAATTACGAATGAGAGTCCACAAGACTAGTTAACTAGTTTTCCAATAAAAGCAGCTAGTCTTGCACAAAATCAACTTGTAACCATGCCATTAAAATCAAATCAATCCTACATCCATTAAAAGCATAATTAAGCATGCACCTACAACCAATTAAAGGTTTATTTGCATAGCATTCTAATTGCACATAAGGCTATCTTTTCCATCAATTCCAATGAAACTAGTTAACATTCACCGCAAGGAATTGAGTCCAAGTAACTGAACCAAAATGAAATTCATTCATAAGTAAAGGATCACAGCTGATAATTATCCACCTACATCAAAATAACATGTTGGAGACAAGGCACATGGCTATAACACTCCTTTTTTTATGAAAGTAGTTTCCAATTTAACTTTCCGAATGCCAAATAAAGAGAAATATATGAATATTGTAGCTCATGAAAAACATAAAAGGGGTCATCTACAGTCATATGGGTGTATCTTTCCTCCCATATGTAGTCCATTAAATAATTCACAAAACTAGCTAATTCTACTCATCTGAATTGACTAGTAATTCTAAGAATCGCTAGAATAATTAAATCCATAGCTCATAGAATCATTCAAATTCACTTCAAAATAAAAATAACATGTTTTATTAGTCATAACAGAGCTATATCTAATTCAAACATTTATTCAAACAGTTCATATGCAAAGTCACAAATATACTCAAACAATTCTATTGAAGGAGCTAGAAATTGGAATTGATCTAGATTTTCGGTAGACATTTCCCAAACACTATCGTGAAGATTTACCCTCAAATTCTCACAAAAATTTCAAGTTTATTTATAAGACATAATAATACAAAGAAAACTTAGTCATTTTTACAAACACTTCATGTGCCAAGTCTCCAAACTACGTAAAACAATCAAATCGAGGAACTAGTTTTCAAATAAAAGGTAGAAGCATCAAAGAGAAGTGTCTTAAACCATTCCAGGGATACTATAGCATCAAAATACACATTATATAATGAACAGGGGAAGAAATATTGTTTCTATAGTGGGGGTTGCAAAGAATCATTTCCTGAAACAATTTGTGCCCAAAATCCCAAAAACTAGTTTATGATTCCTTCACAAAATTTACTTGCATAAATAGATTGAATTCCATGAGATATTTATTCCACAATTAGATCGTACATTTCATCAAACATTTCATTTGAATCCATAAATATATCATATCAAATCCAAATATATTAAATAAATATGATATAAAGAACTTATCTTTGTCAAATACGAAACTGGAATCAACCGTGCCACGATCCACCCAGTCGTAGACACAATGCCAGCCAAAAATCACTTTGCAATGGTCACCCCCATGCCAGATCCATGATGCCACAAGAAAGACCACACTCAACCACAAATTCTCTCAAGGAATCAATCCGACTACAACCTACTGGAAACTGTGGCCTCTACTTACAGTCTAGGGAAATTCCAGTGGCTCCAGGACAACAGTCCAACCACAACCCAATGTCAAGTAGAACTTCCAATCCAAGGAAATTCTAGTGGCTTCAGGACAACCTTGAATCCAAGGCATTTGACCTCGCCCCTTCTTCCAAACCAGGATCTCTAGAGAAAATACACAATTATGTCCATCCTCAAATCCAATGGCAATGGACCTCACCCTTGCTTCCAATCTAGGATCTCCAGAGGAAATTCTAGGACATACATCAGTGGCTCCAGGGTAAATCAGGTTGGGAACATGATCCACAAGGGAACAATGACAAGCAAGGATCTATTACCAAGAGTATCCAAAATCGAACCACAAGTGCCAAACACAAGCACCAGAGCAAAAGCATGAAACAACACACTAGCGTGACTAGCCAACACAAGCCAATCGAATTCCTTCATGAGAAATTCGAATTGGGAGAGAGAGGGACACAAGCATGAGAGTTACATTCCAATAATAGTAAATTGAAGTTAAACATCATGAGGTTATACCAAGAGACACACTAACCCACCTCTAGAGGGTGCACTAGGTGTGTGTGTGTGTGTGTGTGTGTGTGTGTGTGTGTGTGTGTGTGAGAGAGAGAGAGAGAGAGAGAGCGAGAGAATCTAAAAAAAATAAAAATTAATACTGGAACAAATGAAACCAAGAAGTAACATAACACATGAGGGTACATAGTCAAGAGGGTCCACCAAGTCCACAAGAATGGTGTATAACATAAACATAGACACAAACACAAAGGTAACACTTTTCCTGCAACCCCTTGCTTGTAACATCATGGTTCCTCATACTCTTTTATGTGGCATCGATCAATCCAGTTGTTTTGTTTTATTTTATAATTTCAACATAATAAAAATAATAATAATGTGTAAACCATAGTCCAGGTACCTTGTGCCACTATGTCCAACATAAAAACACTAATAATATGTCTAGGGATAAACCAGAGGGTATTACATCCCTCCCCCTTTAAACCATGCGTCTTCCTCGATGCATACACATACATGCATTTAAAAAAGGATAACATACATGGCCATACACTCCTCAGAAATATAACATCTTTCTAACTACAATACTTCCCCTACTTTCCTATATGTCTCCACTACCCATGGGAGAACCAGGACTAGTAGAGTGGACTCAAAGAAGCGAGGGTCGATCTTCAATCCCCATGACAGGGTCTTCAATCCTCTTTACAAGGCCTTCAAACCTCAACAAAGATACATCCACATGAAAATCATATTTCATTCACTCATATGATTAACATCAGGTATATAAAAAAATATGTGATAGATGATATAAATATATTCTTCTACAAATATACTTTTCACGTTCCAACAAACACATGGTTAGAAGCAAACATATATATATACTACTAATCTAGATACATAAAATACATCTTCAAGATACATGATAGATGAAATAGATCACACAAAATACATTACTATATACAAGGAACATGTGATATAGATGCTTCTTCAACAAAATACTTGAAATGAATCTACATGAATCTTAATCTAATCATTTTGAATCATATGAAATGCATCAGGTGTATCAATCAATTACATGAAGTGCATCAAGTATACCATCCAATGTCATGAATTCCATCAAGTGTGTACTCTTTCTTCATGAAATGCATTCCAGTAATCAATCACATAAAATGCATATAATTTACCTATAGATACATGAAATTCATCATGCATATTCTCTATCAACAAGATGCATGAAATATTATCAAGATACCACAATAATAGTTGTTCATTAAATAAAAGATACTCTTCCATCAAGGTACTTTTCAAGAAAATTTTCAAAATATAATCTTTCAACAAGGTCATAAAGAAATTCAGGCCACAAAGATATCTTTCTAACAAAGATCATAAAGATACTCTTCTAACAAATATCATATTGATACTTTTCTAACAAATATCTCAAATACCTTTCTAATGAAGATTGCAAAGATAAAGATCACAAAGATATTTTTCTAGCAAAGATCACAAAGATCACCCGAACATTTTATGCACTTACTGTAAGAGGTAAGCGAGCTTATATGTAACAATTCCAAACTAAAAAACCAAAAAGGGCCATAACAACTAGAAGTTAAACAAATCATAAGTCTTCTTTAGAGAATAGTCAAAAAACCAATATACATCAACTAATAGTAATTAGTATCAACCAGTAACATCAACCAATATCAATCATACATCAGGCATACGGGCGTCGGTCCATAATACATCAGTTCATAATACCTCAAACATATATCAATCATACACCAATATCAACCAATGACAACCATACATGCATCAACTGACCATACAAACATCAATTATAATACATAAACCATAATACATCAATGAGAATACATCAACCAGAACACATTAACCTGAAGATAAATACATCAACCATAATACATCAACCATAAGCAAAATACATAAGTCAGAATACATCAACCATATTACATCAACCTGAACACACAATCATAATACATCAACCGAAAGCAAAAAACATCAATCAAAATACATCAACCAGAGTACATCAAGCTGAACACATCAATCAAATTCAAGATACATCAATCAGAATACGTCAATCGGAAAGCATCAATAATATCAGGATACATTAATTAGAATAAATCAATGAGAATCAAAATACATCAAATCGGAATACATCAATCATCGATATCAATCAATGACAACCAATCAAACATCAACAATAACGAAAGGTAACTATACTTAAATTAATTATACCTCGATCACCCATCAATAACCATGACAACCAAGAACAACCAATAATAGCCATACATATAGTAATGACAATATTATACATGTATCAACCATTAATCAATCAATCAATAAGAACCAATAGTATCAAACAACATACATCGACCATACCAAACATATTGAATAGTTACTATTTATCATAACATTATATATTGTTATTAGCACATGACAGTATAAATAATATCCATACATTAATAATACATAAGTACAACCAACATCATCACACAAACACTACTAATACTACAATTATGTAAACACTCAACATATACACAGTCATACATTATGTTGTTAATTATTTACACGTAGTGGACTACTTATACCATCAACCAAAGTGCATTCATAGTCACCTCAAGAAACCAAACATCCTACCACCAAAATATTCTAACATTTTGCGATAGAATAATTACTAGCTATAGAACACACCATCATACACTCATACAATACACCATACTTACTATTACCATGTACTATTTCTATACATACGCCCAATTATCTACATGTATATTATAGTTCTTCAATCAATCATATATCATATTATTATTAATCATATACACATCATATTAGTCATATAACTCATATATCCTATGTTTTATACACCCATATACTTATTCTGTTATACCATAATTCCATGATTATACCAGTATGATTACTTAATCCAATGCTATCATATTAGGTACGCATTAAAACATATATAATAACATAATACTTCTGATCACACTATACTTCCACAAACTTCCAAACACATCCCAAACACACCCAAACACTTTCAAATACTCCAAAATACTTCCAAAATTTACACTTACTTCATTGCATATGTTCACATCTATACATATAGTATATACACATAATAATAATAATTATTGCATTTTTAAAATACATATTACAATATATACAAACATGCATATCTATATATATTTATATATAGATATATATATACTTTTAATATTCATATATATATACCACACATATTATATATATATATAGTATCACATATATATATATGTGTGTGTGTGGTTAAAGCCAGTGTTGGGAGCTGCTATCTCCTGAGAACAATTCACCTTTCTTCCTATCAGACAGATTTTTGATGCGGTGGGAGTGACACCAGAGTGCCTCCACTCCATCAAGAATAAGATGTTAAGCACTTTTGTTCTTAAGCTATATCTTCAAAAGGCCTATGACTCAGTCGATTGGGATATGATGCGGCTCATCCTCCTGCAAATTGGCCTTTCGGTGGAGGTTGTGAATTGGATATATGCTTGTTATTCCACTGTCATTTTTTTCGTCCTTATCAATGGCTCGCCCTCAGATTACTTCCAAGGAAATAGGGGGTTGCGTCAGGGGTTCCCACTATCCCCTTATCTTTTCATCCTGGCTATGGAAGTGCTCAGTCTGATGATTAACATGGAGACCCTTCAAGGTTCCATCACCGGCATTAGAGTGGCTCGTGCTCTGCACATCACGCACCTCTTATTTGTAGACAATATCTTACGGTTTGGAACTAGTTCAAAAGATGAATGGTGTCATTACGATAGGATTTTAAAGGTTTTATGTGATGCCACTGGACTGAGGATCAATGTCAGTAAGTCCTCTTTCTCCTGCCAATGTGAGGATGTCGACACCTACACTTTTATCTCTGATCTATTTCCTTTTGCTCAACATGACTTGGAGGATGGCATTCGTTATCTCGGTTTCCATATCTAGCCAAACTCATATGGGGCCCAAGACTGGCATTGGTTGGTCCAAAGGTTTTATAGGAAGATAGCCCCGTGGGAGTCTCAATGGTTGTCTCTTGGCTGTGATAGTCGGTACTTCTCTCTCTATCGGGGTATTGGTTCACTCTGTATGAATTTCCCTCGAGTATTATTGAAAGACTGTGCAAATGCATATTCGACTTTCTGTGGGGTGGGAATTTGGGGAACCATGAATTTCATCTCGCATGCTAGCAGAGTCTCTCTCACCCTCGCCATCTTTGAGGCTAGGGAATTAAGCGATTTAAAGAATTTAAGAGATCGTTATGCACCAAAAGTTTGTGGTGGGTTTTATTTGGCTCAGGCTTATGGGGAGCCACTATTCAAGTGAAGTACCTCAAAGGGATAGATCCAACTTAGTGGATTTGGTCTACAGGCTCTGTTCCTGGTAATTGTTTGGCGATTTGGAGTAGCTTGCTCAAAACTCTCCTGATTATCAAGCCCTCACTTTGCTGGGAAATTGGCTGAGGGTCCCTCATCTCGGTGGGGCTAGATCAGATCCTTGGTCTCGGCGACCAGCATTATTTTTCTCAAGCCCTTATTAATTCTCTTCAAGATCATGGTATTATTGTCTTGAAATAGATTATCTGACCTAATTCCTCCTCAATCGACGATTGCTTCTCGGTTGAAGAACTGGGTCTGTCCGTTGAACTCGAAAAGGAATAGGATGATTTCAGGCTTAGTTTGGTTGGAGCAGGGATATCATTGAATGATCAACATGATCAGATTGTCTCACCTTTTAATTCAATTTTGAGATCAGTTCATCTCTAGTGTATGATGGTCTGCTGGTGCATACCGGAATAGGGGAATCAGTTGATTTTTTCAAGTTGTTATGGAGCAACAAAGTCTAGCTCAAAGTGAGCTGCTTCATATGGCTTTGTTTTCATAATAAGATCTTGACTTGGCGAACCTGAGGCGTTGGGGTTTCTATGGCCCTGGAGTGTTCCCGTTATGTATGACGAAGGAGGAAAATATCAACCATTTATTTGGAGGTTGTGGTTTTCTCCAGTCGGTATGGAGTAGACTTGGCTCCTAGTGGAATTGGTTACCTATTTGGGGGAGTGTCTCTTTCTGGGACAATCTGATTGCTTATGGTGCCCTCTCGCCAATCTGCTTGGTGGTAGCCTTCTATTCGGTGTGGGAAGTTTGGCGAATGAGAAACCATTTGATCTTCAGTGGAATAAATCCTAGTCTGGATGTGACTGTCGGCAGGATCTCTGCATGGCACTCCCTCTCAGGTTCATCCCATGAGCACGATCTACTCCACACCCCTCCCCTCCTGGATGAGAAACATCCATATCCTTTCGGGTTTTTTGACGGAGCGACTAAGAATGGGGACTATGGAGCGGGAATTGTTATCAAATTGGCTCGGGATCATGTCGTCCATATTCACTTAAAGGTGAATACTAGCTCAAACATTAGGGCTGAATTGGTGGCTCTGTGGGTTTTTCTTTGGTATGCTACAGAGAATAATATTAGTCTCACCCACATCTATGGTGATTCCTTATGTGTTATTGAATGGGCGAGAGGTAGATTTGATCGAAACACTCTGCTTCTTAAGCTGTGGATGATCCGAGTCCGAGCGTTGATTGACAAGTTCCCTGACCTGACCTTCTCCCACCTTTATCATTGTTTTAACAGGGAGGCAGACAGTCTTTCAAAACTATCCCTTGGCTTCATGGATGGTCTTCTCCACTGCATGGAGTTTGTGGATGGAGCTCTGAATGGTACTCAAGTTATTCGATATTGAGTTTAGCATTTTTCTGCATTTACTTTCTCTCATGGATCTAGCTTCGACTGTGGGATTCATCACTCTGGTGGCATTGTTCCTTCAAAGGCCTTATGGTTCATTGAGTGGTTATGCAGTCATTACATCTTTTGCGTTATAGTTTTTCTTGGTTCAGCAAAGTCTTCATCTTTCTCCAACAATCTCAGTTTCATTCAACAATTTGCAGGCTAGTTTCGGCTCAAGCATATGTAACTTTCCTAATGCATATTTTTTATAATAAAGATGACTTTTTTTCTTCTTGAAATATATGTGTGTGTGTGTGTGTGTGTGTATTCATTCAAAATCATTGCGCTGAGAGGTGCTCTACAACCCAGTATGAGGAAGATCTTGTAACATGGGTTGAGTGGTTGTCGAGTAACAAAATAATACAAAGTAAAAAGTAATAAAGATTATGTCAACCATAAACAAAAAAGAATAATACAAAGTAAAAAGTAAATATGAGACTTAAACTGGAGACTTTAGAGCTTAGGATTAGGTGGTAAATATTATGTCGGCCATAAACAAAAAAGATTAATACAAAGTAAAAAGTAAATATGAGGCTTAAACTAGAGACTTTACTTTTAATTTTAATACAAAGTAAAAAGTAAATATGAGACTTTATAGTGTTTGTTGAGAGTGTCGAGTAACAAAATAATACAATGTAAAAAGTAATAAATATAATGTCAGCCATAAACAAAAAAGAATAATACAAAGTAAAAAGTAAATATGAGACTTAAACTAGAGACTTTAGAGCTTAGGATTATGTAGCTCAACACTCAAGGAGCTATTCAAGGAGAGGTTTGCACCTCCTTGAGAGATTTAATCCCTCTCGATGCTTGATAGAGCCTAGGATTTGGATCTAGGTTGGTATACCCCTCATCTATCTTACATCACATATTATGTTATACATATTTAAATTTATGTCATACAATATTATCATACACTACTACACTACCTTCTTACACAAAAAATAAAATAAAATAAAGAGAATATGAACCATTAATACAGGTGGCCCATTTTATGCAAAAATAAACAAGGAGTTACATCTCCACAAATAAAATAAAATAAATAAAATAGAAGAGAATATGGAGCATTACAGACAAGTGGCTCATTTCCATAAAAATAGACAAGGAGTTACATCTCAAAAATTAAAGTAAATTAAATAGAAGAGAATATGAACCATTAAAGACAGTTGGTTCTTCTCCTCCAAAAACAGACAAGGATTTACATCTCCACAGATAAAATAAACAAAATAGAAGAGAATATGAATCATTAAAGACAAATGGCTCATTTCCTCCAAAAATAGACGAGTTACATCTCCACAAATAAAATAAATAAAATAGAAGAGAATATGAACCATTAAAGACAAGTGGCTAATTTCATCCAAAAATAGACAAGGAGTTACATCTCCAAAAATAAAATAAATAAAGTAGAAGAGTATATGAAACATTCAAGACAAGTGGCTCATTTCCTCAAAAAATAGACAAGGAGTTACTCACATACATTGAAAATAAATTTTAAAAAAAATCAAAAGGAAAATCTAACCATTATTAAGAAAAGTGGCATATTTACCCAAAATACACAAGGAGTTACTCATCACTGTAACCACCACCATCCAAGTGGCATAAATAATACATAAAAACATACCATCAATAGAAAATCCATATAAGATATAAATGCCACTTAATAAATCATATTAATATTTAATAATAATAAAATTATATCATCTTTATATATCTTATATAATTACATATCATATACATATATACATAGTTATTTACTTTATACAGTATTTATATATCACACATTACCACATATATACTAATCTATGTTAATATATTACATATACTAACAGATTCATAACCCCTTGACCTTTGAATTTGAAAAGAAAT
Organism: Larix kaempferi; assembly: GCA_027924585.1. NCBI lineage: Eukaryota > Viridiplantae > Streptophyta > Pinopsida > Pinales > Pinaceae > Larix > Larix kaempferi. The sequence continues at coordinate 370,495 of BSBM01000579.1, read as the reverse complement.
AAAAATACATTCAAACTTATCTTTGAAGTAGGTATTAGTCAAGGCTTATGATTCTTCTATTAACATAAGGGAGGTTAAAATTCTTTCACAAATCACATCTATAACTTCCAAACACATATAAATAGAGTTATGAATCCATAAAAGGCCCAACAGCTGCAAAGTTGGAACCTAAGCTCTGATACCACCTGTAATGTCCCTCGGGGCTATCAGAGTGTCTAAAGGGCATATCATTAGCTCTCTTACGCTAATTACTTGATTTTTAGTGTAGCGGATAAACCATAAAATTTCCATTTCCATTTTTCCAAAATTAATTGCGACACAAAATCCAAAAATTAACAATAATTTAATATAAAATCATTAACACATCCAACATCTGATCTAAGCGATGGGAATGATTCTTAACATCATCTAACATCATCAAAACTTCAATACAAGCCATATCAGAGATGATAACCACTTCTAAAGGCTAATTATTCTTAACCACAGTTACCTAGTAATTAAGGTGTTAATTATGATACTTAACGACACTTAGTGCACAAATGATGACACTTATCACAAATCCAATTGTTTAATAAATAACCATTTATTATCAATGCAGATGAATTAATAACATCTAATTATGCGTAAATAAGTCCTAATTGCCAAAATTACAATAATTAATCATGCATGACTGAAAATGCAAAAATGGAACCAAATTGTTATTCCAAAAGATGCAAACGTGTCTGATTCTAGCTTCTTGAACAAAACCAACCTTCTCTTGGAACAAAATTTCTATTCCAAAAGATGCAAACGTGTCTGATTCTAGCTTTTGGAACACGTTTTGCATCATGCATGACTGAAAATGCATCCCAGTCATCAATTCCAGCACATAGCCCTTAGTTAGCTAGCCCCGGGAGCTTCTTTCTGATCAGTATTAGCCCTCCTAGTGCCTAGTGCTCCCTCCTTTCACCTACCACTTGTGAAAGGCGCCCTCTCTCACCTACCACTCAGTTGCACTTCAGTTAGTTGAGTTATCTTAAGATCTTTCTTTGATTTGACGCTAGATTGACTCCTCAACTGACTGTATCACTCCGATGGACCTCTAGTGAGACTAGACTGCCCATTCTGACTCCAGTTAGCTCCTCATGCATCTTCCACTGAGTTTCCTTCATTTAGTTAGTTCCTCCATCTGCCAGTACACCCACCACACTTAGTTAGACTCAGTTTGACACCTGGTTGACAGTTACTTGTGCATTGATGACTCCACTGATGATGATGAGGACTCCTAGTTTTGCTTTGATGACACTCCACTGATTTTTTTATCTATACATGCAGGCTAATTCAAATTAAACCCCAGGTATTTGAATATTGTTCATTGTATCATTATTGTTTATTATTCAGATTAATGAAACATGTGTGATTATTCTACTCCTATCTGAGTTCTATTGCATCTATGTTCTACTGCTCATTCTTTCTGCAACTCTTTCTTGGGAGGTATTCATAAGCTCTTAGATTTACTATGGGAATATCACATGGTATTAGAGCATGTTGAGAGTATAGTATATCTCCATTCTTGAGATTTTTTTTGTAGGTAATTCAAAGTTCCAGCAGTTTCACCTTGCATTCGCTCCAGCAATTGAGATGAGAAATTCGAACACTCCTATCACTCCTAGAATCCTTACTCCTTTCAATTACTTTGATTGGAAGATTGATATGGAAATGTCCTTAAGAAGCATGAATCTCTACACAGGATAACAATGGGAAGAGAAATTGAACCAAATTCAGCTGCGGAGAGAACCAAACATCTGAATCGATTAGATGAAGCCTTTGGTTACATGTGCATTCATATTTCTAGAGATCTATTGTTTCATCTCGAAGGGTTGAAGACTCCAAGAGAGTTATGGTTGAATTTAGAGGCCCTCTTTGGAAAACAAGATGAGCTAAGAGGCCATGCTCTAGAGAATGAATTGGTTTCCCTATAGCCAAGTAGTTTTGAGACCATTCAAGAATTCTTCTCGAAATTCAAAGCTTTGGTTATGCAATGCAAGCAGTGTGGCATTGAGAAAAAAGAAGGGCAATTGGTGCTCTCCATTTTGAGTACACTAGGATTTGAATTTTTTGTCTTTGTATCTAACTTCCACTCTGAACGAATTTCAATCCCTAGATGGAAGATGTCCACCTTAGAAGTTTTTAATGTATCCCTCATCCAAGAACAAGACAAATTGATCCAAATGGGTGCCATTAGTGCCTCCAAGGATCAAGCTCTTTTAGCTAGAGAGGAAAATAGTGTGAATGAGAAAAGGAGGCATAAAAGCAAGGACAAGAAACCATTTGAACCTAAAACAAATGCCAAGCCAAGTCCATCAAAAGGGGCCTCCAGCTCCAAGAAGTAAAAACATAAAAGATTTGATGAATCTAAGTGTCCCTACTGCAAGAAAGGGAACCACCCTGAGAGATCTTGCATGCACAAGAAAATAGATCAACTAACCAAGATTCTTGAACAAAACAAAAATGCTACTCCAAAAGATGCAAACGTGTATGATTCTAGAATTGGATCTGATGGTCATGAGGATTTCCATGCATTGATGGCTGGATTTTCAAAATCAAAGGCCCTCCTCATAGATTCTGGAGCCTCCAACCACATGGTTTCCTCTGAAGAATTATTTTCTTCTTTAGATATCAAATATGGGCCTATTATTCACATGGGAGACAACTCTCAAATCTCCGCAAAAGGGTTGGGTACAGTATATATGGATCGTGGCAAGTTCAAGAATGTTCTATTCATTCCCTCCTTGACAGCAAATTTGTTGTCTGTATATCAGATGACTCACACTGGATCACCAAAGAAGGTGACTTTTGGTCCTAACATAGTTGAGATTATAGAGATCTCTACTGGGAAGACTATAGCGAAAGGGTTTGCAAATCATGCCTCTAAGGCATATGAGTTCTCACATTTTCTGCCCCTCTCTCTTCCTACTCCTTCAAAATCTGATGAATATCTGAGTGACTCTTCTTCTAATGAAGATGAAGATCAATATCTTGATGTTGAGATCAAAGTTCAAGAACATTTAGATTCAAATCCAGAACCAACACATGTTCTCAATCCAGAGCCAAGGCCAATATGGGATCACAAAGTCCTTGCAGCAACTGGGAACATAGTTGAGGATTCATCTGATCACAGAACTACCATATTTCAGCATCATTACAACCTTGCATTATGTCATATCCCTCTTCCTGAGAGATGCAGCGTGATTGTGGGGTTCACTCTTCCATCCCTTGGGAAGACTCATCATGATCCATTCATTCCAGTAGCAGAAGGGTTTCCTGAAAGACTTGCTTTGTCCAATACATCCTCTACACAGTGGGAGGCACATCAGAAGACCAGATCTAGATCTAGCACCTGCATTGGAATCCTACAAAGGATCAGCTTGCCAAGTTTTTTGCAAAATTTTTCACTAAGAAAAGCTTCTTCCTTTTCTACTTAGTATGATGGTTCTTTGAGTTATTTATTATTCTTTTGAGGGCAGGTATTTTTCCCATGAGGTTTTCCCCATTTCCTAGGTTTATGGATAGTTCTCATTTTTTATCATTTATTTGATTGTATGGGTGACCTTTGGTCCTAGTTACCAGCGCCCAGGATGGATTAAGGGGGGGGTGTTGGGATTTTCCTATACTCCATCCTAGTCCTAACAACATTTTATTTTTTTGCATTTTCAGTCATACATGCATTTTGCATGCAGGCATGCAATTGCATGCATCCCAGTCATCAGTCCCAACACCTAGCCCTCAGTTAGCTATCCCCAAGAGCTTCTTTATGATCAGTTTTAGCCCTCCTAGTGCCTAGTGCTCCCTCGTTTCACCTACTACTTGTGAAAGGTGCCCTCTCTCACCTACCACTCAGTTGCACTTCAGTTAGTTGAGTTATCTTTAGATCTTTCCTTGATTTAAGGCTAGATTGACTCCTCACCTGACTGTATCCCTCCGATGGACCTTCAGTGAGACTAGACTGCCCATTCTGAATCCAATTAGCTCCTCATGCACCCTCCACTGAGCCTCCTTCATTCAGTTAGTGCCTCCATGTGCCAGTTACACCTACCACACTCAGTTAGACTTAGTTTGACCTTTGGTTGATAGTTACTTGTGCATTGATGACTCCACTGATGATAATGAGGACCCCTAGTTGTGCTTTGATGACACTCCACTGATCTTTTGATCTATCCATGTAGGCTAATTCGAATTACACCCCTAGTATTTGAATCCTGTGCATTGTATCATTATTGTTTATTATTCAAGTTAATGAAACATGTGTGAGTATTCTGCTCCTATCTGAGTTCTATTGCATCTCTGTTCTGCTGCTCATTCTTTCTATAATTCTTTCTTGTGAGGTATTCATCAACTCTTAGATCTGCTATGGGAATTTCACAAGACACACCAACCCAATTCAAGAGGGCGCACTAGGTGAGAGAGAGAGAGAGAGAGAGAGAGAGAGAGAGACTCTAAAACTAATAAAAATTAATATCGGAATAAATGAAACCAAGAAGTAACATAACATGTGAGGGTACATAGCCAAGAGGATCCACCAAGTCCACAAGAAGGGTGTATAAAATCAACATAGACAAAAACAAAAAGGTAACACTTTTCCCACAACCCCTTGCTCGTAACATCATGGTTCCTCATACTCTTTTATGTGGCATCGATCAATCCGGTTGTTTTATTTTATTATAATATTTTATAATTTCAACATAATAAAAATAATAATAATGTGCAAATCATAGTCCAAGCACCTTGTGCCACTATGTCCAACATATAAAATAATAATATGTCTAAGGCTAAACTAGAGGGTATTACAGGATTGTCATATTAGACTGAATACTCACTTAGCTTTCTGGTGTGACCAACTGACTAGACAAGCCACATAGATTCAGAGCATATGGGGATTTTAGTGTTGGTTCGTTCTATAAGAACAAAAATTTAATTTTTCCTAGTTAGTCTAATCCAAGAATATCTTTTTTGGTTGAACTCCAGTACTTGGGAAAGCCCTTTCCATGGCACCTTACTTCGGGAAAGAAAGGGGGTTTGTTGCTTTGCAAACTAAATGAAACTTGGAATCAAATTGTTGTGATTGTGTGAAATGAGTGATTTAATATATTTTTAATCAAGAAAAACTAAAGTAAAACTAAAAATGAAAAAAGCATGCCATGACAGGAGACCACTCAAATCCCCCCTGGGGGATAGGATGCAAGTGCTTGGTAGCTCACTTGCTCTCTTTATTAGTTTTATTACAAAGATTTTATTCTTCTTTGGGAATGATTTCGGTCGTTTATAACTGAGGAGACAGGAAGCTTTACAAATTTTCATATAATTTAGAATGAAAATTAGGAAAAGAGGGAGCTTTAAATGGTTCAGATCTCTTGGAAATTTGACAATACTTTTGTTTCCTGTCAACAAAAACAGAAAATCAACAAGCTAAAGATCACAAAAAGCACCCAAAGACACTTTAAGAGTGTCTTCGAAAAATGCTAAGAAAACTCATAAAAATATTATAAGTAAAATTACACTAAAAAGTAACAAAAAGACTAAGGGAGGGAAGCTCCCTTAGGATCTTGGTACACCTTTGGGGACAGCCAAACAGAAGCACTTAGATTTTCCTGATAAACTTATAAACCAAGAGAAAAATTATTCTTTCTTAATCCTTTAGGTTGTTTGAAATAAAAGTGCGAAAAAGGAAGAAAGTACTTGCTCGCACTAGATAGAGATTTGAAAAATATAAAATTTTAAAGAAGAACAACATTGCTTGCACTAGATCTAGATTTGAAAAATATAAAATTTTAAAGCAGAATAGCATCTAGTACTTGAGATTAGATCTACTTTTACTATAGATTTAATATATCGATCTAATAAAGTAAATCAGAACATGAAATAAGAATAGTAGCTAGAGGGAGAAGAGAAGAGGCTTGAGATGAGAAGGAGAGGCTTCGAAGCTTGCTTGTGGGATGCTGAGTGACTATATCTGCAAAGAAAGATTTAGAAAAATCGAAGAAGCAAGCAATATCTTCATTAATCCAACCGAGGGAATGTCCACATCACATCACCTTGCAAGCAACACATCAAATCTAGAAGCATACATGTGAGATATCAATATAAAATGCACATAAACAAATGAAACTTTCTAGTAAGATCTCTAACCATGCATGGATAAAAGACTAAGAAAATAAATAAACTGATTAACCTTTCTTATAAGGTGCCACCCCTTGTGTTCCCAAAGGGATTCCCAAGTGTTGGGGGAGGGGGAATGGGGAGTAGGAGGGGAGGGTGGGTGGAAGCGAGGAGAAGGGGGGGGAGGGGGAGAGGGAGGGGGGAGAGTGGGAGGGGAGGGGGAGTGGGGGGGAGGGGACGGGAGGGAAGAGAGGGTGGAGGGAGTGGGGGGTAGTTTTTTTTTTTTTCAAATTTTAATGTCATTTATAAAAAAAAAAATTAATTTTCCTTTTATATTTGTTTTTGTGTTTTTTTTTCATTTTGTTTTTAATGTTTTTTTAAACTTCGAGTTTTTTTTAATTTAAATTAAAAAAAAAAGAATTTAATACATCTTAAAATTAAAAAAAAAAAATCATTTTCTCTATTTTGTTTCATTTAGAATTGTTTTTTACAATTTTTTTAAAAATTGAAATTTATGTTTAGAAATTGTATATTGTTGTAAATATTTTTTGGAGTTATTTTTATTATTTTTTTAATAAATTTTGAAATTTTTAATGTGCTATTTTTTTTTGTTTTTCTTAGTGTTTATGTTTTCTTTTTAATTTTGTTTTCATCTTAGTTGTTTTAATTTATTTTTTCATTTTTTCTTTGCTTTTCAAAAAAAATTCCAAGCAAATGTACCCAACGAAGGAAATAAGTGCTACTCGTGGCACCTCTTTTCGAGGCGAAGGTTGATTTTATCAATTTTGTCGCAATGATCATTGCAATGATGTCAACTGTTAAGATGACGATGTCAATCAAGTTGTAATTTTCAATCCTCGATTTGGGGTTGGTTGCTACTAGTTGAATTCGAGGGTCGATTTAGGGTTTTAATTGCAAGGGCACCTAACTAGGTTTCAATAAAGTTGTAAATTTAGCCTGGGAAAACAAAGGGTACTACGGATAACACCACTTTTCAAAATAGAGGTAAAAATAGCTACTAAATGTGACCTCCAAAAAATGAGAACTCATAGAGGTTCTCATTTTATAATAGACTGTGTTTATAACGACGGTGGAGGGAGTGGGGGGTAGGTTTTTTCTTTCAAATTTTAATATCGTTTATAAAAATTTTAACTTTTTTTTTAATTTGTTTTGTGCTTTTTTTTTCTTTTTGTTTTAAATTTAAATTAAAAAAAATATTTAATACATCTTAAAAAAATCATTTTTTCTATTTTGTTTCATTTAGAATTGTTTCTTACAATTATTTTTTATTTTAATTTTTCAATTGAAATTTATGTTTAGAAATTTTATATTGTTGTAAATATTTTTTGAACATTTTTTGAAGTTGTTTTTATTGATTTTTTCTATAAATTTTGAAATTTTTAATATGCTATTTTTTTTGCTTTTTTTAAGTGTTTATGTTTTCTTTTAATTTTCTTTTCATCTTAGTTGTTTTAATTTATTTTTTATTTTTTTCGTTTACTTTTGAAATAAAAAATTCCAAGCAAATGTACCTGACGAAGGAAAGGGGTGCTACTGGTGGCACCTCTTTTTGAGTCAAAGGTTGATTTTATCCTCTTTGTTGCAACAATCATTGCAATGACATCAACTGTTAAGATGACGACATCAATCAAGTTGTAAATTTCAATCCTCGATTTGGGGTTGGTTTCTACCAGTTGAATTCGAGGGTCGATTTAGGGTTTTAATTGCAAGGGCACCTAACTAGGTTTCAATAAAGTTGTAAATTTATCCCAGGAAAAAAAACGGGTGCTACTAATAGCACCACTTTTCAAAATAGAGGTAAAAATAGCTACTAAATGTGACCTCCAAAAAAAATGAGAACTCATGCAGGTTCTCATTTTATAGTAGACTGTGTTTATAACGATGTAATATAGATATATGGAAAACATCATGAGTTTTATGCAAATGGAGTGGTATTGCTAAGTGATATGCAACAAGTCCATCTCTTTATAGGATTTCAAATGGCCCTATAAGTCGAGGTGACAACTTTGTCACTTTCCTAAATCGAATAGTACTCTTATTAGGTCTAATACGAATAAAAACTTAATCTCCAACATTATAACTTTAGTCAATTCTATTAGCGTCACCATAACTCTTTTGTAAATAGACTTTTGCTTCCTTTAACCATTTCCTAATATGAATTACCTACTCTCCCATTTCTTGAACCAATACTAGTCCTATGATTACTTGGTCTTCTAACTTGACCCAACTCAAAGGAATCATGCATGGCCTCCCATATAAATTATGAAAAGGTGCCATTCCAATATAATTATGGTAATTTTCATTGTAGTGAAACTCCACCAAAGATAAGTACTTTTCCAAATAACCCTTTTTGTTTTCCCATATGTTTCTAGATGATACGTTTAGCTTAGACTTCACTGAGTTCCCAATGATAATTACAAGCTTGCTGTTGGAGGGACCCTTTGGTCCTCATGAATTTCATCATAATTAATATAATGTAATTAGTATGTTAAGGAGATCAGTTGGAGCAAGTACAACTGCTCCAACCAACTTCATTATGTATATATACTAATTCAAGATGAATAGAACATGGTTAAGCACATTTCCCAATCTTTTTTCCTCTTATTTTTAGTTACTGTGTGAGCTCTTATTCTGAGTTTGAATGCTATGTCGAAGTCCCTACTCTCAACATCTGGCATCGTCGCCTCTTTCATGCGGTCTGGGTGACAGCAACAATGCATGGAAGGTGGATCAAACCTGGAATAAAATGTGAGAAATCAATAGAACCGGCCTACAAGAAGAAAAGAATGCTTGGAAATTACTACCGTTGCTAAATATTGTTTCCCATGGAAGAAAAAGACTCAAAATTGCTAGCAAATGGTGTGCTTAGTTCATGGGAAATCGAGTCCACCAATTTAGAATTCCTAGTCAATATGGCGTTGTTTTGAACTGTAGCTACCAACGAGGATTCATTGTTCATATGGTATGAATATTCCAGTCCACAAGAATATTTTGTTGGTTGGAGTAGCTCTCCATGGATAGAAATACTATCAATCAAAGAAGACTGCTTTACCCTAGAGAATAGGTCGCACATTGAGCAATGTCGAAGACCAAATGCTTAAGTCTAGGAGAAAGTCCGCTTGTTGACATATGGAAAAGACTACCATCTTTACTAAAGGAACCTATCGATTATGCCTCTATTTGACCATTCAAAGTACAAGAGGATTCACCGCCGAAGGAGACCATTAGAATATAGTCAGCACTGAAGATAGAAGAGAGTCATTCTTCACCTATCACAACTATCGAAGCCGACCATCAAATTCCATCATACCCGAAAAATCTACAACTGTTGTTGTGAGAAGACCTCATTTTAGGAGAGACTATTTTCGTCAAGAAAAATGAGCATGTCGAATGGTAAGAGAGACGAGTATGGTCGGTTGGAAAGAGCACTTGAATGTGCAAGCAAATCCTGTAGACATTCGACTTGGCAACTGGAGCACCCGATGGGTCTAGTCGAGAATGGAAGATGGGTGTTGGTCGTTGATTCATTGTCATCTAGAACCGACTATCTAACAACGCCACACTCTGGCTGGTGGATGGGTGAGACTTCGATAGAGATAGTCGATTCAGACCCCGACCGATATAGTCAAGCGTGACTCCAAATGTGCGTCATCAAATAATCTAACTGTCAATGATAGATGCAGTTGATTATTGAAGGTTGTTGCACATCGATGATCGTATGTCTTATCATGTTGCAAAGTCTTCTCATTTTTGTATTTTCTAATTGTATTATATTCGGTGGTCAATATATTGCATACGTTTGGTCGAGGCTGTCAAAATGGAGTTATTTGGTCGATTCTATAAAATATGCTTGGGTTAATTTTACATTACTTAAAAATATTATGTAAGATGGTCGGTCTTTCACTTTGATTCGATACTTCATATGGTCGACACTATAAAATGGTTGAGGTTGTTATGTTCGATGCTCCATTTGGTCGATGAGTCTTTTAATTTTGGTTGAGTCTTTATTATGGAAGTCACATCGGTTAAGTCTTTCTTGAGTCACTTGAGTCACAAATATTTGTAAGTGACTTACTTTAAAAATTTTGAGTCATGAGGGGGTTACATGGGTAGGAAATCCCCTCCATTCCATGTAAATTAAGTCAGTTTCTTTCTGACCATTGTCAGTCAAGTCGAATCAATCGAGTCCATAGCAGTCAGCCACGGCCACTATCGCGACCAAAATCATGCACATACGCAAGCATCACAAATATTGCAGGCATTTTATCACTCTCACGATAGAAGCTATTGACGAAGACCACATTCAAGCAAAAGACATCAAATAAACATGCAGAAAAAGAGCTTAATGATAAATATGATGGTAAATAGAACACTTGAACTGACCAAGCCCCCCAGTGCTGAAATATAGAATCATCTCTTGGAGTGTGAGCTCAGATGTTTAAGGAAGAAAGATGGTACAGAAATTCAAAGAGCCAACAGACCTATCCCTAGAGCCCGTGAGCCAAGAGTGTTGGCTAAATGATTAAAGGGTGAGCCTTTAAACCAAAAGACCTACTTGTGGTGAGGACAGTCAACCTCCTCAATGAGAGGGTGAGACTTCGACAGACCACTGCCAGATTGAAGATGGATGTGATGAGTCACCAGTCATGGCTGCTTTCTACATACTTGCTCTCTTCAGGATGAAGAAGCATTTTGTTGGTGAGGGAGATGTCGGAGGGACCCTTTTGTCCTCATGAATGTCATCATAATTAATATAATGTAATTAGTATGTTAAGGAGATCAGTTGGAGCAGGTACAAATGCTTCGACCAACCTCATTATGTATATATACTAATTCAATATGAATAGAACGCGTTTAATCGCTTGGCCCAATCTCTATTCCTATTCTTGTTAGTTACTGTGTGAGCTCTTATTGTGATTTTGAATGCTATGTTGAAGTCCCTTCTCTCAACACTTGTCCAAAACTTGGAAGTAAACTTAGGGTCTCTATTTGAGATTATGTTTAGGAAACCCGTGAAGATGAATGATATCATTTTTAAATACCCTTGTCACATCTGTGTTGTCATAAGTTTCTCTAATTGTAATAAAATGGGCATTTTTTGTTAGTTTATCAAGTACCACCAAAATGTCATTACGTCTTATTAGAGACATGAGGGGAAACCCTACGAAAAAATAAATGGAAATGATTTCCCACTTATACATAGGAATGTCATGAGGTTGCAAGAGACCATTTGGGTGATGGTGATCAACCTTTACTTGCTTACATTCAGGGCACTTAGCAACAAATTGCACTATGTCATGCTTCATGCCTGCCAAAAAGAAGAGCTTATTCATGTCTACATACATCTTCTTCACCTATGGATGTGAATAGCAAGGTGATCTATGGGATTCCTTGAGGATAGTTCTTCTAATATCCCCTTTCTTGGGGAAATACCTTTCCTTGAAATAATATGGCCAAGATAGTGAATCTCCTTCTGAAAAAAGGAGCATTTGGGAAATTTACCAGAAAAATGGTGTTCTCTTAAGCATGACAATGCTGATCGTAAGTGATCCTCGTGCTCTTTATCATTCTCAAAATAAATCATAATAACATCTAATAAAACATGCACAAAGTGGTCTAAGTACTTACTAAATACTCCATTCATTATGCTCATAAATACTACTAGTGCATTGATGAAACCAAAGGGCACCGCTATAAAATCATAGTTCCCAAACAATGCCTGCAAGAAAGTCTTTGATATATCACCTTCCTTAATTATGAGATGATGATAGTCTTACTGCAGATCAATCTTTGAGAAAACTACCACCCCCTTCATATGATCGAAGAGGTCATCAATTTGAGGTATAGGGTACCTATTCTTCATCATGGCCTGATTCAAGTTCTGATAATCAATGCGCAGTCACGATGAACCATCGTTCTTCTTGACAAATGTTATTGGTGCATCCCAAGGATAAATATTCAGTCTGATGAGGCCTAGGTCCAATAACTCCTTCGCCAGCATCTGCAACTCACAAAGCTGAAGAGATGTCATCCTATAAGGTGTCTTGGAGATTTGCTTGAAGCCCATTTTTAACTCAATAGTAAAATCAAGTTCTCTTTTTGGAGGTGACCCTAGTAACTCTTTGGGAAAGACATCCTTAAATTATGGCAATACTAGGTACTAATCTAAAAAAGGCCCCTTCTCCCCACTTGCATCCTCCACTAAGTACAACTGACATGCTTTCCTAAGACAATTCTTTACTTTCATCATTGATATGAAACATAGGGACACCTCCTCTTAATACCTTGAATTTGATCAATTTCCCTTCGTCATCTAAACATAGAACTCTCTTCCCATAATACTCCAAGAAATATTGATGACCCTTATGTCATTTCATACTTAAGATAATATCATAAGTACCTAGGTTGGTGACATACACTTTGACACTATTCATACACACCCCTAGGTCCACTACACATTCTTCAACACTAGGTCTAATTGCTTTCTTTCAAACCCCCTCTTTGATCCCCTTTAGATCCTACATGTTCTTCAACATAATGAGCACATTGAACTACATGTGGCATTGAAGTTGGCTTCCACATCTGCACGAGGGAATTTATATTGTAGTTCAATCCATAAACAAAGCAATATACCTGATGTTGATATGTTTCCATGTAAGATGCATACTTCACCAATAACATGAATCGTAATTCATAGTCCTCCACAATATAATTCCCTTTACTAATGCATGGAAGGCTCCTACTTTCTCTTCCTCAAAGATTGCGGGCATGTCCTTCCTTCGAAACCTATCTTCAAAGGATTCCCAAGGGACAATATCTGGAGTGAGATGCAATTGTCTTTCCAATCTAAAGCATGGCCTAAAAGTTAAAAAATAGCTATTTTGGACTTAGAGGTGGTGGTATATTCTTTCAATGCAAAGCACCTCTTCATGCCCTCTAGCCATGTCTTAGCTTGCTATCCAACACAACCTCTAGTAAACTTTGGAAGCTTGATTTTATGAATCTCTCTCTTCATTCCCTAGGGAGGAGGTTCTTGCTCCAAATTCATTGATACTTATTAATTAACCTCCCCCAATGGCAAGGGCTCTTCCTCAACAATTGTTGCATTGCTCACTCCTAGAAGCCTCTTAAGTGTCATGTTGATTGTCTCCAAGGAGTGGATTATAATGCACATTTCAGGTGATAGTACCAATAGTGTTGGTACGTTTGGCTCAAGCAATGGTGTCACCCGACCACAACCCTAATTTCCATGTCACCTAACCATATTGATTATGCAAACTTGCCAAAAAGGTTCATAAGTAGGGTTTAATTAGTCTACTAGGTTACACAATAATTAGCATAGGCTTAAGTATCCTTTACTTTTACTTGTAATGAACATATCACTTGAGGTTGTGGCTAAGGGTGAAGCAGGTCAATAAGATAGTGAAACTTTAATAATCACCCTAGTGCATGGTAATTTCTACTACTTTGTTGACCACTAATATCGCCTTAATCCACCTCCACCTTTTTTTGACAACCACATCCCTCACCACTAGAATAAAATATTTAATCATCATTTTTTAAAATTATATTCTAGTATGTAATTTATAATAGATTTTATTTTAGGGTGTGTGCAAGAAGATGAGGATCACTTTAGATGCAATGCTACTTTTTCAAAACTCGTTCTTGATACAAAAAACATAAAGCGTTTCTGATATTTAGCACCTGCCATGGTAAGACCCGAGCCTGACATGTCACTGGACATGTAGGATAGGTAACCATAACGCGTACGCATTATAGAGCTACAAAACGCATACGCGTTATGTAGTTACAAAATGCGTACGCATTATTGAAATCTAAAATCAATTTAAAAACACAGTCCCGACCACCCTCGACCACCTGTGACACTCTTCACGCATCAGAAACGCAAAATAGAGGTTGGACAAGGACGGTTTGTGTGCCCTGAAGTATCGGTGGAGCTCGATTTAGCTGGAGGGGAGGCAAATTCACCTGTGGATTGTGATCTAATCAGGTAATTCATTCACCCATACCATTTTTTTGTCATTTCTTAACCTAAATTACTATTTTTTTATTGTTTAAAACAACCTAGTTTTGTAATATTGATAAAATTGGGAATAACCCAATTTCTAATTAAATTCACATCTCCCTCAACCAAGATGAGTGAATAATTAAAATGAATCCCTTTTCAAAAACTGAAAAATTCCTAATCCAACCAAAAATTGAAAAAACTAGAACTCCCCCCTTTCTACAATGTATCCATCTAAGTCACCTGAAACGAGGACACGGGACACGAGTGTCCCTACGAGACACGGTGACCCCCAGAATTAGGACACGTAGGACACATTTTATATACATATATATATATTTTTAAAATATATTAAAATTTAAAAATATAGACATATAGATCCAATAAAATTTAACATTTACAATTACAAATATTCAATAGAAATTACATTTACAATTACAAATATGAAATATTCAATAGAAATTAGATCATTCACAAATCACAACACATTTGTCATTCACAATCACAAATCACAACGAGACATTGAGACATTGAGACACATAGATGCATGTCAGAGACTCAGAACCATATTTGTCATTAAGTCATCAAAATCAAAATGTATTACATAGATGTCGAAATGCCACTGGGCACTGGCAAATGCCAAATAGACTAATAGACTAATAGTCTAATAGTAAATACAAAAAAGGAGTGGATCAAGATGGAAGAATCCCATCTGTCAATGAATCAATAGTCCTCCTCCATGCCTGAATCAACAAACTCATCACTTCCCTGATCCTTCTCCTCCTCTCTGCCAATCTGACTAACTGCATCTGCTAGTGTGGAGGATGACCCCTCCATACGATCCACCTCATCAAAAGTGACCGGCTCTAGCACTGGATCATTAAGATCCATGTTGGCTAATGCCAAATCAATACTGCTGTCCAAACCCATCTCATCAGGAAGGACATCCCACATCCGTGTCTTTCCCTTCTCCTACTCCTCCCTCTTCCTGTAAATAAGACGAAGGTTGGAGTGCACATACACCATCATCTCTGCCCTGCACTGCTCAAGCCTGCTCTTCTTCACACTATACAAGTTCCCATATGTGCTCCAATTACTCTCACAACAAGAGGATGAAGTAACTTGAGAGAGGACCCTCAAGGCTATATTTTGTAGAAGAGGGCATGTTTCCCCATGAGTTGTCCACCAAAAAAGGGGTTTCTTAACCCCCATGTCTCTAACCACCTCATATCCTCCAAATCTCCCAGTGCCACTAGAAAACTCATAAAATTCCTCCTCCACTGCCTCAAGGTGGTATCTATCCTGAAATAGTCATATAAATGTTATATTCCTCCCCTCTGAGATCTCTCCATCCATGTGAGGAGGGACTCTGGATGAGGGCCCTAACCCACCACTGAGCCAATCATAAGCATAGAACCTGGGGTTCAATGAGTGTACCAAGCAATGCAAAGGTGTACAATTATTATCCCACCTGGAGATAAGAATGCCCTGTATGATGGAACATAAGTTCTCTACCGATGTCTCATACTCACCACACTCATTCTCCATAACAATGGTCCTCATGGACTCAATCATGGAATCCCACCCCTCATAAACATCTCCTAGGATGGGCTGGTCCATGTCTGCAAACCGCAACAAAGAAATGATTGGCTCGATTATCTTGATGCTAAGGACTACCCTATCCCACCAACCATCATCTAAAACTGTGTCCCACACGACACGGGGACCCTGTTGGACATGTCCGGTTACTTAGGTATCCATCTATGTGAAACCCAAATTTCCAACCCTCAAAGGCCATTTCCCATGATACTAATTAAATAATTTTCCTTGGTAATGGCCATAACAAGATGAAATGCATGCACAAGCGTGAATAAAAAAATGCAAAAAAAATTAGTAACTTGGTTTCTCAAAATTTCATCACAATCATTTGTCCATGAACATAATCAAAATTTCATCAGAAGTGTATGTAGCTATACATTGCCTCTTAGTTAAGCACCCTTGAATAAATGCCAAAACACATTAACAAAGTGTCTCTCGGGCCTACCCTATCCACACCCTCGATCAATCTACTCAATGCTTAGGGACTGTCGATTCAACTGAAAGACTTCATATAGAAAATCACTATGTTTTTTATTTAATTTTATAAACTTGCCATACAATGTAGAGATCGATTTTGTAGAGAGAAATTGTCTCTGTTTTGAGAAGTTGACATTGTTGTTATTGTCATTCTAGTCACAATCTCTAGTTGATTATTCAACATCTTAATCATTGATAGTCATCTCAAGTACATATGTAATCATATTGGCAAGACAAACTCATACATATCCATTTCATTCCATGCCACTTTGTCCTCCCCTCCAACCACAAGGCGTAATATATTGAAATCAATAAATTTAATGTTAGATTATGAAGTTGATGGAAATATTGTTTTCTGCAATGGACGTAAAGGCCAAAACATGTCAAAATAACACTCCTAAATTCTAAGAAGTTTAAACCCAAGTTTGCATGGAAAAGTCACCAATGAGGATTAAGAAGTGCCTTAACTTCTAGAAAGAAGTTGAACAAAACTTACTTTTTAATTGTTAAATGTTTAATTTTAAGTTTTAAATGTATGTAAGTGAATGCCATTGAATTGCTTACTTGAGTTTGATTTAATACATTTTCAATTTTGAAGAGATGTCATTATATACCATGTATATGTTTCTAATGATTTTCGTATTGATGTCTTTAATGCAGTTGCGGCTATGGACACCAATGTCGAGATACTGATTGAGCTTGCCCACTTGAGGGGCATTAGTGCAGCTTTTAGTGGTGGTGACAGGATTCTCCGCTCGCTTGCATCAACCTTGGATCCAATTGTTGACACCATTTCATAGTCTAGCAATGTACTATATGATATTACATTATATAGAGAAAGAAAAAGACAACAATATGCTGATGGACTAGACTACAATGCAATAAAAAAGTTTAAAATATCCAAAGAGCTCATATTTGCATTGTTTAGGGACCCTCAGACGGAGGAAACCCCAAATGCAAACAGGCCGCATATCTCCATTGAGTGGTGCACGTTTCAACCATTTGTTGATAACTGGATGGACAGATGGTACATGGTTTTTGATATGCCACCACACAACAACAGGGAAATTCCCTTGTATTTCCTTCGAAAGATGTACGCAGAGTTCATGTTACATAAACACGTAAACTATTTTGACATCTTGCAGTTTTATGGGATCGGTGGGGGGATGCCCCAAAACCGACCCAATACGAGGCTTTGAGACCAGGATCTCCCTATCCCTGCACCTCGCAGGCAGTTACCTGGGCCAGATGTCCCACCTGCACATCATATTATTCCACAGACACGGGATGCATTTTTGAGTTTGGCATGGGTGGTTGTTCACCATGGCACTATGGTTCAACATATGGGTGAGGAAGGGACATCTGTCCCTGGTGTGGTACATACACCAGCTCGTCACCATGCAGGACCATCAACTAGTGCAGGACCATCAGGACCATCCACTAGTGCAGGACCATCAGGACCATCCACTAGTGCAGGACCATTGACACATCCACATCCTAGTACTGATCCTCACGAGTGCACATCATGTGGTCGTCCCTGCTATGGTCTCGCCTCAAATGTTTCCTTCATTGGGTTTTTGAGAGAGGTATGTTGATGGTTAATTGTAATAAATTCTTCATTTATTTTCGTCTTTGTACACATATATATAGTTTGAGCTAATATATTAATTTTGTGAACTTGTAGTTGATGCTTTATGCCGGCAGCGATGCCCCAGAGCCGGATGTTCCAGACTCTATAGGGGGGCATGATGCTACCCATTTGGTAGGCCCATCTTATATAGCACCTATTTTCGTATCTCACACTGAGGTAAACATTTTAAAATTTCAGTTTTTTAATACTTGTTAATTTGTTAATTTTCACATACTTTACATTTTAGTTCACTAATGCTATCCACGGTCTAATATGTACAATTATTAAACTTGCAGATGGTAGATCCTTCACTGGGGCAAGGTAATGTGGAGGTAGCACCCATGGTCATACCGTCCCATGAAACATCTGGGCTCTAGGTAAACAATTAAAAATGGCATTTTTTAAATACATGTTTGTTTGTTGAATCATGCATGTCTAACTACATGAACACTTTCTGACTGTAGGCACCATCCGAGACATCTGGACCATTTCCTGAATTTGTATCTCCCTCCAGGCCATTCGTGAACAAGGGTCGTGTGTATGTGAGGCGTTCTACTCCTAGAAAGACTCCAGCTGCCCACGACCATGGGCTTACTCACACCATGGTAATGTATATCCTTCGATGATATTTGTTGTTTAACTTGAAATCCAGTGCATAAATCATTTTTGTTAATGTTTGAATTGCATGTTTACTGCATCAGGAACTCGAGTTGTCTACTGAAAACCTCGCATCAATGGTTGATGCAACAGTCAGTGCCGCATCTGCAATGGCAACTGATCACACATAGGTATGTAACTATTTCAACATTATCTTTACATAGTTTATTTTTGTTGTCTATTGTTTATTCATGCATTTCTAACTATTTCAACATTTTTTCATTGTAGCCACCACCAACAGAAGCAGTTCCTGGCCCCCCTGGTTCGACCATCCTGGATGTTCAACCAATGGATCCATCTGCTACACAAGCAACGCAATCTCCTTTGTCAGTTGAGGTGAGATGTCCTTCAGTGACCAAGTGTTTCATGCACTTGTTGATAATTGTTGAGCTAATGTATTAGTGTACATAGTTAGTTGAATTTAACAATTGATATTTAATTTGCAGGATCCAGAGATGCATACTGATCCTAGAGATGTGCCTAGAGGATCAACGTCGGGAAAGAACAAGAGGAAGCTTGATTTTTTATGTGTCATATGGGATATATGTACATTTGGATACATGCACATGTGGCTTTGATAGTTTTGGATAATTTTGGACACATGTGCTTTTGGATACTTTTGTATATATATGTACTTTTCAATACATTCACTTTTGGAGACATGTACATTGACTTTATTGTGCATGTACTTTTGGAGACATGTACATTGACTTCATTGGATACATGTACTTTTGGATACTTTTGGATATACATGTACTTTTGGAGCCATGCACTTTTGGATATATATGTACTTTTGGAGACATGCACATTGACATTTCACTTATAAATGAATGATACATTTCACTTTGTATTTGTTCTTCGATTTCCACGTGTTCTTGTGTCAATCTAATGTGTTGATTTGTGTGGATTATCTATTACTCATGAATGCGCTATGTCAAAAGAACAAACTATTATATTTAAAGGTTTCAACGAACTCACTACATGCGTGCACTAATTGGTATCTAATTAAAATTTGTGATTTTGGATGATCATTACAAGTTATGTCAAAGTTCTTGCTCATGTAATTTAATCAAACTAAATGCAATACAATGTTTTTCAAGGTTTCAACGAACTCACTCATGCACACTAATTAGATAGTTGTAATTAAGATTTGTGAGTTTGGATGATTAAATTACAAGTTAAGTCAGTGTTCAAGTGTAATTTAATAAAAGTAAGTGCAATACATGCTACACATTTCATCAACGCCCAATATTTGATTGTACAATTAGATTCAACACTACATATGAGTAACTACATACAAGTGCTCAAAGCAACATTGGTGAAAGGAACAAACGTTACCTCGGGATTCGAGAAATAAAGTGCCTTCTAATGTTGGTTGGGAAGGATATGCTTGGTTATCCTTATGGCTTGGGGGTCATCATCATGTAGATAAGTACTCTTGTTGTGATGTGTCATTAAGGTTTTTTCATGTGGTAAAACCCTTCAGAGTCAGGGTTTGTTCATGGTTTCATTGTACTTGATTTCTAAACATATAATTATTCTAAGAAAGGTTGCTAGGTTTTCTTCCCCATGAGGGTTTCTCGGGATAAAATGTTGTGTCTCTTGTCCCTGAACAAAATTTTCATGCGACTTGCAACTCGACATAGCCTAGAAACCGGACGTCGGACCAACAAACTGTCGACTCCGTTGGTCCCCTGGTGTGCGATTACCTCTAGGGGAGCCTCTCCCTCGTCTCCCCATGGCCTCGTGGCTTGATTGTGCATTCATTTCGTAAACTAGGGTTTTCCTCAATTTCATTGCATGCAATCTTGCATTGGTGGGTCAACTCTGTAAAAACCTCCCCTGAGCCAGTGTTGGCAGTGTTCCCACATCGGCATTGCCCACACACACTTGCAGGAGCCAACGGCACGCAATCTTCCTACTCTGTTTGCTTTTTGGCTCCCGGGCGAAAATTCACCAAGTGTCCCTGAATGACATTTTCATGCGAATTGCAGCTCGACATAACTCGGAAACTGGACGTCGGACCAACGAACCGTTGACTCCGTTGGTCTCCTGGCGTGCGATTACCTCTAGGGGGCCCTCTCCCTCGTCTCCCCCATGGCCCCGTGGCTTCATTGTGCATTCATTTCATAAACTAGGGTTTTGCTCAGTTTAATTGCATGCAATCTCGCATTGGTGGGTCAACTCTGCAAAAAACTCCCTCGAGCTAGTGTTGGTAGTGTTCCCATGTCGGCATTTCCCACACACACTTGCAAGAGCCAACGGCACGCAATCTTCCTGCTCCGTTTGCTTTTTGGCTCCCGGGCGGAAATTCACCAAGTGTCCCTGAATGACATTTTCATGCGACTTGCAGCTCGACATAACTCGGAAACCGGACATCGGACCGAACGAACTGTCGACTCTGTTGGTCTCCTGGCATGCGATTACCTCTAGGGGGCCCTCTCCCTCGTCTCCTCATGGCCCCGTGGCTTCATTGTGCATTCATTTCGTAAACTAGGGTTTTGCTCAATTTCATTGCATGCAATCTCGCATTGGTGGGTCAACTCTGCAAAAAACTCCCTCGAGCCAGTGTTGGGAATGTTCCCACATCGGCATTTCCCACACACACTTGCAGGAGCCAACGAAACGCAATCTTCCTGCTCCGTTTTCTTTTTGGCTCTCGGACGAAAATTCACCAAGTGTCCCTGAATGACATTTTTATGCGACTTGCAACTCGACATAACTCGAAAATCGGACGTCGGACCGATGAAATGTCAACTCCGTTGGTCTCCTGGCGTGCAATTACCTCTAGGGGGGCCTCTCCCTCCTCTCCCCATTGCCTAGTGGCTTCATTTTACATTCATTTCGTAAACTAGGGTTTTGCTCAGTTTAATTGCATGCAATATCGCATTGGTGGGTCAACTCTACAAAAACCTCCCCCAAGCCAGTGTTGGAAGTGTTCCCACATCGGCATTGCCCACACACACTTGTAGGAGCCAATGACATGCAATCTTCCTACTCCGTTTGCTTTTTGGCTCCCGGACAAAAATTCACCAAATGTCCTTGAAAGGCATTTTCATGCGACTTGCAACTCGACATAACTCGGAAACCGGACGTCGGAACGATGAACCATCGACTCTGTTGGTCTCTTGGCGTGCAATTACCTCTAGGGGGACCTCTCCCTCATCTCCCCATGGCCCAGTGGCTTCATTGTGCATTCATTTCGTAAACTAGGGTTTTGCTCAATGTGGGATTGTGCAATTTTTGCACACGGGGGCCAACTTTGGAAAATCATCCACTGGGCAAGTATGGCTAGTGTTCCTAGCCTGAACTTGCCTAGACACACCTGTAGGACTCCCCGGAACCCGGTTTTATTGCACAGTTGGAGTTCTATTCCCCCGGTAGGTATCCAGCAGGTGTCCCTGAAGGCCTTCTGGTAGCGAGATGGGACGAGCCATAGAATGAAGACTGTGGCTCAGATCGACGAACCATCGACTCCGTTGTATTCAGCACATCGGGATAGTTCTAGGGGTGCCCCTCCCCTCCTACCCGGTGGCCCATGTGTCACCTTGCAGGTCCATCTTGGAAACTAGGGTTTTGCTCTATGTGGAAGTGTGCAATTTTTGCACACGAGGGTCAACTTTGGAAAATCATCCACTGGGTGGGTATGGCTAGTGTTCCCAACCCGAACCTGCCTAGACACACCTACAGAACTCCCCGGAACTCGGTTTTGTTGCACGGTTGGAGTTCTATTCCCCCGACAGGTATCCAGTAGGTGTCCCTGAAGGCCTTCTGGCAACGAGATGGGACGAGCCATAGAATGAAGACCGTGGCTCGGATCGATGAACCGTCGACTCCATTGTATTCAGCACACCGGGATAGTGCCAGGGGTGCCCCTCCCCTCCGGCCCGGTGGCCCATGTGTCACCTTGCAGGTCTATCTTGGAAACTAGGGTTTTGCTCTGTGTGGGAGTGTGCAATTTTTGCACACAGGGGTCAACTTTGGAAAATCATCCACCGGGCAGGTATGGCTAGTGTTCCCAGCCCGAACCTGCCTAGACACTTTGGAAACTAGGGTTTTGCAGGTCCATGATGAAGATTTTCATGATGATGATGATGGTGATGATGATGAAGATGTTGATGATGATGGCTTGGTCTAAGGTGGTGCTCTCAAATAACTAATTCATTATGAAATATTTAACAAGACATGAATTAAATTTAATATAAGTGTATTGTTTAATATAGTGAGCATGAATTGAATTAATTTTGTTGGGTGAAGCCAATAACCAACATGATGAACATAATATAATTTTAGGGTTTACTGATCATATGTAAAAAATGGCATATTCATAAACTTGACATACAAGAGAACTTTTGGCATATTTATAAACAACGTAAATGTAAATTTGGCATATCAAGAACACAAAATTGGCATATTCATATGAAACATACATGTGAAAATTGAGCATATATCAATATTCAATTACAAATAGTATAAATAGTATAGTATTAAAAGTATGTAACGTACCTCATCATGCTAGATCCCACCTATTATCATACAACCAAGCCCTCCGGATCATCTCTTATACTGATGGTCTCCATTAGTCTCTTGTGCTCTGTATCCGGTAAGAAGTAGCGTACCTTCGATGTATTTCGACTAGGCATTGTTCGTACCTGAAGGTTTGTGCCAATGATTAAGTTGGTAAAGTGATACACGCTTGCACCTGGTTTGTAATCCCTGTAAACATATCCACCCTTCTTTCTTCCATTGCTGTCCTGTGTCAAGTATTCACCTTTAACAACCATAGACCCAGTTGGAAAGTGGTTGTTTTCATCGTCAGTCATGGACATAATGAGGGTTTGCTTTCCATCTATACAGCGTGCCAACCAGTATTCATCACCCCATTCAGTATCTTTTGAGGCAACCACTGTGTATATGTTCCCTGCATTATATGATTGTTGGTATATGATGAAAATATTTTTCGTGTGATACAAGGCCATTAATGTGCATTTGAAGACTACGTAAACAAACAAAAAATGTTAAGGAAATGCATCATACCGGGTTGTACAAGGTCTGAGACATGATCAAAATCTGCAGAAATAGATGATTGAAGGCCATCCTTAGTTTTAGTACATCCTTTCGGTTTGAAGAAGGCCTTGTGTGATCATGCCAAAAATTGTGTACTAGTCCCTTTACTGTATCAACTAGCTTCATGTCACGACGTGGCAACCGACCAACAAAGGCCCAAAAATCTATCTGATCGGTTGTGTCAAGATGTTCTCTTCTAATAGAATACCTACGGAGGGTTTTCACGTTCAAATTAACTAGTTCGGATGTAGGCCTGAGAATACGAAGGGCCCTGGTGTTCTTATTTGCAATTGCTTGTGACAACACACGACGAGCAGCATTGCGGTCCTTTGAACGTGTGTTCTTACCAATTTTACCAAATGCATCTATTAGGCTTTTAACTATATGAGAACTTGGTTTAGAATTCTTTATCATCTTTATCCCTAACTTTTTCCTAACAACATTCATGCTCCTAGATTTTAACAATGATAAAAATAATCTACATTTATCTCCATCACATTTAGAAACAAAATATTTATCAAGTATCTATTGAGTTTGATAAGCAATACTACGTTTAGATAGTGTACCTTCAATGAAATTGATAAGACTTTCATCAACTTGTATACACTTCGGAGTTCTTCAACGTGTGCTTGCTAATGGAGGTAAGGGGTTGGAATTGTACCATGTAGCGCATCACCAAGACGCTCTGGCATTTCAGTAGTAGCTTGGTGTCCTTCATTGTCTTCCTGGTAGTTGGATGGTGGAATTCCAACATCCTCATCGATGGTCTGTGGAAGTCCAACATCCCCTTGTGGAATTCCAAGATCCTCATCAATGGTGTGGATAACATTCTCTTCTTCAACAGTAGGCAAAATGTCCAATGCCTCTCTGACTTCATCGCTTGTATAACCACATCCAGATAGCAAATTGGGTGTTTCTTCGCGAGCTTCATCTTGAGATCGTAACTTATCACTTTGAATTGAAGTGGGAATTGAAACATCCCCTAATGAGCACCTACGTTTTGCTTCTTGATTACTTCCATGGGGTGCTTGTTCAACAACTATTGTGGAAATTGAAGGTCCCTCGTGTCATGGATTAATAGGATGAACCATGGTATCCTCTACAATTGGATTTGGATTAGTTTCCAAAGAAAGCCTCTGATTCATCATGTATATTCTTTTCTTTTCTTTCTCTTCTTCAATGACTTCTTGAGGTCTCTTCTTCCTTGTTGATTTGTTTACTCGGTTACGTGCATTCCCCATCACCACAATGATCAATTCAATATAGTTTGTTTTTGTTGCTCCTCAATTACAAGCTCTTCAATAATAAGCAAATGGAAGTTAAATCATAAATTGTTTGGGCTCTTTGATTCTCTTGTACACTTGTTTATATCCACCATCACCATGAAATGGTCTTGAAGCTTGATATCTTATCTTGTGTGCTCCTCAAATATAGGCAAAATGAATCTTTCAAAGGCCTTATCTTTGGTGTTATTCGATTGGAGATTCTTCAAGCTTGCTGATTATCTTCTTCAAATATGGCCATATAACCCAACACCACACTGAGCAACCATGAAAGATGTCCTCAATGCTGCACTTGCATAAAAAAAATAATGATGGAGTTGGTGTAGAGTGTGAGAATTTCCAATGGCAGGCTCGTGCTGTTCGAAAAATTGCGGGAGTGTTGTTTTGGCTCGGACAGAGTGAAGTTGCTCTCGGACAGAGATAGTCCACTATTTATGGAGTTACAAAATGCGCACGTGTTATATAAAGACAAAACGTGTGTGCGATATGTAGTGCAAAAACGCGTACGCGATATTGTTAAGCACAATAAATAGGTTAGGTGCACGGCTAGGGCAACGAACAAAATCAAAAGAAAACTAATAATTTATATGGTTACATACAAAACAAATGTTTTTAGTGTGGGGACAAATGTTTTGTATGATTTAATACCCCCTAGCTCTCTCCCAATAATCCCTAGATACCCCCTATATCTTTCTAAATATCTGTCCCTCATTCTCCCTACATCCCTCCCTACATGTTTCTTTCATGTTTCTTTCTCTCCCTTACTCCAGCCATGTCTCTACCACCCCACTCTCCATCTCTCCACCTTCTCTTTATCTTCGTCATTATCCCTCCCTATAGCACTCTCTCCCTTCTTCTCCCTTAATCACTAACCCTCTACGCCTTTATCCCTACCCCCTACCCTCTCTGTCTTACCTTGTTCCTAGAGCCCCTCCCCCATAAAGGCCTTTAGACCCTCTTCTAAACATTAATCCCTAACTGCATAAGTGCACAAGATGATGATGAGGAGGAGGAGGGTGATGACAATGAAGATGATCATGATGTAGATGAAGATGATAAAGATGATGATGAGGAGGAGGGTGATGACAATGAAGATGATCATGATGCAGATGAAGATGATAAAGATGATGATGTTGATGAAGATGATGGTGATGATGATGAAGATGTTGATGATGATGGTGATGGTGATGTTCGGATGATGATGATGATGATGAAGAAGAAGATGATGGTGACATGATGGAGATGTTGATCTGATGAGGAAGATGATGATGATGATGGTGATGATGAGGAAGATGTTGATGATGATGATGATGGTGATGAAGGTGATGATGATGAAGAAGATGACGATGATGGAGATGTTGTGTTGATGGGGAACCTAGAGATGACAATGATGATGAAGATGGTGATGGTGATGGTGATGGTGATGACGATGAATATTTTGATGATGATGTTGATGGTGATGATGATGAAGATGTTGACGATGATGGTGATGGTGATGTTTAGATGATGATCATGATGATGTTCAGAATATCATGATGGTGATGATGGTGATGATGATGGAGAAGATGGCGATGATGGATATGTTGATGAGGAACCTGCAGATGCCAATGATGATGATGATGATGGTGATGAAGATGATGATGATGGAGATGTTGATGAGGAACCTACAGATGCCAATGATGATGGTGATGACAATGAAGATGTTGATGATGATGGTGCTGGTAATGATGATGAAGATGTTGATGGTGATGGTGATGGTGATGTTCGGATGATGATGATGATGATGTTGATGATGATGAAGATGATGGTGACATGATGGAGATGTTGATCTGATTCAAGGAAGATGATGATGATGATGGTGATGACGATGAAGATGTTGATGATGATGATGATGGTGATGAAGATGATGATGATGAAGAAGATGATGATGATGGAGATGTTGATGTTGATGGGGAACCTAGAGATGACAATGATGATGAAGATGGTGATGGTGATGGTGATGGTGACGACGATGAAGGTTTTCATGATGATGGTGATGGTTATGATGATGAAGATGTTAATGATGATGGTGATGGTGATTTTTAGATGATGATCATGATGATGTTCAAAAGATGATGATGATGATGATGGAGATGTTGATTTGATGAGAAATAAGATGATGATGATGATGATGATGGTGATGATGATGATGATGATGATGGTGATGATGATGATGATGAAGAATATGATGCTGATGGAGAATATGATGCTCACAACTCCCTCTAGTCTCTCTCTCCCCAACCATCAATCTCTCTCTCTCTCTCTCTCTCTCTCTCTCTCTCAAACACACACACATTATGTCACTTTCCATTCTCAAACCCATCCCCCCTCCATCCATATCTATCTCCACCTTTCTCCCTCCATCCCTCACCCTACCTTCTCTCCCTCCCTCTCTCATCGCTTGTCTCTCTCTCACCTTCTATCCCTCCCTCATGTTATCTTTCCCTCAACCTATCCCAATCTCTCCATCACTCCCTCTCTCTCACACACTTTATGTCCCTTCCCCCTCCTCTCATTATCTCTCTTTCTCTCTCTCTCTCTCTCTCTCTCCATCGCTACCACTCCTTGCATGTCTACCACCAACACTTTCTGTCCCTCCCTTCCTATCTCTTTATTTCGTTCTATCCCCATCTATCTCTCACTCCCTCCAAATCCATTCCTCTCCATTGTCCCTCTCCCTCCCTCGCTCTATGTCTCCCCCCCCCTTGTATTCTTTATTTCTCTCTCACATCCCCCTTGCCTCCATCCATTCCCCCTTGTCACTCAAGTCTCACTTTCAAATTCTAACCCTATACCTCTTCAGAACCTATTCTACTCCTAATAGTGCTCTCAAGCTCCACTTCCCTTCACCCCCTGTAGCCCATCATGTTCTCATTCCCTTCATCTCTCCCCACTCAAGCTTCCAACATCCTTCTAAGCCCTTAACCCTTTCCCACCCCTATTAAATATTAACCATAGATTTTCTTGACCCTTCCCCACCCCTTCTCAAATATTAAACAAAAATTCCCTTGAGTCTTCCACACCCCCTCTTTCTCAAGTATTAAACATGTATTTTATGATTTGCATAACGCGAGCGCGTTTTTTAACTATATAACGCATACGTGTTATGTAGTTATATAACGCGTACGCGTTATGTACATCTAAAAGTGCAGCAATATTTTTGAATTTAAATAGAATGTGCTCGTGTTTTGTAGAGCCTAAACCAAGCCGAATCACATGTTCACATGTCAACAATAATCCTATGTGTATGCTTTGGAGTTTGCTTCGGTAATTCCAAACCTGTGCTATGTTAATGAAAAACCAAAGCTAATTGGGTATTTCTTCCAGTTTCTGGAGAAGCCTGTGCTTAACCACTCATTACAATATGCTACACAGAGTCATTTTTGACGAAATCTTAGACACAAATAGCATTTTTTCTGCAGATTCCAAATATGTAACTTTTATTTTGAAATATTAATTTTTCCTATTTTCTTTCAATTTCTTTTCTGTCCTACCTCCTTAACTCGTGAAACACACTGTTAATGTTTCTTCCATAACTTTTTCAATTCTTAATCATTTGAAAAAAAAATTGTATGGTGCACAAGAGGACACTAACCTCCACGTTCTATGAAAAACCCATTTCAAGATTTTTGCATTAAGACCTTCAAAGGCTCTACCCACAAAAGAGGTACTATTTTTGAGGTTTGATCACTTAGACAATTATAAAAAAATTATAAAATTACTAATTTAATTTTCAAAAAATAATGGCGCACAAGTGCTATGTGTTCTCTACATGCATGCCGATTTTTGTAGCTTGATTCCATCATTTAGGCCCTCAAAGGCTCTACCCACAAAAACATATACCTTATCATTTGCCTGAAAAATAAAAAGTGTCTGTTAGGAAAAATGAAACTTGACATAGCTATACAAATTTTCAATACATAAAAGTTATATATTCGGAAACGTGATTCAATTTCCTACATTTCATCTTTTTTACTCAATGCAAGATATTTTGCATAAGTAGCTCAAAAAATCCAAGTTGAGGGATGCCTACTTTTTCAGTTTTCTATTGCATCTAACGCGCCAAAAGTGACCCTCATTAGCTTACACTGACCCTTTATTATTTAAATTGTGATTTATTTAATTATTATTTAGTATTTTTTTATTAAAAATAATATATATAAATTTTAAAATATATAACATTATTAATAATAAAAACCAATAAATAATAAAAATTCAAATAGAATATATTATACAATTAAATTTAATAATTCAAATTAATTTAATTAAACGATAATTAATCTTCAATTATTTGGCTTTAAAAAAAATAAAGTTGGGGCCCTTGCATAAGAGCCACACGCCCCTTCTCAAGAGCCCACACATCATACAAGGATCAAAATAATGGGGGCTCAAGGGTGAACAAAACCCTAGCCCCTCCCATTTCTTATTTCTTGCTCACAAATTTATTATAACGTGCTCCTTTGAGACAAGTTCTGAATGCGTTTGAAGTTGTTAAAGAGATGGTTGTAGGTGGATATGAGGTCACTGGTATTTAGCAAATATGCTAGCTAACTAAACAGTTTGTGTTAATTAATTAACCTATGAGCACAAAAGGTTTGAAGTTGTTAAAGAGATGGTTGTAGGTGGATATGAGGTCACTGGTATTTAGCAAATATGCTAGCTAACTAAACAATTTGTGCTAATTAATTAACCTATGAGCACAAAACGTAATTAAACTAACAACCAATACACTTATTGGGGGGTTTATAATGTTTAAGAAATGGTTACAATGGTGAGCTACATTCTCTTAGTGGAGTGTGATTTCGCAAGAAACATATGGAACTTGTGTTGATTGGTCCTTAAAATTGATATGATTTGGGGAGTTGGAAATTTTGATTCAAGCATGTTAAATTGGACCAGAAATTGTAAAACAGTTGTCACTCTACCTGTCTTTATTTCCTGGACTATCGGGCATATTAGAAATCTGACAGTATTTGAAGATATCAGTCCTTGTGTTCAGTCAACATACAGTATGGCACAAAAGTTATTTATGAAATATAGGAAGGAGATGGTTCCTCAAAATGTCAGAAAAGTTGGTTTCTTTACTCCATAGTTTTCTCATCCGGTCCTTTTCTTTGATTATGTTGCTTCGAATGGGCTCTGTGCTACAGGAGGTGTTATTTTTCTGAATCAAGAACATTATTTCACCTTACGTCTCAGCTGTGGGAATGGTACAAATATGAAGGCATATCTCCTTGCCCTTTGGGGTGTAAATTAAGTGGCTAACACCTTTGGTCTGGCTGATATAAAGGTTTTTGGTGACTCTAGAGTCACTATAAACTGGGCGAGTGGTGAATACTATTTGAAAGTCACTTCTCTAACGCATTGGTGCAACAGGATACAGTATGAAATTAATTGTATCAGTAGTATTACTTTTGAACACATCTACAGGGAGCACAACTCTTTGGGTGACAAACTTTCGAAGCAGGCCCTGGAGGGTGAGGAGGGTTTCTTAATTTGGGAAGAATTCTTGGGTTCTTCTAGACAGGATATGGGAGTTCTACACTTTTTTGTTTAAGTTCAGAATTTGTAGGTGTGTCAATTATGAAGTAGTAAAATTTTAGGTTTTTTGGGATGGTTTTATATCACTCGTGATATTTTGTAAAGTCTCTCCGAAGTTGTATCAGAGCTATTTGTAGTTGCTATGTCGTTATGACATGAACATAGTTGTATTGTTTGATTCATTTTTGAATATCAATGGTATTTTTTTTCCGCTGAAAAAAATGGTGACCTACATTCTCTAGCAGAGATTTCATGCATTCTGACTTGCTAAAAAATGTGTAGATGACTTTGGCTCAAAAAAAACCTTCTATTCATTCTTTGAACATGTTTCTTCTTCGGAGTCCTTCATGCTTTGCTAGTGCCTAGATCTCTTCTCCATTGAATGCCCTTCTTCTTTATGGCCTTCATTATATTTAATGGATTGCCTTGGAAGACCGACCTCAAAATGGTATATTTCCTCTTCCAAACATGTTTACAATATTGATTCAAAGTTATAAATTAAAATTTTCTTAATTATAAAGTTAAAAAAAAATGGTTTTAATAAAAAAGTATCCATTTGAGATCAAGGGAGATGTGAATCTTGTGATGAACGCCTTCCTTCCTGGCCCTCTATTCAAATTAAAAGGGGAAGCCCTCTATTCAAATTAAAAGGGGATGTTGAAAATAGAGACGTAATTCTTTTGGCAGTACCTTATATTGGGTTGGACATTTATACATCCACTCTCATTTTTGGCGATCAGCATTGAGTTGGATATTTATACATCCACCCTCATATTTTGCCACAACTAACTCAATTGAGTAAGGCATTTATACACCATATCTCCCCGACGAGCCGTCTTGTGTTTGTTTGAATATCCGATATATCCATATCCATATAGTATTGATTCTCGTGCAGTGGTTGGTCGACGAGCCGTCTTGTGAATTCCCTTAGAACCTTTCTCGTTATGCTTCAGAGGCCGTGACCTTTGGCGATCAATCTTTCAAGGAAATAGGTAGCGTTGGCAGGATATATATATAAAAGTCTTGCTATTTGAGCGTCCTGAGCTCCAACGCAAGATTTCGAATTCTCCTCTTCGCGAATACTCATTTCGATTTCTGTTCTCCTCTTCGCGAATACTCATTTCGATTTCTGTTCTGTTCTCCGCCCCCATCTTCTTTTGGCGAATACCCATTTCCAAAACAAGTCTTCTGGAGCATCGCCCATTTGGAAATTTTATGAAGAGGAGGAGAGTTTAATTCATCAGCTACATACCCACCTGCTGAACAGTACTGATTGAGTTTGCAGACAAAGCCAAACCGCCCCATTGTCTTACGGTTGTGGTTTTTCAGAAACAAAAAATGTCTCTGGAACCAGATTCTAATGTAGTAGAAGGCAGCGGATCGAATTCTAAGAGCCTCTGTGATGGTCGATTGCCTTCAGTACTGAAAGCAGAGGAAGCAAGTAATAGAAGGTTTTTTGAAGCTGCAGCATGGGTAAAGAGCATGGTTGGGTCTTTGGATATACCATATGACCCGCCATCCGAGGAGGAGTTTCGTCTTTGCTTGAGAAATGGGATCATTTTATGTAACCTTCTCAACAAGGTTCAACCGGGAGCAGTGTCCAAGGTCGTTGCAAATCATGTTTCTGCCTATCAATTTTTTGTGAATGTTAAGAATTTTCTTGCAGCTCTTGTACACATGAAGTTGCCTACTTTTGAAGCTTCTCTGTTAGAGCAAGAAACCTCGCAGCCGGGTTCTACTACAAAGATTGTTGACTGTATCTTGGCGCTGAAGAATTATTATGAATGCAAACAACAGTGTGGAGGAAATGCGGGCCCTTTGACGACCCCAATGGTTCGAAGAAAGACAGGAAATTTAACTCCTAATTGTGTGCCTGTAGCTCTGCCAAACCCATCAGTTAGAAACATGCAGGAGGACGGAGGAGAGAACAGACTCGATGACATCTTTCAATCTAATGCCTTAATAGGAGCTTGGTTAAAGCAGGTTGCTGTAGAGGTAACAAGTGACAAGGAAAATGTTGACCAGAACCTTGTGGAAGCCAGACAAGCTGCTGCACCGCATGTTATCATTTCCAATATTGAAGAGAATAAACAAGATAAAGTTTCCCAGGATCAAGACAATCAGCTCTTTTCACATTGTCCAGACCAGAAAAATGGTTACTGCTCACCTTTTCAAAGTCAGGATCCAAAACCTTTGGTTACCACTCAGAAACATCAACATCAGATGCGTTTGGAAGCACAAAGAAAAGAAGTCAGGGACCTAAGAGACTTATTGCGCAGAGCGCGAGAGGATGTACATGTGTTACAGTCTGAGGGGCGAAGGCATTTTGAGTTGCTGGATAACCTGATCAGAGAATTTTCCAGTGCTGCTAATGGTTATCACAGAGTTCTGGAAGAAAACAAGATCCTTTACAATAATGTTCAAGACCTCAAAGGAAGCATAAGGGTATACTGCAGAATCAGACCACATTTTGGAGGTCAATCTGACGCCCAAAGTGCAGTGGAATTTATTGTGGAAGATGGATCCCTCCTTGTCAATGCATCGAAAATGGGCAAAGATGTACAGAGGATATTCAATTTTAATAAGGTTTTTGGGCCATCTGCTACACAAGAGGATGTTTACATGGATACACAACCATTGATCCGATCTGTAATGGATGGTTACAATGTCTGCATTTTTGCATATGGTCAAACAGGATCCGGAAAGACCCACACCATGAGCGGTCCAACAGGTGCTTCTGAAAGGGAGATGGGAGTGAACTATCGAGCACTCAGTGACCTCTTTGAGTTATCTCAAAAGAGGAAAGATTTAATGATGTATGATGTTTCTGTTCAAATGATAGAGATATACAACGAACAAGTGAGGGATCTTCTGGGAACAGATGCCCCCAACAAGAAATTAGATATTCGAAAAAATGGTCATAATGGATTTAATGTACCAGATGCCATACTTATGCCCGTTAAAGCAACCTCTGATGTTTGGGATTTGATGAATTTTGGGCAAAAGAATCGTGCTGTTAGCTCTACTGCACTGAATGACCGCAGCAGCCGTTCTCACAGTGTATTGACTGTGCATGTGCAAGTTACAGATCGTGTTTCTGGGTATACCTTTCATAGCTGCCTTAATTTGGTAGATCTTGCTGGAAGTGAGAGGGTGGATAAATCTGAAGTAACTGGAGATCGTTTGAAGGAGGCACAATACATCAACAAGTCTCTTTCATCTCTAGGAGACGTTCTTGCAGCATTGGCACAAAGGAGTTCCCATGTGCCATATCGAAATAGCAAATTGACTCAATTGCTTCAAGATTCCTTAGGGGGCAAGGCAAAGACCCTCATGTTTGTGCACATAAATCCTGAACCGGAATCATATTCAGAGACAATAAGCACCCTTAAGTCTGCTGAGAGAGTGGCCTCTGTTGAACTTGGTACTGCTCCTTTGAATAAAGAAAGTGGAGAAGTTCGTGAGCTTAAAGAAAGGGTAGACAGTTTGAAGAAGGCGTTGGCGAGGAAAGAAGCAGAAGCAGCGCAGTTACACAATATCAAAATGAAAGAATCTCCATACCGACTCCTTACACCAGTGAGAACTCGTAGATTGAGCCTTGAAGGGACTGCAATAAGCAAAGTTGAGGTACAAAATGGAAATGGTAATTGTAATGGTGGGATAGCTTCTCAAGCTAAAAATTTGGTAGATCATGGGGAGGATAATGAGATTCCGGTAGGCAAACAAAATGGCAATGGCAACCGTCGGAGTAGTCTGGGAAATGAGCGTAGAAATTTATCAGTTGTGAAAAGTCCGACAGAGGGTGAAAGAAATACAGTAACTGAGACACCATCTGCAATATCTAAAAAGACCTCTCAAATAAAAAAGTCACTACAGTCCATTGGAAAACTAATCAATGGTGTTGGTGTTGGTGGGGGAAAACGAAGTACAAGTGAAGTGGAGGCATTACCCCCTGGACCTGTACCTGTATGTAGAACTGAGCGCAGATTATCTAGTGTTGGACAAACCCAACCGTTATCAAACAGGCAGCCACTTACAGGAAATGGGGTTCCTACTCCAAGGCGAAATTCAATAGAAGGAAAACGAAATTCAATTGAAGGAAAACGAAGGTCATTGTAATGAGGTACATCTACCTCTAAATCACATTTCAATCTCAGAAGTTTGGCAGGATCGGGTTATCTAATTAGTATTGCTGTTGTGAATTGGCTTATCAGAGCACTTATTTTTTGCTGTTGAAGACCGGTCACGTTTGAGGAGCCTTTTTAAACAGTGAAGAGATAGAAGAAGGGGATAATTTTTGCATTGTGCAGTGCATTTTTGTTGATTGTAAGTTTTTTTTATCTGAAAAATTTGTAATTTTTATATTTATTTTTGCTGGCTTTTCCTATTCCTTTGATTGAACAACTCTTTTGTGATGGGTATGTCTGTTCTTCTCCGCAATCATATTCTACTTTAACGACTTATTGTATTTGAAAGCATTGACTAAGGGCGTAATGAATTTATAATAAAAAAACTTGAGGAAGAGTGCATAAAATTTCAGATTTATATTTGGTTGAGTGAGATTATTTTTAACAATAAGAGTTACTACAACATATTATTCAAGATATCATGTTACTAAGGTGAACTCATATTACGATTGTTCTTCTAGGTGTCACATGATTTTCAAGCATTTTTAGGGTTTAAGTATGAGGTAATTTAGATTTCAAGTGAATATTTATGTAGTACTAAGGCTTATTTTTAGATTTATATTTGGTTGAGTAAGATTATTTTTAACCATAAGAGTTACTACAACATATTATTTAAGATATCATGTTACTAGGGTGTACTCATATTAGGATTGTTCCTCTAGATGTCACATGATTTTCAAGGATTTTTATGTTATTAGGATTTAGTATGAGGTAATTTAGATTTCAAGTGAATATTTCTGTAGTATTAAGGCTTATTTTTAGTGAAAGAGGTTTAAATTTGTTTTAAGAAATTACATCAATTAAAGTTTAATAATTTGTAACTAATCATATTTATTTATTATCTTTTTAAAAGGTATTAAAAAAATTGATTGTATTTGTTGTGATTTAAAAAATGGTATAATAAATTTTTTAAAATAAATCAATTTAATAAAAATTAAATAATTAGAAATCTTATTGTTATTATTTATAAATAAAGGTCCATTACAATAATGATTTAGTGTATAAGCTTTAAAATTCACTTCATTATAATACTCTTTCACTATAACTATAAATAATGACATTTCATTTTTAACAGGAAAGAAAATGGTGATAACTTATTTGCCTTAGATTACTCATACTATGATTTGTATTAGTGCTTTGAGGGTTTTCATGCTATTAGGATGTAGGTATAAGGTGGTATTAAGGTTTATTTTTAGTGAAGGATGTTTAAATTTGCTTAAATGAATTACATCAATTACTAGTGGATACTCGTTACTCACACATGGTACTTTAATAATATATTAAAATACAAAGTAAATACAAATTTTACAATGTCAACCTTAACCTAAAGCTCAAAACCAAAGAGATATATATTATAAATAATAAAAATAATAATAATAATAATGAAACTGAGGTACTTCTTGTTATGCTATCTCAGATGTGAGCCATTATTAAATTAGGCTTACATACTAGGGATTTGAGCACATACAAGAGATTTACATATTGAACTAGTATAGATCCATCTTAACTCAAAATCTACCAAGTGTCAAGAGTGATCAAATCCCTTGAGATGAAAACTTTTCCACAAATTTTACACTTAAGTTTGCATTTCAATGGATTTGATCCCTCTTAGAGCTTGGTAGATCCAGAGTTAAGAAGAATCTATACTGGTTTTAGACAAGTCCCTTAAAATAATTATTTAGTGCATAAGCTTCAAAAGTCCATTTCTTACATTGAAATTTACATGCATTATCCAAATTTTGCACTGAGAGTAGTGAGGTGCTCTACAATCCATATGGTAGAGATGTTTTTGCGTTCCTAACGTTATGCTACCAAAAATAAAAAATAAAAATAATTAAAAAAAATCACGCCGGCTCATAAAATAAAATAAAAAATAAAACCAAATAAAAAGTAGGCTCATAAAATAAAAAATTAAAACCAAATAAAAAGCTATTTAAAAAATACATGTTGATTTATAAAATTTAAAACAAAAATAAAAAGCATAGATCAATCTTAAACACGAATCTATCAAAAAATTTCACCTCAAGAAATTGGATCCCTTTTGTTGTTTGATAGATCTAGGTTTAAAATGGGGGTATCTATTATGCTTGTGTATGTTGTGGTGTGTATCTGCAAGAATGAGCACAAGCACTAGAGTGTCACCTAGTAGAACTGGAACTAGTGTAGCCTAGTAGAACTGGAACTCTCATTTCACTGACTCAATACACTACATTTGACCGCATCATTTAATTTTAATAATTAGATGCTTTATTTTAAATAAATTTATAAATGTTTTCAGGAATGGCAAGAAATATAGTTGTAAATATAAAAGGAGGGGCTCTCATTGTCCTTGAAGGAAATATAGAGGTAGGTTTCTCATGGGGGATAGGATTAGTTTTGGACAACCGATAAGAATTATATACCCTATAGCTTGGAACAATTTCATCGCAAGTTTACTGGGTAAAGAAGATAATGATTGTAGGGGACTCTTTGTCATCAACCAAGTGTGAAACATGAAGCTTAAGGATGGGATTTTTTTGTATAGAGTCTTTCAAATAACACTGGGAATCTAGAAATCATAGATGAAATCAATTTATTTCAATAATAATGAAAACGAGGCCATACACTTGGAGAAGGGGGTCTCGGTAAAGATAGGGACCCCCTAAAAGGATCTGGGTCCCATAGTTGGATTAACATGTAAATTATTAAGCTCTAAAACCATATTTACCACATTAATCTTTGTGTATGTAGGTCAATTCACGCTTAAAGGATCGTGCAGGGGATAAATTAATCTCCCTTGTGTCTCTCGGTTCTTTGTTCCTTGCATTACAAAGCATAGCATGACAGAATTTATGTCCCCTATGCATTGGGGGTACCCACACGAAGTTGGTACCCAAAAAGGCTGCAATAGGAGTGCGTGAATGGAAAAAAAAGGGACATGCACGCGCTTCCAAATGCGGGCATGTGTCTCGACTTTGGCAATACAGAACGTCCACGTGGTTGAGCCCATGTGGACAAAATGTGTGTGCACGCATTATTAACGCATACACAAAAAATGGTGTGCACGCATTAATGACACGTGCGCGTCCCTACTTTTTTTATAAAAAAAAATAGAGCTCACAGGTTTGTGATTTTCAAAAAACCCACGAGCGCACGTAGGCCAAACAAGCACCCTGCGAACACGTCGTGGAGCGCCTGGGGGCTTCCTCAACGCCACCAATTCGCACCTCCACCACCTTGCCAATGTTGTCTCCAGGTAGGTGCTCAACGAAGCATGAATTTGTTGTTATTTTTGTTTTTTTTTTTTTGTTTTCCATTTCAATTTTAATTTTAAAAAGAATTTACAATCCATTAAAACACCAAAAAAAATTCATTACAGGCCATCTACACCTAACAAGATGACAAACACACCTGAACCATCAGATGAAACCAATGAAACCCGACCTTCAGAAGGAAACATTGGAATGGACAATGAACCGAATGAAAATGTTGAAGATCAATTACACTAAGATTTAAATGAATTAAAGGTATTAAGTGATGAATTGAAGAACACCAAGGAACCCTCTCGGGTTTCCTTGGCTTCATCATTGCAAAACATTATTGAATCCATCAACATTTCACACAGTGAGATCACAAATATGAGCTAATACAGGGCTCGAATGAGGGAACACTACTCCATTGGGATGTTCAAAGAATAGAGAAAAGACCTGAACATCACCAAAGCCCAGTTGTACAGCAAATTCATAGTTCCCTCGACAGGACAGCCTCTAGATGTGAGGAAGAGATGGGTTTGCATGGACTGGTGTATTTACCATCCATGGAGAGATAACTGGAGAAAGAGATGGTTTATGGTGTTTAACAAGCCCCCGTGCAACAATTTGGAGGTCCCACAGTATTTCCTTCGGAAATTGTGGGCTGAGTTTGAGCTAGGCTACCATGTCAACTATTTTGACATCACTGAGTTTTAGGGTGTTCGTCTTGGCTCTACCCAAGATCGACCTCGGACCCACTACAACCCACTTAGAGGACTTCCTACACCCAGGAGAGAGCCAAACCCCCCTCCTTATCCACCCAGGTTTTGTAGCGGCCTAGATGAGATAGATGACTCAGTTAGACATGCCACACATCATTTGATTATACATACCACATTTGTGGCTATGTATTCACAAAGGCGGGAGGACATCTATCCGATAGACACAGCTGCACCGTGTATAAGTGGTGGTCGGGACATGCCGGGTATAGGTGGAACCCAGGAGGGGTCTTCTAGTTCTACTGGAACAATGACACATCATTTTTCTCACTGTGGTCATTCTTTCCATGATCCTACGCAGCAGCATGCCACGGAGAGCTACATGGACCAGGTTAGCTTTTGTTTTTTTAATGTTCAATTATTTGTTGTATTTTATTTGATATCGTATTGTTTAATACTTTTAACTTTGAATTACACATTATTGACTTTATTTGTTTTAATGTACAGTTATTCAAGGCTGAATCTCCATCCTCCAGGTGGGAGGACATCGATTCCTTTAACCTAGATCAAGCCATGGCAGCAACAGAGGAGATTGCGGCACCATACACACAGGTAACTTCTTTTTTGAATAATTAGATCATGTTACGAGTAATTTGTGTTCAGTAATTAAAAATTAATTAACACTGAGTAATTACCATATTATCATCGTATTTTACAGTTGTGTTTATCATATTGTCTAAATTATTTGAGAGCTATAAATTCATATAATCCAACCAAACAAAAATGAAACCTTATAAAACAGGAAAACCTAAGAAAAATAGAAACATCTGTTCATGTTCACTTTCGGCATCCTTGATCTCTAATGATTATATAAATGGGAGAGAAATTTCCAAAAAATTGTCATTCTTACTTGACCAATGATGAGCCCACAACTGGGGTTTTGGTGATGCCCACAATGTCCTTCATCCTCATACTACCATCCAATGCTTTCTTGCTCTTCCTATGATTGACCAATGCCATGTGTGGTATTGATGCTTTGCCATTTGTCACCATGTCATCCAAGTTATCTTTTCCATGTACTCTCCTTATCCAAATCATCTTCAAATGGCCACAGTATGGGTCATTTGACTCTTGGCTCAATAGGTGTTCCAATGGCTCCAATGCCCATTACTTTGTCCACCAAATCAACCTTTGTTTCCATGTCCTTATTCCATGTGTTCTTCAAGCTTAAACTTGTCATTAATGTTGTCATCAATGACAATAATAGACAACCATATTCATCAAGCTCTCCTCA
The DNA here is from genome assembly GCA_027924585.1 of Larix kaempferi. Classification (NCBI taxonomy): domain Eukaryota; kingdom Viridiplantae; phylum Streptophyta; class Pinopsida; order Pinales; family Pinaceae; genus Larix; species Larix kaempferi. The sequence goes on along the minus strand of BSBM01000579.1, from coordinate 330,590 downwards.
ATCTCCCAAAATCTTCACACATCTTCCTTAAAAATGAAACTTGTCTTCTATTTATACTCTTGTCTTCTATGAAACTTGTCTTCTATTTATAGTTTTATCATTAAGATGATTACATAAATCAAATATGATTTATTTAATTATGGCCATGCCATGTCACCTTATTTAATTTTTATTTCATGCCATGTCACCTTCTATCCTTTCAGAATATTAAATGTGAGACACACATATGCCCTTAAGATGCCCACAATGCACTGTTAGAAATGCCCGCAATGGGCTCCACTTTGATGCCCGCAAGGGCCATCAACACATGCCTGTATTGGTCTTGGATTATGCATGCAATGGTCTCATGTAAATGCCCACAGGCCCTTATCAATATGCCCACAATACACCACAAATGCCCGTAATGGTGTTTTGAAATGCCCGCAAGCGGCCTTCCAAATGCCCGCACATCTTCCTTGTCCACTTCATCATCCTGTCTTTGTCCTCTAATCTTATGTTTTCCAATTCATCGTCCTCCATGTCACCAAGTTATCAATCCTTTTTGTCACCAAGCATGTCCTCCTTGTCATTTTCCATGTCATCAAACACCATGCTTGACAAGTCATCAAGCTTGCTTGCTTGTCACTTGTCTTTGTCTTGTCCTTATCTTGCCATGTACTTCTTCCATGCTTGTCATAAACACTTGTCATGCTTGCCATGTTTGTCATACTTGACACCTTTTCCATCCCTCAAGCCATGTCACCATCTCCATTGTGCTTGCCATAATGTGTATGCTCCATGTTCTTAACTCTTCCATGTCATTTTCATTAATGTATTGTCATCAATGTCATTCTCAAGTCCTTGTCATCAATCCTTTGTCATGTCTCCACTTTGTCAAGTCTTCTACACTTTTCATGCTTGCTTGCCACTTGTCAAGTCATCAAAGCTTGTCATGTTTACCATTTGTCTAGTTAAGTTTTTGCCATGTCATCACTTCCCCCTTTATCCTTAATGTGTTGTCATCAATGACAACTTTGGCCATCAAACACTTCAAGCATAAATTGTCAACCTTCTTTGCCAAATTATCATGGGCCCAATCCATTGTGGGTCAAATGACATGATCCCCACAACCATGTTCTTTACCAAGTCTTGAACAAATGGATTGCACCAATACAATAAAAACGTTATCTAATATCCAAAGCCCATCAAGCCACTATCATCTAACTTGAATATAAATGAATTGCAGTCATGTTTTTAAGTACTATCATTGTCATTCTCATTGGAATTGTGTTTAATATTGTTAATATTGTTTTTATAAATTCAGTCTAAAAATTGTAGTGTTCGCACAGGAGTCCACAAGCTCCAGTGACAAGCCATCACCACTGGGGATCAACAAATCTCCACGTGCACAGGTATCGTGTGTATTAAAGCATAAATTTAATTTCAAATATGATGACTTGTCTGTGTATATTTATATTTTTCTATATTAACATATGAGGTTATAAATGTATATGCAGGTGCGAGCACCTCGGCCTGGCAGTGCAGTTATTCATCCCTCCCCAGCCTTTTGGCCACCATATATGCCAATTGTATCCCCTGGCATACATGCCCCATTCCATGCATCCCTCCTCACCCCCTTCCATCCAGACCCCCCCTCCTATCCAACACCACAGTTTCATCCAGCTCCCCCTTTCGTTTCATATCCTATGTCCCATCACCCCATCGCAACATTTCCACCACCTCCGTATCGGTTTCCCATGTTCCCACCCTCCCCCATTAGACCACGAAACACCACCCATCCACAGTCACCCATCCCTCCACCGCAACACAAAACTCACCCCCCCCAACATTCCTCCACTACACTCGCTTCCACTTCCAGGGTGCCTCGATCCATACTACAGCCAGCTGGGGTTTATCGCCCTAGACATGCATCTCCACTTCGCCCACCCTAGTCCATGCCTCCTTCTACCACCCCCCTTCTTCCACTGTGCCCCCCAGTGGTGTATCCACCATTGATGTGGCTACATCCTCCCCTATATCGTCCACCCTAGCATCGGAGCAGGTTGTCCAGCCGACTGCTCCATCTGCCAGCCCTGAAGACCAGTCAGTTGTGTTCATGGTGAGATTGACTAGTTTATGAAAATATCGTTGAATTTTAACGAAAATTACTATATGCATCTAATTTCATCATTTATCTTATTGTTCTAAATGTTGCAGGGTGGCATTGCTGACAGACTAGGAGCATGGAGGAGGGAGACCCCCTCACGACTTACAGTCTCACATGAGGTGATTTATCTAATATTTGAAAACTATTTTTATTTTTAAATTATGTTTTATACTTGTGTAATTGCCAGGAAAAGTTAACATGTTATTGTTGTCATTTCAGGGCTCAGGGGTACGTGTTCAAAGACGCCCGAAGGACCCAGCTTCCTCTAGCACGAAGAAGAGGAAGATCAATTTTGGAGATGCACCTGGGAGCTCCGAGGGTGGGCAGGAGGATTGAGAGACCCTCCTATGTACACTAGCCACGATGGGCATTTTGGGCATGAGTTGCCATATTTTGTATAGGGCACCATGGGCCATAATTTGTATAAGGCACAAGTTGCCATATTTTGTAGAGGGCACGAGTTGCTATTATATAGACGTTGGGAACGATGTTCCATTTTTTCAAAAAATGTACATGATTGGATCATTTTTGCATATTAAATAGATGGTTTTGCACTTGTCTATATGACTTTGTCTTTGATTGCATTTTTGCATACATGATTTTGTCTTCAATAACAATGTTATAGAAAAAGCTTCACATACATATAGATGTTATTTCTAGACACCAAGTGACCTCAATATGAGTCCCTTGTATTTGAATGGGTCTTGCGTCTTTTTCTTTCAACAACAACATACCTAACCAAGCAAACTAAGGAGTGATATTTTCATTACAAAGTGTTGTGACTTTAGGGCTACAAAAAAAAATAGGAGACAATGACTTCTTCCATACTTAACCTTGTAATGGTTATAATAGTCAATTCTAACAAGGATTGCATCAAATATTATATCAAATTAACCTATATATATGAGAAGTTCATATGTGTACTTGGATGGAAGGGTTAACCATATCACTTGAATTAGTTCAAACATGAGGGGTGTGCAAATTAGGTGCAATTGGATTGAGCAATAAAAGACAATTGTTAATGTAGTTACATATGGATCGTTCTTTGTGTGTTAGTATGTGCCTTTAATGAGAACATGGTTAATGTGTTGAACTACTACTTTCACAAGTTGGCATAGAACCTTAGCGTTGATAATGTCTTCAATGTTTTGGTAATATTGATAATCACTCTTTGTAATTTAAGTATCTTGGATTTTTTGATGTTAAGACACATATTGAACATAGTAAACTCAATGGTTCAAGACATCATTTTACTCCATGACCCATGGAAGATTCATTGGAGTCATATGAACCTCATTGTCATCACCTCAACGATGGTCAAGACGCCAAGATCCATCCTTAGTAGTCAAAGCCTCATGTTGGCACCCATATCACACTCAAAGATAAAAAATTCTTTTAAAGGGAATGTCTGGGGGTTGAGGTAATCTTGATGGATAATATCCTTAAAAAATTTATATTCGATTTGAGGCCTCATATGTCCTCACCTTATCATTGTCAATACCTAAAGAACCATCCTTAGTGCACAAAACCTCCAAATGGAATCCATATCCAAAACAAAGGCCATGTATCCTGTCTAGAGAACTTGTGTAGTGATTCAAGGACTTGTTCATGGCTCATGAGCATGCAAATATTCATTTAGGTCCTAATAACCTTTATATATTTTAATCACCATGCTCGAGGTCTAGAGACCCATCCCTTGTGTTGAAAATCCTCTATTGGCATTGTTGTAGGAGCTTTATTCAACTAGTCAACTAGGATAAAGAGTTGACTGGAGGTCTACATGTAAGATTCAACTAAGTAGTCATGTTGGTTGACTGACTGATAAATATAGTTACCTCCCCTCTATGTAAAGAGCATAAAGATGGATCATCCTATCATTGTAAAAACAAATATTTCTTAGGGATTAATAAAAGGGTAATTATCGATGGCTCTAAAGTTACATTCTCCCCTTTATCACTTTCCATTTATGTCTATGAATATGTAGATATATCTTGGATAATGACACATATCGGTAATACTAATTACGACACATATTGTATAATGGATGCATACATGCATATATGTTGTGTGAGAAGGAGACTATTTAGTGGTGGGAAAGTAAATTGGAAAATTACATGAGAAATTATGAAAGAAGGAATCAACTAACTGTTGCACACACTAGGGCATGATTTTTTATAATCACTTGTGAGAGGTTCTTAGAATCAAATACATTGGATATAAATAAATTTCTCGAGATAAATAATACATGACCATAGAAGAAGATTGAAATTTGAGGTCAAAACTCATTAATGAAGGTAGAATGAACATGGAGTGATAGATTGGGAAAATTTTAGATGAATTCCTAGAGGTCTACACACAAGTTAAAGAAAAAAAAAGAAAAACTCCTAACATTGGGAACAAATAGCCAAAACCAACAATGCAACTAGAACCCAATGACCAAGGGAACTTCAAAATGCAACACCACTCCATAAAAGAAGTTGCTTTAGACCTACCTCATTTGGTATGAGAGAAGCTACTTTAGAGACCTAGAGACCTCCCTACCACTTCTCTCATTTGGTATGAGAGAAGTTGCTTTAGACCTACCTCACAAATGTCAATGCTTGAGTTTTTGGAGGTCGACCTCCCACCCCACATGTCCTCTTCAACATTTTTTGTTCTCTTGGTTTTGTGCCCACCCAAACTTTTTCATGCTTTGGGTACCTTGAGGTATATCCCCAACCCAAAAAACTCTTATATTATCTTGATTATGTTGGTTATTGGCTTCACCCATCAAAATTATATTTAACAATACACATATGGCTAGACCTAGTTCCCCATGCTCAATGCTCACTATATTTAACAACAGACTTATCTTAAAATTAATTCATGTCTTGTTAAATATTTCATAATGAAATAGCTATTTGAGAGCACCACCTTAGACCAAGCCATACCATTAATATAAAATGCACATTAGAGAAATGACCTAATTCAATTTCCTTCTATAACTCTAACCTTGACCCTCACCCAAATCCTATCACTAAACCCTCTGTACCCTTTAGATACTTCCTCCAATATGTCCTAACCTCCCTACAAGTAACACTACCTCTTCACCCTCTCCACAATGGTGCCACTATCATGAAACTCAAAATCTTGATAAATTTACTGAGAAAAACCCTTCATCATCATTGTCATCTCTAGGTTCATCATCAACATCTCCATCATCATCATCTTCTTCATTATCATCTTCATCACCATCACCATCATCATCATCTTATTCGTCATCATCATCATCATCTTCATCACCATCACCATCATCATCAACATCTTCATCATCATCACCATCTTCATCATCATTTTCATCTCTAGGTTCCTCATCAACATCCCCATCATCATCATCTTCTTCATCATCATCATCTTCATCACCATCACCATCACCATCATCATCAACGTCTTCATCATCATCACCATCATCATCATCATCAACATCTTCATCATCATTGTCATCTCTAGGTTCCTCATCAACATCTCCATCGTCATCATCTTATTCTTCTTTTTCATCATCATCATCATCTTCATCACCATCACCATCATCATCAACGTATTCATCATCATCACCATCATCATCATCATCAACATCTTCATCATCATTGTCATCTCTACGTTCCTCATCACCATCTTCATCTTCATCATCATCATCATAATCATCATCATCATCTTCATCACCATCACCATCATCTTCATCACCATCACCATCATCATCAACGTCTTCATCATCATCACTATCTTCATCATCATTGTCATCTCTAGGTTCCTCATCAACATCCCCATCATCATCATCTTCTTCATCATAATCATCTTCATCACCATCACCATCACCTTCATCATAAACGTCTTCATCATCATCACGATCATCATCATCATCAACATCTTCATCATCATTGTCATCTCTAGGTTCCTCATCAACATCTCCATCATCATCATCTTCATCATCATCATCATCATCATCATATTCTTCATCACCATCACCATCATCATCAACGTCTTCATCATCATCACCATCATCATCATCAACATCTTCATCGTCATTGTCATCTATAGGTTCGTCATCGCCATCTCCATCATCATCATCTTCATCATCATCATCATCATCTTCATCACCATGACCATCATCATCAATGTCTTCATCATCATCACCATCTTCATCATCATCACCATCTTCATCATCATCACCATCTTCATCATCATTGTCATCTCTAGGTTCCTCATCAACATCCCCATCATCATCATCTTCTTCATCATTGTCATCTTCATCACCATCACCATCACCATCATCATCAATGTCTTCATCATCGTCACCATCATCATCATCATCAACATCTTCATCATCATTGTCATCTCTAGGTTCCTCATCAACATATCCATCATCATCATCTTCTTCGTTGACCCCTTGTGTGCAAAAATTGTACACTCCCTTACTGAGAGAAACCCTAGTTTCCAAAATTGACCTACAAGGTGACACTTGGGTTATGGGACCAGAGGACAGGGGCACCCCTAGCACTATCTCGATGTTCTGAATCTAACGGAGTCGGCGGTTTGTCGATCTGAGCCACGATCGTCATTCTATGGCTCGTTCTGTCTTGTATCCAAAAGGCCTTCAGGGACACCTGCTGGATACCTACTGGGGGCATAGAATTCCAACTGTGCAACAAAAATGGGTTCCGAGGAGTCTTGCAAGTGTGTCTAGGAAGGTTCCATCTAGGAACAATATCCATAAGTGCCCGGTCGACGATTTTGCAAATTTGACCCCAATGTGCACAAATTGCACACTCCCTTACTGAGCAAAACCCTACTTTCCAAAATGGACCTACAAGGTGACACCTGGGCTATGGGACCGGAGGAGAGGGGCACACCTAGCACTATCCCAATGTCCTTAATCCAATGGAGTCGGAGGTTTGTCAATCCGAGCCAGTCATCATTCTACGGTTTGTTCTGTCTCGCATCCAAAAGCCCTTCATGGACACTTGCTCGATACCTCCCCAGGGTATAGAATTCCAACCGTGCAACATAATCGGGTTTCGGGGAGTCATGCAAGTGTGTCTAGGAAGGTTCCAGCTGGGAATGATAGCCATAAGTGCCCAGTTGATGATTTTGCAAATTTTACCCCAATGTGCAAAAGTTACACACTCCCTTACTGACCAAAACCCTAGTTTCCAAAATGGACCTACAAGATGACACCTAGGCCACAGGACTGGAGGAGAAGGGCACCCCTAGCACTATCCCGACGTCCTGAATCCAATGGAGTCGACGATTTGTCGATCCTAGCCATGGTCGTCATTGTACGGCTCATTCCGTCTCGCATCCAAAAATCCTTCAAGGACACCTGCTGGATACACACCGGGGGCATAGAACTCCAACCGTGTAACAAAACTGGGTTCCGGGAAGTCCTGCAAGTGTGTCTAGGAAGGTTCCAGATGGGAGCACTAGCCATAAGTGCCTGGTAGATGATTTTGCAAATTTGACCCTAATGTGAAGGCCATGCCAATCTTTCTCAAGGGGGCCATTTCTCATCCAAAGGCCCCCAGGAATGCGTGGCCACCGTGGACACATCTGCAATGGCCATACGCACTTGTGGGAGCTGACGGAACCCAAGTCTGCTCGTCGGTTTGAGTTCCATGCGCCCAGAGCAAATCCTCAAAGTGTCTTTGAATGGCCCTGGGGTGCTTGACTAGAATGCCTGTAGCACCTAAACCGTGGCTCCGTTCATGAATCTGTCGATTCCGGTGGGTCCGAGATGTTGTGTTTCAGCTAGCCACCCCCCCCACACCGTGCCTCGAAAACCCGTAAACTGTGCCAATGAGCCATCTCCAGAGCTAGGGTTTTGCTCAGTGAGGGTCATTCCAAATTCCCTCAAGGGGGCCATTTCTCATCTGGAGGCCCCCGGGCGTGCGTGGCCACTGTGGACAGGTCTACAATGGCCATGTGGAACTATGGGAGTTGACAGAATCCAATTCTGCTCGTTGGTTTGGGTTCCGTGGCCCCAGAGCAAATCCTCAAAGTGTCGTTGAATGACGTCGGGGTGCCCGACTAGAATTCCCGCAACACCCAAACCGTGGCTTCGTTCGTGAATCCGTCGATTCCGGTGGGTCCGGGGTTCCAGGTTTAAGCTAGCGCCCCCCCCACACCTTGCCTCTAAGACCTGAAAATGGTGCCAATGAGCCATCTCCGGATCCATGGTTTTGCTCAGTGAGGGCCATTCCAAATTCACTCAACGGGGGCATTTCTCATCCAAAGGCCCCCAAGCATGCATGGCTATTGTGGAGAGGTCCACAATGGCCACGTGGACCTATGGGAGCTGACGATTGATGATGGTGATGATGATGAAGACGTTGATGATGATGGCGATGGTGATCAAGGTGGTGATGAAGATGATGATGATGAAGAAGATGATGATGACGGAGATGTTGACAAGGAACCTAGAGATGACAATGATGATGGAGATGGTGATGATGATGATGAAGATGTTGATGATGATGTTGATGATGATGATTATGGTGATGATGATGTTGATGATGATGATGACAAGTCCCTCTAAGTGGTTATCTATAGGAATCAAGCATCAATCTTCAACCATAAATGAGCATGTTTTAAAATAAATTGTTAGGATACATATCTAAGAGTCTAGAAGATATCTATGCATTTTCCCATCAAATTTGGTCAAGGGGATTCTAGTATCTAGTTAGAATATATTAGTAGAAACCCTAGGTTGATGACAAGATGCTTGGATAAGGGAAAAAACCCAAAATATAGATAGATTTGGGTGAGCATTGAGCATGGGGAACCAAATCTATGAATATGTGTATTGTTAAATATAATTTTGTTGGGTGATGCCAATAACCAACATAATCAACATAATATAATAATTTTTTGGGTTGGGGATATACCTCAAGGTACCCAAAGCATGAAAATTTTTTGGGTGGGCACAAAACCAAGAGACCAAAAAATGTTGAAGAGGAGATGTGGGGTGAGAGGTCGACTTCCAAAAATGCAAGCATTGGCATGAGTGAGGTAGGTCTAAAGCAACTTCTCTCATACTAAATGAGAGAAGTGGTAGGGAGGTCTCTAAAGCAGCTTCTCTCATACCAAATGAGGTATGTCTAAAGCAACTTCTTTTGTGGAGTGGTGTTGCATTTTGAAGTTCCCTTGGCCATTGTGTTCGAGTTACATTGTTGATTTTGGCTATTTGTTACCAATGTTAGGAGTTTTTCTTTTTCTTCTTTAACTTGTGTGTAGACCTCTAGGCATCAATGGTTTCTGGTTGATTAACATAAGCTTGTTGTTGAATCCAATGAGGGATTCCTAGATGTCCTAGAGATTATAGGTTTGCTGAGGAAACCCTAAGAGTTATATGGTAGGGATCATGAAGATATAACCACTGGTAAAGATAAGGGAAGAGACATGGCTAGGGTTTGCATGAGAAGAGATTATTTCCTTTATTTAATAGAATGTGTAATTCTCGTCATAAATGTGTCATAATGTCTAAGAGTAATATGCCATAATTGTGAAAAAATATAACATAACCTTAAATAGAAAAAGAGAAGCTATTAATTGTCATAATTGTAAGGAATCTATCATACTAGTATACCCACTTGGAGTCCAAATACCCCCTAATGAGGGTATGTGTGGTGTTTCACGGATTCTAGGGATAGATTAGGTTAATAGAGCTATATTAGGTTTCTAGGATTCTAGATCAGTTTCCTAGGGTTAGATTAGTGTTTCTAGGGCTAGTTTAAGTTTCTAGGGCTAGATTAGGTTTATAGTATTCTAGCTTAGTTTTCTAGTGTTAAATTAGTGTTTCTAGGGTTAGTTTAGCTTTCTAGGATTTCTAGGGATAGATTAGGTTTGTAGGGTTATATTAGTGCTTTTAGGGATAGACTAAGTTTCTAGGGATAGATTAGGTTTCTAAACATTAATGACAAATGGTGAAATGATGACATGGCAGATGGATGTATCTCTATGTATGTATGTATATGTATGTATGTATCTCTATGTATGTATGCATGTATGTATGGAAAATACATGTATGTATGTATGTATCAACAAAAAATGCATGTACCAACAAAATAACATAAAACTACACATACCTCGATATAGAACATAACATTATTTGATGCAATTCTTTCTCTTATGTAAAGTTGACTCGCCTCAGTCAATAAATCCATATGGATCCTCTCTGTTGCTAATTGTCTCCATCAATCTCTCATGCTTTGAATGAGGTAGGTAGTAGCGTACCTTGGTTGAGCTCTTGCTTGACATTGTCTGAAGATGGATGTTTGTGCCAACGATCATGTTTGTGAAGTGATACACCACTGAGCCTAGTCTGTAATTCATGAATACATGCCCACTAGTATTTATTGACTTCCCATCTAGTGTAAGATATTCCCCCTTAACCACCATCGAGCAAATAGGAATTCAATGCCTTCATCATCGATTAATGATGCATAGAAGGTTTTCTTACCTTGGATGCACCATCCCAACCAATAATCCATGCTCCATTCATTGTCTTTCGGGGCAACAACTGCGTATATGTGTCCTGGTTGTACAATATCTGAGATATGGTCCTAGTCTGTCGAAATCGCTAACTGACCCTCCTCTAATTGGGTTGTTTCAACAACTTCACGTTGGTCTACTGCAAGTGACACATGATCACATTCGTCAACCCAGTCCATGCATTCATAGTCATCCCATTCACCACTGCTGTAAGGGCTGCAAAAGCATACAAGATTTCACATCCATATTTCAAATAATGGGTTGTTTGAGCTTTGAACTGAACGAAATCCACGTGTTCCTTGTACTATGCCGCAACTATACGAACGTGATCGATCTATGTCAACCACTCGCCAAAAATTTATTACCACATGTCTTGCCACTGATGATGTTTGTTGATCTCTTGATCGGTCTAGAATTATTGCAGAGCACCATTGAACTATGGATTTTGCATCTCGGATATGACGTTCCCTGTCAAACCTCATCTCTTCCCTTCATAGTGCGGTCTTGATGCATGCACCGGCCACATCATGATCGCCTTTTCCATTCCCAGTCTCAAAATAGTTCCAAATATGTGGCACATTATAAGTCTTATGCAAAATACTCATCCATTGGAATACTCGAGCATTTTTTAACTGGCCCGCACAACCATCCAACCATATCCAATCATGATCCATCTGTATATCTCTCTCCTTCAATTGATCATAGAAAATTCGAAAACAATGTTGCACATAATGTAGATCATAGGTTCTATCATCACTTATGTAAAAGTTTGTCTCCTTCAGTATTATCCTCTTGTTATTGCTGCTCTTTGTCCCATGCCTATATTGATGCTGACTTGGTCTGAATGGTAGTATTGACTCTGGATTTCATTTTGTGGTTGAAGGGTGTAATTTTTTGCAAAATCCATAATTGACACTATGGTTCCAACAGGAAATGTGTCCCTGCATTTTCTATACTGCTCATCTTGCCATTGCGCTACATGTACATGTTGAACATACTGCTCTGTTTTCTCATAGAACTCTGTTAAGAGGTCACATACTGGTACCTGTTAAAATGAAAACAAGGGAAATATTACAATGTGGCCTTTGGAAAAATGTATATGTCATAAATTGAACATATAATATGAAAAATATGCAATATTCATTTGTACCTGTGACTTCACTAATGCAATCTTTTTACTTTCCCTGGCACTATCTAATTGATAGGTTACGTACTTGAAGCTCTGCATCTCCACGCCCATCATGCCAAATTCATGCTCCTTGATTTCATGGATGTAATGGTTCAAAACAGAAAACCCACTACACCTAGAACATGTCCCATATAAACACGATTTTTCATAATATTTTTGTCCTTCGAGCCTTGGACACATGATATTGTAGATAAAGTCTCTTGATGCATTCGGTGGTAGTATGGATTCATTGTAGCCCTGCACAATGTTAGTATGCAAATCACAAAATATATGTTTATATGTGTCATAATAATATTCATATTCTACATGGTATCTATAACAATAGGTGTTCTGATCAATGCATATTTGAACGTACCATGGTTTTCATTTCTCAAAGGACCTTTGGCCCAGGTTCAATTGTTGAATATTGTAACTTCTAAGAATATTATATTTGTACATTATTTATTCCGGAGATGTTCCATCCCTCCGAGGTGATTTTATTATGTATCCGGAGATGTTTATTCCTCCGAGGAGTTGTGGTAACTAGGGTTATTAGACCCACCATGTGGGGGTCGGCCCTGGGGTTATGTTTTAGGGGTTATTAGACTTCTCCAGGAGATGTCGGCCCCATTAGGTATTTTTGGTGGTCAGGAGTGAGTATAAATAGAGGAGGTGAACTCCTCATTAGATCATTCACTCACTTGTGAAAAGAGGCACACTTGTCTGGGAGATCTGCTAAGGAGGAGTAGAAGGAGGGAGCACATCTTGTATTTTGGTTGATCATCTTATTGAGGAAAGCTTTGCTGGGTTTTCTACCCCATGAGGGTTTCCCAGGGTAAATACTGTGTCTATCTTGTGATTATGCTTCTTTCAGTGATCTTGCTAGTCTATTTGGTTTAAACTTAACATGGTATTAGAGCTAGACTGAATAGGACATCTTTCACAAGGTAAGAATACCTCTCTCTCTCTCTCCGGTGAAAGTTAGGGTTTCAGCAAAACGTTGGTATTATTGAATTTTGGTTGAATGGCTGGATAGCCCTCTTCAATACCATTCTTTTAAGCCCTAGATCAAACTTTTTGGTTGGGTAGAACTCCGGGAAATCAAAACCTTCTACCAAAAGTGCGATAAGTTAGAATTTGGTTTCAGAAAAAGGTTGGCATTTTTGAATTCTGATTACATGGATGGATAGCCCTTCTCAAGACCATTCTTGTGAGCCCTAGATCGAAATTTTTGGTTGGGTAGAACTCCGGGAAAGTCAAACCCTAATTCTACCAAAAGTGCGATAAAATTCTGTTCGAGATTCCGGAAAAGTGAAAAGCAACATTTCCAGGTAAGTCTACTCTGTCTCTTGGACTCCCCCAAGAGAAGATGGCTCCAAATACTAAGCTTGAAGACAAGCTAGAAGGTATAGAGAATTTCCGAGCATGGAAATACAGAATTGGTCTCATTCTTGAAGAGAATGATCTTGCTCATTATATCAAGGAAGAAGTTGCAGAACCAGAAGGAGATGAAGCCAAAGAAAAGCACAGGAAGGATTTGATTAGGGAAAAGAGAATCATAGCTGATTCTATTAAAGACCACTTGATTCCCCAAGTGGCCTCCAAGAAGACTCCAAAGGAAATGTATGATGCCCTAGGAAGAATGTATGAAGGAAAGAACATCAATAGGAAGATGAATCTAAGGACTCAATTGAAGAATACCAAGATGCACAAAAGAGAATCAATTCAAGACTACTTCTCAAGGGTTTCACAAATCAAGGAACAACTAGATGCAATTGGTGATACTCTTGATGAGAATGAACTTGTGATGACTGCTCTCAATGGTCTCACTAGACCTTGGTAATCTTTCATACAAACCATGTGTGCCAGGAAAGAGAGTATGAAGTTTGATATAGTATGGGAGGATTGTGTTCAAGAAGAAGCTAGGGTAGCCAACAGAGAAGATCTTCTCAAAGAGGATGACCAAGCCTTGGCCACCCATACCAAAAGAAGAAGAATGGGTCATATCAAGAAAGTTGACCACAAAGGATCTCAACACTTCTCTAGACCTAAAAAGAGAACAGGACCATTTCCAGTAAGAGATCTTTCCACAGTCAAATGCTACAACTATGATAAGCTAGGACACATCTCCAGATTTTGTCCTTCACAAAAGAAGAAGTTTGTCCACAAAAGACACCATGCACATATGGTAGAAAATGATAGTGAAGAAGAAGAAGAGGAAGAAGATGAAGAAGAAGAAGAGGTAGAGGTAAGGCCTAAAAGGAAAAGATATAAGGTAAAGAAAGAAGATCCAGAAGAATATGTTCTATTCTCTACACTCTCTGGATCTGTATCTCCTGGAGAAGATACATGGCTCATTGACAGTGGTGCTTCTAAGCACATGACAGGTCAAAGAAAGACCTTCTCAAATCTTGAAGAAAAGTCTTCTACACAAAAGATATCTCTAGGAGATGACTACCAATATCCCATCAAAGGAATTGGTGAAGCTAGCTATAAGCTAGATTCTGGAACACCCTTGAAGATGAAAGACATCTTATATGTACCCGGTTTAAAGAAGAACCTTCTCTCTATCTCAGCACTAGATAAGAAAGGTTTTAGAGTGGCTTTCATAGATGGACAAGTACTCATGTGGACCAAAGGAAAGACAATTAAAGATGCAGTTGTTATTGGTGAAGAAGAAGAAGGTCTCTATAAGCTCAAGGGCCATCCAGAAGCCTCCCTTTCTCATGAGATCTCTAGCCCCAGTGAGCTATGGCATAGAATATTAGCTCACATCAACTATAAAGCCTTACCCTATGTAAGCAAGGTAGTCATAGGATTACCAGATCTGAAAGCTGATCATGATGGCTCATGTAAAGGGTGTAAGAAAGGGAAAAATATCAAGAACCCCTTTCCAAAGAGTGAAACAAAGACTAAGAACATTTTAGAGCTAATACACTCAGATGTATGTGGTCCAATGCCCACTACTTCTCTAAGTGGGTTTGAATACTATCTTTCATTCATTGATGACCATTCAAGGAAAACATGGATATACTTCCTGAAAGGTAAGAATGAAGTCTTTGGAAAATTTAAATAGTTCAAGGCTCTAATAGAAAATCTATCAGAGAAGAGAATCAAAATTCTCATAACAGATAATGGCGGAGAATTTACCTCAAAGGAATTTGAGGACTTTTGTAAAGAAGCTGGAATTAAAAGGGAACTAACTACTCCTTATAATCCCCAACAAAATGGGGTGGCTGAAAGGAAAAATAGAACAATCATGGAAGCTGTGAAGACCATGATACATGACCAAGATCTTCCCATGTATCTATGGGCTGAAGCAGCCAAGACAACAGTATATGTGCAAAATAGATTATCTCATAGTGCTCTTGATTTCAAAACTCCAGAAGAAGTGTTTACAGGTAAGAAGCCTGAGGTAAGTCATCTTAAAATATTTGGGTGTCCTGTGTACATCCACATTCCAAAAGAAAAGAGAACCAAGTTGGACCCTTCTGGTAAGAAGGGAATATTTGTTGGTTATTGTGAATCATCCAAATCCTTCATAATTTACATTCCAGGCTTTCATCACATAGAAATAAGTAGAGGTGTAACATTTGATGAAGAAGCAGCTCTCATGAAATCCAAGAAGTGCCAACTTGAAGAAATCTATGAAGAAGATACTTCTCCCAGAATCACAGAGGCTATGCCCATTCCTAAAGATGATTCTCCAGAGAATCATGACATGTTGGAACCACAAGAGCCTCCTATTACAGACTTATCTAAGAAAAGAAGGCCAGCATGGGCTAGAGATATTATTCAAGGGGATGAAAGATATGGAGATCCTGAAGGCTCCACTAGAGAAAGAAAGAAACCAAAGCTAGTGTCCAACTACATGGCCTTGATGTGTGATCTTGTAGATCAACTACCTACCAGCTATGAAGAGGCAGCCCAGAAGAAAGAATGGATAGAAGCAATGACAGAAGAATATCAGTCAATAATGAAAAATGATGTTTGGGATATAGTCCCCAAACCAAAAGATAAAAGTGTGGTTTCTTCCAAATGGATTTTCAAGATAAAACATGCTGCAGATGGTAGCATTGAAAAATACAAGGCAAGATTTGTAGCCAGAGGATTCTCTCAAAAGGAGGGAATTGACTATGAAGAAACATTTGCACCCGTTGCTAGGTATACTTCAATTAGAACTATCATGGCACTTGCATCCATGATGAAGTGGAAATTACACCAAATGGATGTTAAGACAGCTTTTTTGAATGGTGTAATTGAAGAAGAAGTATACATAGAGCAACCACAAGGGTTTGAGGTTAATGACGGAAGGACTCATGTATGCAAACTGAAAAAGGAATTATATGGGTTGAAACAAGCTCCCAGGGCTTGGTACGGAAGGATTGACAATTTCTTAACTAGCATGGGCTTTACCAAAAGTAAAGCTGACCGCAATCTTTATCTCAAAGTGATGGATGATGAACCGGTTATATTGTTGTTCTATGTAGATGATCTATTTCTAAATGGAAATGAGAAACAAATTATTGAAAGCAAGAAGAAGCTTTCTTCAGAATTCGAGATGAAAGATATTGGATTAATGCACTACTTCTTATGCTTAGAAGTATGGCAAGAACCAGAAGGAATCTTCCTAAATCAAGGTAAGTATACTGTGGAGATTCTCAAAAGATTTGATATGTTGGAGTGTAAAGCCATGGCCACTCCCATGGACTCCAACTTGAAGTTATTAGTTAATGATTCATCAGAATTAGTGGACATAACTCTTTATAGACAAATCATTGGATCATTGATGTATTTAACAAATACTAGGCCTGATATATGCTTTGTTGTAAATACCCTAAGTCAGTATCTAGCAGAACCTAGAAAGGTTCACTTAATAGCTGCAAAGCATGTAATGAGGTACCTAAAAGGTACATTAGATTTTGACCTATATTATCTTGGAGGTCATGAACTCAGATTACATGGTTACTCAGATTCTGACTGGGCAGGTAGTGTCTCAGATAGAAAAAGTACTTCAGGTGGATGCTATGGTCTTGGATCTGCCATGATCTCATGGTTCAGCAAGAAACAATCTAGTGTGGCCCTCAGTACTGCTGAAGCAGAATATATAGCTGCATGCTCTGCCAGCTATGAAGCAGTATGGCTTCGGAAACTTTTATTTGGAGTGTTTGACTTAGAAATGGATCCCACTGTGATTATGTGTGATAATCAAAGCTGCATCAAGATGACTGAAAATCATGTGTTTCACGATAAGTCAAAACACATAGAGATCCGATACGTTTATATACGAGATATGGTGCAGAGAGGAGCTTTCAAGCTCGAGTATATAAGCACTAAGGATCAAACTGCTGATATCTTGACCAAACCTCTGTCTTGAGTAAATTTTGAACACTTCCGAGACAAGCTTGGTGTAGTTCAAAAGGACCCTGCTCGAAAGGGGGAGTAGCACAGCATCTAACAACAAGACTATCTCATCAATGATGAGGTTACCTATTTACTGCACTTAGTTACCTAGAATTATTTAGATTTAGGACTCTTATATTTTCTTTTTGATGATAGATGTATACATGTATTTAATGTTAAATATACATGCTTTTGATGATAGATGTATACATGCTCTTGATGATGATTATACATGTTTGGTGATACATGTTTTGATGATGATGTATACATGTTTTTGATGATGATGATACATGTTTGGTGATACATGTTTTGATGATGATGTATACATGCTTTTGATGATGATGATATATGTTTGGTGATACATGTTTTGATGATGATGTATACATGCTTTTGATGATGATGATACATGTTTGGTGATACATGTTTTGATGATGATGATACATGTTTTGGTTATACATGTTTTGATAATGAGGATACATGTTTTGTTATACATGTTGTGAGGGGATTGGATCATCCCTGGACTTCAGTCCTAAAGAAGAGCCGTAGACATATGTCTTTGATAATAAAGTTCTTGGTGAACATGTGAGGGGATTGGATCATCCCTGGACTTTAGTCCTAAAGAAGAGCCGTAGACATATGTCTTCGAGAATGAAGTTCTTGTTGAACATGTGAGGGGATTGGATCATCCCTGGACTTCAGTCCTAAAGAAGAGCTGTAGACATGAGGTCTCCGAAAATTACATGATAGGACTGGATCATCCCCGGAATTCGGTTTAAAAGGTACATGATAGGACTGGATCGTCCCTGAACTTCGGGTTCAAAAGGTACATGATAGGACTGGATCGTCCCTAAACTTCGGATTCAAAAGGTACATGATAGGACTGGATTGTCCTTGGACCTCGGTTCAAAAAGGTATATGATAGGACTGGATCGTCCTTGGACTTCAGTTCAAAAGGTACATGATAGGACTGGATCGTCCCTGAACTTCAGATTCAAAAGGTACATGATAGGACTGGATCGTCCCTGGACCTCGGTTCAAAAGGCACATGATAGGACTGGATCGTCCTTGAACCTCAATTCAAAATGTACGTGACAAATCCTAGAATTGTTCTAGGTTACATCCAGCATGAAACAGGGTTGGCTCTGTAGATGTGATACATCCATCATGAAACAGGGCTGGCTCTGTAGATGTGATACATCCAGCATGAAACAGGGTTGGATCTGTAGATGTGATACATCCAGTATGAAACAGGGCTGGCTCTGTAGATGTGATACATCCAGCATGAAACAGGGTTGGGCTCTGTAGATGTGATACATCCAGCATGAAACAGGGCTGGCTCTGTAGATGTGATACATCCAGCATGAAACAGGGCTGGCTCTGTAGATGAGATACATCCAGTATGAAACAGGGCTGGCTCTGTAGATGTGATACATCCAGCATGAAACAGGGATGGCTCTGTAGATGTGATACATCTAGCATGAAACAGGGATGGCTCTGTAGATGTGATACATCCAGCATGAAACAGGGCTGGCTCTGTAGATGTGATACATCCAACATGAAACAGGGCTGGCTCTGTAGATGTGATACATCCAACATGAAACAGGGTTGGCTCTGTAGATGTGACACATCCAGTATGAAAGAGGACTGGCACTGTGGTCGGGATTGTATCGTCCCTAGACATGAGACTTGTCTTAAAGAAATAAGGATTGATCATCCTGTAATATGATCATGTGATGACGATGCTAATCGTATGATGATGATGCTAATCGGATGATGACGATGCTGATCGTATGATGATGATGCTGATCATGTGATGACGATGCTGATCATCGTATGATGACGATGTTGATCGATGCTAATCGTATGATGATGATGCTGATTGTGTGATGATGATGCTGATGATCATATGATGACGATGCTGATTGTGTGATGATGATGCTGATCATTGTATGATGACGATGTTGATCGTGTGATGACGATGCCGATGATCATATGATGATCATGCTGATGATCGAGTGATGTTGATGTTCCAGTAACTAGTTGTGTTACTGATGATGATGAACTGAAGAAAGCTTCCAATGATATATAGATGATGTAGTAAATGACTCCTTGCTCCTGCAGATGTTGTTATAATATCCTTCTCGTTAAGGGGGAGTGTTGAATATTGTAACTTCTAAGAATATTATATTTGTACATTATTTATTCTGGAGATGTTCCATCCCTCCAAGGTGATTTTATTATGTATCCGGAGATGTTTATTCCTCCGAGGAGTTGTGGTAACTAGGGTTATTAGACCCACCATGTGGGGGTCGGCCCTGAGGTTATGTTTTAGGGGTTATTAGACTTCTCCAGGAGAGGTCGGCCCCATTAGGAATTTTTGGTGGTCAAGAGTGAGTATAAATAGAGGAGGTGAACTCCTCATTAGATCACTCACTCACTTGTGAAAAGAGGCGCACTTGTCTGGGAGATCTGCTAAGGAGGAATAGAAGGAGGGAGCACATCTTGTATTTTGGTTGATCATCTTATTGAGGAAAGCTTTGCTAGGTTTTCTACCCCATGAGGGTTTCCCAGGGTAAATACTGTGTCTATCTTGTGATTATGCTTCTTTCAGTGATATTGCTAGTCTATTTGGTTTAAACTTAACATCAATTGTGTGTGCTCATTCCTGAATCTCTCATAGAGTTTAGTCTGTGTGGTGTCAAGGAAGTGT
The DNA here is from genome assembly GCA_027924585.1 of Larix kaempferi. Classification (NCBI taxonomy): domain Eukaryota; kingdom Viridiplantae; phylum Streptophyta; class Pinopsida; order Pinales; family Pinaceae; genus Larix; species Larix kaempferi. The sequence goes on along the minus strand of BSBM01000579.1, from coordinate 310,637 downwards.
TTAACATGGGGTTCACGTTCAATATAACCGTTTCTCAACTTTAGCATGTCTCTTTGGTTTGATGAAGGTCTAGTATGATCATGCCAAAAATTTTGTACTAACTTCTTAACAACATCAATTAGCTTCCTATCTGCACGAGGAAACCTACCAACAAAATACCAACAATCGTTTCCACCTGGAGTGTCAAGATTTTCTCTTGTAACAGAGTAATGTTTAATAGTTTTTCTATTTAATTTGAGTATGTGATAAGTGTCTGATAGCAGGCGACGTTTCCTTGTGGACTTGCTTACAACTAATTCCGCTAAAACACGACGAGCCACACAAAGATCTTTTGTACAAGACATCTTCCCAATTGCATTAAATGCAGATTGGAGATTTCTAACAATCTGACTGCTAGCCTCTGAACTTTTAACTATCTTTATGCGCAAAATTCTCCTAACAAAAGCTAAACAACGTGACTTTAACAAACATAGAAATAATTGGCATTTACCTGCATCACCGTTGGATTCAAAATATTGCTTGATAATTTTGATGCATTGACATTCGATAGTGCATTTTTGAAACTTACTTTCAAGCCCCAACATAGCACTTTCATCCACATGAATATGTCTATGAGTTCTTCTTCTTGCACTGGACAGTCGAGGTAGGGAGAGTGGACATGAGACATGAATACCAGAGCTTGTTTGTTGTGGTTCTTCGTTCACAGATTGGGCCATAATGGGAGTGTGGTCAACATGGTTTTGGTATTCTTAGGGATATTGAAAATTAAGCAAGGCTTGTATGTCCATATCTACACATGCAGCATCTCACAAAATTCCTGTGTCGTGAGGAAATTCAGAATGACTCATTAATGGATTGTCGGTTGGAGATTGTGTTGATGTTGGAATTTGAGTTGGGTTCATTGGACGCGACCGATTTACCTGTGGTTCTGAACAAGAGGTTTTCATGTCAACACTTGTGTTAGGATCAATGGAAGGATCAGGGCAATGATAGGACCATGTCTCAATATTTCCATTCCCAACCTGGCCTTTTCTCTTAAGTCATTGACCTTTTCAATGGGTAGATTCATTCTATATTTTTTTGTTCTGTTGCATGAGTTTCCCATCTCCAAAAGTCTCTTTAACAAAACTATCAGTCCTACCCCTGCAAAAGAAACAACAAATAAGATATTAGTTCCATTATACAATGAACTTGACACATTCCAGCATAACTTACCACTTTACAAATTAACACATACAACTACAGACTATGTTGGCTTATTTGTGATCAAATAAACATCATTATCCCTTACAATTCCAATCAATATAGATGATGGTTGGTCAAGTGTAGAGTGTAGAAATTAGTGTCTTGCTTAGCCATGAATTCATACAAATTATGGTAGTAACACCCTACAACATAGATGGCTAGAGATGCCTTGGGAATAGTTTGATAGTTTTTCTACATCAAATAAGGTAAACATAATAAGTTTACTAATTACACAATGAGGAGGTTGCAAATCCCCCCAAGGAAGGAGAATTCAATGAGGTAGAGGCAAGTAGTCAAGCTCAAAGGCACGATATTAAAGAAACATTACGATAAACATAGCATGAAGATGAGAGCATGGACAAAATTTCATGAACTAATCAATATGGACCCTCTCCTATGATTGCTTCTTAGGATTTTATTCAAATTGAAGAGGCTCAAGAGAGAATGTCATCATAGATGGGAATGTGTGGGGGAGAAATAGTTTGATAGTTTATGCTATAGGTTTTGCTATGGTGTACAATGTGTAAAATATGGAGGTTTATTAAATCATTTATTTGTATTTTTTTCAAATGAAAAAGAGTTTATTCTAGAGATGCCTTGGGAATATTTTGATACTTTTTCTACATCAAATAAACATAGCATGAAGATGAGAGCATGGACAAAATTTCATGAACTAATTAATATGGACCCTCTCTCATGATTACTTCTTAGGATTTTATTCAAATTGAAGAGGCTCAAGAGAGAAACTCATCCATACCATCCTTGTGTGAAATCAAAATATATTCATGGTGTTACCAACATTTTTGTACCATAGTTGGATTATCTGAAGAGCCGCCATTTGAAAAACATGATAAGTGTTTGTATTCTAGTGTATCAAATGATCCATCCTTTGTGCCTAGCCAGTTTTTGGTAGTCAGTTTTTTTTTTTTCAGTCAACATGACCATGGCCCCATGAGGTTTGTAATAAAGTGTACTAGTAGGATTTTGAGTGGCTCAGTTTCCCATGACTTGGTTAACCAACTAAGGTATTCGAGGGAGTTTTTTCCCTTGTCAATTATACTTTGCCTATAGCCGAGCTATAATCGATGAGGTTTTCTCCCGTTTCCTCCAAAGATGGAATACCCGCTTTTGAAAATTTTAGCCATGGGGGGTTGTTAGAGTCCAACTGATGTATATAAGCCTACTAGACACTGTTAGAATAGGTTTTGGTCATGTCCTAAGTCACTAGGACCCTTAGAAAAAATTTTGAAATTTTTTTACCGTGTCCTCCGGTTTTGGGTTTTTAATTATTTTTAATTTTTTAATAAATTTTTCCATAGTTTAAATGGAAAATTTTCAATTTGTAATATGTCAGTCATCCAGGATCCGATTTCAATGATTGAATGCTTGAACCTTAAGCCAAAAATCATTCATGATCCTCGGACCGGTTTATCCTAAGTTTCGGATGTCAATTCAGCCTCATAATTAATAATTTCTCAAAAAAGTCATTTACAGAGAAATTATTAATTAAAAAATTAAAAAATGAATATTTGGAGATAATCTTAATCTCTCCAGAATAATCCAAATGGATTAAAATAAAAGGGTAATTGACATGGCATTGGGAATTAATGAAGATTCCAATAGTCTCAGTCATCATCCAGTCAACTGTCCAGTCACCAGATGAGATCTCCTCTAAGTGAATTCGCCCTCATCCATGCAAAATTCGATTTGGTGATATGTCAAGTGTTAAATGGGTTGGTTGATATGCATTAAATCCTATGGTAGGCGCCTTCCTAGATATGCAATCATTTGGGCTTGGCTCCTATTACACAGATGTTGCATTGAATATAACTCAAACATGGTCTCCCATATGTGGCATTCACGCCTTCACAAGGAGCTCACGTCTATCTCTATTGGAGTTCGAGTTTTACACTTGGCATATGCTCATTTGATTGGTGATATTTCCAATGAAAGGTGGGCAGTTCCTTGCCTAGGTGGAGGCCACCTCCCCATCTCCTTCAATGCAACTTGAATTCTTTGGTGGGAGTTAGCACTCCAAGCATATTTGACATGGGATTTTGATTGAGATTTGAGGGAGTTCGATTTGATGACTCAATGCTATTGGCTCCTTTGGTGCCAATTCGAATTAGGGTAGGCTGGCCTTTTTCCTTTTGTTATATAATGAGGGCTTGGTCTCCTCATTCCTCATGGTTATTTTGTTGTAAACTTACTCTGCTGAGATTGTAAAAGTTCGTAGCTATTGCTACATTTTGGAAATGAAGTTGGCTTTGGAGGTCTATGGTGTGCACTATGTGTTTATGAGAAAATATTTCCATCATTGAGGTGATACTTGCCCTTGTTTCATTCATATTATTTGATGCTTAATCATTGTTTAGCTTAGATGTCTTTCTTAAGAGCATAGAAAAAATATTTGATGGTCCAAGTTAGTTGTTTGTATTAGGCTTGATTAGTTTTAAGAGCACAAACTGTAGTCGGTTATACTTGTTTGTCTCTTATTTCGATTTTGTCTAGCACTCTAAGCGTGATCTAGTTTGTTTGTATGAGTTGGCATGTGTGCAAGTATCCAAAAGATTGATTGGAGGTGAACTTGGTTGTCTCTCCCTCCTCTCCATGAACCCCTTTTTTTATCTAACATTTGTGCTTTCAGGAAACCCCCAAAAGACAAGATCTCAAGGTTGCATTCGAATCTACACATTTGCTTCTCTCCATCAACAAAAAATATTTTTCTTCAAACTGGTTACTTGGTTCCAAAGGCTCACTTCTTCAAGCCTCTCTCTCTTTTCTCCTTGATCCCTTTTGCATTTGACTTGCTAGCCCTTTTTCCTCTTTCCTAGCTTTGTCCTACTCTCCACAAGCCTCCTCCTAGCCTCGTTTCATTACCTTTCTAGTCAACTCACCCTTCGTTTTAGCCTCTCCTCCTTGCTTTCGTCCACCTTAGGTTATATTTCCCTTTCCCTTATCTTTTCCAAACTTGTTTTCTTACCTTCTTTCTCTTGTCTCCCTTCAAGCCTTGTCTTCTTCCCTTTCCCCTTCTCGTCCCTCCTTCTCCCAAATCTCCTTTTGTTAGCTTTCGTTTCCCCTTGGTTTTTCCCCAAGTCTCCTCTCCTCCACCTTCAAGTCTCCCTAAAACACTTCAAAAAACAAAACAAAAGTTAAAGTTGGTAGTTAGATTGGTTAGTAGCTAGTTCATTTCCTTTTTGAAGTTGTACTTAGAAATATTTAGATCTCATACTTTGCATTTTTTTGGTAGGATCTAGTTTGCATCTAGGTTGTTTGTTGCATTTACATATTAGATCTCATCCTAAAAGTTAAAAGCTTGCATCTCTTTAGTTTTATTTGATTGATAGATCTAAGTAGTTTTCATTTCTGATTGATTTTTTTTTTAAACTAATGCTAAAGGCTATTTTGAGTTGAAATTTTTTTGTAGGTCTTTTGAAGGAGAAGAAAATCTTAAGGAATTTTGAAAAAAAAAGAAGTTTCTTACCCAAAGGAGAGCATCAAAAAGACCATAAGGATGATCCAAACCAAGAAACTGTTTACACTCTCCTTTTGTAAAATCTCTTAAGAGCTTCATATTTGTTTTCTAAAGTTTCATTTTCCTATCAAAAGTCATTTCAAGGGTTTCATTCCCAAAGGCACTTGTAACTCATTAATAAAAAAGGCTAAGTGGGATAAGGCCTCCCATTTTTTGGTTCTTCTTCCCCATTTGGGAAGGAGTGTCTTGTGCATGCTCAGTTAGATTTCTTTCAATTTTGTAGATTAATTTTCATTTTTGTACTTAGAATAAATTTTATTTCAAGTTTTGACTTGAGAAGCCTCTTGGGATTTTATCCCAAGTGCCGCATTAACACTGCGTGTTGCTTCTCTTTCCCCACCATGTACTGCGTAGGACCGGCTAAGCTAGAAGTTTCGTGAGTGGTTTGTAGAAGTCACTTTGACTTCACTTGTTAGATTAGTCTCTGTTGTGGTAGAACACTAGTTTCATTTTGCAAGTAGTTCATTTCATTTGATATATCATTGTCTTGTTTCATTTTATCATCTTTTGAGATATCATATGTGTTCTTTGCTTTAGTATACTTCTATCTTAACAAAGAACCAATGTCTCTTGAGCTTGCAATAACTCAAGTCAAGAGCACTCTTTGTCGGAGAGCATTCCCACTGCATATACCTGCATCAAGCATATAGTTTAGCTAAGTCTCTTGAACTTCTATCTTAAGACGAAGTCAAAAGCGCTCTCTATCGGAGAGTTGAATTTGTGTGCTCTTAATAATTAAAACTTTCCAACTCACACTCCCCCAAATAAAATTTATTTTCATTTCTATCCATCACTAAGTATGCTCTGCCGACCATTACGGTTGGACTAGTACCCAGAAAGGTGTTGGATTTGTTAATCTTGAAAGTGATAACATTTAATAAAATCTTTTCCCCACAACCAACGAACCAGCATTGCCATTTCGAGAAATAATCAGGTAGTGGGAAAAGTCCCTAAACCTGGTGGGTCCGAAATTCACCATTGTCATAGAGTTCCAAGTGTTGGTTAATTCCTAAGACACCTAGTCGGAATACTGGACGGTCCATCATACCATTAGAGGGGAAGCCACTGAAAGTATACCTTTCCAGTTGGACGCATGCCTTTCTTTTTCTAGCCTAATAATCAAGATCATTAAAACTTTCAATAAACCAAGATAATTTGCAAAATGATCTCATGAACGGTTTACTAAGACTTGTATCTTCAGCATCCCCCAACACTACACACTTATTTGACTCCATTTGGCACTAGTCGCTTTACATTTTCAAGTTTTAATTAATTGGGCCATTTGTCCATTTGATTTTCTATTTGAACTTATCTATCTGTGGATGTTTTTCTTTCGCAAGTATTTATATACTGTTAATCTCATATTTTATATTGCAACGTGGATTGCTCATTTATCTTGTGTTTGTTTCAATTATACAATTGTGATCTCTCATCATTTAAAAACTCCTAAACAACACCCATCCGCATCACTCAACACAAAAACATTTAAAAACATAAGAGCCATAGAAAACTCTTTGTAGGGACTACCCCCCTTTTTTTCGTTAGGAGTTAGCCTAAACGGAGGAGCTGGGATTCAGGTGATAGTACCTGGATCATTGTTTTCCCCCTAGGCCACACTTTCCCCACTTGTAGTGAGGGAACAACTTTCGAAAGATTTATGCTGCTGGTGTGCATCTCGGCGGACAACACATGGTAATAATTATTGGTTGACATTGCATACTTCATCTTGTCTAGTGTTCATATGAGTTTTTTTAGATGTGAACTTGGGAATTCTTCTTGTCAAATTCATTGTTGTCTATGCATGTATATTGCTGTAGGAATATGATAAAAACAAAAAGGCATGAGAGAATCTCAAATCTTGTGAATGAAAAGAATTATTTACAATTCACCATACCTATAGAAATGATCTCCACTTGCAATGGAAACTGGTAGCTTGAATGTATCCACTAGATTCCAAGACCACTAAAGATTTTTGGTAGATTCCAAGGGTGATTTTGTGCCCAATAGATCAACAAGTGTCCAAAATATCAATGAGTGTGATCCAATGAGCAACCTGTAAGAGCTTGAAACCCATGAAAGAAATGAAACCTGTGCTTTTTGGTAGAATTCTTGAGAACAAAGAACTCTGTTTTTTTTAACTAGCAACAGGCACGCACACGTGTGCTTAAACGCACGCACGCGTGTTTGTAGCGCATACACATCACTAGCGTGCATGCGCTAAAACACGCACACGCACCCCTACATAATATTTACACCATTTATTACCTGACGTTTACACCATTTAATGCCAAACCTTCCCCCACTTCGAAAATATTTGCATAAATTGGACTCGGTGATGAAATTTGAAGGGTGGATCTTAAATTTTATTGGAACGGCATTTGTTCTTGGACTCCTTCAAAGATGAAGGGAAATTTAAATAATTGTACTTCAATTGACAAGTATAAATTAACTAAACCCTTCCCCCCAAAAAATGCAAAAAAAAATATTGCCCATCCGAATTTTTACAATCTTAAATAATTGAGCACTCCTTAATATCTACATGATAAAATGGTATATTTTCAATAAAACCGAATTTGAACACATTAATTTGACATATATGTTAACATTAATTTTACAGCTCATTAAATTAACAATTTTTTTGTTGTATTTTTTTGGGTTAGACCACACTTCATTGTATAGAAAACTACTTAGACTACATAATAACCATATTGTGTCATCTGGATGATCTAATGCATAGTGCAAGACATTGTAACTAGATATAGTCTTAAAATAAAATTAGAAGCATGAGAAAATTACTTATTGTTAACTATGTACAAAAACAAGCCACTAAGCAAAACGAGGCTATAATAAACCTACAACCAAAATATACATATAAAACCAACCAAAACCTTAATTCAAACCGGAGAGAGGGAAATCATCCAAGCTTGAGAGATGTAATAATGATGGGACATTAAGCACCAAGAAGAAATAATACATAGCTCAAAAAACCATTAAAAAAAACCTCCATACCAAGCAAGTTAGCAACGCTAGCATCATAGGGGCATCGGTATCAAATTTTGTTGTTCAATACTTGTCACAACAACATATAGGTATGGGATGGAGGGGAAATGGAATCAAGCCTAATTCAATTGGAGCCTTGTGACTCGCTACATGTTTGAGTCTCGACAATCTACCTTTTAAATTGAACCAGAATAACAAAAGAAGTTTGTTAATGGCTCGATTTGCAAAAATTCTAGATAGATGAGTAATTAAGAGCTCGAGTCTCTAAAATTCAATGTGTTTTTTACCAATCCACGATTTAGTGAATTCATAGTCATTGGCATGAAATTTAAGTTATTTAATGAAAGAATTAATGTATCTACCTCTATGTCGAAACTGTTTTCCATGCTGGTGTGGGCCACTGCCCTCCTTGTTGTCTTACCAAAAGGCATGAGAATGAGAAATAAGACTTAAAATTATGGGCTTCACAATCAAAGAAGCCTTACAATCACATTGGTAAGGAGTGATAAGAATATTACAACAATCCAACATGTCAAATCTCAGATGATAGTGTCAATTAAAGACTTATATGGTAAATTTAATATAAGACTTACTTATAGTTGTCTCAGGAGCTTACTCTTTGAGTCTTGACACATTTGATAATTTATGGTTGTCTATGCGCCTTGACCCAATTGATATTGTAAGGTGAGGATGCGCATGCATAATAATCCTTATTTATGACTATGCAATGAGGATTTAAATGGAAGAAGATGTAAAGACATGTTATTTTTATACGTATTTGGGTGGCGAGTGTCGAAGAGAAATGTGTTGATAAACCACATATGTTTGGAAGGATAGAGGGAGGTTACATGATCATGATCATGCCACCCATCAAATTGAAGACAATTCCTGAGCCAAAAATTGTTTTTTTAAATTTTATTAACAACCATTGTGGTACTTTGGTCAAAATGTTTTTTCTAACTCATTGTTTCTCCATATTGTGTGCCTACTTCCACCTCTCTATATCAATGCATAAATCAAACTCTGCTTGGTTTGTGGTTATAGTTGCGTGCCATTATTTGTAGTTGCATGCCATTGAGTGTTGTTTAGAGTTTTCGTGAGTCTATGACATTCATGCAATAAATGAAGTCTTGTAGAGGAGGACTCATCAAAGAGGCAATTTGAAATTTCATTTTGACAAAAAACATATTTTGTAAAGATAAAATCCCAGGAATGCATCCTCAGACTACCATACAAGACCATGGATATGTTGCAAAGCATTGAACATCATCGAAGAATGAAAACAAGTTCCTCAAGATGTTATTGAATCATATTGAGCTCAATTGAATTCCACTTGAGCCTCAATTGAAAATTCTAGACCTCAAGCATCATCAATAACACATAGAATCCATGACACTATCCCTCTACAAGGAGTCTTTTGCATATGAATTGAATATTTCTGCCATTATAATGTCTTGGGAATTAAGGATTTATCTTGGCTCCTTAACCATGGATAGTGGAGGGAAGACAAGATACTCCAACACTAACTCTTGATTCTTACGCACAAACACCATGAATGAGTCCCTGGACCACCACATATGGAATCTATAGGGTATTAGTCAACTTCAAGTGTGTTATGTGTCCCATGACTAGGTTAGTTGTGAACCAAAAATGTGTCTCGAGGTTTGACCAAGGTATATGGACAACAAGAAGCTCCTCATGCCTTAAATGAAGCTTCTCAAGCTCAAGCACTATGAACAACACCTACAAATCAAGAATGTTCTTAGGATATGATGTTGAATGCATCTTCAAACCACCAAACATAACCCTTGTGGGGTATCTCTAGCAAATGTAGATGGATACATATACCATGATTATGCTACATTGCATTCCTTTAACAAGATGATGACAATGATTATGATGATGACGAAGATGATGATCATGATCATGACTAATATCATCATCATCATCATCATCATAATCGCCGTCACCATTATCATCATCATCATCATCATCATCTTTATCATCAACATCATATTCATCATCATCATCATCATCATCATCATCATCATCATCATCATCATCATCATCATCATCATCCTCCTCCTCCTCCTCCTCATCATCTTCATCATCATCATCATCATCATCATCAACATCTTCGTCATCATATTCATCATCAACATCATCATCATCATTATCTTCATCATCATCTTCATCATCATCATTCATCATCATCATCGATGATGATGATGATGATGAAGATGATGATGATGATGATGAAGATAGTAGATGATGATGAAGATGAGTACGGAGATGAAGATGACGATGATGACGATGACAAATATGATGATGATGATCATCCTCATCATCATCCTCCTTCTGCTCCTCATCAGCATCATAATCATCTTGGTCATCACCATCATCATCATCATCATCCTCGTCATCATCATCATCTTCATCACCCTCTTCCTCCTCATCATCCTCATCATCCTCATCCTCATCATCATCATCTTGGTCATCATTTTCATCATCAACATCGTCATCATCATATTCGTCATCATCAGCATGATTCACCACCATCATCATCATCATCAGCACCGTCATCAACATCTTCATCATCATATTCATCATTAACGTCATCATCATCATCATCATCATCATCATCATCATCATCTTCATCATCATCGTCATCATCATCATCCATCATCATCATTAATGATGATGATGATGATGATGACGAAGATGATGATGATGACGATGATGATGAAGATGGTTGATGATGATGAAGATGAGTACGAAGATGAATATTATGATGATGATGATGATGAATATGATCATCATCATCATCATCCTCATCATCCTCATCATCATCATAATCATCTTCATCATCACCATCATCATCGTCATCATCGTCATCATCCTCGTCATCATCATCATCGTCATCATCATCATCATCACCCTCATCCTCATCTTCATCCTCATCCTCATCCTCATCATCATCTTGGTCATCATCTTCATCATAAACATCATCATCATCATCTTCATCATCATCATCATCATCATCATCATATTCATCATCATCAGCGTGATTCATCATCATCATCGTCATCATCATCATCATCAACATATTTGTCATCATATTCATCATGAACATCATCATCATCATCATCATCATCATCATCATCATCATTATCGTCATCATCTTCATCATCATCATTCATCCTCATGATTTATGATGATGATGATGACGAATATGATGATGACGAAGATGATGATGACGATGATGATGATGAAGATGGTGTATGATCATGAATATGAGTACGAACATGAAAATGATGATGATGACGATGACGAATATGATGATGATCATCATCATCATCCCATCATACTCATTATAATCATCTTCATCATCATCATCATCCTCATCATCCTCGTCATCATCATCATCATCCTCGTCATCACCCTCTTCCTCATCATCATCATCATCTTGGTCATCATCATCATCATCTTGGTCATCATCTTCATCATGAACATCATCATCATCATCATCATCATCATCATCATATTTGTCATCATCAGCATGATTCATCATCGTCGTCATCATCATCATCATCGTCATCATCATCCTCCTCCTCCTCCTCCTCCTCCTCCTCCTCCTCATCATCATCGTCATCACCCTCTTCCTCCTCCTCCTCCTACTCATCATCATCGTCATCCTCCTCCTCCTCCTCCTCCTCCTCCTCCTCCTCCTCCTCCTCCTCCCCATCATCATTGTCATGGTCATCACCCTCTTCCTCCTCTTCCTCATCCTCATCATCGTCCTCATCCTCATCCTCATCATCAACAACATCATCGCCATCCTCATCATCGTCGTCACCACCATCATCATCATCATCTTCATCATCATCATCATATTTGTCATTATCATCATCAACATCATCATCATCATCCGAATCCTCATCATCAACCTCATCATCATCATCTTCTTCATTGTCTTCATCATCATCGTCATCATCATCAACATATTCGTCATCATGAACATCATCATCATCTTCATCATCATCATCATCATCATCTTCATCATCATCATTGATGATGACAATGATGACGAAGATGATGATGATGATGATGATGATGAATATGATGATGATGATGATGATGATGATGATCATCATCATCATCACAATAATCTTTGTCATCATCATCATCATCATCATCATCATCCTCATCATCAACATCATCATCATCGTCATCATCCTCGTCATCATCATCATCTTCATCATCATCATCATCATCGTTATCACCCACTTCCTCATCATCCTCCTCTTCCTCCTCCTCCTCATCATCATCGTGGTCATCATCTTCATCATCATCTTCATCATCAACATCATCATCATCGTCATCATCATCATCATCAAGAAGGGGGAATCAAGGTTTGACCTAGAGTGACCCCTTTTAATCATTCTTAGACTTATGTTGTTAATGAACCAAAATTAAGCACTCCAACGAACTATGGGCCAAATCACATGGTTGGATTTGAAGAAAAAGCCTAATAAGTAGGAGGGTTCTCGAAAGGCTCTAGTAGAGTCAAACTAATGAGTAAAGTTATAATATTGAAGAGGAGGCAATATCAAACCCTACTTAAGCACTAGACAATCACAGGGAATTCATGCATATAGGGTAAGGTAAAGTGACTCGATAGATATTTATCTAGCACATAACAATATTTGTATGAAGAGAGAAAAATATCAATGTTAATAATCTTTGTATGACTAAATAGCACGTACGCACTAAATAGCGCGTACACATTAAATAGGGCATACGCTCTGTTAGTGCATACACGGTATTTATGCGTGCGCACAATTAAAATAACGTGCACGCGCCATTTAAATTTTAAGTTTTGGAAAGCAATTCGTTTCCCACGACGTGGTGGATGACTTGGACGCTATGGTTTTAGGTTCGGGTTGCTAAACCAAGTGGCTTGGACTGTGTTATAACAAAATACATCTTATTCTATAACTTCTTCTTTTTCGAGCATGATTCTGCGTATGCTACACTTGTCCACTGTTAATTAAATTGCACACACTTGTAGAACTATGTGTGCAGATTCTGAATATGTAATATTTTATTAAATCTATTATTTGTTTCTATTTTTTAATTAATTTTAATTGCACTAATGCCAATCTTACACAAAAAGTAGGTTATTTATTTTGTCTATAACTTTTGATTGGCTCACCAATTTTGAAAATGGAAAAGAACCCGCAAAATTACACACAAAAACCTACATGTCAGGGACTAACGCTCATTGATTATGTTAAGACCATGATGTCAGGGACTAACTCTCAACCTAGTCATTTTAGGGCTTGGCTGACTTCCTTAATTAATTTTTTTTAAAATTAACATAAATAAATATGGGAAAATAGTGTTTCTCTAGAACGACTTGTTATCTATGACCATATATAATTTTTTTCACAAAATTTCACCATTTGCATACCAAACCAAGGGACTAACGCAAACATATTCATTATGTTTTCTTAAAAAAATAACATACCAACCTTAGGAGAACCCCATTTTATGGGAGTTATACTTAATTTCCATAAATAATATTTATATATTATCGAAGGTAATCCAATTGTCTATGTTTCATCTTCTTGCGCCATATTCTAAAACATTGTGTAGGTAGCTCTAATATTGTTTTTTGACGTTCAGATTTTTGTTTTTCAAGGAGTCCATTGCAACTAACACGTCATGAGTGGCCAACAGTATCTTGCACCAGCCCTTGGCTCTCTAGCAAAAGGATACAATATTTGGGTCGTTATATTTTAGAAGAATGAATTTCAGTGGATCTAGAAAAGATTGAATCCACAATGGATTGGTCTACTCCATGGAAAATTTTAGGGGCTAATATTAGCCCATGGGATAAATTTAGGGGTTTTAAATTTTTAATGGGATAATTTTTTACTAAACACCCGCTAGGTATGACTATCCCACATTTTATTTATTTATTTATAATTAATACGAGGTTATGCCCATCAAATTTAAAAAGGGGAGCCAAGATAAGATAATTTTGCCCCCCTAAAAATGGATTTTAAACCTCGATTTTCCCACCAATATCACTAGGCAGCTCCCATTCACCCCTTATTTCCATAAATGGCATTTCTTAGGGTCTCTTTCACTTTCTATCGATCATGAAAATTGAAATCGAATTTACATTCATCCATATTTTATGGGTTGAATCTTGTTTTGCAAGTTGTGTAATGTCCACATGAGAAGGTAAATTGATATTTACTATTAGGTATTAATATATAAACCCATTTGCATCTAGGAGAATTTTTAATCCCATCACCTCAGATCCAAAGTTTTTGCAATGTCCCCAGTCTGTAATTTTTCCCAATTTAGTCAATTTTCAAAACTTGGACTAGTAAAGCCCCAAACTTTCCCAAATAATCCCAAAGTTTTTCGAATGGTGTATGGAGTGGATTGAGATGTATTTGGACACATTAAATCAGCTATAATATGATTGGATGCTTTCCAAATACTTCAGCAAATTGCATTTACAATTAGAGAATGAAAGGTAGAATTACTAGGAAAATCGATGTTGAAACCCCCAAGGGTAGATGGATCCAAAAGAATCCTAAGGATTTTGAATTGGGACTGAGAGTGTTTGAAAGGGATTGAGACATAAAAATGAAGTTGATAGATCCTTGGAAACTCTGAAAAGAATTCTGCAACCTTCATTTAACTTCAGGAGAAAATAGGGAAACTTACTAGTAAATTAGAGGTTCAAACCCCCAAGGGTAGAGGTCACTAATGGATTCCAAAATGAAGTATGACTCTACCAACTGTATGTCCCCATTCACATAAATCTCATAAAAGAAAATTCCACAAATCTACTAGTTGCCTAGGTTGGGGTGGAAACATTAGATTTGGAATAAGGAGACTATAAAACCCCAAATGGACATTAGATTGACATAAATATATTAACAGGGGTTAAATAAATATTTATGATAGGAAAATAAGGTGGAACTTGGTCATGGAGACACATTGGTGGTGTGGGACCCACATAAAGCTAGATTCCTCATGCCACATGGCATTCTATTCTCACCCATTCGAATCCAAGGTGGAGTCTAATGATCTTGGGGAGTTGGGAGGTCAATATACTTGGCATGAATCAATGAAGGTCGAATTGGAGTGGAAGAGTAACTCCCATGGAAGAGGAAGAGGCATTTGAGAGATATTGATACACTTGGGCTAGATTCCCTAGCTTCTATGACAACAATGATGAGATGCTATGAAACTTATGACACAAATCAGACCTGAATGCTGAAATTTGACATATATGCCATGTGAGGTCTAAAAATAGCCTCCAAGAAGGCACACAAGGGATTTAGGGCATCCAAAGAGACACCCATTCGAATTGAGGGAATATGGAGACTAGGAATTGTGGGACAAGTGGCACACATTTGAATCTCCTCCCAACTTGAGTTGGAATGGAGATTTTGGAAGGAATTCGACCCATGGAGGACTTTAGAAGTTTATAAAAGACAAGAGGAAAGAAGGAGAGTGGATTTTGATCATTTATCATTTTGCATATTGGAGAGCATAGCTTGTCCATGCTTGTGGAGTGTTTGCTCTACTTGCCTTAGTACAAATTTTGAGGGTGAAATATTCCCATCCTAATTGGAAATTGGATAGGCCATTAATACCTTTAATTTGGAGCTTAAATGGATTCATTTGTTGTAGGTTGAAGCTACAGGGAAGCTAGGGACATTCTCATCCTCAACTTGCTTCCACACCTTTCTCACTTTTCTCTTCATATTTTGGCTCTTGGAGGAAGGGAGCACTCGATGAGATGATGTTCTATTTGGGGGAGATATTGTGACCCAATTTATTTGTATTCTGATATATATATACTCTTTTTTTAATTCTTGGAAGACTCTCAGTGTTAGATTTTCTGAATTTACTTCAATATGATCTAGGATCTTAACTGAGAGAACAACATGTACATCATATCTATAGCATATCAATCATGGAGACAATAATGCAAGCACACAAGAGACACAAAGATTTACTTGGGGAAAACCATAAAGGTGAAAAACCCCAATAACTTCCTCAGAGATAGATAGAGCAATGATACAACCAACCAAAAGAGATAGCCATAACCTAGCAGCAGATCCTCCTCCTCCATAAGTGCGCCACTCCTCCTTGAGTGCATGTGTGAGAAGTGAGTGAGCAAATAGAGTGCCTCCCACACTCTATTTATACTTGACTTGACTTGCCTTTTTACCTAACTCATGTAGGCTCGAACTTTACCACATAACATAATGCTGAGTGGGCCGACCCCCAAATAGGGTGGTCTAATAACCCTTTGACCCACATGGCCGACCCCCAATAGGGTGGTCTAATAACCCTTTGACCCACATGACTTATACAGGGCCGACCCCAAATAAGGTGGTCTAATAACCCATCAAGTATAAGTTACGACACTTACAATATAAATGACAACACTTTCTTATAGAGGAATAATACCATCTCTATAGGAATACAATATACATATATGTGAAATACATTCTGAAGTTACATATACATCAACACTCCCTCTTAACTAGGAAGGTATTTCTCAGCACAGTTCTTCTAGCACAAGTCATCTTCTCTGGATCATCGTCACTAGATAATCGTCATCGAGTCATCATCATCGTCACTGCTGCTTCTATCTCAATCAATCTCTGAATCTACTCGTCATAGGAAGTTCTACAGAGCCAGTCCTTTTTCATACTGGATGTAGGCCCACCACCTGCAGGTCTTCATCATCGCTGGCCATACTGTGGAATCCTCAGGACTTATTACGTGCGTCACAAAACCTCGAAAGAGCATCCCAGGATGTTACGAGTACACAAATCCGACCTGTAGGATCTCCCAGGGCGCTATTACATGTGACCCCACCACAAAACCTCGAAAGAGCATCTCAGGATGTTACGGGTACACAACTCCGACCTGAATCTCCCAGGGCACAAATTACATGTGGTCCACCACAAAACCTCGCAAGAGCATCTCAGGATGTTACGGGTACACAACTCCGACCTGAAATCTCCCAGGGCGCTATTACATGTGGTCATGGCAAAACCTCGAAAGAGCATCTCAGGATGTTACGGGTACACAACTCCGACCTGAAATCTCCCAGGGCCCAAATTACATGCCATAGGACAAAACCTCGCAAGAGCATCTCAGGATGTTACGGGTACACAACTCCGACCTGAAATCTCCCAGGGCACAAATTACATGTCCTCCCAGAGCAATGTCTCGAAAGAGCATCCCAGGCTGTTACGGGTACACAACTCTGACCTATAGGATCTCCCAGACATGCTCATCTGCAAAACCTAATCCACGGCCACAGAGTATCAACCTGATACTCACCATACATCATCCTAATGTACTCATGATCGTCCTGATCATCATCACTGCAACGTCCTGCTGCATGTCATCTGGAGCAACATCCTGAAGCTCACCATCCATGATCATCCTGATCATCATCACTGCAACGTCCTGCTGCATGTCATCTGGAGCAACATCCTGAAGCTCATCATCCATGATCATCCTGATCATCACTGCAACATCCTGCTGCATGATCCACCTGATCATCAATGCATCCACCTGATGCATACCAAGTATCTACCTGATACATATCATCATACATGATCCTCCTGATCATACAATGTATCCACCTGATACATATACAGATACATGGTCCAAGCATCCAACATGATGCATCCATACATAAATGATCCACCTGATCATATCCAACATCCAACATGATGCGTACATACATACATAAAAATGATTCAACTGATCATATCCAGCATCCAACATGATGCGTACATACATACATAAAAATGATCCAACTGATCATATCCAACATCCAACATGATGCGTTCATACATATATAAAAATGATCCAACTGATCATATCCAAGCAGAAACCAGAACATCATCCTGATGCTCATCATCCAGCGCTTACATCCACAGCCATGTGAAGGATCCTCCTTCCAACATGCTTGGAATGGCTTCAGCAAATGTGTCCATCACTTCTTCCTTGAAGTGTCCTCGATCTGAAGAACGCCAAGCCTCTCTCTGAAATACTCGAACTTCACTCTGGCTAGTGGCTTCGTCAGCACATCTGCAATCTGCTTGTCTGTCGCAACATATAGGAGCTTCACGGCTCCTCTCTGCACCATATCCCTGATATAGTGATATTTGATCTCTATGTGTTTCGACCTGTCATGAAACACTGGATTCTCGGACAGCTTCACACAACTCTGGTTATCACAGAAGATATCAGTAGCTTCCAATGGGAGATCAAATAGCTCAGACAGTAGCTTCCGTAGCCATACTGTCTCCCAACTAGCTGAACAGGCTGCAACATGCTCTGCCTCAGCTGTACTCAGTGCTACGCAGGACTGCTTCCTGCTAAACCAAGAGATCACACCTGATCCCATACTGAAGCAACACCCAGATGTTCTCTTCCTGTTTGCAACACTGCCATCCCAATCTGAATCAACATAACCCTGCAGGTTAAACATTTGATTCTCCTCATACCTGAGCCCATAATCCATTGTACCCTTCAGGTACCTCAGAACATGCTTTACAGCAACCTGGTGAACACTCCTCGGATCCGTCAGGAACTGGCTCAATGTGTTCACAGCAAAGCAAATGTCTGGTCTCGTGTTCGTCAGGTACATCAAGGACCCAATCATCTGACGATACAAAGAGACATCAACCGGCTCAGATGAAGCATCATATAGAAGCTTCAGATTCGATGCCATAGGTGTGGCCATATCCTTGCAGTCCATCATCCCGAACCTCTTCAGGATCTCTACTACATACTTCCCTTGTCCAAGGAAGATTCCATATGCACTCTGCCACACCTCCATGCCAAAAACAAATAGTGCATCATCCCCAAGTTCTTCATCTCGAACTTGGAAGAAAGCTTCCGCTGCGTGTCGGCAATCAATCTATCTTTACCTGTAACAAACAGGTTATCTGCATATAAAAGTAGTATCACTGGATTGCCTTCTTCAACCTTGTAGAAAAGGTTGGAATCTGCTTTACTCTTGGTAACGCCCAAACTGGATAGAAAGCTGTCTATCCTACCATGCCAAGTTCTGCACACATATATGACTACACCATGCTGTCTTGAAATCCATCTGGTGCATCTTCTATTTCATCACTTTTATATTTCTTAATGCTGTCATCTGCAACATGCTTGATCTGATAGTTCCATTTGGAAGTCATAGCAAACTTCCCTTTATGTCTTGGGATTACATCCCAAACATCATTCTTCATGATCGACGGATCAAGGCATTTCATTTCTTCATCCCAGATCCTGGGAACTTCAATATCTTCAATATCTTCAATAGATATCTTTGTTGCTGGAACAAAATGTTGTAGTTCTTCTTTTGTAGGAGATGGCATACGATCTTTCCTACACAACAAGTTAAATTGCATGATTAGAAAACATCTCATAGTTTTCAGAACAAATTCTTACACATAAAGAAATATGCCATACAGTCATGCAATTATCTTAGCCAATGCTTCAATACAACATTTATCCATATTCCGTAACTTTCTAGATGCCTTCCAATCTCTACCAGAACATTGTTAAGAGTGTGCACAACTCCCAACATGTCAGCAAAGAGGTTTCATTCTAGATAAGTAGCAATGGAATGTTGTACAGTTCCATAGGCCACTTACCCATGCATATTAGGAGTATACTGTTCATCAATGCAATTATTCTAATATGCATAATACACAACCTAATTCTAGGAACATCAGTATATGCATTATTGAAGAATTTTATTTAAACAAACAAATATGCAAGAAATGATGATTAAAATACTTATCTTTCTTTGTTCGTTGGGTGGACTCCCTCTGAGTCTTTGCTTCCTTGCAGGAGCTGCTGGAGTCCTAATCTGAGGTAGCTTCTTCTACACCTTTCTGTTGTGAAATGTAGAGAGATGATCAACTCCCTCTGAATATCTGCATCCTTGCAGAAACTACTGAAGTGTGCTCCTTTGCTTTCTTGCAGGAACAACTAGAGTGTGCTCCCTCTTGATCTTTGCTTCCTGAATTACCTGTTCTTGAACTCATATTCATCCTTGGTCCCTATGCATGCTTATTAGTATCATGAATGTGTTATCCTTGTGATCTCATATAAAATCATACATTCATTAGTATACTATTAAAACACAATAATCTCAAGCATGTATAGTCATGATCATTTCAAACAGAAATAATAAGCATTAGCATTCAAGGATTCTTATGGTTAGTCAAATCATAAGAAACATAACATGTCTAAACCTGTAATTACTCAAGCCTATGACTCTTTAGGTTAGTTGAATCATCAATCAAGATAAGAGATAGAAAATGCATAAAACCTGTGATTATTCAAACCTATACCATCATGATTCTTCTGGTTAGTCATATCATCAATTATGGTAAGAAACATAATATGCATACAATCATGATTATTCAAACCTATGACTTCATGAATAATCATTATCAACAACGCGATAGTATAAGATCCTAACCCAAGGTAGGAATCTAGCTTGATATAGGAAAAACATACCTGGATTATCATGTTAGCTAGTTATGTCTAACATACCCGTATAATGTCTTTTGGTTCTCTTCAGTGACTTGTGCTAGTAACCTGCATGTCTCATAAGTTAACCATTATAAAACCAAGTTATACATACCTCGTGAATGGTTCTTGTATGAGATCCATGACAATGGATGAATCTTTGTCCTCATGTTATCATGATCATATGTTCTTGGACCAGAACATGATCTGTCTTTCTTGGTGTACCTTTCATGTTAGTAGACAACATAAACCTCATACAACACCATAATGCATTAGTACAATCATAAGTGTCAACACCTTAACCAATGAATATCTTCTATCATGCATTCATAATTTTGTTAAGGTGATACAACAAATCTAAAATCAAAATTGTACTAACCGTAATAACATGAAGACAAACATACCATAAACTTAATCATGGACAAATATCGAAACATACCTCTATGAGTCATACCTGTCGAGATCGCTTGTAATCTTCTTATGTAAGGCCTTATCCTCATCTCCCTCTGAGACAGGAACTTCTTTCACTTATGCAGGTGATCAATCCATCTTCTTCTAGGATTAACCCAATCCACTTGATTTGCAAGAACTGGACCTTGAGATGGATATGGGTTTGTCAGAGAAACCCCAAAAATTCAAACTTTGAATTTCAACCTTCCGATAGGATAGGAATATGCGCCTTGATGAACTGATCAAACTGGTATATTCAGAATTTCAAAACTGCAAAGTTTCACTCCTCAATTTTGCCTTTGAAACTTCCGGATTCACTGGACGTGACCCTGAACTGGGGTTTGATGAAGCCCACTCTTCTACCCAATCAAAATTTTTGATCCAAAGCTCTAAGCTTCTATTTTTCTGAGGAGCTTCCAGCAGTGGTCACAGATTTCAAAAATTCCCATTTTTACAGAAGCCCTAATTTTCCATTTTTCTGATCAAAGTCCCGAACTAGGGTCTGATCAAACCCGGCCTTCTACCCAGCCAAAAATTCTGATCTTGGTCTCTAAATTTCTATTTTTATGAGTAGCATCCAGCCGTGGTCTCCGATTACAAAAATTACAACTTTCTTCAAAGCCCTAAATTCCGGAAGCCATGAATGAAGGTACCAAAAAATAATTCTGTTTTGACAGAAATATGTACCTGATTGTTTCTGGTGTAACTCCGAAATTTGTGATCCACAGGGTCTGAAAAAGTTTTTTGAGATAGCTCGGCCTGTTATCTTTCCATCCTGACAGGTCTGACCTCAATTGGATTCTCTGAGAGAGAGATATGCCAAGTGTCGCAACGTGACCTGTTTATGGGATAATACAGGAGAGCTAACTTGTACGGCGTGCCACGTGTCACTGTTTGACCTTCGGCCTCTGAAAACGTTTTCTGAGATAGCTCGTCCTGTTTACTACCTATCACTTTTCACGAAATTTCATTTGGAGCTTCCTAGCCCAAGTTATGACCTTTTTCCCAAGGTCACCTGATTTTGACTCAGATCTGGAAGAGGCAGAAACCCTATATTGTACAGATCATAAATCACAAAGTACAACGAATTAGAGGTTTTCCTTTGACCACAAGATACCTGGAGATCTTAGCTTCGGCCTGTAACAATTTCAGATCCGAAAACTTTTCCAAAACGGATTTATAGTGAAAGTGCTACGATGACTGGTTTTTGCTATATCAAGCCCTAGCATCGTAAGTGCAACAAGTGTCATACATGCCATATCATGCCTTCTTTCAGGCTAGCTCTGATACCATGTTATATTTTCTGAATTTACTTCAATATGATCTAGGATATTAACTGAGAGAACAACATGTACAGCATATCTATAGCATATCAATCATGGAGACAATAATGCAAGCACACAAGAGACACAAAGATTTACTTGGGGAAAACCATAAAGGTGAAAAACCCCAATAACTTCCTCAGAGATAGATAGAGCAATGATACAACCAACCAAAAGAGATAGCCATAACCTAGCAGCAGATCCTCCTCCTCCATAAGTGCGCCACTCCTCCTTGAGTGCATGTGTGAGAAGTGAGTGAGCAAATAGAGTGCCTCCCACACTCTATTTATACTTGACTTGACTTGCCTTTTTACCTAACTCATGTAGGCTCGAACTTTACCACATAACATAATGCTGAGTGGGCCGACCCCCAAATAGGGTGGTCTAATAACCCTTTGACCCACATGGCCGACCCCCAATAGGGTGGTCTAATAACCCTTTGACCCACATGACTTATACAGGGCCGACCCCAAATAAGGTGGTCTAATAACCCATCAAGTATAAGTTACGACACTTACAATATAAATGACAACACTTTCTTATAGAGGAATAATACCATCTCTATAGGAATACAATATACATATATGTGAAATACATTCTGAAGTTACATATACATCAACACTCAGGTTGAAATACCAAATGGAACTATGTAAAAATACCAAACAATGCATAAATGGTGCCATTTTCCCTACATCTTGTTGAAAGCTTCAAGTTGCTTTATTTTGACTTGCATCAATTCATATCTGTGATTTTTATGATGTATGGAGAGTCATTAATTTCTGGAAAAAGTTTCATATACATTGCATAATCCCTTGGAACATAAATCTCGAATTTCATAGCAGGTGGTGAAGTTTATTAGCATTCCCCCTATGTGAAGACATGTTCACAAACCTCTGATTTATGGGAGTTGAAGAAGCCTTTAGAAACTAATTGATAATGTATTTGGGATCCCGTTGAAGTCCTTTAACAGTACCATGTCTTTGTTATGAAATTTGTGAAGTTCGTACAACATTTGGAGATCCATCTTTGACCACTACCTTTGGGGTATTTGAACCTTGATTTGACTAGTAAATTGCCCTATTTTTCCCTGATTGTATATGAATGTTGCAGAAGTATTTTGAGAGTTTCCAAGCATCCATAAACCTCATTTTTATGTCTTAATACCTTCCAAACACATTCAAAACCAATTCGGAAGCATTTGGAGGCATTTGGGTCAATACTAGTCTAAGGGTCAAATTGGCCAACAATTGCAATTTCTCCCATTTTACCAAATTTATTAAAAAGGGACACTACAACAACTTTTAGAACAGAGACATGGATTAGTTAAATTACTTCAATGGGCACCCAAATACATCATTAATCAGTTTCTAAGGACTGCTGCAACTCCCATAAATCATAGGTTTGTGGACATGTCTTCACATAGGGGGAAATGATAGGAAACTTCACCACCTGATATGAAATTCGAGATTTGTGTTCCAAAGGGTGATGAAATTTATATGAAACTTATTCAGGACATTAATGAATCTCCATAAATCATAAAAATCATATATATAAACTGATACAAATCAAAATATAGCAACTTCAAACTCTCATAACAAGATATAGGGAAAATGGCACCATTTATGCATTGTTTGGTATTTTTACATAGTTTCACTTGGTATTTCAACTTGAGGATATTATGAGAATCAAATACAAATCAAATATATAATATTACAAATAAATGGTGTACCTTGGATTCTCACAAATAGTTCAGCATCTCACCTTGTGCGCCCTTCCTCCAAGAGCCAAAATATGTAGAGAAATGTGAGATAGAGATGGGAACAAGTTGAAGCAGAAAGAATCATGAGATTCCCTATAGATTCAACCTACAACAAATAACTCCATTGTATCTCCAAATCTAAGGTATGAATGAGCTCTCCAATTTCCAATTAGGATGGGAATCTTTCACCCTCAAAATTGGTATTAAGGCAAGTAGAGTAAACACTCCACTAGCATGGACAAGCTAGAAGGTCTCCAAATTGCAAAGATGCAAATAAAAAATGATCAAAAGTTGCTTTAATTATTTGTTATTATATTTTATAAACTTCCAAAGGACTCCTTATCTCTAATTCCATCCAAGAGACTCATGCCAACTCAAGTTGGGAGGAGATTCCAATGTGTGCCACTTGTCCAACAAATATTCCTAGTCTCCATCTTCCCTCAATTCGAATGGGGAATATTATTGGATTCCATAACTCCCTTATGCACCCTCTTGGAGGATATTTTTATCCATGACATGTCACATATGCCATATGTTAGAAATCAGGTCTGAAATTTGTCATAGGTGTCATAGAATCTTCATCATTGTTCTGATAGGAGTTAGGGAATCTAGCTCCAAGTGTCAGAATTCTTCTAAGATGCCTCTTCCTCTTCCATGGGAGTTATTCTTCCACTCCAATTCGACCTTACATGACTCATGCCATGAATAATACCTCTTAAAATCCCCCAAGTATGTTACCCTTCATCTTGAACTCGAATTGGTGAGTGAATCATGCCAAGTGTAGTGGGGGGTCTTGCCACATGTGGGTCCCACAACCTCTTATGTGCCCTCATGATCCAATGCCACCTTATTGTATTTGTATTATTATTTAATTGACCCATTTAATGTGAATTTGTAATTCTAAGTTCATTTTGGGTCTTTTATCTCCTTTACTCCAACTTTTAATGCTTCCAGCCCCAATCTAGTGAACTACTAATTTTCCTCCATGATAGTTCATTTGGATGGGAATATTACAACTTTTAATTGAGAATTTTCTCTTAATGTGACCCACCTTGTCCATTTATATCTAATTTTACATTATTACTAACTTGGACAACATTCTTGGCAATTATTTGACACTTAGCACCAACTTGGAAAACTATCATGAGTATGGCCAAGTGGCTTAGGCCATTGTGACCCAATGTAAAATTTTGGGACATGAAAAATAATACCCTCCCAATATTTCTTGTCCTAAAGAAATTTAAAACATGGATGTTGAAGAACCTTCTTTCTTTCCAAAACTTTGCTTCCAAAACTTTCTTACCACTGTATAATGCTTTGATGTTGCCACTGAGTTGCGCAACTTTGAGTCTTCAAGATGCCATGAAAATTTTAGAGAGGAACCACCATGCTTGTTGTTGCACTACTCTTATTAAAATAACCTTATTAAGTGGGGGCTCAATCTCCCATACTACTTGTTTCCCAAAAAATTTGAAACCAATGAGACTAAAAATTATCCTAGGGTCCCATTGGTTTTATTGCACTCCAACAATTATGAGTGCTCTCCAACCCATACCATCAGGAAAGAGAATTCCTTGATCCCATTTCCTTGTATGCATTCTTCCAAAAATCATACGTACAAAATATAGATCATCAAAGTACATAACAACATAATAAAAATGTACATCAGGGAGGTGCCTCATCAAAGAATCATGAAAGTGGTTGTACCTCCAAGTAAGTAGATCACCATTTTCCAAGTGCATACAAGCATCAAGTGACCAATAAAATATGATCCAATGACATAGGTGAGGATCCCATGTCCTATAATGATGGTCCAAAAGGATGTAAGATGCATCAAAATAATCATCCATGTATTCTTTCATCAAAGAAGTGAATGAAGAATCTCCACTAAAATCAGAACCAAGTAGGGATCAAAGAAAACAATGAGTTTTCAAGGGGCTCATAGAAGTACCATTTGTGTATCCATGAATATGTGTGTCATCAAGAAATAAAAAAGGATGTTGCTTCCAATGAAAATTTGCTCCAATCATATATCTCTTCACCCAAGTATTGAATGAATTTCCTCCAACATCAATTGAACTAAGCAAGGAGCAAAGAAAATCATGAGTCTTAAAGTGACTCAAGTGAACATCATAGGTGCATCCATGAATATATGTATCATCATAAGGTAAAAAGGATGCTTATGAAAATGTAAATAAGAAGGTGCTCTAACCATGTCATGATCTAAAGGAGAGATAGGAGTTTCATACTCCTCATGTGGCACCATAAAAAAGAAACGTTTCACCCATACTTCATTAGGATGAATGCTGCAAAATATGGAAGTGTAAGATGTAGGAGAATGAACCAACTCACCCAAATGATAAGAATATGAAAAAGTGTCATCATTTGTAGGCTCCATAAGGGTAGGATCATCCACATGTGATGTCTCTTCATATTTTTCAGAGTCACTTGGGAGTGACTTTCGATCCTCTTCATGTACTACTTCTACTTCACCTATTTCAGAACTAGATGGCTCATGGGTATCCTCCTTTCGCTCCTTCAAGAAAGCTGATGCAATTTTCCCTTTGGTTTCCTTAGGATCAATGTATTTGTAACCTCTTTTTGAAGAAAACCCAAAAACTCTCTTCAAGTAGGAAACACATGCATTCCTTGAAGCTTCAGATATTTCACTGCTCTTTTCACTCACACACATATGATTTTCTCTCTAAGGTATTTTGCAAGAAGGCCATAGACCTTTCTTCACTAACTCCATATACTCATTTTTGGGCCTATTTTCAAACACCCAATCAGCATAGTCTTCAAAAGGAATGGCCTTTTCTGTATCTCCCCTATACATATCAAGATATGCCTAGTATTGTTGGGGAAAGGTTTTACATGTTACTCTCAATCTTTGTAATTCATTCATAGAATTATCCTTTGGTAATGTGACACACTCATCCTAAACAGACAAAAATTCATAAGAATAACCCTCATTCCTTATGAAATTGTCAGAAGTGTTGCATGATTGCACCTCTTCCTCCTACCATTCACATTCTTCTTCATATTGCTCATAAGCATTGTACTCATAGGATTCATCATAATAGTAAGACATGGATGAAAATTATTATTCAATGTGTGATATTAATTCACAGGTGCAAGGACCATGCTCTGATACCACTCTAATTTCCTCAATTTGTAATTTTTCCCAATTTAGTCAATTTTCAAAACTTTGACTAGTAAAGCCCCAAACTGTCCCAAATGATCCCAAATATTTTCGAATGGTGTATGGAGTGTATTGAGATGCATTTGGAAACATTAAAGTAGATATTATATGCTTGGATGCTTTACAAATACTTCAACAAATTTCATTTACAATTAGAGAATGAAAGGCATAATTACTAGGAAAATCAATCTTGAAACGCCCAAGGGTAGATGGCTCCAAAGACTTCTAAGGATTTATAATTGGGACTGCAAGTGTTTGAAAGGTATTTATACATAAAAATAAAGCTTATGTATCCTTGGAAACTCTCAAAACTATTCTGAAAACTTCATTTAACTTCAGGAGAAAATAGGGAAATTTACTACTAAATTCGAGGTTTAAACCCCCAAGGGTAGAGGTCACTAATGGATTCCCAAATGCAGTACGACCCTCCCAAATTTCAGAACAGATGCATGTATTAGTTAAAGGACCTCAATGGACACACAAATGAATCATTAATCAGTTTCTAAGGGCTTCTGCAACTCCCATAAATCAGATGCTTGTGGACATGTCTTCACATAGGGGGAAATGATAGGAAACTTCACCACTTGCTATGAAATTCGATATTTGTGTTCCAAAGGATTATGCAATGTATATGAAATTTATTCAAGACATTAATTACTCTCCATACATCATAAAAATCATATTTATGAACTTATACAAATCAAAATATAGCAACTTCAAGCTTTCATAACAAGATATAGGGAAAATAGCACCATTTATGCATTGTTTGGTATTTTTACATAGTTTCACTTGGTATTTCGACCTGAAGATCTTCTGAGCATCAAATAAAGAGCACATATATCATATTACAAGTAAATTTTGTATCTTGTACTCTCACAAATAGTTCATCATCTCACCATGTGCGCCCTTCCTCCATGAGCCAAAATATGCAGAGAAATGTGAGATAGAGATGGGAACAAGTTGAAGAAGAAAGAATCACGAGATTCCTTGTAGATTCAAACTAAAACAAATAAATCCATTGTCGCTTCAAATTAAATGTATGAATGGCCTCTCCAATTTCCAATTAGGATTGGAATCCTTCACCCTCGAAATTGGTAATAAGGCAAGTAGAGTAAACACTCCACTAGCATGGACAAGCTAGAAGCTCTCCAAATTGCAAATATGCAAATAAAAAATGATCAAAATTTACTTTCATTATTTTTTCTTGTATTTTATAAACTTCCAAAGGCCTACTTAGCTCAAATTCCATCCAAGAGATTCATTCCAACTCAAGTTGGGAAGCGATTCGAATGTGTGCCACTTGTCCAACAATTCCCAGTCTCCATCTTTCCTCAGTTCGAATGGGGAAGCTTCTTGGCTTCCATAAATCCTTTGTGCACCCTCTTCGAGGCTATTTTTACCCCTGACATGTCATATATGTTGTATGTCATCAATCAGGTCTGAACTTTGTCATAGGTGTCATAGAATCTTCATCATTGTTGTCATAGGAGTTAGGGAATCTATCTCCAAGTGTCACAATTCTTCTACGATGCCTCTTCCTCTTCCATGGGAGTTATTCTTCCACTCCAATTCAAACTTACATGACCCATGCCATGAATAATACCTCTTAAACTCCCTCAAGTATTTTACCCTTCATCTTGAACTCGAATTGGTGAGAGAATCATGCCAAGTGTAGTGGGGGATCTTGCCACATGTGGGTCCCACAACCTCTTATGTTCCCTCATGATCCAATGCCAACTTATTTTCTTTGTATTATTATTTAACTAACCCATTTAATGTGAATTCATAATTCTAAGGTCATTTTGGGTCTTGTATCTCCTTTACTCCAACTTTTAATTCTTCCATCCCCAATCTAGTGAACTAGTAATTTTCCTCCATGATAGTTCATTTGGATGGGATTATTACAACTTTGAATTTGGAATTTTCTCTTAATGTGACCCATCTTGTCCATTTGTATCTAATTTTACATTATTACTAACTTGGACATCATTCTTGGCAATTATTTGACACTTAGCACCAATTTGAAAAACTATCATGAGTATGGCCAAGTGGCTTAGGCCATTGTGACCCAATGCAAAATTTTGGGACATGACAGTTTCCCTATGAAACGTGAATATTGTGATGCTTGCGATCAACGATGTGGAAATAAATTTTTGTGCGTGTTTGGGCCATCATGAATAGGGGATGGGGCTTCATTCATAGCCATGTATTTGGGCATGTAGGGGGGCATGAGTCCGATTATAACCATTGCGATTTTGTTTCTACTAGTGTTTGTCTTCTCCTTTTTGGGATAAGCCATGGGTGGAGCAAACTAGATTCCCACTGTCTCTGTAAGTTCTTTTGCTTTGGGTGTTTTTAGGTAATTTGACATGTTTCTTCTTTTGTTTATTGAATTTTATGGTTCTCAAAGGATTTCTAGAGGGTTGACATTGCATTTGTGGTTGGTTAGCTTATTATTGTGGTGTGAATGTTTCTCTTTTAGATTTGTCTCATATTTAATATTTTTGTGTATATGTTTTCTTGTTACTATATATGGTTTTATACTTTATCAAAAAATTCACCAAGACTTCACAAGAATTTATAATTTAGTAAAAGATTCACCAAGACTTTACAAAGTTTTATAATTTAGTGAAAGGTTCGCTAAGATTTTACAAGGTTTTATAACTTACTGAAAGATTTGCCAAGATTTTACAAGATTATATAATTCAATGAGAGATTCGTCAAAAAATTATATATGAATAATATAAAATTGATAAAATAGCCTTCATATTTTCCTATGTATCATGGGTGTAATACCCCCAAATTTTTCTTGGAATGTATTTAATCAAAATTATGTAAATGATGTAAAAATGTTATTATAGATTCCTAGTGCAGAGCTCAAGGCCAAGGCCCAACCAGTGAATGACTAGGCATGTATGATGTATATATTTTTATTTGGACCATATGTTTCATTTATCATGCCAATTTGAAATATATGTAAATATTATATTGGAAAATAATAATGGTCCAAGATAGTTGTGTAAAGAGCACTAGAGGGGCTATGATTCTACCAAAGAGGAATAGGAAAGGGGCCTATGGGGAAACTAAATCCTATGTTTCCAAGTGTTAACCTTAGAACTTGTATAATTATGCCATGTGTCTTAAATGAGCCAATTAACTTCTCTTGACTATTAACCCAATCATTAAATGCATATGTGAGGTTGGTGGGAAAATTCACTTCATGTAGTTATTGAAGCACGGGGGTTGTGACAGTTATGTCAGTTGTCAACAGTCCTATTTATTCTTTGGTTAGAATCTATGTTAGTTGAATGTTCACCCTTACCTCATATCCTTGGATTCAACACTCATTTGATCACTCTCTCATGCATGTTTCTACACTACATAGAGTTTTCCTATTGTTGTTCATGTCCAATACTAGATTGTGTTTAACCCAGAAATTCGAAGTCATTTTTGGAAGGGAAAATAAATGGTTGTAGGTGAGCATGGAGGTTGGGAAATATAGTAACCTTTACCCACTGAATTCTGCTACTTTTGGATGCTTGAGAAGCCATGGATTAATGTTTCAGGAGGTTCTCTAGTAGCATACAACAGGTTGGGACTCTTTTTTCACACACTGGTAAGCATTGTAAGGGTTGGATTTCTTGAGGGAACTATGTATTAGTGAAGGGAAAATCCATTATTATGTTGGGTGGGGTAGTTGGAAGGAGTTGGAAGGCTATGATGGCTTAGTGAGACCCATGTAGAGCTTTGTTGGAGCTTTTGGCTAATCATAGAGAGTAGAGTGGGTTGTGGGCCGAGAGAGGGAATCATGTAGGTGTATCCTTCTCTCTAGTGGCGTCATAGCCTAGCTTGGGGGTGGACTCTCAAAAGAAAGAGTATATGCTGCATTGAGTGCCTACGGATGGGTGGAAAATCGCTCTTACGCAACAAGTTGCTTGTATCTTCTATGTTTAAAGATAAGTATTCTTATGCATATGATGTGCAATTACTTTTATTTTTATTCATGTGATAATTATGCCTGTAATTGTATGTTGTGTGTGTGGAGTAAGTATATTTCTGTTTTGTTTGTTTTTAATTCCATATATGCACATGCATTTGAGTTTTTATAAATACGTAATTTTGGCTAAGGGAGAGATTTAGAGGCCCCGGTTTAGTTAAATTCCCCTCTCCTGGATGGGTTGGGTGAAGGGGACGTTACAATGGGGATTCACCCATTTATTGTACATAGAAATTTAGGGGGGTTCTTAAAATTTCCCTTGGTCTACTCCAAAGAATGGCATAGATGTTAGATATTTTATGGGTATTGCAGGATATTATAGGAGGTTCATTGAGGGATTCTCCTATATTTCTCATCCAATTACATCGTTGCAAAGAAATAAAATGTAAAATTTGTATGGTTTGAAAAATGTGAAGAAATATTTCAGTGATTGAAGAAGTTACTTACTAGTGCCCCTGTCTTGAATATTGTAGATCCAAAGAAAGATTTTGTAGTATGCATGGGTGCTTGCGTTGAAGGACTGGGTGGAGTGCTTATGCAAGAAGGATTTATGATTTGTTATGAGTTTAGAAAATTAAAAGAGCAGAAAAGAATTATGCAACTCATGTTTAGAACTAGAATCCATAATATGCATCCTCAAGATTTGGAGGCATTATTTTCTAGGAAGAACATTTGAACTTAGGATAGATCGCATGATCTTAAAGTATTTATTCGATTATCCAAGCTTAAATCCCATACAAGCTAGATGGATGGTGTGTCCTCCTAAAACACACTTATCTATAGAAACGTATCCCAACTACTAGGTGTGTTCTTTAGGGGAAACTATGAGTTGAGAACCCACTATCACCTCGATTCCTAACTCCTTCATTTAGACCCAAATCCCAAAGGTCAAGGGGCGTAGTCCTTATTTACTATGTTTCAAATGTTTTATTTTAGGAGTTCAAATTTAATTATGATTATTTAAGTTGAATGACAAGCAATCATGTAATGTGAAAATTATTCAATTACAGACAAACCTTACTTTGACACTCAACCAAATAACCAGTGCATATTCTACTTAGTCTATGGACTCAATAATGAAACAATACTTGTTTAATTTACCATACAAGATACACAACAAATTGCAATGAAATGTTTTCACAAATATAGAACATTCAAGATTGCGAGAATTGAAAATAAATGACTTGTTTGCAAAATAATTCAACTAACCATGAAATATTACACTTGGACTTGAAATAACTTGCAATTGAAAGTAAAGAACTTGAAACGAATTAATTATGAGAATGTGAAAAATTGAAATTTTTTGCAAATGGTCCTGTTAATTTTAAATGATATTAAGGTCTCACTTTAACTTAGGGGATTAATGTGTGTTAAGAAAGTGCAAAATTGAAAATTGAACGTCCTAAGCTAATGTGACTACCTCCAACAATTATCTTTCAATTTGAGAGAAACTGTTGGGTTCTCAACAAGCGAACACAAGGTTCCCTTCTAGATCCACAAGTTAGTTCTAAAAAATTTCGAGTGTTCAACAGGAGGACAGAAAGTGCTACGAGGATCCCAACAGCCCTTATGCCTCTTACTCCACGGATCAATCTTTTTTTTCTCAACTTTTAGATAATTTATTAGAGTTCCTACTAGACTAGCAAATTCGATCTCTTGCCCTTTCTTGTCACCCATGATCATATTAACTTGCAAGGGGAGTGAATACGGGGCAAAAGCGAGGCAAGGTTTATTTACTTGAAATAAATAATTTAATAATGAAATTTATCTTAATCTATCCGAAACGATATTGCAAGGATGGGAAATCCTTTCACTTGCAAGGTGTGGGAAAATTTTATTAACCTTGAATTGAATAAAATAAATTGGACCTTAAACAAGAAATAGCCAACACAATTTTGCATGGATGGGAAGAGCCACTTCACATGCAAGGTGTGGGAAACAAATTGAATTAATGCAACAATAAATAAATCAAATCCTATCCCTTTCTCTTTTGCTTACAAGGGTGGGAGAACCCAAATTACTTTGTAAGCAATGGATGTCAAATAAAAGTAAACTAAAAATTCACCTAGCCACACTATCCTCTTCCTAATGAAGAGGTGGGGAAAACGAATGAAGAAAATGCAAGAAAAGAAAATAAACTAAGTACACACTCTAGCCCCTCTTCACTTGCAATGAAAAGGTGGGCAAGCCCAACTTCCTTTGCATGCAAGGGATCGCTGAAAATAAACTCAAAGATACCCTTTGAATATAAACAAGGAATAAAGTTCAAGATACTCTCTTGAACCTGTTACAACAACAAAAATTTCAGAACTTAGAAAGAGAGGGAAAAGAGAGAGAAAAGCGATATTTTGACCATTTTCTTGCAAGGGACTTGGGATGGATTCTTTAGGATGTCCTTTGCACTTAGTTGAGGCCAAATTTTGACAAAGTTTCTCCTTTTGTTGCTAAAAAATTGCACAAAACAAAAAACTAATTAAAAGTAGAAAGTGCCCAAAATCACTTTGGGACACTATATTTGCGAATACTAAAATTATGTACAAAATTTCTGAAAATTTTATAGATTAAATAGCTTGAAATAACTTGTATAAATGAATATTTCAACTTGATTCTAAAGTGATAATAAAGATAAAATAATAGCAGAAACTTTAGAAACAATAGGTGAGGAAAGAGTGCTCTTAGTTCTTCAACACTTGAAGAAATGGGGCATCTGAAGAAAGAATCCCACTTTTCAAATTTGGTAACCTGCAAGTTGGAATATTTTTCCTACAAAGCTAAAAAGAGGTGAGCTCCAAAATATGTACTAAGAAATCACAATATTCAACCAATAAATCTATGAACTTCTTAATAAAAAATATGAAAACTCATGAAATCTAACAAAAATGAGTAGATCTCACCAAGGATAAGAAATTTGCCTCTTTGGCCTCCAACCACTTGAGTAGCTATTGAGCATAGGATCAAATCACCATAAACAACCAAGACACACTAGCTTTCCTCCAAATATTTTTCTTAAAATGGCCAAATGGATGAAAATTACAATAGCTCCAAGAATGAGAACAAGATTGGAGTAAGAAAATTAAAGAGCGTGAGAGCATGCAAGATTGTGGAAGAAGGGATATTGTGACCAAAATAAGGAGAGGAGACTCTTTAAATAGGAAAAGAGAGAGGGGAGAGTTCCTTTGCATGAGTGACATTTGTCACTTGGAGAGAAAGGGGGACCATTAAGGGGGGTGCACTTCCTTGGGTTAAAAAAAAAAAAAAAAAAAATGGGGGAAAAATCCCCCACCTATGTTTTATATTTCATTTCTAGGCCAAGGGAATAGAATCGTGAAGGTGGGACCCCCCTTTTGGCTTATTTCATTTTTTCTCCTTTCCCATGGTGAGAGAGGGTTTCCCCCTTAGGGAGACAATTTCAAAATCTTAAAACACTTGCATGGGGGTCCCCTTTTGGCCTATAACATGACCTTATGCACATAATATAAAATTTGGAAACTTAAATTCCCCTTCGCAAGTGCTTTAGTCACTTTACAAAATTTTGTCATTCTAATTAATGGCCAATTTTCCTGATTTCCTTGACAGACTTAGAAAAATCCATCAAAAAATTTATCAAAACTCAACAGAGTGACTTCAAAATTGGTCCAAGGGTGTATGGGGTATCTTACCATTGATTTTGAGTACCCATACCCCTATTTGTGTGCATTAAGTGCCACTCAACACTCTTTTACATTACGACCTTTTATGCTGACGGACATTTTTTAATTACCAAAAATTAAAAATTCCTAAGTAAAACTTAATGAAATTCCGCAAGACTTTGAATAATGTATAGCCATGGAATTGATCATTAGAACATCTTTCACCACTTTGGAGGAAATTTTGAGCGAAAAAATCAGATAATTAAAATCACTAAAAATGAATTTTAATTATCCAAGGGAAAAAACACTCGATGAAAGGAATTCCCTAATGATAAAGTCCTAGGAAACTATGTTTTAAAAAAATTGACCCTCATGCTGACATATCATTACAAAATCCCCTGTAGGGGTGTGGAGATTTCATGGAGAAGAGTTAAGAAGAGAAAGAGGAAAAACTGTCCCGCTTGAAAAACTTTGATAGGTACATCTTTCTTGTCTTCAAGGTACATGGTACATGGTTTCCCACCTAGTTGTCTTGGTGGTAAACAACTGGAATTTTTGTGTGAGTTTGATTTTGAAATCAAACATCTGAAAGGGAAAGAAAACAAAGTTGTAGATTCTCTTAGTAGAAAATTTCATGTAACATCCTTAAGTATGTGAAAATCAAATTTAAGAATAAGAGTTCTTGAAGCCCAAAATAGCGATGAAACTTACCTTCAAGTAAAAGAGAAATTGCAGGAGGGAAAATTAGATTAAAAGTGTGAAGGATATCAATTCGAAGAAGATGATGTTCTTGTTTATAAGGGAAAATTGTATATTCCAAATTGTGAAAATTTGAAGAAGGTGGTAATGGATGAAATTCATCAAATGCCATACTCTTGACATTTAGGATATCAAAAGACAATAACAACAAAAAGGAAACAATGTTTTTGGCATGGGATGAAGAAGGATATAGCCAAATACATTTCTTGATGTCAAAAGTGCCAACAAGTTAATGCAGAGCATCAACATCCAGTAGGTCTATTGCAGCCTCTACCCATTCCGGGATGGAACTGGGAAGTAATTTCTATGTATTTTAGAATAGGTTTGCTAATGACAATGAGGCAACATGAATCAATCATGGTTGTGGTGGACAAGCTATCAATGACAACTCATTTCATTCTAGTCAATTCCACTCATAAAAAAAGTGACATAGCCAATATCTTCATGAATGAGATATTCATATTGCATGGGTTACCCAAAGCAATAGTCTCATACCAAGATGAAAAGTTGACATCCAATTTTTGGAAAGGGTTATTTTAGTTGAATTTTAGTACAATGTATCATCTTCAAACATACGGTCAAACTGAGAGGGTGAATCAAGTTCTTGAAGATATGTTGAAGATGTATGTGATTGATAAGCCATCCAAGTGGGAAGATTACCTACACTTGGTATAATTTTTATACAGTAATGCACATCAAACATAATTGGGAATGAGTCCATTTGAGGCATTGTATGAAAAATGATGCAAAAATAAAGTGAGTTGGGATAGTTCGGTAAACAAGATAGTACTTGGGCCATAAATGCTCAATGAAATGGAATAGTAAATTGTTAATATCATATAGAATTTAAAGGCATCCCAGGACAGGCAGAAGATCTACGCAGATTGAAAAAGAATGCAAAAGGAATTTAAAGTCGTGGATTATGTGTAATGCCCCGTATGTTAAGCCCCCGGACATATGATTTATACATTAAGGAGCTAGGTTCGAGGACCATGATTTGTAAATTATTATTATTTTTTATTAACTAATTAAATAAAACGGATCAATAGAGGAAACTAAAAGAGCACGTGGGGCCATGGTTCCACAGGTGAGGGGGTTGGGGGTTAGGCGTTGATGCTCACCCTAATACTACTCAGAGGACCCTAATTTTTCTTATCTTGTTATGAGGGGATACTGCTAGACCTAATTCATTTGTTAGATGGACCCATTAAACTAATACAACCCCCCTTGGAGTTTTGTGGGCGACAACATGTTATTTTTCCTAAGTATCTAAGTGTTATTACATCTCCTAGTGTTTGCTAGACATGATACATGAATATTTGTTTTATTAATTTTTATTTCCGGGTTATCATGGATAAATATGATCTAAGAATATCCTCTTCCTAATTTATGGGGATTGGATCCTTTATTTACACCTCTGTGTCCCTTGATTTATGCTTACATCATGATTTTATGGCTTTATTGAGCAAGTGCACCCTCCTGGATTTTTTCTGCCTTTCTATCCTAATTTTTTTGCCTCCTTTATTCAGAAAGTGCACCCTCCTTTCTTTTCTGGCTCTTTCCCTGTTTTTTTTTCTACCCATGATTTTTGCAATTGCTAGCGTTTGCTATTCCAGGAAGAGGGACTCCTTTATTAATTTTTTCTCCTTCATGAATTCAACTTGGATCACTTAATCACTCATGAATTCAAGTTGGCCATTTGTCCCTCTCTCTAGAATTTGAATTGCCTTCTTTTTGGATGAGGTTAACCCCTCTATATGACCCTAGTTGGCTTGAGTGGTTGGAATTCCAATTCTTTATACTTAAGCCTTGATTTCTCCATTTGAGGATTAATCACAAGTGTTGATGCATCGTTTTTGGATCTGATTGCTCTAAGAGAGGGGTGAGGGTTTTCTTGACAGGGTTGGAGAATAGTGTTTGATTGTAGGTCCTCTCTTCTCTATTTCTGCTCCTCCACCAAGAGAGTTAGTGTGGATTATTCATGCTTCTTCTCCCCTTATTTTGGGCCTATTAGTCTAGGTTTTCTTGGACAAGAAGCCAGGAAATGGGTATGGATCGTTAGGCCATATTCCCATCAGTTGTACAAAAATAGATAGGAAAGTAGAGATTTAGTATGGATGATTCATGCTTCTTCTCCCCTTCTTTTGGCCATACTAGTCCATGTTTTCTTTCACAAGAATCCAGGAAATGTGTATGGTGAGTTAGTCCATCCTACCATAGGCAATGCATAAACATACAGGGAAGTAGAAGGTTGGGGTATTCATTGTGAATATATCATATCATAGGTGGAATTAGGGAATGGATTTGAGTGCCTTCCTATGAAATTCACGACCTCAACTTGAAGGTGGACTATCAAAGTAAGATCTAGCTTGACAGTTCCAATGGTTGGGTGGAATGTTGCTCTATGAATTTCAGTTGTTCTTCTTGTCAAGATAAGTAAAAATTTATGTAATAAATTCTCTATCATGATGGATTCGATCCCTAAAGGCTATTATTTCTTATTTGTAAAGTAAACCTTCAGATCTGATTTGTTATTCTCTTTAATAAATCTTGCAGACACACAATAGTTAAATATTAATGGAATGGCTAGTTGTTTGCATTCAAGATTGCGAGAATTGAAAATAAATGACTTGTTTGCAAAATAATTCAACTAACCATGAAATATTACACTTGGACTTGAAATAACTTGCAATTGAAAGTAAAGAACTTGAAACGAATTAATTATGAGAATGTGAAAAATTGAAATTTTTTGCAAGTGGTCCTGTTAATTTTAAATGATATTAAGGTCTCACTTTAACTTAGGGGATTAATGTGTGTTAAGAAAGTGCAAAATTGAAAATTGAACGTCCTAAGCTAATGCGACTACCTCCAACAATTATCTTTCAATTTGAGAGAAACTGTTGGGTTCTCAACAAGCGAACACAAGGTTCCCTTCTAGATCCACAAGTTAGTTCTGAAAATTGTCGAGTGTTCAACAGGAGGACACAAAGTGCTACGAGGATCCCAACCGCCTCTACGCCTCTTACTCCACGGATCAATCTTTTTTTTCTCAACTTTTAGATAATTTATTAGAGTGCCTACTAGACTAGCCAATTCGATCTCTTGCCCTTTCTTGTCACCCATGATCATATTAACTTGCAAGGGGAGTGAATACGGGGCAAAAGCGAGGCAAGGTTTATTTGAAATAAATAATTTAATAATGAAATTTATCTTAATCTAGCCGTAACGATATTGCAAGGATGGGAAATCCTTTCACATGCAAGGTGTGGGAAAAGTTTATTAACCTTGAATTGAATAAAATAAATTGGACCTTAAACAAGAACTACCCAACACAATTTTGCATGGATGGGAAGAGCCACTTCACATGCAAGGTGTGGGAAACAAATTGAATTAATGCAAAAATAAATAAATCAAAACCTATCCCTTTCTCTTTTGCTTACAAGGATGGGAGAACCCAAATTACTTTGTAAGCAATGGCTGGCAAATAAAAGTAAACTAACAATTCACCTAGCCACACTATCCTCTTCCTAATGAAGAGGTGAGGAAAGCGAATGAAGAAAATGCAATAAAAGAAAATAAACTAAGTACACACTCTAGCCCCTCTTCACTTGCAATGCAAAGGTGGGCAAGCCCAACTTCCTTTGCATGCAAGGGATGGCTGAAAATAAACTCAAAGATACCCTTTGAATATAAACAAGGAATAAAGTTCAAGATACTCTCTTGAACTTGTTACAACAACAAAAATTTCAGAACTTAGAAAAAGAGGGAAAAGAGAGAGAAAAGCGATATTTTGACCATTTTCTTGCAAGGGACTTGGGATGGATTCTTTAGGATGTCCTTTGCACTTAGTTGAGGCCAAATTTTGACAAAGTTTCTCCTTGTGTTGCTAAAAAACTGCACAAAACAGAAAACTAATTAAAAGTAGAAAGTGCCCAAAATCACTTTGGGACACTATATTTGCGAATACTAAAATTATGTACAAAATTTCTGAAAATTTTATAGATTAAATAGCTTGAAATAACTTGTATAAATGAATATTTCAACTTGATTCTAAAGTGATAATAAAGATAAAATAATAGCAGAAACTTTAGACACAATAGGTGAGGAAAGAGTGCTCTTAGTTCTTCAACGCTTGAAGAAATTGGGCATCTGAAGAAAGAATCCCACTTTTCAAATTTGGTAACCTGCAAGTTGGAATATTTTTCCTACACAACTAAAAAGAGGTGAGCTCCAAAATATGTACTAAGAAATCACAATATTCAACCAATAAATCTATGAACTTCTTAATAAAAATATGAAAACTCGTGAAATCTAACAAAAATGAGTAGATCTCACCAAGGAAAAGAAATTTGCCTCTTTGGCCTCCAACCACTTGAGTAGCTATTGAGCATAGGATCAAATCACCATAAACAACCAAGACACACTAGCTTTCCTCCAAATATTTTTATTAAAATGGCCAAATGGCTGAAAATTACAATAGCTCCAAGAATGAGAGCAAGATTGGAGTAAGAAAATTAAAGATCATGAGAGCATGCAAGATTGTGGAAGAAGGGATATTGTGACCAAAATAAGGAGAGGAGCCTCTTTAAATAGGAAAAGAGAGAGGGGAGAGTTCCTTTGCATGAGTGACATTTATCACTTGGAAAGAAAGGGGGCCCATGAAGGGGGGGTGCACTTCCTTGGGTTAAAAATTAAAAAAAATGGGGGGAAAATCACCCACCTATGTTTTATATTTCATTTCTAGGCCAAGGGAATAGAATCATGAAGGTGGGACCCCCCTTTTGGCTTATTTCATTTTTTCTCATTTCCCATGGTGAGAGAGGGTTTCCCCCTTAGGGACAAAATTTCAAAATCGTAAAACGCTTGCATGGGGGTCCCCTTTTGGCCTATAACATGACCTTATGCACACAATATAAAATTTGGAAACTTAAATTCCCCTTCGCAAGTGCTTTAGTCACTTTACAAAATTTTGCCATTCTAATTAATGGCCAATTTTCTTGATTTCCTTGATAGACTTAGAAAAATTCATCAAAAAATTTATCAAAACTCAACAGAGTGACTTCAAAATTGGTCCAAGGGTGTATGGGGTATCTTACCATTGATTTTGAGTACCCATACCCCTATTTGTGTGCATTAAGTGCCACTCAACCCTCTTTTACATTACGACCTTTTATGCTGCCGGACATTTTTTAATTACCAAAAATTAAAAATTCTTAAGTAAAACTTAATGAAATTCCGCAAGACTATGAATAATGTATAGCCATGGAATCGATCATTAGAACATCTTTCACCACTTTGGAGGAAATTTTGAGTGAAAAAATCAGATAATTAAAATCACTAAAAATGAATTTTAATTATCCAAGGGAAAAAACACTCGATGAAAGGAATTCCCTAATGATAAAGTCCTAGGAAACTAAGTTTTACAAAAATTGACCCTCATGCTGACATATCATTACAAAATCCCCTGTAGGGATGTGGAGATTTCATGGAGAAGAGTTAAGAAGAGAAAGAGGAAAAACTGTCCCGCTTGAAAAACTTTGATAGGTACATCTTTCTTGTCTTCAATGTACATGGTACATGGTACATGGTTTCCCACCTAGTTGTCTTGGTGGTAAACAACTGGAATTTTTGTGTGAGTTTGATTTTGAAATCAAACATGTGAAAGGGAAAGAAAAAAAAGTTGTAGATTCTCTTAGTAGAAAATTTCATGTAACATCCTTAAGTATGTGAAAATCAAATTTAAGAATAAGAGTTCTTGAAGCCCAAAATAGCGATGAAACTTACCTTCAAGTAAAAGAGAAATTGTAGGAGGGAAAATTAGATTAAAAGTGTGAAGGATATCGACTCGAAGAAGATGATATTCTTGTTTATAAGGGAAAATTGTATATTCCAAATTGTGAAAATTTGAAGAAGGTGGTAATGGATGAAATTCATCAAATGCCATACTCTTGACATTTAGGATATCAAAAGACAATAACAACAAAAAGGAAACAATGTTTTTGGCATGGGATGAAGAAGGATATAGCCAAATACATTTCTCGATTTCAAAAGTGCCAACAAGTTAATGTAGAGCATCAACATCCAGTAGGTCTATTGCAGCCTCTACCCATTCTGGGATGGAACTGGGAAGTAATTTCTATGTATTTTAGAATAGGTTTTCTAATGACAATGAGGCAACATGAATCAATCATGGTTTTGGTGGACAAGCTATCAATGACAACTCATTTCATTCCAGTCAAGTCCACTCGTAAAAAATGTGACATAGCCAATATCTTCATGAATGAGATATTCATATTGCATGGGTTACCCAAAGCAATAGTCTCATACCAAGATGAAAAGTTGACATCCAATTTTTGGAAAGGGTTATTTCAGTTGAATTTTAGTACAATGTATCATTCTCAAACATACGGTCAAACTGAGAGGGTGAATCAAGTTCTTGAAGATATGATGAAGATGTATGTGATTGATAAGCCATCCAAGTGGAAAGATTACCTACACTTGGTATAATTTTTATACAGTAAGGCATATCAAACATAATTGGGAATGAGTCCATTTGAGGCATTGTATGAAAAATGATGCAAAAATAAAGTGAGTTGGGATAGTTCGGTAAACAAGATAGTACTTGGGCCATAAATGCTCAATGAAATGGAATAGTAAATTGTTAATATCATATAGAATTTAAAGGCATCCCAAGACAGGCAGAAGATCTACGCAGATTAAAAAAGAATGCAAAAGGAATTTAAAGTTGTGGATTATGTGTAATGCCCCGTATGTTAAGCCCCCAGAGATATGATTTATACATTAAGGCACTAGGTTCCAGGACCATGATTTGGAAATTATTATTATTTTTTAGTAACTAATTAAATAAAATGGATCAATAGAGGAAACTAAAAGAGCATGTGGGGCCATGGTTCCACAAGTGAGGGGGTTGGGGGTTAGGAGTTGATGCTCACCCTAATACTACTCAGAAGACCCTAATTTTTCTTATTTTCGTATGAGGGGATACTGCTAGACCTAATTCATTTGTTAGATGGACCCATTACACTAATACAACCCCGCTTGGAGTTGTGTGGGAGACAACATGTTATTTTTCCTAAGTATCTAAGTGTTATTACATCTCCTCGTGTTTGCTAGACATGATACATGAATATTTGTTTTATTAATTTTTATTTCCGGGTTATCATGGATAAATATGATCTATGAATATCCTCTTCCTAATTTATTGGGATTGGATCCTTTATTTACACCTCTGTGTCCCTTGATTTATGCTTACATCATGATTTTCTGGCTTTATTGAGCAAGTGCACCCTCCTGGATTTTTTCTTCCTTTCTATCCTAATTTTTTTTCCTCCTTTATTGAGAAAGTGCACCCTCCTTTCTTTTCTAGCTCTTTCCCTATTTTTTTTTCTACCCATGATTTTTGCAATTGCTAGCGTTTGCTATTCCAGGAAGAGGGACTCCTTTATTAATTTTTTCTCCTTCATGAATTCAACTTGGATCACTTAATCACTCATGAATTCAAGTTGGCCATTTGTCCCTCTTTCTAGAATTTGAATTGCCTTATTTTTGGATGAGCTTAACCCCTCTATATGACCCTAGTTGGCTTGAGTGGTTGGAATTCCAACTCTTTATACTTAAGCCTTGATTTCTCCATTTGAGGATTAATCACAAGTGTTGATGCATCGTTTTTGGATCTGATTGCTCTAAGAGAGGGGTGAGGGTTTTCTTGACAGGGTTGGAGACTAGTGTTTGATTGTAGGTCCTCTCTTCTCTATTTCTGCTCCTCCACCAAGAGAGTTAGTGTGGATTATTCATGCTTCTTCTCCCCTTATTTTGGGCCTATTAGTCTAGGTTTTCTTGGACAAGAAGCCAGGAAATGGGTATGGATCGTTAGGACATATTCCCATCAGTTGTACAAAAATAGATAGCTAAGTAGAGATTTAGTATGGATGATTCATGCTTCTTCTCCCCTTCTTTTGGCCCTACTAGTCCATGTTTTCTTTCACAAGAATCCAGGAAATGTGTATGGTGAGTTAGTCCATCCTAGCATAGGCAATGCATAAACATACAAGGAAGTAGAAGGTTGGGGTATTCATTGTGAATATAGCATATCATAGGTGGAATTAGGGAATGGATTCGAGTGCCTTCCTATGGAATTCACGACCTCGACTTGAAGGTGGA
The DNA here is from genome assembly GCA_027924585.1 of Larix kaempferi. NCBI lineage: Eukaryota > Viridiplantae > Streptophyta > Pinopsida > Pinales > Pinaceae > Larix > Larix kaempferi. The sequence continues at coordinate 266,946 of BSBM01000579.1, read as the reverse complement.
CTATCAAAGTAAGATCTAGCTTGATAGTTCCAATGGTTGGGTGGAATGTTGCTCTATGAATTTCAGCTGCTCTTCTTGTCAAGATATGTAAAAATTTATGTAAAAATTTATCTTTCATGATGGATTCGATCCTTAAAGGATATTATTTCTTATTTTTAAAGTAAACCTTCAGATCGGATTTGTTATTCTCTTTGATAAATCTTGTAGACACACAATAGTTAAATATTAATGGAATGGCTCGTTGTTTGCATTCTATCTAATGGATCTAAGAATTTTTTTTTAAACCTGATTTGTATGAGTATATGATGTGCAGTATGAAACTGATTTTTATTCATAACTTGCATGACATACTAAATATGAGAACCGACTATTCAAATTCATAGATAATAGGGCAGAAAATTGGAATATTTTCACCCTAAAGGAATTGATGTTTTAAGTCCAATTGTCTAACTTAGTGTTTTCATATCAGGTTTGGGTGGTTATATACCATCCACTTCCAGTTATGTACTAGAATCCATTAGGTTCCACATAATTTTTGGGGCTATTTCCTTGAAGCCTTTGGTTTAGTCAAAGGATTATACATAGGCGTGATGCACCTAGAATATGTGCAACTGTTGGGTGTCTGTCTAATGATGTTGTAGGATGTCCTTTGTTTGTAGAAGACCCTACATACATCCTTAAATAATTCAAAGAGATATAGAGGTGTTAGGATCCAGTTGGAATCAAATTGTATTCTTGTGCCTTATTTGGAAGAAAAACACCTAGTTTGTGAAATTTCGATTTCCTGAGTTAGGGGTTGAGTAATATATCCATATTATAGATTGGGAATATTAAATTTTTGGATATGTATTACATATTTTGATAGGATATCATCCCTATAGGTCAATCCATGTCTTTGACAACCTATTGATTTGATCCACATTTTTCTCTTAAAGTATATTTTAGTTTACTAGTTAAATCCTAATTTTAGGAAGAATAAGAGATAGTTGTAAATCTGATTCTCATTAGAAATTTAGATATGAGAGTGTACAATATGTTGAATAAAATGACTTTTATAGATCTGAAATAATGATTCACTAATCATTTTCTAAATTCTTTATTTGATTGGAAGAAGGAAACATAGTTGAAAAGTCTCTTTTCTGCAAGATGTGCTAGTTGTAACAAATGAATGTTTTATTATGTTAATGAGACATGTCTAATATGATATGAAGGGTTATATATAATACCTATATTTTTTTCTTATGTTGTATTAATATTCCAAGACTTGTACTCCAAGAATTTCTTAAGTTTACCGATCATTGGATTAAACATGACACTTATGTCGACACTTAGAAATTTCACTGTAAATTCATCTCTGGAATCTTATTTAATTCTGATTGAATAAATATGATGTAGTTAGGATGTTAATAAACAATTACTTTATGATTATCCGTTTTATCTCACTTTCGGAACTTTGCAAAGTCTAGGTATTGAAACTAGTCATAGTGAGAAAGGTTGTCGAAGGCTTGTTTAGTCGTTGAATGTTAATGAATTTATGCATTTAAAGTTGGATGAAAGGTTTCCGATATAATAGATGAATTTTAGATGTTAATTAGGATCTGATTATTACTTTACGTGTACCTGTTCTGTTAAATATCTAAGTGTCGCAATGTTTCAATTTCATATTTTATAATTCTTTTAAATATGGTTGTGCATTTAATTCATAAAGACTCGGCTTTCTTAAGCTAATAAATCCTTGGGCCTTAATTTAGGCCCTTGGAACATTTCGTCATGTATATTTGAGAGTAAATCCAAAGAAAAGTTCCCTAAAGTTGGGAAGTTGTGCCAATTTGGCACCAAGATATTGTGGGCCATTCGAAGTCCTTGATAGGATAGGACCAGTTTCATATAGGATTGCATTACCTATTAACATGAGAGCTCATAATATTTTTCATGTTTCTTTAACTAAGAAGTATGTACATGATCCTAATCATGTCATTGATTGGAGTGTGGTTCAAGTGGAACCCAAGGTAGAGTTCCAAGTGGAACCTATGTGCAACCTCGACAAGAAGGTAACATTGATTCGGAACAAATCCATTAGACAAGTAAAGGTGTAATGGAAACATCCTGGTCCTGATGTGGCCACATGGGAGCTAAAGGATTCCATGAGAGAATCATACCCATTTTTCTTCAGTTTTTTCGAATAATGGGGACGATGTTGTTCTAAGGGGGAGGGGAATGTAATACCCCTATTTTGACCCTTGGAATTATTGGCTTGATATGTAAATATTGTGAATATGCGATGTATGGTTCATGTTGTGGAGCTCAAGTCCAAGGACCCGCTAGTGGATATCCAGACTATAAATGAAAGTATTTTCTATTTTGTTGACATGTGTTAGTCAGCCATTGAAAAAATGTAAAAACAATGTAAATATTTATAATACAAATAAAATTCCAAGAGCTAGCTATGGAAGCAAATAAAATGAGGGGGATGTGTGTATCCACTAGGGAGAGGCGAGGGGTGTGAGGGATTAAATCCTTTGCTTCCAAGTGTCATATTGAGAACCCTTGCACCATAAATGATAAGTAACTACCCAAGTGGACTTCCTTGTTGATATTTAATTCTGTTGTAAGAAGACTACTGAAAAATATACTCACAAATTTAATAGAGCATGGGTTGAACCCATGAATTTGTATGGTTGCGTATAGGCTTAGTTTTTGGTACCCATAAGTCAATTTACCTCATGAGAATTCATTTCCTTTCATTTTTCCATTCCATTTTTGGGGAAACTAGAATCCAATTTTTAGTAAGTGTTACACCTAAATCTTACCATCATGAGACTTAGTGTAAACATCCCTAAAGTTTCCTTGACTAAGTCATTAGCTTGGAAGAGATGCAGACCCTTTCATACTAGGTTTTGAGAGGTCGTTGCAGGTTGTCCTCATGCATCCTGCGTTGTCGCAGGTTGTCCTCTTACAGACTGCGACGATGTCAGTTAATTGACTAAAATAGCTTCTTCGAGCCCATTCTCGATGCTAGCTGATGTGTATTCCTATCCATAGCATTTGGGGAAGCTAGCATTCAGTTCCTAGCCTCTTGGAAGGATCCTCTATCTCTCTCCTACCATATCTCAACCTACCCTATCCACTTTGTCCTATATAAGTGAATCTCACTCCCACTTCAAAGGGGGGAAGTCTATAGTATCTAATTGCTGGTGAAATTAGCTTAGGATAGATCTCTACACATCCTTGAGAGAATCATCATCTTTTTGGAGGCTTTGGCATTGGCCTAATCGGAGAAGGATTGCTACGTTAAGTCATTGGTTGTAATCTCTTCATCCTATGTATTTCCCTTTTAATACAATAATATAAGTGTTTTCCACCAAATCTCATTGTGTTAATGATATATTGTGTAGTTTGCTTACATAATTGCTTACTTAGATCTATTATTGTGTAGATGCCATTTTACCGCTTGTGTTGTTGTGTTGTCTCGACAAGTTTTGCAGCTCAGATCTGAAGACCATTAAGATTGGAGCGGCATTCAAGGAGAAAGGATTAGCGATATAAAGGGTAAGAGCATCTAGTTCCTTGATCTCTAATTAGATCTAGGAGAGTTATTTATGTTCTGTCTCTATTTGTTCTAGACTCACATTGAGCTAGGGAGATCAGGCCTCAATTCCACTCTTGGTAGATTGTCCATCAAACAGATCTGGTGACCTTACTGGGTAATACATTGTTTGTAGTTTTCAATTTGAATTCCATTTTCAATTGATTTCTTTTGCAAGCCATCATTATTTTCCTCCTAAGTCTTTTTCACCATCAGATCTTCGCTTAGAAGAGTCCGGAGTCCTCCTATGAGTATGTACTCACTATTTTCAAACCATTTTATTGCTCTTTGTTTGGATATTTGTTCATTATTGAACTTGGATCTCGCCTGTCGCACCTGGGTAGTGTAACTAGAGCATTGAGAGTAAATCCAAAGAAAAGTTCCCTAAAGTTGGGAAGTTGTGCCAATTTGGCACCAAGATATTGTGGTCCATTCGAAGTCCTTGATAGTATAGGACCAGTTTCATATAAGATTTCATTACCCGTTAACATGAGAGCTCATAATGTTTTTCATGTTTCTTTAATTAAGAAGTATGTACATGATCCGAATCATGTCATTGATTGGAGTGTGGTTTAGGTGGAACCTGAGGAAGAGTTCCAAGTGGAACCTATGTGGAACCTCGACATGAAGGTAACATTGTTTTGGAACAAATCCATCAGACAAGTAAAGGTGTAATGGAAACACCCTGGTCCTTATGTGGCTACATGGGAGCTAAAGGATTCCATGAGAGAATCATACCCATTTTTGTTTAGTTTTGAGAACACTGGGGACGATGTTGTTCTAAGGGGAAGGGGAATGTAATACTCCTATTTTGACCCTTGGAATTATTGGCTTGATATGTAAATATTGTGAATATGTGATGTATGGTTCATGTTGTGGAGCTCAAGGCCAAGGACCTGCTAGTGGATATCCAGGCTATAAATGAAAGTATTTTCTATTTTGTTGACATGTATTAGTCAACCATGGAAAAAATGTAAAAACAATGTAAATATTTATAATACAAATAAAATCCCAAGAGCTAGCTATGGAAGCAAATAAAATGAGGGGGATGTGTGTATCGACTAGGGAGAGGCGAGGGGTGTGGGGGATTAAATCCTTTGCTTCCAAGTGTCATATTGATAAGTAACTTCCCAAGTGGACTTCCTTGTTGATATTTAATTCTGTTGTAAGAAGACTACTGAGAAATCAACTCACGAATTTAATAGAGCATGGGTTGAACCCATAAATTTGTATGGTTGCATATAGGCTTAGTTTTTGGCACCCATACATCAATTTACCTTATGAGGATTCATTTCCTTTCATTTTTCCATTCCATTTTTGGGGAAACTAGACTCCAATTTTCAGTAAGTGTTACACCTAAATCTTACCATCATGAGACTCAGTGTAAACATCCCTAAAGTTTCCTTGACTAAGTCATTAGCTTGGAAGAGATGCAGACCCTTTTATACTAGGTTTTGAGAGGCCGTTGTAGGTTGTCCTAATGCAACCTATGATGTCGCAAGTTGTCCTCTTAGAGATTGTGACGTTGTCAGTTAATTGACTAAAATAGCTTCTTCGAGCCTATTCTTGAAGCTAGATGACGTGTATCCCTATCCCTAGCATTTGGGGAAGCTGGCATTTGGTTCCTAGCCTCTTGGAAGGATCTTTTATCTCTCTCCTACCATATCTCAACCTACCCTATCCACTTAGTCCTATATAAGTGAAGCTCACTCCCACTCCAAAGGGGGGAAGTCTATAGTATCTAATTGTTGGTGAAATTAGCTTAGGAGAGATCTCTACTCATCCTTGAGAGATCCATCATCCCTTTGGATTCTTTGGAATTGGCCTGATCGGAGAAGGATTGCTACATTAAGTCATTGGTTGTAATCTCTTCATCCTATGTATTTCCCTTTTAATACAGTAATACAAGTGTTTTCCACCAAATCTCATTGTGTTAATGATATATCGTCTACTTTGGTTACTTAACTACTTACTTAGATCTATTATTGTGTATATGCCATTTTACTACTTGTGTTGTCTCGACAAGTTTTGCAGATCAGATCTGAAGACCATTAAGCTTGGGAGGCATTCAAGGAGAAAGGATCAGCAATCTAAAAGGTAAGAGAATCTAGGTTCTTGATCTCTAATTAGATCTAGGAGACTTATTTATGTTTTGTCTTTATTTGTTTTAGACTCACGTTGAGCTAGGGAGATCAGGCCTCGAGTCTTCTCTTGGTAGATTGTCCATCAAACAAATATGGTGACCATACTGGGGAATACATTGTTTGTAGTTTTCAATTTGAATTCCATTTTCAGTTGATTTCTTTTGCAAGCCATCGTTATTTGCCTCCTAAGTCTTTTTCACCATCAGATCTTCACTTAGAAGAGTCTGTAGTCCTCCTATGAGTCTGTACTCACTATTTTCAAACCATTTTATTGCTCTTTGTTTGGAGATTTTTTCATTCTTGAACTTGGATCTCGCCCATCGCACCTGAGCAGTGTAACTAGTGCATTGATTGGACCTCTGTTCTCTGTCTTTTGTCCTGTCATCGCAACCCATCCACTGGTGTACTACGACATCGTCGCTTTTCCCGCACTAGTGACCTACGACGGTCGCTCTGTGTACACACACAGACTACGCCGATCTATTAGGATTGGTATATGGGCATCCCCCTCCATTTTTTGATTTTATTTTTTGTTTGGCATGCAGAACCCCTCTTTGCTACAAGTTCCAGTCAGAGACTTCTCTTTGATTCATGTGTTAAAAGTGTTTGGTTGTGTGGATTTGCATTGGGTCCCATTTTTTATGAGCTTAAGATTGGTAGTAGTGGATACTTTGAGTTCCCCCATCTTCATCCACTTAACCTTGTCATCCCTCCTCTCCTCACCTAATATGATCTTTGCATTAGATCTGATCCCAAACTTCATTTTTGCACTTATCATTTGAGCTTTGTTTGATTTTAGTTGTTTGACTGAGTGTTTTGAGTGTTTTGAGTGTTTTGAAGTGTTTTCAGTCCATTTGAGGGCTTGTATTTTGCTTGAGATTTCTTGAGTGTTTAGAGTGCTGCAAATCAACTTTCTTTTTAGTTTTTGTGCTTAAAAATATCACTGTTATCAAGTTATTATCTTGGCATAATCATTGGAAAATTAAAGGTGCATCATTTTTACTGTTTTCAAGTACATTTGGAAATTATTGTAGAATTTGTTTCATGCATTGGAAATTGTCATTCAATTATCTCTTGGAAATTTTGGAGAAAAATTAATCATTTGTGCTTTTTCGAGAACTATGAACCACTCATTTTTTGAAGAATTCAAAAGAGATCAAGTTTTTACAAAAGTGATTCCATGTTTGAAGAAATTGTATGCATTCTTGTTTTTTTATGCTTTTAAGCCATTGTACTGAAATTGAAAAGTTAGAGTGCTCTAGATAGGAAATTTCTCTCTTTTCATCTCTTAAATTTTTTATTCGAAAAGACAAAAGAAAATGTTTGGATTTGGTTTTCATGATTGTTGTTTTTTTTTAGTTTTGCTTAAAAAACGGAAAAACAAAAAGAGTATTTTTTTATCAAATTTGGTAGATTTTGGGATTGTGTTGCTATGGTAAAATCTCTTGGAAAGAAGTTTCTCCCTCCCATACATAGAGTTCATCAAAATAAAAGTAAATTTTTTGCATGTAGTTAGTCCTGCATTATGTTTACGATTATGTACTCACCTCATGCATTCACCTAACTATCCAGATAAAATTAAGGGTAGAACTAGGGTAAATTTTTTAGTAACTTGTGTGTAAGTTAGAGATGTGTTCCCACGTCGTAAAACGTGGAAGCTATCGTTACTTTCTAGCACTGTATTCCAAGGGTATTGTATTCTTCCACGTACTTATCGGTATATCAAAGCTCTTTCATGTACCAACTAGGTATATCGAAACTCTTTCACATACCCACCAAGTACTTCGTGTACTTGGCATCTATTGAAAGGTGTTTCACATACTTGGTGTATATAGAAAGGTGTTTCACGTACTCAGTAGTATATAGGAAGGTCCCATGCCATACAGTTGTGCATTAGACAACATCATTATGGATTTGAGCTCCCATGTACCTTGAGTATATTGGGAGACACCATTAGGATTCCTGAGACCAACTGAGTTAACTTTTTGGCCGTCTTGGTAGAGCAATACACCGAGAACAACACTCTGGGAGATTACTACGCACGTACCGTCCAGGTAATCAGGTATTCAAGAAAGGGTATGGTCCCAATCCTCCTTGTCACGTTTTATTGTTGGACCCTGCGGTATATAGAGATTTATGAAGCCTTGACAATCCGATGAGGTTCCAGACCTTTGAATCCACTCCTATCACATAAGTTTGTAGAAATGGACCCACAAGCCACGGTTGTGTCACCTGAAGTAGAAAACCCTACTTTGAATGTTGGAGCACATATGTTTCCTCCAGATTCACCTGCCTCCCATTCCCTATAGGCTGAAGAGGCACAAACTTCTACTCCACAAGAATTACCTCCCATTTTTCTGGGAGAGTCTGGATCGGTGGAATTGTTAAATCCACCCCTAGATGACCCTATAGCAGTTGTTGGTCCAACAACAGCTTATTGGAAAACATCTCTAGGCCACCCAGTGGCCCATTTTTCCATTGCATCCCCGCCCATTTGGGATAATCCTAACGACCCTCTAGCACATTATTCCACACGATTAACTCAATTACATGCTATGGCCGTGGAGTTTTCAAGACAGATCCTTGCATGAAGGGTTGAAGACCTGACGTTACCTCCTTATCAACCACTCCTGAGTCGTTATTTATCTTATGATTCACCAGAATCATCCACGCAACACGTGACCACTTTTGAGGCTGGTCAACCATCAACTCCTGCACATGCATCTCTTAGACAGGAGACCAGTACTATACCTTAGATGACCCAACCTATTGAAGGACAACAGTCCAACACACTTGTTACTACAATGGTTACATCACCTGCTCCTCCCCCACCCCAAACTTCGCGGGGAGGATACTCTTTACCCCCTTCCTTCCTTATAGCTAATGATAATCATACGGTAGATAATCAACAACCCACATTGGGTCAACCTTTACTTAGTAGTCAACAAGTTGTTGCTAGGGGGAAACCCCCATCTCTTAACCATAATACTGTAGCAGGAGTTCCCATCGGTTCTTCCATTGGAAATTCCTTACCTCCCAAACCTTCCATTACAGGATTATCCCATGTTGGGGGACCATCCAATATAATTCAACCACCATTGAGTCAAGCATATCCAGGTTATCTTAACCCTGTGTCGGGATGACTCAATCCCATAAATGCACTCTACGGGGACAACAAAATGTTTTACAACATGGACCCCCACCTACAGTCCCTCAAGTCCCTCCACCCCCATTTGGTCCACCCCCACCTCCCATTGGAGGCGACAAGCCCCCACACAACTCTGGAGGAGGCGTACCTCTACCCACTAGTGGAGGACCACCTCATTCTGACCATCATAGCCCACCCGCTCTTGGTGGCGGAAGTGGAGGCCCTCCCCCTTCAGGTAGAGGCAGAGGACCATCCCATCCTGGTGGTGGTGGTGGAGGACCATCCCATCCTGGTAGTTGTAGTGGTGGACCTTCCCATCCTGGTGATGGTGGAGGAGGACCATCCCAGCCTGGTGGTGGCAGAGGAGGACCATCCCATCATGGTGGTGGTGGTGGAGGACCATCCCATCTTGGTGGTGGTGGTGGAGGACCATCCCATCCTGGTGGTGGTGGTGGAGGACCATCCCATCCTGGTGGTGGTGGTGGACCACCCTAATATGGTGGTGGTGGTGGTGGACCACCACCCTACTATGGTGGTGGTGGTGGAGGAGACCCTTACCCTTCTGGCGGTGATGGTGTACCATCACCCCCTCCCTGCAAAGGCGGTGGAGGCCCACCCTATTCCGACGGTAGTGGAAGAACACCAACCCCTCTCGACGGAGGCGATGGAGGCCCACCCTATTCCGGCGGTGGTAGAATACCACCACCTCCTCCCAGCAGAGGTGGTGGTGACCCATCCTATCCTGGAGGAGGAAGGCCCCCACCTTATGGTAACGAGCCACCTTATTATGGTAATGGAACACCTTTTTATGGTGGTTGACCTACTTATGGTTCAGGAGGTACACCCCCTTACTGTCAGTTTCCTTCGGGAACACCTTACAATCAGTTGATTCAAGGTCTTACCGGTCCATACATGCCTTATCAGTACAATTAGTACCCCCAGCTGAACCGATAGCTTTTTTTTTTGGCTACTTTGGACTTACCTGACTTGTCTTGTTTGATGAATAATCCCATTTTCCATGGGCATAACTAGCCACCCATTCCGGTTAAGTTATCATCAAATATCCCCAAATTTGATGGCAAACCTGGAGAGGATCCTAAAAACCATGTGACGACATACCATTTATGGTGTTCATCCAACTCCTTGATGGATGACTCGATCTGTCTTAGGTTATTTCAATGGAATCTCACCACCCTAGCTACCAATTGGTACATTGAACTACCACCCAATTCTTTTCCCGATTTCCGATCTCTTGCTATGTCATTTTTTACCCACTTCTAGTTACCCATTCACTATGAGACTGGTACGGACTTATTGACATCCCTTCGCTAGAACACTGCCACTCATATTTCTGACCATATTCATGAATGGCGGGGAAGATGACATCTTATTAAGGCTCATATTCCGAACCAACTCTTAGCTAACTGGTTTACAAAGTCGCCTTTACCTGTCGTAGCTCGAGACCTAGCTATGGGCGGAGTTGTCACTGAGGAACATGCTATTTCTAATGCCCATTACTTAGACTTGGTCTATGCTCAATCCGACACATTATATGAAATTTTTCTTAACGTGCCTCGCCCTACATACGATCCCGCAAAACCACCCAAGGGACCACAAACTGATGGCATCATTCGTTCCCTTGACTCCCAGCCTTCTATTCAAACTGGTGGCTCGTCGAACCCGCAAGGTTATTCCCCATTACCACCACAGGCTGGAAACAACACTACCAAGTCCACCACTCCTGCTTCCACCGAAGAGGTGAATTCTATGTAATCAACTTCATCTCCGAAATCTGGTGGTAAGAAGAAGAACAAGGGGAAACCTAAGAAATCTTCTAATCACCAGGAGCCCAAGCCCACTCAGGAAGACACCAAACATAAGAGGAAGTTAAAGTATCCTTGTTTGCTGTGCAGTGGAGACAATTTCTCAAAAGAATGTCCCCATCGAGACAAAGTTCACAAGTTTCTTAAGGGAAATTCTACTACCACAGTTCTCAATGATCCTTCCCCACTCAAAACCAGCAACTCATTGGACACACCTCTCCTTCCCAAGGAGAAGCATTGTCCACCATGCATGTTCTCATGATGCGTAGTGAGACCATCAACTTGAACACCCATTATAATTCGTATGACTCTGTTCCGCCAAAGGAACCCATTGGAAGTAATACTGAAAAAGATTCCGCTTTGATTCCCGATGTCATCGTACCGCCCGCTTCTCTCACCATAGAGAAGCCCTCTTTCGAGTCAGTGTTGCGTCCACCCAAGAGCACGATTAGAAAATCTATTTTCAATCCCAATTCTCGAGCTGCTCAGAACTACAATATTGTAGAGGATCTGGAACGAGATACTTGTGCTATGTCGACACTTGAGGTCTTGCAACACTGTCCTAACCAGCGCAAGACTCTCCTCCCTGCCATTGGTGCGGTTGATCCGGATTCATCGAATACCATGATGTTCCGGCTGGAATACTTTAAACCGAGTATTTCCCATCAATTGGCATTTCAAGTTGCCACAAACATTGCTGGGAAGACAATCCATCATACTGCATTAGACGAGGGTGCCTATAGTTAAGTCATGTCGATCTCATGCTGTGGAGAGCCATTGGCTCTCCTCAGTTGAACCATTCTCCTACCACTTTGAAAGCATTTGACGGACGTGGATTTCAACCTCATGGGCTGTCACAAGCTTTAGCAGTCGAGTTGGGGGGCAAGACCGCAACCATTAACATGGAGTTGGTCGCTGCCCCGTTATATTATAACATTATGCTTGGTCATATTTGGTTTTATTCCATGACCGTGGTCGCATCATCTATGTTCCGCGTAGTACAATTCCCTCATCAAGGCCGAATTGTTATTGCTGACCAACTGGATTTCTGCACACCTAACACCGCTACTCATCTGGGTGATAACGTTCCATTACTTGGACAATATTCACATTAGTATGAGAACATGTAGGTTGGCCTCATTAAGGACTCATCCCTTATGGGCATTTTTCCTACTTCAGATCCCCCAAATCATGTTTCCATGGTGAACATGATTTCCTCACGGATTTCATCTATCCCAAACTCCACTAATTCATGGCTTGTTGATCCGGATTTATGTGGGAACGAAACAAAAGATAGCATATACAGAATCATATACAGAGATATATTGCAAATAACACAGTGATACAGTAAACACATATTCTATTAAATTGCGGAAATAGAACAGACTGTAAAATACAATAGCTAGAATGGTGGTAGCTATCTCTGAGAAGAGATGTGGCCGCTATGCTCATTCGTGCCAAGATGAATACAAAGAGAGGCCGAAAGGGCCTATTTATCATAAGCATGAGGGAAAGAATCCCAAACATCCAAAAACCTAACCCTAGAAGATGAACCGTCATAAAGTTTGCGGCCCCAAGGTGGTTAGTTGAACAGTCAACTTCCCGGGGTCATAACTTTTGCATACGATCTCCGTTTGGGGTGCTCGGTAGCCCGTTGGGAAGGTCCATCCGAGATTTACAACTTTCGACTGGGCCCAAATGTATGCCGGAGGCAACCATTTGGTCCCCCAAATCGCCAAAAAATGTTGTTTAGGGCCTCAAAATGGCTCTGGAAGTTCAGGACCCGAAAAACTGCTAAAAATAGTAATTTACCAAAACTGCCAGAACACTGTTTTGAGCCAGTTGGAAGAGGTGGGCCGCCACCGATATCCACCTGGATCAATCCTCCATCCTTAGGAAGCAATGGTCTCCATTGCGTTAAATCCCTTATCACATGTCGAGCTGTGTGTCGAGTTGAGCTCTTGGTGCGACATTTGCTGAAGTGGAAAGGTTGCCTTACTTTGACATCTTCAGAGGGTTGTAATTGTTGTTGATGGATGCGTTGGAGCTGTTTGGTTGTTGTGGTATCCTTGGTATGCACCGGTGTGGATGGTTTCTTTTTGGAGGAGTGCCTTGAATGCGTGGCCTTGCACTGTAGAGGTACTCGAATAGGCGATGCGGCACTGAATTTGTGTTCTTCTTGTTTCTGCTGAGTAGAAGGATAATGTGCAGAGGTTGTGGATGCCTCTGCGATCTGATGTACACCTTTAGTGGCAATTGCAAATAGGGAAAATTTCCCAGTGTGGGAGATTATCTTCCTTCCCTGCTTGGTTGGGGTAGGTGAAACTGTCTCTGGTATCCGATAGAGTTGTCCTCCCAAAGTGACAATGACACTGCGAGGTCGGGATTCATATACAGCATGACGCTTCCACATATATGGTTGTCCTAAGAGAACATCACATACTTCGAGCGGGGCCACGTCACATAATACCTCATCTTTGAAGGGCTTGATGCCATATGGTAGGCGACATTGGTGACTAACACGGATCCTTCGTCCTTGGCTTAGCCATCCAATGGTGTATGGTTGTGGGTGTGGCGTTATTGGTAGCTCCAATCTCTTGATGACTTCTCCTGAGATCAGGTTCTTCTGGCTGCCGCTGTCCACAACAAAGTGTAGGGGAATTCCCTTCACCCACATCTGTGAGTGGAAAAGGCGCTCCTCTGCCTCCGACTCTTCAGGCTCCTCTGGCTGAATCTGTGTGGTGGCAACAATGGCACTGGGTTCTGCATCAATGATCTGCTTCCCTTTTCGCGCGGCTGTGAAATTAGGTTCCGAGTCAGAATCGGAACCGGGATCTGATTCTGAAGCTTTTATCTCAGCCACCAATGACTGTTTTGAGCGACAATCATCAGTGTTGTGCCAGGGGCTTTTGTGGAACTCGCACCACTTCCCAGTGTCCTTCTTTGTCTTTTCTTTACCCTTCTTCGCCTGTGGTTGGGACTGGTTGTCCTTTTCCTGCCCCGTGTTCTGCGAGCCAGAGTTTCCCTTGCCCTGCTTCTGCGCAGGTCCGAAGTCACGCCTGTTCTTTTGCTGAAATTTCTGCTCAATTTTGACAGCATATCGATAGGCGGATCCGAGTGAAGAGATTTCCAGGAAATCCATCTCTGTTCGGATGTACCGGTGTAGGCCACTGCGATATTTCAGTACTAGGTGCCGCTCGGAGTCCTTGATACCTAGCTTTGTGCGCAAGGTATGAAATTTGTTGGTGTACTCCGACACCGTTTGGTCCCTCTCTTGATGCAGAATGGTCCATTTTGTGTACTGGTCATCATAGTTTCCAACAGGGTAATATTGTTCCTTGACGGCATCTATAAAAGAGGCCCAAGTGGGATTGGAATATTCAAACAATCCAGACTCGTCTGATGAGTTTTGCTCACAATAAGTTTCCCACCAATTTTTGACATGGGGGACGGCCTTGAGGAGTGCAAAGACGATCTTTTCCCTGTCGAAAAAATTGTGGACAGAGAAATACCCTTCTAGTAGATTCAACCATTTATCTAGGGCATCGGCATCGATTTGGCCTTCAAATAAAGGGATATCAAAATTAACTTGTACCTTGAAGGGAGTCGTATCTCCGAAATGGCTGCTCGTTGAGGGTGCATTTGCCGCTGTTGGCATGCGTTGAAGGATTTGGGCGAAATTATCCATCATCTCGTTCCTCTGTCGCGCGAGGGCTTCCTCGAGCAACAACTTGATAGGATCTACTGCTCCGTCGTCTCTCTTTTCTTCCGCCATGGGAGGCCGTTTGGGGCGGCGAGAGTGGTCTTCCCCAAGTGAAACTAGTTCGAGACCCAACTCTCTGTATCCTGACCTCGTCGGGGACATGCACCGAGAAACGATCAAAGAGCAGACCGCTCTGATACCACTGATCCGGATTTATGTGGGAACGAAACAAAAGATAGCATATACAGAATCATATACAGAGATATATTGCAAATAACACAGTGATACAGTAAACACATATTCTATTAAATTGCGGAAATAGAACAGACTGTAAAATACAATAGCTAGAATGGTGGTAGCTATCTCTGAGAAGAGATGTGGCCGCTATGCTCATTCGTGCCAAGATGAATACAAAGAGAGGCCGAAAGGGCCTATTTATCATAAGCATGAGGGAAAGAATCCCAAACATCCAAAAACCTAACCCTAGAAGATGAACCGTCATAAAGTTTGCGGCCCCAAGGTGGTTAGTTGAACAGTCAACTTCCCGGGGTCATAACTTTTGCATACGATCTCCGTTTGGGGTGCTCGGTAGCCCGTTGGGAAGGTCCATCCGAGATTTACAACTTTCGACTGGGCCCAAATGCATGCCGGAGGCAACCATTTGGTCCCCCAAATCGCCAAAAAATGTCGTTTAGGGCCTCAAAATGGCTCTGGAAGTTCAGGACCCGAAAAACTGCTAAAAATAGTAATTTACCAAAACTGCCAGAACACTGTTTTGAGCCAGTTGGAAGAGGTGGGCCGCCACCGATATCCACCTGGATCACTTGTACCTGACGAAGCCACCACACACCTAATTGGAGACACTATGCCTCTTTAACCCGTCGAACTTACGTATGGGGCTATCCAGCCAGCTCCAACGGACCACTTAGCTGTGGCCTCTGTTGAGCCCAGAATTGGCCCTTTTTGACCATCATTTATCACTGTCCCTTACCTTGTCTTACACCAATTACCTTGGCAATTCAACTTATTGTCCTTATATATTCCCCAAATTACCAAGGTATGGCCGATTATTGTTTTATTGTATTAATACTTATGATTGTGATGATTTAAGCTGTGCATCTCTTAATTCGTGCTAACATGATGCAAATTATGAAGGTAGTAAGATAAATAGACCGCAGGAAGATCGGAGCTGAACAAGTCACGGAGGAAGGGACGTCCATTGCTTAAGGAAGGTTCCTTGGGGCTCAAATCGTCAATCAAGGCACAGTCGTGGCAGGGCAGCTGTAACATAAAGTTCTATCTTAAGTATGTCGCTGCTCGAATCCAGCTGTGAGCTGGAAGGACCGCCACTCTTGGGACAGTTGATAACTCCTCTCATATTTGGATATTTCAGTTCTGCCAGGCATTGTAACAGCTAGATTATTTAGGGCGCCTGAAGATCATAGATCTTCATGGCTGCCCAATTATAGGTTTAGATGTTGCAACTGTATGTATAAATATGTGGTATTATCTCGATCGAGGGGTTGGACAGCAATGAATTAATTCATCTTGTATTAGCAGTGAAGCCGAAACTGTGTACTCATCCTTCTGTTAATATAAGGAGTTGCTTCTGAGTTAAAGAGAGTGTTGTTCAACCAGCGTCTCTGTGTGAAGACTGGGCCCGTCTTCCACAGAGATTGCTGTGTTAATTTAGGATTTCATCTTTCTGTTGTGTGATGATTTGATCTTTCTTTTGTACGCAGCAGCAATATTCATTGTGTGGATTTCTCAGTAAATGATTTATTTGTGAGATTGGTAAATGGTATCAATAACAGTCGACTGAGTCAGGTTTGTTTTATGTAATTCAATTTCTATTCACACTGTTGTGCTCATCCTGCAGCTGAAACGTAATCCCAGAAGTTCCTACGAATTAGCTTTCCTGTTATGTGTTGATTGATTTATATTTTGCAATTCAGCATCTTAGAACAGTTGCTTCAATCTCCCTTATTAAATTCTAGAGTAATGTTCAGGTCATGCTTCATGATTCCCAGCTTGATTTCATTAGACAGTTGATTATTTTAGAATGCAATTGAGATTTCCTTCCTGCAATCGTTGATTAGATCTGATATTCGTTCTGCTTGATGCATAATAGAAAAGGATTGTAGTACAGCAGTTAGAAGGCAATTGGGATTGCGTAGATTCTTGGGATGAACATAGATGATAGAAGATAAAAGTATTCACTTCTAATGGTTTGTGTTTAAGCATATATTGTGCACTTGTCCTTTGAAATAAAAAGACTTTCTCGGGTTGACAATAAATTTCATACGCTCTGTGTGTTGATATTTAATTATCTGCAATTAGAGTGCTTGACATTTTGGCACCGTTGCCGGGGAAGGATAAAAATTAAACACTAGTCATTAGTTGTATCTGATAATTGCTTTCAGTCAGTCTTTTGGTTGTTTTTGAAATGATCTGCTTCGCATGAATACGAGGGGGGTAAAACGCGATCACCTCCCGACCCCCAAAACCCCACAAATTACTAACAGTACAGGTGGTTCGGGTCGTGGTCGAGGTCCACCGCTGGGCAGAAGAACATTCATTGACGACCTTGTTGACAAAACTGATTCAGCTGTCAGATCTCGTCAACAGGGGACTCCTATCAAAAGAGGCCCTACTGATCCTGGAGCGTTAGCATCAGGATCTACAGTGGAAGATACAGGAGCAGCGGTGATTTCTGCATATACTCCTGCTAAAGAAGGAACAGCTGATTCGGCTGTTGCAATTAAAGAGTACGCAGCTGTTACAACTGAAGAATACGCAGCTGCTACAACCGAAGAATACGCAGCTGCTGCAACCGAAGAATACGCAGCTGTTACATTTGAACAATGCGCAGCTGTTACAACTGAGGTAAGGGATAAAGGAACAAACGAAGGAGAAGATACAGAAGAAAAGATGAATAACAGACATGAGAATGAAGAGGAAGAAGCAGTGGTACAATACCATCATGAAGATAATTCCCCGCCAGAAACTATGGCTACATTGCAATTCCCAATACAGCAGCTCGAGGGGACAGCTCCTATGAAAAACATCTCACCGTCGGTGTTACCCCGCTTCCATGGCAGGGCGGCAGAAGATCCAGATGAATTCCTGTTTGAATTCGATATCCTCTGTCGCAGCTATGATTATGTCACAGATGCTCAAAAGTTGAAGCTTTTTCCTGCCACCCTGAAGGACAATGCATTACGTTGGTTCATGAGCCTTGGGGGAGGAACTGTTGCTAATTGGAACAAGATGAAGCAAGTGTTCCTGGAAAAATATCAAGAATATTGCAACACCAGGGACAAGAGGGAGGAGTTATTCAAAATGGTACAGAAGGAGGACGAAAGCTTGGAGGATTTTGTAGAGAGGTTGCTGTACAATGTGCAGAGAGCTGGACAGACGAACATGGGACTAGATGTGCTTAAGATAATCCTGCTTCGAGGAATCAGGGACGATTGTTTAGACATGCTAAATTTATTAGGAAAGGGGGATATCTCTAAAGAATCTTTTGAGACAATTGTGGAATTATGTAAGAGATATTCCAGGGGATCTTCTAGGCATAATAAGCAGCATAAACGAAATAACCTGGAACGTGATGTCTTCGACAGAACTCAGAAG
This sequence comes from Larix kaempferi, assembly GCA_027924585.1. NCBI lineage: Eukaryota > Viridiplantae > Streptophyta > Pinopsida > Pinales > Pinaceae > Larix > Larix kaempferi. The sequence continues at coordinate 248,906 of BSBM01000579.1, read as the reverse complement.
TCATCCAATGGGGGAGCTACACGTGCAGAGATAGGCAATCTTCTTGAAAACTTTAAAACAGAAATGATGAGCTCTATCTCTTCAGAGATTGACGTCTTGAAGGCCAAGCAAAGACAGGCAGTGGAGGATCTCACACTAGGGGTGTTTTGTCCCCGATGTAGAAAGACTCATCCACTGAAAGAATGCCCCCTTGACAAAGTTCAAGTATGTCAATTGTGCGAGCTGAATCATGATATGAAAGAATGCCCCACGCTGCCCCAAGTGAAAGCTGTTCTGCAGGCATCAACTCCAGAGGTGGATTCAGCCTACTTTATTGCACAGAAGAAACCCTGGCAGCCCCGGAATCAAGGTATGTCTCCCGATTCATTTCCATTTTTGAATAATTTGAATAATTGGAATACTAATATGCAAAACGTGAATACACAATTCCCTTCAAATTATGCTCAGTGGAATTCTCCTCAACCTACGATGCAAGGTTATAATTCATGGAGTCCTTGGACAAAGCCACCTCATCAACCTACTTCATGGTCTCCTGGATGGAGGAACTTCCATCCTGGGAATCAGTTTCCTCAACCACCTCCACCTCAACAGTTACCGTATCCTCCATATCCTCAATTTCAGCAATATCCTCAATACCTACCTCAGCAGTCGCAGCTGCAGCTGCAAAATAATCCTGTGCCTAACATACCAATACGGCCTCAGCTGCCTGCCCAACCTAACCCTAACCCAAATAATAAAACAGTCCAGCAACTGGAAACTCTCAATATGCCAGCCTACTCTCTCTCCCCTGTACCTTGTAATGACATTCGCTTACGGTCTGGGAAGGTAGTAGAACGTGTAACTTCAGAAAATATTCCACCAACTGTGTATGACAAAGGAGAGAGTTCCCAGCATCCTTTTGATCCGGTTCCTATCATTGAAGATGCTGAGCATCCCTCAGATGGGAGGGCTGAAACATTGAACGATGAAGTGGATAACACGCAGCCCACCCAGTTGGTAAGGCAACCACCTTACCCTGAGAGATTGATGCTGCCACAAAGAGGGGGGCAACCTCAGTTCAATCTCTTAGGAGAATTGAAGAACCTTTATGTTAAGATTCCCCTTTTACAAGCTCTTCAAAATGTACCTATCTACGCTAGAACTGTTCGGGACCTGTGCACTAAAAGACCGGGAAGGAAACCCAGAGATCCTCCTACTATTCATGTTATAGGGAATTTATCCGCTTTAATGACTGGAAAAACCCCTGTAACTAAGTATGAGGATCCCGGCAATCCTACTGTCACTGTACACATAGGACAAACGCAGATACCCAACGTACTAGTAGATTTAGGAGCTGCGATCAATGTTATAACAATGGAGACTGTAAAAAAGCTCGGATTCACCAATATTAGACCGACCCCTACTATCTTAGAACTGGCAGACAGATCCACCGTCAGACCTGAAGGGATTTTGGACGACCTCGTTATTTCAGTAGACTCGTGGGAATACCCTGCCGATTTTCTGGTATTACAGCCAAAATCACAGCTGGGGGGACATCCATTGATTTTAGGGAGACCTTGGTTGGCTACAGCTGATGCTTGCATCAGCTGTCGATCAGGATCTATGACTATATCTGATGGCATGGAAACCAAAAATCTTACCCTGTACCCTCCAGCAAGGCCGAGTCTAGAAACTGAAACCTCCCTTTGGATAGAACAAGAAGAAGAAGAAGATGTTCAGCCATTACTAACAATAGGGAAGGCACTAACTTTCAAAAACGAAACAGAAGACGATGCCATTAATAATTTCATTAGCGAACCTGCTTCTGTAGACAAGGAAGTTTATCAACTTCTGAACAGTACCCTCGGCAAAGAAGAACAAGAACAGCTTACGGAGGAAGCACTAGCCAATGACGCAAATATAATCCCAGTATTGAAAAGCTCGAGAAGTATTCCTATTGAGGTAGAGCCTGGAAGAACTTTGAACATCAATCCTGCTCTCTCCTCAGAAGAACAAAAGCGCCTAACCAATCTCTTGAAGGAACGTAATGGGGCATTCGCCTGGGAGTATACAGACATGAAGGGTATTCCTTCTAGTCTGTGCACTCATCATATTTATATTAAAAACGACTCCCGGCCTGTATGTCAACCCCAACGACGCATGAACCCCAATCTGAGGGATATAGTGAAGGAAGAAATCCAGAAACTCTTGGAAGCAGGATTCATCTATCCTATTTCAGACAGTGAGTGGGTTTCCCCACTTGTAATTGTACCCAAGAAAAATGGTAAATGGAGAGTCTGTGTCGATTATAGGGAGCTGAACAAGGCTACACAAAAGGATCACTTTCCTCTGCCCTTTATTGACCAGGTACTTGATAACTTATCTGGGAAGAAGTTCTTCTCCTTCCTGGACGGATTCAGTGGGTACAATCAAATCCAGATTGCTCCAGAGGATCAGGATAAGACCACCTTCACCTGCCCTTGGGGAACGTTCGCCTACAGGGTGCTTCCCTTTGGGTTGTGCAATGCACCTGCAACGTTCCAAAGAGCTGTGATTGGCATATTTTCTGAATTGGTAAATGATAGCATGGAAGTTTTTATGGATGATTTCACTCCTTATGGCAGGGATTTTGATGAAGCATTGGAAAATTTGAAGAAGGTTTTAATTCGCTGTGAACAGGCTCGCCTCTCACTGAGCACTGAAAAATGCCACATGATGATGAGTGAGGGGGTGGTATTAGGACATTTCATCTCTACTAACGGTATTCAAGTGGATCCTTCAAAAATTAAGGTGATAAAGAATATACCAACCCCTTCAACTCAGAAAGAGGTGCGAAGTTTTCTGGGACATGCTGGGTATTACAGGAGATTCATAGAAAACTTCTCCAAACTTGCTTCTCCTTTGTTTTCATTGTTAATGAAGGATGTGCAGTTTGCATGGAGTACAGCATGCCAGACAGCATTTGATAAGCTTAAAGAGAAACTGTCCACAGCCCCTATTTTAAGGGGACCTAATTGGACCATACCTTTCCACATTTCTTCAGATGCTTCTGATACCGCCATTGGAGCAGTACTAGGACAGCAGGATGGTCAAGTACCTTATGCTATTTATTATGTGAGTAAAAACTTAGCCCCTGCTGAACTAAATTATACTGTTACTGAAAAAGAATTTCTTGCTATTGTTTATTCTATTAATAAGTTTCGGCATTACATTACTGGGTATCCTACATTTGTGCATACTGATCACTCTGCCATTAAGTATTTAATGAATAAACCTGTCACTAATGCCAGAGTAACCAGGTGGCTTTTATTATTACAGGAATTTGATATTACTATTATAGATAAACCTGGAAAAGAAAATGTTGTTGCTGATTTTTTATCACGATTTACTAACAGTGATGACAGTTCACCTGTTGAGGATGCTTTCCCGGATGAACATTTATTTGCACTCTCAGCTCATTCACCCTGGTATGCAGATGTTGCTAATTATTTGGCTGCAGGGAAACTTCCGCCACATATGTCTAAACGAGAGAAAAGAAAAATTATTCAGCAAAGTGCCAGGTATTGTTGGCTCAAAGGCCATCTCTTTTACACAGGACCTGATCTTGAAATTAGAAGATGTGTAAGGGAAGATGAGATCTTTCATATAATGAAGGCCTGTCACGATGAACCTTGCGGAGGACACTTTGCAGATAAAAGAACAGGACATAAGGCGTTGCGAATGGGCTATTATTGGCCGACACTGTTCAGAGATGCTAAAAAATATGTTCAGTCCTGCGACAGCTGCCAAAGGATGGGCCAACCTAATAAGACAGACCAGATGCCTTTACAGCCCCAAGTGGTACTAGAACCGTTTGATAGATGGGCATTGGACTTTGTTGGTCCTATCAACCCTCCTTCCAAACAAAAGATTTACATCTTGGTGTGTACAGACTACATGACTAAGTGGGTAGAAGTTGTAGCTTTGGCTAAGGCAAACGACCAGGCGGTGATTGATTTCCTGTACAGTGAAGTTTTTACCCGTTTTGGAGTACCAAAGGAAGTAGTTACCGATGGCGGACCACAATTTATTTCACATCAATTTGAATCTTTGCTCCGGAAGTATCATGTGCAGCACAAGATAGCTTCACCTTATCATCCCCAGGCCAACGGTCAGGTGGAAAGCACTAATAAAGTTATCGAAGCAATCCTTACTAAAACAGTTAAAAGCCATCGAAGGGATTGGGCTGACAGACTTCCAGAAGCACTGTGGGCATATCGCACGACTTGGCGCAACACCACGGGCTTTTCTCCCTATGATCTGGTGTATGGTAAGAGTGCCATCTTTCCAATTGAATTTGAGATCAAGACCCTGAAAACAGCCATTGAAATGAACCTGGATGTAACAGAAGCCCAGAAAAGAAGATTGAATCAATTGAATGAACTGGATGAGAAACGATTAGCTGCGGTAGACCAGACTGTGCTGCTTCAGCAACAGAGATCTAACTGGCATGACCGATTCATCAAAAAGAAAATCTTCCATGAAGGAGACTGGGCACTACTGTACGACTCTAGATTCAAGAAAGATTTCAAAGGGAAATTACGCACAAGATGGCTGGGTCCATATTTGGTCGACAGGGTATTTGACAACGGCACTGTTCGCCTGGTCACCATTGATGAAAACCGTATGCCATTACTTGTTAATGGCCACAGGCTGCGACTGTATCGGAAGCCCATTTCGAAAGATGCATTCATTTCACAGATTGCTGCTGATCCAAACTACCAATTGGCACCAGAGCAGGAACATTTTTCTACCTTTACCAAATCTTAAAATGAAAATCATATTTGCTGTACATAAATAATTTCTTGCTGTAGCGTATAATTGTCGTTTTTTTCTTTTTTTCATTTGATCTCTTTGCTTGCTGTTGTCTTTTAAGAAAAAAAATTTCAGGGAAGCGCCAGGAGAACGTTTGGGGCCCATAATGAAAATCTCTCTGTGCCGTCCTTGTGTTAAAAAAAAAAAAAAAAAAAAAAAAAAAAAAAAAAATTCGGCAGCTGCAACATATTTTCCGGCAGCTGCAACATATTTTCCGGCAGCTGCAACATATTTTTCCGGGAGCCGTAATGCCCTTTCCGACAGCCGTCAATCTTTTTCGATAGCTGCAACTTTTGCGGCTGCAACATCAGCGGCTGCAACTCCGGCAGCTGCAATCTCGGCGGCTGCAACTCCAGTTTCCGCGGCTGCCACCTTATCTTCCACGGCTGCCATCTCATTTTTCCGCAGCTGCCATTTCATTCACCAGCTATGGCCACCTCATCTTCCACGGCTTCCATCTCATTTTCCGCAGCTGCCATTCCATTTACCAGCCACAACCGTATTCTCCATTTCCCGGTAGCCGTAAATTTTTCCCGTCCGCCGTCAAAATCTTTTCCGATAGCTGCAACTCCGGCAGCTGCAATCCCGGCGGCTGTAACTTCGGCGGCTGCAACATCTTTTTCTTGCAGTCGCCACATCACTTCCCGGCCGCCACCTCATTGACCAAGTCACTTCCACACCACAGCTGTCATTTCTTTCCAGCGGCTGCGACATATTTCCCATATTCGAAAAATCTTTTCCCGCCAGCCGTAAGTTTCTTCCGCCGCTGTAAAATTTTCCCGTGACAACCGTAATTTTTCCCGGATATTGTGAATCTTTTTCCGGCTGCCACGAATTCTTTCCCGATGGCTGTAACTTCTTTCTTGTCAGCTGCAACAAGCTTTTTCATCGGCCGTGTGATCATTTCTTTGGCAATTTGCAGTGGTAACTCCCGTGTTAACAGAAGGATTGTTCAACTTGCTAATTATGACGCTGATTCAGCCCAGTCCTGCCGGCGAACTCATCATTTCAACCCGGAGGATGCGACGCCTTGTGTTTTACCGGCGAAGGAAATCAGTGCCTTATCCGAGTCATCATGATTCCACGTCTGATTGTGCACGCGTTCGGCTCCATGACGTCACCAACTCCATGCTCCACCAGTTTCCGCAGCCTTCCGACGCACAGTTTTATGAGGTATGGCTTTCATTTATCACGTGACTAAGTATTGATATCATGTAAACGAGATTGGCCGTACCTTCACTCGTACCACCATTTATATCTGATTGAACCTTTCCCTCGTACGACGTCATACTAATAACTGCCACCTTCCCCAATTCGGCATGAAAACTTTAAACTCCTCTCTGCGCTTAACTTTCCAAATTAGTTCATTCGCTCAACGTCTCCGCTCAACGATTCGTGCATTCTCCGCGCTGCAACTTCTATTCTGGATCCTGTACTCTGTCGAAATAGCAGTTCTATCTTGCAGCCAGGACCATGGGCATTCCAGTTCGCCATGAACCTTTCAATACCCGGGAACTTAGACGGAATTTGCAGGTTCTGGCCATTTTTCAAGCCGCTGGCTGGGTCGAGTTCTTTGAACGATTGGATGGATTCGACCGGGACGCAGCCCTGCAATTCGCATTGAATCTTACTAAAACACACTCCACGGTGTGGGGGCTGTGTATAGATGTTTCGGAGGTCATTATATCCGAGGTTACAGCTATCCCATTGGTGGGAAAACCTTGGTTTAATCGTCGAGTCCCTGCAACGGTTGCACGGGAACAATTTTTACTTCCAGGGGAGCAAGTTGAAGCATCCAGGAGAGGGATTGCATTGAAGTCACTGCCGCAGCCATGGGACCAGGTCGCTATCTTCCTCAAGAAATACATAACTTGCGAAGGTAGATACCAAACTGTGTACAACTCTGAACTTCCTTTGCTTTCTCATCTCCGTCATGGCATTTTGTTAAATATTCCATTTTACCTATTGCATGATTTGCGCCATATGGCAACATTCGTCCAATCTGCAAAGCACCCATTATCCTCCCTCACCCACCATGGCCTCATTAAGTTAATTATTAAAAGAACCCTGGCCCAACATAATATAACATGGGAGCAATTCATCACCCGGCCACAGCAACCTGTTCCCTTGAGGGTTATTCCATTACAGCAATTACCGGTTCCGCCACAACAGGAGGACCGGAGTTCCTCCAGTGAAGTTGGGGGGAGGGATGAAACGGAAGAAGAACCACAGAGGGCACAGGCAGGACCATCCGGGAGGGATGAAACGGAAGAAGAACCACAGAGGGCACAGGCAGGACCATCCGGGAGGAATGAAACGGAAGAAGAGCAACAGGGGGCACAGGCAGGAACATCAGGGGTTGACAAAACTACAGAAGAAGAACAACCCGAGGCACAGGCAGAGCCGTTTGAAGTATATGAATCCCCAGCACAAGCAGAACCAGTGGGGGATGACACTGCATCTGAAGGAGAGCGAGGGGAAGCGCAAACAGAGCTGTCAGGCGACAATATAGATGAAACCCTCGTGGAAAACCTAGACAACAGGGCAGCTCCGACAGCAGAAGGTGAAATTGGAGCAGCATCAAAAGCTGCGACAATGGAACCTGAAGATGACGGAGCTAGAGCAATGGAGGACGACATTGAGCTGGTCACAATCGAGTCTTCACCGGAATGGGCAGGAGGAGCAGCTGTGATTGAAGAAGAACAGCATGGAGGGCAGGTAAATATTCCTTTAACTTCAGCTTTGCCTCCCTATATTCCAGCTCCACGAGAAGAAACACTACAAAAAGGAAAGTCACAAAAGAAACCCCCACAGAAAAGGAAGAGGGCCACCAATGAGTTTGATTTAGTGGCACCAATCAGAAGGAAACGAACTCGGTCAATCACAGCAGCAGAGGCAGCCAGAACAAAATGGGCAACCTTAGAGACACAGGTTGAACCCCCAATCCTTACACCGAAACCGAGGGATGCTCCACAAAGGCCAGTGGAGGAAGAGCCGGGGGTTGAGGGACTCTTGTATGAGAATGCAATGCTGAAAGAGGACCTCCAAGCACTTAGAAAGGAGCTGGAAACATGGAAGGAAATCTGCCAAAAGCAGGGTGGAAGAAAGATGTATACATTAATAGAGGCTGCAGACCAAGTGGAGGAAACAACTTCTGCTGAAGCTGGAGAAAAGGATGAGTGAATACTCTGCCCCACCTGTGGGGAGATCTTTGAGGAAGCAGGCCATAAAATTTTACTTAGCACCTATTCAGCACAACAGCCTGCAGCCACAGAAGGGAAAGCAGTGGAGAAAGAGGATGCTGCAACACAAGAACCAGCACCTTTAAACATCCTTGCTGCAGCTGCTACTTCCCATGATGCAGAAGTCATAGAACAGATGGGAGAAGAACAGGGAGTGGAGGATGCCCTGGAAATTTATAAGGAATGTATGGCAATTCCAAAATGCTCCCACGACATAGAAATCATAGAACAAATGGGAGAAGAACGGGAGATGAAGAATGCTCTGGAGCTTATAAAAGAGTATAGTGAGACCCCAGAGTGTTCTCATGACACAGAAATCATGGAGCCAAGGGATACTCTGGAGGATAGTGAAGAATTTTGTGCTGTAACCCCAGAACGTTCCCAGGACACAATAATTTTAGAAGGAGAAATGGAAATGCAGGACAGTGACAAGTTGAAACAGGATGCTGCAACACAAGAACCAGCAATCCTGAACTTGACCGTCCAACCGACTGAGCAGACAGAAGAAGAAGCCGGGACAGAGGATATTCTGGCATTCAACGATGAACTCTGGGTGGTGACCCCAGAAAGCTCTCATGATACAGAACTCGTAGAAGAGGAGCTGCAGCAAAATAAAGATGAAGATGTAAGCCAGGATGTTGTCACACAAGAACCAACATCCTTGGATGCTGCAGCAAGAACCCCTGAACTGCAGTTGGAGGATAACCCGGGAGTAGAGATCATTCCTGATACACAATGGAGTGATGATGAACAGGTACAGACACCCTGCTCAGGTGACACTGAAATCTTGGAGGAGGAGCTGCAAATTGAAAAGGATATCCAATCTCAGCAGCCAATTGACAAAGAAGACACTGTTACACAAGAACCAGTGTCTCCAAAAGCAATAAAGGCAGCTGCTGAAGAAGGTTTAAGGGATGTTGCTGTTACACAAGAACCAGCAACTCCCTTGATAAGATTAGATGCGCTGGAAGACACTGTCCCACAAGAACCAGTGCTTCCACCTCCTACAGGTATCATTGAATTGGATTCAAATTGAGTGTGTCTTTTCAACTTCCCCAGGCATAGCATAAGAGAACTGCAGATATTAGCAAGTAGCGGGAGAAGGGGAACAGTAAAGTTGGGAGCTGCTGGGTTGCTCACAGAAATTTTTCAAAGGGATAGAGGGGATGCCTGATTTATCTACATTCTTTCCTCTTGCCTGGACAAGGTTCAGTACAATATTCAGATGCAGGTTGTTGCATGAGGACATGCAACAGGATAGTTGGGGGGAGATGTTGAGCCCAGAATTGGCCCTTTTTGACCATCATTTATCACTGTCCCTTACCTTGTCTTACACCAATTACCTTTGCAATTCAACTTATTGTCCTTATATATTCCCCAAATTACCAAGGTATGGCCGATTATTGTTTTATTGTATTAATACTTATGATTGTGATGATTTAAGCTGTGCATCTCTTAATTCGTGCTAACATGATGCAAATTATGAAGGTAGTAAGATAAATAGACCGCAGGAAGATCGGAGCTGAACAAGTCACGGAGGAAGGGACGTCCATTGCTTAAGGAAGGTTCCTTGGGGCTCAAATCGTCAATCAAGGCACAGTCGTGGCAGGGCAGCTGTAACATAAAGTTCTATCTTAAGTATGTCGCTGCTCGAATCCAGCTGTGAGCTGGAAGGACCGCCACTCTTGGGACAGTTGATAACTCCTCTCATATTTGGATATTTCAGTTCTGCCACGCATTGTAACAGCTAGATTATTTAGGGCGCCTGAAGATCATAGATCTTCATGGCTGCCCAATTATAGGTTTAGATGTTGCAACTGTATGTATAAATATGTGGTATTATCTCGATCGAGGGGTTGGACAGCAATGAATTAATTCATCTTGTATTAGCAGTGAAGCCGAAACTGTGTACTCATCCTTCTGTTAATATAAGGAGTTGCTTCTGAGTTAAGGAGAGTGTTGTTCAACCAGCGTCTCTGTGTGAAGACTGGGCCCGTCTTCCACAGAGATTGCTGTGTTAATTTAGGATTTCATCTTTCTGTTGTGTGATGATTTGATCTTTCTTTTGTACGCAGCAGCAATATTCATTGTGTGGATTTCTCAGTAAATGATTTATTTGTGAGATTGGTAAATGGTATCAATAACAGTCGACTGAGTCAGGTTTGTTTTATGTAATTCAATTTCTATTCACACTGTTGTGCTCATCCTGCAGCTGAAACGTAATCCCAGAAGTTCCTACGAATTAGCTTTCCTGTTATGTGTTGATTGATTTATATTTTGCAATTCAGCATCTTAGAACAGTTGCTTCAATCTCCCTTATTAAATTCTAGAGTAATGTTCAGGTCATGCTTCATGATTCCCAGCTTGATTTCATTAGACAGTTGATTATTTTAGAATGCAATTGAGATTTCCTTCCTGCAATCGTTGATTAGATCTGATATTTGTTCTGCTTGATGCATAATAGAAAAGGATTGTAGTACAGCAGTTAGAAGGCAATTGGGATTGCGTAGATTCTTGGGATGAACATAGATGATAGAAGATAAAAGTATTCACTTCTAATGGTTTGTGTTTAAGCATATATTGTGCACTTGTCCTTTGAAATAAAAAGACTTTCTCGGGTTGACAATAAATTTCATACGCTCTGTGTGTTGATATTTAATTATCTGCAATTAGAGTGCTTGACAGCCTCCACCTCCTGTCCTCTACAGCGGACATCATCTGATCCTCTACTGCGGACTTTTCATTCTGATGAGTCCATTATAAAAATCATGAGTGCGGATGATCCTCCATGGGAAGACCTCCATCATCGTTCGTCTTTCCTTCCTTCTTTGGATACTGTGGAGAATAGAATTTGCACCATCTTTACACCGGATGTCTACTTTGGCTCTCAGTCCTCGATACTTAAGTGTCAAATGGACTCTGAAGGAAACTTGGCTAACATTAAGCCTACCATTTCGGTCGACATATCGGTTACACCTGGTGTAGTGGAACACATTCTTTTAGGCCAGAAGTGTTCCCCTGAAGAAATCACAACGTTCATGACCTTGTTCAAGCAATTTTGAGACGTGTTTGCTTGTAATTATGAGGAGATTCCCGGGATAGACCCCGCTATTGTTTCCCACACAATTCAAACCTATCCTGACGCTAAACCAATCTGACAAAAGTTGCGACCGGTGCACCCCAAAAATACTACGGCAATCAAGGCAGAGATTGAAAATCTGGTTTTATTTACCCTATCCCGTTGACAGAATGGGTCTCAAATGTCATCCATGTAGCTAAAAAGTAAGGTACCATTCGTGTCTGAATCGATTATCGGGATCTCAACAAGGCTTGTCCCAAGGACAATTACCTGAATCCCTTTATCGACCATATCATCGACAATTGTGTGGGAAGCATCATCTTTTCATTCTTGGATGGATTTTTCGGCTACAACCAAATTGAGATCCACCCGACTGATCAGCACAAGACAGCTTTCATCTATCCTTGGGGTACGTTTTCTTATCTCAAGCTCCCTTTTGGTCTTAAAAATGCTGGTGCCACATTCCAGCGGTCCATGTCGTATTCCTTTCACGACGTGAAGGACTTTGTGGAACCTTACTTGGACGATATACTTGCCCATTCACGGCAACGCGAGAACCACATTGATCATCTAAAGGAATTTTTCCTTAGATGCAGGAGGTATAACATCCACCTGAAACCTCACAAGTGCATCTTCTACGTCAAGTCTGAATGACTCCTCAGTTTCATAGTCTTGAAATATGGGATCCGCATTGATCCCCTAAAGGTGGCAGCCATCATCACTCTTCTACCTCCCACCGACATAACGGAACTTCAAAGGTTGCAAGGGAAGGCAACTTATTTAAGGAATTTTTTCTGGAATTTCATGCAAAAGACTCAGGGATAGATGAGATTGATGAAGAAAGATGTCCCGTTCATATGGGACGACCAAGCTCAACACTCTTTTGAAAGCTTAAAACATGCCATCACGCATGCCCTTGTGCTCCAGCCGCCCAATTACTATAAGGATTATACCCTTTATCTTGCTGCTTCTTCCACCACGATCACCATGGTCTTGGTTCAAGAAGACAACAACGCCAGGGGCATGTGATATACTATGCAAGTAAGGGTCTCGTTGATGTCGAAACTCGTTATTCACATGTCGAGAAACTCACTCTTGCGATAGTCATTTCTGTCCAAATTTTTTTAAATTACATCTTTCTTTGCACCACCACCATCATTGCCGATTCAAACCCCATGTACCACGTTTTGACACGTGAGGTGCTTGGGGGCAAGTATTCACATTGGATCATGATACTGTAAGAATTTGATCTCCTTTTTGAAAAGGCTAAGTCAAAAAAGTCTTTGGTGTTCGCTGAGCTAATCTATGATTTTCCCTATGCTGATGTCAATTTTGAGCCCAATGATTCTCTTCCAGACAAATCATTGTTCCTTGTCAGCACAGTTGACCCGTGGTATGGAGATAATCACTTTATATCTTCAAACCCAATGTTTCAGCCCCCAACATTCACGGGACGACCGTCATCAAATCCACCACCATGCAAAGTATTATCTAATCATTAGTGATACTTTGTGCCATCGTGGTATCGATCCTATTCTTTGACATTGTCTCACTCATGAAGAGGCTGAACACATTCTAAATGACTGTCACGTTGGGGCATGTGGCGTTCATCTCTCTGGGATGGATATAGCCCAGAAAATACTTCACGCGGGATATTTTTGGCCATCTATCTTCAAAGATTGTATCGAGACCGTCAAAAAGTATCCTCCATGCCAACACTTCCAAACTAAGAAGCGCACTCACCCCATCCCGTTACACCTGGTTATTGTCGTTGGCCACTTTGCTAAATGGGGAATTAACTTCATGCATTGTAAGCCTACCTCAGCCGGGGGGCATGGTTACGTCATAGTAGCCGTGGATTACTTTACAAAGTGGGCCAAAGCTATGCCTACATACACAGATGATGGAAGAACCACCACACTCTTCATGTTTAACCATGTTATAGCGCGGTTTGGCGTTCCTCAAGCTATAGTTACCAACCATGGTTCTCACTTTATGAACCACATGGTTGACGAGTTGAGCACTAGATTGGGTTTTTGCCATGAAAACTCAACAACGTACTACCCACAGTCCAATGGACAAGTAGAGGCCATTAACAAGGTCTTGAAAACCATGATCCAACACATGGTGGGTATGCACAAGTCCAACTGGCATAATATGCTCTTCTCTGCACTATGGGCTTATCGAACTTCTGTTAAGACCACCACTGTATTTACTCCCTTCCAACTAGTGTATGGATTGGAAGCCGTACTTTCGATAGAGTGCGAGATTCGGTCCCTCAAAGTCGCAGTTGAACTTCTCCCCAACACTACTGCTGAGGAAGAATGCTTCCTCTACCTATCTAAACTCGACGAGACTCGCTGTGATGTCTCTCTTGCCAACGAGGCTCACAAGGAACACATCAAAGAATAGTATGACAAGTTGGTAGAACCTCATGTCTACAGCAAAGGAGATTTGGTCCTTTCATATGACCAAATACATGATAAGATGGGGGAAGGAAAGTTTGAGTCCATGTGGCATGGACCCTACATAGTGAAACACGTCTTAGAGAAGGGATCTTACGATCTTGAAGACTACAACGAGATATCTTTAGGTGAACCCTGCAATGGGATTTACCTGAAGAGGTACTATGCCTGATTCTTTCATGCATAAGTACATTGTATATACTGTACATGGCATGTGTGTGTTTTGTGTGGTGTGATGCTTTCATTTTTTGCGTGCTTAGGTCTTGTTTCGTCACTTATACCATGTTCTGTCTACGTTTGCAGATGGAAACTTGCTACGGATTCATGGACGACACCAGCCGTCATACCCGTAACCTTGCTTCGACATCCTGGGTGCTCTATTCTCCAACTGGAAAGCTTCTCAGCTAAGGAGGAATGTGTCTTGGTTTCGTAACCAACAATGCTGCGGAATATCAGGAAGTCATTGGAACCCTCACCGACGCTATTTCTTTGGGTATGGACCACATTGTCATCCATGTGGATTCTCAACTAGTGGTCTCTCATATTAACCGGGTTTACACCATCCGCGATCCTACCCTACTTCGTCTCTATAGACGAGTTTGTCTTCTTGAAAGGTCCTTAGAATCCATTCAGTACCTGCACATTCCACAATATGTGAACACAGTTGCCAACTCCATGGCCAACTTCATCTTAGATTGGTACATTGCACACACATAAGCATATTCATGAACTATTAAAAGTAGACATAACATGTAAATAACTCATTGTATAAGAAAACACATAAACAAGATAACATCATTCATCCATTAAAAACACATAATGTATAAATCCACCAAAGTGACTGTATATATATATAATCAAGATAATATAGTGCTGATACAAAAGTCTAAAGCCTGACAGCTTTCAGTAGTACAAAATTTGAGGCTCACATATCTCTCAGTACATACATAATGACATCACTAGGCCTGATGTCTATCCCGTGCACCTCTAGGTCTAGCATCTCTCGCCTGCTGGACATGGAAGCAGTCAACTACCCTCACCACCTTATGGAGTAGAGTACCAAAACGCATAGTCACACCTACTGTGTACCTTTGTATGGGCCTCAACAACTCATGTACTGCTGCATCTATAACGTCCAATGTCAACCTTGTAAGGTTCTTATAGACATCATCCATCTCCACGATGGCATCGTGCATGGCTGCACGGCTTATGGTGGTGCCTCTCCTCTCCTTGTGAGAAGTGAGACTCCCACTGGCCGTGAAGGGCCCACATCTTCACACACATGTTATTAAATCACCAGCACTATCCAAAAATTATAAATACAAAAAATAAAAAGTACAAGGGTCATTGTTCTTATCGATGTCTCCCCATTCTGCCTCCTCAGGTAGCGCTAGCTCTGGGTCCTCCCTGAAATCCGTACCATTGTACAGATAGTCCTCTATCATGACTAGCTGGCCTTCCAAGCAGGTGAAGAATCCAGGACAGTACCTGATGATAGGACCCCCGCCACCATGGTGGGCCATCACCTCTGTCCATCGGACCATGTGAGTATCCTTGTGATCCTTGTCATCCACAGTCAACTATGGGCGTAGAAGGGGAACCCGCTCCAAAAAGAATGAGATCTCTATTGATCCATACCTGAACTGCTTGAGCTCTTCACGCCGACACTTGGTCTGCTGAGCTCATAGCTTGGTTAGGAGTCTCTCACACTAGTTGAACACCTTCGGAGACATGCAGTCCTCCGCATACAACATATGGGACCTAGTATCTAGATGAGCCGCTTAGATCCCTTCTATCCTCACTATGGTGAAAAGAATAGCTCACAGTGGATGATCTTGCACCTTTTTTATGGGAATCTTCCCACTAGAGGCACGGCTATGTGGATTACAGTGCTGGATGATCAAGTCGTCCACCGTCCGATCACTCCCCCATGATTCGGTGAGAACCACATTGTCCCCCCTTCGAGACAATCCAGTCAAGAAGTAGATGTACTTGACATCTATAGTCAGTATGTTCTCTCCGATCATGAAGTACTACTATGCTGCGTCCCAACAATGGACCATATGTTCCAGCAGTAGGACTTGGGCCCTCATGCCCTGGATCTACAAGAACTTCAGTAGCCCATAGCTCCGCAATTCCTCCACACATAATGGGTCATTTTTTGCTTGCACATCATCCACCTCATGTTCTCGCTCGCGCCACTCTAGAACCATGTTGGTGGCCACAAACCTGTCAATAGGGGCATTTAAACACCATTAAACCTCACCCAAACCATTAAAATTTTTTCTTGTGGCTTGGTTTTGATTTGTGGAATGGACATTTTCACCGTCGCACCCCGTCCTTACGAACATAGCGACATTGTCGTAAGACACCCTTGCAGGCTTTGAGACGACCTGGGTTCATCGCAGTTCCCGTAAGGGAGACCTGCGACGACCCGAGGGCACAATAACTCCCCACAAATCAACCCCAAAACCCTAAAAAATGAACAAAATTGGAAATTCTAAACCACTGGAAATATGCTGGATGAGATTTAGGGTTACCTGCTCCGAACGGATCCAGAAATGGTTGCTCGTAGCTCCAGCAATCAGAGAATGAAATTCTGCTCCAAATGGCACTTTCTTCTCCCCAATTTGGCATATGAACAATGGTAACTATATTTGGTCATTTTTCTATTTTATAAACAAAAGGGAATATTCTTTTTCAAAATTTTTCTCTTTAGTTTATTTGCTATAGTTTGGATCATTTTACTGCATTTGAATGTCTGGTTGACTGTTTGACCTAGTTTTCAAGCATGCAGGGGGCGTTAAGTGTTCCATTTGCACCATTTTCACATTGTTGCGATCATCTTAGGTATGAACAACCCCTTGAATATTTTGTTGTTATTTTTTTATCCGTTAGATTTTAATTATTTAATGATGGCGAGCTTAGTATTTGTTCTTTCTCATGTTCTTAAAACCATGAGAATAAGTTACCGAGTTACGATTTATCACTTTTCTGGGCTCTTTAAACTCCTACAAAAAAGGAATCCCCCCAGAGTCTATATTTAAACTCTTTTCAGGCTTTTGAAATCTGAAAGATTGACAAGCGAACTTGTCACATTCACGCTTGTTAAATAATTTGAATTGTCGTCTCCCTGGTGATAGTTTACCCCTTTTTCGTACCAAGGAGCACTATTTACAAAAAAGGTATACTCCAGCCGATCATGACTGGAAGAGTCCTATCCCACGTTGTTTTACCCTTTTTTCGGGCGATGAGGCTAACTTTATGAAAAAGGACCGTTGGAATCTTCTTTAGTTCTTTTCAGACTCTCTAAACATGAAATGACGATCGATTGTACCTTCTATGGACTCGCTAAACTTTGACACTGAAGAACCCGTCATGGGATGAACCCCTCCTCTCCCAGGTTCGAAAAACATTTGGGATTAGACTCATCTATGAGATGAGCTATACTGAGCATCTGGTTACCCTCATCAAGCTTGTTAAAAACACATGAGGCACTCATCGTTCATGATGGGGAAAAAGGAAAGATTTTATGTTACACCCTTTATCTGTGGCAGTACCTAGTCATTCTTGAACATGGCACTCATTTTCATTTGCATATTGCACTTGGATCATTCGTTTGTCCTTGATTTTTTCCTATTTCATGAGTCTAGTCACTTCTTTGAGTCATTCAAAGAATGCTTCCATCATTAGTTGCATTAAGAAGTTGGTGTCGTACTCGTCATGTCAATAATTCCAAGTCATGCCATGCCCATGTTCAAGAATACTTTCACCACTCGTTGTCTGCAGTCAGTATGCCTTCCACTGTGTCAGTATACTCTGAGTCAGTCCTATATGTTACTGTACCATCCAATCTACTTCAAACATCTGTTGTCGTGTTTCGTGTCGATGAGGGGGGATTCATTATGGCCCTCCTTCGACGGATTCATACTTTTCGACTTCATCACATCATCGAAGGATTGAATCTAGAAATCATTTGAGTACCTTGGGTCTGCATGCCTTAATGGCAGGTTACCTCGCTTTCAACAGGAATTTACATCATTGACTCTTGATTGAAACATTTCATCTTGCATTCGAATTCAACTAATTTATTCACGCTTGATGATATGTACTGTGATACCTTGGGGATCATTGACATTAATGGTGATTTTGTAATGTCCCTTGTTAGGAATTTTATTAAAATGGCAATTTTTCACTTTTTCCCCAATTTAGACCTGTGACTAGTTTTGAGCTCTATGTCCCCAAATTGCTCTAATTGCTCCCAAATATTCTGATAAGGTATATGGATTATGCTAGAACAAAAATATGTGTTTCAGGGATGCTTTTGGACCTTTAAAATACTTCTGCAAATCCTCTTTCAATTCTATCCAATGTAGGGAACTTTACTAGTAATTTCCCTTTGACTAGTATTGGTCTCTAGGTCTTGAATTGACTCCAAATTCCTTGAAATATTCAAGGAAGGTGTATTAATGATATTAGGACTTGAATATGATGTTCAGGGATGATATATGGCCACCAAAATACCTCTTCAAACTCTCTTAAGATTATGTACCAAGTATGCAATTTTACTAGTAATTTGGGGTTCAAATCCCCCTGGGGTAAGTACTGAAAATGGATTCTCAAATGCCTACAAACCCACTAAAATTTATGAAAAAAGGTATGGAATGTATTAATTATTTTATTAAGGTCTCATTTGCACCATTAATGGATTATTATATCTATCCCAACCCTCTCCCATTTAGCTGTAAAAATGACCCATTCGACCCTTGGGGAAATGACACTATTTCTTCTCCCAATGCAATTAAACTGAGTAAAAATACTCCAAATGCTCAAGTACAGTACATGAAACTTGTAAAATACATACATGGAAGTATATTAATCACAAATGTATCATAGAATCATCCATTCATTCGAAGTCATCAGCATTACATTGGTTCACAACAAGGTAGTGGGGAAATGTCACTGTTCTTTCATTAAAAATGAGATTTACACATTTCTACTTGGAATTTCGACCTAAAAATTTTTGGAGATTAAGAAAAGAGTATTTAATTCATATTAAAAAATAAATGGGGCATTATAATCTCCCCCAAAGAGTACAATATCTCACCAAAAACTCCTTCCCTCAAGGATTAAGAATATGCCATCAAAATTGGAAATGGTTGAATGAGTGAGCTGCAATAGAAGAAACCATGAGCTTCCCTGTAGCTTAAACCTGTAAATAAAGACTCCATTAAAGCTCCAAATGAAAGTTATGAATTTCCTTTCCAATTACCAACTTGGATGGGAATATTTCACCCTCGAAATTGGCTAAGGCAAGAAACTAGTCATCCACTAGCTCTCCCTCTACACAAATGCAATTGCAAATTCTACAAATGATAAAAAGATGGTTTTATTTGTTTTTATTGACATTTATAAACTTTCAATGTTCTCCATGGGTCAAATTCCTTCCAAGAGACTCATGCCAACTCAAATTGAGAAGAGATGCCAAAGAACGCCACTTGTACAACAATTCCTAGTATCCCACTTCCACCAAATCACATGTGGAAGCATCATAGATACCCTAACACCCTTGAGCGTCCTCTTGGAGTCCATTTTTATCCCTGACATGTCATATATGTCATATGTCAGCCTTCAAGTCTGATTTGTGGCATAGGTGTCATAGCATCTTCATCATTGTTGTCATAGAGCTAGGGAATCTAGCCCAAGTGTCTCACTAGCTCCAAATTGCCTCTTCCTCTTCCATGGGAGTTACTCTTCCTCTATATTTTGACGTCATTGACTCATGAAAACTATTATTGACCTTATAACTCATCCCAAGAACATTATGCTTCCCATAGATTTGAAATTGTAAGAAGAGGATGCCATGTGGCACATACATTCTAGCTTATGTGGGTCCCACTTCCTCCATGTGTCTTCATGATCAAATTCCACTTTGATTTTCACTTGTATATATTTATTCATCTCCTTTATTAAATATTTATTCCATCCTAATGTTCCAACATCATTTATTATCCCCATTGTTCACAATCCCAAAGCTTCCACCCCAAACCTAGGAAACTAGTAATTTCTCTCCTTGGCAATTATTTGACCTTTAGCATCAATTTGACAAAATCTAATGAATATGACCAATGTGATTAGGCCATTGTGACCCAATGCCAAATTTGGGACATGAAAAATACACCCTTCCCAATATTTCTTGTCCTCAATCAATTTTAAACATGGGTGTTGAAGAACCTGTTTTTTGTATAATTCTTTGAAGTTGCCATTGAATTGCCCAACCTTGAGTCTTTAAGTTTCCATGAATATTTTAGAGAGGAACCACCATGCTTGCTGCTGCACTAATCTGATTAAAATCACTTTATTAAGTGGGGAATCCATCCCCCATACTACTTGTTTCCCAAAAAATTGAAACCAATGAGACAAAAATGATCCCAGGGTCCCATTGCTTGTATTGCACCCCAACAATTAAGAGTGCTCTCCAACCCATACCGTCAAATAAGAGGATTCCTGGATCCCATTTTCTTTTATGCATTCTTCCAAAAATCATGAGTACAAAATATATATCATCAAAGTGACATAACAACATAATGAAAATGTACATCAAGGAGATGCTTCATCAAAGAGTCATGAAAGTGCTTATACCTCCAAGCATGTAGACCACCATTTTCCAAGTGCATACAATCTTCAAGTGACTTATCAAATCTGTTCCAATGACATAGGTGAGGATCCCATGTCCTATAATTCTTCTCCAAATGGATGCGATATGCATCAAAATATTCAACCATGTATTCCTTCATCCAAGAAATGAATGAAGAATATCCACTAAAATCTGAAGCAAATAATGAGCATAAAAAACAAAAAGACTTCAAAGGACTCAAATAAGTCTTATCCATACATCCATGAATGTGAGAATCATAAATATGTAACAAAGTATGTGGCTTCCAACAAAAATGTTCTCCCATTATAAATCTATTCACCCTAGTGTTGGATGAAGTTCCTCGAACATCAAATGAATCACGTGTTGAGCAAGAAAAACCATGAGTCTTCAAGTGACTCAAATGCATATCATAGGTGCATCCGTGTAGATGTGCATCATCATAAAGTAACAAAGGATGCTGCTACAAATTTGAATAAGAATGTGCTCCAACCATGTCATCATAAAAGGTACATCTAGGAGTTCCATACTCCTCATGTGGCACCATAAAAAATAACCCTTTCACCCATACTTCATTGAGACTAATGTTGAAAAACATGGAATTGTAGGATGTAGGAGAATGAACTAACTCACCCAAATGATAAAAAAGTGAAGAATTTTTATCATGGGAAGGATCCATATGGGTAGTATCATATAGCTCCTTCAAAAGTGTGAAACCTTTGTCATATATTGGTTCCAATGTAGAGGAATCATGCTCTTCTTTAAAAATTGCATAACCTTCATCAAGAGACAATTCAAGTTCCTTTTCCACCACATCAAGTGTTTGGATCTCTTCAAGTTCATATTCAAACACATTAAGCACATTCAAATTTCCACATTTCTCATGATCCACCATGTCATGAGAATCCTCCAAACAATCTACCATTTGACAATCTGAAACATAGGAGGAAAAACAAGTATCTTGCAACTTTTCAAGAAGTTGCTCATTTTGAATTGTGAGATTATGAATATCCTCATTATTATTCAAGTATGCATCATGTAACAATTCATTAAGCTAAAACAAATGGTTTATATCAAAAATCAAAGACATGAAATTACCTTTAATGTGGCACATTGCTCTTTGAATCTTCTCCATGTCTTCAAGGAAGGATGTTTCCTCCAATGAAGTAGCTCTCCAACAAGAATTTGACACCAATGCTTGAGTGTCATGGAGAATTTGAGGGACTCTTGGATATTATTTTCATTCATCTTTAAGGACCCTTCAAGAAAATGAGGCTCTTGCAAATGAACCTCCTCATCTTCTTCATTTTTGCTTGGACCAAATTCATGAAGCTCAAGTGGTGATGGAGAAGTCGATCTTGGTTCTTCTTCAACTGCTACAAGGTCTTCATTATCATGCTTAATGTAACTTGGGCTTGCAGAAACACTTTCAAAAGTGATCTCTATGTCACCAACATAGAGGTGTGAGCACACATCACTAGGTACTGCTTCATAGTTTAAGCATCCATTAGTAGATGCTCTTTGGTTCATGTCTAAACTAGAAGGTGTCTCGAAATGATCTTCCATATTTTCAATAGAATCTTCTTCATGCTCTTGTGATGTATCTTCATTTTTATCCTTCAAGCAAGATGATGCATTTTGCCCCTTGTTTTCCTTATGATCAATATCTTTGGAATCTCTTTTTGAAGAATTCCCAAAAGCTCTCCTCAAGTGGGACATAATTTCATGCACACATATATGATACTCACTCCAATGTTCTTTACAAGAAGGGCATAAACCTTTCTTTACTAACTCCACATCTTCATTTTTGGGCCTATTTTCAAAAATATGTTCGGCATAGTACTCAAAAGACATGGAATTTTGTGTATTTTTGCTCGAAGCAAGATATTCTTGATATTTTTGATATTGTTGGGGCAAGGTTTTATATGTTGATCTCCATCTTTGGAACTCACTCATAGAATTATCCTTGGTTGGTGTGATACACTCATATTCATTAGATTTAAATTCATAAGAATAATATTCATTTCTCTTGAAATTGTAAGAAGTGTTGCATGATGGCACCTCTTCCTCGTACCATTCACATTCTACTTCATATTGCTCATAAGCATATACATATTCCTCATAAGAATTGTACTCATAGGATTCATCATAATAGTAAGACATGGCTGCCAATTATTCTTGAACGTATGTACCAAATCCACAGGTGCAAGGACCATGCTCTGATACCACTGTAATGTCCCTTAGGAATTTTATTAAAATGACAAATTTTCACTTTTTTCCCAATTTAGACCTTTGACTAGTTTTGAGCTCTAGGTCCCCAAATTGCTCTAATTGCTCCCAAATATTCTGATAAGGTATATGGATGATTTTAAAACATATATATGTTTTTTAGGGATGCTTTTGGACCTTTAAAATACTTCTACAAATCCTCTTTCAATTCTGGCCAATGTAGGGAACTTTGCTAGTAATTTCCCTTTGACTAGTATTGGTCTCTAGGTCTCAAATTGACTCCAAATTCCTTGAAATATTCAAGGAAGGTGTATGAATGATATTAGGACTTGAATATGATGTTCAGGGATGACATAAAGCCACCAAAAGAACTCTGAAAATTCTCTTAAGATTCTGGACCAAGTATGCAATTTTACTAGTAATTTGGGGTTCAAATCCCCCTGGGGTAAGTATTGAAAATGGCTTCCCAAATGCCTCCAAACCCACTCAAATTTCTGAAAAGAGGTAGGGAATGTATTAATTATGTTATTTAGGTCTCATGTGCACCATTAATTTATTATTATATCTGTCCCAACCCTCTCCCATTCAGATGCAAAAACCACCCATTCGACCCTTGGGGAAATGACACTATTTCTTCTCCCAATGCAATTAAACTCAGTAAAAAAAAATACTCCAAATGCTCAAGTACAGTACATGAAACTTGTAAAATACATACATGGAAGTATATTAATCACAAATGTATTAGAGAATCATATATTCATTCGAAATCATCAGCATTACATTAGTTCACAACAAGGTAGTGGGAAAATGGCACCGTTCTTTCATTAAAAATGAGATTTACACATTTCTACTTGGAATTTCGACCTGAAAATTTTTGGAGATGAATAAAAGAGTATTTCATAGTACAAAATAAATGGGGAATTATAATATCCCCCAAAGAGTACAATATCTCACTAAAAATGCCCTCCCTCAAGGATTAAGAATATGCCATCAAAAGTGGAAATGGTTGAAGGAGTGAGCTGCAATAGAAGAAACCATGAGATGAACTATAGCTTACACCTTCAAATAAAGACTCCATTAAAGATCCAAATGAAATGTTTGAATGGCCTTTCCAATTATCAACTTGGATGGGAATCTTTCACCCTCGAAATTGGCTAAGGCAAGAAACTAGTCATCCACTAGCTCTCCCTCTACACAAATGCAATCGCAAATTCTACAAATGATCAAAAGCTGGTTTAATTATTTCTTATTGACATTTATAAACTTCTAATGTCCTCCATGGGTCTAATTCCTTCCAAGAGACTCATGACAACTCAAGTTGGGAAGAGATTCCAAACAATGCCACTTGTACAACAATTCCTAGTCTCCCACTTCCACCAAATCACATGTGGAGGCATCTTAGCTACCCTAACACCCTTGAGCACCCTCTTGGATTCTATTTTTAGCCCTGACATGTCATATATGTCATATGTCAGCCTTCATGTCTGATTTGTGTCATAGGTGTCATAGCATCTTCATCATTGTTGTCATAGAGCAAAGGAATCTAGCCCAAGTGTCTCACTAGATCCAAATTGCCTCTTCCTCTTTCATGGGAGTTACTATTCCTCTATATTTAAACCTCATTGACTCATGACAAGTATTATTGACCTTATAACTCATCCCAAGAACATTAGGCTTCCCATATATTCAAAATTGCAAGAAGAGGATGCCATGTGGCACATACATTCTAGCTTGTGTGGGTCCCACTTCCTCCATGTGTCTTCATGATCAAATGCCATTTTGATTTTCACTTGTATATATTTATTTATATCCTTTATTAAATATTTATGCCATCCTAATGTTCCAACATCATTTATTATCCCCATTATTCACAATCCCAAAGTTTCCACCCCAAACCTAGGAAACTAGTAATTTCCCTCCTTGGCAATTATTTGACCTTTAGCATCAATTTGACAAACTCTAATGAATATGGCCAATGTGATTAGGCCATTGTGACCCAATTCCAAATTTGGGACATGAAATATTTCCCTCGCACTTGTTAACAGTATACATCAATGAACGGTAATCAAGTGATTTGTACCATGTTCAATGTCAAGACATTTGTAATCACATGGATAGATTTGTATCATTGCGGGTTCAGCTTGAATACCCTGGGGAGTGATGTTTTACCGAGGTTGCGATGGAGATTGTTTTGACTCATATCCCACAGATCCACATTTGTATTGGTCGTGGCTGTGTTATCATCTCATCATGGATATATGCTTGTGTCTAGTAGCCATGATTGTGTTCAGTTGGTCTTTACTGTCATGGATCTGTAATGTATTGGTTGGCAGCCATGTTGTACGTCATATGAGACTGTGTACTCATAGTTAGTTATACTGCAGCAGTGTCCTTCGTTCGACAAGCCTCTTCCATTCCTTCTTTCAAAGCATTTAACCTGTCCAGTTTCAAACAACTTCATGCTTTGGGGGGAATTATGTTACACCTAAATATTACCATCATGAGACTTAGTGTAAACATCCCTAAAGTTTCCTTGAATAAGTCATTAGCTTGGAAGAGATGCAGATCATTTTATACTAGGTTTTGAGAGGTCGTTGCAGGTTGTCCTCATGCAGCCTGCGACGTCGCAGGTTGTCCTCTTACAAACTACGATGATGTCAGTTAATTGATTAAAATAGCTTCTTCGAGCCCATTCTCAAAGCTAGCTGATGTGTATCCCTATCCCTAGCATTTCGGGAAGCTAACATTCGGTTCCTAGCCTCTTGGAAGGATACCCTATCTCTCTCCTACCATATCTCAACCTATCCTATCCATTTAGTCCTATATAAGTGAATCTCACTCCCACTCCAAAGGGAGGAAGTCTATAGTATCTAATTGCTAGTGAAATTAGCTTAGGAGAGATCTCTACTCATCCTTGAGAGATCCATCATCCCTTTGGAGGCTTTGGCATTGGCTTGATCGGAGAATGATTGCTACATTAAGTCATTGGTTGTAATCTCTTCATCCTATGTATTTCCCTTTTAATATAGTAATATAAGTGCTTTCCACCAAATATCATTGTGTTAATGATATATCGTGTAGTTTGCTTACTTAACTGCTTACTTAGATCTATTATTGTGTAGATGCCATTTTAGCGCTTGTGTTGTTGCATTATTTTGATAGGTTTTGCAGCTCATATTTGAAGACCATTAGGCTTGGAGCAGCATTCAAGGAGAAAGGATCAACGATCTAAAGGGTAAGATAATTAGTTCCTTGATCTCTAATTATATCTAAAAGAGTTATTTATGTTCTATCTCTATTTGTTCTAGACTCACGTTGAGCTAGGGAGGCCAGGCCTCGAGTCTGCTCTTGGTAAATTGTTCGTCAAACAGTAAGCTGTGCATTCGCAGCAAGAAAAATAACATAAATCGTAATTTGAGAAAAACTATGTTTTATAGTGTAAACAATTGCCAAAAAATCATGTGGGTTATGAAATCCATTGGAGAATCCATAAATTTCAACCCTAGTGCAAATTTGAGAGGGTCAAATCCCAAAAATCCATGGGAGAACCCATATTTGAAATCCTCTAAATTTGAATTTTGTGTCTACAAATTAGTGTGGCCAGAAAATAGAGAATCTAGTGTAAGCAAGAATCTCAGAAGGTTTAGGTTGGAATTTTTTCATAAATCCATTATAGGAAAAAATCTCTAAACGTTTAGAAACTTGGACCTTTCTATGCCCACCCTGAATAGAACTAGAGGGAAGGGGTGCCTGAGGGACTGTTTAGTTGAGAAGGGGACATTCCTTGTGTTGGGTGTGATAGGTAATATGGTTCCAAGACTAGCTGAAGCCAATTGAGATTCTTGTAGCTCTGTGGTTGATCCCAGTGGCTTAACATTCACCTTCTGTATCTTTATGCATGCTTGATAAACTCAGATGTGAGTTGGAATAGCATGAGTGTGTGTTCCTATGGATGTGAGTGAGCCTATGTAGTTTCTCCTTAGTGGATACATAGCCCAACTTGTGGGTGGCCTCTCATCAAAGAGTTAAAGTGCTAGACACAGTGCCCACGATTTGGTGGAATGTTGCTCTTCCATAGCTAGTTGCTCAGGAAACTTCATTGAAAAGATAGGCGTTTAATTGTTAATTTATTGTTCTATTTGAATGCACATTATTATTATTATTATTATTCCTATGGAGAATGTGTTGATATATGCATGTTGTGTGTGTGGAATGAGTTTATCTTCCACTGTGTATCTTATTATGTATCCGCACCTGCATTCAAATTCTTATGAATTTCATAATATGGTCGTGGGGGGAATTTAGATCCCCATAATTTGTTCATGTCCCCTCCATTGGTCAGATTCATGGGTGGGAACATGACAAGGTTGAGGTATGGGTCAAAATCAAATCATCCACATAGAGAAAAAATGATAAGGATATGATTATCCTAATGATAAATGTATAGATCGAGCTAACTTTTTCAATGAGTAAATCCATAAATGGGGAAAAACTATGAATAGATTTTTTCTTTGGAACAACTACTTCGTCTTCTTTTGAAAGAGTCTAATGTTGAGATATATTGTGATATTTGAAAATTTAAATAAGATAATTTTATTAATGTATGACTAATGACCACAAAAGTAGGTCAAAGGGACTACTAAGTACCATTATGTCAATACAATGCAAAAGTACCAAAAGGTCTCTTATAAAAAGTGAGATGCAGAAAATAAAGTGCAATAAGGTAGAGAAGTAGAAAGTGAGATCTACCTCGAGGCATGAAGAACCCTTGGCCCCGAGATCATATATTTGTGTTGATGATGGGGTGTAATGTAGGAGAATATGATCCAAATACAAGAGGAACTAGAAGAAAGGAAGTGGATATGTCATGGAATGGATACATATCTCCTACCTTCCGTAGTTGAATGGATAAAGTTGAGTATAGTGGGTTGTCCCGAGGGGGACTTGGTGGGGTGTCTGGATCGCTTTCTACATTGCTGACTAGTGGAGGTAGTGCACCAATGAGGTATAATGGATATCATCCATCTCTTGGGAGGGGATCTATTATGGACATGTCGTTGAAATCTCATGGGATGAGGGAAGGTCCCATGGGCCTAAATTGATCTAGAATTTGAGACTGTGCTGGTGTTAGTATGTCTCTTAGTGCCCCTTCTTGAGGGTACCACTGAGAAGAAGGAGATCATCCACTGAAAATGGTCAGGTCTCGTAGGAGGTTGAAGAGTATGGACCCGGAGCTTGAGGGAATCCTATATGTATAAATCTAAACACAACTAATCTGGATACTTGAAGAAGCTCATGAGAGTTAGAGCCCCCATCAATAAGCAATGAAACCTCCCCTTAACCTCATAGTAAATGGGGCAGTGGAAGATGAAGTGATCCTCAGTATCGACCTCCTATAGGAGGTATAGCTAAAATGTTTTGAGAGTAATGTTGGTATAAAATTCTCCACCACCAATCCCGAGACACTTGATCTTTGTCTCAACTTGATTCTCCACTAATATTTTGAAATCCTTAAATTTTCCAAAAGCATCATCCTTGGACTTAACAATATATATCTAATCAAGATGGAAATAATATCAATAATATTAATTTAGCTCTGTTAAGATCAGATTGAGTGAACCACTATAAGAGGTTGAGATGCATTCTTATCTTTAAGGAAGGACTCTTGATTATGTTCCCTTAGTGTACATCCTTCATAGACACCACTAGGTAGCTAGATCAGTGGAAGCTATTCAACCATCAATGACCAACTCATATGTTGCAAGGACCCAAAATGTGTCATGATGATGATGATGTTACTTCCCATTGAGACCAACATTGGTCTTTGAGATCTCAACAATTTTTTTATTTTTTTGTGTGTGTTGCTTCTAATATCAAATAGCTTGGAAATGAGAGTATTGAGTTCACTTTGGATTTCATGGGTTTACACATTATACTATTAGTGGTATTATAGATGTTTTGAAAATGATATATAATCTTCATGTAGGTTGTGCAGTTTAAGATAAAATGCTTTTCATCTTATACTTTGTTAGAATTCCAAACTCTACAACTTCTTTCTTATTGGGATGTTTTAGGTCTCGTGAATCTCCTAGTTTCACTATGAATCTTATGGGAGTTTGTACTTAGTTTTGCAATATTTATTTTCTTCTTGACACTAACAACACTAGAGAGATAATTTCGATCTTATAATTTAAGAGTAATGTTGTATTTGTAGTAAACCAACTTTTGTTTCTTCTCAATATCATTGTGGCAATATAGTTTTTCTTTAAGTTAGTTAGAATACTAGTATTAATGGTGTTGATGCCACAAACTAATTTTACTGTCAACATCAACTACCATAGCAACAAATCATTTCTATGTTTAAGGAGAACTATGATTTCATGTTGAAAGAGAACTAGGCTTCCCCATTCTATACATATGGTTGGATTCATGACAATATCGAAAGAAAACCACTTTAAAACCATCATTTATGTCTTTATTACCCACTGATATGGTTATAAATCAATATTTTTATTATTGTGAGTGATGTAGTGAATACTGAGCATATTGGGCCCTACTCTTGGAACATGAAGGGCTTCCCCAAATTTTGCAATGTCAATGAGAACATCACCGGTTCCTAAAATGAGAAAAGTTGATCAGTTATCACCAATAATCACTTTCTTTCCATTGTGTTGTTGTCGATAATTAGACACAAGGTGTTGGTATTTCATCATATGCTAGGTATCTCTAGAGTCTACAATCCATTCCTATGAAGTGAAGGAGGACCAATATGAAAAGTGCACAACCAAATTTGCAATGTAAGATAGATCATTTTGCTTCCTAGATCTGCACATAAATGTGAGAAAAATCCCAACTCATTGAGAATAGTCTTGGGGGAAAGTGGATGAGCTGGGTACTACTGTCACCAAAACACTCAACTCTATTTTTTAAGCCAACTCCTAAGCAAAATCCAATGGAGGTAGAACCTACAAAAATCTAAGGGTGGTCACCTTGGAAAATGCAACTTAGGATTTAATAAAATAAACTAGGAAAATAATCTAACAATATAACTTCGTAAGTAATTCAAAGCTTCAACATGAATGAAGTAGAGACCAATGCTTTAACAACAACAAAAAAGGATACAAATATGGAATAGGAAATACTTGCAAGTTACACTAATAGATTACTTTACTAGAAAAAAAGAGAAATGTTATCTACTTACTACACAACAAAAGCAAAGTCAAATTGTGAACTCGCCAAAGTGAGGATTAACTTTTATTTTTAAATGGAGGTGCATCAAATTGTTAAACTTCTTGGTGCAGGAGGGATAGGAGGGACATGAGAAAACCCCTTTACTTGATGGGTTACAATGGGATTATGCATCCCTTACAATTCCCACTATTGGTCCATATGGAAAATAGTAAAGATTACAATTAGAGGAGAAATGAATGTGAGAAGGTGGTGAGGAAAGTTCCTTGTTTGGTGTTAAATCCTAAATTTTGTACACATGCGACATTTTGGCTAATCTTGCAGTAAGGAATCATCAATATATAGCATGCATCCATACAAATACATCCTCATCAGATCCAACAAACGACATGAGTCCAAAAATGTAAAAAAAATCAAAATAAGAGGTATCGTGTTTACTCCTGTGATAGCCCGTGCTACTACGCGTATTATCAGTTATGTGCCCATGCTACACTAGCATGGAGTTTTCTTCAAAATCCACGCAACTGTAAAATCGATGGGATCTTAACTACCAAAAGTGCATTGAAGACTCATCAAAGCCCCATTACATTCAATAATTTGAATTCGGATCCTCATGTACTTGGGTTCATTGAACGACACCCCTTTTTGTACTTTAGAGATAGATCATCGATTCAATGGGTTCACGTTTGGATCTAGTTGTTTCTTGGTCATATATTGGCCTTTAAAATGGATCCATGGAAATGAATCTAGAAACAGAAAATTAGAGTAGGATTTGTTAAATTTTCAGAATTTACTTCAATATGATCTAGGATCTTAACTAAGAGAACAACATGTACAGCATATCTACAGCATATCAATCATGGAGACAATAATGCAAGCACACAAGAGACACAAAGATATACTTGGGGAAAACCATAAAGGTGAAAAACCCCAATAACTTCCTCAGAGATAGATAGAGCAATGATACAACCAACCAATAGATATAGCCATAACCTAGCAGCAATCCTCCTCCTCCATAAGTGCGCCTCTCCTCCTTGAGAGCATGTGTGAGAAGTGAGTGTGTAAATAGAGTGCCTCCCGCACTCTATTTATACTTGACTTGACTTGTCTTTTTACCTAACTCATGTAGGCTCGAACTTTACCACATAATATAATGCTGACTGGGCCGACCCCCAATAGGGTGGTCTAATAACCCTTTGACCCACATGGCCGACCCCCAATAGGGTGGTCTAATAACCCTTTGACCCACATGACTTATACAGGGCCGACCCCAAATAAGGTGGTCTAATAACCCATCAGGTATAAGTTACAACACTTACAATATAAATGACGACACTTCCTTAGAGAGGAATAATACCATCTCTATAGGAATACAATATACATATATGTGAAATACATTCCGAAGTTACATATACATCAACAGGGTTATGTTGCTGGAATTATGTTGGAACTTCTTCCACCTCTCCCATACCTACTAGCATTCTTCAAGCTCCCTTTCCACCCTCCTCCAAGGGATAAGTATTACTCCCATTGTTCTTTCAAATTATTTAACATTTAGTGTGTGTTTGACGGACAATCCACTCAAGTGGACGCGAGCCGAATCTCCCTAGCTCAATGTGAGTCTAGAATAAATAGAACAAACTATAAACCACTTTCCTAGATCTAGTTAAGGATCAAGTTATTAGATGCCTTACCTTAAGTTCGTAATCCTTTTTCCTTGATGTTGTTCTGCGCCTCGCAGTCGTCAGATCTAAGCTGCAAAACCTGCCAGTATACACAAAAAAACACAAACAAGTAAAAGCATCTAAATGATAACAGATCTAAGTAAATAGTTAAGTAGGTAAACTACACAATATCATCAACACAACAATATTGGTGGAAAGCATTTATATTACTATAAAAAATAGGGAAAGTACATAGAAGAGAACGACTAAAACCATAGCTTAATGAAGTAACCCTTCTCCATCCAAGCCAATGCCATATCCTCCTAAGGAAGTGTGAGTCTCTCAATGGATGAGTAGATATCTCTCCAAGATGATTTCACCGGCATGTAGACACTATAGACTTCCTCCCTTTGGAATGGGAGTGAGCTTCACTTATATAGGACTAAGTGGATAGGGTATGGATAGGGTAGGTTGAGATATGGTAGGAGAGAGATAAGGTATCCTTCCAAGAGGTTAGGAACTGAGTGCCAGCTCTCCCAAAAGGTCAGGGATAAGGATCCATGTCAACTAGCTTTGAGAATGGGATCAAAGGAGCTATTTTTGTCCATTGAATGACATCGTCGCACCCTGCAGGAGAGAAAGCTACGATGTCGTAGGTTGCATGAGTGCAGCTTGCGATGAACTCTCAAAACCTAGTGTAAATGAGTTCACATCTCTTCCAGGTTAATGAATTAGCCAAGGAAACTTTAAGGATGTATACACTGAATCTCATGATGGTAATATTTTAGGTGTAACAGAATGCCCCCCAAAGCATGAAGCTGTTGAAAATTGGACAGGTGAAATGCTTTGACAGAAGGAATGGAAATGGCTTGTTGGAAGAGGGATGCTGCTGTAGTACAACTGACTCTGAGTACATAGTCTCATATGATGCACAACATGGTTGCCTACCAATACAATGCAGATCCATGGTAGTAATGACCGACTGAACACAATCATGGCTACTAGAAAAAATCATAGATCCATGATCAGATGATAACATAGCCACGACCAATACAAATGTGGATCCATGTGATATGAATCAATACAAACTCCATCGCAACCTGGGTAAAAAATGAATCCCCAGGGTCTTCAAGCTGAACCCGTAATGGTACGAATCTACCCATGTGATTACAAATGTCTTGACGTCGAACATGGTAGAAACCACTTGATTACCGGTCATTGATGTATACCGTTAACAAGTGCTAGGGAAATCACCATTGATGTCAATGATTCCCAAGGTATCATAGTACATATCATCAAGTGTGAATAAATTAGTTGAAGTTGAACGTGAGATGAAATCTTTCAATCAAGAGTCAATGATGTAAACTCATGTTGAAAGTGAGGTAACCTACCATTGAGGCATGCAGGGCCAAGGTACTTGGTTGGTTTCTAGATTCAATCCTCAGATGATGAGTTGAAGTCGACAAGGATGAATCCATCGAAAGAGAGCCATGATGAATCCCCCATTATCAACACAAAACGCGACAAAGTATGTGTAGAGAAGATAGGATGGTATAGTAACATGCAAGACTGACTCAGAGTAGACCGACATGATGGAAGGTGTACTGACTGCAAATAATGAGTGGTGATAATATTCTTGAACATGGACATGGCATGCCTTGGCAGTATTGACTTGATGAGTTATGGTACCAACTCCTAAAGAAAAGGATGGTGGAAGTGTTCTTTGAATGACTCAAAGGAGTAACAAAACTCAAGAAATAGGTGAAACTCGAGGACAAATGGATGATCCAAGTGCAGTATGAAAATGCAAATGAGTGCCATGTTCAAGAAATGACTAGGCACTACCACTAATAAAGGGTGTAACATAAAAGATTTCCTTTTTCCCCATCATGAATGATGAGTGCCTCATGTTTTTTTTTTTGCTTGATGAGGGTAACCAGATGCTCGGTATATAGCTCATCTCATAGATGAGTCCACTCCCAAATATTTTCCGAACCTAGGATAGGAGGGGTTCATCCCATGGTGGGCCCTTCGATGTAAAAATTTAACGAGTCCATAGAAGGTAAACACGGTCGTCATTTTATGTTTAGAGAGTTTGAAAAGAAATAAAGAAGACTCCAACGGTCCTTTTTCGTAAAGTTAGCCTCATCGCCTGAAAAAGGGTAAAAAAATGAGGGAGACGACTCTTCCAGTCATGATTGGCTGGAGTATACCTTTTTCATAAGTAGTGCTCCCTTGTTCGAAAAAGGGGTAAACTATCACCAGGAAGACGACCATTCAAATTCTTTAACAAGCGTGAACGCGACAAGTTCACTTGGCAATATTTTCGTATTTCGAGAGCCTGAAAAAAGCTTAAAGATAGACTCCCGGGGGGTTCCTTTTTCATAGGAGTTTAACGAGCTCGGAAAAGTGATAAATTGTAACTCGGTAACTTATTCTCATAGTTTCAAGAGCGCAAGAAAGAACAAAGAGTAAGCTCATCATCATAAAATAATCACAATCTAATGGATATAAAGTAATGAAAAAACATTCAATGGGTTGTTCATACCTGAGTTGACCATTATAATACGAGAATAGCGTGCAAAGACCACTTAACAACTTCTGCACACTTGAAAACTAGGTCAAAAAGTCAACCGGGTATTCAAATGTCATAAAAAAAATCCAAGCTATAGCAAATGACCTAAAAAGCATCAAATATTTGAAAAAGAATATTCCTTTTGTTTATAAATAGAAATAAAAAAAGAAATATAGTCACCATTGTTCATTTTCCAATTTGGGGAGAAGTGTCAATTGGAGCCAAAACTTCACTCGTCGATTTCAGGAGCTATGAGCAACCATTTCAGCAACCGTTCAGAGTAGGTAACTCTAAACTTCAGCCAACATATTTGTAGTGGTTTACATTTTTTATTTTAGTTCATTTTTTTTTGGGTTTTGAGTTGGTTTGTGGACGGCTATTGCAACCTCGGGTCGTCGCAGGTCGCCCTTTTGAGATCTGGGACGAACCCGAGTCGTCACAAATCCTGCAAAAGTGGATTGCAATGATATCGCACTGTCATAATTGACATGGTGCGATGGCAGAAACGTCCAACCCAACCATCAAATCTAGCCCAAAAAATGGCCTTTCAGTGGTTGAAGTGAGTGTTAATGATGTTAAAATGCTCCTTGTGGCAGGTTAGTAGCAGCCACCATGGTCTTAGAGTGGCATGAATGAGAACATGAGGTAGATGAAATACAAGCAGCAAATGATCCACAATGTGTGGAAGCATTGAGGAACTGTGGTCTCCTAAAGTTCATCCAGATCCAGGGCATGAGGGCCCAAATCTTGTTGTTGACACATATGTTGCGATGTTGGAACGTGGCTCAGTAATATTTTGTGATCGGTGAGCACATACTTACTATGGATGTTGAGGACATCTACGTTTTGACTAGATTATCCCGGAGGGGGGACAACGTGGCTCTTACCATATCACGGAGAAGTTATCGGACCATGGGTGACATGATCCTACAACATTTTACTCCTCAAACCCGTGCTTCTAGTGGGAAGATTCCCATCAAAGAAGTACGGGAATGTCCACTGCTTGCCATACATTTTACCATCATGAGGATAGAGGGGAGTCAAGATCCTCACCTAGCTACCAGGTCTCAGATGCTATACGCGGAGGACTGCATGTATATGAAGATCTTAAACTGGTGCGAGGGAATCCTCATGAACATTCAACCTCAGTTGACCAAGTGTCGGCGGGGAGAGCTCAAACAGTTTGACTATGGGTAGATAGTGATCTCGTTTCTATTGGAGCGGGTTCCCCTCTTGTTCCCGCAGGTACCGTTGTATGATAGAGATCCTAGGGATCCTCACATGGCTAGATGGACAGAGGTGATGGCCCACCATGGTGGGGGCCCCATCATCGGATATGGTGTTGAGTTCTTCACCTGGCTAGAGGGCCAGTTACTCATGGTATAGGACTACCCGTACAGTGGTACGGATTACAAAGATGACCCAGACTTGGCATTTCCCAAGGGAGCAGTATGGGGAGACATAGGTAAGAAAAAAAAACCCTTGTAATTTTTAGTTTTGTATATTTATGATTTTTTTTGTTATAGTGTTGATTAGTAACAACATGTGTGTGCATATGTGGGTCCCATACGACCAGTGTTCTTGCGAGGAGAGAGAGAGGAGAGGGAGCAATCATGGATCCAGCCGCACATGCTGCCATCGTGGAGATGAAGAACGTCTACGCGAAACTGACTGGGTTGACATTAGACGTTCCAGAGCCGATGGTGGATGAGTTATCATGGCCCATGCAGGGGTATATGGTGGGAGTGTCTACGTGCTTCAATGCGCTGCTTCGCAGGGTCGCAAGAGTAGTTGACTGTTTCCATACTCAGCATGCTAGAGATGCTATACCTAGTGGTGTACAGGCCAGGCGTTAGGCCTTATGTTGTTATCATGTATGTACTGAGAGCTTAGAGGCCTCATATTTTGTACTACTAAAAGCTACGAGGCTTTAGATTTTGTATAGACTCACTGAAAGCCGTTGTGCTTTAGAGTTTGTACCAGCACTACTTTTTATTATGATATATATAAATATATATATATAGACATTCTGGCGGTTTTATACATTATGTGTTTTAAAATGGATGAATGGTGTGGTCTTTTTCATATGTTTGCTTATATAAAATGAGTTATTTACATGTTATGTCTACTTTTAACAATTCATGAATATGCTTATGTGTGTGCAATGTACCAATCTAAGATGAAGTTGTCCATAAAGTCGGCAACTGTGTTCATGTCTCATGGAATGTGTAGGTACTGAATGGACTCGAAGGACCTGTTATCACCTAAACTGTAGTTACCCCTATGGATGGATCCAGTCATGGATGGCAATAGGGAAGGGCAACTCAAAAGGTGCAACCACGATCACCTCGACCTACAATATATGGTTGTCACGCCAGTCGAGGCAACCTTCACTTTATGTTATCTATCCCAGACAACAAAGGGGGAGACCCGATCTACTCCCGACAGGAGAGATCAAAACCAAGACACCAAATCAGGGTATTTCTAGGTGAAGTTAGGTGTATGGTTTATCCTAGACCTAAGGATGAAGTCACAATCCAAGTGAGGGGTTTAATAGGTATAGCTTTGGTTCATAATTGAATGTAAGAGTGACTTATAATGTTTGTAGTGAGATCTAGGGCTAGTGTACTAGTTCAATGTCAAAGGATCCACTGCCTTGGGAACCGTGTCCAATGCAGGGTAGTTTATGGGTTTAATTGGGGCTACCTAGTACAAGTGATAAGCTTGACCATGATTCATGATAGCTTCAACGGTATAGTTCACCATGCAAAAGTCAAACCACAAGTCAATCCAACAATCTAGGAAAGTTGAGTTAACTTGGAGAGAGGCCAGTGCCTTGGGAATTGGGAAGCGGAGTCAAAGTAGGGTTGACTTGAGGTTTAGGACTCCTAGTACTTGGAACAAGTGGGCAACAAAGTTCTTGATGGATAAATGTGTCTAGATCTAGGTTTGACCCAAGTGGACCACAATC
The DNA here is from genome assembly GCA_027924585.1 of Larix kaempferi. Lineage (NCBI taxonomy): Eukaryota > Viridiplantae > Streptophyta > Pinopsida > Pinales > Pinaceae > Larix > Larix kaempferi. Next base: position 212,005 of record BSBM01000579.1, on the reverse strand, counting down.
CATAAAAACAAGGAATGCAATCCCCAAGGCAAGATTTGACAAAGTGACAGTCTAGACCTAGGTTTTGAATTATTCCGGTTTCAGATCTGCAATAATCTCAAGTACCCAGTTCCTAGAAGTGAGTGAACTCACTTCTCCAAGGTGGTGCGACTTTACCCAAGGAGGCTTAAATTGGGGTTTAAGTGGGTCAAGACAAGTCGGATGGCACCCAAATTTTAGATCCGGGTAGATCAGTCAAGTAGGGGTATGGATCTATAGTTTCGTGGCAATCCACCGGTTAGATCTTAGTAGATCTGAGTTTAAGTGTTCCAAGTGGTCCAAAATGGGGATTAAATCCCTTAAAATGTGGAATGGGGCCCACAAGGTAAATTCCAAGAAAGGGACAACCTGGGTGTATGTTATTTGATGTGTAGATGTCAAATCAAGTGGAATCTCAAACACCCATCAACTAGATCTAGGTCAACTTGCTCAAATGGTGAAGTGCGCCTTCCTTGGGAGAAGCTAAGTTGGCTTGGGAGAGGGGTCAAACGGAAGCCAATCCTCACCAAACTATAGATCCGGGATGCCGTGGATGCTATAGAGGTGGGTTTTCAATATCATGCCCAACAACCCACTAGATCTAAGTAGATCTAAGAAAATGTAAAATGGGGGTTTTGAAATATTTAGGGTTTTAACAATTTATGAGTTATGTCAATGGATTGGATAGAGGAAAGAGAAACAAACCTGTGGATCTTACCTAGGTAACCTTGTAGATGCCTTGATGATGATGATCTATGCAATCCCGATCAATTTGGAAGCTTTGAGGTAGTTTCTATGCAAATCGATTTTGTCCAAGAAGCCAATGCGCCCTCTCTCCTGCACAACAAACGTCAACAATATCAGATTTGATGCATCAAGAGATAAGACTAATGCCACAAAAGAAGTAACAGAAAGATAGCATAGATCACAATGATACTAATGATAACCCCCTGATACAAGCGAATGCCAAGAAAGTCGATTTGAAGAAGCCTTGCAAAATCGCCCTTGTTGAAGTCGCCCTCCTGTAGACAAACAATGATTTCCAAAAAAAGATAGATCTTACCACAATTTCCAAATGCTAGGTTGCAATAGACTTTCCAATCACCATCTAAGAACACCAGATGCAAAGGAGACCACAAGAATTTCCACAAGAATATTTTTCTATACCAATAATCCAAGAGCCAAAGACCCTTTACAATGAGAGGCCCTCTCCTTTAAATAGGAAGGAGAGGCACCAAAACCCTAACCACTTTTTGAATGAGTGGCTAAGATTATAACATACAAAAGTCTAATCAATGGTTGAGATGAGCTCAACAATATAATACATGGATCACACATAAAATATAACATAAGTGGACAAAGTCGCCCTAGGAGAGGGGAATCCCACCAAATCATGATGACAAAATATCATAAGAGGCTCATGGTGGGTCCAAGGGGTAATTTTATCCCTCCTTGGTCAATCCCCATGGCACAATAACCAATAAATAATCATGAAAGTACCAAATCGTGCCTCCTTAGTGAAGTCGTGGTCCTCAAAAGACCTCAGAAATCCACAAAAAGTGCAATAAGTGATGGATGCGGGCCCCGATGAAGCTGAAACTGCTGGAGAAGGTGTGGAAGGTCCCGATCTACCTTCACTGATCATCCCATGCCATAACTTTGCCTCAGTAGCCCAAATCGATTTCCTCAATAGCCATTTCTACCAATCCTGAAATGCCTCGGGAAACGTGAAACTGCCCAAACAGCCTCCTGGAGTGATGGCGCTGTCAAGGTGAGGGCACCAATGTGTCCCGGAGGGGGGTAATATGGTAAAAACAAGTGGCTGGACCACCCCCTCCATCATCAGCGCCCTAGGTCAACCGGATAAAGGTCATCTCTGCTCTGACAGGGCCTCCAACAGACCAAAACTGCACTAGGACAGCCTACTGATGCTAAATCATCACTGTAAGTGCCCGGAACTGAAAACAAACTGTCCCATTGGACTCAGAAGGTCCAAATCCATCCAAGATGTGTACTCATACACCATATGAATCTCTGCATGATCAAAATAAATATCCAATGTACCGGAACAAGGCCAATAATAATGATCTGTAAATGACCACACACTGCTGTATCCCAAGAATCATCATCATAACCCTGTAGCTGCTGCATAGAATCATCCTGTATGTGTACATAGACCATATATCATCTATCCATATCATCATAAGGTCCAAAATCTCATGTCCCATGGTCCTCCATGGTCAAACTAGGTCTAACCAAGACCAAATACAACTCAGACCATCATCCATAGCTGCTGCAAGGTGTCAAGGTTAATACATGCTCTACAACTTATTCGAATAACAATTATAACACAGAGTAATCATGACTGGCGATCTAAATCCAAATATATAGTGTCGTTAATTATTATTATTACTCAGACTAGACTTTCAGGACCATACTCACTTCATAGTTGTGATCAATTTGCTAGTGAAGGGTGAAGGCTGAAATAACTGGCTAGGCTAAGGGATGACTTGACTGACTTGACTTTGTGACACTTTTGCAAGGGAAAGGGAATACACACCATAGTATATACTGAATGAGCAATAACACAGGGAATGGCGGTGTCTCACAAATGGATGAGTTGTTTAAAGAGGGTTTATTCACCTTCACAGATGCGCACAATCCATAATACAAATAAGGCCAGCAATTGTTTAGATATAACATTTAAGTTCCATTGCTTTTTGGGCCTGAAGTTTCCATAGCCTTGATCTATGTGTGTTTACAAACACATTGCATAGATTTACATTTATGTTTAGGCTTTCTGCTGCAGGTGTGTTTTTAAGGCACTTGTTTACCTGAGCACTTCTAGGTGTGTCATGGACAACTTGTTTACCTAGGTATTTATTTTTCCAAAAGATATAACATTTTATTTTTCATGGCCATTTTCAATTGGCATTTCTTTCACATACAAGATATAGCATTTCATTTTTCCAGATGGCAGCACTAAAAGTTTCAGGTTTAGCCAACACAACTTTAGTGACTAGGGGGAATTCTCAAGGAACTCCAATTCACCATAGGTAAGTTTTGTCACCAACTCAGAGCCGAGACACAATAAACAGGGAGGCTCATCCAATACAGAGGCTACAGTGGGGAAAAGTCCTCCATGCCACTAGTCAAGTAGTAAGTCAGGGTGATAATCTAAAAGGTAGGTCATGGATGGATGAAGACAATGAAATGATGGAGCCAACACTAGCAAGCCAAAGTATGGTGTAATGATCACCTCTATTCTCCCTAAGGAGGGTATGTACCAATGAGTATGAATAGTGAACTTCTAAGTCTGAGTAGGGACAGTATAATATATATAATAGATCAACCAGGTCCATGTATCTATATGATCGCCAGATCATGACACTGAGTGCTAAGACATGCTATAAGAATAAGTATAAAAGCAATCTAACCATAACACCATGATATATCTGCTGAGTCATATACCTGAAAGCACATCAACCTGTACCATCCTCTGTCCTCTGAGACTGCTGCTGTAACTCTGGGCACTACTGTCTGCTCTGTACCAATGATATAATGGCTACATCGGTCATCTCTCTGAGTGTCCTGAAACTCAGTCATGGCATGGGGAATACAACTGCTGTCCACAATCTGATAGTGATCCAATATAGATGCTCATCTCAGCATCTCAAATGTAAGGGAACTGGCTGAATAGTGTACTGGAATGAGAAAAATAATGTATGGTAGCCCGGCTACTATATATGTGATAACATCTGGCTCCGGCTGGGACAAGTGCTCTACTGAAATGAGCGCTTGAGAACCTCAGAATCTCTGGTCCTCGAACTCTTCTACTCGAATCCACGATCCAGCACTCTACCATTTTATTTCCAGCTTTTATTCTTGCAACCTATTTTTCTGCATTCACAAACATCAAAAATACCTCATGCCGCATGTGTGGGAAAAAATCAACTGAAATAAAATCTACTCTTATGTCAGAAATATAAATGCATGAAATATAAATGCAGAAAGTAAATTAAACTACTAACATAATTTGCAAAATTTGAAATTTATTGTGCAGGAAAAAGAAAAGTGACAGGTACTCAGTTAAACTAGGAGCTTACGACGGAGCTTAGGGATAAACAAGGTGCTAGACTTAATAGAAAAAAGGACTAACTACTGCCCAAGTAGGCTTATTTGGTTTCCTACCTACCCTAATCTAACCAGTCATCACAAATACTAGGTAAAATCATAAATCCAGTGCAACCATTCATCGAACAAGTTAATGATTCTTCTTTGATTTTTGCTTAGAAAACGAGTCAGGACTAGATTAAAGATTAATGAAATTGATAGCACAACTTTCTTGACTTGTTCAAAAATTAAGAAAGGAGTTGAATGGCGCAAAATGAAATTATGCCAAGGGAAAGACTGATTACTACAAACATCCTCCATCCAAGAATTGATAGGATCATAAAATTCATGAATATGATTGTTTAAAGTTGATGGAGGGAAAATACATGACATTTCCTTTAATAAACTACTTTCCTCATTGACTTCTCTTATATATTCAATTTGATTCTCCTTGGGACTGATGATCAAAAATTCAAGTGGGGAAAAATTAAAGCTTAAAAGACGGAAAATCGAAGTCAGACCCACTTGATGCTCAAAAATGGAGAAAAGATGGAATTGATCTTTAAACACCTTTTCTAGCCACCAAGAATGATTGATAACTTGACAACATACATTATGGTTCCAAAGTGACTGAAAAGGGACATGAAGTGCTTTTTCTCCAAACATGTAATCATGCTTATACTTCCTATTAAAAATTTCCAAGGCAAAAGATTGACTAGAGCACCAACCCAAAGATGATTGAAAGAATTGGGAAAGGAGGGTGGATTGCAAATATGAAATTTCTCCCAAATGGATAGACAAGTTTGACCTTGGATCTTGATAATAGAAAACATTCTTTATTTTAGGAATAATTTCAAGCTTTTGATCAAATTTAATATTTACAACTTGAGGACAAGATTGACCATAACTATCTAACTCTAAGTTATCTTGATTAAAGATGAAAAAAGGAAAATTTAAAAATTCATTATAAGAAGTGGAACAAAGATTAGAACATCTAGTATGATTTATTAACTCTTCCTCATCTTGATATTGATCTTTTATTAATTCATCATTAAAATTATAAGAGGATAAGTGATCATTTTCATTTAATTGATCAGGGGTGAGATTAATAATTTCATTTAACATATCCTGATTATTTGCACAATGATCACCTGAAATCACCACTAGAGGATCTTGATCTATGTCCCTACTTTCTTCTTCTTCAGTAAGTTGATAAGGAATTGAATGATCACTAAAAATAGAATGACTCATGAGTTTCTCTGAGGGAGGAACTTCAGTAGACTTGTTAACTAAAAGCTCATCCTCAGAAATTCCCTCAAGATCAGGACTAAGGCTACCTAAAAAGCAATTTGAAAATTCATAGTTTGTACAATGATTAAAGATTTGACTTTCAATTGACTCAAAAGTAGAAGACTTATCATCAGAAGAAATTGGGCAGGAAAGGTCATCTCCGGATGTTGACAAATCACTTGATATTTGATTGTTAAATGATTCCACAATAAGATCGGAAAGGGGAAGGTTTTGATCTTGGATTTGATTTGAAAGATACATGTCATTGAATTCACTTCCCCATTCTTCTATGAATTTATTTTCAAACATGTCATAACCAGAAATGCTATTGGGTTTCAAATTCGAAAGCCAGAGTCCAGCTCTTTTTTTGAAAGATGAAGCCAATAGTCTCATACACACATCCTCATGGGTTATGGATAACTCTTTAATAATTTCCCTAAAAAGTTCAAGGTGTCTTTTAGCAGAGATTTCATAACTTCCACCGAAAATAGGCAACCTTGCACATGCTTGATGAGGAATATGATGAGGATACCCAACAATTTTTGAAAAGTCAAAAACTTTTAAACGACCGAAAGTTCTAGGTCGCTCAGAAGCAGCCATGAATAATAATTTTTTTATTTTTTATTTTTTATATTTTTATATTTATTTTTTAAATTTAAGAACTTGAAAACAAAATGATTCACCCCATAGGTTCTAGATAATGATAAGATCTGTCTAAATTATAGTGTTATAGGGATGTAAATGAGCTCGCTCCTCAGCGGAGTCACGTTTGGGAGTCGCCAGGTAGATTTAAACTATTCTACCAAGATATGTGTCGTTGTATATGCAGGAGAGAGTGAATAATGACTACTAGTTTGTCCAAGGTAAGCCCTACGCCTTCAATACCAAAATGTTGGGAAAAGAGAATGGGAGGGCTTTAAGAAAGGTATGTCAAACCAGAGTAAGCTATTGCCTCCCCGGCAACGGCGCCAAAATGTTATCACCTAAACTGTAGTTACCCCTATGGATGGATCCAGTCATGGATGGCAATAGGGAAGGGAAACTCAAAAGGTGCAACCACGATCACCTCGACCTCCAATATATGGTTGTCATGCCAGTCGAGGCAACCTTCGCTTTATGTTATCTAGCCCAGACAACAAAGGGGGAGACCCGATCTACTCCCGACAGGAGAGATCAAAACCAAGACACCAAATCAGGGTATTTCTAGGTGAAGTTAGGTGTATGGTTTATCCTAGACCTAAGGATGAAGTCACAAGCCAAGTGAGGGGTTTAATAGGTATATCTTTGGTTCATAATTGAATGTAAGAGTGACTTATAATGTTTGTAGTGAGATCTAGGGCTAGTGTACTAGTTCAATGTCAAAGGATCCACTGCCTTGGGAATCGTGTCCAATGCAGGGTAGTTTATGGGTTTAATTGGGGCTACCTAGTACAAGTGACAAGCTTGACCATGATTCATGATAGCTTCAACGGTATAGTTCACCATGCAAAAGTCAAACCACAAGTCAATCCAACAATCTAGGAAAGTTGAGTTAACTTGGAGAGAGGCCAGTGCCTTGGGAATTGGGAAGCGGAGTCAAAGTAGGGTTGACTTGAGGTTTAGGACTCCTAGTACTTGGAACAAGTAGGAAACAAAGTTCTTGATGGATAAATGTGTCTAGATCTAGGTTTGACCCAAGTGGACCACAATCCCTAAAAACAAGGAATGCAGTCCCCAAGGCAAGATTTGACAAAGTGACAGTCTAGACCTAGGTTTTGAATTATTCCGGTTTCAGATCTGCAATAATCTCAAGTACCCAGTTCCTAGAAGTGAGTGAACTCACTTCTCCAAGGTGGTGCGACTTTACCCAAGGAGGCTTAAATTGGGGTTTAAGTGGGTCAAGACAAGTCGGATGGCACCCAAATTTTAGATCCGGGTAGATCAGTCAAGTAGGGGTATGGATCTATAGTTTCGTGGCAATCCACCGGTTAGATCTTAGTAGATCTGAGTTTAAGTGTTCCAAGTGGTCCAAAATGGGGATTAAATCCCTTAAAATGTGGAATGGGGCCCACAAGGTAAATTCCAAGAAAGGGACAACCTGGGTGTATGTTATTTGATGTGTAGATGTCAAATCAAGTGGAATCTCAAACACCCATCAACTAGATCTAGGTCAACTTGCTCAAATGGTGAAGTGCGCCTTCCTTGGGAGAAGCTAAGTTGGCTTGGGAGAGGGGTCAAACGGAAGCCAATCCTCACCAAACTATAGATCCGGGATGCCGTGGATGCTATAGAGGTGGGTTTTCAATATCATGCCCAACAACCCACTAGATCTAATTAGATCTAAGAAAATGTAAAATGGGGGTTTTGAAATATTTAGGGTTTTAACAATTTATGAGTTATGTCAATGGATTGGATAGAGGAAAGAGAAACAAACCTGTGGATCTTACCTGGGTAACCTTGTAGATGCCTTGATGATGATGATCTATGCAATCCCGATCAATTTGGAAGCTTTGAGGTAGTTTCTATGCAAATCGATTTTGTCCAAGAAGCCAATGCGCCCTCTCTCCTGCACAACAAACGTCAACAATATCAGATTTGATGCATCAAGAGATAAGACTAATACCACAAAAGAAGTAACAGAAAGATAGCATAGATCACAATGATACTAATGATAACCCCCTGATACAAGCGAATGCCAAGAAAGTCGATTTGAAGAAGCCTTGCAAAATCGCCCTTGTTGAAGTCACCCTCCTGTAGACAAACAATGATTTCCAAAAAAAGATAGATCTTACCACAATTTCCAAATGCTAGGTTGCAATAGACTTTCCAATCACCATCTAAGAACACCAGATGCAAAGGAGACCACAAGAATTTCCACAAGAATATTTTTCTATACCAATAATCCAAGAGCCAAAGACCCTTTACAATGAGAGGCCCTCTCCTTTAAATAGGAAGGAGAGGCACCAAAACCCTAACCACTTTTTGAATGAGTGGCTAAGATTATAAGATACAAAAGTCTAATCAATGGTTGAGATGAGCTCAACAATATAATACATGGATCACACATAAAATATAACATAAGTGGACAAAGTCGCCCTAGGAGAGGGGAATCCCACCAAATCATGATGACAAAATATCATAAGAGGCTCATGGTGGGTCCAAGGGGTAATTTTATCCCTCCTTGTTCAATCCCCATGGCACAATAACCAATAAATAATCATGAAAGTACCAAATCGTGCCTCCTTAGTGAAGTCGTGGTCCTCAAAAGACCTCAGAAATCCACAAAAAGTGCAATAAGTGATGGATGCGGGCCCCGATGAAGCTGAAACTGCTGGAGAAGGTGTGGAAGGTCCCGATCTACCTTCACTGATCATCCCATGCCATAAATTTTCCTCAGTAGCCCAAATCGATTTCCTCAATAGCCATTTCTACCAATCCTGAAATGCCTCGGGAAACGTGAAACTGCCCAAACAGCCTCCTGGAGTGATGGCGCTGTCAAGGTGAGGGCACCAATGTGTCCGGGAGGGGGGTAATATGGTAAAAACAAGTGGCTGGACCACCCCCTCCATCATCAGCGCCCTAGGTCAACCGGATAAAAGTCATCTCTGCTCCGACAGGGCCTCCAACAGACCAAAACTGCACTAGGACAGCCTACTGAGGCTAAATCATCACTGTAAGTGCCCGGAACTGAAAACAAACTGTCCCATTGGACTCAGAAGGTCCAAATCCATCCAAGATGTGTACTCATACACCATATGAATCTCTGCATGATCAAAATAAATATCCAATGTACCGGAACAAGGCCAATAATAATGATCTGTAAATGACCACACACTGCTGTATCCCAAGAATCATCATCATAACCCTGTAGCTGCTGCATAGAATCATCCTGTATGTGTACATAGACCATATATCATCTATCCATATCATCATAAGGTCCAAAATCTCATGTCCCATGGTCCTCCATGGTCAAACTAGGTCTAACCAAGACCAAATACAACTCAGACCAGCATCCATAGCTGCTGCAAGGTGTCAAGGTTAATACATGCTCTACAACTTATTCGAATAACAATTATAACACAGAGTAATCATGACTGGCGATCTAAATCCAAATATATAGTGTCGTTAATTATTATTATTACTCAGACTAGACTTTCAGGACCATACTCACTTCATAGTTGTGATCAATTTGCTAGTGAAGGGTGAAGGCTGAAATAACTGGCTAGGCTAAGGGATGACTTGACTGACTTGACTTTGTGACACTTTGGCAAGGGAAAGGGAATACACACCATAGTATATACTGAATGAGCAATAACACAGGGAATGGCGGTGTCTCACAAATGGATGAGTTGTTTAAAGAGGGTTTATTCACCTTCACAGATGCGCACAATCCATAATACAAATAAGGCCAGCAATTGTTTAGATATAACATTTAAGTTCCATTGCTTTTTGGGCCTGAAGTTTCCATAGCCTTGATCTATGTGTGTTTACAAACACATTGCATAGATTTACATTTATTTTTAGGCTTTCTGCTGCAGGTGTGTTTTTAAGGCACTTGTTTACCTGAGCACTTCTAGGTGTGTCATGGACAACTTGTTTACCTAGGTATTTATTTTTCCAAAAGATATAACATTTTATTTTTCATGGCCATTTTCAATTGGCATTTCTTTCACATACAAGATATAGCATTTCATTTTTCCAGATGGAAGCACTAAAAGTTTCAGGTTTAGCCAACACAACTTTAGTGACTAGGGGGAATTCTCAAGGAACTCCAATTCACCATAGGTAAGTTTTGTCACCAACTCAGAGCCGAGACACAATAAACAGGGAGGCTCATCCAATACAGAGGCTACAGTGGGGAAAAGTCCTCCATGCCACTAGTCAAGTAGTAAGTCAGGGTGATAATCTAAAAGGTAGGTCATGGATGGATGAAGACAATGAAATGATGGAGCCAACACTAGCAAGCCAAAGTATGGTGTAATGATCACCTCTATTCTCCCTAAGGAGGGTATGTACCAATGAGTATGAATAGTGAACTTCTAAGTCTGAGTAGGGACAGTATAATATATATAATAGATCAACCAGGTCCATGTATCTATATGATCGCCAGATCATGACACTGAGTGATAAGACATGCTATAAGAATAAGTATAAAAGCAATCTAACCATAACACCATGATATATCTGCTGAGTCATATACCTGAAAGCACATCAACCTGTACCATCCTCTGTCCTTTGAGACTGCTGCTGTAACTCTGGGCACTACTGTCTGCTCTGTACCAATGATATAATGGCTACATCGGTCATCTCTCTGAGTGTCTTGAAACTCAGTCATGGCATGGGGAATACAACTGCTGTCCACAATCTGATAGTGATCCAATATAGATGCTCATCTCAGCATCTTAAATGTAAGGGAACTGGCTGAATAGTGTACTGGAATGAGAAAAATAATGTATGGTAGCCCGGCTACTATATATGTGATAACAGGACCTTTCCATAAGACAGACTCATCTATAAAGACAGAGTAAAGTAGGATCGCAGATGGCGTAGACTCGATTAAGATGAGAGACCACTAGTTGAGAATACAAGTGGATGACAACACAGTCCATACCCAAAGAAATAACGTCAGTTAGGGTTCCAATGACTGCTTGATATTCTGTAGCATTGTTGGTCAAGAAACCTAGACACATTCCTCTTGAGCTAATGAGCTCTCCAGTAGGTGAATAGAGTACCCAGGTTGCTGAAGCAATGTTACACGTATGCTAGCTGGCGTCATCCGCAAATCCATAGCATGTTTCCATCTACACACGCAGACAGAACACGATATAAGAAACGAAATAAGACCTAAGCACACAAAAAATCAAAGCGTCACACCACACAAAAAACACACACATGCCATGTACAGTATATACAAAAGTACTTATGCGTGAAAGACTTAGGCATGGTACCTCTTCAGGTAGAGCCCATTGTGGGGCTCACCCAAAGATATGCCGTCGTAGTCTTCAAGCTCATAAGCTCCTTTCTCTAAGACATGTTTCATTATGTAAGGTCCATGTTACATGGACTCAAACTTTCCTGTGCGCAGCTTATCATGTTTTTGGTCATATGTAAGGACCAAATCTCCTTCACTGTAGGCGCAAGGTTCTATCGACTTATCATACTGCGGTTTGATGTGTTTCTTATGAGCCTCATTGGCAAGAGCGGCATCTCGGCGAGTCTCATCGATATTAGCTAGGTAGAGGAAGTGTTCTTCCTCGGAAGTAGTGTTGGGGAGAAGTTTGATGGCGAGCTTGAGGGACAGAATCTCGCACTCAATAGGAAGGACCGCCTCCATTCCATACACTAGTTGGAAGGGAGTAAATCCAGTGGCGGTTTTAATGGAGTTTCAATAAGCCCACAGTGCGGAGAAGAGCATATTATGCCAGTTGGACTTGTGCATACCCACCATACATTGGACCATAGTTTTCAAGACCTTGTTAATGGCCTCGACCTATATGTTTGACTGTGGGTAGTATGGTGTTGATTTTTCATGGCGAAAATCCAATCTATCGCTCAACTCATCAACCATATGGTTCATAAAGTGAGAACCATGGTCGGTAACTATCGCTTGAGGAACTCCAAACCGTGCTATTACATGACTATACATGAAGAGTGCGGAGGTCTTGCCATCGTTCGTGTATGTAGGCATTGCCTCGACCCATTTTGTAAAGTAGCCCATAGCTACAATGAAGTAACTATGCCTCTCGGACAAGGTAGGATTACAATGCATGAAATCAATGCCCCATTTGGCGAAGGGGCCAACGACAATAACCGGGTGTAATGGGGCGGGATGGGTGCACTTTTTCGTATGAAAATGTTTACATGGAGGACATTTTTTTACAACCTCGATATAATCTTTGAAGATAGACGACCAATAATATCCTGCGCAAAAAATATTCTGGGCTATAGCCATCCTAGAGAGATGACCGCCACAATCCCTAGCATGACACTCATTTAGGACGTGTTCATCCTCATCATGAGTCCGACAACGCCGAAGAATAGAATCAATACCATAGCGGTACAAAGTATCACTGATAATCAAATAATACATCGCATGGTGGCATATTTGATGACGGTTTTCGCGAGACAATTGAGGGCTGAAACGTTGGGTTTGAAGATACAATGCGATATCTCCATACCATGGATAAAACGTACTGATGAGAAACAATGACTCATCCAGAAAAGAGTCATTGGGCTCAGATTCTACATCAGTAAGGGGAAGGTCGTAGATGAGCTCAGCAAACACCAAAGACTTTTTAGACTTGGATTTTTTGAAAAGAAGATCAAATTCTTGCAATGTCACAATCCAGCGTGAATACTTGCCCCCAAGCACCCGACGAGTTAGAATGTGGTACATGAGGTTTGAATCAGCGATGATGGTGGTGGTGCGGAGCAAAATGTAATGTCAAAACTATTGCACGGCTATGACTGCCGCGATAGCGAGCTTTTCAACATGTGAATGGCATGTTTTAGCATCAATAAGACCTTTACTGGCATAGTATATCACATGTTCTTGGGCATTCTGGTCTTCCTATACCAAAACCATGGCGATAGTGGTGTTGGAAGCAATGAGGTATAGAATGTAATCTCGATAGTAATTCGACGGTGGGAGCATAGGGACATGCGTGATGGCATGTTTCAAGCTATCAAAATATTGTTGAGCTTGATCATCCCAAATGAACGGGATGTCTTTCTTCATCAATCTCATGTAACCTTGCCTCTTTTGCACGAAATTACAAACAAAACGCCTTAAATAAGTCACACATCCTTGTAGACTCTGAAGTTCCATAATATTAGTTGGAGGTGGAAGAGCGATGATAGATTCCACCTTCAAGGGATCAATTCGGGTCCCATCTTTCGAGACGATAAACCCTAAGAGGCGTCCAGACTCGACACAAAAAATACACTTATGAGGATTCAAAAGGATATTGTACCGTCTGTATTTGAGGAAAATAGTCGTTAGATGATATATGTGGAACTCGCACTGCTTTGAGTGGGCAGGGAGGTCATCCAAGTAGGGTTCCACAAAGTCCTTCACATCATGGAAGGCGTACGACATGGCCCGTTGGAATTTGGCACCAACATTTTTGAGACCAAACGGAAGTTTATGATACGCAACGTTCCCTAAGGGCAGATGAATGTAGTCTTGTGTTGGTCGACGGGGTGGATCTCAATCTGGTTGTATCTGGAAAATCCATACACAAATGAAGAAATGACACTTCCGACACAATTGTCGATAATTTGGTCAATAAAGGGGGTCAGGTAGTTGTCCTTAGGAAAAGCTTTGTTGAGATCTTGATAATCAACACAGACACGAATGGTACCCTATTTTTTGGTAACAGGGACGACGTTTGAGACCCATTCTGTCAATGGGACACGATAGATGAAGCTGGCCTTCAAGAGTTTCTCAATCTCTGCCTTGATTGCCATAGTCTTCCAAGGGTGTACCGGTCGCAACTTTTGGCAGATAGGTTTGACATCCGGATAGGTTTTAATCTTGTGTAAAACAATGGTGGGGTCTATCCTAGGTATCTCCTCATAGGTCCAAGCAAACATGTTTCAGAATCACTTGAATAAGGACGTATAAGCAATGACTTCTTTAGGGGAACACTCCTGGCCTAAATGAATGTGTTCCACTACACCAAGAGTAACTAAAATGTCTGTCAAAGTGGTGGGTTCAATGTTGTCTAAGTTTCCTTCGGAGTCCGTTTGACACGTAAGTATCAAGGGCTGAGACCCAGAGTGGACATTCGGTGTAAAGATGGTGCTAATGTTGTTCTCCACAGTATCCAAAAAGGGAAGGAAAGATGAATGATGATGGTGCTAATGCTGTTCTCCACAGTATCAGAATGAAAAGCCCATAGAAGAGGATCGGATGATGTCCATTGTAGAGAATAGGAGGTGGAGGCCACAACTAAGTGGTCCTCTGGTGCTGACTGGATAGCTTCATACATGAGTTTAGCAGGGGACAAAGGCATAACATTTCCAATCAGGTGTGTGGTGGCTCCATCAGGTACAAGCCATGAATCAGTGGAGTTGGGGATAGATGAAATCTCCAAGGAGATCATGTTCACTGTGCCAACATGGTTTGGGGATTCGAAGTAGGAAAGACGCCCATAAGGTATGAATGCTTAAGGAGGCTGACCCCCACGCTGTCATACTGATGCAAATATTGTCCAATTGAAGGAACGTTATCGCCCAAGTGAGTAGCGGTGTTAGGTGTGCATAAATCCAGTTGGTCGACTGTGACAATTTGGCCCTGATGGGGGAATTGTACTATGCGGAAGACAGATGATGCGACTGCAGTCATGGCATAAAACCAATTAAGACCAAGCAGAATGTTGTAATCTAACGGAGCAACGACTACTTCCATGTTAATGGTTGCAGTCTTTCCCCCCATCTCAACTGCTAAAGCTTGGAACAGCCCATGACGTTGAAAGCCACGTCCGTCGAAGGCTCTCAAAGTGCTAGGGGAACGATTCAACTCGAAAGATCCAATGGCTCTCCAGCATGAGATCGACATGACTAACGTAGAGGCACCTTCATCCAAAATGATACGATGGATAGTCTTCCCAGCAATGTTTGTGGCAACTTGAAATGCCAATTGATGGGAGAGCCTCAGTTTGAAGTATTCCAGTCGGAACATGATAGTATTCAATGAATTTGGGTCAACTGCACCGATGGCAGTGAGGAGAGTCTTGTGCTGATTAGGACAGTTTTGCAAGACTTCAGGCATTGACATAGCACAAGGAGCTTGTGCTAGGTCCTCTACAATGTTGTAGTTTTGAGCAGCCCGAGCATTAGGATTGAAAACCGATTTTCTAATCATGCTTTTGGGTGGATGCAATACTGACTTGAAAGAGGGATTCTCAATGGTGAGAGGAGTAGCTGGTACGGTGATGTCAGGTATCGAAGTGGAAGCTTTTTCAGTATTACTTCCAACAGGTTCCTTTGCTAAAACAGAGTCATACGAATGAGAATGGGTGTTGAAGTTGATGGTCTCGCTACACATCATGAGAACATGTGTGGTGGTGGATGCTTCTCCTTGGGAAGGAAAAGTGTGAGTGATCAACTGCAGATTTTGAGTAGGGAAGGGATTGTTGACAACTGCAAGTGTGGGTTTTCCCTTAAGAAAATTTTGAACTTCTTCTGTATGGGGGCACTCTTTAGAAAACTGGTCATCACCACACAGTAGACAAGGATACTTCAACTTCCTTTTCTGTTTGGTATCATCAAGGGTGCTCTTTTGTTCCTGCTAGGTGGAAGATTTATTAGGTTTCCCTTTGTTCTTCTTCTTACCACCAAACTTTTGAGGTGAAGCTAATGAAACATAATTCACTTCTTCAGTGACAATAACAGTGCATGATTTGGTGGTGCTGTGACCAGCCTGTGTTGGTGATGAGGGAGAACCTTGGGGGTTCGATGAACCAACAGTTTGAGAATGAGGTTGGGTGTTAAGGGATCCAATGATGCCATTAGCTTGGGGTCCCTTAGGTGGTTTCGCGGGGTTGTACGTGTTGTGGGGTGCCTTAGGAAGGATATCAAACAACGTGCCAAATTGAGCATAGACTAATTCTAGCAAGTGGGCACGAGCGATGTCCTGTTCCTAAGTGACAGCACCTCCCATGGAAACATCTCGTGCTATGGTCGGGATGAGAGACTTCGTAAACCAGTCCGCTAGGAGTTGGTCTGGAATAGGAGCCTTAATGAGACGTCCTCTCCTCTGCCACTCATGTATATGATCTGAGATGTGAGTAGCGGTATTTTGACGGAGCGAGGTTAAAAGCTCTATACTAGTTTCATACCGTATAGGCAGCTGGAAGTGAGTTAAAAAGTTCATAGCAAGAGAACCAAAATCAAGAAAATAATGGGGTGGTAGTTCAATATACCATTTTGCAGCCGAACCAGTGAAAGTCCATTGAAATAACCTAAGATGGATCGATTCGTCCATCAAGGAGTTGGATGAACACCATAAGTATTATGTCATCACGTGGTTTTTAGGATTCTCACCCGACTTGCCATCAAATTTTGAGATATCTGATGAAAGTTTCATCGGAATGGATGGTCAGTTAGTTCCGTGGTAGATGGGGTCATTGGTTATGCGAGACAGGTCAGGTTGGTCCAAGGTAGCAAAAAAGGGTAGTTGCGGATTAGGCTGCGGGTATTGATGGTACTGATAAGGCATGTAAGGACCCATGGGACCTTGTATCGACTGACCATAGGGTGTTCAAGGAGGAAACTAGCCATAGGGGTATGGGCCGACCGGACCAAATGTAGGTCCTCCACCATATTAAGGTGGTTCATTACCATAATAAGGTGGCCCATTACCATAAGGTGCGGGCCGGCCTCCGCCGTTGGGAGGGGGTGGGCCACCTCCAAATGGTGGGGGTCCACCACCACTGCCAGGGTAAGATGGGCCACTACCACCTCTGCCGGGAGGAGGTGGCGGTCTGCTACCACCATCACAATAGGATGGGCCTCCACCACCTCCGCCAAGAGGGGCTGGTGGGACACTGCCGCCACCGGAAGGCTAAGAGCCTCCTCCGCCAACTCCACCATAGTAGGGTGGTGGTCCACCACCACCGCCACGAGGATGAGAAGGCCCTCCACCACCACCACTGGGATGGGATGGTCCTCCACCACCACCTCCAGGGTGGGATGGTCCTCCACTACCACCTCCAGGGTGGGATGGTCCTCCACCACCACCACCAGGGGGGTGGGACATGATGACCAAAATTAGGTGGTCCGCCATCAGAAGGTAGAGGTCCACCTCCTCCAGAGTTATGTGGGGGCTCGCTGCCTCCAATGGGAGGTGGGGGTGGACCAAATGAAGGTGGAGGGCCTTGAGGGACTGTAAGTGGGGGTCTATGTTGTAAAACATTTTGCTGTCCCCATAGAGTGTAAGGGTTCCTAGGTAGGGTACCCCGTAGAGTGTGTTTCCGGGATTAAGTTGACCCGGCATAGGGTTAGGATGACCTGGATACGTTTGACTCAATGGAGGTTGAATTACATTGGACGGTCCCCCAACATGGGATAGTACCATAGTGGAAGGTCCAGAAGGTAAGGAATTGCCAATGGAAGGACCGATGGGAACTCCTGCTGTAGTATTATGGTTAAGAGACGGGGGTTTCCCCCCAACAACAACTTGCTGATCATTAAGTAAAGGTTGACCCAACATTGGTTGTTGATTACCTACCATAGGATTAACATTACTTGTAAGGAAGGTAGGGGGTAAAGAGTATCCTCCCCTCGAAGTTTGGGGTGGGGGAGGAGCAAGTAACATAACTGTGGTAGTCACAGGTGTGTTGGACTGTTGTGCTTCAACCAGTTGGGTAGCAGGGCTAGGCTCCTGTGAGGGTTGCCCAGTCTCACTAATGGTCAGGTTGTGGATGGATGCTTCTGGTGAATCAAAAGATACCATGTGAATCGGGATTTATCTAAACCTAGCCCTATATGCCAAATGTTGTCGTCAAGCTTCATTGCCCAAGGAACGTAAATGATCCAAGCGCTCACGAAGAGGTGTGAGAAGCTCGACGGAACTAGGCCAGTTAGTTGGTGGAGTTCCTTCTAGAGTGGTCTAGTTAGGCAGGGATGCAATGGAAAAATGGGCCACTAGGTGACCTAGAGAATATGTCCAGTAAGTTGCTGAAGGGCCAACAACTTCTGTGGGGTCGTCTTGGGGTTGATTTATCCATTCCAATAAACCAGGCTCTCCTAGAAAAATGGGAGGTAAGTCTTGTGAAGTGGAGATTTGTGCTTCTTCACCCTGCAGGGGATGAGAGGCAGGTGAGTCTGGAGGAGTGTGAGGAAACAAAAGTACTCCAACATTCAAAGTGGAGTTTTCCACTTCATGTGACCCGACCCTAGCTTGTGGGTCCACTCTTACCCTAGAAATGACCTCCTAGTTAAGGGGATATTTGGGTGGCAAGTTCTGAATCCTACGGGACCTTCTCCAAGGAAATTCAGCCAGAGTGACTGAAACAAAAACTTTCTCCTATAGAAAGCTACACAAAAGAAAAGCAGACCAGACAAAACCTACACAAACTAAGGCCACAAGCAAACTTATGTTATAAGAGTGGATTCAAAGGTTTGGAACCTCATAGGATTGTCAGGGCTTCGCAAATCTCTATATACCGCAAGGTCCAACAGTAAAACACGACAAGGAGGATTGGGACCGTACACTTGCCTGAATACCCAATTACCTAGACGATACGTGCGTAGTAATATCCCCGAGTGATTTTCTTAGTGTATTGCTCTGCCAAGATGGCCAAAAGGTTAACTCAGTTGGTTTCAAGAATCCTAGTGGTGTCTCCCAATATACGCAAGGTACGTGGGAGCTCAAATCCATAGTGGTACTGTCTAATGCACAACCGTATGGCATGATACCTTCCGATATACTACTGAGTACGTGAAACACCTTTCGATATACGCCAAGTACGTGTGGTACTTGGTGGGTACGTGAAAGAGCTAGATATACCGATAAGTACGTGGAAGACTACAATACCCCCGAAATACAGTGCTAGAAAATAACGACAGCTGCCATGCTTAACAACGCCGGAACACGTCTCTAACTTATACACAAGTTACTAAAAATTTTACCCTAGTTCTACCGTTAATTTTATCTAGACGGTTAGGTGAATGCATGAGGTGAGTACATAATCGTAAACATAATGCAGGCCCTAACTACATGCAAAAAATACACTTTTCTTTTGATGAACTCTATGTATGGGAGGGAGACACTTCTTTCCAACCTTTTACCAAAGAAACACAATGCAATGCAATCCCAAATCTACCAAAAAATGACTATGAATTATTCTTTTCCTTTTCAAGCAAAATATGAAAAATAACATGACACTACCAAGCCAAATCAAAGCATGTTTTTCTTTTTCTTTTATCTTTTCAAAACAAAAATGATGATAAGAGATGAAAAGAGAGAGTTTCTAACTAGAGTATGCAAGCTTTTCACTTTCACTACAATGGCCTAAAAGCATAAAAACCAAAAGATGCATTTAACTTTCCAAGCATGGAACTACTTTTGCAAAACTTGATATCTATTCGAATTTTTCAAGAAAATGAGCAACTCATCATTCGTGAAAAACACAAATAACTCAATTTTCTTTCAACTTTTCCAAAAGATCTACAAATAAGACATTCCAATGCATATACAATTCTTCAAATGAGCTTGAAAAAATGATGGAAATAAAGTACTTTTGATCTTTCAATGGATGTATCAAAATAACAATTTGATAACAACAATGCTTTAAAACAAAAATACTGAAACGAAAAGATTACTTGCAGCACTTCAATAACTCATAAAATCTCAAGAAAAGATAAGCACTCAATGGACTGAAAGTACACACAAACACTCAAAATCATTCAGTAACAAGCAGCAGTAAAGCAAGCAAATCTAAAAAATGTATGCAAATGAGGTCTAGAAACCGATCCAATACAATGACCAGATCCTACAAGGAGAGGAGGGAATGCAAGGGTGAGTGGATGTAGGTGGGGGAGACAAGAGTGTCGAATACTACCAAATCTCAGAGTTGTACAAAATGGAACCCAAAACAACTCCAAATAAAACCAAGGAACTCAATCACACAAATAAAAATGGGGTCTCTAACTGGATCTTACAGTATAGAGGGAGTTTCCACAAAAACCAAAACTCAAATCAGAAATGGAGAAGGGATGCCTGTATGGAAAATTTAGTAGATCGGCGCAGTTTGTGCTTGTACATAGTGCGGCGTCACAGGATACCAATGAGGGAAGTGTGATGGTGTCGCAGAAGACCAATGAAAGCGTTGCGACAATAATCCCACAGACAAAGAACAGAGATAAAAAATGACATAGTGTCGCTCTGAGTCCACTGACCAGCTACGACAGGAGAGATCTAAGTTAAAATATGAACCAATTCTCCAAACAGTGAGCAATGAAATGGTTTGAAAATGAGAAGTACAAACTCAAAGGAAGGTAATCAAACTCTTCAAAGTGAAGATCTCATGGTGAAACCAGTTTAAGAGGCAAATGAAAAATAAGATGGCTTATAATAAGAAATCAATTGAAAATGACATTCAAATTGACAAGTACAAAACAATGTTCTTCCCCAGTATGGTCACCAGGTTTGTTTGACGGACAATCCACTCAAGTGGATGCGAGTCAGATCTCCCTATCTCAATGTGAGTCTAGAACAAATAGAATAGACTATAAACCACTTTCCTAGATCTAGTTAAGGATCAAGTTATTACATGCCTTACCTTAAGTTCGTAGTCCTTTTTCCTGGATGTTGTTCCGTGCCTCACGGTCATCAGATCTAAGCTGCAAGACCTGCCAAGATACACAAAACAAGACAAACAAGTAAAAGCATCTAAACGATAATACATCTAAGTAAACAGTTAAGCAGGTAAACTACACAATATCAGCAACACAACAATATTGGTGGAAAGCGTTTATATTACTGCAAAAAATAGGGAAAGTACATAGAAGAGAATGACTACAACCATATCTTAATGAAGTAGCCCTTCTCGATCCAAGCCAATGCCATATCCTCCCAACGACGTGTGAGTCTTTCAATGGATGAGTAGATATCTCTCCAAGATGATTTCACTAGCATGTAGACACTACAGACTTCCTCCCTTTGGAATGGGAGGGAGCTTCACTTATATAGGACTAAGTGGATAGGGTATGGATAGGGTAGGTTGAGATATGGTAGGAGAGAGATAGGGGATCCTTCCAAGAGGTTAGGAACTGAGTGCCATCTCTCCCAAAAGGTCAGGGATGAGGAACCATGTCAGCTAGCTTCGAGACTGGGCTCGAAGGAGCTATTTTTGTCCATTAACTGACATCGTCGCACCCTGTAGGAGAGAAAGCTACGACGTCACGGGTTGCATGAGTGCAGCTTGCGACGACCTCTCAAAACCTAGTGTAAATGATTTCACATCTTTTCTAGGTTAATGAATTAGCCAAGGAAACTTTAAGGATGTATACACTGAACCTCATGATGGTAAGATTTTAGGTGTAACAGTGTGGAAAAAAAGGACCTCCCTAAGGGATATTGTTGTATTTCCTATGAATCCCACAAATCCTAGGTGACACTTCATGTAACAAGCTTGACCATTGGGCAATCTAAATTTGTTCTAGCATTTTATTCTTGTTGTGATTTGCATATTCTCACTCCCTTTGTTTTATTTCAAGATATTTTCAGGTTTTTGTTTTATTTTGTTCGGTTTCACTAACAAGGGATTATAGGATCAATTTGGAGTCAATCACATTTTCTTTCTGTAACACAATATTGGGCCTTGTTGACAAACTCAAAGGCTTTACTCCAAAGTGGGAAGTGTTGCACTCCTTTGTGCAAATTTTCCCACAACAGTATTTATGGTGACTCCACTATATTTTTGTTCATTTCTCTGTAACTAGGTTGTTATTTGATGAATAGTTAATTCTAGGTTCTTGTCTTGTGCAGGTGAATAGGTCCATACCTTTCAGTTTTGGAATTCGGCCTCCTCTTGGTTGGTATTTCTATAAACATAGTCACGTGGATCCTAACACATTGAGTACACTACTTGTGCATATTTATCTTTGACACTCGCATTTCCTACACATTCTAACAAGCCCTCACTTGCATGGTAATTTGATCTCTATTGGTGCAACCTTGTTGTGTTTTAATCGTGCTAATACGTGCCAGTGATACTATTTTCCACGCTATTGTGCATCTATTTTTGTGTTTTCTACACTGCTTTCATTTATTTGTTTTTATCAGTTATGCATACAATTTTGCAGTCCAAATGACTTCTCACAAACTTTGAACCAGATTAAATTAACTTCCAATAGTTAGTTTTTCTTTAATAATTATCCCACTTAGACCAATATTAGGGAGTAAATATTCCTTCTCTCACGAAATCTACTTAGGTAACCAACTTTGAGGCTTTCAATGGGCCTCATTGTTTTCAGAAGTATTCAAGACATATTTGGTTCTTTGTTTACTTTCTATGTTTTTAGGAAAAGTAGCATAATCCCCTTTTGCATAGAAGCAAGGACCTAAAGACTCTAATCTCCCAAAGTATGCTCTTCACCTTGCACTTCATGTTATATTGGTTTTTAGGAACCCATGTCAACCCTTCTCTTTACTTTGTTAGTATATTGTATTATCCCACATTGTTAGTATATTGTTGTTGGACGCATATGCTTTCTAAGTCATCCTATGAGTATATTGTATTATCCCACATTCATGGGGAGTAATAGTTGTTTATCTTAGACTTAGTATATAAGTAAGCGTTGAGGCCAATGAAGGAATCCATGAGTTATTTGTATTTGTTGATGTATTTGTAACTTCGGAAGATATTCTTCTATGTATTACAATTGTAGTTTGTTGTATCCCCAACGGAGATGTATCATTCCTTCAATTGGAAGTGTCGTCATTTGTATTTGCAAGTGTTGCAAGTATTATTGTAAGTGTCACAACTTATACTTGATGGGTTATTAGACCACCTTGGTGGGGTCGGACATGTATAAGTTGTGTGGGTTAAAGGGTTATTAGACCACCCTACTGGGGTCAGCCCAATTATCATTACGTTAATTGGTTAAGTTGGGGCCGACCTAGTTAGAGTTAAAAGTCAAGTGAAGTAAAGTATAAATAGAGAGTGTGAGTCTCTCATTTATTCATTCACTCACTCACTCACTTCACATTAGTGAGAGAGAGGAGGAGCGCACACTAGTGGAGGAGCAGTAGCTGCTACAGTCATCTATCTCTTGGGTTTGATCTTTGTGATCTTTGTATTGGTTCTTATTCTATCTCTGAGGAATTTCCGGGTTTTTCACCTTCTTGGTTTTCCCCGGTGAAATGTTTTGTGTCTCTTGTCTCTTGTCTCTTATGTTTGATATGCTTTGCATGTTGTTCTTTCAGTTAAGATCCTAGATCTATTGAATTAAATGATGAAGAAATAACATGGTATCAGAGCTAGCCTGAAGGAAGGCATGGTATGGCATTTATGACACTTGTTGCACTTGCGACAAATTGGAAGCTAGGGCTTGGTATAGTAAAAATCAGTCATTGTGGCACTTTCGCTATAAATCCATTTTGGAAAAGTTTTAGGATTTGAAACTTCTACAGGTCAAGTACGAAATATCCATGTACCTTGTGTCCAAAGGACAGCCTCACATTTCTTGTACTTTGTGAGATATGATCCGTACAAGTTAGGGTTTCTGCCTCTTCAAGAATGCAGTCCTAAACAGGTGACCTAGGAAAAAAGGTCATATATCGTGCGAGGAAGCTCCAAACGAAATTCTGTAAAAAGTGACAATTAGGGAATGGACTTTAGTTTCACAGGTCTAGGTTTCAGAGGGAAAAGTTGAAACAGTGACACATGACATGCCGTACAAGTTCGCTATTCTGTTTCATCCTATAAATGGGTCACATTGCGACACTTGGAATATATCTCTCTCAGAGAATCCATTTGAGCTTAGATTTATGGGGTTGGAAAAATGACAGGTCATTCCACCATAGGTTGAATTTTTAGACCCTGAGGATCCAAAATTTCATAGATACATCAAAAACAATATGGCATATATTTGTGTCCAAACAGAATTGGATTCTGCACACTTTCATTTTTGGTTTGTCACTACTGCGGGAAATTAGGGTTTCAGAGAAAGTTGGAATTTTTGGAATCCGAGAACATGGATGGATGATCCTCAAGAAAATCGAAGTTTAGAGACCAAGATCAAATTTTTTGGTTGGGCAGAATCGTGGGCATCATCAAACCCTAGTTCGGGATTTTGATCGGAAAGGTGGAAAATTAGGGTTTCTGCAAAAGTTGAAATTTTTGGAATATGTGACCACGGATGGATGCTCCTCAGAAAAATCAAAGTTTAGAGCACAAGATCGAACTTTTGGCTGGGAAGAACCCCAAGCATTATCAAACCCTAGTTCGGGATTTTGATGAGAAGATCCAAAAGTTTCAAAGGCAATTTTGAGGGGTCAAATTTTGGAGATTTCAAAATTGAAGTATGCCAGCTTGATCAACTCAGCAATGCGCATATTTTCATCCAATCAAAAGTTTGAAATTCAAAGTTTTGATTTTTAGGGTTTCTCTGTCAAACCCTAGCCAGCTTCATATCTAGATTCAACAAATCAAGTGGATTGGGTTAATCCTAGAAGAGAATGATTTGGACACCTACAGAAGTTCCAGTTCCAGAGGGAGATGAGGCTAAGGCCTTACATAAGAAGAATACAAGAATGTATGACTTGAGAAGACACAGGTATGTTTTGAAATCTATTCATGATTAAGTTCATGATATGTTTGTCTTCATATTATTGAGGTTAGTACAATCTTGATTAATTTTTAGACTTGTCTTATCACCTTAGTAAAAGTATGAATGCATATGAATGATAGAAGACATTCATTGATTAGGGTTATGACACTTATGATTGTACTAATTCACTGTGGTGTTGTATGAGGATGATGTTTTCCACTAACATGAAGGGTACATCAAGAAAGACAAATCAAGTTCTAGATCAAGAACATATGACCATGGTGACATGAAGACAAAGACTCATCCATAGTCATGGATCACATAGAAGCTCTACTTACGAGGTATGTATAACTTGGTTCTACAATTATTAACTTATGAGATATGCAGGTTGCTCGCACAAGGTCTCTAAGAGAACAAAGAAGACATTGTTTGGGTATGTTATACAAGCATGGTAATCTAGTTATGTTTTCCTATATCAAGTTAGAATCCTACCTTGTGTTAGGATCTTGTATAAGTATACTTGGTATGATTGATAATTCATGAAGTTATAAGTTTGGGCAATCATGGGTTTATGCATATTATGCTTCTTAGTTTAATTAATGATATGACAACTAGAAGAGACCTATGGTCAAATAAAAATATGCATGAGTAAAAGAAGTCCTCCCTAAAACCTTGAATACTAACGCTTGTGTATGAAATGATCATGACCATACATGATTAAGATTATTCAGAATCATAATGTTTTGATAAGTATTGAGATTATACTAATGCATGTATGATTATGTATGAGATATTGAGGATGACACAATGATGACACTAGTGCACACTTAAGCATGCATAGTGGTCTAGGATGGATAGAATTTCAAAGACATATAATCATGATGATATCTATCATAAAGGAAGCAACGATCAAGAGGGAGCACACTCCAGTTGTTCCTGCAAGGAAGCAAAGATCAAGAGCGAGCACACTCCAGTATTTCCTATAAGGAAGAAAAGATTGAGAGGGATTCCACCCAACAAGCAAACAAAGATAAGTATTTGAATTGTCATTTCTTATTACTTAAATGATGTTGTACTTGTTTTCCTAGATTTAGGATGTATATTATGAATTTTAGAAAACTTACATTAATGAACAAGATACTACTAATATAGTAATGGGTAAGTGGCCTATGGTACTGTACAACACGCCATTGCTACTTATGTAGAATGAAAGCTCTTTGCTGACATGTTGGAGTTGTGCACACTCTTAACAATGTTATGGTAGAGATGGAAGGCATCTAGAAAGTTACAGGATATGGATAAATGTTGTATTGAAGCATTGGCTAAGATAATTGCATGACTGTATGACATATGTATTTATGAGTAAGAATTTGCTCTGAAATCTATAAAATGTCTCTAATCATGCAATTGAACTTGTCTTGTAGGAAATAACGTGTACCATCACCTACAAAAGAAGGACTACAACATTTGTTCCAGCAACAAAGTTCAAAGAAAACTATCTATTGAAGATATTGAAGAATCTAAAGTTCCCAGGATCAGGGATGCAATAATGGAAGGATGCCATGATTGAGGAATACCAGTCGATCATGAAGAATAATGTTTTGGATGTGGTCCCAAGACCAGAAGGGAAGTTTGTTGTGACTTCCAAGTGGATATAAAAGATCAAGCATGCTGCAGATGGTAGCATAGAAGAATACAAGGCAAGGTTTGTGGTTTGTGGCTTCTCCTAGGAAGAAAGGATAGATTGATTGCTGACATGAAGAGGAAGCTTACTGTTGAGTTCGAGATAAAGGACTTGGGTATGATGCATTACTTTCTAGGTATGGAGGTGTGGCAGAGTGCATATGGAATCTTCCTTGGAGAAGGGAAGTATTTAGTAGAGATCCTGAAGCGGTTCAGGATGATAGACTGCAAGGCCATGGCCACACCTATGGCATCGAACCTGAAGCTATTGAATGATGCTTCATTAGAGTCGGTTGATGCCACGATGTATCGTCAGATGATCGGGTCCTTGATGTACCTGACGAACATGAGACCATATATTTTCTTTGCGGTGAACACCTTGATCCAGTTTCTAACAGATCCTAGACATGTTCACCTGATTGTTGTAAAGCATATTCCGAGGTACCTGAAGGGTACAATTGATTATGGGCTAAAGTATGATCCGAATCAAAATTTTAACCTAGAGGGTTATTTTGATTCAGATTGGGTAGGTAGGGATGCAAATAGGAAGAGCACTTCGGGGTGTTGCTTCACTGTGGGATCAGGTGTGATTTGTTGGTTTATCAGGAAGCAATCCTGTGTAGCACTAAGTACAACTAAAGCAGAGTATGTCGCAGCTTGGTCGGCTAGTTGTGAGGCAATATGGCTAAGGAAGCTACTGTCTGATTTATTTTATCTCCAGTTGGATGCTACTTGTATCTATTGTGACAACTAGAGTTGTGTGAAGTTGTCAGAGAACCCGATGTTCCATGACAAGTCGAAGCATATCGAGATCAAATATCACTATATTAGGGATATGTTGCAGAGAGGAGCAGTGAAACTCTTGTATGTTGAAACGGATGAGCAGATTGCATATGCGTTGACGAACCCACTAGCTAGATTGAAGTTTGAGTACTTCAAAAAGAGGCTTGGTGTACTTTAGATCAAGGTTCATTCCAAGGGGGAGTGATGAGTCTGGAAATGAACATGAGATTTTCTGACATGGTTGTAGATGTGTTCTCCCATGGTTGTGATGTAATTGCTGAGCAATTCTCACATGGTGGTAGATGTGTTCTCCAATGGTGCAAATGTAAGGGCTAGATCCATTCTCTCATGGTGGTAGATGTTTTCTCCCATGGTGTAGATGTAAGGGTTGAATCCATTTTTCACATGGAGGTATATGTGTTCTCCCATGGTGAAAAAGTAAGGGATGGATCCTTCCCTGAATGGTTGTATATGTGTTCTCCCATGTCGGGGGTGTAAGTGCTATATGATTTGCATCTGGGCTGTGCTCCATGGATGATGAGATGATCTGAAGAGGACAATCATGTGTGATGATCATCAGGATGATGCTCCATATGATAGGCATTAGGATGATGCTATGTATGATGATCACGATGATCATGTGTGATGAGCATTAGGATGATGCTCTAGATGATATGCATTAGGATGATGATGTGTACATGATTAGGGTAATCATGTGATGATGATGTGAATCAGGATGATGTACTATATGGTGATGATTAGTATGATCATGAGTATAAGGATGATACTCCGCGGCCGTGGACAGATTGTGCAGGTAGCATAGAAAGTATCCTGGGAGATTTGATAGTCTAAGCTCGGATACTCTTTTGAGTTTTTGCTACAGGTAGCATAGAAAATATCCTGGGAGATCCGATAGTCTGAGCTCGGATACTCTTTCAAGGTTTTGCTATAGGTTGGATGTCGACAAACTGTATTGGTAGCATAGAAAAGATCCTAGGAGATTCGATAGTCTGAGCTTGGATACTCTTTCGAGGTTTTGCTACAAGTTGGTTGTGGACAGGTTGTGCGATAAGCATGTAATCTTTCCCTGGGAGATTTGTAGATACTCTTGAGAGGTTTTGCCTATGACATATAATATCTCCCTGGGAGATCTGGAAAATGCTCTTTCGAGGTTTTTCTTGGGAGGACATATAATATTTCCGTCGGAGATCTTGCTGGTCATGCTTAGGAAGATAAAGGATCCTGGGATACTCTTTCGAGGTTTTTTCCTATGGCATATAATGTTTCCCTTGGAGATCCGATAGGTTGAGCAGTACGCTCGTAATTAGTCCTGGGATGATCTTTCGAGGTTTTTCCAAAGCACATGTAATCAGTCCTGGAGATCTTTTCGGTTGTACCTAAGGCACATAAATGATCCTGGGATGCTCTTTAGATTTCTCATTGGTCGTGTTATGCACATAAACGTTCTTAGGACACTATTTAAGGTTTTGTAGTGGTCACATGTAATATCTCCCTGGGATTTCTTGTCGATCGTGCTTAGGCACATAAAGGATCCTGGGATACTCTTTCGAGGTTTTGTTGATGCACATAATTAGTCCTGAGGATTGCACAGGATGGCCCGCTCGCAGAGATGATGAATACCTACAGGAGGCTAGGCCTACATCCAACATGAAAAAGGGCTAGCTCTGTGGAACTTCCTATGACGAGAAGAATTGAGAGATAGCCCAGTGATCAAGATGACGAGTACAACAGCAGTTACGATGATTCTCCATGATCTAGTGATGATGATCCAACTCCAGAATTGAAGACTTGTGGTGATATGTATTGATGACTTGTGTCTAGAGAATACCTTCCTAGTTAAGAGGGAGTGTTGATGTATTTGTAACTTCGGAAGATATTCTTCTATGTATTACATTTGTACTTTATTATATCCCCAATGGAGATGTATCATTCCTCCGATTAGAAGTGTCTCCATTTGTATTTGCAAGTGTCCCAAGTATTATTGTAAGTGTCACAACTTATACTTGATGGGTTATTAGACCACCTTGGTGGGGTTGGCCCTGTATAAGTTGTGTGGGTCAAAGGGTTATTATGCCACCCTACTGGAGTCAGCCTAGTTAGCATTATGCTAAGTGGTTAAGTTGGGGCCGACCTAGTTAGATTTAAAATTCAAGTGAAGTAAATTATAAATAGAGAGTGTGACTTTCTCATTTATTCATTCACTCACTCACTCACTTCGCATTAGTGAGAGAGAGGAGGAGTGTGCACTAGTGGAGGAGGAGTAGCTGCTACAGTCATCTATCTCTTGGGTTTGATCTTTGTGATCTTTGTATTGTTTCTTATTCTATCTCTGAGGAAGTTGTGGGTTTTTTCACCTCCTTGGTTTTCCCTGGTGAAATGTTTGTGTCTCTTGTCTATTGTATCTTATGCTTGATATGATTTACATGTTGTTCTTTCAGTTAAGATCCTAGATCTATTGAATTAAATGATGAAAAAATAACAATATTGAGCTTGCTTAAAGGAGGTTCCCCCCTCGAAGTGGCCTACAATCAATAAATCCATTCTGTGTTATGTTATTTCTGATATATTGTTTATTTTCATCATTTAATTGATGGATGTTCCCCACATATGGTATCAAATCACTTTCAGATTTTATCACTTGTTTGATATCTCCCCAACAAAAAATTGAAGGCATGGAACATAAGAAATAGTTTAAAAGGTTTTGAAGCCAACCTGTAGACCAACAATCATACTCAATAGAGGAATCTTGTTTGTTCCAATATTTAGCTTAACACCAGATGAAAACCTTACTTTTGTGTTCTCTCTGCTTCCATATTGACCCACTACAAGCATCCGAGGAAAATTTAAACCCAATTTGCAGAACCCTAGAATAAGCATAGCTCTAAATTATCTATACTCATGTTTAATCTAGAAAAAAAAATTATTGTCCTAAACAAGAATTTCTAGTTATTCATTGATATGAACCTCAACACAGCAAGTGGGAGACCACCATTATTTATAAAGGGTTCATCTTCATCAACTTCCACACTGCTCAAGACATGATCTAATTAGGTCTAGGAATACATGCCTATGAATTCAAACTTTGCATTTAAATCAATAAAGATGTCACAAAATATGTCCTGGATGATGGGGCTACAACAAAGGAACCCTAAACTATATTTACAAGTATAAAATAAAAGAAAATACAACTGTCATTTGCAATGTTGTAATTGTTACGAGAGAGAACAAGGGGATATTAAAATACAATGGGACAAATAATATTTAAGAAAACATGGACACATTATTTAATATGCAGAGAAAAGGTTTCTAATTGTCAAAGAAAAAACGGTTTTCCATGAGGAATAAACATTGATTTTTTTATTTATCAAAGCTCTATCCACTTGGATGATTGGGGATCTGATTCTGACTTCTAACAAAAATATATGCAGGGTTGCTGCTACGACCTCCTATGAAAGAACTTCTTCCTCTGCCTCTAGAGTTTTATCTCCCCCCGCCTCTTCCACCACTTATGGATGACTGTGCTGCGAATGCACCTTCTAATGATGTATCTGATTTGTTGATTCTATGTTCATGATTGAGAAGTGAGGCTTGCAACTCATCAATAGTAAATTGGGAGAGATTTTTGTTTTCCTCCACGGTCACAACTAAAGATTCAAATTTATTTGGAAGAACTCTAAGAAGTTTTTCAACAACTCTTTGGTCACTTAGATTTTATCCATGAGACTTTATTTGATTAATCAGACTAATAACATGAGTATTGAATGATTCTACTGACTATGTTTCTTTCATTGACAGAGATTCAAAATCTCTTCTAAGGATTTGTAGTTTGGAAGTCCTTACCTTGTTCAAACCTTGATAAGAAGTTTCCAGTGTGTACCATGCTTCCTTAGTTGATGTTGTTGTTGCTACTCTTGGGAGTATGGATTCATGTGTTTCTTGATGAATGTGGAACAAAGCCTTTCCATCCTTCTTCCTCTATTCCCTAAAGGCATCCTTCTCATCCTGTGTGAGATTGTTGTATGCTATCAGATCTGTTGGTTCTGCATAACCATTTTGAACTATTTCCCATACATCTTGACCTCTGAACAAAGATTTCGTAGTTAGAGACCAATATTCATAATTTTTACCTGAAAATATTGGAGTTTGAAAATTACCAAAAGTGGAAGCCATTCTTAATCACTTTTCTCTTTTTGTAAATAGAATTTATTTTTTCATAAACCAAGCTCTGATACCAGATCAAGAGGAAAAAGCACACTGTGCAGTCAATTAAAAATTAACTATGCAGTAAATATATCTTTTTCTTTGCTTTGGAACTTTGACGGAAACCCCAACTTTTACTTCACCAAAGACTTCAGTTCGACGAGCATTTACTTCACGAAGATTAACTTCGCACACTTGATTTCGCATAAATTTACTTTGCACTTATGCGAAATACTTTGACCTTCAAAAAACCACTCTGAAACAAACTTATATTAAAAAAATCTAAAACATAAAAGGAAACTTATGTCGCAGTTACTCCACGTTAAAACACAACTTTTTCCACCGAGAAATATTTGGGAAAAACTTGATTTCTTTTACAGACCATAAATGTAAACAACATTCACACAAGAAAATCTGGACAAGATGTGCGGCATGCAATAATATTTGGGAAAAACTTGATTTATTTTACAGACTGTAAATGTAAACAACATTCACACAAGAAAATCTGGAGAAGATGTGCGGCATGCAATAACCAACATTCTTGAGAATGCACACATATAACTATATACTTATATATATTACCACTGTAAAACAAAGCAACTTGTCGTATTGCAAAAATATGAGATTTTACTTTGATCTTTCACCTCTTATAGAGTTTGGGCTCTCCAATACATCGCAGACATATTCTTCTTCTCCGTTCTTTCACACATCTCTCTATATGCCTATGTGAGATATTTTCATTTATACACAAACTTGGGATCGCTTCACTTGGAAGCTACTAAGTTACATTAAAGACTGTAATTAATTTCTACCTAAGAATTTTGATTTGCAGAATGCAAACACGACTGAATAAATACAAGTGTGCACAAAGCCTTTTGATAGACTAGCTAACTGTTTGACATCTCTGTGGTTCTGTGGACTGACAAAGTGACTGATAGAGCCAGCGCAAACTAGATATGCGATCATCTCGTAATTACATATTTCCAACATGTGCAACACGAAATGCAATGGAAATTGCATGCGACCGGGAGAGGGTCTGCACCCAGTGGGTCAACCCTCAGATGTTCAAATGACAAAAAAATGACTAATAGTGTTGTAACCGGAAACCCTAACTAGTTAAAATACATTAAATCAAATTGAAGAAAAATATAGAACCTATACTTGACCGCATCTTTCAGCACTTGCATTTAATGGATCAGTTATGAAGGAAATTCCTGGATCAAACCCGAGGCTAGAATAGAAACCTAGTTGCAAACAGCTCGTCAAAATTTTAGGTGAGGAGAAATGAGTGGAGGTCATGGTTTACTTACTCTTATCTTGTCTTTGTTATTTATATTATTCTCCATGAATCGATAAAAAATGATGAAGGGGCCTGGCTGCATGCAAGTGCACCTATGGTTAATTTAATTTATTTTTTCTTTATTATATATATTTGTTTAAAAATATTTTATAATTAGTTGAGGAGAAAAAAAATAGCTCAAAATTTAAATTCAATATACAATTATAATGTTTTAATTTGAATTAATAATGTAATAGAAATTATATATATATATATATAATAATTTATTTTTAAGGTCACTTCCAAGTGAGGCATCAATTTGGTATATGGGACACCCTTGCTTGTGGGACAAGGGACTTGCCTTTGCGCATCAATTTTACTGCTAAAGTCTATTTTATTGCTAAAGTCTACAGAGGTGTGCATTAGGCCCACTCAAGCTGTACCTAATTTGTATGTATATTATAATTTATTGTAATTATTTTTTTATTAAGAAATTAATTCATAATAAAGTTTTACAAATTCATAAATTTTAAAGCTACAGATGGATTCAGGATCTCTAAATCCATCTGCAACGTTAAAATTTGCAAAATTGTAATAAAATTATTAGAATTTCGTAAATTTTAACAATGGACATCTTATATAATTATTAACTTAGACGGTCTAGTCGTATTTTTTATCCCATGACTAAATTAGTCATATATTTTATCCCGTGACAAATTAGTCATATTTTTTTATCCCACGAATAAATTAGTCATTTATTTTAGTAATTTTTAGTTGTGATCACTTAAAATTGCTCAATTTGGTCATGTTTCACTTAAAAACACTATGGTGAACAACGGTTTTGGTGGTTTAGTCATTTATTTCACTTAGTGACCAATTTTTTTGGTCACTTGGTCATTTATCACCCATTTTTCTACTAGTGGAGAGGGATCCCCTTTTGGTGGAGATCCCATACAGTAACTAACATCTAGGACCACAACTAGGAGCTAACTCTTAAGCCGAGGAGCCAGCTTTGAGGGGAGATTCCAATGATGTCCTACAAGGGATCAGATGGGTCCAACAAAATTTATAAAATTTAGGGACAAACTTGGTGTATTTTCTAGATGGACCATGAAGGGAGATTGTTAGAACATAAAGGTAATCTAGACTATAGAATTTGGCATATTAATAAATCGATCTAGACTATAGACTAGATGGACCATGAAGGGTGATTGTTAGAATATAAAGGTCATCTAGTCTATAGACATAGGCATATTAATAAAGTCATTCTAGGGTTTATGTAATTAGGGTTTCAACAATTATGGTTTATGTCATCTCATTATTGTAAAGAGAAGGTTGTTCTCTTCATTGAAAATCAAGAATAATTTCTCTCTGTGTTCTTGGTTTCTTTGTGTGTTTTATTTTCATAATACTTTATGAATAGCTCGGTGGGTCACTTACATAACCTCCAGGGATTACTAGGAACGTACTATAACCTCCTTCCTTGTGATTCTGGCAAGGTGGCATTTTAATTGGCTAATGCCTCCTACTATGGAATGCTAACATAGTTTACAAGTCAATCTTTGTTGGTTTTCCCATCTTCACATTTAGAACACTGTCGAAATGGATTCAAAAACCTTCACCATACTGGTAAGGAAATATTCAACTTTAAAGATTAAACTTTTAAAGGAAAAAAAAGAACAAAAAAAAATGAACTTCAAAGAATGCTAGTAAAAAACAAGCCCACTAGTAAAAGAAACAAACCTATAAATTATTCTATGACCAATGAAAAAATAATAATAAAAGGAAAGTTGTTAGGATATTCCTATACTCCATCCTAGTCCTTCTAACATTCCTGTCATTTACATTTTCAGTCCTGCATGCAAAATTAGGGTTTGCATGCAATTAGGGTTTGAATGCATTTTACATGCATCCTAGTCATCAGCACCAGCACCTAGCCCCAGGAGCTTCTCTCGGATCAATCTTAGCTCTCCTAGAGCTTAGTGCGCCCTCTTTTCAGTTATTGCATGAGAAGGGCACCTTTCTTCATCTTCCAGTCCACTTTAGTTCAGTTATCTTCAGTTCTTCCTTGATTTAAGGATTAACTGACTCCTAACTGACATTATCACTCTTTTGGACCTCCAGTGTGACTAGATAGACTGTTTTGACTCCAGTTAGCTCCATGAGCGCCCTCCACTGAGTCTCCTTCAATGTATCAGTGCTTCCATGTGCCAGTTACACCAACCACACTCAGTTAGATTCAGTTTGACTCCCGGTTGATCACTACTTGTGCATTGATGATTTCACTCATGATGAGATACACTCCAAGTTTGGAACTGATGACTCTCCACTGATTATGGATCTGTGCATGAAGGATAATTCGAATTACACCTAGTGAATTCGAATCCTCATACTCAGCATTGTATATTTACCCGGTTACTATTCTGATTAATGTAGGGTGTGTAATTATTCTTCCTCTATTGGATCTATGTTCTATTGCTTCTCTCTTCTTCCTTAATTCCTTAATTCTTTCACTGTGAGGTTACATTATCTCTTTGGATATTATGTTGGCAATCTAACATGGTATCAGAGCCATTTGAGAGTATATTCTACCCCCATTCTTGAAAGTTTTTTTGCAGGTATTTCGAAGTTCTAGCAGTTGCAGCAGCAGATTCAGCAGCTCTCTATTTGCACTTATTCAAGCAGTCAAGATGAGCAATTCGAATGCTCCTTCTTCTCCTATAATTCTCACTCCTTTCAATTACGTCGAATGGAGGGATGAGATGAAGATTTTCTTGATGACAAAAGGGTTTGAAAGATTGGTTTATGAAAGAGATGCCACACCACCTATAGTTAGAGATAAAATCAAGCATCTAACCAAATTGGATGAAGCTTTTGGATACATATGCCTTTACATGTCCAGAGATCTATTGTTCCATGCTGAAGGTTTGAAGTCTCCAAAAGAGTTATGGACCAAATTGGAGAGCCTTTTTGGAAAACAAGATGGGATGAGAGGCTACACTCTTGAAAATGAATTGGCCTCTCTACAACCTAGCAATTTTGAGAGCATTCAAACATTCATCTCAAAATTTTAGAATTTGGTTACTCAATGCAAGCATTGTGGCATCACCAAAAGTGATGAGAAATTAGTACTCTCCATTTTGAGCAAACTTGGATCTCAATTTTCTGTTTTTGTCTCTACTTTCCATTCTGGGCGAATGTCAATTCCTGGATGGAAGTTTCCTACCTTGGAAAAATTTACTAGCGCTCTCATTCAAGAAGAAGACAAATTGATTCAAATGGGTTCCATCACAATCTCTAGAGATCTAGCTCTTTTAGCTGGTGAATCAAGTGGAGCGAATACAAGGGGGGGACAAAAAGGCAAAGGAAAGAAACCTTCAAGATCCAATAATGACAAACAAAAGAGAACTAATTGTACCTACTGCAAGAGAGGAAACCATCCTGAGCATTCCTGCATGCATAAGAAGATTGATCTTCTAACCAAGCTTCTTGAACAAAACCAAATTGTTGTTCCAAAAGAAGCAAAGATGTCTGATTCTGGAAGTGGATCTGATGATTGTCATGCATTGATGGTTGGTTTTTCAAACACAAAAGCTCTCCTCATAGATTTTGGAGCTTCCAACCACATGATGGCACAAAAATAATCTTTCTCTTCTCTAGATATCCATGATGGGCCTACCATTCACATGGGAGACAACACTCAGGTTTCTGCAAAAGGAGTGGGTACAGTGCATATGGAACATGGTAAGTTCAAAAATGTCTTGTTTGTTCCTTCTCTAACTACAAATTTATTATCAGTTTATCAGATGACCCATACAGGATCTCCAAAGCAAGTTACTTTTGGTCCAAACACTATCGAGATCACAGAAATATCCAATGGAAAGGTTATAGCGAATGGGATTGCTAATCATGCCTCAAAGGCATATGAGTTTTCTCACTTTATGCCTTTCTCCCCAAGTGTTTCTTCAGATTCTGATCAAGATCAGAGTGACTTCTCTTTCGATGAAGAAGAAGAGCAAGATTCTGATGTAGAAGTCATAGTTCAAAAATATTGCAATCCAGAATCAACACCTATTCTCAGTCTAGATACAAGGTCAACATGGGCTCACACAGCTCTTGCTACTACTGAGAACACTGTTGAGGATCATCACACTACCAGACTTCCACACCATGCCAACCTTGCATTATGCCATCCACCTCTCCATGAGAGATGCAACATGATGATGGGGTTTACTCTTCCATTCTTTGGGAAAACTCATCATGATACATTCGCTCCAGTGACAGAAAAGGTTCCTGAAAGACTTGCTACATTCAGCACATTCTCTAGCACTTGCATTCGCACTTTACAGAGGATTAGCTTACCAAGTCTCTTTGCAAAGTTTTCAATGATGAAAGCTTGCTTCTTTTCTGCTTAGAGTGATGGCTCCTTGAGTTATTCAAAAATATAAAACAAAAAAAAAATGAAAAAGAAAAATTGAGGCAGCATTTTTTTTTTATAATTTCATTGATTGTATGGGTGACCTTTGGTCCTAGTTACCAGGGCCCAGGATGGATTAAGGGGGGGTGTTAGGATATTCCTATACTTCATCCTAGTCCTTCTAACATTCCTGTCATTTACATTTTCAGTCCTGCATGCAAAATTAGGGTTTGCATGCATCCTAGTCATCAGCACCAGCACCTAGCCCTCGGCAAACTAGCCCCAGGAGCTTCTCTCGGATCAGTCTTAGCTCTCCTAGAGCTTAGTGCGCCCTCTTTTCAGTTATTGCATCAGAAGGGCGCCTTTCTTCATCTTCCAGACCAGTTTAGTTCAGTTATCTTCAGTTCTTCCTTGATTTAAGGATTAACTGACTCCTAACTGACCTTATCACTCTTTTGGACCTCCAGTGTGACTAGATAGACTGTTTTGACTCCAGTTAGCTCCATGAGCGCCCTCCACTGAGTCTCCTTCACTATATCAGTGCTTCCATGTGCCAGTTACACCAACCACACTCAGTTAGACTCAGTTTGACTCCCGGTTGATCACTACTTGTGCATTGATGACTCCACTGATGATGAGATAGACTCCTAGTTTGGCATTGATGACTCTCCACTAACTATGGATCTGTGCATGAAGGATAATTCGAATTACACCTAGTGAAGTCGAATCCTCATACTCAGCATTGTATATTTACCCGGTTACTATTCTGATTAATGTAGGGTGTGTAATTATTCTGCCTCTATTGGATCTATGTTCTATTGCTTCTCTCTTCTTCCTTAATTCCTTAATTCTTTCATTGTGAGGTTACATTATCTCTTTGGATCTTATGTTGGCAATCTAACAAAAGCAACATGCACTTTGAAACCATGCATAAATATGGAAAGTTAAAAAAATACAAAAATACATGGGATTCGAGAATATAAAAGCACTAGGTAGACAACAATTGTTTGACCCTGCTAAGATTGATTGTGGACAATGATAAACTCCTCCATTTCAATCCCCAACCTTTGCAAAGACAAATACCCCATAATAAATTGGAATTTTCCATTCTATGAGAGCCAAAATGTTCCTTGACAAATTTTAGGGTTGTGGCATCTCGAAAAATCACAATTTTTAGAAAAAGAAACTTCTTGATTTTTTCAAAATATCATGATTTTTAATTGATGATTTATCATTTTGGATTCAGAATTGTGATTTTTCTAATTTTCAGCAATTTTTTCATCTATAATCATTAATCCACTAGAATATGGAAATCTTATAATGTCGTATTAATTATTCTAACACTTGTAAGGCTAAAGTTTTAAGTACGCTAAAATTTAAATAATATTGATTTATGCTTACAACCTTTGGCTACATTTTAAATTTCTTGTGATATAGTTTTGACAAATTTTGTTCTTCTCTATTCACGGTTTTCTTGTAAGAAGTTTTAAAATTGTTGATGAATGTGAAAAAATACACAATTTTAACAATATAATTATTATTATAATTTCAACAACAATTTCTAAAGCTCAAATTGTTGATCAAAATTTTATTATTTTTATGTCTTAGATGTGTTCACTCTATTGTTTATTTTTCATATATGGTAATAAAGTTGTGACAATGCTTTAGTTAGGGAAAACATATTGGTGACTATTTATTTTCCATATCTGGTAACAAAGTTGTGGCAATGCTTTAGTCATGAAAAACATATTGGTAGCCTGCAAAGTTATTGTAAATAGAGATAATTTCCATATTTGTAAATGGAAAATGATCTTTGGGTAATAATTTTATTGAGGGTAGGCCTTGCAAAGGCTTATGACAAAGTAAATTGGCAAACGATGTCAAGAGTCCTCAAGAAAATGGGCCTTGAATCTCATTTGGTATATTGGTTCATGAATGTTATTCATCCACATCCTTTCTTGTTCTAGTTATTGGGAATCGACATGCTTCTTTCTATGTTTCTACTAGGGGACTAAGACAAGGCTTCCCTCTCCCTTCCTTTTATTTATTATGCTTGCATATTGTGTGAGAGAAAAAATACTCTAGCCATCCGAAAGATTGAAGGGGTCAAGAGTACATCAAACTCTAATCCTTCCACACACCTTCAATTCTTGGTTGACGCCCTTTTGATGGGAGCTACTAGCATGAAACAATCCAAACCACTTGACAAGATCATTTTTTTTAAATAGCGACAACTCAATATATAAACATGGAAAAATATAAGATCTTTTTAATAAATGTTGATCTGGGCATTAACAAGCAGGCTTGACTTTTTGTTTCCCA
The DNA here is from genome assembly GCA_027924585.1 of Larix kaempferi. Lineage (NCBI taxonomy): Eukaryota > Viridiplantae > Streptophyta > Pinopsida > Pinales > Pinaceae > Larix > Larix kaempferi. Next base: position 172,616 of record BSBM01000579.1, on the reverse strand, counting down.
AAATCCAGATAAAAGTTCAAAGGAATTGCTGGAATTGCTGAAATTGCACATATTCATTTTTTAGAGTACAAGATATCGGTGCAATAGGGATATTCGAAGATGCTAAATCCATTTATACCAATAAAATGAAGTTTTAGCAATAAAAAATCTAATTTTATGGAAGATTTCATAACCAAATTTTGTTGATGATAGTTTAAAAAAGTTTAAATCATGTAAGAAAGATCAAATCCCTCGAGGTGCAAACCATTTTTGAATTGCATAACTTTGGAAATGTTTACATTTCACAGTATTTGATCTCTCTCAATTTTTGATAGATCTTACATATCAAATACTAGTATCTAATTGTTAATTATGTATAGGAGGCTTAAATAAGTTATGACAATAAAAAGGTAATAAAAAAGTAGAAATTTAAAGTGACTCCTTGTAAATGTTATAATATCCCCTAACCCTCAATTTGATTTACCATTATTATAATAAAAATATTATTATAACAAATAACTTTAAACATGATGTAACTTCATTCATTAAAGAAAATTTAAACATCCATTACTAAAAATAAACCTTAGTAGGGCAAGAATATTTACTTCAAATCTATGTCCACCTTATATTTTAATCTTAATAGTATGAAAACTCTTAAAACAAATTTAAACATCCATTACTAAAAATAAACCTTAGTAGCGCTAAAATATTCACTTCAAATCTATATCCACCTTATATCTAAATCCTAATAATATGAAAACTCTAGTATCAATCTTTAAAAACAAGTTTTCTTTCCTATTAAAAATGAAATGTCATTATTTATTACAGTGAAAAAGTATTGTAGTGAAGTAAAAAGTATTGTATTGTACTACCTTATACCTAAAGCTAGTAACATGAAAATCTTGGAATCACTAATACACAGATACAAATATTTATTTACTAAATGTTCTAAATATTATTTAAATTTAACAATTTCAAAATTAATTAATATTTGAACTTTATGTCTAACATTTCGGATTAAAATAATACTAGATTATATTGTACTAACACTTGATGCTTAAAAAATCCCATTCAAAACCAAATATATTCATCTTTCTCTAGCTTAGTATAAATTCATTACAACTTTCCGTCAATGTTTTCAAGTATTATGAAAAATGCATAAGACAAAATAGAAAGTGTGAGGAAGAACGGTCACTTGGTGTTATTGAAAATAATTGAGAACAATAACTCTGTTTTCGAAGGGAATTTCTACATTTATAATTTTTTGAATTTTGTGTCTACTCCTTTATGGCTTTTAAAAATATGTTGATTATTTGAATTTTACTATGTTGCACTAATTCTTAGTGCTAAAAATAATCCCACTAAACCAAATATAAACCTGGAATTTAAAACAATCTTTGATGTTTAAAAACTCCACAACAAACTCCAATTCCTCTAATTTTTTATTAAATATTCATTACACCTTTCGTCAATGCTTCCAAAGATGGTCAGACAAATACAATAAGTCATTAAACTAGAATATAATTGCGGAGAAGAACAGACTTAGGCATCACAAAACAGTCCTTCAATCGAAGGATTAGGAAGGGCCAAGAAAAATAAAAATAAAAATTACAAAATTTTCAGGAAGGAAAATATTTAATTCTCATTTAAGCAGAATAAAAATTACAATCAACAAAATGCGACTGCACAATCCAAAGATTATCCCCTCTCCTATCTCTTCTACAGCAAAAAATAAGTGTTCTGATAAGCCAATTCACAACAGCAATACCTCATCCTGCCAGACTTCACAACAGCAATACTAATTAGATAACCCGATCCTGCCAGACTTCGGAGATGGAAATGTGATTTACAGCTCACTACAATGACCTTCGTTTTCCTTCTATTGAATTTCGCCTTGGAGTAGGAACTGGCCTGTTTGATAATTGTTGGGTCTGTCCAACACTAGATAATCTGCGCTCTATTCTACATACAGCTACAGGTAATGCCTCCACTTCACTTGTAATTATTTTTCCCCCACCAACACCGTTGATTAGTTTTCCAAAGGACTGTAGTGACTTTTTTTATTTGAGAGGTCTTTTTAGATATTGCAGATGGTGTCTCAGTTACTGTATTTGTTTTTGTTTTTGTTTCACCCTCTGTCCCACTTTTTACAACTGATAAGTTTCTACGCTCACCATTTTGCACCTCAACTTTGCTTATTACAGTCCCTTCAAGGCTCAATCTACGAGTTCTAACTGGTGTATGGAGTTGGTATGGAGATTCTTTCATTTTCATTTTGATATTCTGTAACTGCGCTGCTTCTGCTTCTGCTTCTTTCCTTGCCAACGCCTTCTTCAAACTGTCTACCTGTTCTTTAAGCTCACGAACTTCTCCACTTTCTTTATTCAAAGGAGCAGCACCAAGTTCAACAGAGGCCACTCTTTCAGCAGACTTGAGGGTGCTTATTGTCTCTGCATATGATTCCGGTTCAGGACTTATGTGCACAAACATGAGGGTCTTTGCCTTGCCCCCTAAGGAATCTTGAAGCAATTGAGTCAATTTGCTATTTCGATATGGCACATGGGAACTCCTTTGTGCCAATGCTGCAAGAACGTCTCCTAGAGATCAAAGGGACTTGTTGATGTATTGTGCCTCCTTCAAACGATCTCCAGTTACTTCAGATTTATCCACCCTCTCATTTCCAGCAAGATCTACCAAATTAAGGCAGCTATGAAGGTTATGCCCAGAAACACGATCTGTACCTTGCACATGCACAGTCAATACACTGTGAGAACGGCTGCTGCGGTCATTCAGTGCAGTAGAGCTAACAGCACGATTCTTTTGCCCAAAATTCATCAAATCAAAAACATCAGAGGTTGCTTTAACGGGCATAAGTATGGCATCCGGTACATTAAATCCATTATGACCATTATTTCGAATATCTAATTTCTTGTTCGAGGAATCTGTTCCCAGAAGATCCCTCACTTGTTCGTTGTATATCTCTATCATTTGAACAGAAACATCATACATCATTAAATCTTTCCTCTCTTGACATAGCTGGAAGAGGTCACTGAGTGCTCGATAGTTCACTCCCATCTCCCTTTCAGAAGCACCTGTTGGACCGCTCATGGTGTGGGTCTTTCCAGATCCTGTTTGACCATATGCAAAAATGCAGACATTGTAACCATCCATTACAGATCGGATCAATGGTTGTGTATCCATGTAAACATCCTCTTGTGTAGCAGATGGCCCAAAAACCTTATTAAAATTGAATATCCTCTGTACATCTTTGCCCATTTTCGATGTATTGACAAGGAGGGATCCATCTTCCCCAATAAATTCCACTGCACTTTGGGCGTCAGATTGACCTCGAAAATGTGGTCTGATTCTGCAGTATACCCTTATGCTTCCTTTGAGGTCTTGAACAATATTGTAAAGGATCTTGTTTTCTTCCAGAACTCTGTGATATCCACTACCAGCACTGCAAATTCCTCTGACCTGGTTATCCAGCAACTCAAAATGCCTTCGCCACTCAGACTGTAACACATGCACATCCTCTCGTGCTCTGTGTAATAAGTCTTTTATGTCACTGGCTTCTTTTCTTTGTGTTTCCAAGCGCATCTGATGTTGATGTTTCTGAGTTGTAACCAAAGTTTTTAGATCCTGACTTTGAAAAGGTGAGCAGTAACCATTTTTCTGGTCTGGACAATCTGAAAAGAGCTGATTGTCTTGATCCTGGGAGACTTTATCTTGTTTATTCTCTGCAATAATCGCAATGATAAGATTCATGAGTGTTTGCGTCGAGCCATGCGGTGCAGCAGCTTGTATGGCTTCCACAAGGTTCTGGTCAACATTTTCCTTGTCACTGGTTACTTCTACAGCAACCCGCTTTAACCAAGCTCCTATTAAGGCATTAGATTGAAAGATGTCATCCATTCTTTTCTCTCCGTCGTCCTGCATGTTTCTAACTGATGGGTTTGGTAGAGTTACAGGCAAACAATTAGGGGTTGTAAACTGCTCTTTCCGCTCATAATAATCCTTCAGCGCCAAGATACAGTCAACAATCTTTGTAGTAGAACCCGGCTGCGAGGTTTCTTGCTCTAAGATACAGTCAACAATCTTTGTAGTAGGCAACTTCATGTGTACAAGAGCTGCAAGAAAATTCTTAACATTCTCAAAATATTGATAGGCAGAAACATGATTTGCAACGACGTTGGACACTGCTCCCGGTTGAACCTTGTTGAGAAGGTTACATAAAATGATCCCATTTCTCAAGGAAAGACGAAACTCCTCCTCGGATGGCGGGTCACATGGTATATCCAAAGACCCAACCATTGTCTTTACCCATGCTGCAGCTTCAAAAAACCTGCTATTACCTGCTTCCGCTACTTTCTTCAGTGAAACCAATCGACCATCAGGGACGGTCTTAGAATTCGATCCGCTGCCTTCCGGAGACATCTTTTGTTTGGCTTTGTCTGCAAACTCAATCAGTGAGTATGCAATACTTCCTACAAATACAGCAGCTGATGAATGAGGAGCACTCAACAAAGTTTTATTAAATTTCCAATTGGGCGATGCTCCAGAAGACTTGTTTTTGAAATGGCGGCCTCAAATAGCAAGACTTTTATATATATTTCCAGCCAACGCTACCTATTTCCTTTAAAGATCTTGCCGACGAGCCGTCTTGTGTTTGGCCGACGAGCCGTCTTGTATTGATTCTCTTGCGGTGTTTGACCGACGAGCCGTCTTGTCGATTCCCTTAGAACCTTTCTCCTTATGCTTCAGAAGGCCTCACCTTCAACACCACTTCCGTTTTATCTTTACCCAAGATAATACAAATGAGAGATGGTGTATAAATGCCTAACTCAATTGACTCAGTCGTGGCAAAAAATGAGCCTGGATGTATAAATATAAGGTAGGATGTATCAATATAAGGTAGGTTGTTTACTGCTTACGTCTTTATTTTCAACATTTCCTTTTAATTTGAATAGAGGCATTTTAATTTGAATAGAGGACAAGGAAGGAAGGCATTTATCACAAGATTCACATTCCCTTGATTTGAAATGGATCCTCTAGAAAAATTATTTCTTTTTAACTTTATAATTAAGAAAATTTTAATTTACAAACTTGTTTCAATAATCTAAAAATGTTTGGAAAATGAAATGTACCATTATGAAGGTTGGCCTTCCAAGGCAACCCATTAAATTTGAAGGCCATGAAGAAGTAGAGCATTCAATGGAGAAGAGATCTCTAAGCACTAGCAGAGCATGAAGGACTTGGAAGAACAAGCATGTTTAAAGAATCAAAGGTTGTCTCTGAGCCAAAGTCATCTACACATTTTCCAGCAAGTCAGAATGCATGAATCTCTGCTAGAGAATATAGCTCACCATTGCAACCATTTCTTAAGCATTATAAACCCCCCAATAAGTGTGTTGGTTGTTAGTTTAATTACTTATTGTGCTCATAGGCTAATTGATTGGCACTCAAATTGTTTGGTTGGCTAGCATATTTGCCAATAGACCCCATGCTTATCAACCTACAACCATCTCTTTAACAACTTCAACGAACTTATGTATCATGTTGTTGATTCAGTGAAATGGTCGTTGGAATCATTGATTAGAAGGCAATGCAAATTCCCAAGTGAATGCTCAATATATGGCAGCGTCCCCTTTTATTTTACTTGTTGTGTGAACCATATCTTATATCCATATGTTTGGACATTACTCATAGATGGTTATTTTATTGCTAGTTGTATTGTGAAAGGGCACATATATGTATATTGGCTCCAAATTTGGGTGATAACATGCCATAGCCTAGGAAATTGCTCAGAGCTAGCATTGAGCATAAATTTTATTATTAAACCCCATTGCGAAGAAAAATTAAAAAAACCCTAAACCTAAAATCTTGGCTAAGTTGTAGAGTGACCAACTAAAAATTTGTGAGCAGGAAATAAGAAATGGGAGGGGTTAGGGTTTTGTTCACCCTTACCCCCCCCCCCCCCCATTATTTAATCCTTGTATGATGTGCAGTGTCCTGAGAAGGGGGTGAATGGCCCTTATGCAAGGGCCCAACTTTATTTTTTTAAGCCAAATAATTGAGTATTAATTATCATTTAATTAAATTAATTTGAATTATTAAATTTGATTATATTTTTTTAAATAATATATTTTATTTGAATTTTTAGTATTAATTGGTTTTTATTATTGATGATGATGATGATGATCGTCTTTAACGTCCACCGAGAATCGGACCTTAAGAAGATAGAGATTATTTGGTTCTTTAAAATATTATTTCTATGCTCAAAAAGCTTATAGAGGAGGTTCCCTAGCTGATTATAGTTTTGGGGATCTAGGCGGTTAGAAAGGTTAGTGCCGGAGCAAAGATTTTGAAACTGAGATATAATGTGAGTGAAAGACGAGCATTTTAAGAGAAAGTGATTTTCATCTTCCACGCTCATAGAATTGCATAGATGGAAAACTCTTTTAGCCCAAGGCGTTTTAGGGGTTGTCCAACGGCCAGTTTCACTATGAAGCTCATCAGCATTCATTCTAATCTTAGCAATATTACTTTTTTTCTTTGATCTTGGTAAGATAGAAAGATAATTTTGATCCTCGAGATTAGGGTCAATGATCTCTTCATAATATTAATAATATGGCATATTTTAAAATTTAACTATATTATTTTTAATAAAAATAAAATACGAAATAAAATATAAATATCAATATAAATAATAATTAAATAAAATATAAAATTTAAATAATAAAATGAAATATATTATAAATTACATACTATAATATAATTTTTAAAAATTATGATTAAATATTTTATTCTAGTGGTGAGGGATGTGGTTGTCAAAAAATGTGGAGGTGGATTAAGGCAATATTAGTGGTAAACGGAGTAGTAGAAATGACTCTGCACTAGCTTGACTATTAGAGTTCCACTATCTTATTGACCTGCCTCAACCTTAGCGAGGACCTCAAGTGATATGTTCATTACAAGTGAAAGTAAAGGATACTTAAGTCTGTGCATATTATTGTGTAACCTAGTAGACTAATTAAATCCTACTTATGAACCTTTTTGGCCAGTTTGCATAATCAATATGGTTAGGTGATGTGGAAATCAGGGTTGAGGTTGGGTGACACCATCGCTTGAGCCAAACATACCAACATTATTGGTGCTATCACCTGAAATGTGCAATATAATGCGCTCCTTGGAGACAATCAACATGACACTTAAGAGGCTTCCAGAGTGAGCGATGCAACAACTGTTGAGTACGTAAGAGCCCTTTCCATCGGCAAAGGTTAATTAAGAAGTATCAATGAATTTGGAGCAAGAACCTCCTCCCTAGGGAATTAATATAGAGCTTCATAAAATCAAGCTTCCATAGTTTACTGGATGTTGCATTGGATAGCAAGCCAAGACATGGCTAGAGGGCATGAAGATGTGCTTTGCATTGAAAGAATATACCACCACCTCTATGTCCAAAATAGCTACTTTTCAACTTTGAGATCATGCTTTGGATTGGTGGGAGAACATGGAAATACAATTGCATCTCACTCCATATATTACCCCTTGGGAATAATTTGAATATAGGTTTCAAATGAAGTACCTACCGCATTCTTTCAGGAGGACCAAGTAGGATCCTTCCATGCATTAGTGCAGGGTAATTGAATTGTGGAGGACTATGAATTGTGATTCATGGTATTGGTTAAGTATGTATCTTACATGGACACATATCAACGTCAGGTATATTGCTTTGTTTATGGATTGAAATACAATATAAGGTCTCTCATGCGGATGTGGAAGCCAACATAAGTGCCACATGTAGTTGAATGTGGTCATCATGTTGAAGAACATATAGGCTCTAATGGGGATCAAGGAGGGGGTTTGAAAGAAAGGAGTAACACCTAGTGTTGAAGAACATATAGGCTCTAATGGGGATCAAAGAGGGGGTTTGAAAGAAAGGAGTAACACCTAGTGTTGAAGAACTAGTAGTGGACCTAGGGGTGTGTATGAATAGGTTCAAATTTTAGGTCACCGACCTAGGTACTTATGATGTTATATCCCTGATTTGAAATTTTACCCAATTTGGCTAATTTTCGAACCTTAGACTAGTGAAACCCCAAACTATCCCAAATGATCCCAAATGGTTTTGAATTATGTATGGAGGGACTTAGGAGGATATAGGAAACTCTAATACAACCTTCAGACACCCAAACCTCTGTTATAAACATTCATGGTCTACAATTTTCAAGGAGGGAATACTTGGGACAAAACTAGTCAATTGAATTGGTAAAAATCCCCTTGGGTCTGCCACTATTTTCCCTTCCAAACGCTGTAGGAACTTCCCTAATATCCAGTATGAGAATTGGTTATGTTACAGGACATCAACGACAACATGTTTGCATCACTATATCAAGTTTTAGGGTCGGATAAGTCTCCCAAAGGACAACATCTTCTAATGCATACAATTTATGTGAAAATGGTGGACAAGTGAGAATGAATTAATGTTGCAAACTATAGTATGTATTGAGGGGTACGAATAAAATAATTTGGACATCCATTTAACTTCCAAAAGTAGCTTAAATAACATTCAAAACCTCCATAAAATTCTAATATCAAACTAATACAAAACATGTTACAATCACCATGAGAATATAGTGAGAAAACTATATCGAATATCAATGTTCTTGGATAAATAGTACATGAAGTGCTTAGTATTTTGAGCTGTGGCTCTCATGATCTATCCATTACAAATTTATGCATCCATTAACAATCTCATAAGTTCGAAACAAAATCCTTCCATTATCTATATGCAACAAAGGGTGCGCTATCTCACTTTACATGAACATTGAGATAAAGATAGTAGAATGAGAGAAGAGGAGAAAGAATGAATATGAACTCGAACTTAGATGGGGCTTGAACTTGCACCAAAACATCTCCATGATTCTCTGTTGAAATTTCTGAATGGCCTCTCCATCAACCAACTTGGATGGGAATCTTGCACCCTTGAAATTGGTTCTAAGGCAGGGAGGATGAACATCCACCGTGCAAGGACAAGCTCGAACGTCTCCCAAATTGCAAAGACGCAAATGAAAAATGACCAAAAGCTGCTCCATTTCGACTTGGGATACTTTTAATAAATTTAGTTGACTCATTTACCTCCTTAGAACTCGAATTATCTCCTAATTACTCATGAAATTCGAACTAGTGGGGGTTATGACCCTTCAATTGGCCCCACATGACACTTGGCTCATCTTTTTTCCCAACTCCTCCATGAATTCGAATTGGGGAATATTTTGGATGCTTTGGAGATGTGTAACTCTCATGTGCCCTCCTGACTATTTTTAGCTCTTGCATTGTCATAGATGTCATAGAATCTTTCATAAGTGTCATAGGTGTCATAGAATCTGTCATAAGTGTCATAATGCTTGTCATAGTTGTCATAGAATATGTCATTGCCTATTTTTAGCCCTACGACTCTTCCTCTTCCTTAATGAATGTTACCTATTCCATCCAACTTGAATATGGAGATGGCTCCATGTTTAAAGGTGGAATATTCTTCTCTTTTTTTCACAATTTTTGTTACGGTTTATGATTAATCTAAAGAAGTGATTGAGAAGAAAACAACTAGTTGGTTGTGGTTTGTAGAAGAATTTTGGGAAGTGTTCTTATGAGGAAATATTTTTCTCTTTGATTTCTTTGAGTTTTTTTGTCAAGATATGATATCGTAATCATTATAAGACTTGTTTGAGAAAGCACTTAATCTGTTGAGCTTTTGTAAAATAACTTTTGGATATTGTGGAGGGTAATTAAAAATGTAAATTTTGGTCTCACTCAATAAAAGTTTATGGTTTAAAACAACTATTAAAACAACTTTCATTAAAATATGATTAAGTAATGCCACAATTATTGGACACCACTTTAAGCTTTATTATTTGACATATATATTTTAGAAAAAATGAAAAAAGAAATGGTAATGTCATCCACCCCTTTTTATTAAAACATGATACATAAATATTTAATAATTATGGAAATATCACTTACATGCGAAATAATTATTTATATAAAGAAAATAATTATTATATGATCAGTAATTTTTAAAAAAATCAAATTTTTTGAATGAAAAAAAAACTTAACTCTCATTCAATCACAATAAAAATTACAATCAACTAAACGCTAGTGCACAATCCAAATATTATCCCCTTATCTTATATCTTTACCGTTTATGCTAATTTAAACACGCTTAAAAAGGCTCTTCTAACGTGACCGGTCTTCTACAGCAAAAAATACTAAATTACTAATTAGAAGTCTCTGAGGTGGAAATGTAGACGTACCTCATTACAATGACCTTCGTTTTCATTCAATTGAATTTATCCTTGGCGTAGGAACCCCATTTCCTTCTATTGAATTTGGGTATCTTTTTTGATCTTTAGCTAGATGATTCTCGTTTTTTGTTGACAGGTAAGCAAAAGTGCTGTCAAATTTCCAAAATATCTGAACCATTTAAAGCTCCCGTTTTTCCTATTTTCACTCTAAACTATCTGAAAACTTGTAAAGCTTCCTAGCTCCTTAGTTATAAAAGACCATAAGCATTCCCAAAAAAAGAAGAAAGTTTTGTAATAAAAATAATAAAGAGAGAAAGCGGGATACCCAGCCTGCATCCCATTCCCTAGGGGTATGAGTGGTCTCCTGTCATGGCATGGTTTTTTCATTTTTCATTTTTATTTTTTTTCTTGATTAACAATAGATTAAATCACTCATTTTACATACTCAACAATTTGCTTTCAAGTTTTGTTTAGTTTGCAAAGTAACAAAGCTCCTTGCTTTCTCGAATTAAGGTGCCTGTTAAGATCCTAGTGGGTGACCTTCACTAACGCCTCGAGGTTTTGGTGTAACGGTTCATATCATTTGGTATCAGAGTCTCCACCCAGGTTCAAGTCACAGAGCGGGTGGCAACGTCGGCATTGCAGTGTTCACCCGAGGCTCGTATGACTCAAAGGGGACACCACCGTACGGGCGCACATCCAGCCCAGAGTTTGGACTGCGGAGTGTGGTGGGATGTTAAGATCCTAGTGGACGGCCTTCACTAACATTTTGAGGTTTTGGTGTAACGGTTTGTATCAGTTCCATGGAAAGGGCTTGCTCCAGTACTAGAGTTTGATCGAAAAAGAGATTCTTGAATTAGACTAACTAGAAAAAATTAATTGTTTGTTCTTGTAAAATGAATCAACACTAAAATACCCGTATGGTCTATACCTATGTGGCTCATCTAATCAGTTGGTCACACCGGAAAGGGAAGTGAGTATTCCGTCTAATAGGACAATGCACAAAGTTATTTTCCTTAAGAATTTAGGAGGTCGCATTGAATCAAAACTATGGAATATCGAGGTTGCAATAATGAGATTATGTCTCACCTCATTGGAAGCCTAGTGTGATTTGTCTAGCTCTCAGTTCTAAGGGATAAGTCCCTAGTGGGCTAACAAGAATGAACCCACTAAAAACCAAAAACTTAATAACAACTAAAATTTACTAAGGGCATTCCAACAGATTCACTTTCTGTAGCACTTTCCTTTACTATCAGCACTCGTAATTATTTTATCTTATGATGTTGAGGCATTTATATTTCATGATGATATATCTATATATGTTGTGAAGTAAATTATTTACATGCTCTTGTGTTTAAACGAATTAAATCCTAGAATAGTTGTTTTTTCCTTTTGTAGATTAACAACCTTAGTTTTTATTTTTTAGGGACTTCCACCCTTGGCTTCGCTAGGAGTAAGCCTAGACGGAGGAGTCAAGATCAAGTGACAGTACTTGAATCTTGCTTTCCCCAAAAACACACCTAGTGGATTGAATATTTATACCGCATTAACCCGAGTTGCGCTTCCAATAACAACAAGAGGTTTAACTCCCCTAGTTGACTTGGAATACAACTAAACTAATTTTGTAACTATCTCCTTCTTGATCCCACACAACTTGAATGGAATTGGGGGAATAAGAGTACCCCGGGATGGTTGGGTGGAACATCTGGTTAGCATTTTAGTTTGGAAAGTGGGAATTGTTAGCACCATCAATATGCCAAATGTCTTTCGCTACCAGGTAATTCTCTTTATACTAATTTTATATATTTGCAAATGCTTTTTTACATGGTAAAAAATATTAAGGAAAAATCATGTCATGTTTAACGAAATGAATATTAATGTGCTTCTTGCATGTGAATTAATAATGATGTTGATTTTGTTAAAGAAAATGGATAAAATGATTATTACAAAAAAATTGTTAATGAAAATAGATGAAACGATTGGTAGGGAATTTTTGTAAATGAAAATGGATGAAATGATTGGTCGGGAAGATTGTTAGTAATATTCAGAGCAAATTTTGTATACATGTGCTAAATTAAAAAATCAAAATCGAAAAATGACAAACAATTAATATTGAGGAAATAAAAAATAATAGGAAATAATTGGAGGGAGAAGGGAAAGTAACCTTAATCCATGGAATAAAAATGATTTTTCTCCTATCAGATCCTTATTTATTCATTCTATATCAATGATAAAAGAGGAAGAGATATTTTCCATTCTCACTCTCCCTTTGTCTCTAGGGTCATCAAAACCCTTATTGCATAGCTTGCATGCAGGTAGTAGTGGATTGTTGATTTTGAAGGAAATCTATTTTGTCCATTTAGATTGAAAATTTTGTCTCTCTTCCATGGCACAACTTGTCCCTTCTTTTGGCATGCTTTTTTTCTTTTTCTTCTTCCTTTCGCAAATCTGCTATGTTTTTTTTATTTGTTGTAGGTAGTGTAAAATTAATGAGTAAATTTGAGTATTGTATAGCCCTAAACTTAGTAGAAATGAAAGTTTATGATATTGATGGGTTTTTTTGGTTCAAGAAGGGTGAGCTCTAAGGGAATAACCCTCTTCAAAAGAATGCTTTTCCATTAAGGTCACCTCCATATAAGAGCATATCCCTATGAGCCATGACCCATGTATGGAGGATTTTTCCCTTATTATGGTCCTCCTCCATACACAAGTGGGACCCTAGGCACCTATATGTTTACATAAAAAGGAAAATTATTATTAAAATGGAACCCTATGCACCTATATTGAAACCCTTTTTTTTAAATTTTTCCAAGAAAAACTTATAAGGAAACCCAATGGATGCTTCTCCACATTCATGGATGGCATTCCTAGTAAAATCATTGGAATAGAGTGGTGTGCCACATATAGGGGGATTTGAATTGGGCACATGCTGGCACAAAACTAGCCAAATTCCCAACAACATTGGCAATGACTAGTTGAGTGATCCCCTTGGGGTTTTTTGGAAAAGGATTTTCCAAAATGAAGAAACCTTTAATAATATGAAGAGTTTTTTTGTAATCTATACATGAACCTTCTATTAAAAATAAAAATAAAAAAAACTAGAAAATGGATGGCCTTCACTGAGGGAAACTGGGCCATCATAATGAATACCATCATTTAGATCTCCTAAACCATTGTCTTCAGGTTTAAAAAGTAAAAAACACATCCTTACAATTACAGGGAAACCAGACATGACAATACTAACACCACATGAATATAGACTTCATCAAAAGAGAGTAAAGGAAACTTGTGGCATGCCTAGTAATGGGAAACCATCTCAAAACATAAACTACCAATATTTCAAAAGCCACTGAAATTCATAACAAAAACAAAAATTGTGTTCAGAAGAAACTACCCTTGAGAATCCTTCTTGTTGACATCTAAGGAAGTGGTGTTGTGCATATCTCTCCGGTCCTCCCCATCATCAATAGTTGAAATGGTGCATTAAATGTCTCTGTGAGCTCATCCAATTGATGGTGCACCTTGTCTAGATCATCATGAACTTGGATGATAATTTGAAGGGCCTCTGCATGCATTATCTCCTTTTCCATCAACACTTACGCAATAATCATTTTAACTATCTAGTAGGGACTGAGATCATCATGCCCCATGCCTTTTCTTTGAGAGCCATGGATTACATGGCATCATTGCCTATTTGATGTGAATTGGGAGATTGTTGCATAAATATTGGCTCGATGCTTCACCATAAGCATCTTGTCAACACCCCCTTCCTCTACCACAATAGATTTGACACCTCTATCTTGGGGCCATTGCAAGATAAGTCCAAACATGCTTGTGATTAACCAATAGATTCACACCTCTATTTTGTGTGAAAAGGCCAACACACAAGATATATCCTACAACACTCTTACCAAAATAATTATACGCACTAGGAATAATGATCCCTTAATCTTTCTAGAGGGGCAATTTAAGCCCTGATTCAAGGATGGAGATGCTTGTCATTATTTTCCACTGTTTGCAATAATGCCACACAGAGTCTATCAGTTTTTCCTCATGTTGTAAATTTCCTTTCGATCGTGCACTGGAGGATTTGCTTGAACATCGTGGCCACCATTACTGCATGCACCCATGGCTATTAAAGAAATCATTAGGGGAGTTTTGAGGTAAAAAATGGGCCTAAAAAAAAATAATGTACCATAAAGATTCACTTTATAAGAACCTATAGGATTCAAGATGATGATGTCAACTATAAGGGTAAAATTTGTAAAACAAATTGGGGGGAAAAAGAAAAAAAGTACTTTTTCTTATTGTATTTTAGACATATCCCCTTAACGGTTTACCCAAATTTCAAGTTTGGGCACTCGTTGGATGCAGATTTTAATTCCACATCTGTAATGTCCCCAGTTTGACCCCATGGCATTAACATTATAAATGATGTAATATTGTTATGAAATCATGGTGAGGAGCTCAAGGCCAAGGCCCCGCCATCGATTTCGTGATGCATATGGTTTGCGTGCTAGCAATGCACAGTGGAAATTCAAATATCATGTAATATGCATTTTAATAAAAATACCCACAACTAGCTTTGCAATGCAACAAAGAGATGGGGGCATGATTTCACAAGGAATTGGGAGGGAAAAACATTCAAACCCTTGAGCCACTAGAGTCAAGCCAAGTGTCAATGAGAGAACCCATCAAACCCTCAACTACCCATGTTGACTTTTGTACCCAACCATTGATTTCTCCCAAGAATTGGTTGGAGAAGTTAATGCCTTGGGAATGGGGAGGTATGGCTGTTCAAAATCGGGTATGGGCAAGCCACCCTTCATGGAAAATCGTGTGGGTCTCCTTGTGCAAGAGAGAGCCACGAAATTTCTCCCCAGCCATTTTATCCATAACCATTCTTCCTCCCTCACGAGTTCAGAACTACCTGGGCGTTTTCCAGGCATGGGGAAAACGTTTTCTTCTTTTCCCCAGCAGAGAAGGGCGTTTTTCTGTGTTGGATACCAGTGGGGAGAGGGGAAAATGAATGACATTACAATAGAGGCCATTTTGGGCTGTTGAAGGCTGAGATATTGGGGAAGAAATCGTTTTCATCCCTGTGGTTGTTTGCCCCATCCTATAATCCGTTCTTGGTTGGGAACGTTTTTGGGAGAAGCCATGGCCATCTCGTTTGTAAATCCTACTGTTATCCCTGCCCCTGTTTGTGCATGCCGTGTGAGAGAAGAGTATGATGGGTATGGGTGATGGGTAATCCCTTGTGCTGGCTTGGGCTTGGGAATAAGCATCCATTGTGCAAGGGTAGCCTGATAAACCCAGTTAGACTGGCTTGGCTAAAACAAAATGGTTAATGGACTGTGTGTGAGCGTGAATGTCCCTTTGTCCTTGTGAGAATCATGCCCAGCTTGGGGGTGGCCTTCGGACGGACTCAGTATAAGCTGTCAAAGAGCCTATGGTTGGGTGGAACGTTGCAGCGACATAGCTAGTTGCTTGGGACAATTGAAATGAAGATAAGTGTTTATGTCTATGTATTTATTTCTGAAATGTTTTTATTAATGACTGAAATTGACATGTTGAATGTATTCGAATGATTGTGTGGATGTTGTTTCCGCTGTGCATGATTGATTGTTTACATCTGCACATTCATATTTTATTTCTTTTAATGAAATGAGTGGGCTGAATTTTGATTAAAAGCCCCATCGATTGGTAGTATGTTCCTTGCCTCGCAGTGGTCAGCAAGTGGGGACATTACAACATCCAACCCATACCCACATTGCATACTTCTGAGGCACCCACGACAGGAAAAAATGAAAATTTCAATAAAAAAATGTATTTTAATATTAAATTACGTTTTTTTATTGAAATTTTTATTTTTTCATGTCGTGGGTGCCTCGGAAGTATGCAGTGTGGGTATGGGTTGGATGTGGAATTAAAATCCGCATCCAACGAGTCCCCAAACTTGAAATTTGGGTTAAACGCTAAAGAGATATGTCAAACATACGATAAGAAAAAATAGTTTTTCTTTTTCCTCTCTAAAATTTAGAACTCTTATTCTATTATTTCCCTTAGGAGGCCAATTTTAGACCTCAAAACTCCCCTAATGATGATGCCATGTTCATATGCATCACCCTTCCTCCATTGCACTAGAATTAACTCCCTTTTTTTACTCCCAAATTCGATGTGCACGATCTCGGCTTGATCTCCCGTAATTCCATGCTTAAGCAGTCACATTCATCCTCACCTTGGTCCAATCTAGGACAAGTGGGTGTAAAGTCCCCGACAAAATATGGACTGTTTTTAAGGTTAATTACTATTGTATCTTAGTAAATTTTTGGTTGGTAACTTTAGTCAAATAGTTTTTCAACAATTATCAAATACCAGTATAATTCCTGTTGTTGGGTATGGATGATATTTTATGTTGGATTTATTGTTGTAATTTTTAATTATATAATTTGTGTGCTAATTTGCAATTTACAGACCTTAAGTATAACCTTCCATGATAATATCGAATATAAGAAAATTGACGATTATGGTGCTAACTCAATGAGAATATGTCTCAACATTTAGATGCAAACATTAATGCACATACAATAGATGTAACAAAAAAATAATTAGAATCCCAGTCCTGATTTATTACTTCAAATTTTGACCTGTAGGTAGAATAAGTTTTTGTTTCTCTTGTGGATGCTAAAACAACCCTCCAAACATGCCTAAATTGATGTAAGCGTCAATGCTCAACTTGTGGATGGTGATGCAAGTACTCAACAACTATGATTAATTTTCCCCTTTTAAAATAGGGCAACAATATCAATGTAGGTGTCGACCTGGGTGCTCAAGTTCCTCTTCGAGAGACCGTGTTCTCTTCTAATGGTAAAAGTGCCTCATTTAACAATCATGAACTCAAATCTGAAACTCCCTACCATAAATCTCAGTCAATGAGAGTGAATCGACCCCCTTTGTAGCTACGAACTTGTTGGAATGTGTAATTTTAATAATTACATGTGTAATGACATCTAGTTGATGTTGTAATATGTCATAACTAGCATTGGAAGGAAAATTCAAACATAATAATTCTTAATATTATAATATTGAATTATCCCACATTTATAATGGAGAAAAATACTCCCTTTACCATTCATTATATAAAGAGGTGGAAAATATTTTATCCCACATGTAATATTGAGATGTTGTTCTTCTATACCTCTTGGTATATAATAGAGGTGAGGAGGAGCCTTTGGGAATCATGTTGGGAAAGCACTATATCACTGTGATCATATTTGTAATACTTTGGGGTATCATTTCTAGAGTAGAGCTCAAGTTGGATGTTTCCACATTTGGATTTTTACCATGTATATCTGGAGTTCTATTGTCTATTCTCTTATCTCCATTTTTGTTCATGTTCTGTGTTACTTGATTAGATAGAATGATAGAATAGTTCATGCTATGCATGATTTTTATTATTGTATGATTTTCTCATATTCTTAATATTCTATCATGGTATCCATGCAGGTTGCTATACTCTACCTTCTTCAGTAAAATCTTAGAATTTTATTTTCAAGCAACATTGTCTCATGTTTTTACTTGAACACTTCATATTTTGTAGTTTTATGACTCGATCTACAATACCCAAGTGGTAGTTCTTTTAGATTTGGGATTTAATCTACATATTTGAATTTTTTTCAAACCCTAACCCTTGTGGATAAATGTTTAAGGTTAAATTGGGTGGCAAATTTTAGGTATATTTCTAAACATTTCCATGCATATTTCGAACAAACAAATTACATATCGGTTCCTCTTGCAAAAATACTCAATTTAGAAATAAAAAAAATCATCTCCTTTGGAGTTCAGAAAGTGGAGATATCGTTGTTTTAAAATCAATTATTTTCCAGTTTTTGGGTGATAGTCGCGTGGACTACAAAGCAAATGTATTTTCACGGAATGCCCAAATTCCTATTATGTTTGCGTAGGTGGATGAAGAATGATTGTTCTAGTTTTAAAAATAATAAATATTCTAAGCAATATTTGTTGAATTATGGCCATTTTAAACTTTTGACATTGCTAAGAAAATTCTAATTTTAAATCACTTTTCTTATTTTTTCGACAATTCAATTTTTTGCCTTTTGGGTTTAGGGTTTCATCACCATGACTTAAGAATTTGCTTTTATTGCTTCAATAGTTGGATCTAACTATCTCTCTTGGAAGACAAATATGGTTGACATGATTAGCAGTAAGGACTTATGGAGGTTAATGATGCAGGGGCATCGGAGCCTAGGCAGATCAGTCGAAGTTGATCGACAAAAGGGAACCGACCAGAGGGAGTGCCAACGACCACTGGTGCATGAAGCAGATTGACTCGTCGAAGTCAATGAGATGAGTAGAAGTTGTCGAAGCAGTTGACAGGAGTGAATAGGTCGAGAGTCGACATAAGACATTCGATAGGCGACAAGTTACCGTGGAGTCATGGAAAGGTTGACAAGTTGCCGAACCGCGACATCGACGGGTTTCGGCATTAGCCAAGCGAGGAGGAAGGGGAAAACTGGTGAAGCCTAAGCATAGAGTGAAAGCCGACAAGAGAGTCAAAGCTGATGAAGGACAATATAGGCGACGGGACGGTTTACTATAGCTTGTCAGAGGAAGTGTAGAAGTCAAGGAGCATACTTGGAAACATTTTGGGGTTGCTAAGGAAGTTAATAGCAGTTATTGCAAGTGGGTGAAGACATGACGGATGTCATCACAGACATAGACTATGCAGCATGGCAGGGTGCTGACATTGTAGGTCTGAAGGATCGTGGAAGGACAAACTAACAGGAGGATGCGTGTCTCAAGATCACAATGGTCTCATGAACAACAATAGCAGAGTAGAAGACCAGGTAGTTTGGATCAGCAGAGGGACTTTTGGTAGGGGAGACTTGGCATTTTGGGAGAGTTAAGCAGAGTTGAAGGAAAGATCAAGCCATAGATCAGAGTTTAGTAGCGAACCAGGAGAGGATGATGTCGACACACCGAGAGAGCACACCGCAATTACTTTTGTATTGTAAAGGCTGAGGCTGAGAGATAGTTAGTTATTTGTATTTACAGTTATTCCGCATTGTAACTGATTCATAGAAGTAATATAAGCCATCTTCTGGCATGTTGTTTGCATCTCGTTTAATGTGAACTTTTGTGGTCATGCTGTGTGTATTGTTAAGAAAGAACCTTGTTTGGTCGGGGTGACCTTGCGTCAGTTGGTATCAGAGCTATAGTATCCTGAGAGCCGAAGGACAGCTATATCAGAGCGGGAAGTGAATCCCTATGTGTAGGAGCACGTCGAGTGATATTGAGCCTACCAGTGTGTCGAACATCTCCAACTGATGTTAGGTAGAGTTGTGCATGACTTGTTGAAGTTCGGTTGCGATTGGACGAGTGAGAGTTTCAGCAGAGGCTGAAAATGGCTCATAGAGGCATTAATGTTCGAGGACAAAGAGTGTGTGGCTCAAGGTTCATAATTGATCATGAGATGTTCGACGAATGCATTAGAACAATGCAAACCTTGGCAAACACTACAACAAAATAACCTTTTGGTGGCAGTTTTGGCTTGTGTCAGTTTTGATAACGCCCCCCCCCGCAAATTTTTTTTTAGGTATTTGGGGGCGATTCTTCAAAACCCTCCTCAAAAGTCCCGAAAATTTGACTTTTGGGGGTGGTTTTTAAAAAACCCCCCTAAAAAGTCCAATTGTCAGGATTTTTGGGGGTGGTTTTGTAAACCCCTCCCCCAAAGTCCAATTCTTAATACTTTTGGTTGTGGTTGGTTAAAAACCCCCCTGAAAGTCCAATTTTCAATACTTTTGGGGGCAGTTGTGGAAACCCCCCCCTAAAAGTATTGACCCCCTAAAAGTGGCTTGTGGTAGTCTTACTAAACCCCCCCCCAAAAAAATGTTTTTTAAAGGTATTTGGTGGAGGTCCTTAAAAATCCCCCTCAAAATTCCTTAGAATTTGACTTTTGGGGGCGGTCCTTAAGAACCTCCCTCAAAAGTCCTTAGAATTTGACTTTTGGGGGTGGTCCTTAAGAACCCCCCTCAAAAACCCTTAGACTTTGACTGTTGGGGGCAGTTTTTAAAAAAATCCCCCCAAAAGTCCAACAGGACTTTTGGGGAGGGTTTGGAAAGATCCCCCCAAAAGTCTTGTTGGACTTTTGGACTTTTAGGGGGGGGGTTGGAAAGACCCCCCAAAAGTCTTGTTAGACTTTTGGACTTTTGGGGGGGATTTGGAGATCCACACCCTCGGAATATCTTTATCATCATCCTATGAGCTGTGGCGGGCATTTCCCTAAGGTCAATTAGGCAGATTTTACCATACTTGGCAATTTTTTATCTTCTCCTAGGCTTGGTATAATTTCCCTAAACCAGTGTTTTGGCAGGTCCATAAATTCTTCTTCAGGGTGATCTCTTTGGACAAACTGAGACCATGGTTGAGTAGACAAATGATCCGTATTTTATGAGCATAACAAAATGAATACAGATTATTATCAGATGCTTAACACAAAATAACAGAGATACAGTCAAACTGGTTTTCTATTCAATAAGGAAATAAGCTAGAACTGTAAAATGCAGCGGAAAACAAGCTTGCTGGAATGGTGGCGACTTATCTCTGAGAAGAGATGTGACGGCTGCGCTCATTTCGCAAGAAGATGATTACAATGAGGCTCTCAAGGTCTTTTACAATAAGTAGGAATGTCAAAAACCCTAGACATCCAAAAACCTAACCCTAGGAGATGAAGCGCCAAAAGTCATGTGGGCCCCGTTTGGGTAAGTTAGTACATCAACTTCCCGGGGTCGTAACTTTTGCATATGATCTCTGTTTGGGGCGCTCGGTAGCCCATTGGAAAGGTCTGTCCGAGATTTACAACTTTCGACTAGGGCCAAATGTATGCCAAAGGCAATCATTCGGCCACCCAAATTGCCAGAAAAGGTCATTTAGGGCCTCAAAATGGCCCCGGAAGTTCAGGACCCGAAAAAATGCTAAAAATAGTACAATACCAAAATTGCCATAAAACTGTTTTGAGCCAGTTGGAAAGGTGGGTGGCCACCAATATCCACCTGGATCAATCCTCCCTGCTTAGGAAGCAATGGTCTCCATTGCGTTGAGTTCCCCCATCAGATGAGGAAAGTTCTGCTGAATTTGGCCTCGGGTGAGCCACTTGCCTTGGTGCAGGAGCTGCCCTGCTTTGACAACTTGATAAAGCTGGATCCTTTGATGTCGAGTGCCCTTGATCTATGTGTCTGCAATATGATCACTAGAAGCTTGTTGTAGGCAGTCAGGGTTGAGCTCTGTTGGTGTCAACTTCTCTGCTATCTCTGAGGTGTCTAATAGTGGTGGGAAATATGGTTGAAGGAGAGCCACATTGAAGACTAGATGCATACCAAGGAAGGGGGGAATGTTGAGCTCAAAAGAATTGTCACCCACCGCCTTGGTGATGGTGTACGGCCCATAATGGAGTGGGTGAAGATTTCGATGGGGCCTTGTAAGGCGTTCTTTTTGCAAATGCAACCAAACTTTGTCGCCCACCTGAAACTTATGTGGCACCCGATGTTGATCATGGCGTTGCTTGTACTTGGCATTAGACTTATGTATAATATCTTGAACCTGTTGGCGGATATGCTGGATCCGTTCAATGAACTGGGAGGCTTTGTCAGCTTCTGGGGACGAGTCGGCTGAGGTGGTCGCAAGGGGAAGTGCAACATCCATGGGGCCCAATGGTTGGAATCCCAACCCCACCTGAAAGGGGTTGTGGCCAGTTGAGCTATGCAGGGCTCGGTTGTAGCTATGTTGGACATAGGGGAGACTCTCATCCCATGTGCGGGGGTGTGTTGAATTGTACATGCGCAGGATATGTACGACCATCTGGTTGACGACCTCCGTTTGTCCATCGGTCTGGGGGTGGAAGGCAGTGGATTTGGTGAGCTTGGTATCCAACAGTGACCAGAGGCTTGACCAGAATGAGCAGAGGAACCGACTGTCATGGTCTAAGATAATGGTCTGTGGGACCCCAAAATGTACCCATACTCGTTCAAAGAAGAGCTTGGCAGTGGATTCTGCTGTGATGTTCTTCTTGCAAGCGGCTAGAATTGCCATCTTGGAAAAGCGATCAACAACCATGAAAACACAGTCATTTCCCCTCTTGGTGGACGGGAGGCCCGACATGTAGTCCATTGAGATGGATTCCCACGGCCTGTCAGGAGTAGGCAAAGGGGTGTATAGGCCCTATTTCTTAGTGGTCGGTTTGGTAATAGCGCAAGCGGTGCAGGACCTGATATACTTGCCGACATCCTGTCGAAGTTTCGGCCAGTAGAAATGTTTTTGCAACACTGCCACTATCTTTTCGACACCAAAGTGTCCTGCCACCCGACTGTAGTGAGCTTCCCAAATCAGCTTCGCGCGCTCGCTTGATGGAATGCAGAGATGGCTCAGATGACACAACAACCCGTACTGAAGATGGAAATTAGCAACCACTGAGTTGGTGCCCAACCTTTTATAGGTGGTAGAGAAGTCAGGGTCTGTCTCATAGAGGTCGGGCCATCCGGAGGTCTCGTGGCCACAAGAGTCTAGCACCGTGGTAAGTGCCATGACTGGAGGTCGACAGAGGCAGTTAGCAACTCGGTTGGTACTCCCTGTTTTATATTTGATGTTGAGGTGGAACTACTATAAATATGTTGACCACTTCTGATGGCGGTCATTCTGCAACTTTCCTTGGTTCTACATGAACTGTAGTGGCTTGTGATCAGTGTGGATGATTGTCTCCTTCCCAAGAATGTAATGTATCCACTGGCAGTAGGCTTGTACAATGGAGTACATTTCTTTGTCGTAGGTAGGGTACTTGCAGACAGCATTTGAGAGTGTCTCACTATGATATGCCACGGGGTGGCCGTGTTGAGTGAGAACAGCGCCCACAGCATAATCTGAAGCATCTGTCTCGATCTCAAAGGGATGTTGCAGGTTCGGTAATGAGAGTACCGGCGATGAGCACAAACGCTTCTTCAATTCATCGAAGGCTTGTTGTTGGGACAGGCCCCACACAAATTTTTCCTTACCACCACCCCTGGTCACTTGGCTGAGGGCCCATGCAATATGAGAGAATCCCAGCACGAACCGGCAATAGAAATTGGTGAGGCCCAAGAAGCTCCGAAGTTCAGTGAGTGTGGTTGGGGCTAGCCAGTCATAGATGACCTGGATCTTGGCTGGATCCACATGCACACCATGTCAATCAACGATGTAGCCTAAGTAATGGACCCTGTCCATGTCGAAGGAGCATTTTTCCAGGTTTGCATATAGTTTGTGCTTCCGCAGTGTGTGCATAACCTGCTGAACATGCTGCAAGTGTTCCTCCCAAGTCTTGTTGTAGATGAGGATGTCATCCAGATACACCACTACAAAATTGTTGGTGAAAGGCCGTAGGATATCGTCCATCATCCTCATAAAAGTTGCTGGAGCATTTGTCAAACCAAAAGGCATGACCAACCATTCAAAAAGACCTTCTTTTGACTTGAAGGCAGTCTTCCATACATCTGTCTGTTCTATTGGGACCTGGTGGTAGCCAGAATTCAGATCAATCTTACTGAAGTATTTGGCCCCCATGAGCTGATCAAGGAGGTCGTCGATTTGGGGAATCGGGGTACCGGTTGCGGACTGTGATTTTATTCAGGGCCCGGTAATCAATGCAGAGTCGCCAGGTCCCATCTTTCTTCTGCACCAGCACGATTGGGCTCCCACAAGGTGATGAACTGGGACGGATGTGCCCTTTGTGGAGCAATTCTTGGATCTGCCTCTTGATCTCCTCGTTTTCCAACAGAGAGCAGCGATAGACTGGCCCATTGGGTAGCGGTGCACCTGGGGTCAGATTGATGGGATGCTTGACCTGGCAGTGTAGAGGTACCTCGGTCGGAGAGGAGAAGATATCTGAGTATCCTTCCACCACCTTATCCACTTGCTTCTGTTGTGTGGATAGATCGGTCATGGAGGCCCAGGATGTGGCTGCGATCTTTCTTTCACTCTGAGAGAGAATCACGAAGAAGACAAATTTCCCAGTCTGAGAGATGACCTTCCTGCATTGCTTGGCAGAGATCAAGGAAATAGCACTCGGAGGGACTGCCTCGGGTATCCGGTACAATTTCTTGTTCAAAGAAATAATAACACTACGAGGCCTAGACTCATATATAGCATGACGTTTCCATAAATAAGGTTGGCCCAAAAGAACATCTGAAACTTCGAGAGGAGCAACATCACACAATACCTCGTCCTTGAAGGGCTTGATGTCGTATGGCATTCGGCACTGTTGGCTGACGCGGAGATCGCTTCCCTTGCGGAGCCATCCAATGGTGTAGGGTTGTGGGTGCGGCGTTGTCGGTAGGGCAAGGCGCTTAACGACCTCTGCTAAGATGAGATTCTTCTGGCTACTGCTATCAATGATGAAGTGCAGCGGGGTGCCCTTTACCCACATCTGTGAATGGAAGAGGCGTTCTCCTTCTTCTGGCTCGTCTAGTTCATCAGGCTGGAGCTTGGTGGTAGCAATGGTGGCACTGGGTTCCGCGGCAATGATCCGTCTTCCCCTTTCTAGTTCAGACTCAGAGTCAGAACCCGCTCTGATTCAAATGCTTTCACTTCGGCCACCAGCGACCGCTTTGAGCGACAATCAGCGGTGTTATGCCAAGGGCTCTTATGGAAGTCGCACCACTTCTCGGTATCTTTCTTTGTTTTTTCGGTGTCCTTCTTTGCTTGCGGCTTGGACTGGTTGTCCTGATACTGTCCATCTTTGCTCTGTCCTTTATTCTATGGGTTGGGGCTGCCCTTTCCTGTCTTTTGATGTGAAGGGTTCCCAGGCCCAAATTGCCGCGTCTTTTGTTTGAGCTTCTGCTCGATTTTGACAGCATATCGGTAGGCCGCTCCCAAGGAAGAGATGTCTAGAAATTCCATTTCGGTCTGGATGTATCTATGCAAACCACTGCGATACTTGAGCACCAAATGTCGCTCTGAATCTTTGGTACCCAGCTTGGTGCGTAAGGTATGGAAGATGTTTGTGAACTCTGGCACTGCTTGGTCTCTTTCTTGTCGCAGTGTGGTCCATTTGGTATACAAGTCGTCATAACTTCCAACAGGGTAGTATTGTTCCTTAATAGCATCCCTGAAGGATTCCCAGGTGGCCGTGACTGAAAATAATGAGGCTTCTTCTGTGTCCTTTTTCTCGTAGAATGTTTCCCACCAATCTTTGACATGGGGAACGGCTTTGAGGAGCGAAAAAGTAATCTTTTCTTTATTCGAAAAGTTATGGACAGAAAAATACCCTTCTAGTAGATTCAACCACTTATCTACAGCATCTGCGTCTATCTATTCTTCAAATATAGGGATATCGAAGTTGATTTGTACCTTGAAAGGGGCAGCACCTCCGCTCGAGGAAGATGCATCGCTTATTGGTAGTCGCCGAATGATTTGTGCGAAATTATCCATCATCTCGTTCCTCTGCTGCGTGAGGGCTTCCTAAAACAACATTTTGATAGGATCTCCTATCTCGTCATCTTTCTTTTCTCCTACCATGAGAGGTTGCTTGGGCATGCGAGAGCTTTTGTCCTCAAGAGAAACAAGCTCGAGACCCAATTCTTTGTACCCTGACCTCGTTGGGGACATGCATTAAGACGACCAGGAGCAGACCGCTCTGATACCACCGATCCGGATTTTATGAGCATAACGAAATGAATACAGATTATTATCAGATTCTTAACACAAAATAACAGAGATACAGTAAAACTGGTTTTCTATTCAATAAGGAAATAAGCTAGAACTGTAAAATGCAGCGGAAAACAAGCTTGCTGGAATGGTGGCGGCTTATCTCTGAGAAGAGATGTGACGGTTGCGCTCATTTCACAAGAAGATGATTACAATGAGGCTCTCAAGGCCTTTTAGAATAAATAGGAATGTCAAAAACCCTAGACATCCAAAAACCTAACCCTAGGAGATGAAGTGCCAAAAGTCATGTGGGCCCCGTTTGGGTAAGTTAGTACATCAACTTCCTGGGGTCGTAACTTTTGCATATGATCTCCGTTTGGGGTGCTCGGTAGCCCGTTGAAAAGGTCTGTCCAAGATTTACTGTTGATGTATATGTAACTTTGGAATGTATTTCACATATATGTATATTGTATTCCTATAGAGATGGTATTATTCCTCTATAAGGAAGTGTCGTCATTTATATTGTAAGTGTCGTAACTTATACTTGATGGGTTATTAGACCACCTTATTTGGGGTCGGCCCTGTATATAAGTCATGTGGGTCAAAGGGTTATTAGACCACCCTATTGGGGGTCGGCCATGTGGGTCGGCCCACTCAGCATTATGTTATGTGGTAAAGTTCGAGCCTACATGAGTTAGGTAAAAAGGCAAGTCAAGTCAAGTATAAATAGAGTGCGGGAGGCACTCTATTTGCTCACTCACTTCTCACAGATGCACTCAAGGAGGAGTGGCGCACTTATGGAGGAGGAGGATCTGCTGCTAGGTTATGGCTATCTCTCTTTGTTGGTTGTATCATTGCTCTATCTATCTCTGAGGAAGTTATTGGGGTTTTTCACCTTTATGGTTTTCCCCAAGTAAATATTTGTGTCTCTTGTGTGCTTGCATTATTGTCTCCATGATTGATATGCTGTAGATATGCTGTACATGTTGTTCTCTCAGTTAAGATCCTAGATCATATTGAATTAAATTCTGAAAATTCAACATGGTATCAGAGCTAGCCTGAAAGAAGGCATGATATGGCATGTATGACACTTGTTGCACTTACGATGCTAGGGCTTGATATAGAAAAAACCAGTCATCATAGCACTTTCGCTATAAATCTGTTTTGGCGAAGTTTTCGGATCTGAAATTGTTACAGGACGAAGATTAAATCTCCAGGTACCTTGCGTCCAAAGGACAACCTCTAATTCGTTGTACTTTTTGATTTATGATCTGTACAATTTAGGGTTTCTGCCTCTTCCAGATCTGAGTCAAAATCAGGTGACCTTGGGAAAAAGGTCATATCTTGGGTTAGGAAACTCCAAATGAAATTTCGTAAAAAGTGACAGGTAGTACAGAGTCTGTTCTATCTTAGAAAACGTTTTCAGAGGCCGAAGTTTAACCAATGACATGTGGCACGCCGTACAAGTTCACTCTCCTGTATTATCCCATAAATAGGTCATGTTGCGACACTTGGCATAACTCTCTCTCAGAGAGTCCAATTGAGGTCATACCTATTAGGATGGAAAGATAACAGGCCGAGCTATCTCAGGAAATGTTTTCAGATCCATTGGATTGAAAAGTTTGGATTTACACCAGAAACAATCAGGTACATATTTCTGTCAAAACAAAATTATTTTTGAGTACCTTCATTCATGGCTTCCGAAATTTAGGGCTTTGAAGAAAGTTGGAATTTTCGTAATCGGAGACCACGGCTAAATGATGCTCATCAAAATAGAAGTTTAGATACCAAGATCATAATTTTTGGTTGGGCAAAAGGCCGGGCTTGATCAAACCCTAGTTCGGGACTTTGATCAGAAAAGTGGAAAACTAGGGCTTCTGTAAAAATGGGAATTTTTGCAATCTGTGACCACGGCTGGAAGCTCCTCAGAAAAATAGAAGCTTATAGCTTTGGATCAAACCTTTTGATGGGCCAAAAGAGTGGGCTTCATCAAAGCCCAGTTCAGGGTCACGTCCAGTGAATCCGGAAGTTTCAAAGGCAAAATTGAGGAGTGAAACTTTGCAGTTTTCAAATTCTGAATATACCAGTTTGATCAGCTCATCAAGGCACATATTTCTATCCTTTCGGAAGTTTGAAATTCAAATATTGAATTTTTGGGGTTTCTCTGACACACCCATATCCAGCTCCAAGTCCAGTTCTTACAAATCAAGTGGATTGGGTTAATCCTAGAAGAAGATGGATTGATCATCTGCATGAGTGAAGAAGTTCCTGTTTCAGAGGGAGATGAGGCTAAGGCCTTACATAAGAAGATTACAAGCAATCTCGACAAGTATGACTCATCGAGTTATGTTTCGATATTTGTCCATGATTAAGTTTATGGTATGTTTGTCTTCATGTTATTACGGTTAGTACAATTTTGATTTTAGATTTGTCGTATCACCTTAACAAAATTATGAATGCATGATAGAAGATATTCATTGGTTAGGGTGTTGACACTTATGATTGTACTAATGCATTATGGTGTTGTATGAGGTTTATGTTGTCTACTAACATGAAAGGTACACCAAGAAAGACAAATCATGTTCTGGTCCAAGAACATATGATCATGATAACATGAGGACAAAGATTCATCCATTGTCATGGATCTCATAGAAGATCCATTTGCGAGGTATGTATAACTTGGTTTTGTAATAGTTAACCTATGAGATATACAGGTTACTAGCACAAGTCATTGAAGAAGAACAAGAAGACATCATGTGAGTATGTTAGACATAAATAGCTAGCATGCTAATCCAGGTATGTTTTTCCTATATCAAGATAGAATCCTACCTTGTGTATCTTATACTGTTTTTGATAATGATTATTCCTGAAGAGTCATAGGTTTGAATAATCATGGTTGTATGCATATTATGTTTCTTACCATAATTAATGATATGACTAACCAGAAGAATCATGAAGGTATAGGTTTGAATAATCACAGGTTTTATGCATATTATATCTCTTATCTTGTTTGATGATTCAACTAACCTGAAGAGTCATAGGTTTGAGTAATTATAGGTTTAGACATGTTATGATTCTTATGATTTGACTAACCATAAGAATCCTACATAAACCTTGAATGCTAATGCTTATTATTTCTGTTTGAAATGATCATGACTATACATGCTTGAGATTATTGTGTTTTAATAGTATATTAATGAATGTATGATTTTATATGAGATCACAAGGATAACACATTCATGATACTAATAAGCATACATAGGGACCAAGGATGAATATGAGATTCAAGAACAGGTAATCCAGGAAGCAAAAATCAAGAGGGAGTACACTCCAGTGGTTTATGCAAGGATGCAGATATTCAGAGGGAGTTGACCATCTCTCTACATCCCACAACAGAAAGGTGTAGAAGAAGCTACTTCAGAGTAGGACTCCAGCAGCTCCTGCAAGGAAGCGAAGGCTCAGAGGGAGTCCACCCAACGAACAAACAAAGATAAGTATTTGAATTGTCATTTCTTAAATAATACTGTTCAATAATGTTTATACTGATGTTCCTAGAATTAGGTTGTGTATTATGCATATTAGAATAATTGCATTGATGAACAATATACTCCTAATATGCATGGGTAAGTGGCCTATGGCACTATACAACATTCCATTGCTACTTATCTAGAATGAAACCTCTTTGCTGACATGTTGGGAGTTGTGCACACTCTTAACAATGTTCTGGTAGAGATTGGAAGGCATCTAGAAAGTTACGGAATATGGATAAATGTTGTATTGAAGCATTGGCTAAGATAATTGCATGACTGTATGGCATATTTCTTTATGTGTAAGAATTTGTTCTGAAAACTATGAGATGTTTTCTAATCATGCAATTTAACTTGTTGTGTAGGAAAGATCGTATGCCATCTCCTACAAAAGAAGAACTACAACATTTGTTCCAGCAACAAAGATATCTATTGAAGATATTGAAGTTCCCAGGATCTGGGATGAAGAAATGAAATGCCATGATCCGTCGATCATGAAGAATGATGTTTGGGATGTAATCCCAAGACATGAAGGGAATTTTGCTATGACTTCCAAATGGAACTATCAGATCAAGCATGTTGCAGATGGCAGCATTGAGAAATATAAAAGTGATGAAATAGAAGATACACCAGATGGATTCAAGACAGCTTCCTTGAATGGTGTAGTTGAAGAAGAAGTGTATGTAGAGCAGCCACTTGGTTCTAAGACACATGATAGGAAATCATATATGTGCAGAACTTGGTATGGTGAAGATAGATTGATTGCCGACATGCAGCGGAAGCTTACTACCGAGTTCGAGATGAAGAACTTGGGGATGATGCACTATTTGTTTTTGGCATGGAGGTGTGGCAGAGTGTAGATAGAATCTTCCTTGGACAAGGGAAGTATGCAGTAGAGATCCCAAAGAGGTTCGGGATGATGGATTGCAAGGCCATGGCCACACTTATGGCATCAAATCTGAAGCTTCTATGTGATGCTTCATCTGAGCCGATTGATGTCTCTATGTATCGCCAGATGATTGGGTCCTTGATGTACCTGACGAACACGAGACCAGACATTTGCTTTGCTGTGAACACATTGAGCCAGTTCCTGACGGATCCGAGGAGTGTTCACCTGGTTGCTGTAAAGCATATTCTGAGGTACCTGAAGGGTACAGTGGATTGTGGGCTCAGGTATGAGGCGAATCAAAAGTTTAACCTGCAGGGTTATGTTGATTCAGGTTGGGTTGGTAGTACTGCAGATAGGAAGAGCACATCTGGGTGCTGCTTCAGTATGGGATCAGGTGTGATCTCTTGGTTTAGCAGGAAGCAGTCCTGCGTAGCACTGAGTACAGCTGAGGCAGAATATGTTGCATCCTGTTCAGCTAGTTGTGAGGCAGTATGGCTATGGAAGCTACTGTCTGAGCTATTTGATCTCCCGTTGGAGGCTACTGGTATCTTCTGTGATAACCAGAGTTGTGTAAAGCTGTCCGTGAACCCAGTGTTTCATGACAGGTCGAAACACATAGAGATCAAATATCACTATATCAGGGATATGGTGCATAGAGGAGCTGTGAAGCTCCTATATGTTGCGACGGACGAGTAGATTGCAGATGTGCTGACGAAGCCACTAGCCAGGGTGAATTTCGAGTACTTTAGAGAGAGACTTGGCGTTCTTCAGATCGAGGATACTTTGAGGAAGAAGTGATGGACACATTTGTTGAAGCCATTCCAAGCATGTTGGAAGGAGGATCCTTCACATGGCTGTGGATGTAAGCGCTGGATGGTGAGCATCAGGATGATGTTCTGGTTTCTGCTGGATATGATCAGTTGGATCATTTTATGTATGTATGTACGCATCATGTGGATGCTGGATATGATCAGTTGGATCATTTTATGTATGTATGTATGCATCATGTTGGATGCTTGGACCATGTATATGTATATGTATCAGGTGGATACATTGTATGATCAGGTGGATCATGTATGGTGATATGTATCATGTATTTGTATTTGTATCAGGTGGATACATTGATGATCAGGAGGATCATGTATGATGATATGTATCAGGTAGATACTTGGTATGCATCAAGTAGATGCAGTGATGATCAGGATGATCATAGATGATGAGCTTCAGGATGTTGCTCTAGATGACATGCAACAGGATGTTGTAGTGATGATCAGGATGATCATAGATGACGCGCTTCAGGATGTTGCTCTAGATGACATGCAGCAGGATGTTGCAGTGATGATCAGGATGATCATAGATGACGAGCTTCAGGATGTTGCTCCGGATGACATGCAGCAGGACGTTGCAGTGATGATGATCAGGATGATCATGGATACATCAGGATGATGTATGGTGAGTATCAGGTTGATACTCTGTGGCTGTGGATCAGGTTGTGCAGATGAGCATGTAATCCGGTGCCCTGGGAGATTTGCAGATGGTCTTTCGAGGTTTTGCCTATGGCATGTAATTCGGTGCCCTGGGACATCTGGCAAATGCTCTTTCGAGGTTTTGCTCTGGGAGGACATGTAATTCGGTGCCCTGGGAGATCTGCAGATAGTCTTTCGAGGTTTTTCCTATGGCATGTAATTCGGTTCCCTGGGATATTTGGCAGATGCTCTTTCGAGGTTTTGTCCTATGGCATGTAATTCGATTCCCTGGGAGATCCAATAGGTTGGGCTGTGTGCCCATAATCAGTCCTGGGATGCTCTTGCGAGGTTTTTCCATGACCACATGTAATTCATTGCCCTGGGAGATCCTATAGGTAGAGTTGTGTGCTCGTAACAGCCTGGGATGCTCTTGCGAGGTTTTGTGGTGGACCACATGTAATTTGTGCCCTGGGAGATTTCAGGTCGGAGTTGTGTACTCGTAACATCCTGAGATGCTCTTTCGAGGTTTTGTGGTGGGGTCACATGTAATAGCGCCCTGGGAGATCCTACAGGTCGGAGTTGTGTACCCGTAACATCCTGGGATGCTCTTTCGAGGTTTTGTGACGCACATAATAAGCCCTGAGGATTCCACAGTATGGCCAGTGATGATGAAGACCTGCAAATGGTGGGCCTACATCCAGTATGAAAAAGGACTGGCTCTGTAGAACTTCCTATGACGAGTAGATTCAGATATTGATTGAGATAGTAGCATCAGTGATGATGATGATGACTAGATGACAATGCATCGATGACGATGATCCAGAGAAGATGACTTGTGCTAGAAGAATTGTGCTGAGAAATACCTTCCTAGTTAAGAGGGAGTGTTGATGTATATTTAACTTCGGAATGTATTTCACATATATGTATATTGTATTCCTATAGAGATGGTATTATTCCTCTATAAGGAAGTGTCGTCATTTATATTTTAAGTGTCGTAACTTATACTTGATGGGTTATTAGACCACCTTATTTGGGGTCGGCCCTGTGTATAAGTCATGTGGGTCAAAGGGTTATTAGACCACCCTATTGGGGGTCGTCCATGTGGGTCAAAGGGTTATTAAACCACCCTATTGGGGGTCGGCCCACTCAGCATTATGTTATGTGGTAAAGTTCGAGCCTACATGAGTTAGGTAAAAAGGCAAGTCAAGTCAAGTATAAATAGAGTGCGGGAGGCACTCTATTTGCTCACTCACTTCTCACAGATGCACTCAAGGAGGAGTGGCGCACTTATGGAGGAGGAGGATCTGCTGCTAGGTTATGGCTATCTCTCTTGGTTGGTTGTATCATTGCTCTATCTATCTCTGAGGAAGTTATTGGGGTTTTTCACCTTTATGGTTTTCCCCAAGTAAATCTTTGTGTCTCTTGTGTGCTTGCATTATTGTCTCCATGATTGATATGCTGTAGATATGCTGTACATGTTGTTCTCTCAGTTAAGATCCTAGATCATATTGAATTAAATTCTGAAAATTCAACATTTACAACTTTCGATTAGGGCCAAAAGCATGCCGGAGGCAACCATTTGGCCCTCCAAATTGCCAGAAAAGGTCGTTCAGGGCCTCAAAACGGCCCCAGAAGTTCAGGACCCGAAAAACTGCTAAAAATAGTACAATACCAAAATTGCCATAAAACTGTTTTGAGCCAGTTGGAAAGGTGGGTGGCCACCAATATCCACCTGGATCAACAAAACAACAGCCTACAATATCCCCATGTGTTGCTGGCATTTTCTTCAACACACAATTTGTGCTGAGCATCCTTTCAGGGCTACTTGGATCCCATGCTCGGGTTCAAAATTGTTTTTTTGGGGATAGAGTCTAATAATGTTTCCGAACTAGATCAAGGTCTTCACCAAGGAATACTGCTCACATGTCAAAAAAGATGGACCCCTCTAATTGTGGAAGGTGATTCCAAGATCATTCTCCACATGGCTGCTGATTATTCTCCAAAGTGGCATATCGCTTTCATTTTCCCACGTCAAACTGATCTGTTGGCCAACCACGGGAGCAGTGTTCACACGACCTCCTGCTCTTATACGTGGGACGATTTGACAGAAGCTGTTTTTCAAGATGGCCGCCTGCTCTTATATGTGGGATGATTTGATATGATGGTTTTTTATGCGAGAAGAAATCATGCCGACGATAATCGAGACAGGTAACTCTGGCCTTTTGCAGTTGTCCGCATTGACCTTTAACTCTTGTCTTTTAATCCTCCTTTGTAGTTCTCGATCAGTCTTTTCATCCTCCTTCGCAATTCTTTGATGGGGAAAATGACGGAATAAAATAAGAGTTATTAATAACTGTACCTCCTTCAGTTATTAATAACTGTACCTCCTTCAGTTATTAAGAGTTATTAAGATGTACCCGATTCATCATAACAGTAGGTGGCAGGCGAGAATATATGGAGGCTCAAGGTGGAAACAGTGATCATCATTGCTGGTTTCCTGCATGCATGCAAGTTTTGGTAATCTGTTTGATTATGGAGCAAGCCTCTGGTGATAGGATGAAGGAGCCACAAGATATTAACTATCGTCCTGAGGTTGGAGATAATTCCAGTCACAATAGGAAGAGAGGGCATGGGGATTCTTCGGGGGAGCCGGGTGGTGGTCTATCTCGCGCCTCTCAGCGGGTGCGTAGGGAGGAAAGTTCCTTCGCTCTTAATATCCTATTGGAAATCAATGACTATGAAAAACAATGGTGGGCTCGTCTGAGCAGGGAAACCCTGGTGGGCGAGCGTAAGCAATTGGAGAATTTGATCATTGATCCTGGCAACATGGCTGGGAGCGTTAGTCTTTATGAGCTCACTATTGCGTTGTTTTGGATGATGAAAAACTTGGTTGGATATGCCATTCGCGATAGGCATCCTCTTAGAGATGACAATGCTCAGCTTCTCTTTGGAGAGTCTCGCACGATTCACCAGAAGCTGGATTTCCTTCTGTCTTCCATGGTGCTTCAACCTCCTCCATGCACTCCTTCTTCTCTAACTTTCACCATCTGGGGAGTTCTTCAGAAGCTCCTTATATAGTTCGTTGATGTCTGGGTGGGTGGGTGTTTATTTGGGGGGTCTAGGGCTAGCTAGTTTAGCATTTATCTTATGTATCAGTGGTTATGAATCTGGGGTGTCTATATTTATGCTCTTTGTCCTGTGATCCTATGGGAAGAAAGTATTTGGTTCTGTGGTTTTTGGTAATTCTGTGGTTTTTTTACTGTTCGAGTAGAAGGTTCGTCTCGGTTACTGCGGCAATAGCCTTCAGATGTGCCACGAGGGTGTGTGTCTATTTTGATGAACAATTCCGAGCTTCGGCTAGATTGCTCCTTTTGTAATTCCTCCTTTTAATATAATGCAAAATCTCCTTACTTCTAAAAAAAAAGGATTGGAATGGTGTTTAGTATTCCCATAGGATTATTCTTCCATATCACAGTCATGATAAGTGTATTTTTGTGTTTTAAGTAACTGTAAGTACCATTCTCTGCTTTTAAAAAGTTGATTTCTAATGAGGTAAGTGTTCAAGTAAAAGCTAATTTTTTTTGATAATGCATGATGCTAAGAATGTATCTATTAATGCATACTTTAACCATTCCTTTTGACAAAAAGACATACTTTAACCCTTCCTTTGAATTTGTCATAGTACTCTTTGTAAAATTATTTAGGCTAATGTGATAAATTTGAATATTAGTTTAAATTGGATTGAAAACGACTCTTCATAATGAATTGTGATGATATGAACATATAACTAGGAATGTTGGGTTTGATATGATTTACATTATAACACAGATCCCTATTCTTGGAGAATTATGTTATGATATGATTGCTAGATGAAAGTCGAGATTGCATACATATGTATTCTTCTGTTCACTGGTTGATTTCTGAGTGTCTATGTTGATTTAAAATTTGAAACCTCTGTTTATGATCTATGTAACTGAATGCGTCCTTGAAATGGTTTTTTTCTGCAAGATTGAATGTCAGTCCAAATGCGTTTGAATGGCTTGCAATGTGCCTTCATGGTAGAAATGTTGAGTTAAAACGGTGTATCTTTCTATATTTGAATCTTTCGAGAAATCCATTGATCAAAATATGTATGTTATTATTGGTTGGGATAGAGCCATGATTGCAGAATGTTGCAATTATTTGTAATGAGCTAGTGAATTGATTAAGAGGACAGGTTGAATGCGTCCCCTGCATCTATTAAATTGAAGTTTACTGTCGAGACCAAATCCATTGAAAGGATTTCTCCAAGATGTCTCTGAATTGCTTAACCAACAGATTCCTTAAAGACCAATCACACTAGTAAGATTCAACGAAGACAATCAGATCTAATAGTAGTGTTGATTGCATTGAGGTAATGCATATTGCTGTGTAAATATTTTTTTTTTATAATATAAGCCGTATTTTCTAAAAAAAGTGAAAATTATTGACTTAAAAAGTGAAAAGTGTTTTTTTGTTGCATATAATGTAGACTAATCTTATTAATTGCATATAGTTGTCCTTCATTCATGTTCTCTAAAATAGTAAAAAAGTTCGACGAATTTTCCCATACTTAGCCAATTTCTTGATTTTCACTAATTTGTCATATCTCTCCAAACTGATTTATAATGCAACAATAATTTCAACTTCATTCCATATCATCATATATGCCATGCAATTCCATGCAGGCATCAACCTTAATGCAGGCATCACTTAGCCCCTTTACAAAACTTAGCCATTTTTCCTTTGTCTTTAGTATGCAAAATAACATTTTTCTTCTATTTTGGCAGGTTGATATTTTCCTTATCTGATCACCATAAGGAAAACCAAGAGCATGGCTAGATATCCATTTCAACAATGAACAGGACCATATGGAGAGCGCTGATGGAAAGCGCTGATACCGATGAGCAAAGAAATAATGAGTATTCAATGAGGAATTGGCGGAATCGTAGTTTCCAAAAGTAGGAAAAATGGACAAATTTAGGTGTTGCAGCTGCTTGAAACAGGAAGAATAGGCACTTTTGGAGGTGTCGCAGCTGCTCGAAATAGGAAAATTGGAAAAACTTAGGTGTTGCAGTTGCTTGAAATAGGAAAAATAGGCACTTTTGGAGGTGTCGTAGCTGCTCGAAATAGGAAAAATAGACAATTGTTGGAGAGCGCTGATACCGATGGAGAGAATTGATGGAGACCATTGATACCGATGAGAAAATAAATAATGAGTATTCAATGAGGAATTGGCAGATTCGCAGTTTCCAAAAGTAGGAAAAATGGATAAATTTAGGTGTTGAAGCTGCTCAAAATAGGAAAAATAGGCACTTTTGGAGGTGTCGCAGCTGCTCGAAATGGAAAAATTGGACAAATTTAGGTGTTGTAGCTGCTTGAAATAGGAAAAATAGGCACTTTTGGAGGTGTCACAGCTACTCGAAATAGGAAAAATGGACAAATTTAGGTGTTGCAGCTGCTTGAAATAGGAAAAATAGGCACTTTTGGAGGTGTTGCAGCTGCGGTAAAGAGAAATAAGCCATAGTTAGTGGTGTTGCAGCTGCGTGAAATGGGAAAGATAGGCAATTTTGACGGAGTTGTTTGGGAAGATATTTGCTTAGATCAGTGTGAATGGTAGGAACTACCTTACCCTAGATAACCCATAGAAAAACTATTCTCCTAATGAAAATATGTAAATGGGAGGACTTGGGTTTTTTCTGTAAATGTCTATTTTTGGAAATAGAAGGTGTTGGTCACCTTATATGCTAATTAATTACAACTAACACACAGGATGCTCAATATAAATTGTCAAACCCAGGGAAGTCTTTTATTTCAATCGGAATAAGCACAATCTATGAATAAACATTTAAAGTAGTTGATTAAATGAATGGAGATAACAATCCTACCTATCTGCTCAGCCAAACACATTCCATACAGAAAACTAATCTAACTCATACATCTAGGAATTCAAAGTGCAACTACCTTCCTATAGAAATCAACCTAGCAGTTACTGATCTAAGAATACAAATGAACTAGATTACTTTTGCAAGAATTTAAATCCTATAATTATCATACTATAGTATTCAAACTTTACCAAAATGATTCATCCAACAACTACTGTAACTCAATCATAATCTGCCTAATCTATGAATTCAACTAAGGATACAACAACAACCAGAATTAGAAAATAAACTTGAACTCTAAATTGATAATCATTGGAAATCCTAGGAAGCATAAATACTGAAAGGAATTGGAGCTATTCATAATGAAAAGAATAAACTACCAATAAAGAATGCAATCATAAATCTATGTTGCAGCTATCAGAAATACGCCTAATGCAATTCCAAAACACACAAGAGGAAATGAATTAATCTAACTACCTACTTAACTCGGCAATCTCTGTGAGAAGGCAGGCCCTAGCCTTCTAATAGAGACATCGTGAACTACCTCGAATTAAGACACAGAAATGGAAATAACTTTGCTCTTCATTAAAATATGGTAATCCACAGTATCAGGCTTTGTTACAGCCCGTACAAAATGATAATTATTCAACCCCAGTCTTTGAAATCCTTCCCATATTTACACATGCAAAATACATCTCGCGATCCACTAATTTCATGCAGCAATGAAGATCTCTGATCTTCATGCTGCAGAGTTATATCTAAACTATTACTGCCATACTGAATGAGGCCGTTAATCATGGTAGTCAATGGATCAATGGTTTAACAAATTGGGAGGCGTCCTGTCTATCACAGCTATACTCTGTTCCAGTGACCTGTTACAGCTTCACATAGAGAGATGTGCTGTACCTTGAAATATGAGGAATCAAATAAGAAGAATAACAAATGGCATCACATATGATTCTTTCCCAAGGCATTGCGACTGATACACCTGTGCTTTGATCTTAACTTAATGAAATCAACAAAAGTTAGCATCAATTGAAGGCTAGAATTCATAACCATAACAATCTTAGGCATTTAGTTAAATGAAATAATAATGATGTATACCTTGTCAGGACTACTAATTAATCTGGAAAAAGGCATGTATATGCTTTATGAAAGTAGGGTGTAACTAGGCAAAATGATGAAATAGGTATGGTAAAAAAGGGGCATTTCCAAGGCCCAACATCTCCCCCCAACTATCCAATTGCATGTCCTCATACAATAGCCGATTAGTTTGATCCTGACTCTGATCCTCATTCATATTATGCAAGTGAGTAGAAGGAATCAATTTTGACAATTAGCCATTAGAAACGCTGGTTCTTGTGTGACAGCCTCTCCTTACCCTTAGCAGCTTCATATTATATTGGAACTCACTAGATTTTCAATTGTGTTGGGCTTTCTAAAACAATATCTTTTCCTTATGTCCCCGTATCAGCATTTTTTTCCTCAGTTGTAATTCCAACAAATAGGAAATTTTGAGGACGCTGGTTCTTGTGTAACAACATCCTATTTCTTGATTCTTTTAGACTACTGAATCGGTTCAATGTTCCTGAAACAATGAGGCTGTGCCCTGGGATAATTCCTTTAATTGTCTTGCTCCTGATGGTTTCTGTAATGCTAGGTCCACTACTATAAATTTATGCCCTTCCATATTAAAAATATCTCCACATTCCGGGAATATCATTTCTGGCTGTCCTTCATTCCCCTAAATGGACGATAAATTTCCCAATTGGTCTGTAGCTTCCACCATTGAGCTCGCATATTTCTTTTCCTGTTTCTGGCATCTCTCCTTCCATTTTTCTAGTTCTTCACGAAGCACTAGCACCTCCTCCTTTAAAAGCTCATTTTCAAACAGAAGATTCGCTATTTGAAGTTCTTCTACAGCAGGTTCTTGTGTATCAGCATGTGGTCAAGGTTTTAAGATGGGAATCCCGATTTCTACCCCAATAAATTGACCTACTTCTGCTATAGTAGTCGTTTTGATTTTTCTCCTTTATGCTAGGATGGATGTCTGGCCTTTTCTTATTATCCTTTCTTTTCTCCTTTGAGGCAGAAAAAAACCTATCACCTTAGAAACAGGGCCAAATCCCTCCTTTCAAATTAAAGTTCTTCTTATTTCAGGGAAGGTCTCCACATTTAGAGCTTCTAGACCGCTTTCTGCTATTGCTTTCGCCTAATGTTCCTCTTCTACTATTGCGATTTTAGCTGCCTCATTTTCAATATCCTCTTCATATATCTCCTCTTCATCCTCCAATTGAACTTTTGGTGTTCCAATCCTCCCCCCAACTGAGTTTGAGGAACTCCAGTCCTCATCCACTATCTTTTAAAAGAATTCACTGGGTGCTCCTGGACGAACCAGAAGTTGCCCCCAGGTCAACTTGTTATATGCCAGGGCTCGTAAGATCAATAATTTAATTATCCCATGATTTGAGAGGGATGATAAGGGGTGTTGAGCCCTTTTAGCATACTAAGCCATGCGTGGTAAGGATCTAAGAAGACAGTATGGCATATTTAATAGCTTACGATAACGTAAATGTGATAGGAGGAAAAATTCATAAATGTAAACAACATTGTACCTCCCTTCACATGTAATATATTTCTTTAAGAAGAGTGCAACTTGGTCCCAAGGACTCGGAAGAGTCTCCAACACTGTTCCTCTGGCCCATGGTCGAACACTCTCCCCTTCCGCCAGGAAATCCTCAATTGCAGTCGCGTGATGGTGTTTTTGACTAAACCAGCGATGCCTGATTCTCGGAAGTCCCACTACCTCCGCCAAGATCACCTCTAAAACATCTACCCTTATGCCTCGAACTTCTAAATGAGTGTTCGTCATGTTTTGAGCAAATTGAAGGGATGTTTCCTCATGAAAGCCATTCAAATAGTCTGTCCACCCTACTTCTTGAAAGATAGCAAAGACATCTTTGTTCTTATATAGAGATTCTATTGTTAAAGGTTCATACCTCACAGGGATACCCATACCACTGAGCTTTTGTGAAATATTGTAACAAATACCATAGTTACAGTTTCGAACATCAAACTGACTGCATGCAGACACGGTTGATGGATAATCGAAGTTTGAATTGAGCATTTTTGGAAAGGTGGCACAGTTAATTTTGTGATAAAACAGCGGTTAGGTAGAATGGCAGTCAAATCATAAGTACGGGTAATAGCTTTAAATGTGATTTTGGTTCAGTTGATTTGCTTTGGATCGATGACAGGGGTAAATAACAAGTATAACCATTATTGCTTGCAATGTCAATAGATGCCTAATCATGAGTATAGTTAGAACCCGTACCTTCAAAATCAATGCTCAAGCCGCCACTCTACCGTGGCATGATATTTCATAGTCGCATCTCTGGTAGAATACGCCTGTGCCAAGATGAGTTGGACACTGTCATCCAAGCTGATAAGTACATTCATGCTGATAAGTGCATTCACGCTAATAGGAAAACAAGACGACCCAATAATTTCCTTCATTCTTGGCAGACTGTCATTCGAGCTGTGGAGTCATCATTTAAATTCGAGCCAGGTCAGATCATTAGCTGCAAGACTGTTCCAAAATGCAAACAATCTAGCGAAGTTGCAAATAATGAATAAGAATGAAGACTTGAGCAGAGTTTTGAGAAATATGGAAAGAGTTCCAGCTACAAAAATTTAGAGAAAAGGCAAGAATAGCGGTGTTGCAACTTTTGGAAAAAGGAGAAAATGAAATGGAAATACAGGAGTCACAGCTGCTAGACTTTGCGGAATAGGAAAAAATAGTGGAGTCGTAGCTGCTGACAAAAAGAAAAAATTAAATGGGAATAGCAGAGTTGCAACTGTTAGTCTTGGCGGAATGGGCAAAATGGTGGAGTCGTAGCTGCTGGAAAAACGAAAGGAATAAAAATACTGGAGTTGCAGCTGTGAAACTTGGAAAAATAAGCAAAAGTAGTGGAGTCGGAGCTGCTGAAAAAGTGAAGTGAATGGAAAATAGCGGGGTTACAGCTACAAAAATCAGAAAAATGAGCAAGGCAGGGAGTCGCAGCTGTGCAAAATGAGTAACATGCGGATTTTCAGCTAGCTACTGAAAACTAACAAATCATTCATCTTCTTCAAAAGAGCTTTATTAGATCAGGAAACAATGTAAGGTGCCTGCAATCGTCTGGCCCAGTCACGACTGTTGTTCCTGTTATCACCTAAACTGTAGTTACCCCTATGGATGGATCCAGTCATGGATGGCAATAGGGAAGGGCAACTCAAAAGGTGCAACCATGATCACCTCGACCTCCAATATATATGGTTGTCACGCCAGTCGAGGCAACCTTCGCTTTATGTTATCTAGCCCAGACAACAAAGGGGGAGACCCGATCTACTCCCGACAGGAGAGATCAAAACCAAGACACCAAATCAGGGTATTTCCAAGTGAAGTTAGGTGTATGGTTTATCCTAGACCTAAAGATGAAGTCACAAGCCAAGTGGGGGGTTCAATAGGTATAGCTTTGGTTCATAGTTGATGTGAGAGTGACTTATAATGTTTGAAGTGAGATCTAGGTTGAGTGTACTAGGTCAATGTCAAAAGATCCACTGCCTTGGGAACCGTGTCCAATGCAGGATAGTTAAGGTTTGTATTGGGGCTAACTAGTACATGAGACAAGCTTGACCATGGTTCATGATGTCTTCAAAGGTATAGTTTACCATGCATAGGTCAAACCACAAGTCAATCCAACAATCTAGGAAAGTTGAATTACCTTGTAGAGAAACCAGTGCCTTGGGAATTGGGAAGTGGAGTCAAAGTAGGGTTGACTTATGGTTTAGGACTCCTACAACATGAGATAAGTGGGCAATATAGGTCTTGATGGTTGAATATGTCTAGATCTAGGTTTGACCCAAGTGGACCACAATCCCTTAAAACAAGGAATGCTGTCCCCAAGGCAAGAATTGACAAAGTGATAGTCTAGACCTAGGTTTTGAATTATTCCGGTTTTAGATCTGCAATAATCTCAAGTACCCAGTTCCTAGAAGTGAGTGAACTCACTTCTCCAAGGTAGTGCGACTTTACCCAAGGAGACTTCAATTGGGGTTTAGGTGGGTCAAATCATGTCGGATGGCATCCAAACTTTAGATCCTAGTATATCAGTCAGGTAGAAGTAAGGATCTATAATTTCGTGGCAATCCACCGGTTAGATCTTAGTAGATCTGAGTTTTAGTGTTCCAAGTGGTCCAAAATGGGGATTAAATCCCTTAAAATGTGGAATGGGGCCCACAAGGTAAATTTCAAGAAAGGGACAACCTGGGTGTATGTTATTTGATGTGTAGATGTCAAATCAAGTGGAATCTCAAACACCCATCACTTAAATCTAGGTCAACTTGCTCAAATGGTGAAGTGCGCCTTCCTTGGGAGAAGCTAAGTTGGCTTGGGAGAGGGGTCAAACGGAAGCCAATCC
The DNA here is from genome assembly GCA_027924585.1 of Larix kaempferi. Classification (NCBI taxonomy): domain Eukaryota; kingdom Viridiplantae; phylum Streptophyta; class Pinopsida; order Pinales; family Pinaceae; genus Larix; species Larix kaempferi. Next base: position 129,390 of record BSBM01000579.1, on the reverse strand, counting down.
TCACCAAACTATAGATCCGGGATGCCGTGGATGCTATAGAGGTGGGTTTTCAATATCATGCCCAACAACCCACTAGATCTAAGTAGATCTAAGAAAATGTAAAATGGGGGTTTTGAAATATTTAGGGTTTTAACAATTTATGAGTTATGTCAATGGATTGGATAAAGGAAAGAGAAACAAACCTGTGGATCTTACCTGGATAACCTTGTAGATGCCTTGATGATGATGATCTATGCAATCCCGATCAATTTGGAAGCTTTGAGGTAGTTTCTATGCAAATCGATTTGGTCCAAGAAGCCAATGCGCCCTCTCTCCCGCACAACAAACGTCAACAATATCAGATTTGATGCATCAAGAGATAAGACTAATGCCACAAAAGAAGTAACAGAAAGATAGCATAGATCACAATGATACTAATGATAACCCCCTGATACAAGCGAATGCCAAGAAAGTCGATTTGAAGAAGCCTTGCAAAATCGCCCTTGTTGAAGTCGCCCTCCTGTAGACAAACAATGATTTCCAAAAAAGATAGATCTTACCACAATTTCCAAATGCTAGGTTGCAATAGACTTTCCAATCACCATCTAAGAACACCAGATGCAAAGGAGACCACAAGAATTTCCACAAGAATATTTTTCTATACCAATAATCCAAGAGCCAAAGACCCTTTACAATGAGAGGCTCTCTCCTTTAAATAGGAAGGAGAGGCACCAAAAGCCTAACCACTTTTTGAATGAGTGGCTAAGATTAGAAGATACAAATGTCTAATCAATGGTTGAGATGAGCTCAACAATATAATACATGGATCACACATAAAATATAATATAAGTGGACAAAATCGCCCTAGAAGAGGGGAATCCCACCAAATCATGATGATGAAATATCATAAGAGGCTTATGGTGGGTCCAAGGGGTAATTTTATCCCTCCTCGGTCAATCCCCATAGCACAATAACCAATAAATAATCATGAATGTACCAAATCGTGCCTCCATAGTGAAGTCGTGGTCCTCAAAAGACCTCAAAAATCCACAGAAAGTGCCATATATGATGGATGCGGGCCCCGATGAAGCTGAAACTGCTGGAGAAGGTGTGGAAGGTCCCGATCTATCATCACTGATCATCCCATGCCATAACTTTGCCTCAGTAGCCCAAATCGATTTCCTCAATAGCAATTTCTACCAATCCTGAAATGCCTCGGGAAGCGTGAAACTGCCCCAAACAGCCTCCTGGAGTGTTGGCGCTGTCAAGGTGAGGGCACCAATGTGTTCGGAAGGGGGGTAATATGGTAAAAACAAGTGGCTGGACCACCCCCTTCATCATCATCGCCCTAGGTCAACCGGATAAAAGTAATCTCTGCTCCGACAGGGCCTCCAACAGACCAAAACTGCACTGGGACAGCCTACTGAGGCTCAATCATCACTGTAAGTGCCCGGAACTGAAAACAAACTGTCCCATTGGACTCAGAAGGTCCAAATCTATCCAAGATGTGTACTCATACACCATATGAGTCTCTGCATGATCAAAATAAATACCCAATATACCGGAACAGGGCCAATAATAATGCGCTGTACATATACAAACACTGCTGTAACCCCAGAATCATCATCATAACCCTGTAGCTGCTGCATAGAATCATCCTGTATGTGTACATAGACCATATATCATCTATCCATATCATCATAAGGTCTAACATCTCATGTCCCATGGTCCTCCATGGTCAAACTAGGTCCAACCAAGACCAAATATAACTCAGTCCATCATCCAAGGCTGCTGAAAAGTATCAAGGTTAATACATGCTTTACAATTTATTCAAATAGCAATTATAACACAGAGTGATCATGACTGGCGATCTAAATCCAAATATATAGTGTCGTTAATTATTATTATTACTCAGACTAGACTTTCAGGATCATACTCACTTCATAGTTGTGATCAATTTGCTAGTGAAGGGTGAAGGCTTAAATTAACTGGCTAGGCTAAGGGATGACTTAACTGTCTTGACTTTGTGACACTTTGGCAAGGGAAAGGGAATACACCATAGTATATACTGAATGAGCAATAACACAGGGGATGGCGGTGTCTCACAAATGGATGAGTTGTTTAAAGAGGGTTTATTCACCTTCACAGATGCGCACAATCCATAATACAAATAAGGCCAGCAATTGTTTAGATATAGCATTTAAGTTCCATTGCTTTTAGGGCCTGAAGTTTCCATAGCCTTGATCTATGTGTGTTTACAAACACATTGCATAGATTTACATTTTTTCTTTAGGCTTTCTGCTGCAGGTGTGTTTTTAAGGCACTTGTTTACCTGAGCACTTCTAGGTGTGTCATGGACAACTTGTTTACCTAGGTATTTATTTTCCACAAGATATAACATTTCATTTTTTATGGCCACTTTCATTTGGCACGCCTTTCATTCATGTGTGTTTAGAAACACATTGCATGAATGGGCTTTTCATACAAGATATAGCATTTCATTTTCCAGATTTTGTATTGATGGCAGCACTAAAAGTTTCAGGTTTAGCCAACACAACTTTAGTGACTAGGGGGAATTCACAAGGAACTCCAACTCACCATAGGTAAGTTTTGTCACCAACTCAGAGCCGAGACACAATAAACAGGGAAGCTCATCCAATACAGAGGCTACAGTGGGGAAAAGTCCTCCATGCCACTAGTCAAGTAGTAAGTCAAGGTGATAATCTAAAAGGTAGGCCATGGATGGATGAAGACAATGAAATGATGGAGCCAACACTAGCAAGCCATAGTATGGTGTAATGATCACCTCTATTCTCCCTAAGGAGGGTATGTACCAATGAGTATGAATAGTGAACTTCTAAGTCTGAGTAGGGACAGTATAATATATATAATAGATCAAACAGGTCCATATATCTATATGATCGCCAGATCATGACACTAAGTGCTAAGATGTGCTATAAGAATAAGTATAAAAGCAATCTAACCATAACACCGTAATATACCTGCTGAGTCATATACCTGAATGCACATCAACCTGTACCATCATCTGTCCTCTGGAACTGCTGCTGTAACTCTGGGCACTACTGTCTGCTCTGTACCAATGGTATAATGGCTACATCGGTCATCTCTCTGAGTGTCCTGAAACTCAGTCATGGCATGGGGAATATAACTGCTGTCCACAATTTGATAGTGATCCAATATATATGCTCATCTCGGCATCTCAAATGCAAGGGAACTGGCTAACTGGTGTACTGGAATGAGAAAAATAATGTATGGTAGCCCGGCTACTATATATGTGATAACATCTGGCTCCGGCTGGGACAAGTGCTCTGCTGAAATGAGCGCTTGAGAACCTCAGAATCTCTGGTCCTCGAACTCTGCTACTCGAATCCACGATCCAGCACTCTACCATTTTATTTCCAGCTTTTATTCTTGCAACCTATTTTCTGCATTCACAAACATCGAAAATACCTCATGCCGCATGTGTGGGAAAAATATAAAACCAACTGAAATAAAATCTACTCTATGTCAGAAATAAAAATGCATGAAATATATAAGTGCAGAAAGTAAATTAAACTACTAACATAATTTGCAAAATTTGAAATTTATTGTGTAGGAAAAGAAAAGTGGCAGGTACTCAACTAAACTAGGAGCTTACAAAGGAGCTTAAAGACTAAGAAGGTGCCAGACTCAATGGCTAAAAAGACTAACTACTGCCTAAGTAGGCTTATTTGGTTTCCTACCTACCCTAATCTAACCAGTCATCACAAATGTTAGGTAAAATCATAAATCCAGTGCAACCATTCATCAAATAGGTTAATGATTCTTATTTGATTTTTGATAATAGAACAAGTCAAGATTGGGCTAAAGATCAACAAATTTAAGGACACAGTCTTCTTGATTTGTTCATAAATTGAAGCATGGTTTGAATTATGAAATATGAAATTATGCCAAGGAGAAGACTGACTGATGCAAACATCCTCCATCAAAGAACTGATAGGATCATAAAATTTATGCAAGTTAAACTCAGAGATGGATAGAGGAAGGACATAAGACATGTGATTCGATTCATTTTCACATAGATTAACTTGTTCATTTACTTCTCTTACATATTCAATTTGATTCCCCTTGGGACTGACGATCAAAAATTCAAGTGGGGATAAATTAAAGCTTAAAAGACGGAAAATCAAAGTCAGACCCACTTGATGCTCAAAAATAGAGAAAATATGGAATTGATCTTTAAACACCTTTTCTATCCACCAAGAATGATTGATAACTTGACAACATATATTATGGTTCCAAAGTGACTGAAAAGGGACATGAAGTGCTTTTTCTCCAAACATGTAATCATGCTTATACTTCCTATTAAAAATTTCCAAGGCAAAAGATTGACTAGAGCACCAACCCAAAGATGATTGAAAGAGTTGGGAAGGGAGGGTGGATTGCAAATATGAAAATTCTCCCAAATGGATAAACAAGTTTGACCTTGGATTTTGATAATAGAAAATATTCTTTATTCTAGAAATAATTTCAAGCTTTTGATCAAATTTAATATTTACAACTTGAGGACAAGATTCTAATTCTAAGAAATTGATGAACCTATCTTGACTAAGGATGGCAAAATTTAAAGACTCATTATAAGAGGTGGAACAATGATTAAAGCATCTAGTGTGATTCATTATTTCATCTTCATCTTGAGATTGCAATTCTATTGATTCATCATTAAATTCATATGAAGATAAATGATCATTTTTATTTAATTTGTCAGGGGGGAATTAACAAGTTCATTTAAAACACCCTGATTATTTGCACAAGGATCATGTGAAGTCACCACTAAAGGACCTTGGTCGATGTCCCTACCTTCTTCTTCAATAAGGTGATAAGGAATTGAATGATCACTAAATACAGAATGACTAAAGAGTCTCTTTGAGGGAGGAATTTGAGTAGACCTGTTAACTAAGAGCTCATCCTCAGAAATTCCCTCAGGATCAGGACTAGGGCTACCTAAAAAGCAATTTGAAAACTTACGGTTTGTACAATGATTAAAGATTTGACTTTCGATTGACTCAAAAGTAGAAGACTTATCATCAGAAGAAATTGGGCAGGAAAGGTCATCTCCGGATGTTGACAAATCACTTGATATTTGATTGTTAAATGATTCAACAATAGGATCGGAAAGGGGAAAGTTTTGATCTTGGATTTGATTTGAAAGATACATATCATCGAATTCACTTCCCCATTCTTCTAGGAATTTGTTTTCAAATATGTCATAACCAGAAATGCTATTGGGTTTCAAATTCGAAAGCCAGAGTCCAGCTCTTTCTTTGAAAGATGAAGCCAATAGTCTCATACACACATCCTCATGGGTTATGGATAACTCGTTAAGAACTTCCCGAAATATTTCAAGGTGCCTTCTAGCAGAGATTTCATAACTTCCATCGAAAGTAGGCAACCTTTCATAGGCTTGATGAGGAATATGATGAGGATACCCAACAATTTTGGAAAAGTCAAAAACTTTCAATCGACCAAAAGTCCTAGGTCGCTCAGAAGCAGCCATGGATAATAATTTTCTTTATTTTCTTTATTTTTTACTTTTTATATTTTTATATTTATTTTTAAATTCAAGAACCTGAAAACAAAATGATGCACCCCATGGGTTCTAGATAACGATAAGATTAGTGTTATAGGGATGTAAATGAGCTCGCTCCTCAGCGGAGTCACGATTGGGAGTCGCCAGGTAGATTTTAAACTCTTCTACCAAGATATGTGTCGTTGTATATGCAGGAAAGAGTGAGTAAAGACTACTAGCTTGTCCGAGATAAGCCCTATTCCTTTTAATACCAAAATGTTAGGCAAAGAGAATGGGAGGGCTTTAAAGAAAGGTATGTCGAACCAGGGTAAGCTATTGCCTCCCTGGAAACGGCGCCAAAATGTTATCACCTAAACTGTAGTTACCCCTACGGATGGATCCAGTCATGGATGGCAATAGGGAAGGGCAACTCAAAAGGTGCAACCATGATCACCTCAACCTCCAATATATATGGTTGTCACGCCAGTCGAGGCAACCTTCGCTTTATGTTATCTAGCCCAGACAACAAAGGGGGAGACCCGATCTACTCCCGACAGGAGAGATCAAAACCAAGACACCAAATCAGGGTATTTCCAAGTGAAGTTAGGTGTATGGTTTATCCTAGACCTAAAGATGAAGTCACAAGCCAAGTGGGGGGTTCAATAGGTATAGCTTTGGTTCATAGTTGATGTGAGAGTGACTTATAATGTTTGAAGTGAGATCTAGGTTGAGTGTACTAGGTCAATGTCAAAAGATCCACTGCCTTGGGAACCGTGTCCAATGCAGGATAGTTAAGGTTTGTATTGGGGCTAACTAGTACATGAGACAAGCTTGACCATGGTTCATGATGTCTTCAAAGTTTTAGTTTACCATGCATAGGTCAAACCACAAGTCAATCCAACAATCTAGGAAAGTTGAATTACCTTGTAGAGAAACCAGTGCCTTGGGAATTGGGAAGTGGAGTCAAAGTAGGGTTGACTTATGGTTTAGGACTCCTACAACATGAGATAAGTGGGCAATATAGGTCTTGATGGTTGAATATGTCTAGATCTAGGTTTGACCCAAGTGGACCACAATCCCTTAAAACAAGGAATGCTGTCCCCAAGGCAAGAATTGACAAAGTGATAGTCTAGACCTAGGTTTTGAATTATTCCAGTTTCAGATCTGCAATAATCTCAAGTACCCAGTTCCTAGAAGTGAGTGAACTCACTTCTCTAAGGTAGTGCGACTTTACCCAAGGAGGCTTCAATTGGGGTTTAGGTGGGTCAAATCATGTCGGATGGCATCCAAACTTTAGATCTTAGTAGATTGGTCAGGTAGAAGTAAGGATCTACAATTTCATGGCAATCCACCGGTTAGATCTTAGTAGATCTGAGTTTTAGTGTTCCAAGTGGTCCAAAATGGGGATTAAATCCCTTAAAATGTGGAATGGGGCCCACAAGGTAAATTTCAAGAAAGGGACAACCTGGGTGTATGTTATTTGATGTGTAGATGTCAAATCAAGTGGAATCTCAAACACCCATCACTTAAATCTAGGTCAACTTGCTCAAATGGTGAAGTGCGCCTTCCTTGGGAGAAGCTAAGTTGGCTTGGGAGAGGGGTCAAACGGAAGCCAATCCTCACCAAACTATAGATCCGGGATGCCGTGGATGCTAAAGAGGTGGGTTTTCAATATCATGCCCAACAACCAACTAGATCTAAGTAGATCTAAGAAAATGTAAAATGGGGGTTTTGAAATATTTAGGGTTTTAACAATTTATGAGTTATGTCAATGGATTGGATAAAGGAAAGAGAAACAAACCTGTGGATCTTACCTGGATAACCTTGTAGATGCCTTGATGATGATGATCTATGCAATCCCGATCAATTTGGAAGCTTTGAGGTAGTTTCTATGCAAATCGATTTGGTCCAAGAAGCCAATGCGCCCTCTCTCCCGCACAACAAACGTCAACAATATCAGATTTGATGCATCAAGAGATAAGACTAATGCCACAAAAGAAGTAACAGAAAGATAGCATAGATCACAATGATACTAATGATAACCCCCTGATACAAGCGAATGCCAAGAAAGTCGATTTGAAGAAGCCTTGCAAAATCGCCCTTGTTGAAGTCGCCCTCCTGTAGACAAACAATGATTTCCAAAAAAGATAGATCTTACCACAATTTCCAAATGCTAGGTTGCAATAGACTTTCCAATCACCATCTAAGAACACCAGATGCAAAGGAGACCACAAGAATTTCCACAAGAATATTTTTCTATACCAATAATCCAAGAGCCAAAGACCCTTTACAATGAGAGGCTCTCTCCTTTAAATAGGAAGGAGAGGCACCAAAAGCCTAACCACTTTTTGAATGAGTGGCTAAGATTAGAAGATACAAATGTCTAATCAATGGTTGAGATGAGCTCAACAATATAATACATGGATCACACATAAAATATAATATAAGTGGACAAAATCGCCCTAGAAGAGGGGAATCCCACCAAATCATGATGATGAAATATCATAAGAGGCTTATGGTGGGTCCAAGGGGTAATTTTATCCCTCCTTGGTCAATCCCCATAGCACAATAACCAATAAATAATCATGAATGTACCAAATCGTGCCTCCATAGTGAAGTCGTGGTCCTCAAAAGACCTCAAAAATCCACAGAAAGTGCCATATATGATGGATGCGGGCCCCGATGAAGCTGAAACTGCTGGAGAAGGTGTGGAAGGTCCCGATCTATCATCACTGATCATCCCATGCCATAACTTTGCCTCAGTAGCCCAAATCGATTTCTTCAAGAGCCATTTCTACCAATCCTGAAATGCCTCGGGAAGCGTGAAACTGCCCCAAACAGCCTCCTGGATTGCTGGCGCTGTCAAGGTGAGGGCACCAATGTGTTCGGAAGGGGGGTAATATGGTAAAAACAAGTGGCTGGACCACCCCCTTCATCATCAGCGCCCTAGGTCAACCGGATAAAAGTAATCTCTGCTCCGACAGGGCCTCCAACAGACCAAAACTGCACTGGGACAGCCTACTGAGGCTCAATCATCACTGTAAGTGCCCGGAACTGAAAACAAACTGTCCCATTGGACTCAGAAGGTCCAAATCTATCCAAGATGTGTACTCATACACCATATGAGTCTCTGCATGATCAAAATAAATACCCAATATACCGGAACAGGGCCAATAATATTGCGCTGTACATATACAAACACTGCTGTAACCCCATAATCATCATCATAACCCTGTAGCTGCTGCATAGAATCATCCTGTATGTGTACATAGACCATATATCATCTATCCATATCATCATAAGGTATAACATCTCATGTCCCATGGTCCTCCATGGTCAAACTAGGTCCAACCAAGACCAAATATAACTCAGTCCATCATCCAAGGCTGCTGAAAAGTATCAAGGTTAATACATGCTTTACAATTTATTCAAATAGCAATTATAACACAGAGTGATCATGACTGGCGATCTAAATCCAAATATATAGTGTCGTTAATTATTATTATTACTCAGACTAGACTTTCAGGATCATACTCACTTCATAGTTGTGATCAATTTGCTAGTGAAGGGTGAAGGCTTAAATTAACTGGCTAGGCTAAGGGATGACTTAACTGTCTTGACTTTGTGACACTTTGGCAAGGGAAAGGGAATACACCATAGTATATACTGAATGAGCAATAACACAGGGGATGGCGGTGTCTCACAAATGGATGAGTTGTTTAAAGAGGGTTTATTCACCTTCACAGATGCGCACAATCCATAATACAAATAAGGCCAGCAATTGTTTAGATATAGCATTTAAGTTCCATTGCTTTTAGGGCCTGAAGTTTCCATAGCCTTGATCTATGTGTGTTTACAAACACATTGCATAGATTTACATTTTTTCTTTAGGCTTTCTGCTGCAGGTGTGTTTTTAAGGCACTTGTTTACCTGAGCACTTCTAGGTGTGTCATGGACAACTTGTTTACCTAGGTATTTATTTTCCACAAGATATAACATTTCATTTTTTATGGCCACTTTCATTTGGCACGCCTTTCATTCATGTGTGTTTAGAAACACATTGCATGAATGGGCTTTTCATACAAGATATAGCATTTCATTTTCCAGATTTTGTATTGATGGCAGCACTAAAAGTTTCAGGTTTAGCCAACACAACTTTAGTGACTAGGGGGAATTCACAAGGAACTCCAACTCACCATAGGTAAGTTTTGTCACCAACTCAGAGCCGAGACACAATAAATAGGGAAGCTCATCCAATACAGAGGCTACAGTGGGGAAAAGTCCTCCATGCCACTAGTCAAGTAGTAAGTCAAGGTGATAATCTAAAAGGTAGGCCATGGATGGATGAAGACAATGAAATGATGGAGCCAACACTAGCAAGCCATAGTATGGTGTAATGATCACCTCTATTCTCCCTAAGGAGGGTATGTACCAATGAGTATGAATAGTGAACTTCTAAGTCTGAGTAGGGACAGTATAATATATATAATAGATCAACCAGGTCCATATATCTATATGATCGCCAGATCATGACACTAAGTGCTAAGACGTGCTATAAGAATAAGTATAAAAGCAATCTAACCATAACACCGTAATATACCTGCTGAGTCATATACCTGAATGCACATCAACCTGTACCATCATCTGTCCTCTGGAACTGCTGCTGTAACTCTGGGCACTACTGTCTGCTCTGTACCAATGGTATAATGGCTACATCGGTCATCTCTCTGAGTGTCCTGAAACTCAGTCATGGCATGGGGAATATAACTGCTGTCCACAATCTGATAGTGATCCAATATATATGCTCATCTCGGCATCTCAAATGCAAGGGAACTGGCTGACTGATGTACTGGAATGAGAAAAATAATGTATGGTAGCCCGGCTACTATATATGTGATAACAGTTCCTTCAATTAATTCCTACACACAATTCTTCAAAACAAACCCGATCAAGTGCAAAATGAAAAATAGATAAAATACAGAATGAACAAAAAAAATTATTTATGTACAAATTATGTGGATATTGCAATTTTTAAAAATTCACGAGGGAAAATTTCTTCATATAGGAAATCAATCACAACCTGATCATTAGCCTTAACGAAGGCTACAGATTCCACCCATTTGGTCATGTAATCTGTGCAAACCAAGATGTGAAATTTCTATTTTGAGGGGGGATTGATAGGCCCTATGAAATCCAGAGCCCATATGTCAAATGGTTCAACCACGAGCTGTGGCTGCAAAGGCATTTCATCTAATCTATTGGGTTGGCCCATCCTTTGGTAGCTATCACATGCTGAACATGCTTCTTTGCGTCCCTGAACAATGTGGGCCAGAAATAACCCATTCTTAAAGCCTTATGACCTGTCATTTTGTCAGCAAAATGTCCCCCACAGGGCTCATCATGGCAAGCTTTAAGGATACTAAAAATTTCATCTTCTCTAACACATCTTCTGATTTCTAAATCAAGCCCTATGTAGAAAAGATGTCCATCAATCCAACAATACCTAGCACTATGTTGTATGATTTTTCTTTTTTCTCTCTTCAACAAATGTGCTGGGAGCTTACCTGCAACCAAAAAGTTAGCAATATCTACATACCATGGGGAATGAGCTAATACTGCAAAAAAATGTTCATCGGGGAAGGAATCTTCAACTGGTAAATTGTCATCACTGTTAGTAAGTTGAGATAAGAAATATGCAACAACGTTTTCCTTTCCTGGTCTATCAATAATTGTGACGTCAAATTCTTGTAACAGTAACAACCATCTAGTAACTCTAGCATTCGTGATGGGTTTATTCATTAAATATTTGATGGAAGAATGATCAGTGTGCACAAAAGTGGAGTATCCAGTAATGTAGTGTCTAAATTTGTTGATGGCATAAACTATGGCAAAGAATTCCTTTTATGTGACAGGAATTCCTTTTCTATGGCAAGGATGCGCTGTCCCTTGAAATATGAGGAATCAAGTAAGAAGAGTAACAACTGGAACCATGTATGATTCTTTCCCAAGGCATTGCGACTGATATACCTATGATTTGATATTAACTTAATGAAATCAACACAAGCTAGCATAAATCGAAGGCTATAATTCATAACCATAACAATCTTAGGAATTTAATTAAATGAAATAATAATAATGTATACCTTGTCAGGACTGCTGATTAATACGGAAAAAGGCATGTATATGGTTTATGAAAGTAGGGTGTAATTGGGAAAAATGATGAAATAGGTATGGTAAAAAAGGGGCATTTCCAGGGCCCAACAGAAGGCAATAGAAGGATATACTAATTTACGAAAAAAAAAAGTTAATGAAAAGATGATAGACAGACTACTCATTCGACATATTCACAGCACAACATCTCATTTCACATGCAATGAAGATTATATAATACTGATGTATTACAAAATCAGAATTTGTGCCCATGACATATAATGGAAACTTGTGCCAAAAATTCTAATTAAATGTAAAGATTAATCTCGAACTACAAAAAATTTATAAACTATGTCCTGATGTAAGTATAAATATTCAATAGATCAACTATTCTCAGTTGATACAACATCACTAAAATCAATAATCACACAGTATAACCACTAGTTACATAGTTCAATGTCATCCTTATTGTCACATACCCCAATTTTGTAAAAATTATGTAATTGTTTTATTATATTCCTGAGACATTATGTTAAATTTAATGCTAAGTAGGGATTGATGACTCAGCAGAGTCAACAGAAGTGGAGTGTAATTCAGAATATTTTATTATTAATAAATAAATTATGGAGACAATAGCATGGGAGAGCTGTTAAAAAGAGGTTACTGGTCAAACTCGTGGATGGAACTAGGTGGAAAGGCAAAAGACAAGTGGCAGAATCCTCAAACACTTCCTAAGTTGCAGGTGGCAACTTCCCTAAATTTGGGGTCATGATTCCCCAAGAAAGTGGAATCAGAGCAGGTGGCTCATTAATGACAGATAACCCAAAAAAGACCTAGGCAATCTTTTAAAAAGAACTCAATGAACAGAGTTGGGGGCTCGAATGGTTCTGGAGGGAGAATTCACTCAGATGAATGTTATTCAGGAAGCCCATTGAGGAAGAGGGATATACAGTAAGGAAGTTCTTTGAGAGGATTGCTGTAGTAACTTGGTTCCATTATAGCTTATTTGGCTGAGAGAATTTACTTTGCTGCACCTAGTTCCAGCCAGGGAGACCAGAGCAAGCTCGGGGGTCCTGAGAAGTTGTTGTCTGAGCACTCTCCAGGAGTTGGTAGGGAGGAACTGCCTCCCATTGCCGTTGTTGTCCACAGCTTAAACAGGCTCTGCTATCTATTTCTGTATGTTTATTAATTATGAATGAATGTATGTTGTGTTTATCTTCTATATGTCTGAAGAGTAATTAGTTAGTAAAGTGAGTTTTTATTGTTAATGGCAGTGTTTAAATTTGGTTGAGTTACTGTGTTTTCAGCATCCCTAGTAGAAGGCAATACCATTAATACATTACTAATAATATATCTATAATACATTAATACAACAGTAAGACTTTAAGTACTAGCTTATTAACACAATTACAAACCTAGTTTAATTGTAATTGTTAAATAGATAAGTAGGGTTCAATTATACAGTAATTATTCTCTGTGAATACAAAATCGATTAAACAATCATAAGAACAGTAATAAAATATAACCAGTTAAATTACAGTGTTGATATCATTATCGATAACTTTGCAGAAGAGTTGTAGCCATAGTTAGAATATCTATGTCAGGATACAAACCCTAGTTAAAATTTATCCTGTCATTACCTATCAAACAAAACAATTGTGCAAAAACCCTAACAGAAATTCATCAAAAGGAATTAACCAATAGTTAAATAAACTAGTTATTGTTTTAGAAACAGAAGAATTAACAGAACAATATCTAGCTCAATATAGAGTTTAAACAATACGGTATTATCGTTCACTTGACTCTCAATTACTAGCAGAGTCATAATCGTGGTAACAGAATAAGCAACCAAATATAGTCACAACCGTAAAAAAATTGGTTGAACCCTATCATTTATTCAGCTCACAAATATCAACAGAGTCGTCTATGAATTGATAGCTTAAGCATTCGAACTTAAATTCCAACTATAAAATAGTTCTGTCAAACCGTACCAACCCCGTTTGTACAAACAAAACTAATGCGAAATAGTTAAGACAATATCTTCACCTACAGCCGTGTCCCAAATTCACAGTATAAGTGGCTTAAAACTTAAATTTTCTTACTACTGTACATAGCATAAGTTAAAAACGCATGCGATGAACAAGTCTAATATACAAAAGAAAACTTTATAATAAGTCAAATTTCAAAACCCTGGGTGATAAACCCTGAATCTTACAAGAGTACAGTAACGAAAATAAAACCACGAGGCCGAACCTCATCTATAGGCTCACAGTCTTTGTTGTCTTTTCTCTATACAATAATTATTCTTCAGAAAACCCTATCTACCAAAAGAAGGCAAATAATGACAACATTAACCGAAGCCATAACATCATTATACAACGCAGGGTTAAACCTGTTAAGAATCCACTTAACATACAGCCGAAAGATGGTTTAAAGCCGGAGTTATTCAGAGCCGTATTACTCAAAGGAAAAACCCTAACCATCCTAAAACAACCAGCAAGGAGGAAACGCCATGGTGAAAACCAGGCTTACCCGGTAAAACAACCAATGCCGAAGCTTGTGCCATCCATGCCATAAGTGGAGCCAGAACCTGCAACCACAGAGTGGTATCAGCTACAAACTTTATTTTGTGAAACTAAATTCTTTTAACTAAAATAACGAAGGAGAAAACTTGTAACATACCAGCAAGTTAAAAAGAATTTCGATCACCATAAAAAGCCTGTTACTCACGAGCAGAGGAAGTGTAAAACCCCACCCTTGCCACCGAATGAACAAGCTGGCAGAAGCAATGGATATCTTCCACGATGGAAGCCATGGCAAAACCCAATTCAAAAGATACACTCATGCCATGACATGGTCGGTAATGGTAGCAAGGGTAAACGCTAGCTGTTTAATAAACTTATAGTTGCCAACAACAGGGTTTAAAGGCTCCCAAACGATACAAATGGACAAGCACGAAGAACTGTAGCAGCATGGAAGCTACTACCACCAGTGCCTTAGTGAAACTTGGACAAGAGGGTTCACAGAGCGACCGAGCCCGAAGGCGAGGGAGAAGTGCCAAGTTAGGGTTAAATCAATGTTTTATATCATCAACACTTGGTCTTGAAACAACCACGTAGCATCCAAATAATTTCATGCAAGTGGGTCGAGTTTCTAAAGTCTTACAACAAGATTCCCAATGATTTGTTCTCAAACAAAAACATAGTAGGTGTTAAATTTTCTGAATTTACTTCAATCTGATCTAGGATCTTAACTGAGAGAACAACATGTACAACATATCTACAGCATATCAATCATGGAGACAATAATGCAAGCACACAAGAGACACAAAGATTTACTTGGGGAAAACCATAAAGGTGAAAAACCCCAATAACTTCCTCAGAGATAGATAGAGCAATGATACAACCAACCAAGAGAGATAGCCATAACCTAGCAGCAGATCCTCCTCCTCCATAAGTGCGCCACTCCTCCTTGAGTGCATGTGTGAGAAGTGAGTGAGTAAATAGAGTGCCTCCCGCACTCTATTTATACTTGACTTGACTTGCCTTTTTACCTAACTCATGTAGGCTCGAACTTAACCACATAACATAATGTTGAGTGGGCCGACCCCCAATAGGGTGGTCTAATAACCCTTTGACCCACATGGCCGACCCCCAATAGGGTGGTCTAATAACCCTTTGTCCCACATGACTTATACAGGGCTGACCCCAAACAAGGTGGTCTAATAACCCATCAAGTATAAGTTACGACACTTACAATATAAATAATGACACTTCCGTATAGAGGAATAATAACATCTCTATAGGAATACAATATACATATATGTGAAATACATTCCGAAGTTACATATACATCAACACTCCCTATTAACTAGGAAGGTATTTCTCAGCACAGTTCTTCTAGCACAAGTCATCTTCTCTGGATCATCGTCACTGGATAATCGTCATCGAGTCATCACATCATCGTCACTGCTGCTGTTATCTCAATCAATCTCTGAATCTACTCGTCATAGGAAGTTCTACAGAGCCAGTCCTTTTTCATACTGGATGTAGGCCCACCACCTGTAGGTCTTCATCATCACTGGCCATACTGTGGAATCCTCAGGACTTATTACGTGCATCACAAAACCTCGAAAGAGCATCCCAGGATGTTACGGGTACACAACTCCGACCTGTAGGATCTCCCAGGGCGCTATTACATGTGACCCCACCACAAAACCTCGAAAGAGCATCTCAGGATGTTACAGGTACACAACTCTGACCTGAAATCTCCCAGGGCACAAATTACATGTGGTCCACCACAAAACCTCGCAAGAGCATCTCAGGATGTTACGGGTACACAACTCCGACCTGAAATCTCCCAGGGCGCTATTACATGTGGTCATGGAAAAACCTCGAAAGAGCATCTCAGGATGTTACGGGTACACAACTCCGACCTGAAATCTCCCAGGGCCCAAATTACATGCCATAGGACAAAACCTCGCAAGAGCATCTCAGGATGTTACGGGTACACAACTCCGACCTGAAATCTCCCAGGGCACAAATTACATGTCCTCCCAGAGCAATGTCTCGAAAGAGCATCCCAGGCTGTTACGGGTACACAACTCCGACCTATAGGATCTCCCAGACATGCTCATCTGCACAACCTGATCCACGGCCACAAAGTATCAACCTGATACTCAACATACATCATCCTGATGTACTCATGATCGTCCTGATCATCATCACTGCAACGTCCTGCTGCATGTCATCTGGAGCAACATCCTGAAGCTCGTCATCTATGATCATCCTGATCATCACTGCAACATCCTGCTGCATGTCATCTGGAGCAACATCCTGAAGCTCCTCATCTATGATCATCCTGATCATCACTGCAACATCCTGCTGCATGTCATTTGGAGCAACATCCTGAAGCTCGTCATCTATGATCATCCAAGTATCCACCTGATACATACATAGATACATGATCCACACAATGTATCCATCAACATACATGATCCACCTGATCATACAAAGATACATGATCCACACAATGTACCCATCAACATACATGATCTACCTGATCATACAAGGATACATGATCCACACAATGTACCCATCAACATACATGATCTACCTGATCATACAAGGATACATGATCCACACAATGTATCCATCAACATACATGATCTACCTGATCATACCCAGCATCCAACATGATGCATACATACATACATATAATGATCCAACTGATCATATCTAAGCAGAAACCAGAACATCATCCTGATGCTCATCATCCAACGCTTACATCCACGGCCATGTGAAGGATCCCCCTTCCAACATGCTTGGAATGGCTTCAGCAAATGTGTCCATCACTTCTTCCTCGAAGTATCCTCGATCTGAAGCATGCCAAGCCTCTCTCTGAAGTACTCGAACTTCAACCCGGCTAGTGGCTTCGTCGGCACATCTGCAATCTGCTCGTCTGTCGCAACATACAGGAGCTTCACAGCTCCTCTCTGCACCATATCCCTGATATAGTGGTATTTGATCTCTATGTGTTTCGACCTGTCATGAAACACTGGGTTCTTGAACAGCTTCACACAACTCTGGTTATCACAGAAGATACCAGTAGCCTCCAACGGGAGATCAAATAACTTAGACAGTAGCTTTCGTAGCCATACTGCCTCACAACTGGCTGAACAGGCTGCAACATACTCTGCCTTAGCTGTACTCAATGCTACGCAGGACTACTTCCTGCTAAACCAAGAGATCACACCTGATCCCATACTGAAGCAACACCCAGATGTGCTCTTCCTATCTGCAGCACTGCCAGCCCAATCTGAATCAACATAACCCTGCAGGTTAAACTTTTGATTCGCCTCATACCTGAGCCCATAATCCACTGTACCCTTCAGGTACCTCAGAACATGCTTTACATCAACCAGGTGAACACTCCTCGGATCCGTCAGGAACTGGCTCAATGTGTTCACAGCAAAGCAAATGTATGGTCTCGTGTTCGTCAGGTACATCAAGGACCCAATCATCTGACGATACATAGAGACATCAACTGGCTTAGATGAAGCATCACATAGAAGCTTCAGATTCGATGCCATCGGTGTGGCCATGGCCTTGCAATCCATCATCCCGAATCTCTTCAGGATCTCTACTGCATACTTCCCTTGTCCAAGGAAGATTACTTCTGCATTCTGCCACACCTCCATGTCAAAAACAAATAGTGCATCATCCCCAAGTTCTTCATCTAGAACTTGTTAGTAAGCTTCCGCTGCGTGTCGGCAATCAATCTATTTTCACCTGTAACAAACATGTTATCTGTGTACAAAAGTAGTATCACTGAATTGCCTTCCTCAACCTTGTAGTAAAGGTTGAAATCCACATTATTCTTGGTAAGGCCCAAACTAGATAGAAAGTTGTCTATCATACCATACCAAGTTCTTCACACATATATGACTACACCATGCTGTCTTGAAATCCATCTGGTGTATCTTCTATTTCATCACTTTTATATTTCTCAATGCTGCCATCTGCAACATGCTTGATCTGATAGTTCCATTTGGAAGTCATAACAAACTTCCCTTCACGTCTTGGGACTACATCCCAAACATCATTCTTCATGATCGACGGATCATGGCATTCCATCCCAGATCCTGGGAACTTCAATATCTTCAATATCTTCACTAGATATCTTTGTTGCTGGAACAAATGTTGTAGTTCTTCTTTTGTAGGAGATGGCATATGATCTTTCCTACACAACAAGTTAAATTGCATGATTAGAAAACATCTCATAGTTTTCAGAACAAATTTTTACACATAAAGAAATATGTCATACAGTCATGCAATTATCTTAGCCAATGCTTCAATACAACATTTATCCATATCCCGTAACTTTCTAGATGCCTTCCAATCTCTACCAGAGCATTGTTAAGAGTGTGCACAACTCCCAACATGTCAGCAAAGAGGTTTCATTCTAGATAAGTAGCAATGGAATGTTGTACAGTGCCATAGGCTACTTACCCATGTATATTAGTAGTATACTGTTCATCAATGCAACTATTCTAATATGCACAATACATATCCTAAGTCTAGGAACATGAGTATATACATTATTGAACAATTTTATTTAAACAAACAAATATGCATGAAATGATAATTAAAAATACTTATCTTTGTTTGTTCATTCGGTGGACTCCCTCTGAGTCTTCGCTTCCTTGCAGGAGCTGCTGGAGTCCTAATCTGAAGTAGCTTCTTCTACACCTTTCTGTTGTGGGATGTAGAGAGATGGTCAACTCCCTCTGAATATCTGCATCCTTGCATAAACCACTGGAGTGTACTCCCTCTTGATCTTTGCTTCCTGGATTACCTGTTCTTGAATCTCATATTCATCCTTGGTCCCTATGCATGCTTATTAGTATCATGAATGTGTTATCCTTGTGATCTCATATAAAATCATACATTCATTAGTATACTATTAAAACACAATAATCTCAAGCATGTATAGTCATGATTATTTCAAACAGAAATAATAAGCATTAGCATTCAAGGTTTATGTAGGATTCTTATGGTTAGTCAAATCATAAGAAACATAACATGTCTAAACCTATAATTACTCAAACCTATGACTCTTCAAGTTAGTTGAATCATCAATCAAGATATGCATAAAACCTGTGATTATTCAAACCTATACTTTCATGATTCTTCTGGTTAGTCATATCATCAATTATGGTAAGAAACATAATATGCATACAACCATGATTATTCAAACTTATGACTTCATGAATAATCATTATCAACAACACAACAATATAAGATCCTAAACCAAGGTAGGATTCTAGCTTGATATAGGAAAAACATACCTGGATTAGCATGCTAGCTAATTATGTCTAACATACTCACATGATGTCTTCTTGTTCTTCTTCAATGACTTGTGCTAGTAACCTGTATATCTCATAGGTTAACCATTATAAAACCAAGTTATACATACCTCGTAAATGGATCTTTTATGAGATCCATGACAATGGATGAATCTTTGTCCTCATGTTATCATGATCATATGTTCTTTGAACCAGAACATGATTTGTCTTTCTTGGTGTACCTTTCCTGTTAGTAGACAACATAAATCTCATACAACACCATAATGCATTAGTACAATCATAAGTGTCAACACCCTAATCAATGAATATTTTCTATTGTGCATTCATAGTTTTATTAAGGTAATATGACAAGTCTAAAATCAAGAAGACAAACATACCATGAACAAATCTCAAAACATACCTCGATGAGTCATACCTGTCGAGATCGCTTGTAATCTTCTTATGTAAGGCCTTAGCCTCATCTCCCTCTGAAACAGGAACTTCTTCACTTATGCAAGTGACCAATCCATCTTCTTCTAGGATTAATCCAATCTACTTGATTTACAAGAACTGGGACTGGAGCTAGATATGGGTTTGTCAGAGAAAACCCAAAAATTCAAACTTTGAATTTCAAACTTCTGAAAGGATAGAAATATGCGCCTTGATGAGCTGATCAAGCTGGTATATTCAGAATTTGAAAACTACAAAGTTTCACTCCTCAATTTTGCCTTTGAGACTTCTGGATTCACTGGACGTGACCCTGAACTGGGGTTTGATGAAGCCCACTCTTCTGCCCAGTCAAAAGTTTTGATCCAAAGCTCTAAGATTCTATTTTTCTGAGGAGCTTCCAGCCATGGTCACAGATTTCAAAACTTCCCATTTTTACAGAAGCCCTAATTTTCCACTTTTCTGATCAAAGTCCCGAACTAGGGTTTGATCAAGCCCGGCCTTCTGCCCAACCAAAAATTCTGATCTTGGTCTCTAAATTTCTATTTTGATGAGTAGCATCCAGCCGTGGTCTCCGATTACAAAAATTCCAACTTTCTTCAAAGCCCTAAATTCCGGAAGCCATGAATGAAGGTACCAAAAAATAATTCTGTTTTGACAGAAATATGTACCTGATTGTTTCTGGTGTAACTCCGAAATTTTTGATCCACAGGGTCTGAAAAAAGTTTTCTGAGATAGCCTGACCTATTACCTTTCCATCCTGACAGGTCTGACCTCAATTGGATTCTCTGAGAGAGATTTATGCCAAATGTCGCAACGTGACCTGTTTTGGGATAAAATAGAAGAGCGAACTTGTACGGCATGCCACGTGTCACTGTTTGAATTTCGGCCTCTGAAAACGTTTTCTGAGATAGCTCGGCCTGTTATCTTTCCATCCTGACAGGTCTGACCTCAATTGGATTTTCTGAGAGAGAGTTATGCCAAGTGTCGCAACGTGACCTGTTTATGGGATAAAACAGTAGAGCGAACTTGTACGTCGTTCCACGTGTCATTGGTTCAACTTCGGCCTCTGAAAACGTTTTCTGAGATAGTACAGACTGTGTAATACCTGTCACTTTTTACGAAATTTCATTTGGAGCTTCCTAGCCCAAGTTATGACCTTTTTCCCAAGGTCACCTGATTTTGACTCAGATCTGGAAGAGGCAGAAACCCTATATTGCACAGATCATAAATCACAAAGTACAACGAATTAGAGATTTTCCTTTGGACACAAGGTACGTGGAGATCTTAGCTTCGGCCTGTAACAATTGCATATCCGAAAAATTCGCCAAAATGGATTTATAGCGAAAGTTCTACGATGACTGGTTTTTGCTATATCAAGCCCTAGCATCGTAATTGCAACAAATGTCATACATGCCATATCATGCCTTCTTTCAGGCTAGCTCTGATACCATGTTAAATTTTCTGAATTTACTTCAATATGATCTAGGATATTAACTGAGAGAACAACATGTACAGCATATCTACAGCATATCAATCATGGAGACAATAATGCAAGCACACAAGAGACACAAAGATTTACTTGGGAAAACCATAAAGGTGAAAAACCCCAATAACTTCCTCAGAGATAGATAGAGCAATGATACAACCAACCAAGAGAGATAGCCATAACCTAGCAGCAGATCCTCCTCCTCCATAAGTGCGCCACTCCTCCTTGAGTGCATGTGTGAGAAGTGAGTGAGTAAATAGAGTGCCTCCCGCACTCTATTTATACTTGACTTGACTTGCCTTTTTACCTAACTCATGTAGGCTCGAACTTAACCACATAGCATAATGTTGAGTGGGCCGACCCCCAATAGGGTGGTCTAATAACCCTTTTACCCACATGGCCGACCCCCAATAGGGTGGTCTAATAACCCTTTGTCCCACATGACTTATACAGGGCCGACCCCAAACAAGGTGGTCTAATAACCCATCAAGTATAAGTTACGACACTTACAATATAAATAATGACACTTCCGTATAGAGGAATAATAACATCTCTATAGGAATACAATATACATATATGTGAAATACATTCCGAAGTTACATATACATCAACAGTAGGGATAAACCAAAATCATAGCAGTGGTGAATAATATTATGGTATGGATATTCCATTATGGTCGTGACACCATAGTTTAAACCTACCGTGTATTCCATGTTAAAAACAATGTCTTCGAACCTTACATAATGAACATTAACACTTGGCCCTACAATCAATAAAGTCATGCATTTGTCAATAGTGTTCAAGATTTTGATGAGATTCCCATCATTATTTGCCAATTAAAAATCATAGCATGGGTAAACAGAATTATCGCATGGTTATCTATAATGGTCGCAATACCATAGTTCACTTGTTATCCTTTTAACAATCAAAACATTAGAATAATACTTTGAATTTTGCTTGTTATATAATGAAAACGTTGCCTTATATTCATTTAAACCATGCAATATAGATATCGATCAAATTCAGTCTTGAAGCACTCTATACATAGAGGAAATAGATTTGCATTATAAAAATTATAAGGAAAAGGGTGTAATATTAATCTATAAGTGGCTCACAATAAATTATCACTATTTTTCCTTATACCCTAGCCTCATTGGAAGAGACAACAGATATTGCATCTCTTTTAAGTCTCTAAGATAGTGTAGTGGTGTTGGGTGTAGTAATTTACAATTCTACTACAATAATACCAATTGCTATGGCTTTGCACACATGGTACAGGACTTGCCATTTCCTTCATTAGATGACTTAAACTTGTAAGATTTAAGTTACATAGCTTGAAATTTCGGAATAGGGTTATTCTAGTCCTTTTCAATTGTTGTTACAATTTAATAACAATCTATTAATAGACTCAGATTTCTCGTATGGACAAGTAGACTTTGGTTATCCGTTAGACTCAACAAATTTAATCATGATAGCTTATAAGTCTCTATTCCATTGTTAGTCATGGAAATAGGCGTAGTTTTCCAATCCAGGAAAACCATTAAAAATGTTAAGAGGAGACTTGTATCTGACAGTACACCTTATAACAGTTAGAAATAAGAAAAGCAGATATTGGTAACTCTAGGTCTTTTACAATCGAAGCTGCAAATCAAAATAAAGTCTAATTTTAAATATGACATGATGCAATAACATTGGATGAGTAAAAACTGGTCTGAGAATGGTCACCCAGTTGTATTCTACAGTGTTAATTATGAAGTATATTTGCATTACAGTAATATCATCAAAGAACGAATATTCCACAGAGTTATTTAATTCATTGGTTCTCCAGAAACCTAGCTATCATATTCTCTAGTAATTTCTAACTCTCTATCAGTAAGATTATAAGAAGATCACAGGAAGGGTTCTACCTTTAAACACTTGATAACCTGGATAGCATGCTTATACTTTTTACTGAATGATTTGGTACAGCTAATTGATTTATAATACTTTAAAGATTTGTTTGCAGTGACCCGACCATTACCTGTAAATATGTAAGAGAAAGAAAACCTGTTGCATTAGCTCGGAAGCTAAGTAAGCCCAGTCTGCTATGGCAATTCCCCCTTGTGGTTCCAAAACAGAAAACAATCGGTAACTATAAAGAAACTCATATTAAAATTTAAGTATAATAAAAGATCATTCAGACACAATTATGATCACTTGAGCTAATTAAACAGTTAAATGACTGCTTTCAAAAATATTACATGCTATTTTTAAAAAATTGAAATTTTTTGAAATTTTTGGGTGTTGACATGTGGTATCAGAGCATGGTTCAAATACTAGGGCCTTGATGTGGCTCAACTAGTTCCACAGGACGGTAACAATAAATGAAGGAAAAAAAAAATTATATATATATATATATATATAATGTACGAACTTGTATTTTTGTTTCATGTAAAAGAGCAGAAAATTTCCTTTTCTGAATCTAACAAGCAGGTATGGAGAAGCTAGGAGAATATCCTGAGGATGGATCTCCAAACACTGAGACAAGACAAATGTCTAGAGAACCTGTGATAGAAGAGGTTACTGCTCACTCCTCAGAGCTGATGTAGACTATAAAGGATTTAAAGACTGAGATAGAATCAGTCAAGAAGGATAATGAAAGGATTCCGAAAACTCAAGAGCAGTTAAATCAAATTTTGATGGAAAAATTTCAGACTGAAGGGAGAAGCAAAAGATATGAATCTGAAGAAGCTAGCCATCAAAAGGGGTCTAAAAAGATTAAACTAGCTAAATTGGACAACGGTTCATCATCTGAAGGAAGAAGGGAACAACACAGCTATCACACTACTAGTGATAGTAGTGAGGTTGAGTTGTATAACAGAAAGAAAAAGTACATGCCTTATGAAGAGATTTCTGGAGAGTTCAAGAAAATAAAACCCCCAACTTTCAATGGGGAATCTGAAATAGGAGAAGAGGCAGAATCCTGGTTATCCAGGATGAGAAAATATTTTCAGATATACAACTATTCAAATCAGTTGAAGGCAAGAATGGCCATCTATAACCTTTCTGGAAAGGCAGATATATGGTGGCAAGATTTGAAAAGGGTCAAGGGGATCAAAGAAAAAGAGGTCAATTGGAGTACCTTTAAAAGGTACTTCAAAAAGAAATTTATGTCCGAACAATACTATGAAGAAAGGGCCAAGGAATTTTATGAGTTAAAGCTAGGATCTATGACGATGAAGGACTTAAACAGTAAGTTCTTAAGTCTGTTAAGATATGTGTCGTATTTTGTTGAAGATAAACCTAAAATACAGCGGTTTCTCAGCTGCCTGCCATATCATATAAAGGATAGGATCAAATATGATAACCCCAAAATGCTGGATGAAGCTATGCGAAAGGCTAATTTCTGTTTTGAACAGAACAAAAAGAAAGAAGGAATAGCCAACTGGAAGGCTAAAAAGAATAGTAATCAGCTTGAGTTCAGGAAAAAGGAGTTTGTACCCTAGAAAAATTTCAAGAATAACAAGAACAGAAACCATTTTAATGGTAAAAACTTCCAGGGAAGCAAAAATGGAGCTGCTAATAATCCCAACAACTTCAAGGGAAGCAAGGAGGCTTCTAACAATCATGGAAATTTCACTAAGAATTTTGAACGAAAGGAGCCTGTTAAGTGCTGGGAGTGAAATGGCCCACACTATGCTTCAGTTTGCCCAAATCGGAAGAAACCAAACAACAATATTCATACTATACAAGATGAAATGACTGTTGGAGACGTTGCAAGGACTATGCCCCGAATCAATGCAGCGTTGGAGAACCGCCAAGCTGATTATCAAACTTCCATGGTGGAAGTAGGAGGTACGGTTAACAAGACCCCTGTAACTATTTTAATAGATCCAGGTGCTAGCCTTAGTTATATTTCACCGTAGATAGTAGAAAAGTGTAATCTGACTGTTGAAAGGTTTGATAAATCTTGGTCAGTACAACTAGCTACTGGGGCAAAAAGGAAGGTGAACTGTTATGTTAAGGAATGTGTCCTAGATATGAATGATTTTAAAACTACAGTTAAATTAAATGTTTTACCACTTGGCTCATATGACATACTTATTGGTATGGACTGGTTAGAACAGCATAAAGTAGTGTTAAACTATTTTGATAAAACCTTCACATGTGTGAATAATAATGAACAGCCTGTAACGGTTAAGGGTATTCCTAGGAAAACTATAATCAGGCAGATTTTTGGCTTACAACTTAAAAGAGAAGTCCGAAAAGGGTGCAAATCCTATGCTGTAACTATTACAGACGATGCAGTTAAGTCTGAAATAGGTAAGATAAAAGTAGAGGATATTCCTGTAGTAAATGAATTTACAGATGTTTTTCCGGAAGAAATTCTAGGGTTACCTCCCAAGAGGGAACTGGATTTTACAATTGAGCTAGTACCAGGTGCTGTACCGAGTTCGAAGGCTCCGTATCGTATGAATATTCTGGAGCTTAATGATTTAAAATCCTAGTTAAAGGAATTAATAGATAAGAAATACATTCGACCTAGTGTGTCTTCTTGGGGAGCACCAGTAATCTTTGTTAAAAAGAAGGATGGAACTATGCGACTTTGCATAGATTACCGTCAACTCAATAAAATGACAATTAAAAACAGATATCTGTTGCCCCGCATCGATGATCTGTTTGATCAACTATGTGGAGCTACGGTGTTCTCTAAGATAGACCTGAGATCAGGCTATCATCAGGTGAGAATTAAAGAAGAGGACATATTCAAGACAGCGTTCAGAACGAGGTACGGACATTACGAATTTGTCGTAATGCCATTTGGGCTTACTAATTCCCCAACCGCCTTTATGTGTCTAATGAATAACATAATGCATAAGTACTTGGATAAATTTGTTGTCGTGTCCATCGATGACATTTTAATTTATTCTAAAAATGAAGAGGAACATAAAGAACATTTACGGATAGTATTACAAGAACTGTGAGAGCAGCAGCTCTTTGCGAAGTTCAGTAAGTGTGATTTCTTCAGGGATGAAATCCAGTACTTAGGTCACGTAGTGACTAAGGAAGGGATTTCAGTTGATCCTGAAAAGATTTGGGCAATCGAAGAATGGCCAATACCAAAAGACGTAACATATGTTATGTCCTTCATGGGAATTACCGGTTATTACTGGAGATTCATAGAAGGTTTTTCAAAAATAGCCAACCCAATCACTTCCTTGCAAAAGAAGGGCAAGAAATTTGATTGGAACTTAAAGTGTGAAGAAAGCTTTAAGAAATTGAAGACTTTATTAACAACTGCGTCTATTCTAAGAATAGCGGATCCTAATAAGGATTTCATGGTTTGCACCGATGCTTGTAATGACGGTCTAGGCAGAGTGCTGACTCAGGATGGGCATGTCATTGCCTATGAGTCCAGGAAGCTAAAGATTCATGAAAAAAATTATGCCACTTATGATTTAGAACTAACTGTTGTTATTCATGCCTTAAAGTTGTGGCGACACCACTTAATAGGCAGAAAGTTTACTTTAATGACTGATAATCATGGTCTAAAATACCTTTTAGATCAGCCTAACTTAAATGCAAGGCAAGCAAGATGGTTGGCCTTCTTAAGTGAATACGATTTCAAAATTCAGCACATAAAAGGAAAGGAAAATAAGGTGGCTGATGCTTTGAGCAGAAATGCAAAGCTGAATTTTACAATAGCTATCAGTTTTTATACCTCTTATTTAAATGAACAGTTGGCTAAAGGGATAAAATTGGATGAAAGTTATCAAAATTTACAAGCTACAGCTAAAGAAGAACCTAAATAAAGTTTAATAAAGGGTTATAGCCTAAACAAAGATGGATTTTTATTGTTTAAGGACAGACTGTATGTGCCTAATGTATCTAAGGTTAAATTGCTAATTATGGATGAAGTTCATAAAACCCCTTACTTAGGGCATCCAGGCTACCAGAAGACTGTCACCATGTTGAGAAAAGATTATTTTTGGCCTCATATGAAATCTAAAGCAGCTGAGTATATAGCTAGATGTTTGGACTTCCAGCAAGTGAAAACAAAACATCAACATCCAGCTCGGTTGCTGCAACCTTTTCCTGTTCCTAGTTGCAAGTGGGAAATAATCAGCTTAGATTTCATTACTGGATTACCCGGAAATCAAAATCAGAATGATTTAGGTGGTAGTAGATAAATTAAGTAAATCAGCACATTTTATTCCTGTTAAAACCACTTACAAGGCTGCAAACATAGCTGATATATTTCTGAAGCATACTTTTCGGTTACATGGTGTCCCAAAGGTTATTATTTCAGACAGGGATCCTAAATTCACAGGGAATTTCTGGAAATCTTTGTTTAAGGGATTAAACACAACACTGAATTTTAGCACTTCTTTCCATCCTCAGATGGATGGATAGACTGAAAGAGTTAATCAAGTATTGGAAGATCTGCTAAGAATGTATGTTAAGGATCAACCAGGTAAGTGGGAGGATTATTTACATTTAGCAGAATTTGCATACAATAACAACTATCAATCTTCAGCTAAGTTGAGTCCTTTTGAAATTCTGTATGGGTGTAAATGTAACACTCCTATCTCCTGGAATAATCCAGTAGATATATTAGTGTTAGGACCTGAATTATTAAAAGAAATGGAACAGATTGTGAAACAAGTGCAGGAGAATTTGAAGATTTCCCAGGATCGGCAAAAGAGCCAGGTAGATTTGAAAAGACTCCTAAAGAGTTCCAGGTGGGTGAACATGTGTTCATAAAGGTAAGACCAAAGAAGAGCTCCCTAAGATTGGGGAGTTGTGCAAAACTAGCGCCACGTTACTGTGGTCCGTTTGAAATTTTATCTAGAATTGGTCAAGTTGCTTATCAGCTAGCATTACCACCTAATTTAAAAGTGCACAATGTTTTTCATATTTCTGTTCTGAAAAAGTATGTTCATGATGCTACTCATGTGATTGATTGGAAATTTGTACAGGTAGAACCAGAAGGGGAAGTTCTGGTGGAACCGGATTGTATCCTTGAGAGGAGGGAAATTACTCTGCGGAA
Organism: Larix kaempferi; assembly: GCA_027924585.1. Lineage (NCBI taxonomy): Eukaryota > Viridiplantae > Streptophyta > Pinopsida > Pinales > Pinaceae > Larix > Larix kaempferi. Next base: position 100,880 of record BSBM01000579.1, on the reverse strand, counting down.
CCGCACAATTGGACAGCTGAAGGTGCAATGGAAGCACCTTAGTCCTGAAGAAGCGACCTGGGAACTGGAAAGTAAGATGCGGGAAGCATACCCAAATCTGTTCCAGAAGGTTGTAGAGGATGAGGAATAAGTAACATCGAGGACGATGTTACATTTTAAGGGCGTGTGTATGTCATATACCCCAATTTTGTAAAAATTATGTAATTTTTTTATTATATTCCTGAGACATTATGTTAAATTTAATGCTAAGTACGGATTGATGACTCAACAGAGTCAATAGAAGTGGAGTGTAATTTAGAATATTTTATTATTAATAAATAAATTATGGAGACAACAGCATGGGAGAGCTGCTAAAAATAGATTACTGGTCAAACTGGTGAATGGAACTAGGTGGAAAGGCAAAATACAAGTGGCAGAATCCTCAAACACTTCCTAAGTTGCAGGTGGCAACTTCCCTAAATTTGGGGTCATGATTCCCCAAGAAAGTGGAATCAGAGCAGGTGGCTCATTTGTTAAATTTTGAGCATTAATTCATTATACTCTAGGATCTTTGCTGAGAGAATAACATCTACAGTATATCAATGCATGACAATCATAATATGACAAGCATCACAAGCATCACAAGAATCAAAAGCATAGAGACAAGAGACACAGAGTTTTCGTGGGGAAAACCCTAAGGTGAAAAACCCCACAACTTCCTCAGAGATAGAGAGAGCAATGGCTCAACCAAAATACAAACAAATAACACTGAGATAGTCTCCTAGCAGATGATCCTCCTCCTCCTCACAAGTGCGCCACTTTCCAGAGAGAGAGTGAGTTACTTTTTCGAGTGAGTAAAATAGAGATCTCCTATCTCTATTTATACTTACCTTTTTGCCCAGTGACCTACTGGGGCCGACTTGTCTACTTAGATACATCCACATTATATTATATATAATTCTGGGCCGACCCCAAATGGTGGTCTAATAACCCATCGGCAAGTACACACACTTGCGACACTTGTCAATCCACATGATGACACTTCCTTATAGAGGAATAACACATCTCTTATAAGGGTACAATAAATATATATAAAATATAGAAATGAAATACATTCCGAAGTTACATATACATCAACACTCCCTCTTAACTAGGAAGGTATTTCTCGACACAGATCTGCTAGACAAGTCTTCTTCTCTGGATCATCGTCATCGATGCATCGTCATCATCATCATCACTGCTGCTGCTATCTCAACCAATCTCTGACTCTACTTGTCATAGGAAGTTCTACAGAGCCAGTCCTTTTTCATACTGGATGTAGGCCCGCCATCTGCAGGTCTTCATCATCAATGGCCATACTGTGGAATCCTCATGACTCATTACGTGCGTCACAAAACCTGGCTGCAGTATCCCAGGCTATTACGAGCACACAACTCTACCTGTAGGATCTCCCAAGAGCACATTACATGTGACCCATCACAAAACCTGGCTGAAGCATCCCAGGCTGTTACGAGCACGCGGCTCTACCTGTCGGATCTCCCAGGAGAACATTACATGTGATCTCACCACAAAACCTGGCTGAAGCATCTGAGGCCTTTTTCATCCTGTCCAGATCTCCCAGGAGAAAATTACATGTGGTCATGGCAAAACCTGGCTGAAGCATCTGAGGCATTTTTCATCCTATCCAGATCTCCCAGGAGCAAATTACATGCCATAGGACAAAACCTCGCAAGAGCATCTCAGGATGTTACGGGTACACAACTCCGACCTGAAATCTCCCAGGGCACAAATTACATGTCCTCCCAAGCAAAACCTCGCAAGAGCATTTTCCAGATGTCCCAGGGCACCGAATTACATGCCATAGGCAAAACCTTGAAAGACCATCTGCAAATCTCCCAGGGCACAAATTACATGCTTTCCTGCACAACCTGATCCACGGCCACAAAGTATCATCTGATACTCATCAAACATCATCCTGATGTACACATGATCATCCTGATCATCATCACTGCAACATCCTGCTGCATGTCATCTGGAGAAGCTCGTCATCCACGATCATCCAAGTATCCACCTGATACATACATAGATACGTGATCCACACAATGTATTCATCAACATACATGATCCACCTGATCATACAAAGATACATGATCCACACAATGTATCCATCAGCATACATGATCTACCTGATCATCCAAAGATACATGATCCACACAATGTATCCATCAGCATACATGATCTACCTGATCATACAAAGATACATGATCCACACAATGTATCCATCAGCATACATGATCTACCTGATCATACAAAGATACATACACATGATCCATCCGATCATATCCATCATCCAACATGATGCATATACAAAATACATACACATGATCCAACTGATCATATCCAAGCAAAAACCAGAACATCCTCCTGATGTTCATCATTCAGCGCTTACATCCACAGCCATGTGAAGGATCCCCCTTCCAACATGCTTGGAATGGCTTCAGCAAATGTGTTCATCACTTCTTCCTCGAAGTGTCCTCGATCTGAAGCATGACAAGCCTCTCTCTGAAGTACTCAAACTTCACCCTGGCTAGTGGCTTCGTCAGCACATCTGCAATCTGCTCGTCCGTTGCAACATACAGGAGCTTCACAGCTCCTCTCTGCACCATATCCCTGATATAGTGATATTTGATCTCTATGTGTTTCGACCTGTCATGAAACACTGGGTTCTCGGATAGCTTCACACAACTCTGGTTATCACAGAAGATACCAGTAGCATCCAGCGGGAGATCAAATAACTCAGACAGTAGCTTCCGTAGCCATACTACCTCACAACTAGCTGAACAGGCTGCAACATACTCAGCCTCTGCTATACTCAGCCTCTATGTGTTTCGACCTGTCATGAAACACTGGGTTCTCGGATAGCTTCACACAACTCTGGTTATCACAGAAGATACCAGTAGCATCCAGCGGGAGATCAAATAACTCAGACAGTAGCTTCCGTAGCCATACTGCCTCACAACTAGCTGAACAGGCTGCAACATACTCAGCCTCTGCTGTACTCAGTGCTACACAGGACTGCTTCCTGCTAAACCAAGAGATCACACCTGATCCCATATTGAAGCAACACCCAGATGTGCTCTTCCTATCTGCAGCACTGCCAGCCCAATCTGAATCAACATAACCTTGCAGGTTAAACTTTTGATTCGCTTCATACTTGATCCCATAATCCACTGTACCCTTCAGGTACCTCAGAACACGCTTTACAGCAATCAGGTGAACACTCCTCGGATCCATCAGGAACTGGCTCAATGTGTTCACAGCAAAGCAAATATCTGGTCTCGTGTTCGTCAGGTACATCAAGGATCCAATCATCTGACGATACATGGAGACATCAACTGGCTCAGATGAAGCATCACATAGAAGCTTCAGATTCGATGCCATATGTGTGGCCATGGCCTTGCAATCCATCATCCCAAATCTCTTCAGGATATCTACTGTGTACTTCCCTTGACCAAGGAAGATCCCACCTGCATTCTGCCACACCTCCATACTTAGGAAATAGTGCATCATTCCCAAATCTTTCATATCGAATTCTGCGGCAAGCTTCCTTTTAGTATCTGCAATCGGTCTGTCATATCCTGTTACAAATAAGTCATCCACATACAGGAGTAGAATCACAGGATTCCCTTCCTCAACCTTGTAGTAAAGGTTGGAATCCGCTTTACTCTTGGTAAAGCCCAAACTATATAGGAAACTGTCCATCCTACCATAACAAGCTCTGGGAGCTTTCTTCAAGCCATACAAGGCTTTCTTCATTCTGCACACATATGACTCCCTGTCATGTATTTCAAAACCAAGTGGCTATTCCACATATACTTCCTCTTCAACTATACCATTCAGGAAAGAAGTCTTGACATCCATCTGGTGTATTTTCCATTTCATAGCTGCAGCCAGGGCAAGTACTATTATGATGGAAGTATACCTGGCTACAGGTGCAAAAGTTTCTTCATAATCTATTCCCTCTTTCTGACAGAATCCACGAGCTACGAATCTTGTTTTGTATTTCTCCACACTGCCATCTGCAGCATGTTTGATTTTGAAGATCCATTTAGAAGTCATAGCAAACTTCCCTTCATGTCTTTGGGATTACATCCCAAACATTATTCTTCATGATCGATGGATCATGGCATTTCATTTCTTCATCCCAGATCCTGGGAACTTCAATATCTTCAATATCTTCAATAGATATCTTTGTTGCTGGAACAAATGTTGTAGTTCTTCTTTTGTAGGAGATGGAATACGATCTTTCCTACACAACAAGTTAAATTGCATGATTAGAAAACATCTCATAGTTTTCAGAACAAATTCTTACACATAAAGAAATATGCCATACAGTCATGCAATTATCTTAGCCAATGCTTCAATACAACATTTATCCATGTTCCACAAATTTCTAGATGCCTTCCAGTCTCTACCAGAACATTGTTAAGAGTTTGCACTACTCCCAACATGTCAGCAAAGAGGTTTCATTCTAGATAAGTAGCACTGGAATGTTGTACAGTGCCATAAGCCACTTACCCATCACATGCATATTAGTAGTATACTGTTCATTAATGCAATCATTCAAATATGCACAATACATCTCCTAAGTCTAGGAACATAAGCATAATATTATTAAACAAACAAAATAGGCAAGAAATGATAGTTGAAATACTTATCTTTGTTTGTTTGGGTGGGTGGACTCCCTCTGAGTCTTTGCTTCCTGGTAGGAGCTGCTGAAGTAGCTTCTTCTACACCTTTCTGTTGTGGAATGTAGGAAGATGGTCAACTCCCTCTAAAGATCTGCATCCTTGCAGGAGATGCTGGAGTGTGCTCCCTTTTGATCTTTGCTTCCTGGATTACCTGTCCTTATATTCATCTTTGCTGACATCAATATTCTTGAACCCAGAAAAGACTTCTTCTGGTGTCTTGTTGTCCAATATCTTGTGGGGAGTTCTGTTCTGCACATATACAACTGTTCTAACTGCTTCTTCCCATAGATGCAGCATTGCCCTTCCTGCTTCCATGACTGTTCTGTTCTTCCTTTCTGCAACTCCATTTTGTTGAGGATTATAAGGAGCAGTCAACTCCCTCTTAATCCCTGAATCACTGCAAAGCTTCTTGAAGTCATTTGAGGTGAATTCTCCACCATTGTCAGATCTGAATGTCTTGATTTTCGTGTCAGTTTGATTCTCCATCAAGGTTTTGAATTCCTTGAATTTATCAAGCACCTCATCTTTTCCCTTCAAGAAGTATACCCAAGTCTTCCTGGAGAAGTCATCGATAAATGATACATAGTAAACATACCCACTCAGGGAACTGGATGACATAGTGCCACATACATCTGAGTGGATGATTTCCAGGATATCTTTTGCCTTGCTTTCACTACTTGGGAAAGCCTTCTTAATGTTCTTACCTTTTGCACATCCTTTGCAACACCTTCATGTTTGGTATTGATTTCAGGAAGACCCTCTACTGCCTTGCTTGCAATTGGAAGTGCCCTATAGTGCATGTGAGCAAGTCTTCTATGCCAAAGTTCACTTGGCTCCATGGATTCATGCACCATGGCATGTTCAGGTTGTCCCTTCAATTTATACAAGCCTCCCTCTTGCTCTCCAATTACTACTGCATCATCTATGGTCTTTCCCTTTGGCCACATTAGGACTTGGCCATCCACAAATGCAACCCTCATACCTTTTGCATCTAATGCAGAAATGGAGAGTAAGTTCTTCTTGAGCCCAGGTACATAAAGTACTTCCTTCATCTTCAGAGATTTTCCAGAATCTAGGTTGTAGGAGGCTTCACCACTTCCTTTGATTGGGTATTGATAATCATCCCCAAGTTTCACCTTATGGGGTGATTCATGTTCAGATAGGTTCACAAAATATTCTTTGAACCCAGTCATGTGTTTGGAAGCCCCACTATCAATCAACCAATCATTACAACCATGGGAGATGGTACATGTGAGAGCAGAGATCAGAACATACTCTTCTTCACTTGATGAGTCATCATTACTATCACTTTCTGCCCTAGCCTTCTTCTTTGGAGGTTCATCATCTTCGGCAGCATGAGCATGAAACCTTCTTTTGCCACCCTTCTTCTTCTTATTTGAGATGTTGTTGTCCTTCTTGTTCTTGGGACAATTTATGGCAATATGTCCTTTCTCATTACAGGTGAAGCATACTCTTCTTTCTTTGAATTGATGTGAAGATCTCTTGGAGTGAGATGGCTCTTTCTTGAACTTTCCTTTCCTGGTGTGGGCTGCAAGAGCTTGATCTTCACCTCCCATCTTTTCTTCACGAGCTATAAGTCTAGCTTCTTCTTGAGAGCATTCTTCCCGAAGTCTACCGAAGGAGATCAACTTCTTCCTTGCACAAATTCCTTGAATAAAGGAATCCCATGACCTGGGTAGGCCATTTAGAGTGGTCATCACCACTTCACCATTCTCCACCATTTCATCTACTGCTTCTAATTGTTCCTTGATCTGGGAGACCCTTGAAAAGTAAGATTGAATGGTTTCTCCATTCTGAAGCTTCACTGCTTTCAATTGGTTTCGCAGGGTCATCTTCCGATTTATGTTCTTTCCTTCAAATAGCTTGGTCAAAGATTCAAACATCTCCTTGGGTGTCTTAAGAGAAGACACATGGGGTATGAGATGGTCTTTGATAGAATCAGCAATGATTCTCTTTGCCTTGACCAAGTTCTTCTTGTGTAATGTCTTGGATTCTTCATCCTCTGGGATAGGGATGTCTTCTTTCACATATGAGTCCAACTCATTCTCTTCCAGGATTAACCCAATCCTATACTTCCAGGCTCGGAAGTTATCAGCCCCTTCAAGCTTATCCTCAAGCTTAGTGTGGAGAGACATCTTTAAGAGTACTTCAAATGGAAATAGAAAATATTTAGGACTTACCACTTGAAGTGCTGAAAACTGGATCTGGTCCCGGATTAGGGTTTGTTAGAGAAACCCTAAAAATTCAAAATGTGAATTTCAAAATTCCAAAAGGATAGAAAGATGCACCTTGGAGAGCTGATCAACCTAGTACATTCATAATTTGAGATCAACAAAGTCTTGCCCTTCAAAATTGCCTTTTTGTCCTCCCGGGTTCACTAGGGAGAGCCCTGAATTAGGGTTTGAGTTTCCCGGAGATCTACCCAGCCAAAAATCTCGATCCAAAGCTCTAACCTTCGATTTTTGCAAGGAGCTTCCAGTTGTGCCTTCAGTTTCTAGAAATTCCTATTTTTGTGGAAACCCTAATTTTTAGGGCCAAATCTGAAAAATGCTCGGAACTGAATTCTGATTGGATAGATAGATGCGCCTTCATGAGTAGATCCAATCTACTATACTGAATTTCAAAAATCTGTGGAGAGAAACCCAATAAACAAGGAACACAAGCTTCCGTCACTGCAAAATGTCTTCTTCTCAGGTTAGCTCTGATACCATGTTAAATTTTGAGCATTAATTCATTATACTCTAGTATCTTTGCTGAGAGAATAACATCTACAGTATATCAATGCATGACAATCATAATATGACAAGCATCACAAGAATCAAAAGCATAGAGACAAGAGACACAGAGTTTCCGTGGGGAAAACCCTAAGGTGAAAAACCCCACAACTTCCTCAGAGATAGAGAGAGCAATGGCTCAACCAAAATACAACCAAATAACACTGAGATAGTCTCCTAGCAGATGATCCTCCTCCTCCTCACAAGTGCGCCACTTTCCAGAGAGACAGTGAGTTACTTTTTCGAGTGAGTAAAATAGAGATCTCCTATCTCTATTTATACTTACCTTTTTGCCCAGTGACCTACTGGGGCCGACTTGTCTACTTAGATACATCCACATTATATTATATATAATTCCGGGCCGACCCCAAATGGTGGTCTAATAACCCATCGGCAAGTACACACACTTGCGACACTTGTCAATCCACATGATGACACTTCCTTATAGAGGAATAACACATCTCTTATAAGGGTACAATAAATATATATAAAATATACAAATGAAATACATTCCGAAGTTACATATACATCAACATCATTAATGACAGATAACCCAACAAATACCTAGGCAATCTTTTAAAAAGAACTCAATGAACAGAGCTGGGGGCTCGAATGGTTCTGGAGGGAGAATTCATTCAGATGAATGTTATTCAGGAAGCCCATTGAGGAAGAGGGATATATAGTAAGGAAGTTGTTTGAGAGGATTTCTGTAGTAACTTGGTTCCATTATAGCTTATTTGGCTGAGAGAATTTACTTTGCTGCACCTAGTTCCAGCCAAGAATACCAGAGCAAGCTCGAGGGTCCTGAGAAGTTGTTGTCTAATCACTCTCCAGGAGTTGGTAGGGAGGAACTGCCTCCCATTGCTGTTGTTGTCCACAGCTTAAACAGGTTCTGCTATCTATTTCCGTATGTTTATTAATTATGAATGAATGTATGTTGTGTTTATCTTCTATATGTCTGAAGAGTAATTAGTTAGAGTAATTAGTTAGTAAAGTGAGTTTTTATTGTTAATGGCAGTGTTTAAATTTGGTTGATTTACTGTGTTTTCAACATCCCTAGTAGAAGGCAATACCATTAATACATTACTAATAATATATCTATAATACATTTAATACAACAGTAAGACTTTAAGTACTAGCTTATTAACACAATTATAAACCTAGTTTAATTGTAATTGTTAAATAGATAAGTAGGGTTTAAGTATACAGTAATTACTCTCTGTGAATACAAAATCGATTAAACAATCATAAGAACAGTAATAAAATATAACCAGTTAAATTACAGTGTTGATATCATTATCGATAACTTTGCAGAAGAGTTGTAGCCATAGTTAGAATATATATGTCAGGATACAAACCCTAGTTAAAATTTATCCAGTCATTACCTATCAAACAAAACAATTGTGCAAAAACCCTAATAGAAATTCATCAAAAGGAATTTACCAATAGTTAAATAAACTACTTATTGTTTTAGAAACAGAAAAATTAACAGAACAATATCTAGCTCAATATAGAGTTTAAACAATACAGTATTATCATTCACTTGACTCTCAATTACTAGCAGAGTCATAATCGTGCTAACAGAATAAGCAACCAAATATAGTCACAACCGTAAAAAAATTGGTTGAACCCTATCATTTATTCAGCTCACAAATATCAACAAAGTCGTATATGAAGTGATAGCTTAGGCATTCGAACTTAAATTCCAACAATAAAATAGTTCTGTCAAACCCTACCGACCCCGCTTGTACAAACAAAACTAATGCTAAATAGTTAAGACAATATCTTCACCTACAGACGCATCCCAAATTCACAGTATAAGTGGCTTAAAACTTAAATTTTCTTACTACTGTGTATAGCATAAGTTAAAAACGCATGCGATGAACAAGTCCAATATAAAGAAGAAAACTTTATAATAAGTAAAATTTCAAAACCCTGGGTGATAAACCCTAAATCTTACAAGAGTACAGTAACGAAAATAAAACCACGAGGCCGAACCTCATCTACAGGCTCACATTCTTTGTTGTCTTTTCTCTATACAATAATTATTCTTCAGAAAACCCTATCTACCAAAAGAAGGCGAATAATGACAACATTAACCGAAGCCATAACATCATTATACAATGCAGGGTTAAACCTGTTAAGAATCCACTTAACATACAGCCGAAAGATGGTTTAAAGCCGGAGTTATTCAGAGCCGTATTACTCAAAGGCAAAACCCTAACCATCCTAAAAAAACCAGCAAGGAGGAAACGCCATGGTGAAAACCAGGCTTACCCGGTAAAACAACCAATGCCGAAGCTTGTGCCATCCATGTCGTAAGTGGAGCCATAACTTGCAACCACAGAGTGGTATCAGCTACAAACTTTATTTTGTGAAACTAAATTCTTTTAACTAAAATAACGAAGGAGAAAACTTGTAACTTACCAGCAAGTTAAAAAGAATTTCGATCACCATAAAAATCCTGTTACTCAGGAGCAGAGGAAGTGTGAAACCCCACCCTTGCCACTGAATGAACAAGCTGGCAGAAGCAATGGATATCTTCCACGATGGAAGCCTTGACAAAACCCATGTCAAAAGATACACTCACGCCATGACAGGGTCGATAATGGTAGCAAAGGTAAACCCTAGCTGTTTAATAAACTTATAACTGCCAACAGCAGGATTTAAAGGCTCCCAAACGATACAAATGAACAAGCCCGAAGAACTGTAGCAGCATGGAAGCTGCTACCACCAGTGCCTCAGCGAAACTTGGACAGGATGGTTCACAGAGCGACCGAGCCCGAAGATGAGGGAGAAGTGCCAAGTTAGGGTTAAGTCAACGTTTTATATCATCAACACTTGGTCCTGAAACAACCACGTAGCATCCAAATAATTTCATGCAAGTGGGTCGAGGTTCTAAAGTATTACAACAAGATTCCCAATCATTTGTTCTCAAACAAAAACATAGTAGGGATAAACCAAAATCATAGCAGGGGTGAATAGTATTATGGTATGGATATTCCATTATGGTCGTGACACCATAGTTTAAACCTGCCGTGTATTTCATGTTAAAAACAATGCCTTCGAACCTTACGTAATGAACATTAACACTTGGCCCTACAAACAATAAAGTCATGCATTTGTCAATAGTGTTCAAGATTTCGATGAGATTCCCATCATTATTTGCCAATTAAAAATCATAACATGGGTAAACAGAATTATCGCATGGTTATCTATAATGGTTGCAATACCATAGTTCACTTGCTATCCTTTTAACAATCAAAACATTAGAATAATACTTTGACCTTGCTTATTATATAATGAAAACGTTGCCTTATATTCATTTAAACCATGCAATATAGATATTGATCAAATTCAGTCTTGTAGCACTCTATACATAGAGGAAATTGATTTGCATTATAAAAATTATAAGGACAAGGGTGTAATATTAAGCTATAAGTGGCTCACAATAACTTATCACTATTTTTCCTTATACCCTAGCCTCATGGGAAGAGACAACAGATATTGCATCTCTTTTAAGTCTCTAAGATAGTGTAGTGGTGTTGGGTGTAGTAATTTACAATTCTACTACAATAATACCAATTGCTATGGCTTTCAACAGATGGTACAGGACTTTCCATTTCCTTCATTAGATGACTTAAACTTGTAAGATTTAAGTTACATAACCTGAAATTTCGGAATAGGGTTATTCTAGTCCTTTTCAATTGTTGTTACAATTTAATAACAATCTATTAATAGACTCGGATTTCTCGTATGGACAAGTAGACTTTGGTTATCCTTTAGACTCAACAAATTTAATCATGATAGCTTATAAGTCTCTATTCCATTGTCAGTCATGGAAATAGGAGTAGTTTTCCAATCTAGGCAAACCCTTAAAAATGTTAAGAGGAGACTTGTATCTGATAGTACACCTTATAACTGTTAGAAATAAGAAAAGCAGATATTGGTAACTCCAGGTCTTTTACAATCGAAGCTGCAAATCAAAATAAAGTCTAATTTTAAATATGACATGATTCAATAACATTGGATGAGTAAAAAATGGTCTGAGAATGGTCACCCAGTTGTATTCTACAGTGCTAATTATGAAGTATATTTGCATTACAGTAATATCATCAAAGAATACCAAATAAAATATATTCTGCTTGTAGTTGTATCACCAGAGGCTATAGAGTTTTTCTAGTTGCAACAAATAAAATAGTATGGTTAAGTTGTGACATTACAATGAAACTAAAATATGCTAATATTTCTCATATCGGATAAAGTATCATCACAATTGTTTACCATATCATCTTTGACCCATTGATAACCTCGACGTCCAGAGGTGTGCAAGTCCCTCTCCTTTTCTCTATTTTCCTTGTTTTTTTTCCTTATATCCTAGAAATCAATTGAAAATAACATATATAAGTCAACATTACAAGCCAATAGAAATTCTAAAAAACTTGATTATATAATATGTGAATTTTTGCCTTGCCAGGAATTCAGTGGTGGCTCGTGATAGGACGAATTCTCTCCACACTCTCTCACTTATCCTAATTGGAGGAACATTTTTTAATCTTTCCTCTGTTGACTGATAAGGGTCACATTATTTTTTGGTCAATCGATATCTATGATTGTTTGCCTTATGGCCAATGGATTTCATACAATATTCTTTAAGGGCCGGGGGGGTTATGAATTTTTCCTCCAACATACAAGAATTGCATTTTTAGATGTCATACATGGTTTGAAAATAAACTTCAAAATCATCCAAAAATATAAATGTTGAAAAAAAATACACGTAATCTCTAATACTCACATTAATAATGTTCCACAAGTCCTCCTTTAATTGATCTAAAACCTTCCTCCAATCAGACTAATTGATTGGAACCATTTCCCTTGCGAACACACCTAGTAATGAAGATAGCTTCACGGACTATTATTTCCAAACATAGTATTATTTCTAGTCGGTATCTACTGCATTTATACCTAGTTGGATTTACTAGTTACTTGATCAAATTAGTTATATATCATTCAAGGTCCCATGCCAATAAGTAAGGATACCATAAGGATAAAATAATTGTACTAAATTAGTCTATTTCCATAGACTCTCTTATGATTCTACACAAGATATTTCCTCTTTATGCTATTAATTGTAACTACTAGCATGATATGACTCATTATTGTTTCTTGCAGCCTTATAACAAAGAGATCTATCATATGCATTCAAACAATTATGACTCATTATGATCTCTCTTCTCATGGAAATCATATGAGCCAAAATGTGACTAGTGGTATGCCTTACAAATCTACTTTCTTAATTGACATATCAATTAGGTAACTAGGGATATTAGAATAATGAGAAGAGTGTTGATGTATATGTAACTTCGGAATGTATTTCACATATATGTATATTGTATTCCTATAGAGATGTTATTATTCCTCTATACGGAAGTGTCATCATTTATATTGTAAGTGTCGTAACTTATACTTGATGGGTTATTAGACCACCTTGTTGGGGTCGGCCCTGTATAAGTCATGTGGGGAAAAGGGTTATTAGACCACCCTATTCGGGGTCGGCCCAATCAACATTATGTTATGTGGTTAAGCTAAGGCCAACCTAGTAAAGGTTATTAGGCAAGTCAAGTCAAGTATAAATAGAGTGCGAGAGGCACTCTATTTGATCATTCTATTCTCTCTCACACTCTTTGGAGAGTGGCGCACATGTGGAGGAGGAGACGCTGCTGCTAGGTTATGTCTATATATTATGCTTGGGTTGTATCATTTCTATATCTATATCTGAGGAAGTTGGGGGGTTTTTCACCTTCTTGGTTTTCCTCGGTGAAACTCTGTGTCTCTTGTGTACTTGCATTATTGTGTCCATAATTGTTATGATGTAGATATGCGGTAGATATGATGTACATGTTTTTCTCTCAGTTACGATCTTAGATCAGATTGAAAATTCTGAAAAACTAACATGGTATTAGAGCTAGCATGAAAGAAGGCATGGTATGGCATGTATGACACTTGTTGCACTTGTGATGCTAGGGCTTGATATAGCAAAAAGCAGTCATCATAGCACTTTCGCTATAAATATATTTTGGAAAAATTTTCGTATCTGAACCTTTTACAGGTCGAAGATAAGATCCCCATGTACCTTGTGTCCCAAGGCCAACTTCTATTTCGTTGTAATTTGTGTTTTATGATCTGTACAATCAAGGGTTTCTACCTCTTCCAGATCTGAGTCATAAACAGGTGACCTAGGAAAAAAGGTCATAACTTGGGATAGGAAGCTCCAAATGAAATTTTGTATAAAGTGACAGGTAGGGAATGGAATGTAATTTCACAAGCCGAAGGTTCAGAGGCTGAAAGTGAACCAGTGACACGTGGCACTCCATACAAGTTTGCTCTCCTATTTTATCCCATAAACAGGTCACATTGCGACACTTGGAATAACTCTCTCCCAGAGAATCCAATTGAGGTTAGAACTATGGGGTTGGAAAGATGACAGGTCGGGATACGATAGGTAGAAGCTTCAGACCCTATGGATTCGTAATTTCAGAGTTACACCAGAAACAATCAGGTGCATATTTCTTTCAAAACAGAATTCGATTTTGAGCACCTTCATTCATGGCTCCGGGAATTAGGGTTTTGGAAAAAAGTTGGTATTTTTGTAATCAGAGACCACGAATGAATGCTACTCATCAAAATCAAAATTTAGAGACCAATATCAAATTTTTTGGTTGGGCAGAAGGCCAGGCTTGATCAAACCCTAGTTCGGGATTTTGATCCGAAAAGTGGAAAATTAGGGCTTCTGCAAAAGTTGGAATTTTTTAAGTCTGTGACCATGGCTGGAAGCTCCTCAGAAAAATAGAAGTTTAGAGATTTGGATTGAACCTTTTGGTTGGGAAGAAGGGTGGGCTTTATCAAACCCTAGTTCGGGATCCTATCCAGAAGATCCAGATGTTTCAAAGGAAATATTGAGGGGTGAAACTTTGCAGTTTTCAAATTCTAAGTATATCGGCTTGATCAAATCATCAAGGCACATCTCTCTACCCTTTTAGAAGTTTGAAATTCAAAGTTTGAATTTTTAGGGTTTCTCTGAAAAACCCTAATCCAGCTCCAGATCCAGTTCCTGCAAATCAAGTGGATTGGGTTAATCTTAGAAGAGAATGGATTGGTCACCTGCATAAGTGAAGAAGTTCCTATTTCAGAGGGAGATGAGGCTAAGGCCTTACATAAGAAGATTACAAAGCAATGTCAACATGTATGACTCATACAGGTATGTTTCGAATTCTGTTCATAATTAAGTTTATGATATGTTTGTCTTCATATCATTACAGTTAGTACAATCTTGGTTATTTTTAGACTTGTTGTATCACCTTAATAAAATTATGAATGCATGATAGAAGATATTCATTGATTAGGGTTTTTGACACTTATGATTGTACTAATGCATTGTGATGTTGTATGAGGTTGATGTTGTCCACTAACATGAAAGGTACATCAAGAGAGACAAATCATGTTCTAGTTCAAGAACATATGACCATGGTGACATGAAGACAAAGGTTCATCCATTGCCATGGATCACATAGAAGATCTACTTACGAGGTATGTATAACTTGGCTCTATAATGGTTAACCTATGAGATATGCAGGTAACTAGCACAAGTCATTGAAGAAAACAAAAAGACATTATGCAGGTATGTTAGACATAACTAGCTAGCATGCTAATCCAGGTATGTTTTTCCTATATCAAGTTAGAATCCTACCTTGTGTTAGGATCTCTTATATAAGTATACATGGCATGATTGATAATCATTATTTATGAAGTTAGAAATTTAACTAGTCCAGGGTTTATACATATTATGTCTCTTACCTTGATTGATGATATGACTAACCAAAAACGTCTTTTGGTCAAATATGAATATGCATGAGTAAGAGAAGTCTTCCTTAAAACATTGAATCCTAATGCTTATTATCTGTGTTTGAAATGATCATGACTATACATGTTTAAGATTATTGTAGTATTGAGATTACACTAATGAATGCATGATTATGTATGAAATCTCGAGGATATCACAATAATGATACTTGTAAGAATGCATAGTGATCGAGGATGGCTATAAGTTCAAGGACAAATAATCCAAGAATCAAATATCGAGAGGGAGCACACTCCAGTAGTTTCTGCAAGGATGCAGATATTCAGAGGGAGTCGACCACTTCTCACAATCCACATCAAAATGGAGTTGCAAAGATTTAGAGGGAGTCCACCCAACAACCAAACAAAGATAAGTATTTGAATTGTCATTTCTTACATATTTGTTTGTTTAAATAATGTTGTTCAATGATGTATATGCTTATGTTCCTAGACTTAGGTTGTGTATTATGCATATTAGAATAATTGCATTAATGAACAGTATAATACTAATATGCATGTGATGGGTAAGTGGCCTATGGAACTGTACAACATTCGATTGCTACTTATTTATAATGAAACCTCTTTGCTGACATGTTGGGAGTAGTGCAAACTCTTAAAAATGTTTTGGTAAAGATTGGAAGGCATCTAGAAAGTTACAGGATATGGATGAATGTTGTATTGAAGCATTGGATAAAATAATTGCATGAATGTATGACCTATTTCTTTATGTGTAAGAATTTGTTCTGAAAACTACGAGATGTTTCTAATCATGCAATTTAACTTGTTTTGTAGGAAAGATCGTATACCTTCACCTACAAAAGAAGGAGTACAACATTTGTTCCAGCAACAATTATATCTATTGAAGATATTGAAGTTCCCAAGATCTGGGATGAAGTAATGGAAGAATGCCATGATGAGTCGATCATGACGAATGATGTTTGGGATGCAGTCCCAAGACCTGAAGGGAAGTCTGTTGTGACTTCCAAATGGATCTATAAGATCAATCATGTTGCAGATGGTAGCATGGAGAAATACAAAATGAGGTTTGTAGCTTGTGGCTTCTCCCAGAAAAAGGGATTGAGTATGAAGAGACTTCTACGACTATAGCCAGGCACACTTCCATCAGATCAGTACTTGCTCTGGCTGCAGTGATGAAATGGAAGATACACCAGATGGATGTCAAGACAACTTTCTTGAATGGTGTAGTTGAAGAGGAAGTATATGTGGAGCAGCCACTTGGTTTTGAGACACATGACGGGAAGTCATATATACGTGCAGAACTTGGTATGGTAGGATAGACAGCTTTCTATCCAGTTTGGGATTTACCAAGAGTAAAGTGGATTCCAACCTTTACTACAAGGTTGAGGAAGGAAATCTAGTGATACTACTTTTGTATGTAGATAACCCGTTTGCTACAGGTGAGGATAGATTGATTTCCAACATGCAACGGAAGCTTGCTTCCGAGTTCGAGATGAAGGACTTGGGGATGATGCACTATTTTCTAGACATGGAGGTGTGGTAGAGTATGGATGGAATCTTCCTTGGACAAGGGAAGTATGCAGTGGAGATCCTGAAGAGGTTCGGGATGATGGACTGCAAGGCCATGGCCAAACCTTTGGCATTAAACCTGAAGCTTCTATGTGGTGCTTCATCCGATTCGGTTGATGTCACAATGTTTCGTCAGATGATTGGGTCCTTGATGTACCTGAGGAACACAAGACCAAATATTTTCTTTGCGGTGAACACATTGAGCCAGTTCCTGACGAATACCATAGGTGTTCACCTGGTTGTTGTAAAGCATATTCTGAGGTACTCGAAGGGTACAGTTGATTATGGGCTCAAGTATGATGCGAATCAAAATTTTAACCTACAAGGTTATTTTGATTCAGATTGGGCAGTGCTGCATATAGGAAGAGCACATCTGGGTGCTTCTTTAGTATGGGATCAGGTGTGATCTCTTGGTGTAGCAGGAAGCAGTCCTGCGTAGCACTGAGTATAGTTGAAGTAGAGTATGTTGCAGCTTGTTTGGCTAGTTGCGAGGTAGTATGGATCTAGAAGATACTGTGTGAGTTATTTGATCTCCCGCTGGAGGCTACTGGTGTCTCTTGTGATAACCAGAGTTGTGTGAAGCTATCTGAGAACCCGATGTTCCATGACAGGTCAAAGCACATTGAGATCAAATATCACTATATCAGGGATATGGTGTAGAGAGGATCAGTGAAGGTCATGTATGTTGCGATGGATGAGCATATTGCAAATGTGCTGACGAAACCACTAGACAGAGTGAAGTTCGAATACTTCAGAGGGAGGCTTGGTGTTCTTTAGATTGATGAAACTTCAAGGAAGAAGTGATGGAGACATTTGCTGAAGCCATTCCAAGCATGGTTAAAGGAGGATCCTTCACATGGATATGGATGTAATCACTGGATGATGAGCATTAGAACGATGCTCCAGTTACTGCTTTGTATGTATGCAAAATGTTGGATGTTGGATATGATCAATTGGATCATTTATATGTATGTATGCATCATGTTGAATGCTGGATATAATCAGTTGGATCATGTGTATGTATCTGTAGATGTATCAGGTGGATACATTGTATGATTAGGTAGATTATGTATGATGATATGTATCAGGAAGATACTATGTATGCATCAGGTGGATTCATTGTATGACCAGGATGATCATGTATGATGAGCTTCAGGATGTTGCTCCAGATGACATGCGTTAGGATGATGCAATGATGATGATCAGGATGATCATGTGTACATAAGGATGATGTATGTTGAGTATTAGGTTGATACTCTGTGGCCATGGACAGGTTGTGCATATAAGCATATAATAGCGCCCTGGGAGGTTTGTAGATTCTCTTGCTAGGTTTTTCCGCTGGCATATAATAGCTCGCTGGGAGATCTGGAAAATTCTTTTTCGAGGTTTTGCTTTAAGAGGACATATAATAGCGCCCTGGGAGGTTTGCAAATTCTCTTGCTAGGTTTTGCCGCTGGCATATAATAGCTCCCTGGGAAATTTGGTAAACACTCTTTCAAGGTTTTTTCCTATGGCATATAATAGTGCCCTAGGAGATCCGATAGGTTGGGATGCGTTCCCGTAATAAGTCCTGGGATGCTATTTCGAGGCTTTTCCATGACCACATGCAATATCTCCCTGGGAGATCCGATAGGTTGGGATGTGTTCCCGTAATAATTCCTAGGATGCTCTTGCGAGGTTTCGTGGTGACGACATATAATAACGCCCTGGGAGATCCGATAGGTTGAGCTGTGTGCTTGTAATCAGTCCTAGGATTCTCTTTCAAGGTTTTGTGGTGGGGTCACATGTAATAGCTCCCTGGGAGATTCGATAGGTTGGGTTGTGTGCCTGTAATAAGTCCTGGGATGCTCTTGCAAGGTTTTGTGATGCACGTAATAAGTCCTGAGGATTCCATAGTATGGCCAGTGATGATGAAGATCTGCAGGTCGTGGGACTACATCTAGTATGAAAAAGGACTGGCTATGTAGAACTTCCTATGATGAGTAGATTCAGAGATTGATTGAGATAGCAGCAGCAGTGATGATGACGATGATCTAAAGAAGAAGACTTGTGCTAGAACACCTGTGTCGAGAAATACCTTCCTAGTTAAGAGCGAGTGTTGATGTATATGTAACTTCGGAATGTATTTCACATATATGTATATTGTATTCCTATAGAGATGTTATTGTTCCTCTATACGGAAGTGTTTGTATTCCTATAGAGATGCTATTATTCCTCTATACGAAAGTGTCGTCATTTATGTTGTAAGTGTCGTAACTTATACTTGTTGGGTTATTAGACAACCTTGTTGGGGTCGGCCTTGTATAAGTCATGTGGGTCAAAGGGTTATTAGACTACCCTATTGGGGGTTGGTCCAGTCAGCATTATGTTATGTGGTTAAGCTAAGGCCGACCTAGTAAAGGTTATTAGGTAAGTCAAGTATAAATAGAGTGTGGGAGGCACTCTATTTGATCATTCTATTCTTTCTCACACTCTTTGGAGAGTGGCGCACTTGTGGAGGAGGACAAGCTACTACTAGGAGATGTCTATCTCTTATGCTTGGGTTGTATCATTGCTCTATCTATCTCTAAGGAAGTTGCAGGGTTTTTCACCTTCTTGGTTTTCCCTGGTGAAACTCTGTGTCTCTTGTGTGCTTACATTATTGTGTCCATAATTGTTATGATGTAGATATGATGTACATGTTATTCTCTCAGTTAAGATATTAGATCAGATTGAAAATTCTGAAAAACTAACAAAGAGATATACGGTTAAGGTTAAGGTCCTACTTGGAGAAAACCTAAAAGAACCTATACAAATCAATACATTGGTTAAGGTCCTACTTGGAGAAATATTAAAAGAACCTATATAATCCTTTTAAATATTAAGAATTTTTATCATTACCTCTTCCAACCATATGAAATTCTTATAAAGATAAAAGGAATTTGAACCATTAACCAATGTTTTTTAGACTAGTATTATACCATTGAATCTATTCTCCTAATGAAAATTTGATTACTTGCTAAGATATCCCTCCAGTCGATTTTCAATGATGCCTACCTTACATCTACCACATATCATCTAATGCCATTCTAGAGCCTCCACCTCATTTATGTATTTGCATTGTTCAATGAACCATTTTAGTGGTGGAAGTGTAATAGTTTTTACAGATGTCTGCATGGGAATTTCTATTTAGGTCATTGGAGAGTCAACAACAGGTGGCATATGAAATTATTGAACCAAGTAATCTATAATAATGTTATGGCCATTGCATTGCACCTTTGAGTAATTTACTCACTCCCAAGTGAGATTTTTTGAGCTCTAAAGGAAATGAAGTTTCCCATACCTTCCAAGACATTAAATGAGGGGATTGAAGCCAATTCTAACTCCTAAAAATACATTGATATGTTAAAATGGTGGTGACAACTTTAACATCTTGATCTCCCATCATACTAACAACTTACATTAGTTAGTCTAAAGGTTAAGATATGTCCACATTAGAAACATATTTATATCTAACCCATAGAGCCTCCCTACGATGTAAGTTATAAATATCCTTGACAAGCCATATAATAGAAGCTAGAAACGATTATGCAATAAGTAAATTAAGAATATTATAAGAAACTAGCACCCCCTAGCGCCATCCCCATAACATATTCTATAATAAGGTTTAGTCCAAGGGGGTCTTCCTGTGAGTCTAACAAGTAACAATATTATATTATACCTAGGATTGATTATAGGCTCATGCAGTGGTTATACATACAACAAATTTTCAGGCCCATCTAGATATAAGATGCTAAAGATTCATGCATATTCGCTTTTTCATCTTTTTTGTTTTTTATGTTTTTGAAAAAAAAGAGTAACAAAGGGGCCGATTTCATCTTGTGGAGGCCGTATTCTTCCTTTGCTGGCTGAATTTGGACTGCGTGGGCCATGACATTGTCTGGAGAGGATGATTTAATTTATGTTGGGTGCATATCCTTACAACCAAAAGGAGCTGCAATCTACTACAATGTTGTTATAGGCAGCTACAGGAATCTACTACAACGTTGTTGGGTACTCTCACTGTAGTCTTCCTTCTTGTTACGATTGTGCATAACGTTTCTGGGTAGTGAAGGGAGTCTGAGAAGAAGATGATTTGGGTTGTTTTGAGGAGATGGCATACACCAAAGAAAAAATGAGACACCAAAGAAGGCCAGCTCACTTCCATAAATCATTACACATGCCCAGGAAGCTACATGTTAGAGTTAAAGTAATTTCAGATTTGTTTGTACACCTTAGAACTGTTGTTATAGTCATTGTAAACTCAAATTTATATGAATATGATATTTAGAGTTTATTCAACTTGTTATTTATGCAAAGATATCTCTATTGCATTTACTGTTCACTATTAGCACTACGAAAATCAAGATCTGATATCCAAAACAAACTCTTCCCACACTATCCTCCGTAGCGGAATTCTTTCCGGAATGTGGGAATAGAGTTTCCACAAAACGCTTCTTCCCCGTCGTCGATCAATTTCATTGCAAGCCTGAGTGTTCGTACAACTTACCTTTTCACACAACAAAACGGCTTTCTGATCGTTCAATTAGTGTCCCCACCAAATCAACAGTGAATTCCAAAATTTATTGAGCGCATCCCATAGAATATCGTGCACATGAAAAGTGTTTCAAGGCTTGCAACTTCTCCTGGAAATATCACTAGTCAAACAAAGGGTAGCGACCCACGTACTAGACCTCATAGACTGCCATCCATACTAACAGATCACGGCCAAGAAATTTACACACCCTCACGACACCCTTAGTAACCCACATTAGGTCATGGTACCTTCATAACAGTCCTCAAGGAACTTTCAGCTAGTCACAGTAGTCCTAGCATGCCTAAGACATGTCACAACAACCCTTAGCAGGCTCAAGATAGGTCATGGGTTTCTCTAGAAAGCATTAGTAGAATTTACACATATGAAATTGATGCAAACAGGAAACAGAAACTGAATATTAACACTGCGATGAATCTCAGAAACTCAAAAAAAAACTTTTCATTAACACTTCCAAGAAAGTTTACAAAGCTACAGTCCAACCATAGAGGCGTAAAAAGTGAAAGTTGAACCCTTCCTCCTCCATAGAGGTGACATTTAACCCCGAGACGTATCTCGAAATAGGGCATCAAAATTAGTTACATTGCGGGAATCAGACCCGAAAGTAAGTCCTGAATCCGACAAACTCTGACGTGGTAGATGCGTCGTGCCCACAAAACATTTCGAGAAGGCATGTTGTGCTGCCCATGACCAATCAAAAAGGGAAATCTCGACATCTGGGGCATTTTGGATTGCTTGATGAAAAATACAACTCCAAGAATATTTTTAACAAACTACGACTGACTCAGCTATTGGCGGGCCTTACAGGATGATGATTGCTCAGTCTATGTATATTTTTCCGCTGCTAATCTAAAGGGGTGACCATCTCAAATAGATCCTTTGGGAGAACATCCAGGTCAATCAGGGGGCTATGGCTAATAGCAGGGAGATCTGATTTGTCAGTCCTGAATTGAGCCAACAACTCAAAGTCCTCGCTGAGTTTATCAATGATTACCTCTCCCTTTAGCCAACCATTCATACCCTCAAACTTTGCATGGTTTACTCTTTCCTGGTTCAATAGTTCAACATATTTGCTCCGAGGGATCAACTTCCCCTCTGGACCCCAAAACTCAGGAAACCCTTTCTGAAATAAGGGTTGGAACAATTTGTTGAACTTTTCTACCCCTTTTTGAATAATGTTAATCCTAGTAAGTGCATTCTGCAGCATGTTGTGCTTTGTGTTCATCCTCCTTGCTACCACCAGAACTGATATCCTATAATTAATCCGCAGGGCAATTAGTTCTTCCCCATAGGTTGAGCTCATAACAGCAATCGTCTTTTGGGCCTCCTCCCTAAGCCTTTGTGCTAGAATTTCCTGTAGGGATTTACATCTTCTTGCTACCATAACAACATGTTTATGCTCATCTACCATGTCCAAATGCTTTTCTAATGAGGGAAACTCCTTTATCACTGTATCCCAGAGCAAATGTTTATCCCCTTGTAGGGGAATTCGGCCTATGACCCTTTCCTCAAACATGGATACCTTCTCTTTGAGTTTCCTGATCTCTTCAGCAAAGTCTTCACTTTACTTAGCAGTGATCCTATGTCAGAGCTCTTGATTGGCCTCCTTCAATTGAGTGATTTCTAGGTCCTTCAAGGACATTTCAGAAATATCTTTGATCGCCAGAGCAGTGGGTGATCTATCCTCAGGGTTTCTATAGTCATTAAATTCATCAATTCTCTTCTGCATCTTTTGCTTCTCTTCTTCCCATGTGCGCTTGTAATCCTCTAACACAGCAAGGTGACCTTTCAGATCCAAAACTTCATGTTGCAATGTCCCAGTCTCCCCTTGTAACTGCACAGTCTGAGGAGGTAGCTGGATGTCTTTCATAGGTGTCTTGCTTTTCTTTTTGTAATCCTGTATCTTGGCCAGCGGCTTAGTTGGTAAAATAGGATGCTCTGTTGCCACTGGATGCCAAGATGCAAGGGGCTACTGTAAAGTGTTATGTGTTGTTATCTCTGCCACTTGGTCATTCAGGAGTTTCACCTGCACGTTCCAGGCCTTCTTTGTTTCCTTTTCCTGCTTCAATTGGGTCTGCAGTTTAACCACCCTTTGCTGGGACCTGAGATGGGCTAATGCCCCCTTAGTCAGATCAGCATAAATGAGATCACTAACTCCCTTATGGAACACAATCTTATCTGGGATTGAGAACACATCCATCTTGAACTCGACCTCCGAAACTCCTTCCTCATTAGCGATGGCTAGGTTCAGGGAGTTTCTTGTAATATTCCTGGCAGACGTGAAACAAAATTTGCTGCCTGATAGCTTCCTTAGCTTCTTGGACTGATTCCGAGTCTCAGCCTTGGATTGCTCTTTGAGCTTCCCATAGGTGGTCAAGATTTTCTTTTTAGTATTAAATTGTCCTTCAACAGCGGAGGAAAAAGAATACTTTTGAGAATTGAGTAAAGACTCATCACCCCCTTTATTGATTGATCATGTGGTTCATGGGGAATTTCTCTGTGAGTGTGTAGTGGCCGGCTTTACAACCACTAGTGGCTGGGCGATCACTGTCTAATTTCCAATTTTTCCCCCAGCAGGGTTTACTGAGACAAGCTCCTCCTCTATCACTTTCTTCAAGGCATCAGATTCAAAATTAAACTCCTGCTCCAGGTTGATTACGTCCTCCTCTATGTCTATCCTAGGCTTCTTTCTAGGGGTTTCTTCATCACATTCCATATCCTCCACCTCTGACCGAGACCTTCTGCTACTACCATCACCGTTTAGGGGCAAGGGAATAGCTGGGACCATACCTTGCACTTCTTTAGGATCTTGAATTTTCTCTGCAGGAGTCTAATCAAAATCATAGGCAAGAGAATTTGCATCCTGTGACAAGTCGGGGATTTTAGAGTGAATAAAGGCTGACCTCTGCACCTCGAACCTCCTTTGGGAAATGATCCCCTTAGGATCGTAATTCTATGCATGAGTCCCTTGAAACTTCATGGCCTTCAAGAATTTCTCCACCATTTGTAACATTGTTGGCTTCTTCACAATGAAGGGCCCGAAATTAATAGAGTATTTGATCCAAGAGTTCTTCTTGTGAGTAGTAAAATGCTCCTCATCATCATATATCCTCTACCTAATCAATTCTAGTGCGAATACTGAGGGAGTTAGGTAAACTGGTAGCATAAAAGGGACAGCCGAAAAACCATATACCCTGATAACTGAATACTTCTACATCAGGAACCAATCTCCAATACTCTCTTGCTGCGAGGAAGCCTTCATGTCTTCTGATATCCTCTTCTCTTTAGGGTTGAATAGTTTGGAGATGCTGAGGCCAATTCTGTCAATGAATAGGGTGTAAGACCAGTTCTGGATCTTCTGGAGAGACCGAGGCTAGTCTTTGAACACCTTTGGGTCCATGTCCTCAAGGGTCTGACAATTGGAATTGACTATGAAGGAAAATACATACACCTAGTATCTAAAGTGCTTATCCAAATCAAACTTATAAGCTGAGAATTGATTTCTCTGGCCAAGAAATCATCGAACTAATTCCTGCTTCAGATTGACTCAGGTAATGGAGAATGCCTAGCATTACTTCAGAGACCATGATATCGCTATCAAGACCTAGGATTTGACTCAACAGGGAGATGGCTGATACGATAGGATTTATGAACAATTCGCAGGAGAGTGGGGTGATAAGGGTATCTGAGGGAACTGGGGTCATCAAAATGGTCAGGAAAAAAATATTCTTGGATTCTAGGTCGGCTTTCCCGAACACCTACAGAACCTCTGATTCGGTGAAGGGGGTCTGGGCCTGACATTGGGCTTCAGAGAGACCCAGGGAATCCCTGATAGCTTATGGTGTAATTCTGCAAACAACATGGGAGTGGATACCATCTAAGATGTTCTTCCCAGTGGCGGAATAATTGGAGGCTACCCTTTGGACAATATCTGGGAAATGGGGCAATTGTTCTAATGTGAACCCTATTAAGGATGACTTTAAATTTACTAACAGTTCTGACTGTTCTTCGAGAGGTGACAACAAAGCGTTATGGGCATTACTGACACTGGACAACCGCAAACGACGATCATAAGCTTTTTATAGATGAAGCCATGGCAAAATTGTCGATTGGATGAATTACATAACACAAAAGGGTTGTTAAACAATGAAGGAGTTACCTGGTGGTGACGGTCGATACTTCTGGAGGTTACAGTTGTATCCAGCTGACTCGTTCTTGGCATACGTCAGATTTGCAGGGTGGTTGGAGTATTAAGGGACTATTAATGTTAAGTTGATTAGCCTTATAAACCATCGTGCTCCGTAAACGTGACCTTTGTACCTCAAATCTTCGAGCGCAATATCCAATGGGGAGGGGCCCACCAGATTTCACAAATTTGTTTTTTATCTTCAGAGTTATATTAATGTGTTTAAATCTTAAATATCTTGTCTTCAATATAAAACCAAAATATTATGTAATTGATGTTTCGATTTGGTTATTATAAGGTGGAAGCTTGTATGGTGTAATATATTGATGTCATGTGCAAGTAAACGCTATTTTGGAAAGCATATGGGTGTACTACATGAATATTCCTAACTGTATATTGGAAGTAAGTTGAGAGGCCAACTCTCGAGGAGCCAATTCGAGAAATTGGGCTGGTTTTATTTTGAAATGGCCAAAAAAGGGATTGGGCAGATTTGAAAACGAGGTATAATTTTTATATTTGATTCTTCAATATTATATTTTATAACATATGTCTTCATTGTAATTTGTAGTGGTTTTTTCTTATGTGATGTGCAAATTGGTTCTATGTAGGATGTCAAAGGAATATCAAGTCAGGGTTGAAGAATTCATAGAGTTTGCAAAAAGGCATTCAGAGGATAATAACACCACAAGATTCCCTTGTAAAAAATGTTGCAATGTTGCAGTATTGACGTTTCGGTAAGTATAAGACCACTTGATGATTCATGGTATAAAAAGTTCATATAAAACTTAGTTTTTACATGGAGAGAGAGTTCCTACTCAGGACTATATATTTGACAAGAGCAAGAAATGCCACGCAACAGAGATGCATGATTTGCCTCCAGAAATTACACATGGTGATGAACACATAGTCAGACATCAATATGATAATCAAAATGATGAGTTTGCAACATTGCTTACAAATGATACTGAAATTCTTGAGAATGATGATCATAACGAGGAAACCATGGTTGATGATCATATGGTTGAAATGGTGAAAGATGTTTATCAATATTATAATGAAAATCCAGATGTGAATTGTGAAAATGGCCAAGCAGAATCAATGGAAGAAAAAAATGATATCAATCAATATCTAAAGTTAATTAAAGATGTGAAGGCACCAATGTACCTAGGTTGCACTAGTTTCACTAAGCTATTGGCCACTATGAAATTGTACAACCTTAAAGTGAGAAATGGATGGTCTGATGCAAGTTTCACCTAGTTGTTGAAGTTGCAAAGAGAAATGCTTTTAACATGAAATACACTTCCAGAATCTACATATGCTGCAAAAAGTTTGATTAAATCATTGGTGTTGGACTATGAAATGATACATGCATGCCACAATGATTTCATTTTATATTGGGGAAAATATGAAAAAATAAATGAATTCCCAACATGTGGCGAATCAAGATGGAAGGTTGATGCTCGTTCTGAAAAGGTGCGTACTGGTGTCCTGGGTAAAGTGCTGAGGTATTTACCTATAGTGCCGAGGTTGAAGAGAATGTACAGGTATGATTTTGAACTCTTATAATTCCATTATATCAAACACCTTCATGTACTACCAACCTACTAGAAAATCATCTTCTTTAATCTACTAAATAGTGCAATGCATATATGATTCTTTATGTTTTTGTTACAGCTCTACATATAGTTCACAGAAAATGAGGTGGCATCATGAGAATGCAAGTAAGGATGGAATAATGCGCCACCCAGTTGATAGCCCAGCATGGAAAACTATAGATTCTAAATGGCCTGATTTTTCCAACGATCCTCGCAATGTACAACTTGCAATGGCAGTGGATGGATTTAATCTTTTTGGAAACTTGAGTAGTAGTTACAGTGTATGGCCAGTAGTACTAGTCACATATAACCTTCCGCCATGGTTATGCATGAAAAGGATCTTTTGTTTGTTGTCATTGTTAATACCTGGTCCCAAGCAACCAGGAAATGACATAGATGTTTATTTGGAACCATTGGTAAATGAACTAAAAGTAACATGGGATGAAGGGGCAAGGACATACAATGTTCATTCAAGGTCATTCTTTAATATGAAGGCTATATTGATGTGGGTAATCCATGACTTTCCTGCTTATGGAAATATGGCTGGTTGCACGACTAAAGGGTTTTGCGCATGCCCTATATGTGGAAGGAAAACGGATTCAATGTATCTCAAATGTAGTAGGAAGTGTGTGTACATGGGACATAGGAGATATCTTCCAACAAATCATAAGTATCGTTCACAAAAAGACCATTTAATGGGAAGTTTGAGAATCTCATTGCGCCTACAATTGTACAAGTGTTAGATATTTTTATAGAAACAAAAGGAAGGTAAGAGAAATGGGGAAAGACTAAAAGTACAAAAAGAAAGAGAAATTTAAAAAAATGTGAAAATTCAAAGAATGACGTGTGGAAGAAAAGGTCAATTCTATTCAATTTACCATATTGGGAGGTATGTAGACACATTAACTTAAGGCCTAAAGTGTACGATGCTTGAAGGATTTAATTGTGTTTAATATGAATATATTGTTTAATTTTTCTTTGATGTTATAGTTCACTGATTTTTTATACGGTTGGATGCAGAAACTCCTAGTGCATCACAATTTAGATTTAATGCATGTAGAAAAAAATGTATGCGAAAGTATTTTAGGAACCCTTCTAGATATAAAAGATAAATCAAAGGATGGGAAAAATTCTCGTGATGACTTACAACAGTTGGGTATAAGGAGGTCCCTAAGGACACAACAAAAAGGAAAAAAATATTTCTTCCACCCGCACCACGCACTCTTTCAAAAAAGGAGAAAGAGATTCTTTGTTGTGTTTTGTTCACCTTAAAAGTTCCAGATGGATATATTTCAAATCCTAGAAATCATGTATCTATGAAAGATCTCAAGATTCATAGTATGAAAGCACATGATAGCCATGTTCTCATGCAACAAATCCTTACAGTAGCATTGCGCCATGTGCTACCAAAAGTAGTTTGAAACACTATTTGTAGGCTCTGCTTCATTTATAGGCGAATTTGTGCAAAAATGGTGGCTCCAACAGATCTTGATAACTTACAAGATGATGTTGTGGAAACTTTGTGCTTAATTGAAAAATATTTCCCTCCTTCATTCTTTGATATAATGATACATTTGACTGTACACTTGGTGCGAGAGCTACCTTATTGTGGGCCAGTTACATATCGATGGATGTACCCTTTTGAAAGGTCATTTAAATGTTATTAAGTGAAAATCCACATAAATTCCAGCATTTTATGTGAATATAAAAATAATACATTACTAGAAACTCTTTATTCATACTTTTGATTTCTCTACAAATTGTGTGTTTTTTTCTAGGAACATGAAAGTTTTCAAAAGTTATGTGAAAAATAAGAATAGGCCCGAAGGCTACATAGCTAAAAACTACACTGTGGAGGAATCCATAAAATTTTGTGTTGGATATGTTGAAGGTATGGATTATATTGAAAGCATGCCTAGTAGAAATGAAGCTTGGGACGATGAAGAAGGAGAGGTTGGACAATATGGGAAGGCCTTATCTAGTGGAACTTATATTGAATTAGATAAAAACTAGTTTGTTACAAGCCCACAGATGGATCTTGCACAACACAAATGAAATTCAACCTTGGATAGAGTAAGTAATAAGCACATTCTTATGAAATCATTTTTTATTATAATATATCGCAATTTTTTCATAAATTGTTTATTGACATTACTTGAAAATAGGATGCACTTGAGAGAAATTGACAATAGTAACATCCAAGCCCATAAAGATGAAGTCTTAGTACAAAAGCTCCACAACCAACAATTTAGTGATTGGTTAAGAAAACAAGTAATGATATGTTCTTCATATTAGATTTAATTGAACTTCATTGATCAAGAATATTATGATGTATGAAGGTGAGATTCTTTTAATATATTTTGAAATTGCATGGTTTTCTAACGACATTTAAAAATTTCAAGGTGGAAGGAAAAGAAAATATTTCTGATACCCTTAAATGGTTGGCATGTGGCCGAAGGAAATATGCAACTAAGTATGATGGCTACTTAATCAATGGGTGTAGATTTCATGTTAAAATATTAGAAAATGTAAGGGCCACCCAAAATAGTGGTGTGTGCATAGATGCACAAACATTAATGAGATCAAGTGCAAAGGATAAAAACCCTATACATCAAACGACAACATATTATGGAGTGATTCAAGAAATAATGTATTGGACTACTATTTGGTGCAGTATCCATTGTTCAAATGTGATTGGATAGATGTACACAAGAAGAATGGAATGAAAGTTGATGAAATTGGTTTCACCATGGTGAATCTGAAGAGATGCTTGAGTAAGGATAGACTGTAAGATGATCCATTTATTCTAGCATCACAGGAGAAACAAGTGTTTTGTGTACAAGATACGGTAGAGAATGACTGGTGTGTAGTTTTGACATGCCTTCTAAAGGGATCAAGAAATTGTAATAGATATGATTTGGAGTATGCATATTTATCAAGTGTTGCAGATTTTGAAGGGACGAAATGCAAAGAGGATGAAGTTGTAGGTGATGGTGGCATGGAATATGTTTGACAAGATTGTGAAGGAACATGGTTGGATGTTGTTCATTAATTAGCATGCATGAATTATTTATCAGTTCTCATTTAAGTTGTATCTGTGAAAACTTATATCTTAGATTATTACTTGGATATATCTTAGATTATTACTTGGATTTACCTTTCATGCATATATTTTTTGTTTTGCTACTGCTTATGCATATGATTACTTGGATTTACCTCTCACGCATATATTTTTAAAGTAGATAGATTGGGTGTGGGGAATTGAAAGTGATGTGAGGGGGGGGAAGGGGCCATATGAGCTTCAACCTTCACGTGGTTGGCCCTGTTTAGTAGAGAATAAGATATTCTTGAAACCAAGAGAAGCTCATTAAAGTATTTTCATTTCCTTTTTTTAGAATTTCATATATGTTATGCCTTTTTTTACATATCTATCAATCGCTTATATGAAAATACCATTTTGTCATGATATATGCAGGCCTTCGCAATGGAAAGCAATATAATGACAATTTGTATTGTTCTCTAATGCATATTTGTAAGTTATCACCATAACGATTTTGTCAATTAGATATCTTATTGTCGTTTCTGCAAATTTTAATTTTTATGGGTTATTAGCCGTTGGATGAATCGTCTGACGAACGGAGTCATTTCGTCCATAGATTGTCAGGGTAAGCACATGGACCCCCAACAGGTCATTTTTTTAAAGAAGAGGTTAGGATTAGTATTCGTGAATCATAGCTTATCAATATTTTACAATTTGTTTTCAGGAAGAGGACTTAGGACTGACTTTGCAATTTAGTTTCAAGTTTTTTTTCACCTTTTTGATAGCTTTCAACTAACCAAGAAAGAAAAGTACTCTTTCCATATTACAGTGGAGTACAAATTATTTACAAGAATCTACTTCTCCAATTACGTACAGGGCCTGCACATAACTCCATCCACAAGTAGCCTTGCTTGTGCTTGTGCAAGTGAAACAACCCGCCATAGTGCAGTATGAAACGCCCTTTCTTTACCATCAAGCTAAGACTTCATTTTCATTGAAATTTAGTTTATCTATATTCTAACAAAAAAACATCTTCCAATCTATTTGAGTATATTGACCAGTGTGATTTGTCTCTTCACTGTTTTTGAGTTTAATATGTAAATTGTTGTGCTACTTCTCAATGGAATATTACCAAACTACGAATACAGGTTTTTTCTTTACCTTTACTGTTGCATCTGGCGTGAAATATAGCCATTGAAATGTATCTGACTCTATTTGTTCACTGCATATGTTATCAAGATATCTTTTAGTTGTTGGAATTCATGAGAATGTATAATTGACTTTACCAAAAAAATACTTTATATAATGCCTTTCATAGTCTGTCACGTTCTTTAACTTATTGTATTGCCACTAAAATTAGAGAAATAAACATTGGTACAATTCTATAAAAAAAATGTTAATTTTTTGCTCTAGAACTGATTTGACTAGGCTATGATCATAAATAAAGTTGTTCTTCATCAATGTTTGAGAACTAGGCTATCCTAAACAATTTTGAGGGAATTGATCATTTTTCTTATCTTTAGGTAGTAAAGGAGATACTCTAGTGTTGTATCTAAAATGTACAGTCCTACTTTTGTTTTCCTAAAATAAGGATATGGATAGTACAATTCTGTTTTGTTGTTTGTTTCTTATATATTTCTACAACAAACCTCAGGTAACATTTTTGTCCAACAACAATGAAAGCTGGGGTATTCAGGAATGATGGAATGAGATAACAATTAATTGTTTCATAAATATTTGGGATGAGACTTTAGCTCTCTCTTATCTATTAAACATTTTAAGGTAGTTGTAGCATGTCTTCATTGTTAGCATGCATTGAAATGTAACCTCTATTGCATCCATAATTTCTTGCTCTCGCTTGTTATGTTTTGAGATGAAATTTTTTTGCTTGTGTTAGATGACAATGCAATTAAAACCTTTTCATTCGTTAAAGGTTGCTACTGAAATAACATGAAAAAATGAATTGACAATGAAAGAAACACATTTCACATGGGAGAAAGAAAGAACAGATTGTAGATCAAATAACACATGAATCTCTGAACATAAATGCCTGCAAGGCCTGCCAACTTTATTTAAAATAACTTCAAAATTGTTCAAACACAGAGCAACACTCGGGCTCCAAAATTTTCAATTCCTTTGCCATTGATTACATTTAATTTATAGATGTCTTCGAGCCCCAAGCTTGGCCTTCTCTTGAAGAGAAAACAGTTATAACCTATTGACACCTAATCAAGGCATATTCGCCATTACAGACATGAGAGAGAGGTGGCAAAATCGACTCAACATCCTGTTACATTTACAGGTAGTTTTTACTATATGAACGCCTATACTTAACAAAAAGACAAAAATTGATCTTGGAGATGCTCTTCCAACTAGCCGCTCCTATTAACCGAATGCTCCCACTAGCAGAAAATTTGCAATAATCTCGAAATCCTCATGCACCTGTCCGGATTCTTCCCTTTCCATACTTATCGATGGAATTCCATTGGTCAGTTGAGGGTAGGTCCAGGGTGGCGAGATCCTTAATTAACACTCTTAGCTATGTGTGTTCTCTGTAAGAATAACTAGCGTGCAGTGTCCTGGATCCCCCGAACATTGAGGCTAACTCGAAATCCCTTGTCAATTTTTCAGCTACTATCTGACCCGTCAGAGGCTGATCCATCCTTTCAAAATTCTCCTGGTTTTCCATGCAATCTCATAGTTTAACCTTGTATTCCTCATTTGATAACATGGTTCCATTCTCCTCCCGAACATAGGTAGGCCTTTCTTGAATAAGGGGTCGAATGCCTCCTTGAACAACCTTAATTGATTTGAGAGAATGTCTATCCCATATTGGGGGATCTTCACTTGCTGATGCTTTTTAATCATTCTCTTGGCCCATATAATTGTGGCTACACTATCCTTTATGCCTATTGTATCAGCCTGCTCCTTTGACAAACCACTCTGAAACTCCACAGCATTTTCTGCATAATCTGAGGGCTTCTTATTAAGCTTTTCATTAGCCAATGCTATAGCCTATTTAGCTAAATTTACCATAGTTTCCTTATTCACAATGAAATTCAAATAGGGCGTTAGGTCATTTTCTTGCTGGATGACATAATCCCAAATGATTTTCTTAGTCTCCCGCAGTACCTTATGTCGTATCACTTGCTCCTTTAACCTATCAAGATCCACCTGCATTCCCTTGTAGTTGGATTCCCAAGCCTCCTTTTCCTTCTCTGCATTGTCCTTTAGAGTTTTCAGGTTAGCTACTTGTTTTCTCAATCTGATCATTTCAACATCTTCTATGCTGGCATTGGCTATCTACCCCACTATGGAGAAGTCTCCAGACTCAATTGAGGGTGTGACCTCCATTTCTTGCTCTTTTTAATTTTCCTTTACTTTCATCTCCAGTTCTTCAAACTGGGCTTTCCATACTTTCTCACTAGCTTCTACATGGGCTATGTTAAGATGCAGTGGATTCTCTTTTTCTCCGAGCTCCACCAGCTGGGCCTTACAGTCAATCAATTCTTCCTTTAATTTGTATTTCTCTTCCTCTAGTTTTGCCATCTCAGGGGTATTTACCAACTGAGCAACAAGCATCTTTAACTTCCATTTTAAGGACATGATCTCCTGATCTTTCCCATCCAACAACCCTTGTATGTGTTTTCTCTTGGCTTCTTCAGTCACAGAGGTTAATGTTTGAACTTGGAGCTTCTTCACTTGTCCCTTTAGAGATTTGCTTTCTTCCTTCTCTATCCTTAATTGATTTTGAACCTTGGATTTGTTTAATTGTACTTTAGACAATTCTAAGGCACCCTTCAGTAGTTTGTTGTATATAACCTCACATGTTTCCTTGTGCAGGTGGATTATGTCAGGATCTGGGATATCTTCCAGATTGACCTTTAACTCAGTAGCTTTGTTTTTAGTGGCCAAATCCAGGTTTAGAGTATTATGGCCCAAATTTCTGCTGGCCACCAAGGCTACGCTCTTCTTAGATATTTTCCTTACTTCTTCATATAATTTTTTCTTTGCTGTAATGTTGTCTGGATTTTCCTCATACCCATCTAGCAGCTCTGCTCTGGTCATGCTCAGTGCTGCAGGCCCCTTGGGTGGTTTACCAAAAACATGTTCTTTGACTTCAAAATGGGGCATTCAGAACTTGACCTGCTTCTTCTTTGGCTTCACTTCTTGAATATTTTCCACCCATTGATCAACTTCTTCTATTTTCTGCCTCTTTGAGTCCCTTTCAAGGTCACTGTCCACATCCATTGGACTGTTGATTTCCTATTGATTAGACTTTTCTGGAATGGCCACTAGGGTCAAAACCATTTGCACTGCTGTATCTTTACTAGATGATCTGGGTGATAAATATGAGCCTTCCTAAAAAAGGTATGCCAAAGTTTGGGAAGTCTCTGGGGGGCCAATGCCCATCTGTCCTTGCTCAATATACTCCAACCAGTTTTCCCTCTCAGCCATGCCAACTAGCTCAAAATGTTCATACCCCTTTCTATTTGTTGTTTTCCTTATTTCTGAAAGTATGTGATGGGGGTCATAATTCACTTCTGCCTTGGAGGGGAATCTCATGTCTTTCATTATTTGTTGAAGGATTGAGAGAGATGCTCTGCTTTTATCCATGATGGATCCTACTATCCAGGGAAAATTTATGTCCGATGCCTTATTATCATCTAGGAAGTGTTCACATTCAACTGTTAGCTTATGTCTTACAAACTCCATGGTGAATATCCTGGGGGTGAGGAATGCAGGTAGCTCATATGGGGCATGGGAATACCCATATACTCTGATTATAGTGCCCTTCTTCAATAAAAACCAATCCCCTACCCATTTTTCCATTGGGGGTTACAACAGGTCTTTCATCTTCGGTATTACTGTAGGTAATCTTTTCTGAAAAAACGGGAAGTAAACCTCAACCATGAGGACATTCATGAACATCTTGTAGTCAGAATACATCTCTTTGGTAATATGCAGCTCTGGGACCTATAGGTTTTCATCATTGGCTGCCAGGAACATCTTTAACAAATAGGATTGGGACCTGAAATACCTAGTCTTAGGAAACTCCACAAGTTGGGAATGGATACTTTCGGCTAGGGCTTCATAAAACTTTAAATAGGTGCACAGGGGGGGTAAATTAGGGTCGGATGGCTCAAGGGGATAGGTACTGATAGTGAACAGAAGTCTAATCAAGGGTTCGGTTATATCATGGTCGGTGTCCATCCC
Source organism: Larix kaempferi (assembly GCA_027924585.1). Taxonomy (NCBI): domain Eukaryota; kingdom Viridiplantae; phylum Streptophyta; class Pinopsida; order Pinales; family Pinaceae; genus Larix; species Larix kaempferi. The sequence goes on along the minus strand of BSBM01000579.1, from coordinate 65,300 downwards.
TAAAAACTGGGACAACATCGAGATTACATATCTAGATTCTTCTTGTGAACAAGTTGGCTTCACCAGGGAAATATTATGCTCGGACAAAAACACCTGGGAGTAGGGAGGCATGGTAGAAACTCTCCTTGAGGTTGTATGGGTCTCTTCGAAAATGCTGAATTAGGGCTTCTAATTGATAACTCTAGGACTTTTGACAGAAATCTTCAGGCACGATGAGGGATTTCCGGACGGTTGGTGCATCTATGTAACACATAATATTTGATTTTGCAGCAACCATGACTACCCTGCGGCCATGGGAATAATAGCTGGAGCACCAGTCTATGAACTCAGGACAATTTGGGGTCTTACTGGTGGTAAAAAGGTGGAAGGAAGACCGGTAGACCTTGTGGATATCTCTTCCCTGGGCTCTTATGGTTTCTAGTTTTTCTTTGGCGGCTTCCAAGGTACTATTAAGGAACATGGTGTTGAAAATGTCACTATCTTTGTCTTCTATCCAGTCATTTATCTTACAATATTCGAAACTCGAAGTTCCTACGAAGCCTGCCATTTACAAAAGTTCACAAGGGAAAAGAGTGGCCTACCTGGCTAGTTGACCACGGATCGATCTTCCTCGACTTTCAACGTGCACATGAAAGACAAGATGAGAGTCCCTGTGCAGGCCGGTATTTTATAATATTATCCTTCCATATTGTCCCTCCAACTACGAAGATGGAGGAGCCACATCAGCCATCCGTTGGCCAGATTGATCCTCTGCCGTTAGATCCTTTGACCTTTCCTACCACTTTTCTTCGTGGTTTCCAATTTGGCCACCTGACAGCTTCCCAACGCTTTTGACTTTTGAGAAACCCTACATGCCATTGATCTAGTTCCTACTCAAATCCTAGCTGTCCAACCATGTGTCCCATTAATTGTTCTCAAATCTTTGTCCCACCCAGTTACCGCACAAGTATTATTTGCAAAGTTCACCTAGACCGTAGATCTTTTCCACACCACATCTAGGCCGTTGGAGGATGCATTACTTTAAGAAACGTTCGCAAATATGAATTGTGACCGTTTCTGCAAACGTAATATCTGTGAACATGTTGTGAGCCGTTGATTTGTGCCCTACACTATTGATTTCTTTTGGACTTACTCGACGACTAGTACCCCACCTCTGCTTAAAGAGTGACCAAATTAATTGGTGAAGAAGGCTCTCGACCGTAGATTTCCTGATGCTAGATCTAACCATCCATACATTTTTTCACAGGTTCCTTTGCATTTGGCCTTCGACTGATTACTTCAAACCTTAGCTTTTTCCCACATCGCTGCTTTCAACCCAATTCATCCTACTGAGAGTTCCTGAGTGATCAATCTTTTTCTTGAACTTCAGGCCTACCTTCCCTTCACGAGTCCTGCAGAACCCTTAGCAAAATCCAGGTGCTAACAGATCCATCAAGTAACCATTAGAAATGATGCTCGTTCTTATCAATGAATACTTGAAATTCTTGTTAGATGTTCACTTCATGAGTATGTGTTTGAACTTGAAAGCCAAGTCCTACAACACATTTCTGTATTACTACTTTTTTTTATTGAATCAATGCTACATATGAAACCTTTCAAGTTCAGCCAACTTATAAGGTCAGAGCCATTCATACTGCTTTCTTAGGTCTCTCGAGTCAGAAACAATGTTGGGATTATTAGTGTTTTCTTAGAATTACAAATGATGCAATCTTGGTCTTAATATTTCCCCTTTCCCCAATTCTTAAAGGGTTCTAGCTCAATGGTAGAGCCCATGCTTTACAAGCAGGAGGTTGAAGGTTCAATTCCTTCATGCCTTAATTATATGTCACTATGAGGGGGGTTCATAATTGCCCCCAAAGGTTTGTAAAGAGTTTAGGGGGGGGGGGTTCGAACCGCCTCTGTAGTTACCTACGAGGGGGGTTTAAAATTGCCCCCAAAGGTTTGGAAATATTTTTAGGGGGGGTTTAGAACCGCCTCTGTAGATACCTACGAGGGGGGTTTAAAACCACCCCCACATGATTGTAAAGTGTTTTTTGGGGGGGGTTTAACCGCCTCCGTAGGTACCTACGAGGGGGGTTTAAAACTGCCCCCACGGGTTTGTAAAGAGTTTCGGTGACAGTTTTGAACCGCCTCTATAGGTACCTACGAGGGGGGTTTAAAACCACCCCCACAGGTTTGTAAAGAGTTTTGGCGGGGTTTTGAATGGCCTGCGTAGGTACCTATGAGGGCGGTTTAAAACCACCACCACAGGTTTGTAAAGAGTTTTGACGGGGGTTTTCAACCACATCCGTAGGTACCTACGAGGGGGGGTTTTATTCGTCCTTAAAAGTGACTTTTGGGGGAGGTTTATAACCGCCTCCAAAAGTCACTTCAGGGGTATTTTTGATCTCTTCCAGAACTGCCCCTAAAAGCCAAAACTTTTAGCATCCGTGTTATTAGGGACAATTTCTTAAAGACCATCGCCAAATTCAAAACCACCCCCAAAAAAGTGACTTTTCGAGGCGGAAGACAACTGCCCCTTAAAGTAAAAAGGGGACTTTGGGGGGGGGTTTCGAACTGCCCCCAAATGTCCAAAAGTAACTTTTGGGGGTGTTTAGAACCGCCTTCAAAAGTGACTTTTGGGGGCGGTTTAGAACCACCTCCAAAAGTCACTTTTAGGGGTGGTTTTGATCTCTTTCAGAACAACCCCTAAAAGTAAAAACTTTTAGCATCGGTGCTATTAGGGTTGGTTTTGGAAAGACCGACGCCAAAGCAAAAACTGCCCCCAATAATGCCTTTTGGAGGCGGAAGACAACCACCCCTAAATGTCAAATTTGTCATAATGAAATGAAGTCACTGCGATGTGTTAGACCACAATGACGAGGAAGTCGAAGAAGTGGAACCATGGGAAGCAGTGGAAGATGAACCAGAACAAAAACTCATGAAGCTTCTTACGGAAATGAGAGGTCGGGAAAAGATAGACGTTCGTACCTACTCAGGGAGTCTGGACCTAGAATACTTGATCGACTGGTTCAGAGAGATGGAGAAATACTTTGACATAGTGCAGATCGATGACCCTAAGCGAGTTAAGACTACATGTCTGAGGTTGAAGGGTCATGCCTTGTTTTGGTGGGATAACGCACTAGGTTTTCTGGACCCAAAATTCGATGGCCACAAAGTCGGATTTTCTACATCTTGTGGTCGCCTATCCGACAATCCCAGTATTTTTTTAACATTGGTCCAAATTCGGATTAAAACCGACGTCTTGGACGTCGTAAGTTATTCGACACCATCAGACGTCGGACCATCGATGCCAAACACAACTGAAAATGTCTTGGATCCGATGTCTTTTTGCTATCATGTCTATGGCATACTTGTCAGTTTTTTTACTATGGTTGTCGGATAAACTACGCCACTCAAAACTGATAATGGCGGAGCACCGAAGTCTTGTGGCATCGGATCTATGGAAAGGTCATCAGTTTTTTGCACTATGGAGGTCAAAAAACCGACACCCCTCCCACTTGAAAATGGCTGAACACCGATGTCTTGTGACGTTGGATCTATGGCAAGGTTGTCGATTTTGTGCACTATGGAGGTCAAAAAACCGACGCCCATCCCACTTGACAATGGATGAGAACCGACATCGTTTGCTGTCCGATATATGGAAAAGTCATCGATTTTCTTTGTTATGGCAATCGATTATTCGACACCTTTGGGAAATTTAAAAAAAATATATTGTTTGGAACTGTATGTTGCTATAATTCCAAGTAAAGGTGTAGAAGAATTGATTGTAGGAAAATACAATAAGGAAAAGATTGGGGGTAAAGGTTGAGCTTGTACAAGAGACTCAAGAAACAATGGAAAAGTTGTAATGGATATATGTTGCAGTAGTGAGTGGTGTTGTTGTAGAAGATGACACCATAGAAGAGAGTGGTGTTACAATGGTGGAGTTGCAAGGAGATGATATTTAATTAGATGTAGTAGTGGAAGATGCAAATGTGAATGTTTTATTCCCATAATGTGTAGTGTGTTGATATCATTGTAGATGAATTTGAAAGTGCAACAAAAGAAAACAGAGTGGATAAAACCAAAGTAAAAATATAGCAGTTGTATCATAACAGAGCAGTTGTATCATAAGAGTTTATGGAAAAGAGTGAAGATGAAGTAGAGCAACATTGTGTTGAATATGATTGCAATAGAGGAGTTCTTGTGTTAAAAAAAAAATCAAAATGAGGAGATGATTGAGAAGTCCAAGCATTTGTGGAGTTTGTTGCTTGAAAATGGTAATGTTGTAGAAGAGGGAGGATGGAGAGGCAATAAGCACGATTCAAAAAAAAATGAGAGAGAGAGAGAGAGAGATTTGAGGGAGTATGTAATGATGATGCATGCTTACCTTTTATGAATTTACTTGACAGAACCTTGTTGAAGTTTGAAGTAGCATAAGGGGGAGCATTTTAGCATGAAAAAACCAACAACAAAATGTTGATGAAGATGGCAAGGTACAAGGATAATTTACAAGACACAATATCAAGATCAGTCAATAGGCGGAGTAGTCGAAGCAAATGAACTTTTACTTGATTTTCTCCAACTACTCCCCCTATCATATGAACTTGTCCCACCGTATTCAACTAGTCTTACCTTGATTTCAAGAGGCGACTGTGAAGTCGGACTGTCATAATGCATTGTTTCATATATCTTTGGTTTTCTCAAAACTCTAGAATGAACATAAAGAGGATTTCAACTATAATATATTCCATATTCCAAACCTATCAAGTGCACTTTTAGGTCAACAATTTTGACATCTCCGAACTGTGGCAGTTCTATGGCCATGATTTTCACCCTGTAAATTGAAGGATTTCTACAAACACAAACCACTGTGTTACGCGAACTTCTTTCAGGGCTTTGTTACATTTGCTTCGAAGATCTTTCATCACTTTGTTACAAGAATATTTTTGACCTAAAAGTACACTTGATATGTTTGGATGGAACAGATTTCCATGGAAGTCCTCTTTACGCTCATTCTTGAGTGACTCGATATTAACAATTTCGATTATCACAAGGGGATACATAATGTTAAAAAATGAAAATAAAGAAAACACAGAAAGGGATACGTAAAGTTGACAAAGGAAAATAAATCAAATCTATAATTTTCATCGAAAGAATAACTGGGTACGAACTGAGGAGATTCGGACCTGCAACCTATGTCTAGTCCCAAGGCTACCACCTTCAAGCATGACCTTGTCAATCAATTCCCATCGCCATTTCCTCTCATACGAAGTCCCAAAACCATTTCTCTTGACACCCTGTACTCTTCATTCATTCTGCATGCATTTCACTATGCAACGGTCTCAGATTCACTGCGTTTTTCATGAATTAGTGTCTCAATTAAGTATGACCCACGCCCATCGTCCAAGGAGTGTTGCCAATGGTCTTGAGTTTCAGCCTGGAAACAGTCACGATTCATGGTATTATGTTTCCCTTCAGCTGCAATATGGAAAACTCATAGTCCACTATGAAGGTTTGTCTAAGAAATGTGACTGTTTGGGTCATGCTGAATCGAGAAACCGAAACCATCACATTTGTCAGAAAAAAACTTCGTATGAGAGATTTGATTTTGTCATATTGTAGCTGAAGGGAAACATAATACCATGAACCGTCACCATTTCTAGGATGAAACTCTAGACCACTGGAAAGACTCCTCGGATGACAGTCGTGGGTCATGCTGAATCGAGAAACTAATTTAAAGAAAACACAAATGGGATTTTAGACTATTGCATAGTGAAACACATGCATAATGAATCAAGCAAAGTTGTAGCCCGTCGTCTCCCACTATGAAATGCATGGAGAATGAATCATGCTACTTGAAGGTGGTCTCCCATTGTCAGTTGCACTTCAAGCTTGAAGGTGTTAGCCTTGGGACTAGACATAGGTCGCAAGTTCGAATCTCCTCAATTAAGTTGCATCCCTAAAAAATGATGAACATTGACAATAGGCAGCATGTTTCTAATTGTTGTTGGTGTATGCTAGATTAGTTGCAAATATCATGCTTCAGAAGCCAGGATTCAATGGTAATTAATAGACCATTTTGGAAGGGTTTAATGTGAGGTTAAGGATATTGATTCCAATGAAATTAAAGAGAAGGTTAAGGATATTGATTCCAGTCCATCATTTACTCATCCTTTGAAGTTGTGGAAACTCGAAATTGGTTATGATGAGCAACCAAACATCACAACAAGCTCCAAGAAATTGTCAAAATTTAGATGACACGCGAGTGGGTTGTAAAAAGCTAGCATCGTAGCCATTCATTGAGCTCCTCTTTGTTTCGAGAATAAATTAATATTCTCTACTGAACAGGGTCAACCACGTGAAGGTGGAAGCTCTTATGGCCCCTCCCCCCCTCACATCACTCTCAATTCCCCATACCCAATTCATGTACTTGAAACACAATACGTGCAAATTCATTTGTATTTCATCATGAACTTTCATCTACCATTCATTCAATAAAGGCTAACATTCATTAAACCATTTTTTCATTCAGTCAACAAATTCATACAATAAAAGATAACATTCAATAAACCATTCATTTGTTCATTCAACACATTCATTCAATAAAAACTGACATTCAATAAAGGTAACAATTTACTACACTAAATCATTAAACCATTCATTCATTCATTAGGCCAAAAATCATGGACGATATATTGTTATCAAAAATAATTAGACGAGTACATTTTTCGAGTCACTTCTTTTTAGTTTTTCTTCTCTTTATAAATGGTAAATAATCTCTAAGAGGAGAATCTACCCCTAGACTTTCTCTTCCAGTTCTTGGTTCTTCATCAGGCACTTGTGGTGATGTTTGCATCCTAGAGTGTTGATCTAGACATGTATTTTGCGGCAAGGGGTTGAGATTTGCTGCAACAATGTGAAAATGTTACATCGTTGTATTTTGATATTGTAATGACAAGTATTTCATTTAAAAAAAACATTACAAAGGTGTTTTTTTACCTGGTGTGGCCACATCATGTAGTTCATGTTCTTGTCTAGGCTCAACCTATACAGTTTCACCCTCTACATGCTCTGCAGTTGAAATATGGTGAAATACAATTAATGTTCACCATTTGCAATGCTATACATAAAATTTTAGCATATGAATAAATTCATTACCAGGATTAGAAGCATGATCTTCGATTTTTTTTTCTCCCTCCTCGACATTTGTGGGATCATTACTTTCCTGCTCAAAACAAAGTCAATATTGTTTGTCAAGTATTTATAACGAATAGATTGCACAAGTGGTTAATATTCAATAAAGTAGATAGATTCTATTTACCTGTGCACCGGATGGATTGGTACCAGAAGACTGTGCTTGGCCAGACAAGATTTTTTGTCATTCAACAAAAGCTCCAAAGCCTTCCTTGAAGCCAAGATTCATGTCTTCCTCAGTGGAATGTTCATTGAATCGTTTGGCCTGCATATTTGCATAACGTCGTTATTTAACATTTTCTGGTGCAATAAAACGAAAAATAATTTGCAATTTATTATTTGCATGCATTATTGGTTTTTCGAAACTTACAAATCATGCCGTGAAATTGGAATAACCACCAGGCCCAAGCTTGTGCTGACTTATTTTTTCAAGTCTTTCCTTTGTGGCCTTTGATGTGTCCGACAGCCTATGCAAGTGTTGAAATATGTTAGATGTTCCAAGTTTGATATAGAAATATTCAATAATAATAAGGTTTTGAATTACATTGCAGAAAGTATTGCATACTGCCTTGTGCCTGGTGTTATATTTCCTTCTCTTCTCTCATCCCTCTACCTTCCATCCTCCACTAGAGCTCTCCACTCCATTGGTGAAATCATTGGAGGGCGCTCATACCTAGGTTTTTTTTCTAGGTGGGTCCTATATTGGTCTCAAACAACCTTCACATGTTGACAAGCCTTTTTCATGACCTTGACTTTATTGAAGGTATTGTCGCCGAACAGGCCAACCAACCGATGCATGAGTTCATATTTTAAACATTTCTGTTGATTATCCCACCTTTCTCGGATGGTGGGCCCAAAGCTCTCCAAGCACGCATCATTCATTTGTTTACATAAAACATCATTTCCTACGAAACGATCATGCCATGATCATAATTAGTTGAAAGAAAACGTTTTATCGGTATATTACAATGAAGTTATAAACAGTAACTTGATCAACGTATATTAATTACCTGGGACCTTATTGATATTTATTGGGACAAGATTTATGTCGACCAAAAATGTTACCTCTAGTGTTCCCATGATAGTGACACAGGAAGATCATGGAAATGCAACTAGGTTGATATCAATATTACCAGGATTCTCATTGTCGACCTCTTCTGGTGGACGATCCGGTGTGCGTCGGTCACCAGTGGTCGGTGCGCTCACATGAGTTGGGATCCGTGGTATGTCAGAACGTGTTTCCGACTATTCAGTTGACAACAATGGAGAAGGAGTCGATGTAGTATGCATAGTCATTTTCTCATGATGCCACGCCTCTCCACGAGCCTCGCTGCGGCCAACATCTACTCCACCACTATTGTGTGTTTTCTGATAATTCTGTAAATACAAACCACATCTTACACGTTCAGTACTATCATATAAAAGAGAAAATTATAAAGTTATAAATGAATTATTTTATGAATCAAGATTCCTCAACTTACTTCCAAGGATTCAGAATTTTGTTCCAACAATTCAATCCTTGCCAGGTTCTAGCTTGTCTACAGATACTTGATTAGCACAGAAACGGGTTTTGCACTATATTTTTCCAACAATTTGTCTATCATCATAAACCGGTTTGTGGCTTCACCATTTTGTCTATCATCTTTAAGGATCTCAGCCACTTGAGGATCTATTGGACATTATTCTGATGTTGTTTCATACAACGATTCACTGGGATGCAACAAAAAAATATAAAACACTATTGAGTTATAACATGATAAATTACTAAAATTATATTAACAATTCCAATGGATTATACCTGCAACATAGAGGATCGTGATCCACTCCTTGGATCGATGCTCATAGGTGACTTGCCTCGATTTGCTAATAACTGGGAGTTTCCCCTTGCAAATACCTAAATAAAAAACATAGTGAAAGTCACCTAAACATAGTGAAAGTCAACTATTTTTTCTTATTATATTTGCACTATTACAAAGATGTATACCTGATCCCTCGAGGAAGATGTACTCCTCCGACCATCTACTGGTGGTTTTTATCCCGATCATTAGCCTGCGAAGTAAATGGGGAAAATTTAAATGAAATAAACTAACGAAAAAATGCTTAATATGTTAAATTCATTAATAAAAGTTTGGGTAAATTGTTATATGTACCACTCCCATAGTTACCTTTTTTGTATCTACTTGGTTCAAATTGTAATTAATAAGCAACTCTTCCCCTGTAGATATTGATTTAATGGCAACTACAAAAACACGGTTTCCTTCACGTCCCTCAAATTTGCAGTTTGGTTGCTTAATTGCAGACCCTAGTTGTGCACTATTTATAAACCCCGCAATATTCCCTGTGGCCCTTGACCTTCTGTCCATTTACAACGTTGCTCTTTTATTTTGATTTTTGTCTTTCAGCTGTAAATAGTTTGTTGACAATCCATAGCTATGCATACTTTTTGTAAATTGGACCAACTTCAGCCAATCTATGTAGCTATAACAGGGTCCAACATACTCCATCAATTTTGTACATGTTTTGTAAGGGATCCTTATGCCATCCATGTTGAACAACCCGAAACCATGTATTGACGACGGTGTTATTTGATATATCCTATCGTTCACACAAAAATCTATGTTCGATTGAGGAAGATCCTTGGGTACCCATTGTTTCACTAAATGTATGTACCTCAAGGGAACCTCGAGGTCGTCTTTTGTCTCATCACCATAGGAACATGACCCCCCTTGATCATGACAAAATTCATTGCGTTTATAGAATTTTCTTCTGGTCTTTTGACATCTAGTTGATACAACTCTTCTAGACCTACTAGATGTCTCACTTTCCTCTAGCCTTCCTAAACTCCCCTCGCTCGAGGAAGACAGATCTGAAAAATACCTGTTTGGTTCTACCTGCAACATGGGAAAAAAGTTTAGATATGACCACAAGGCATAGCGCCTCTTAAAAGGTTATCTGTAGCGCCTTTTATAATGTTACTTGATCCTCATTCCCTTTCTCAACATGTAGGCATTCAAGCGATGAGGAAGACGATCACTTTATCTATCTTATGAGTACAAATTCACGCAATTATGAGCTTTCTTTTATTGCTCCTTTGGGTCTTGACTCCCATATCAAACCATTCAATTATCAACTTTGTCGTCATTTCCCTAAAGTCTCTCTCATCCCATCAGTTTGGGTTCATAAACTTGGTAATTGAAGTCAAGTCACATTTAGTAAGATATTTATATTCAACAATAATAATATAAAATAAAAATCACTAACCATTATGGAAAACGTCTAAAAGTTTTTTATGACTTTGAAAAGTAAGATATTTTAGGTGGGTAATAAGTGCTCACAAATCTACAAAAACAATATTTTATATAATGTTGTGGAACTTCTATAATCTTATTCAAGCATGGTCTTCTTAGATGACTGAAAGTAATTGAATCAAGCAAAAACAGAACCATAAACATGTAAGCTGTTTTGAAAAATGGTAGTTTTCAGTCATACTCCCAACTAATGCTTCCTTTGGACAATTACTTGTAATATTGACTTTGAGTATTTAATACATAACATAGATTTTCAATCATATTGACAGAGAGAAAAGTAGGGCTTTCTTTATATTATCATGACATAGTTACAAAGACTTTCTTTTCAATCTTTATGACAATTTGAATGGATAAGCCCCACTCATAACCAAATACTTTTGAGATATCTACAACTCATTGGAGTATGGGGGACCATACAATTCTCGAAAGACATTGGATTCAACAACCCATGCCTTTGAATAAATAGACCTCAGGACCACGCGTCATTTTTGATGCATGTGGACATCTATGTGGGTTTTGACAAGCCACTGTCATTCGTTTTTAACATAGTACCGAAGGATTTGAGCCTCAATAAGATTTGTCTGCAAAATATCTTTGACCTGTTCAAGAGATTCTCCAACTTCCCATTTTAGATTATAAATAGCACCTGGATCTAATGTTGTCAGGTTGATGCAGAATGACCACCACCAGTCTCTAGTCCAATCAGGGATGAACCATGCAAGATCCTCATGGATATGTGTCATTTGAGGTCCAAACTTTAGCATGGTATAATATGTTCTATCTTTATTTTCTTTTCTCAAGAATTTCCACCATAATTTTTTATATTTTTCATAAGTGTGTGTATTACTTGGAAACCAGAGACTAGACTCTTGATGTGGCCATGCTTCCAAAGAACGTATCTGGTTAATACATTAGTATTATTGTTCTAGTCGTAACCTGGGGTGAGGTGTAGAGCCCTACATCGAGATTAAGTTAAGATCATGGTATAGGTGAGTTAACCAATTTCTTGCATCAGCTGCTTTTCTCAAGGAGTTGTTGTAAATCATCTCTGGTACGTCAATACTAGATCCCATAGGCATTCTTCTGAGTTCTGGAACTAGTCTAATAAAAGCATCATATCCTTGTAAGTTAGCATCTGATACTTCAGCATGTCTCAACTCCCACCTAGGTTTCCAATTTTGCATATAATCCAACCAACTCATATTATCATTGATAGTATAGATATGATTTTTTCCTCCGATCCAAGCAAATATTTTCATGTTTACTTGTGGGTCATGGGCCCACTTGATTCCGTTTTGAACTTCTACTCTTGCTTGCCTCGTGCTCACTTGCACCATGCTGACTTGTTTTAGGGTCGCTTGCTTCAGGCCTTCTTCTTAAAAATTAACAGCACACTTCTGTGTCAAATATTCTCTTGTTATAAAGTCGGGAATGCGTTTTGCTTTCCCATAAATGTGGTCATGAATAGTACAATTATAACATCAAAACAATGCTTGCCATCTTGCAAACTTTCCTTTTTTTGTTTCAAATTTTATTGTGTTGTTCAGCTCACAAATGGAAGTATGGAGCAATCTGTTCTAGTTATGATAAGGTCATGGTTCAACAAAAACAGTCATAGTTCTACTCAGTTTTCTATTAGGACACTTATTATCCAAGATAATTTTCCTGACAAGTTGAGATGAGGTTGACTTCCACCACTCTTAAAACTCTTTACCAACAAATATAATTTGATTACCAACAATTTTGTATGACAAGACAAGCCTTAACTACTTAATTCAAATTATTTACCATGTATTTGATTACCAACACTTTGATTACTAATTAAGTCTTATAACCAACACATATTTGATTACCTGGGTGTAGACATTTCCTGTAATATACTCATAAGAGTTACATTCAGAAATGACTGTGCCTCTTAGAGGCCAGTCAACTATAGGAACCAAGTTACCCTATTATAGGGTTAGTACAAACCAGAGAGAGAGAGAGATGATTGGCTGTGGTACGGTCAATCAAAGAAAGTCAATGACAGTAAAAAGGCTCAAAACAATCACAATAAAGATGAGCTGACAGCTAGCAGACTAAGGCCAAAGAGACTCACGGCCCCCAGGAAGGTACAAGGACCAACCAAAGGGTAAAAAAACCAACCAGTAAGGTACAAGTAAAAAAGAAAAGACTGGGTGTAAATTAGACTCATAACCATTGGGACTAAGAGGGTGTAGTACCTTAAATGTGGACAATCTACCATAGTTATAAACACAAGACCAAAAACAAAAAAGGCGGTACAAATCAAAAGATAACTCAAGATCAGTAAAAAACCCAAAAGGTGAGAGGCAAGGTACCACAAAAAAATGAAAGGACCAAAATTAAAGGACAAGCTACCACAAGACCAATAAACAACAGGGTGTAAGGACCAAAAGTAAATCAACCGTTGCGGGGAAGGTACAAATAAGGTCAAATATATATTGCAATAGCTCCTTGTAACTACCTGTTATTTGACATGCCAAAGAGATGGAAGGTGAAATATTGTCAAATATATGCAATAGCTCCTTGTAACTACCTCTTATATGCAATAGCTCCTTGAAACTACCTGTTATTTGACATGCCAAAGAGATGGAAGGTCAAATAATGTCAAATATATGAAATAGCTCCTTGTAACTACCTCTTATATGCAATAACTCCTTGTAACTACCTATTATTTGATATGCCAAAGAGATGGAAGATCAAATAATGTCAAATATATGCAATAGCTCCTTGTAACTACCTCTTATATGCAATAGCTCCTTGCAACTACCTCTTGTAACTCAAATAGGACCACCAAAAGGTATAAAGACTCATAAAAAATTGGACAAATTAGGGTGTGTACCTCAAATGTGGACAAACTACCATAGTACCCACAAGACCAAAAACATAAAAGGTGGTACAAATCAAAAGATATACCAAGAAAAGTAAAAGACCCAAAAGGTAAAAGGCAAGGTACCACACAAATATTATTGACAAAATGGAAGGACCATAAGACAATCAACCAAGGTGGGGTACAACCAATCATCTCTCTCTAAAATGTACCATTGTTCCATATAAATTGAAATACCATCGTCACAGTAAATGGAAAATTCCACATAGATGATGTGATCATATGGTCCTCTAGACTACTCCTAAGGTCAAGCATCAGTGGCTCCATCAAGAGGTGTTCAGTCCCTTGATAAGACCATCTAACTCAACCATCTCGAAGACCTAGGAGTAGAGGACATCCCACATCATCAGATAAGCTCAAAAACCTGTACTAGGACCGGTGTCACAGTAAGCGAGCTGAAACAAAAGTGGCCAGAATGCCAACAAGAAGCACTAAAAAGAAAAAGACCCTCTAAAAAGGTGAAATAACAAGCAAAACATCCTAACTAAGAGCTTGATACCTCAACAAGTTGTATCCTTCGCAAGGTGATGAAATCCAAGTCAAACAATACAAAATGAGAGACCAATAATGGAAGGATATCCCTCTACCGAAAGGGATCTTGGGTAAAAGAGCCCTAGTAGAAAAGTCACTAAGCTACCTCATTCATGACACGTCGGAAAAGGTTTTCGGTGCTTCTGCCTTTTCACCCTTGTATCACCAGTATGGTGGCCAGAGAATACAAGGAAGACAATGATCAATGTTGCCTTAGGGCTAAGTGGAGTGCGTCATTCCACAGAGTCCGTCCGGTTCTCGATCTTGCGGCGGTTTAACCCCTGAAACAACAGGAGGCCCCTCCACAAACTGGTCGATGACCATGTCAACAAGTACAAGAGGATTTTAGTACCCTAGAGGAAAACAACTATGTCTCAGATGATAATGACAAGAGGGAATTATTTGGATGCCTATCCCTGGTGTCCTACCTAACTAACAAATTCTTTTTATCCTCAAGCGAGGTTAAAGTGTGTTGATTTAATGAGTTAAATTTTAATGGTTGTATTACTCAGTCGGGTGATGGAAGTGCAACTCGTGGTGCGATGACTGACTCAAACCATGCAAATTCATATAAATAAAATAAACATTTCCTTTCAATGAATGCTAGCTAAGGTAAGGAGAGAGTTCTTTCAAACTACTCTTTCAAATTAAATGAATATAACAAGTGTTCAATTTCATTCATGGGACCTCAAGGAGAGCTTCAGATATACTCAATTCATGCAAATGAATTCATCACATAAAACAAAGTGATAAATGAATTCAGGGTATGCACTTCAATACCCATAGACTCTTCTTTGAATGTGCATCCTTCAGCCTCTAAACCTGTGTCTTCGACGGTTATAGAGTGTCAGGAAACTGAAAAGAATGTGGGATGTGCATTGGAAAATGGTGGTAAAGACCTTCATGAAAGTGTTTCTCTCTCCAATGACTCTAGTGAAACCCAAGTATTGAATTCAGTTGAAATGGATGAACCAAGAATATTTAGATCTCATAAGCCAGATGATCAAATATCCGGGGGATTGGGGAATAATCCTTGTGAATATTTACTGGATATACAAGGGAAGGTTGATGACTGTCAATTGGATACTAAAACAAGAATATTGATAAGGATTTGCTAGTATCCTTGTCCGATATTGGTGAAATTGATGTTCTACCAAGTTCAAAGATGAGAGCTAGTTTAGATATTGCAGTTATTAAGAAAACAAAAGGCTTTAAGAGACTTGTGAAATTTGCAAAATCTTCATGTTTGCAAGATACCCCTGGTAGCAGGAGTTACCTAAGAGAAAAAAATCATAAGAATATGACAAGATTGTCTGATGAAATAGAGCCAACTGAGAAAAGGCGTAAGGTTTCTGAGATTGCAGAAAGTGTTGTTGAAGATCCTACGCATGCAAGAACAAGTACAATGTGGGCAATTCTGCTTCCCATAATCACAGAAGGGATACATTGACAAAAGATGATAAAGGATGATCCCCCATGTTGTCTGATCAATTAAAAGGTGATGAGTCCATATGTAGAGAAGTGCATTCTGAAAATTTTGGATCTCTCTTTGTTCACTTATGAATGATTTTCTATCCCTTGCATTGGATCCTTTTTATGGGATTGAAAGGGACTGTATTTTTTTTTTTGTAAACTAGTAGAAGATCTTTATATTAGCATAAACCAAATGTACATAGTAGTAACCAACAAAAGATGTAAGTTCAAACTGTTATCGGGTCCTCTCTTCAAGGAGAAAACAGATCCATTCAAAGTATGGAAAGGTAACATAAGAGAATTACTGTTATCTAGAGAACCATAAGCCTGAGGATAGAACCAAAACTAACATAGCTGCCAGAGAGCTAAAACAAAGACAAAACAGAATAAAAACCTGCAAAAACCAGGATTCGATCATAACTAGGAGTTGTGGTACTCAGGCTGGACCGGATGAGTCGAAGGGTCTTTAGCCAGTGTGATCCCCAAACGTCGAGCCAGCTACTGCTGGTTGAAAAGACTCTTCTTTTGCTTGTCCATTGACTCGTCCAATTGCATTAATATTTACACCTGTGCTTCATTGCGGTCAGTTAGTGCTTTCCCTAAAACGAATTTATGAGACCAAATCATATCCAAGGTTTTCTGATAGAGGGTTTCTCTCCCTTTGGTGTTGCTAGGGTAAAGAACAAGCTCCTCAAACTCATCCCGAATCTCATCATCAGTAACACAATTGATGGAAACCAAGGTGTCCTCCTCAGCATCTTGTATCTCCGCTTTAGCCTGGGTAGGAATCGCGGAGTGGTAAGTGTGGGATTTCTCCACTACACCCCTCATCAGACGAATTGGGGGAGAGGAAGAGGAGCTGCAAGGGTGTTGAAAATTGAACTTCGGGGCATCTTTCTGGGTCCTAACGCGCTTAGGGGGGCCATGACAATGTAGACTAGTAGGTAACGAACAGAGAGCATGCGGCAGAAATGACAAGAGCTAGAAATTGGAGAGTCACTGAAATTAGAGCAGAGACAGAGGCAGCCAAGAGAAACGAGTAGAATAGAACTAAGAGCAGAACCTTTCCTTAGTAAGGCTATAAGCCTAGCGTCGGCTGACCTATGGAGACAATGGCCGAGGATTTTAGAAGGCACTGGATGATTACAAGAAATGCGAGTTTGTCCATTGATGGCTAAAGGACGGGGCCATTGATTATCAGATGCAAGAGGCATCATCGCGGTAACTTGAAAAAAGAGATGAAATGTAGACTACATCAGAGACTGGACGTGCCACACACAAGAGTCATTAACGCTGAGACCAGAGGCCAAACAATGTACTGGATGGGAAAAGGGGTAGAAATCAGGTGTCATAATGAGCAGTGGACGTGGAGGTCGGGACATAAACAGCCTCGTATGGAGGTAGCTGGCAGGAGCTAAAGTTCATATCTATGGTTTATCGAAAAAGTATGATTTCATTGTCATCTTTGGAGGTATCCAAAAATGTTCAACCATTACATGAGGTCAGTGATGATCAGGAGACTAAAAACATAAATGTTAGAAGGGAGTCTGAGATCTTAAGTGCACTTTGCATGAAATTTCATCATGGATTTGCATTACCTTCTGTGGTGTAGCTGAATAAAAAAGGGTCAAAACTAGATAGTAGTAGAGAAAATGAATTAGATCAAAAACCCAAATAAAAAGGGACCAAATCTTAGTGGCGACATAGGATACTAAGGAGGAAAACCCAAATAAAAAATAATGCTCATCAATCTCGCAGATTGGGATAAATTTCGATCGATTCAGATGGGAGAGAGAGAAACTAGTCTAATCTTAGTCTTGCCTAGGTTTTCTATGGCCAATGAGAAATAGCTATTAAGTGAAAAAAATGATTTGCAGGAACAATTTAAATGCAGGACTGCCACATACCGAAGACATTGCAGAGACTAATCCTTCTCCTGCTCCTAACTTTTGCAATTGAAACCCCTGCTCTTGATCCTGCTTCTGCTTGTACGATGGAAACCCTTGCGTCGTCACTTAACGCCGGTTAATTCCAAATCGAAGTCGACATGCCCACCAAAAATGGAGCCACATTACAAACCAAACCACAGGTCTGAATCGTATGTGGAGGAGGTGGAATTTTCCCTCAACAAAATGGAGAAACACCCTATCGATCAATGAATTACAATGTCAATTCATGAATACCCTTCGAACTACATTTCATGTCACACAAACCAAACCGCAAGTCTGAATCAGATGCAGAGAAGGTGTACTTTTCGCTCCAAAAAATGCAGAAACACCATATCGAATAGTGATCAGTGACAGGATTATCAACCAATGAGAGGATTAGGGATTTTGGTTTTAATGGTTTATGAATTTAATGGTTGGAGAGTTAAGGTATTAGGCGAGGTTAGGGGTTAATAGGTTAGTATAGGTTAGTTATCTATTGAAAAAAAAAAAATCTATTGAAAAAGGTTAGTATAGGTTAGTTAGGGGCAGGGATCAAATTTGAAGGGTGGGGTCCCATTTCACTTTGAAGGGATATGAGATATTGAACCCTTCAATGATGACATGTAAAAATAAATCATTCTTTACATTTGAAAATGTACTAGTACATAAAAATTTCATTGTTTACTTAAGTAGTAAAGTCGAGAGGCTTTATTTTGCAATGGATATGGCAGCACTGAATGCTATATATGTCATATACCATATTTTTCCTGGATCTAGCAGCTCAATCTCTAGGCCAGTATACCACATTTGTCATCTTAGCAGTTTCCCAAATTGATCTTGCCTCTTAAACTTTTAACTAGTATAATAATACATTTAACTTGCTAACCCCATTCCAATCGAACTTTCATTCTTATAGCCAAAATTAATACTATTTACTCTTACATGATATCCCTAGACATGAGGAATTTATTAGTGAAACATAACTTAGGAGACACACAAAAAATACACTTTGCAGATGTTAAGTGTGAATTGCCATAACTAATTTTATAGATATTTTTTTTTGCATCAGTGCAGCTACAACTAGATTGCTAGCCCCCTCCATTTCATGAAAGTTAAAGGGTGACTAAATTCTCAAGAGCTTCGATCGGGTGACAATGGAAAATAGGGAAAGGAAAGGAGCACATGGAATCATATGTGTGTACACAAAACATATGAAGAAAGAAGCAATTGTTGTTGTTTCTATGGCTGGGAATCGATAAATGTCGTTCTGAACAGCCTCTGACGGATACTTATGACAAACCCACTCTCGGGTCCAGGATTCAAATTTCAAGCCTTCAAGGCCCGTTTGAAGTTACAAAATTTCAATCAAATAATAATATTGTGTTTGAACTTTGAAGTTACAGAATTTTAATCAAATAATAATATTGTGTTTGAACTTTGAAGTTACAGAATTTTAATCAAATAACAAATTTTTTAAATAATTTAAGGGATCGTGAATGGATAAATTGTTGTACATAACATACATAGGATGTTATCAATTCATAGGATGTTAATAGGTGAATAGGTTAGTTAGGGGTTAGTATAGGTTAGTATATGTGCTTGCTGTAGCAAATGTAAATTTTTATATTTATTTATTATTAAAATACGTATTAGGCCATAACATATATAAAAAAAATGTTCCAAAAATATGAGCCTTGAATATAATGATGTGGAGAAGGAAGATGCATAATTTTTTTATCAATGTTTAGGGATTAAATGAACTTCAGAATAAAATATACCATCCCTCATATCTTGAATTCCTTTGGTGGGATAGGTGTGTTCTGATGGAAAGACATACATGTTTTAAGATTAATGTTGTGAGTGAGATTCTATTTTATTTGGCCAATACATAAGTGCATTTATTTTAATCATTTTTATGTCAAAGGATGGGTGGATACCTTGTTCGCTCCTGAATTTGATAAATAAATTATTGATTGGGGTGTTCATCCATATCAATGGTTATTCTAAGCTTTGGTTTATTTGGAAATCCATATAATTGGGCTAGCCAACTTGTATGGCTCAAATAATTTTGGTGAATGGGTGTCCCTTTGGATAACGATGATGACAATGATGAAGATGACGATGATGAAGATAATGATGATGAAGATGATGATGATGATGACAACGATCGATGATGACGATGATCATGATGATGATGATGACGATGATCATGATGATGATCATGATCATGATCATGATGACGATGATCATGATGATGATCGATGATGATGATGATCATGATGACGATGATGCTGACGATGATGATGATTATGTTTGAGTCTTGATAATTGTGCATTTCCTTACTAAGATTCTCTCTGTTTCGAGAATAATTTAATATTCTCTACTAAACAAGGCCAACCATGTGAAGGTGGAAGCTCTTATGGCCCCTCCCCCCCCTCACATCACTCTCGATTCCCCATAACCCAACAAAAATATCTATGTACAAAAACTTTAAATGTGTTTTTTGACATACTCTATAAAAAGCAATGTTTCTAATTATATCATACTGGAAAATGGAAACTCACTAGGAAACAGTTAATTTATTATTACTGCATACCTCATAAACTTCAATGGTCTTCATCATCTTCTTCATCTAATTCATCGTCTGTACTATCATTCAGTGATCCAGATTCAACATTGTAAGGATTGGCGATATCATCCTCATCGTCAATGTCAATTACGATCATCATGTCATCGTAGATATCATCTTCATGGACATTGTCTGATACATCATCTGATTCAATAATTTCTTCAACATATTCTTCAGGAACATGATCATCTAACTCATGTTGATCATGATCATCTTCTACGACGTCATCTTCTTCAAGAACGTCTTCATTAACTTCATCTATGTTATACTTTACCAGCCTTCCCCTTGGATCATGTCTCACAGCAAATGACCAACCCGCTCTACCTAGAACCTCGGAGTAAAATACCTGTTCACATTGGGTTGGAAGAACATAGGGCTTCGTTCCTGGCTCAAACAACCTTGTATTTACCATGGTAAATCCATTATCATGTTCAATTATTTTTTTATCGGGATCACGTTGATTCAATCGACACCTGTACCATTTGACAACGAATAGAAATACCTTGAAGGAGTTAAAATCACACTGAATAATGTCTTCCAAATACCCATAGTATCGATTTTCAAAGAGTTCTGGATGTTTGTCACTTCTAGAAGAAACATTGGTCATCTCAAAGACTGTAGATATCCCACAATCAGATGTTTTCTTTGTTTCATCCAACTTTTTGATTCGATATCTACATCCATTGCACCACATAGCCTTATGGTGTTTTACCTACAACAAGCCATACAGGAAAAGATTACATAATGATCCAATATTTATGATTAAGTACTAGTGCATGTTTATAATCCCATACAATGAAAAAGACAGCGTGACATACAAAGACATTATTTAAAAAAAAACAAATAGTGTGGATGATTAATATGCTTACCTTCTTATCTTTTAAACCTCTTGCTAAATCGATTTCCCTTTGTGTTAGATTGGTGTCTCCATTGCGATGTGCAGCTTTAACCAATGAAGCCACACCTTCCCATGATATTCCATGACCAGATTATTCACATCGTTCGATCCATAACTTCATACAGTCAAGATTGTTTGCGATGTATAAATGAATTGCATCCCACTCTTGACCAACTGTTTCATGACAATAAAATTAAAATTCAATACAAATGTAATATAGTAACTTAACAAAGTATATTACACTATAAATTTATGCAAAATACTGAATATAAAATTATGTTATATTACCTTTCACCTTCCTCGATCTACCTTTCCCCTTTGGGTACTCCCCTGCGAAACTCTTATTGGATTCTAGATCACAAATGCGATGTAAATTGATCTTTTTTGCTAATTTAAGAAGATGTTCACTAATATACAACATGTTTTGGTATACCATATATCCCTCCATCATAGAACCCTCAGCATATGCTTGTTGTCTAACCAAACCCTTCATAAATTTCAAGTGCCTCTCAACCATCCACATGGACCTTGAGTGCACAGGTCCACACAGTTCAATCTCCTCAACTTGGTGTATGAGGCAGTGTTCTTTTGCATTGAAAAATGCCGAAGGTAGATGCTTCTGTATTTCACACATGAGACGAGGAATTTCTCTCCAATACTTTATGTCTTCTTTATGGAATTCTTTAGATGAAAACCATCTACAAGTGACATGACAGCCAAATCAATATATTAAAGAAAAAAACAATATATTACGTAACATCATGAATTATAGAACGAAAATCAAATATAAGTTATATGTTGAATTAAACAAACACTAGGTGAATGGAAAAAATCAGCACTTACCTCATGTATTTTCCGAGACTATATGTTATTTACTTGACATTGTTGTCGAAGTTGTCCGGGATAGAGAGAGGTAGAACATAATGTAACACTAATATACAAATAGTTTCATTTTATCAACAAATAGTAGACAAATAAAAAATATACCAACCATATTCACTGTAATAGGAAAAAAATAAATTAAATCTATGCCATAATAATTACCTTCATGAAGACATGCCAATCGTGAGTTTTCACCCCCGCGAAATCACCTTTCTTTGTTATGATATTCTTCATGTTCGCACAAAATCCGGTGGGAAATTTAATTTTTCGAATGACTTCTTTTAAAACATTACTTTTCTGGTCCGTTAACATCCATGGGATTGAGTTTATATTAATTTTCTCTTTGTTGCTATGAAATTGAATGACGTCTTTCATTACATGGTTGCTATCTTGAATGTCTTTGCAAATTTTGACAATTTTTTCTTTCACTCCTTCCATCCAATATTTGCGATAATGTTTCAGTCACATTCTTTCCAATATGCATTGTATCAAATAGATGAGCAATTTGTAGGTGCTCATAGTAGGGAAACCTACTGAATTGTCTAGGATAACTTTTCATTCCTCATGGAAGCCCATTAATGCCTTCAGGATCACATGAACGACAATCATGAAATTACATAAATTAATGTCAATTACAGTAGAAAACACACAATATAAAATAATACAATATAACATATCATATACGATGATTCATTATATGTACCTTGACAATTTCTATTATATTGCAACTTCCATAGGCGAGGTGTCATTTTATGCGGTTTTAATGCAGTCTCTTGCTTGCCATTGAACATATGTTTTTCGGTAGTTCGATACCTGTGATTCTTATAGAGGAAGTGCTTATACTCATCAAACACCTCCTTTCCTAAGCTTTTTGAATGATGAGATTTGATCTTAGGACCACAAACTGGACATGCAAATTTCCCCTTTGTCTAAATACCTACATAAAGAGATGGAATATCTATGTCAATTATAATTATATACAAAATGATTGGATTATTTAGGAAAACATGCGTGCGTAGTATATTAACTAGTAGTTCGTATAATTTTTTGCAAATAAAGTGGAACTTATAATTACATACCACAGAAATTGGTTAACCCTGGGGCATCTTGTATTGTCCATACAAGCATTGCATGGAATTGAAATTGCCTTTGTTGTATTGGTCTAGATACGTCATACATAGTGATGCCATTCCATAACTTCAGTATCTCGTCAATAAGAGGTTTGATATATACATTCATATCTTTCACTTGGTACTTACCTGATTGATATGAACATATAAAAAATATAAATATGAGATGTACCATTTAGATTACATATATTAAACCATATTGCACAATAGAAAAACATTAAATATATATATGACATTATGCGACAAAAATACGACAAATGAGACACAACTACTTAAAAAAAACTACAGGGTTCATACTTGGAACAATCATCAACAACATTATGTGCTCCCTCTTTATTGTCAATCATGGAGGAATGTTGTTGTTGATAACAAAAATAGGCCACACCGAGTAAACAGATCTCATCTCTGCAAATGGATTGACACCATCTGCTGCCAAAGAAATCCTAAGATTACGAGGTTCTTCTTTAAAGTGGGGCCATTTTTCCTCCATATCTCTAAATGCAGACCCATCTGCAGGCATCCGAATAATGTCGTCTTGACTTCTCTTCTGTGCATGGTAATCCATAAACTGCGTTGTGTTTTTGCACCTAAACAATCATTGCAGAGGTGGAATAATGGGAATATAATGTAGAACCTTGCGAGGCACCTTTTTAGTTACTTGATTTGTGCGATATCTACTAATATGACATTCAGGACATTCTGTTGCAAATTCATGCTGGTTGTAATATAGAACATGGTCATCGGGGCATGCATGAATTGCTTCATACTGCATTCCAATTTCTTTCATGATGGTAGATAAATCTCGATATGTGTGAGGTAAAATATTTGATGGTGGTAACAAATATTCACCTATCATGCTACAATAAAATAAAATAAAAATCTAGTTAATATAATATAGAAATAATATTAATGGAACAAATTTCATCTGTAATAATTTGACTTATATATGAATGAACAACAAAATACACAATCATATATATTGTTTTATGGAATATGTTACATACCTTAACATCGGTGTGACTTATATGTTTGAAAGACCATTCATAACCTTCACATTCATTATCAATAATATAGAAGAGAGAATATTTGTCTTGGATCCCTCATAAAGGGGTTTGCATGCCTTATCAAGAAGAGGTATATCATGAATATCATCAAAATGTTTTTCATTTTCATGATTATCAACATCGGCCATTCCAACATTAAATGAATCATGGACCAAATTATTTGTAACATCATCTTCAACTATGTTTTCAGCATGATCATCTTCTTCATTAATGTGATCATTAACTTGTTCTCCATTAATATTCATAGCTTCTAGTACTTGTTTTGGAAGCACTTCCTCCGGACGAAGTGCCCTAGGATGTCTTTCCTTTATAATTACATGAAACCATCAATAGATAAAAGTTAATATAAGAAATTCAACCGCAAAATGTAAAAATTTCAAATGCAAAATGTAAACATTTATGTGATGCATTTAAAATGTAACAAATTTTGTACTGTTGGGATGAAAAGAACAACGACTAATTGTACTATTGGTCAAATAGGTGCATCCAAACTATCCAAGATACATAATAATTGACCCAATTACTGAGAAAAGCTACTCAAATATAACACAAAATTTCTCATACTATACTCTACTAAGGTAAGATAAATGATGCTATGGTAATTTCTATAGACAAAATATAAGAGAAATTACAACATGCCAATATAGTCGTTATTTCTATTATCATGATGGAAAGTGTCACAAATCTAGAGAGTTAAGTGCTTTCCCAGGTGAGTGGGTTAGTCTCACTAACGAACAAATAAATGAGTTATTCTACTATACCCTAGATTCAACATGCACAAAAGAAAAAGAAATAGTATAATAAATATTTGATATTAAAATAATATTTATTGTCCATGTTAGTCCCCATCTATTGAAACCACGATCAATACATAAATTTACAAAAGCAATCAAAATAAAAACATATATAATGCAAAACTTACAAATGGATGGTATTCATGTCCCCCCTCAGCGTGCCCATGCTCCTTACAATGTTTTGTGGCTGTTGTGATAAAAATTCTTCTCCTCTTAAAGCCCCTGCATTGAGTACATGGACAATAGCATTTCCTATCAACCCTTCTTTGAACTCCTTCCCACAATATAGCAAGCAATTGTCGATTTTGTTCACCTGGATCAAGAATATTGCTAGTTGACATTTTCTCATAAAGAGCTTGAATGAAGATTATCGATCCTAGAAAATGAAGCTCCACACTTCGCTCGCTTGAATCTAAAAAAAAATGGAAATAATGAAAAACAGTCCGCTGAATAAAAAAAATTCCGCAAACCGTCGCTTGTATAGCAAACATGTCGGAATGTTTCAATAATTATAAGTTTTAAAAGTCAATCTTTCGTCAGATATTCGATGCCAGGAACCTAGTTACCGTTGGAGAATTGATGTCGGATTTCTAACCTCCTTGGGTTGTATAGCTTGGAGTCGGATATCCGACATCCCAATGCTCAATATGATGTCAAAAATAAACAGAGCCATTGGATATCTGACATCCCAATGCTCAATATGATGTCAAAAATCGACAAAGCCATCGAATATCAGCATACCTGTCGAATAACCGATGTTTCCTTCTATCAATTTTTAAAAAATCATCAAATTTTGAAATTTTTAAGGTGAAATCCGGCGACATAGTTCTTCTTCATCGAAGGTTGTCGGATTTTGGGTCCAAATCCACTAGTGATGTACAGGATGACAGAGTCAAGAAAGGCAAGGAGAAAATTAATTCTTGGGATAGGATGGTCGCCAAGTTGAAGGGGAAGTTCTTACCAAACGACTATGCAATTTCCTTGTTTAAGAGGTTACACAACTTTCGACAAAAGGAGATGACCGTGAAGGAATACATGGAAGAGTTCTACCAATTGTCGATAAGGTCGATTCAGACCGACGAATGAGGTGAAGTTGTCGCTAGAGACGTGAACAACTTGAAATATGTCATTCAAGATGAACTAACCATGTCAAGATTCAAAGCAGTGGGCGAAGCCTATCGGTTAGCTATGAAGGCAGAGGAGAAACTATCGAGGAATTCTGCAGTGACCAAAGGTCGAACGACTGGTCGGGGTGCAACAACTGTTATCGTGAAAGGACAAAGTAGCGGTTACAGGAGGGAAACTGTCGAATATAGTCGACATGCGGAAGGGACATCAACAAGGGAGAAAGTGCAAGAGAACTGATGCAATGGTCGAGAGAACCGCCGTCGAGGTGTGTATGCTCGAAGTATCCCATCCAACAGGAAAGGATCTAACAGACCAGCCATAATCTGTTACAAGTGTTGTGGAGTGGGACACAAGGCATATGAATTCCAAGAGAACCTACATGCTGCAGAGGAATTGAAACCCATACATAAAAGAGATGAACAAGTCGACAAGATGGAGGAATCGACATACAACAATAGTGGAGATGGTAAGAAGAAAATTCACGCCATGACAGTCAGCAAGACACTGGTTCTAGATGACAGATGCGATGAGCAAGAGCCGACACAGCAGAAGGAGATCTTTTGAACGAGGTTGCAAGTCGGTGAATGGAGTTGCAAGACCATCGTTGATGGTGGAATCACTAAGAATCTTGTGTTGATGGAGGTGATCGAGAAAGCAAATTTGATATGTAGAGAACATCCACACCCTTACAATATCTCATGGTTACGGAAAGGACACAATGTGAAAGTAACCAGACAATGCCTGACTAACTTCAAGGTTAGGAAGTTAGAGGACAACGTACTGTGCGACGTAATCCCAATGGACGCATGCCATCTGTTGTTAGGAAGACCATGGAAATGTGATCGGAAAATGATCTATGATGGTCGAGCCAACACAGTCACGGTGTGAAAAAATGGCATGAAAAGGACTCTTAATCCGAAGCTAGAGGAGCAAACTGACGGTAAGCAGGGCGAGAGAAACTTTTGGGAGAAGCACGTGCTGATGTGTTCAGCGAAATAATTCCTTGCGAAAGAGGAAAAGCACTTGGGGTGTTATGCTATCATTCTGAAGGGACCATGTGTTGAGAGTGTGGCAGTGGAGAAAATTCTGGTCGAAGTCGGAAAGATGCTGGAAAAGTTTCGCAACATAGTGGTTAATGAGGCACCAATGGGATTTCCACCGATAAGGAGTATATCCCATCAGATTGACTTGATTCCAGGGTTGAATCTTCCAAACAAGTAACCACATAGGATGAGTCTGACAGAAGGTCAGGAACTCAATCGACAGGTCCAGGAGTTATTAGATAGAGGGTTGATCAGATAAAGTCTGAGTCTCTGCACGGTACTAGCAGTATTAATGTCGAAGAAAGGTGGAGAATGGAGGATGTGTACAGACTCCAAAGATATCAACAAGATCATGATCAAGTATCAGTTTCCATTATCGAGAATGGATGACTTGATGGATTATTTGAGTGGAGCGAAGTACTTCACGAAGATAGACCTAAAGAGCGGTTATCACCAGATTCAGGTGAGAGAAGGAGACGAATGGAAAACAACATGCAAGATAAAGGAAGGGATGTATGAGTGGTTAGTAATGCCATTTGGATTGACTAATGTACCCAGTATGTTCATGTGATTGATGAATGAAGTACTGAAACCATTGTTAGGAAAGTTTGTCGTAGTCTATCCAGACAACATTCTGATTTTCAGTTGAACCAAGGCAGAACACTTGGGGCACATTCGACAGGTATTGCAAAAGTTGTAGGAAGAGAAGTGTATGGTGAACCTAGAAAAGTGTTTCTTCATGAAGGAAGAACTGGTATAATTGGGATTTGTAATCTCGGGGAAAGGGTTGGTGATGGACCCAGAAAATGTGAAGGAGATATTAGATTGAACTGAACCAACAAGCGCAACTGGAGTAAGGAGTTTCCATGTACTTTCCACTTTCTACAGGAAGTTCATTAGGGGATTCAGTCGTATTTGCGCACCGTTAACAGAGTGTATGCACAAGGGGGAGTTTAAATGGACGAAAGAAGCCCATCGAGCTTTCGACAAATTGAAGGAAAAGGGCACTAAGAGCCCAATGTTGGCACTCCCAGATTTTGACAAAGTTTTCTAGGTCGATTGCGATGCAAGTGGAATCGCAATTGGAGCAGTGTTGAGCCAAGAGGGTCAACCAATTTCATTCTTCAGTGAAAATTTAGATGATGCGAAGCAGAAATATTCAGTCTATGAACAAGAATTTTATGCTATTGTCCAGGCGTTGAAAAATTAGAGGCATTATTTGTTGCCCAAGGAATTTGTGTTGTACACAAATCACCAAGCACTGAGGTATCTGAATACTCAGTCGAAATTGAATCAGCGGCACATGAAATGGGTCGAATTCCTACAGAGATATACATTCATGTTGTGACATAGGTCGGGCAAGTCGAATAAGGTTTCCGACGTGCTAAGTAGAAGAGTTACATTGCTGAATGCAATGACAGTTCAGGAAATAGAAATAGAGTCAGTGAAGACAGAGTATGTGACCGATCGAGATTTTGTGAAAGCATGGGAAGCTTGTCGCGAACCATGGAGTGTCGATAGAACTCCATTTTTAGATTATTTTGTCCAATAAGGCTACCTGTTGAGGGGACGACAATTATGTATTCCCAGAGGATCATTGCGAGAGAACCTAATCCGAGAGTTGCATAGCGGCGTATTAGCAGGTCAATTTGGCATCGAAAAAACCAGGGCATTGGTCAAAGAAAAGTATTATTGGCTAGGAATGGCGACAGATGTCAGAAAGTGGGTGCGACATTGAAGAGTTTTCCAATTGGAAAAAGGAAGAAGTCAGAACACGGGGTTGTATACACAGTTTCTAATACCGAATACCCCATGGGAGCACCTGAGCATGGATTTTTTTTTAGGATTGCCGAAGATCCAACAAGGGAGAATCTCAATATTTGTTGTAGTCGATAGTTTTTCGAAAATGGCACACTTTATTACGTGTTGGAAGAAAAGTGATGCCACATGCATTGTTGTACTATTCTTCGAGGAGGTAGTCAGATTGCATGGGTTGCCAAAGAGTATCACATCAGACAGGGATACCAAGTTTATGGGGCATTTCTAGAGAACCCTATGGAATAAACTGGACACGAAGTTGCAATTTAGATCGGCATATCATCCGTAGACAGATGGATAGACCGAGGTGGTGAACAGAAGTTTGGGAAACCTTCTGAGATGTTTGACAGCCAAAATACCCAAGCAGTGGGAAAATGTCTTGGCGCAAGCACAGTTTGCATACAACAATTCTGTGAATCAGTTGATAGGTCTGAACCCATTCAATTCATGCTACATCAGGAATGTGTGTTCTCAAGTTAGGTTTATGAGCTTCCCTGGTTCAGAATTTGGGAAGCATGCCCTTTTCCACATGTGTAATACTGCCTCCAAATATGTGAACTCAATAATGAAACACTCTTCCAAACATGTGAAAGATAATGTAATCACATGCTTCTCCATCACTATTTCTACCATTCATGATAAACAAGGTGA
This sequence comes from Larix kaempferi, assembly GCA_027924585.1. Lineage (NCBI taxonomy): Eukaryota > Viridiplantae > Streptophyta > Pinopsida > Pinales > Pinaceae > Larix > Larix kaempferi. Next base: position 35,933 of record BSBM01000579.1, on the reverse strand, counting down.
TGCTCGATCAATGAGTTTCATAACTTGACCAATAAAATGTGCATGTGATTTGTATTAAGAAATCCTAGGGATGAAGAACCTGGTCAGGGACTATGACATTGATTCAATCAATGTGAAGCCCTATACCAGTTCTAGGCAAGTGGTGTTCTCATTCATGACTTTGTAGTTCGCCCTGCATTCATAGAATCACAACCACACATCTCAGCCTTTACTTAGGAAAATACAACTCTGAACGTATCATCTGAAACTTGTTCTTAGTGTAGTAACTAGCATCAAAGTGATGGTTTCCTATAATGATATCTAAACAAAGAGTATCTAGAAGGTGACAAATGGATGTGGAGAGTAAAATAATGAAGGTAAGCGATATAAATTTTGTGTGGGTTAGAATTAGCAATAGATGAATGGGATGGGAACCTACCCGTTAAAATTTATAAATAAAGTGATGGTAGAAGTGATCCCCTATGGAAGACAAGTCAAATGGTCACCTATCATGACCAAGAATGGTTTCTCCTGAACACAAGGTATTATAAAATGTGAGACAACCCATAGTTTCTTTGTGGTACTATCAATACTAAGCCTTCTTTATAGCACCTACTAGTTTCCTTTGTAGAACTTATAACCACTCTCACTATAGAACTTATAACCACTCTTACTACACGACCTATATATAACCACTCTTACTATGTGACCTATACATTAGAAACTTCCTTTGAGTATATCTCTAAATATATCTAATTTGAGTTGTATGTATTCTTGGCCACAATCTCATGCACACTCATGCCATAAACTTTTATTGTTGGTCTCTAACCAGCTGAAACACAAAGTTTATGGATTTAGTGAAGATTGCAATATCACCACGTCAAAGGCTATGACTTTTAATTGTGGGTCTACAACACAAACATGATTCAGAATCTTCATTGTGGGTCATATCTTGATTGTGGAACTCCATTACTAAGTTGCAAACCCATAATGTGGAGTGCAAAGATGTGCATTGTTACATAATGTGGAGTGCAAGGAGTTGCATTGTACATAAGGTGAACAACCACAACATCATTAACATATGAAAATGAGGCACATCACACCACAATAATAGGTGAACCATAATAACATCTTTGTAGTTTAGTGCTAAAGTGATAGGTGGCATAAGTCGATTCAATACAATATTTAAAATAAAAACAAAAATTTAAAATCTCGCATGCATGAATGAAATGTTTAACATTTGTGCTTATAAATCACAATATTAGAAACAGTAAAATTCATATACAAACCCAATAATGTAGATTCATTTCAACTCCAAATCTTTTTTAAAGTGTCTTCCATCTCAATTGCTTTTTAATCCCTCTTTGTGCTTAATAGATCCAAGAATTTGCATTGATATATATATTGTCGAAGATGAATTATTTTACCTTCCAACCCTTGTGTCACTAAAACATCCTCTACAATATTATTCTTATTAAATTGAGAGGGGAACTACAACCTAGTATGGCATAGATGTTGCACTGTAACTTAACATGTGTAACACTTGCACATGTTGGTTCATTGCACCAAGAGGCCTTTTACAAACCAATATCACATAGATGTTGTAAAGTTACTTAACATGAGTAGCACTTGTACACATAGACTCAAAAAATAAATATAAGTAAGTTCACAATTAAAATGAAAAAAAATTTTATTTAAAATTAGAGAAACATAAATACCATCCATAAGTATGAAGAATAAAATATGGAGTTGTAGACTTTCTTAAAATGCAAAACTTGATTATTAATGGCTTATATTTGTCAAATTATTTTTGTTAACCTACTAGAATATTTTAATATCTACATCAAATTGCACTTAAGGATGAATTGATTTGTAACGATTGGGTGTTTGCAAGCCATCAACCTCAAATTTACATAGAGGCTAGTTGTCTACCTTCAAGTGTTATTTCTTGAAGATGGGAAGTCCACCTTCACCCAGTATGGGTAAAGTCACATTACAAAATAATTTGAATTCCTAGATTTGGAAAATGAATCAGTTAGTCTAGTTTCCTTTCATTGCACCTATATCTCATCTTATCAATTAATGGAATATTTCTAATTTTTTTGAGGTGTATGATTTTGCCAAGTAATGAAATGTTTCTATATTTTCCGTTACTTTGTTATGTCTGGTTTATGATTCTGACAAGCTTCCAATGAGATGGTTGGATTAGTTGTGTTGATGCTTTAAAGCTTGAATGGTTGATGCTAAATAGCTCATTGAATGGTTGGATTTTTCTTTCCTGTTATCTCAAGCCCAACGATCATCGGCATTTAAAAAGCCGAGAGATTCAAGATATCTGGGAGGAATAAATATTTCATTTTTCATATTCCATGGCAAATATATTATATTGCCTATAGTGGTAGCCTGTGTAGAGTTTGAATTTCTGAGACTTGTAATAGTAATATCTGATTCTATGTTAGCAGGCTATTGAAAATGCATCCACAAAGAAGCATGCAATAGATGAGTCCGGAGAGTTGGATTTAAAATATGATGACCTATTCAAACTGGTTACAGATATGTGCATGGACTATGCAACTCATCTTTAGCAGTTATGAATACTATAACAGCTACCCAGATAATTCCAAGTAAAACGATAGAGTAAGACTGCCTTTTTTATTTGTATAAGAATTAAATATTTTGCAGTCAGAAAAGCTGGTTAAAATTATGTGGTTGAAGGTAGTCGCTCAACAAACCTTTGTTGAGGAAAAACTTCACAGATCACCCAGGGCTGCATCCTCATGGCTCACTGATATAGACATTAATCTTAAATTTTTAAAGCACCCACAAAACCTAACAAGCGTTACATGATTTCCGACGAGAGTTTAAAAAATAATCTCGAACTCTCGCACGAGAGTTTAAAAAATAATATGATTTTTCAACCGAGAGTTCTTCCGGAGAGTTTGTATGGCCGGTTTAAAAAAACTCTCGGGCTAGAAAATATCAAAATCACAATCAAAATTTACTCGATTGTAAAAAAAAAAATTGTATACCAACTTCGCAATTTCATCCATATTAATAAATAAAGTCACTAGATTACTTCATTTTTAATTGTTATATTAAAGTACATAAGTCAATATAGGGTTTGTACAATTAAGATTTATGTCATCTCATTACTATAAGATTTATGTCATCTCATTACTATAAGAGAAGGTTGTTCTCTTCATTTAAAAAATAAGGATAATTTCTCTTTTTTAAATCTCTCTTTATGTTATTGACTTCTTTGTGTGTTTGATTTTCATAATACTTTTGATAAATAACTTGGTGAGTATCTTGCATAACCCGTAGGGATGATTGGGAACAAACAACCTCCTTGCTTGTGATTCTAGCAAGGTAGCACTCCAACTAGCTAACCCCTCCTATCATGGTATGCCCGCATAGTTTACAATCAATCTTTGCCGGTTTTTTCCTTCTTCACGTTCAAATAATGCCAAAATGGGTTCAAAAAACCTTCATCATATTGGTAAAGAAATATTCAACTTTGAACATAAAACTTTAAGGGAAAAAAATGAACTTCACACAATGTTAGTAAAAAACAACCTACTAGTAAAAGAAACAAACCTGTAAATTATTATATGACCCATGAAAAAACAATAATAAAAAGCAAGCAACATCCACTTTGAAACCATGCATAAATATGGAAACTTAAAAAAATACAAAAATACATTGAGTTTGAGAATATGAAAACACTAGCCCACTGGGGGTAGAGCAATTGGTAATGAGTAATTGAGATGAAAATTTGTAAATGGTAGATAGAGTCGATGCTCATTCCAAGAATCTATCTTCGATGCTCATTCCAAGAAAAGAGTTGCTTTAAATAGAAACGTGAACTTGTGAAAGCAAAGAAAAAGTATTTCAAAGAACAGTCGATGTCCTTGTGTGCTTATTTTGTTCAACCAAGTAATTATTCTTCTAATGTGGAATGGATAATGGATTTTGGTGCTTCTAATCACATTACTGGTTTAGCTTCTTTATTTAGTTCTTATGATAATAAAAATAACACACAATAAAAAGTATCTATAAGTGATGGTAACCATCTTTCAGTTTTAGGATCTGGTAATGTTAGTGTTCATAATGATACTTTGGAAGATGTGTTTCATGTTGAAGGAATTCCCATCAGCTTTCTTTCTATTTATCATGCATGTCAAAAATGTTATAAATTTGAATCATTACCTAATAAATATGTGTTAAAATATATCAATCAAAACTTCAAAATTGTTTATGTTGATCATAATGCTAGATTATATAAGTTTACTGGTTTTAATTCACATAAAAATAAACCTTTTTATTCCTATGTTGCTTACACTGATGAAAGCAACTAAAGGTTGATCACCGTCACCTATATGGTCTCTTGCAACCTCATGACATTCCTATGTCTAAGTGGGAGGTCATTTCCATGTATTTTTTCCTAGGGTTTCCCCTCATGTCTCTAATAAGGCGGAATGGTATTTTGGTGGTAGTTGATAAACTAACCAAAAATGCCTATTTTATTCCAATCAGGGAAATTTATGATAACACAGATGTGACAAGGGTATTTAAAAACGATATCATCCATCTTCATGGGTTTCCTAAAAAGGTAATCTCAAATAGAGACCCTAAGTTTACTTCCATGTTTTCGACAAACTTGCAATCATCATTGGGAACTCAGTGAAATCTAATCTCAATGTATCATCGAGAAACATATGGGAAAACAAAGAGGGTTATTAAGGTAATGGAAGACATGCTAGAATGTATGTTATGGATAGAAAGACCCATTGGAAAATTACTTATCTTTGGTGGAGTTTTCTTACAATAACAATTACCATAAGTATATTGGAATGCTACCTTATCAAGATTTATATGAGAGGCCATGCATGATGTGTTTGCGTTGGGACAAGTTAGAATGCCAAGTAAGCATAGGACCAATATTGGTTCAAGAAATGGGAGACCATGTAATTCATTATAGGCAATGGTTAAAGGAAGCACAAGTTGATATACATAAGGGTTATGGTGACGCTGATAGAATTGAATAAAGTTATAATGTTGGAGATCAATTTTTTATTCGTATTAGACCTAATAAGAGTACTATTCGGTTTGGAAAAGTGATAAAATTATCACCTCGCCTAATAAGTCCATTTGAAATCCTATAAAGAAATGGACTTGTTGCATATCACTTAGCGCTACCACCCCATTTTCATAAAAATCATGATGTTTTCCATATATCTATATTATCTCATTATAAACACAATATACTATAAAACAAAAACCTGCATCACTTCTTGGTTTTTTTAGGTCACATTTAGTAACTATTTGTACCTCTATTTTGAAAAGTGGTGTTATTGATAGCACCATTTCTTTTCCTAGGATAAATTTACAACTTTATTGAAACCTAGTTAGGTGCCCTTGCAATTAAAAAGCTAAATTGACCCTAGAATTCAACTTGCAGCAACAAACCCCCAATCAAGGATTGAAACTTACAACTTGATTGACGTCGTCATATTAATAGTTGACCGTGTCATTGCAATGATCGTTGTGACAAAAAGGATAAAATCAACATTCGACTCGAAAAGAGGTGCCACCAATAGCACCCCTTACCTTTGTCAGGTACATTTGCTCGGAATTTCTTTTTAGAAAAGGAAAAATGCAAAACATGAAAAAATAAATGAAAACAACTCAAACGAAAACAAAATTAAAAAGAAAACATAAACACTTAAGAAAAGAAAAAAAATAACACATAAAAAATTTCAAAATTTATAGAAATTTTTTTAAAAAACAACTTGAAAAAATTTTCAAAAACGATTTACAACAATATAAAATTTCTAAACATAAATTTCAATTTTTTTTAAGTAAAAAATAACTCTAAAAACAATTCTAAATTAGAAAAAATAGAAAAAAATGTAAAAAAAGAAAGAAAAAAAAAACTACTTTTTTTAAATTTTAAGATGTATTAATTCTTTTTTTAATTTAAATTTAAAAATAAAAAATAAAAGCTTAAAAAAACATTAAAAAAAACACAAGAACCAAATTTAAAAAGTAAAAAATTAACGATATTAAAATTTGAAAAAAAAAAATCTACCCCCACTCCCTCCACCCCCTAAAGATATTTTAATTTTTTAAGTTTTTTTTATAAATTCATTGTTTTTAAATTTTAACCTCGAATAAGAATGAGGGTGGTTTTAGGAGGTCTATTTTTCAATCAGGGGGTTGATTTAGTGTTTCATCAATACTTTAAATATAGCAAGACAAATACAAGAAGTCATTAAGGTAGAATATACAAATATTGCAAGACAAATACAATAAGTCATTGAAGTATAATATAATTGTGGGGACGAATAGATCTAGGTATTTTGAAAATAAATGATAACTCTATTTCGAGGATTGATTAGAGTATAAGCCTGCAAAGTGATCAAATCACAACAAAATAATTTTGTATTTTGTATTTTTTTATTAGAAATTGAAAAAAAAACTATTTCAATTCAATTTATTCTTTATTTTTTTAATTTTGAAATGTTTTAAAATGTTTCCAATGAATATGAGAAAGTAACACTATTAAATTCAAAATATTACAATAAAATAGATATGTTTCACATACTATGAAGTAGATATTGAAAATTAACAAGATAATAACAAATTAGTGGTGGCAGTTTCCAACGATGACAATTCCGAATATCAAAATAAAGTATATATCTTTCACATACTATGAAGTAGATATTCTAAATGAAAAAGATAATAACAAATTAATGGAGGCAGTTTCCAACGATGAAATGCAGGAGGCCCTTTCATAATATTAAAAAATAAAAAAGCATAGGGCATGATCGGATTCCCATAGAATTTTTCATTGGTTTAATTGATGTTCTTGCTCGAGGCCTTTAAAGAGTGGTGGAAGAATCAAGATTTAAAGGAAAAATTCTAGCTTCATTTAATTCTTCTCTCATGGCCATGATTCCCAAAAATGATAATATGTTATCCTTTGAAGACTTTCGCACTATATCTCTGTACAATACTATCTATAAGATTGTGCATAAAATCATCTTAAAAGGAATCGATCCTTTTCTAGCTACAGGAATAAATCATGAACAATTTGGTTTCCTCTCTGGTAGGAAAATTCACGATGCAATTGGGAAAACGCAGGAAGGTATTTATTCCATCTTAAGAAAGAACCTTAAAGTGGTTGCTTGAATAATTGACCCTAACAAAGGCCTATGATAGGTTGATTTGGAGTTTCTCGAGGATGGAGTTGTCATAGTTAGGGTTTAATGTTCCTTTCATAAGATGGATTATGGCATGCATTACTTCCATCTCTTTTTATGTTCTACTAAATGGATGAGCTTCAATTGTTTTTTAGATCCTCTTGTGGAATAAAATAAGGGAGCCCGCTTGCTTCTTTTTTATTCCTCCTATTTGCAGATAGGATCAATAGGGAAATTTCAGAGGAAAAAAGGAAAGGTGGCCTTAAAGGCATAAATATTGGAGGAAACTACTGGTTACTCATGTCCTCTTTGTTGATGATATTTTAGTGGATTACTCATGTCCTCTTTTGTTGCTGGAGAAGGTGTCTCAGATGAGGATTTAATTAGAATCGAGGATTTATTTTATTTCAATCATTTTGATCTGGATAATGGGATAAAATATATGGGGTTTAAATTAAAGTCGTCGTCTTATCTTATTAAAGATTGGGACTGCCTGATTGCAAAATGTGAAAGTGCATATGAATTGGAGTTTTAGATGGATCTCAAAAGGAGGGAGACTAGTGCTAACAAATGTTGTTCTGGAAGTCACTCCGATGTTCTGTATGACCAACTCTTGGATACCTAGATGGAAAACCATAGCAAGGCCCAAAATTCTTGGAGGATGGGGATTAAAAAATTTGGAAATTTTCTCAAAAAGATCTAGTATGGAAAAGATAGTGGAGATTATTAGCAGGTTCTAGTCTCTGGAGTGACTTGAATATGAGGAAATACATAGCTCCAAAATCTCTGTTAGGATGGGTTTGACATCCTTCTAAATCTACCCATAACGTCTCAGTCTTCTAGAAAGAAACAGTTCTCTCATTTTTAGTTATTGGAAAAGACTTCGTTTCGAAGAAAGGAGACGATTGTAGTGTAAGGTTGGGGGAGGATACATGGACAGGGAATGGAACTGTACATATTCTTCCTTTTATAATCGTGGTGTAGTTTTACGTTAAAGGCTTATTTACATTAAAATATATTAAAGATAGAACTTGCACACTGTGGAGTATGTTGGTTTTAGGGATGATGATGGTAGACACTGGAAGGCTTACATAAATCACATGAACCTTAATAACATTTGTTTGTATCCTGTTAAGGACTCTTTAGTTTGGGATGTTGACCCCCATGGTATTTATACTCCAAAGGAAAGTTATGATAGAATGATGGAAATTTCTCATGTGGAAGATCAAGCTTGGTTGTGGCAAGTAGTGTGGAAATTTAAATGCCCTCTAAAGCAAAAAATTCTTACATGGTTTATCGTCCACAACAAGGCTTTAACTTGGAACAATTTACAATGAAGAAATATATTTATACTTGGTAGATGTTATCTTTGTAAGCAAGAAGAGAAGAGAAATTCTCATCTTTTTACGGATTGTGCTTTCATTTCACAATCCTGGAAGGAGGTGGAAGTCATTTTAAAGAAGATTTGTCCTTGGAGAGGTGCTAGTTAGTGCAGTTATGTCTAAAATGTTGGGTTGTCAATCCTAAGCATAAATCTATGTTGGCCCTTCTGCTCATCATGATGTTGCAAATTTGGATTGCAAGAAATAACAACTTATTTGAAGATATTTAGACTGCCTGTTTTAGGTGTGCGAGTTGTTGTATAGCCATGCTGCATTTCTTTCCATGGATGAACCAAAATGTACATGTGAGACAAAAAAATTAAAAATTATGCTAAATTGGTTGCACTTAAACTTCTCCTAAATTTAGCCGTGGAAAATAATGTCAGGAAATTATAGATATTTGGCGATGAAAATATCATCATTGATTGGATAATTAAATAGAGGATCTTCCATAACATCTAATTGAAACCAATTCTAGAGGAGATAAAAAGGATAAAACTTCTTATGGATGAAATTTTAATTAAACATGTTTATAGGGAAAGGAACGAGGAGGCTAACTCCCTATCCAAGCTCGGTCTATACATGGAGCAAGGAGTTTGGCATGTCACTCAAAATGAAGGACACTTAAGGGATTTCTATCATGAACCTTTTTGAATGAAAGTAGTTCTATTTTTTGTTGTTTAAGGTACTATTGATGTTAAATTTTACAGAAATGAACCAAATCAAAGCAAAAATGTGTTGAGGAAGAAGTTCAAAGTAGGCTTGGTTTTCATTTCAGTTTTTCTAATTATGATTGAGTATAGCCTCATTTTCAAACATGGTTGTTGGAACTGTAAAAGATTTTTTGAACTAAATTTAGAACGAGATCGTTTCTTCTCTTTTTTTCATAATTTTTATTAGGATTTCATTTTAGATGAAGCAATTGATGAATGCCATTTTGGAAAAGAAGATGAAAGTTGGTTATGGCATAAGAGACTAGTACACATAAATTTTGACAACCTAGTTATGTTGAATTAGAAAGATGCGGTTAGAGGTCTACCTGAGATAAAAATTCTATCAAGTTCAATTTGCAAACAATGTCAACATGGTAAGCAAACTAGAGTTAAGTTCAAAACTAAGGAGCACTCAACATTAAAACCCTTAGAGCTTGTACATGATGATATTTGTGGACCTATGAGAACAACAAGGATGAATGGTGAAAAGTATGTCTTCCTGTTCATAGATGATTTTACCCGCATGACATGGATGTACCTACTTAAAAAGAAGTATGAAGCATTTAATTGTTTTCATATTTTTAAAGAAGCAACAAGGAATGAGATAGAATAGAGAATAAAATGTCTCAGGTATGAAAATGGAGGTGAATTTGCCTCAAATGAGTTCCATGACTATTGTGATAAAATTGGGATTAAAAGACATTTCACGGTGACAGAAACTCCTCAACAAAATGGAGTAGTCGAAAGGAAAAACAAAACTGTTATGGAAATAGCCAGAACAATGCTCAATGATCAAAACTAAGTGATATATTTTGGCCTCAATCTATACACACAGCTGTACATGTTTTGAATAGAGGACTACTCATGACTAACGCTGAAAAAACACCTTATGAACTGTGGAAAGGAAAATCAGCAAACATAAAACACTTTAGAATCTTTGGTAGTAAACAATAAATTTATGTTGATGATATTAATTTTGGAAGCAATAACGAAGAACTACGTAAACTGTTTGCACAAGCTATACATAATTAATTTGAGATGTCTATGCTTGGTGAGTTGAACTTCTTTTTAGTGCTTCAAGTTTCACAATATAATGAAGGCATGTTTATATCTCAGACAAAATATACTAATGAAATATTGAGGAAGTTTAAGATGTAGGATTGCAAGCCTGTAGGAACTCCAATGGTGACGGGTTGCAAACTCAGCAAAGAAAATTATTCTCCTTCAGTTGAACAGAAATTATATAGATCCATGATTGGAAGCCTACTGTATGTCACTACAACTAGACCAAATGTAATGCAAGCAGTTTGTCAAGTTGCAATATTTCAAGCTGCACCTAAAGAAACACATTTATTAGTAGTTAAAAGAATATTCCGATATCTCAAAGGTAATGTTGATTTTGGTCTATGGTATCCAAAGGGAAATAAGCTAGAGCTATTTGCATAAACTGATGTTGATTGGGAATGTTGTATAGATGATAAAAAGAGTACTGGTGGAGTAGCAGTCTACTTAGGAGGTTGTCTAGTGAGTTGGTCTAGCAAGAAACAATCTACTGTGTCACTATCTACAGCGGAAGCATAATACATTGCAGCAACAAACTGTTGCACTCAAGTGTTATGGATGACACAAACTCTTACTGACATTCATGTGACTTATTCAAATCCTATTCCAATCTATTGTAATAACACTAGTGCATTAAATATCTCCAAGAACCCTGTTATGCACTCTAAAACTAAACGCATTCCAATAAAATTTAATTTCTTAAGAGATCAAGTTATGAATAAGCTAATCAAATTGGAATATGTAGGTACAAAGGATCAAATTGCTGATGTCTTTACAAAACCATTGCCTACAATGCAATTTGAAAATCTCAGAAAACAAATAGGTGTATGTTCTAATACACTTACAACATGATGAATTTACAATGCTTGAAAAGAAAGAAAATAGCAAAAATAGAGATTTTGTAGAGAAATGGAACCACAACGCTATGAAACTAAACAGTCAAGAAGAAGAGCATTGACTTAATTTGTACTTTGAATAATCTGACAGGGGGAGAGACAAGAAAGAGTCTCTTTGTATAAATACATAAGAACCAGATACAAAGCATCTTCACAGGGGGATCAAATGAAATGGCAGGTTACAGGAGCAAATGAAATGGCAGTTTAGTTCAAGCAAATGCAGGTTACAGGAGAAAATGAAATGGTAGTTTAGTTCAAAATAATTAAAAATAAAAACTTATTTCCCCAACTAAAATAGAATGAATAACTGGAGATGGAAACCTTTGTCATTGTTGTCAAAGAGGGAGATGATATCTGGTATGCGGTTGGTGGTTGGTGGTGCTTTCCATCATTGCCAAAGGGGGAGCTTGTTGACAGTGAAAGCAGTGAAAGGTGTGGGATGAGCTTGTTGACAATGAAAACAGTGAAAGGTGTGGACTCCATTTGATAGAGTATGTTGAGTTTGTCATTGATGTCAACCAACAAAGGCGTGATTGATGTTTTTCTTGCTTCACGATCCATATGGGTAAAATGTTGCAAAAACCGTTGTTGTAGAAGTTCATTGATGTCAACGAGATTTTTTGCTTTCTTCACCAGCCATATGTGTAATACATTGCAAAAACCATTGCTGTAGAAGTTCATTGATGTCAACCAGCGAAGGTGTGATTGATGTTTTGCTTGTTTCACCAGTTATGTGTACTAATGTCTTTAAAAAATCACCATCTAGGTAAAACATTGCAAAAACCGTTGATGTAGAAGTTCAAATGCTAAAGAAATTAAAAATACCACAGTCAAACACATATTATTCACTGAATGACCTGGAAAGGTAGTTGAGAATCGAGTTAAGCAACGTAGTCACATTTGGCAGCATTTTTCTCACGCTTGACAATCACATTTGGCAGCATTTTGCTCACACTTGGCAGAAAATTCAGTTTGGCACCTAAATGACCTGGCAAGGTAGTTGAGAATCAAGTTAAGCAATGCAGTCATGATTTGGCAAGGTAGTTGCTCGAATCGAGTTAAGCAACTGATAGCGTTTTGCTCACATCTAGTAGAGAAGTCAGTTTGGCACATATGGAGAATCTGTTACTTCATTGAGGATGTTTCCCTATAGGTTTTTATCACAACCGTTTGATAAACAATAGATCTAGATTCCATATTGAGCTAGGGTTTTTGCTCAAAAACAAGATTGAGATTCCTTGCCAATGCGTTTAACTATTGCCAGAAGTGGTAATTCAGTTATAAAAAAAAGAACTCTTCACATCGTAGACAAGGGACGGAGGTCTCTCGCAACCTCATGACATTCCTATGTCTAAGTGGGAGTTCATTTCCATGTATTTTTTCGTAGGGTTTCCCCTCGCGTCTCTAATAAGACCTAATGCTATTTTGGTGGTACTTGACAAACTAACCAAAAATGCCTATTTTATTCCAATCAGGGAAACTTATGATAACACAAATGTGACAAGGGTATTTAAAAATGATATCATCCATCTTCATGGGTTTCCTAAAAAGATAATCTCAAATAATGACCCTAAGTTTACTTCCAAGTTTTCAACAAACTTGCAATCATTATTGGGAACTCAGTGAAATCTAAGCTCAACGTATCATCCAAAAACATATGGGAAAACAAAGAGGGTTATTAAGGTACAATGGAAGACATGCTAGGGTGTATGTTATGGATAGACATACCCATTCAGAAATTACTTATCTTTGGTGGAGTTTTCTTACAATAACAATTACCATAATTATATTGGAATGCTACCTTATCAAGATTTATATGGGAGGCCATGCATGATGCGTTTGAGTTGGGACAAGTTAGAATACCAAGTAAGCATAGGACCAATATTGGTTCAAGAAATGGGATAGCATGTAATTCATATTAGGAAATGGTTAAACGAAGCACAAGTTGATATACATAAGGGTTATGATGATGCTGATAGAATTGACTAAAGTTATAATGCTGGAGATTAGTTTTTTATTCATATTAGTCCTAATAAGAGTACTATTCGATTTGGAAAAGTGACAATGTTGTCACCTAAACTTATAAGGCCATTTGAAATCCTATAAAGAGATGGACTTGTTGCATATCGCTTAGCGCTACCACCCCATTTTCATAAAAATCATGATGTTTTCCATATATCTATATTACTCAATTATAAACACAATATACTATAAAAAGAGAACCTGCATCAATTCTTGTTTTTTTAGGTCACATTTAGTAACTATTTTTACCTCTATTTTGAAAAGTGGTGCTATTGATAGCACCCTTTCTTTTCCTAGGATAAATTACAACTTTATTGAAACCTAGTTAGGTGCCCTTGCAATTAAAAGCTAAATTGACCCTCAAATTCAACTTGTAGCAACCAACACCCAATCAAGGATTGAAAATTACAACTTGATTGATGTTCTCGTCTTAATAGTTGACTGTGTCATTGCAATGATCGTTGCAACAAAAAGGAAAAGATCAACATTCAAGTCGAAAAGAGGTGCCACCAGTAGCACCCCTTACCTTTGTCAGGTACATTTGCTCGGAATTTTTTTTTTAGAAAAGTAAAAACGCAAAAAATGAAAAAATAAATTAAAACAACTCAAATTAAAACAAAATTAAAAAGAAAACATAAACACTTAAAAAAAGAAAAAAAATAACACATTAAAAATTTCAAAATTTATAGAAAATTTTGAAAAAAACAACTTGAAATTTTTTTCAAAAAAGATTTATAACAATATAAAATTTGTGAACATAAATTTCGATTTTTTTAAAGTAAAAAACAATTCTAAATTGAGAAAAATAGAAAAAATGAAAAATAAACAAAAACTAATTTTTTAAAATTTTAAGATGTATTTAATTTTTTTTTTTTAATTTAAAATTAAAAAAAAAAACAAAAGTTTAATAAAACATGAAAAACAAAATGAAAAAGACAAAATAACCAAATTTTATAAAAATTATAAACGATATTAAAATTTGAAAAAACAAACAAAGAAACCTACCCCACTCCCACTCCCTCCTCTCCCTCCACTTTAATGCATGCATTAATTTTTTTTTTTTAAGTTTTTGTTTATAAATTTTACAATGTTGTAAAAAATGATTTTTTTTAATTTGTTTTTTTTTTATATTTCTCACTTTTTTATTTTTATTTTTTATTTTTTTTCATAAAGTTGTTGTTTTTAAATTTTAACCTCGAACAAGAAAGAGGCTTGTTTTAGGAGGCTTGTTTTTCAATCACGGGGTTGATTCAGTGTTTCGTCAATACTTTAAATATTGCAAGACAAATACAATAAGTCATTAAGGTAGAATATACAAATATTGCAAGACAAATACAATAAGTCATTAAAGTATAATATAATGGTGGCGAAGAACAGATTTAGGTATTTTGAAAATAAATGATAACTCTATTTTGAGGATTGATTAAAGTATAAGCCTGCAAAGTGCTCAAAACAAAACACAATAATTTACAATTTTGTATTTTTTTATTAGAAATTGAAAAAAACCTATTTCAATTCAGTTTATTCTTTATGTTTTTAATTTTGAAATGTTTTAAAATCTTTTCAATGAATATGAGAAAGTAACACTATTCAATTCAAAATATTACAATGAAATAGATATGTTTCACATACTATGAAGTAGATATTGTAAATTAACAAGATAATAACAAATTAACAATTCAAAATATCACAATGAAGTAGATATGTTTCACATACTATGAAGTAGAAATTGTAAATGAAAATGATAATAACAAATTAATGGAGGCAGTTTCTAACGATGAATTGTAAGAGGCCCTTCATAATATTAAAAAATAAAAAAAGCTTAGGGCCTGATGAGATTCCCATAGAATTTTTCATTGGTTTAATTGATGTTCTTTCCTGGGGCCTTTAAAGAATGGTGGAAGAATCAAGAGTTCAAGGAAAAATTCTAGCTTCATTTAATTCTTCTTTCATAGCCATGATTCCCAAAAATGATAATATGTTATCCTCTGAAGACTTTCGCACTATATCTCTGTACAATACTATCTATAATATTGTGGATAAAATTATCTTAAAAGGAATCAAGCCTTTTCTAGTTGGACGAATAATTCATGAACAATTTGGTTTCCTCTCTGTTAGGAAAATTCACGATGCAATTGGGAAAATGCAGGAAGGTCTTTATTCCATCTTAAGAATGCACCTTAAAGTGGTTGTTTGAATAATTGACCCTAAAAAAGGCCTATGATAGGTTCATTTGGAGTTTCTTGAGGATGGAGTTGTCACAGTCAGGGTTTAATGTTCCTTTCATAAGATGGATTATGGCATGCATTACTTCCATCTCTTTTTATGTTCTAGTTAATGGATGAGCTTCAAAAAATTTCAGATCCTCTCATGGAATTAGATAAGGAATCCCTCTTGATTCATTTTTATTCCTCCTATTTGCAGATAGGCTCAATATGGAAATTTCAAAGGAAAAAAGGAAAGGTGGCCTTAAAGGCATAAATATTGGAGGAAACTACCAGATTACTCATGTCCTCTTTGTTGATGATATTTTAGTGGATTACTCATGTCCTCTTTTGTTGCTGGAGAAGGTGTCTCAAATGAGGATTTAATTAGAATCGAGGATTTATTTTATTTCAATCATTTTGATATGGATAATGGGATAAAATATATGGGGTTTAAATTAAAGTCGTTTTCTTATCTCATTAAAGATTGGGACTGCCTGATTGCAAAATGCGAAAAGTGCATATCAATTGGAGTTTTAGGAGGCTCTCAAAAGGAGGGAGACTAGTGCTAACAAATGTTGTTCTGGAAGTCACTCCATTGTTCTGGATGACCGTCTCTTGGATACCTAGATGGAAAACCATAGCAAGGCCCAAAATCCTTGGAGGATGGGGATTAAAAAATTTGCAAATTTTCTCAAAAAGCTCTAGTAGGGAAAATCTAGTGGAGATTATTATCAGGTTCTAGTCTCTAGAGTGACTTGAATATGTGGAAATAAATAGCTCAAAATATCTGTTAGAATTGGTTTGACATCCTTCTAAATCTACCCATAACGTCTTAGTCTTCTAGAAATCAACAATTCTCTCATTTTTAGTTATTGGAAAAGACTTGATTTGGAATATATGAGACGGTTGCAATGTAAGGTTGGGGGAGGATACATGGGCAGGGAATGGAACTGTACATATTCTTCCTTTTAGAATCGTGGTGTAGTTGTACTTTAAAGCCTTATTTACATTAAAATATATTAAAGATACAACTTGCACACTGTGGAGTATGTTGGTTTAAGGGATGATGATGGTAGACGCTGGAAGGCTTACATAAATCAATTGCACCTAAATAACGTATGTTTGTATCCTGTTAAAGAATCTTTAGTTTGGGCTGGTGACCCCCATGGTATTTATACTCCAAAGGCGAGTTAAGATAGAATTATGGCAATTTCTCATGTGGATGATAGAGATTGGTGCTGGCAAGTAGTGTGGAAATTTAAATGCCCTCTAAAAGAAAAAAATCTTACATGGTTTATCCTCCGCAACAAAGTTTTAACTTGGAACAATTTACAATGAAGAAATAGACTTGGAATTTGTAGATGTTATCTCTGTAAGAGGAAGAGGAGACAAATTATCATCTTTTTATGGACTTTGCTTTCATTTCACAAGCCTGGAAGGAGGTGGAAGCCATTTTAAAGAATATGTTTCATTGGAGAGGTGCTAATTGGTGCACTTATGTCTAAAACGTTGGGTTGTCAATCCTAAGCATAGATCTATGTTGGCCCTTCCGCTCATCATGATGTTGCAAATTTGGATTGCAAGAAATAACAACTTATTTGAGGATACTTATACTGCTCGTTTTAGGTGTGTGAGTTGTTGTATAGCCATGTTGCATTTCTTTCCATGGATGAACGAAACTGTAAACATGAGACAAAAAAAAAATTATGCTAAGATGGATGCAGTTAAACTTCTCCTAAATTTAGCCGTGGAAAATAATGTCAAGAAATTATAGATATTTGCGGATGCAAAGATCATCATTGATTGGATAATTGAAGAGAGGATCTTCCATAACATCTATTCGAAACCAATTCTAGAGGAGATAAAAGGATAAAACTTCTTATGGATGAAATTTTAATTAAACATGTTGATAGGGAAAGGAACCAGGAGGCTAACTCCCAATCCAAGCTTGGTCTATACACGGAGCAAGGATTTTGGCATATCACTCAAAATGAAGGACACTTAAGGGATTTCTATCATGAACCTTTTTTTAATAAAAGTGGTTCTATATTTTGGTTTTTCGGGTAAAATTGATGTTAAATTTAACAGAAATGGACCAAATCAAAGCAAAAATATGTTGAGGAAGAAGTTCAAAGTAGGCTTGGTTTTCATTTCATTTTTTCTAATTATGATTGAGTATAGCCTCATTTGCAAACATGGTTGTTGGAACTGTAAAAGATTATTTGAATTAAATTTAGAAGGAGATGGTTTCTTCTCCTTTTTTCATAATTTTTTTAGGATCTATGATCAATCTAAAGAAGTGATTGAGAAAACAGCTAGTTGGTTGTGGTTTGTAAAAGAATTTTTGAAAGCGCTCTTAGGAGGAAATATTTTTTTCTTTGAGTTCTTAGATTTTTCTTGACAAGATATGATAATGTAATCAGTATAGGACTTGTTTGGGACTAGCATTAATCTATTGAGTTTTTTCAAATAACTTAATTTTTGGATATTGCCCAGGGTAATTAAAAATGTAAATTGTGGTTGCGCTCAATGAAACTTTATGGTTTAAAACAACTTTCATTAAAATATGATTAAGTAATGCCACAATTCTTGGACACCACTTTAAGCTTTATTATTTGACATATATATTTTAGAAAAAATGAAAAAATAAATGACAATGTCATCTAGGCCTTTTTTATAAAACACAATACATAAAAATTTAATAATTATGGAAATCTCAACTACATGCTAAAAAATTATTTATATAAGAAAATAAATTATTATATGATCAAAATGCAAGGTAATTTAAAAAAAAACAATATTTTGAAAGAAAAAAAAAATCATTCACTCACAATAAAAATTACAATCAACGAAACGCTAGTGCACAATCCAAATACTATCCCCTTCTCTTATCTCTTCACTGTTTATGCTAGCTTTAGTTCATGATAATTTAAACACGTTTAAAAAGGCTCAAGCTCTAATGTGACCGATCTTCTACATTTTTCCAAAGGACAGTAGTGACTTTTTTATTTGAGAGGTCTTTTTAGTTGCAGATGGTGTCTCAGTTCCTGTATCTCTATTTGTATTTGTTTCATCCTCTGTCCCACTCTTTCCAACTGATAAATTTCTATGCTCATTTCCCAGACTACTCAGACGGTTTCAATTTCCATTTTGTTTTCCAACCAGAATCTCATTATTCTCCCTATAATCTACCAATTTATTATCTTGAGAAACCATCCCACAATTACAATTACCATTATGTACCTCAACTTTGCTTATTATAGACCCTTCAAGGCTCAATATACGGTTTCTCACTGGTATATGGAGTTGGTATGGAGATTCTTTCATTTTCATTTTGATATTGTGTAACTACGCTACTTTTGCTTCTTTCGTTTCCAGCACCTTCTTCAAACTATCTACCTGTTCTTTAAACTCATGAACTTCTCCACTTTCTTCATTCAAAGGAGCAACGCCAAGTTCAACAGAGGCCACTCTTTCAGCAGACTTAAGGGTGCTTATTGTCTCTGTTCCTATTAAGGCATTAGATTGAAAGATGCCATCCAATCTTTTCTTTCCTCTATCCTCGTGCATGTTTCTAATTGATGGGTTTGGAAAAGTTACAAGCACACAATTAGGAGTTTCATTTTCTCCACACTGTTTTTTACATTCATAATAACCCTTCAGCACCAAGATACAATCAACAATATTTTTAGTAGAACCCGGCTGCAAGCTTTCTTGCTCTAACAGAGAAGCTTCAAAAGTAGGCAACTTCATCTATACAAGAGCTACAAAAAAATTCTTAACATTCTCAAAATATTGATAGGTAGAAACGTGATTTGCAATGACGTTGGACACTGTTCCCAGTTGAACCTTGTTGAGAAGGTTACATAAAATGATCCCATTTTTCAAGCAAAGATGAAACTCCTCCTCGGATGGTGGGTCACATGATATTGAAGGTTGGAGGAAAAAATAAACAAAAGATAATGCAGAATGAGATACGACTCTTCAATCTTTATTCATAAATGGAAGATCAACTCATGTAATACAAACCAAAATGTAATGTGTATTTAAACACTTATGGAAACCCTAAAAACTCTAACCTAGCTTTTGCATGCATGCAAAGCATGTTGTTGCATTTATTAATTGAACTTGAAAATAGGAACTAAAGTAAAAGCCAAGTTAACTAAATTAATTGCTATTTCTAACACTCCCTCTTAATTACTACTACTAACTACTGCAACTTTTACAATGCCTAAATTATTTCTATGGGTTTCAAAAATATAATTTGCCAATGGCTTTGTGAATATGTTAGCCAATTGGTCAATCGATTTATAATGCTCAACATGAACTTCAGCATTGTTCACAAGTTCTCTTATGAAGTGATATTTGGCATCAATGTGCTTGCTTTTCTGGTGAAAAACATGGTTCTTGGATAGAGCGATTGTTGAATTGTTGTCACAATAGATTGTTGTTGGTCCTTCTTGTTTCTATTGAAGACCTTCTAAAACTCTGCGTAACTAGACTGCTTGACATGTTATTGATGTTGCTGCTACATACTTTGCTTCTGTTGTTGAAAGTGTCAGAATGGGATGCTTCTTGGATGCCCATGAAATCACACCTAATCCAAGATGAAAAACATGACCGGAAGTGCTCTTCCTATAATCCAAATTTCTTGCAAAATCACTGTCAGTAAAACCTGTCAAAACATCATACTTAGTGCTTGAGTATAAAATTCCATAGCTTGAAGTCCCTGCAACATATCGTAAGATCCTTTTTCCAACTTGCTAATGTGAGTCTTTGGGAGACTCCATGAACCTTGAAATCAAGCTTACAGCAAACATAATATCTGGTCTCGTAGCTCTGAGATACATGAGACTTCCTACAAGTCTCTTAAACAATGTTGGATCTATATTGGGATTGTCCTCTTCTTTGCTCAACTTTGTACCTGTTGCCACTGGTGTAGGTGTCGTTTCGCAATTATGCATTCTAAATCACTTAAGAACATCATTAGCATATTTATTTTGAGATATAAATATACCTTTTTTCTTACTATTCTACTTCTAAGCCAAGAAAGAACTTCATCAATCCAAGGTCTCTCATCTCAAACTCTTTCTTCATAGCTTCCTTGAACTCATCTACAGACAGGTCACCTGTAAAAATCATATCATCAACATATAAAAAAACTATCAAAATCTATCCTTGTTGATTTACCTTTGTGTAAAGTGTTGGTTCGTTGTTGCTTATGCTAAAACCATTTTGGATTAGATAAGAATCAATTCTGCTGTACCAAGCTCTTAGAGCTTGCTTGAGCCCATATAGAGCTTTCTTCAACTTGTAAACGTTCTCTTCATGTTCTTTTATTTCATACCCATGTGGTTACTCCACATAAATTTATTCCTCAAGAATGCCGACTTAACATCCATATGATACACTTTCCATTTTTTCTGGGATACAATTGCTAGAACTGCTCTTACTGTGTCCAATCTTGCCACTGGTGCAAAAGTTTCTCCAAAATCAATTCCTGGTTGTTGCGAGAAACCTTTTGCTACTAACTTTGCCTTGCACCTATCAATCTCACCTTTTTCATTATGTTTGGTCTTATAGACCCACTTCACACCAATGGGTTTCTTATTCTTTGGCAGGTCAACTAGATCCCATGTATCATTTCTCTCAATGGAATATATCTCTTCGTCCATGGCTTTTACCCAATGCTCTTGTTTTACAGCCTCTTCATAAAACACAGGTTCACTAGCAATAAAAAATAATTTGTGTTTGCATCCAATTCATCGTAAATATATTCCAATCTTCTAGTCTTTATATTACTGTGACCAGATTCATTACCTGATTGTGGACTTGATGCTTCACCTCGAACTGATTTTCTAGGTGTTCTTTCTGGAGTATTTTCTATTGGTGAAGATGCTACTGGACCCTGTTGTCCAATCAACTCCTCTTCTTCTCCATCTTCTGGTTGGGGTATTGCAGTTCCCACACCCTTGTCTATGGTTCCATTCCATGACTCTTCCTCCTTGAACAAAACATCTCTGTTAATGATAATATTTTTGGTAATAGGGTTATACAGAACTCAAAATTGATTTTATTGATCGAAGGCCACTTCGAGGGGGAAACCTTCTTTGAGAAATCTCAATACAAATAAATTCACGGTACCTTTATTGGTCTCAACACAAACTTATATACTAAGTCTAGGTGCTAATACCATGTGTCAATACAAACCATGGGCCAACACAAACTATGGATCAACAATTACTATGGGGTGACTTACAAAGCATATGCGTCCAACAACAATAAGACAAACTATGGATCAACAAATACTACGAGATGACTTACAAAGCATATGCGTCCAACAACAATATACTAACAAAGTAAATATAATGGTTGAAATGGGTTCCTAACATCCCCTCTCCCTTAGAAAAAGTTTTGTCCTCAAATCTTTAGATGTGGAAATTGATGCAGAATCTGAAGGAGTGGTTCCCCTGTAGCATCCTCAAGTTGCATTCCGGGCCACTGACGCCTTGTGAGTTTCAGGGAGGGTTGCTTGGAAGGAAGTAGATGAAGAAGAACCATATCAGCTGCGTGAAAACTGCGCTCAGAACGGTGCTGATCGGCTTGTTGTTTCAGTCAAATTCTTGCCATGTGAAGATTGTCATGCAGAATGAGAAGAATCTGATCGCGGTTTCGAAGAACCAAGTCAATTTCCTGAACTGGGGAAGTGCTAAGGGTGTAGGGAAGAATAATTGGTGGTGCTTGTCCATAGATTGCTTCATATGGTATCCTTTTAGATGTGGTATTGTACCACTAGAGTGCTTCTAGGAAATCCATAGAAATAGTTGGCCAAATCTGTGTAGGGATAGATAAGGGTTTGAGCAGTCCTGAAAGGAGTGTTGTTTCACCCTTGTTGACCTAGAAAGTATCACATTTAGCCTCCATCTGTTGAATTGTCATTTTTAGTCCCTACCAAAAGAAGTTACATTTTTCTTGGTCATACATTTTTAGGAACCCAGAGTGCCCCGCTGATAAAGAAGCATGGAGTTCATAGAAGAGATAGCCTTGTTGAATAGATTGCAACCAATTTGGAATAAGCGGAGAAATAGCTGTAAGAGAAACTGGGTCATCAAATTTGCGAGAAGGAGTATCTGCCACCATATTGTCCTTACCCTTCTTGTAAGTGATCGCATAAGCAGAACCCATGAGTTGGATAACCCATTTCAGGTGTGCTGGGGAGGAAACCCATTGTTCCAGGAAATTTTCCAGACTCTGGAGATCAGTCTTGATGCAGAAATAATTCCCTAATAGGTATGGCTACCACTTCTGTATTGCATGCAAAATAGCCATCATTTCCTACTGAGATGTAGATGCAGCGAAATTCTTACCGGAAAGGTCTCTTGAAGGCGACAAGCCCACTCGTTCAACAAGGACACATGTATATCTATCCAAGGAAGTAGGGGAGACCATTGATGGGTGCATTTGATTGGAATGGAGTTGAGCGATGACACCAAGTGAATTCTTCTTAAGGATATTTTCCATGCGATGTGAACTGATGATGCCAAGAGACCCTTGTTGTAAGCCCTTAAATTTTTGTTGTTTCCTATTGACTGAAAATTGCATCCAAAGTTCAGCAAAATCCCATAATATGGAGCCAAGTGTGCGTAACCATTGAATGCCCAGGGGATTCACTCCGCCACCAATGCTGTCTGATGACTTGCATATTGGGGCAATACACCTCACCCCATGGCACAGGTTAAACTGATAACTGCATTGCCACAAATGATAGATCTTGGTTTACCTCACAGGTGGGAACTAGTCAATCGGGTAGGGGTCATTGCCCTTTTCAATGGCAGGTCCTCTCACTGGGCCAACTACTTTGGGGTTCCCGTGGTACTCCTCACAATGAGTTTTAGGGCTTATGCCCAAGTACTTCCCATAGTTAAGTGGATAGGGATTAGTCCCAGATCCGAAGCTGCAACAAATGCGAAAAAACATTTTGGTAGAAATTTCACCCATTGAACCCAAGAAACTGCTCTAGTACCAGATGTGAAGAACCTGCAGCAATTAATTAATGAAAATACACGAGATAGCATAAATAAAAAAACTCAGAATCGATTTTATTGATCGCAGGCCACTTCGAGGGGGAAACCTCCTTTGAGCAAGCTCAATAAAAATAACTTCACGGTACCTTCATTGGTCTCAACACAAACTTATATACTAATTCTAGGCGCCAATACCATGGGGCAATACCATGTGTCAATACAAACCATGGGCCAATACAAACTATGGATCATAATTACTACGGGATGACTTACAAAGCATATGCGTCCAACAACAATAAGACAAGCTATGGATCAAAAAATACTATGGGACGACTTACAAAGCATATGCGTCCAACAACAATATACTAATAAAGTAAATAGAAGGGTTGACATGGGTTCCTAACACTAGGGGGTTCAGGGGATGCACCCCTGTAGTGAACATTTCGGAAAGAAATCCTTGTAAAATGTTGTAATTTCATAGTCATGACTTGGTCAATAATGGGTGATTTACAGGCCCATGGTATTGTCGTGTTACATAGTATTTTCCCATGGCAATCCCTCTTTAAAAGGAAGGCATTGTAATACGGTTGTGTATTGTAGCATTGTAAATATCTCTATGATTGTGTAAGAGATATTGTGAGAGAGTGGAGAGGAAACAACAACGGATGTGTTGTAGGTTGTATCCCTTCATTTTGTTGGATGGTATAATAAAAGGACTGGCAATTTCTCCGTGGGCGTAGCCAAGATTGGGTGAACCATGTATATTGGTGTCTCTCTTGTATTGTGTTTATGTGATTTATATTTGCATCTTATTTATTGTTATTGCTCTGCGATCTTGTTTTTCTAATAGGACTGGTGGGATAAATAGATACATAAATTAGGAAATGAAAGGGCATAACTCTATAAACAAAAAGTAATGAATGGGGTGGCATGACATTGTATAAGAACATATTCTCCTTAAAATATATTTTTCTCAGCTTTCTAAGCACATGAAGAACTAAAAATTATTTTTTGTCTTGAATCATGATGTGTATATCAATGTACTCCTACAATAATTGTATGCTCGTGTTTCAGTTCAAAAAAATACCATCTTAAGTATAAGAAAATAACAGAAGAGGAAAGATTCTAGTTAAAATGGTCCTAACTCGATATGACCACCATTGTAAGGACAAGTCTAGTGTTCCATCCTTGAAACCAATCAGGGTTATTGGACCTAGGAATCCTACATTTACCATATCAAAATGGGTCCCAATATTCTTTAACCACAAACGAAGAAACCTTTTAGAGTAACTTCAAAGAAGTGTAATAGTAAGAAGTAATTATACACATTCAATCTGTGGATTTCCCTATTAAACAACCAACCTAAATCTAACTATAAAATTTTTCAACTTAAACTATACACTTAGGATTTTCTCACTTGTTTGATATCTCCCCAACAAAAAATTGAATCCATGGAACATAAGCAATATCTTAAAAGGTTTTGAACCCAACCTACAGACCAATAGCCATACTCAAGAGAGAAATCTTGTTCGTTCCAATATTTATCTTAACACCAGATGAAAACCTTTCTTTTGGGTTCTCTTTGCTTCCATATTGACCCACTACAAGCATCCAAGGAAACTTTAAATCCAATTTGCAGAACCCTAGAATAAGCATAGCTCTAAATTCTCTATACTCGTGTTTAATCTAGAAAAAAAAATCATTGTCATAAACAAGAATTTCCAGTTATTTGTTGATATGATCCTCAACACAACCACTAGGAGACCACCATTATTTATAAAGGGTTCATCTTAATCAACTTCCACACTACTCAAGACATGATTTAATTAGGTCTAGGAATACATGAAACCATGAATACATGCCTATGAATTCAAACTTTGCATTTGAGTCAATAAAGATGTTGCAAAATCTGTCATGGATTATGTGGCTACAACAAAGGAACCCTACACTATATTCAAAAGTATAAAATAAAAACAAATATAACTATCATTTGCAATGTTGTAATTGTTACGAGAGAGAGCAAGGGGATATTAAAAGACAATAGGACAAATAATATTTACGAAAACATGGACACATTAATTAATATTCAGATAAAAGGTTTCTAAAAGCCAAAGAAACCTTGGGATCACTTCTTGGGATTGCTCTTTACCATGAGACGTGGTGCAAATATATGACTGCGACCTCATGTAAGGTTCCTATGGCAGTGTGAGTTGGCTATTGAACCTAGATTAAGATTTGGTACTTGGATTCACCTAGTTTTGACATGCAATTTGGTTCTTGGGCTCAGTACTCGGAGCTTTTCAAATTATCATATATACATGTCATTATTGTCTGTGAAATAATTTGAAATTGGAATTGAGAGAAAGCCTTCAATAGCATGGATTTTGGGTTTAGGCTCTGGCCTTGGTTGGATTTGAGTTCCAGGGATTGGCCTTATATATACAAAACTTATGAATGGTCTGTCTCACATATTATTATCACATGGATTACCTTGATTAAAGAGCCAAAGCAAGTGGTTTACCTCTAGCGAAGGAAAGCTTCCAACATGTAGCTTTCCCATGTAGCAAAGGAAAGCTTCCAACAAGCAGCTTGCAGCTATAGCGAAGGACAACTTCCAACAAGCAGCTTGCAGCGATAGTGAAGGAGAGCTTCCAGCAAGCAACTTGCTCCTAAACTTGGATTACCTTGGTCATGATCCCCAAACAACCTCAACGCATTGCCTAATAATTCAGTGAAACTCTTGGTGTGAATGTTCCATAGCAGCACTCGCTTTGGAATACTAAATTAATAGTTTAGTCACTGTAAATTGTTATTTGCTTATTGGGGATGGCTTAAGTTAGAGCACCCTGAATACACAAAGATAAAAACCACAGTGAATATGGTCATCCATTTTCACTACAAAAAAATACAAACGGTTCCAACAAGCAATGAGGAACATGTGTGGCCATGGCCATATTTGCACACAGTAGATAAAATAAATATATACCAAAACTAAGCAACATTGTTTGGAGGCCACCTGGAGCAAGGATCCAACAAGTGCACCAAACCCTTTTCCTAAGTCAGAAGATAGAAACATTTCCATGCTTTGAAGCTCTCACACCAGGTCAAGGGACCAAGAGGCAAGCCCCACGTGAACCCACTGTCCACCTAGTAGGAGACAGTCAGCTATGAAGGAAATCCCTGGACTCGCGTGGGTCGACCCTCAGACCATGCAGTGATTTAACTGCTAAAGTATACAGAGATGTACATACCCTACCCCCCTCCAGATTTGAACATGTGACCTCGTAAGAGGAAACACATGCTGTACCTAATTCTTATGTATTTTATAATTTATTGTAATTAATTTTTTTATTAAGAAATTAATTTATAATAAAATTTTACAATTTCGTAATGGTGACCAAAGTTTTTGGTGGTTTAGTCATTTATTTCACTTGGTGACCAATTTTTTTGGTCACTTGGTCATTTATCACTCATTTTTCTACTATTGGAGAGGGATCCCCCTTTTGGTGGAGATCCCATGCAGTAACTAACAACTAGGGCCACAACTAGGACCTAATGCCTAAGGAGGGGCACCACCTTTGAGGGGAGATTCCAATTATGTCCTACAAGGAATCAGATGGGTACAACAAAATTTGTAAAATTCAAGGACAAACTTGGTGTATTTTCTAGATAGACAATGAAGGGAGATTGGTAGAACATAAGGTTCATCTAGACTATAGACTTAGGCATATTAATAAAGGTTATCTAGACTATAGACTAGATGGACCATGAAGGGTGATTGTTAGAATATAAAGGTCATCTAGACTATAGACTTAGGCATATTAATAAAGCAATCTAGACTATAGATTGTATATAAGGTCGTCTAGACTATAGACTTAGGCATATTAATAAATTCATTTTAGGGCTTCTGTAATTAGGGTTTGAGCAATTATGGTTTATGTCATCTCATTATTATAAAGATAAGGTTGTTCTCTTCATTTATAAATGAAGAATAATTTCTCTCTGTGTTCTTGGTTTTTTTTGTGTTTTATTTTCATAATACTTTATAAATAGCTTAGTGAGTCGCTTGCATAACCTCCGGGGATGACTAGGAACAAACTATAACCTCCTTCCTTGTGATTCTGGCAAGGTGGCATTTTAATTGGCTAATGCCTCCTACTATGGAATGCTAACATAGTTTACAAGTCAATCTTTGTTGGTTTTCCATCTTCACATTTAGAATACTGCCAAAATGGGTTCAAAAACCTTCACCGTACTGGTAAGACAATATTCAACTTTAAATATTAAAAAAAAAAGTTTAGAAAAAATGAACTTCAAAGAATGCTGGTAGAAAAGAACTCCACTAATAAAAGAAACAAACTTATAAATTATTCTATGACCACTCAAAAAATAATAATAAAAGGAAAGCAACATGCACTTTGAAACCATGCATAAATATGGAAAGTTAAAAAAATACAAAAATACATGGGATTCGAGAATATAAAAGCACTAGGTAGATAGAATTAAGCCTCACTCCAAGAAAAAATATTTGATGGCAACGACGGCAATTGTTTGACCCTCCTAAGATTGATTGTGACAATGATAAACTCCTTAATTTTCAATCCCCAACCTTTGCAAAGACAAATAACTCATAATAAATTGGACTTTTCCATTTTGTGAGAGCTAAAATGTTCCTAGATAAATTTTAGGATTGTGGCATCTCCAAAAATCACAATTTTTAGAAAAAGCAACTTCTTGATATTTAAGAGATGATTTATCATTTTGGATATGGAATTGTGATTTTTCTGATTTTTCAACCATTTTTTCATCTATAATCACTAATCCACTATAATATGGAAATTCTATAATATTGTGTTAATTATTCTAATACTTATTAAGCTAAAATTTAAATAATATTCAGTTATACTTACAACCTTTGGCTACATTTTAAATTTCTTGTGATATAGTTTTGACAAATTTTGTTTTTGTCTATTCATGGTTTTCTTGTGAGAAGTTTTAAAATTGTTGATGAATATTAAAAATTACACAATTTTAATAATACAATTATTCTTATAATTTCATCAACAATTTTTAAAACTCAAATTGTTGATCAAAATTTTATATTTTTTTATGTTTTAGATGTATTCACTCGATTTTTTATTTTTCATATAGGGTAACAAAGTTGTGACAATGCATTAGTTAGGGAAAACTTAATGGTGACTATTTATTTTCCATATATGGTAACAAAGTTGTGGCAATGCTTTAATCACGAAAAAAATATTGGTGTCTTGTAAATTTATTGTAAATAGAGATAATTTCCATATTTGTAAATGGAAATTGTTCTTTGGGTAATGATTTTATTGAGGGTAGGCCTTGCAAAGGCTTGTGAGAATGTAAATTGGCAAACGATGTCAAGAATCATCAAGACAATGGGCCTTGAATCACATTTGGTACATTGGTTCATGAATATTATTTATCCACATCCTTTGTTGTTCTAGTTAATGGGGAATAGTCATGTTTTTTTCTATGTTTCTACTAGGTGACTGAGACAAGGCTTCCCTCTCCTTTCCTTTTATTGATTATGTTGGCATATTCTGTGAGAGAAAAAATACTCTAGCCTTTAGAAATATTGAATGAATCAAGATTACATCAAACTCTAATCCTTCCACACACCTTCAGTTCTTGGTTGACGCTCTTTTGATGGGAGTTGCTAGCATGAAAGAATCCAAACCACATGACAAGATCATTTTTTTAGCGACAAGTCAATATATACACATGGAAAAATATAAGATCTTTTTAATAAATGTTTATCTGCACATTAACAAGTAGGCCTAACTTTTTGTTTCCCAAAATCCAATTAAAAGTTCAAAGGAATTGTTGAAATTGCACATATTCATTTTTTAGAGTAAAAGATATGGGTGCAATAGGGACATTTGAAGATGTTAAATTCATTTATAACAATAAAATGAAGTTTTAGCAATAAAAAATGTAATCTTACAAAAGATTACATAACGAGATTTTATTGATGATAGTTTAAAAAAGTTTAAATCATGTAAGAAAGATCAAATCCCTTGAGGTGCGAACCATTTTTGAATTCCATAACTTTGGAAATGTTTACATTCCACAGTATTTGACCCCTCTCACTTTTGATAGATCTGAAGTTAAGATAGATCTTACCCCTCCTGTGGTCATGGAATACTGTAGATGGATCGATCTCTACTCGTTAGGCTTATTTAGATTTATGCTCACAATTGTCATGGACTATTCAGTGGCGGCATGTGCTTGTTTGGAAATGGTGTATCCCACCAAAAGTTAGGATTTTTTTCTTGCTTCTACTGGAGGAGGAGATTCTGATATGGTGTAATCCTCAAAAGAGAGGTTTCACCGGTCCAAGTATTTGTTCACTCTACCACCAAAAAGCTGAAACTTTGCTCCACCTATTCATTATGTGTTCATTCACTATGAGAGTCTGCATATTTTTGGGTGATCGTTTCGGTCCTATAAAGTTTGATCGTAATTTTACCATTTAGTCATGGTTTAATTGTATTTTCTCATATGACAAGCATTTGGGCGTTCTGGCCTATTTATTATCTTGGTCGATCTGGAAGACGAGGAACCATGTTATATTTGAAAATATTCAATCGGAGGCTAGCAGAGTTTCATGTTATGTTCGTTCCCTCTCTATGGACTATGGTTGTTCTTTGCGTGGGATCCTCAAATTGTTGTTCGTAAAACTAGTCCTCCCCGTCTTCTCTACTCAGGCAATCATGCACAGTTTGATGGTGTCACCCTGGCTTCGACGAGTCACTGTGGAGATGGGGCTTATTATGAATTGACTAATGGGGACCAAATTAAGCTATGGTTACACGGTGGTGATGGTATGAATACTAAAGGGGAACTTTTGGCTTTATGGAACATTTTTGTTGTTTAATGTTATTTTCTTATTTTTGATGGCCACTGAACTCGGATCCATTACTAAAAGTAAACCTTAGTAAGGCAAAAATATTCACTTCAAATCTAAGTCCACCTTATATCTAAATCTTAATAGCATGAAAAATCTAGTATCAATCTTTAAATCTAAATCCTAAGAGCATGAAAACTCTAATATCAATCTTTAAGAACAAGTTTTATTTCCTATTAGGAATGAAATGTCATTATTTATTATAGTGAAAAAGTATTGTAGTGAAGTGAATTAAAAAACTTATACACTAAATAATTATTCTAAATAATTATTTAATTATTGCAAAGGACTTATTATAATTGATAATAATAAAATATTTTTTATTATTATTAAATTGATTTATTTTTAAACTCTTATTTTAACATTTAAATCAAATAAATACAATGAATTTTTTTAAGGAGTAGTTTATTTATTGTAGGTTTTGGTTGGAATCCTGTAAATTTGTTTTTGGTATTTCTATGTGTCTAAATTGTATTTTTGAATCTATAAATAGATTCAACACCATCAAATACCCCTGGCACTCAAATTATGCAGTTTCCATACTAATATACGTGATTCTAAGATTTTTTAAAGATTTCCAATCGAAATATGAACAAAATTAGACGAAAAATATTTTTAATACCTTTTAAAAATAAATTTTAGTACCACAAAAATATTCTCTTGAAACATTCACTTAAAATATGTTTTAGTACCAAACACATACAAAGACACAAATATTTGCTTACTAAATGTTCTAATAAAATAATTAAAAATTTTGATGCCGACTCAAAAAATAAAAAATTAAATGATGGAAAGTATTTAAAAAAACTCCATGTTGGTTCATAAAATAAAATATTATGAAAAATAATTAAAAAATCGATGTGCCTTTATAAAATAAAACTTAAAACTTAAACCCTGATCTATTGATATATTAATTGAGAGAGATCAAATTTCTTGAGTTTAAATTTAAAAAAAGAAATACACCTCGAGAAATTGGATCCCTTTCGATGCTTGATAGATACATGTTTAAGATAGATCTATAATAATATCTAACATTTTGAATTAAAATAATACTTGATTATATTGTACTTACACTTGATGCTTAAAAAATCCCATTCAAAACCAAATATATTCATCTTCCTCCAGCTTCTAAGTATAAATTCATTACAACTTTCCGTCATGTTTTCAAGTATTATGAGAAAGGCATAAGACAAAATACAAGATGCCCTAAAGTAGAAAGTGTGAGGAAGGATGGTGACGTGGTGTGATTGAAAATAATTGAGAACGATAACTATGTTTTGGAAGAGTATTTCTACATTTATTATTTTTGGTGTTATGTGTCTATTCATTTATGGATTTGAAAAATATGTTGATTATTAGAATTTTAATATGTTGCACTAATTCTTAGTGCTAAAAATAATCCCACTCAACCAAATATAAACCTGAAATTTAAAGAAAAAAAACTTTGGTATTTAGAAACTCCAGAACAAGAAATTCAGTACACCTTTCGTCAATGCTTCCAAAATATGTTCAGACAAATACAATAAGTCATTAAAGTAAACTCCCATTCCTCTAATTATTTTATTATAAACTCATTACATCCTTCGTCAATGCTTCCAAATATGTTCAGACAAATACAATAAGTCATTAAAGTAAACTCCCATTCCTCTAATTATTTTATTATAAATTCATTACACCCTTCGTCAATGCTTCCAATTAAAGTAAACTCCCATTCCTCTAATTATTTTATTATAAATTCATTACACCCTTCGTCAATGCTTCCAAATATGGTCAGACAAATACAATAAGTCATTATAGTCATTAGAGAAGAACAGACTTACAATAAGTCATTATAGTCATTAGAGAAGAACAGACTTACAATAAGTCATTATAGTCATTAGGAAGGGCCGATAAAAATAAAATTACAAAATTACAAAATTTTCAGGAAGAAAAATAAAAATTACATTCAACAAAATGCTACTGCACAATCTAAAGATTATCCCCTCTCCTATCTTTTCTACAGCAAAAAAATAAGTGTTCTGATAAGCCGATTCACAACAGCAATACCTCATCCTGCCAGACTTCACAACAGCAATACTAATTAGATAACCTGATCCTGCCAGACTTCGGAGATGGAAATGTGATTTACAGCTCACTACAATGACCTTCGTTTTCCTTCAATTGAATTTCGCGGGCGAGTAGGAAGCCCATTTCCTTCTATTGAATTTCGCCTTGGAGTAGGAACTGGCTGCCTGTTTGATAATTGTTGGGTCTGTCCAACACTAGATAATCTGCGCTCTATTCTACATACAGCTACAGGTAATGCCTCCACTTCACTTGTAATTCTTTTTCCCCCACCAACACCGTTGATTAGTTTTCCAAAGGACTGTAGTGACTTCTTTATTTGAGAGGTCTTTTTAGATATTGCAGATGGTGTCTCAGTTACTGTATTTGTTTTTGTTTCACCCTCTGTCCCACTTTTTACAACTGATAAGTTTCTACGCTCACCATTTTGCACCTCAACCTTGCTTATTACAGTCCCTTCAAGGCTCAATCTACGAGTTCTAACTGGTGTCTGGAGTTGGTATGGAGATTCTTTCATTTTCATTTTGATATTGTGTAACTGCGCTGCTTCTGCTTCTTTCCTTGCCAACGCCTTCTTCAAACTGTCTACCTGTTCTTTAAGCTCACGAACTTCTCCACTTTCTTTATTCAAAGGAGCAGCACCAAGTTCAACAGAGGCCACTCTTTCAGCAGACTTAAGGGTGCTTATTGTCTCTGCATATGATTCCGGTTCAGGACTTATGTGCACAAACATGAGGGTCTTTGCCTTGCCCCCTAAGGAATCTTGAAGCAATTGAGTCAATTTGCTATTTCGATATGGCACATGGGGAATCCTTTGTGCCAATGCTGCAAGAACGTCTCCTAGAGATGAAAGGGACTTGTTGATGTATTGTGCCTCCTTCAAACGATCTCCAGTTACTTCAGATTTATCCACCCTCTCACTTCCAGCAAGATCTACCAAATTAAGGCAGCTATGAAGGTTATGCCCAGAAACACGATCTGTACCTTGCACATGCACAGTCAATACACTGTGAGAACGGCTGCTGCGGTCATTCAGTGCAGTAGAGCTAACAGCACGATTCTTTTGCCCAAAATTCATCAAATCCAAAACATCAGAGGTTGCTTTAACGGGCATAAGTATGGCATCCGGTACATTAAATCCATTATGACCATTATTTCGAATATCTAATTTCTTGTTCGAGGAATCTGTTCCCAGAAGATCCCTCACTTGTTCGTTGTATATCTCTATCATTTGAACAGAAACATCATACAGCATTAAATCTTTTCTCTCTTGAGATAACTGAAAGAGGTCACTGAGTGCTCGATAGTTCACTCCCATCTCACTTTCAGAAGCACCGGTTGGACCGCTCATGGTGTGGGTCTTTCCAGATCCTGTTTGACCATATGCAAAAATGCAGACATTGTAACCATCCATTACAGATCGGATCAATGGTTGTGTATCCATGTAAACATCCTCTTGTGTAGCAGATGGCCCAAAAACCTTATTAAAATTGAATATCCTCTGTACATCTTTGCCCATTTTCGATGTATTGACAAGGAGGGACCCATCTTCCCCAATAAATTCCACTGCACTTTGGGCGTCAGATTGACCTCCAAAATGTGGTCTGATTCTGCAGTATACCCTTATGCTTCCTTTGAGGTCTTGAACAATATTGTAAAGGATCTTGTTTTCTTCCAGAACTCTGTGATATCCACTACCAGCACTGCAAATTCCTCTGACCTGGTTATCCAGCAACTCAAAATGCCTTCGCCACTCAGACTGTAACACATGTACATCCTCTCGTGCTCTGTGTAATAAGTCTTTTATGTCACTGGCTTCTTTTCTTTGTGTTTCCAAGCGCATCTGATGTTGATGTTTCTGAGTTGTAACCAAAGTTTTTAGATCCTGACTTTGAAAAGGTGAGCAGTAACCATTTTTCTGGTCTGGACAATCTGAAAAGAGCTGATTGTCTTGATCCTGGGAGACTTTATCTTGTTTATTCTCTGCAATAATCGCAATGATAAGATTCATGAGTGTTTGCGTCGTGCCATGCGGTGCAGCAGCTTGTATGGCTTCCACAAGGTTCTGGTCAACATTTTCCTTGTCACTAGTTACTTCTACAGCAACCCGCTTTAACCAAGCTCCTATTAAGGCATTAGATTGAAAGATGTCATCCATTCTTTTCTCTCCGTCGTCCTGCATGTTTCTAACTGATGGGTTTGGTAGAGTTACAGGGAAACAATTAGGGGTTGTAAACTGTTCTTTCCGTTCATAATAATCCTTCAGCGCCAAGATACAGTCAACAATCTTTGTAGTAGAACCCGACTGCGAGGTTTCTTGCTCTAACAGAGAAGCTTCAAAAGTAGGCAACTTCATGTGTACAAGAGCTGCAAGAAAATTCGTAACATTCTCAAAATATTGATAGGCAGAAACATGATTTGCAACGACGTTGGACACTGCTCCCGGTTGAACCTTCTTGAGAAGGTTACATAAAATGATCCCATTTCTCAAGGAAAGACGAAACTCCTCCTCGGATGGCGGGTCACATGGTATATCCAAAGACCCAACCATTGTCTTTACCCATGCTGCAGCTTCAAAAAACCTGCTATTACCTGCTTCCGCTACTTTCTTCAGTGAAACCAATCGACCATCAGGGACGGTCTTAGAATTCGATCCGCTGCCTTCCGGAGACATCTTTTGTTTGGCTTTGTCTGCAAACTCAATCAGTGAGTATGCAATACTTCCTACAAATACAGCAGCTGATGAATGAGGAGCACTCAACAAAGTTTTATTAAATTTCCAATTGGGCGATGCTCCAGAAGACTTGTTTTTGAAATGGCGGCCTCAAATAGCAAGACTTTTATATATATATTCCAGCCAACGCTACCTATCTCCTTAAAAGATCTTGCCGACGAGCCTCTTGTGTTTGTTTGAATATCCCATATCCATATAGTATTGATTCTCTTGCGGTGTTTGGCCGACGAGCCGTCTTGTCGATTCCCTTTGAACCTTTCTCCTTATGCTTCAGAGGCCCTCACCTTCAACCCCACTTCCGTTTTATCTTTACCCAAGATAATACAAATGAGAGATGGTGTATAAATGCCTAACTCAATTGACTCAGTCGTGGCAAAAAATGAGCATGGATGTATAAATATAAGGTAGGTTGTTTAGTGCTTACGTCTTTATTTTCAACATTTCCTTTTAATTTGAATAGAGGACAAGGAAGGAAGGCATTTATCACAAGATTCACATTCTTGATCTGAAATGGATCCTCTAGAAAAATTATTTCTTTTTAACTTTATAATTAAGAAAATTTTAATTTACAAACTTGTTTCAATAATCTAAAAATGTTTGGAAAATGAAATGTACCATTATGAAGGTTGGCCTTCTAAGGCAACCCATTAAATTTGAAGGCCATGAAGAAGTAGAGCATTCAATGGAGAAGAGATCTAAGCACTA